>OY741971.1:965000-5765000 GCA_963555595.1 Tethea ocularis | reverse complement strand
TCGACACCACACCGACGCCACGCCGTCTCGGGTGTCCGCTCGCTGGCCGGGACTGGCCGCGGTCAACGGTGCGATGGCCGGCCGCTTATCTCTTCCGCTACACCTACGCTAATCTCAAATCACAACATGCATTACATTGATTCACGATATCACTTGCATAGGTACTGATAATATATTATCTATTATAAACTGTCACAGTTCACTCAATCAATAAAGATATAATATGCGTAAATAATATACACTTGGCCACAAAGAAAGCGGGACGGTAACAAAAACCTTAAAACTAAAAACCATATTTTTTATTTATGGTTATAATACATCCACGAAAAAGAAATAAAAAAGTTTTACATCTTTCTGTATTTATAATAAAGTAAATGATTGCTCAAAGTCATCGGCTCATCACATTTTTATAACCGACCCGCTTTCTTTGCGGCCCAGTGTATTTATCGAATCATCGGGAAAAATCTAGAAAATTCTAAAATTTGTGCATCACTAAAAATAAATGTAGGTATTTACATCACAGATAAAATTGATACCTCTTTGAAAATTGTATTCAATACAAACAACCATGATAATAAGATACGAATACGATCTATTTGAATTTGCTTTACTATCTCTGTCCTAAGTACCTATAGGTAGGTATTTGTTTTTTTTCTTATGCAGATTTTAATCAAATACCGCGATTGTGTTGTTGATATTTTTTATCTCGCTGTCTCTCCATTTTGGTTTTTGTGAGCAACACACAATGGATAACCAATTCACTATCCAAAAATGAAAATTCTGTATTTCACGCTTGACCCTATTTCACGCAATTATTGACCAAAAATGGTATTGTAAACTCTTTAAAAAATGTTTATCTGTATTCACAATGCAACTTTCTCTGTTCGGTTGAACGCGCCGCCTAAAGCGAGCCATCGAAAGCTTTCAACGGCCGACACGATGCCTCGTTCGCGGTCGATTAACATTTTTCACTTGAAATTCTGTGAAGAGCATCTTTCTTTGGCAGTTCGACAACAAACAAAGATTCCTTTATTAAGTGAGGCATTTGTTCCACAGTTATTAAACCCGCGAGTCTGCACGTGACTTGTGATTTACGAGTTCCTCCCTAAAAGGATAATATTAATCAAACTTTACATCATTAAAACACGATTATCCATGTATGGTGTGTTACAAATTGTTATACACTTACTATAAAATGGCCTTTAGCTGTTTAATTGAAGGTTAAGTGTCAATCTCAATATGGCTTCATAAATTATTGTTAACAAACTAAATGTTACAAATAATTTGAAAAATAAAATTATTTTGCCTTATCGGAACATATAAAGGGAAAACGTGATTAAGTGATTGACTGACTGATCTATCAACGCATACAGAATCCACTAAAGGATTTTTGAAAATTCAATCCCTAACGGGGGGAAACAAGGGGTTCAAAGGTGAAACCAGGGCGGAAGGCTAGTTGTGAGTATAGTATTCGCCAGGACTTTTCGTAGGTATATAAAAATAAAAGAAGGCAAGTCATCTAAATATATAAAAGGAAAAGGTGAATGACTGACTGATCTATCAACTCACAGCTCAAACTACTGGACAGATCGATCTGAAATTTGGAATATAAATAGCTATTGACGTTTTTAAGAATGTCTAATGTCATCAATGCAACATAGGGGATTGCGGGTGAAACCGCGGGGTGGAAAACTAGTAGAATATAAAAGAAGGCAAGTCAATCACGCATAATATATTGGTGATACAAAGCCTCGGTATTTTTTGTACAATTCAAAGCAATATACATTTTCAAATTTTTTTTTTATTTAACATCACATATAGGTAGAATAATATTACATAATACTATACTACGTACAAATAATACTTAAAAAACAAGAGTAAAAAATCAGAGCTAATTTTACTACGCCCATTCAACGTAACACTACTGCATAGAAAAGACATCAACGCGGTGCCTCCATTCATTTACGTAGTACCGTAATATATTTTTTGCTGCACTCTAAAAAAGGCTGCGTTTCAATTTCACTCGCTCGTTCGCCGTTTTACATTTCCATATTCACGGTATAAATCATTTATCGAATCACTATTACTTAACGATCGTGACATCGAATCTGTATAAATATCGATAAATATATATTTTGATTCATCATTAATCATTTATTTAAACCGATAATGCCTTTTATCTGAACTATAAATAAAAACTTTAAAACGTCTACACTACACTGTGAGTATGTTTTGTATGTGAGTATATTGAATTTATTTCATGGAATTTGTAGAGCTTTTCATCGGCTTCCGTGTGGCTGTGAGTCAGCAACGCACACGTATTATTAGCAGACTATTCCCGTACTAGCCGGCATCATAGATTACGTGCATAATATTTTATAGATGCGACAATATTAAATAAATATATAACATTTTCGTGTAAATTCTCTGCGTAGAGTTTCGCGACCGAGCACCTGAGTCATCTTGTTCAATGGGCGCGCGTCAGTCGTTGGCAATAATCTGCTAAGACGTCCTTCACCTATAAAATACTAACATTGCCACTACACTAGAATACAAATACTGTCCGGTAAATTTATAAAATCATATATCTGACACGCGATTGCATAGTTTAGATAAGTGCCAAGTAAATAGTATTGTGGTACTTGGGTCTAAGGATAAACCTATATAATATATACCTAATGTTCATTATTAGAACATTATAGTGCCTACAATTATGACATATAATAATATCATATTATTCATCCGTTTGAGGAAAGCTGCTCAATATCGTTTGCGATCGAAACAACCAGCAGTTTTATTTCTAACATTCTGCCTTCCTTTCATCCAAACGTCACATTTTAAGTTTTATAATGTAATGGTTCAATTTTTAATCACCGTCCAAATTTTTAGGAATTATTGTACTCACCATTATGAACAACTTTTTCAAACTTTTCATACATTTTGACCGAACAAAGTAATGTTTTGTTTGGAAAGTTTGATTTTTTTTTCGAGATTCCAGGGTTGGTCCCACAGCAAAATTTGTAGGTACACACGGCCACAGATCAAGCTACACACTGCGGCACCTTATGCGGTTGTAAGGCGCTATTTTGAAACAAAAATGTGTAGCTTGATCTGTGGCCGTGTGTACAATAATCCCTGAATATTTGAACGGTGATAAAAAAAACGTCCTGTATAGGTACTTACCTTGTAACTAGTATTGGTATAGTTATAAATTTGGTTGGACCAGTCTGCAAGAATCTCATTCACTGATAGGCTACAAGCTTAACTATTCTGACACACCACACCCACCGCGGCCGCGCGTACCTAACTATACTCCACACGATCCGCAATTAGTACGCTATTACGATTTGCAACTACGCAACTATACATACAAGTTGTTAATGTGTTGTCGCTTTAATACGCTCCCATTTGTGATTGCTTTAGTCGACTCATTAACATACTCGCGTGATAAAACTTAATCTGTGTTTCAGTTCAAAATATCCAGTTTTTAAATAGATCAATAAATCGTTTTTAACACTAATGACATTTCCTTATTTAATTTCTAAACAAGTATATTCCATAAGTGATTGCCTACTGTGATTAAGGATGTCAAAGGATATACCTAATGTTGCGACATCCACCTGAGTTCGAAATGGTTGAACTTGTTCAAGACTTTAATGATTTAATTGTTAAAAAAGAAAGTCACTTTAAAAGTGTAATTCGCAAATGTGTTACTCATGTCATGTATTTATTGTCTTGGTGTCTCTAGGCGTGAAATTGTATCGTATGTTTATTTCCAGCACGTTGGGCGTGGCGCACGTGGCGGGGATGTGCAAGCCAGACCGTAGCTGCTCCGTCAACGAGGACAACGGCATCATGCTGGCTCACACCATCACACATGAACTAGGGCATAAGTACGTAACGCTTATGTTTTCTTATAACGACTCATTTTTATAGATATCCTAATTATTTGTTCATTCAACGCCAAATGGATTTTTATTGATCGGGCTGTAGCTATTATGGCTTAGAAAGGATTTTTGGAAATTCAACCGCTAAGGGGGTAAAACCGCGGGGCGGAAAGCTAGTTTTATAACAAATACAAACATATCTATGAACAACGATCATAATAACATGCCAAAATTGATCTATCTGTCGTTGTAGCGATAGTGGCCTGTATTAAATCAAACTCAATAATAACTGTCTTGTAAAATCTAGTAGGTATTCAAATATATTTCTCTGACGAAATGATTCATAATTACGAGTATCTCATAATATCTACATAGGTACATTTCCTACGTCAAATAAATAAACAGTCGTTCGTTATGAACTTAGGGTTTCCCGAAAATATATTTATAATGTACACATCCATAAATCATTTTAACACTTATTTTAGGAATGGATGTTAACTATATACCTAATGATTTTCATTGTTTAACCTACAAATCTTTCTACGGTCGTGTGGTTTACAAATTTTCTTAGAATAAAAACTATTGTTTGAGTGTATGTGTATTGTGTATGGCAAACAGCCAACATCAAAGGAACAGCGGTTGAACGAGTGATTTATGCTAAATTATATTATTTTGAACTCTAGAAAAAATAAAGACGCTAATATAATAAATACTGTTGTCACGACAAGTCCAACGTCTATTTCAACATTTACGTTTAATATTAATTTGTAACAATTTTTTTTAATAGCCAATCCCTTTATCCAAGATACATTATGTCTGAAGGACATTCATAAATTTTGTAACATTTGATACTGTATGTTTTACTACGCCATAATTGTTTAATGTCCTATTAGATAACAGAAAATGATTTAAACCATTAGCAAGATTTATGGCAGGGCAATGCATTATCATATTTGTTATGCTATAGAAACATTACAAAATCGATACTTAATATTCAGTAGCTATAAAATTTTAATAGACACTAATAAATTCAACCAACTTTCATACGTTTTCGGCTGTCGGTAAATTTTATTGTGATTTATGTGTCTGTAGCAGTCATTCAGATCATGTTGTTTTCTGCCAATATCTATGAACAACTTTGGTCAGTTTAGAAACTGCCTAAATAATAATCAACGGAACATATACCTACCTAAATCACTTCTTAAAGTTATTAGTTAAACGCGCGTAGGGTTACTATCGATGGTATAAATGGGTTATTTAAACATTGCAACAGAATCATTAGTCCGTCGTGATCTCCTCACCTGGTTTATTTTATGAGTTGCAGTACCGTTTACAAATTATAATGTTCAATTACTTCATTTAGATTTATCTCGTACCTCAAATTATTAAAAAGAAAACTAAGTACTTACTTGCTTTTCAAGTACAAACATGATAATCATAGAATTCTCATTGAAATGACATGTTGAATACGACCCTTTATTATAAATGATATCAATATTTGTAAACATCAATCAAAACGGGACTGAGCAATTATGTCAGTGCTGAATAGACTGGACAATTAATGCACCTCGGGTGAAAGCTTGAGACGTTATCATCAATAATAAATAATAGTTATTTTACTTTAAGTTACCTACTTTATAGATGTTTAAATCACTGCTTGATATAATTCTTCCTACATCGGCTGGCTACCATGCAAAATAAACAGAGCCAGGCGTCCCTATGTATCACTCACTCCCGGGTAGCTTGCTGCTACTCCACGATATTTTAAAACTCAACAACCAGACGTATTAATGTTTGTATTATTTTGGAAATAAGCGCTAGTTTTATTTGGCAACGGTTGCCTGGCGCTATCGGTACTGAGTCATGTTCCTAAGCCGAGATTACCGCAAGGACGTTGCTTTCAAGATAGAAAATTATGAAACTATAATAATATTTGTTGGGTTATTGGATTGCAGTTGGCGTGTGCCTCGCTCGCTTACTTTCTTGCCCGGATCATGTTATAAAGTTTTCGCGAATTTTACAAGGAGTTTTCGCAGTCGCAATAGGCGCATTAGACAAGGCCTATAAGCATGACACAAACAAACACAGGTTATGTAAGTGGTGCAAACAAACATCGCGACACAGCCATTGACCTTCCCCTTGTACTCGTAGAGACATGAATGCATCATTCGTCGCGTACAATGCACTGCAACCGGTGCATTGACGTCGCACTATCTGCCCACGCAAGTTCATTATTTTTCACTTAAGTAAGTAGTAAACTTTAACAAAGAATAAGGAACGGTTTGATAATAAACGAAGCAATTTGTAAGCGACAGTGAGCGGTGATACGGCTCGAGCGAGACTCCTCACATTGCCGTAAATGTGCAATGAATTGAAATTTTTGTGCTGTACTTAAAATATTTTATCGCAGTCGTTATAATGTGTGTCTCAAATAAATAACTGCTTTTAGCTTTTTATTTAAAGATTGATTGCAGTTAATATGATGATCTTGGATCTAAGTCGGATGAATACTAGATGTAATACAGTGCCTTTTGAACTAGAATATAGTGAGTACCTATACTGGGACCATGTACCTCAACCAGATTATCTACTAGCTTGGCAGTAGGTCAATATAAGGGGTCAATTATATGAGCAATCGTAGAAATACATAAACAACATTATTCGTCATGGCACGTCCAAGGCCTAAAAACGGAACATTAATTTACGGAATGGCTTAAACAAACATTTTACATTGACCACACATCACCAAAGTGCCTTGGTGGCTATGAAAATATTAACCCTAATTGTAGTGGCGCCATAGCGGGATGGCCCGCGGGACATTGGGACGAAGGCCTCCTTCCAAAGTGATAGTGATGCGATCGCCGGCCACCAATCACACAGCCATTACTTACAACACTAATAGAGCTATTAAGATTAACCACCCGACTGCACGCCCGATAAAAGCTATTATCATTGCATTTATTACATCGTATGAATTAATGATTAATGCATATTATCTTGAAGCTTGATCGTTATTGACATTTTAAATTTATTGTTGCATAAAAGTATCAATGGGTGGGTACCTACAATTTAATTATACTTATTGTGTAAATCGTATCTTCATGGTCTTGATGTAGTAAATAAATAATGTAGATAAATGTCATAGCCATTTTATTTATCATCACGTAAATTGGGTATTATTTTAATGCTAACACGCGATAATTTAAGTAGGTAGGTAAATAATATCTACTTATTAAAAATAAATCATCTTATTGTTAGTCATACATAACTAAAAAAAAAGATGGCTGTAGTTCGGTCTGTCTGTACACCACTGTACAATACTATAACGATATATAATAGTGCAATCAAATACATATACCTAATAATACTTAAACCTATTTATAAATAAAATTGAAAGCAGTGTCATGCAATTGAGGTAATAGGTCATTCAACTGTCGGTACCCACTATAAATAAACCCATGTTCGTCATCAAATACCTACATACGATGACAATAGTTTACCCGCATAATTTATTACCTACTACCTACCTTACCTATTATTCTTTGCATTTTATATCTACTTTATTTATAGATTACTACAACTATACTATACTATTTGGATGGAGTATTTTAGATTCTTTTGACCAATCAGATTTAGTATTATAACTTTGTACAGCAGAAATTACCTACATAAGTTACCTACTTTTAATCTCAGTTACCTATAGCCTATATATTATTTATTCTTTGCCTATAGATAAAACGCAATTAAACAAAACAAAGAAATTGATTATCTCGATGTGAAAGTCCTTATAAGTAATGTGTCGTTTTATTGCAGCTTTGGCCTTTATCATGATACCGAGAAGATTGGATGCCATCGACGAGAGGGGTCGACCCTGCACATCATGACGCCTATATTTGAAGCAGACACCGTGCAAGTTGCCTGGTCGAGATGCAGCAAGCGAGACGTCACCAATTTCTTGGAGTAAGTGACCCATTATTAAAATTACAGCTTTTGCGGGTTATTTGTGCTATTAATTATTTTTTTTTATAAATAGGAACATTATGTTCCAATATTATTATTCCAATGAACTAATGTATGTACGTACAGTAATAAGTTTTGAAGTCACTAGCCGTTCCTTGCGTTTTCACTCACGCCACGTTCTTGCGACAGCTCTCATGGAAAATGTAGCTTAATATTAGTTAAATAAAAAAATTGAATCGTATCCAGTTTTGTTTTCAAAATAACTTTCTACGTACAGATAGATAGATAATGTTTTCCTGTTAAAATCCTGATTTTTTTATATATTTCTTTAATACCTAGAATCCGAATCAGGGTAAAAATAAAATATCCCCGACTTTTTCTTATTGATTCGTGTTAAAATTCATGGTCCCTAGTACCGATATCAACAGTACCGGCGTTAGGGTAGGGCGCGGTGGGGCGATCGCCCAGGGCGCCAGATGTAATGGGGCGCCAGGCCCACCTTTATTTCCGGTCGCTCATGAGCGAGTCCTGCTATCTCGAGTCTAAATAAATAAATAAATTCTCAAGTCTAAAGATAAAATTGCTATAATGGCTTAAAATCCCTTTTGTTGGCGGGAGAAGGGGGGGGGGGGGTTATCACATCTCGCCCAGGGTGATGGTAGAGCTAAAACCGGCACTGGATATCAATCATACATACCAACCTATACCAATCATAGCGTTTAAGAATAAAAACTCTATACAAATTATTAGCACCGAATTTTATTAATCATAAACTAAACAGTACCTAAAGGTTTCAATTGTCGAGCTAAAGAAGTGGAACTGTTTAATATATTTAAAACATTTAAACACATTTAATCGCTAATGCTCTCCGAGTGAATTGCAAAAAGCTTTTAACTCTTCTCGGTCGTTTTCTTTAAATACCGAAACCTATTAAATGACCAGAATTATCAACCATCAATGTTTTAATGGTCTGTTCGGCCTTATTGTCACTAAATGTAATATATATTATACTACTTTCGTTATAGCCACACATAGATCGAAAGTTATTTAATTGTGCTAGTTAACAGCCTCATTACAAGCGAATAACATAAACTTTGGTTTTACGATCCTAATAAAATTGAAAGCAGAAATCCTACGCGCACATAAATAATATTACGCTTTGCCTTCCAAATGTAATACCGGATGTCGTTATATTCGGTTTCCAAAAATTAATTATAAACGTCGCAACTTGATCTATCAATATTTTATGTTCATCACAAATACACGCGTTTAGCTTGTTTGTCATTATTCAACAAAATAATCATCATAAACCATCAGATTATGGCTTTTTGAAGCGAATCAAAATTCAAAGAATGAATGGATATCCATTCAACTTCTTAAAAATACGTCGAAAATTAACGTGCGGTTATTTATAACGACGATTTTATGATACAACTTATTAGAACTCGTAACATGGAGGCAGCTAGGTAGCGGCGCATTTGAATAATGTGTATTTAGGTGTAGGCGCTTTATTGCGCGAATCTATTGTAATTGACAAAATTCTGGAACGAGCTAAATAGGTTTATGTACATAGTTGCGTAAATTATTCCAACATTCTTAGCTAAGCTTACACGCATTCACTCGCTTGTACGCAGAATGCTATGTATCTCGATAAAATAGAATCAAATTCAAATATTACTATAGTAAACTTTTATTAATAATAAAAAATTGTCCCTAGTGCCGGCTTGGGCGAATGTTTAAGTGACAGACCATCACAAGAAGAATACGTTTACCCTGAAGTTCCCGCTGGTAAGTAACTACATACCTACCTAGAGAACAAATAGTACAAAACATTATAAATCTCATATATTCAATGGCATTTCATATATCGACCTGCTACGACACTTGCTACGCCGTAGCACAGTAGTTATTCGTCATTAAATTGTTTCAAATTCCTCAGGTGTAACATTCGACGCGGCCACTCAATGTCATCTGCAGTTCGGTGCCGAAGCAGTAGTGTGCGCGAAGCCTACAGAGTTGTGCGAGCATCTGTGGTGCCTCGTGAACAACACCTGCAAGACCATGCTGCGCCCTGCTGCGCCTGGCACGACTTGCGGGCCAGATATGGTAACTACACTATATTTACTTCCTTTATTTGTAGTATGATTAGTTTTGTTGCGTCTTTAGTTCTTCTTTTCTAGCTACAAGGGCGGTTTCGAGATTACAATGACTGGTTAATATCGCTATACACTGTTCAGTCGTGATCGCTCTCTTATGGCGATTATATCAGAATAATATAAATTGAATGAAACTAAACTACCTATTAATATGTTTTTGATTTTGTACAGTGGTGTCAAAACCAAACGTGTGTAGCGCGCACGGCATCGCCCGGGCCGCGCGACGGAGGCTGGGGCCCGTGGAGCGAGTGGAGCGAGTGCTCGCGAACCTGCGGCGCCGGCGTCTCTACGCAGGCTCGTGAGTGCAACAACCCAGAGCCCTATAATAATGGCAACTACTGTATTGGAGATAGAAGCCGGTAAGTAACACTATTTTGACAGTGAGGCTATTGCTGATGAATAAAATTAAATAAAGAGCTGTAATTCCTCTATGTTTAAAGCATACAATTAATAATCTCTGGTTAGGATCCAACAACATCCAGTGACTAACAGATACCCTCAGTTTAGGTTCAGAGGATACCTACATTGAATCAATGAATGGTAGTATAATATAGTGTAGATTCTCTACTACTTACGTCGCTGATAGCCTCGATAATCATGAAATAATTATTTTATTTTTATTTATTAGATACAAAGTATGCAATACCGATCCTTGTCCCATCAATGAGCCGACGTTCAGAGAAGTGCAGTGTGCCAGACATAACAACAGAACGTTTAAAAACGAAACTATTTACGAATGGATACCTTACTTCGATCAAGGTAAGTAATCCTACTTACCTATATAAATGCCTAATATGTACGACCTTCCAAATCACAACATACCTACATTTTAAAGGTATTTAAAATTTGAATACTATGAGAAACCTTGAAATTAAGACAGAAGTTAATTACTTACGGACTGTGATCCACTATTTAATAATGATAAATGTTGACAAAAAATCTCATTAACTTCGAACATACGCAATAATACAACTTCATTTGTATTTTCTTAACGTAACGTAATAATGAACTTTGTTTACAAAGCGTGAAGTATAAATAAATATTAAATCCAAATTCAATAAGTCTTAGGAAGTAAATAAAACCGGTAAACAAGAAAATTACAAAATATGTGTTTGTAGATAAACCATGCGAGCTTCAGTGCGTATCACGTGACGACAACGATATGGAGATGTGGGGCGGATTCGTTGCTGACGGTACCCCGTGCAGGCAGAGTCTGGGCGCTAGGGACATGTGCATTGCTGGTAAGAATATTTTGTTTCATAAACAATTGGATTATGTTGAACCAAAATTGGAAGATTCAATCTATATTAAATGTTGCAGGAGTATGTTACAAAGTTGGTTGCGACTGGATCGTGAACTCCGACACAGAGGAAGACGCATGTGGTGTGTGCGGCGGTAACGGCTCTGCGTGTAAGACTGTACTCGGAATCTATAGTAAAGGAACCACCAGGCAGTCTGGCTTCAGCGAGGTAACACTTTATTTCAGTAAATGAAACGTCTACAATAGTTTAGCACCAATCAGATTCCCCTGTGTTGTACATATTCTATAACTTACACTTACTTTTCCTATATCAAACTTTTGTTGTCTAGGTCGCAGTGATACCCGCCGGATCGAGAAACGTGAAAATTCAAGAGAAGGTTAGCCCAGGGAACTTCATATCTATTGGAAGTGCACGATCGAGGAAAATGTATCTCAATGGAGCTCGGTAATTGTCTTAACATTATGTTTATACCTATGAATAATTACATATGTAAATATTGACTCATATTATTTACTTTTTTGTAGAAATGCCACTGTAACGGAATACTTCGTGGCGGGAGCTCAAGCCATTTACGAACGAGATCGGGACTGGGAAAAAGTTAGAATTTCGGGACCAATCGCAGAAGACATAAAAGTTTATGTAAGTTACATTATTATTTTAAAAAGCCCACAAACGAGGTTTTTGACAGTGCGTCAAATATCAACATATTATTGGTTGGTAAAACTTTTATCAATTTTGTGAACCAAAATAAAGTAATTTCCTACCTCAATTTTATATTCCAGCAACGAATCTTCCGCGGTAAGCACCGCAACCCAGGAGTAACTTACCAGTACACAGTGGACCGGCAGCGGTTACGGCAACGCTTCAGCTACCGGCTCTCCGAGTGGTCGCCCTGCTCCGTCTCGTGCGGCGTCGGCTACACGCGACGCCATTATGAGTGCGTCGATGACAGGAATCGTATGTATCCATTATATAACAAAGAGAACGAAAAGTAATAATGACATTTATTTTGGACTGATACCTAAACGCAAGCAATAAAAAGCAACATTGAAAATACTACTACAAGCAGTGTGGGGCCAAAAAAGGCACCCATCTCAGCCAGAATATTATACTGCAGCGCTGTATTGTATGCAGTGCAAAGTATTATCAATATTAGTTCGTTCAACTTACTATATAAACAAAAGCAATAAGCAAAAAAGAGATGTATTTATTTAAGCTGTGCTTTAAATAATAATTTGTAAAGGAGTAGCTTGGACCTCTGAGATAGTATCTTTAGATGAAGTTAAGATAACTCCGATTCTTGACGAAAGTAACACATACATTTAAAATCTAGCTTTATTAGAACAGTCTCAAGTAATACGGGTATGTTCCACAACATTCACATTCCACGCACTCTGAATTTATTTTTACTCAAATATTTTACTAGTTGAACCATATAAAAATATAGAAAAAATGCATTTCAAGAATTTCCAAATTTTCCGGGTATTTCCGGATATACCTATTTCATTTTTTCTTTCACTAAAAACCTTATTCGGTCAATTGCGAACATTATATTTAAAAATTGATTATCTTTAGTATTTTTGTGTGCGTGTGGAAATAAAATATTCCATAAATATTGTACTTAGGGTTAGTGGAGCAGTCGCAGTGTTATCACATCGAGGCGCCGAGACACGAGGCGCTGATGCAGCAGTGTCGGCCGGCCGAGTGCCCCGTCACTCTGCCGGCCCCCACGCAACCCCACGTGCACTGGTGGGTCGGCTCCTGGAACCCCTGCTCTAAGCCCTGTCATATGCCGGTATGTTCACTAATTGTCTACATCTGCCTCCCACAAATCATATTGGATCTACTCCCCCACTTACAGTAAAGCAAATAACCTTAGAGGCCTAGACTCTCACTGCGATAGTTATGCTAAACACCTTAAAATATTGGTAAATAAAATGTACCTATTGTATTTTCCAGGGCAAGGAAGCAACGAAACAGCGCAACGTATACTGCGTGGATAAGATATCGTACCAAGTGGTAAACGACTCCGAATGCGACATGACGATTAAACCCACGAACACAATCATATGTGCTGACGTACCGGCGTGCTAATGGACAACTGGTACACCTACGATACGGAACTGTTGATACACATAGGATTTTATAACAATAAAATCTCTATAATACTGAAACAACCAGAAATTGGACCGGACTGGATCTTGTTCATGCTGTAAGCTGGTATACTGAATACAGAAAAAAAAGTTGCTTTGTACAGCTTTCATACCCTTATAAAAATTATTTGAAGAACAAAGAAAATTGAAACAAATCTCGATCAAGACGAGGAAAGAGGTGACATAATTTATGTGAAGTGATTAAGTGAACTTAGATACAGACTCTATCTACAGACAATTATCTGAATGCAGTGGAAATGTGGAGTTATGCGAGGTGAGATGAGAGCCAGAGATTTGTACTTGTAATGTTTAACTTGCATTAATTAAAGTAACCCATCGAATAGACGTTATTCACTTACGCGTAAGTACTCGAATAGTAAATATCACTCAGTGGTGACGTGCGAATCTCGCAAGTACATAAAACAATGCTCTGCAATTACCACTTACTGCCATATTACATAAGTAATTTCTAGTTTTAACATAGTCTCCGCTTAGATATTAACGACTAATTAATAATATTTTATATTCTGTAACATCAGTATTAAAGTGGTGTATGTATTTCTTTAAAATATGCAAATGTTTAATGTAATTACTATAAAATTTTTGGACCAAAAATATTTTAGAATTCAAATTCACGTTGCCATAATCACGGTTACTGCCAATATGACACTTGTAAAATATTATGTAAGTTTTTATTAAGTTTATAATATAATGTATTCCTTAATGGATGATTCATATATTTTTGTACAAATGAATTATTTGACTTATACGTTAATTTATTATCGCAGTGTGGATCATGTTTTTGTAATACAGTCAGTTTGTCATTATTTCAGTACTTTTAGACATTTAAAATATGTAATAACAGCTAGTCAAAACCTGAAGTGTTGGAGTCACCCAGACAATACTGGAAAATGTTGGGTGATGCTGATGTTTACCGGTCAAAACTTCGAAATATTAAAGTGTAGTAGATATTAAGTGCTAGTATATAATAGTTTATTTGTGTTGTATCGCCTTAGTTAATATTAACCTCGTACACATAACATTGTGGACTGTCTCTCCTTCCTTACAACTAATAATTTGTATGTATAAAAATATTGAATTGAATAAAAATCGTGCTTGTTAGCTGGAACAAATATGCCCAAAATATTTATGAACGTACGGAGCGTTATTTAAGTCTTCGTTTCACATGTGACTATGCATAATTTTAAAATATTAGTATAATATTTTATTTATCTCGTACCTACCTACTATTATATTAGCTATAATAATCATTGTAAATGACTTAAACATTATTACTTTACTGATGTTTCAGTTCTAAGATGCATCAGTGAATACAATGTCGATCAATTGATACACAATTTTAGTTCAAAGGGCTTCTGATACTAATCCCTGATTCTATACGAAATATTGTTTACGTATTTGATTTACTGATTTTATTATAATTGTGTATGTAATTTGAAATGACAATAAAATTGTGCATTGTTTATAAATATTACTTTTATTTAGCAATCATCATCCTCTATGCCTTTCTTGGGGAGGCCCATACAAATTCTTATTCTTTTTAATAAGAATAGATAAAAATAATATAATTTAAAGGACTTCAGGGAGAAAAGATACAAAATATAGAAAATCAATATTTCTTTTAAATATATTTAGGAAACATAATAATGAATGGAATATGCACTCAATAAAATAATTATACAATCGAGCCCAATAGCACTGTAAATTAAACTCGACGAATCTACGAGTGCTCCTATCGAACCCTAAAAATGAGGCGGTAATTCGAAAATATCACTATGTAAATTCTTATATTCTAGAGCCGCCAATGTGTATTAACTAATGTAATAAATAAAATCATTAAAATATTTATATTTGTGAGAAAATACGACGTTTTACTTTAACCTAATTAACAATATAAAGAGATCTGAAAATATAATTTCAACTAAAAATAACACAAGTTTGTGACAAAAATTATATCGGTGCGCATAAGTGTGCGCATAAGTGTTCGCATAGTATATTAAGATATCGGTCATTTGAGGGTTTAACCCTAAATTAATCAGATATATCCTCATCTGTTCAATCTCGTAAGGAAGCTTTTACATTTTTAAAGAATCGATTACTTTTAAAACATCGTAATCAATCAGAATCAATTTACACACAAAATCCTTCACAAAAACATATTTTTGTTTGATTAAATTGACCTTGAAATCAAAATAATTGAGACTGTTGAATATTATCTATAAATACTTACAATAATTTTAATATTCTAGAATCTACCGAGTAAAATTACCCATTGCTGGTTATTTTTCTTTTTCACCATAAGCACCTTTTTTCTTCTGGAAATCAAAAATGTATGTTTGTAAATAATTTACGTGTTGTTTTTTCAGCTCGAAAAGCAATAAAATAGTGCAATATTTAATATTTACGTTTATTTCTATTTTTATGACATTAATTTAGATTTGCATTAAAAAACATAAGAAATGCTTGAATTAACCAGTTCCATAACATGATTCTTTGGTAATGATGGCTTCAGATGAAACGTCAAAGCGTATATTTTTCTTTTTAGTTGGATATTTCTGAAAAAATATGGAAAACAATCAGCAGTCCACATTTTTTCGTAACTACATATAATTATGCAATGATTTTTATTAACATTGAGTAGAATAACTTATTAATTTCTTTTAGGATCATAATAACTAAAAAGATAAGTTATAATAACTATCATAACTAACATATCTCAATAACTGGAGTAAATATAATCTTACGGTACAGTACTCCACTGTTGGAAGTGCAGGACTGTCTCTATGTAATTAAAATTCACACCCTATTTAAAAAATTGCATTATCTAGATACCTAATACTTATAAATAATATAACGCTATCCATTTCATTATTTTAACAAAAGAAATGAAACACTAGATATAAGAAGATAGAGTAGGTAATTACCTTGTCTTTGGCTCTGGGATCAGTGTTCTTGGAGCGCTCCTTTTCGAGATCTGTGTGCAAGGCAGCCAGCTCCGCCGTCAGCTCTGCCTGCACCCCCCGCAGCCGCTCGACCTCTACCAACACTTCTGCTTTGTCTTTCACTGTAAATAACAAAATATACTGATAATACGCTCATTTTCCCTGCGAGATCGAATCAGAAATGATGAGATCCGCAGGCGAACCAAAGTAACCGGCATAGCCCGAAGAATTGCCAAACTTAAGTGGCAGTGGGCGGGGCACATCGCTCGTAGAACCGACTGCCGCTGGGGCAGAAGGGTTCTCGAGTGGCGACCACGAACCGGAAGACGCAGCGTGGGCAGGCCCCCCACAAGATGGACCGATGATCTTGTAAGGGTCGCGGGAAACCGCTGTATGCAGGTAGCAGTGGACGTCTTTCAGCTGACATGATGATACTGATAATATGCTCAACAAGGAATGTGTACAATTATCAGATACCATTATTTCAGTCTTAATTAAATTACTTAATGAAGTCAAAACGACCATAAATTTACCAAAAATAATCAAATTAAATAACTAAGGAAAATATGTGTTTTTGATTTGTATACTTGTGAGATCAAAACATGCCACCATAATAGTGCATTAGGTATTAGGTGAACTAGACAACCATTTCAATGTATACAGAATAACAATCGAAAATTACATCATAAGATCTTGTATCATAAATGCTAAATACATATTCCCTATTATGTAACAAGTAACAATTGGGCATCAAATTATATTATACTCAGCTATCATAATATGGTGCCCGCTGAAAAGGTGACTGATTGACTCATCTATCAAACACAGCTCAAAAAACTGAATGGACGTAGATGAAGATAGGATTTTGTAAATTTGTGACAATAAAGTATTATATTTATTTATGTGTTTGATTCTCCACACTGCTTTTAATTGTTACTAAAAAAATTCTATATAAGAATAAATATAATCTAATATTCGAAAATATAAGGTTACAGGATTACGAAAGTATTAATAATCTATACACTTACTTTCTCCCTGTCCCAATATGTTGCATAACTTCTTATTCCTAGATTTTACAGTTAAAAGCTCTTGTTTTAGGCTTATAACCTCCTGCCTGAGCACAGAAATCTCCTTATCCTTTCGCTCAAGGGCATCTGCAAACTGGACTCTAGTGATCACCTCATCAGATGTCTGACGAAGTCGGACTCGGTCATTGATTTTATCCTTTAATAGTTCATTTTTCGTTTCATCTTTCACCCTCTCAAAAAATTCTGTATCCTTTTCGGGAGTTTTTGTATCTTCCACAGAATCTTTTTCATCTTCATGGCTGACTGAGAAAAAGGGTAAATATATTAGGGTAGATGAAATTATATTCTCTAATTTTATAATAAGAGACAGAAAAATATTATAGCACAAGGTGTAAATTGCTATAGCCCACAGTCTACTAGTCATAATTATAATTCTATGATTAAATACTTACATCTACCTTCTTCACCAGCAATCATATCATTGAATTGATCAAGGCTCATTACATTTTTCTTTTTTTGCTTCTTTGGTCCACTGCGTACAGCTTGTTCTACAAGTTTTTTTTCAACATCTGATTCTTTTTTCAGCTGTTTGTAGACATCCTTTTTCTCTTCATAATCCAATTTTGACAAGAGAATGGCCTAAGAAATAATAATTTGATTGTAATAAAGTCTAAAACTGATGTATATAAATTACTAGCTGTCCCATGTAGTTTTATCTACTTTCTCAGGAAGCAGCCTATATTTCTCGCCATACCTATTATTCCTATTTATATTTATATGATTGAATAAGCATGAGAAATTTCTGATGGTTAGCAGTCTCTCACCGCACTTACAACAGTAGCAGAACATCAAGACATTATAATATTACGATACACCATGCCAGTTTGATAGTCTTTGCCACTTCATCTGGTATAATTTTGTCATTTAAAGTTCCTGGAATTCTATTTTTTTTTAATGTAGCTATAAAATGTTCAGCTTGTCTTGCAAATTGTTTAAAATAATGCATGTTTTTTTAAATATAAAAGATATTTCTTTACATTCATCAAACATATTATTGCAATCTCTAATAAAAAAAAGCCATAATTGAATAACCTGTTGCAATTCTGTCTCATAGTTTCCATCAACCATTTCCTCATCTTTTTGCTTCCACTGCTCCCACTGATTGGTTGATGTATTGCCTTGTTTTGTTTTCTTCTTTTTTGCCACAATCTATGACAAAGACATTTTCTTAAGAAATTTCTTATTTTTAACAACTTAAATGATATGCTTAGCTTTCCACCCTGATGTTTAAGCTATCAGCATAAATGCTTTAAATGTTGAAACCTGTATGAAAAGTTTCTACACCCTGCAATTTGAGCTGTGGATTGATATGTTAGTTTCTCCTTAGCATATAGGTATATTATAAATATTAACTAAACATCAATAAACTATTTCAGTACTACATATTAAAATTGTGTCAACAAACTTGGGTTTTATTGTTGATATTTTTTGGTTTCTTTAAAGGCTCGGATTTTTTGGCAGTGCTTGGTTTCGACTTCTTGGTCTTTTGACTGTCACTGGTTGAAGCACCTTGGTCGTCATCCTCAATTTTGAGGCCAGCAAAACGGGATTGAACAACAAGCGCAGCCATTTTTCGATATCGATACTGAAAATAAATACTAAAGTTATAGAAATTGTATTGACGGCTTATGGAAAAATTATTAAGATTAATAACCGATTATTATGAGCAAAATTTAAATTATTATTTGTCTTCTATTTATTTCGTACATAAAATACCAACATTAAAAAACAGCAGTATGAAGACAAATAAATTCATTTTTAAGCTAGTTTTTAATAATATATTCATGTTATATATTTATAAAACTTACCAGTGGAAACTCTGTAGAAATTTTTATTGTTTTAAGATGAAAAAACCACACCACAGGAAAAAATTGGCAAAATACTGATAAATACGGTAGATAATTAATATCTGAACAAACAGTATATATATATATACACACACACACACACAGAGTAAGTAGTATTAAATTATATTCTCTTTGCAGAGTAACAGACTAACAGAGACAATAAAGGTGCAATAGAGTAAAATTGTTCTGTGCATGTATGCACAGAGAGTAAAAACAAGAATAACTTTTTGGCGGGAACTTGCGTAGTGATATTCATTTTATCATTTATTTTCATAAAATCGTGTAGAAAGTTTTATTGAATATTATCAACGGTATTTTCACCTTCTCAAAAAGTCCGTGAAAACTTTTACTAGGATTACATACATGAAGAATTTATATAAAACACTGACAAAATACACAAAGTATGATGCCAAAATTAAAAACATACATATATACTCAATCCAGCGTTGCCAGAAGGTTACATTTCTTTTACATACTCTTACTCTTTCTTACATTTTTCGTAACTTTTGACCCCCCTCGCGTAACCTGTAAGTAATTTTTATATATAAGGCAATTTTCGTAACTTTTGAGAACAACGAGATTTGTAATACAAGATTTTTATTGTTAACGAATGCATGTCAATTGTACGCACCTATAACTGACTTCATTCACTCCATATCACACTCAGAGATGGCAATGAATGGAAAGCGCCACGTCAAAATGAAACGTATCCTGAATAGATTAAAACTTGATTTTGCTTGAGCTAGGCGCGCGTTTCCTATTTGCCGAGTTACCGCCGCCTTTTACGAACGTAAAATGAAACTAGAGCCTGTTTTCTAAGATTAAATACACCATTAGACATCATAGATTCCTTTATATACTGCTATTATTCCGACATCAATTTGGCTCCGACCTCCGACCCCAAAAACATGCATTAATGTAAGTAAACATAAAAAAAATACAATCATGTAACTTTTGCAGCAAAAATGAAAAATTTCAGGAAACGAATCGTAATTTACGACTCAAGGGCCCTGGCAACAATGACTCAATCACTCTTTGGTATTTTTTTAAATATAATCTGTGAAATGAAATGGCGGGCTACTAAATTTGTTCTTGAATCAAGGAACTTTACTCTATAACTAAAGACTTGATGAATTTATCTCAACTAAAATGAAATTACAGTGCCAAATAGAGGTTGTAAATCGATTACATAGTAGTTTAAATATACGATCGACTGGAAAATATTTGAAATCAACTCTAGCCTTAGGAAAAGAACCTAAGTGTAAAGAATATTTTATAATACACTTTTCGTCTGTAAATAAATCGGGATGTAAATATCATGTAAAATGTTTAAAACAAGTATTCGTTAAGTGCATAAATGAGGGTAAAGCCACGATTAGATTTGAGGAGCCTCCTCACGATTTATGTATTAAAAGTGAAGCTATACAGTTGAAGTGTTTTATGAGGTTATTAAAATCTTGTATTATTGGCGATGATAAGGAATTGCAAGTTTCCTCTTTGTCAAATTTATGTGTAACAGCTAAAGATAATGCACCCACAAAATTAATAATCCGTGACCGAAGTGAATTTCCATCCAAAGGATTGCCAAGAACTTTGGAATCTCTTTACATAAATGGTCTAAAACTTTGTAACTTTCGAAGAGACATATTGCTACTGAGACACCTAGTTGTACTTGATCTTAGTAACAATGAAATAGAGAAAATACCTGTAGAATTTGGTGAGTGTCAAAAAATCTACTACTGCAATACTTTATACAATAATTATTTAGGTTTATAATATAACCACGGAGTTATAATATAAATCTAAATTATTATACATCTGAAAGTTTGTGATGATGTATGGATGTTTGTGACTCTTTCATGTAAAAAGTACTTTACAGGCTTCTATGAAATGGCACATAGTTAGATCATACCCTGAAATAACATATAGGCTACTTTTTATCCTGGGAAAACATAAGATCCCTCAGGAATATGGGTTAAAACCTTGGGGTGGAAGCTAGTATTCCTTCATTGAAATTCTAATTTAATAGTCTTTAAATATTTCATTAGTTGCTTTTTATTTTCCAGGTAGAATGCCTAATTTAAGTGAACTATACCTGATAAATAACCAGCTAGGAGTAAAAGGAGATGTAGACTGGAGATGGCTGATGGGACCCCAGGTAAAATATTAACTTAGTTTAACACCATTAATCACCATCACTCCATGATATTGTTTGATAATGCTGGGAATAAGGTTTATGCATATGTTACTGGTTTACTCTGGTACATGAAAGAAATATACCTAAAGAATCAAATTTGCTTAAAAATAAAAAAAATATACTGATAAAAATAAATGTTGACAGGTATTGAATAAAATAATTTGATTGTCTAAGGATATCTTCACATACAGGCTGAGCTAATACTATTGAATAATCAAAATTGATATAATATTTTTTATGTCAGGAAGGGTGCCAGTGAACCCTCCATCTGATGATATGTGGTACTGACCACATATTTATTATTTTTTAACATATAACAACTTATCATATAATTTACACCCAGGTGCCCTAGGTGGTAATGAAACTTACAACCTTTGGAGTGATAGGTAGATACCCTTTAAGGAATTCCACCATATCTTTAAATTCCATAGCAGGATCACAATATAATTTATTTAGGAAGTCTTCTAAATTAAAACTACACTTCATAATAAAATTGTTCTAAATTATAAATACAGATTACAAAAACCCTCAAACTGTTAGACTTGAGTGGAAATAAACTGAGATATTTTCCTCAAGGAGTATGGAAACTGCAAAAACTAGTAACATTAAAATTGGACAATAACATGATTGGAAGATTACCAGCAACACTTGGCCGCATCAGTAGTTTAAGGTATATTCTTTTTTTATATATTATGATCTACCTGGCTGACTACCACCCTCAAGCTGAAGACCTGTCCCACAAGCTCCCAGTCCTTCGAGGCATTGTATACATAGCACCTTTGAAATTTAGGAAATAGTGAAAAATGCTTAGTTTTGGGTCCAGTTTTGATAAAAACAAAAACTGCATCACTCTATATTTTTCTTATACTTTGCCTCTTAATATGAGGGAAAGAGAGGCTCAACTTATAGTGCGGTCCGCTGTATGCTAAAATCGAAAATATAAAAGGCATGACATCAATTAATTTATTATTTAAACTATAACAAAATATTTAAACCAATGCTATAAATATTCATGTATAGTCTATTTGAATTACTTATTCTTTGTGTTTGATTTAATAATATCTAAATTTTAAAATATATGAGTCAGTGCAGTTTTCCTTCACCGAAAGCTCAAGCTCATTGTAGGATTCGAACCCACAACCTTTGTTGCGGCATCCGACGTCACTACCACTGAGCTATCATTTAATTGTTGGAAATTTTATTTGAAAAGTATTAATTAGAAAGTCTTTTACAGATACCTTACAATTTCACAAAATGAGTTGGAATCCTTACCATGCAGTCTAATGCAGTGCCGCTTGGAATACATTGATCTATCACGAAACAAATTCCATCACAAAGAAGTTAAATCTGAGTGGAATAAACATAATCCATGGGATTTTTATGTTGGAAATTTAGTGAATATGTCATCAAAAGTAGTTTTAAAACACAAAGTTTTCTATGCTCCTAATATTATACCCCTGACATTAGTCCGATTCTTGGATAATGCAAATATGTGTGTGTGTGGTGCACCTGTGGTAAATGATGCATATTATATGAACAAAGAATTTGAACTTAAAGATTACTTCAGAGTTGTGGTGTTTGATAATAATAGAACCAGTACTGTGGAATTTGAATGTTATTTCTGTTCACCAAAGTGTTTTAGCAAGAAATAATTTAATCAACTAATTGAAATTAATGAAAACTGATAAATAAAACATAATTTATTTTCTTATTGTCATATTGTATTATACATTACTACTAAATCTTTAATATAAATATAACTTTTGATTAATTAAGACCATCAAACTTCCATTTTATATCTTGAATAATTGGAGCTATTCTAAGATGTGGTTCTGAAAAAGGAATATAATTAGATGATAGTTTATTAGGAAGTTGGTTCAGGCCAAAAACCTTACAAGTATTTTTAATAACAAAAAAAAGCAATATCCTAGAACAGGTCAATAATGGTATAAGATAAAACTTACCAAGTGAAGCAATGCCTTGTGGAATCACACTGCAACCCTCCGGTACATTCAGAGCTGAGATGTAAGCATTTGTGGATTCAATCACTAGTTCATTTGTCCATATATCCTTGAAACTATCTTTCATTTCTTTCAGTAATTTGTCTAAAGATGTCTGAAATGGGAGTGCTTTATTATTACACTTGCTCCCGCCTCATGCTTTCACCCGCGTTTCCGAGGATCTTATGTTCCCGAGGGATAAAAAGTAGCCTATCTGTTAATCCAGTGTGGCTACATCCAGACCTAATTTCATCAAAATTGCGGAGTTAAGGAGGGGTGGTCAATTTTCGCCTATTTTCTTAAATAACTTCAAACCTATTTATTTCAAAATTACAACAACAAAAACAAGTCAATTGGTCCAGTAGTTTTGCAAATCCTTTATTTCGTTTAGAGGTACGGAACCCTAAAAACTAGTATTCGATAATTACCTGTAATACAAAAGCTTCCTTATCCCTATCACAACAACTCAAAGCTGTTACAACTTCTTTGATCTGCAGCCTCAGTTCAAACGACGAAGTGACGAGAGTATGAAGGGCCATAACTAGAGCGACGTCTTCATACTGAGAACCCTCCTTTAGTGAGGCTACCTTCCGTTCGTGCTTCCTTTTATTCTTACTTGATCGGAAACTTCGACTGAAAAAAATTTTAATCAATGTAGGATGACTGAAACTGCAGAAAAAAAAACGACAGAGCAAATAAAATACAAAACATGTTGTCTTACCTTGAACCCTTTGATGAAGATGCAAGTGTACTTCCAGCATCAGAATACAAATCACTGTCTTTGTTTGCATAGGAATCATATACTTCTATTGGATTTTTGATCTTGTTCTCTCTAACGAAACCAAGACGCTCCCTGTGTCTTTTAAAGGTGACCCAGTTTGTTTCAATTATCTCCATAATGTTTTTATAATCTTCCAATAAAACTGGTAGTAGACACTCAACTGTGAATTTAATAATTTCAATTGTGTACCTATCCTTTGCTTTAACATGTTTTATTACTAAATAATATAGAATGTATTAGGTGTACCTACTTATCATTGTTTGTTTTTTATATTTAGCACAAAGTCGTAGTCCAGTTTTATACTTTCCACATTCTATTGCAAATAAAATTGATTCTTCATTCTTATCATTATACTGTTCTAGGATTGTTAGAGCTTCTCCATAGCGCTTTTCTTCTTTCAGCATATTTACAAGGTCACTAAGAAAAAAAAACAAATAAATAAAAAATAAAATAAAACGATTGAATGAGATTTCTGAGTAAACAGGTTAACACTCACCAACATAAATCTTTAAATTGATCTTTTGGCCAAGACTCTGCCAACTTTATTGCTAATTCCCATTCCAAGGCGTCTTTGTAACACTCAATGGCTTTGTCAAAATTATTAGATCGTTCATAAATAATTCCTGCTTCTACAAACTGCTTTTTTAGTTTTAAATAAAGTCCATAATCATCAGATATTTGCCTATAAACATCATCTTCTGGAGAAAACATTCTCAATGCCTCTCTATATAGACTATGATATTTCACAAATGTTTTAAGTTCATTGTGTCTCTCCGGTCCACACTTTACGATACACTCAACAGCTTTATCAAATCTTTTCAGATATTTGTTTATTGTAAATCTTTTATAGTTTTCACTCATTTCATTCAACTCATTCAGCATGGGAATATATTCCTTAGGGTCTTTTTGAGATTTGTTAGCTACAAGAAGAACTAAATCGAAATCATACATTCCAAGAGCAACATCAAAAAGCTGATTGACATCAACCATGTATAGCAAGTATTTTAGAGCCTCGTCTGACCCAACAGGCAATTTAGATCCACCAGATTCTTGCAGTTTCAGTTCTTTAATGAGTGTTAGAGCAGTTTCCAAATCCTCGACATTATTTTTTTTTACATAAGTTGTAAGTAGTGGTAATATCTTACTATCACAATCTGTTCTCTTTTTCAATTTTTCCCGTATAGTATCACAAATTGTGTAAATTTTAGAGTCAATATTC
Organism: Tethea ocularis; assembly: GCA_963555595.1. Taxonomy (NCBI): domain Eukaryota; kingdom Metazoa; phylum Arthropoda; class Insecta; order Lepidoptera; family Drepanidae; genus Tethea; species Tethea ocularis. The sequence goes on along the minus strand of OY741971.1, from coordinate 5,739,487 downwards.
TCTTTTACCTTGTCTACTTTACCCGCATAACTACTTGAATACATTGTTTTAGTTACATCCAAATTTTCCAGATCGGATAAGAAGAGATTTAACCAAGAATTGTTTTTAATGGATTCCAAGAATATATCAATGTGTTTCGTGAACTTTTCAGGATCATGATCATATATAAGATTTAGATTTATTCTTTGTTTTCTCATTAAGTCAAATGCTTCATAATATTTAAGTGAATTAAGATATTCACCAATAATCTTTAAAGACAGAGGTCTTGGTTGTATAGTTTCAAGATTACCTCTGGGCAATTGGAACACAGTTCTTGTATCATTAGGAATGACAATAACAAGTTTTGCACCCCTTTCTATCTTCCTCTTGTAAATGTGCTCAGATTCTGTCTTCTGATACTCCATGATAGCATTAAGTCCTGATGTTGTCAACTCCACACATACCAAGACATGTTGCAACAGAGTCAGAAGTAGGAAATGTGTGTGAACAAAAAAAGAACTGACATTACTCATGACCATTCTATCATTGATAAAAAGCTGGCCTTTATGAGAGAGACCCAAAAAGTACAAGTTATTATCAACAGAAAATACACTGAACCTTGGACAGGATACATTAAATGATACATCTTGTGGTTCAATATCTCCTCCTAACACATACTGTAAAATGTCACCACAATTTAATTGCATGAATAATATTTTGGATTCAGTTGGATGACAAAAAAATCTTGTAGCTGCTGCTGGTAATGATACAGTATTCACTTTGCTTATTGTATCATTTGCCATAATAAATTCAATTATACTATAACTACAGTATTCATCTATTGTCATACAAAGTAGACTATCAGTATTCATCCAATACCAATTATAATATTGAAATGGAAAATCATATTTATCCAATGGTATAGTTCTAAGAACTTTGAATTGGAGAGGAAACTTTTGTGTCTGTTCATAAAATATCAGTTGACTGTCAGCAGTGCAAACAAAAAATGCATTAGTGTTAAAACATGATGGAGCAAAATGTACAGAATTAATAAAAGATTCTGTAACCAATTCTAATGATGCCATGGGAGGTGGTACTACTGTTTGTCTAAAACCTGTTACTAAAAGTTTATTTCCATCTATGACAGTAATTATTGCATCATCATCATCATTGTTGCCTCTACTGTGAGCAACATTCCAAATCCATGAGTAAGTATAATATTGACCATTATTTAGTATAATATGGAGTTTCTTATTATTGGCAACATCAAAATCATGATCCCAGAAAATCTTACTTATATTTTGATCACTATTAAATGCCAAGACTTGTTTGAGGTACCAATGATAATTACTAGTTGTATACAGAAGTAATTTCTGTGTGTTTGTTTCTATATCTCTGCACTGCAGAGTCAGAATTTCTGAATCTGAACTCCATGCTAAATCTTCTACATGGGTTGTTGAATTAACAGTAATACAAAATTCACCATGTTTTAAGCCATTCTTTTCAAAGAATGAGACAATATATTTGTCAGTTAGTTTCTGCGTAGTTGCAATAACATTACCACTTGGTCTCCAGGATAGATTAGCTTCTAGACCTTGTTGCTTCTCACTAGTGTATTGTAAATTTCCTTCTCTATCAAACACTTTGAATCTTTTAATACCATTCATTGTGAAACCAATAGCATATAAGTTCCCATCACCTCGCCATGTAATCTTTACTGTATTATCATTATCTGCTATTTGGGGATCTACAAAATTAATATTACATTTTATTTCTTTAAATAAAACAGAATTATCTGACAAAAATTACTCTTACTAAGTATCTTGAAATTAAAATTTTGTGTATTGTAAACAGTCAACTTACCAATACTCACTTCAGTTTTCACTTTAGCAGCGTGCTTGCCCTCAGAGCCATGGAACTGGGTCTCTTTTTTACCCCACCCAACAGTTATGAACTGTTGCTCACCAAAATCTTGATTGATGAGTTTTGCTTCATTGATTGGATCAAATGTACAGGACATTAATATTGTATTCATGTTCTTTGTGACCAATACTAGTAGTTCTTGGTCAGGACTCCATTCCATTGCCTATTAAAAATAATAGAAATTACACATTCTTAAAAATTAAGGGAATGGTATGTAACTTGACATAAACTATCAACAAAGACCCAAGGTACTTAAGAAGGAATTTAACAAATGTAGGTTGCAGTGGCGAGGGGTGAAGTTATGGCGAGGGTAAGCTGTTCAAAAAACACCTGTAATTTTATAATTATAGTGTATTTTAAGCATGATAAAAGTGGCTTTGAAATTATGAAACTGTGGGACTGGGAATCCTAAAAGGTAAGCCGATGGGAATCGGCTTGTTCCATACAAGCCCTTCGCCACTGGTAGGTTGACTTGTAACAGCACAAAATTAAAATAGTTAAGTTAATTTTTTGTAATATAAATTAATATATCTACCTCACAATGAATTAAATAAGCTAGTTTTCTCACCACTATTCCATCGTCGCATACTCCTGCCAGGTCGCACAAATTACCTCCATCACTAATGGTAAAAAGTTCCCCATTTGCAAGCCCAACACACAACGTATTTGGTAGCGTGAGGAAAGTCAAATTCACAGGTCTGTTTTCAGGAGAAGCAATCTCAGATAATTCTTTAAACCATTTAATTTCACAATTCTGATTATAGTTAATCACACTAAGGTTATGTGTACAAACATACAAGTCACCGGAGGAGCTACCCTCGTCGTGCCCATGGCAAAAAGATAGCTTCTCTTCAGACCTTAATTTAAGATCCTTCAAAGTTATACCCCAAAGCTCCAAATTCTTCATAATTTGTTAATATCAATTTTTAGGTTTAAAATGTAAGAACCAAACACGTTTCGTTACTTGTCGAATCAAACAAACAACAGAGACTAGAGATGTGCCGAGTCAGACTGACTCGAGTACTGACTCGAATACCTACTAGCAGCCTAGCAGGTACTCAAGTACACGACTATATAAAATAATATATTCGTTTCAATAACTTTAGTGGTCTTATAAAAATATATATTATAATCTTATCAAAGCGAGTAAATCGTGCTTCTAGAACTATAAAACTTCTTTGATATACATAATATAAAGCCAAAAATGTCAATGATCATTGTTATAGTTGATAGTTGTTAGCTTTAATATGCCATGCGCAAGCCATACATAATTACCAAAACTACTGAGTAGTAGTATACTCGTGCCAGTACTCGAATACCTGTCCGAGTCTTCAGACTCAAATTCTAATTCGATTCTTTTTTTAATGAATACCAAAAATAGCCGACTCGGCACATCACTAACAGACATACTTGGACATACGTCAAGTAAAACTGACATAACTGACTGTCAGTCATACGCGGTCGCTGTCAATCATGAACTTAAGGTGGAGGCGTCGGTTTGAGCGCGAGATTCAAATTTTATCACGTTTTTTGCAAATTGCAGCTCAGTTATAGGTCGTAAGTTATCAACAACTTATTTGATTAATAACAAAAGAAATCATCAACATATTCCTCCAAGGTATATTACTGACATATACGACTATTTCATGAAAATGTTACTAATACACAAAAATAATTCAAATAATAATCTCTAAATAGTTGATAATTTGGTGGGCGGACTACTCGCTAGAGTAAAATTGTTCTGTGGACTAGACGCCTAAATATAGTACAGAGAATAAACCAATATATTATATAGAGTTCCTGACTTTCTGTGCTTGCTCTCCGAATCCACTGTCAAACCTTGAAACCCATTTAGCATGGTCATCATTTATGCAGGTACATCTCAAGATATTAAGATTCATCAATTTAAAACCCACAAAAACAGCTGTTTGTTTACGCTGTTGCGGCGCTAGGCATATGCCGTTCGACTAATCAGCGTGCACACGTAAATTATACACCATAACTAGGTCGCACACAAGTATGATGCCAGTTCATAATTTTACGGTTTGACATGGATAATTATAAACTATCGTAAATTAATAAGCTTTACTGTAAGCAGTATGGTACAATTCACAATTCTTCGACAGGTAACAATTTTGCGATATATATTATGAACTAACGGCGGTCACAATAGTATGATGACCAATAAATAATTCTACTACATTGGATATGCACTAAAATAATTATAGATTTATCTTTAACTAATTTATTAATCATAAATACATTACTGAACAACTACACATCAATGACTATAATTATTACACTTTAGGATAGTAAGTTGTTGCAAACTTCTTCCTAGCCTTAGGATATGGTCGCAGCACCTTAGGTATGTATTCAGGTAGATGTTCATCTAACCTCCTCTTAAAAGCATTAATTCCAAGCTCAAATGGTCTTCTCTTAGCTTCAAAGAATCTAGTATTATGTTCAATTTTATATATTCTTTCCCAGAGATATATTTCCGGTGGTAATAAATGTTTGGGTCTATTTGCAACCAAGTGCTTATATCTGGACTCTAACCAACACCTCCTTTTATCATCTTCTATGTCGGCAATGACTTGTTCTTCTGTACCAAGATATGGTTTCATTTCATGTTCACGCTCCTCAGGAGCATTTACATAGAATTGGACTAACATTTTTAGAACATCTTCATTCAAGCCTTTCACTTGTCCATTCTCTATATTCTCGTATAATTTTAGTGGCTTTGTGCCAAAGCAGATGTTATGCTTAGGATTTTCATCTATTTTAGCCCCATGCATTTCAATAGTGTTGAGCTGATATGCATATAATGACCATAATTGGCCATTGGTTATGACAGTTTGAGTGACTAATGGGTAAGTTAAGTCATTGTATGTAGTGAAACCTTGATAATTAGCTTGGGCTAGCAACCAGCCAAAACTAGACTTTATAGCTTGACAATGTAATGCTTCTAAGTTGTCCTCAGATCCAAATGACTCCTTTCTGGATAGAATATGGCCACGTGCATGGAAAGAAAGCAGACCAAATTCATCTCGATCTCCAGGCCAATATCCTGAAAGTGAAAATATTGTTACTTCATACATTTTCTAAATCAATATTATTTTTATAAATAAATCACAACTAAATGATTTACAAAATTTGGTACCCCAGAAAAAAATGTTGCAGTTCGGGGAAAAATAGTTTTTTTTTTACTATGTATAGGCATAGGCCTTTTTGGCCACAATCTCACCACGGTCAGTGATGATGTGGCTAAAGGTGGTAAGCACACAAAACCTAGAACAAGAACTGGCTATCAAGTGCGCTGTCGGAACACACCAATGGCGACAAATTTTCAACTTGAGGGTGGTAGCCAGCCAAGCAGGTACTATAGATTCCTCACGAAGTCTTCACCACGAATTGACGTCACTACTACTGTATCATTGCCTTAAAAACTAGTGTTCCATAACTAAATTTTTATTAACTTTCACCTCAGACAGAGGTCCACTCCACCTGAACAAAATAATTTTTGTTTGCTAATCTTTTATGTAAATTTATTCATCCATTATGTAACATGCTTTTATAAATTCAAATCGGTACCGGGAATATTGGTGCCATGCCTAAAGTTTTCAAAGTATCCAAATGACCCAGGTACTGTGGTAATCTTTTTCACTTTAAAATCGGGATTTGTTGCTTCACTGTAGGGCAGTAGGGGCTTCAAGGGATGGTGGCCTCTCACTGTTAGTATTGGTGATCCTATAATAAAAAATATTGTAAAACAAACTATGTCCTTCCTTTCACCTCTCGCTCTCGTAGCTAGTTAGCTTTTGATATCTTTACAGCTGTCATAAGAAAGAAGTAGTTGCTACCCGAAGTTTGAAACGGAGAAAAAAATACACAAAGATTTGCGGAAGCATGTCAAGCCAAGTTCTACACATTACAGAAACAAATTATATGAATAATTATATTTGTGTTAAATGTATCTAAAATTTCATAGTAAAGTACTGATGAAGAATAGGATTTAGCATGGATTTATCAGTGTTTGTGAAGAATAGTAGGCATCGAATATTAGCTTATTTGGATAGATCAAACTAGAAACTAACATGATGTACAATTGCAGGTCTTATAGCTAAGAAGGGACAACCAGTTGTGACCAGACAACACAACCTTTGGATGGAAAAGGAGTTATTTAAGTCATAATTTCAATGAAAAGGTTTTACTAAGTCCCCAATAAATCATTCATTATAATCTAGTTAGAAGTACCCACTTGACTATTTACATAGAACACAATAGTAATTTATCACACTAACCTATATATTGGATGGCTCTGTCAATATTCTCATGCAATCTTTCCTTCAGCCATGGATATTGTTTTCTCCACTTTATGACTCTTGCAGGCACATCAACACCACCAACAAGCCAAAACGCTTCATGACGAGGATCATAGTCAACCTGTGTATAGTCACAAGCAGAAATCTTATAAGTATGTATTTGCCTTGCCGGGAATCAAACTAACTGATTTTGGAAAAAAAAAACATAGCTTGTATTATAGCCATCTTAGTGTCCCATAAAAAGATCAATTTCTGGGAAGTAATGTTCAATGGCAAAAGGAAAGGTAAACTTTATTTTTTCAATGTACAGACACAAAATTCTACTGTTTTGTTTTATTATATTTACATAATGTATAGTTATTTGTAATTTCAACTTCCTATTTTATTGTTCATGAATTTTGATTTATTGAAAACTTTAAATTTATTCACCTGTGCAGTTAACATATGTGGTACTTTATCAGTAAGGTGGTTTGAGATGACCCTGTTGATTTGCCTTACAATACATTTAGCCACAGCATCTTCCATCAGTGCTGCTTCTGACTTTTCAGTAGGACCACCACTGAATTTACGCCTGAAATATTGAACCAATTACTGATATATATATATGAAATTGCCAACATTCTTATTATATTGGTGTCAATTCCAAAAAAAAATACTTCACATTGATTAATAGGTAAAGTATTGACATGGCATCCTAAATAAATTAACTTGCAATTATCCACAAATGCAGCGTTATCTTAAATACAAATATCTCCCAAAGTATCAAAATAAGCGACAGTAGTCAGAGAGTTATTGGAATCACACTTTAGGAGCCCATGGGTTGTTACATTATGAAATAAATCAACTAAGCACAACTTACTCTATACCATCACATTCAAAAGCAATAGCATCTTCTATGTATGACCTTATTTCCTTTACAATAGAGTCTGCAGATTGTTCATTATCTTTATATGTGTCTGGTAGTTTTTCTACAGGTACAAAATGACTTCTTGTATAGCATTGTACTAGAGGCATGGCATTGTAAGGTACTTTGTCTTCGTGAAACATTAAACATCTCCAACCATAATAACAAGGCATGTTTAAAGCTATTTGTTTTTCTTCAACAGTGTTTATATTCTTGATATTAGTTTGGAGGGTTTCTTTCTCACGAGCTTTTCTACCTTTGAGAGATGTGTCCAGTATAGGAGGATATTCTGGTGTATCAGTGTACTCATTTTGTTCATTCAACGCAGCTTGAGATTGTCTTCTTAGTACAATATTTTTAAGTTTTGGAAATGTTCTGTGGCTTCGAATTAAAAGCATTTTACTGCATCAGCTTTCAACAAAATTACTTTTGTAGTTTTGAGGTTATGTATGATTTATTATTTTTTCACAAAAATAACACAAGTGTTGCCAGGTCAATATAAAAAACTTTTAACAAAAAAGAAAACCACCTTCAAAGGCAATGAAAACAACTTTTAACAAAACATAAAAACGCCTTCAAAGGCATTAAAAAGCATAAAATAACTGTGTAGGAACTCTATGACCATAAAGTCTAGACATGATGATTATTTTTCAAAACTGGCCATGTGTAGTTGCAGCATGTGGTATTATCATAGTAGGTATTCGTTCATATTATATGTTGGTTTCTGAACGCGCGTCCAAAGCTGATGCAATAGGCAGCAAGACAGGAACATTTTGATCTGACATTTAGTTAGAGCCACCTGCCAAATTGGTCATACAATTTATAACCAATTTCCAAAAGAATATTTGTGGAATAATCATGGATGACGACATGGTGTTTGATCCTTCTTTGAAGAAGAAAAAGAAGAAGAAGACCGGTTTCGATATGGATGCGGCCCTCGCTGAACAGGGTGAGAGCACGAGCATGGAGGCGCCCGCTGAAACGGGTGACGTCGACTTACCAGAGGACGATAACCTCGATTTAGATAATTTTGGCAAGAAGAAGAAGAAGAAAAAGAAGACGTTTTTCAACTTGGAAGAATTGGATACTGCATTACCGGAAACCCCGCCGGCTGAGGAACCTGAACCACAGGAGGAAGAAGCTATCGACGATCTGGATTTAGACATAGACTTCTCAAAAACAAAAAAGAAGAAGAAGAAGAAAAACATCGATGAACTCGGTGTTGAGGACGATTTTAAGGGAGAGGACCAAGAGAATATCGAGGATGTTCACGGCGACTGGATCGGCAGCGACCGAGATTATACATTTGACGAACTCCTAGAACGTGTGTTTGACATTATGCGCGAAAAGAACCCTAGCATGGTCTCAGGCAAAAAACAAAAATTCATCATGAGACCTCCACAGGTGGTTCGAATTGGCACTAAGAAGACATCCTTTGCAAACTTCACAGAAATTTGTAAAACTCTTCATCGGCAGCCAAAACATTTGTTAGACTTTTTACTGGCTGAGTTGGGTACCAGCGGCTCCGTGGATGGTAATAGTCAACTTATCATCAAAGGTCGTTTTCAACAAAAACAAATAGAAAATGTTCTACGTCGGTATATAAAGGAATATGTTACATGTCATACTTGTCGCTCCCCTGACACCATCTTACAGAAAGATACTCGGTTATTCTTCCTTCAGTGTGAGACATGTGGATCTCGTTGCTCTGTGGCCAGCATCAAGTCTGGTTTCCAGGCAGTTACTGGAAAGCGTGCTGCCATCCGTGCAAAGACTGCATAGAGTATTAGTGCTTAGTGATAAACTAATTTTACAGCCAAGACCATGGGGTACATACAGTAATATTCCTTGCTTATGGTGTTGTTTCAAAATCATTATTATATTTTTATCAGCTGTAAATCTGGTGCTGATGTTTTTAAATGTGTTCTTATTAATGTGCAATTATGGATAATTAGATTAATAATTATGTATAGATTATAGGTATGAGTACATACCCATACTTTAAATGTATGTAATAATTGGGAATACCATAATAGACTGTTGATAAATCTTCATCATAAAATATCTCAAGTTATATATTTCAATATAAAGATGGCTGGTCCTTATAAAGTATTTTTCTCATGAGCCGTTGATATTGTAATAAGAAGTGTGAAGTGCTCAAATAGATATGTAAATTGGTTGCTATTTTGAAAGGTATTGTTATCTGAATGTACCCCATTTGAACCCCATATTTATGTATAGCTCACTTCTGTATTATTCTCATTGGTACACAATGTTTTATACATGATTGTTTTATTTCATTTCACCAGGCTATAAAATAAGTATTCCAGGATATAATAGAAAAATATTTAATATTTCAACAAAATGATGCATGATTAAGTAAATCATAATTATATCAACAAAATGAAAACAATTTACCTACAACAAAGAAAATAGTGAAAGTGTAAAACATTTACCACATATATTATTTGATTTGATATTAAACTATTAGAATGATGCAACATGATACTTAGTTACGAAAACATGTAACCTGCTGGTCACAGCAAACATCAACAAGATGTATGAAGGTTCCTCCTTGATATATGAAGGACATAATAGTGGTTTGGATAAATAGATCTTTAAATATTCTATACTAATTATTTACAATCTGGCGATCATAATCATGTCTTACAGCTTTATTGAGACTTTCAGCATACAGATCTAGGCGTTGAGTCATAGTGAAACCCCACTTGTCTTTAATCTGTTGACATAAGTTTAAATCAATTTGTGCAATCAGTAGTCCATCTCTCACTCTAGACAAACTAGGAGTTCTAGACCCATCAGGAGCTGTTATATAACTTGATCCATAAAAATGTCCAAACTCTTTATGGGCTGGTTTACCATCCCCTGAAGTGAACTCGTTAGGGAAACTTTCAGTTCCTACTCTATTAATTGCGCAGGTGAAATAGCTATTGGCTATAGCAGCATTACGAGCTTCAATACCCCATAAGTGTTCACTGAGTCCAGCAACAGTAGCAGATGGATTGAAAACAATCTCGGCTCCATTTATACCAAACATCAACCAGTTGAGTGGATGATGACGTCCATAGCAAATATTAATTGCTATTCTGCCAAACTTTGTATCAAATACAGGATGTCCAGTATTACCTTCAAAGTAATAAGTTGATTCATTGAAGTCACCAACCCGTGGGATGTGGTTCTTCCTGTGTTTACCTATTACTTTACCAACTTCATTTATCACAACAGCAGTATTCCAAATAGTATCACCATGAACTTCATCTCTTTCTAGGATAGGTGATATAATAACTATGCCATATTTTACAGAAAAATCTTTTAAGAACTGTGTACTAGGACCATCTATTGCAGATTCAGCAAACTCACACCAAGGCTGTTTTTCTCTAGTGCAAAATGCAAATGGCATACTCCATGCTTCTTGTAGACATATAATATTTACTCCTTCGTCAGCAGCTGCTTCTATTATTTGTCCAACTTTATCAAAAAGAGCTTTCCTTTGCTCCACAATAGGCTTGTCTGTAGGAATGACTGTTGAATGTTGAATTATTCCAACTCTTACAATATGAGGACTTCTTGTTTGTTCTTTTGGTGTTGGAAAATCATATGCTGCTATTTCATAGTTTTTTTCATTAGCATTCTGGATATTTCTTTTCTTCAAATTGAGCTCATGATGATCAATTCTTCCGTAGTGGATTCTATTATATTCCAGAAGTTCTTTACCTGATAAAGTGCTGGATATAAGTTTATCCAAGCTCGGAAGTTCTGAAATAGCTGCCATTTCGATAACAAATTTAAAAAGTACTTATTATTTGTATCAAATTCGCTTAAATTGTCGAACAGTGTATGATCTATGCAGCAGACCTTTATTCAAGGAACAATAAAATTATATTCTATTACCTATCTGATCTTAGTGTCATAATTGGTATATTATTTATTCCATCCATACATGATTTACATATCACTTCACTTCTTGACTATGATGGCATTAGATGCGTTTTTTACACAATTCTGCCAGTGTCAGGGTATTTGAAGATAAACGATGGAGATTGATCGGTAAAAAAAAAAACAAAATTTAGTATCAAAATTGTCAAGATATTGACCGGTGGCGAATTTACCTAGAAAAAAATAAGGACAACACTATTATACCAACACCCAAATTAAGGTAAATGTTAAAATATATTTTTAAAGTATATACACAAGAAATATCAAAGTTTAATATTGTTAAAACTAATAAATTGAGACAGAACATACACAAAGGGAGAATCAACAAGAGACAATTAAAGTATATACACAAGAAATATCAAAGTTTAATATTGTTAAAACTAATAAATTGAGACAGAACATACACAAAGGGAGAATCAACAAGAGACAATGTATATCACGTACGCACAGATTTATAATACATACATAAATACGTAAAGTCAAGTCTAAAACGTAGTATTAAATTCTCTTTGGTCAAGTCAAGCAAGGTCAGTGTTGTTCCTGAAAAATTTAAGGCTGCCGTATTCTAATTTTAAAATCGTCGGATTTTTTGGGAAATCTAAGAAAAATGCCGTATTGCACAAAATATTTATTTGGTTAAAAAAATACAAGTTATGTACAGTCGCCAACAGAGATATGTATATAGCCCAGCGAACGAATATGTACGTTCATAAAATAAACCTTTCACCTTTCACCAATCACAATAGGTACAGTACAGTCAGTACATTATCAATTATTCCGGAGATTCCCACACATCCTAGAACCTACCAGAGTGAGGAACTAAAGATTTTAGACATAAACATCTCGGGATAAGGTAAAATTTTGCTGTCGTTTCTTTTCGTGGCGCTTCTACTTTATCTATGGTTTACAACATGGTGCGTTCCATTATACGAAATATTTTTTTATTTACTTTTGTCAATTACCGTATATTTTAATACGGTAATCAAAGAGCTGCCATATACCGTATTTATGATGCCTGAATGCCGTATATTACGGCAATTGCCGTATCAAGAACAACGCTGAGCAAGGTAAATACTACCATAAATAACAAAGTACTCTGTGAATACTACTCTCTCTCTCTCTCACCATAATTTATTTTACTTCACTTCACTTCTTTTCCAAAATGGCCCCATATGTGTTTATTTTACACAATTCTGCCAATGTCAGGGTGTCATAGGATAAACGACGGAGATTGATCGGTGAAAAAAAAAAAAAAAAAAACATTAATAAATAAAATATTTTTTCCAAAATGGCGATTATGACCGGTGGTGAATTGATTTATTATAATTATAGTCCGAATCAGTCCGATAGACTAAAATGACAGCTACGATCGACCTTATTTTTAAATGTTGCTAGCGCAGGGCATAGTGTTGTAGTATGGCTCATTATGAATGATTCATCCTACTGTCGTGACATGACCTTTCGATTTCATTTTACTCATTGGTGTAAGCAAATGTTTAGTAAATATAAACATAATAAAATAAACATAGCTAAATTAATAAAAATAATATAAATAAATATTAAATAAGCATAATAAAACAAAAGAAGCTCCTACAACTCACTCACTCACTCATTGACTCACTGAGTGTTGTATGACTCAGGATACGACGAGGTCTATTTATACTTTACGATAACGTGGCAACCCACCAAATGTCATTTTAGTCTATTTATTTAACGAAATCTATTGCTATTTCTTGGTTTGTTTTTAATTCTTGCTTGATGGATGTGATGTGATCATCCTTAAAATCAAAGAAGTTATATGATGTGCGGTATTTATTAGTTTGTAACTAAACAGTTAAAGTTAGATTGTTGTAACCACATAATCTCCAAAATGAATGCATTACCAGCGCAACCTATTGGTATTCAGAGTACTGCAGGAGCTGTGCCTATTCGTAATGAAAAAGGTATTTTTTTTAGTTTACTAAGGTCTATGCTAGATGAATTTGATGCATGAATCATGTTCAATCATGTTAATGATAAAATTTTAGTCACTTTTCGCTGTCTACAGAAAATGACCAGAGTGTGGAGCGATTATTTTTAATGTAGTTCAATGAATAGCAGTAATATCTATGCTGACAAAATCTGAGAAATGATGATTGTAGTTTAAGTTTTTCTTGGCATTCTTTGTTGCAAGAGATTTGTAGAAAATATATGTGAAAGGATCCATAATTACTATAAACTCTTATAATAAAACATGGAATTGAGTGTCTTTGAATCTCTTTATCTATATTCTCTTAATTCTCTTCATACTTCCTTACAATAGGGGTGATGACTAAAAAAATCTAATTAGTCCGACAGTTAGATTACCAAAAAATATTGGACACATGTTTTTTCTTTATATCCTAAAACAAAGATACAGTGCATTAAAATTTCGCATGACGTCACGTTTTAGTACACTTTTTACAAAGTCTTGACGCCACAAGCCCCCACTCCTGAACTTTGATGCGACAAATCTTTGTAATTTTTTATTGATTTGATAAAATAATAAATATGTATCCAATATTTTTTGATAACCTAACTGACGGACTAAACAGAATTAATTATTTTTTACCCAGTCATCATCCCTATTATTAATCTTTTTCATACAATTTAGTATTTTTTACTAAAAGTGTGCCTCTCCTGTTTTGCTTGTGTCCATCAGTATAGTGAGGGACGGAGTAATTCGCAGAGAGCATCCTTATAAACAATGAAATTAAAGTTAGGCAATGGCTAGTTTCATGCATTATTATTTTTATTTATACCTCTTTTTATAGGAATGAAATAATTTTGTCCCAGATACAATTTTATCAGTATTGGGCTGTGTTTTGGCTAGAAGTGATAATCACACAAAGCCAAGAAAGAACTACTACCATACTACTGCTGGAACACCATTACGAGCTTGGCAACAGATTTTCAGCTTGAAGCTAATGTACAATACAAGGAGTGACTTGTTTTTTCAGGTGAAATTTCTATGCAAAAAGTGAAAGTGCAGAGATACATATCAGGAAAGAAACCAGATTACGCACAAGGTGTGTCATCATCAGAGGAGTCAGATACTGAGGACTTCATAGAACAACAGAGACCTGAACGCAGGCATCAAGCACTGCCACAAATTATCAGCAAGAAAGAGGAAGAAGTTGAAGAGTCAGCATTAGAAGTAAGTTCCTCTTATGATTTGCCGCTTTTTATTTGTGTTTGACAACAATCTCACCTTGGTTCATGCTGAAGAGGAAGAAAGTGGCACACATATAAAGCCTTAATGGGAATTGTGATTCGTAATCCTACTGATGGACTTATGGATAGCCAGTCTGACACTGTACATTACTCTACTAGGACACTATGGTTTGTCATGATATTTTTACAGGATGCTTGAGCTTGTTTTACCTTTATCTCTTTATATTTATTCTTTTCAACATGTTTGTATTCAGACTACTTTATGTAGTTTACTACCTACTTTACGTAGGTGGCAATGAATGTTGAAAGTCTGTATTTTTTGTTGTGGATCATTATGTACAAAATTTAGATACAGATGTTTGGTAAAGAAAACAATATGGTAAAAAAAAATACATTTAGGTCAAAAATTATAATATACATTAAAATACCAATTACTTACTTTTGTACAATGGTTTAGGTTGACGATCCTCGTCTCCGACGTTTACGTGTCGCAGCGCGTTCACCGCCGCGGCGAGCCGAACATGACCCTGAGATCATCGACGCTGAACCCGAGCCTGAGTCTGAGTCTAGTGCCGAAGAAGCTAAAGACAGTGACTCTGAGAGTGAAGATGAACTTGATGAAGAAGAGATTGAGAGGCGTCGGCATGCCCTCAAGGCAAAACTTGCTGCTAGGTAGCTATATTTAAATTTTAGAATTAATTTGACAAGAAAAAAGAATCCTTAGAGGAAGCTCACATAGAGACTTAGTTTATAAAACATCACATAAAAATACACAAACCTTTTACAGGGAGGCTGAGAAAGAAGTTCTTGGCAGAGATGATGATGAAGAAATGTTGGATGGTGACAAAGAAGAGAGTGGCTCTTCAGATACTGAATATACAGACAGTGAAGAGGATACTGGTATAAATCTTGTTTAATCTATTACTAGATTAAGTTCTATTCTAGGCCTAATAAATATGCTTTACCTTCCATTATGCATGACCATAAAATGACATGTGTGTTGTGTTGTGGTCAAAGTATAGTATTTAAACCCAAAACTCATTTATTCAGTTTAGGTCCTGATAAGACACTTATGAATATTGATAGTTACAATTATTAAGTTTATTATGAATTTCAAATTATAAAGTTGCGCTTGGAAACAAACACTTTCTGTACGGAAAGCTACACTTCGGTCATAGACGACTCTCTATCCAGAATCTGCATAATAAGTGTTCTTCCTCCTATCCAAGGAGCTCTAGCGACCTTACGCCTAGGAAAACAACAATAAGTTATTTTGCTGCGGTATTTTGCAAGGTGGAAAGTACTTCCCCAGTCAAGCTACAACGGAAAGAATGCTACTTCTCTTAGATATTTTAGTTTATTTTTGGCAATTTATTTTAATTCATAAATAAACTGAATATAGGTCCTAGAGTGAAACCAGTATTCGTCCGAGCTTCAGAAAGGATGACAGTAGCAGAGAGGGAGCGTAAAGTCAAACAACAGAAGAAGGAAGAAGCTGAAGCAAGGAAGGAAAAGGAAGAACGAAGAAGGGAAGCTCTGAAGTTAGTTGAAGAAACTATTAGGTCTGAACAGAGAAACACGCAGGTATGGCAGTACTGAAATCATGATATTTGTTATATTTCTGACTGGATATGTAAGTTAATGTATTCTTGTAGGGAGAACAAAAAGAGGGAAATATCAATGACGTTTGTACCGACGACGAGAATGATGAATTGGAGTATGAGGCGTGGAAACTACGTGAAATGAAGAGGATAAAACGCGACAAGGAAGAGAGGGAAGCGTAAGTTAACTTGTTTGTAACATATCTTTGACATTATAATTATTTTGTTCGGGACAACAAACACTATGACAATATTCAGACACATTAGAAGAAAATGAGAAATTGTGTAATATTTGTATACTGTTTTATTATAGTAACTAGCTGTTCCCCGCGGTTTCACCCGCGTTCCCGAGGGGTCTTATGTTTTATGTGTAACCTATGTTATTCCAAGGTATGATCTATGTGCCAAGTTTCATCCAAATCCGTTACGTAGTTTTTACGTGAAAGAGCAACAAACATACATAAATACTCAAAAACTTTCGCATTTATAATATTAGTAGGATTTATTAAGATCGTTAAAGGGTGGGTGTTGGTTCAATCAAATCAATGGCCCTTCTGTTTTAAATTCGAGTGTGGATGCATGTTATGGCCACATACATACTTTATACACTTTGATATGAACGTAATTTCAGTGTGGAGAAGGAGTTGTTAGCCGTCGAGCGGTTGCGCAACATGACTGAGGAAGAGCGCCGCGTTGAACAACGTCTAAACCCCAAGCTGGTCACCAACAAGTCCGTCAAGGGGAAATACAAGTTCCTGCAAAAGTATTACCACAGGTATGACAATTTCCAATTATAAAAAATACAGTAGCAAAAATAATAACAGGCTCACGCCTTACGCCGTCTTGTGGGCGTAAAAAGTTATTCAATTCAATTTGTGTAAAATTTGCTATTATCATATAGAGATAGTCATTATAAATATTATTTATATAATTTATGTACATACAAGGAATGGAAAGGGTGTTTCTATGAGACATTGAAAAAATAATGCAGCTATTCAATAACTGAAAATTTTAATTTTACAGAGGTGCCTTTTATTTGGACAAAGAAGAGGAGGTGTTCAAACAAGACTTCTCTGGACCAACATTGGACGATCACTTTGATAAGACTGTGTTGCCTAAGGTAATTTCTTAAACCTTTTTTTTTACAGATCAAAAAATATCCATATCACCCACATGTGTTTTTTTGCTTTATGTTATTTAAAGTAAAATAAGTAAAACAATATTGAATGCTATTCAATTAAAACTAGGCCCAATTGTATTTATAGAATTCAAAATCCTTGACTGATACGATCACTACCGCACAGCCTAAACTGGTCCTAGAGACCTGAAATTTAGAGGGTGTGTTCATAAAGAGTAGGCCTAGGCATCCACTAAGAAAGTGTTTTATGAAAATGCACTCTTAAGAATAGCAGCATAGCGTCACACTTGCGGAAGGACTCTGAAAGTTCCATAACTGAACTATCGGTATTAGAGCGCGTCACGTTCGGCTGATGTACCATAGTGTACATAAAAAATACTGCGAGCGTGTTTAGCGGAACTTTCCGCGCCAAACCTTCAGGTATGACGTTAAAATGGGTGGAAAACTAGTTCGATATAAATAAGACTCATTTATCTAAAGAAAATTAATTATTGCAGGTGATGCAAGTCAAAAAATTCGGTCGTTCAGGGCGTACAAAGTACACGCATCTTGTCGACCAAGATACTACAGAGTTCGACTCGGCTTGGAGCAATGAAGGCGCGGCGGCTAGGCTGGCTAACTTCAGGGGTGGCATGAAGCAAGTGTTCCACCGACCCACCGCCAAGAGGAGCCATAACGTGTGATGTAGTTCTTATTAAGTGGGAGTTAATGAACTGTTGCATTGTGGCTGTATCATGTGAGAGAAAAAAACATGTAAATATTGTCAGCGAGACTAGAATAAAGTTTGTTTTAATAAAATTGGTTTTGAAAGTGGCTCTTCTCAGCAAAAACAACCTTCTGAAACGGTATTATTGTCAGACTATTGACAAGAAATCAACAATATTCAATAAGTTTGTGCGAGAAATGGATGTGTGGGCGAAGGTGTTAAGCATATAAAATCTAGAATCCAATGATCCCGAACCTATACGTTTTTATTATAACGTCTGATTTAGGAAATATAGTCACAGTATAAATATAATGTATAGTGCTAACGTGCTAACTGATATGTTTTCAAAGAATGATTAAATAAACCTTATTGAAAATAAAATTTGTGTTTGATGATTAGTCTCATATGACCAGGGAGAGTCTGACACGTGCGGCGAGAGTTCCATACTTTATTAGCTCGCTATAAAGACGCCAATGATAGCGAGGTAGTATCGCATTATGTTTTACTAATTAATAAATTAACCGCACAGCGAATTTTTCCGCGTGTCATTTCCTATTTTATTTATTTAAAAAATAATTATGATTTTTTTGTGCCATTTGATGATGGGTTCTCTATTAAAAATTGACTGATTTTGACCTAGACAACGACCGGAACCCTAAAACAAAAAAAAATAAGAATTATGACACAAAGAGTGTGTGTATTACACACTAACTACAGAAAATAAAACTACTGCGGATTTGGATAAAACTTGGCACATATGTAATTAGATCGTACCCTGGAATAACATATGAGCTACCTACTTTTAATCCCGAGAAAACAAGATCCCTCGGGAACGCCCGGTAAAACCGCGGGAGAATAAAGAAGGCTGTGATTGGGAATACCTAGGTACTACGTTTTGATTTGCAAAGCAGTTTGTAATATATAATATAGGTACCTACACAATCAACATCATTTAGATAGTTATATCACTAAAGAGAAATTCGAGTGGAAGCAACTTTCAACGGATTTAAGAAGGAACTTCTATCGTTACCAACTTTTATATTATAATGCGAGTTCAGAGCGCTGCGACGACACAGGAGATTCTAACTTGATATATGAGTGAGATATAAGTAGTTTGATGGAGTGAATTATATTTCTAAAACAGACCGGCGAGCATGCTTCTTTTTACATAAATCTATACTAATAATAAAGCTGAAGACTTTGTTTGTTTGTTTGAACGCGCTAATGTTTAGATTTATTCAAATTTTTTCACTAAAGCTACGATAGGTAGGTACATTAACCTCGAAGGTTATAGGTATATAGGTTACTTTTTATCTCGGTAGCGTCTCGGTGAAACCGCGGGGGACAGCTAGTGATTAATAATCTTGTGATATATCTGTTAAAGTTTATTAAAATAGTTTACAATTTTCATTGTTTAGTATGTTTACGAAAAACAATAGGTTGTGATGCAAAGAAGTATACCTACCTACCTAAAAAAAACATTATCATTGGATTCAGACGGGAATATCGACGATCGATCCTGAACCGCGTTCTCCTTCAAGGCCGTCAATTCTCCTGTTAAAAAACTATTCCGCTCAGCATTTTCCTGTAATGTAATCGCCATTTGAAAACCTATCTATTCAATCGGTTACTTTCACTACAACTTTACATTATTGAATCACTTTGGGATTCACATCTAACATCTCGTTCTGTGGATCGATGATATGGGGAATACCGAACAAACCGGAACAGCCGGAAGCGAAATTAGTTTGAGGAGTGGGAATACGAAGACGATGAAGAAACAAGTAGATAGTGACGTATCAGACGAATATGTTTTTTTTTTAAAGATTATGAAGATTGAATAATTATATTTAATAAAATCATAGGTGAAAGGGTAATAGGTACCTACCTATCTCCAAGTACCTAATGTCATTTGTAGTGCCATAATATTGAATTTACGTTTGCCGAGACGCGTAGGTTAGGTACTAACTCACTCGCGCTCCCATAGCATCTTTTCCCTCTCCTGTCGAGTACTTAGGTATGCTAGCCAGAACCGCCTGTCCCTGTACTGTATACCCACTTTTTTCCAAATCGCTTACTCAAACATATAAACTTTACAGAAAAAAAAATATTTTAGCTCGTATATTGTACATCTTTAGATTCGCCTGGCAGCCTACTTGTGTACATGGAAATCGCTTGCCATTTTTTTTAGCTTTACAATGAATATGAACTAAATTATTTTTGATATGGAGGGCTTAGGTCTGCTAGGTCATGATCACCATAATTAGCATGCTATATAATAATATGACTCACATCACTGAAAGAATTTCTAGCCTTACAGGAAGACCGTTACTCAGAGGGTTCAGTAGCTCTCAGTCTAGACCTAGCGGTATCTCCAGTTTATTTGCACTGCCGTGGGACGTTTACTGATTCCGTGCTACACCATCGACTTTTCTAACTTTACCTATAATATACTTACCTAGGTACACCTCAAATCTCAATAGGTATCGGCTGAGAGCTCTCTGCGCTCGCCGATTGTCCGGTAAGGTAGGAGCAGCCATCAGAGACTAACAACCTTAGTCCTTTCAAAAAAAAAAACAATAGGTACCTAGTCGTTCAATGAAAATATTAAAACGTTTAAAAGATACGGACATAAGCGGTTCAGCGGTTACAGTATCTAAGCCCACAAACTCGACCGACATCGTTTAAGAGTAAAATAAAAGTTTAAGCGCCCAACTCCGGTGGGGCGGTTGGGTAGGTACAGACTACAGAGGCGGGTAGATGATAAAAGTTTTGTCCCGCTGTGGCCATTAGACAATGTTTGCCGGAACGACGTGCCGTGCTCTAGGGTTAAATTTACGTTACCTCTGCCCTTTGCCCATCGAATATGAAAATAAAAATTGGTTAGGTACCTACCTACCTACTGCAAACAATTCTCGTCTTTGCTAGAGTTACAGTCATGAACTTAAGTAGCTCAACAGATGCAATGTTACAAAACTCCTGTAGGTGTAGATATGTTACAACAATCCCTAGAATAAGAAATGGTTTTGTCTTGGTGTAGAGATTTGACTCACACACATTTACTTTAGTTTGACACAAGGTTTGACCAATCTTTGTGTTTTCGAAAAGCCAAGAATGGGCCCATCTTGTGAAACTTTTTTGCGGCGATTGAAAAAACTTGCCTGATGTTGAAAGGGGAGTAAGGGTAAGGTAAATTTCATGGGATATATCTGGACATCTTCAATACTGTAACCTTTATACTTAGCATCGAAAGTAGCTCATTTTGAGATTTCTTCCTAATTTTTTATAAACCACAACAAGCGTTTCTTATTTTCACTTTCGTATAATAAAAGGATTGCTAAAGTCAAGTGGCATTTTGTATACCTATTGTAGAACTTCTTCTTCTTCTTCTATATTTAAGAGCCTGGCTCTTGTCGGTGTAGCCTCCTCCACTTCTCCCTGTTGACCGCTGCTTCCTGAACCTCCCTATACGACACGACGTCCACTTTTGCCTTCACTTGGTCTATATAGTTCAGTCTGGGTCTTCCTCTTCCTCTCTTTCCTTCTATCTAAAACGTAGTATTAAATTCTCTTTGCTTCTATCTTTCCTTCTATGATGTTTTTTATTAGTTCGTCGTGACGTATAAGGTGGCCAAACATATTTCCTCTTCTATTTTCTATCGTCTCTGATAAGGTTCTTGTCTCTTTGACCCGTTTTGACACTTCCTCGTTGGTCACTCTCTCGGTCCAGCTAATCCTCTCCATTCTCCTCCAACACCACATTTCAAAAGCCTCCAGTCTTTCCCTGTCTCTTTGCGTCATTGTCCATGTCTCACACCCATATAAAGCTATGCTCCAAACGAATTTATTTTTTACTTGTTTTGATATTTTTGCTCTGAATATATGTTTTTTATTTTGATAGGCTTGCTTGGCTATGGCTATTCTACTGATAATATCTGGAATACATCTAGCATCGCTGGTGATGATGCTTCCTAAATATTTAAATTTTTGCACCTGTTCTACTATTGAGTTACTAATTTTGATTGTGTTGAGTGTAATTGGTTTTTTCGATGTTGTAAGGAGTTTTGTTTTATTGATTGTAGAACTTAATTGTAAAGAATTAATATAAACGTAGTTATCCTACATAAAATACATAATACCTATCTAAATATAAAAAAACTAAGATAGATACTTTTAGCTAATTGTCATTGTCATTATATTGATCTTTTAATAAAATGTACACCTACCATGTAAAAAGAGTATCGAATACCGCCCTATTTGGGTGGGGTCTTGTAGATTTTACGTCTTACCTGTATCAGTTCTAAATATGTGTGTGTGTTTATGTTCACTCAGCTCAGTAACGGTTGAACGGGTTTGAATGAAACTTGGAAATAAAACGTAGTGATTATATTCTCTTTGCTTAGTAGTTGGAACATAGTTCATACGATAGCTAGGCCGGGGTGGGTCACTAGTTAGAGAGCTTTGTAACCCTAAGAAGAGATTCTTATGAATAATTTAATGAGCAGAAATGGATGATGTTAAATTAATAAAAGTTTGGTCAATTATCAAAAAAAGGGAGGGAAAAATTTATTATAACTTTTCAAATTGATCAACCACATTAAATAATGAATTCACCACAGAAAAGTAGAAAGTTTTATAACGTTAATCTAAAAACACTTTGACGGGCCTGTTGGTTCTGAATCTTTGTAATGTGCCGGGTCAGGATGGGGGCCAGTTCGACTTTTGACGTCACGGGTCAACCTCCAGACGCGCCCATATTTTGGAACATTTCTTTTCATCTCACTATCGTTCAGTCTCCACCCATACACCCACCCGCTAGTTTCCATAAAATAGAACTTTTTCTCTGGTGGTATACGAGCTCTGTTTTTCAAATAAACTTTGCGACCAAACATTGGTATGTCTTTGTAGATAATTTTTCTTTGTTTCGGATCCATAGGGCGCATTAGCGGATCTATGGATAGATCAGTATCCGGCTTTAGGAGTCTTGGGTCTTCTTTAACATCGCCTAAACCCACTTCAGGAATTGAATGACCTTTTCTTATTTCTGCTACTCCTGGTATATGACGGGCATCACGGATAGGCCTCAGTCTTCTGTTGGTAGCGGCGACGATGTTGTCCCTTGTGATAGTTGCCATGCCTTCCGCCATGGTTGCCTCTATAACGTCGGCTTCATAGTAGCCCTTTTCTTCGCGCTGAAGAGTTGCAGCATGCTTCAATTTATCAGCGTGATAGTGATTCCATCTCATACGAAGCCTCGTAGTCTTGTCATAGCTTTCAATAAGAAACTTAATAACATCAGGATTTGTAATGTCAATAAGTGGCATTTTGTGTTTTTTCAATATTTGTTCAACTAGGTATTACAAAATTAATACAACAACAAATCAGCGAGTTAAATAAATATTAAACCATTTAAAATATCATTGGGATATGTATATAATTCACGTTATTGCATCGCAAAAATAAGTGAAAATAAGTAAAAACCAATCAAAAATCTGATTAAATTGACTGACAGGAATTTATTTTTTATGTGTTATTTATGCTGTTTAGGTTTGATTCATAGATTATAGTATGTTATTTTGTAAAAAGTATGTCAATGTAGTCAAGGTGCCTAATATACATCCTAAAGGTCTCAGCAGACATATCAACTCGGAAAAGGATTGTCACTTCGGGACTCTGTGGCATCAGTACGCATACATGCATTGTGAGTCTGTAAATACTTTCACAAATAAATTTCAAACGTTTTGAACTTTGAAGGGGCGCGCCATGAAGAGGACCACCTATGTCGAATCACAGATATAGATATAGTACCTTGGTCCTCTTCAAGGAAGGGAGAGTTTTACTCTAGTTTAAGGGCATTTATTTATTTAGAATTTGATTTATTTGACCCTTAACTGTCATAAACTTTTTTAAAAGCATACTTGAGCTTCCCCTTTCAAAATAAATTTTTGATGGTAGGTACATAATTATTTTTTTTAATACTAAATAGGCAATGGACATTTTTTAATCATTAACACGATTAAAATTATTTATATCGACATAATTAACATTAATAAGATAAAATCTAGGTAAATTAATAATAAATAGGTAATTAATAAACTTATAATATCACGTAAAAAAGTACTTATTTATTATTTTCAAAAACAAATCTATAAAATAATTAGCTTTACTGGTAGGTTCCTATAAATAATATTTGTGTTTGTTATCTTTATCCTTTGGTTCTTTGATTTATTTCCATATCGGAAATTGGGAAATGTACGGGAGTGCCATCTCCAAATTTTTGGGCCACTGAATTAATCATCTCTGGAGTTGCTTCTCTCAGGTCGTAAGCCCATCCAATTTTCTCGAAGAATTTTATGAATTTGGTGCCAAAATTGAAGAAATCAAAATGTTCAGCAGCTTTGTAGTCGAAGGGAAATGCGTGATGGTAATTGTGCCAGCCCTCTCCAAGGGTACATAAGGCAACAAACCGGTTCTCTGCTGGGACTATGTTTCTAAAAATGCGGAAAACAAATTAAAAAAAACGATTTGTAGGTTCTACAATAAATAAGTCATCATTCCGCCCCTCGGTTTCACTCGCGATCTCTTATTATACCCCCCTAAGGGGTCGAATTCAACTAAATGCTTTCTTAGTGGATGCCTATGTCATAATAGCTATATATATGCCAAACAGCCCGATCCGTCCAGTGGTTTGAGCTGTGCGTTGATTTATCAGCAGTTTATATATTTAGTTGTATTGTAGCTTATCGTGTAGTGCAGTTAACTTACTTGTTATAAGGTTTATATCCATAGGCATGCGCAAGGCTATTTACAGTCAGTTCACTATGAAACATGCCCAAGAATCGTATGAAGCATTGCCATGCCACAGCGCACTTCCATTCTTCGTTCCACAACCAGATGCCAGTCACAGTTGGTAGAACATAGCAAAATATTAGCTTTAGAAGATTGAAGTACCTGCAATCGAACGATGAATCACATTGTGGTAGAAGTAAGAAGTAGCTACTAGATTTGTTGGCTCAAGTTGATAGAACACCAGATTGAAAAAGCAAACTTTTCAAACCACTTGTATTCGTGTTGTAAAGTTCTAACTTTCGAATCGAGAGTAAAATGTCTCTCATTGAACAACACATCTACAAAGGGTTTAGTTTACTACATAAATATTAGTAGTTATATCACTTATTATTAATTATAATTAAAAATAAGAACCTAATTTACATGTTCATGAATTCGTTTACCGGCTCCAATACAACTGATTCAAAATATTTTAATTAAATATTACTTTGATTTGATTGGAAAGTAGTATTAATTTGTTTTTGCCTTGGCTTTATTAGGTACATCACCGATTTTACACAAATTGCTATTTAATTAAAGTTATTTCTGTTTTGATATAACACTTCACCTGTTGTATACTTTAAGCAGTGGATCATTTTCAATGTCGCTCATTTCCATTTGTTTGCCACGAAGTAAGACCTCGTCGTTTTTCTTCATCATCAACCATCCTATGTGTGAGAAGAACAAGCCACGGTTTGCGTTGTGCGGATCTGCTTCAGTGTCGCTGTATTTGTGATGAACTCGGTGATCACGTACCCATTGTAGTAATGAGTTCTGTTAGCAATATAAAACCATCAATACCACCAATAATGTTGTTAACTTCTTAGTTCAAATTGTATAAACATTTTGGATATTGGGAAAATTATAGTCAGGTCATCAAAACTTTCAACGTTGATGTGTTGAGGAACGACGAAAGACGGTTTCTAGAAAGTCACACGGTGAAATTATGCAATTATCTATCTAGTCACATGAACATCAAATACGTCTGATTGGATTTCAGTAACATTGATATTATAATACCTACTACCTATAATATTTACCTGGCCCGCACTGGAGAAACACACGAGTAGAAATAATTTGAGGGGCAACTTTGCTTTATATGTTCTATGAGTCCAAAGTCTATGGGCACCACCAGTTATACCGAATCCAGTCGCGACGTACATTATTGCAGCTAAAAATATCAAATTATTATGTAATATTTGGAACACACATTTTTGTTATTTTTTTTTTAAGTTTAACTTGTAAAGGGGTAAGAAAGAAGAATTGGCTCCTGAGATACAGGCAATCTCTTAGTTTTGGGAGTCAAGAGTTCACAACGAGACTGTAAACCTGATTACGATTATAAAAAAATATGTGAACTTACCAAATACAAGTGATTGCCATTTTACAGGGAAAGCATAGTAATAACACCAATGAACACCGAGTATGTGATAAGCTGTTATTAAAATAAAATTAACCCATTTTATATCATTTTTGAAACCTAATTTTTTCTCAAAGCTTCTTAATATATCACTTAACGAAGGCCTTATTTTTATTTTATCCTTGTCCATTATTTGAAAGTTTTCTTTTCTCGGACTTGTTATCTGGACGGATGTTCGATACTATGTGATTTTGGTATATGGTTTGTAATCAAAGTCAGTTCATTTCGTTTTTCAATTGTGTTGCAAGTCAGTAAGTTAATTAAACAAGTAGGTTATGTGCGTGCTAGTTAACATTTCACTGTATGTAAACATAATGCAAACGAGACTCGTTTATTCAAATATATTTGAAATAGGATACGCAAATTAAGTATCTATTTAAATCAATAAAAATAAACCCTTCAAATTTGAGTTGGATATACGCACACAGAGTTCCGTATTACAATAGAACAGCCTATATTTTATGGATAGGATATTCCATGAATACTTGTCAGTACTGTATACAAACTCAAAGTAGGAAAAATCATCTTTAAGTTTTTGAGCGGAGTTCTCCAGGGATCAGTGTTGGAACCGGTTCTGTATACATTATACGCTGCTGAATATCAGATACAGGAATCGCCACTGGTAAATAGGATGAAACAGCAAATTATCCATTGACCTCTCTTGTCATATAAAGTCATTCCAAAGCCTCTAAAGGTATATGGATACAGCTATGGGGGAGTATCAGTAACTCTAATATCGCTATCATTCAAACAATGCATAATATTATCCCGAGAACTCTAAGCTGTATGGAAAAACAGGATAATATGAATAATATTATGCTTACCAAAAGGTGTTTTCAAGATATACCTGTCAAAACTGCCCAAAACTGTGACTTTCATACCCTTCTGGTACAGGTTTTAGAAATGGATTTTGTCCCAAAAAAGAGCCGCAATAATTTTTGTTGCGAGTATGCTGTTTGAATCCCGAGCAAGTGGATCTGTAATTGAACCACGAGGACTACATTATTGTACTGCACATACCACTATGTAGAGCAACAGATATTGAATGATAACACTACACTGATGGTATGGACATATGGAAAATTAAAATAGTCAATAGTATTTTTAAATAAAAATATTTTTTTATCCGGCTTTTAGTTTTGATAGCAAGTTGAAAAAACGTAGATAATTATTTGAATTACTTTCGTTTATAAGACATTTATAGACGCACAAATTTTGGTCAAATAATATTTCGCCTTTGTTCTTTAATACATAATGGTTACAAGCATTTTTTTGTAGGTAAACAGCATGCAAACATAAAACAGGGATTAAGGTTATAAAATTAAACTAACAAAAATGACAGCGGAATCCTCAAACAGATTAAGTAGGTACCTAACCTTTTTGAATATAAATTAATTAAATTCATTTAATTATCCTCAATATTCAAGCGTCATCAAATAGAATAAGTAAACAGCTGGTATTAAAAATACTAATTAGAACAATATAGGTCAGTAAAGTACCAATTTAATGTTTAGTATCAAATTGTACCTAAGGGTATAGGTACCTACTCGTGCTCTAGCAGTGGATAATTAAATAAACTGTAGCTGATGCTTACCTAATCAAAAACATAATATTGCCAGGTAACTTTCCGTTAACCTTTGCTATTAAATACTATATTTTAGTAGTGTTCCCTTTTATTATTACAATCTAGGCATAATGTTAAGCTAATGAGTAGTATTTCTGCACAAATTTCTAAATTCACTGTTAAGTAAGAATGTGTCCATCAACACTTTTCTATTATCTCTATTCGCTTTGTTCTTGTTTAAACAAGTTCTACTAAAGTATCACAAAATAAAAAAAATAGAATAGGTATTACGTTGTCAGACGGACAATGAACTCGCACCATTAAGGATTCTGTAGACACTTAATTTGGCACATAGTCCTAAAACGTTCGTGCCAAGTGGTTAAGGATAAGCACCGGTTTATTAACGAAGACAAAGTATAAACTTATTTTATGTTATAGAGCCTTTTCTACCCAAGCATTGGTGCTTATCTTTTTTTAATAAAACTAAAATTATTGTAAGGCTCAGTGGAGTAAGTTACAATAATCTAAGAAAATCTGTATTAATGTTCGGGCTATCGAGTAAAACGTGGTTTCTTAGCTAAATTTATAGCCTCCTGTGGTGTTACTTATTACCGACCTACGGGGAATGGAAAGTTCTAAGGTAAATTTTTCTTCCTTAGCTTTTCTAAAGCTTTGTTCTGCGACTTGGGTCTTATAGTTTGGTATTATTTGTGTTATTTATTGGTCTTTGTCTTTCTACAAAGAGAATAATACGTAGAAATTCTTTATTTTTGTAAGTTTGTAAGTAATTACCTATTGCAGATAGAAAGTATTATGTGACTATAAAAAAAACCTATTTAAATTCCAAAATTCTATTATAATGACGAAAAACTTTTAGGTAGGTAGGTATGTCTCCAAAAACAGAATAAACCTATTCCAACTAAATTTCCTGTTTATAAATCCATTTTGGTTTAGAAACGCCTGATGAATCTTTTTGTTGCAATGGAAGGAAATTAAGTCAGATTGCGTATTGAAATTTTGGAAAGAGTCATTTTTGATAGCTCGAGTTGTGAGGTCTTTTAATAGAGCCATTATCGGAAAACGTTTTGTCACTTCAGGACCTTATTTACGCTTAGGTACCACGAATAGGTAGGTACTTTACGTATTTTTTATACAGATTTAGGTCGTAGATACGATGTGTTTAGGTATATCTGAATATTAAATTTCATTCGTGAATGTAGGTACCATTCTCAACAAATGGTATAATGTGACTAAACTTTAAAATTTTATCTTGTTCAAAAGTAGAACGGAAACAAAATTAATTTCAGTGAAACTTGTCTAAACTTACATAAATGTAGAGCATTTGGATTCGTATCAGACACAGTAGAATATTAAGTTAAGTAAATATTTTCCTTTTTCCATTTACGCTTTTTAACCTAACAACGGAGTTGGTTTTATGTTATCCTTATAATGTAGCTTTAAAAAAAATAGAAACGTCAACAAGCTCTCACGGAAGACCGTTCAAGAGAAACTTTTGTGATCAGAAGTTACTGAAATTGTATACTTACTACATTTTCCTTTAACGAAAATATACAAGCAAAATAAATACGAGTAGGTATAATAATCTAAGTCTAACATGCAATACAGCATAAAGCAGCAATCACATACAGATCAGATGGAGAATCAGATATTTTTCAGGTATTCTTTCGGCCGAAAAGGCTATAAATTGTCCTGAAATGGACACGCTCTATGAAATATACACAGGCGAAAGCTCGAGAATTCAAAATGTTTAAACAGTTTTAAGATTTTCCTATTGTAACTGAAAGTTTTATATCATCACGAAAATGAAAATGAAAACGAATGGTCATTGAAAAAGGCACTAGTAAAATGAAAATATATTTAAGTAGATTATTTATTTTCTATGTCACACTTCAACTATTATAAATTAAGAGTATGATCATTAAAATGAAGAATAAGTAGGTTCGAATAGAAGCGTTGTTTTTAGGAATAGCCACCATTCATATAAATATTAACAGACTTACGGGCGTTATTTCCCTATCCTATAGGTACTATTTATTAACCTACTATGAGCAAAATATTACTGATTGATTCATCACGCTTAAAGACTTTCCAGGCTAGGTCTCTTGTAGCAATAGTTTATACAAATTTTATAAAAAGGTATTGTTTGTTTGTAATCTATATATTTGTAATAAGCTGCTGACCCATTCTGAAAATTCTTTCACTAATAGGAAGCTACAGGAACCAAGTGCTATAGGGTACTATTCATCCAAAAATAGCGGGAGAAACCGCAGGAAATAGCTACTAGTATATAAATCTCAGTAGGGATATAAATGGATGTGGCCTCGATTTATGTGCACAACCCTATCCGTCGATAAAGACATAAACAGCGTTATGAAGGCACCCCGCTGATAATATTTGCTTGTTATTGTTTCCTATCGCGTTTACGTCCGTAACCGCGCACATCAGAGTTATAAATGCAGATATCTACCTACGTTTCAACTGGGTCTTACCATTGTAGAAGTTTCACACAAAATTGAGTTTTTTTTTAAACTCTTCAGCTTTATTATTCATATAGATTATCCTACTAATATTATAAATACGAAAGTTTGTGAGTGAGTGTGTTTGTTACTTCTTCACGCTCAAATGGGTGGACCAATTTTGATGAAATTTGGTATGGAGATAGCTGACACCCTGGATTAATACATGGGCTACTTTTTATCCCTCGAGAATATAAAATTCCTCGTGAATGCGGGGCGGAAAGCTAGTACCTAATTAGATAAACTCATTGGTCATTACACTATGTCTAAAATTAATTTGAATACCAATTACATATCATGACTGTAAATAGAATCGAATTCAAACTCTGGTTAGCTAATTATTTTCCACTACTTATAGGTAACAATATATCAACACTCGTATTATTTGAATAACAGCAATAATTAATATCGAGCCAATATGGCTAACACGAAATATTGCAACTGATATCGGGTTAAGTAATGTATACGTATGACGAATTTATTACACTGGACAAGGGTGAGGTAATAAATTAATCATAAACAAACCATTTTCATGGCTCAGAGCGAGCTTTGTTTATCAAAGAGCGGAAGGCATTGAGCAATCCTTATTTTAACCCATTCATTAATAATTCAAATGCATCCACTTCGTTAATGTAGATTCGATGATAATTACAAGGTTTTGTATAATATTACCTACAAATGCAATATATTATAATTATCAGTAAGTAATTAGGTACCCTGAGTGAGGCTGATTGTATAATTGGCGCAATATGCTAGCACTACTAGTAGTATAACTACCGGCAGATCATTATTGTATTGTATAGTAGTACCGTAGTACGAAGCGAAGACCTCTGGGTATAAGTTAAACCTTTAGATATTCCGTTCCGATTTCGTTCCTATCAATACAGCAGTGGTCATAAATAGTATAACTATCTACGGTAACACCTATTTACAAATTAAGATTATCCGTCTAATAAATATTGTTACGAAACGTAAGCGGGAATCGTAAATCTGCCGTAAGGTGTTTTTATATTTAGTAATAAAACACACGTGCCCCACGCTCAACCCTCAGGTTGATGTCGCGACGCGGACGTCTTACAGGCTAAATACCCTTGTAATAACAATATTCAAGAATACCTATCGTACACACAGCCACAGATCAAGCTACACATTTTTGTTGCAAAATAGCGCCTATTACAACCACATAACGTGCCGCAGTGTGTAGCTTGATCTGTGGCCTGTGCCTACTGTTAAACATTTTTCTAAATTGTAATTGGAATTAGACAGGTTTTTGTAGGGTTACTGGACTAAACTCGTACCTATATAAATCAGTAAAGATTGAGAGATGATAGCTGGGTTAGTTGTTCCGTTCCGATCGATCCTATAAAAAATGTTTTGGTAAAACTGTTTAATGATACACAAAACAATAACACTATTCAGAAACGTTAATAATCATTAATTAAATATGTGCATAAGCCACTTGATATACTATTTTCATACATCAATTTTGTATTTTATGAAAATTGGAACGTTTAGCCCCGCTCTCCCCTACATTATAACTAGTTGACTCGACCGACGTTGTCTATCAAGATTTCGAATTCATATAAATACCCCATAGATGAAAAGCACTTTCAGAATTTCCAATTTTTCGGGCAACTACAATTTTTTCTCCTAATAAGAACCTTCCTCGGACTTCAACGAATATTTGAAAAAAAATACTGATTAGTCAAGCCGTTCTCGCATTCGTGTTTTATAGATTTTAATTTAATTTAAACAACCGAAGTTCCTTTGTAATGCAACAAATTGCAATATTCACTGCTTATTATATTTTATTTCATAAAATTGTTATAGGTTGAAGCGACAGTTTGCTGGAAGACAACACTAATGCCAGGGGGGTTTGATTGGACAGGCGGATTAGAACTAGAGAATATGAAAATAGATAGTGCTGTGTGCGCTCTAAATTGTATTTTGAAAGCATTGAAATAGTAAACAATAGCACTGAATTTGGTACATTATTTTAATGAATATGGGTAAATACCTACTTTTCGTAGATATGTTTCAGTTAAAAAATGGAATCAAGTTAACATATGATTTCCTTAATACCCATTCCAGCTGTGGACTTACTTCCCTAAATTATTCCACATTTTGCTCACATGCGTGTATGTGCGGACGATATTAAAAGAAATATGAACCATGCTTTGACCCGAAGTAGGAAAATGGTTTATATTAACAACTATGATAAGGTTTTATCTCCTCAGTGAAACAATGGTAGGGTGCGGAGGGTAGAAAGTCTTGCCATCGTTAAAGCTTTATTGCCTCGACAGATGTTTATGAATTATGTCGACCCGAAGCGATTCATAATTCTGACTCTTTCTATTTATGGTTTAAATTATTTTAAGTAAAAGTTGGTGTATTGGTTGGTTGCTTCTCAATTAATTACTTATTTATACTTTATCGATTTCGAAAAAGAAAATGAACGTAATAACTCGATGAAGGCATCATGAATGATGATTATTATACTTCATAAAATAATACCTACTATACTATAATAAATATACTAATGGTACGACCGTAGTTTGTTTCAAAACCGAAATAAACAAACATTACTAACTTGTTTGTCTAGCTAGACTACGACAAGAAAGATCATCAGAAAATCTAAATGTTTCTTGTTCAAAGAAGGAATATCAACGGGTAATAAATAACCAATAGTTTCTTTCAAACTCCAATATCAGAATGGCAACTGAGCTTCCGTTTTGCTAAACTAAAGCTCTATCAAATGGCCAATAAACAATATCATATTTGTTGTTCACGAAATTTATTTGCATTATCGTATCCGAAACTGGTCCGGCAATTGATAAAGTTTTGATCGATAAAGTTTAACTTAAGACGCGCTAGTTCAGCGTGTGGTTCACGACACGCATACATACTGTAATGAATGGTCCACTATGAGTATCGTCGGAACAAGAGCGTTTCTTGGAAACATTAAACTAAAACAATGAAATAGGTATGTAAAGGGGCCGTGTCATTGACCGAATAAAATAATGCATTAGATAGACGCTTCATGCGTCGCATGTGTCTTTGATATTGCAACGTGCGAGTTTATTTTAGTATGTAATAAAATTAGCTTTTAACAAAAAGAAAATGCTTTCAAATTCATTAAATAGTATGTATTAAAAGATAGTGATTTTTTTTATCCTTTTTTGTCCAGTCAGGAGATTACTATTAAACTGAGTTCTAATAAATACTTATTAGAACTCAGTTTAGTTAGTGTGTGTGTGTCAGGATGTGAAAGAAAATCTGAAAAAGGTTTTATTATTACGTAAATATAGCTTATTTTTCGAGTAGCAAAATTATAGCTAATAATTTTCTTCAGTGAGACCTTAAAGTAAGGATTAGGAGTGAGACACTGTTCTGAAGGTCAGGACAGTTGATGTCATAAAAAAAACAATACAGCAATCGAAAAATTTTTTTTCTAACCAACGTCATAGGTGAAGATTTTATTTATAACCTGCAACCACTATTAATTTAATAGTTTTCTGTGTTTTAGCATAAATTAGTCTACTTGTCCTATCACCAGCTTAATTTAGCTTACCACTGAATAATACTTCAATCGTCCATAAAATATTAGTTTAGTATTGAATTTAATAAGCACTAAGCTGTCTTTGTGCTGAGGCTTGACGAACTTCAAAGCTGACTCAAAGTCTGTGGAGAATAGGTATACTAACAACTTTTGTATATCTGTCTGCGAAATCTAGGTTATGATATTAGTTTACGGTGTTGGCATTTCATGAAAATTAATAACATCAAAGGTATGTAGATGAAATGACATATATTAATTGACTAGTTAATACTACACTAGTAAATGTTTAGATATAATTATATAGGTTTTTATATACCTATACTAGGTAGTTTAGTACTCTATGGTGAAAACTGTAATACATAAACAATTAGTAGACTTGTAAATATTGAATACAGGTTACACTTTTATTATTAAACGGAATTATAAAGAAAGAAATATATAAAAAAAAACTCACAAAGAAATGTTCATTATTACCTATAGATAAAATTGTAACTGAAAAAAAAAAGAAAGAAGTAATCGAATATACTTACCAATGTAGCTTATATATTTCCCAAAATTATTTACAGAAACTATTTTATTGATCATAAATCTAGATTAGGTATCTCAAAACCGTTCAGCCTATCCTGTAATGTAATGCACTAAATTAGGATTTATTCCGACCATTATTCATTGCCGACTGGTCTCCTCCCTTGTTTATTATGTATGAGGATGACGCCCAAACTATTATGGAACTGTATCACGTACAAACAAAAAAAAAAATTTTTAGTATTTTTTTTAATATCCAATATGCAGTCAGCATGCGAGAGCTACCTACTATCAAAAGCTCCCTTGGGAAGGCGTGTGCGTGATGGGGATATTCTCCGACACGGTGATGTTATTCAAGAAAGGTGAAAAAAATATTAATATAAATAAAACCTCAAAAGACTTTATTATACGATAAAAATGTAGCTTGTTTATTTTACGATAGCAAAGTGAAACGCTTTTTAATATTAATGAATGTTGATACGTTTTTATTGTAGCTCACATAATGTTTTAGGTAATTTACTTTTCGTTGTTACTTTAGAATAATGTTCGTTTGAAACTCGACAAATATACATACTAAGTTATGTCCACCTAATAATTACTATATACCAATGTATAAGTATGTAAGTATTTATAAGCATACATATCCACACGGATATCCGTGTACGTACCTACATAAACATGTATATATGCATAATTACAGATAGGTACATACCTTTCGCCCTTTAGTATTGAGATGCGGCAAACCGTAGGCTCTGTTGGATTGGATTGGATGGTAGTAAATCTCTTTGCAATGCAAAGACGAGTGGCCGTTCAATTCCCTGATATTAATATTCATTTCTTCCATTATTCCATGACGAAGCTATTAAAATCTCGAGAAGTAATTTTCGCCTGTCTTATTAAAGATATGTCTGGGATAACATTTTATTAATTCTTTAATACCGTCTTATTACACGGACGCTAAATAATGTGCTAATCGAAATTGGTTACATATATTTACAAATAGATTTACAAACACTTACTTATTAGGTACAATTCACTTTTATGCAACGTGTACCTTCTGGTAGAACTTTCTATAATATGAGGTATTGTAGAGGCACGGACAAAAAAATGTACTGAATTTTGCATCTTCTTTTATTTATATAGGTATAATGAAAATCAATATCAACATTTAGATCACTTAGTTCATAAGTATCTAACTTTGTGTAGACTTCCGAAGTATCATTTTTTAGACTGGGTACCTGGCTAGGCGGGTACTACAATGTTACGCTACCACCGCGTGAACGTGATGTTTCTCTTCACCAAAACCACGTTATTTCTCAGAGCAACCATCGCCTTAAGGTGGAGGCGTCGGTTGGAGCGCGAAATTCAAATTTTATCACGTTTTTTGCAAATTGCAGCTCAGTTATAGGTCGTAGGTTATCAACATCTTATTTGCGACAAGAATGGTAGTATATTTACTGATTAATAACAAAAGAAATCATCAACACATTCCTCGAAGGTATATTATTGACATATACGACTATTTCATGAAAAAGTTACTCGCTCCAACCAAAGCCTCCCCCTTAACGATTTACCTTATCGGGAAATAAAACCATTTCCACAACAATACAATTTCGGGTAAACACACAGATTAATTACTTAAATATTTATGTTGGGTATATTTCATACCTAACAGACGACATTCTAATCTATTTAGTGAAAAGTTATATTATAGCCTAAGGCGTTTGGTGGCTGAAGTTCGCGACACTTCGATTGTAGTTGTAGGTTTCTAAAGGGAATACGTGTGTGAGCAAGGTCTCTATGGAAAAACGTCGAAAAATATTGTTATCTTATATTTCAATACTTATTCATCTTCGGCTTCCGTCATAATAACGAGATAAAATATTATAGGTAGCCTAAACATAGCAAACAGAAAGTTTCATCCAAATCGGTCCAGTCATTTTGCGTGATGTTCGAACAAAAAAAAGATCTAATTCCCATAGTATTGCCTAACTAAGACTATTACGTAACTTCTATTATATACCCTATATCTTTGTATTATAGGTAAGTATGTGTACAGATACGATTTGTTTTATAAATTGACGAAAATTAGAACATTTAATTTTGTAAAATTATTTAATAAACGTAATTAAACAGAAAATTTGTATGAAATCAATCATGTAAAGTCTATTGTTATTTTAGCTTAATTTCCGACGATAACTTGGATGTGCTTTTAATTTTTTAATTAAAAGCACATCCTAATCATAATTTAATTTGGGTATTGCCAAGGACCGACTATGTTCCTTATATTCAATAACAACAGTACAATAATTACGTTTGTTTAGTAGAAGTGCAATTTTCAATTATCATCTAAAGCTCCTTCTTATGACTACACATTTCGTCTATTAATAAAATTATATCTAAGCTATATCAACAACAGCTATAAGAACTAAGTAATATTAGACGGTTATTGCATACTTGATAGCGCTCGCGACTCGACCGAGAGACTTCGTTTATTAGACGATAGGAATAATCTTGCGTTAGTACTATGACCACACTAAAGTACAAATATTTTTATGCTCTTTATGTTAGAATTGAAGCTTTTATTGCCAAGACAAAATTCGGGGTACGGACCACGGAATAAATTATTTTCTCTGTACATACATAAAATTGGCGATTTATCGGTCTATTTGATGGTATGAGGTCCGGTATACCTACCAATAATCAATATACGAGTCCCAAAGAGCCAAAGGCTAGTTCTATAATAAAATAATAGGCCTAGTTCGTTCGTGCGCGAGTGTAGACAAGCGCAAACACACCTCTTCCACTTTCTTCCAGCGTTTTTTTTACATGACGCGACCATGGAAAGAATTTTGTTCACAGCACAAACTCACCGTAGTAAGTGATTACGAGGTCTGAGGTGATGAGCACATATAGCCTGTATATAATAATCTCTCTAGTAACATTACAGTTCAAGTACACTGGTTCTACAAAGTATGTATAAATGTACTTAGAAGTATATTCAATATATTTTTTATATGTTTGTTCTTCCCAGTCGATTTTCCTGCACTGGTGTTTATGGCCCCTGTGGGACTTGTAAACACAAAATCCGCAGTCAGTCGGTGAATGCGTAACGCTCGTGATGTCGTTCAACCTCTATAGATTGAAAACTAGGACGGCTATAAATGTAACCAATAATAAAGGAAAAAAAAAAGTTTTGTTAAGGTTTATCTATATCGTGATGTCGAATCGTCATGGAATTATTTTACAATTATTATAGGTATTGGTATCTTTATCGTATGTATAGGTACTATACAGGATGTTTGGTAGACAGTTGAACAGAAAAAATTGCGGATAGGTTCGATCTTCTGCTACATCTCTTCGGCTAAGCACTATAGCCCAAATAATTGGTCCCAAAAACTTGGTTAATTGAAATTAGACTATTATTTTCCCGCTTCTGTTGTACTATCTAAAGGAAACTTAAGTAGGTACCTACTTGAAACGACGGTTCGAAAAAACAATAGGCTCTTAGGACAATATTACAATCAAATTGCTAAAATAAAAAGTGATTGCGCGAATAAAGAAGCATTAGAGTTAAGTGGTTTCGCTGTATAGTCTTCCCTTGCACTTTCGTTCCACGACAGTTGATTATTGATAGCGTATTGAATGACACAATTCCATTCGAATTGCTCTACTATTTTACGGTAGAAGTATGGAATAGTGGCAGTACTTACTTTATTCCATTGTAGGTATTATATTTCCGATTTCATTAATGCGAAATTAAAATAAGATTTAAATTAATTCTTCATGAATTTTGAACTTGGAGTCAATTTTACTCCAAAATAAAATAATGATTTTTATGACAGAAAATATCTTTATTTATTGTAAAAACCTTTATGTGTGGCTATACATATTTTAAGGGATTGAGAACCATAATAAACTGATAGACTAAAACATTACTACAATAGTAATATATTAAAATGACATTACTTATACTAGTTCATAGATATCCCAAAACTTTTAACCTTAATTAAATAATCTATAAGATTCCGTGATCATACGAACGAGTACCTACTCTGCTCTATGAAACATCACTCCTGGACTAAAAGCTCGTGAGGCCACACCCGGGGTAACTGGTTAAAGTAAGTAAGTGAAGTGCTTCTATATATTGTAAAATTTCAGGCAAACACCATTATAACCTTTCATATAAATTATAATAGCCTATGCATTCAACCATTTCTTTTGCTTTAATAATTTTCTTAATATTCAATTTATAGTAACGATCAACGTGATAGTGAAGAACAATTTGTGATTAGTGGATACAACATTGCGAACTTGCGGTACGCTAGCCTTGAATTACTTCTCAGAATGGAGTACGTAAGCCTTACGTTTGGATTGAAGATAAACCGATCTAAGACCGTAAAAAACAATTCGTCACAGATTGCGATCTGTATCAGATCGCAATCTGTCAATTAGATCAGTATTTCCGAAGATGTCTTTAGATCTACGTCCTACGTAAACAAACTTTATAATATTAGTATAGATTATTTAAGAAACTATGATATATCTTTCATATTTTATTGAAAAGTTTACCCCCAATTCGCCATAAATGTTATTGAGTTAAATCGTTCAAAAAAATTCCAACTTCATAAAACGAATGAAACACCGTTATAGACCGGACATGCGGGCTTTTATATCCGTGTGTTTATGGCTCCTATGTAATGTACATAGGGCTACAGATCGAGTTACACACTGCTGCACCTTATTAACGTAATTAAACGTTCTATAATAAATGCAGCTTTTAATTGAGTTAGTATATCTTCGTAGGTTAAATTAATCAATAATCAAAATTTTCAAAACCAACAAACCGTCTCAAAGACCGTAACATGTGAACGAATCAAACTTAATTAAACGAAACGCCTCAGTTTATATTAACAGGTAAAGTTGAGGTGTGATATAATTAAATTTTCGCACCCAAGAATCCCTCTGATAATGTTTCCGTTAAAGCGAATTTAAAAGTAAACATTAAAAGGCGCTAGATAACACTTTGAATTCAGGCGGCATCTTGTACAAGTACTTAGGTACTCATATCTCCTAAGTTCAACAATACATTGTTATATAATACTGCTTGTATTCAATAACAGGATTATTTACTTGTTTTTACATTTCTTGCGACCATATGCATTATGCATACATCGTGTGCAGTAGGTACATGATGATGATGAGGTACGTACATGATGTGCCTCAAGGTAGCACAAAGTCTGGAAGAAAACTGATTCTCTATATATCTCTATGCTTCTGCTGCTATTTGGTAATAAATTGTAACCTCAAATTGATTGAGTGTGGAAACAGTACATACAATTTAAAATCTTTCTGACAAAGAAAAAAATGGTTTACGAGAATTGTCCGCAGTCGGCGGAAAAAAGGATGAGGCGCGTAGTCCGGATTTGGCGACGCTGTTTTTTTTTTTTTATTTCACTAAATAAGCTTGTTGAAATACTTACAAGGTTTTGTTGAATAGTACTCTTTTAATTATTAATCAATAGAATCACAAAATTGCGGAATGTCAATTTTAATACAAAGACCACGTAGAGATTTTAATCACTATAAGTACCACACGGGGTGTTTCACTTTATTATGATTAATCAATTTCAATAGGAAACAAATTATTATCTATGCAAGTATATGCACTATGCAGTTCAGTTCAAACAAAACCATAAAAAAGAATGAAAGCGAAGATTTGTCACCGAAGACTTGGCTGCGGTGGTTGTACGTTGCAAAGCGTCACTGACGTGAGCTGACATCAATTTTATCAGATACGCCAGTTGCCATGACTCCGCACTGAGCTACGAACTTCCTGTGAGAAATAGAAATAACAAAAATTTGGATATTCAATTTTATTGATGTACAACTACAGCAATGTTATGAACTTTATTAATGCTAGTTAGCTTCCCCCGGCGGTTTCACCCGCATTCCCCCTTTACCCCATTTTACATTGCTAAGAACAGCGGCATAGGCTGTGCGTTGATATGTCAGTCAGAGATCAGTTGGGGATTTTGAATTTTAATAAAAAACACGGTTACAATAAAAGTTGTTCACCATGACGAACCTAACGTAGCTTTAAAAAAATAATGGTCCCGATTCTGTTGATTAAAAACAAAAAAAAATCTCATTATATCTCTTTCTAACAAAAAAATATAAGAATTTTTTTTTACTACACATAGGCCTGTGTTTGACCATAATCACCGTGGTCAGTGATGATGTGGCCGATGGTGGTAAGCACACAAAGCCTAGAAGGGAACTGGGTCCCAAGTACAGCTGTCGAAACACACCGAAAGGTGTTTGAAGATAGATTATCTACTTGATATTTTAGTCCTGTCAGATTATCATCATCTGTCATTTTGTCAAAATATCCATCCATCCACTATATTAAGACTGTTAAATCTACAATACAATTTATTGGATTGTATCGAGGATACTGTTTCGTAGCGCATGAATTTTAAATTGAATGAAATGGTGCAAGGTGCTATAAAATGAAAAATGTCCCGCCACGTCACGTTGCAAGCGTAAATAGGGCATCTCGGATTGTCCCGTCGCGCCGCCCCCTGTGACATTCCGCGCGTTATGCACATTTCATGATGCGCGACAAAGTTACCGAACGTTTGTCCCTTGTGTATACAGCTATAATTTTATGCTTTTGGTTTGAACTTGAACTAACACTTCATTTACTTTATTTCATTTCATTACAATTCATTTAAAAAAACGACTCTAGATTTTCTTTTGTGTTATCGCTTTCATTTTAGCTATGTCCGTTGCTCGTGTCAGAACAAAATGTAAGTTTTGCTTGAATGCTTAACGAGATTAAAGGATTAGTTTTCAACAGAAGCAAATAGGATTTATTTTAACAAATCTTTGTAGTTTGCATTGCTTGTTTTAGTTTATTCGGCATACATTTTGTCATTACATTTCAGCTTATATGAAACGTAGATATTTAAATAACTCTTCCAAATGTTAAGTTCTCCAATGCTATATAATATGAACCTCATCAAACATTGCATCTAAATATCAATGCTTTGGGGACGGAAATTCCTATATTTATTTGGTACAGTGAATGCATGAGTAACTCAGGGAGCAAGAGACGACGACGTCACGTGGCATCTGTGCCACGGCACGGCATACGTTCCGCAGACGTGAATTTTATTTCACGCATACGATATCGGAGAAAGGAAGTGAAAAAGGCATATTACCGCATCGACATCGGTGGCATAGAATACAGTTTTAAAATATTTTTACCTACAATAAGCTTCTTGAGGTACAAAGTCAAAGGTAGCACCGCAGCATTCCTACATAATCTCTTATACGTTCTTTGAGAATTTCATTGAATTCAATATATCGAATATATAAATTCTCGTCTCACAGTGTTAGTCACCAAACTTCTCCGAAACGGCTTGACCGATTTTTATGTTTTTTTTTTGTTTATTCGGTAGGTCTGAGAATAGGTCGTAAACAATTTTTTATACCCCTAAGCTAGAAATAATTTATATGGCAAAATAACGCTTGCGGGTTCAGCTAGTTTTTTTTATAAAATGGTTCAGGGTGTCTGACCTCATAAAGTATTTAACAGTCAGGCAAGTGGTTCAAGTGAATATTCTTAGCATTTATTTATCATTGCAGCACCTTGTTATGTAAATTTATTTCGAAGTGGGTGAATATTTTCGATTTTCATCTTATTTAACAGTTTCAATACGATTAGTATCGTAGGTATGATAACCAGTATTATTGTGAAAACAACTCCTATAAATATGATATCATATCACTATTATAACGAAACTGATATCAATGTACATAAAAACGATTATAATAAAATATATTTACACGAGAGCTGAAATATTCGATAACGTTTCTTGAATTGAGTTTAGTTTCTACACCTATGCAAATAAACGTACAATACTGACACGTTACCGACCGACCAACAAGCGACCCGAACAAGAAACTGTCGTAAATAATAAATAGTTCCATTTATAGTATTATTTGTCCCAAAAGATGTTGGATATTTGAAGAAAAGTCTTTGTCAGATCGTATTTTGTAACCTTTTTCTTACAAAGCTACATGGAAATCACGAACCAAAGTTTTATTTACACTGAATACATATTACATAATATATAACAATTGCAAAAGATATTCAATGTAAACTATAGAAGATATCGGCGAAAGAATCAATTAATTAGAGATTAGAGTGATCTTTGTCAGAAATTCGATTCAATTAATTCAACTTTCAATGTGAATCTTGCTGACTAGATCTCAAACAACAGTTTCTTTGTAACAGGTTTCACTTTCTTAATTCTATTAAGTACTCATTGTTCCCAATTTTCTTAATCAAAAGGAATTAGGAAGTAATTCTAGAGGTATTAAATAAGTTGTACCTACAGGTATTCCGTTGTAGGTAACAGATACTTTAGAAAACAATAAGACAACATAAATACCAATACCAATCAAATGGAATACGTAAACAAATCCCCGAGTATTACAATTAAAACACGAGCGGATCTTGAAACTCGAAAGTTAACCGAAGCAAATTAGAAAGCCACATTTGTTCGAAAACATCATACAAACGAGAGAAATTCGAAATTTTCCATTAAAAGAAATCAACAAAGCTTTACAATAGGGAATCGAAGAAAAAAGTCAAAGCGAGCGCAGCTACCTAGTTCTAATTTGTGAGTTGGCAAGTAGTGAAGCAATTATTGGAAAACTAACTGATATAAATTAATTGAACCATTCGAGCGCTTTGTAATCAAACACTTTAGGACTGCTTATTGATCACTTTTTAAATGTATTAATGAATCATATAACCTCGTTAACCTCTATTGGCATGGGTTTGATTGGTGTTGTTTGACATACCCTTTGAATTTATAAAAGTAGTTTTATTATAAAACTAATGCAGTTCACGAGAAAAAACTCATTATTGTCTTTAAATAGCCTGAATTTAGGTGTTCCAATGATATAAGTAGTATCTTTATTTCTTGTATTTAATAAGGTTATGTTACTGCTAGTTTTCAAATATTTTTTTTATTCAGCCTCGATTTATTATTCAGATTCATAGAAGCTGCAATTTCATACTGAACCATTCAACTAAAAATTACACTTTCATTTATAAAAAGATTGAAATTTGTAAATACACATTTTTATTCGTTTCATATCTAAAGGAGTTGGTACGCTGCTGGCACGTACGCAGGGACCCCAGAAGTACTGTAGTGCACACTAAATTAAGAGCACAAGCAGCGAAATTAAAATCTGCGGTTACATTCAGGAGAGCTTCTGGTGCTAATAAACTTATGTGAACAAGCTTTATAAAAGGAAATAAATGCTCTTCCTCTGAAACCACAGTTAATAAATAAAACAAACACGTCTTTTATGTCGGAAAAACTGCTTTCATGAGAAAAAAATATTTTCATAATATTTAATTTCATCAACAAAGCTCAGATAAGAGCTTTTTATAGACATTCACTTGTGGAAATGACACCA
This sequence comes from Tethea ocularis, assembly GCA_963555595.1. Lineage (NCBI taxonomy): Eukaryota > Metazoa > Arthropoda > Insecta > Lepidoptera > Drepanidae > Tethea > Tethea ocularis. Next base: position 5,695,831 of record OY741971.1, on the reverse strand, counting down.
AACGAGAAAATGTAGAATGTAAGAGCTGACGAAGTCAATTTTAATGTGATTTTACTGGGAAATGAGAAATACATTAAAATTATTTTTCCATGTGTATGAAAATGTGCTCGTTTCAATATTAATAATATTGTTTTTAAAGATTTATCATTTACCATAATTATCTTAATACAAACAAATCTAAGGTATACTTAGTGTCGCCACACAAAAGTAATATCATAAAACTTATTTGTTTCTTGTATCAGTCACTAATTCTGCAATGAGTATAATACCTTATATTCTTGAGAAACGATGTAGACTATGCTTTAAAGTGGTATAGCGTTTATCATTTTCCGACAATAGCTCTAAAAGTAGAGTGAGCTAAAAATAGAGCTCCTTACTCGGTCGCATAGGCTTCCATGCGATTTAGTATGCATTTAACGCATTGATGCATCCTTTGTGCGTCAAACTATATAGGTACGTAGTGACGCAAACATGAAAATATTATTATGAATTTTAGATACGATGAAATAAATAAATTACTTGGGTTTCTTCAAGAGGGGTGTCCATGCCTAGTTCTTATTTCTAGATTTTTGAAGTTTTAAAAATCAAAAGTAAAGCGGCATAATTATTTTTAGCTGAACCTTAAGATATTTAAAATGTTTATACCAAACCATTACTTGTATATCTCGTAGATAAGGCACGTTTATGTTTCCATGTGCATAAATCCGGAGACGCCTCGAACATTCGTTCATGACAGGAATTACCCCCAACAAAACATTCGCTTATCGACTGCTTTAAATCTTTCTCGGTGAGTTGAACACGAGTCAAAATTTATTGTTCTCATCGGTGGGTGATACCGAGCCCTCCTACAGAAACCAGTCGACGTCCGTGAAATTGTCACTCTGTGTGTATTGGCTGATAATATTTTTACCTAGTGAGAAATGTGTTTCGTCTCTACAAATAAATAAAATTGAATTACCTTTTGGTAATGTCTAAATAACAGCTTTTTAATAAATTCATTAGGTACAGGTGAAAGTATATTCTATGATATTTAAAAACTGAAGTTGGTAAGCCTCTGATGGCTGCATCAACCTTACCGGACAAATCAGCGAGCGCATAGGCTCTCAACCGGGCAACGTTTAGGTAACCACGCCTGAGGGCACCCCGAATGGGGTTAGAACCTCGGCTCAGGCCGTTACCGGGGAGGGGGAGGGCTTAGTACGAGTTATGACTAATTGAGGGCGGTCGGATTTCTTCGGCTAATTTCCGAAACGGCCCACCTGTTACGGAAAAAATCTATCTCAGGACCGCGGGTGAAACCACGGGGGACAGTTTATTTTTATTATATTTATGAAAGATATGTATTATAGACGCAGATAACATTACGTCTATATCTATCAATCAAAAGATACCTGATGTATTACTTACACTTCTATCATCCATCACACAAATGCACACCAGCTCTTTTCCATGGGTAAAAATAACTTCAAATTTATAACGATAAGTACGATCAGAAACAGTTCCCCGGATCGGATCGGATCTTGTTAGTTATAAATACTTTGATGAAGTTAGAGAGTCTCTTGAGTAGGTACCTCCTCTCTTGGTCCTCACTTTGTGGTCTCCTTAACTCGAGCGCCTACTTTACTTCATCTTAACTTCATCCACTGAGAAATTTTAAAAACGAGTTATGTCTCTATTATATTTAATGAGTCATTCTGGTCTACTTATTTTCTACAATATAAATTTTACGTCTCCCAGAAGCTTTCCTGTATTTGTGATCTATGTATCTAATTTCAAATTCTGCATTCATTTAACTGCATGCATCCCTATGTAATTTGAATAAATTATTAATATATTAGTACATATACATATATTGTAATAGGTATATTGCGTAACTATGCAAAAAATGGCAAAATCACTTTAAAGGTCTACTAGCACTAAAGTAGGCATCATGATAAATTTATCAAGCAAGCATTTCAACTATTCCGATGGCTCTGTAAACTATAACTTTGTCGCCTTTTAATTTAGTTCCTAACTTAATTTGGTTAAAGTTCCAAAAGCCGTTACTTTATAATTTTGTTCATAGAAATAATAATGAGCTCTAGAAACTCGTTTAACTCTAGGCATTACCTGCCAACTAGAATTTTAGTTTATCATAACCGAGTGTGCTAGTTAATTTGTTACCCAACTGAGAAAATGACACGAATCTCAATTATCACGGCGGCTTGTTAAAAGTTATCTAAGAGTAATACTTATTATTTTAAAATAAATGTAGCCTCCTTATAACATAAGCTATTTGCTGACGTAAATGGGCCAGACAGTAAAATTTTAAAAACATATGTTGTATATACCGTATATATGTATTGTAAGCCCATCCGTTTATGGTGTTGGGGTTCGCAAGTAGATAGACCAAATACTGATATTTAAATATAACCACAATATCTATTACATTTCCGAACAATTCTCCATTATCCATCCGTTATCCATTATCCACTTATTCTCCAATATATTTCTACAATTTCTACATCTACATCTACAATATCTATATGACAACGTCTCACTGGTTATTTACGTCTTTACGCCACGGTGCCTCGAACAAGAATGACCAATGCACGAGCGCACGAGTTAAGATGCCGGCTTGTTCTCTATAATAATGTGGGTATAACCGAGGCGTAGTGGAAACAAGCTAACAGTATACTTTCATATGCATTTTGAAATTACAAACGTACACTTCAATTTTATTTATATAGATTATAATCTATACAAATAATTAATAATTTAGATTCCGTGTCAATTATTAGCACAATAAAGTACTCAAGTGTAACTTAAAATCACAACAATCCTTCATCCAAAAAATGTTACTTTTCATTTTCCAGACATTTTCTTGCAATTGACAAGCAAACTTACCACAAAGCAAGATTAATAGGGCTCAGTCGGTAAACCTACGGAACTGTATAATACTTTGGTCACATAAGCCGGCATAATCACAGCCTGTCACTTTGTACGAATACTACTTGCCCTCCCACTTTAGTGGCTGTTATTTAGTGAAACAAAGATAAATTCTAACAAATAACTTGATGACATTTTATAAACTGTAACAGAAGGGAGATCTTTCAGGAAGATTTACTGGGTTGGGTTGTCTTGAAAATAAGTCAACTACCTGTAAACCAATTACTCCATCTAGACTTCATAACTCATTGAAGAGATACAATTTATATGAGAACGCTTAACTTTTGGACCACTGAACTGAACGGACTTCACATTTCTCTACTGAGTGAAATAATGCACTCATTTGATGTTTATCGGTTAGCCCAATCTAACTCACTTAAAGGTCATTTGCCATAACTGCAATGACACTATATAAGTATTTCGACCACATCTTCGTAAAATATAATCTGTAACTAATATTATAAGAAAGTTTTGTCGTTCTTTCACGGCTGCAAAAAACCAACGGATCGACGTGATTGTATAGATAGATTAGGAGCTGAAAAGTACTTTTCAAGTACCGCGGGGCGGAAGCTAGTTAAATTTATCACACTAAGAATCACCGATTCTAAAATGTCTTTCACAAATAGAAAGCTAAATGTAGGGAAGCTAAAAGGGAAAACGAGAATGTAAACGACAGCTGGAGTGTAATTAAATAATGCAATCTGAAAACCCTTTGAGCCGGAGCAGTGGTTGGTTATGAATATGAAGAGATGCGAGAGACATACGTACGCACGTAATAAAAATGGCTTGTACAAAAACATTTTGTAATTTACACAACACAAAGTTGGTGTATTTACCCCTAGTCTAATTGGATTGAAACAACACAGCCAGCACTTACCAGCTTATTGTTTATACACCGTTCCAAATTGCTTTCCATGCAACAATTCCCAAAGATAACACAAATTATAGAGTTCTGATTCTACTTAATTTAAGAGACCTTTTGCCACTGAATACGACCAACTTCGTGTGTACTAAATATTAATTAAATTGGTTAATTCCTGTAAAACGGCGGGTTCGGCTGTTTACCTGGAGAAAATGTTTTGTTTGGAACAATGAATGCAATTATTTCAACTGTTTTCAATTACTTTTTTATCTCTTAGATTTAATATACATGAATTTTAACAAGACCTGATAATCTGTTTAAATAAAATTCTAAGTCCCTGAGAGACATATCAGCTCACAGCCTCAACCATTTATTTATCTTTGTGACACGAAATTTAGAGAATTATTTTAAACTAGGTTTCTAAATAACGTTTAATTAACAGCTTCCCACAATGAGTGTGAACATTTAGCATTTTTATAGGTTTTGCGGAAAAATATATTGTATGCCAATATGAAATCAAAAGCTCGATTCATATTTTATATAACGAGGATTTCATATCTCGTTTAACTGATTTAACCAAACACTCGACTCGAGTAATACTTCAAATATATGTTTTTGGTTCAGTGTTATATATACAGTGGTGTTAATTATGTTAGGTATGTTCCTTATAAAATGTAATAAACCGCCGAGCAAATACCCTATTTATTCTTAATTGCGACATTCCAGCAATTGCTTCCAACACAAGCAATTTTCCTGATTAATTTCTTTCCACAATCTAAGACAACGCACGAGTTGCTTTCTCCGAGGCAGCGTTGTTTGAGCGCTCGGCAAATGTGTACTTTAGCGAACACGATACACAAAAGCAACATTTTATGGTACCGTTACTAGAAAAGTGATTTATGTTGTTTTATTTACGTGTTTTTTCAGACTTCGTGAGTAACTAAGGCTTGACTAAGCTTTTAAATATATCGGACATGTTTTGTGTAATTAAGATAATAAGGAGCCATTGTAGTTTATTTTAATGTTTACCTAATTATTACCATGATACTGCAATATGAACACGCATACTAATTTATTTATTAATTATCTCATCCCGTATGATACTACTAGCGAGAATCCTGTTTATAATTGCTAATTATTTAATACATTTTAAATGGGCAACAATATTATGTACATTAATTAAATGTGAGTCTGACACGTGAAAAATTGTTTTATTATTTACGAAATTTGAACAATTTTGCGATTTACGACGTAATGCAGTGTTTATAATTATCCTCACACTAAACAATGAGTAATGAAAACACATCTGAAAATTATATGATGCGTACACGGTTAATGATGAACACTATATTTTTATTGTCTCCAATAGTCAACACTAGCATTCCGACCCGTTAAAATTAAAAACCCCTCTTTAGTGCTCGCTTACATTTAAAAGGAAATCTTACGTAAAATTTCACGTTCTTAATTGTTCCTAGTTTGGGCAATATCATCTCCTCAATGATTTGGGAAGCTGTAGTTTATATAATGATTACAAGTTGTCTACAATTAGTGTGATATAAAACTAGTGTTGTCCTTATTTCGTTTCATTTATTTGACATGTTTGAACATATTCTTTGGATACTATATCTACAGGTAGACTATGTCAAAATCATCATAGAGGAAAGGATCACCTCGCTTTAATACCTAGTACTTTAACGTCACTATTTCTGCTGAATCTCTATTATTTATATAGTCCATAAAGATAAAACAAGGTACCGTATAAATCTTGTGTGGGATTATCGTAAGGATGTGGATAAAAGTCCACGTTTCATTAGTTACATTAGCGAAATCTGATGCCGCTCCCCGGATAATATGATAACAATACATTATATCAGGACAAGCGCTTAATGTCCTCGGGGACTTTATTCAACCTCAGCTGTACAAACATTTACATTTCTTCTTTGTTTTGTAAAGCTATCAATTTGCCGTGCTTTACAAGGCACAACCTGTGAATAAATATTTTCTCAAGCGGCTCTTGCAAATCTTTTCACATAATAAGATTTGACTAGGTAATATGCAATATTTATTTATGTTCGCAATCTCTAGATGGATTTAAGTATTAGCATATTTTATTAATATTACTTATCTATTTCTATAGGTATTGCATTTTTGCATAGGTAGGTACTATATTTGTATAAACAATTTCATTTTATATTACACACCAACATTAGTAATTTACCATTTCTTTCTTTGATTTACGACTAATGATAGTTCGGACCCATGATTTATATCTAGCAGCGTCTTTGTGTAGAAATAATAATTGGTTCACATTAAGATCTCATAAATTACCAAGGTTATTCACGCAGGTATTACAAAAACCATGGGCGTGTGTGAGTTTAGAAATTAATATTTTGTGAGCTTGCAAACTTATAAATCTCTAATCAAGTTTTAAGAGCAAAATCTAAAACTTTACTGAACTTTGATATTTCGTTAAGCTTTTCGATCTTAGGTGGTATTGAAATTAAATATTACGCAAATTTTCTTCAGCCTAAGCATGGAAAGGCAGTGGCTGAACACAGAAATTGAATTAACCAAATCCCTTTGACGAACTTCGTGTTTGCCAGCAACTCGGTTAAACTGTGAATTATTAGCGGCCGCCGAACGTTTGCGCTCTCTACTACTGTTTATTTTATAAAGATTAACATTCAAATACATCTTGCTCGTGTCTGCTTATTTTAATTGACTGTTGCCAACTCGTCTTTTTCTTTCATTTTCAACCAGATATATTTTATATTACCATAAATAATCTCTCGAGATCTTGGTTTTGATAAGTATTGTTTGATAGAAAAAAATACGGACAATATCCATAAAAATTACTTTATTTTATAAATATGTTAAACCCATCCTCTAGGTATATTAAGATAATTATAATTAATAAAAGACAAAAGGCTTTCATTGATGAGGAGGTTAATTATTAGCTGAGACCAAAAATGCTACAACTCGAGTCAGGGCGTGGCAGACCCCGACTGAATGGGCGTCAAGACCTCGCAGCGAACGACGATATCCCAGAAACTTTGTCTCCCGATGTCTTTGGAGAAGGACGATTAGGAGAGACGAACCAATGACAATGGGACGGTTTTGAAGAAGAGAGAGAGAGAGAATAAAAAGCTTGAAAATTATACGTAAGTGTTGCAATAAAACTGAATGCTATTACTTTAGCAAAAATTATTAAATAGAGAACTTGGCGCCTGGATCGATCCTGATTGTATCGCTAAACGGGAGCCGAACGGAATAAACAGGAAGTAAGCTAAGGTAGGTTATAGATAACCTCGAGTATGGAAATATGTGGTGAGTTTACATAATGTTAATAACCTTGTGTGTAGACACAGACGTATTGGTAGGATAAAGTTACCAAAAGCGAACAAGATGTGAAAAAGGTTTATTTAATTTCAACCCGTCGTCACTGTCACATGATATCAGTGTTCAACGCGTAGACCCAAATATATTTTCATTCGTGTACGAACACATCGAAGTTTCGAACAGACAAGTTCCGGACAAGTCGAGATTATCGACTGAATAAATCAGGACGTAAGGTGCCTCAGAAGATTTATTGCGCGAAGAGTGAGAAACACGCGTCTTATCTTGCGTTTAGACCGAAACAATTCTCTCCATTGGAAAAATATTCTGACTAGTCCCAACGTATGTACAATGTACATATACCTACTGTAATGAAGATTTATTTTTCCGTTTTCTATATTTATAATCCATTATTACGTGGGATAAGTTTAGTACTCGCTCTAATAAATAAGAAATCAGTTATTTTGTTACAAATATATTTACGAGTATTCTTCTGTTGTATGTCAATGGTTGTCTTCATAAATCAACTTGCTAAGACTTATTGAGGAGAATCTAGATTTTTTTCTGTATTGTAGTGAAAGACCACCACAGTTCATGGTGTAAGTTTTCGCAAGAGATAAACCAAATACGTACCTACTGTTATTTAAATTTATATAATGAATACTGAACATCAACGGAAAACATTGGTTATAAACATGTACAATGTCATGATTTGTGTTGTGACAAGACAAAGTGGGCACTGGATTGACCTTGAATATTTGTTTATGTAAAAATGACTGTAAAAACATACTCAGTTCAGTTTGTTCTCAGTTCGTTGTCAGTTCGTATCAGTCGTTTTCAGTCCGTTCCCAGTTTGTTATTTGATGTTGTTATCCCTTGTTATTGTTTTGTTATTACTCGCGGTAAATTAGTAGATAGTTCTTGTGCCCTATTGATCCTGCCTATTGAATTTGCTATCGTCCCAGTGTTTTATTTGCGTGTTACCCTGACTCTGGTACTCCCAGATATTTGTGTGGTACGTTAGAGCTAAGACAGTCTGTGGCTAGTTCAAAGTCGGCACGGAGGAGTGTCAAAACTCTGTGGAAAGGTATCTCAGCATATACTCACGGCATACGCCTCACAGCTGAACAGCGGGTGTAATTGCAGCGGAGACCTTTGTCTATAATAAACTGTAAATGGTTCATAGTAAAAATATATGGTAGGCAAAATATGCTCGTAGCCGATATCGTTAGCTTCGGCGAATTAATCATAGCCATAATATTGAAATATGATACTCACATTATTTTACAAACCAATCATGTCATAAAAATATCAAATCACAAGAACTAAAACATTCCGTAGTTTCATTCATTCCAGTTTCCTCCATCCTACAGTTAGGAAGAGAAATGCAAATACATAAATTCGCATTTGTAGAAAGACATTTTGTAAATACATTATGCATGACGGGGTTATATTTTGTGTTGGCGCGAAATTAATCGTTTACGACTTACAGTATAACAGAGCTATTATTATGATAAAATATTCGTTTGTTGTCCCCTAATAAAAATAAAAATAGTATGTACAAAGCCAGGAGAAAGAAGAAAGATGAACACCAACCCAAGAGAAGTACATTACGTAGCTACTACATACAGAATGTATGTTTTCAATATAAGAATAAACATAGCGTGCCTACCTTACCGGTTTCTTGTTATTTACTTCTTTCAAAAATAAAATTTCATAGAATTGGAAGCTGAAAGACTATTCATAGTATGAAAATCTCACCTTCATATATAAAGTTCCTAGTAAACAATTTGTATCTACTGTCATAGAGTTAAGTTGACTAAAATCTTTTATTTTGGCGGTTATTATATATGTGAAGTTTTGTTCCATAATATTATATACGCTTTAACGCTATATCAAACGGATGTGGCTGGAAATTTGCATAGATCCTCAGCGCAGAGAATTCCTATGCCCAACACGAGCTATAAATTTTGTTGAAATTCAGTAACGTTGTTGAAACAAACACCAAAATACAGGTGCACGCAGATGACCGGCGAGTTTGTGGAAAACAGTGGTTTTTTCTGTAGTAACTAGAAATAACAAAAAAATTTGCATCTGCAAAGTTATTGACAAGATAATCTGTCTATCCTAGGTTTAACCAACGCCTTTATATCTGACTAACTATTCCTCGCGGTTTCACTCGCGTTCATCTTAATTATTAGTATACATTTACACTGTGCTCATAAGGATTGTTGATTTCACCTTTTACTGAATTAGTAAAATCTAGGAATAAAAGTTTATAAGTTCATTTGTCAAAGGTCAAGACACATTGAGGTTTTAACTAACACCTATAAAATATATACCTAACAATGGATACAACAGATTACAGCGAAAGCAAAAATAAAGTTTGCACATTTCATATGCGATTTTATGCATGTGTTTGCATATCCGTGTGCCAAGCGTAATATTTTTGAATGAAATCAAACGATTTCAATATGTTAAATTTAAACCAATATTTTTATTCCACTGAGTGTCAAAACTTTCAGTATTTACATAATGGTCAAATGAATTTCAATGTTGACTCGAAAAATCACAAACAATACGGATACTTCACAGATTTATCTTTTTATTGACAATAAACTGCTTATTTAAATATGTTTATAAATAAAACAAATTATACTTCGCGGTTTCTATGAATGGATGAATTTAATTTTTTAACTTTCGTTTTAATAACCATCTGTGTAGAAAATTCAGCCCGGTCCGTCCAGTGGTTTGAGCTGTGCATTAAAAGATAAGTCAGTCAGTCTCGTTTTCCATATCCTCGTATTTAAAATATTTTTTTTAAGATAACAATTAATATAATTAAAAACATACTTATGATATCCTCTGGAAATATGTTCCACGGCTATATTCGCTCGCTCTTTACGAGGCTCATTACAACCTTCACAGATAATTTAATTTAAACGTTAAACGAGTCAAACGCCGTGCCGCTTATACTTCGGAAGTAGTAACAAGCAGCCAACAATGTCCATGAATTAACAATGAACTTGGGTCGGAAATTGGGGCTATTTCGGACAAATTGCGTATGCGTAAGCTAGCCAGGAACGTTCCCTTTAACAAACTATTTGTTATATAGGCATTTGGAGTCTGTTTAGCTCTGTCATTGTAGCCGTAGCGTCGTAGCGCGTATTGTTCGTAGCGCATTTTAGGTAAGCAATACAATAATAATTGGAACGAATTTCATAGCTATTATAGAGGTGTATTATTTATTTTAATTAGTTTATTCATTTTTAAACCTACTCTCAATTAATGGTAATTTATTTAAAAATGAACATAAATCATCAGCAGTCTCGTAAGTTCATTTAAATTTTTATTAAGTCATGTCAGGACTAAAAAAAAAATTAATCAATTCAATTTCAAATGAGAATTAAAGCCAATTATTACTAATCTATTTGATGAAAAACACTGCAGTCCTCTGTCAATTTCAATTTTAAACTCTTCAATATTTATAAAAAAAGTTTCTGTATAATTATTCAGGAATTAAATTTATCAACTCTCTAGCTAGCCCAAAGGGTGCAATTTTTTATTAAGATTTCTTGAACTTTTTTCATTAAATCTCACGAAGTATTTGAAAAGTTTCAATCGTATTTCAGAAAAAAATCTTACTCAATTTTTCACTTTGTTATTGTTGACCGAAAACCTTTGAGAAATTTACCGGATATCGATCTTTTAGTACCATGCTATCTTTATGCAACTAGATAGGTACGATTGTACACTCGAGAGCAATGAATCCGGGACACTTAAAGAAATATATAAATCTCGGAAACTAAGAATGCTAGCTTAATTAAATAAATTGTGTTTAATAGACAATATAATACCCCTTAAATGCTCTCGAGTGTATTTGACTTTTTCAGAACTTATTACTACCTATTAACTATTTATTACATGCGATATACAAAATGAAGTAGTTTTCTTTTGGAGCAGCCAAGTAAATTCGGTAGTTCATTCAGTTCGGTGGCTGTATACAGGCGCTCATGTTGCGTGTTCCATCCCATTAAGATAAGCTACCCAAAACGAGACGCGTAGCTTAGGATTAATGACCGGAAACGTAACGGTGTCTACAACAGTATAACGCATTTGAATGGGATCCGCAAACATCATAAAATAAGCAAAAATGTGAATTATAAGTCGTATTTTGCTCGTTTGGCAAATTTTATGCCTTTAATAAATCATTAATATTCACGCTCCGATTATTATGGTTCATTTATTGCTTAATTAAATTAAAGAGAGTTAAAATTTTATAAACATTATTATTATTTTTTTCTTTTTTTGAAAGGACTAAAGTTGGTAGCCTGCTGCGAGCGCAGAGGGCTCTCAGCCGGGTAATATTTTTAGGTAACAACGCCTGAGGGCACCCCCGAATGGGGTACGAACCTCGGTTCAAGCGTAACCGGGGGAGGGGGATGACTTTGGTTTAAAACATTAAACAGCTATCAAATAAGAACCAATATTATGATTAAAAAGTGAGAATTTAAAATATTACAACGCATAGCGAGCTAATTACCTTATATTGAGATGTAAATGGAATTGGATGATGCTTTTAGATATATTGGCTCTGAGAGTTCGAAACAAATCTATAAAAGCTAGACAAATAACATTTACGTAAATGTCAAGCTATGTTTAGTTTACAATTTCTAAATGGATTTACAATATTATAAGCACAGTAAAAGCCTTTTAAAATTATGTATCTTAAAGATTCGATCAAATCTGCTTTAGAATTGTATATTAAAATAAATTGGGTAAGCGACTGGTGGTAAGCGGTTACCATAGCCCATGAACGCTTGCAACACCCGAGGCAGAACAATAACTAAAGCTATTATTTAGTTACTGAGTGGGGTATTACTTGCGCATTATCGTCCCTTCCACTTCATCTCGCCGATGAGCTCAGCACTACTCAAGCAGAGAATCACTCATATCGTTATTTGGATGTGGTATTCTGTAAGGTGGCGGTTTTTACCCAGTAAAGTTTCTCAATGCAATGGTCTACCTCTCTTAATTTTTAATTCTTGATACTTGGCATTAAATTACCCTAATAGCCGTAAATATATAGAGTAAACAAATAGGGCAAGTTTAAATTTCATCCGGCTGCAGGTTATCAAGACAATCTTCAGAGGTTCTTATCTCACGAAGCAAAGCTTAATCTGTATTAATTCATACTTAAGTGAGTAATAAAATGATTCAATACGACCCTGCAAGGCGGTGACGATTACCTTTCCAATTAAATATCCATGGTTTTAATTTGAATGTGAACACATATTAATACCGTAAACTATGTGAGATGACAAAACTTGTCCTTCTCCATAATCATCACAAGATTTCACAAGATTTTGACTGAAATTCCATTTATTATTTAATCTTGGATCTTATCAAATCAAAATCAAAAATATTTTATTCAGTTTGGGCCCTGATAAGGCACTTATGAACGTCGATAGTTACAATCATTACAATAGACTCTACGAAATTATGTCATTATCAATAATCTCGTCTCATTATTATTTTAAACTTGCGCTCACTTGCGAACACTCGCGGTTTCGCCCGCATTCCTGTGTAAATAACCTATGTTCTTCATAACATCATAGGCTATCTAAGTAGGTACGAAATAATAGTGATCTGTTGATTTTTTTAATCCTGAAAGGTCAATTTCGCATTTATTTTATTACTAGCTTTGGCTCCACGGTTTTGTTTTATAGGGATCGTAGCGTATATGTTTTATTCTCGGAAGTCAGCTACCTCCATAACAAATTTCATCAGTTGATCCAGCCGTTTGAGCGTGAAGAAGTAAGAAACATAAACTCTCGCATTTATAATATAGGTATGATTAAGGATCTTCGATACCTACAATAGCAACTATTACATTCGATCCCTCGAGTAAAATTACGGGGTGGAAGCTAGTTCATAAAAAAAAAAATAAAGCCATTTTATTTCAGTATGACCCTCACATTTGTATCCTCAAACAAAACTTACATAGGTACAATTAATTAACAAAAGCTGTGAGTAATGATCCTCTTATGTAAGTACATCGAGCGGAACTCGTTACGACCTATGACGTAAGCAAAATTATTGTACAGGGATACTTTAACATTCTCTTCTTATTTAAAATGCAAATTTTTACGAATAATTCAGCCAGGGAACTCTTTATGCCCTAATTAAATGTAAACCTCTTTTATTCGGTCTTCGTGATGTAAATTCTAAAAGTACCTAGGTACCGTATAGGATTCGTTCCATGTAGAAAGTTATGCTACATTTATTGGCGACTTTTCGCAATATCTGAAAAAATAAGAAATAGTTTAAATATTAGTAAAAGTTAGACAATACATAAGTATAATTTATATACTAATAATAAAGCTGAAGAATTTGTTTGTTTGAACACGCTAACCTCCTGAGTTACTGGTCCGATTTGAAAAATTCTTTCACTAATAGGAAGCCACATTATCTCGAACCTTTTATCGGAAACTTATAAAGATAGAAGAAGCTCTTATACCTATTTGTGATACTTCTATAATAATGGCAAGGATAAGGAGCATTTTGTGGATTTGAATAGTCAACAACATTTAAGTATTCTACCTACGTGCACATAATAATATGAAGCTCTGAGGGGGTAAAATAGGAGATCGCGGGGCAGAAAGCTAGTTCTCAATAAAATCACTATATATTACTTTAATAAATGAGATTAAAATACAAATTATTACTTGATTAGATAAAACAATAAACCGACGTAATTTTCAATTATTATAAAATTTTTGAGACGAAGGGCGACACTTGAAACCATGAAATTATTAAATTTCCCTGGAAAATCTTTGGCGAAAACGCAAATACAAATTGGATTTATTGACTTGTGTCCCTTCTGAATATTCTAGTAGCAGTTTCACTTGACGGCATGGCAAGAACAAGATTGAAAGTGAGGAAGTAAAAGATTCCTTTTAAGTTCGTCCAAAAGTGACACCGAGCTGGATCGGACTTAAAAAGTTAAGTTACATATATTTACTTAACAAAAAGTACATTTCCTTGTGATTTTTGTTCAAACTTTCAATAATGTTATTTTATTTCAAAAATGGAATAAAGTAACAGGAAGCGTATAAATATGACTGTATTAAAACTAGCAAAATTTAGACGAACTCGTTTATTAAAAGCTTGAAAAAGACACTATATTTTATACGAAAAGTTTGTTTAGTTTGTTTTGATAACGCAAAGCATAAACTGCGATGTTATTATTATTCGTGTATATTATTATTATAAAAGAACAACTTTTGTTTTACGGTTTTACGGCCATATAAAACGAATGTGGTTCAGTTACAAATAACACGGAGTTTTATTCTATAGCTTTTTTACGTAGCGTAAAATTATTGTGAAATAAATTTTAAAGACTGCGTTTTTATAATCCGTATGGTGTATATGAAAAATGAGAAATAACGCAATTTATACAGTTATTATTTCTTAAATAGCATTTATTAAGATCTTCACAATTATAATAGCTTGACTTCTTTCCTTTGATGAAGTACGAGTTTAATAGAGAAATAAGTAGTTATAATTAAGGTGACAGTTCATATTATTTTATAAATAACCATTGTAAAAAGATTAAATGGACAGTATATAATAAAAGTAGGTAAACTATTGTAATTTGAATTAAATTGTGTTTTATGTAGCAATATAAATAAAGGTAAATAAATTCGTAAAATAATTTGTACGAATTGACAGCTCATAATACATAGCTCAAAATTATGAGAATCAAATCATAATATCCTTAAAAAAATAAAATAACCTTTCTTTTAATTTTGTAGGTAACAGAGTTTAACTTTTTCAGATACTTTATTCAAACGATAAAGGCAGTCGTTAAGGCATGTTGGAAAACTCAAAGACATCTAGATAGCTCTGTCTTATCTTGGTTACAGCTATGCAAATTTTAACTAACCTTAAAAAGAGATTGAAAAAGTTTAGGATATCTACGATAATGTTACAGATTCGGTCAAAATGTAAAAAGAGTTTAAATTTTTTTCAGTGATTACATAGTTGTTCCCATGGTAAAAATTGTTTATATTGATGAATACTTTACAAATTAACCCTGTATAGTAGTATTAAAATTAAAACGACACAACACAAAACCTTCAAATGCTTTGAAGATAAACTAAAACTGCTTCACTTAATTTTCATAATACGGGTCAAAATGTTTCAGTAGCATTAAAGTTGAGCTATAAACGAACAAAGTAACTTCGCTAATAGGGGTCCGTTTTCCGCATAACCCCTTGAAATAACATAGCTTAGATGGGACGATGCGATGACGCCAACTGCCTGTATTTTCGATAGCTATCAGCTTACAAGCATGCATTTCGAAGAATACCGGTGTAAATGTTATCAACTCAGATTCATTTTGTACCTTTTTGTGAACCTTACGATTAAACTCGGCATAGTTACTTTATATCTATAGCTGTTATGGGTCAAATGATTATGTAATATGGAGAATTAGCTTTGCTAGAGTTATAAGTTTCATTGGCAAAGCTAAATATCTACTGCAATTTGAAATATGAAAGAAATTGACGTGTCTAAAATAAACTTATTTGTTTTGATTGTATACCACGAAAACGGCAAACAAGAATTAAATAAATATCTCCGTGAATAATATAACAACTAACACACTTATTTTTACTTCGACTAGTCATAACTAGGTGAGCAGAGGTTTAAAGCTCAATAATGCTACAGTGGCACGAGAATACTGCAGCATAGTCTGCGGTAATACTACGTATGGTCCTTAGTGCTACTTTGCTATGATACTAGACTGCTACGAGTGCTACACTGCTACGACACTAGACTGCTACGATTTTCGCCTGTAGGTAATATGCTACTGAAGATATCATGATAATAAGATATCAGTATTTAGTTCTCTATACGGTTTCCATATGATATAATAATATCATATGGAAATATCATATGGACCTATATATCTTTTTTTAATATTTTGTATGTGAATATTGGAAATTATGAGACATTTATAGAAATGCATCTTATTAAGACCTAATACATATATCTAATACCTTTAACCGAGCAATAATCTGAATCTCGGAAACGGCTCCTACAATTTTCATGAAATTTAGTATGCAGAAGGTTTCGGGAGAGATAAATCCATCTAGCTAGGTTTAATTATTAGAAAACGTCTTTTAAAAAAAAACGAGCAAAACTCGGTCAACCAGGTACTAGTATTTAAACGCTAATGATCCCGAACCTACTATATTATTATAAAACTAAGCATGAATTATTGTACATCCAACTGGCACGCTCACGAGCTCTGAATCCGTCTATTTTATCTGGCTCTTGACGATCTTGACTTTTATCTTGGCCTTGCGAAAGTATCCTTGGGTTTTCTACAACTCACGGACTTATTTGATACCAACGAAAGCGTTACCTCATTCAGTTACTGATAAAAGTGCGCTTTTATTTTTATATATACCTATATAAATCGAAATAGTAACATGCTATAATAAAAAAACAGACAAGTGCGAGTCTAACTCGCGCACCGAGGGTTTCGTAAAAATAATTTCCCATGTTATTCTAAATACCATAGACTTTTTATAGGTTTTTTCTATAATGTATATCTAGGGGTAAATAATTATTTTCTTTATTTTTTGTTCAAAATATTAGGCCCAGTAGTTTCGGAAATCAATTTTCGCCTATTTATCTTAAAATAATAAAAATAATATATTTGAAAGTCACCAAACTCAAAACGATTTTATGTTATAAAAACAAATGTATTTTCCGAGAAAAGACTTATTGACTTTAGCTAGTTCAGTTAGAATCTAGGAGTAACATTTTTATCCTTGTTTCTTGTATTTATGTCACGATGATGTGATGATCACTTACAAGGTATAAGTATTTAAGTCAACTTAAACCATATCTATGTATAATAAAACTAAACTATCAACGGTTGGTTACCTTTCAAAGGTTGATAATCAACCTGTATCATTGAAAGGTAATGTATTCTAGACAACTGGGAGGTGGGAGGCCATAGATCTAGGATACATAGGTACACACACACACACATCACAATCAACCACATTGTATTCCACTTCAATTTAGATGTCTATTTACATTTAAATGTACCTATAGAGGTACGATCCTTCAATTGACCCTTGTTATCTTTGCCAAACGATATTGAGAGATATTGTTTGTTGACATACAATATTAGTTCAATAATAAAACAGCATGTTTGATGGAATGCCGAATCTATTATCGATCAGCTTTTCAGATACTGTTATCAATGAAACTAGCTTCTAACTCGCGGTTTCCTCCACGTTCCAGGGATAAAGTAGCCTGTATGCTGTTCCAGGGCATGATTTATCTATGCACCAAGTTTCTTTCAAATCTGTTCAGCCATTACAGCTGAGTAATATCAAAAATACACACATATAGAAACTTTCCCATTTATAATATTAGTATAGTATGATATAATCTGACTAGCTTTCCACCCCGCGCATTATTTTTATTTTAGGGGTGGAACTTCTAAAATCCTTTCTTAGCGAATGTCTACGTTATAATAGCTATCTGTATGCAAAATTTCATCCCAATCTATCCAGTGGTTTGAGCTGTGAGGTGATAGATCATTCAGTCAGTCAGTCACGCTTTCATTTTAGATGTATTGTAATATGATATGATTTATTTTTATGGAATTGAACACCTAAAAATATATTCAAGATTGGTGTCGCATATATTGACACAAACAGTATGGTAGGTGTTGTACCTACATTCTATGATCACTTCGTTATTCAGTAAGCTTTTCCCAATAACAGGCTAGGACGAGCACCGTATTTGTGTTGCGTGACATTTTCACCTCGCCGCACACAATTGTGACAAGTAAAACTTTCTTGTTTACCCACGCGTAGTTTTTGTTGCAAATTCTATAGAAACTACATGCGAGGTTTTAATTTACACCTGGCTACAATTAACGCTGCGTGTATCCGTACTATATCACCGCTGTACAGCTAGGGTTGCCTCTTTGACAAATCTCAGACCAGAATTAATATATACTGAATACTAAGATTTTAGTTTTATTATAAATATTATTGAGTAATTAGTTTTGAAATACTTGTCTTGAATTAAACATTGATAAGACCAAAAAGTAGCAACCCTATTCTCAACTGATTTCAAACCTATGTATATACGGATAGAATATATATACGAACAGTAAATACACACATTTCTTGATGGTATCGAGGGCGAATGTCTCCTTTACCGCAGGTTATTTACTTTGCTTGTTACAAGACGTAAGGTTTCGTTAAGTTAAAGATAAGTAAGTAGCTTCTTTAACCTTTTCAATCCATTTAACTAACAGCCTGCCATCAAGTTTTCCTGCCTTCCATTTTAATCCCCTTTATTTGTCTCTCTTGTCAGCAATTGTTCGACATTCAACCACATTTCGAATAATTCTACCGATATGTCTCTTTTTTATCTAGAGCCTACTTGACATAGACTGAGCCAAAGTAAAATGAGCCTATTTTTTCCTCACTTTAATACGGCACCATAGACGGTAGACATAAATAAAAAAGTTAATTTAAAAAACAAAAAAGACCAACTGGCTGTAAAAAAGAACTAAAAAGACGTAAATAAGCCATTGCATTTATAAATAAGTGTTATTAAAATTGTACTAATGTCGTTCTAGTTCTATGATGATTATTTAGTGTTAATTGTAATATTACGATGATATCTGTTTGTTTGTGATGTCGGAAGAAATCAAGCCGACTGAGATCATTGAAAATCCTGTCCATCGTCTAATAAACCTTCCTCTTGAATCACTCTATTTATTGATGAAAACCGCATTAAAAGCCGTCATACATAATACCCACATACATACATGCGCTTGAAAAACATTACCCTCCTTCTGGGGCAGTTGGGTAACAACAAACTGTGTTAAAATTTAATCAAAACTTGTACTACAGAAAAAGTATCAAGGGTACATGTGTGAATTCCTTAACTTTCCCAGCAAGGATCTGTTACTCAGAAAAGGTAAAAGTTAGGTGGAAAATGTTGGAAAGTTAAGCAACTAAATAGATATATCTCAAGTCTCGTTTCTGAACTACAAAAAGATATAGTCCAGACCACTTTTAATTATTATTGTTTCATTTTTTTTTCTGGTACTAAATATTTACTAATACGTATACCTAATGTAGCAATTCCTTGCTTGCAATATAGGCTCGAAAAATAAAGAAGAATAATAGAGCGAAGAACCCATTTTAATTTGTTGCCAAAAACAATAGATGCGTAATTTTGTTCTCGAAATGTTGCTTAACATTGTTTCTTCGAATCCGAATTACTCCCTAATAGAAATAATTTTAGAGCACTATTTACTTTTGGTACAGGTAATAAAAGGCAGCTTTATGGGTGCTAATAAATTTGTTTATTGCGTAGGTCAAAATTCATTTGCGAAGGGTAGGTTTACACGCTTCGATATTAGCAATATCGTTGAAGTAAATTGCGGGCATCCTTTAATTAGCAGGGTCGCCATTATATTGTATTAAGCCCTTGTAAAAATTACATGTTTTACTCTATATTGGTAGATATCCGCTACAATTATATTTTGATAACAAGTTTTAAAATTAAGTTATGAAAGAAAATCCTATTCAAAGGTATACCTATAGTTTAATAGATTTTGATTTTACCTACCTACATGAAATGTAATATAACCAATAGGTTATAGGTCATAGGTTCAACCCTCAGTTCCGTTGCACAATTGTACTTAAACCATATGGGTATGTCGTTAGAAGTGGTAAAGTAAGTAGACTGAGAACATTTTATAAAAAAAATACTTGAAACAGAAAAATAAAAATATGACATCCGTAATATATAAAGAGAACCTGAAAATGTAGCGCTATTAAAAATAAGATATTTACTATGAAATTAACACTGTTTCAAGCTAAATTCAGTAATCAAATCATAAACTAACTATACTATAACGACACTCTGAAAAATCTGATTAGATTGACGAAACTGGTCAATTTTCCCAAAGTAAGTAAGGCTGTAGTATTAAACAAAACGGTGATTACCTAAGTTTAATTGAAAATCCCGGAATCTGTGATGATAAGGGTTTTTATTATTCTCCAGGTACCATAAAGTTTGTAGGTAGTAATTGGAAAAGGTTGTAAAAATAAAGTTGTTAAAGAAACGTCTTGATATTTTTACTTGTATTTCTCGGGTTCGGAATTCATGTTATAGGTATGTGATCTTGGCCGGATGTTGACTCATAGTTCGTACAAAGCAATTTTTCCCGGATGGCAACACTTGTAACGATGGAAAATATTTATTTTTGTAAGAAGCGTTAGACGAGTACCTACCTGAGATCTAACAATTTAATATAGAGATTTCACTCTTTCAAACTTTTTTTTTTTTTTATATATCGACATTTTTACTGATTCAAGCGCTAGAATACATTCTTTTTTCGGCTAGCAGGATAACTCTTTCATTTCCTTAACTTTTATTTCTGGTATACTCTAGTTATCTTATATATAAAATGTAGGGCACAACAAAAATACGTAGCTGCTAGTGTATTATTAAGTTTCGCTGGGAGTAGCAAAGAGAATGTGAAACACAATAGACCATTTGTCTATAAAATTCACGGCATTTCGAAATAAGAGCAACACGCAATACAACAGTCAACTCTTAATGGAACAAATGAAAGCTTCGTGACACAGGAAGCCAGCATAGGAGCTAAGTTTCAACGTAAGTTTTAGTTGAGCCGCTTAGTTATGCAACGCGAGCAAGCAAGTCGGAGAAGTCGGAGACAAGTAACTTGTGTGGAACCTCCAAGCCTGCAATTCTCCGAGTCAGCCAACTAACTGCACGCATCGCGTCGCGTTTTGTGTTGAAATTGAAACAACGCTGCCTATATTCATTCATTTCCTATGCGAATGACCTGTTGACGGGCAAGTGAGGAGAACTCAGTAAAAAAGACGTTTATATTTTACTAGCTTACCGCCCCGCGGTTTCACGCGCAATCCCCTATTTTATACCTAAGGGGTTGAATTTTCAAAAATCCTTTATTGGCTGATGTCTATGTCATAATAGCTATCTATTAGCTAACTATATGCCAAAATTTCAGCCCGATCCATCCAGTGGTTTGAACTGTGCGTTGCTAGATCAGTCAGTCAGTCCGCCATTCAGTCAGTTATGCTCTCCTTTTTTATATTTAGTTTGAAAGAAAAGCTATTCTTCTATTAAAGAAAAAAATTCAAGTTATTTGGATGTACAAAATAGGAGATTTTTTTTCAATTTTAACAAAATGAGCATTTTCACGACTTTTTCTGACGATACCTACTAATAGATTTTTCTCATGCCTATAAGGTATCTTATAATGATCCAATATCCCAGTTGAATTACCAATAGTCTATTATTGAAAATTTGACAGATAAATATAAAATAATAATGTAATGTGCCTACTCAATCATGAAAGAAAACAAAGGCA
This sequence comes from Tethea ocularis, assembly GCA_963555595.1. Taxonomy (NCBI): domain Eukaryota; kingdom Metazoa; phylum Arthropoda; class Insecta; order Lepidoptera; family Drepanidae; genus Tethea; species Tethea ocularis. The sequence goes on along the minus strand of OY741971.1, from coordinate 5,674,226 downwards.
GCCGCTTATGTTGCCAATATACCTAAGAAATTAATATTTTTAAATGGTTTTAGTTTTACTAACAATAAGCCGGGCAACATTGTCTGAGAAATTCGATTACTGTGCTTAAATTACGGGCACGCAAATAATACCAAATAAATATTACAAAATCGTCCGAAAGCGAATACAAATATAGACGTGGTTAACCGATGCCTATCGACATGTAAATATAATATCGCCAGATTCGCCAGCTATTGATCTAATTCTGAATTTAGCATTAGAAGACCTTCATTTAATTTATTTGACAAACAAAGATTTCAATTACGCTTCGGATTATTTAGCGATGATAGCATATCTATTCTATATCAGTGGTTGTGGCGAAGTTCATCGGCTCGAATCTTACTTGAGTACCGGTCAAGGAAAACTTCGTGAGAAAATTATTATGTTGTACCTGCCTAGCTGTCTTCTACAAAGAAATATTTCCTAACACCTATGGAGGTGTCAGGAGTTGCACTTGAGAGCCCAATTCCCTTGTGTATGTTTACTACCTTCATCCACATCTGTACATACCATGCTAGGATTGTGCAAGGCAATGGTAGAAAAACTTATAGACACTAGATCGATTTTCTATACCAATCAAAGAATGTCTATGCCTTCTGTATAATATTGGTATTTACTCAAATATATCCATGAATAATCCATGAATAAACTTAATTTAGCATAGCAATATACAAACAAAAGTAAGCAATTATAATATGAAATACTAAAAACATTCGTAGCAGATAACAGATGATTCCGTTTAATTACTTTATGTACAAAATTCACGGAAGGTATAAAATTAAAAGAAAAAGTCTTTGACATCCATCAAATAATTTCCGGCAACACGTTTTATCAATTTATTTAAAGGGGAAAATATTAACAAGCTGTGACGATGATGCCATTGTTAAAATTTCATTACAAACCTGACGGAAAATTATTATTCTATCTGATTAATTAGCCCGCGTTGACAGCGCATACTGCTTCGGAATACCTTGGGGGCTTATTTACAGGATTTCAGTCTGAAAATATATAAGAAAAGACAATTTAATATATTTTTGATAACCTCTTATCATTTTTAGCATAAATATTTCAATAGAACTCCTGGGAGATCAGTTCTCTCGACAACCTGCCGTGGGTTGTTCTCTATTACATTGTAAAAGGGCCACAGATCGTGGGTTTGATTCCCACCTTGGACAGAAACCTGTATGCAGGAACATGTCAGTTTCTCCCTGAGTCTGGCTGGATAAGATGGTTCTGTACGAGTATATAGTACATAATAGGTATGTTATATAGCAACATATATTAAAATAAAATATGAATTATGTTATGTATCATTTATAGCTAGTTATAATAGGTACAACATAACACAAATTTAGCAAATATTATGACACAATCTCAAGACGAAAAAAACTATTACCGCGTTTGTTAGGATCTTCATAAGCACAACACGTGCTTTGCAATATAAGGCCACCCAGAGCGCCTGAAGTTATTACACCGCACGTTTACGTTTCATGTATCTGGAGAGTCAACCATAATATCAAGGGCATAAGGTTCAAGATGAAAGGTGTGTACATTAGATTTATTTAGCCAGGGCCAAGTGCTAGGTGTGACACGCAAATTGTAGTGGAAATTTGTATAATCGTAAATTGAACATAAATTGGCTTTATTAAACAAGCGTACACCTATATTGTTTGCTCGAAAATAATATGAGAGCATAAATAAGGCGTATTTCTATTTTTACATCACAAAATAAATTTTGGTTTGTGCACCAAATTACAAAAAACCATAATTTATTTCTTTCAAAAAAATATACCTCGTGTGTATAAATATTCTCGAAAATTTCAAATTAGAGTTTCAGTACAAAGTAGATCTTTTTTCAACAATTATTTTCCATGTTATTTATAGTTAAGTCAATATATAACACATAAAATCCTAGTTCCTCATTCACCCTTCCTTTCCACGGAAACAAGGGATAATATTGTTTTGTATAGATGCAGGATGAAAATGGCACGTTTCATCTTATTATAAAAAGCACACAGCATGATGCTGATTTGTTTTCAGGTAAAAATATAACATGAGTGAGCAATGAAAAAAAGTATAATTATTATGATTTTGTAATGTTTAGATGTTTAGTTACGCAATTATTGGTTAGTTTAGTTACCAATGTCACTGCGGTTGGTTCTGCTTAGAGCATTTAGAACGGTGTATTTTACGGTAAAATTAACAGTTTATTAGTGTAGACAATTACTTACGTGTGATAAGAAACTCCGTGTCTACTAAAACTTCATGTTTCCAATCGCCTTTTACGTGAAATTACAGAACAACCATCCATTTTAGTGAGCTCCGTATAGCGAGGTATGAATGAACGCAGAATGGCGAACGATCGCGCCTTTTTATAAACTGACATGAACCGATCGTTCATGTACTTCGGCAGAGGGGAACGTGTTCGCTTGGGTACTCCGGGGTTCTAAATGTTCTAAGGTGGGGTGGATCGATTGGGTCACTACGGTCTATCCTGCCGTCGGGCGTCTTTTGCGTCACGCTACTCTAAACGATGTCAACCGGCGGTCCCTCGGGAATCGAAGTCGTTGATTTGAAAAAAAAAATAACACAACTTTGGTCCATCTCTGGGAATCAATTTTGGGGAAGTAATATTATATATTTGGTTAAGTTATGTAAATATATATAACTAGCTGTTCGCCGCGGTTTTACTTGCGTTCCTGGGATAAAAAGTAGCCTTCGGGGATAATGTAGCTTCCTATTAGTGAAAGATTTTTCAAATCGGTCCAGTAACTCCGGAGATTAGCGCGTTCAAACAAACAAACAAACTCTTTAGATTTATAAGTACCTTGTGGACCGAGCTTTAAAAATGAAACCTAGCTAGATCGAATTATCTTCCCCGAAACCCTCTGCATACTAAATTTAATGAAAATCGTTGGAGCCGTTCCCGAGATTCAGATTAAGAATTGTTCGTTTGATGGAATTAGATATAACAGTTAATTAATTATGTAATTTAATTATAATTTTCTTTCTTACAAGACCAAGTACCTACTTAGTACCTATAGTTTTGTTAATTTTCTTTCAACTTTTTCTTGAAATAGAACGTCGACAGGGAAGTCTTTGTAACTTTTATAATATAATTTACCTACAAAATATAAACCGAGTTATTCGTAGACGACGCCAGCCATTTGACTTGAAACATGAGGAAAAGTCAATAGTGATCTGTCACATCAATTTACGTTGATATCCAAGTGAAAGTGGACTGATACAGAGGCAACCATAAGTTCTTGTGTTATTTTATACGAAACTCGTGGCCGTAGGAGCAGAGTAGAAGTGTAGATTTCCCTCGAGTTCATAACACTGATAAAAGTACTTTCTACGAGTAAAAACTTATCCCCCTAAGGGCTAAACTTCTTCGCAAATAGATTACGATATAGACCTTTGCTCTTGGACTATCAACCATTGTTCCTCAAAATAATTGAGTAATTTTTTGTTGGATGAATTTCATACCTAGTTGTTGAATTTTTTTTATTAATAGACAAGGAATTATATTAAACAAACTAACATTAATTTCATTTTAGGTATCAATAAAATGAAAATATATAACAGCACCGTCCACTTTATAAGAACTGATTAAAAACATCTTCAATCAAAAGTTTTCAAGCATCTTATATTCTTCAATAGGGAGTACTTTTATGTATAGGTAATATTAACTTTGACCAACTTACCTAACGTCTCGGCGGATCGACGTGTCATGTTTGTCTTGTAGCACCCTCTAGCGGAAGATTACGAGAAGTTTATTAATTTCCTCATACAAAGAACAAGCCTATAAGTATTTCATACAAAAGTTCCTAGTTTAGTTTATTAGGCCTGAAGATTTTCTGACGAGGCGAGACCGGTAGTCTGTTAATAAATGATAGTGTTGAGAAACAAAGAACTTGAAGACCGGATTATTTGGTGTGAATGAGGCTTATTCCCTTATGAGGAATCAAGTTTATTAATCCTTACACTAAGCTTCGGTATTCATTCTATTCCTCTATTCCTTCTTGGTGCTTTTGAGAATTATGCAAACGCTTGTGCTTCTGCCAAGTAATATTGATAGTAGAACTACATTATTTTAATCCAATACATTTAACAATTACGTATGACAGATGCACTTCAGCAAGAAGTTTATCTTACAAAACTATTATTTACGAGTAGGTACATTCCGAATTGATAGCATGTCACTCAACAACGGATATCGCAAAAAATAGGTTAGTAAGAAAAGAAAATTCGTTCAATGTATTTCTGAAAGGTTCTTGAAGAGAGCAAACTAGGCAGGTTACGAGCTTATGTGATTCGTCACAGAATGACAGCCCGACGGAAAACACGCAATAACATATGTGTTACGTTACAGATGCCTGAATTTTATTACACGATACCCAAGTTACGCGGTTCATGAACGGTAAATACCATCCCATTTCTCAGTCGCCCTCAAAAAAGTCATGTAAATAAGTCCGGCCAACGAATATTCAGAATAAATAAAAAACACGGCAAACATTTCATGATACTCTTGCACACCAAATATTGCAAAGAAAAAGATAAATTAACTTGCCGCAAACCGCAGCGTATCTCATTTGTCTAGGGAAAAAATCTTAGAGGCTTATCTAAGCCGAAAATAAAATGGAGATGAAACGTAAGGAATCTGAGGTGAAGCCGGGCGCCTTTTATAAGGTTTGAAATATAGCCACTTCCGAGTAAAATGTTTGGGGAGGCCAACATGCGCTGAGCTTTTATGTAAACTTTTATCAAAGGTCAGCCCAGCCGTTACTCATCGGTAAAATGGTAATTAGTTAATAACAAAATCTATATTATTTTTTTAATCGTTAAAATAATGATAATTATGCAGTTTTAAGATTAACTATACTGTAACTGGCTATAAACTAACAACGTTTATTTATTATAGTGGTATTTTTGAGCGTAACCACAATAATTGTTATAATAATTAAGGCTGAATTTTGTATTTCATGCCACATGATGTCATGAACCACCAATTTAAATATATTATTAACCTTTTTTAGAATATTGTACCAGGTACTGTAAAAATCCGGTTATAGATATATTATATAGAGCCATTATGTCCATAATATGCACCTATTCACATATATTTTCTGTGTGGTTATTTAGGCAGATTGGCACATCACAACGTTGTGCTAAAGAGCGTACATTAAATTACCTGTTTTAAAAGACTGTAATTTTTTTTGCAACAATATTAAATTGTATCATGGGCCAATTATTGGAAATGCGTTACACTTAATGCGTAGGAAAAAAGAGTAGGTATACGACGCATTTTTTTATCACATTTTTGTTGTATTTTGCTAAATTAATAATATTTGATTAGTAATCTTTGTTACGATAATAAAAAAATATCATGATGTTAATTTTCAGTCGCAGAGTAGGTACTGTAAATTAGGAAGTACATATTTAAATATTTTGGGATAAAAAAAATTAAAACATACATTTTTGCGGCAAACATCCCCCATTTAGTTTTTTGATAATTTTAATAATAAAGGCGACTCTAACGACATATCATGCGTCACAATCGGTTCAACCGTTTAGGCCTCAGGAGTTGAGTATGGAACGGATATAAATGCGCGTGAAAAAAATTACCCTCATTCTGGGTTAGTCGGGTGAAAATGCTCATAATGCTTTGGGCCATTGCTTGATTAAAATTATCGTGAGACTTTGATATGGCAAATTGAGCCTAGTTTGTGCCAAAGTACTATTCAAGGTGCAGAAGAAGATTTATACACCTACATTAATATAATATAAAAAATAAAAATCCTAAAGCCATGTGGTTATAACTTAAAACAGTCTGTCTGTATACAAATAAACAATCAAAGATATTTATTTAGCAAATCTCTGTTCTAGATTCCCTTACGACAAAAGCATAATATAACGTAAGGAAAAGGCTCCCAGACTATTTACGTGCGGCATATTGCGTTATAAAAAATGATAGCGGTTTTCTCGGGAAGCAAACTCGTTTGGCGTTTATCACCCTAACTGATAACGTTGAGACCGTTAAAGGAAGTGAGTCGACAAGAAATACTTAGGCTTATCTAATATTGACGAAGAAATATTTCATAACATCCCAACGGCTGTCAGCGTGCCCGATTAGCCCTTTGTTTATCTCCCAAAGCTAGCTCTTTTTTCGTCCAATTTCACTCCTGAGACGAAAACGGGTGGAGAGCTCAGATACTTGTTTGTAAAGAAAAATAAAAATAGATGTTTTTCAAAGAAAAATAAACTGTACCCAGCAAAAGGGCTTCCTTATCTTTGTTTGGAATTTATAAAACATCTGCAACAAAGATTATTTAAAATAAAAAAGTACAAGTTCACAGTATACAGAATATAATACGGTTTGATAATTTCCAAGAAACCGTGAATTTATTAAACATGAAAACATTTTGAAAAAGGATCTTAGCTCAAATATAACAATAAACGTTTACGTAAGTATCACTACCATTTAAATGATTCATTATAAAGAAATACCTTCTGGGTTTAATTTCTAAGTTAGACCCTGTCACAATTAAATCGGCTCAGTGCGTGTCGGGCTACATACCGTGTAGGTACTATCCGTTGTTACCCGTCACATTATGTGGACTTAGAACGGAGCTTTTTATTTGATACTATATTTAAGACTTTTCAGATCATGTTTAAACACTTTGCTGATTAATATGTATACTCAATGTGATAATTTTGACGGCTCCGGTTGTGGTTCCGGATTGTATTTTCCTCAATGCGCTTCAGATTATAACACATTTTTAGATACATACATACTACCTACCTTCAGAAAAAATATTAAATACAATTTCTAGTTTATTGTTTGGGTTAGGTTAATATTCGTCATAAAATATCAAAATTTCAGATCTATAATTCTGTAGATAGATAGAGAACTCTTTCTTGTACACCAGAAAGAAAATAAAAACTAATTATAAAACTAAATTGATCTTATCGAATAAGAAGGGATATCTTCCAAACAACCTTTGGATGGAATAAGAATTTAGGCACTGAAAATAAAGTAGGAATAATAAAGAGTTTGTTTGTTTGTTTAAACGCGCTAATCTCTAGATTTACTAGTCGAATTCGAAAAATTCTTTCACTAATACGAAGCTACATTATCCCCAACGGATTGACACTTTATACCGGGAACGAAAAATAAGTCTAAATCTGCATCTGACAGCAAAGAGATCGAATTCCGCAACTATTTAATTTTACTTTGAAATTCGTTTCAATTATATCAGTGGCTACTAATTGCCAGAGGGAATGTGGCTAAGAATTATGAGTCTCGAGATAACGATGTTGAAAATTAACACAATTAAACACCGTCCAAGGTTGTTAATTAATTGAGAATTCTTATTGTGTTCACAGGAAAGTGTAAATGATACCTACTTTCTTACTTGTTATTTGTTTTCTTCTTTGAAAACAAAAGGTTCAATGTTTGCAATATGTTTTCTTTTTGTCTTATAATATTATATATGTAGTTATCTTTATTTATTAATAAAATGCAGTGTTACAGAGACACTAAACTGTTTAATACAAAGACCCTGTTAGGGTGTGTTAAATTTACCATTTGGCTCGGAGAAGACTCTATATTTTGAATTTAGGCGTAATTACTTACTATTTTTCTTTCAAATACACTTACATACATTAAGGGCTAGTTGCTCGTACATTTAAGTTTTTAACTTAACTATTACCATGCTTTGACCGTAGAGTTACTTTGACGATGTCCGATCTCTCTAAGTTGGTTATGGTAACGGTTAAAATTTTAGTTAAAGTGAAACGAGAAACCAAGTTTGCTTTCTTTCGGCGGTTAAAGTTAACTATAACCGTAATCTAACAATAACCTTACTATGTCGAAGCAACCGACCCTAATTCATTCATAAACAATTGTATTTTCCCATGGAGGTGCAAGAGTAGACAGAGCCTCTTATTTGTTGTCTTAAAAAAATCTAGTCTTCCTCGAACTATGTTTTAGTAGGCTTTATTTATTAACCACTGTTTCATTTAATCTTTGAATTTATTTTATGGTAATATTATTATATGAAATTAACGCAATTCGCGTTAAAAGACTTGTAACCTAGATATAACATTTTTGTGATATCTTTTATACATATTTATCTTGTAGTGGTTACTATTTCAAATAAATTTATTTTTTAAGTACAAATATGTTATTTTAATTAAAAAATACTGTAAACTGATATGTGAGTGCCTTGAACTCTTACAAGATCCTGACGACTTATTAATAAATACTATAGTATAGATTATCATAATCATTCCTTAAGATACTTATTACGTTATTGCTACGAGCATAAAGGTTCAAATCAATATATCAAAAGAGAAAGTAATAAAAAATACTTATATCATGCACCCAATTGAAATTGTACCTACATAAAATAAAATTATACAACACATATATTATACTACATATATATGTTGGTTTGTTTGACGAACGAAAAAACATCAACGCTGCAATTACAAACATAACATTTAGGTAGTTGGGTTTGCTAAGGATACTTTGTCATAATATATTTTTTCATGAGTTTCAGTAGAGTGCAGTGCAGTAAGCTACTGAAGCGCTCAAAACAGAAGATGGCGGACTTAAGACCACTTTATACTTCCCACGAAGTGCACTACCGCATAAAGTGACATTTTCACGCTGTGGACGCGTTGAATATGACCTCTACCTAACAATGGCTTAGGTATATCTGCATTCATGAATAGTTTCAACGGTAAACCTGCCTAAGGTTATTCACGTTACGAGTTTTAATATTCTATTTATATTATTATCACGTACCTACCATATCTTTAGTACTTTTTTAAAAGGATTTTAATTAATACGAAGATATTTTTTTGTCTATATTATGAGCTCGATAAATTTATACGTCTATATAAATGATATGAAATAAATTAAACGCCTTGAAGTGTCAGAAAGAAGTAAAAAAAAAAACGCATTTTATTATGGACACCATTATCAATTTTTATTACCTATTCGCTGTCCCGGTTTCACCCGCGTTTCTTCACCACAATTTTATTTCTAAAATAAAATTAACCTTATACCTAATATATTTATAAACTATCTCAGATCGCCCCTTCCCAAAATTAACAGCTAGGAACAGTTTGAATGAGAAAAATGTGGTTTTTATGTTATTTCGTGCAGTTTTTTTTATTTTTCTCTTCCAAGGAATGTTCATAGGAACTAATATATTAGAAAAAAACATATTTTGCTAAATTTTTATCCAGCTTCTTGAGTTTAGGACTTAGCAAAATATTTAGCCATTTATTTTTATTTATGTAGATATTAGAAGAATATGAATTGATCATAAGACACTTGGCATAGCACTGTACATAGGCTACCAATAATATATTTTCTAGAGCGGATAATTACACCTATATAAACAGACGAAGATAATTTGCTTAATGTTAACTAAGTGAATAGCCAAACGAAACAACTCGAAACTATCCAGTAAACGAGTTACAGCGGAGTACGGAAACGAAATCAATCACAAAACGATGCGAGTAGGGCGAGGGGTCGCGCAGACGGAAATAATATAAGCTGCAAACTCTCCCGATATATAAAGTGTATTTAGAGCTGAAAATACTTTATAAAACGTCCGTAACATATATAATGTTATGTAATCAATTTTGTAAAAATGTTGAAAGTTTACTGTTACTGTGTACTGAAAAGCTGTAATTAGAATGAAAGCATTTCATGTCAATACTTGAACTTCCATGTAGGTGTATTGTACGGGGACATCATAAAAACCATAGCAGTAGCAGTTCAGGTTAACGACATCGTTACAAAAGTTATATGATAAGGCTCGTCGCTTTATTGGTGCCGATAAGCAACCTGTAAATATAAAGGCATAGTCCTCAGACAAGCGAAATATTACTTATATATTATTTACAATAGATTAAAATTTAAGGCGATGATAGCTCAGTGGTAGTGACGTCGGATACCGAGACGAAGGTCCCGGGTTCGAATCCTACAATGAGCTTGAGCTTTCGGTGAAGGAAAACATCGTGAGGAAACCATAGCACGGTGGTAGGGTACTTTGTAGTACCCGCCTAGCTGGCTACCACCCTCAAGTTGAAAATCTGTCGCCAAGCACCTTTCGGTGTGTTCCGACAGCTGCACTTGAAAGCCAGTTCCTTTCTAGGCTTTGTGTGCTTACCATCATCGACCACATCATCACTGACCAAGGTGAGATTGTGTTGACCACAACACAGGCCTATATATAGTAAAGAAACACAAAAAAAAATAGTTTAGAAATATGCACTACGAAAATTGTAGCAAATCCTATAATATTTTTGCAGTAATCGTAATGCTTGTGTGTGCATTGTAAAATATTCATGGTAGCACATGTCTGTTTACAGGCAAAGATAGGTATATTTAAAATCAGATTTTATTTTTATACTATAAACTAACTACCTAAGCATTGAAAATCTGCACTTAATTGTGTGTTTTGAAATTGTGAGGAAAAATAAACGGTATTATTATTTAATTAATAAAAGAAAATTAACTCCAGTTGACAATTTTGAACTACTATGCTGTTAGAAAATAAAAGCAGTGTAACCTAACCTTTACGTTTGTTCTTGCGGCACGATCAAAATTTGATCGTAATATTTTACCGGGCGCGTTCCGTCGCTTTTTGTTCCAGTCCGCTTGAGGTTCCCACGCTTCGGAGAATTTAATAATTCCTCGAATCCTGCAAGTGATGTTTCGAGATACGGATTTACGACAGTCAAAAATAAAGTTTTGATGAAATTAGTTGTGTAGGTTAATTTGGAAGTAGGTAAGTGTTGATTCAATTAAAATTCAAAGTAAAAATTTTCATTTCCATGAAACTCAGGTAATTTCAGTTGAAGACGTTTTGACATGACTGGTTATCTGAAAGTCAAAACTGAATTAAACATGCCTCAGAGTTTTCTGTATATTTTATACACTGTATTAAACTATATTTAGGCGCAACTCTCATGGTCAATTCCTCCAGATTTCGGTATACCAAAATATTTTAAAGTACATTCATCATTAAAAAGTTATTTGTAAGAGTTAACTTAATACATTTTTACAATAACACCTGTTCTCACACAGTTTCTTTTTCGCTTTTTTTTACCATAAATAACTTTTTAGTTTTTTTTATATCTCACCAATGAGGAATCCCCAAATAATCAATAAAATATAATTATAAGAAATACCCGAAACACGATAGAAAGGTTTATGATCTTCAAACATAAGAAACACTCGATTAAGACACAAAAAAAATATAATCAAATCGATTCATCCGTTTGGGAGCTATGATGCCACTGACAGACACAGATGCACATCACAAACTTATAACACCCCTCTTTTTCGTCAAAACTTCAAGCTTGACTTATATTCAAGAAAGTTCCTTACTATTGTATTTTATTGCTCATATTTTCTTTTGTTATGTTTCTTATTTCACGAACAAATGACGGATTGTCTTTCGTAAAGGCTCACACGGAAAATGTTCTTGTGAAGTTTTTGTTCACAGAATCTAATGAGATCGTAAACACGGCAGATCAGACAAAGATTTATAGTACCTCTGCCCTTGACACGCCACAGTTGCCTGAATCGATAGGTTTTCGATGAACAACAAAAATAAGAAATACCCTCACAAACATAATGGGGAAAATCCTTACAATCAATGTTTTGGAACTAGAAACTCCATGAATATTTATGAATGCTGAAAATATTTATTAATTACTTTCACCGTCGAATGTTGTTAAAATTACTATGTGTGTTTCGATCAACTTTTAGCTAATCCCACGATTTTTTTATTACAATTTTCAGTTAGTATAGTGTAGTATTAGTTACTTTCTCCTGCCTTCATTATACAGGTTTACAAGTAATTATTTACTGAAACAATGTTATATTTTGTTTAAAAATAAAAGCTTACATTTAAATTAAGGCGACGGTCGTGTATGTACGTTGTGGGACACAGATTCCATTTGTGTAGGTGTACGTGATTAAACAAAGCGTGAAAACCCTCTTATATTGGTGAGATAATGTGCTTAAATTAAATTAACGTAATTAAGCGTATTAGAATATAATGAATGTGTTGTCTAAAATTCGTATAATGTGTTATACGTAATAGCGGAACACTTTATATAGAGTTTATTATATATTGACATATGTTAATAGAGGTTGTTATAACAAAAATATTTTTTAAAAGAAGTCATGATTTGGCAACAAATAAATTAATATTTTTCATTTATACTATTAGTAGCCGATATAAGAATTCAAAACTACTAATTAGACAGTGATTAGACGGAAAGATCTGTCATGGCATGTGATTTCATAACTAGGCTATGTAAATTCCATGCTAAATTCTGTTTTGCTAGAAAGAGATAAGAGGTTTTGATGACTTATATCTTGGTTATTTTTATAATTAAACTTAAAAACTTAGAAAACTCATTTCTTCAGTTTCGGCCATAATAAGGCACTTATGAATGTCAATAGTTAATTTTTTTACAATAGACTCGGAATACACTTAAACTGAGAAAAAGACCTATGTATATAAAACTCTGAAAACATAACTTTCTTAAAATAAATAGGTACATATGCTATTTTAGGTAGGGTCAGAGTAAATTGTTGGTATAACACATAAATCTACCGGCTAGTGTTGCACAAACAAAAAGCTTAGATAATTCATGTGTTGAGTGCCTCTAATTGCTTCATAAATAAGGTTGAAATCACTATAAGTATGGCGCAAAAGTCAACAATCAGACTCATTTCGTTTGAAAGATTGACCTAATTAGAAATTAAATTTTACATTTTGGTGTATTTTGTAATTAAAATAAAAAAATATTATTTGAATTGATTTTGCTTATTTCACCTAAGTATCACTGCTATTTTTCAGTAATTTTTGCCTAAATGTAGGTAAATAAAAACAAAATAAACAATAATTCATCATCATATCAGCCGAAAGACGTCCACTGCTGGACAAAGGCCTCCCCCAAGGATCTCCACGATGGCCGGTCTTGCGCTACCCGCATCCAGCGGTTTCCCGCGACCCTAACAAGATCATCGGTCCACCTTGTGGGGGGCCTGCCCACGCTACGTCTTCCGGTTCGTGGTCGCCACTCGAGGACCTTTCTGCCCCAGTGGCCGTCGGTTCTACGAGCGATGTGCCCCGCCCACTGCCACTTAAGTTTGGCAATTCTTCGGGCTATGTCGGTAACTTTGGTTCGCCTGCGGATCTCATCATTTCTGATCCGATCTCGCAGGGAAATTCCGAGCATAGCCCTCTCCATTGCTCTGGATATTACGTAGCTTCCCTTTGACAGGTGACCGGGTTGTCGCGTACAGCTGTCCATAGTACTTCTCGATCTCTCCTAGCAGCTCAGGTTTCGACGTGACGATTCTACCATCCTCAGTCTTCAGCTTCGTCAGTTGGCTCTGCCCAACAGACTGATCTCTTGCGAACACTTTAGAGCCTTGATTCCGCTAAATAGCCTCTTTAATACTGATTGTATTAAATTGGCGTGTGTCGCGAGTCAAAGACTTTGAGATCTGTCTTTTGAGTCGCCGGTATCTGGCAGCATCATCTGAGGACGTCAGAACCATTTTCCGTCTTTCTTCCATGAGCTGTAGGGTCGAATCAGAGATCTTTTTGGTTCCTTTTGTACGGCAGGCCTTGAAAAACTTAGACCCAGCCGTACAGCTTCCACGAACCTGTCATTGTATAAGTCCACTTCCTCGCAGTCTGCTAGGCATTCGAATCGGTTTTGGAGTTCGAGCTGAAAGGGTTAGGGGTTTTGGACGTGGAAAGGTAAAGGACGGAGCGTAGACTTCATCAGTCGGGACCTCTCGATTTTGACATTAAGGTTCAATGAGCCTCTTACCAGTCTGTGATCGCTCCCGGTTTTGACCGCATTGATCACAGAGACGTCATTGAATATTTGTCTTCTCGTCAACAAGATGAAGTCTATCTCGTTTTTCGTTTTACCATCGGGGCTCGCCCAGATCCATTTGCGGTGTTCTGCCTTCCTGAAGAAGGAATTCATCATAAAGAGTCCTCCTCCTCATAAAGAATCCGGAAATAGAGCAGGTTTCCGGATTTAAGGATTATCGTGTCCTCCCCCTCTCTTCGGACTTCAGATAATCCTATAATATGCCAGTGCAGCCTTTTACGGAAATTGACGACTTCGTTAACATTACCTTAAGTTAATTTAAAAATTAATCCTTTAGTCAAAATGGTAACTTCGTTAATTAACAATAACGGAGAGCTATGCCTATTGCACTCAGGGATAATGTAACTTCCTAATAGAGAAACATTTTTTTTAATCGGACCAAAAACTCCGAAGATTACTTTCTATATCCGAACTTACAAACTTTACCTGTTTATTATAATATTAATTTAGATGTAGATATTACTCGAACATCAAAGCTAATTAAAATAATGCACATATCCTTTGTTTGTAAACTGCATGGCATTTTTATTTACGACCGACTTAGTGCACTGAGGCATGCTGAAAGAGTAAAGATTTTTACACTAAAATACTGCGCTGAGAAGTCACTTTATTCTAATTACGACTTACAAAGAAAATAAAGTAGTGTTTGTCCTTAAATTTAGTACAGAAAAAGTTAAAAAAGCAGAATATATTAGCTTCAGTGTAGAACTGGAGATCTTTTAAAAAAACGCCAATGTTTTAGCTAATTATTCTTCAGTAGGTTATATATAAAAGCTTTTGTATGTAAGTGCGTTTATATATAGACTAGTTTCTACCTTCGGCTTAACATACATACACGAGAGATCTAATGTTTTACCGAGATAATAAGTATGCACTAATCCCGAATATATCTGTCAAATTTCAACCAAATCCGTTTAGCCGATTATGCATGATTGCGTCACAAACATCCAAACTTTCATTATGTAACTATAATAGTGTGAGAATTTGTGAAGAACACTAGAATAGTGGTTGGTAACACTAGAATATTTTTATACATTCTTGTTTTTGAATTGAATTCACAATATAGCATTTTTATTCAATATAAAGTGTGAATATGATACGCATAAAGACCGAAAACGCGCTTTGGAAAAAGCTTTTTTATGCTCAGTGAGCGATTAATTTTTTTGTCACGAATAGTAACTACGCAACATGAATTTAAATACAAGCAATTCTGAAATAAATAAATTATGATCTCCTTTCAGTCCCCACAAATATCTAAATATATAAAAGGAAAGCGTGACTGAATGAATGACTGACTGATTGACTGGCTGACTGATCTATCAACGCACAGCCAAACCACTGGACGGATATTATGACATAGGACTAAGAGGATTTTTGAATATTCATCCTTAAGGGATGGTAAAATAGGGGATCGCAGGAGAAACCTAGTTTATGTATAAATTAGAGAATTGATAGCACGGTGGTAGGGTACTTTGTAGTACCCGCCTGGCTGGCTACCACCCTCAAGTTGAAAATCTATCGCCAAGCACCTTTCGGTGTGTTCCGACAGCGGCACTTGAGAGCCAGTTCCTTTCTAGGCTTTGTGTGCTTACCATCATCGGCCACATCATCACTGACCATGGTGAGATTGTGGTCAAACACAGGCCTATACGTAGTAAAAAAAAAAAAAAAAATTGCAAAACAATAATTGACAATTCGTACAAATGCATGACATTATTGTATACATTGAATATTCTACTAGTTTTATAAATATTACTCAAATAGCGTTGCATTTTTGGTGTCACCCTGGCAATCTATTAAGTATAGATTGGCTGATTCCTACTGTTTTTAACTACTTTTTACTTTGTTTCTTACTTTGAGTTTAAGAAGTCCGGAACCACTGATCCAATTCTAAAAGAACTAATCCCAAAAACAGACAAAGAGACTTTATTTTATATTATTTATTTTTACTAAGCATATACCTATCAAGTCTGCCACTGGTATACTTAGCAAAGTTTGAAACGAACGGGCCATCGACTAGTTAGTAATTTAATATCGATATGTTCATACTGACCTCCGTCAACAAGATTATGTGGAACTTGCCGTAAAATTTGGTATCTCGCATAGCATAAACTATCAGACGTGCCATGAATGCTTAAAGCTTTAAACACACGTTCCAAGAAATCTCTTGTGTTGCATAAAATCGTATAAGGAACGTTTGTATGTTTCATAATGGTTTCATCTACTCCATAAGTATTCGATCATTGCCCAATTTCGCCTTGTGTAGACGTCACAAAATTCATCTCGATTCCATGATGGATGGATGGATGGATTGATATTCAGCTTCATTAGTCAGTCACTTTGTCCATCCGTCATGATGCAGTCTGTTGCATTTCGTTTTTACGTACCTATCTACAGGATAACGTGAATAAAAAAAATCATAACGTTGTTGTCAAAAAATGTGCAAAATTTATAATTTCCCTATGCTTTTTATTTTTAATGAATGAAGATAAAACGCTTATGAATAAAATGTTTACAGATTTTAAGATATCTTTTAAAAACAAATTAATAATAACGCTATAGCGTTCAGTCAGAGTTCAATCAGTTTTTTAAGAGATGAGAGTATACTCTCATCTCTTAAAAAACTGATTAAAAATAGGCTCAAGCCAAGTAGTAGACCTACTTAGATTTTAACATATTTACAAACTTGAAAGGATATGTATGCTGTATGTATATTGAATATTATTTCAGGATTTTGTCGCAGATCGACCGTAACTAAAACTGCACTAGAGTCTATTATAAACCGGTTTTTAACGAGTTATATGGCCAGAGGCGGGTGTTTGTTGTTAAGTTTTACCAGCCCGCAAATTTCCATTCCTTTCGTTTTTTTGCTTTGTATATTATTAGTTCAGAAAATATTCTAAGTTTCCACATTTTTGTCAGAATTTGAATTTAATAATATTACTTTCAAAATATATATGTTTGAAAAAAATAGAACTGTAATTAAAGGAAATTTAGATGAGGAAGTGCAAGTCTTCTGCCGACAATTTTCTTTTTACCATGTGTTTGAACAGAATAACACCATGGAAATCTTTTAAAATAAACAATTTTCAAAACATAATATCACTGTTTGTAAGTAGGTATCCTTTATGGAACACCTTGTATTTTTTACAAAACCATGAGGAATCTTGTAGTTTCTTTGAAATAATACATAATAATACTATAATAATTATTATTATATACCATTTATGACCATCCTACTAATCTACTATATTATTATGCTACTAGTATAATATTATATATGCGAAAGTTTGTGAGTTGTTAGTTCTTCACGCTCAAACGGCTGGACCAATTTTGACGAAATTTGGTATGGAGGTTGCTGACACCCTGGATTAGCACGTAGGCTACTTTTCATCCCTCGTGAAGCTAGTTATTCATCTATGATCCAAGTTCGATAGGTACATAAATTAGGTGCACGGTGGCCGTCCACAGCGCTGTCAGAGGCAGCACCACACTCATTTGTCAACAGCCTGATATAACAGGTTACCAGTGCTCCGACATTTGCATACGTTCGTATCTAACTTCGTAAGCGCTGTTCATGTGGAGCCCCATTACGATTTGTAACGTCTCTAATAGTTCCCCCGTAGACAGGAATAGTAATTGTTATAATGTAGAGTTTGATAAAATAATTTTCTAAATTTGTGATTATATCCACTCCATAAATTTTAAATGTTTCATAGTTTCATGGAAAACTTTGGATTTAGTTCTTTAAATCTTCTCACTGAAACTAATATTTAATTTTATAAATATATCATTCTGATTCCTTTTTTAAAAGTACACTCAATAATAATTACTCTGAATTATATAATATATTAAAAAATAAACTAATAAATATCAAATTTAAATAAGCTTTTAGAAATTAATGAATTAAATTGATCACCTAATGAAGCAAAATTAGACTTGTTAACATTAAAATAACTACAATGCTAGACAATGTTATACCTATTTCACAAAAATAATAGCATTCCTATGAATCGTAATTCGAATACATTTAAACACAGAATTTCTTTATGGCTGGGTACTGGGTACACGAGACCACCAATCGGCTCGGCTGTCTGACCACGCTCTTTAAATGTTCCATTTTATTTGAGTGCGCTATTTACACGTTTAAAATTACACCAAAAGTAAACTCAGATGAAATTAAAAATCAAAACAAATAATTGTGATTGACGGTTTGTTTTTGGGTATTCGTTCCCATTCATATTGAGCATTTGAATAAATTGGCGTCTGCTTTAATCTGATTTTTCAGATGAATTTATGCAGAAAGCCGGAAAGCCGAGGGATTATGGTCTATGAAAAATACACAGCATTCGAATACGAATCATTTTGATACCAAGCCAATTTAGAAGGGTTTTTACATACATCCGCAATTTTATTCATGTGCCCAATCCTGTATTAAACCTTAAGATCAATGTCACCGTGTGAAAAGATTTGCACAAAAAGGTCCCTCGTAAGCCAATAGAGAAGTAGGTAAAAGCCAACTTCAAAGTTGGCATCAAAGGTTATTTGAAGACTTTCAATGACCATTTCTTTGAAATGAAACAAGGTAAAGTCGTTGTATGAACAACAAAGGGTCTGATTACGTGTAAAGGATATTTTGATGAAAAGCTGTTAGTATGCCTATATGGGTGTATAAGGTTCACGTGTTGTTAACATGCTTTGGTTTCCGCTATCTATAATTAGTCTGCTAACAAAATCACAAAGAACGAAACATTTTGTATGAAACAACTACAAAATAAAAACTATATATAGTATTGAAATAAAAATACACACAGCAGTAGATCAATCAATCATTCGGTCTTCTCACGTCGTAGTCACATCACTATCATTTTACAATAATAATTATTTTATTATTGACACGCTTATTAGCTTCACTTGTAACTAAAAAACAATGTATTGATCTTGGAAGTTAATTTTAACCTACTTCTCATTGTGGTATTGAAATAAAACTTGGTGTATATAATATGGTTTGGATGACCATACTATGATTTGGTATCTTGGAGCCGAACTGATAATGAAGTCAGGAGGTGAATAGTGAACTCTTTAGAGGCTAGTGAACCCCACGACCCCTCAAATGCTGCGTTGATATCCAATATATTGCACTTTGTGTTGAAGATCTGACGATGGAGCCAGGAGATGGACAGATAACTTCTTTTAGTGTTTCATTTCTTCCGACTAAAGAGTACTTATTTTAGTTTTTTTCAGATTAAATTATATAAATCTATTAACATACGTCTATACTCATATTATAGAGAGAGTGCGAATTTCGTGAGTTTTGTGTGTATGGGAGGGTCATTTCCGAAACCACTGATCCAATTCTGATTTTTTTGCTAATAGAAGGAATACATTATAACTGAGTGCTGGCCACTTTTTATCCCAAGAACACGTGTCAAACCGCGAGAGAAAGCGAGTAAATTACAATGCCGTTAATTAAATTTCTCAACTGTGATGATTATTATAGAACAATGTGAACATAAAATTTAACTATTTACAATAAAATTATATAATTAAGAGAAGCAATTTTATTCTGCATTACGAAATTTTGGCGGCTGATTCATTCGGTTGTATAATATGAAACGGATTTGTCGCAGCTCTGTTTTCCGCTGTGTTATTTTCGTCAGGCGCATTGCCTATTGAATTTACATGCGGCGCACTACCATGACAGTTGCTTCATGCATATGTATGGCCTTATGCAAACTGCAACTTTGCCTTTCATTGAATAAAAATATTTGAAATGTGACAACGAGCCGACGTTGCGTCACGCTTTGGCATTCTGTTTGTGAAAATATTTTTAATCATTCAATGCTTTATCACTAAACCCACGCATGCCACTCAAAACACGAAATATAATATTGTAAAACAAAACATCAAGTACCTAAATATAAAACAGAAATACATATTGAAATGTAATAAATAACTTTTAAGAAAAACATAAAATATGCCGAAAATGTTATCTGACAGTTTTGATGTCAGATATCCTGTTATCGCAGATTTTTGAAGTGAAGTAAACCTATAAGAGTTCCTTTTTTCCTTTTGAAGTACGAAACCATAAAAATGAAATTTATAAATTGTGCGACTGTGAATCTTATTGAGATAGTCAGTATTTTAGAAGTAGACTACATAAATTCAAGCTCTGGAGCAATGAATACCTTAATTTAGGTTACTGAATATGCTTGCCAAATCTGGGCCAAGAAATAGTTTTTGAGTCGGTAGCTATGGGGAAGGTGTCTTTTGGCTTGATTAAGGTAGGCACCTCACTCAAATAGATTCCTTTAAACAGGAAAATATTATAGGCAATGCCTTTAATATTTACTTTACATAATAATGTACTTTACATAAATAATCTGAAATCTGTTATTTTCTTGGAACAGGTTATGTAAACATAAAGTTTTTTAATAATAAAAAGACAGATTCAAGTTGTTAATTAATTTGAACTCGTTAATTGAAATCGAAGTGTTTTATATCATTTTAAAATGCACTATTATGGGTGTGAAGATACTTCTTAAACAAACTAGTTTAATTAATTGCTTTTCCGCTTCGAAGAGAAATTTAACTTCAGTTGAAACTGGTTTTATTGTTTCCTCGATTTCAGGCTAACGTCTACAAAAGCTGCCGTAAATTGAATATTGTGATTTAGCAGTGATTTCACTGTTAAAACTTCCGAACTGTTTTGTGATTGTTAAATTGATTTTGAAAATATAAATTTTGTATATTAGTTATTTCCATTTAAAAACTAATTAGGAACTAACTGGTACTGGCTGGCTGGTAGTCTTGCTTCTGATCTGAGAAATAGGTCAGACTTCAATGTAGAATAATTTTCATTTAGGTTAATATTCAGTGGACGTCAAAATGCCATGCCGAAGCAATTTTCATTTTATATTTTGATTGATCTAGAAAGTAATCTTCAAATGATCAATTTTAAGTTTAGATCCGAAGGGATCTTTTTGGGAACAAATAGCTAATTCCGGTTGTTCACCGTCCAGAAAAGTTTTCAGAAGAAATGTCCCTATTTACAAATGATGCTTACCTCTGTGTTGTAAGGGCCAAAATGGCATGCGATAAGGGTACAATTTGTAAATGATTGAGGAAAAGTCAAACAAAGTTTGCTGTAAAAAATATCCCGTGAGATTTTGGTAAGGATTTGTATATAAAATTGAAGATATTCTTTACAGTTTTCTGTAACGAATATCAAAATCTTATTACATTTTTTCATAAATTTATAATACATTATTCTAATGCCTTATACGTAGTAAGTAAGCAAAAACAACTACAATTATAAGCCATCACGCACTTTTAAAAAGCTGACTGAAAACTTTTACAATCTTACCTTTTTATAAATAGTTGGCCACAAAATCCAAATGTTTATACAATAAGGGGTTGCTCGCTTAGCAGTTGCAATAACAGTGCGGGGTCGATGGGCCGTCCGTCAACACGTTCGCACTTGACACGAGTTCCACATTCTACCGATGGTTTATTCATGGGCCCGTGAGCCTCTCAAGCCTCAAGTAAGTGCAGACTCGATGGATTGTTCGCCTCGCAGCTACGTATACAAATGGTATATTTAGATTTTTACCTAGCACTTTTCGTCTAATATTATGTTGGTATTTAAATATAAAATGTATTTAATTGTTAGTTTTTATTGTATATTTAAATTGTAGTCTATATAAAATAATTAAAAATAGATACAAATAAATATAAAAAGATTTTCTTTTGGTATAACAATCTGTATAATATCTTTCTTTTGGTATCATATCTGTAGTATATTAGCGGTATACTAGACCATTACTTACCATCAGGTGGGCCGTATGCTTGCTTGCTCCCTTAGTTGTATAAAAAAAGCATTGTTTATTTGCTACTGTAGTACCTACATATCACTTTCACTCCATCTGTTGTTTCTTTATAGGCACTGGGTGATTTTGGTTTCAAAATTTCAGAAGCCGGAGCATTACCATTACGAAGTTATGACCATTAGAAGTTTTCTCGCTTTCAGAAACGTAATTTATGGGACTAGACACCTTGAAGCTTATTTCAATGTTAGACTAATTTGTTGATATTTTTATTGTGTTAAAGTTTGAAAAACTTTATGTTGCTTTTATTTCTAGAATATTTAATTTATGATCTTTATAATCGGCGCTCGATCGTATGATTCGCCAAATCGTGATATTCCTCGACATCAGGTTAGTTTAGGAATATCATTGCATCATACTGAATTACCTATATAGGATGGGTCGACATAAATAATTGTACTTTTTACCTTACCAAAATCAGCCTATATATTCATAGAATTTCTAAAGAAAATATTTTACATTAGCAATACCTTTGGTATTGCAAATGTAAAATATACATAATTGCTCATAATATAGAAACAATCCTAACACCAATTACCTCAATTCATGAAATAGCATCCTAATATTACCTTCTTTCTTGTGGAGGTGACTAACCACCGACTGAAAGGGTTGGTTGTTGTTCGTAGAGTTATAAATAATCAAGGTAACTCATAGCTACAACGGTAATCGACTTAATCGAATACGAATCGGTAATCGGACGGTAATCGAATCAATAAATAACATGGATTGTATTGGTATTTAGAACTTAGAACATTGCAAATATCTGACCTTGCTAGTTAGACAGTAATCCGATCACCTTGTTAGTGCAATGAAATACAAACTTACTCCAGACCAGTCTATAACTTATAACTTTAATCTATAGAGATATAAATTGTCATGCTAAGCTTATAGAACGATCTATTTATCATTTGGTCAGCTTAATTGTTTCGTAAATGCGTGTCGTATGTCCAATAGACACAAACTGGGCACTGCTCTCTTGTGGTAGCTGAACACTGAAATCAAATTAGCCGACTCCCTTTGACGAAGTTCCAGTTTGTTCACTACACGTTCTACCTACGAAATTATTAACTAGCTAGTGGGTGGTAGCTAACACCACCAAATCAGCGTAGAAGACATGTTTACTAATGCGCAATGCATTATTTAGCGTAAGAAAGGCTCAAAGGTCAGCTAGTCGTAGAGGTGCGCACTTTTAGAGCATGCATATTTCATAAATCAAATAATATTTCTTGCTTAAGAAATCATACAACATATTATATTCATTTTTATTATGCACATACATGATTACTACATAACGTATTCGTAACTGAACTGTCACTTCAGTAACCTACTATATTACCAAATTGATAAATGGAAAGCAGGATTAAGACGCCAAAAAAAGATACTCGGCTTATTTCTTATATTTTTCAGACATTGGATGTCGCTTGGCAAACATTTGTTGGAGTAGCCGACTTGTGCACTGACGATCAAATGTGATTGGATATAATATAGGTAATAAAAATTGTCATTAAGTTATATTTATAATACTGTTCCCCGCGGTTTCAATCGCGTTTCCTGGTTAATAAATATAACCTTCGGGGATAATGTTGCTTCCTATTAGTGAAAGAATTTTTCAAATCGGACCTGTAACTCCGGATATTAGCATGTTCAAAGAAACTCTTCAGATTTATTATTAGTAGTTATAGATTGTAAATTAAAAACTATATTCTAGACTTTTTTACGTGGATGACTTACTACTTTTGCTGATCAGACTATACCTACTCGTTACCTACTCAAGATTTTAGACATAACATGTAGTAGGTAAAAAGTTTTAAAATAGCGCAGAGAAAAATTAATTACCTACTGCGACCTAGTCATACTTGAGCAAGTTTGGTAGCTATCCAGTAAAGTTTTAAATTATACGTTTTGTGAATTAATTAAAACTGTCTAGTACAAGTTGTTTTCTGAATCAGTTTTATCCGTAGGCACATTGTAAATGACATATTTATGAATACTTGATCCTTATGAAGCTTTTGCAAAACAATTTGTTTTAAAATCGTATAGATAAACTTTTAAAAATGCTTGTATGTAAGTCATCGAGTATTCGAATCTTTAAAACCTACACTTAGTTCAGCTTGTCAGAAAATATATAATATTAATAATAATAAATCCTGGGACATTCTTCACACTTACACTGTTACCCAAACTAAGCAGAGCTTGTACTTACTATGGAAACCAAATAACCGATATACTACATATACTAGTTTTTTATTGTAAAAAATACTTATATATAGGTAGATTTTTACACCCAGATTCAGGACAAACAGACTCTTTATCGGAAGGCTAGCAAGCCGCTAGCAAGCAAGCTCCACAACAACATAATTATCATTCTCCTTGGGATCGCTTCAGGCAGGTTGCTCAGGGCATTCCGTTTCGATTGCCCATGAACCTAAAGGATCCCATTTAGTCACCTTTTACGATAGGCAAGAAAGCCCAAGTCCCTAATACAAGATACCTATTCTATCACCGTCACTTCACTTGTAAATAATAGCAAAAGTAGTTAAGGCTGCCTATCCACTAGAGATATGCTATGCTATGTTGTTATGGATGCTTTTAATATCCACCAATCATACCTATTTTGTTTTATCTTACTCACTCCGCTACATAGCTTAGCTTCAAAAACGGTCACATAGTATCATAGCTTAGCTTTCGCATCCTCGTATCGTAGCTGCATGTCACATCTCTAGTGGAAAGGCAGCTTTAAAATACAAATAAATCGCTTTCCCTCACACACTCATACACAGGCATAGAGCAAGCTATTGCAGAGTGATAAAGCGTATTATTAAGTTGTTGTTTACATGAACAAAGCGAAATCCAATTTAGAGCTAATAAAGCGAGAATGTATGGAATCAAGTTGTTGTAGAGTTCACCTGAAATGCTAGTGCGACTGAAGCGGTTCTGCAGCCGCGCTAGACTAACTTGCGACTTGTTACTGCGAACAAAGTACTCGAGGCGAACTGTAAATTAAGATTAGAACTAACCGGCTGCACAAGCAAACTTGTACGAAAATATTTGTCGTCTCCAAAGCTCGTGTGCTGTGAATGTACACGGTGAGTTTTCAGCGCGGGCGCGGTATCAAGTTGCAACGTTTTGTTACCAACTTTTGACTTTGATATAGTGCTCGATTGCAGTAATTAATTTGTACCAAATCTATATACTAATAATAAAGCTGAAGAGTTCGTTTGTTTGATCGTGCTAATATCCGGAGTTACTGGTCCACAAAAAAAACTCTCACTGCATTAATCCCCGAAGGTTTTTACTTTTAGGCTACTTTTTATCCCGGGAACACGAGTGAAACCGCGGGGAAAAGCTAGTATAATATAAGTGTTACGTGTAAATATAATAGAATAAAAGCCATTGCTAGTGCAAGACTACGTATACTCTTAATAATGCCTATTTTGGTTGGGTATACTGATGATAAAAAATATTTTAGTTTATAGTTTAATATTTTAAGTTTTCTATCGATTAAATATTTAATAATTAGCATTAGGTTAGTTAAAATTCGGACACGAAGGGTTCCGTACCGTTTCATCGAAAACGATAAAAATATAAATACAAACATAGTAAGAGACATATATGATGTCAAACATAGGGTTATTTATCAAGAGACAAAATTGAAAACGTTGTATAGTTATTGCTATCGCTCGCCTGCCAAAATTCAACAGTTGAATAAAATGTCAAAACATTGTTCTACTAATTTGAAATTATCTGTTTTGAACTCTCGCTCGAATAATTGTTATTTTCAAGCGGTTCAGTCACCCGATTGCTGACATGAAAGCAGCTTTAAACATAAATCTTTTATAAACCTGCTAGGTGCTACTGCTACTTTAATGGTAAGTTAGCTAAATCGTTGCTGCAATTTATTATAAAATTTCAGCAAAGATTTACGATAATGATTTATTTATAATGTTTCAAAAAGTATATTTCTTGAATAAACCAACAGAATAAGGAACACAAGAAATTAAATGCTGTTCGTTGGTAAGAACGGCAGGGCTTTTGACTAGTCAATGTCTGTCATTTAGTCTGTGGTAGCTTGTCTATTATCTTACTGCTTCCGGAATACATTACAATGTAGCACTGTATAATAATGTCTGTTTGCCAATATAAATTTAAATAACTATTCACCTTGCATTTTTTATTATTCTCATAAATACGAGCAAAGAAGAAAACAATTCATTCATTTGCGTACGAGCATTATCGAGACTGTATTAGCTCGAGCTTTAGAAATATCTTCGTCAATATTATTAAAAAAATCTGAAGGAATAAGAACATTATAGTTTACTTAAGTAACAATAATCTATTTTGTCTATAAATATGTAATAGTACCTACAAGTAGTCAGTGAGAGATAAAATAAACAAAAATGAAGAAATGGTTTACTTAGGATCCACTCCTCTGACGCAAATAAAATGTACTGATAAAGCTATATGAAATAATCTTATTACATCCACTGAGATATAAAATTATCAGAAGGAATACTAATATCGGAAAGTACATGTCAATACTCATCAACAGAATGTATTAAGCTGACACGCTCAAGGTATAGAAACAAACTGAAATCGTACTAGAGATTCTAATATTTGCTTTCAATATTGCTAGACTCTAGATGCCGATATAATCTATCTATGTTTATTTATGCCGTATAAACACTCCGTGTGTGCGCAGCTTTCCAGCGTCTTAGCGAAAAGCAAACTTTTACTAATTGACACGTGAATTTAGGTAGGTAGGTGAGGTTAGGTAGGAAAAGCGTTGTTAGAATTGTAAATATTAAGCGATATAGTTCAAAATTGCGGTAATCATGAATTTAGCTTCTTTTCTTATTGTGTATTAAATTTAAGTCTGGAACACGGGTCAAATCCTGAAAATTGACGTATCCTTTCATATATTAGAAAAATATATGTTATAGTTCAGTTCATCATGTTTCAATTGTATTAGGCCATATGCTTCTTTAGCAACTTTGTTGTATAAAGAAAATGCTTCGTGTAAATGATCGTGAATTTAACCACATGAAGAATATAAATTTTTCAGAATATTGGATAATAAATATAAATAATGTAATAAAGGGTCCAATATAATTTTGTGAATACTATTTAAATAATTTGATAAGTCATACACATATATAATATATATATATATATATATATATATATATATATATATATATATATATATATATATATAATCAACCTTTCACGGTAAATGTTGCTCCAGTGAGAAGTTAGAACAATTGTTGATCCACCTATTTTAGGTGTATACTCAGCTCCGCGACTCGCAAACTGATATACTTTGATCCGTCTTTGAAGCGCGTGTGACGTAGGTGGATCTGCACGTATCGGTTTTCAACATACTCCTCAACGATTTGACCATTATTTGTTGATCCATCAACGGTCGAAAAAATCATACTGAATGTGATTTCTTAGATCCAGAATATATTTAACTTATATGCTACATTTACTTCGACTAAGTTGATCCGGAGCCAAAATTGACGAATAGGTACTGAAACACAAAGCGGCAACGTCGCGTTCTGCGTGTGACAGAGAACCCCGTATATTAATTCGTTAAGAGTAATAAGGTAAAAAAGATGCGTTAGCTGCTGCGCTTGAGTTTAAGGACAGTTTTTAACCACGGACACCGTCCAATTGTTATATGGAATGCATAGTAGATACCTACATATACTGGGTTATTTTTTTTACCATCCCGGATAATTTTAGGGATTATTCTACTCGTGAAAACAAGCAACTTTTATTATAGGACTAAAGATGAAATCCTACTTAATATTATAAATGCGAAAGTTTGTGAGTATAGATGTATGGATGGATGTGTGAATGTATGTATGTTTGAAACTCTTTCACGCAACAACTACTGAACGGATTTGGATGAAACTTGGCACATAGGTAGATCATACCCTGGAATAACATATAGGCTACTTTTTTATCCCGAATAATCCCGATAGTATTTTCCCGTGGGACAATTATCGAACACCACGAGGGCGACGCCCCGGGCGTCCATTATGTATGTTTGTTACTCTTTCATGCAAAAACTGCTAGACGGATTTGGATGAAACTTGGCACATAAGTAGATCATACTCTAAAATAACATATAGGTTACTATTTATCCCGAATAATCCCGATAGTATTTTCCCGTGGGATAATTATCGAACACCACGAGGGAAACGCCGCGGGCTTCCATTATGTATGTTTTTTACTCTTTCAAAAACTACTGAATGGATTTGGATTAAACTTAGCATCCCATCATTTGGGAAAACTTAAGATCCCTCGGGATTGTGGGGCGGAAGTTAAAGAGTAGCCGTTTGAGTCATCATCGCCCTGCCCACATAGCTGAACTGATGAATGTGAAATTTTACATGTGAATAGATTTTGACACCATATATGGGATTTTTTTAATTCGTTTCCGCAGCGGTGGAAAAGGGCCTTTTGTACGATTTTAAGAATCGTAATATCTCTAAAAAATTCTGACTTCTAGGCGTTACCTAGAAGTCAGAATTTTTTTATGTAGCCTTTTCAGTAAAAATTATTAGAAACCGGTGCAAGCGTTTCTCAAACTTTTGTCTATGGGACGAAATATTTAAAAAAACAAGGGTTTTGCTTTGTTTCCGATAAACCTTCATAACTTTCTGATTTTAAATGATACTAACTCAAAATTTATAGTGTATGTAGTTTAATAACATTGCTAAAAAGTAATCTAGGCGTTTCTCAAACTTTTGTTCTTCGAAGAAGTTATTACCGATGGAAATAATGCGTTTTTCAAACTCCTTTATCTCTGCAACGGCTAAAGCTAAGAAAATAAAATTTCGTAAACGAGTTACCCTATACAAATACTATAAATTTCAACTCGGTGTTTGTCAAAGTTTTGCCCATAAACAAAGTAAAAATGTTGAAAATTTACTTTTAGCAACTTGTTTATCTGAGCTAATATTCATAGCAGAAGCTTGATTTTTGGGATATGAGCGTTCCACAGTATTTGTTTCGAAATGTACTAGTAAGTTTCTCAAACTTTTCATGCGGCATAAAGATAGAAAGGGTGAAACATATTTTGAATATAGACTATTCGATACAATTAGAACAATGTAAATACAGTGTTTCTCAAAATGCAAAGCAATAAGCAGTCCCGTGAGTGTAGAAGTTGATCCGGTTGGAGCTACATTAGTTACCAGAGATGCATATTGGATCAACAAAAGGCGCCGGATCAACATGCGTTTTTGGATCAACAAAGTGCTCGCGTGAAGTCGCGTCTGATCAACATTTACAGTAAAGAGATATCTATATATATATATATATATGTAGACGTAGGTAGAGGTAGGTGGTAGGTAGTGGTAGGTAGGGATAGGTAGGTAGGTGGAGGGTAGGTAGAGATAGGTAGGTAGGTCCCAGATTTTTTAGTTCTCAAGGCAGGACAAAGTCTGCCGGGTCAGCTAGTCGCGAATAAAAAAACAGCTGTTTATACATACAAACATATTAAATAAAAACCGTATGGACCAGCTAATTTTTTGTTTCGCGATTTCAGTTTTGGTGCCACATTATCTGGGGTCATAAAATTATTGGTTACTGCTGTTCCGCGCGGTTTCACTCGCGTTCCCGGGATAAAAAGTAGCCTTTATCCTTTGGGAATAATGTAGCTTCCTATTAGTAAAATATTTTTCAGATCGGTTCAGTAGTTTTGGAGCCAATTCAATGCAAACAAACAAACAAATAAACAAACAAACAATCAAATCTTTCCTCTTTATAATATTAGTATAGATGACACCACCTATCCCGCCGCAGGTCATGTCGTAGGTTCGATTCCCAACCAGGACAAACATTTGTGTGCATGAACATGTCTGTTTGTCCTGTTGTGAAAAATGTCCCAGGATATTTTATTTTTAAATTCTTAGTTTATTATGTTTTATCACTGACCTAGTATAAGCTATCTTTGTACCTTCCATCCTCACATAAAATTATATAACTAACTAAAGAATTATCCCCTAACTCCTGACCGTTAAGGAGTTGTATACTTCCATCATCAGCTCAGCAATGTAAATGACTACCAGACGCAAACATCTGAATAGCTTTAGAAATTATATGAAAAACATTGTAAATGCCTATAAAATTGGAAAAGTTCTCTCGATTTCTCCAGGACCCCATGTTCAAATCCTGACCTGGTGACTATGGGATCATCTGTGAAGTATAACCCTTTCAAGCAATAAAAGAATCTTCCAAATCGGTCCAGGCGCCTTCGACTAATCGGGGAACATACATAAAAAAAAAGAGAAAACCTCATTTTTTAAAGTCGGTTAAAAAGACAAAGCGCTGACGCTGTAATTATTTCGACGTATGCCATTGCCGAAAGTTGAAAGCGAAGTAGGGCAGACGGCAGTATGTAAATACATACCTACTTCTCTCAATCATGCCGCGGCAATATTTAGTGAATTATTGCCGGCAGCGCGAGGAGCAGCGGCAACGTCGCGACTGCTTTCAGCCAATCCGATTGTTTGCTGTGCTCTGATTGGCTCATTTAAATCGGATCAACATTTTCCGTAACTATCGCAAGGTGGATTTGTATATCGGATCAACTTCGGCAAACGCTAGTAGTCAGTCCCGTGAGTGTAGATGTTGATCCGATTGGAGCCACATTAGTTACCAGGGATGCATATTGGATCAACAAAAGGCGCCGGATCAACATGCGTTTTTGGATCAACAAAGTGCTCGCGTGAAGTCGCGTCTGATCAACATTTACCGTAAAGGGATATCTATATATATATATATATATATATATAAATAGGATATATGGGATGTATGTTTGTAGGTAGGTATGCGATGTAAGGGAACCTAGCTTTACAAACTGTTGACATAGCTTTTGAAAATCAAACGTAACTTTGGCATGTCATACAGGATTATAAATTCACTCCTTTGATTTACCCAGAACTGGATACAACTACAAAATTCCATCTTAAGTCTCATTAACTTATATAAATAAATTTATAAATATTTATTGTATTGTATTATGTAACCAAGTAAGCTAAATCTAATCAGTAATTGAGAACTAAACACAACTGAACCCAAAACGGTTAACCCAATACTACCAACATATTTCAATTGTAAAATTTATTTGACACAAAATGACTAAAATGTCTAGAGTGAATAGAAATAAGCATTTAACAATGGCTAGGTATTTGGTTACGTTGACGCAAATGGGCTAAATAGAATTTCTAAACAGCTGAAAGTTTCAGAGTGGGTATACTGGCTGGCATTCGGTCTGCCGCACAATAATTGACTAGATGTACGTCAGTTATAATTACTAAGCAAAGTACCTACACATTTACAAGAACAAGTTTTAATTTAGTCAATATTGACCTAATTTATATAATATTTTAATTGTCAAAACTTTGATAAGACCATCTATTTCAACGAGACGAACATTAATTGTAAACTCTCTTAAATAAAACCAAAATAGCTTTAATCTAAGCTCTTATCCAACAGATTTTAACATTCACATTTGTGGTTGTTATCAATCAATTACAGAAGCTCAATTTTTTATTTCAAATAAAGATAAAATAAAACATGAAATACGAATCTCGTTATTTAAACTTAGAAATGAAATATTGCCGATCCATTAAAATAGAGATATCGAATTTCAGTACAAATGATTTAATAATGAAAATGGATGGGCAAATTAGTTAGAAACATTTGAAACCCTGGTGAGTTCAGCTAAACATTCTACTTTCAGTTGGACGTCTCTAAGAGGCGCAAAATTACTAAAATATAATATCTCTTAATATTTTTGTCATTACAAAGGTTTTTCTGTAAATCTGCCTATTTGTTTTACATAATACTTTAATTGTATGAGAGCTCAGTGGTAGCGACGTCGGATGCCGCGTCGGATGCCGCGACGAAGGTCGTGGGTTCGAATCCGACAATGAGTTTGAGCTTTCGGTGAAGGAAAACATCACGAGGAAACCATTGCACGGTGATATGGTAGTTTTTAATACCTACCTACAAACTTTACTTAGTTTGGTATCAGATGACGTGTGAAGAATGTCTAAGATAATTTTATATTTTCTATCTACGAATAACATTTATTTTATATTAGCCCACCGTTTAAATTGGGTTGATGCTAAATGCTCACAGCTGTCTTTCATCAGATTCTATTAGAAGCCACAATATACAAGGTATCATATGCAAATGAAGCCATACTGATTTGGAACTAGGGGTTTTGAATTGAATTTCCGGCTCGGCCAGTTTGTGTTATAGATAGACTGACGCTCTAGCTAGAGGCTACGCTGGCTCTCTAGTGCCAAAATATAGTTTTAAAAATATCAGGTCCATCTCATTGTTGTTGGAGTTACCTGGCTTACCATTCTCAATTTGAACATTTATTCCGTCGTCAAGCACGTACCTGGTATGTTCCAACTCCTGCATATGACAACTCCTGCATATGAGTCTGACCCCTTGGTCTGGAAGCTGTTCCATATTGGCTGACTGAGATTACTACTTTTGGCTTTATCATCGCTTATCATGATTTATCATATGGGATTATATAAATAATATTTCTAAATATTTTATTTACTTTTTGTTCACTCAGACAGATCAGACGATGAAGCAAATAGACATTGCTATTCTATTTAATAAAGGTTGACGTTAGATATTGGCTTCTTAATTATATAATTATTCAGGCAAGCAAAACGATGATTCGATTTAGGAAGATAGGACGAGTTCAAATGAATTTGGTCGATTAATGGAAATGGCTCCGGGACCAATGTTCAGCAATTTGTTTACGAACTTTTTGATTCTCAATGGAACAATAGCCGTTAGTTGAATGTGGGAATTAAAAAAAAATTCAAGCCTTTTATAAAATTTTATTACGTTTTAATTTTTTAATAAGCGTTAAAAATGTTTTAAGCATGATAGATACGGCTTAGATTAATTTATATAGGTATAACACTTTTTTATGTTATTGTATAGAATAACCGTAATATTTGGCGTTATTAATCTTATTTAGCCTATATCTACGCGTAAAATCCGCCACACAATTATGAATCTCAAATATTGTTTTATCGTATGTATAAACAGGTGCAAGTTATAAACATAAGCCGTTATGTATGAACAAATTTGATTGAAACTCTGAAATAAAACGTATGGAATACTAATAATCCCGGGGGAACCTTACATTCCTCGGGAACGCCAGTAAAACCACGGCGCTGAAACTAGTTTTACATACAAACTATCTCGTTATCGTGCTGAGGTTCGATATGATGAAAATTCCTGCTGTATCCGGTATTGCAAATAATTGAAAAACTATTCAAAATTATTCATTTCGTAACATAAAATATAGGTAGCTATCTAATAAAATTTCAATATGGGTGCAGCAGAATTTTCAAATTAATTCATATTTTTATATTCAAATAGAATAGTATTTATTTTTGACTCTCAACTTGCGACATTATTAAATTTTTGTTATGCAATATTCATTTGACTCATATGAGTAAAAAATAAGTGGATACATTCGTGTAAAGCGACTTTCGATGCAGGTTATCCCACACATAAATTAAAATTATGTTCATTTAAGTCAAGGATTTGTTTAGTTCAAATTTTACTCTATAATTAAGGTAAGAATAAAGCATACGACCTGATTTTAGAGATTTATATGCCTATACATTTCAGAAAGATTTAGATAGTTGCCCTTATAAGTTTTCTAACTAGGCCCAGGTGACCCACAAAAGTTCGATACTTATATACCATCTATATATTATAGAGATATATACAAAATTTGAAATACACTAAGTAGGTACTTGTAAAGTGTCAGCGTTCGAATTCTACTCTTTTGCATAAATATTTTTTACGAAAAACCCCAAACTTCAGACTTATAAATAAAGAAAGCCCAGACAAATTCATTTCAAGTTTGGGGGGCAAAGAAAATCTGGTATAAGTAAATTCTTAAGCAATTACTACAGCCAGAATTTTTAATCTCCTCATTATGATGAACAGCCCACTGAGATTATGAGGGAAAATTACAAGATTAGATCCTCGGAGGACTGGAAATTATAACCACCGGCACTGGTAGCGAAATAAGCGTTATAAATTTATTTTTTGTTTATTTACGGTCGGGATTTGCCTTTTGTACGTTATATTAAAGCTTGCTTGCTCAGGTAGATTGGAATATGTTTACACAATTATCTGTTCTTCGTAAATTATATTTCGGGAATAATAAATGTCAGCCGCGGTGATAAAAATAAGTTTGTTATTTCAATGACATCTTGAAAACAATATAAAATACCTATCACAGTGGTTTCTACCTAACATTAAACAGACAAAATACTCTGTGTGTTATACTATAATTTTCTCAGTATAGGAATTATTTATTTCAAATGCTCCTTGTTTCTTCATACGATACATATATACTTCAATATAAATGAGCAAATTCTTTTGATTTCCAAACCCGGATAAAATGTAGTAGGTATAGATACTTTTATTATTCAACGGGTGATGATGGTACTTATTTTGGCACATCACGGCTTGCTTGGGCCCTTCGGCGAGCTAAAGAATTCCTATCACGAAATACATAAAGTTTCATGGTTAACTTATTGCGTATTTGTGTCGGAAACCAATTACACGATACCGCATCCCTGCTTTTTCTTTTTTGCAAGAGAAAACAAGAATAACGCATTGAATTTTAATTTAGGAATAATATTAAGTCTAATATATTCTCGGACAATGTATGTTGGTGTCAGCTGTCCGTAATGGATTATGATAGAAAAGGTCTGAAGTTTGTTGTTTGGCTTTCTGTAATAAATTCAACCTTTCCAACTATTAAACACACATACATCGTTCCTTTTATTTAATTAAACTCTTATACCTATAGTATAATGTTCAATAAATGAAAAAAAAAAAAACAGAAAAATTATTGTCCGCATTATGGTCAATATTAAAATTTACTATTCAAAACAAGAACCTGACTCGCGTCAGTCTGCTACGCAGCTTTTAAACTAACACAACACATTAGTACTTATATCTGTTGTAAATATTATAATTACCGAAAAATGTTGGTGATTTATTTTTTCATTCATGTCAACATCACGTTAGTACAAATTGAATTATAATACATTTTTCTTAATTCATCATATTTAAGTAATTTATAGTTTATTGTGGTTATACCTATGTATTCATATAAATAAATAAAATTTTAGTCAAAATTTGTGTAAAGATCTCTGAGTTAGTTGCAATTTTTAATTTATTAGTAGGTATATAGTATTACCTAGTATTATTTCCTTAATAACCATTCATCAGGATCTAAGTATACTCGTATCACATACCTAATAAGAAATAGTGCTACCGTATTAATGTTATAGTTATATGTATACTACCTATACACCTCGCTCGACTCACAGGCACTTATTATTGCGCCTTGCATTTACTAAAAGTGTAATTTAAAAATCCTTAAAAGTCCGCCAATGAGGCAGAGAACAGCTTCTTGTATGATCCATCTCTTTGCTCATATTCATCTAGTTACTCTTTTACGCGCACTCAACTTTAACATAAAAGAGAGAGATGGAGATATAGTTTTTGAAATTCTCGCATTACATGGAAAATAGAGGGTTACTCCCACAGCGTCAGAAGTTTTGTGTCGTTTGAGAGTTTACGTGGACTAGTCTCCCTAAGGCGACGTCATTGAAACTTGTTACGAGATAAAATTGCTGTGGTTTATGCTCAATGTAGTTTTATAACGCAGAAGTAGCTGTATTTACTACTTGAGCAATATTTTTTGAAAGGAAAGCGACGTTAATTTGAAGTTAAACGGTACAAAGTTTTCTATAGAGATCTAGATAGACGAAAATTTACGTAGGTAGGTTCTAGATTTTCCATACCTTAAAATATAAGGGCACTTTGCTATGCTATGCTTCTTTTATTTGTAAACATATTCACGTGTTCTATCTGAAGATATATTTTAGAAAATCATAATGAATTGTAAATACCTGAACCTACTTATACCTTTTTTTTAGAAGACAGTTTTTCTTTATGTCAAAAGACAAGCAAGCTGTCCACCTTATGGTATGTTGTTACCGTCGCCTATCGCATTTGCAATACCAAAGGCATTGCCAATATTGCAGCCATATTAGAGCAATGAAACTAAATGCAACATCATCAATAAATATTGGTTGTTAAAGCTTGGGACACATTAAGTTGTTGCATCCATCTAGCACAGTATTCGTAACAATCCTTGTTGGTTGCCCGAAGCAATTTACTGCTTTTGTGTTGCAAAATTGGTGAAACGCGCTTCTACGGGAAATTGTGACTGTTTAGGTCATAAATTAACCAAGCCCATTGCTTTGTAAGCTACCTTATGCTTTGATACGAGAACTGCTGGCTCCTAAAATGTTTGAAGAGAGTGGGTTTTATAAACACATTTCAAACTAAACTACGTAAACTAGATGACAAAATGTAAGTCGCTAAATACCTACACCTCCCATGTGTTAATCGGCCTAATAGAGGTTGAATTTTACGCGTAGAAAGGCAAAATGGTTCAACAATACCGACCATAATATTCAGGAAACTAGCACTTTTAAGTTCATAATTGTACAAAGTATAATTGAAATTTATGGATACTTAAACACAGGTTCAGTCGTTCCTGTACTTTTCTTTTATTGCTCCACTGCCTGATGTCGGAGTACGATGATATAATACGCTAACCTAGATTCCTTTTAGGTCAAAATGGCTTTGTGTAGTATAAGTATAAGTGCATATAACTTCAATACACATGAATTATATAACTGAAATAATATAATAATATTCTGTGGCATTCCTCATACAAGGCTATTCTGATCCCAAATTAAGCAGAGCTTGTACTATGGAAACCAAATAATTGCTAAACAGTTTGTATGAAAATATAAACTTATTACACCCAAGACAAACACACATGTTCGTACACACAAATTTTTGTTGAATTTATTAATAAACTATAAAACTTTTATACAGAAAAATATTTATTTTAAGAATGTTAGATTAACACAGAATAAATTCCATACCTACTTTTATGTTTAGATAATTTTAAATAACTTGGTCAAAGCAGAAAAAAAAACATGGAGCATCCAGGCATAGTTTGTGCATTCCGTGACGCTTGCGGCCGGCATATCATTGCACTGAGCCACCACTGAGCTCGCAAGCAATATAACTCGAGCAGCTTTGACCTGGCCATGGAAATTTAAAGAATTTGATAGAAATGTCTATCATCTCGATAATATTATTTTATTACTATGTATACCTGTGTTTGACAACTGGATATTTTTCCATCAATTTCAAGTAAGCAATAAACTTAAAATTTTAGTCATATTTTTAATAATTTAATTGACAGCTTATGTAGGTAATTAAATTATTCCGATTTACTAAAAGAGACTAACAAAATAAGTAGATGACCATTGCGTCACTTCTATTTCCATACAATTGTTTAGATTTCAATGGCCAATGCCCTCTCTCCACTTTATCTTAGGTAGAGGTCCATTATAGAAATAATTCCTTACTTGCGATCTTTGCAGTCTGATTCAATAGATACCTAATGATATTTTTATCTTACATTTTGCGCAAGGTAAGTAATAAGGTAATAGTTGGAATTCTTAGCTGCAATTTTGATTTTGATCAAGACATATATCACTGTAGGTACTCCTGCTTTTTTTTAATTAGACTTTATTATATGACAATATATATTTAAATAACTAAACATTTTGCGCGAAATCCCTGAAAAATGCTGATCCACATTATACCTAATATAGTATTACGTAGAAATAGCGAAAAGGCCATGAATACAGATAATAAGCTGCTAGTGACAGGCTTTAGATAATGTTTTTTTTCAAGGCCTCTGTTGAAAGTTTTTTGTAGCATATTTTATTCAAATTATATTTTGTTTTGTTGACAATTTTATAACATTTTTGTTCTTTAATAAGATGTTTTCGAGTGAAATAATCAAATGTGTGATAAAAGGACTGAAACAAAGAAAAATACATACACGTACAATTTTGTTTGTGTTGTGCTTTCTTTAAAGTTATGCGTCAAACAAACTACAATTTCATAAATGTATCTCACGTATTTCAGGTTTTATCACAGGTGAAACAAAATTAGTAACGAATAGATATAACGTAATTATGTAGGTACAATCATCACAAGTATATCATACTAATGGGAATGAGGGGGAAATAATTATTCAAATTTGGTACAAAATAAAAAAAAATATTGATACAATACACGTATATATATTTTTTTAAATTTTTAATAATTACTTGAGTTCTTATTACTAGTTCTATAGGTGCTTTTCTTAAATTATTTCAATTTTCGCAAACATTTCCAAGGCTGTCGGGCTTCTGTGAAATAAGATTAAATTCTAATTAAACTGTCATCACAATCCGGTGAAGCACGTCAAATGCTCATAGGACGAAACAATTAGGATTTAACGCTAATAAGAATTTACCTTTTAATTATTTTCTAGGGTAATTACCTCTTGATTTACCTATCAATATACCTTTCATCAATAATATTTTTACCGATGCATTCAGCCCTTTTGTTGAAAACTTGTGAAACATGTAAGAGATTTTTGCTCGACCATAACAATCGCTGTATTCTATGAATAATAGGTAACTAGACAATTGAAATTTATTTATTTTTGTTGCCATTATAACAAGAAATTCTTAATAAAATTACCTAGAAAATGAAATAAAATGTATAATACCTGTAAAGAACAAACCAATTTTAAGTCCAGTTGTATTTAGGTGGGATACGCGTCCCCCATATTATATAGTGCTATGATGATGACGTATCTCTTACGACATCCACATTTGTCTCCGTGTAAATACATCAAAAGAAACATAATGTAAAGTTGTAGTAAAGTCTGATATTTAACTGTAACTTACTTAATCTTAAAATAATATTCGTAATGAATGACACTAAGGAATAATTTTAACAGCATAATATTTTATGTTAGTTAAATGCAAGTTTACATTGCATTGAATTCACGTGCCTGCCAACCAGATTTCAGTATAATTTTAACTGAAAGTATTTCAAGTAAAGTTTCAATAAGTCGCTCCACTCATTTATTCGTCTTTGTCTGTTCGCTTTCAAAGAATCCAATAAAGTGTACCTTGTTACACTTCCCTAGTCCATATGAATAGGGGAATTGTTTCGGTATATCATAAGACTTCATTTTAAAGTGAAACTTTTCAACTATTCTCATAAAGCTAAAGATAGATTCAGCTTATTTATATTGTATTATATTCGACACAATCAATAAAAAAGTGGTTGGAACTTATATCAATATATTATTATAGAAATTGACAAATATTTCGCTACAATCAAACTAAATCATGTTTTATTTTTATTCTAGAATCGCCTTTTGTAGCCGATGGTGGTAACAATATAAAGTCTAGCAGATAACTGCTAATTTAATAGGTAATTATGTAATTATTCTGATATTAGTACCTATCAAAGACCCTGTCCAAGAGGGGCGAATTTGCGGCGATTTTGTGTGCTTTTTCACATACAATGCACTACTACGCTTTATTTAGCCGTGCAGGTGATCAAATTGTTAACGGATGTACACCAAAATGCTGTACAAGGCAGAAGATACTTCAAAAGTTCTATAACCAGTGAAAAAACCCTCTGTGAGAAATCGGCATATTATATATTGTGTTCAATCAAAGCGTTAGGTAATTGTTATATGATAGGTGAAATCAGGTATCTAACTTAAAATACATCAAAGACATAATTTTACAAAGAACTGCTTTCATCAAGTAGCACAAAGCAATCAATGCCAGAGACGCCAAGCTTAGACGTAGATTGCCTACATAAAGCATTACGACAGTCAAAGCCAGTGTCTAAGTTACTCTCTCCATACATTTTCATGATCACACAATCACTAGTTTGGCCACATTGAACGATATTCCCGATCGCCGTTTTCACAGGACTAAAGTGAGAGATTTCAATTGGCTTGAAGCCAAGATATATTGGATTCAATCCAAGGCACACCCTACCCTTGTTTGGAGTATACAATTAGAAAGTTTTCGCATTTATCCTTTCATTAAAATTATTTATGAAAAAGTCTTCGAAATATGACATTATTGCGGTCGCTTATAAAATTTTAACAAAAGGAAATTAAAGGGTATTAAAAATAATCAATTAGCATACTATATTAAACTAAAGGCACATTGAGCTAAACCTACAAAAAATAGATAAATAAAAAGTAATGTAACATGATTTAGAAACTCTTATTACTAAGTACCTACCTATTTCATTTTCAAATTAAAATATAGGCATCCTCTTGTTTGTTGAAGTAAACAAAGACAATTTGTCGTTGTTAACTTCAGTATTTCACGGTAGGTGCTTGGTGACAGATTTTCAACTTGATGGTGGGTAGCCCGCTAGCCGGGTACTACAGAGTACCCTACCACCGTGCTATGGTTTCCTCGATGTTTTCCTTCATCGGAAGTTCAAGCTCATTGTAGGATTTGAACTCGTGACTTTTGTTACGGCATTTGACGACTCTACCACTGAGCTAACATTACCTTAGGCGTTTCATAATTGTTTAGTTAAACGAGTACCAATTAATGTATCTTTCTATGTATGCAACAAACCAAAGCATTCATTAAATACATAGGTTTATATGTATCGAAAGAAAATCCCACAGAATTCAATCCTCGCAAAAGTATCTTCAAATAAAGGGCATTTCCATTCACATGTTATACGTGAGAATTTGCTGATCTTCGATATTGTATTCAGTGCGCGGACAAGCTTTCATATAAAATTGTGTTTCTATGGTAAAGCATATAGTCTTTGTTTATGTCAATGACTTCTGATTTAGATGTGTGTGTTTAGAAGTAAAACTCTCAATGCTGTTTATCAAAACATAAATTCGGTTAAATGATCGTATTTTACCATATTAGTTAATTCTAATGAATAAATATTTGAAACTAAACTAATATAAGTACTATGTATTTAAATTAATTCTCAACATCAAAAAATATCTAACAATTATTATTCTTCCAAAATGATTAAATTTGTACCTACTTTAAGCTAAAGAGAAGAACACTCACAAACACAAATACAGATGTTACAGACCCCAATCAACCCACTTCACAAGCGCACCGTATTCGGTACGGTACCTTTTAGATATAACCTATCCTTTGGGATATGCCTCCATGAAACAATGAAACAATAGATACAAAGAATCTATATTATTATTGCACCAAATAAAACAGACTGTAATTCCGGATAAACGGAAAAAAAGAAGGCAATAAAACATATTAACCGAGTATTCAGTTAGGCTATAACAAAGTTGCAAAATATGCTTGTAAATCAATGAACTGAAAATACACTAACAGGCCTATTCCCAGTTGTGACGGTTATGAAGAAACCGAGGACAGGGGAGCGTGGAGACAACTTGTGACCAATGCCACAAAGGCTTTTCAGGATGGCTTGTCTTTAAACGCCTACCACAAATGCAATTTTGGGTTCAGATTAGATAATTTGATTACATTAAAGCTAAATAGAACTGTAGTTTTTGGTATTAATGTTACTGTTTCAGGAAAACAATATTTGGTGAACATAGTGTCCACTTTGGCAACCAAAAAGAATAATAAACGTACTATTATCTTTATTTTGGAACTTATAACGTTTTACTTTAGGAACGTCTGTATACCTAGTGTGAGTTTAATATATATGGAGTTCATTTATTTTACTTGGTACTTCATCTTAGGGCGTAAAAAATATTTTGGTCAGCATTTTAATTGTACCCTTTCAGGACGGACACGACC
Source organism: Tethea ocularis (assembly GCA_963555595.1). Taxonomy (NCBI): domain Eukaryota; kingdom Metazoa; phylum Arthropoda; class Insecta; order Lepidoptera; family Drepanidae; genus Tethea; species Tethea ocularis. The sequence goes on along the minus strand of OY741971.1, from coordinate 5,632,528 downwards.
TTCAGTAATGAAGAGAACGACTACGAAGAAGATAATGCAATAGATCACTGCAACAATTTCATATAAACTACAAAGGTTATAAAAGATAGAGAAGATTTATCCGTAAGTCACATGTTTATGTTAAATCTCCAACAGACTAACTGGCTAACTTTGACTAAATCGTGCCGGTTGAATTGGTTGCGTGTTGCAGTTACAGTTTCCTAAATTATGATTAATTTGTTGGCCCAATGAAGCAGGCAGCGTTACATAACTAGGTGGCCACCGCTCTTCCATTATGTATGAGTATAGTCTCGACCTTCACGCTTTGGCAAATATTCAAGACTGTCTCTTTGTAATTATAATGATTTAATACTCGCCATTGTTTTTTCTTCCTCGAAGCTTATTCTCTAAGTTATAATGTTGGCACGACATCAAGAGAATAGGGAGTCGTTTTATGAAATACCTATATTTTTGATTGTTGCCATGAGCGTCTAAATACGATAATTAACTTTATTAAATTAAAAGATGTAGTTTCAATGATTGACTAGTAACAATATGCCCTCTAGATTGGGTTAGGTTCATAATATACCACTAATATCTATAGTACATCAAATGGTGAGCCATTTCTCCAATGATAATGCAGCAATAATTTATTGCTAACAAATGTTACGGTTACGTCACGGATATTTACAAAATGCTTCGTCTATCAATCCACTTTTAAAATCATCATTCAATTTTAAAATCCAGGATTACGTTTGCTCTTCTCGTTAACTACTTCAAATTAGTTTCAGTCAGACAGATCTAAACTTAAACGAGTCCCAAGTTGTACGTAAAAGGACGTTAACAACGTCAGGCTGGTGGACGTTTTTAAGCCAATCTTGTAAAGTGCACTACCAAATCTAAAAGGGAGTCGCGTTATTCAACGTGATTTACGTCTTTAACCTCAACACGGGAAATCTATGGTACAGTTTCGCTAACCGTCGGCATTTTTCCTTGTATGGAATAGATATTTCATATTATAATATGTTGAATTGTGAAAGTACTGTAAATTTATAAATAAAATTGGTTTCGAATATAATGGACAAGCCCTAAATGATTGAGAACTTAGATATGATATTCATATAATGAGACATTAGGTAGGACATTTGCATAAATTGATAAGTACGTGCGTCCGCGTGTCTCGTGTTTTTGACTGGCACTAGTAGTGGCGTGATCTCCGAAATAGCGGCAACTAAAATATCTCTTTCTAACATATCAGAACCATTGAATTCGGGATTACTCCGAATTCGCGATTCCCCCACTTTCCCCTAGCGTCAACTGATACTACTAAGATAAAATGCAATCATGATAATATTTTCACCCTGTGCCATAAATGTTGCTGTATACATACAATATGAAGTCATTACAACGTAGCGCATCACACATTGTAGTCTCGTATAATATCAAAAAACCTCAAGCGGTTTCATGTCGTAATAAACTAGAGTGTAGATTAAAAGTGACTCGGGAGAAAAATGCTCTTTCTCTGTTGTTACGCACGAAGACCCCGGGGAGAGCCGTCAGCTATAGCCATAACATTTTCTTATCAAGACAACACAGACACTACCACAATACTATTTCTTTACAAGTTTCTTATCAAAATTAAAGTAAACATGCAGTTTAAACGTAAAGAACAATAATTTTTAACGTAATGGAACAGCAATGGTTTAGAAAATACTTTTCATCGTAGTAAATACATGGCACTTTCAGGTTGTTTTTATTTTATTTTTTCATAAAATACTTCAATTATTAAAATACTTCATTTCAAAATGTATGAAAAGATTTCAATATTTTTCGCGATTTCATAATAGTAATATTTGTTTATGGGGAATAATTATTAAAAAAAACTGTGTAACTATCAGTGGCGTAGGGTCCATACAAGCCGATTCCCATCGGCTTACCTTTTAGAAATCCCAGACCCACATATTCATCATTTCAATGCCACTTTTATATAAAGTACACTGTAATTAAGTATAAAATTATCGCTGTTTTTTGAACGGCTTACCCTCGCCAAAATTTTACCCCTCGCCACTGGTAACTATACCTATTACGTTAGTTAATACCACAGAGCAAATACAAAGGTTAATACGAAACAACAAAATTAACAAGTTTTAATGTATCCAAATATATATAAGTAGATTATGTTTAGTAGAAAACTTGTACTGTTCAACTCATAATCTAAGAGACAAGCTTAGATATACCTATATATAGTTAATCCACAAGTAAACCACTATGGAGGGTAGATTTTAACTCGCGATAAATCTGCAAAGGGATTTTTGCCTTGACCCCTGTTACTAAAATCATTCAGAATCGTCTGGCGCACAGCTAAGTCCGCTCTACCAAACCGTAAATCTGTCGACGATCGGCCTCTATGATCCGTTTTATGGACAGACTTTTTAACAACTTTTCAAAACTTCAGATTTTAAGACCTCGCGCTGACTTCAAATTAACTGAATTATGTAAATGGGTTACATTACAAGTTGTTAAAGTTTTTAAGCTATAAATTTATGTTTTTCAGACGACCAAATACAATACATTTATTCGCTTAAAACCAATTTGCATATTCTGGCTCTACAGTTTTATTATAATATGCATATGTATGTCGCTAAAAAATAGTTGTAGACATACACATATGTAGAACAATAAACAGTGATATAGTAATACGAAAGGGGTTCATAACTATCAAGTCTATCAAGTTTTACTTTCGTATTACTATAACACTGTTTATTGTATGTAGTATGATTACTAGGGGTATAATTATGATATAACTACGGTCTATAGTAATATAATTATGTTACAAAGTTACGAAGATATTACACATACAATAGAAACATATTTGCAAATACAGACTCGCGAGGTATAGGGAATAGGTTACAAAACTACTAGTTTAATTTGTGAAAATAAACAAAAGACATGAAATATTAAAATTTGTAAATAGGAGAATCGTCGAATACATTGCTCAAGCAAATTAAGACTGGCACATTGTCAGTGGGCCTTTTGAATCCATAACAGAACAGACATTAACTTTTATACAAGTGTCCTTTGAAACTGTCATGGAGTACGTGATGCATAAGGTTTATAAGAACGTTGACATTCCTTCTCACATTAGAGAGATAGCAAAATGGATCTATCTTTAGATAGCTCTTTGCCAAATGTAACAAAGCCAGCAATATATTAATAGCAGTTGAAAGAACATGAATAAGAAAGGTTAATTTCCAGTTGTAAAAAAATATACTTTTCATTCTTATAAATCGTTTTTCAAAATCGTAATACAGCCTATTTTAATGACTTTAAAAAGAGTTAGGTATATGTTTGTATTACGGCCGATTTTTATACAATTCAATTTATTAACTTTTTTTTTCAGGATTGAATTAATTGCATAAGGGCCTTTTTAGACCCCCAGTTCTATGTTCCTCCTTATCATATTTTTAAATAGATTAATGATATACCCCTGGCGGGTATATCATTAATATACAGTTTATATTATAAATAACCTAAGATAAATTGCAATCAATTCCAAATTAGAATATCACTAACTAGATCCATTATATAAATTATAATTTCAGTACCTACTGACATTATAGTTTACAAAGCTAAAATCATTTAACATTACCTATACGTACCTAGTAGGTAAAAAAATATAAAAAAGTTGTCATGCAAACAAAGCGAAAACAACTTTTAGTTGGTATATTTTTTGACACGAGTAATTATGTTGCCCTACCCGTGTCGTCAGACAAAGGGCACTAGGTAACTGATATGTAACACGGGTTCAAGTCCAGCTTTTCATTTAAAATGTCAAAAGTTTTGTCTGCTCTACCGAATTTCTGATAAACGATAAGATTTCATGAATAAATTCAAAGAAGGTTCTTAAATAAAGGACCGCATTTTATATGTATGCAAATAAATTAAATTGAAGTGTCTGTCTGTGATATCAAATTGAAGGCGTATTTTTGAAGTCATGTGGTAATTTGCACGTTAAACCCAAACACGTTTAATTTTTTGTCGGTTTATTCGTTTGCTTGTCAGGCTTTGACAACGGCTGAACTAATGTTGACGGGACTTTCATTGGCAGGTAGATAAATTTGCAGAAAATAACCTAGACTACTTACTATATTAAATATCCTGAGACATTCTTCACACACAGTTACCCTAAACTAAGTAGCTTGTTATACTATGGAAACCAGTTTACTGATGTAAGTACTATCTATACTACTTCTTTTTTATAACTAGGTACATACATAATATATAAATAATTACACCCAGACTCAGGACAAACATACATGTTCATGCACCCAATGTTTACCCTGGATGGGAATCGAACCCACATCCTGTGGCGCTAAGTATAATGTTATCCAACTGCGCTAAGTGGCGTGTCATATTAAAAATGGGTAAGGCGGGACAGCGTATGCAGCATGTTTATTGTAAAATATATATTTTTCTATCTAATTTACATTCATATGACGTCTTAAAGTAGACTGAAAGTTTCTAAAAGAAAACAATCATAATAAAAGAAAATTAAAGCTAAGAAATAATGATAAGCGTATAGAATTCACAACCTCACGTACGTTGGCATGCCTGCATTCCTTACATAAGCTACCACACGGTCTTTTTCTCCAATATCGAATGACTCGAGCTCCTAAGAAAGTTCTAGTCGGTGACTAGTATATTATCTTTGAGCGTCTAGACTGATCTGAAGCACGCTGTAAACGCGCACATATAAAAAATGTTAATGCATTTAGTAGACTTCATAGAATACTCGTAAAATACTCACAGACACAACGTTTATATTTTTTACCCAGAGATAAATGTTAATTTGGAATCGTTACTAATACTAACTGCCGCCCAACGGTTTTATCTTCGTTCCCGGGATAAAAAGTAGCTAATGTTACTCTGCCCATAACCTTTCTCTGTGCAAGAAATCACGTGGACGTTACTGCGTTGCTAATGAAAGAAGGAAAAACCAAGAAACACACGTTTGCAATTATAATATTCGTAGCATATTTCTACGATTACGAATTTTCTGAATCTTTTAAATATTGCATTTCTAAAAATTTGTGTTCATTCTCTTTGAACTATTTCAGAATATCTATGTACCTATGACTGTCTGTAGCTACTAAACATGACACGTAAGTGTGAACAGTCACGCCGCAGAATTACGCGCCGGGCGCAATCCTTGACCCAATCGTGTCTGTACTGATACTGCGGCTAACCACACAACCCTTGACTTAACGGTCGAGGGACGCTACAAACTCACAATCAAGAATTAAACCCCGACAACCAGACAACATACCTCTCCTTTAATTATCTTGAGACTCGCAAATACCTCTCGATCTATCAAGCTATTTTGTGCCTGCCTACTCTAAATAATCGATGTCATATTTTTCTGTCAAGAATGCTGGTAGAATACCGATTCAATGATATTTTCGTAGCCTATTCATATTTAACTGAGGTTATAAATCTTTCGACGACTGTTATGATTACAATAAAGTGGAACCAGTCAATTGTTTGTTCACTCAACAATAATATTTTCAGAGAACATTTCCATAATAGAAAGAAGATATTAGGTAGTAAACTTAGGTAATTATCCTACCATTCAAATAAGTTTTTATACGTGACTAGCAAGCAACGTAACCTGGCTTCACCCGCTAGAGTATTCGTTCTGTGCGAGTATATGACTTTCCTTCTAGTGATATCTTATAAGATGTTAATTTAAATTACACGGTAAGAAAGATAATTAAAGATTAATATTATGCCATGATATTATGGCTATTTTTGTAGATTTATTCAACACTGATTTAGGCAACAATCTTGTCATACATAATTTCACCGGTTACTATTTATACAGCGCTCGATGAAAATGCCTCTTCCACTATTTTATTTTTGCCGACTTCATGAAAGCTATATAATATACCGTCTACTCTAAGAATTCTCTTCGCGAATCAGTCCATCAATTAGAGAGACAGAGATTCTGAACCTAGCGTTAGACAGAGAGAATAACCTGGCATTGAACTTTAATGTCTAACGTGTTATAGCGCAATGATAACAACCGTACTAATCACTAATGTATTTCAATAGAAACTACACTGTGGTTAATAGGTTACATACCAATCTGTAATTAATACAAATAAATAAAATTTACGTTATTAAAAGTTTTTTTCAAACGAAGCCTAAAAGCGTGAAAATAAAATTTATCATTTTTAATGTTTCTTTAGACATAAAGGTTCATATTAATGCACTTAACTTACAAAATTTACAAAAGTACAAAATCTAAAGTAAAGTATTACAAGTATATTTATTTTTAAGTTTATTTTAATTTATAAATCTCTGCAGCTTCTGGAAACGGCCACATCATTTAGTAAATTAAACAAAAATAACATATCTTTAACTTGGATAACTTTATAGCGTGTAAGTAATATCTGAAGTGGCGGCATCCCATAAAGTGAACTGTTCCTTTCAGTATTAAAGTTGTATCAAATGAGTTCAACTTCACTAGGTGCATTGGATAATAGGAAACACTAGTATATTCATCAAAGTTATATTTGTGACATAAACAAGCCTAGACCTGTTTGCGAGTAACCAATTTACCTGTGAACGAGAACGTGACTTGTGCTAATGCGGCGGCGGTGTTCCAGCCTCCAGCCCAAAACCCATAGCCCCTGAGGTAACTACTGGCCATTGAATTAAAGCCAAATGTGAAGGGGACAAGAGGCTCATATTTTATAACTTTAAATAACTGATACTCGGACAACAAATCAGTTACCGGTTAGATGTGCTTTTTTTCTAATCTAATATCTTTTTTTATCTCGGAAAAGGCTCTAACAATTTGTATGAAATTTTGTATTTAAATAAGCTTTTGCTAATTAAGTTTATATAGGTAGGTGTCCTTGTCTTGTGCTTTTGCGATTTTAAACAAAAGCAAAGACGCCAACCGAGTCTCGGTCACCCAGGTACTGAGAATTCATGTTATTATTTCAATTGTTTTGCTGTTTTACATAATTAAAGTTTCTGCTATATGGGGTGAAGACACGTAACTCTTGTAAAATGGCAACTTTAAAAATTAAAATATATGGAATTGGTTGCTAATTTCGTCATATCCAGTATTACTCATATCATTGTTAGTAAACCCAAAGGCACTATCCATGAGACTAATATTCGACTCATAAAGGCGGACCACACATGAACTAGCCAATTAAGGCAACTACTTACATGTGTGTAGGTGACTACCTCTAATGGAATAGGTACCTCCGTTAGACATCTTAAAACAAGGGACCCTTACTCTTAGAATAATTCGCAACTTAAAGGTTACCGTTTTGTAACTGAATACGAAAGGGCTATTTTACCATGTAAAAAAATGGTGGAAAAATTAAACAGTAATTTTCGTCGGCCTTTATTCTGAATTTGATTAAATTATAAAGGTTGATATTATAATTCAAAAATAATTTATTCTAGTTAATTTAATAACCACCGTTCCGTATATTCCGTTGCTATCAGGAATTTCTCAATTTTGAATTGAGGATCAGTTACGAAATGAGATTGGATGTTTTCCTAAAACTTTGGCTGTTATACTGAATTGGAAATTTTTGTTTACTGAAAACCACTTACAGGATAAAGCGTTGATAAGTTTAATCTGTTTAAATAAAAATGAATCCCTTTTTTTTCTTTAGTCACGGCATCACGCGTGAATGGCTGGACCGATTTCGCAAATTCTTTTTTAGTTGTGGTTGTCAGGAGAAGGTTCTTATAAAAAAAATGAATAATTTGTAGGTAGGTAGGTAGTTAGTAGGTAGATAGTTGGTAGGTAGTAAGTAGATAGGTTATTTTCAGGGCAGGACGACGTCTGCTGGGCCAGCTAAGTCATAATACAGATTTTTTTTAAGGACAAGCTTTTTTTTCCAGACCATTACTCCATATTAGGTACTGTATTGTCATCAAACTTACATGATGTGTACCAAGTTTCAGATGAATTGAACACCGGGAAGTGGATTAAAATTGCTTTGCCAATTTCGACTTGTAGGTGAATTTAAATAAAAGCTTGTAATACCAATCAAAATTATACATACAAAGAAGATTTATTATATTTCCGTGTCGCTACAAATACGTATTGTTTTATTTACTTTGTAAAGCACTGTCATCAATCAATTTACTAATCATCATGTTTACTTTTAACTTCTTAGTGAAATTATTCATGAAACCCAAAAAACAGTCAATTTATGCAGATTAAACTAACCTTCCGAAGCTTTTACTCTAAATTCCTAAGCTAAAAAGGTAAGACGGTATCAAAATTCAACAAAAGAAGTAAAAAAGTGACACTTTTACATTTACAAAGTAGGTAAACCTAGAGTTAACTAGAGGAAAGAGACGAACTTACTGTAAGTATTCAACGGATAAATGTACCATTTTAATATGAAATGCATGTGGAAAATAAAAAAAATTATTAACGTTCACAAACATACCATAACTACTAATAATGCACATGAGATTATTTAGAATGGGAAAAGTCAATTAAAACTAAGCAATATTTTTCATTCATCATTTATCTCTCATGGACAATTAGGTCATACCAGTCATTTACACGGTTAATTCAGCATAACTATTCAGCCCAATTATTGCGAGCACCAGACCTAAAAGTCAAATCACCCTTCAATAAAGGCCTATGTAATAATACTTCACAAAACAATGTTTGTGAAATTGTATTGTTTCATGCCTCAGTTTCATGTATAAAGTGTCACTCCAAATTTTGTGTATTGCGTGACAGTATGGTGATTTACAAAAAAAAAGTAAAGAGCTAAAATTCAAATAACCCTCTAGCTAAAATATGGTATGATGGATGGTGTCCACAAAATAATATTGCCTTACTTTTTATAATTATACAAGTATTGGTGTCTGTGTTGTAGTTCCATGAAATAAACAGTTTGTACATTTGTTGTTTTTGCTACAAAGCCCAGTTTATTCCCCAATCGCACCTAAAACAGCTCTTTTCTCTATTCTCTAGAGACCTTAGACCAAAATGGACTACGACTGTATTTAAACACAAACCACTCAATTGCGAGCAGTAAATCCCTCGATATTCATCACTATTTAGTTTGTATAATTAAATAAATAACAATTATTTCGTCGTCTATGTAGTGCCCTCTCATGACTCCTGTTTAATTTGACTTTGAATATAATTATTGTTGAAACTTGAATTATATAATCATTTGACCTGGATTGTTAGTAATAAATGTCTACGTTTAAGATTCATATTAACTGTTCAAGTGCAATTTCTCTCGTCTACGTTATGTTGTGATGACAAAGCAACTAAAATCTATTGTTAGAGCAATAGAAGATATTTTAACGTTATTTGTCTCTCTTAATAATACCAAATTATACCTATTTATACTAAAAAGTAATGAGTATATGAAAATAAACCGAAAAATGCTAGTTTAGGTACCCTAAAGATTTTGGTTTACTCGTAAAATATTCAACATGATTTTTTTACAGCTTTAGAGACCATGAAGGTATTTGATACCTCTACGCGTTCCTGAGAAAAAGGGTCTTGACATACAGAGGGACAGACATACGAACAACCAAGTGCTTTTTGTTATTTGGTTTGTTTTTGAAATGGCCGTGTGTCGTGAAATCACGCACCGCCGCCACCAAACACATTCGGTCAGTTGTCAGCGACTGCTGATGCCATTACAGATTTATTCATTTAGGCATGCACCGGGACCAAGAGTGACATCAACAGCTTTGCTATCATCCATCAAATAGCTTACATGCAATTTCAAAATTCAATAAACCCAATTCAGTACTTTACAGTTCGATGAAAAACCAGGATAGTCCCACGAAACAATATTTTCATATGTTCAATAATATAATATATTTAGTAAGGATTATAACATATTTATAAGACTACAACGTCGATGAATCTGTAGTTATATAGCAATAAATAAATAATAGTTTTATAGCAATAAAAAAAAAATTGTAAATTTGAGATTTTGAGATGCTGGTTTAGTTAGATAAAATATAATACCTAAAACCGAAAAGTACTACTATAATGGCGAAATTTAAAGCATACCGAAGTAATTCAATAAAATGTAAATCTCTGAATCATTGAAATGGTCGTTAGCTAGACTACTAAAACGGAAATTTGGATCAATAGAATCGAGCGAGGCGTAGTATCAAAAGCCCGGGGCGCAATCAGTATGTACCAGTCCCATAATAATGGCGTTCTATTGTAGTGCAGTGGAAGTATATCAGTACTCATGAAATTGGACTAGAAAACGAACCTAAGCCCTAGAGTAATGTCAGGAAAAGCGCGATATAAGTACCAACTAAGTACGCTTTTAGATTCTGTCTGATATATTTTAATATTGACTGAACATGTAACGTTGCTCCCATATGATCAACTGTTGTTATAAGGAACGAACTATCGTATTTTAACATAATGATTCATTTACGCACAGTTAAATAGGTACATTCCCAAAACAAGAAATTAAAAATATCAGTTACCGTTTACCTATAAATTCACGGATATTGTTCGTAATAGAAAGGAAATTGAATGCAAAACTCAATTACCATAAATAATTCCCAGGAGGATTGTCTTCGATGGAATCAATAGACCTGAATTGATTTGTCCTAGTAAAGGGTTACATTTAAGCTGATTCAAAGTGATTACGTACATCAATTTTGCAGTCTCTTGTAAAATTTGGAATGATTAATCATCACGATCATAAACAATGATGCGGCGAAATTAATTCGAGAGAAGAAATAATATTGATATTGCGCGTGAAGTGCGCTGACGTTTCATGAGAGGGAAATGTTCCTTAATATAACGACATTTGGGGTAAAATCACCTTATGTATGCTTTTTAGCCAGTGAATGCAGATATAATCTTCACCGTTTATAGCTTTAATATTGATCGGCTAATAGTCTACAAATCTCACGTGCTAATGCCGTTTATCATTGTCATATTTTAATGATATATTCATGACATGTCAGCATTGAGCAAAATTACAGAAAATAACCAATGTAATTTCGCTGAAAACTGCTTAGACGTGCATGGTGGGCTAAGTAAGGTAACTTTTCAGTCTGGCTAGCTGCCAATGTTTGTAAGAAGTTCCCCGCACCGGGTCCCATACAAAGGTACCTATACAGTTTCACAAAACTGTTCAGTATTTGTGCTTGTAATGCTACCCTCAGATTCCGGAGGATATTCTGTGTACACATACTGGTGAACGTTTGATATTGATGCTCTAAGTTTCGCGGTTTAGAATTGTTACTAGTTTAAAATTGTAGCTATTGTTTGTGATGGAGTATTATGCTTATCCTACTAATTTTATAGATGCGAAAGTTTGTGAGGATGTATGGATTGGATGTACTCTTTCACGTCACTATAAACGCGCTACCACTTCGATAATACACTTTAAGTATTATGTAATGTATTAATGTTACCTTTCGTAAAGACTTCATGGAAATGGAAACTACATAATATTCACTTCTGATTAAACAAGAGTTAAAATGAGCCTTCGGGTTAGTTGTTATTATATCACTATGAAATACTTATCTTTGACGTGCAGTCATTCTACTAATGTGGCAGTGGCATTTTAGAAAAACGCAAAAACTAATCCTAGCCAGTATCACACGGGAAATCGTATGTTTTTTTTTTTTTGAGATTTGAGAGTTGGTTCAATAGGTAGTAAAGTTATTCATTATCAATTCACGAGACCTCCACTCCTTAAAACACTGCTAGTGTTTTACAAATAACTTTGTATTAGGTAACAAGAATAAAACTAGAACGAACAAATAAATATTTATTAGCAAATTCCTTCACAGTGAGACAAAGAGCAATCCAAAATTGATTAAGAAAATTTTATTGTAATTACGTTTCATAAAATGGTAATTTTGATTATAATATGGCCCGAGTATTTCGTATCTTTTAGATAAAATTGTTTACTTTATAGAATATTTTGGACGGAAAAAAAAAAGGAATTGAATTCAACAGACCTTTTGGATAAACAAATGTGTAGAATTGAACAATGTAGTGTAAGGCCCCAGTGGTAACACGTGCGTAAAGCCACTGTTGAACTCGTCCTGAAAAGCACGTAATACAACATTTGAAGTTACGTACACTCGTCCCTAACCACATACACTCTAAGTTTATTCCGAAAAATCTTGTGTTATGTTTTCTGGTGTTTGCTAATACTTAAATATATGATGTAAAGAAACGTATACGAACCATCGTACTTGTTTGTAGTTATATAAAAGTAGAGCTTCGAATCGTAAAATAGATTAATACGTTGCAAAAATTAAAAGGGTTTACATACTCATAATTTGGTTTGAATAATTTAATCTTTTTTATCAAATTTATTATCTATTCAATATTTAGGTAATTGAGAGGAATTAATTTAAGGGATACAAACAAGTAAGCTATTCTTAATTTAGAAATCAACGGCGCTTTTGAATAGCTTATTTATATATAAGATGTAGGTAAGTAATGAAGAAAACTTTGAAATTATATGAACCCAATAAACAGATAGTTGCTACAAGTATTTATATATAGAGTTTAAATTAGAATTTGAAATTGTATGATTACTAAAACTATGTATTAATATTAAAGTTTCGATATTAATTTAATAACTAATAGAAAGGTTTATTTTATATGTTGCTAGGCCCCGCGTCTCCATATAATAAATAGATCATGTTCAACATTTAAGTTTCAAGTAGTTTAATTAAATTAATCTACATATACTGTGTATTTTTTACTTTGGCTAAGTTATCAAAATTGAATTATGTTATTATAGTTGCCTATAGACATTTTTTATTTATAAAAAAAAATATATGTAGTATTTAGTAAGTATTATTATTATTTTTTTTATTTCTTTTGAATATTTCTTGTAAATAATTAGATTTAGGTTCTGTATTAAAGTAAATTAATCTAATAACAATCCAAAAAAAGCTATCGAAATGAAAGCTGTTGGAATATTTGTTTAAATACTCGTTCGGCTATACATTAGTATGAATGGGTTTAGCCAAGTTACTGGGATAAAATTATCCTAAGTTTATTCTCTGAAAAGTCTTCTGAACGCCAATAAAAGTCAAAACCCCCGTCAGCAAATCGGTTCAGATGTTTTGGAGATAAGCTGTAGTTAAATTTCGCAAACAATATAATTTTATTTCGTTATTGGTTTCATTACGATTGGAACTTTTATTAGAAGCATGAGTACTACACAATAAAAACTATATTTTTATCATTATGATAGACGTACTATACAAATTCAATATTATACGTATTGTGATTCATTTTTAAAAGAAATGAACGTTATTGCATTAACGACATAATATCATTTTGCAGTCGGAACAATGAAAAATATTGCCTCGCAAAAACTGACTCGCTCATTTTGAAATAATGAGAACATTCTGCTTGATCGTTCAGTAATTTAATTCAATCACTTGTAGACGAAGAGCCCAATTTATTTAACATCGACACGGCATATCTCGAGTGTTTCTCACAATTTGACTTTCTCCAACCTTTGCCATTGTACGTTATTTTCGTAAGAGCCAAGTGGATGATTCTTTTATTATCTAAAATACACTTGATTCAAATGGCCCTTCCCAGGACTCTTGTCACAAAAGAACGAGGGCATTCTCAAAGCAAATAAAACGTACTCCCTCTTCACGATTTGTGATTTACATAATGTTTTTTACTTACCTTACCTTACTAGAAGTAAGTACAATTTCTACAAAAGGCACGGAATGTTTTCATATAATAAAAGTAGGTACTAACAAATATTATTTTTGCTGTTGTTTTCTTTTATAACTATAATGGAATTGCTAATGCATTTTGTTGTTTTTCAGTTTGAAGTTCAACATAATATCTCGAATAAAGTTGTAATCTCCATGTAGTAGTTGAACGTGGTATAAAAGGAATGCCTATAGATTATTAGAAATTGGACAATCATGACGGATATTACGTATACTAATTATAAGGTATATAATTGAAATAGAAATACAAAGTAAATGTCTCATTAATCTCTAGCAGTGTAAGTAAGATATTGTTCGCTCATTGTGCCAGTATAGTTGCTACATAGCCGCGCAGGCATTAGTGCAGACGACGGAACCCTAAGCCGGGACCGCGGAACACGACGGAACCCCGTTTGTTCACTTGAACATTCATCAATGTCAGTAAACCTGCTAAACAGATAACTAACAATGTGATGTATGGAGTGAATTCTCTGTGAAACGAGCCTGACGTCCAATGAATGCCTTGGCCGTTTTTTAAAATTTCAGCTGTGCATTTTGCACTTCATAATTACACATAACGTGGGATTTTTAATGAATTATTTAATTTTCATCAAGTATCGCTCATAAAGTAGAGTTTGCTGTCTTTTGGTTTATCTTTCCCGTGTAAAAGTTATTCTTAGTAATACCATAGAGTAAATAATATACTACGTACAAGTAATATCAAAGTATAACTATATCTCACTGCCTTGTTTGATGAAATATTCAGTAAAAAGATTAACTTTTATATAATATTTTTTTTATATCAGAAATTTTCAATGTGTTGCCAACCTGTTACAATGCCAAGAAGGCAACTGGCTATAAAGGGGAATTGCCACACTGGTAGGTCCTTGGTGACAGATTTTCAATTTGAGGGTGGTAGCTAGCCAGGCGGGTACTACAAAGTACCCTACCACCGTGCTATGGTTTCCTCACGATGTCTTCCTTTACCGAAAGCTCAAGCTCATTGTAGGATTCGAACCCACGACCTTTGTCGCGGCATCCGACGTCACTACTACTGAGCCATCATTGCTTCAATTTATCTTACTTACTTTAATATATGTACTCACTACAATATATGTAGAGAGTACAATGACTGTAATTTCTGTAAATAATTATTCTATGACACGATGTTCGCGAATCTCGTTTGAGGACTCGTGATTAGGTCGTTTAACTGAACCGAACTGAACCACAGACAAATATGTGGCAATTAATTCACGTCCTCCAATTCTGACTAGAGCTTAAATGGGATTTAGTTGAACTTTTTCAATAAAAATAAAGCACAAAATAAAATTCATGTGTATTCATATTTTGGTACCCCTAATATTTTTTGTCAATTGTTGGTAATACTAACACGTCGAATAAAACTGAATATACTAATCAATTTTCACCAATATATCGTATTGGTGAAAATTGATGCCGTCTATATATATCGCGGTTTTAATCGAAGTTGTGGCATATTCATTTTAATTCAAACTTCAATTATTAAGTTATTTATGATTTCATATTTTATCGATGTTAGTTATCATTAAATTATCGAGAAAGGCCATTTCATTCATCAAATTAAGGTACATTCCAATTGATCTCCTAACGTGTGCTTGGTAAAGTGTAATTTGTATAATATGTTATAATGTTACTTAAATGACGATCAAATTACCTATTTGCAAAATTCCATTCACATTACACACTTAATTAAGTGTCCATTACACGACTATGTTTAATATTATAGTTATTAATTAGCATTTACTATACACATGTTTTTTAATACATCTCGGTACCTACATCTCTTTATACATGGCTATCACATTCAAAATTTTAAAGCAACGATAGTTTACTGGGTTTAGTGTTGTGACAAAGGTTATAATCTTATCTTCTGGTGAATAAAAACATCGTGAAGGAACTATAGCCGTTAGGATACTGGGAGCGGTACTTGTCTGGCTAGCTACCACCCTCAGGTTTAATTCTCAAATCTGTCGTGTAGCACTCACACTGTGTTTCGGCAGTAGGTAACACTTGAAAGCCAAGCCTTCCAAGCATTGTAAACGGCCAAACTGTAGCTTAGCAGTCAAGATATCAAACACCTACACTAAAGACACGTCAATTATAGGATTTTATTGTTAGAATACTATATAGTTTTTATAATTTTCTCCTAGAGTTTAGCAAAACAAATAGCACTCTGGAAAGTTGCTATTTTATGCTATATTATTATATCTATGCATTGATTGTGAGGTTAATAATAACATACGTTTATTAGTCCCTACCAGTCTTCGACCCCTGTCATGAGACATTTCCCATGTCCCTAACAAGGGTGAACAAGATTACTATATTGTACTACCACAGAAACACCATTAGTCGTATAACCTCTTGTCTGAGGTGTGGATCAATTGACTTGACAATACAGTCTTCGTTTAAAAATAAACGTTTCTTGAGACTGGGTATAATTATCTGTTTAAATTGATTATATCAGTTATCTGGTTTCCATCGGTTATCTGATCCCAAATTAAGGAGAAGTTGTATGTAATAAGCTCAACGTGTGTGAAAAACGTCCCAGGATATTTATTTTTATTAAGTATAATTGAAAATCTTTATGTGTTAGGGACTTCGGTGACAAATAAAATGTTACTGTAAAATAGTTTATTTTCTGATTTATAATGAAAAGTGTTAGGTTCAGATAAATTGTCTATCACGAATTGAAGGTCTCACGGCGACTTTTCAATTTATTTGTGACAGCACTCCTGTGGAACATAAAGAATGGAATTATTTGGAGGGGGCAATGTTGTGACGGAAATTATTCACTCTCTGAGCGTTCGGCGATCGCGAGCGCCATCTGTTGCCGTTTCAAATTTGAATTGGAGGCATTTATTAAATAGCGCTGCCATTGTGCCTTTGATTTCACGTAGAATTTAGTAACTATTCACTTGATTCTCAGAATTATAATTACAATTGTTAGAATCAATTAAGTTCACGTTTTCTACCAAAATAAATTAGTAAGTCGAGAATAAACTTTTATGCATGTTTTGATACTTTTCGATATTTAATAATCCATAGGTTATTTGGAAACATTTTATATAATATTTTATTTTATATAGATATTTGAATTATCTTACAGTAGGTACTTACTTTGCTCAAAGAATAGCCATTGCCATCCAGCTTGGCCAGTCTTCTTGGCACACTTCGTGGGCCAGCTATTTGTCACAAATTTTCTTATTTAGCATAGTAAGATAGTATTATTATTTTTTGTATAAGTAGATTTACATTTATGTGCATATTACACTTGCACCGCAAGCTGATTTTAAATTAATTTAGCTCATCATATCTGATGTAGCTGAGCTGGTTTTTTCATTCTTCGGTTTTGTTCATACCACCAACTGAAATCGAAGTTTCAAATAATTTTTAAAGTTGCAAATAGTGTATATTGAAATATCAATATCAACGTCAAATTTACTAGGACAAAACTGGGTTTAAATTTGGAATGATTAAAAGGTTTCTATAACCACCGCCGCTTCTTATCTCAAAGCATTCTTGAGTTGCGTTATTGTAACGGTTTTTCCTGAACCGTAATAAAACGTTTCACATGTCGGCCGCAGCCCCGTTGACCGCGTGCGGTCGGCGTGAAGCTAAATTGATGGGTCACTCCATCGCCAATGTAATGGTCCTTCAAAACGAACGACCCCTGGCCAGTAAGTGAAATTCACGTTTGATTAACTTTTACTCAAGGGCAGTGTTTTAGCGAGAGTGCTGGTCCCAAGTTGGGCGCCAATAACTCTGAAAACGTTTATTGCCATTTCTTTTCTCAATGAGCTGGTGCGTCGAATTAAAAATAGGACTATTATTTGAGAAGCTATGAGGGCTCACCCGGGAGCAACTCTGCTCGTAAACAGGAAGCTCAGGCTCGATGAGCTTTTGAAATTTATGCACAAACATTTATCGCCCGCTTTTAGGCAAAGGAAAACACCACGAGGAAACCTGCTCGCGTCGAGGGAGTAATTTCCAGCGTGTGTGAAAGTTTTTTGATGAACAACGATAAAATTGAGCCTATAACATTTTTTTTCTAGAGGTAAAGTAATCTACGTAAATAATCATCTAATATTTACTTTTATCTATAACTAACTT
This sequence comes from Tethea ocularis, assembly GCA_963555595.1. Classification (NCBI taxonomy): domain Eukaryota; kingdom Metazoa; phylum Arthropoda; class Insecta; order Lepidoptera; family Drepanidae; genus Tethea; species Tethea ocularis. Next base: position 5,614,642 of record OY741971.1, on the reverse strand, counting down.
TAGGTACACATTCAGTGTTTTCTTTGTATATTTTTAACTATTAGGGATATAAAGATGTTATATCTCACTCACCCTTATCAAACAGTTACGAAAAATATTTAAGCCATTTTAAAGTTCTTCTAAGATAGAGCTAAACAATTAATAGGATATTCAGGACCGAAAAACGATACAATAAAATTAATAATTAGTTGAACGTTTTGATGGAATTTGTTTGTCCAATTATTAAACTATTCTACATATTATATTCCAAACAAAATTATTAATAGAGAAATATTAATGGCAACTTAATCATTATTTCAGCTGTCTATTCTTCGTAGCTCCAGTTACAAAGTAAAACCAATATAAATAATTCCGCAAAGCAATCTGACGAATCCCAATTCATAGACAATTACTGGGAGTCGGTTGCAGTTAAATTTGCCCAATAAAAACAATTATTGCTGGCATAAACGCGAGCGTTACGGGTTGTAAACACGGATTATTAGTAGTTGTAAAAGACAAAGAAGACTGTATAATAAGTATATTAGATCGCTTCGATGACCGCATTCTTACTTTATCGACCAATAACAACAGTATAGGAAATTTACAAAAGCTATTACGGCGAAATGTTGAAGTTTACGAACTGTGAATTCTTACTTTCTCGTTTGTTCTTATTTTCTTTTTTACTTTGTTTATTTATTTTCCTCGATATTGATTGATTTGATATTGGGTTCATGGCAACACATACCGAGTTATTTCTGGTTATACTACCGACATTAATTTAGTTATAGTATAATATATGTCTTGAACGTAATCAATACCAAAGAAAATATATTTTGTGTAGAAAAATAAACGTTACGTTTATTCTTTTTATAAATTAGGTTGTATGTCTCTTACAAGATTGTCTTGAAACATAAAATTAGAACGAGACATATCACATAAAATACTTTTTGTGCTAAACGAAGTGTCGCAAAAAAAGGTTGTGTGAACATTGAACATGAAAAAGAAATTGAAAAAAGTTATATTCATTATGAAAAGAGCCTTAATTTAAAATAATTGTTAGCCAAGCGTAATTATTAGAAAGCGTGATTATTAATAGGTATTTGTTAATAATGTGGTAAATTTCATCATAAAACTAAAAATCATTATAAAACTAAATTGTATTTTCATTTTGATAGATCTATCCACTAAATATATAGATATTAAATTAAAGTTCTTTCTACATATTTATATGTTTAAAGATATTAACATGCCTGTGAGTATGTAACGCCATAATTGGACTGTCTGCACATGTACACTGCGCGGGTGGGAGACGTAAATACAACCTTCATAAATTGTCTGCAAGATACGCTACGAAGTGTACATCGAGCGACGACGTTGGATGGTGTTGTTACAGATAAACATTTTTAGGGTTCTGTATTTATAGGATAAAAACTCTTCCATTATTTTACAGCAGTTGTTACTACAAAGATTTTAATGCATAATATCCCGGAACTTTCTTCAAAAAAGGCTTTCTGATCCCCAAATATATAAATAAGTAGAACTTCTGCCACACTTCTACTATGGGAACCAGATAACTGATAGATACTATATTCAATATTTTTAATATATTTTCTTTACTAAATAGTGAATATTCATCTATCAGAAGAAAGAGAAATTATTTTATATAATTAATCCCGTTATATAACAAACCCTATTATGCAACAGTATCATAAACTAATATAACATAATTACACCCAGAATCAATTACCTACTATCATAAATATTGTTGCATTGTCACTTTTTATGGAAGTGATACGAACATTGTAGATAGTAAATCAAATTAAAATATTCTGGAACGGTCAGGTAAAAGGTTGGTTTCGCTATTTTATTAAATAAAATTATTTATATTCTGTTTAAATTGGTATCAATGATGGATTTTAAATAAAACTTACACTTCTGCATACAAGTATTGTATGCAGAACCAGTAACGAAAAAGTTCTACTCATACCTGTTAATTTCGCTTTCCTTCTTCACGCCCTCGTCGCTTCTTCTTCCTGTCATAAAATAGATTAGGACTCATAATATGCAAAAAAATATTTTAAAATATACCTATAGGTAGGTATGACGTTTTTTTACGAAATCAGGATGTCACTTATTAGCATTATAATTGCAGTGGTTATATTTTATTAGATCTTTTGGATTGTGGGTCACTATAAAAACTTGCATATTTAAGTTCGCGACTGTACCTTGGTTCATCAGACAGTTAAGTTAGATAAAACTGATTGCCATCTTATAACAAGATTATGGAATTAAACTCAAATACTTTACTTTAGGAAAGTTGCTCTACCTTTTCGATGGGAATAAAAGAGCTATATTATTATAATATTATAGTAACAAATCTGACTCAAATATTATATTTTTATCAATGTTTACTTACTCAGTTCCGAAATAGCTAATGGGATTTAGATGAAACTTGGCACATAGATCATTCCCAACATATAGCATACTTTTTTGTCTTCAACAAATAAAAGATCTTTTAGGAACGTGCAAGGCGAAAGCTAGTACCACATTATAGCACAAAATGTACCCTTATTTCATAAACTTTCCCTGCTAAGTCAGCAGCAGAAATAAATTTACCCTTTTTCAGTTGCCGACGCAGATTAAATACGCAGATAGTATAAACGCTGATAGGAACTTGAGCTCGAAAAACGTAGTATTCTACATTTACTGGGTTATTTATGCTTATGATCGATCGATTCCGTTCCAGATTGGCAAAAAAATAATCGTTTAAAAAATATTTTAAAAAGCATAAGGAAAAGTAATAGGTATCCTGTTTCAACTAAACAGACCCAATAAACCTTTAATGTAATTTGGTTAATGTGAAATAAGTAGATTAGAGTTTAATTAAAAGAGTTTTTTTATTTATTATATTCATTTATTACCCCTCCAAAGGCAGTTACTCTATTCGGTGAACCAATCCCCTGGGAAAGGCAAGCCAAATATCTCGGAGTAACTCTCGATGATCGTTTGACCTTTGATGCCCACATTAAAGCGGTCCGCGCGCGCGCCGCCTTTGTTTTAGGGCGCCTCCACTTTTTATTAAATCGTAAATCTAAACTTGCACTTAAAAGCAAGGTTAGACTTTATACCACGTGTATCCGCCCCATCATGACCTATGCTAGTACTGTGTTCGCACATGCAGCTCCATCACGGATCCATAGCCTTCAGGTGATTCAAAATCGCTTCATGCGCAAGGCCACGGGCGCCCCGTGGTACATGCGTAATGAAAATCTCCACATTGACTTAGGTCTCCCCACGATAAAACAATTTATAAAACGCACCTCACGCAGATTTTTCAATACCGCCGTTAATCACCGCAACCCTCTTATAGTGAAAGCCGCAACGTACACGCCCTCCCGTATACTCCGTATCCATAGACCAAGGCAAGCCCTCAGCGAGCCGGATGACCCTATTACATTAGCTCAGATCGAAGCTGACGAAGCTCGTAAAAGTACACAACACACTACACACAACCGATCACGCTACCGTCCTCGACGGCGAGGACCGCCGCGACGTCCCACTCAGTCTCGTCCCGTTCAAGCGGCCCGAGCTGCCTACAGTAATCCGACCGCCCCCAATTAGTCGTAACTCGTACAAAGTCCTCCCCCTCCCCCGGTAACGCCCTGAGCCGAGGTTCGTACCCCATTCGGGGGTGCCCTCAGGCGTTGTTACCTAAATATTACCCGGCTGAGAGCCCTCTGCGCTCGCCGATTTGTCCGGTAAGGTTGTTGCAGCCATCTGAGGCTACCAACATAGTCCTTTCAAAAAAAAAAAAAAAAAAAATCATTTATTACACTCGTGAAATAAGAAGTTATCCAGACAATATAATAAGTAGCACATGCATCATAATTATGAAATTATAATACTACTATAATATTCAAACGAGCGTAACTGGTTAGTTTCATGAAATTAAGATTTGTGTTCAAAAGTAAACAAAACTCCATTCATATCAACGCATGTACCAAGCGAGATGTAAAAAAATATTTTCCTTGCCAATTGTTCACTTGTAAAAAAACGTTTAAAAAACTTGTTTAAAGAGTTTGTTCAACAAATTCGAGTTCGTATCACGGGTTCTATTCGAGCCAGTTTGAATAGGTCTTGAGGCTTTTACCAATATTGGTTACCCGTGCTTGAAAAAAAATGTTGAACCAGAAATGGTGAAAAGAACAAAAGAGAGCGTGTTCTATTGCCGGATATTATTACACATTCGGAAAGATTAAAACAATGCTACAGACTTGGGATATGATTTGTTTCTGTCTGAAAGTTTCGTTAATCCTATATCTACAACACAATGTTATGATACTGTTAACAACACTATTGTACTCATCTCTGTTAACGTTATTATTTAAATTCATTATTCAATTCCATTATTCTACACATAATGAATTTCTCAGATCTCATAAAATCCAAAAAAGTCCACGCAAACGTTCTTAGTACCTACTGCATTTTTCTTCTGACGGGTAATTTACACTTTCTTACATTTTCTCAGGTTCTATTGAGCACTTTACTCCACCTGTCGTCATTTCCCCGGGGTCTTTTCATTTATTGCCTTAAGTCCAATACTTTGTTTTAAGTCTTTCACTAGGTATCATCTTTACTTTGGATGTTTATTGGCGCAGTTTTATATCCTATGTGTTAGTACATATGGACAATTGACCTCTTTTAAGTTTATCATTTTTGTTTTTTTACATATAGTTAGTTTTAGTTTCCATTATATTTAGTGTCGGTTTAGATTATCAAGTACTTATTACCAATTTAATATTTCCAATAAAAGTACTCATCATTGACCTCAATTTGGATATATCAAATTCAATCTCTTTCTTTTGTGTATTCGCAAATCCGGGTTATTTTAACTACACAGAAGAAAGGTGTAACTTCCCCTCACATAACATACGTAATATGAGTGTATTTTTGTAATTATATTATTTAGTCAAAACAAAGCTATGTTACAATATCTTACTAGGTATATAGTAATATCAAAAGCACTTTGTGAACAAGGTTTGTTACACCGCTGCACACTACATTGAATATCTTGAGACCGTATCGGCAAGTCCCCATTAGATTTATTATCGGCACGCATGAGTGATTTCTGTTGCCGTCGCCATTGCTCCCAGAGGTATATTTTGTAACATGACCGAACATAGCATCGTTGTACACGTACATTTGTTAGGATTAGTATTGTATTCAAATATTGTTATTAAAATACAATTGAAGGATGAAATATGGTTTAGTGTCGAGGTAACATCAGAGGGAAAGCATAATAGTGCTAGGTACCTGTATGAATTTATTTTATGTACTTCGTTTTGGTTTGGAATAACTATCCATACTGATATTGATTATAAGTTGTTTGATTTATCAAGAACCTTCTCCTGACAATAACAAACCCACCAAAAACAGAATTATTAATATCGGTCCAGTCGCTCACGCGTGATCTCGTGGCCAAGGGAAATAGGAATTCATTTTTATATATAAGATTAGTAAATTTAGAGGTTCCGTTTCTTTAAATTTTACTAGATTACACACAATACAATATACCTTCTAAAATATTTAGCATCTAGTTAAAGATGTGAAAAAACTTAGTACAAAGGCTATGCAGCTGGAAAATATGATTTGTAGATATAAACTATTCTAACATGGCGCGTCCCTCCAAATTACTGTTTCTGTGTTTATGTGTGTAGTCATATCGTTACAAAAGAGTTTGTATGTAGTGGTAACTATTCGTCCAGTAGCAGGCCGCGTTTTCAGTATCTTACTTATTTTGTTAACAGTTTTGTTGGTCAACTAATAACATAATATAACTCAAAGAGAATTATTAACTAGCCGACCGTGCAAGACAACAGACGTGCGTGTCATTATCATAGAGTACGTCAGTGCAGTACTAATAATAATAATGAGCGATTAATAACGCCGCTAGTCTAGCAACAAATCCTTGCATTTGTTTTTGTTTGAGGGCCATATCAGTACACACACTTAGTGGCGAGTATGTAAAAACTTTCACAAATACATTTAAAAAGTTTTGAGCTTTGGAGGGGCACGCCATGTTATTGTAGTTGATCTCTACTTATATACAATGCATAGAGATTAACAGCTAACGCTCTACGCTTTATAGCTTCTACACGAAGCGGTCTTAGCGAAGGCTTTATGCTAGATGAATTATGTATGATTGTTTCGTTTGAATGCAATCCATTATAATGTAGGTACATAAATAGCACTGTTTTATTTAGGTCATCATTTCGATAATGCATCATAAAATTAATAATTACCTACAACCGATTTGACAGAATTGTGAATACAATAATTAAAATAACTGACCGCAGAGCATCTGCAACTCAGATATGGGATAAAGTTACTAGGGCAAGACAGTCTGGCCTATTTAAATATCTTCTCTGCGTCCACAACTTTTATATCACCCTTATTCGGAACAAGTGCAAACAAACAATGCAGGCAATTGCATGGTTGCAGCGCGGCACAATGCAATGTTGTTGCATGAATAGCTTTATTAACTATTTCATTTCAACTCCACAAACTATCTTCATTAAACTGTTTAACACTATAATGATATTATATCCTTTAAGCGAGCTGTTTTTTTTTACAGTGAAAACTAAAATTTAATTTGTTCCTAAGAAGTTTTTTCCCTTTGATATCATCTGGTTTTAAGATCTCACCTACAAAGGAATCATTGTCACAAAGAAAGTATTTTAATTTCTCAGTAGAACTTATGGGCCTCGGGGAAATCTTAGGGAAGTCTTTTAATAAAAATCAATATGTATTAAGGAAAATTGTGACGCAGCTTAGTGTTTTAACATAATCGGATTTGATAATTATGCTGGTTAACAAATAAAATATCGTACATATACCTATTACCTACCTTAAATAATATAATCTAAAAAAAATGCTTTGCTAAGTAATAATATATTACTTTGTTTAAAGTTTCCAAGAAATAAGCTAACTTTGTTTATGGCAAATTTAAAATGATAGCATAACAACTGGTATAAAAAAATATTGCGACAGTTGAACAAAGTACTGCAGTTAAATATACCGCTTTATTTGTGAATTCATTGTATCATTTTCATGAAAGGCAAAGCAGTTTTAATAAAAGCGGTTTTATAACTTCTAGAAAATAAAATGACTTGAAGTTCTTTTATAATAACATTCAATATGATGTAGGTAAATACGTTGAAAGGAAGAGACTTCTGGTAATCCAGTTTCAGTATAAATATTTGCATTGGAATTGAGAAGTAAACACGTTCGCTTCGGCGCTGAAAAGTATCGACTCTCGACATCGATTTTTATGTGTATTTTTTAATGCTTTTCTTTTAAATTATCTGTGCTTTATTTATACCATTACTATAAACCTATAGTCATAATAATATTTATAAATCATGATAAAATTTAATCATTGCCATCTAATATTAACCTGTTGGGCGTCGCCACCATTTAATACAGCTTTAATAGATTTCCCTTTATAGTGGACAACCGTGTGACGGCATTTAAACGCTTTTGTTTCTGGGTACTTATTTTGAAAATTTCATGTAGAAAAACAAAGTTAACTAGCTAGCTAGCTAGCTATCAGTGACCTCCGCTGTCAGATGGCCGACGCCTAATAGGTTTTGTAAATGTTTGCTAGCTATTGAAGGGGATTTGATTAATTTTAAACATCGTAGGTATTTGATATTACATAAAAATGAATGAATGAAATATTTTTCATTCAAATAAGTATACCTTACAGGAACTCATAAATTGTCAGACTCGGTTCGGAAGGTAGCTTTTGCTGAGAAGAGCCGGCAATAAACTCAGCAATTACTCTTTTCAAAATAATCTTCATAATTTACATAAAAAATGTATCCTGCAAGAACGAGCGTAGGGCTTTTGTCATTAAATATTGTAGTTAGTATATTATTACTCTGTGATTGTAATAAGCCTTCTGTACTAAAACGGTCTTAATATGTTCCTTAATTATTTTTGTCAAGGCAAATTTTAAAGTGTAAGTAAGAGAGATCTAATTAAAATAGCGAACCATGCACTTTTTTGAGTCGGAAAGTAGTTCAGTTAGTCTAGTAAGATAATTCTATTACTAGACCGTGCTCGTATCATAATTATTATTACTATATCCCTGTATATAATAATTATATCACGGCAACAACTATCTTAAGGCGAAATTTATACCGTTAGTAACTTAGCTAAATATTAGCTAGTTTTACTGAAAGTAAATAAAGTTGGAACAAAAACTTATAGAACAGTCCTTTACAGTTGAATTTACATACCAAGTCGAACTTTAGTAAAGAAAATATTGTCAAACATAATACCTAGGTACAACTACAACCAATGTTGCTACAACAAGCTAGACATTGTTCATAATTGTGCTTGTTATTTGTGTATTAATTACTTTTCAGGTATTTATTCAGAGTTAGAAATACAGTGCTGCTGTAATATGAACAATACCTAATATACATATAATAGAGCTTGCCATACATGAACAATATGACAATAGTGCTAGACTTCTATCTTTTCTTTTTTATAAAGTATACCGATAATAGGCCAGCGTAATATTTTTTTTATTTAAATAATTTCATTTCACACTTAAACCTAATCGTACAATTGAAAACATCAAATAAATATTACCCGTTTTAAGATTGTAACAAAATAAACATTTCACACCTTTAACTTTTCAATTTATTAGCAGATGTCAAAGACGTACGTTGAACACATATCTGTGGATTATGCATAGCACTTGTGTATAGTGTGGGTTGTTAGTAAGCTGTTTGCATTGGTCATTTGTCGAGGCGGCTTATCGGACATTATTTGCTCTTGCCGAGCCGATTCAATTTCCTAGCTCGACCCAAATACGGAGTCTACATGGTTGGGAGGCGACGAAGGTATACTGTTTTGTATATAGTTTCTCGCAACGGCTATAAAAATGTGAGCACTAAACTGAATGCGGAGAGCATCTGTAGTAAAAATATGGAGGGGTTTCTCGTTATATTTTTTTATGAATGCTATGATTTGTGGTTTTAGGAACGAAGTAGCGAGACATATGGGTCCAAAGACTGATTGCCTTGTTGTCACGGTATTAACATTGTATTAATAAGCTTATGCGACATAAACTAAATAAATGTATATTACTCGCATTTCCATTACAACCTTTGTTTGAGATCAATGACCGCGTGTGAATATATTTTATATGTCAACTAATAATAAAAACTGTTTACACAGTCGAGTCTGTTGTAACAGTAAAATAAAATAAACTAATTAATTTAAATATTTACAATTCCTTCGTTTCGATTTTAATTACATTCACGCAAACAAAATAACTAAAACAAAACGAAACCTTTTCAGTTTATTTTATATATGAAAATTAAAAGCAATTGGACCCTCTCAAAATCGAATCGCTCAGTATGCATAGGTAGTTAATCTGATTGTAGCGGTTACATACGACCGTTTGTTGGGTTTTAAATTTTTGCACACAATTTGTTCGGATATTACGGTTTGGGCGAAATGCCTACTACGAGTAAATAATTATTCAATTATATATTAATCCATACATTTTAAATATTGTGTCATTGTCTATTATACCTACAGGATGATTAAGTATGATATCAGTGCAGTGTTTCCAAGTGGATACAAATTAGGGACCTTCAAGAAACCGACAACGTACCTACTTGCGACTCACTTGGTGTCACAGGTATTCATGGGCAGCAGTGATCATTTTCCATCAGATCCTAATATACCCAACCAAAATCTCATGCTTTTATTTAAGTAGGTACTATTGTACCCTAAATATACAAACGTTGTATCCAAGAGATCTGTTCGATTTATCTCTAGATATTGGAGTATTAATGTGTTAAATGTTACCCACGTTTCCAAGAAAAAGAAACTGTTTGAATATAATTGATATGTACGACGCAATATCTATATCTGTAACACTTATTATACTTCATATGCTAACACATTTATTGATTTATTCTTCCGCCCTACGGTTTCACCTACGTTTCCTTGGCATAAAAAGTAGCCTATATATTAATCTAGGGTTTCAGCTACCTCCATATAAAATTTCGTCAAAATTGGTCAAACCGTTTGAGGGTGAGAAAAAAAAAACATCATACTTTCTCACAAACTTTCGCATTGCGTTATAATATTAATTATTAGGATGCGTAATACTAAAATACGATTTAAAATTTTTACCGATCCTGTTAATACTGATATAGCTTTATTACAAATAATTTTATTTATATTCTGAAATTGATATGAGAGAAAGAAACGTATTTATTTTTCTGATCACACAACGTGTTGAGGCCCAAAAGCCACGCGTCTTTGTTTGTTATTTTTATTCTGCCATCCTTTTCATTCTTATAGCATTTATATTGTACTTTTGCAAAAGCATTTTATGTTTGCTTTTGGTTTTAAATTATGATTATACATATATGTATAGTGCGAATATATTAAATAATAATAATGTATAAATAGTTTGGTTAATAAACAATAAAAATAAAATATGCCATGAAATATACGAGGAAATTCAAATTGTCTGATTCTGGGAATATATAATAGAGCTAATAATCATATAAGTACTGATTGAAGGAATACAAAAAGTCATGTCCTTCGGTTTGGGACTCGGTCAAGCGTAGAAGTGGGCAGTATTTTCTCACGCGATGTGAACTGAAATAAAAATTGATGAGATCCGAATAAATAATAAACCGGGGAAAATGCCTACCAGACCTCTCGAGATTAGCGAGGAGTCGACCTCCAAGAACTTAAGTAATATCATGATTTTCCCAAAACTTTTAATACGTATGAATTTTATATTTATTTTCTTCATGGAATAAATAGGTCTAGTATTGTGAGAATTCTTTGGTTAGCTCAACATTAATCTTGTAGGTAATAATAATTCAATAAGCATGTGAATATTTTATTTATATACATTCTCAAATTGAGTATACCTATAACACAATGATTCAGACAATCGAGTCTTTGAATAGTCTCGAGTTTGATATTTACAACAGATAGATACTTACTGTACTGATAATTAATGCATATAGGTATAAACACACATATTGTACACAATGTACCAACAGGATAGGCCTCGGGTCGTTTATCTCATCTAAAATGAAACATGTGTCTACATGAAACAAATTAATACTCACAGATATAATGTCGTTGAAAATTTCTCCCACAATCATTCCCTGGGGACAATTGATTACGTGGCCTAACATCCGTTCATCAATTGTAGGGAGATAAACGTCAAGCCGAGTTTGCAAATGACAAATGTTTGCTAATGACTCGCTCGGTGAAAACCGAATAATTTCGTGAAAATTTTACAGGCCGCCTATAATGGCCGATGGAAATAATAATTATGATTGTTATAGGTCTACCTTTAGAGAGCGTCGTTAGTAAAATTGAAATACATTTTAATTCTCCCGAATCGTCGTTAGGTCGTTCCAACATTTGACTATTGCTCCTTGAGAAAATTTAAATAAAAAATCAAACTACAATTTGGTATCTATTTTTTTTTTGGTTTCGAATATTGAATGAGCAATAAGACTTTCTATAAGGGTGAATAAAATTGTACAAGGTTCCGTATTCAATCGGGGTAGCGATAAGACGCAGCACAATGACATGAGTACTCACGCCGTTAACGGCAGCATTAAAAGGGTGCTTAACACTCAACGGATTGTACCCTGTGAATAATGGCAAAAGAATAGCTGAAGGGGCTACCATTTTTAACGTCGGCTGAAAAGACTCGTAACTCGGTAGTCATTCAGCGCAGTAATGTGAGTTACGTGACATCCTATCGAGCACGTAGCGTGGATCGGTTCGCTTTACTCTGGTTTCCAGTTTTGCGATCCTCCCAGCCATCGGCAGTGATGACGTTTGCGTTTTATTATGATCACCCAATACATAAAAGTATCTATATATCACTTGGTTATGTTACTATTTAAATAAATAATATCAATGATAGAGTTAAAAGAAAATAAACCAGTTTAAGTAATTTAGATAACTTATAGTAATACAAACAATTAAACGTGTTTTGATAATATTAATTAAACAGTTTTTTTATGTCAGAAGGTTGACAAGCAGGCAGGCGGTCCACCTGGTGGTAAGTAGTTACTGTCGCCTATCGCCATTTGCAATATCAGAGGTATTGCCGACCTGTTACAATGCCACCAAGGCATCTGGCTCTCAAGTGCAATTGCCGGAACACACCGGTAGATGCTTGGCGACAGATTTTCAACTTGAAGGTGGTAGCCGGCCAGGCGGGTACTACAAAGTACCCTAACACCGTGCTTTAGTTTTCTCACCGTTTTCCTTCACCGAAAGCTCAAGCTCATTGTAGGATTCGAATCGACAACCTTCGTCGCGGCATTCGACGACACTACCACTGAGCTATCATCGCCTAGAAATATTTATAATTAAAACTTATTTAGTTTATCAGCCAAGTGCTACTCCTTCCAGGTCGTCGACTTCATCATCCATTCACTTCTAGTCTGCGATCACTAATCCGCTTGCTAAGCGTGTGTGTAAAATAGCAACTACCTTCCAATGACTTACTTTCAACAATAAACAAATTTCTTCAATACAATACGTAAAATATATTAATATTATTCTTTCTGACTGTTGAATGCTAATAAATTTAGAATGGTCTCTGACATTTTTATAGAAAATATTTTTCCGGTAAAAGCTTTGTCATGAGAACGTTGACCAATGAGTACCTACTAGTCAACTTTAGCAATAGACATTCCCCTCACGTATATTTGAAGGAGAAATGCATTCGTTCCCATAACATTTATTCTTATAATAGAATAATGTATGAAATCTATTTTATTGGAAATTTTCTTGAGAGAAAACCACTTGTTAGTTTTTTTTCCACCTAGCTCAATATGATTTTATCATGACCTCATAAAGTTACAATTACATTAAGTAGGATAAACTTGCTATAATACTACATTTTTATAAGATTGTATAGATTCTTGAAAAAATACCTACATAACCTACTTTCTACTCATTATAAGCCTCTTTATTGAAATATAAATAAAAAATGTATGTAATGGATTCCGTAAACATAATTCCATTTCTATTGAAATGGAAACCATAATTCCTGACTCAATAAAAGTTCCTACAGACGGGTAGGCGTAATAAAATATCCCTCATTACAAGTAAGCCTATTGAAGGTGGGCCGTTTCGTGATATAATAATAATATTATCTCGGATTTTGCGAAGTACCAAATTTCCCTCGGTTAAATGGGGATTTTTTATCCATATCAGCCCCACATGTTTTGGCAATGCGGGACACGTCCCTCTATAGAGCCATGCACACCAGTGTCGCTCTTGCAGACAAGAATTGCCCCCTTTATGGTTCTATGGCGAAGATTTTATGTCTTCCACTTACGTACATTGACTTCCGAGGTCGACAATTTCCTGTATTCTAAACGTGTTACGTTTGTGAAAGACTTTAGAAAGAAAATGCGTCGTCTAAATGCGGGGTGCGAGCATTCCTTCGACGTAAATCTGAGTAGCTCATATTTTATGTATTGGAATTATTTTACGGTACCCACATGGGAATATGTGTTGTAAAGTAAATGGTGCCTATAAAAATGATTTTACGAAAGTAAACAAAGGTATACTAGGGTCTTGGTATACGACAATGTAATATGTTTGTTGTATGTTTTGTTACGCTGTAAAAGAATTTGAAGAAAACTTGTTTTAAGTAATAATCTCTGAAAATTATGACACAGATAAAGATTTGTTCTATCTGATATATGAATTATCTTTAAAATTTACTAACTTTTCTCTCTGCGGTTTCTCCCGCGATCCCCTATTTTACCCCCTTAGGGATTGAGTCTATCGTCTAAATCGCCTACGTCATAATAGCTATCTGTATGCCAAAGTTTAGCCTGATCTGTCTAGCGGTTTGAGCTGTGCGTTGATAGATCAGTTAGTCAGTCAATCAGTCACGCTTTCCTTTTATATATTTAGATTACACATAATTACTACATAACCTTTCTATGGATCTTATTTTTAAATCAAATCAAATCAAATCAAAAACTCATTTATTCAGTTTAGGCCCTAATAAGGCACTTATGAACGTCAACAGTTACAGTTTTACAATAGACTCTACTACCCTACTACCGGTTCGGAATACACTTGAACTGAGAAGACTCCGGCAAGAAACTCAGCAAGGCGTTTTTTTTTTTGGTGGATCTTTTTTTTTTAAATTTATGTAGGTAATTACAGTTTTTGTCTTAAATATACATAAACTTCATACAATTATCACTTGGCCAGGGGGCTGCAAGTGCAGAGAGAAGCTACTACAACCATGTATTCTTGTCTTCTATGTAATGAGCCACCTTATAGTAGGCCTTGTCGATCAACTTATGTTTAACATGCTCTTTGAATTTATTATAAGACATCTTAGTTACTTCATATGGGATTTTATTATAAAAGCGAATGCAGTTCCCGAGAAAAGACTTATTGACTTTCGCTAGCCTGAATCTAGGTGTAACAATTTTATCTTTGTTTCTAGTATTTAAGTTATGGCGGCTACTGTTTGTGTCAAATAGATTTAAATTTTTACGGACAAACATAATATTTTCAAAAACGTATAGCGACGGTAAGGTTAATATGTCAAATTCCTTAAACCGATTTCGTAAGGATTCGCGAGGACCCAAGCAATAGATTGCACGAATGGCCCGTTTCTGCAAGATAAAGATAGATTCCAATTCTGCAGCAGAGCCCCATAGTAGAAGACTGTAGGACATTATACTATGGAAATACGCAAAGTAAACCAATCTAGCTGTAGCCACATCTGTTATATTTCTAATTTTTCTAACTGCAAAAGCAGCGGAACTCAATTTACTAGCTAAGCTCTCTATATGAGGACCCCATTGTATTTTACTATCTAATGTTATGCCGAGAAAAACTGTCTTATCAACTAGTTCGAGTCTAACATCATCGACTAGGACATGACTGTCATTCCTAACAACATTGGGGAGAGAAAACCTTATACACTTAGTTTTAGAGGAATTAAGCATGAGATTATTGGCCGCAAACCATTTCGATATAGTGGATAACGTGTTATTGAGATGCGTAAGTTCTGTGTCTTTTCTATCCACTTTAAAAATTAGCGAAGTATCATCTGCAAATAAAACTATATCGCACAATTCATTTACCATATAGGGCAGATCATTGATGTATGCCAAAAACAAAAATGGGCCTAAAATTGATCCTTGCGGTACGCCTGTTTTAACTAAAGACCCTGAAGACGTAGTACCGCTAATACCTACTTTTTGTTGGCGACTGCACAGATAAGATGTTACAAGATCTAGTGCCACTCCACGAACGCCATAGTGTTGAAGTTTTAAAACTAGGGTGTGTGTTTAGTTAATAAAACGTTACTACATCGTATGTAAGACAGTAAATGAAAAATCGAAAGTACTAGCAAAATTTTATGCAAACTGCTTCTGGAACCACTAGGTGGAACCATTATGGGAGTAGAAAGTACTACCACGGAGGTGAAATTAGAATTATTTTGATTTATAATGAGTTTCTTACCGTTTCTTTACTGTTGAAGATTGACTTTCTGAAGTGATGGTAACTTATCAATAGCCCACGCATGAAGGTCAAAGCTATTTGGAGCGCTCCTAGGGCCGAAACTGAATAAATAAATGGCTTCAAAAGTGACTTTGACAATCCAACGTATCAGATTAGTCTTTCATTTTTTTTGGACGTTAATAACGTGAGCAATTGGACAATAAAAGTCATAAAATGATAAGTACTTATTAGAATACTGGCGGTATAAGTACCTAAATCGTTTCAAACAACTAACTACTACACCGCAAATTGGTAAACAAGCACAATTAAAACCCTTTACAGTAATCATAGGGTTGTTTTAAATAATGATTAAACTCCTAATGTTTGTTACAATGTTACTATAGATAATATTCTTCGGAGTATCGAACCGGAACCAATGAACAAAACAAACAATCGTTGGAACTCCTCCAAAACAATGTCTGGTATTGGAGCCAAAATGAGCGGATAGTAGCATTTCGCTAATAAATTTGATTTCTGATTCCAGTTTTTATGACTTAATCACTTTCAATTTACCGTCCATATCGAAGAAATTTGATCATCATCAACTTTTATGGTAGCTGTTAAGGATCATAGAAAGGGCCTCATTAACGTCTATTAGCGCTAATTATGATACGATCTTTAATTGCTAATAGTTTTCAGGTTTATTTCAAAACTAGCTTACCGCCCCGCGGTTTCACCCGCGTTTGTAAACCAGATGTAAAGAAGAAGAAGTGTATGTGTTAATCTAGAGTGTCAGCTAGGTACCTCCATAACAAATTTCATAAAAACTGGCCCAGCCTTTTGAGCGTAAAGATGTAACAAACACACACACTTACAAACTTTCTAATTATAATATTAATAGTATTAGAGTACTTATTATATATTATAATATCAACAAACTCTTTGCTGTGTCAGGTTTTTATTTAAAAATCGTGAAATATTTTAACATCACATAACTTTTAATTTATTAAATTGAAAATGGTTTTATATGTATGTACGTCTTTGTATATTACAACGAGTATAATTGCTAGTTTTTCATCTGACTCAATAATCTGTACGCCCATGTGTATAGGTACATTTACTATGTTTGGTTACGTAGTAAGACAACAAAAAGAGGCTTTACCCGGTTGCTAAGGGCATTAGCCCGGTAATCTTTATTAACGTACCGGCCACCCAACACTCGTTTCATGGGGGCTTTAATACACAGTCATTCACCGCAAACAGAATTTTCTTTGACCTCAGCACTAAATTGTATATTATACATAGATAACTGACGTGTCTGGACGGACCATCTATTCAAATGGCTGTCCGTCCATTGATCCATTCAATGTGTTCTAATGAATACCAGTAATTTATATATTTGAAATGTAGGCATGTTGGCAGGTTAGTGACCTATTTGAAACTAGCTGTTTCCCGTGGTTTCACTCGTATACCCGGGATAACAAGTAGCCTATAACCTTCGGGGATAATGTAGCTTCCTACTAATGAATGATGTTTTTGAATAGGACTACTAACTACGGAGATTAGCGCGTTCAAACAAACAAAAAACTTTTCAGCTTTATTTATTAGTATAGAGATATAGATCCTATGCCGATAGAAATTGATATAAAATACTATCTTGGTTTATAATGATATTATTTCACGCCCACATAATTTATGTTTTTAAGAATTCTAATTCCAAGTACAATTATTAATTCATTTCACGAAAATACGATTCTAAAATTAATTAACGGTTATCGAGTTACTCGTAGTATAATAACTAGAGATTCGTAGCTCCCATAGGTCAGCGGTTCGTAGCACACCTACGACCCTCGTAGCGACCTGCGTTATTATGGAGCTGTTCTCTCTGATAACATTATCCCGCGATAGCGCGCTACGAACGTGTTCACGACTTTGTGAAGGATTCTCACTAGTAAGGGATACAATTTAATGCGTTTGTTATACAAAGGAACTATTGCTTTGTTTCATATTAGTTACAAGTTATATGACTCCGAAATATTACGACATTTAAAAATAATATTAAGAAACCATATGTTCTGCGTGACATTTTATTCACTGCTAGTATTTTTTTCATGGATAAATATTTACTAAAGATAGGCTTATATTTGAGCACAATCTCTGTGGTCAGTGATGGTATAGTGAAAATATGCCGAAGGTAGTCAGTAAACAAATTGTAGGAAGGAACTAGCTCTCAAGTGAAGCTCTCGGAACACACCGATTGGTCTTTGGCGACAGATTTATCATCCTGGGTACTACAAAGTACCACCGTGTTATGGTTTGCTCATAATATTTCCTTCACAGAAAGTTCAAGCGCATTGTAGGATTCGAACTTGTGATTTTCCAGAATTCAATGTCACCATCACTGAGGCATCATCGCCTTATAATTTTAATATAACAATAAAAAAATCAGTTCATATTAATATTTATAATTATTTACAACATACCTATATATACAAACAGATCTGCTGCTGCCGATCAACGGTAAGGTTCTCAGAAGGATGGCAGCGTTCCCTCTTATTATTATTATAATGTTACAAATACACAGATTACAGAAATTGCTGATCTCATTTGCTTTTTAATCTCTGTAATCTGAATGAGTTTGTATGCAAATGATGTTGTCAGCGCTCTTTGATATCTCTATTGTTTTGTTTTTTATTATATTCCATTTATTTCACGACTAAATTCAAAAACGGTGCGTTATTGTTTAAAGAACAAAGATCTTTGTTTAACACATTTTAGTAGGTAGGTACTTAAGAAATAGATAAAGTTACTATTTATTTTAATGATATTTAAGAAGACCTATAATAGGTACTAAGTATTCTTTGTATTTTGTTAGTATATTTAATATTTTTAAATACCCTTTTGCAATGAGAATTCATTGACTCATAAACTGATGGAATAGTTTGTCGTATAGTTAAAACAAGTTTCATCTTGGTTTTGTTTTCTTAAACTTAGCAAATGAATTCGAAGACAAACTGCTCATTGAAAAACCGAGCTTTCAGTTCACGTTTCTTCGCAAATTACAATTTCTTTGTTTAATTAAAAACATGGAGTTGTTTTATTAGTACTGTTACTAGACAAGAGCTTACAATGGCTAACAGTTGAATTCAACAATTTTATTTTTTTACTAATGGTTCTATATTTAGCCTAAATATTTGACACTCCTTATATGGTTATTAACAACATTCATAGCCTGTAAGTATGATACAAAACCATTAGGGAAAGTGGCTTGTTACTTCAATATTTTTGACCTACATTAAAAATAAGTCCGCAATGCCAAGATTTTATAGCGCATAAAATTCCTCTAAATAACCAGCGCATTATAATGTTAGGAAGAGCCCTGACATTAACTGATAACTGAGACCGCTTCAGGCTAAACCGTTAGTAAAAAAAAAAACATATAAAAATTTCGTCGCGTCGAAGTCGCGTCGCTTATTAAAATAACTGCAAAGAAGATTGTCGCCTGAGGCTTGTTTATATTTTAATGTATACTTAAAAGTGAAATATGCGGTCGCACGAGACTTTTAACGTTATTAATAACATCCTTTCCATTGTTTTTAATGAACAATGTCACAGAATAAAACATTTTTGTGTTGAACGAATAATAGCAGCTTTAAATCTTTTCAGGCAATACTCCGAATAAAACTTATATCACCATAATTATCTTTGTAGTAAATATTTTGTATTTATCACTATGTTATTACTTACCTCGGTACACCTTTGAATTGCTTTTAGTACTCTAAGATAAATATTCCCTTGATAACTCTATTTTTCCTTTGAAAGATACATTGGTCTTGGGTACTTGAAAACTCTAGACATAAATTAATTTAATATCATTACGTAAATTGAAATTATACGCTTGGATAAAATGTACGGTATAATATGAATATGTTTTTTTAATACCTGAGATTAGAAAGCCTGGGTAGCGTATGATTTTATAACAGAATGACTTAATTAATTAATGTTTTCTTTAACGTAACGCTTCAACCCTTGGGTTCAAGGTGATGATAACATTTGAACATGTGAAGTTAATTAAAGTAAAATAAATTATGGTTTCTAAAACTTTTCGAGATTTTGCAATTTTTTTTTTATATTTGTCTGTCTATACTTAGAAATCTATTACATACAAATTTAGAGCGTTACTAGATACTGAATTATTTTTATCCTTATGTGCTGTAGGGGCACTGATTTTATGGTATAAAATTATCATTTATAGGTTACAAATTACACGCTTAGCAAATATTTGCGGCTTACAGAGACTCAAGATTAATAAATACACAAAAACATACAAAAAATAAAATGTTAACGTATTTTGATTACTAGAAACGACAATGTTAAATAAAAAAAAAATGTTGTGAAATAAGTTTTTGTCCATTTGTTTGGGATAGTATCTATCACTGTCAGACTGCAGCTAAGTGAAGGAGTGATGTATAGACCTCAGAGAGCCTGAGCCTGTGACAATTCAGTAGTTGAAATCACTGTTTGGTTTATTGCCATTTTTAGGAACAAACAATCAAAAAAATATAAGAAGTCAAAAGCCTAAATAAGGCACTAATCTTGAAGGTATAATTGTCTCTACCACGATGAAGACTTTGGCGAGACATGTTTTAATTCTTTGGATCTTTCTTTTGAATTTATGATTCTTTTTTTTTACTACAACTATAAGCGTGTGTTTGACCACAATCTCACCGAGTAATCGAGGAATACATAAAAAAAGAAGATTCCGATGAAATGATAACTTTCTCCATTTTAAAGTCAGTTAAAAAGGAATTTAAAATTCTGACAGACTGTGACCCTATTTTATTGCCGACGAGTGTACCCATGTCGTTCTACATGAGATGATGAATTTGAACTTTCTCGCTTTACTAGCTCAACTTTGTTCGTAACGGTCGATTAACTTGAGTATTAACTAAGTTGTTCAACCCTTTGGTCCCACTATTAACAACCTTGTAATTTGCAACTTAATTATAATTCTAATATCTCTATAGAATAATGTTGCTAACTGAATGCTAAGTCCATAATCATACATAAGTAATATTACACAAAAATAATAAGGCGGAACCATTGCAACTAAGTGTATAGAGTCGATCCGGAAATAATGACTCGACAAATCAGACAATATCGTATCGATAACTACTTACACCGACAAATGAGATTTAACCCGAACACAAATAGTCGCAGTCGAACAATGGAAATGACAAATTGGGATACGCTAGCATATCGATATTTTCTTTGTTCGATGTAATTTTTCGAAGGGTGCTACGAACAAAAGCTTTTTGTGTAACTGTATATTAAGCTGAAAGCTAATAAACAGGGTATAACTTTTGTAACATTAGTAAATAAACAATAAACCAATCAGGTTGATATGCAATCGTATATAACTCATATTATTCTCAAGCGATCTTTATATGGCTCAGTTGCTTTAGTAAGTAAATATATTTTTTATTTTATTTTCATTCTTCTAGTGTCAATCTAAATCAAGAGCCTAAATGGCTTTCCTTGTTCTTGTTACTAATTCTGTATATTTCCAATCCTAATCACATAGATTGACAGTTATGAAGATTGATATTTTAGATTGTGAGAAATTATTTAAATCAATCAATTTGTTAATAAGAAAGCCGAACGACGCAATAGTTAGTAAACAGTAAAATAATTTTATATCAACAATAAATTTAATTACATTCTCAGAGAAAATTGGTTCTGAAATGTTTTAGTATTTTTTAGAAGCAATCTTATTCATTCACAGGTATGTTAACATTTGTATCGCAAAGAAGCAAAAATAAGTATTTTAAGGTGGAGATAAAAAAGTTCAGTTGGGTTTAGACGAAAATATTTGGTTGGCCACTAAAACTTTTTAATAAGATAAGATGTTAAATAAAATTTTGCTTACTTAGATCAGAAATTCTGTCAGATCTTGTGTATTTAATGGATTTCGAAAACTGTTAACGTAAGAAAATTCTAGTACGCTTTTTACGACCATCACTTAAAAACTTAAGGACTTTTTTTTCAATCTCATTACCCGATTTCCAATTTAAGTAACGCTGTTTAATTTACTGTGATAAAAAGTTACGGTAACTCATTAATTTTATTTTTCCACTATTTTTTTACAGGAACTGCACAAAATGTGAGAATAGTGTCACTACAATAATTACGGCCGGCAACGTGAAATACATTTATATTTTCTGTTCAGCATTATTGCGTTTCTCGAGCTGGGCTTTATACCTACATTATATTAGTACTACGTACCGTGTATTGCTTACAAATGATATCCGACATTATTGAGCAGTTTTCATGTGCAAAATATTATTAATAAAATCATTTTTCGATTCCGACTGATAGATCCAGAGATTAGTGCGTTTAAACGAACACTCTTCAGCTTTATTATTAGTATAGATTCTGTGCTTTTACTATCGCCATTAATAAAGCTGCCTAGACTACTCAGAACAATAAGGAAGTTGGTTGTTTACAGTTCAAAAGCTAAAATATAGTTGCGTGGACTGCTTTACGATAACAGCTTTTTTGCGGTCATATTTTTTTTTTGTTTTCGTTTCACGGCTCACCAGCGTCCGACTAATAGCAACCTATAAATTCTAGATTTCCTTTTATTTTCACTCATTCATCGGGAGAGTTATTTACACTGGATATTTGTTTCCATAACTAACTGAATCTGTCAGGAAAGCGTTTCCACTCGTTAAAATTGAACTTTTCTGGTTTCCATGATAACAATTAACATTCAATGATAATTTTATGGGTAGGTATTTTGGATATTATTTTTGGGTTTCGTTAAAAAAAATAGTTATGTGTGATGTGTAATGTGATGTGATTAACTAGATTGAGTACATTATTATATATGTATATTTTATTATTGTAATGAGTGTCCTACCCTAATAATTGAAGTAAATCAAAAATATTTTATTTAACAAAGCTCAGGATTTTACTTTGAAAAGTAAATTTTGTCAGCTATAATTTATTTTAAATAAACAGTGAAGTTACAAGGCATAAAAAGATAGCAACATCTGACCAAAAATGTTATTTATTATGTTGCCTTATATTTTATCATAAGACCTTACAATCATGCTATATATTATATCGTAATCATTGTCTCTCATTATCTTCATTTTCCTTAATTATTATAATCTTTATAAGAGTAAATTATTATAGGTACATGCCTACGTCATTTCTAATTACAATACATTTACTCAAAGCTAGAGCGGCGTTTACACTGCAGAATGTTATATAGCACCTAAACAATATAATACAATGTACTCAATGGTACGGATTAAGTAAATGGCTAGAATAAACATCGCTATATACCTACTAGCGTATCAATGTAACATTACTCATTAGACAAAAGGGCACAGGTAATAGCAGCGACAGCATTTCCTGCGTTAAAACATTTATTATGACACACGAGTGAGTTATGCACACTTATGCTTAACAGCATACCGTCATACTGTAGCGTTGGTAACAAATGAAAACATGCCTGCCTTGCTCATAATCGCTTAATGTTCCTCTCTGAATACATAAAATATCTACATATGTGCGCATCATTATATTTTACGTTGGCAACCTTAATTTGTTTTGTTTCTTTTTTCGTGGTAAAGCTTTTAGTGTCGGTTGTTTAAGCACCTACCTACATTGTTTGGATATATTACCGAAACCGAAAAATTATATATTTTAGGGTAATAAAACAATTGTTCATAATATGTTATGATTTTAAAAAATGCTTCTGACTATAGGCAAATTAACTTTTACTAAAGTTGCTAAAAATATTTGCTTCTACATTTTCTGAGGGAATCTGTACAAATTGACTGTAATATTTATAACTTAAAATATTTTTATAACTTCAAGATTTAATAATTGTTATTGGAATAAGTAGGTATTTAACTAGATTTTTTTATTTTAATTAGAGTCAAGTAGCTGTAGCTGTCAAACACAGATGCTCCATCACAAAAAAAATCACAGAGGCAGTGGGATGAGCCACTCAGCAGGCAAATTCATAACTCTCTTTTGGAGTCTGCTAATAATTCTGCTGAGCGAGCTCGTCTCCTTGCTTCCACCAAATGGGAGTCAGGGCTCTAGCTCCATGCCTTACCTTCCCCCAACATTGGCACGATGCTAGACAATGCGTCATTTAAAATTAGCAGTTGCCTGCGTTTAGGGGCCAAATGTATTGTGCCACATCGCTGCCTTTGTGGAGACAGTGTTGGGCACCTTGGTCATCATGGCCTTTCGTGTTGTCGGAGTGCTGGGCGTATGTCACGGCATGCGGCTATAAATGACGTAATCCGCCGATCTCTTGTCACCGCTGGCGTACCAGCCGTTTTAGAACTAAGCGGCTTGGTGCGCGACGATGGCAAGAGACCGGACGGAATGACTTTAGTGCCCTGGAAGTTGGGACGACCATTGGTTTGGGATGCTACATGCGTCGATACCTTGGCTCCGTCTCACCTTCCAGACACTTCAGTCATGGCCGGTGCTGCTGCCGCCCAGCAAGAATGCCTGAAGCGCCGCAAATATGCATCTATAGGCAATGGATGCATGTTTGTGGCGTTTGGTGTAGAAATACTGGGGCCGTGGGGCCCGGATGCCCTTTTATTGTTTAAAGAGGTCTCCAGGCGCCTTATTGAGACCTCCCGTGACAGGAAGGCTGGTGTCTATCAAGGACTCCGGGTCAGCATTGCCATTCAACGTGGCAATGCCGCCAGCCTTCTTGGCACGTTCACTCAGGGCAGTGATCTGGCACAACTTTTTTACTTGTAAATATTTTGTATTTAATATTAATTTGTATAGAATATTATTTAAATTTTTAGTATTAGTATATATTTAATTAATTGATTATTAAAAATATCTAGTTTACAGTAGCTGTACTAAATGGTTGTGTGAAAATGAATGTGTCAAGTGGATTATTATGTTTTATAATTATAACTAGAATAAGGAACATACAAAACATAAGATAAAACTACCTAATGGTCACCATAGGTAAATTTTCTATAAATATAGATAATCCAAGTAAGTAGAAATGTTGTCTGAAAAGTTTCAATTAATTCTATTATAACTTAATATCTAATAACTTAACTAACCAATCTTATTTTAACGATTCTTTTGGAACTTTTAAGACATTGTCCTTAAAAGTTAAGTAAGTAATGTCCGTTCCACTGTCATTTACCAAAAAATAAAGGTTTTTAGTGACTGAAATCTTTCCATTTAGCTATTATGTAAGATTAGTTAACTTATCTTTTACCTACTTTTTACTTTAATTATTGTTTTTTTTAGCTACATCCCTTATTTAGGCCAATATTGTCTGGAAATTAGCAGTGATATTTAAGTGAAATGAACTTCAAATGACTTTCTGGAGGCGGCAATGGAAATGACTACGATAAACTGTTAAATGTTATTTTTTACCTAGATATTACATTATTTTATGAGTTTAGATGAAGTAGTGTATGAACTGTACATAATTAGCTATTAAAATACTCGTGTGATACTATTAAAAATACTCATACTCGCTTTTTAATTACCCCTATAATGAAACAGTTTCATAAACTATTACGATACATTGTATTAAAATTGGTAGGTAGTTGAATAAAACTTATAAAACAATTTTATACAAAAAGTAAAATAATATATATATTCATAAACTGATTAGGCTGATATTAGGGAGTGACCAAGAAATAAGACAAGCGTAAATAAAAGCTAACAATGAGCCAAGGTTGCCGCAACTCAAAAAGTACCTACAGTTTTATCTCCTTTTGTATTATTATTTCACTTTACTTTAACCTGGTGACAATTATTCATGGAAAATTCCCTTGAACTAGGCTTCTATCTTGCGGACATCGTTTATCTTACTTTAGCCACTTTAGTTAGCGAAAAGTTAGAACATAACCGATTACGGTTTCCGGTTAGGTACGAAAGCGACCTCATCTTGAAAACAGGCTAACTTCAATCATAATTAATATGTTTTATAATTATTGAAAATGTAAGCTAGGTTTTTTTCGTCCAACCTGGAAAAGTGGTGTATATATCATTAAAAATATATTGGCATAAAAACCGTTAGAAGAATACAATTTACATCCCATATTAAAATCTACATAAAACAATGGTAAAACAAAACTAACATTATAATTAATTTGTTATTTTATTTAGAATGTTATCTATATAATGTATTTATCGAAATATCTTTATCATTATCATCAATATTGTATCCACTCTCCACACATTGAACGGAGTGCGATGCGCCACGTAGGTGCATTTCGTATGTATTCTATATTTGAGACAATGGCTCCGATTCTGTTATTTACAAAATTAACTTATTTAATCTCACTATATATCTTTCTAACCAAATACATAAGAAATAGGGATAAAAAATCAATCTTTTCAAATTAGTTCGATTACTTTTGTATCAACGTCAAATCACCACGTTTATTGGTCACGACTATTTATCCGTAAATGACGATGGCTTAAACTACTTAGACAGCATCAAAAATGTACTTTTTTTCAATAATATTTAAAATACAGTGAGGTGATTTGACTAATATTAGCAACAGACTTCATCAATGCACAGCACAACAAACGCAGTGCGGCAAGACGTGATTTCAAACCGGGACGATCTCTACCCACACCGCCCCGCCTCGCACCACATTCAATGTGTGAAGCTCTTTATTTATAATACATAATATTCCATCAGCAGAGAATATCTACATAGTTTATAAGGAAGTTGCACCTGTCTGTTTATCCGCTGATTCCTTCTAAACCACTCAATGGATTTTGAAACGGTTTTCACCAACATGTAGATATTTCTGGAAGATTTAATATAGAAGTTTTTTTTATGTATAGAACATCCTTACGACTACTAGACTAGATATAACCAGAATATCCTAACTATTATAATATGTAAATAAAGAAAATATTGTAATAAATATTAATATAAATTCACTATTTTTTTTAATTATAATAACTGTAACGTAAAAATCGTCTTACAATTTTAATGTAAACAAGCTATTCCCCGCGGTTTTACCCGCGCTCCCGAAATAAAAAGTAGACTATATCCTTCTTAAAATAGGTTATTTGCATGCTAATTTTCATTGCAATCATTTCAATGGTTTAAGCGTGAAAAGGTAACAAACAAACTATTAATAAAGAACAAGTTCACTGTCGCATTTCTAGTG
This sequence comes from Tethea ocularis, assembly GCA_963555595.1. NCBI lineage: Eukaryota > Metazoa > Arthropoda > Insecta > Lepidoptera > Drepanidae > Tethea > Tethea ocularis. The sequence continues at coordinate 5,587,892 of OY741971.1, read as the reverse complement.
TTATTAGTGTGGATAGACAGAAGTAATGAGAGTAAAAGTGGTGCCAATCTCGCTGAGATAAAGAAAGTTAACAGCATGTTTAGGGTGATATTAATACATCACAGTGGTCGGACATCAATTTATCAAGCGGACAGGGGACTGAGAGAGGCCGTACCGATACTGTCTCCAGCTGAAATTACTCGTAACCTCCCTACCCTGGCCTTCATTCATCTTGTTACCATTTATCAATCGTTTGTTAATAACCACCGCGTGACGGGGTACTTATGACCAACTTTGTTTCAAATGATATTGCTTTTCGCCCACACATTTTTCTGTTGGTGATTTGTGAGTGAAGCATTTATTCTGTTCAAGTTTTTTAATCATTCATAAATAATGCTTATACACAAATAAAAAATATATCTCTAACATAAAACAGAACCTCAAAAACTTGTTACGCAACTCGATAGGGCTTTGCACCTCTGAGGTATTAAAAACTAATTAGAAACGGAAAGATTTTTTCTCACCTTTTCTCTTATTTACGAAATAATTCCAAAGAAACAACGAAATTTGGGGGTGAAAGTTTCAAGTTTAATTAGCTGGGTGAAAAGTTTTCCTCTGAGCGAAACAGGGTACACGTTTAATCAATAAAAGCCTTTTAATAAATACGTAGCTTTACGAGTGAGAATAGGCCTGTTATTTTGTCCCTACATTTTGGCATTATTAAGTGAACATATTTGTATAAGCAAAATAATACATTATAAAGTCCATTAAATTCTTCGAAAGATTTTAGTTCTGTTTTTAAATTAATTTTAAGTTGTTCGCAAGAAAATTCCTTTTCTAACTTAACTTTACGTTACGATAGACATCCGTTTCAAATATAATTTCAAAGCGTATTTTGCCCTCTGAGTTCACTTCGAATACTGAAAAATACTTCGTTTCAAAGGACTGGATGTTGGTACCGAATGCCACGGAAATAGTATGCCACGTAAAAGGTACTACGTCGACATGTCACATAGTTGTAAATGGATTGCAAAATCTGTATTTTGTGCCATATGATAATGTACATGTTGAGTCTGTGACTAACACTGTATAGGTATCAGGAAGCAAAATGTCTTATTTTAGTTAATGTAGCGTGTTAAAGTAGATTTATTAATGAATTTTGTTCAGATAAAAGTCAAACGCTTCTTATTTTATTACACATTTAACAACTAATATTAGGTATTAAGTAGACTGTCTGTCTGTCTGTTTAGTCTTATTTCATTATGTTGTTCCCATTGTGTCTTTCCATTAAAAGTAGGGTTCATATATACGATGCCTAGCCAACGCACGTCAGAGATCTTCATTGGGCTTAATTGTAGAGGAAACAAAGTTCTATCTGAAAAGGAAACAACTTTTAATTTGATTAGTTCTTTCCATCTTAACTTGTAACAAGAGTTAGTTTCAAAGTTTTTTCTAGATGCAACAACTAGTTAATGTTAACAAGTTGAAGCTTATTAATTACCGCCTGGTCTACGAGTGCTATATCACTACATACGGGTTTGTTAGCATAATATATGCGCCAGGTAATTAACGCATCGTATTGTGACACAATTTTGATTAATAGTTAAAGTTCAAACAAATTAGCGAGTTGATTGATTATAAGGGTTTTTGACAGGTTGGTACTAGAGATAGCATGTTTGATGTAATAAATTATGCAATAGGCATAAGGCTTCAAACTATACATTAGATAAGTAAGAGCAATTCTCTTTTAAATTCTCTTTTCATTTAATATCCTTCAAAAAACGTTGTATATACTTAATATAATTATATGATCTTGTACAAAACCTTAATCATATTCTACGAATGAATTGAGTTGTAGGTACATGATATTGCATTAAACTTCGTAGTTTTTAAAGGTAATTTACTGAACAGAAGCAAAAGTTCTGATTTGCTAATAGCGCATTAAATGCCAGCAAAGAACTCCTTCATAACGAAATAAAAAGCTGTACGGTTACTCACGGTTCATTTTAAAGCAATCTGAAATACTTCATTCCTTTTTAAACGCTTTGTTAGTTGGTGGATTGCGTTTGTTCTCGATTGCATCTTTGTGCTATTATTTTTTTGTTTTCGGTTTGAATTCAATCATTCATTTGCCATAGCCTCGGATTTTTTGGCTGCAGCATTTGTCTTTTTTTATTTCAATAAAGTGAAAGTTAGTGAGGGTATGAATCTTGAATTTGGCAGAGCTTCGACATAAATTTGCCATTTGAATCTTGTTTTATTTTTTGTTACAGGAAAATGATGTTTGCTACTGCCTATTTAATTCAGATCGACCGATATTCATCGCAAATTATGAGTTATAATATTTTGGTCTTATAACTAAATAAGATATAATACATTAATCTATTTGTCATAGATGTGCGTGGTATTTTACCTATAGTTTAATGGTATAGCATCACTTAGTTAAAATATACCTAACAAGAAATTATAAACGATTAAGAGTTTATATTTTTTTGTAATTTAAACAAAGTCTTGTTACTTTTTGGCGCCTAGCAAAACATTTTTGGCCTAAAATATTTTATTCACGTTAATTTATGCTAAATTGTAAATGCTATTCATTAGCAAATTGTTGGATGGAGTGTTTCCCGTAACTAGACCAAAGAGTCCCTTTTTATGTGCTTCATTAGTATATAATTTAAATAAAATTTTAACTTTAGTACTTGTGGATCGTTCACTGTTTCATTAATGACTTATTTACAAAATCAAACTTTTTATGGTTTGAAGATACCTGAATAAATAATTTTTGTTAAAATATAAATGATTAATGGACCTTTATTCAAAAAATATTATACATATTCATTTTTCTTTCATAATTAAAGTAAAAAAAAAAATTTACGCAAAACCTATTATAACTGCACTAACAATAGATTGAATTTAAAAAAAAAATACTGCTAGAAGGTATTTGAATACAAAACAATAATGCATATAATAATAAGAATAATGTTTGAAATAATAGCAATATGCATAATGAATAAGCACGAGTATGCTTGCTTAAATTTATACGGTATCTTCTGACAACACGGACTTTCCCTAATCCAGTACCATGTACAAAGATTGATAGTCAAACGTGGCTGGATATACGGTACATGACAGGATAAACGTTGTAATTTCACTGGATTACACAATTACATGAATAGATTTACCATACGATTGGTATTCGTAAAGGTGCTCACTGTTGTTGTTAGGGTCATCATGAGATAGATTAAGAAAACACCTGTTAAAAAACATTTGAATGCAGTTTAATTTTGCGATATCGATATTAGATTTTAGGAAACACGAGCTATGATCGACAACGAACTAGGTAAGCGGCCTGTATAAGACAGTCATCATATTGATTAGAAAAATCTTCGAAGTATGCACTAAGAATTTTCAAATTTCTACTTATTGTGTCTAAAATTTAGTTATGTCCTGAGTCTTATGAACTGGTGAAATAGAATCAACTTCATTCGAATACAAGTGCCGTTTTCTTCCCTTTCATTTTTTAAATCTAGTTATATGGGATTGATGATGCACTGAAACCTAAACCTAAACAATTCTGTACAAATGTAAAAAGTTTGGGCAACCCTATTTCCGTCTGATTTGCCTCGCGCGAGCCACAGCGGTACCCTTTTCCTTTTCACAGGAAAATTGGCTTCCGTGTGGGGTTGCTACGTAAATGCATTCCCCTTATATTTGGCAAGCATTTTATGTTTTAGTCATGTGTCCAGTTGGTAAAGCATTATATTTGTTGTTTTTTTCTCAGTGTTTAAGTGTTCAGACAGTTTTATTTTCTGAGAAATTTAGTAGATATTGAAATAAATATATTATATTATAATTTAGGCTTCGTGGGAACGGCGAGACAGGCGAAAAGCTGTTTCCGCCTTTGCCGTTAACTTGGCCATCCAAAGAGGAAACGCTGCCAGTCTGCTGCGAACCTAGCTGTTGATCGGCAGCAGCGGTCGCCTCGACCATTTTTTTTATATATTATTTTAGGTAGGACATACATAAATTTTACGTCATAAATAACTGTAAAACATCATGTTTAAAAAATATTACGTAGTACGTAATATTTTTTTAAACATGTAGATTAAATTATATACGATTAGCATATAATTACTAATCAAATAATGTCCGAACTTAACAAATCAAATTCTACGTTACAAAGGCTTCATGTTCATTGTACAAACATGATTACTTGTATTAACAGCTGTACCTATCAAACGCTAATTAGCTTTGTTGATTTATTTGGCGACTGGTAGCTTCTATTATATACCTACTAATTAGTGGCTGTCAATTACATTTATGATGACCACATGCGTAGATTTAGAGTAATTACTATTTCAAAGAGACCTTGCATACTGCTCTGAAAATAGACTAGCGCTTAGATTTCATTTACTTATTTCATATTTAATGTTAATTTTATTCTAAAATATAGGAAAGGTTTAGCAACCTTTATATATACGTAGCAAGTATGGTGTAGCAGGTTGGCACCTGCTAGCCGCTGAAGCCAAGATTTTTTTATATAGATCAAATACTGTGGCCTATATTTATGAAAAATAAAATTTGTACTAGGATTAACTGGGTAAATATATATTGAAAATATTAAAATAGTTGTTCATGATAGGAAGAAATCTTTGATGACTATATATATATATATGATATAAGTCTAATTTTTATAGTTAATTGAAATATTTTCTACTGTTTCTTATATGAATGTGCTTTTAATAAAGCAAAAAAAAACATCATGCATATTCCCTATTAAGAATCCACTTTGAAGTCGGTTTAAGAATACATAATAAACTAGGTACCTATTACGTGAAATGTGAATTTATTAACGTATATAATTCAACAAAGAATTTAGTTAGGTATTCGGACAAATTTTGTTACGCCATGATACTACGACCACACATTTTAACAAGCTTTGTGTGAGCATAACGTGGGACAGGAAATTAAGAGCCAACAGAATCTCATTATTCCCGTAAAGCTACCTTATTTATATATTTTGAAGAAACGTTATTTGCGCGTTTGGTGTGCAGTATCTTTAGTTATTGTAATGCAGTTATGTTAGATTAATGTTACTGTTATATTTATTGCGTGGCTATTGTTATTTCAGCCTAACTTTGTGTTTATGATGAGATAATTATAGAGCCCTCATTTAGAACTTTTATGCTTTTGTCGCCAAGCACCTTTTGGTGTGTTCTGATAGCAGCTCTTGAGAGCCAAATTCATTCTAGGCTTTGTGTGTTTACCACCATCGGCAATATCATAAAAAAAAACTTTTAGGCCTTTAATTTAGTAAAGGCTGTTACGGAGGTCGAAACTTTTGAGGTTGTCATCGGTTTGGTCAGTTTTTAATTAAGAAGAACCTGCTTGAAAAGTTTACATTTCTCAATGTTTAGAAAATAAAGGCAATATATAATTTACTTCAGCAAGCAAACTTTTAAGAAGTTTTCTGAAATAACATTAAATAAATATACCATTAGATAAATCAATATACTTATACTAGAAATAGTCCCCTATTGTTGGTAATTACATAAATAAGATAAAATAACGTTAAGCTCTTACAACAATCTTTTAAATTCGCCTTCTTTTTGTAACATCAACGTCTTTACCTCGTAGGTACCTTGCCTAAAAAAGCAATGAACGTTACAAAGTAGAGTTGAGCTTATTTCCTCTAAAACGGAGTAAAGTGCTTGCTGATTTCTCTAAAACCCGCATTAGTGCTGAACGTTATCCGTTCAATTTTTATTTCATTCGACATCGACGTTAGCGTCGTAGGCGAAGCTGGGAGGCACGTATTCCGCATATAATTCGCGGGCACTTAAGGTGAAATTTAAACGAATAGGTGTGCGTAAGACTCGGATACGGCCGAGCATGCCCCCGCCTTACATTAAGTTACGTGGTTACGCACCATTAGCGAAGATTTCGCAGTTTCACCCTGTCTCAATTCTGTGGACTATTAAAGGGGAAATTTCATTATAAGAATGGTTCTCCTGAATAAGCGATGAACGCGTGGAGGTGTACCTGAGACTTAACGGCCTGCGCTGATTAAAGATTACATAGGTAGTCTCGCCTCGGATGGCGTTAAATTTAATTTGCTCTTGCCAAGATTATATGGCATAAGCCCGTTCTCATTCAACTTGATTACTTATTTAGTCGGCCTTGAAATTTGTTGAGAATTCGAGGTAATACTTGCTAATTATGGATAAAATTTTCATATCCCCGTTTCAAGTCAAATGTTATTTTAGTTAAATTAAGATGCGATGTTCCAATTGGAAGATAAGATTTGTCAAGTAGATTAATTTATTTGTATCGCCTTGTACAAACACAATAATATTTTCATAAACTTGTGATAAAAAACATTTGCGATATATGAGAAATGATGATTCTGAGATGGAGGTTTTCTTTGCATTTTTTGTTGCAAGAGATTTGTAAAATATATAAATATTAAACTAGACAATATATGACCAGGAATAGCTTTTGACGTAGAACAGTACAATATTGATATAAGATACAATGCTCAACTCTAATGCGTCTTGTTCATTAAAGTACGATACACATAACAGATTCTCGTAGTAAGTACAACTAGTACTACTTAACTTAGAGACATCGTTATCGTGCATTATAAGAAGGAACACAGGCCAATGTTCTTACATAGCTTTAATGTTCCCTTTAGATTACTACGTATCCATGCTTAGAAACTACATACCTATATTCCAAAACTCTTTAGGATTATCTAGATTTGAAGAAGAAAAGGACATAAAAATGTATGATTTTCCAAGCATAATATTTTCAGCTGCTTTTACGTACAGTAAACGGCAGTGAACAAAAGTTAATGGTTACCAGATGCTTAATAACGCGTATGGCCTAGTCTGTATTATTGCTTAGGCATGTTGACATCTCTGACAGAAATAGCCTCCTAGATCAGCTTCGAGGCTTTGTAAGACGTGATTGATGGAAACAAATGAACTTTCATTATGTATACAAACCACTTAGTAGTTAGATGGAGGTCGACCAACAAACCAGCAGCATTCTATCTTAATTTTCTAATTTAATTGTGAACTTTTACCCCCTTAGACTTGAACTAAACAATTTATGTATAATCTTATTACCCTTTAGAGTAAGTTGGAATTTTGAAATGCTGAGAATTTAGTCTAGGTCGGGAAGTAGGTAGAATATTTGGAACTAAGAAGGTAGTGTCAAATTTTGCTTTGGTAATGATGATATTGTTCGTTTTTAGTGTGTTTGTACCTAGAAATAACGAGACAAGATTGTTACTAATTCTTGTACAAAATAATATAACTGTCAGCATAGCCAACATGCCAAATTGGTATGACAACGCAGAGTAAGAATGTGGTCTTATCTTTCAATTTCTATTGAAACGTCTGTCTGTACCAACTGTCAACAAAAATACAAACTCAGACCCATTACGAACGAGTGCCAACGCCAGTTTCAATAAAACCTTATGACCGTATATAAATCTGGGTTTGACTTACCTACTGTAATGTTCACTATCAATATATTTCATACTCTTTGTACGTAAAATATAGAAGTTTTATAAAAATAAAATGTGACGCAGGAATACGCGACGTGAGACATGGTCCTGTTGTATACGGGGACATTTTCTACATGATGTCCGTCTATCCATTGATATCGGCATCTTTAAGCATGTTGACGCATCGAAAGACAATTACTGAACGATGTCTTCACTTCAGCACTTCGTGGTATGAACGGGTACTACACGCACACAGGAAGCATAATAAGTAGGCCACAGCGGACGCAGGTGGTGCGTTTTGGAAGCCCTGAAATTATACTTACATTAATGCTCTACTACACATTTCAATTTAGTTTTTTTTTATATCCATCAATTTTATTAAATTGCCTGTTTATACGGAACCCCTGATCTTTATACTTGAGTAGCTTTTTCAATTACTTGCTTTCTCGACCAAATAGAATGTGCACAACATTTCAAAATAGACGGGGAAAGTATAAAGAGTAAAAATCAACACCCACGATATAAATCACGTCACTTACACAGTTTAAAAGCTGGGTTTGACTAATGGCTCTCTTTTCAAAGGTTTCAAGTCAAAAAGCTTTTGATTTGATTTTATCTGTTTGAATAGTTACAGAGGCCAAGGTGTCCTTACCGTATTCAAAGTCATGTTGTATTTATAAACGGCGAGATTTTTTTTGATGTTGGTAACAAAATGGCAATAAATTTAAATATATATATAGGTATTTGTTTACACATATCGATAATTTTGTTGTTCTGACGCTAAAAACATTAAACACCTCCATACTAATCAATCTAATGTAGAAGTTACTGGATATTTTTGATATTAATCTTCTTTAGGTGCGATGGGAGTAAAATTTCAAAGTCAATTTGAAGTTACACCTGAAAATCAGTTTAAGTGTATTCTACCTGTCGACATTTGTAAGTGCCTTATCAGTGCATAAATGATTTTAGAGTTTGAGTTGAAACGACGTTGCTAGATGACGATCGTTGCTGAAGCATCTATAGAACCGTATAAATCTTTAATATAAAATAAATTATTATTATTTTGTACTTTAATCATTATAATATATGTAATCATTTGGTAACTGTACGGTAATAGTAGTTGTGAATCCGAAAAAAAAATAGTTTTTTTTTTTGTAAATTTGTTAAAACTATTTGGGCTTCATTCTCAAAAATATAAATTTTTAGGTTTAATTATTAAAAGAAACTCGTAAATCTGAATTAAACTTAACTAACGTATTTTTTTCTCTTGGAATAAATTCTATAATGTATATCGGTCTCCCATTGTCTCTTGTGGTCAACAGACAATAGGAAAGCGATCGTATACTCGATCGAAGTGATATCTCGATGCTGGTATTGACGGCAAACCCAATATACCTACCTAGTTTCCTAATGTAAACATAATCCACACGTCAAGTTGTCAAAGAGGGAAATCCTACCGCGTTAAGTCCTATCCCAAATCTTGTAGGGCAATGTTATTGCGCTATTAATATAGTTAATAACATAACATTTGTTAATCACAAAAAAATAACTAAAACGGAACGGAATCAGTTTTTTTTGTGAAATCACTTCATTATTTTCTACACACAAAGAAACAATTATCAGCAATTTTAAGGTTCCACAGCTTAATTTAGTTGTGGAAAGTCATGTCCATCCATCCATCTGTATGTTTTAGTCAATTTATATGGTTAAAATCTGCTAAAAAGATGTCTTCTACAAATAGCCATTCAATCGTGTAATAATATCACGAATGAATAGGTAATATTTACAGACGTAATAATTGAAGTAATAAGTTACTTCCATGAAACACGGTATGGAAAAAGAAATAGCTGACATCTTCATCTGAAGGTTTTATAAAAATATGGTTGAAGTTTCGTAACTTGATAACAATAGGTCCCTCTCTAACTTTTCAACTATGTAATCATAACTGAAAAAATAAAAATAAATATCCGGTAGGTACACACAAGATTTTTAACTTGAGAGTGGCAGTAGTGGAGTTAGCGAGTCAAGGTGTATACTACAAAGATTCTTTGCTTTCCTTTATTTTTTTAATCCATTGCTGGACATAGGCCTCACACTTTTTGAAGCAGTCGACCTATCGCGCTAGACATAGCTCTGTTTATATATCGGTTACTTTCGTTCTTTGTTGGAAACCATTTTTACAGGTGTGCCTAATACTTAATACCATCGCTTTAAATAACATAAATCAAATAAAATATCGAACATATCATCGAAGATTAAAATGGCTATCTATGTGCCATTTAAAAAAGATAATTAAAATGTTGTCTGGAATTTTGTTATAAAAATCCATCAATACCAATACTTTTTGTTTTATTATTGCTTCGCGTATTTCACATATCAGAGATTTAAATTTGTTAATAGTTACTAATCTATATCTATTTTAGATATAAAGGGAAATTGCGAATTGTGTAGAGGGTAATTTCTGGAACCACAGAAACCATTGTGGTACCTAGAACCGAGATCTGCACCACTCATTGCTTTATAATAGTTTCGAAAAACAAAAGTCAAGAATCCAAGTTTAGTGAGCGTCTTTTATTGTATTGTGAGACATACGTCCTGCACTTTCGATGAATGGGCTTATTTTCTCATAGAGCGTGATTAAATGTACAGAGTCCACCTCAGGAAGAACAACCTATTTTAAGCTTAAGTGATGTACATTGAATCCCTCGCTATGCTCTGGATCTACTTTAAAATCTTTCGCTTGGCTCTGGATTCAAAGAAACTCTCGCCTTTAAAATAGTTTGCTCCCTGGATAAACATAACATATGTAAAATTATATACATATGTAAATAATTTAAATCTCATAATTCAACTCTAATTTAAGCAAATTATACTTTTAATTTTTAACAATATAGGTATATAAAAAATTACGAGATTTAAATACATACTTATTATTTGAGATAAAATTACCTCGTCAGCTGGTTCGTAATCAATTTACAACTCCAAATAAACTTTTCCATTTAAAACATCGTATTGTTGAAAGTTCCAATGACGTTTTGTTAAATGTCGAAACAAAATTAACGATTCATTCGTTTACTTAAATACCTGAAAACAGAAGTTAGCCGGCTGAAGATAAAGTATCTATTTAATTAGTTTTAAGAGTTTTTTATGAATATTAAACATATAATATCTTAATACATAACATGTTAGTTTGTTGGTAAGTACTCGAGTATACTTTCTTTGTGAATACTAAATACTTTGTTTGCAAAATTCAACAACCACTAAACTAGAAGAAAACCTTTGAATTACCCACCTACCTTTTAACCACACAAAACTCTTTTTTAGGTTTTGTTATCCGACTCGTTAGTCCCTTCTTTAAAAAACCGTTTGTGACTAAATACCTAAGTTATTTTACTAAGCCGTCATAAAGGCGATAAGTTGATAAATCTACTTAATAGTAAACGTAATAGTTTCATTCTTGTTATCTCTCAAAAGGACATTTGAGATGCCCAACGGAAGTTTAGTGGGCAACCAAAATAGTTCTAACGGAGATAATATTTGAGACGTTTAACTTTGTAATTTAATACAAACCCGTTTGGTCTGTTGTGGCTTACTGAAGGAATAATTCTCGTAAGTTATGAAGGTAGTTTCGCTAACAAAAGCTGTGTACAGCTTATTGGAAACTCTATGTTAATCTTCTGTCTATCCCTCAGAAATAGATTTTCTAACAGGATAAGGTTATACAAGAGTAGACAATGATTTAGACGCGGTTATTGCTTTCTGAAAAGAAAACCCAGCAACGGAATTAATGAGAAAATATGTTGAAACAAGGTGGCACTATATAATAGTACAGATCTGCAATAGACAAAAGATAAAGAAGCAGAAATATGATGAAAACACGTACTGTAATGTTTTTTCATTCATAGCTATAGTGCTACCGTCATGTACATAGTCGAGATTATCTCTCCAATCAGCATTGGGCTACCTCTTATTCTTATTTTTTTTGTATAGATTACAGAGTGTCATATTCGCACCAGCGAATAAACTCTTTAAATAAAGAAAAAAAAATCTCTTGGGTGCCATGTATAGTTGCTCTACTAATATGTTGCTCCATCTTGCAGTCACAACAACAACTGATTAATTGCATGCAGTACTTTGTCTATGCAAACATTTTTAATTAAAAAAAAAAGAAAAACTTGACAATCAAGTCGAGCAAAAATGCGAACAATGTGAATATTATGATGCTGTAACTGACAGACAACTAATGGCCGATTTAGCTACAATCTCATTTTAAGACCCTAAGAATTTTAAGTGACAGCTAATGCTTGGCTTTCACAGACGTTCAAATATTGCCTAATGTACCAAAATAGATAAAGTGAGGTACTTATTTTACACTGACATTTGTAAAAGAGGTTGCGGAGGTCATACAAGTGACAACAAATATGTAATATATTTTTTAAGAATAAATAAATTGCCACTGCGTTTATTGCTGATGTTTTATATATCTGAGGCAAACACGTGACGATTTTATTAAAATATGTTTAATCATTAGTTAACAAATAAATTTTAATTAAACTAAAATATATATACAATGTCACTTACTGAAATATTTTATTCTATAATATACAATATTTACAACAAATATACAAACTATATATAAAAAAAATCCTCGAGGCGGCCGCTGCTGCCAATCAACGGCAAGGTTCCCAGAAGGCTGGCAGCGTTCCCTCTTTGTATGGCCAAGCTAACGCGTTGGCGGAAAAAGCTCCCCGCCCGCCGGTCCCCTGTGACCACAATTAATTTTGAAGATAATGTTCGAGAAAATCGGCGAGCCTCGGACCCCCAAGGACCCATGGTCTCGACCGCAAAACGCAAAAATAAATAATAGAAGCGTATTTTTTGGATTTGGAATTTTCCGCACCAGCCGCAGCCGCTCCTGCAACTCTACATGTCGCTGGCAAGTGAGATGGCGCAAGTGTATCAACACATGTGGCATCCCACACCAACGACTTACCGACACTCCATGGGATCAAAGACATACCATCCGGCCTGTTGCCATCGCCACGCATAATACCGACTGGTTCCAGTACAGAAGGCACATTGGCGACAACAAGAGCCCTGCGGATTATGTCATTGAGAGCCGAGTGACGAGAGATTCGGCCGGCACTTAGAGAGCACGACAACCCATGGTGGCCAAGCTCGCCAACGAAGTCACCACAGCGGCAGCGATGAGGATGATTGATCCTGGAACCAAGACGAAGACAATGAATGGCTTGCAACCAGTGACCTGAGTCCCTATCAGAGACAGCTAACAAGCGTGCGCGATCGGAATCCGTAGAAAAAATTGTGAATAAATGTCACTTACTATAAATAAAAAAAACAAAATATCAATTGTACTAAATTGCTATTTCTACTTCATTGTAAAAATATATCAGAACTTATCAGCATAGAAGAAATAAAAGAGATAGGATATTTAACGTACATTAACTCTTCCCGAAATAACAAAATCAGTATCAATAAAACAGGTATACAATCCTTCGTAATAATATCGATACAAAGGTTCACAGTAAGATTGATCATGGCTCTTATTTGGAAAAGAATTTGGTAGAAATACGAAAATAATATCTTTAACACAGAATAGCTCTATTACGAGAAGAAACGAGTTGTTCAGTGATACTACTTAGGAAGTTATTTACGCGCGCTAGCGATGCCCTGTGGCGTAACTTTTTCTTTTGCAAAAATAGATAAATAATAATAGGTACTTTTTTAAAGTTTTTTTTTATTACTTACATAATTATAGCGTAGTATTTACATCAAAACTAACAACTAAAATATTAAAATATTTACAAGAAATATTAATTTATGTGTGATATACATAAATAAACTATAAGTATTATTCCAATTTATGAGGTTCTTACATTCACAATATCAAGAATACCGACTAGTAAATTATGAACTACTGTGGAAATAAACCCTATGTATTTATATATTAAATATGGCTGGAAACTTCGCAAATTATCTATCTTCAACGGAACCACGACCACGGGTTAATTAACCCGTCATTTGATAAGGGGCTCTTGGAGGTTTTATTATGATTGATAGGCATTTTATGGGGTCATGGGGTACTGACCTTTATCTTTTATCAAGTCTATGGGGTGACAGACAAAAAGTGGGAGTAGATACCTAAATCGAATCGATTGACCTGTCGAAGGCGACGTCTCTATTGTGATTACCAGTAAAATATGATAGTGATCTAGAATGTTCCTTCTTCATGTCTTTACCCAAAGACGGACTTGGAACGTTTAATTAAAACGACGTATTTATTTAAAGCTTTAACAATGGAGCTATTTATAAAAAGAAAGAAAGGAGGAATATCTATGTTTTAACTAAACATATAAGTACTTATCTAACAAAGAATCAACTTACATTAACAGGTATTACATTATTATTTGGTACAAGGTAATAACTAAGTACGAAACAAAGATTTAGTAAGGCAAATATTAATTTGATTTGGATCAACTATCCGAGGCTTTCGATGAAATGGGACTAGCAGAGTATCGTATCAGATATCGTAGTACAGAATCTTTTCAGAATGTACATTATCAGGAAAATAATGTACAGGATGATTTTGGTACAGGCAAAATTCTGCGGATACCATTATCAGTAATCTTTCAGGAGCCTGAGCATTACCTACCACTATGAAGTTTTGACAGTCTGAAGTTCAGCATAAATCTCTCGAAAAAGTCTATACTCGCACTCTGAAACGTAATAATTGGGCGAGATATTTATTTTGGTACTCGAGTAATCTAATGGATACTCATTTGATATAACGATTCATGAACTATTTATGGTATATTTCAAAGCCTTTTTGTGCTTCTATACTCTTCTAAAATCACCCTGTGTACTGCAGATTGTACTCTTGCATAATATGTGATGGTATATTATGAATAGGCGTCTCTACCGATGCATAGTTGGAATATCTTGCACGGACTTCGCCAACGTTCCATTTCTACGACAATTTAAATTCCATTTTTATCCGGACTTTCATAATTCAAGGATTATATTAAAATAACGTCAGTTATACCCCAAGTTTAGCATTGCATAAATAAATTGCATTTCGTACTTTGTAGTTTGAACGATGATGTTTAATGAAATTACTCAGTACCTATTCTGTGTACTTCTCAGTAAAAAAAGGTTTTAACCTTATATTTGGATATTCTATATTTGCTATAATTTATATTGCTATAATCCATCTATATTTACGTAATAGCTACTATACCTATAATAAAAACATGTTCATTTTATTGTGCAAGGGAGGTTGTTTTAACGAAGAAACAAAAAAAGGGCAGATTTCGACGGTCGTCACGTACAGGCCCAGACGCTACCGGCGCAGGATGTTTGCGGAATAAAAGTGTGTGCCCAGTCAATTATTGCGTCAGCTATAAACGAAATGCGGACCCAGAAACAAGAATATATGGCATGAAATTACGTCATACCGAGCGTGAGACTATATCATCATATTGGTAACAAGCCTATTGATTTTCATAAATACTTTCTTCCTGTCGTCTACATCGTAGAAGATAATGTATTCTTTTCTTGGTTCTTCGCATGGAACCTCAAATTATAATTTCAAGTAGGTATCTACGCGTAGTCATTGGTCATACCCTCGCCCTGTAGCTATTTCCCACGGTTTCACCCGCGTTGCTGGAATGAAAAGCGATAGCACTCGGGGATAATGTAGCTTCTTATAAGTAAAATAATTTTCAGAATCGAATCGAGTCAGTCCGGCCACCTTTTTAAAGTCATCAGTCCAAAGTCAGTTAGTTCAAAAAAACTCCGAGCATAACTCTTTCCATAGCTCGCTGAGTGACTTTGAATTTTTGGACCAGTCTATGTGTCAGTGTCTAGGTCTCCGCACAAATAAACTTTAACTCTTTATAACATTATTATCCGACTTCAAAAAAGGAGGAGGTTAAAAATACTATGATATTTTCCATAGAATATGAACTACACATTTACTGACTTCAAAACAGATAGATTAGAGTTCTTACATTAGTTATTATTTTATACTTTTTAGTGTTTTTGAAGGCGGTTCTGTTTTTGTTAAAAGTAATTATTTACACTTTCAGAACATAAATTTAATTAATTATCACAAATGATTTTTTGAGGTTTGCACTTTTACCACACCGTGTGTCAACATTTTCAATGGTTCATTAGAACCGTTTTTTCCTTCCTCTATACCGCTGTAGAAACACATATTAAATGAAGTTAATCAATTTGTTCTGCTAAATTGACTGAATGGCTAAAAGTTCGGAAAAATGCAAAATTAAGATCGTAACTTTTTATCAAAATATTTCATGATTATTAAGGTACACTACTGTTACTAACTGAGTAATAGTTCGCGTGGTTTCACCTAAAAAAAAAACGTCATTCCAGGATATGATTTATTTATATGCCAAGATTCATCAAAACAGGGTACAGCTAACACTTCTTTAAATGTTAGGCAGCTAGATTAAGCTAGACAAGTGCATATTATTAAGTTAAGATTGGAATAATAATAAAAATAAACACGTAGGTGAAAAAATATTCTTTCTTTTAAAAAAGGTAGCAAAGATTTTTAACTTCGTACAGTTATGAAATCTAATAACAATAATTTACACATACTTAGTTTTTATGAATATTATAAAAAGATAATGTTGGAAATATATATCTTATATCAAGCACATAATTGATACATAAATCTACCGAAACAAATTAAATATAAAATTATAGACGAAGTTCGTCGTTAATGGGTGTTGCAAATTGTTTTTGGGCATTATTTTACTTTTCTTTTTTCTCACAGTTAGGTGGGTGTCTCAAGTTAGTGAATGCAATAATGGGCTAATAAACTTCTTTGTGAACCTAAGTACTTTTATTTATTAGTGTTTTTATGAAGTCTGATAGTTATTTACACTATGTGGAATGCGTTTAACGGGATAGCCGAAATACTTTTCTAAGCTTATAAACATTATCTTATAAGTAGATATCTAGCAATGGCGAGGGTAAGCCGTCCAAAAAACACCGATAATTTTATACTTAATTACAGTGTATTTTATATAAGTGGCTTTGAAATGATGAATCTGTGGGACTGGGATTTTCAAAAGGTAAGCCGATGGGAATCGGCTTGTATGGACCCTTCGCCACTGATATCTAGTACATATATTTTCCATTGATCTTTATGGCCGTATTTTTTCGTTTATCGTCACCATCATTATCGTCAATGATAGGCCAGTTGGCACGGTTGGTTAAGACACTATCTGTCATGCTGCAGGTTGTAGGTTCGATTCCTATCCAGGACTAACATTTGTGGATGGATGTGTCTATATAATAATAATAATTATTATTATTTATTCAAATCAGACAATATCATCCATTTAGTGTTAGTAAATACGAATCTTAATAAAATAAGGTTAGTAGATCATAAGGTACAAATACAGCAGCCCTGTTCCCAATGAATCATAATCGACAATTCCCACTCTTCTTGTATTCAGCCCTTCTATTCGTTAAATCAGCATTCACTCCTTTCTTACACATACAATTTTTATTATCTTTTTTCAGTCTTATTCTTCCGGTGGCTGTAGGTATACCTACTAGTCTCCTGAATTGATATTAAAACAAGTATTTTCATGATAAATTCACTGTTTCAGTTTATTTAATAAAAGAGCAGTTAGCTACTCAGTCAGGTGGATGGTTTGATATCGCGAAAATCAATGAGTTTTTAATTTTTTACAGTTCATGATGATGAACGATATTTAAAGTTACAATCATAAATTGAAAGTTAATTTTCCACAAAACCATCCAATCACAATTATTATTTAATGTAAAATTGAAAACCAGCGAAACGTTTCATTACTAATTTAATTTGTTTGCTCAGATATTTCTGGGAAATTGTAGCAGAATGTTATTAACCACACTTCACCCAATAGCCAAATCGGGTGAGTAAATAAATGTTTAAGCGTCGACATGCTCCGTTGGATAGATTTACATTTGAAATCCAAGGGTCAGGCTTTATTACCTTTTTTGCGTAGGTAAGTTGAGATCGCGACCCTGGGACGGATTTATCCGCAGTTATATTTCAATTTCTTCCCTTATGTGAATTTACCTCAGAAGTGTACATTTATGAGATAACGCAAATCTATTTTATGGAGGAAGCGAGTTATTTTCTCGCCTTTGTTGTAATAGTAGTATGTAGGCTGGACTTATAAAAAAAATCGGCGAAGTGTATGTAAACCATGTATATCATTGGGTGACTTACGTAGCACCTACTTACGTAAAATTTTACTGTACTTGCAAAATGTGTTAGCCTAGCCATAAATCCGGGCCTGAATAAGTAATCAGATATATCTGATTACGTATTTGTACCTACGTCCCAAACACTTTGCTTGAGGAACTAGAAGATTCAAATTGGGCGTGACAATGTCCTTGATCTAACGTTGTCAATTTATCAGAACAGTTTTAGCTCTGGATTAGTACGTAACTGATGTGAAACATCCATTCTAGCACTTTAATATTTAGTAAATAGCATGTAAATGAAATCGCAAATTTGTTAAAAAAACTACGGGTAGGTATTGAATAAAAAAGACGTCTTTTTATAACGTCATGATGGGAATTGTACCTATATGTAATATTGTACTCTTTGCTAGAGTGTGAATTCTAAAATAAATTTTCTTATTTTGGTCTATCCTACTAATATTATTAATTTGAATGTTTGTGAGGATGGATATTTATTACTCTTCTATGCAAAAACTGATTTGGATGAAACTTTGCACATAAATAGAACATATGGGTAGGCTACTTTTTATCCTGGGAAAACATAAAAGTCCTCGGGATCGTCGGTGAAACCGTGGGCAGAAGCTAGTGTGATACCATAAATACAATGAAATGCTAAACTCCTAAACTGGATAAATGAGTTTGTTTCAAATTATCACATACAATAAAAAATACGTAGTAATACACCTACATGTGCTAAATAAAATGTGTTTATATGCAGGTTGGATTAATCTTGACGGTAAACGTGCAATGAATCGCCGATTTAACACGTGATAAAGTCGGAAACAAATTTTTCTTCTTTTTCCGTATATGTATTGATCTTGGCAACAGCCATTTGCTTCAAACCAAAAACGTATATATCACCTAAAGTTAGTTACATTTTCGGGATGCGTTCGTTTAACCTCGTTTTTTCTTTACGAGAGCTAAATTGCTTGTTTTATTTTTTATGATGTTGACGGGTTAGGTACCTACATATAAAAGTTGGGTATCCTGACTACCACTATCACGCCACAAGTCGTGGGTTCGGTTCCATTTGTAATCATACAACTATTTAGAAAAAGAATGGAAAATATTAACATAAGGAGGTATAATCGTAAATTTTATGGGCACACCTATTATTGCAACAAGCTCTCTTTATACAAATTTGTTGCTTCAATTTACAGAACGATTGCAATCTCAAGCTACAACACAAAAAAACGATGAAAACAAACAGATAGTTGCATTTTTATCTTGCAAACGAAGCGCAGTAAGCTATGCAAACGACTTCACACTGAGAAACCGGGAAGGTTTTATCTAAGGCAGATGTTTCAACATTGAACCCGGCCTGTATTTGGTTTACAATTTAGTATGCAAATTGTGGACTCCGCATTTGTAAGTACTCGAATGCGAATTAAAGGCGCCGCTTCATAAAATCTTTGGGAGTCGGCGTATATTGCATTAGAAAGAAAATTAAAGTAGGTACCGCCTAGCGCCTCCGCTTACACGTCACAGCCTCGAATTAAATTGCTTTGAATATTCAAATGAGTTTTGTGATTAACGAGAACATTCATGTTTGGTGTTGCGAGTGTTTTAGAGGTAACATGTAGTTCTAATTGGAGGTTAACTTTGCGTGGTTCTGATGAATATAATTTAATTTCAGTTCTATACAAAATTCACGTCACGGTCTATAGATTGGGCTCACTATACATTTAAATGTAGGCTTCGCATTGTTATTGTACTACCTACTTGACCTGTTATTGAATTTGATAACCAAAATTATCTATTTTATGTAATATTGATATTAATTTAGGTATTTGTTTAACCCAAAATTTATTACATTCTGGTATTTCTTTAATCTTTATTATTATATAATTCATATAAATAGGTTCCTTATAGTATATTACCGTAATATCTTGACCGGTTCAATATAAATAGGAAATTCTCGAACTAACAGTATCTCGATACGTCCGTGGGGCTCGCTTTATACCGCCTCGTAAGGAACAAAGCTTTTATAATATGACCCTCAATATTGTACGTGCCTTGAAATGTTTAGGAATTTTATAATTTTACGAGTTTATTCGAAGGAATTTAAAGGAAACCTTACAAAACTGGCACAATACATATTTTGCCTGATAAAAAAATAAGGCTTTTGGGATTGCTTTTAATTATTACGTAGGTAAATGTTTAATCTAAATAATATTTTTCTGGTAATAAGGTAATATTTTCAATCCACTTTACCACAGAGTGCAAAATCATATCGATATCAATGCCTCTGAATCTGACAGTAGCCATAAAATGGTTTATTTTATTAAAGACTAGAATATTATTATAACCATTTCAGTAATTGATGAACTGAAACGAAATACTTCAACCTTTGGCTTAATTCTAAATTAAAAATGAAATATGTACAAATTTTACTTCCTGTCTACTTCACGATTCACCAATGTGAAGTTTGCTTATCAAATTTTCAACCAGAGGGTCGTATAAGTTTTAAATTAATGTTAAAACCATTCATCCATCATTCGACGGTGGAGCGGCAGCAGTCTTTAGTGACAGAGTGATGTCTTGATCCGAAACTGATTGATCATAAGCGAATAAAGCATAAGTATTTACATACAATAATATTGATTTATTTCTACCATTTTTGAAACGGATTATAATAATGATGTAGGTATTTGTAAATGGGAACATTTGAGGGATTTGCCAATCTCCCGATTTCTGGCCCTCAATCAGATAATCTTTATTAAGGAATAATTTAGTCAAATTCTGCCTCTTCGATGGTAATAGTGATTTGTTGACTTTTGTAAGATAACATCGTGATTTGTCAACATTTAAATGTATATTACAATAGAATATATATGAAAGCTATTTTAAAACTATCTAATATACCTATAATATTATGGACAAAGAGATATATCTAGAGGTTAAAGATATTAATCTTACTTAAGACCTTAACTTACAGCGTAGTACTAAAATAATAGCAGTAAACAATTTACGTAATCTAGACGATTTCCACATTGTTTCAGTGCCAAAAGGCCTCACAATGATACTGAAAACTAAAGACTCGAGCTGGCTACGCTCCGTGGAAAGCGAAACCACTTATGAAGACTTTTGAGAGTTGGTAACGGGAACGAGAAATAATTTTTGTGCGCATTTTCTTTAGTAAGTTTATTTAGAAGAGAATTTTTTTATGTAAATTATAAAAACAAATTAACAAAATAAAATGTATAGATAATACATATAGTCTGAATATTTCGTGATATTATTTATTTATCATAGCTACAAATTTTGGAGATCTTATTAGTTTTTGGTCAAGCCGTTTTTGTTTTTTTTTTTATATCAGTAGGTTGACATAATCATTTAAATTTGATTATGATTGATTAATCTTAATAATTACATTATGATTATGATTTTAATCATAATAATCATTAATCCAAATAGTATTGAGTACAGTAGATATATATAATTTATCTATATGTAATTTTATCTAAGAGTTTGTTGTTAGATGGTGTTGAATTAAAACATGATGCAAGCGTAGGTATACCTTGCAATTACAGTCCAATTTATTGTATCCTGTTCACCATTATATGCTCAGTTGTCTATTCTCGACAATAATTTGATCAGAAAATAGATACCACGTTTTCAGATATGTACAGTCACCAGCAACTGAAAATAATATAGGTATTAATTATTGTTATAATTTTAAACCTACTAAAGACTGCTGCCGCTCCACCGTCGAATGATGGATGAATGGTTTTAACATTAATTTAAAACTTATACGACCCTCTGGTTGAAAATTTGATAAGCAAACTTCACATTGGTGAATCGTGAAGTAGACAGGAAGTAAAATTTGTACATATTTCATTTTTAATTTAGAATTAAGCCAAAGGTTGAAGTATTTCGTTTCAGTTCATCAATTACTGAAATGGTTATAATAATATTCTAGTCATTATTAAAATAAACCATTTTATGGCTACTGTCAGATTGCTCGTAGAAACGACGGCCGCTGGGGCAGGAGGGTTCTCGAGTGGGGACCACGAACCGGAAGACGCAGCATGAACAGTGAGTGCCCCACAAGGTGGACCGATAATCTTGTGAGGGTCACGAGAAACCGCTGGATACGGGTGATGCAAGACCGGCCCTCGTGGAGATGGGCGCCTTTTGTCCAGCAGTGGAAGTATTTCGGCTGACATTATGAAATAGAAGCAGGGCAATTACATTGATTATGATTGTTCTCTCTGAAATACATGCAGGGCAAATAAGTCAGTAAGTAGCACAATATACAATGCTACACCTGGCACTGCGACACAAAATATACAAAAATAAGTTCCTATATGGAAATGTTAATGGTATGCACCAACTATCAGGGGATGTGTACAAGTAGAATAGAGAACAAACGAAAATGTTATAAGCAGTCTAGCATGTGCCAATACACTCCTATATGCCAATGGCCCTCAAGGCACTAGCCATCCACACACATTGCAATTTCATGCGACGCTGCAGAACATTTTTACATTATTTCCAACATTTGTAGTTCATTCAACATATTCCAACTGACTTTCAAAGGGTAACATTTTCAAATTATAAGATATGAACACATTTTAAAAATTAAAAAAAATCCGTATTACCTAAGAGTTCCTTAATAGGTTAATCCTTCGTAAATATACATTCATGCTTACTCAAAAGGTGTATATTTATTTAGCCTAGATTTGCCGCAGTACTTATAATGAATTATACCCAGCGCTTGTTAGAGCCAAATTAGTTTTCCTCCCAATTCAAGCTACTTAACCTAGTGCTGTAATTTCATTTGTTCTGCTGTATTAATTGTACACCTAGTGTAAAATGTTTCTATATTTCCACAATAGGTTTGAAATGTTAATTAGCTTTTGAGGTTGAGTGTACGTCACTCAGTAGAGCTATCAAGGATACTCGTTCACTCAATTCTCACCCTAATATAATAATAGTTCCTATCTTCTCCGACATTATGGTGAGTCGTTAGCGAAAATTAGTTTAGTGAGTATCAACAACCTTAAGGGTCTTACTTTGAAGTGCCACAAATGAATACATTAATCTTACTAATATTATACAGAGAGAAATTGCTGCTCCTTTATTTAGATCTCCTTAACAAATGTTTGTATTATAATTAGAATTTTAGGAATAGCATATAACTTCATGGAGACTGAATTATATTTGAATTTAGGTATGGAGATGGAAGCCACATCGTAAACTGTTAGCGTGATAAGATGGCCATTAGAATACGACATCACATAATATAATCAACGAAATAACCCCATCTCCACATGAAAGTACCATTTTGTTACTTGCCGTAATGTTGTGTAAGCATATAAAAGAGATAAGTGACACTCTTAAAACGATGTCACACTGGGATAGAATGGAAGCTAACGTGTTTTATCCTACTGTAAAGAAATATACCCGACGCGAGGTTTCGTGATCCCAAGACTGCCGGTCGCTTTAATTTAAATAACATATTTCAAAACGTGAGGTAAAGTTTAATTTTGTTGTAGGTACAACAGTGTCGGGTGTGCTTTTTATGTGAATAGAAAACTGGTTGTTGTACAAATAAAAACATTTGTAACGGAAAAACGGTAGATATAAAAATAATTGAATATAAATAAATGAACAGTCAATACTACAAAACTCTTATGAGTAGACAAATACTACTTTTTACAGCACCAGAATTTAACCGGATACCAGAGAAAATTTATATTTTCCCTGAATTAAACATATCATATCTATCTAATATGCCGAGACTCATAATTTTCTTTTTTTTTAATCTATTATTAGAGGTAAGTTAGAATGTAGCTGTTCAGAGGGATCATGACAGGCGATGGTAGCCTTGTTAAGTGGTAGTGACTTTATAAGCCGCAAAGAAGCTCACTTATTTGAATGAACTTGAGCATTCGATGAAAGAAAACATTGTGAGGAGACCATAGCACGGTGGTAGGGTAGAACTTTGTAACACCAACCTCAAGTTGAAAATCTGGTATGTGAACTCTTGATTAGGCTTTCATAGTATTTAAATAAATAAGCTACTATAACCTCATTTGGGTATTCAGGTAAGTTTTGTAAGTGTACTTAAAGTTTTTAACGCTAAATTTAGATGATCTCACATTGAAACTTTTCTGAAAATTAAAACATTCAAAAGCTTTTAGAAACCCCGACTTTGATTGATTAGTGCAATGAACTTCTGAAAATTAACAAGCAACGTTGGATAAAGGGTGATTTACCTGATTTGCTAATGACTTAATCTTAGTAAAAGTACTTAGGTCAATTACTGCCTACTTACCTACTCTCATACTCTGTCTGTGGCAGCCTGCGAAGCTACTAAGAGTTTCTAATTTAGCGCTTTTAATATAATAAGCTTTATGATACCTACCTTTTTTTTACTATTAAACTAGTGGAGTTTTTCATTGCCGACCCTGCAAAAATCACTTGTAATGTTCATGTTTTGTTTTTAATCTGCTTTTTTATGAACAAAAATGTAATGGAAGTCATTTTTAACCTACTTCTAATTGTCGAATCGAAATTAAACATGGTATGTTTTGAAAAAGATACTATAATTTGGTATCTTGCAGCTGATTATTATAAAGATGGATCCCCGAGGTAAATTAAATTTAACTAGTAAATCACCTCGAGTTTGGGGTTATATCATTGGTTTTGATGAGTCCATTTGTGTGCACTTGGACTGATGATGGGGCCAGGAGATGGATAGTAGAACTGTTCAGTGGTTAAAGCGTATTTTTTTGTTGTTTTTAAACTACATCTATTATTCATAATTATGTTTTTTAATTAAAATCACGTTTGATAGTTTTTTAACTAACGCTATTTTGGGTTTCATCCAAAAAAAATCCCTTAATTTATTGTACCAAAATGCTCGTTTCGAGGACCGTCCAGATTGAAATAGGGTTTGTATTCCAAGGTTGTACGCAGACACTTGTCCTGAATAGTAATTTCAGAGAATATTTGGATACGTTTCAATCAAGTTTAGTCACAGTGTCATCATCGTTATCTTCATGCATCATTCTGGTTTATCTAGCACTAGTTTAGTTCCGATAGTTCACGTCCATATAAAAAAAAATAACTTTTTAATCAATTTTTATACGCATTAGGTAGACAACATGAAACGTAGAAACATTAAAAGATTATTTTTGGAAAAAAAACAGGTAGATAAATTTTATTTATATAAAATTAATGTTCCATATCATTACGGTACAGTGACCATAATCGAGTCAACTTTGTGATCCTCTAACTCAATATTTTAGTACTGAGTGATACTAAATGAAAATACATATTTTGTTATTTTCATAAAACAGATATAAATGTTGAGTGGACAGTGATTACAAAGTCATCCTGTATATTTATGTAACTTAGTTTTCCAAGAAGATACTGAACATAAATAGGTATGTAAATCAAATTTTTAGTAAGAAAATGTGCGGTTAACATATTTTATAATAATATTCGTGGAATATAATAATTGAGTCTGTCAGAAGTTTTACTACAGTTTAAGATTGCTTGCTTGTATTGAAATGAATTCAAGCTCCAGGAAATATAATTAATTTTCTACTCTACGTAAACTAAATATTTTTATAAACCTCAGCGTAATTCAGTGAAACAATTCAAAATACAATAAAATATTATGTTTATGTTCTTACTAGTTTCCGTCTCACGGTTTTCTTGATATCATGGGATGAATAGTAGGTATATCATATACCTATGTTATTCTAATGTGTCAACTTTCATTCAAATCCATTGTCCGTCGTTGACACGTGACAAACATTTTCATTTATAATAATTAAGAAGTATATATAGTAGGAACAGAAAGGATAAGATAGGAAATAAAATATTATCCATAATCTCCAGAAAATAATACAACAAACAAGAAATAAACAACCAACGTTGTGCTTTAAACCTTCTGAAAATTAGGTTTAGAGTGCAACATACGGTGAGCGTCCAACAAATTATTTTGTTTAAAGAAAAAAGTTAATGTTTGGGTCTTAATTTTGAGTAGTGCAATTGCACTTAACGAGGCAATAGAAAACTAGGTTATACCTTCGAGTCCGGCAGCCAGTGCAAATGGCGTGAATTGGAAGATTCATTTACGCCTTCCAAATGGGCTCCCAGACCCGTATTTAACCTACGATTAAAATAAATATCCTCCTTTAATTTTGGATCTTTGCTTGTTGCTTCGAATGGTCTGTTTGTAATTTTAGGTTGTTGGTCTCCACAACAGTTTCGTAGAATATCACAATTAGATTTTGTGACTTATCATAACTATAGGACTAACTGCATTAGATTATCATTGGAGCTCTAGGTTAGGTAGTGTATTCTTGATACTATATTTATCAAAAATTTGTGAGGCTTCGGTAACCACTTACCATCAGGAGGGCCGTATGCTTGTTTGCTGCCTTAGTAGAATAAAAATACACATTTAGGATAATATTTGTGCGACGCCAAAAAGTGAGTTTTTAAATCCAAACTTGCATAAAAAACGGGAATCAAGAGAAACGCATTTAATTCCTTTATTCCTTAGAAAATAAAGCTACCGGTCCATTATTCGCTTGCTCGTTAGGGAAGCACTCGACAAAAGCGTTTGAAACGAGCCTACGTGAAATTATTCAAATATATTCATATGTCGGATGGAAAGCTATGAGACGTGTAAAATCGCGCATATATTTACCGCTAACTAGCGCACCAACCAGTTTAATGCCCATCTTGTGATAAGGATATAAAATTATACGTATCTTATGATGAGTATGAATAATATTAAACTCGTGAAAATTTTGAAATGTTCAAATTGTAGATAAAAGTGAGGAGATGATATATTACGTAGTTAGTAATATACCAGGTGATATGGGTATGTGTATAGTAGACCAAGAGGGCAGTGAAAAAATATTTGGGGTGGAAAGCAACTCCAAATTTTTCCATAAGAATAAAAAAACATATCTACATCTTAATTTAGCATTAGGTTACTATGTTCTATCACAACATTTCAGCATGTGAGTTAAAACTTTTACCAGAGATTTAAGATAAACTAAAATGACATAAGTTATTATGTTTTCAAACATTATACAAGAACAATTATTATATAAGAATTTATGACATTTCATACAAATACTTCATTAATATAAAAATAGATGTATTTCAATGGAAATAATGAAAATTGTAGAGCAAGTGAATGCGAGTTAGCACCCGATGTAAAAGAGGAATAAATTCTTCAGAATAAACGTTCAGCCGTCATCAAAAACATTCATCAAATCTAGAGACAGGGAAAGGCAAAAACTTATGATGCTATAATATTTTTGGCCACTGCAACGTCTGTAGCTTAGAGGTCAAAGTGTCATTGGCTATCGTTTAACAAAAGGACAAAAAATCTTGGGAATATTTCCTTCGCGTCGTTCTTTTATAATAAGTAATCTTTTGTAGAGAATCGCTGACACAATGAGCACTCCCGTAAAGCGCGGCAATGAGACTTGATAATGTAAGTTGACGCTTAGAGAGGCTTATTAAATTTGAATCACCCTCTTAAATGAGTTCTGTACGTATCTCGACTCATTCGTTGAGTTGTGCTTGGTTTGATTGTGTTTAGGTACCTACATAATATTTTTTTGGTTGCATTTTATGGTGTTTTTTTATCTTCAGTTTATTAAGGCCTTATTTCCACCACCTTACCTTGTTTTGAGGAGATTCAAAATAGTTTTTTTTTTTTTAATATCTTTGCATAATGTTATGTATGTACAAAAAACAATAGGTACCGGTAGTAGGTATAGGTAGGTAGGTAGGTATTGTTTTTTGTCTGTGTAACCAAAGTAATTTACTAATTAATATAAAAGTATTTTATTTTTATCCACAGAAGTCAATATTAGAGTTGCATACACCTACCTAGTATTTCGAATGAACAAAGCAATTGTTTCATTCAAAGTTCTCCGGTAGATTAATTTGTCTAATAACCTTAACTTGACTGTGATATCATTAATTTACGAAATTAATGTGTTTAGTTCGACTAAAGAAAACATTAATTATAGAATTAAATTTTAAGTTCAGACAAGACACTGCGGCATGAAATATTTATGCTATAACAATATGGTTTAGGTATAACAATAGTAAACTAAATAGTAGGTACTTATATTTAAACAGTAAAATTTATTGAAAGTAATTTCAATTTTTATCTAAATCTTGTTCGTTAATGAAGATTTTTTTTATCAATATTTTGCCGTTTGAAAACGTGTTTTCTAAAATGTAATATTCAAGCCCTTTTGTAAGTTTGGTCACGAAAAAGAAAGGTAGATACAAATTGGACTGTAAAAAATATTGGTCTGAGCTCAACGCTGAATATACAACTCAGCATCAATAGACATTGGAGGGCTTGGATTAAATCGGATTTTTTATACATACAATGGTCTACTTCACGTGAAGATGAAATCGAAAAATATTGGAAATACCTATATACCTATTCATGTACCTATTTAAAATGTGATGTATTCTATTATTTCTTATATGGAAGAATGTATAATATATATGTATATATATATCTTTATTATAAATTATATCTAAAAAAATATTTATTTCATACATTATTACGAGTATTATAATATTTATCTTCTGATACTTATCAATGGTCAAATAGGCAACTTTGAAAGCCTCTAAAAGCTAATAGGGTATTTATGGTAGCATTCTGTAAAATGCAGCCAAATATTATAAATATGGAAAAGTGTTAGTTGATTTGTCCTTCTTTCACGTAGTAACGCATCGACTTGATTTCTGTCATAGACGTAGGTATCCCAAGAGTAAGGCTAAAATCGCGGTGCATGCGAGTATACTGAAGTAATTTTGATTTGATTAAAAAAGGTCTCGAGTTGTCCACAGCTAAACAATGATTTCCATAGTGAAGAAACTGAACCAATCTCGATGAAAGGCATGCAGACAGGACTACTATTGAGAAGGAGGTATTCTACTTTGCGCACCCATTTTTGGAGAGCCAACTCTAAGAGCACCAAAATATTCCTTTTAGAGCACCCATCAATATTTTTGTGGTGCTCTATAAGGAAACAGATATGAAATCATAAAAAAGAGGATTTTTTTTTAATGCGGCCTCCAATTTTTAATCATATATATTAAGGTACAATCAATAATAAAGTACAACATAAAATTGATTGTGTATGAAAGAAGTAATTAATAAAGTCCTTTTGTCGTGGCCTATGCCACTTTATTGCGGTGCCAACGTCCTCTCACAATATAATTAAAAACTGTTTACACTACCCGTAACCTCACATGAAATCTCCATTATTTTAAAACAGAGTTAAATTGATGCCAAGCTATGAATATTGATGAAAATATAAGCAATTTTGATTAAAAATATTGTTATTAGAATATTCCATTGAATACGTTTGATTACGTTCTTTGTTTCAAAATAATCTGTAGAAAATATTTTAGTAATCAATTTCTCAAGGTTTTAAAATGTAAAATATTATTTTCTGATAGATATCTAATGAACGTCAAATAGTCCCACTTGTTGAAAACCTTATAAAATCTAATAGGGTATGTTAGCACTCTGTAAATGCAGCCTAATAACGCAATAACCTACTGTTAGAGATAATTGGAAAACCCTGGATTTGGAATTAGCATTAATAAATGATTTTCAGGTACGTTAATTTCACACACAACCAATAATTGATTAGGGACAATAATTGATTGTGCAGGTAATTTTAGTTTAATGGTTCTATCTACTTCTCAATCACTACCAATTATTTTTATTTGATACTAAAACATTTAGTTTTGTCAAAAGTCTGATGACGGTCCACCTTATGCTAAGTGGGTTACCGTTGCCAGAAACATTTAGCAATAGGTAGGTATCAAAAGATTTACCAGTATCTTGCAAATTGTTACAATGTTTTATTTAATAAAACAATATATTAATAAACAAATTAACGCGAATAAAGCTTAAACTCTGCCAATTTGAAATATGTTGCAGAATTATTTATTACTTTAATTAACTAGAGGTCTGCGATTGTTTTGGCTATAAACTCTCTTAAATTATAAGACTTTCATTTATAAGTCAGTCACCTAGCCTCAATAACACTAAGACATCGATTTTAGTAAAGAACTAAGTTCTAATATTAAAGTCATAAGTTACATTTTAGTACCTTTGAAGGTGAATAATATAAGTTGTTAACTTTTTATTTTCATCGCCATATGTCAATTAAATTGAAACTGCCAGAAAATGCATTACTTGATAAGATTATCGTATCAATAAAATTTATATATATTTTATCTTATAGTAAAGAAAACTTTAATATTGCATGTTTTAAAATAATCCGAATCCGAATTGGTAGAATATCCAAGGAAGATAAAATTTTACTATGTAGGTCGAAAAGATGTCGATTACGGGAACCCATAAATATTACTGCATTTTATATCTGAATTTACAGCTTAGATATCCAGACTGACTCATAAACCACTGAATCTAGGAATCTGAAGTTCTATCGTGTGCAGTCTAGTCTAGATTATAAAATGATTTTAGTATCAAGTAGGTACGCGGTCTGTTGTCTATGTATCTACGCTGATACAAGTTGATAATTATATCACTGCATTACCGAAGAATCTTATGTTTTCCCGAGATAAAAATATGTCCTTTATATTATCTATCTATGTGTTAAGTTTCACTCAAATCCGTTCAATGATTGATGCGCGAATGAGTCATAAACGTGTGAACGTTTTTTTCTTTTTGGGTACAGAATCCTAAAAATACATTTGACAGTTCATATGAATTCACCAAAAACAGACGAATTTGGGGATAATTTAGCTTTCTATTGGTGAAATAATAGCGCGTTTAAACACACAAACAACAAACTTTTCGCTTTATTATTAGTTAGTATAGATGTGAATCTACATCAATACAATATGATGTAAATACAGTGCACATTTCAATTTTTTTTTATTGCATTCGGTGAGATATGTGCTTATAGTCGCAAAAATGTCTAAAATAATTTTTACTCAAACAATTTCATTCTATATTTGTATTTTTTTGTCAAACGTAATAACTGTCGCGACAAAAAAAAATACATACGTAATACGTGGGTATAGTCGTGGCGTACTTTTGTTGTAAATAAGTTCGCAGTATTGCCATTTTAATGTCTATTTCCTGAGTAGTAGGCAAAAGTTTGTATAAGATGGGACACATCCCAATATAAATCTACCATGAACCCTTTGCTCTATACCAAATTGTATTCTTAACAAACAAATTTATCAGCCGGTAGTGTGTTTACATAAAGATCTCTTATGTGTTACAAGATTTATCGTAAAATAATAAAATGTATTTATAAAATGTAGTTTAAAGAGCATGTTGGTAATATGTTGGCTTACCTCATAAATCGATTAAATAAAATAACAAACCTACCGAACCATTTAGCGCATCTTCACTTATACTTTTAATATACACCTTGTCGTTTCTATAAATCGTCAACAAAGCAACTGGGTTGTTTGTTAAAGCTAAGCCTCACAGTTTAATATGCATAAGAAAAAAGATTTTCTCTATAATTGTTTAGGCCGGCCACAGGCTTTCTTCCCGCCCTAGTTGCAGTTCGTGTTATAAATACGATCTGTCAGTCACCGGGGTTTTGATGTAGGTCCGAGCTAGACAGATGGACTGACGGGTCGTGGGCCGGCAGAGTTTTTTCTATTCTGTGACAAATTGCTCCTCTTTTTCGCTTCAGTAATTGGTCGAATTTATACTATAGAAGCATACCGTTTCACGCCTGCATCCCTTCTCGAACCGTTAAAATGATTAATTATATTTTTAGCGTAAGAAAAATCCTCATGCGATTAAAGTTACGTAATTTTCCATTGAAGTAGGCACTCAGATAGATATTGAATTAGCCGGTCGTACATTCATTTCGATCTTTCAATCCCATTTAATCTTGATAGCGCTCTTGAGTACCCTGATCGCCTTGGTCTATAGAAGACTATTTGAGAAAAAAGACCTTTACCGATATCTTTTAGATATTTTGAGGCTCTTATCATCCAATGGTGTTTGTCGTCTATAGGACCCGACCTCGAAGTCAGTCCCGTTGTGGAAGAAAATATTTCTCATGGTATTTCTTACAACCAATTCTTCTACAATAACTGTATTACAAAAATATGAAGAATTAATAACTTATTTATGTAGTAAAAATATACAAAGTATAGTAGGTAAGTAAGTACATTGCTAAAATAATTTAATTCCAATATTTTATTCATATTCGACAAATAAGTAGGTTATATGTTATTTTCGGGGGCGCGTATTTGTTACAATAATATCATCTTGATTGTTATCGTACAGCTTTATGTACGTTATCTAGCAATTTTGGTTTGCTTTACGATTGCGCACGTCGTCTTTTTGTAATAAATTATTTTAGAAACATGTAATACCTATTTTTTACTAGTTCATAAATTGCATGTTAAACTTAAGCACAAGAATAAACTAATTTATGGAATAGTTAATTATACTTATTGAATACTTCCAAACTAAACTAGTATAGATTAATTAAACAAACTAGTATAGATTTTTTGAGAAATTAAACAGTTTTTTAAATACTCAAGAAATAATTAACTAGACTGGTCACAAATAACAGTTATCTACATTAATAAACGTCACTGACATAAATTTTCTTTTAGAAGTTACATTATAAATGAATACAGTTAAACATCTTCATAAAATTGCATTTATACCTACTGTTTGCTCTCTATTGTAATTATGCATATCTACCAGCATTTCTCTCGTCAGTTGAGCGCGAAATCGGGTTAATTCATGACGGAAATGTCCGAATCGGTTACGTGGAGTTGCTATTCTGCAATAGTTTTTTTTACCCAAGATGAAAAAGATGAGTGTTATATTCATAGCTCTTGAACGGATGAACCGATAATAACTTTGTTTTTTTATTTGAAAGTGTTTTTAGCTATGTTTCCAAAAAATCTGCTCAGTCATTTGAAGATTTTATTGTTTGATACCTCTACTGTGTATTTTGTCACGGGTTCCTTAATTTTTTTAATTTTAGTTCTTTAAACTTGAAGTATATTTGATATTTTAATATAAAATAATAATACTTTCAGTTATAATCAATAAAATGTTTAAAATAAATTTCCACGGCAAAGTAATCAAAACTAATTATAGCTTTATAATTTTGTCTCAGTCTCCTATAAGATTTGTCGCAATTTCTTTGAAAAATCAGTCTTCATTTTCTTTTTTTTAACTAATTCAAGTAGAACACAACAATATTATCAGCCTTAATGGCTGGTTAAAATTAAAACTAAAACTTGTGGGATAGAGAAACAAAACAGATGACTGGAGGGAAGCTGAGAATAACCCTTTGTGATGTAGAGCTCGGCACACCACCGCAAATATAGATGGACCTAATTAACTTTGGATCGATTTCGTCCACGTTCCCTTGACTTTCCTTTGTTTCAATGTAAATGCAAATAATTCGGATATGTCACTGTTGGTAGTTTCCACAAAATGTTGTATGGTAGTTTATGTCTTGTTGTAATTAATTACATGAATGTTAATATTTTGTATTAAATGTATTATTTTATCTAAAATAATATCATTTTGAAAATTTGTCTGAACAAACGTGTTAATTTCAAGAACCTAAATCAGAAATTCTAAATATTATTTAGGTCTATATTAAATATATTTGATAAAATAGGTTGAACAGGTGTTAAACTTTTGTTGGCAGTCTCATTATTTAATATCTTTCTTTTGTAGGTATAATATAATAGTACGTATACGTGTATTTGTACGTTGGTACTTATATCATTTTCAAATTTATGCAGAAAGAATCACGGGGGGCATTGAGTTAATAATTAAGTTAGAAACAAACATTTTCTACAATTGATCGGTACCAATGAAAAGGGTTTGGAAGAGGTGCTTCACGGTTAAATAAATAGATCGTAGGTTGAGGTAATAAATCCTATAGGTATTCAATATGTTTACTGAAACATAAATAGCCTGACAAAAATGTATATACTTCACTGCTCACCGATTCAATACTATTTATGTTGGCGGAAAATATATATCAAGGAAGTAATTCCATTGAAACAACCGGTCAACCTATTTATTTAGAGTAGATAGACTTCAATTTGACTAAATCGTGATAACATGTGTCCAAGGTAGAAATATATAAATAACCTTAAAAAAAAAATTCTATAATTTTATTTATTAGATTTAGATTGAATTCATTTGTCAATTATTAAACAAATTATGCTTTTATCTATAGGTAGGTATTGTGCAAAAGATATACACAAAAAAGCTACCTTTGTACTAGTGTTCACTGTGTTACCTACACCAGACAGTGTGCCCCAGCACTAAACATTTTATTATTTAAAAGGCGTTACTTTGAAAATCAATTCTGTCAGTTTGGTATCTAATACGATCAAGCTTTATTTAATAAACTACGTAATACAATACAGCACATAAAAATAAAAATGCTGAAGAAATATGAAATTCCAACTTAAGTTGGTAAATTTAAATTTTCAAACTACCGCCTGCGTATAACGGTGCTTATAAATATTTACGATGCGGCACACTATAACAACTACAAAATTGGACAAAATAGGAATAAAATTATTCAAGGATGTAAATATACGCCTTGGAAAGAAAATCCCAGTTTTATAGAGCTAAAATGGTGGCGTTGCAGCCATGAATTTCGCATGAAAATTGACGTAACCGAAGACGCTGCATGAAATTTTAAATCACTCCAGGATTTATCGTTCCGGCGCCAATAATGTTTTAAAGTTCAATGTGTTTATAGAGTGTAGTGTAGTTTATTTGAATTAAATACACATTGTTTCTTGAATAAACAAATAAGTCTACTCAGGTAATGTTTCAAACGGCTGAGCGGATTTTCTTCAAACATAGCTAAGAAACTAAATTATCCTGAGGGGTTACGGGACCTAGCCCAAAAATGTTATGAAGATAAAAAAAATCTACAAGAAAAATACTCATTTATGCTTTCGCTTAAAACTCTCAGTTTAGTTTTAGTGCGACAAGAACATTTGTACTACAGGCTATTAGCTTTAATATGGTCGCATTTGAGGGCAGCTTGAATAAACTGAACTGTATCAGAAGGAGGAACAGCTGCTTTTTAAATTAACAACAACATTCCACAACAACCATTTTGTAAGCTTAGAATTAAATAAAATTACTTTCTTCTTATCAAGTTTAGTATTATCTATTTTTTACCCCCGACGTTAAAACGACGGGGTGTTATAAGTTTGACTTGTTTGTCTGTGTGTGTGTATGTCTATCTGTGGCCTCATAGCTCCTGAATGGATGGACCAATTTCGATTTAATTATTGTTTCAAAGGTGTCTTAATCGAGAGTGTTCTTAGCCATGTTTCTAGAAATTCCGCTCAGCCGTTTGGAAGTTATGACCAATTTTCTATTGAGTTTGGGAGTTTCTTTAAATTTTTAATTTTAGTTATATTTAATTATCCTTCATATCTAATAACTTGAATGTAACTGTATTTTCTAGGTTCACTTTTAGTACTGATTTATGTGAGGTAAAATAAATATTATGTAAAAATAAATAAATCGCTATCAGCTATTATTTTGTCCAGTTAAGTGTCAAGAAATTTTCAAATATATTTTCAAATCATTTAAATTATCATAGGCCTTAATTCATCGATATTCAATCATTAAACACAAGTCCTTGTAAAGTTATAAAAATAATTGAAATGAACTACTTATATACAAAATACTTAAGTATATAATTTCTAAGACACTCCAAAACGGTCCAGATAATTTGATATTTTAATGCGCTCATTATATTTTGCTACTAACGCTTAGCGCTCGTTAAATGGCTAAAGTTATTTTTGAGATCGTCATAAAAAATTACGACAGAGTTTGTAGGACTAACAGCATTTACTGGGGTAAAGGTCTTGTCGCATTTATATTTAAATGAACTTTATTGTGAGTCTGGAATACAAATTTGTGATCTCGACACCCGTCCAACTCTGTAGCTTCAAATTTTATATAACAAGTTACCCCCGTGGCAATTACCGAAGTCATTTCAGCTAGCACTTTGCTCCGACAGCGACTTCTAAGTCTTCTTAAATTTCAAGTTTGATTTCACATTTATTATTCTTAAATCTTTGCCTGAATGTAAAAATTAACTCTAAAGAAGAATGGTCATTTGTGACTCAGGCCTGGCGCAAACGAAACATAGGTATCTCAGTTATTTTGCTATTTTGTGTACAACAATTTATCAGCTTTTTTTAACCACTACTTGGAATAAGTGTTTCATGTTGATTACATTAGCAAGCAGTTTTAACTCAGTTCTTTTGTTTTAGATTTGATGTATTAGAAATTATGACGAGAAAATCTACGATATGCCTTAGTTAGATGTTGTAGCTGATTTATTATTATTTAAAGCGCTGTCATATCGTAAAATTAAAAGAGTTTTGCCATTCCTCATGCCGTCACGCCCCATACATTGGAGGTGAAATAGAGCTAGCGGAACTCCTAAAATGTAAAAAACTCTATCAATATATTACCTACGTAGTTTAGAATTTAAAATCTTACGGTAGGTACAGTATGACACAACTTAGATGAAGCATCGGCAAAATTCAAATATTTTTTGTGTTCCGTCAAAGGCTGCAGATAATGTCATTAATATTATTTCATTTTAAATAAGTATCTAAAGTAGGGAAAATTTGATTTAAAAAACCCTTTATAATAGACTCCATGAGGTGAAATCACTTTAAAACCTTGGGTTTACTAAGATTTGCTTTAAACCCTCTCACGTACCTTAAGGAGGGACTAATATTACGTGCATTTTATATAGTAACAACGTTCGCTACCCTGACGCATATTTATATTAGGGGCAAACATTTTGAAGGTGTTCACAGGTTATTTGCACAGCAAAACATGCAAGTTAGATATTATATGATAAGTTCTAGTTAAGTAGAGTATTACATCTTTATTACCCCAATTTGCATAGCTCGTTGCAATACCATATGAATATGCAAAACAGGAGGTTAAAGCACTTAAATTAGTTCGTTACTCTGTAATTTACATACATAATGTATGCCTATTTTGATGACGTTTAATTCTTCCTTAAATCATTATCATAAAGCTACTTTTGACTCAGATAAGTGGCTAATATAAATGTAATATTAAATAATGATTCAATTAATACCAGAGGTCAATTTATGCGGGTATCTAATTATTAAATGACATGATACTTTCAGAAAAAGGAAATTAAATAGATAAGCTGTCAATAAATGAACGTTTATCTTACCATAAAAGTAAACTAGATTAAAGAGAGTATCTTTCTTATTCCGGGCAAACAAAGTAATTATGTGAGAAAAATAATACTGCCGCTTTA
Organism: Tethea ocularis; assembly: GCA_963555595.1. Taxonomy (NCBI): domain Eukaryota; kingdom Metazoa; phylum Arthropoda; class Insecta; order Lepidoptera; family Drepanidae; genus Tethea; species Tethea ocularis. Next base: position 5,550,752 of record OY741971.1, on the reverse strand, counting down.
CTTTTTAATCCCTACGGAGCTAAATTTATGAGCAAGCATTGTGACTCTAAATTCTTCTTAACACGACTGTGGTAAAAATATTTTTCGGAAAATATAAATTGCGGCAAGGGATCTATTCAGCCTCACCAAGAATTTCTCCAACGGAGGGAGCCGGGGACAGTTTGAATTCCCGAAAGAGTCCAATATTATAATTAATGTGATTATGCTAAATAGTAATGAATTGAGCTTTATCTAAAAAGTGCTTTTCGGGCATGGTGCTCATATCAATCTAAAATAATTTTATTATATATATTATAGTTATGTAAGAAAGGTAAATACGGAGAATATTTTGTCCAAAATATAAGCTTTACTTTAGTTTTTTATAACATATGATTATTTGTAAAAATTCCAGAACTATAAAGATTCCAATGGCAATTTTGAAAGGGATTATGTTCCTGCTTTGAAACGAGTTATCAATCGAAGTATAAAAATATACAGAGTGTAAGCGAAATTAAAGCAATAATGAGTACCTACACATAATGGTTTTAGTACATTATACTGTAGGTACCGCTTGGTGTTAAAATAATCAATTGTTCTAACCAATGGGTTTCAAATTTAAAATTCTTAATGACTAATAAAAAAAAACCAATTTATTGTATTTAAATTATGGTTTTGTATTAGAAAAATGCTCACACATATACCTAAATGAAAATACCTTACAAGAATTTTGGGTGGGTCCACTGAAATATTAATAAAACCGGAAAGTCAATCCTATTTTATGGTATCGTAAGTCTTATTATATTGTAAATAGACCATGCATATGTCACCGTACCATTTAGAACGCCGTTAGTTTATAATATAATATATATTGCGAAATTGTAAACTGTCGAAGAATTGTGAACTGTACCATACTGCTTACGTATTAATTTACGAATCTGTGAATCAAATAAATAAAAATGAAACTAAAACATAGATACAAATTCACTATTTAGGTTAGATACTGACAAGTAGGTACATTCACAATGGTTATATCTATAGTTATAAGTAAATATAGAACATTTAGGTTTATAGCGTTACAAATAATTTACTACTGGTGCTCTGACGTGTTTAGTTCCCTTTTAGTGATACTATTAGTAATAAACTACCAACTTGGGAAACATTCTACTGTCTGGTTTCTATAACTGCAAAGCGACGATATACGAGAAATGATGATTCTAGATTAAGTTTTTCTTTGCATTCTTTGTTGCGAGAGATTTGTAAAAATATAGGATATTATGACGACATTTTTTATTGGACAGAAAAAATCGTGATTAAGCTCCTTTTAAAACTAAGAATAATTTTGTCTCTTATTTGGTTCATTCAAATAACTTGAAAATATTAACTATATTCTGAGATCTAATAGTTTCCTTAATAAAAAAGGCTTAGTTTTTTTTTTATTACATAACCCTCTTTTTTTACTAAAAGTGCGTCTAGCCTGTCTCGCTTGTTCCCGTCAGTTTAGTAAGGTTCATTCGCGAAGTTAATGTGACAAATTCTTGAAAAGTTTTAGTGCTTAGTATGAAACTAACGCCCATGCTTATTTAAATGTAAGAGTAAAATATGTTAAATACTCTTTTTATAATGTAAGCTGTAAACAATTTTTTTTCATTAGTCCTTGTAAATAATTGATTTTATTCAACTGATATGAATTACTTGAATGTAGCAGTTCCAACCTTAAAAATAAATGCCTAACTAGTTACAATTATTTAAAAATACACAAAATATAATCTTCATTATACACAAAGTTCGCACTCATTATTTATAATTAGTAATACTATAGACGTTCATGGTAAATATTTATTGGGTATATTTACCTACACACAGTCAGATCATTATCAAAATGTTATTTCTAGACGAGAGTCTTGAAGAAAACGTTGAAGTTTAGTCTAACAATAACATCTCTGGTATTGTTGTTATTTTGACCATAGATCATGATCATCAAAGGATAGAAAATGCGTTTTTGATAATAATTTAATTTGTCCACTATTTGCCATAAAAGATTAAAACGAAGGTACCTACTATCATATTCGTTTAATTTATACTGAAAGCTTTCAAATAGGTAGAAATATGTCAAATGGAGCTCCTTTAGACACATTTCTTACGACAGTTGAATCTAGGCTAAGACTGAATCTAATTCTGGGATAATACCTAGATACTTCCATCCACACGTTTAAGTAAATTATCTTATTCGATTTCACTCTAAAAAGGGGAATTAGTTTATTTCTGAAAGACCATTTGTGACATTATATTGATGCCAACAATACATTAGTCGTGATTGGGATATGTGTCTTCGATACTTAACTAAAAGTTTATTGGTAGAATTCTAATCGGGATTTTGGGAAAGGATACCCTTGGTGTTGCAAGCATCTATTCTACGTGGAATATTTTTTTGTGTAAGTAAAAATAACATTTTGTTGGTATGCATTTAGGATGATCAGTGTAATGAAAATAAAATACTATAATTATAATCTAAACTGAACTAACATGAACTACCTATATGTACAAAAAAAAGTACAGATGTCTAAAATAAAAGATCATCAAAATTATCCGGCATAGTACCATGATACTGGCAGCGTTACCCCACTGGCGCTGCGCTGAACAAAAATAATAAATAGGTAGTGTAAAATAAGTAAACTCCTTTTTGATTCTTAAACTAATTGTATTTTATTTGTGCATTCGAGGTGTCATGTTCTGAAAAAGTTTTACATTCGTCATATTGAACAACATATACTGTGTGACTAAATAATATTTTCCATAATATGATACAAAAAATAAATACCTAAACAATAAATGAAATTAATTAGCAGCCCCAAATATAAAGAGACGTCTATACACAGTTTCATCAGTAAAAATGGGGTAAGAGAGCGTCGTAACCACACTTGTAGTACAAAGAGGGAGTTTTGGGTCAAGTATCCCTTAGGTAGCGAGTGCGCCTCAAGTGCGGCGCGTGCAGTTTATCCGAACGACTCGCCCAACTCGATTACTGCAGCAGAGCTCTGTTTGAACGGACATCCAATTTATTTGTTTCTTTTTCATGAGAACATTGAAAAATAAATGGTAGCTTTTGGGCTAATAAAATCCAGTGTGAAAGAAGAAAATCAAAAAAATACCTGACGATCTGGGTATAGCTACCTACATTGAAATTATTTTTTCTATGAAATGTCCATATACATCTATAACAAGGTAATACAGTTAAATGTATTTTAAGGGTACATTTTACTCTTAACTAATGCTTTATACTAATTAATTGGAGCCAGCCAAGCGGATACTACAAAGTACCATACCGCGCGGTACTATGGTTGCATGATGTACTTATTTCTTCACCGAAAGCTCAAGCTCATTGTAGGATTCGAAACCGCGACGGTATTCGACGTCACTACCATAGAGCTCGCTTTAAAATTATATAAAAGTATTGTTGTTTTTTTTCAGTAGATATCAAAACACATAATATATTGATATTGAATAAATAGAATCTAAAAAACAAATTAATTTACTTAGTCTAATCTGACTACCTATATATTTATATAGAGGTTAATGATAATGTGGTATAAGTTAGACGAGTTCTTTATCACGACAGTCAATCTACCACGGGCGCAACAGCTTTCTTACTATAACTTAAACATATTATTCTCGGTTATTAATTAACTGTCGCCGCCGACTGTGCCAAACGTTATTACGCTGATACATTTATATTATACCGGTTCCAATTAACGCTAAGATACTTAAAGACGTATTACATATTCACTTAGAAGTGAAATTGATATATTAGTTAAGGGGGTTTGCACTTCAATTATCGAGATCGGACTGCCTCGACGACTGCCAAGTTTAGCCAATGTTATTGCCCAATAATTGGCAATTATTTGGTCTTACTCGGGCAGTCGTGTGAGTATATGGCTGTTATTTATCTTACAGCAGGCGTCCAATTAGCCAAAAAGCAAAACTAACAAGGATATATCGATTTTTCTTATTTGTTGATATAAAGGAGATTTGGTGTGGAGATACGATGACTATGTTAGCATCTATTTGTGGCTACAACTAGCAGTTGTTTCATAAGTTTTATATAAACCCTATATGATTTTTTACTGAGAAACGAAGGTCCGGGATCTACAAAGTAAGCAATTGTCGACAATGTGTGGGACAATGTAATGGGTTTAGTCAAGTGCTATCTGAAATCGCAAAGCTGTCTAAAGATGCCTGAAACTGAAAATGGATAACCTTGGTTACTCTGAAATCACTCGGATTTGTACCTACATTTACAAACTGCTAGTTTTTGTTAGCAATTTGCTTTTAACATAGGTACGGAATTCTAATAATACCGTTTACCAAAATCTAAGTTACAGATCTGTAAAAAAATACAGTCCTTAGAAAAAGTAATATACCTAAATAAATATTACATGGCAATTCACACACTTATTGTCCTTCGTGATTGTTCACAAAAGTGGAATCTACATGAAAAGGCGACAACTGCGAGAAAAGTTTGATAATAGGATTAACTACGATAACATGGAGCGCCCCACCAAAATTTTCAGCACAGAATTGCAGACACCACTTGAACACAGACCAGAGATGGCTATGGTACCCTTACGCGGACAAAACGGCGAGACCATATGACTCTCAACCGGGTTAACAGACACCGCATTGCCAAGTAGAGGTGCGCTCTCGCAGATGCACAGTTGTCATGAGTAACAAATTGTTGCCGTGCGCCAATCGTAAGTAAAATGTACTTAAACAAATAACTGTAACTATTTTACTTGTTACAACTGAATTAACGACAAAATGTAACACTTGTACATTTACTCTAAAAGGTAAAATAAAATAGGTTCCCTACGTTTTCACATGACCGTAAGAACGGAAGCGACCACTTTAGCTCCCAATATGTGGGACAAATAATAGCATAGTACACACGAGCGACGTTCAAATAGTATACTGGCCATTGGTCTGCGAGATACGTGACCTGTTTGGCTAGCTCAATATTTGTCTCCAGATCCCGAACAATTTGTGAAAAAAATGGAGATAATGCGATGAGAAAAGCTGTGAAATAATCCCTGCAGAGTGGTTTCATTGGATTATTTTAGATGACATCCTTTGAATTAGAACATAATGCTAAAACGTAGCCAGGCACTTTCTGCGCACTTAGATTCTTACTGAATTATTTCAAAAATAAAGGATAAGTAGGTATAATATAACTTTACAATATACTAGTTAATCGTGTTTACTTGAATCGTCATAATTCAAGTGCTAGTTCTTAATTTACAAATCCATATAAGTAGATATAAAACACATGGAAAACAAACGGTCCCTTATAATGGAAACAAAAAGATCAAGTGCATGACAAATCTTCGGAAAAAGCAGCAGACGCCTTGAAATCGGGCAATATTGACAATGACCATTTAAAAACAATAGGGTTCTCGAGAGCCCATTCATACATTTGGCGTGAGGCCAATAAAAACAAATGGAAGTCGATATTGGGTTTTTCTGTTCTAGAGAACTAGTTTTCTTTATTTTAATTTACTCTTGACAATAATCATAATCCAGTTCTAAGTAATTAATAGTAATTACTTGAAACTTTCGTACAGCAGCTTTAATGCATAATTCAAGGTACCTACGTTCAAAAAATTAATTAAATATTTTAGCCGTGACGACGTACCAGGCGAACTCAGTATCGCGATTATGAAAATACAAATTGAACACTTTACAAACACAACTCAGTGCAATAAATGGCTGTTTAATCCTTCTCCAGGGCTATATTTTATAAAGCAAAGTTCCCCAACAAGAATGAGTAATGAATAAGTTTGTTCTCGTACTTAAAGAAAAGTGGAACCGCAAACGCTACGACGGATGACTGAGAATCTTACGAAAATTGCTTGACTTGTGAAGGGATCAGAACCCGCATCCTTGCGACAGATTGATGGTAAGCAATTTTTCAAATGACGTGGACGTTGCGTTACTTCGACCCCTTTTCCCTTATCCACCCGTAGAACACGAACCTTCAGTGGCTAGATACGATTCTTTGGAAAGGGCTTTGGCAAGATTGATGTTGATATACTGAGGTGATAGTTGTTGAGTGTCGCAGATGTCCTGTCTTATTTAGTTTTTAAGTACCGGTAGAATGGGGCGACTTTGAAATGATGGAGCGAACTTGATAATTCCGTTTTTTTTGCTCCATTACTGGATGTTAATATATTTATTATAAGATCAAATATTATGGATATAATGATAAATTTGTCTCGGCAAAATATTCTTATGTATTCCTGTTTTATTAGAATAAATAAGTAACCCTCGGTTATTAGATCACTGGTTACAAAAATGTATGTAGGTATATGTCATCTCGACCTACTAGGCTCGTTTTCTTCTTGTCGCATTATCTTTGTCTCTTTCTAAGACTTGGATATGTGTTGTGAAACGGGCCCGTTTTGTTAATATGCCTTCCATCTTATTTTTCATGTGGAAATCCTCATAGCATAGTGGAAGCGGCAAATTTATACAAGACTTGTACTGACTATAACTACCAGCTCTTGATACCCAGGTTAGTAAGTAGAATTAAATATGTGAAACAAGAAGAATTAAATTAAATTCTTTAAGTTTTTTCTATATCAATTAATTAGTGTAATATATAGCCTTGATTGGATCGAATGTGACGGTCCTTATCTTTCCAAACTACAGCAACATCGAACTAATTGATATGCAAGCAAGGGGTAAAGTTTAAATTAATTCTAGATAGCACTAAAGTCTCCCTTGGACTCATGTGTACACAATATACATTAAGCATAATATTATTAGCTTTATAGCGGCAACACTATTGGTAGGTACTGAAAATGATGAAGGTGATGATAGATGCTGTAAAATTATTCAGGAAACTTCCATTTTCTACAGCGTATATACTGAGCCCAAACGTGACGGAATAAAATGATTATTATTATCAATACATAATCTAGAACCAATTGGATATGGGATCATTGCCAATCTATACTGCGTTTGTAGACTGTGAGCTTAAATTATTTGACTGAATGAATTTCAAATAAACCCAATACAGCGAATATCTTAAACTAAACTGAATTCATGAGATATGAACTGGGACTCAGCACAAAAGAATATTTAAAATGTATTATTTTAAATTAACGTTTGTGGATTTTTCTTTTCCGATAAAATAAATTTATACCATTCGAAAACGATTGGCCAGCTTCTATAAAGTGTTTCTTCACTTTTGAATTAACACTTTATTATTATGGACCGTTAGCTAGTTACATTCTTATTAATAATTTAATAATTACAGCAACTCCTGCAACTAATCCTCAAAGAATGTTTAAGATTTCCTCCACAATTTCCCAAAGTCATAATTTCGTGGTAATAAACTGAAAAATATGAAAATCATTTGCTATCATAATGTGAAACTGCAAATGGCAACACTTAAAATGGCCAGCCTCATACTAATTCGAAGCATGAACATTGAAATTGCTATTAGTGACATTTCAGAAGGAAGGCAGACCGTTTCAAGACCCATTTCATTCCAGAACCTTTAATATCCTTTATTTACTTTTATAAAACTTTCCAAGAACTTTGTAGCCTCCGAAATTAAAAGCGTCGCTCTTAAAAAAGGACCAACAAAATTAGGGCGACGGTGAACATAGATAATAACTCCCCTTTTACCCCCCGAGCGCCTTAAAAAGACAAGCCACTTTCATAAATCTCCGAGGTGGTTAACGCCTCGTCTGCAATACGAGAAACAAGCTGATGGCTTCGAGCGACAATGAGAAAGGCTCTGCAAAGTTTTAAGTACCATTCAGTAAATGTTTTCAGTGATCTCTCTTAAAGTCCTTGCGAACATTATTTACTTGGTTTAATTGAGTGGGTTGTCTGTAGGTATATTAGAAATTGTTTGTTATATTTAGTTTTCATTGTAATTTCGCTTACGTGGATTAAGGTTTTTCATCTAATTAGGAGTAAGTATTGTTCAGGCTTCAGAACACTATGCTTGATATTAAATGAAATTTATTTATTTGCTTTAGACATGATACATGGTAGGTATCATACATATAATGTATGGTTCACAAGTCTCGTCATATATTCTGTACATACAAATATAAAAACTTTAGCAATCCTCTGGTGATGTCAATAGACGGTGGTGAAAGACGGCCTGCATGATTGCCAGTTTTCTTTAAAAAAATCACACGTTCACTTTGTATGTTTTATATTATACGTGACGGCTGGCGAACAGCTAGTTCGCCATAGTTTGACCCGCGTTCCTGGGACAAAAAGTAGCCTTAATCTTATTCCATATTGGCTATCTGCGTGACAAATTTCATCATGATCGGTTCAGTGGTTTAGGCGTAAAAAGGTAATAGACAGACAGCTAAGCAAAGAACAGCCTCAAACTATTTTCCAAGCATTCATCAGAAAAAAGATGAACGATCTGTAGTTTACTAGACACAAGAAGTACGATACATAATTTGATGGCGCACTTACGAGCCTTTATTGATTCACCGACGCCATTCGTCAAGACAACGAACGGCAATCCGTGAATGAATTATTCATGAGTATACGTACGCTCGTCTCTTTTCTAATAGTGGTTAGTGAGACAAGACGTGGATGGATCTGGCCCCTCATATACAGGATTTAGGGTAGCCGCGGGTAATAGCAGAATGTTGCCATATTATGCTAAGTTTTGTTTTTACTGTTTATACCGGATGCCAGGAAGAGAAAATAAAAATACGTTAGAGGTTATTTGTACACCTACCGGCTTGTACACTTTCTATTACTTTTATAAGCTATATAAATATTTTAGTAAAAGCTTTTTTTTATTTTTAAGCAACTAAGTCTGTTGCGGTAAGCGGTTACCGTAGCCTATGGGAGCTTGTAACATCCGAGGACAAACAACCACAGTCCCTCCCTGGAGTATATGTGATTTGTTATACAGCTAAAATGTATAAATAGGTAATATTCCAGAAATAAACTCAGTATTATTCCCTATTGGAGTATTAGCTATTTTCATTTTGCCAAAGTTGGTATGCAGTTTTTAAACTTTTTTTCAGAACATGCACCCTTAACAGATTTTAGAAGCAGCATGGTATATTCCTATAAAATTAAAACCTAAATTAAAAGTATTGCATATTCATGTTTTTCACATAAAACTCAAACCCGGATCAGAAACACATTTTACGATTTGTTTGACACGAATGAATATTGACGTGAATTATTACCTTCCATATATCTACGTCGGATAGACGGAGCATCATTTTTATGACGAGTGGTATGCAATATTATGTCGTGCGGGAAAAAAGTGTGATCCCTTTCATTGGGGATTTATTGAATTACGCGCGATCCACTCGGCGGTACTCGGAACATCAGCGGATTACATTTTGCTTCTTACCTTACGAATATGGGATTGCATATCCAATACATATTGAATTATCTGAAATAATATGAGTGATGAAACACTTCTTCTTATTGAACAACATTACTTAAGTTCTAAATATACGAGTATGATAGAAAAATCTTTTGGACCAAAATCATTAGTTTTGTCTAGCGATTTTTTTTATTAGTTTTTATCATCAGGTGTTTTGTAAATCGTACTAGGTATCTACTTCAGGCTGTATGAAATACTAACAAATATCAAGGAATAGGAATTGACACCCACATCAATGTCATGTCGAGTTCTTGAGAATCCTCTCCTAGTTTGTTGTTTTAGGCAGTTCACTTACTTATAAGCGGTCTGTATTCCGTCTCATGTAGGTATTCACTACTTACATGTATGTACTCATACTTATCAACGTATGTATAAGTAGGTTTTTAAGTGACAATTCAGGTAATTTTAACCCCCAACGAAAAAGAGGGTGTTTCCTGAACGGATGAACCGATTTTGATTCAGTTTCTTTTTCGTTAGAAAAAGGTTCTATGTTTCTATGTTTTAAATCCGCTCAGCCGTTAGATAACCACCTCTTTTCTTAATTTTAGTTATGTTTGTTTTATATCAGTATTTTAATTAAGTAATACATAATACTACAGCCAAAATTTAAAACCTAGGTAGAATATTTTTTATGTCGATAGGCTTTAAGGAGATACAATAATTGTTTATTAATTTGGAACAACCTGGATGATTCTGGGTAAATTTTAAAGGCACGGTAAACTATCTAAAGGAACAATATTTTCCTATGATTAACAGTAAAATATACTTTGGCTTTTCTAAAGACCTATATTTTTACATTATATTTTTGTCTTTAAATTTAAAAGTAAATAGCTATTATAATAAATATAGAATGAATTGAAAATGCAAAAGGGTTGAACTGAATTGAACTCCTTTGTTCAACATACAATAGTTAAGCCCGTGTCCACAAAAAAGAGAAATCTCTTTGCATCCTTTATTCTGCACATCCGCTGATAACGTATTTCTCAGTCCTTTTAACTTTATACTGTATGTTAATCTAAGGTCTACGGCTTATCATGTTTAAATGGATTACCTACATGAGAATGTTGCTTTATCTGTGCATTTTACATGAGAGATAAACCCTCTTTTACACTTTACAAAAAGATTCTAACAATTTTGAAGTTTGTATTTTTATAACGAGCGGAGAATAAGGATTTAGAGATTTAGTTCATTAGTGTATGTGTCTATGGCTTATATTCGAAATAGTTTAAATAGGGAATGGGGTGAAAATGCTATAAATATTCAAAGTAGATAGTATATTAGTACGAGAGTTCTTAACTTCTTAAGAACACTTGAGGTAATATGTGACAACCTTCAAAAAAATAAATGTTCACAAAAGTACAAAAGTTTGACTGTCATACGTTTTTATTTGCGACAAAAAACTTTTCCCAATACTCGAGCAAAGTAAGCTCAATCTCGGCAATGAATTACCAATTTTCTTCATAACAAAGTATTGACTTTCCCGGTTTTAACCCTTTCAGTGGGTTAAGTTCGTTCATTACGCAGCCGTGCCGGAAACTTTTTGCCAAGTGTAGAATATTCTGAAGTAGCAAATGGATATTTCTTGAGTTTATTTTGATCAAGGCGTTGCTACAATTACGTTACATTGGATGCGGTAAAGAATCTATATAGGATTTAAATTTATCGTTTCTCTTGATTAGGATTACTATTTTTGAGTTGTATCCATTTTTGTTATATTAAATTATGTAATTCCGAGAATATTGAGGAGGAGATGTAGAACCGCGAGTGATGCTCTAGTTTTGGTTATCCAACCATTTAAAATTGTAGCAGTTGGTAACATGTAATAAAATAAATAAGTATTAAAGTTCGATTGAATCAGGTTTTCCTGTAGTAAGTTTCAAGAGGTGGCAGCACTTACGAAAGTCTAATCATCTATCAAAATACATGGGCAACTTGTAGTTTATGATTAGGATCTATTAATACAACTGATATAGTCAAAATAACTTAATTTCTAAATGTAGTCTATTAAAAACCGTGTCTAAAGGGGCATCGTAACGAAAACTTACACTGTAACATGTTGATAAAAACAAAAACACAATGTTTATTCAAAACTCTCTGAGGCATGATAATATCACATCCTTTTTCATCATAGTTGATATAAATTTACCCTATTCATCTCTCGCGTATGTCAGAACATTTTTACTTATTACGTCCATGTACCTATTTGATGTATGGTTTTGCACATGCTTCACGGCGTTGAGCCAGTTTCCCGTGAACTTGGTAATGAGTACAATTTATTCTAATTATTTTGTACTCACCTCTCGACTCGCGAGACCGGGCTCGATGAACGCTTTTACATAAATTATGTTTTAGTTAAACAGTGTTCTTGTTTCACACAATATTTCTTTATCATAATTATTTATGAAGATTAATGTATGCACTTAAAATATTATTTTTATTAAAGTACCTACTTACAATTTTTATTAAAAATATACTAATTGAGAGTAGGTATGTATTCGTAGTGTAGACAGGTAGGTACTTACATAGTAAAGTTTTCATGGAGTACTAATAACTTCATTAAAAGTAATTTTAGTATTATTAAATCATCAGCGAGAATTGATTTGTTTAAAATTTATTGATTAAACTATAAACGATAATTTCACAAAATAATTATTTTGATCTGAATCAAATCATGGTTTCACCAAAAATATATATAAAAATAATAGACAAAAGACAAAAGTTGAATAATACATTATACAATAATGTTTGAGTTATGTTCAAGCTTCGATAAACATGATAAAACACGATCTCATTTCATATTGAAAATATCTGTGTATTGATAATATTAACATTGAGAATATAAAAATCTCAAAGCATGCTGGGTTCTTAGCAATAGTTTAATTCCCCGCTATAAAATAGCGTTGATTGATATTATAATTACATTAACATCATAGTAGAATTGGTCCATAAACAACTTCCATCATTGCGGTTAATTTGCATGATAAAATAGATCCGTATCGCATTATGCGTGCGGTCAGTCTTACCGGAAGTGATATCATCAATAAATACAATTATATTATTATATCTATTATTTAAATTTTTATTTTATTACCCTCATATACCAAATTTGATTTTAATTTAGATAATTTTTGAGGTTATTTCGTCCGATTCAAAGAAGCACCAAACAGTGTCCCGACCCGACTAGAAATTATGTGCACATTCGATCACAGCCAAACCCCAAAGTTCATACACACAATTTTTTTTCCTGGATGGATCTAAATACAATAGATATTTTCAGTACGAATTGTTTCACTTTGAAATCTAAATTTAGTTTCCACAAACCCTAAAGTTGCCGACTAACGTTGTCCCATTGTTTCTTTCTAACGATGTTTTGCTCAAACATGTTAGCCCATTAACATTCCATTGGCATTGTAACGGAATTCCTGGTTTCATGATACGCCCCAGATTTGCTTTTGGGGTCAACGCTTATTGTACATCTACTACTTATAGCCTATGAAGGAATTGTTATATTCTATTTTGAGACGCCAATTAATTGGTAATAATTCCATTTATCAATATACCTATATAACTAATGCAATGGAGATGTGACTGCAGATACATCTTTATTAGATAAGAAAATATAATTCGCTGGTGTCCATGGTATTTTCTTACTAATAGGATACCAAACGATATTCAATCAGTCTGTGCCTTTAGTTTATGTAATTTGGAGATAAAAAAATATATTTTTATAATTATATTTACTTTGTTTAACTGTTTATTTTTTTTGGTCCAATATACTATGAAGTTTATAAACATACCAAAATAGTAGACAATTCTAGAAATCATGAGGTAATAAATAAATCAGAATATATAAATAGCACAGAAGATATTTTTAGCCTCAAAGGGATACCTCATATAATATATAAGGAGTCACGTATCTCTAATCCCACGCATTCTTGACTTAAATGACAATCTCATGTCTCTTGGAAACCGAGGCTCTGATAAGTTGGATCTGTCGTTAACTTCCTTTGGTCGGGATTATAAATTTCTCACGAGACTTTGTAGTGGGTACCTACCTTTTATCCTTGCTTTCTTTTAGATATTCTTAATATAATGTTTTTAGTATTTTTTAACAGTTTCTTACATGGTCTAACATTTCAAAGGCAGATTAAATATAAATATAATAAATAAATTAATCTAAATCACAAATCATAAAAAAACTATGGTGACCTTTTTACTTCACGTAGGTCAATTTGTAAGTCAGCAATCCTATCTTTAACGATCCTACGTGAGGATGTCTCAGAGATGCGATGCTTTCACTGATCGTGGATGCTTTACATAAAAGATTCAGGATAATAATCCTCCCGTAGACACCCTTCTACCCTCCTCAGATTGACCGTTGACCTAAAAATGGAAGCTAGAGATTAGTCACTGAAGACGGAATAGTCATGTCATGCATTAGATAATACTCTAGTACTTTTAGGAACTTTTCGATCCATTAGCTTTTACTAGAATGTATACTTACAATTTTCCATTCCCATATTACGAAGCTAAAAAAAGTTATAAAGCACTGAAGCGCCATTCAATTTTAATATAAAGAGGCATTATTCTCACAAGCAGTACCTCCTGAAACTCGGTTTGAAATAAAATCGCATGGCTAAAATTAAAAATAAACAAACCTACTGGGAAATGAGGAGGCACCTCGAAAGAGGCCTCGTTATCTTCGACGCCAACGCTTCAAGAAAATAATCAGTGGAAAACAAAGAAAACGGTAGGTAAGAGGAATAAAATCCAATCTTTTAGAGAATTGAAAGATATTCTACGTGGACTTGATTCCGAGGTAAAACCTTAAGGACATTATTCAGTTGCTTTAAGTGTTTATTTGGAAGCTCAATAAATATAGCTTATTAATAATATAGCGTACAGTAGTAGTTAAAATAAGTTTCCGCTATAGAAAAAATCTTTTATTTTAGGCTAAGATTCTTTATATTGTTTGTATTTCTCAGAAATGTCTTTTATACAAAATTTATATTGGTTTAAAAATATTTTTATAAGATCACCCTTTCTTACTTCTGAATGTAACAATTTCGTTGACATTAGCTTATTTACTTTTCTCTAGCTTCTGGAACTAAAATTAAAACGTCTACGTTCATTCGTGTTAATAATATAAAATAACACGTCTAGAAGGCAGGGAATAAAAACGTGTTCAGGATTTTAATCACAAGTCTCAGGAAAATAAAAAAGCAATTTTAAATTTCTCCTGTTTTTGTGCTGGGTATCTGTCATTGCCATTCGTATGGTATTTTTCTTATTGGTTCCTTTTTTGCTTTACTCTGAGCAATTAATGAAATGGGAGGTTCCTTCATATTTAACAAATTTTAATATAAAATACCTACCTAGGTATAAATAAAAAAAATACTAATAATATTATTATTATTATTTATTTAAAATTTTGTGTTGTACTAATCAGTTTTGTCTTTTCTCTTTACTTGATTGTACCGTGAAAGAAATAAATTTATAGAGCTAAGTAGTATAACATACATACCCAAACGAACTTCCGCATAGGTACATAATATTAAACAGGATTCTTAGAACTCGTAAGTTTCAATTATGTGCCAAGCTGTACGCCTCGTTCACTAAATTTTCATGAATTAATGAATGTGTACAGTACCTACAGTGTTACTATATTACCTACTTTTAGTTGCTAACTATCTCAAACTTCATAATTTAAAGCTTTAGTATTTTCATATTATTTAAGACATGTTTATTCTTAGAAACTTCTACGTGGAGTCAGTTTTAATTAAGTTTGGGTAAAATAAGAAGGACAAAATTTTAAGTTTAATTGGGTAACTCACAAATACGATGAAGAATTCTCAAAAATTTTATTATATTACTTGATAAGTGGAATTAATTAAAATCTTCTGTAATTACGTCAATTACTGCTACAAGTGGGAATAGTAATGTTTTAATCAAGGTTTTTAATTTAAAAAGCCTGTCATTTCATTCAAATATATATAATTTCATTGGAAATATATTTTTTTTGTTCTTCAGAGTTTACAAAACCGGCATGACATAAGAAGGAAAATAAATAGTACCTATCTGATGATTAACTCTTTATTAAATATTTTCTATAAAATAATCAATATTGATTTTAAATGTTTATTTCTTGAAAGTATCTTTGCTTATTATTTTACTTACTAAAGATTTAACTTCACAGACTTTATATATAATTTTTTTTTTATAACCATAACATACTACGAAAATACTATAGCAACAGGAATACAGTTTAAAAAAAGAACTTTCTGTTGATGTATAAGATTTTATACTGTGTTTAGGAAAGCTCTCAGTGTGAGTGTAGGTACTGTGTGTGATGGCCACTCAACCAAGTATATTGATACACAGTTGTATTGAATCATACAATATTAGAGCAAACACTCGCTGGCAGAGACAACAAGCCACATGCGCTTGACGCGGGTGGCGCTTCAACTATGCAAATTAATTGCCATGCCACGTACAGTACGCCGAGTGTGGCAAACCTCATTTCTAGATTATATAGTAAGGCCAAATTTTATTATGTGGTGGCAACACCCGGTCATTTGAAACCCTTTACCTATAGTAATTTGTTTATTCACTATGGTATCCGGAGACTACATAAAAAATAAACCATGAATTCATAATTTACTTAAAACGGGATACAGATTTTCTGTAAATTACATAGTAGTTAAAAACCTCAACATTTTTATATGATTCGCCTTTTCGCTAAATTCTATAAAATAAATGTGTGCATTTTTCGTACGTTCTGTTATGCAAAGTAAAGACGCGAACAGTATCTTTACGAAATTCTCTGCCAGGCCTTCCTAGAATTTTTATTTTATTCGTCGCATTCGTTCATATTCAATGATTGAAAAGAAGGATTTATTCCATATATTTATTTTAAGAACGTATTATGTAGGTAATTACTACCTATCTGTTTTTATATTATATTTCAAAGAAATGAAATGTGGTTTAAATATAAAGGTATTGTTTGCTTGGAAATATTGATTTATTGATATTTTAGCTTCTTACGTTATTAAAAGTATTATGTAGTTACTGTTCGCAACCGATAGTAATATTCTTATGGTATTTTTGAGTTGCTAATCTGGCTAATCCCATTTTTGTCTTGGAATGCCTTGTCGTGGCAGGAATACTAGCCAGCTATTATCTACTACACTTCCCTGGAGCCGTTTCTATTTAAGGGTATTCCTTCGGTTGGAGTGCGAAATTCAAATTTTATCAGTAACATTTTCGTGAAATAGTCGTATATGTCAGTAATATACCTTGGAGGAATATGTTGATGATTTCTTTTGTTATTAATCAGTACATATACTACCATTCTTGTCGCAAATAACATGTTGATAATTTACGACCTATAACTGAGCTGCAATTAGCAAAAAACGTGATAAAATTTTAATTTCGCGCTCTAACCGAACGTTTCACCTTAACCTAGACAACGGAAGACCAGTTGATGTTGTACCCTGTTTTTTATACCATGATGTCTGCTAACTACCATACAGCCTGTTTGTTGTATGTGGTATTCTTCTGCTGAGGAGAGATGGGAATCTCGATTATAGAGATGAGGGAAACTATTATTATTTAATGGTTGAAAAATAAGTATTTAATAACACTTATGAACCACATTATTTGAAACTGTGAAACTAAAGATAAACATCAGCGACAGTTTAAGTTTTGTGAACAATGTATGTACCTATACAATTAAAAAAAACTGCTTATTAAAACCACGATGAGATATAGGTATTGTTTCATTTCAACACTCTAAAGATACGGAATAGAAATTTATTCAGGCCTTGCCCTTGATCATTACTAAAATTTTTAAGGTAGGCTAATTATGTTGCAACTAGCTTAGTTTGTAACTACCCTCTATTTGGGATTGTAAAGTTGGTAATCGCTGCCTTTAGTTTTTTTGGATGGCAGTTATCCGTTAAAACTGTTTGAGAACACTCATGTGTAAACCATATATACAGGGACAGATGAAGTGCTTTCTTCAAGAATGTTTCTTGGACAATTTATTGATTGATGAGTGATGAGTGAAATTGTGCATAAACAGTAACATTTATATATAACTTCGATTCACCAAGAACGAGATCTGCTGTGCTGACTCACGCCTGGACGGGTGGTGGAAGTGAAAGAGGTTAGTGGTAGCATATCTATAGTTTACCAAATGTCTATTGACCAAAGTTCTTGTGGATTCCCTTTTCAGGGTTCCGTAGCCAAAATGGCAAAAAACAGAACCCTTATGGATTTGTCATGTCTGTCTGTTCGTCCGTATGTCACAGCCACTTTTTCCGAAACTATAAGAACTCTACTGTTGAAACTTGGTAAGTAGATGTATTCTGTGAATTGCATTAAGATTTTAACACAAAAATAGAAAAATAACAATAAATTTTGGGGATTCCCCATACTTAGAACTGAAACTCAACTTTTTTTTTTCATCAAATCGTCTGGTGTATCTATGGATAGGATAGGATATGGATAGGATGAAAAAAATTATATTGAGGTTTACAATATCATTTTTTTCTAAACTGAATAGTTTGCGCGACACTTCTGAGACACTTCCAAAGTGTTAAAATGTGTGTCTCCCCCCCTGTAACTTCTAAAATAAGAGATTGATAAAACTAAAAAAAATATGATGTATATTACCATGCAAACTTCCATTAATAATAGTTTGAACGAGATCTAGTAAGTCATTTTTTTTTAACGTCATACTACGGAACCCTTCATGGGCGAGTCCGACTTGCACTTGGGCGTTTTTTCTGTATTAAGGTCTTTTACTTAACCATAGAAAATCCTTATTTTATTCGTGATTTTAAACGATTAGTTTTTCTTTAGTGTTTCTTTGCAATATTGTAAGGTGGGTGGTACGAAACAGTGTAAGAGTCCGACTTACACTTGCCCCAATTTCCGAGAGAATATTCCTTCTATTTACATAAAATATCCTACAGGGGTTTAACTGAGACGCTCGTTGTGGGGTCTGTGAGTGGAAAGAATAGGCGAGAGATGTTGAAATCATTTTACTATAATACTGCCTTAATTGTAAAAAAAAGATTTTCCACAGCCAAACAGATATTTCTAGCGAAACAAAAGAAATAGAAACGATAAAGATATTTTAGGGAAATACTTACATTGTATCTTTGTAAGCGGTGTTTAGCACTTCAGAATATGGTTCAAATATACCCTGAAGGCAGGTAAGCTTTACTAGTAGTATTTACCCATAAAAAAGGTCTCTGCCGCTATTCGCATGATATTGCCAAGGTGTTAGATATTTCTTATAAACGTATATTTGAAGTGTGTCACGTTATTGTGAAGAATTCGGAAGAATTATTGTTTGTCCTATATCTTGGTCATTATTATTTTACTCGACTGCAAATTTTCTTTACAAGGTTATAAGGTCGAAGTTTTCATTGAAACAATACATTTCTAAAAAAATGTAGGCATATCAGGTACCTACAATTTTTCGTTTTTACTGCTCTGTTGGATTTTTATCGTCAACTCCAAGACGATAAAAATCCAACTAAACTTCCCAAAATTAATTCAAAGGCCTGAAAACAGTCCCCAAACGCTATCAACTTACCTGCTTTATTAAGAAGACCCTCCCTCTTTAGAGTTATTTTCTTTTTGTAGTTCCTTTGAACATTGAAGTTTTTTCCGTACCTATCGGATCGCTAACTTACCAACCAACGGATTCAAACTCTTTTTATAAGTCGTTCTTTTGATGTAAAATAAGTTTTTAATAAAATGATGTGTTTGAACTTTTAATAAAATTTATATTCCTCGTATTTTATTTACAAAAGTAAAAAGGTAGCGAAAACAAACATTTTTGTTTTTAAAAATTTTAAGTATAAAAATACTCAGGTGAATGAGTAATATGACATATATGAATTTATAGTGTAAGCCATTCATTATTTACATTCTCGCTTTATATTCAACATTATTTTGCTAATAATATTATAGCTGTATTGTGTTACACATTTCGTACATAGACATAAATTCGCATACAAAAAAGAGCTCATCACTCTCCCTGCGTAGCGGATAAGAAAAAAACTATAATCCATTTGGAGTTTTTTCTTAAATAAACCCAGAGCCGAATGGTCGTTATCGGGGATCCTTCCACATGTGTACGTGATAAGAAACAGTGAAGAGATGGTTTCCTGTCCAATTTAGTTTGTAGAACTTTTATAGTTTTGTATTTTAGGCCTTTTTTATAAGATCTCATGGTCGTAAACATAAGTAGTAAAGTCTAGATCCACTCAATCATGTAAAACCTAACTTTTTCCGTTAGTCTCTCTTAAGGACTACTAAAATACTATAACAGAAGGAACAAGACAGCTAGACGAGATCTCGTAATTCTGAAAAAGTACTTCAAATCATTTAGCAGATAATCGCCTTACCCTTTTACTTAATTCACTCTTTACTTAATATTTTCACCTAGACAGTATTTTCATTATCACAAGTTCAATTACGTCTCACTTCAGCCCTTATTTACTAATTCTTATGATCTTTCCTTGGCCTTGTTCTTTTGTGCTTTGAAGTCTTATGTTGTTATTTTTGCACTCCAGGATAAGTACCTACTTATATAAAAATTGAAACATTTAAGACAACTATTTTTATTTATTCTTTGTATTTGCTATTTATAAACACTCCATTACAATGTTTTATACAATGGTAGTTTTATGCATAATATTAGTGAAAATTAAAATGTCATAAAATTATATAAATTAGGAGACACACCTACAAAATACAATAGGTATTATTATAATTAATAGGTAATCAACTTAAAAAAAGGAAAAAGAAAACCTCCTTCAAAGACAATAAAAGCTATACAGAACCCAACGCAAAAATAATTATTAAAATGGGTTCATAAGCAAAAAAGTTATGCGTAATCAAAATACAGAATAGCTGAATTGAGAACCTTCACCTTTTTTAAAGGAGGTTAAAAATAAACGACAAATCTATACTAATATAATAAAGAGGTAAGATTTGATTGTTTGTTAGTTTGTTTGTTTGTTTGCATTGAAAAGGCTTCGAAACTACTGAACAGATTTGAAAAATTCTTTCACTAATAGGAAGTTACATTATTCCCAAAGGTTATAGGCTACTTTTTATCCCGGGAACGCGAGTGAAACCGCGCGGAACAGCTAGTCATTATAATAACAAATATATCCCTTTATAATTTACAAGGATTTAGCCGAACACTGAATATTTATCAACTGGTGTCCTTCCCTCATGAATAGACAAATATGTTGTATATACCTAATATTATAATAGGTACTTTGGTACAAGTTTTCGTAGGGTACCTAATTAGGTAGGTACCAATAGGTAAAGTAATCGAAGGTATATAAAAATCGCTGCACCTAATACAATTAAATATGGCATGCAGATATCCTGTAATATGGAAAAGGACTTATAATTTATCTAAGAAATGCGGGTAAAACCGCTAATAAGCTCATTATAGAGCTAGTTTTCCGCGCAGATTCACCTGCGATCCCCGATGCTAATTTCAACCCGATCCATCCTGTGGTTTGAGCTGTGTGTTGAAAGATCATCCAGACAGTCAGTCACGCTTTCCTTTTATATAATAAAAGTATTATGTTTGAATGCCGCAGGGTTGCAAGTAATTTTCAAGGAAAATGAAATGATACTTACTTATTGATTATAATTTTAAAGATTACTTAATTACCTTTACCTCAAAAAACTTTTCAATGTAAGACGGATTTTGTACCTTCTCAATGTGTCGGCATGCAATAACATGGCTATTACACTCAAATATTGTGAGCAAGACTTGAATAACCTCACTAATTAGATTTTGTTTCAGTTCTTAAGTCCTGAGGGCTTATATCTTGATATAGTTCCCTCGTATATCTTAGATGTAAATGTTCTCCCAAAAGCCTCTCATTTACAATAAAATGCTGTAAATTTCTCTAGTAATGTTTACCTACACTGTTTCGTAGGCTTTAAAAATATTAGTACAAGTTATAATTTAAGGATAAACCTACATAGAGATAAAATATCGGTCAGGGTTTACCTACTCTGTAAATATCTCTCTGGGTAATGGCTATTCATGCGTAGATAAAATATTTTATCATCTAGATAACTAATTAATGTTTCATTATCTTTGTAATTATCATTTTCGTATTTAACCAAGGGCTATGTTGCGATAGAATATTTTTTTTAGAACATACAGACATTATCATAGTCTGGAATAAAACTTAAAGTAGGTACTGGAATCAATCAGCCGGTAGGTACTTACAATATATCACCGGAAATGCTATTTTAAAATATTATATATCTAAGGAATGGGGGTAAAACTGTGGGGAGCAACTAGTATTTTATATAATTTCCTGTTATCTGAACGAAAATGTCCCCGCCGCAAACATTGTGCGGTGCGACTCTATAGTTTGTTCAGCAAAACAATCCAAAAACACATCCAAAAATAACAGTACCAAAAATAAATTTAACGAAAGGGTATAGTGGAAAAGCACTGAGTATTACAAAGCCTATCCATGCCTTAAAAGTTGTATACATTTTCCGACAAAAGTAGCGGATTACTAACCAAAGCAAAGTGTAGTTAAAAGCTGAAATACCACCTACGTGGATTTGTACAGATTTAAATTTTAAATTTTTGGTAATACTTTTGCTTGACCTAACCCTAACTCATTTGTATTTAAGCTCAGGTACCTAGTTAATAGTTAATTTATTATAGTATAAAGTAAGTAAGTCAGCATATCTGTGTTATCAGATAAAAATATTATCGAATTGTTTCAAATTACGTGGTGACTAAAATGCCAAGAAGAAGGTCGCGGGTTGAAATCCTACAATGAGTTTTCGGTGAGGGAAAACATCGTGAGGAAACCATAGTACGCTGGTAGGTTGCAGTACCCGCCTGGCTGGCTACCATCCTCAAGTTGAAAATCTCTCACCAAGCACTTTCCGGTGTGTTCCGAATGCTGCATTTGAGTGTCAGTTTCCTAACAAACATATAAGCGAGTTCATGGACATATATTTGGGAATCAAAACACATATTAGTTGCATACAGGGTGTCTGACTTCCACACTATCCTACCTACATAATAAAATAAAATAATTTAATACATGAAAGGTAAGGTAGGTTAGTAAGTACTTACATTAATAATAATATAATTTAATACTATCGGTACAGTCATGTTGTACGAGAATATTCCTGTTTGCTTTGATCATAAAGCATGTTAAAACATTGAACATACTTGAGTGAGTTTTATTTCTCTATAAAATCTTCTGGTCTTAAAATAGATGTAGGTAATGCTTTCACAACATAAATATTAAGAGGTAATAAATACTTACAGACTATTGATTTAGGTTAAAAAATACCTGTAGTACCTAGGTAGTTGTGTAATGAATAAATGAAGATGAAAGAATTTTAGTTAACAGATAGATCTACAAATGGACAAACAATTAAATAAACAATTAATTTTTTACAATATTTAGAAGTATAGTATATGAAATTAAGATAATTATTTAAAGAATTTGCATTTTACACAAAATATTAATTTCCCTTCAGTTAACTCCCTTTATTTATAGTGTAAAATTACTTAATGTTTATTCAGGAACGCAAATAAAATGACTAAACTCTAATAAGGTATTTTGTACATAGGCTTCATTTAACATAGTTCTTATTGTCTTGGGTTTCCCGCAAGGACTTAATATGGGCCGTTTTCCTTTAACTAGATACAATTTTATGAAATAGCAGGTTTAACAGTTGAAAGGTTACATGTTTAATTAAACGCCAGTATCATCATCATTATTTACTTTGTTTAAATTTTATTATTGTCTATTTTTTATACATAATAGCATAAGATTCACTACCTATAAAACGATTTACAATAAATATCATCAGGTCTCCAGGAATCTGGCAGCGTTTCCTCTTTGAATGGCCAAGCTAACGCGTTGGCAGAAAAAGCTTCCCCACTCGCGCCAGTCCTCTGAGGCCTGGATAAGTTTGGATGATTATTCGGGGCTTTAGTCATTTAGACCCACATCGAATGACCCGCGGGTCATAATAGTTTTAAATATCACTAAAAGAATCTTCACAAAAGTATAACTCGTACACATAAATGCGTTCAGAAAGAGGTTCATTTACTCACGGTTATTTTTTTTCCTTTGAGATCCTTGGGGAGGCCTTTGTCCAACAGTGGACGTCTTTCAGCTGACATGATGACTGTTATTTTTAAGGTTCGCCATTTTCTCCCTAAGAGTGGTGCTCTTTGCTGAAATACCTACAGGATTCTTTGTGGCCAAACTACAACTTTTTGGTATGTTTTGTAATAGGTAGGAAATAAAAATAAATCACAACAAAATATAGTAGTTTATGATATTGTTGCATAATAGGGGTTATTAAAATACGAGTGTGAGTTTCTTAATAGTATCACAGGAATTTTTAATACCTAATTATGTGCAGTATATTACTGTACTTTATCTAAACTCAGTTAGATGAGTTTAGATAAAGTACAGTAATATACTATCGATTTTTTACCTTTTAATTACATTATTAGTAATGTAGATGAGTTTAGATAAAGTAC
Organism: Tethea ocularis; assembly: GCA_963555595.1. Classification (NCBI taxonomy): domain Eukaryota; kingdom Metazoa; phylum Arthropoda; class Insecta; order Lepidoptera; family Drepanidae; genus Tethea; species Tethea ocularis. The sequence goes on along the minus strand of OY741971.1, from coordinate 5,526,744 downwards.
AGTAATATACTATCGATTTTTTACCTTTTAATTACATTATTAGTAATGTAATTATAAGGTAAAAAATCGATAATATTTTGTCATAGGTTTTCATGGCTTACAGGTATCGATTATTCATCATTTCCATTGCCGCCTCCACTATTTCAGATCCAAATTTATTTCACCTTAGTATCACTGCTATTTTTCTATCATTTTTGGCCAAAATAAAATATGTGTACAAAAAATCAATAAAATAAACAAACAATAATCATCATGGCGCATTTGGGCGCCAGTCTTCTTCCCAAGATAATGCTATAAAATAACTTTTTTTCATTAAAGTACAAGTATTTGGACATGTCTGGCCACTTATAATATTTTTTGGGTTTTAATACTTCAATTACTGTCAGTCAACTTGTCAAACGAAATAATAAAGAAAAAAACATTATAAGTGGCCAGTCATGACTAAACAATTAAACGTAGTATTATATTCTCTTTGTAAACAATTGGGAATCAATAAGTATCAGTTCAATTTTAGTTGCAAATTTACTCTGTGGTCGCGTATGCGGTAGGGAGTTTTTCCCAACACGGATTTGGGCGCCATGATAATTAATGTGTGTTTATTTTATTGATTTTTTTGCATACATATTTTATTTTGGCCAAAAATGACAGTAAAATAGCAGTGATACTAAGGTGAAATAAAATTGGATCTGAAATTGTGGAGGCGGCAATGGAAATGACGAATAATCGATACCCGTGAGTCATGAAAACCTATGACAAAATATTATCGATTTTTTACCTTTAAATTACATTATTAGATGAGTTTAGATAAAGTACTGTATGATACTGCACATAATTAGGTATTAAAAACTCGTGTGATACTATTAAGAACCTCGCCTACGGCTCGGTACTTAAACTCACACTCGTTTTTAATAACCCCTGTTATGCAACAGTATCATAAACTACTATTTTTAATTTCATTATACACGGGTGTGCATAAAGTGGGTCATTAAAGTACTGTTTTTGATTTCATAATTAGAACTTTACGATATGAGATTAGATAATAGTAGTTTATGATACTGTTGCATAATAGGGGTTATTAAATATGAGTGTGGACTTTTTGGCGGGAACTTGGGACGTTGCGTTTTCGTTTTATTTTCATAAAATCGTGTATTTTGAGTTTTATTGAATATTGTCGGTGGTATTTTGTCCAATAAAGATCAATACAAGTGCACCAGTGAAGTGAAATGAAATGATTACGTGTATAGTGGCTTTTCAAGTTGTCTCAAGAAGTCCATGAAAAGTTTTAGTAGAACGGCTACCATCGTACTAAAACCTAACTAAACTGACTGACTATGACTCGAAGAAGATTTAACATTACTTGAACTTTGAAACTTGACGATTGACGAGAATTTAATACATGAAGAATATAAAAATACCTACATTGCTCAACTTGACACTGGCAAAATATACGAAGTGTGATGACAAAACTAAAAAAAAAAAAAACGAGTGTTAATTTAAGTACCGAGCCGTAGGCGAGGTTCTTAATAGTATTGCACGAGTTTTTAATACCTAATTATGTGCAGTATCATATAGTACTTTATCTAACTCATATAAGTAATCTAATTTAAAGGTAAAAATTCGATAATATTTTGTCATAGGTTTTCATTCATGACTTACGGGTATCGATTATTCGTTATTTCTATTGCCGCCTCCAAAATATCAGATCCAAGTTTATTTCACCTTAGCACTGCTATTATTCTTCTATCATTTTTGGGCAAAATAAAATATGTATGCAAAAAAATCAATAAAATAAACAAACATTAATCATCATGGCGCCCAAATCCGTGTGGGGATAAACTCCTAAGTTGAGATCTTTACCGCATACGCGACCACAGACAAAGTAAATTTGCATCTAAAATTATAATTGTGTAGTCCTGATGTCTGGCCACTTATAATGTTTTTTCTTTATTATTTCGTTTGACAAGTTGACTGACAGTAATTGAAGTATTAAAACCCAAAAAACATTATAAGTGGCCAGAAATGTCCAAATACTTGTCCTTTAATGAAAAAAAGTAATTTTATAGCATTATTTTGGGAAGAAAACTGTACTATAACATAATTTTTTTATATCATTATAGACGGGTGTGCATAAAGTGGGTCATTAAATTACTGTTTTTGATTTCATAATTAGAACTTTACGATATGAGAGTAGATAAAATATTAAACAAAACAAGTAGGTATATCGGTTTCAAATTTAGTTTAATGGGAATATAATAATTTATGTTCACGTGCAAAATTTTCACATCATGTTGAATGTTAACTTGTACATTATTATTTTTGTATAAAACTCAGAGTCGTTCATTAGGCGCTAATATGTTTTGTTGTGTGAGCCACCGTCAAAAGATAATCAGAGTTAAAAGGAAGGACAAAATAATTAAATTTTGCGGATTTCAACCGAATAGATTGGATGTCGGCAACGCGGCGTGAATATTGAGATCAATTGTCAACAATGGGTATCACGTTTTAAGGCTTTGTCTCTGTAAAACATGATAATAATGAGATACGCGCGTTATATATTTTTTGTTTTGTTCTGCCAAAAGAACATAGATGATGTTTCCTTTAATTTCCTCTAGCGGTACTTTCCTTTTTTGGTATCCATTTATTTATTAACAAACTTATGATGTAGATATACTGCAGTGCTCTAGAACAATATTTAATTTTCAGGTGATTGTTACATTTTATTTAAAATATTTGATTGATCATCCATTATGCTATCTTTTTAAGGAAATACTTATAATAACTAAATGTAAATATATAAATAACCGTTTTTAAGTCTGTTAAAAACATAAACACTTAGAAATAAACTTAATGTTTTAGTACCTGGATACATTGAAGTTCCTAAATTTATTCAGGGAAAATTCTCTACTTTATCACGTCTGAAAAGAAGCTGCCTTTATTTCTCACCCAAAACTTTACTTCATTTGACATTCATGGGGCATAAGGATCTAAATAGTTTCAGTGAAATATGTTGAGACATATTTCACTTTTGCGTGTCCACGTGAGAGTAAAGTTTACCATGTTATTATACGTTAATATAATATAACTGCCATACTTTTTCATAATTTTATACCTAAGTAAAATTTAAACATCAAAATGTAAATGATTTACATTTCTGAAATTCTTCCAATAATATATATGAAGTTAAAATGCCGGCAGATTTTTTAAATAAGTATTGGAACTGGTTAATTTTGATTCTGTTGTGAGCATTTATTTTATAAATTTATTACACTTCATAAAATGATAAAATTTCAACACTTTATAGATTAAATTAAATGTTTTTTAATCTACTTCTTTACAAAATAGGTACCTTATAAGTATTACAACAATTGAAGTAGCAACTAGTACCTATATGTATAATCCTTCTTTTTTCTTGTTTTCTATTGAATGATTTGCTTAATTATGCATAAAATAATACTTCGATTGGTGGCTTTTAATTATCTTCTTTACATTCACAAAATGTAAGGCTTCAGAAACGTGTTCGTGTTTCCAAGCGACCATAACCGACCTTCCTTGACCTCAGTAAGCTAATTTAGAGAAACAAGAGTTCTCGGGTTTGATCCCCATAGGAGCAACAAATTTATAAAATTTCTTGATACCATTGGGTAAGGGTAGGCTCTATTTAATATGTCAAAATTGTTCCATAGTAACCGCACAAATAAGGTAAGGTAAAATTATTCATGTAATTTTTCACCCCTACAATATTTAAATTAGCTCGTAGAATTCATCAAACAGTATTTGTTTGGTAGAATATTGGGGTAGAATCAAACAAAATTTTAATGATTAAACAAAAGACAAATATTTAGTACTAATTCCGCTGGATCTCCAGATGAATGATAGTTTTTATACTATTATGTAAACAAGCATATAGCCTACCTGATGGCAAATGGTCATCATAGCGTTTATACGCTTGCAACACCAGGGTTAACACTTGCGCGTTTCCAACCCTGCAAAATTCTCATTACGCCCTTCTTGAAGGACCCGTACTGTTCTCTGCTGTGAAAACCATGACGAGGAGTTCATTCCACAACCACGGTAGGAAGCTCTTTTGAAATCGTACAGAGCGAAATCATTTTATTACAAGTTTTACAAATAATTAGAGAAAACTACCCAGTGTAATCATGTTTAGGTATGTGATCCACAAATGCAAGTAGAATCAGAATATTGAAGTAAATCTTGGGGAAGTAAGTTTTTAAACTACCAAATTTAATCCATAAAACAGTTTGTAAGCTCAAATTTACTTTAGCTGCTCGAGCGCTTATTAAATTCATTATATCCTTTAATAAAAACTGCAATTAGCTAGTTGAGGAAAGAGCTTTGGGTAATGTTATATCTTAACTACTTCCAGGGCTGTCTACTTGAAAACTATATTAAATTGTTGTTTGTTTCTTTATACTAAGAAACTCTCTCTGCTATTTAATGGATCATTGAGTACTTAAGATAGATACTTAGGTTTTATGTCGAGTAAAGGTCCTTTAACAGTTAAGACTAGAATTATCTATTTATTACAATTTTATCGTTAAATTTATTGAAAATGTTGCTGCCTCGGCTAAAATTTCAATGCTAATTTAATACATGTAACTTATCAATCCTATAATCTCAAAAAACGTTAGGCCGTTATCATTGAAAGTATTTAAAAATTAAATAAGTACAACACAGGTAGTAAAAATTTTACCTAATGGACTGAGTAACTTAATCCGTCATTTATGTGAGATACTAAAACCCAGGTTTTAAAATAGCCCCTACACATTCTGTTAAATGATGTAAGAATGTGAAAACCTATATTTTACTACACTATATACCTACTTAGCTTGGTGCGGGAGGCAGTAGCTAAATAAAAATGAAAATGAGCCTTATATCTTTGCAATAAAAAAGTTCATCTGTTGTAAATTCAGATGAAACTTATTGCAATGTTATAAGTCAATTACGTCATATACAACGTAAAAACTGTAGACTTCTCACGTTACCTAAAGTGGAATAAGTTTAACTGTCAGAGAAAATCATAAAACTAAGAGATATTTGATAAAACTTGAATTAATCTCGAATTGAATCACAATATGAAATGTGACCATTAGTCTCAAATACAGTCGAAGTTCTTGTTATAATAATTGCACTACTGCCATTGGTTGATCCTTTAAACCCACAATATTGTTTGCTGCTGAAATGTTCAAATATAGAGGTAATATTAAATTATCTACGAGAACACTAAAACTACCTCTATATCTGAACATTTCAGCAACAGACAATATTGTGGGCTTACAGGATCAAACTTTAGTTGCATTTTGTATTAAATATTAAGACGAACCTTATAATTAGGTAATCTCAATTATATTGTAAAACTAGCAAACTGCCTGGGTCTGGGTCACGGTGTGGTTCCGCTTCATACGCACCTCTCCCGGTTACGCCCTGAGCCGAGGTCTGTACCCTATTCGGAGGCATAAACCTCAGGCGTGGTTACGTAAATGTTGCCCGGCTGAGAGCCCTCTGCGCTCGCCGATTTGTCCGGTAAGAAAAAAAACATGAATCCTTAGAATCTCCCAAAATATATACAATCCTTAACAAACGCTAGTGAAACCACGTGACGGAAACTAGTATCAAATAAACGAGAAATAAGAAAAGGTATTTTTTTTCCAGGTAATTTAACCTACTTGCGCAACTACAGTGCAGCTTCCTAAGCGGTAATGTTGCTGTATAGTATTACTTCGTAGCTATTACCTACCGCGTTGATTTCCCAGAGGTGGCAAGCATTTTGTCACAGTCTATTTGCTATGTCACTCACGTACGTAGGTACCTTTATTACTTTTGGTAACCAAGTGTTTATTTTTTTCCTTATTTAACGCGGCTTTATGTGAGGATTGTACACTTATTCTTTAAAATGAAAATAAGATTCGCTGCTAATAAAGAGTGAGCTCCTTGCCGTGGTTTCTTCAACTTGGATAGGCAATTTCTGAGCAAGCCTGCTACATCTTCCACCTTCTCATTACCACGGTAATATATAGATAATATTACTGAGTCATTACTTCTTCTTGGGATGAGTTGACGGCCAAACATAGGCTCATTTACATTAAAAAATTGCATAGGTTGCTTCAAAAAGTGTGTGAAGAGATTTTTGCTTAACGGTTACTTGCTTTTTATAGGCTGCGGTAATCGCTAACTAGTTAGTATTTAAAAAAATATTTGATATTTTCATACACTCTTTCGCTTTTTAATATTTTTTGAGGTTTTTTTATTCTAGAAGTCCAGAAAAGTAAATGTTACTCTGCATAGTAATGTAGATTTCTAAATTGCATACGATGATTTTTATGACTAGGTACTTTATCACAGACTTTTTAAATAAATCGTAACCGTAAATCTCCTTAAAAGGAAACAAAAGTGTTTTCCTGTGTGTCTTTCACAAACATACGAGTACTTCTATCCTCCGTTGTCAGCATGTTGCTGTTTCATCAAAAAAATCTTACTACAAGGTTTTTAATACCTTAAAGTGCTCTCATTTTTGCCAAAGAGAAAACTACATCGAGACACGGGCACAATTCCTTTTGCAAATCTAGCCTAGTCCCAATATTTGTAACAGTGAAGGCCTAAAATAAAAGCCTCTATAAAATTGAATAAGGGTAAAAGTAGAAGTTGAGATATTCACCCCGTTCTTCGTTTGTAGAACATCGGGAACGTTTTATTTTCCAGAATTTCATACACTGTATTGTAGGCACTGAAACTAAAAGCCGTTGGGAAATTTTTTGATGAGGCAGGTATATACCTTCGTAATTTAAATTAAATGTTAGACCAAATTTGAAATTGTAAAAGTACGCAATGAAAGATACAGGTGCTATTCACAATATAATTATAGTAAATCGCAACCAGATAAGAATTATACTGAAGAGATGCTATCTCTTCCATCGCAATTCTGGTCCATAAAGCGGAACTCTTTGTCCAAGGACAAAATATTCAAGAGCATTAATTTGGTCATTCCTATTGTGATGTAGAATAATAGTTTTCCATTATTGTTTTTTCATAACAAACCGTTGTAATGTAAAATTAAATTAAAAATAAATGAAAGTAAATGTTTAAAAAAAGCACTGGTCAAGGTTGATAACTGGCGGAAACAAAATCATTTATAGGAATGAAAGACTGCTCGTATTGGCAACGTATAATGCAAATTGTTTATATTCTTGGCATCCTCAAACGGAAGTTGGTCAGGAAATTCGATCATCGAATAACTATACCTACATAATATTCTGAAGATGTTATTATATTAAGTAAGTAATATTTATTTACATAATAAAACTCGTAAACTTTAGCATTTATAATATTAGTAGCCTAATTAACCTACTTAAATTAAATCAAATTATAAATTTAAAAATAGATTAAATCATAAATAAATAAATAATAATACATTTATGAATTATTTTTTTCGTAAAATAAAAGCCCCTTCGCGTCTTCTCTCTTCGTCCCTTCGCTTGGGAGATGCTAGAATGTTCGTCTATCATACAATATTTCTGTTTGTTAACTATAACATTATCAGCTCATAATATTATCTCAGATTACCTACAATATTATTACTAAGGTACCATTTGTTATAATTATTTCGAACAAGGATATTAGCATAATAGCCGAGATGTCTCGTTATCGGCTCAGATTTTGGCTGATTTCATATTCAATGTAGTAACTAACATGTAAATTAACTACGCCAAAGTGATTATAATGCTAATGACCAATAGGTACAATATTTCATATAGGTACATAAAGATTTGTGTGTACGAAACACTTTACTTCTTTTTCTTTTTCTCTTATTACCACTTTGTCAGGCTCACATTTACGTCTTTTATAATTATAATAATCGACTACCATTCCCGGTACTATAAAACGGTATATTCAAATAACGTCAAATAAAACTCGAAGAATTTATGCAGTAAGCTAACGGTGTCACCAAAGATCAAATGTTCCAGCAAATACGAGCAACAAAGCTATTAAAACACCCCATATTCAACGGAAAATGTGATGCAAAATAACTGGTTTTATTCAGTTTCCGCTCCAGTTTCTGGTTACATGATAAGCCTGCGGAAGTTATAAATTCAGGGTGTAAGTCACAAGATAAGCTCTACTTTTGTGATTGTGTTGGGTATTCAAGCGATCATAATTGCTTTAATAGAGTTAATAGTTTTAATTAAACTTTGTCACATATTCATTAGTTAGTATTCTAAAAGCTATTGTATAGTATAGCCATAACAATTGGTTCTTGAGCAGGTTCAAGTCTATTTTATTGATATTAATATTCAGTCTTTCTTTTTTTACGCAGCAATGAAACAACCAATAGATTGGCCGTAGAGTAACATAGGCAACTTTTTACCCTAGGAACAACACGGTTGAAACCGCGGAGCGAAATCTGGTACTGTATAAAGCTCATAAAGGTACAAAATATTGTGAAGGTGCGTTTTCTCCGCCTGTGATTTTATGTGCCCGCGCTCTGGGGCCCTCCAACACAGAATTATCATCAACCTATCATCGAGCATCGAGTGTCAATGTACCGTCGCGCCATGCGGCATCCCGTGGGATTCGAATGGCCCAGACGCGTTTGAGCCGTGTGAACGCACCATTATAATTATGTTTGAAATAAAATACCGTCACGTTGCCAGTGCAGATAAAAAATATTTTTTATACAACGAACCCTGTAAATGGCACCCCTGATGGTTACCGTAGCATATAGACGCTTACCACAATCGATACATAAATATTTACCGTCGTGTTAACGACATTCATTACCTACTTCCTCGATGATTTTTTGAACTCTGGCGTTCTTAGTCACGTACAGACTGCAGTATTCTGCTTACAGAACTAAGATGAGCAGAACTGCTTTTATTTAAACATCAGACTTTCTAAGGTCTATTTTTAATTAACCTGCTGTGATTTATGGTGTGGAAGTACCCTCCAGTGTGATTTTTTTCTATGGGACCATCCCTGAAATCACAAAAACAGACGTAGCTTGAACGTAATGTTTAAAGTTTTCATTTTATTTTTGACTAGCTAGCCCCGCAGACGTAGGGAACTGGGCCTTATGCTTGTTTGCTGCCTTAGTAGTATATAAAAAAGAACCTACGTACCTAACTACACCTACCTACTTTTTTTTCTTATTTGTTTTTTCATAAGTACCTCCTGACAAACACACAAATTAGGTACATATAAAAAAAGATCTCAACATAGTTTCAGAAACAATCATATTCACAAGTATCCCGAATAAAGTCAATGACCGATGATCTATTAGCATTTGACTTTCCAATAAACCTTTGAAGTTCACAGATAAATATCTTTGAAGTTATTTTATGTATTCAAATTTCAGTGAGCGCTACACTATTCATGTACCCTTTAATACCCCAGAGACAACGATACCCCAAGCCTTTCGATGATAATAGAAACATCTGAGGTTGGAGTCTTTATTACGCTTTGAAGTCAGGTGTATAATTGATTTTCTACACCGTCGACCTCCTTTTCCATTTTCTCCCTGAAAGGTGAAGATCTTATCGTACGCTTCACAGCATTCTGTGTAATACTAATCTTGTATATTGCATTTCATGAGGTTTTCGTAAAGGGTTTCGCGAAAAGGCGAAGGTAGAAATACTTGCTGCCTGTAATAAAATATCAAAGCGATCATTATGTTAAGAGTAAACAAAAAAAATGAGATTTTACTTTGATTTTTCACAACTTAAGTAATTAAGGATTTAATAATCTGATAGCAGTTAGGTATATGGAAATTGAATAAAAAACCCAAGAATATTTTTAATATATTAGGTTTATTTATAGTTTTACAGTTATTTAACATAGTATTTTCATTCTGTTTACAGATGAGAAAATTGTGTATTATTAACAAAAATGTGCAACAACATATTTTATAAAATATCTTAAAGATTAATTTTCTATTCGGCTTCGCCTTTATAAATCTAATATAATACAAACAAGAAAATTACCTATTTCTTAGAATAAGAATCCAATAGCTATAAACTGTACATTTTGTAGTAAAATACCCATTATTATAATTAATATTTATCCTAGATATAGATAAAAATTACACTTTTACATCATAACTCTGATGAAGACGAAATTTAAATATGAATTAATGATAAAAGTACCTTTTTTTTAAAAGTACCTATCACCTTTCAAAATTTAAAATTAAATTGTGATATTTTTAGCCCTACTTTGAGGTTTTCCCAAAAGATTAAAGCTTGGGTATTTCAAGAAGAGAAGAAGTGAAGAGAAGGCTTGTTCGGCATGCGGTGTTGCAAGCGTTATAGGCTAGGTAACCTCTTCATATCAGACGTGCCGTATGATATATAGGTATAGCGTTCTATAGTTATATACTTATGAATGAAAAGCAATAATTAATATTTTTTTATTATTATAATCTTTTACAAAACAATAACACATTATTGGCACAAAGTTGAGACTGAATTATTAATTATGGAATATGCATTGCACGAATATAGTTATCCCCAGTTTTTGATACAAAACAAATTATACTTAACTAGTATGATACAATTATATAAGTACTGTATTAAGATTAAAATTATTATCACTAAGTAAATCTAAAGTAATAAAACTTACGTCAATGGAAAGTTAACTTTCATATTTACAATCACTAAATCAGAGAATATTTAGTAATTCAGCTATATTTCATATGCATATCGATTATTTTTGTATTATCTATATAATCCAATTATCATGGTCAAATATTTCTTAAATATCTACACAATATGTCTTATAATGTATTAAAATATCTTATGTATCTACAAAGTGTTAGTCAAAACAAGCCACGGAATTGACTAGCCACTAGACGTCACATTTGTTACGTCACAAACTAGGTGTAACAGCTTGATTGAACCCATTGTACGCTTCAGTCTCCGTAGACAATTCAAGGGTTAAACAATAGTATAGCTGCTATACAGACTAGAGCTAAGTCCCGTGGTTGCCAGAAAAGTGTTCCTTTGTTCCACGTGTCATGATGAACCGCTGCTTGATTCTCGCCTGATAAAAAACAACAGCTAGTAGGTTTATTGAGAAATAGATGTATGTACTATATATCTTTAAATGTCATACAACAAAAACAGTCTTAATCTTACTACTATTACGGATTGAATTCAACTTGACGCATACGAGTAGGTTAGATTATTATTCTGAAATATTATAAAGGATATTTTTTTTCCGGGAAAATATAAGATAATTTGTTACAGAATATTCAGCTTTCAATATCAACATCTGAATGTTTTACGAAAATTTGCATTGGGATACAGGTACAACAAAGTTGCTTAAAATTTTTCGAATCAACTTTTAAGTTTCTAAACCACAACCGCTAATCTAAGGCATAAGGTATTTTAAGGACCAAAATTCGATGATGTATTATATATTTTTTTCAAATATAACTCACCAATTAGAACGTGGACATTTATTGTCACCTGAGAATGATTCTGCAAATGGCAACTATAAGTACCACTGTCGTTCTGTGATGCTGTTGAAACGCTGATAGTGGCACTGCAAAACAAAAAAAATATCGATAACTTGGTATCTGTAGTAAGTTGTGCAAAATAAAGGAATGGGTTAGCTAGCAATGGGCTGAATATCATGAACCTACAATACATACCTAATAGGATGTAAGTCGATAAAATGTAAATAACAAAAAATCATTAATTTGAAACATCTGAGCAAACTTGAAATATCTGTCTGCATCTAAGAAAAATGGGATTTTTAACTTGTATTTCGATATCATGCAGGTAGTCTCACAAATTATTAACAGTTTAATACCATACATCGACTTTTCACACCAGAAATATCTAATATGAAATCAATAATACACAACGTGTACCAGAAATGTGTGGGATCATGAGAATCTAATAAATATGTTTTTTACTGTGCAAAAGCGTAAGAGCCGCATGGAGCCCAGGAGCGTAGTCAAAATAGGTTCTTGCATTATAGTATTTGAATTAATAATGATACATGTGTTTGTATGTATTTAAATCATTTATATGATTTAATTTTATGAAGCAAAATACCTGATTCGTAAATTCAGTAAAGCCTTTTACGATATGGGTATTTGTGTATGTAGACTATCTGCCAGATATAGAACATAACCCTTAAATACGATGATACGACCACGATTTCTGGTACACGTTGTATACCTACCTCAAATTACGCCAAGTGACATTATCAAAAAAGTCGTTCCCTTGCTTCTTCCAAACTATTCCATAAATATTATTCTCAACTGGTGGATCAGTCGGCTTAACTGTAGTCATTTCAGTCGTTGTCTTCAATTCTAGTGCTTTCTTCGTAGTACTTATACTAACAGTTGATGTAATCGTTGTGGTTTCGACACTCCAACTTTTATTCATCATTATATCTATTCTATTGAATATTGTACTCATTTTTGTTGTTAGTTCTGTAGTAGTTGTTAGAGGTGTTGTTGTAGGCGAGGGAGTTGTTGCTACAGGTGCCTTAGTAGATAGAGAAGTAATGTATTCTTCTGATATGATACAGGATAAATAGATAGCACTACCAGCTTTGTAAAATCTATCTTTAACATCGTGTGTTTGATCTCCATTTATAGTAATTAGAGGAGCTGAAACATGATTTTCTATTTTAAATCTAATAAATTTGATTTGTTTCATTTGCTGATATTTTAATCAATCTTGTATCAGTAGATTGACTGACTAAATATTGTTTGTTTGTTTTATATTCGATAGTCCCTGACTCTATTGATGAAATAAATTACATGGTATTTTTTATATTCTCTATATTTGTAAATGTCCCAGGATATTTATTTATTTATTTATGTACACCCACACAAGTAATAATAAAAAAACATAAAAGATACAAATGTACAAAGGGACTGCTTATTTCTAATAGAAATTTCTTCCAGCAATCCTGCGACTGGAAAAAAATATAAATAAATGTAGACACAGTGTGTGAAAGTAGAAGAAAATACATAACTAGATAGAACAAAATATAGAAATACTTAAAAGTAAATAAACTACACAAATAAATAAAATATTAATACACTACATACTTATGGGGATGATTGGGAGCACAACACCATCTAGTGCTCCAAGCCGACCTCACCTGCAAGTGGTCATCCTGCTATATAACGGACGAGGCGACGGCGACCGACAGATGGCGGGATATCCATCTCAACACGCGTAGCTACTGAAATACAAAAGGCCGGTGTAGGGCAGCAGCGACACCGGTACAAGTAGCTACGCACTGCGATTGCCAACCCGCCTGCTCAGCGTGGCAATTATGAGCAAACCCTCCATGGCGAGCCAAAACCAACCACGGCCCCCAGTTCCCGGTCGCCCTGCTATTCCTGATCACGGCAGCGGTCACGGTGACGGTAGGGCAGGGGGTGCGAAGAATCCCCGGGTTACGGATGGCTGCCAAAAACAACTGACCTTGGCGACGTACAATGGACGCACGTTACGGCTAGACGAGCACCTGGCGCAACTCGAAATCGAGCTCGGAAAGATTAGGTGGCACATTCTTGGGTTATGTGAAGTCCGAAGAGAGGGGGAGGATACCGTAACCCTTGAATCAGGCCACCTTCTTTACTTCCGAGAGGGAGACCAACTTTCCCAGGGTGGCGTAGGGTTCTTGGTTAATAGAACCCTCTGTAACAACGTTGTAGAAGTTTCGAGTGTGTCGAGCAGGGTTGCGTATCTCATAATAAAGCTGACCGAGAGGTATAGCCTCAAGGTTGTGCAGGTTTACGCACCGACCTCGTCACACTCGGACGATGAAGTGGAGGATATGTTTGGAGATATTTCAAAAGCCCTACATTTCACCACCAAGGCCCACTACAACGTTGTCATGGGGGACTTCAACGCCAAAGTGGGAGTACAGAACTGCGGCGAATCGGTAGTAGGATCCCATGGTTATGGTTGCAGGAATCATAGGGGGCGAATGCTTATCAACTTCCTCGAAAAGGAGGGGCTTTTCTTGATGAACTCATTCTTCAAGAAAAAGCTCCAAAGGAAGTGGACATGGCAGAGCCCCGACACTATGACAAAAAAATGAGATTGATTTCATCATAACGGACAAGAAGCGTATATTTAGAGACGTCTCAGTGATCAACAGGTTCAATACCGGAAGCGATCACCGACTTGTACGAGGCTCTCTGAATATCAATTTTAAGCTTGAACGTGTCCGTTTGATGAAATCCAGGCTCCGACCTACCTTGCTCCAAACCATAGTGGGATCTGAAACGTTCCAGTCACATCTGGAGAACCGATTTGCTGCCGTGGAAACCACAAACAGCGTTGATATTGACCAGGCCCTTGAAAATGTGGTTGAAATCCTCAGGGAGGAAGGTTTGAGATTTTGTGAAATGCAGCGTACAGGCAGGAAGTCGAAGTTTTCGGAAGAAACTCTCGAGCTTATGAAGGAACGACGTGAAAACCCACCAGTCACTTCGTCAGACAGGCATACTCTAAACAAGAGAATTGGCAAACTGGTACGACACGACCTCCGATGCTCAAACACTCGATCTATACAACGAGCAATTGAGCAAAATCGGGGGTCCAAAGTGTTTGTCCAATCTCTTGGGAGAAGCCATCTGACAAAGTTGACCACCACGGATGGAGTTGTCGTTGCTTCCAGGCAAGAAGTTATTTCGGAAATTGAAAACTTCTACAGCCAGTTATACGCTTCGCATGCATCACAACCTGATCCTGAAAATGAGGATTGCAGAGCCACGTTGACGCGCCACTTTACCGAAGACTTGCCAGAAGTCAGCCTCGACGAAATCGAGATGGCTCTTAAACAGCTTAAAAATGGAAAAGCCCCTGGGGAGGACGGTATTACTACTGAGCTCTTGAAGTCTGGTGGTACACCTGTTATGAAGGAGCTCCAGAAAATCTTCAATACTGTCCTCTTTGATGGGAGAACTCCAGAGACGTGGAGTAGGAGTGTTGTCGTGTTGTTTTTCAAAAAAGGAGACAAAACTCTTCTGAAAAACTACCGACCAATTTCTCTCCTAAGCCACGTCTACAAGCTGTTTTCAAGAGTCATCACGAATCGTCTTGGGCGAAGACTCGACGAGTTCCAGCCGCCGGAGCAGGCCGGGTTTCGATCGGGATATGGGACCATAGACCACATCCACACAGTGCGGCAGATTATACAGAAGACCGAAGAGTATAATCGGCCCCTGTGCTTAGCGTTTGTGGACTATGAAAAGGCCTTTGACTCCATTGAAATCTGGTCTGTTCTGGAATCTTTGCAGCGATGCCAAGTCGATTGGCGATACATTCAAGTGCTGAGAGGTCTATACAATGCCGCTACCGTGTCCGTCCAGGTCCAAAACCGGCACTCTGAACCTATCCCCATGCATCGTGGTGTGAGACAAGGGGATGTTATATCCCCCAAATTGTTCACAAATGCCATGGAAGATATGTTCAAGACGTTGGAGTGGGATGGACACGGTATTAACATCAACGGCAAGTACCTCTCACACTTGCGATTTGCAGACGACATCGTCATCGTAGCAGAAACGCTGCAAGATTTGCAACATATGTTGAACGGCCTAGCTGATTCCTCGAAACGCATTGGTCTCCGGATGAACTTGGATAAGACCAAGGTCATGTTCAATGAGCATGTTAGTCCGGAACCAATCGCTGTACAGGGCAGTATTCTCGAAGTTGTTAAGGAGTATGTTTACCTCGGGCAAATACTGCAGTTGGGTAAAAACAACTTCGAGAAAGAAGCCAATAGAAGAATACGGCTGGGCTGGGCAGCATATGGAAAACTACGTCGAGTTTTCACATCGCCAATTCCACAAAGTCTGAAGACGAAAGTCTTCAACCAGTGCGTCCTACCCGTCATGACATACGGTGCTGAAACGTGGACACTCACGCTTGGGCTGGTCCACAGATTTAAAGTCGCTCAG
Organism: Tethea ocularis; assembly: GCA_963555595.1. NCBI lineage: Eukaryota > Metazoa > Arthropoda > Insecta > Lepidoptera > Drepanidae > Tethea > Tethea ocularis. The sequence goes on along the minus strand of OY741971.1, from coordinate 5,510,795 downwards.
CGAGCTATGGAAAGGGCTATGCTCGGAGTCTCTTTGAAGGATCGAATCAGAAATGAGGTGATCCGACAGAGGACCAAAGTCATCGACATAGCTCAGCGGATTAGCAAACTGAAGTGGCAGTGGGCCGGCCATATCAGCCGAAGAACCGACAACCGCTGGGGTAAACGAGTTCTTGAGTGGAGACCGCGAATCGGCAAACGTAGTGTAGGACGCCCTCAGACTAGGTGGAGCGATGATCTTCGCAAGGCGGCTGGAAAGAGCTGGACGAGAGTAGCCGAGGATCGTGCTCAGTGGCGTGCAATTGGAGAGGCCTATGTCCAGCAGTGGACTAATATAGGCTGATGATGATGATGATGACACTACATACTAATACACAAATACATACAAATGGACAATCAAGGTAAAGTGGAGAAGTAATGCTCCTTGACGCGTTTCTTAAAAACAGAAATAGTTTTAGAGTCAAGTATGTTAGGCGGAAGCGAATTCCATAACCTTACAGCATGGACAGTGAAGGAATAGGAGTAGGAGTCAGTCTTATGGGAAGGAAATTTAAGAAGAGATTTGAGATGAGATCTGCAAATAGAATTAGGAGAGCCAGCAAAAGAAAAACGTTCTCGCAGGTACTGAGGATAGACAGGATTGTGTAGGATATTGAAAAGGAGGCACAAGATTTATATTATCAAATACGTCAAATAATAAGTACTTAATACAATTAAGGTTTATACACCTCCGCAGTTACAACTGAGCCGAGATATTGTACAAGTGAAAGAAAAATATTCATCAAAAGAGAATATTTTCTCAGAAAAATAACTTACTAACTAAATATAACATCTAACGTGTTTATGGTCCAATAAAAACGTGCCAATAAGTAAGATAAACTAAAAAATTACGTATTCTTCGTCTCTTGTTGGCATGTTGGAGCGATGTTAATAAACCTTCAGAAATTATATTATGTAATAATACTAACGATGAGTTTAGTAGTAATAGCCGAGTAGCCCAATTCTCAGGGATTACTATAGGACTCATGATTATGAACAACTTTTATCATTGGACCAACACAGAAATCATGAAAAAAAATACATTCTGATCGTACAATATTGATGTTTTGTATGAAAAGTTGTTTATAATGATATACAATAATCAATCAATCCCTGAATTTTGCTGCTCACTGAATAGTCTTGGGTTTTATCACAATTAACCCCTGGTCAGTGATGATGTGGCTGATGGTAGTAAGCATACAAAGACTAGAAGGGAACTCAGGCGATGCTGCTGGAAAGCAGTGCGGTAGTTGCGACACATTTTCAACCTAAGTCAGGCTACAAAGTACCTAAAGTAAAGGATAGCTATATTTAATAATAAACACACTTACCTAAAACTGTTAAGTTCGTAAATATAGTCCTTGGCGGATAAGTGGATATTTGACACATGTAGTAGCCTGTATCTGACCACTTGACTGGGTTCATGCTTAATCTCCAGTTATTTGGATATTGAAATTTTACTGCTATCCGGTTATCACCGGCATATGGTGCTGGACCCACCGTGAGGAGTTGCGCAGACTCAGTCGAGTTACGAAGCCACATTACCTGAATGAACAGTTCATGCCTTCACTAAGACTTAATTTATTTATTATATAATTCATGCTGTTTTATAAAGCGGGAAATTAAAGTAATTTATATTAGACAAGATTTCCCAGCATAAAATAAAGTGATTTGATTGCTCAACCTACAATAACCATCTTTTGGGCACTACGAGTTGCCTATGTTGCCTGAATATACATATTATAAATCTGAGTCTCAATAATAGAGCTAACCGCAACGTTTCGTTTTGTTTTAAATCCTGAATCTGTAATATGCCTCTAGCCATTGAATATAACTTATGATATGGCCAGCTATATAAAATGTAAGTTTAGGGCAACGTTCCAGAAATTTTGGTTTTGAATAAAAATAAATTTTACCGTTTTATCCTTGAGCATGAAGACCCTGCAGTTCAGAAGAGCTTCGGACCCTACATGAGCGGTCACTTGGGTGTACTTCTCTTCCTCAAAGTATGGGCCCCAATGATGCTCATGATGATGGTCGTGATAATTTTGGTACGGTACATAGTGTCGAGATTCTTCTACCTTATCTGTTGAGTGAAATATTTTTTGCTACTTACAGGTTACGGATTATTTTAGTTCGTTACTAGATTTTTATACTAGTAGATTGTTGATAGATAGTTGCATTTTGTTTGTGTGCAAAAGTGATTGAAGAAGGTTGGCAGATATGCTTCTAAATGTCCTTTAAAGCTTGCACAACATTTTAATCCATAATTATTGTAGATGATGAATGATTAAAACCATTCCTTAGTTTGTAAATGAATTAAGTAAATGATTTAAAAGGGATTCCAAAATTATAATTAATAATCGTGTTTTAATTAAACTAGGCGATATAATTGTGAACTCACTAATATAATTATGTAAAATGAAACAACCTTTTTAAGGAGGACAGTAAACTGTTATCTGTTTTAACTTTCAAAATAAATTGTTTTATTACCGTAGTTTACATTTTAAACGAAGGGATAGAAATAAATTCCTTAGACAAGGATCGTGGTGTTGGTAAGTACCTACTTTTATTCCGCTTATTAATTTTATCTGAAGAAATTGTACTAAAGATAAAAAGATACCTACTTATTCATGTATCTTTAGATTCCAATATTTTTTCTAGTTTATCTTTTTTCTTTTCTTCAATGGTTTGGAAACATGAAAGCCTACTTTGTATAACAAATCAAAAGACTCACTACGCACGAATCTATTTAAATATCTACCAGAATTTTGTTAAAAAATATGAGAAAAATAAAAGTACCTAAATCCTTGCGATAAAAATACAACACGTTATCGTCCCGCGGTGAATATAAAAGGAAATTCATGTTTCATTTATGAAAGTAAGGAAACACCCCCACTCACTTCTGACATTGTGAAAATCGTTACTCACTCTGCAACAAATGATCGCTCCTGTCAGTTGCCCCTTCACGCTGGATGTTTTCTCGCAGTTGCCTTGTGATGTTCTTGAATATCTCCCTGGACAATGCGAGACTGTCCATCTCCTCGCTGCGTCGCTTCCGTGCACCATTTGCTCGGTAATCTTCGGGGAAGCGTAATGGTTCTGCACAAATTAGTTTCCTATTTAGAAATCTGTTCACGCGTGTTGGGGCACTCTCCGCTTGGATATAGTTTTGGTCTGGTCGAGTTCCCTCGTATGGTTAATTTAGTTAATTCTCCGATTAAGCTGATGTCTCACAGTTCATACTTAGAACTACTTCTACAGGTTTATTTTTCAGGGATTATAAGGTACTCAGTATTTTTCGTGATCTCAGGGTTGGTCCCATAGTAAAAGTTTATAATAATGAGTACAGTAGGTAATCCCTGAAAATTTGTCAATGGCCCTGTATAAGTTTATAAAACTGTATGAATTGTTATTAATAACACGTGTAAGATGTATATGTAATTAAATATTTGTCATATCCAATTAATTTATTATCAAAGCATCTAGTTGAAAGGAAAATGTGTTCCGGATGATTCAAACTAGATCAGATTTTATTATTTTTTACTGCATTATTTCTGTCTTGTTGATAGATAGTCCACCTGATACTAAGTTTTAGTGGAGTGAATTTATCAGGGAGTTAAAAATATCTCAAAACAGATCAGAAATTTTTAAAGCAAGGTATCAATTATTTCAGCCAGATAAATTACTAGCGAATACGTTCACGAAATATTTTCATGAAAATCAACCAAAATAAAATCTAGGCAACAAAATTTATAAGCACAAAAACATTAATTTGACAACATATGTTTATATTTCTCTAAATATCTCCTTCAAATCCAACCATTTCAACATTTTCAGTTTCATGGAAACCAAGATAATATGGGTCTAATAATAAGGTCAAATTTTACCAAACAGCGAAAAACTTATTAATATGACAGTTTGATTGATATTGTACAGTATTTTTCAAATAGGTAGCTATAATTGTATCGTAGACATACCCAACATTAGAATTAAATTGGGCTTAAAATGAAATTTTCACATTAGCCTAAAGCGTAAAGTGAGATAAAAAGTTTAAATTAGATCATAAAAGTGTAGATCATAAAACATTGTTTCAAATATAAATTAAGAATATCCAGCAGGGATCTGGCACAACTTTTTTACTTGTAAATAGAGTAAGTTTAGGATTTTATTTTATTTCATACTAGCTGTTCCGCGCGGTTTTACTCGCGTCCCCGGGATAAAAAGTAGCCTATTCAATGCAAACAAACAATCAAATCTTTCCTCTTTATAATATTAGTATAGATTATAAATATTTAAAATTAGGAAATAAATTATATACATATTTAATGTTGATTATGACATCCAAGGTTGTTATTATTAAACAACGTGTACCATAATTTATAGAATCAAGAGCTGAATCAAAAAAATATATAATAATTATGAAATTTGCGCTAAAATAAATGGGTTTGTCAGAACAAACATACATACTACACAGCTTATTTAATATGTAAGTGCTAACGTCAGACGTCGTCCTAATGGTTAACTAATGGATGTGTCGCAAGTCAATCGTAAACTTTGTCACTTTGTAAAACGGCCCTTTAATTATTTTGTGACGTATTTTTTTCTGTTTGCATTAGGATTAGGGTGTATGTGACTGTTATTTTTTATCTTTTTGTTACAAAAATATTTAATAACTTTTTTGTAAAAGATACAAAAATATCTTTCACTAAATAATAAAAACAAAAGCACCGTTTACTGTAATTGGAGGAGTAAAGGAGTAATTGTTCTGAGGTAATTGTGATTGTTGTTTTGGGCAGGCGATGCGCCTCGCTAACCAGCTATAGATTCACGTACCTAGAGGTACTTTTAATTTCGAGAACGTGGGTGACTCACATTGAGACAGACTACAATATGTACCTACTATCTGTGATTAAATAAAAAAAATACATTTATATAAGGAAATTTCAGACGGAAATTAAAGCATCGTGGGTCACATTGAAAGGAAATACGAATGATTAATATTCCGATCACGGAATCGTTTCTATGAATTAACTTTCTTTAGGTAGGTCGTCTTGAATAATTTCCATAGTACCTAAACGACAAAGTTATTAATATTTTAATTAAAAATTGAAATTATTTTGTTTAACCGACAAATGAATAATTGATCTAGGAATCTAGAGAAAACTATGATCGTTTTTATGTTTGTTTTAACAGTCGGCAATAATGACTATTGTAAAATTTGAAAATAAAAAAATTTGGTCCGAATTGTAGATTATATTTGACATTCATTTGTTTTTAATTTACATTTTGCTGTACTCCACTACCTGGAAAAAAGAAAGGTACCTACTTCTATAATCTACTTAACTTATTACAAATGATGATAATTTGATCATTTATTCTTATCATTTGAAATAATTTTCAATTGCTAATACGTCCATACTTGGTTGTTTTAAATTCATCATAAAAATTTAGTCAAGTTTAGTTTTCCTTCTACTAATATCTTGTCAAATCTTTCCATTTAAAAGATTACTGTATCAAGTAGGTACCTAACTAGGTGGTTATCACAAATGCGCATCGCCTAGTATGTAAAAAGTTAATATTGTTTGGCTAACTGTTATTTTATGTATTTTATTTTTAGAAGCTGAATTTTCTAGGATTAATAACTGTTTTAAAAATATCATAAATTTCCAATCACAAACTTCGCGTTGGAACAACAGCTTTACGTATTCATGAAAACATTTCAATCAACATTTTAATTTTCTTTGGATTACCATGAGCTAAACTTAAAATTAGTTTCAGTTCTCCTTACAGGAACAGATTTGTTATTGATTGTGGATTATCTGTTAATGGATTTCTAACGAAATTAGTAATACTCTACTATAATCTTTTGCAAACTCAATGATTTATGTCTAAAGAAAAATAACTTAATTTTAATCATAAAGAATGCAGCAATATTTACCTGATGCAGAATGTAAACAGCATAACGCTAAACAAACGAAATAGACTCCTCCCCACTGCATATTAGAGACATCACATGTGAAAACGCATCACGCTGGCCGCTTACCTGTGAAAGAACAATAGTTTTACTTGTTATTATGTTAATTAAATTCGAATCTTCCATAAAAACAAAAATATTTAAATAATCTGACTAATTTTATTATATGCTTTTCTTATTAGGTACCTATATATGTTATTTACAAAATACAAACCTAAAGGGAAAAAGTCTGCCAGTTTTTTTTACGTGAATTTAGTCAGTCACCATTTTCTCGTAAATGACAATGGTAAGGGCTTTTGTTTCCTTTATCAATAATGTTTGTGAAAAAGAGATGTAACGTGATAAAATTTAGTTTAGTTTTTTTTTATTATTAAACAAGTTCAGAATATTTATTGTACCATAATGTTTAGTTTGTAAGTAATAAAAATGGCGCTGGTAGGTACTTCCCTGCCCATATTTGTATTTATCAGCTTTGGGATGATATTATGCACTATGCTTAGCACGATATTATGTCCATTCTTTGTTCCTATTTTAAAACAACTCGTATAATATTCACGACAAAATAACCTTGTTACTAATTAAATCCCTATGGAGATAGTGTTGAGCTCACCAACTTAAATTACCAGAACTATGAAGCGTCAATAAATAATTAAAATCACCGTAATTGGTTCGTGCGTGTTTAAATAAGATATGCTTCCGTTGCCTACGCTGAACTTTCGACGTTGCGGTTTATGTCGGTAGTTTGGCCAGCTTATAGAATGAATACCTGCAAACTTTAAATTTTTTATCAGAAAACCGACATCAAGGTTGGTTGAGCTCATAAGAAATTAAATAGTGTTTCGTTTTCGTTTGCGAAGTCCAAGCAGCTGTGAGTTTTTGTAAATTTAATATGCATTTCTACTTAGTCTGTGAAAAATATTGAATACTTAATTTTGTTTTTGTTGCTGTATTTTAGTGAGTTACAAAAATATGTAAAACTTTTTCAATACTTCGGAAAGGTTCTCAGAAGCGTTTCCTCTTTGGATAGCCTAGCCAACGCGTTGGCAGAAAAAGCTCCCCGTCCGCCGGTCCCCCGTGGCCTCAATAACTTTGGAATATAGAGTTCGAGTAAATCGGCGAGCTTCGGACCCCCAAGGACCCATGATCTCGACCGCAAAAGGCATATTTTTTGAATTTTGAATTTTCCGCATCCGCCGCAGTCGCACTTGCAACTCTACATGTTGCTGGTAAATGAGATGGCGCAAGCGTATCAACACATATGGCACCCCACACCGACGACTTAAGATACTCCAAGGGATCAAGGACATGCCATCCGGCCTTAAATTTATAATAGGTATATTATCTTAGAACAAACAGATGCCTCTTATCTATAATAAATTATAGAAGTACCTAATAGAAATTGTCATTGAATAATTTAAGATATAATTTAAGGTTGCTTCTAATCAAACAAGTTTGCGACGTGTTCAGACAGCTATTTAGAGATAGAAATCGGGATTGGAGGTTTAATGGCTTCCCTCGGACAAGGAAGGAAACTAGTTAATTTTATCAATGGATTTATGTACGCTCATTAAGGTATTATCTCAAGAGCATCGAGTTTTATTACATTTAATAGAACAAATTTTATATGAAACTTAAATAAAAGAATAGAAGCCTTTATTCGTTATTTAATTCATAGAAAAGTGAATCTTTAAAGTGAAAAGTGATTCTTTAAAAAAATCCGATAGGGACCGATTTTTATTATTATTAATGGATAGTTCGAATATTAAGCTAATACAGATTGCTGCGGAAATCTGTTACACAAGCAGTAGGTATACTAGTGACTAGTGTTAGCTGTAGACCTCGCGAGATTTTCATTATTGTCCACCCTCTCACACCCCGACCCCTTGAGGTTTATCGGTTGAAAAAGTTGTTCCAACCAAAAAGTTAGTAGGTAAGGGTAACAAAAAAGTTTTGTGACATTTTTGGATAATTTTTCCAAATGGCTGAAATACGATTTGATTTTACGTTTTCAACCACCATATCTCCGCTATTAAAAAAAAAACAAAAACTGAATCAACAAAAAAAATCCAAATAATTATCAGACCTGCTCACAAAATTTTACGAGAATCGGTTATGAATGCGACCTGTAGAGGAGAGCAGCCGGATATCCGCCGGACAAACGAAAGCATTTTTCACCCAAGCTAAAAGCGTGTGTGTTATTAGGTATGTGGTCATGGGCTTATATATTATGTATATAACTGAAATTAAAATTCAAAGAAACCCCTGAACCTCATTGTTCATAATTTTGAAACCTAGGTACTTATAACATTTCACCAGGGGTAAAAAATCCGACATGACATGTCATGCGTGGTATTCTTATAAAATTAATAGTATATTTATATTATACTATTAATTTATGTTTTACTTTTCCTGTTTATTTCAAAAGTAGGTACTTAGGTAGGTATATACTTAGGATAACTGTTTTTCTCGCAAAAGCTATAGATTAGGAATAAAACCAGAAAAAAACGTTAGTTTCGCAATAAAATGTCTTCGCGTAGGCGTCACTAAGTTCACTCAAGTGCCATCTAATACTAAGTGAGATACTTCCAAAGTTCATCAAAATTTTCAAAGAGAAATATTTTCTGTGTGCCTCTCGGGTATTATAAGTTACGTCGTTTCAAACCAGAATTCTGATGAAATATACCTATCTTATAATTCTTTGGTTACGGGAAATTGTAAACGTTTGCAAATAACAATAGGTATATTTAGCAGTAAATGATTTATAGAAATAAGATGTTAATACTTCTTAATTACGTTTCTTTCATTTCGTTTTTACTATGGATGGCACAAAGAAGCTCATGTTTTCAAAGGATAAACAGTTCCTTCTATTCTTTTCGCCGAGATTAAGTCGTTCCGCAAACATCTAACAGATCTTGTGTGTTATTTTCTTGTACCATGTTTTTCTACGTTTATACATTTTTTTAACAAAATAAAAGTAAACAATTGCTATAAGCCATTGATTATCAAAATAAAGAGATTATATTATCTTTTTAGTTTTTTGACTATTTATTGTGTTATGTTTATTTGTTGGTACCTTTATTACCTATTATTAGTTAATTCTTCTTATTTGTCTTAGTTTATCTCAAAATTTGAAAAATTTTGGTGGTTTTTCGTCAATTATATTGTTGTTATTATTTAGAGTGGAAACATTGGTTTTATACATTTTTACCCGTGATTTCGTCCATACGGGATCCAGTTAACCCTCTTTGTCGTTCATTGTCCCTCTTTCATGTCAAATTGGAGGAAAGGATTGACGTGCTTTATTGCACAACTAATGTTGGAGAGTCGGAGAAAAACACACTGTACTTTTTTTAAATAAAACAAGGTAAACAAATACTGACACTGAACTTAAAAAAAATATCTAATGAATATAATTTGACATTAATTCATTTGTGAAAACACGAATAAAATTTTACCCCCTTATTCATAAACACTTTTTAACTAAATCAGTATTATAGTGTCCTCCGTCTCACTCTTTCGATCACCATACGTCACGTGTCAGATAAAGACTTCGGAATTTTAACTAAATGACGTTTTGTAACTTTTTTATGAATAAGAAAAAATAAAGTACAGACAATCAGACGGAAGCGGCGGGGACTTTGTATTTTTTTGTAGAGATGTAGTAATTAATAATGATTCTGGGTGTAGTCGAATGTCACTTCAGAAACAACTAAGTTGAATCAAAGTAAACAATCTGTAACTCTATTTACCCCTTTGATATGGTATCCTAAAAAAGTAATAAGCTTATCGAGACGAAACAAATTGTGAGACTAAACTTGGATGGGCTCCGAATATCAAACAAAATGGCTCGCCTTGGGTTCATTGAGTTATAGGAGTCCTTCTTTCAAAACGACACAATTTAACAACTTATTCCAGATTCCTCTTTCTATAAATCCAATCACGAACAAGGTTTTCGAATAGATTTATAAAGGTAGAGTAATATTTTGAGATTGGATTTTCTGATCTCGGCTCGTAGGCTCCAATTTCTAGGTGTGGGATAAACAAGAACATAAGTATGTACTCATCAAAACAGAATTGACGAAATCTCTTGGAAAAAAACACAAGCCTTTCTGTATACCTCTAGGGGCTACAAATAATTACTAGTTTTGTGGTTTCCAAGGCAACTAAGCTATTGGTAAATGATATAGCAACTATGAAAATATGAAATGCTTATTCATATAACACAATTTTTTGCAAATAAATTCTCCCCAATCACTGGTGACAAAAAAATCTAATCACAATGTTTAGGACCCAGGTATTATTTATCTATATGTCCTGTTATTTTTATTTTTCGAGTTCTCATTATATGTAGATTCATTCCGTTAATTCATTAAAACATACAAGATTATTCAATTAATTCCATTAAATAATTAATGGCAACGGAATTTCTTGTGTATCTTCATTAATATTCCAACCGATTATCCGCTTGCCTTTATTCAATTATTTTTGGGAAATGGACCGACTTCAGGGAAATGCTAATTGAATATGGCAATAGGGTGGATACTGCACCCTTAAATACCGTCGGTCCATAAATTACCACCGACATGGATTCAGAGTAAAGGTAGCCTCTATGGAAATAAGCAGTGGAATTTGGCTTTTTGATTGATTTGACTTAATTTAATTATGATTATAGAGTGTCTTTTACCTAAACATATTACACATGATGCAGCACTTTGTACGTGCTCCGTACTAACCACGCTGAGTTATAGTTAGTAGGTAAGTATTCTTTGACGGCGTGGTGCATAGTTCTACGTGGTCGAGCTGTACCCTCGAGAGTAAAGTATTGACGTTATAAAACGCTAATATCGCATTTGTGTAAAATTTTGTAAGGTAGACATTAGTTCTATCATTATTCCGTGAGAGGCACTATGCCAATTCAAAAAAAGAAAATAAATGGTTTAAACTATAAATCTGTTTATGTGTACGTAATAGGTATGTTAATTTTAAGTCAATAGTCAATTTTAAGATATCTACCCCATTAAACTTTAGAAAACGTCAAAAAAATAACAATACGCAATAATACAATTCTTTATATCTCTTTTTATACCTAAGCATATTATTATGAACTTTTGTTGACAAAGGTGTGATTTATAAAGCAAAAAACTGTTTATCAAACGAAGTAAAAGAAAATACGTCAAAAATGATTTTACTGTGTTAAAATCTCTTTCAAGTGGTTTTATCGATACTTGTAAGGGGTTAAAGGTGAGCGAAGGCTTTTAGGTGCTGGTTAGTTTCTCAAATACATTTTATTATATCAAACATATGTTTTATAAATGAATTTTTCTTTTTTTTTCTCATGCCCTGGGGCAAGGTCTCGTTTATAGTATTTGCTAACATAATTTGTTTGACCTATGGAAGATTAATGTTTCATGTAAACATTTTTATAGCTTTTGTTAGTTTTTTGTTACTTTGTATACCTTAGGCCTTCACTACAATCTCACCATGATCAGTGATGAGTCTACAGTCTACTCACTGAGTGCTACTGTTGAAACATACCGGTCAGTACTTGGTGACAGATTTTCAACTAGAAGGTAGTAGCCAGCCTGGTGGAACTACCAAGTAGGTACCGTGCTATTGTTTCCTCACAATGTTTTCCGACGACCCTAGGTCCCATAATCATAACTATATAAAATGTAATTAGATATCATCATCTTCCAGCCATCATTTGTTGATAATAATTAGCTATAGAATTATTTAATTGCAAATATCTCCAAATAAGTAAATACCAATTAATAATTTTACAAATATTCGTTGAAGTTTAAGGAGAAAAAATGAAAAAGTTGCCCCAAAAATTTGGGAAAATCTGAAAGTGTTTTTATGGGGTTTTTTATGAATTTTAAATCTTGACAGATATAGTAGGGATATCGAATCAATTAGTACCTGATAAATAAATATAGTATATTTAGTAAAATTAATTAAAATGAATATTACGTTTTCTTTAGTATATCCTGCTTACTTATAAATAATTGAACAATATAACAATTGATTGAATTTTCTCGTAGGTATCTCGTAGAAGTGCTACGAAAAATTACTACACACTGTTATTATTTGAGCATAAATAAAAAAATAAGCTAGGGTTATTACAAAATCAAAGACATAAAAAAGTAATCTAAGATGAGAGGTAGCACATGCAAAGGTATCATCACCAACTTACCTACCCAATTGTAACTTCGCAATCTTTATTAGCTAATTTAGGTATTGTCAGTGTCTATGTATCTACATAAATTTCCTTGACGGATCACGATCACACGTATTCATGATACGCTATTTTATACGTGACAAGCCTCATGAAAATGGTAATGAAGAACGTTTTGCTGTACAGAGGTCACGAGCGTCCTTATATAGTCTGAAAATGTAGGTCGTAAAAAGGAACAATATAAACACATTGCCCCTGTTAAATTAATATGGAGTGTCACCTTCGTTGAATAATATTTAGGGTTGAAATGACGACTTAATATTTTTTGCGGTTATATTTTTGTGATAAAATTAAAATTGGTGGCTTGTTTACACAAACATTTTTAAAACAAATCCATAACAAAATACTTGGTTTTTGATGTAAGCCGCTTCAACAAATTATGAAAATAAGCTTAGCTTCGTTATCTTAATTTGATCTTGGTTCTACGAGTAGGTACATATCTAAGGGTGAGTCTTATGTTTCCTATAAATATTTTCCTTCAGCGTTACGACACATGGGGTTCGTATAAACCACTTAACGTTCTGCAACATATTTTCTAGGTGCTAATGATAATTCACTTTTTGCTACTTGAACCTATAATATGGACATATGCATGTCTCATAAACATCATTTAAATCTTTTTGCATTTGAGATTTTACGACTACCTACTGCATAGCACCGATTTACCTACATTAATTAATTTATTAGCCCACATAACCAATATTGCTGGTGTGTCTGTGAAACAATTGTGTTTGATCACAGATAGGTCACGATACAGAATCAAACATAATACCTATGTCATAATGAAGGTATTTACTATCATGGTACACCGCTATATATTTTATATTACAATAGCACCACTCCGTTGCAATTATGAGGATAAGCAGTATTAGGTATTATGATACGTTTATAATAATGAGATAATATTTATCATAATACTAGCTTTCCGCCCCGCGGTTTCACCAGCGTTACCCGGGAAATAAAAAGTAGCCTGTGTTAATCCAGGGTATCGGATACCTCCATCCCAAAGTTCATCAAAATTGGTCCAGCGGTTTGAGTGTGAAGTAACAAATATACACACTCACAAACTTTTGGATTTATAATATTAGTGGGATGACAAAGTGCTATATTATAAATTGACCTATTCTATGAGTAGGTAAAACAGGTCAGCAACAAATTGGCAATATCTCTGGTATTGCAAATGGCGATAGGCGACGGTAACCACTTACCATCAGGTGGGCTGTATGCTTGCTTGCTACCTTAGTAGAACAAAAAAAATTGAACTAAAATTCATAAAACAATATTACACTTACTTATACACTATTATACTAACAAAGATATCTCATAAAAAAAACGACAAAATGAATTAATGATGCCCGCCTACTTCACTTTTTCGACAACGCAACAACAAAACTTGGCCTTATTTGAGCACAACTTCAAATCCCTGAAGAGCCAAGCCAAGCTGACTATTTTTTAATCTCAGTTCTGAATCTGTTCATTAATTTTAGTGTTTTATTTTAGGATTAGAACATACTCGAAGTAAAGTGATAGATCATTTCAAAGTTAGGTGGTAGGACATTTTTAATGTACATAATTTCAAAAGATTCCTCATAAATCCAGATAATCAACTCGAATCAAAACTTCCAAGAATAAATTGTGTTTATAGAAAATAATTCAAACGCCATTGTGTTCCTAAGATTCGCCAAAAATATATTTTATTTAATAAAATAATCTTTGAACAAAACTTAAATAATTACAATTTAAATAAATAGTAACTCCTCCTTTGTATTTTTAATCGTTATAGATATGTCGGAGAGTCGGGTTGTTTGTCCGACTCGATTGGCTCAATTCATTATCATGGTAGAGGTAGGTATCGGTTGAAATGGTGGCAACACTTGCGGTGAATGAATGACCTATGACTGAATGATAATTTATGATAAAGTTAATGTGGGTAAGATTATAACAGTTGGATCGAACACTTTATCACGAGCTCTCGAGTTGTACACACGTCAGTGTAACTGTTGTTTCAATTGATACTGAAGTCTACCTTAATGTGAGTCTGTACGTGTAATTGAAGTGATTATTTAATTGTCAAATTGCTACAATAAATCTATCGGGCCCATGAGGAGTTTCTTGCGTCGCTTCTTCTCCTCATACGGGACTGTTCCGAAGCGATGGTATTACGTTGTTTCATTGTCTGCACTACGTCCACCGAATCGGATCCTGATACCACTAAACCCTATACATGATGTTTGTAACGCTTGGCTGTCGCTGGCGCCGACAGATATATTAGTTTCTTTCATACATGATATTTGAACATGTTTGTTGTTTAATTTTTAATAGTTTTAAATAAGTACCTAATATAATTTTGCACAAAATTTAGATAAAAAAATACTAGAATTTCAATAAATGTGGTTTCAAATTAATTTAATTTTAAAATAAGAATAGAAAACTAAAAATCTATTATTATATTTAAAGTCAATGACGACAAAGCAATATAACAGGGAGAAAGAACCCATTAACATTTTATCCAATTTTTTTCAGACAATTTGATAACATTTATTATTCATCCATCAACGAACCCATGTTATACTTTAAATTTAATACATACGCCAGAAAAATACGAGAAACATGGGTTTGATGGAGGTGCGATATACTTACCTACATTGTTTACTTTCTAAGTAAATAAAAGGTATGATATGATTTGACAGTGTCAGGTATATGACGCTCATAATCTTATCTCATCATGAAAATGAAGTATTCACTTTGATGGCTTAAGCATGTGCTAAGAAAATATATTTGAAAATTAAACACCGATTTAGCGTTCCTGGTAAATACTATTCTTGTAATAATGGGCAACGGCATGAGCGGCATCAGGTTGAATTATTTTTGTCCCCCAACGACGATTTACCCTAAAATTGTCGTTCCCATAAGATAGTTTAGACTTTCAACGAAAAATGGGATACGATGAATGATACCTCTATTTCTACAGTTTCCAACTTTTTACAACTTCCTATCGGGACGAAGATTATGCGACATACAAAAACGGGCAAAAACAAATATTACACGATATAAATCATTTTTATAGCCCTGTCACATATGACGTGAAACTATGAGAAAATAAATACAAAAGTTCGAGGATATCCTTCAGATTCCACAGTAGATTTATGGTAGGATCAAAACTCTAGATATTACATATCGGCATCTAAAAGCGCTATGTAAAATTTAGGATAATTTCTTTACGAATTACCGTACATTTTATTTAATCTAACACCAGATGGCCTATTTAGAAAAACGATGCACGATAGATAAATATACGATAGATCATCGTTGTCAAAATATTAACCAATAGAAGTGTAGCAAGTTTGCTGACAAGACGTTAATTTTGTAATTGCAATTTCAACGATGATCGAACTATCGTGTATTATTTTTCGTAGTAGACCCTCAGATTTTTTCAGTAATTTTATTATGCTCTTTATCATTTTGATAAAAATAATTATGTAAGCAAAAGAAATGCAAACTGCTGCAAAATGCTATGTCCACTGCTGGTCAAAAGCCTCCCCCAAGGATCTCCACGATGGCCCCGCCCACTGCCCTTTTTTAGTTTGACAATTCTTCGGGCTATGTTGGTTACTTTAGTTCGCATCTCATCATTCTGGATTCGATCTCGCAGGGAAAGTCCAAGAATAGCCCTCTTCATTGCTCTTTGGTCAATGACCACGTCTCACAACCAAGTCATCACTAGCAACACACTGTTCGAAGACTTTCGACTTAAAACAGATAAGGTTTTAATTTTAGTTTAAAAAAAAATAACTAAATGGTGACGCCATTTAGTTAAGTTTTCCACCTCTTTAAGTGTTCATGAACTGCTATTAGAAAAGATATCATATTATTTATGTTTACATATTTTACTGCTTTAAACATAATGATAAACTTGGCAAGTAAATAATATGATGTCATTTCTAATAGCAATTCTAATGACCTCATTAAAATATGATAATAATTACGTAAAACTATTTGCCGTATACCTACTATACAATTATTTTTACTTATGGTGACTGTTCAAATTAGTTAGTGGCAGTTTGATGTTCACCCGCGATCCTCCTAGAGGTCGAATTCACAAAAATCCTTTCATAAAATCATAATAACAATCTGTATGCCAAAGTTACCGATCCGTGCAGTGGCTAGAGCTGTGCGTTGATGGATGAGTCAGTCAGTCACGTTGTGTTTTTATTTATTCTGATTTATGACAAATAATGAAATCGTATGTATAATATATTGTTGTTTGATAAAACGTGACGCACATTTATACTGTCCTTTAAGAATAAATACCTTTTTTATTACCTATGTAAAGAAACGGTCCTCGACGTATAATGTAACATATTTTTTAACAGGTTCCAGTCATAAATAATTTATCAAGAGAAAAAACCATTCTCTATAATGGCGACACAATATTGAACTTAAGTTACTTTACAAAGAAAATTTATCGTTTGAAACATTTACTGTAATTGGCTATTAAAAAAATTTAAAGCGCCATATTCTTAGTCGTTGATAAACGATAATGACGCAACGAAGAAAATTGGGTATAAAGAGAAACTTCTTGTTACTTTTATGAATTAGATAGAACTTATATCATTTTACTTCCGCATAAATGTACTTATAAATAGAAAAATATAAACACACCGTGTTTAAACTGTTCTAAAATGATGTTTTGTAGCATTGTTACCAGTTAATTTCTGAGAAGCGTCGTATAATTTCCGTACCACAAACGCCAACCTATGATATAGTTTGTAGCACAGAAATTCAAACAAATTCAATATAGCGACTGACCAAACGCAGCGCACTGAGCATGCATTTTAGTTGAGAGTAATCAGACGTTTGTTGTATCTATACCTCAGGCTTTAGGAATGGCTATATCATATTATATCAATATACTTATCAATTTGTCAAACCAAAAAAACAAAGTTATAGGTAAAAAAACAAATTAATTTTGAACAAATATGCTAACCTACTAGCTACTTAATTTTTTACAGACCATCGTGAAAGAAGACCACTTAAAGATACTGGAATAATTTGAGTGGATTAACAATAAGTATGGTGATAAATTATAATCGAACAATATAAAATCACTGATGCTTTTATATCATTCGAGGAAAACTTAGCGCGACGGTAGGCATCTTTGTGTCGAAGCCCGAAAAAAGTAATCGACAGTAACATTAGAAGGACTTAGAAAATCGATTTACAGCTTCGTTCCAATAGCAAAGAACTTGCTTACTGAAAGAATAACATGCTTTAGAGAAATGTGATGTAGCAAAACTGGAACGTGATAAGCTACCTAAAATGAAGCTTCGGATATTTTGTAAGTTGGTAAACACCAATACAGTTTTTGTAAATAAATTTCAGCACTTTGCTCTTAGCTTAGTAGCTCTTACGACGAAACATCGTTTATTTTGCGTTTTCGTAAGTACTTACTTAATATGTAACACGTACATTATGTACCTATAATACATTAGTATGATCTCATTTGACTTTGTTAATCTAAGTCTGAGTTTCTAAAATTTATTTAACACACTCTCAAATTATTTCCCAAATGATTGCGAACCACTTTAGAATTAAAAATCGGATTTTTTATAAGGATTCACAGGTCTTTTTTTTACATATAACAGTATTTTGCATCAGCTCAGGTCAGTTGGCAAAACTTAAATCTTGCCGTGTGCACCCTAGGACCAACTAATGCTCCCCTAGACGTACGTACACCATTTTGTTTGGGTAGTCCTTCTCTGAGTAATATATTATATTCATGAAGTATTTTCATTGGACTGAAGTGCACTGCTACGCTAAAAGCTTTTTTAACTTTCGGCGTGACTTTGACTCATCTTTTCATTTCATAACCGTAAAATATAAACGAAGATAGTTTTAATTTCTCAAAATCATTGACTAAATATTTTTGAATATTTTTATAATTGGTGGTTCCATATAAAATAATGGAATGGTTCTACGGGGGCAAATGCAAGCCCACGTTGTGTATAAAAAAAAGAAACTCCGACTTTTACGGTAATATAAAAAGCATTAGTTGCCTTTATTAAATATTGTAACACTCACTTAGCCTATATGTAAAAATATATATTGCAAGACAAATGTCTCGGTTTATATATAATTATAATTTATTTGCATTAATTTATTGTTTATTTTGATGACTTACATAAAATACTTAAAGACCTATAATTGCATTATTTTTATAGGTCTTTTAGATAAATCTAGAAATGATTCTACTATTAACTGCATTATTGTACCTATATTATCTTTTATAAATGTGTTTTCACAATAAATAGGTATGTATTTCATGTTGTAAACAAATCCAACTCGTTACCATTCGCAGATTTACCCCATAGTCAATGTTAGTGTTCCATTAATTTATTTCAGAAACTAAAAGCACGTCAATCCGTTGCTCTGCTACTGTGAAAGATGGACCAATAAACCATACTTTCGTATTTAATATTAAAAATTAAATACAACGTTTCTATTATAATATTTAGTTATAGATACGATTATTCCAAAATATAAATTAAATACTGATCAAAATGCATTAGTTTACTAACTAATTAGAATTAATAATGAGTTATTCAATATTAAGCAAACCTACCGTTTTTATAATTTACGTTTATTTAAAAAGCCCTTCCTAATTATTATTTTTTATAAAGATTCCATACTCACTCACCATTCAAAAGTTTCATTAAAGTACTTACATTTTCATTATGTAAATCAAAAGTCCAGACAGGTACTAGGCATTCATAAGTTAACAAGAGCACAATCATGAACAATCACTGCACTCCACATCAAATGGTTCAACCAACGTAACGAATAGGGTTCGAGAGGGTGTTCTATTACGTGTAACGATGTTGCCCGTACAAGAGGCTGCGTGGTACTGAGTTCAGACGGGAGTGAGCGGGAGCGGAGTGACATGAACGTCACTTTGGGCTAGTTGGTGTAAGTACACTGAGTACGAGATTTTGCGTCAGCATTGGCGAATTTTGCTCGGCTGTTAAAAAATATCGGATATTAATTTGATTCCAAACTACCTAGGTTAGGTATTAGTAGAGCAAAGGTTTTAAAATCTTTCCCTCCACATTACGTGAAGTTACTATATAAATAGGTACTACATCATTTTTAAACAACTTTATTAATACTTCCTAAATTATTTTGGTATTTATTCAATTTTGTACATCAGGTTTGCAAATAATTACGCTGCTGATTAAATTAAGTGTAAGTAGGTACATCAATATTTTTTCTTATTAGAGAAAAAAGTTAAAAATTATATTAGGTTACTACTAATAGGTTTTAGTTTACATTAGGTGAGTTTCTAATATTTGTAAAAGGTCACTTTTGTTAGTACTGGTGTACACAGACCACACTGTTCGCAGCGTTGTTGTAGCGTCGGAGATGTCATTTGAATACGCAAAGGAAACGGAAGCTTCTTAGACAAGCGTAATTTTTAGCACAAATTAAAATATTAATTTGACTTGATTTTCATAGTAGATATTTTAAATATACCAAATGTTTACCCTGCCTTTTCCCCATTAATGTTTTATGAATAAATTAAAGTTAAACAAATAAATCTAACATATATATTAGCTAAATTAGAATTGGTATTGAATTTCAAAGATTTTGTGAAATAATAAACGGATTTAAAAATATGCACGGATTCCAGATCAATTTGTGCTTATTACAAAATATTTCATAATAATAGGCAAACTAAATTACAATTCAATATAAAAGATGTCCATAATCCATCAAAATATGATGAGTCACTGTCATTTATTAGACAGCTGCGCAAATTCAACAATAATCGCCGTCACATAAAAGCTGTTCTTGAAATACTGAAGCTGAGTTTACAATTTTGACAAAGAATTTAATATAAGACTTGAAGTAAAGATCTGGCTATAAACTATACCAAGCTCATAATGTGGTAAAGACCACTATTTAATAATAACAAAAGTTTATACTACACGATAAAAGTTACTGTTACATTTCTGTAAAATTTATATAAAGTCAGAGACGGTAAACCTGGTTAGTATTTTTTGATCAACGTTAGTTTTTTATGACTGTTTGTTGTGAAAGTTCATAAATATCAATCGTAATGTTTTTTAATTTACTTCTATCAAAATACACTTGTTTGAGTAGGTAAGGCGTGGTAAGGCGGAATATTAGGCAATTAAAATTCAAGTTGTACTGAAACAATGAAAAACAACTGAAATGAAATAGCAAAAAAGTTTGCTTTAATTTAACCCAAACAGCTTTCAAAATAAAAGTGATACCACAATGTTTATAACAGTCAAAAGACGACTAAGCATATCCTAAGCAAATGTCCCAAGGTAATGAACTTGGTGAAAATTGCCAGCCTTTTTTGCTTACAAAGTTTCCTTGGCCCACACAAATCTTTGTGGGTATGAAATTACCACGAGTGGCCTTTTTAAGTATTAGAGAGGGTTACGAAAGGGTGAAAAGGTTAGTTTCACACTGGCAAAGATTTCCACGGATTAAAGCCTACCAAGCCTTTTATGAAAATTTAATGGAATCTGAAATTATATTTGGATACACAGGTAGGTATGAATTAAATAGCAAAAAATAGGCCTTAAAGAGTATCCTAATTCATTCACCATAAATAAAAAAAACATGTGCAGCGTGAAACATGTTTTATTGTCTGAAAAGCTTATTAATTGTCTCTTTACTTTTCGTCCCGCGTATTCACCCGCGTTTCCGAGGGTTCTTATATTTTTTTGAGATAAAATAATCTAAATATATCAAAGGAAAGCGTGTCTAATTGCACTTCTCAAACCACTAGACGGGCTGAAATTTGGCATACAGATAGCTATAATGACGTAGGCATCCACGTCATAATAGCTACCTGTATACAAATTTTCAACCTGATCTGTCCAGTGGTTTGGGCTATGTGTTGATAGATCAGCAAGTCAGTCAGTCTCGCTTTCCTTTTATATGTTTAGATTATAGGGTGTGATCAATCCCCATTAGTAATGACCCATGATTAATTTTGATGCGTGATTAAGTTCCAAACATCCAAATATAACATTCACAATTATAATATTAGTGAGATGAGAAACCATTAAAACGTACAATTCCTTATTGTAACGATAATGAACATCCTGTACTGAACACATAGTTACAAGAAAAAAGACACTACAATTTTGGCCGTTTGCAAGTTTAACAGCGATAAAAACGCAGTAAACATTTATCTCGGTTACAACGAGAGACCATAAGTACCAATTCACAAAAAAACTAACGGTGCCCTGTTAAACAAGGGAAAACTATAGATCTAAGTGAAAAATAGCCGACGTTTCTTATGTTTGTAACAGTAATTTGCTCATTTTTGTCACGGAGTACTAGACATTGTACCTATTTGTTACTACAATTTTAGCAACTAATATTATAAATATAGACCTATAGATAGTGTACTGAAGACTGATTATCATTTAATAGACCGACCACCGTTAGTTTTTTCACCATTAGATAGACCACTGACGATATGTGATTACAAGTAGAGGTATTTCGTATCTAAATATACTTTTTATTAGGTAGGTAGTAAGCCTTTTATACAATAGTGCCTATTATTCGTTATTCTATGTGTATGCTAAGTCTATCACATTATCAACAAAAAATATTTAAATATATACCTATTTTATTATAATATACCTATATATACCAATACCCACATTGATAAATTGTAAAAGTTTTCTAGAATGTACATACCTAGGTACCTATCAAAAACGTCCAGTACAATGGCTACTCGCAGTTTTGCATTGTTTGTGGTTCAAAGTGTTATTTTTAACTTGAAGGATTATATTTACTAAATAACTAATGGTCTCTTAGCAAATTGAATAATAAAATATATTGTAACGCCTTTTGAAAGCGGATTCTCGTCTTATGCTTTGGAACGTACCTCTAAAGTTGAGATTGAAGTGTTAGTGTGAAACTTTCCTTCATACGAACACGACAGCTGGGTACACTTTATGTACTGTCGCCAACACAATTACATTTACCTGATACTAAATAATTGATAAAAAATAATAATAAGTAGCTGTTTCTCGCGGTATCAGTCGCATTTCTGTGGGATTCAAAGTAGTAGTACCAGATTACCTACCTCCTACATCCGAAAATACAAAGTTTACCTCTTTACCTAGTATAGATAAGTGTACCTATAGAAGTGTAAATGTCTGATCAGATAGATCATATTATAGCTTACTATCTCCATTAGGTCTTATACTTTTTATCTACTTAAGATTTTTATCAACGATGCGTTTCCTGATTTTATAAATTCAAAAATTCAGAAATTTCATCAGTCGTCTGACTTTTTATATAAAATACAACCACACATGGCTCTTTTTATTATTAGACTCTGTTTATTTACACCAAAATTTCTGTACCTCCTTCGTTGTTGTAAACTCTGGCTTTTTCCTTTTTTAATCGCTCCCATTGATACAGTTTTAAAAAATGTATTGACCCAAATTCTAAATTTACAGTTTGACGAACGTTCATGGAGTCAAGCATCACTCCCCATCAGGTTAGGTGGCCTCGGTATCCGGACGGCATCAAGTGTCGCACTTCCAGCCTTTCTATCTTCTACTCACAGCACACTGGCACTCATCAGCAACATCTTAAATACTCCTTTAACTGATGTTTGTGTCAGTGGTCAGGTGGAAGCTGTGTCCCACTGGATTTCCATAAATCCTGGTGAAGTCCATCCTGCTAACCCTAAGTCGCAGAAGGAATGGGATACCCCTCAACTCAATAGATCTTTTGCTTGCCTCCTTGAACATTCTAATGATACGGATAAGGCAAGATTGCTAGCAGTTTCTCAACAGGAATCTGGTCATTGGTTGCACGCGCTTCCTTCTTCTAACATTGGTACCCTTTTAGATGCGACGGTGCTTCGTATAGCCCTATGTCTTCGCCTTGGCTCAAAAACCTGCGAGCCACATTCCTGCCACAGTTGTGGCCACCTTGTCGATGACCAAGGACTCCACGGCCTCTCGTGCATAAAAAGCGCAGGCCGCATGTTCCGCCATGCCGCTCTCAATGACACTGTCCGCCGAGCACTGGGTTCCATAGATGTTCCAGCAAAACTGGAGCCCTGTGGCCTCTCCAGAGTTGATGCCAAGAGGCCCGACGGCGTCACTCTGGTTCCATGGAGCTTAGGCCGTGCCTTGGCCTGGGATGTGACCTGCGTGGACACAATGGCACCGTCTCACATCCGGAGCTCGTGCCTTAGAGCTGGAGCGGCAGCGGAGAATGCACAATTCCTCAAGCGCCGGAAATACTCTCATCTCATTGATGATTATGTGTTTGCGGTGCTTGCGGTTGAAACTTTGGGCCCTTGGTCATCTGACACAAAAAAAATCGTCCAAGACATAGGCAAACGTTTGATCTTGGCCTCTGGGGATCTGAGAGCCAGGGACTTTTTTGCCCAGAGGCTAAGTCTGATCATTCAGCGAGGCAACGCCGCAAGTGTCATGGGTACCATGCCAAATTTTGAAGCAGATTATTTTTGTAATTAGTAGTTATATAGTTTAGTTTTTATTTGTTTAGTTTAGTTTTTATTTATGTAAATAATTTTCATCAATACCCTAGCCATAGCTTGTATATATAAAATGGATTTATTATAAATCTTTATGTATAAAGTAAAAAAAAAAAAAAAAAAGATGTATAATTTGTTATGTCAATATCTATACTAATAATAAAGCTGAAGAGTTTGTTTGTTTGTTTGTTTGTTTGTTTGTTTGTTTGAACGCGCTAATCTCTGGATCTGCCAGTGGGATATGGAAAAACCTTTTTGCAATTGAAAGCCCATTTATTAAGGAAGGTTATAGGCTATAGAACATCACGCTACGACCCTCAGGAGCTGAGCAATGATAAAAAGAACGTTAAGCGGGAGCATGTATAGCATGGGTGAGCGATGCGACGCGGTTGTCAATGGATGACAGCGGTCGCCTAGGTAACAGTTTTTTGTTATTTTTAACTGTCATCAAGACGAGGTTATCACTTCGTCGGAATCTTTTTTTATGTATGTTCCTCGATTACTCGAAGATGCCTGACCCGATTTGGAAACTATACATACAGGTGGTCACATGGTCACCAAGTCAGGGTCTGATGATGGGATCTTGAAGAAATCGAGGGAACTCTTCAAATTTTATAGGCACTAACAATGTTTTTCATATATTTTCTAAAACTATTCAGATATTTGCGTCTGGTAGTCGTCACATGTTGCTGAGCTGATGATGGAAGGTACAACTCCTTAACGGGTAGGAGTTAGGGGATAAATCTTTAAATATTATAGGAACGATGATGGAAAGTACAACGCTAATATGCTTATCCTAGGTCAGTGACCTTGAGAGTCATTGATTACACATAAGAAACTAAAAAATGATAACTAAAATATTTTAACAAAAAAAAACCACAAAGGTACTAATAAGTATAAAATAACTATGTAAGAACTCTAATCTGATAGTTTTGAAGTCAATGAAATTAGCCATTGCTGTTGCATCATCAGATATTTATTGCTGCTACACTATTGACAGGTAGAAGGACGGCTCATTTCACTTCTAAACAGACCCTTACGGTATTTCTTGAAAAAAACAGCGTACGCTCTATACGTAAAAATGGACCATTGGTTTTACAAGATGCAAACCTAATAATATGGGATGAGTGCACATGACTCATAAAGCTCATATAGAGGCTTTAGATAGAACTTTCAGAATTATAAAATGCACAAATAGCCATGGGTGGAATAACTTTGATGTTTTCTGGTGATTTCAGATAAACGTTGCCTGTTAGGGAAACTAGAGCAGATATTATTAAATCTTGCTTAAAATCTTCCTCATTATGAAGGTCTGTTGAATTATTGAAACTGTATACCAAAATGAGGAGTCACTTGGGTAGAGGAAGCACAGATTTCCCAATAGCTAAGCTCCCTAAGCTCCATTTAATCGGGGATGGGAAAGTACCTGAATCAGATAAAAAAATAGCTATTGACAAAGACCTTGGTAAAATCGTGACCAACATTGAAGACCCGATCTGTAGAGTATATCCGGATATAGCCAATATCGACCAAAAAAAACATTAATGGATGTGTGAGAGGGCAATTTAATTTAATTAGCTGCCAGAAATATAAGCGTTGACGCCATCAACGACAAAATAATGGCTAAACTACCAGCCGACAGCGTAGTTTTCGAATCGGACCAGTAACTCCGGAGATTCGCGCGTTCAAACAAACAAACAAACAAACTTTTCAGCTTTATTATTTAATGCTAAATAGCTTTCCACCCGCGATGCCACCCGCGATCAGTCAGTCAACTAACCAACTTCAAGCGGAGGTTATCAATTCGTTGACATCTTTTTTTTTTGTATGTTCCCCGAATACTTGAACGCCTGGACCGATTAGGAAAATTCTTTTTTGTTTGAAAGGATATACTTCACAAGTAGTCCCATGGTCACCAAGTCAGGATCTGATGATAGGATCCTAGACAAATCGAGGGAACACTTCAAATTTTATAGGCACTTACAATGTTTTTCATCATACTTTCTAAAGCTATTCAGATATTTGCGTCTGGTAGTCATCATCTTATGTTGCTGAGCTGATGATGGACGGTACAACTCCTTAATGGTTAGGAGTTAGGGGATAATTCTTTAAATGTTATAGGAACGATGATGGAAACTATAACGCTAATATGCTTATCCTAGGTCAGTGACCTTGAGAGTCATTGATTACACATAAGAAATTCAAAATTGAAACATAAAAAACTTTTAACAAAAAATAGAACCGCCTTCAAAGGCAATAAAAAGCAGAAAATAACTATTTAGGAACTCTAATATGATAGTTTTGAAGTAAGCGAAATAAATCTGCGGTACCATGATATCGGTTCAAATTTTTGTTAAAAGTTTTATATATTTAGATTGGCTATTGGACGCTGATCAGTGTTATTATCACCATCGGCATCAGCGTAGGCATCAAAGTGACCATAAGAAAGATCTTGGGAAAAACGTAACCTTTTGATGGGTTGGTCTTCTGTACCAAATTTGGCATACTGGTTTCCATTTTGATATACTTCAAATACAAATGGGTATATTTTTGACCGGCTGCAACTAACTCGCAGAAATGTAGAGTGTTGTAACATCTAATTTATACTTTTCTTTTGTCCCATGATTGTTGCCAAGACGGTCATGAGACATAACAGCAAATTCATCCCAATTGTTCGTCATATGCATTGCATTGCACCAAGCTTTTATGTGAGTTCAAAAGCAGTATTGATATCAACTTCGATGCAAATCACCACTAAAATAACTTTCTACCCTTTTTTAACCCCGATAGGCGATGAGTTTCAATAAAATACAAAACACGTCTTCCATCAATTATCTTAAAGAATGTTTATGCAAAATTTGAAGTAGATTGGACCAAGGAATCACGTTCCATACAAATTTTGTCCCAGTTTTTCAACCCCTAAGGATTTCGGAAGATCCTTTCTTATAGGATGACTTCATACGAAGAACACACCCTCTAAATTTCAGGTCTCTACGATCAGCGTTTTAGGCTGTGCGTTGATCCGTCAGACAGTCATTCAGGACAATGCATCTTATATGTATAGATATTAGACCACCAAATTTATGTAATGTAACCAGAATACAAGTAAAATTTTTAGATTTCTGTCATAGTAACGATTGGTTTTGACTGAGCCAGCAGTTGGGCAAACAGTACTGATACCTCGCATTCCGATGATACCCACAGATTTACCATATAGTTTTAAACGAATAGGTACAATTTCCTGTGAAATTACCTACCTATCGTCTGAAGTCAATATAAATAAAGCACAAGGACAAACTTTTAAGCATGTTGGAATATATTTATAGAAAACTGTTTTTCCCATGGACAATTATTATGTTGCCTTATCTAGATCAGGTTGCATAGGCTACTTTTTATTTGGAAACGCGGGTGGAACCGCGGGAGACAGCTAGTTTAATATAACCCAGCAACCTTCCAAACCGAGGAGTCTGACAACTTATGAGTGCCTATGAAGGCCTATTTGAATAAATACAATATTTCATGTCATTCTTTATTTATAAGTAAGATAATATCTCTAGAATATGGATTTTCTAAATAAAGAATAGAGAAGTTAAATCTTATGTTGTAAAGGATATTTTGTAGTAAAACTTTTATCTTTAGTTCATGAAACAAACAAGGTCACGTTCCCTCTTGAGCCAACTTCATACCAATTTTTTTGTTTAAAAGAAAGATGAAAATTTGGGCAAAGACCACTGTCACAGAGTATTATAAAGGCTACCACTGTTGTTACCTAGATAAGTTATAATAGGGCTCTGAATGCATACTATATGTCAAAAAATAAAGAGTAGGTGCCTACTTTCAAAAATTTATCGTCTACAACCCTCAATTCAGTATTTCTTCAATTCACAGAGAATGTCACAAATAAGTTTCTCATGTGATTTATCTATCAATATTGATAGACAGCACAATATACTCTGTTATCGACTGTACAATTTCGAACTTTTATTTCTGTTCTCCACCACATATTTCAAGATGCGGTAACAATACTCGGTCTCATTTCATTTTCTTTGCGGCTTAGCGAGTACTGGGAACCAATTGAAAATAATAAGATAATGGATTTAAAAAAGTATATTATTGTGTAACAAGCTTCCATATTCTTCATATCTGAATTTGGTGATGTTAATTACTTAGCAGATTTGTGTTAATCCGGCATATTACTCGTATTAGAGATGGGCCGACTACTGAATAGTGTGTTACAAAAAAGTCCGACTACTCGGCTACGTCAATCATTGCATCCAGTCAGAAATGACGATTCTGAAATGATTTTTTCTCTATATTCTTTGTTCCAAGAGATTTGGAAAAAATATATGTTAATCTAGGGACTATGTGACGGGGAACAGTTTTTTTTTTTAAATTGATATTTTTCATTAGTAACGTCCGAAACAAATCGTAAAAATGTCCCTTTTTAAAACTAAGAATGCATTCTTCTCCTATTTGGGCCATCCAAATGACTTAAAAAATATTAATATACATTCTGAAACCTATTACAAAGGGAATAGTTTTCTTATTTTTTTAAAAAAAAGCTAAGTTTCTTTTTAAATAACTTAAAACCATCTTTTTTACTAAAATTACGTTTCTCCTGTCACGCTTGTCTCCGTCAGTTTAGTAAGAGACGGAGACATACGCAGATACCCTCCTCTTAAAATTGGTACTTAGCTAAGACAGTGAAAGTATTTAAATAAAATCACTATACTATCACTTTATATACCTACGAGCTGTTCCTCGTGGTTTCACTCGCGTTCCCGGGATAAAAAGTAGCCTATAACTTGCGGGGATAATGTAGTTTCCTATTAGTGAAATATTTTTTCAAAGCGGTTCAGTAGTTACGGAGTCTATTCAGTGCAAACAAACAAACAAGCAAATCTTTCCACTTTATAAAATTAGTATAGATTTAGCACGTCTGGGTTTATGCTGAAACGTTTTATAATTTTTGTTGCCATCGATTTATTTGAAAGCATTTTAAGTGTTCTTGTAAAGTAACATTTTATGCTTGGATTACTAGTGGAAGATATGAGAGAAACGTTGGTAAGTTAAAACTGCACAAACCAATTGATCAGTGGCAGTAAGCTATGTTCGTCGACATTGACATACTGTGACTTGAGGAGTACAATCATTCAGTACTTACTGGCTTCTGACAAGAACGTTATAAGTAGGTACATACGTACAAACGTATGTATGGTTTTCTGATTAATTAATATCCATTTTACTAAATAATGACCACGTTCCAAATACTTAAATGTTTTAAGGAATATGTAATGTAATATGTAAAATGAATAGCGATTTTATTTTTAAAACTAAGTGTATAAGGTTTTCTCTCCCCAATGTTGTTAGGAATGACAGTCATGTCCTAGTCGATGATGTTAGACTCGAACTAGTTGATAAGACAGTTTTTCTCGGCATAACATTAGATAGTAAAATACAATGGGGTCCTCATATAGAAAGCTTAGCTAGTAAATTGAGTTCCGCTGCTTTTGCAGTTAGAAAAATTAGAAATATAACAGATGTGGCTACAGCTAGATTGGTTTACTTTGCGTATTTCCATAGTATAATGTCCTACAGTCTTCTACTATGGGGCTCTGCTGCAGAATTGGAATCTATCTTTATCTTGCAGAAACGGGCCATTCGTGCAATCTATTGCTTGGGTCCTCGCGAATCCTTACGAAATCGGTTTAAGGAATTTGACATATTAACCTTACCGTCGCTATACGTTTTTGAAAATATTATGTTTGTCCGTAAAAATTTAAATCTATTTGACACAAACAGTAGCCGCCATAACCAAAATACTAGAAACAAAGATAAAATTGTTACACCTAGATTCAGGCTAGCGACAGTCATTAAGTCTTTTCTCGGGAACTGCATTCGCTTTTATAATAAAATCCCATATGAAGTAACTAAGATGTCTTATAATAAATTCAAAGAGCATGTTAAACATAAGTTGATCGACAAGGCCTACTATAAGGTGGCTCATTACATAGAAGACAAGAATACATGGTTGTAGTAGCTTCTCTCTGCACTTGCAGCCCCCTGGCCAAGTGATAATTGTATGAAGTTTATGTATATTTAAGACAAAAACTGTAATTACCTACATAAATTTAAAAAAAAAGATCCACCAAAAAAAAAACGCCTTGCTGAGTTTCTTGCCGGAGTCTTCTCAGTTCAAGTGTATTCCGAACCGGTAGTAGAGTCTATTGTAAAACTGTAACTGTTGACGTTCATAAGTGCCTTATTAGGGCCTAAACTGAATAAATGAGTTTTTGATTTTGATTTGATTTTGATTTTGATTGAACCTCCCATTTTAACCTCCTACCAATTAAATAAAGATTAGATAATAATGAATCCGTACTCTTTAAGCCAAGGTGTAGGGTTTGTAAAGTCAGGGCTTAGGGGCTTGGCTTTTCCTGGGATCTGATAACTTTTTTACAGCGAAAGCGTTATGAGCTTGCGAGTTTTGGCCGTCAATTTTACATGAAATGTTTTTGGTAGAATATATTTTTCTATGAATTTATTTAATGGTAACAGTATCGCAAAACAACTTAGTAGGAATGTTGACGATACAAAGAAGATTTAAAATTAATATCCACAAACGATCTTGTTTGTAATTTTAAGATAGATATGATATAAAACAGCGACGACGACATTTTTCATACCTGCAAATAATGGAAATGCTACCCACGTATTATTTTTATTTGTTTTCCCTGGAAATGTTGCGACGCACATGTTGATTTTTATGTAGCGTAGACGAGAAAAATACTAGCTAAGTGCTACTAAAACATGTTGTAGTAAGTGTTCCATACAATTGTTTTAAAAATGTATCCTACCTACTAATATTATAAATGCGAAAGTTTGTGAGTATGGATGGATGGATGGATGTTTGTTACTCTTTCACGCAAAAACTACTGATCGGATTTGATGAAATTTGGAACACATAGTTTATAACATGGATTAACACACAGGATACTTTTTATGCCGGGAAAACATAAGATCCTCGGGAACGCGGGTGAAACCGCGGGACGGAAGCTTGTAGCTTTATAAATGATCTAAGGTCAGGTTGCATCGAACCATTAGTAATAGTAAATCCATTGGTTTCATACTATCGTAAATTATTTTATTTTTATTATTTGTTATTTGATGTTATAGAGGCAACAGAAATAAATATTCTGTGTGGAAACTTCCAACAGTCTACGGTTCATGAGATAGGTACCCACAGCTATCGTTAAGGTGAGGCAAAAAACGTTAAAAAATCACGTATTTTGTATGGAACATGATGGAGGTACCATCTTTAATTTTTTACTTTATTTTTGTTTGTTGTTTTATAACAATATTCTGTGTAAATTTAAACTATTTTCCAATAGGAAGATAGTTGAAGACAGTTCATGATACACAACCCTATCACACGAACGGACGGACGAACAGCGGAGGCTTAATACCTAATAGTTCCGTAGTAGGGTCTCGTTGGCACCCTTTGTGTACGGAACCCTAAAAAGTAAAATTCATTTTGATGTATAAGTTAATCTTCGGAGCTAGTCGAAAGCTACAATATCCCTGAGTGTTATATGTGTAGGCTATTGTTTATCCCAGGAACGCGTGTGAAACCGCGGAAAACAGCTAGTAACATATATTTGAGTAAACAAAGCCTAAAATCACATTTACAATTTAAATTCCCATCGAACTTAAATCAAAATAGACTGACAAAGACAGCCCACTGATAAAATGAGCAGTCAATCTGTTTTATTCCAAACTTTTGATATACAACAACGCGAGGAATACAAAAGGCATTGTTTTCCCTAATGTTCCCATATATTGCGGCTCGCTTTTAACCCCACACAAAGAGACGCTAAATGAAAAAGCATTTATTTCGTATTCTTTCTATATTCCGCTTCGCCATTCCTGTTTGAGATGTTGCAAAATGTTTAAACAATTGCCCCGCTTTAAACACAACGTTATGGGAGTAATTTAGTTTCGGTAGACCTTATTCTCTGTGTAACATTCTATATTTTAATTTCCTTCATAGTATTTTTCTTATTTGAAATAAAATTACGCTACTCAAGTTATTCAGAAATGTTGAATGGTCTTCTTATTTTTGGGCATTGTTATGATATTATTTTGAATATATACCTATTTAAAAGTAAAGTTATAATAGTAGTTTATGATACTGTTGCTTAATAGGGGTCAAAAAAAAATTGCAATGTTTGTGACATTTTTGGTCAAAATGATATATGTAGGCAAAAACAATAAAATAAACAGACACAATAATCATATACCTAATCAAATCCGTGTTGCCAACTTTCAAAAATTCTAACCTCTAAAGTTCAAGTCAAAAATTTGTCACATTGTCATCGTCAAATTGAATTGATACTGATTGATTATACTATTGATAGGTCCAAAGTGTACTTGGATAGAAATAAAGTTATTTTATAGCATTATCTTGGGAACAAAACTGTACTATAATGAATCATTATACACGGGTGTGCATAAAGTAGGTCATTAAAGTACTGGTTTTAGATTTCATTACGATATGAGAGTAGATAACCGTGTTGCCAACTCCCAAAAATTCTTACCTCTAAAGTTCAAGTTACAAAATAGAAAAAAAGTTATTTTATAGCATTATCTTGGGAACAACAACTGTACTATAATGAATCATTATACACGGGTGTGCCTAAAGTGACTCATTAAAGTACTGATTTTGATTTCATAATAAGAACATTACGATATGGGAGTAGATAAAATAATGAATGATATTGGCATATTTACATAAAATCGGTTTATTCACTATTTACATAAAATCTCCTCGTAAATGCTAAAAAACAACTTAGGAAAGTGGGAAAACCATTAGTTTCATTTTGACGTTCGTTATTCAAAAATTTCCATAACCTGACAAAAAATTGTTAACTAGTAATAGATGTGGTAATAGTTATCTATTATATAAAAGAGTAGCGGTTTTTTGGGTAAACATCCCCCTGCCCACACCGCTGAACCGATTAATGTGAAATTTGGCATGTGCATAGATTTTGTCACGTAGACCCCATTTAAGAAGCGATTTTTCGAAATTCCTTTCCGCAGTGGTGGAAACGGGCCCTTTGTGCGATTTTAAGAATCTTAATATCTCTGGAACCATAAGGTCTAGGAGTCTGAAATTTTTAATGTAGCTTTTTCAGTAAAAAATATTAGATATAGGTGCGAGCGTTTCTCAAACTTTTGTGTATGGGAGGAAAATTTAAAAAAATAAGGGATTTGCTTTGTTTCCGTTAAACCTTGATAACTTTGTGAGTTTGAATGTTACAAACTCAAAATTTATATTGTAGGTAGTTTAATAATACTGCTAAAATATATTTTCGGCGTTTCTCAAACTTTTTTTCTTCGAGGAAGATATTACCGATGGAAATTATGCATTTTTCAAACTTTTATATCTCTGCAACGGCTGAAGATAGGCAAATGAAATTTCGTATACGCGTTATGCTATACAAATACTACAAATTTCAACTTGGTGTTTGTCAAAGTTTTGCCCATAGACAAAGTTAAAATGACGAAAATTTACTTTTAGCATCCTGGTTTTCTCAGTTAATATTCATAGCAGAAGCTTGATTTTTGGAATATAAGCTTTCTACAGTATTTGTTTTGAAATTTACTATCAAGTTTCTCAAACTTTTCATGCGGCATAAAGTTATAAAGGGTGAAATATCCAATTTTTGCACTTTAATATTTTTGTAATGGCTCAAGCTAGGGACCTTACATTTGGAATATAAACTATTCAATACAATTGAAACAATATTCAAACCAGTGTTTCTCAAATTTTTCATAGATGTCAATTTTATGACACCTTAAATTATTTTCTATCAACCTGTATAACGGAAGTACTATACAACTGAGAAGCATGATTTTTTGGAAATAAGCTACTCTTAGCAAGCACTATAAGAATCCTAAAGCATTTTGCAATACTATTTAGCAATGAAATGTTATAGAGGGTGGAAAATTTTATTTTTGACTTTTAATATTTTTGCTATTACTTAAGCTAGGGTTCCAAAATTTTAAATGTAGACCATGTAACATAAGTGTAACAACATGCAAGTCAATAATTAAAAAAAAATGATCATAGACAATTTTATGACCTTTTTAATTTTTTTTTATCAACCTGTATAACGCAAGAACTATTTAACTAAGAAGCATGATTTTTTGGAAATAAGCTACCCATAGCAAGCACTATAAGAATCTTTAAGCATTTTGCAATACTATTTAGCAATGAAATGTTATAGAGGGCGGAAATTTGTATTATGGCCCCTTAATATTTTTGCAATTACATGAGCTAGAGATCAAAAATTTTGGGTGTAGACCATGTAACATAATTGTAACAATATACACGTTAATAATTTTAAACTTATTAATCATAGACAATTTTATGACCTTTTTAATTTTTTTTCATCAACCTGTATAACGCTTTTCCTATTGAATTAAGAACCACGAATTTCTGGTTATAAGCTACCCATAGCAAGAACTATAAGAATCTTAAAGCATTTTGTAATACTATTTAGCAATGCAATGTTATAGAGGGTGAAATATTTCATTTTTGCCCTTTAATATTTTTGCAATTACTTGAGCAAAAGATCCAAAATTTTGAATATAGACTAATTAAACAACATAGAAATCAAAATTATTCTAAATTTTAGTCATAGATATTTATATGATTTTTTAAAAAAGTTTATCAGACTGTATAAAGCTACTCTATTCATATAAGTACCATATTTTATGAATTTAAGCTATAATATAGCAAGCATTGTTTATAGCAAACTAAGAACCCTTCCACTCACAGTATTGTTCAACTTTCATGCCAAAATAAAGTAACAAAGCTTTAAATTTTCTTCAATATCTCAAACTAAAATTAATCAAATTTTTTTTAAATCAATTTAGTTTATATAAAATAACTAGCTGTTCCCCGCGGTTTTACTGGCGTTCCCGGGATTAAAAGTAACTATAATAACCTTCGGCAATAATGTAGCTTCCTATTAGTGAAACAATTTTTCGAATCGGACCAGTAACTCCGGAGATTAATGCGTTCAAATAAACTCTCAGCTTTATTATTAGTACCTATAGATAGATAAGTTCTCACCCATGAAATAAAAAAAAAACAAATTTAGTAAAAATAAAACCAAAACCAATTTTGAAATAATTAGGACCTACCTAAGTAGTTTTTGTTTCTATGAAATCCGTAATATCTACAACAAATTCATCTTAAAAATATTTAACGCAGTAAAGCATTTAATTTTATTAATCATCAAACAAATTACGTATACCTACCTATAGGAGAGGTAAAGTCGTGCATAGTTCGGTTCTTTTCGGTATTGCTCGGGTTACATCGGGCGCCGCGTCGCATCGCTCTGCCGTGCTATACATGCTCCCCGCTTAGCGTTCTTTTTATTATTGCTCGGCTCCTAAGGATCCTAGCGTGATGTTATTATGGCCTATGTTCTATCTATAACCTTCCTTACTAATTGGATTTTCAATTGCAAAAATATTTTTCCAAATCCGATCCAGAGATTAGCGCGTTCAAACAAACAAACTCTTCAGTTTTATTATAGTTTAGATAGATAGATATATAGATTATTATTAGTATAGATTATTATTAGCTTATTAGTATAGATTATTATTAGTATAGATTAATCATGGATAGGTTTATGTTGGTAGATCTTGAAAATTTTGCATCTACTTGTATTGTATCATTTAAGAAACTGTCCTTAGTTTCTCACAAGTCCTGGAATACAAATACCTACATTCTTATCTCACGGGTCTACTCTCTCTGCCAATTTTCATTAAACACTGTTTGAACGTTTAGAAAGAAAGAAAAAAGAAAAACCTTTATCTCCTTCATGCCATCCGAAACTTATAAAAAAAAACGATATCGAACACATAAAGAATTCAATATACATACAACTATAAGAAGGCTGTATGGCTCTGAACCTTTGACTGTTTTTTTTAACGTAGGTAACAAAAACTTAGGTATTTAATGGATTGTAATTTTAACCAGTATTTAGACGTGAAAACTGAACTCCACGTGCATAATATATTTAGGTATGTAGCATTCAATCGTCACAAAACAACTATACCTACATATCCCTGGATATTTACATAGCCTAAAACCTTCCTCTAGGAACCTGAACCTAAGAGGATACCTATCTTTGAAAAGCGCTTCATAATCTGTACTTTGGTTCTCAAGGTATGAGAATACTAACAGACAAATTGACCTACATATTATTTGGTTGGTTAAATTGAGTCCGGGGTGTTCATGAACTCTAATGCGGGTGAAACCGCTGGGCGAAAGCTAGTTTCATATAAAACTATACCACTTTATGTCAATGTCAGTCGATACAACTGGATCTTAGAATTTCTTCTCTGCGTATAAATATGTCAGTTTTATAGACGCTGTGAGTTTTATGTCTAGAAAGAGACAGAAGTAAAACGGTTATGTGCAGAAGTTCAATGGTATGAAAAGATTTCGTGTCTCTGAGCACAAGCCAATTGACTGCTTTTAGGTTATTCTTTCTTTTATTATAAAAAACAGACCAAATGCGTGTCGGGCCACGCACAGTGTACCTAGGGTTCCGTAGTTGCCCGGCACAATTATGAGGATTTAGAAGGGGATTTTTGTTTGATACTAATCTATGAACATATTTCACGGGTTTAAGAATAATATAATGTCTAAAAATGGGTCCACATAGGACAATTGACTATTACCAACTTGTTTATTTGTAAGGCCTATCTAGCTGTGATAGATTTTTATATACTATTGCCGTATTTTTTTCACATATCCAAAAAGACCCATTTAGCTGAAAGGGGGCGACTTAACTGTAACAAAAATTTAAAGCTTATTATTTCCAAAATGGTTCGTGAAAAATGGATTTCACACACCCTCAATACTTATGAACATTTTTTTTTCAAGATTTAATTTTACCTCTTTGTTGGCATACTTCACTTATTTACTCTTACCAAAGTACAATTTTCTAGTACTAAAAGTCTCAGAGCTAAGCCGCGGAAGAATGACGACGGACAGTCGAGATAACATATTCATAACCATAACAGTAATTATAAAATTCTTGGACCTATCGGCAAAAATGGTACCTACGAGTTTGTTCATATGAACAAACAAACACGTGTCGTATTGTCAAAATGAACAGTAGCATTTTTAGTACCAGCATCACATCCAGTATATTAAAAAATACAAACCACGGTAGCAAAGCTTTGATAGACTCACTGAAAGCATTTCAATATCCGTGTGAGTTTAGTCATTGTGATAGTGTGAAAGTGATACCAATTCGGTCTAATTATGTAGTTTTCCTTTTTCCTTTACGGGTGGGTTTATTGTCCATCTATATCTATGTCCATGTATATCCCATCAACACTTTTGTTAGCAAATTACTTGATAGAAAATTTACTGCACAGTTGAAAAAAATATGTTGATATTTAATAAAGTAAGACCCATTTTTTTTATTTAAACTAGGAACAATTGATATAGACTCATGCTCTAAAATTATTTTCAATATTTTTTTCCACACACACACATTCACGGCTAACAATTAGTTGTCTGATAATAATAATAAATCATATTTTATTGTATAGTTTTTTTTAGTATCAAACAATTTAAAACACAAAATAATGTGCAAGTAGGACATTGAATGGGTATAAATGGTAAACAACTAGTAAACCCCAAGAGTCACGGATATTGGTGATATCATAAAATTTATTTTATCTCACTCCGGGTGCAGAACAATGCTTGCAACGTTCCACGCTCTATTATTTTTCATTCGATATCGTATGCGCTAACGACGGAGCGCTTCAGTTTCCATATTAAAAATAGTCAAGGTATGCTTTTAAAGCTTTAGTCGCTTGAAAAATAACATTAAGAATAATACTCGTACCTAGAGAGAGAAAAGATAAAAATCTGTTTGGAATCAGTGCTATTATAGGTATATGGTATTATTTATAAAGAACGTTAGCCTCATATAAAGATTAATATTAGTAAAAAAAAAATAATAGTGTCCTTACATGAGGTCATTGGAGAAGAACCTTTGCCGTGTGAAAGATTTTGTGCTGGGTTCTGCAAATTGGGTGAATAATATGAGCAATGGAATCGTTTATCATCTGCTGAGCCCTGTGTTTGTTTCTCTGCTATAACTTCATTATACATCCGATAGATAAGTCTGTTCTTTTTCTCATTATTCAAATACCAATCAAAATTTAAATGAAATTTAATGTTGTTTAAAAGTTGTTTTTAGAAATAAATAATACCTACTGTAAATACCAAAAAAGACATCATACAATTCACCATCCACCCCTCAAACTGACATCATCAAAACAATAGCTGATATCATTCTTAAACAACAGGACAAAATAATGTTTATTCTAAGTAACATTTTTTTTATCCCCGCAACATGAAAAACGACTCTCGATAAAAATGAATCTGAATCGTAAAACAAATCCATCTCATTTTTTCAAGAAGCACCACACGCAAATGTTCCTTTGAGGGAATAAAGATACCACGGTTAAAAACCGTTTATTCACAAGTCATGTTTCGTATGTATCAGCTTTATACTTGCCAGGAATTCTCTCAAGGAAAAAGATGAACACTTTTTACCAACCGCAACGGCACTAATATGGTAAAGGTTTTTTTTTACTCTTCATGCAGTGAACATACCTACTTGATCCCATTACGCTAATGTCACGAACAGGGTGACTCGTCAGAAATAAAACGTTGTCTTGTGATATCTCGTGTGCAAAATGTTTCCGTGGTACAGCCATTAATATCCATAGCGTATAATGCCTATTTAAATGAATTATAGTTTTTTTTTTTTTACTGGACTTTACTTTTGTCCCATGAAATAAAGGCTGTTTCAGCACCTCAATATGAAAAAACGGAGCCATTCATCTCTCACAGGATTCAGGATCACTCGATTGTCCGTCTATCTATCTGTTTGTCTGTGTGTCAAGACCATTTTCTCAAGACCGCGAGGAGGTTGAAAATAAAAATTTATACTAAGAAGATCTATGGTCCCTTGAAGCTGTATACAAATCAAGCAATAAAAAATGCCTCACAGCACAAGTAGGGATCCTCAATTAGATATTGATTTTCAATCCGAAATATCTGCACGAAACCCAGGTGCGCGAGTCAGACTCATACTAGCCCGGTTTTTAGAGTTTCGTACCCAAAGGGTAAAACAGAACCCTATTACTAAAACTCCGCTGTCTGTCCGTCTATCACCAGGCTGTATCTCATGAGAGATAGTTACAGTTAAAATTTTCACAGATTATGTATTTCTGTTGCCGCTATAACAACAAACACTAAAAATAATAAAATAAATATTTAAGGGTGCTCCGATACAACCAACGTGGTTTTATTGCTTCCTTCATGCGCGAGTTCTCGCACTTGGCCTATTTTTTATTTTAGCTATAGCCAATGTTGTGGTATCATAAACAGCTTGCAGTAGGTATTTCCATGCTATTATATTTCCCACAAAATAAAAGATTATAATGTAATTAGTTGTATAGGTAGGTACATATAATTATATGTGCGTCATTTGTGGCCTACGTTATGTTTATTTTTCCGTGTATAAGTCTCGGGGGGCCAAGTACCTATGACACTAAATCTAAGACACGTTGGATGTCTCTTTATATATTTCCAAGTGGATAATTAACCAGATAGGTATCTACCGTATTTCTTATCTTTATAGCTTTGCGTGGTTTATTTTATTAATTATATATTGTTTTTTTCTTTCTCATAATGTATGCAAAAAGTAAATTGAAAGCTTAATGCTTTTAATTATTAATGAACGTAATAAAAATTACACAATCAATGGCAAGATCTTGTCTCATATAATATTTTTTATAATATATATACCAAAAATAATTTTATGTAAGCGAATTATTTTCTGCTTAGATTGTGAACACAAAAGGTTGTACGTAGGAGTGAAAAATATCTCGATTTTTCGTTTAAACTTGGCAATAAAAAACATTGTTAACAAAATAGGTACAATGCGAATAGAAACACGTATTTATTCTTAAGTTTGCGCCATTTATCAACGTGATTTATTTTAATCACTCGTTGAAGTAAAGTTACCTATAAAATCTAAACCGATTTACAGAGATAAGGTATATCTTTATGCAATGTTTTTTTGTTAAATAAGATTGAGACTACAACTATGAGTAAAGATAGTTAGAGACAGATGTGATAGGAGCCGAATTGGTAACAGAGCCTACTTACTGTTGATAATCCAGCAAAAGATACCTACTCGTAACAAAACATATTTAACCCTAGATCAATTTTCTATGTAACAAAACGTAAAACGCATTCCCTTGGCGATTCTACTCACAGAGAAGAGATAGTCCTGCTATATTGACATAAAAAATGTAGAGCATATAAATCGACTATAATTTATGATTTGGTAAGTATATTGATCATCCTTCACATACCTTATTAATCCAATCAAAATACTTAGGAAAAATATGGTCCAATAAATTGTCCAATAATAAAATAATATCGTACGACAGCCGGGAAAATCTGAACCCATCCGATCGCCGCGCCGTGAGAGCCGTTGCCTGTCAGTTGTTGTTAACTGGGACATTTCTTGTCTCTGGTTTCCTTTCTCTGACAACTACCAGACTAGTTTGCTAAACAAGAGTGGATCTGCCCGAGGTAACACTAGACAATGTTCAATGTTCATTAGTAGTTTGGACTTCGAACTATACGATTGAACTAAGCTAGATACCTACCTACTTATTTTTGGTTATAATTTTACTTTATAACATTTCCTGCATTATAGTTCCCGCTGTTTATTATTTCCTCTTCGTTTGACGTTTAATCATTATTGATCATTCTTTTAAGTTGAATATTCGCTCTCTTATCTCCAACGTGATGGATAACTGCAAAAAGGTGACGTTTGCGCATACTGAATATTTACTTAATTTACATTGGCCGCATTGGCGTGTACCTATAGGTAATCTGCAGGGCGATCGTGCAACTTGATTCCAATAGCGATAGCCCTCGTAATCATCCTATAATTTTGGTATTGTCTATCTTAGGTGAGTAACAAAGAAACTGCCATTGTAATTACTTCTCATAACAATTAATAATTTGACATTAGCCATCGGAATTAATAAAGATATATAAGAGTAGGTATATATAATATATAGAATACCAAAAATAAAAGAAGATTACGAGATTATCGCTATTGGAATCCCATTACGAGACAGTTACACAATCGCCCTGCAGGATACAAAAAGGAGGAGGGTAGCAATTCGTCGAAAACTTTTATTTATGTATTTATTTAAGAATATTATATTCCTAAGTAAAATAAAAAATAAAGCAAATATAAGTACTTATTCGGTATTCTATATTCTTACTCTAATATTTTTGCCCTAAAAACATAATATTAATGATGTCCTGATAGTAATAAGATATCAATCTTACAATATATCTACAACTATTTTAGTGTGAAGAAATTCTGAAACTGGAAGCTGATGAAGCAGAGCCTTACATTGTATCTCGCTTATTATATTGAAAAAAGAGATTATAGTAAGGACTTTATGGATTATGCTCAGATTTTGAGCTACGACCAAACTCTGAACAATTAAAATTGGGTAAAAGAGGTTGGATGCTAAAAGCGCATGGTTTCTTAAATAATTTAAATTTTCACATTATTTTGAACAAAACGCAGCGTATACCTATTGAAAACAAAATTTCGATATTATTGCTTCAACAATTTTATTGCATGCGTTGAACATTTGCTTTACAATGCAAAGGATTGTAGGGATGTCAAAAAGAGTAAATAAATTAAGAGTAAATTAATTACTAAAATTTCATGGCGTAATGTTGTATGGATTTAAGTTTTACTATCCTACTAATATTTTAAATGCGTAAGTATTGATGTATGTATGGATGTTTGTTACTCTTTCACGTAAAAACTTCTGAACGGATTTGGACGTAACTTGGCACATAGATAGATCATATCCTGGAATAACATATAGGCTACTTTCCCGGAAAAACATAAGATCCCTGGGAACGCGAGTGGCCACGTGGCGAAAGCTAGTGTACTATTCACGGATTTTACTTTTGAAGATAAAAATTGCTGTAGATAAACAGACAATATTGTAGGAGTATCATACAATTACTTTGCTTATCTTACAGTGAATTGTATCATAGGTAATTGACCAGCACTTGGAACTCGACTTTCAAGTCAATCTGCCGAACATAAAAGTAGGTGTTGATTAACGAACAACTTTCACCTTGATAGTGGTAGCCAATTAGGTGGCTACTTCAAAGTAGGTAACCTTACACCGTATTATAGTTTTCACTCACTATAGAATTCAAACCCATGGCATCATTACCGCTGAACTACCATCGCCTTGGATTAATAAAATTTACAAATAAAGACAACATAACAACAGTGAAAAAAAGCTTATTTCATGTAAATAACATTCAGAAATAACTTTACAAAAATATAAAGATTTTCATTTGTACTTAATTGGCAACCATGACATGGCGCAGACAGGTATTGCGGGTAGGCAATTAACTTTTCAGATGGATCTATCCAGATGACGTGGAATACAGCAATATGTGGTAGTAAAGCTTCGATATTGCTTTTGTCTAGGTTTGTGAACGTGAAGAGTTAGAAAAAACGAGATAGGATTGAATCTCCAAAAACAAGCTAATTACTATCTACTTTTTTTCAGTAAAATATACATACTACACCCAGTTTTAGATTGTTAAATGTAATAGTTGTATTTTTTTACTCGCATTATTGTAGTAAAGCTTCTTAAGTACGTTTGGGATGCGGTGGGTTAGGTCAAATATAAGTCAAAGTAATTTTATTATGCTTCTGTCGGGTAAGTATTCCATAGCACTTTAGTCTTTGACTTATATAAAATCAAATTTTGTAATCTATCTATACTTATAAAAGAGATATCTGAAGAGTTTGTTTGTTTGAACGCGTTGAATCTCCGGTGTTATTTGACCGATTTGAAAAATTCTTTCACAAGTAGGAAGCTACATTATCCCCAAAGGCTACTTTTTATTCCGGGAATGCGAGTGAAACCGTGGGGAACAGCTAGTAAGATATAAAAGAAAGTATCTATCCCATCCATATTTTTTTATTCATACGTTTTATCTAGGTTAGTACCTACGCGAACCTACTTTAATATTCAGCTCCAAGCACGCCCTCCTAATAATATAAAAACCGCACATCACGTCTGAAGCGACGACAAATCAGGAAGCTTTCAACTCAGGAAAAATTGTTTTATTATGGAAGAAAATAGGATCGTGCATCAAAGAAGCCTATTTTGTACGCAAATTTAGGTGGCATATTTGGCAACACTCCAAAAAGGAAATAATAAAAATTAAAGGGGGTGTTCTATTGATATATTCTGCATTGTTTCATTTTACGCAAGACATTCAAATAATGGTTTCAAGAAACGAATGTTTACACTATTATTGTCTACTAGCTTTCTGCCCCGCGGTTTCACCCACGATCCCCTATTTTACCTCCTTAGGAAATGAATTTTCAAAATCTTTTCTCAGCGGATGTCTACTTCATAATAGCTATCTGTTTGACAAATTTTATTAATTTATTTTTTATCTTGTAGACTTACTGGGTGCAGAATGCGAATTATGGAACTATTATTATTATTTTATTAATAATAAAAATCAGCCCGATCCATCCAGTAGTTTGAGTTGTGCGTTGATAGATCAGGCAGTCAGTCACGCTTTCCTTGTATATGTTTAGATTTGTATACATGTTGATGTTGATATTATAAATCCCTAATAGTATTCATAAAACTGAAAATTACTCGTATCTGTTTGTTACCTCTTTCTAAATGGCTCTCTTTCTAACTCTAAAAGCGATGAAATTTGTCACGTAAATGGCCCGTACCTAGTATAGACGTAAGTAAGCTATCTAAAAGGTAGTAGTTTAGGAAACGTTATTACCTATACTGCCTATAACTACTTGTTTCCTTAATTATATTATGTTTTTACTCATGCAATGGTAGTTTATCGCTAAGTTGATTCCTATTTTTGTAAATACACTAGTTTACACACCACAGTTTTAACTGTTTCCCATGGATTTTGTGTTATTCCGGGGTAAAAAGTATCCTATACGATGATATTCGACACTACGACTAAAAACGCCTGAAAACATTATTAAATATTTACATTTTATTAAAATAGTAGTTTATGATACTGTTGCATAATATTGATATAGATTACAAGCTAATTATCTTAGAAAGTTAAAAATTAGCTTAGAATAAAACATTAAATGTACAAAACTCAAGATAAAACCAACATAAAAACAAATAATAATTGAACAGCTAAACTTAGCATGCATAGCACCATAGATGATCAATAGATAATTTATCTACCACAGCTTCTGAAATGGAATTGATCCCTCTTTCATTCGGCCCAAAGTGTAAAGTAACTGTAGAAAATTACGATATGAGAGTAGATAATAGTATTTTATCTACTCTCATATCGTAATGTTCTTATTATGAAATCAAAATCAGTACTTTAATGAGCCACTTTAGGCACACCCGTGTATAATGATTCATTATAGTACAGTTGTTGTTCCCAAGATAATGCTATAA
This sequence comes from Tethea ocularis, assembly GCA_963555595.1. Taxonomy (NCBI): domain Eukaryota; kingdom Metazoa; phylum Arthropoda; class Insecta; order Lepidoptera; family Drepanidae; genus Tethea; species Tethea ocularis. Next base: position 5,466,321 of record OY741971.1, on the reverse strand, counting down.
AATAACTTTTTTTCTATTAAAGTACACTTTGGACCTATCAATAGTATAATCAACCAGTATCAATTCAATTTGACGATGACAATGTCACAAATTTTGTAACTTGAACTTTAGAGGTAAGAATTTTTGGGAGTTGGCAACACGGATTTGATTAAGTATATGAATATATTTTATTGTTTTTGCCTACACATATCATTTTGACCAAAAATGTCACAAAAATACCAAATTTTTTTTTTTTTTTTTTGCAAAGTTGGTAGAAATTCATTTTTTTTAAATGACATTATTTATATGAGTTTAGATAAAGTACTGTATGATACTGCACATAATTAGGTATTAAAAACTCGTGTGATACTATTAAGAACCTCGCCTACGGCTCGGTACTTAAACTCACACTCGTAGTTAATAACCCCTATTATGCAACAGTATCATAAACTACTATTATTATACTGTTGCATGATAGGGGTTATTAAATACAAGTGTGAGTTTAAGTACAGAGCCGGAGGCGAGGTTCTTAATAGTATCACACGAGTTTTTAATACCTAATTATGTGCAGTATCATAGAGTACTTTTTGGTCAAAATGATATATGTAGGCAAAAACAATAAAATAAACAGACACAATAATCATATATATATAATCAAATCTGTGTTGCCAACTCCCAAAATGTCTTACGTCTAAAGTTCAAGTTAAAAATTTGTCACATTGTCATCGTCAAATTGAATTGATACTGATTGATTATACCTATACTATTGATAGGTCCAAAGTGTACTTTAATACAAAAAAAGTTATTTTATAGCATTATCTTGGGAACACAACTGTACTATAATGAATCATTATACACAGGTGTGCCTAAAGTGGGTCATTAAAGTACTGATTTTGATTTCATAATAAGAACATTACGATATGAGAGTAGATAAAATATGTTTACAGTTACCTAGATGGCCAGATAGCACAGTTTACCACACTAAACAGTGCGAAGTGACATAAACTGCATTGCGGCTTGCGAGTGCATATTTGTGGGAAGAGCCAGCGCCGACATGGCCATTAGTGTACGCGTCATTTCCCTGCCTCCATTCTGTTTGCTTGCTCATTGAATTACAGCTCATGTTCTATTTATTAAAGATTTTACGAGTTTATTGCTCATCCACAATTCTTTATTCAAATATTAAGTACGTGGAAAGGTAACATTTTTGTGAAAATAAAATCAATGACATGCAGTTGCAGACTACATATCCGTTAACGCTATGTAGGTATACCTAATACCTATTCTTTTTAATTATCTATCGTGCTATTTGGCACGGTGCACGTATTTTTGTATCTACGTGTTTAGATATCGTTTGGTGCAATTCTGTTATTTAAGTTTTTTTATCTTTGTTTATATTTACCGTCTCACAAGAAAAGAAGCTTTGTTTCCTATTTCTATGATTTATTTTCCACTCGTTATATTTTTTATATTTAATTCTCGACTAATTGAAAATCATAATTATTCTATTTGCACGCCTCATCCTTAAATTGTCACCGTTAGTTGCATTGGATAATAATAACATAGCAACATAAAGGTTAATAGCCACATTGGTATGTACCTAATGTATCTAATGCGTTGATAATAATAAACTATTTACAAAATAACGGTGATTGTGTTTAGCATTTTGATAAGGGTATATAAAATTAATCCAGCAAATTCATGTGACCCATTGCAGCAGAACGGAAGCATGTAAAATAATTAGTGGATGGATATAAATCATGTTATCTTCGCGTGGGCCACGACAGCCAATAAGCGTTTTACGCGAATTACACCAAGATAAATTACCTCCTCCTGACATTAATGCGAAGTTTCTTGCGAAAATAAATTACCTGTATCAGCCTCCTTTCGATGCTGAAACGTCCTTCGTGTCCGCAATAGATATTTTTTTACGTGTTACAAGGTAACTTTGTCACTGTCTCCTTCATAAGCGTGACACATCTTGGCAAGATAAAATATTGTGTACTACAATGTTCATGTAAACCTATTGGGATTAAAGTAATTTGTTGTGAAGATAAGAGCAGTTTTTTATGCAGTAAAAATTATATTTGACATTTGCTTCCTTATAAGAGCTTTAATTTCATTCCAATATTGTAGATCACTGAATAGCAAAGCTGCGTTCCATGTCATGTAACTTCATGCTGAGAGACACATCTTTATTAATTATACGTTTATTTTTATATACCTATATCTTTACGTAAGTGTGTGTAGATAAATTTAATTTAGCCCAAAAAATATCATTATATTAACAGAAGGCCGTCACTAATAAAATTTTCCTTCTGTTACAATACCCCATCAAAATCACCTTGTACAGAGAATATCAAGCACTCATTCTTTGAATAATAATAGTAAAGCTGTATCAATTATAAGTTACACGTGTATTCCTTAAACGTCGAAACTAAAATTACCTGCCTATTATGATTTTATACATCTTATACAGGTTGTGCATTTGTTTACGATATCTGTTATTGTTTAGTTTAGTCCAATGAAACTTAGGATAATTTTAAACATGTTTTATACTATAGTTTCACCCACATTCGGGGCGAAAGGTAGCCTACAGTAGATACTCAAAAATATTGTAGTATTTGGTTCCATAGTAGGATTTGGTTTCCATAGTACAAGCTCTGCTTAGTTTCGGTTTAGCTAACCGTTGTGTGGAAAATGTCCCAAGATATTTATAAGGGTCAGTTACACACACAGTCAGTTTTTTCTCAATGTATGGAACATTTCCAGCCCGGATTTGACTCATAATAGGTAGGTTTTCTCGTTAAGAAATAGATTCGATTGATCACTTATAATTTTGTATTGATCTGTGTATTTAAAAAAAATACAAATGTATTTTATATTTCTTTCATATCTTTTTTACCATCCTGTATACCTAAGTATTATTATGGATGGAGACGTTGTGACGCAAATCTTAATTAAATTAACATGTGACTAATGAGCGTATTATTATATTTAAAGGTAAGATACATGTTGTTAAATAATAATTATTCATTAAAATTATTAGGTATATTGTTTTTCAGATGTGCTAAAACTAGCATTAGTAGTAGGTACCCCATATAGCAATCTTAACAATTTTATAAATAGGTATAGTGTAACTTTATTACTGTATTTTTATTTCCACAAAAGCCAAACGCGAAAACCTTATTCAATAAAAACCACAATTTAATCCTATACTCAAAGAATTATTTATTATAGCTGACTTCGTCATCAGATAAGGAGATACGTATTTCAAATATTCGTCTCGGCATGCTTTATTTCTGTTGTCACTCCTATTTGCGACAGTATTTGCGTTCTGTTTTGAAGATATCAGACGTGCTTAAGGTGGAGGCTTCAGATGGAGCGCGAAATTCAAATTTTATCACGTTTTTTGCCAATTGCAGCTCAGTTATCGGTCGTAAGTTGTCAAAATGTTATTTGCGACAAGAATGGTAGTATATTTACTGATTAATAACAAAAGAAATCATCAACATATTCCTCCAATTGAATTTCGCGCTCCAACCGAAGGTTTACCCTCGTAGTTCTGTAGTTTCACCAATGAAATACAAAAAGAACAATATATTTTTTTAGATTTTATACATAAATAATAATTAAAAAATATAATTAATAAACATATTTTGTTTAACCTAATTGACTTATTATTTAAAAATGGGACAAACTCAATAGCCATAGCCATAAAAGTATGTGACGAAAGACAAACAAAGGAGCGAAGATGAAAATTTGTGTTGAAAACTCTAATGTTGTTTTTCCCGAAACTGGTGTGGCTTCCGGCTCTTATTTCTGGGCTGGGAAAAATTTTATGCTTTGAGATCAACTTTTCACCTTTTTGATACACGCTATAATAATATTGATGTCATGATAAATTCACAAGTTTACAAAATATATTTTTTTGTTGACAGAGTGACAAACGTAATTAATTCTTGTAGGTTTTTCGGCGCTGAATCTAAATCTGGCCATAAAAAAAATCTAGGGGCTCAGGATTTTGAGATATACCTATCTCAATGTGCTAAAAATATGATTTTTGGTGATATTTGAAGTTTTTTTTTAGGACAGCTAATTTTTACGGCCATTTCCAACTGGAAATGAAAGGATGCTTTCCTTGACGAGTAGTAAAGAAAGAAAGAAAGAAAAAACATTTATTCATGACAACAATAGTACTACACTTTCCCTTTCAATACCATTTTCGTTTAAGAAACTTATCAATGACTGATATGTCAACGTATCGCCGAAACCACTATGTGTACTAGGTATAGGTACACAGTAAAAATAAACCTAAGAGAATATAAATCGCCAAGGAATGTGAGTAACACCGCGGGGCAAAACCTGATATCCTATAATACAAAACAAGTTTTAACGTAACTCAAAAAAAATACTTATAATGTACTAGTAGTGCTAGTACCTATCAGCGTGTCATTTTAAATACAAAAATTAAAAAGTGAGTTAATATTATATAGTACCACTGCATATATCGTCTGAGTGCGAGCTTAATGCGAATAGCGTATATCAGACCGTTATCGCTGTTCTTCTATCTTTTATTGGATATAAACAGGAATTAGCATCAATACCCTTTGAGACAATACTGAAAGACTCTTTATGGAGGTGGCTCAAACGCTGCGCTGCCTTCGGGATCCAATTTCTTTAGATAAGGGAACTCTTTTCGAAGTTAATAGGTATGCAATGGACAAACATATCTTACTTTTCACTAATTTATTTATCTAATAGGGGACAATATCGTTTCCGTCCCTTTCATATTTCAATTCCATAAGACCCCTTTTATTGTTACCGTTTACGTAACGATATTGGATATTAGTTTAGATTCATATTATTTTACTGATCGTTTATTTTAATTGAATTTTCATATGTTTAATTTTATGCGTAAAAAATATAAATAATATAAAAAAAAACAAGTACCTACAAGCTTTTTATTTAAAACTAGCTTTCCGCCCCGCGGTTTCACCCACGATTTTCAAAAAATATTTTTTAGCGGGTCCTAGGTACGTCAGAATAGCTATCAGTATGCCTTTTCAGCCCGATCCGTCAATTTTTTTGAGCTGTGCGTTGATAGATCAGTCAGTCACGCTTTTCTTCCATACCTACTTATGAAATTCAAAACATCCTTAGTAATAATACGTGTTTCAATAATTGGATTAAACTATTTACTTTTCATACAAACTTTAACACCCATTTTTAACATAAATATTCCATGTAATTTTTATATTAAATAATTATTTTAATATATAATTTTTAACATTTATTTCATGACCTTTGTATTCGTGGTACATTTCCGTGAAAACCGCACGTAGTTCTCGAGTAATAAGTAAAAAGGAGATGTTTTTTTTAAGGAAATTTAATATTAAGGGTTCCTTGCCTATAGAATTTAAAAATAAAAATGCAAATCTATGGGCAATAAGGAGGTATTGTTCTTAGGCAGGGCGTTATCTGGTTGGAGCGTAGCGGAAATCTAAGGCTGACCAAAAATATAATTGTCATTACTATTCCACTCGTTTTCGAGACATGTCTGTTTAAATAGTCATTCGTGGTCTTAGCTTATGAGTTTCTTACCATTTCACAAGTTTCAAAGTGCCATAACTCAACAAGTTAACTTTCCCAAGTATTGGTAATCGGAAAGCGATTAATTTTCCATGGATGAGTCTTCTGTCGTTGAAAACTAATTTCAAATGGATTTATTGCAGTTTTCAACTCGTTCTCTTGCTGTATTTTGATTTCGACTAGATTGTGCAATTGTGAATTGTTTATAGTACCTATATATTTTTTTAAATAATACTTTGGAATTTAAAATAAGTTGATGTTCGTTGTAATTATATTCTAGGTAACGTGGAACTGTGTGCATGCATATTTTTTCAGGAATATGCAGACTGTTTCGCAAGTAATAATTTGTATGGTAATTGCTCAAACATATTTTTTGTGTTTCGCCACGAAAACTCCCAGTCAAATTAATTGAAAAATATTCAATTGTACTTCCGAAATTTTGTGAATAAAATTAAAAAATATATTTATTTTAGTTGTGTATTTTTTGTATGCTGACTGAATGTAGTACTTATAGCTAAGTCCATATATCAAAAGGTTCGTACAAAACCTATGTACATTCAGATCAATTTTTAATGATGTTAATTAATTAAACATGGCCATTGTTTAACTAGAAATGACACTGCGGTCTCCATTTACATGCCAGTTTTAATTAAACAGTCACCACACAAAATAGATCAACTACAAACAAAACTTAATAGTGACACAATGAAATTCGATTTATTCACAATTTACAGAATTTGGATGCGGCAGTTATTTCATTACTAGTCATTAACAAAGTTGAATGCAAATTGCGATGATGTGGTCAAGCTTTGGCTGAAACATGAAGCTGCTGAAATATTAGTTACTCAAATAAGTTAGTTTTAACTGCACTAAATTAGTTCGATTGTTCGCTGTTGTTTGAATTTTATCATATTGTATGCACATAATGGTCCATTTTTTGCCTCTAAGTTATGCTACTTACTAAAAATTACAATTTAATTTAAAAACAAACTGAGTGTCTCATAAAACTTATTGTGCATCATTACAATTGATTCTACATTCGATTAATACAAGATTCCCGGATTGTTAATGGGTAGGTATATAGATATATAATGGCTGTATATCAGGTCTTGCTTCTAATTAGATTGGCAACATTACTTTTAGCTCAATTAACGTCTACTAGCGTAAGTACTAGAACTCTCCCATTCTAGTTGAATTACCTACAAACTTACATTCTACAATTTGTACAAACAATGTAAAGTTTACGTTGAGTAATATTTACTCGACCAAAGAGATTCTATGTAACTTGTATTGTTTACTTTTCAGTTTAGTTATGACAATAAATGTGTTATAATAAATATAAACCCGAGGATTCAGAAATTTTGCCCTTCAAGTTAAATGAAGCTAACTTCAGGTTATAGCCTACTTAAGATTTTACAGTAAAAGTTGTTAAGGACTTTAATTTTGCACAATTCAAAAATATAGGTATACATATACGCACACATAGACAATTTTCAAAATAATGTTTTATTGTCTAACTTTGATGTTACTACCTACTACAAATTAATACTTTGAGTTTTTTATTTAACTTATTTTAAAATGTTTTTTTTACTTGACTAACATGCCTAATCCAAATATGCAATTGAACATTACTTGACTATGAGGATAGTAGTATTTTTTTTATTTCAAAAATATATTATGTGTACATGGATAGAGATAGATTACCTATAAACACAATAGGTATAAAAATCGATAGGTTTAGAATGTACCTATATATTCCTTAGTGTAAACATCATTAACCTAATGTATGCCATTAAGATGTACCTATTACCTGCGAAATTTTCATACCTCCAAAGGTATAATAATATCCCCTGAGTTAATATTATTATTAAGATTTCGCAAGCTATAACCAAGTTCCCTTCATTACTTACGTTAATGGGTAAGATGTGAATACCTCAGTACATTAAACAAACAGTGAAGTAACAAGAACTTAATATTGCATTTTGTTAAACCAGTGGCGGATCCTGGGGGGGGCTCAGGGGGACATGGCCCCCCAGAAGGCCAGCTACCGTTGTGGTTTGCATTGAATTTTGAGGCTATGATTATGATCAGCTCATGCGATACCTACTCACTGCTGACCGTCGGTCGAACGAATTCGGAAGTTATGACGTGGCCGAGGGCCCCCCAAAATTGGAATCCTGGATCCGCTCTTGTGTTAAACCGTACCTTACTTTGCAATTCATTTTGTAATATTTTTTGAATTTATTTTGTTTTTTTGTTTTTTATAATTTATTTTGTTATTTTTTAACTATGTTTCTATGAACCGCCTTCAAAGGCGCTACTAAAAGCATAAAATAACTATGTTGGAACTCTAATCTCACTGTTTTTTATAATTTGACCGTTTAACATAGTATAAACTATCAAAAATTCATACGTTATGTTGTAAATAGAATGGTACAGTTGAAAATATATCGACAGTTTACTGACGACAGAGATTATTTATAAGTGAGACATATTTTGTTTTTATGAAGTGTCTAATATATTTGGTGTTTGTATTACCTATCAAAATAGCTGATCATCCTTTTGCCAAGCAACTATCGGTTTATTCCTGCGCTCGTGAGCCACTTTGCTTCCAGGCTTTGTGTGGTTTTCAAAATGGGCCACTTTATCACGAGGTACAACAAATTTTGCCATAATAAAGAAATTGCTTTGATTTTGTTGATGACGTATGATATTATTAATGTAATTTTTTATGCCCCGAAGTATATTTTTAACGATTTTTTTTCCAATTATTCCTTCGTTTTTTACTTCAAACAGATTTTTTTTGAATCGGAAATTGGTAATTGAATTTCGCCAACCTCAGTAAAGGTTTGCGGATTTGGTAATTACTATGACTGCCAAAGTTGTGTGCCGTTTCTAATATATTAAATAAAAAGCTAACGAATTTAAGTTACTACAGTAATTTCTAGTTTTGATGTTGCCATGTCAACCTAAATTCACAACGGGAGAGACAATCTGTAGAAATAAGACAATGTTATCATTTTATTATGAGTGTAGATACACAAATCTTGACGCGTGGATAATAAAACCAATAGGGTTAATTTTGTCAAACTTGCAGCTTCATAGTATCATGTCATATACTTTGGAGGAATATGTTGATGCTTTCTTATGTTATTAATCAGTAAATATACTACCATTCTAGTCGCAAATAACATGTTGATAACTTACGACCTATAACTGAGCTGCAATTAGCAAAAAACTTAATAAAATTTGAATTTCGCGCTCCAACCAAAGGTACCTTAAAGAGCAACAAAAATATCCTACTTACTTCCTAGACGACGACTTTTAAGACGTAACTTTTGGGGTAAAATATTTTATATGTACCTATGTGGTACCTACCAATTTAAAATTGAATTATTTAACAATTTTATCACGAACCAAACTTCATTAGCTCAACAAAATTTCATTTAAGTTTAAGAGTAGGTACATATTTTGAGTAGGTACACTTCATTAATAATATTAAGTTTTTTAGGAAAATATTATTCTTTATGAATGTCTCAATACCCAACCCCGAGGTTATCTTAAACTCTTAGTTATGACCATTATTCACTATTTTATTCGTTTTGCTATCTTATATACTTACTTAAGATTTATTGAATAGGTGCGAAAAGGTTTATCTTGTCAACTGACCGCGAAAGTACGAGGGTGACATGTCTTGATTAATGATACGTACTTAACAAAAGCTTGACCGACTGACCAACAGTATCTAAGCCCACTAGAAAGGTTTCTAAGCCCATAAAACGGAAGGGCGTCATACTAATTTATCTCACAAATTCCTGCTTAATATTAAACGTTTTTTGTGAAAAGTTACATTATTCTTAGGAAACAAGGAACAACCAGGAAGGTGGGTAAATAGAAATTTAATTAGGGATAATTATTACCTCCTCACAAATACAATAAGAGTAAGGTCCATCCACAATTAGTAACGTAGCGTATCTTGAGTGGTCCATTGTCGTAGGACCCAAGATGTAGGTACTTAGTCCGGATGTCTTTGAGATTTTCGTTCACTCACATTAATCTGAATACCGTTTATAAGGGTGTTTTATAATTTTGTTTTAACTCAAATTGCTTCAATACTTTTTTTAAATTACTTACGTAGTCAGTTTCAAAACATTTGCATGATATTAAACGTCAATGAAATCGAAAGTCGGTTTTTTACACTATTTATAATCTACAACGGCTGCCGATCCAACTAGTTAATTCATGAAACGAAAACAGAACATGTTTCGTAAAATAGGTAATGCAAAAGAAGCTGAAATTAAATTACCTATAAATTAGATACTTTGTAAGTAAATGCAGCAGGGTTAATTTTGTCACATGGTGGCATTTCATCGACCTGTGAACTATCTTTTGTTTCATCTATTTTGACAGATATGTATGGAGTTTCGTAATATACCCCAATTTTTGGCGAAACAGAAAGGCAAATGTAATACGAAACATACTATGAAGCTGCAAATGTGACAAAATTAACCCTACAGGTGTCAGAAGTTATATTTAAAAATAGCAACCCAAATATTAAATGAGATGGACCCTACACCCCAGTCAGCCAAAAAAGGTTAAGAATAATTGAAATCAGTAAATAACAATACGTATTCTAGGCACGTTCGGCTGTATCTCAAGAAACAGTGAGTGAAGCCCAAGTTAAATTGCCAGAAAAAGTGTCTGACTAGGCCATTGGTCCCTTTTAAATTAAGAGAGCAGTCACTTCAGACCAAATATTCACCACTAATTAAGAGGTACCTAATTCCACTTTTAATGACAACTTATTTCGGTATCTTGTTTAGCCAATGGACGAATTTCAATAAAAGGATCTTAATTAAAAGTCCTTTTGAGAAAAGGAAAAGAAAACTTTTCCTTGAGTCTCTAATCTTTCCACCTACTTATTCTCAACAACGCAACGGATTTAGATACGGTTTTGAATTATAAGATGTGTAATGCGTACCTAAATTGTACCCGTGCAAAGCGCCGGGGCGGGTCGCTAGTATTTAATATTAAAAGAGAGTTTAGATTTACAAACTTTTAACTGGTTCTGAAGTTAAATAAACACTGTTATTATTATGCGCAAAATTTATTTTACTGCACCATGAATTTGGTCTATTCTCATATCCTTCTATATACCTAATGTATGTTTAGCGAAATTATAGTCTTGCTCATCTACTAAAATTTATATTGTAGGGTTTGTGTCGGCTTTTACTGAGATTATTTCACTATTGGTTTCTGTATCTATAACAATTGAAAGCGTTTCTGTCTGCTTCGATCGTGTCAAAAGGGAATGCAAGCTAGGGGGTAGAAAGGAGTATTGAATCCACTGCGCCTTGGAATTTCAGGCAAACCGGGACAGCACGCCAGATGCGGCGGTATTCACTCAAAGTGTTTTCCATTTTGATCTTTTGAATTCTTTGAGATCATAAAGTTGACATAAATTAATTTTCATTTATATTTTATTTGTGTAAATTATCTTTTAACATGATATTATAACAAACAAAAATATAGTAGTAACATAGAAGTTACTTAGTTAATAATGTTAACTAGCATAACGATTAATATCTTTAAAGTGTGAGTTTATTAGGATGAGTTTATATTTTTTTGAAAAAAGTTATAGTTATAATAAATGGACCAAATGGAACACGACACTCAACGCCTGAAGGCTGGGTCTTATTAAAGTCACTTATTGAAGTGTTAATGAAGGAGCTGTCAGTAGGTTCAGCCTGTGAGCGTCATCGCTCAAGGTGGTTGGCCTTTTGCTATACCACGTTGTCTAACCAATAACTAACTTCCATTGAATTCCTAAAATAGTTTGAAGACTATGTAAGTTTTTTATAGCATTTTTTTCTCTTGCTTATAATTCTATTAAAAGAAATTTTATATATTCACTAGTTTTTATGTATATTGTTTTTAAAGATATTAAGATGTATTTTAAAAAATACATTTTTTTTATTTCTATTAAAAGTAAACTATACAATATTGGCAATTATTTACAACAAATATACACAACTACATATAAAAAAAAATCCTTCAGGTGGCCGCTGCTGCCGATCAACAGCATTTCACAAAACAAACAAGTTACATACAAAAAAGTTTTCATGTAATAAAACAATTTACGAATAAGGAAAAAATACCAATGTTCACTGATCCCAATTTTAATATCTAGCCCGAACGAAAAAGGACAAACATTATTAACAGATTTAAGCAAAGGCTTCTAAAAAATAACATAAAAATATATTTATTTTTACGTGATCGGCTAAGCTTTGTTGCCGTTTAATTACGAAAGGAAAATAAAAAGGATCTGGGCAAATACATTACAAATTGTTAAATATATTCTCCAAGCGCCCCGTTACATATTTCGTTACATTTTTTATTATATTCTACCCGACAGTGTATTGTTATTCAAACGAAAATCGTTTTAGTAATGTAAATAGTTACGACGTTTGTCAGTCAGACAACATCGATTAAATCGTGATATATTGTTGTATTGTCGATATTTTGACCTAAATCGAATGTCAAATGTGCGTCATATAAGTTGAATGAATGTGATAATTTGCTGATGAACTATATCATTAATAATGTAAAATATCTATCAATAGATATAAACTTGTAAGATAACTTGTAAGGCCTACTAAGCTGTGATAATTTTCCAATCAAATTCATTATACCTAATTTTAGGTAGGTCTGCTGTGAATATTTTTACCATTTAGCTGGCGGGGTTAATGATAAAAAAAATCATGTCACAGTCGATTTTATTTAGTTTAATAACTGGAGCCCAATTCTCGCGCGGGTAGAGATCATCTCTAATCAGAGATTATCTCTAATCATGAATGTCTATGAAAAATCTCACCGAAATGTCTACTGAATCAAAAAACTGCATTCTCAGTTACAATAGAGATTATTTCCTTCGACTTAGCTGTAGACATCAAAATAACACGTTCCGTTTTATCGATTATGGTAACGTATAATCGAGAAACGTAGTAACTACCGATTTATAAAGTTTAAAAATATGAACATAGTGTAAAAATAAAATATATTACTTCAAATACTTAATTCATCAATCAATAGTGTACCTAAACTACAAAAGTTTAAAAAAATAACTTTACAAGTATGCGACTAAGAGAAAAGTTTACTCGCGTGAAATGAAATTATGTTGCGCCGATCTAAAGGTTTGACACATTCTCAATAGATGGCGCTATATCTTATATTTAAATTCTAAAATAAAAATATAAAAAATAAATATTTTGCACGTAGATAGACTATAATAATAATATTATTATGGAGAATATAGGGCACTTTTTCGGAAATTATCTACAATTATATTTTAACACAAAATAATGATAATTTAATCTAATCGGAGTTCTATAGTTACAAATTTTATTATTAAAATTGAAATATATTTTATACATTTACGTTCTTGATATCAATGACAAATAAAATTTGAAGTCAGTAACGTTTCATCCAATTTGTCATTCGACATCGAAATCTCTACTGCTCCGGACCATCCGTTGCATCTCGAACGAAAGGGATTCGACATTTCTCTTGCGTGATATCCCGAGAATACGAAAAATTGATTTTATTAGAGATTCGCCATCTTGTTTTGACATATCTCGAATTAGAGATCATCTCTACAGTGTGAGAATTGGCCTCCTGGCTTGTTGTTGTCGGCATACTCGAACATCTGAAAGGAAATAATAATCTAGTAACAAAAGATTGACTAAGTGACAAACAGACTATCGTCCTTTCGAATTTCAATAGCCATTCAATTTAGAGCTCTCTTAATTATCTGAGTTACAATAGGTCTACACAGCTCACCAAAGTTCAGAATGTCATTTCCTTAAGCAATAGTTATGTGGGTTAGATCAATAGCTCAATTCTCATCTCTGTAGCATTACAAATAGTGATACCATTACCTATAAGTACTACATTTATATGAATAATATAAATAGGTGTATAGTTTGCTATACAGGCAGTCATTGTTTGGGAAATGCTGTGTTTGCAGACAAATAGTGCCGGCTTGCTTGTTTAAACCTTCCCCGTGAAATCAATACTATAATACAAAAGGATATGTACTTACTTACGGCGATATTAAATCTTTAATTCATCGATTGTTGTTTAGGACCAAATACTGGCCTCGTTCTTGAAAGCCAAGCCTGGTATAAGGTCAAGTTTATCATATTTTTACTTTATAAAGAAATTTCTATGCAAATTGTGTGGTAGAATGCTTTTATTTGCGTTGGAATCATATTACTTTTCAACGCCACGACTTCTGTATCGATGTATTATGCATTGTTATGGAAATTGCACGAAAATCCAAGATGTGGAGCCGAGAACTGCAGAGAAGCTCTCGATTAACGTAGTTTGAGTTCTACGTTCAGAGTTATATGGAGATTTGATGCAGCTATTACCGTATGAAGTAGGCAACTATGTATGATGTTGTTAGTGTTTCATTAATATGATTTACTAGTTCACTCTATAGTAGATTCTCTAAAATTTGTTGCAAAGCTTCTATCTTCTATTTAGTACGACTTGTGCCTATTTGCACTAATGAGATGCTTTACGCATTAAAAACACTACAAACAAAAATGTCACGAAATTTTAGGATTGTTAATTACTAGTCAATATATCGATCTGCTATCCAGTGGCTAGATTGATACATGAAAATAATAAACAAATCATAATTCAATATTACTATTTATCAATATCTTACCTACATTTTATTTATTTTACAACATAAAAACAGACTATTTCATGAACATTAAACACTACTAATAGAAAATAACCAAAATAAAATATTTTGGTTAACAAAACAAAATAATCTAAAATAAAATACCATCTCGGATTAAATAAAATAATAGTTCTACCTATTTAAATGTACCTCTATTATTTTAGATTGTTCCAGACACCCACTGTTTTATATACGACTTGTTTTATCTAAACACGATTGAGAATATTTCCAGCAAAATTTTCTTATATTTGCCAACCATTACTTACACAATTCTGCCCAAGATTCCAATAACATTTACCTATGTGTCCATGAAGTTGAGCATATTTTCATGGAACAAGTGATGTCAGGATCAACTTTAAAGTTCCAAAGTATTTTGCTTGTAGATATTTAGTACATAGATTTAAAAATTATGTTTAGTCATTACATGTTGTTTTGTTACATTCATTGTCTGTTGCCAAGCACCTTCCAGTGTGTTCCGTCAGCTGCTCGTGGAAGCCAGTTCCCTTCTAGGCTTTGTCTGCATACCACCATCGGCCACATCATCACGGACCACGGTGAGATTGTGGTCAAACACAAAGTAATCTGTAGAAATGAAATTAAACTATTACTAACTCCAGAGTTCCACTGTAAATCAGCTTTGATGGTATTTGCCACAGCATATTGTACGGAGTTGGGGCCCTTTTTAGCATCAAACCACAAATAATTACTTACCGAAATAGTTTTTATTTATTATTTATTTGAATAGTTTTTTTTTGTATAAGTTTTGGATTAATTTACTATCTGTGTTATTTGAAGACAAATAAATCTTTTTCTATTTTATAATATTTATTTAATGTAAGATAATTAATAATTACATTCAGATTTGAAAGAAAAAATCCAATAAATCTGAAAATTAAATACGAAAATAAATTGTTCACAACTGGATCTACACAGACAACAATATATAGCGTGAAAATGTTACACCAACGAAAAGTAAAGAGAAAAGTTATCCGAAACGCTAAGATAAATTAGGACAAGCGTTTTTGCAATTATCAACGCATTTAAAATATTCAAGAAACCTTTCAGATGTTAAAATTTTTAATTATAAAAGAATATTTTTTTTTTGTTGGATGTAGATTCTTCTCAACCATTTACCTAGGTTTCTTTCCACTAATAGATATAGCCTATGTTGAATATTTGTTATCAGAACAGGACTTTTTTTTATTGATAGTCGTTCCTTGTAATAATTTGTTATTATAAGTGTATTTTTTGTAATTCCGAATAATCCATGTTCAGGTTGTGTGGACTTGTATTATTTAAATATTATGGCAATATACCGAACAGTATGAAATATTTTTATTGCAGCAGTAAGTATGTGTGTCAATTCTATTTTATTAAAATCGGATATGTGTGAACAGGTGTCACGGACAATTTCCATACTCCAAATATAAAAAATAAGTTTGTAATCGCAATAAAAAAATATTAATTTTAGATTTACAAATTCCAAATCAATTTTAGGTATTTACCTAATAAGAATAACATGCAACGCTTTAGTACATAGGTAAAACAAAGGTAGTTTTTTCTACGTGAAGCATTAATATTTTATCTAACTACGTAATATCTTGTTATTATATAGATTCAGCTACTACTAATATTTGAAATCCTATTGATATAGATTAAGATCTTAAATCATTTCTATTTGCAAATCTGAGATGCTGAGTTCAGTTTTCAGGTTAATTATATTATAATGTTTATCCTGCTATACTTGTCTCTGATGTGGTGACGTGTTAGCCAACATACACAGTACACTACGGGCATATTTCCATCAAAGTTTGCCATATTCCGCAGACACTGGGAGCGAAATAGTTTTAGAGCAAATTCAATTAACCGTTATGTGGTCCTCTAAGGGAATCGAACAAGTTTGTTGTTAGTTTTGTTCAGTTGAAATACAATAGGAAGAATAATTAGTGTGTCACACGATTGTCATTTACCATGTTCCTACAAAAGGCTTCGTTATTGTTGACAAGTTTTTATAATATTACTAGCTGACCCGGCAAACAATGTTTTGCCATATAAATTATTTCTAGCTTAGGAGTGGTATAAAAAATAGTTTACGACCTATTATCTGATCTACTGAATATACACAAAAAAAACATAAAAAATGTTTAAGCCGTTTCGGAGGAGTTTGGTGACAAACACTGTGACACGAGAATTTTATATAATAGCAATAGTATGATATTGGATACCTAATAACTTTCATGTGGGTTTTGTTGGAACATGAAAATTTATAACAAATCGTCTAAGAGAAATTTTCTTAAATATTTATGATTAGTAATAACAATATGATTTAGTTAATTTATTAAACTGTTATTTATCACGGTAAAATAATTAAGGAATCCTTTTATTAATACTTTACCTTTTATTAGTACCTTGTAAATAATAATAGTTCGTTTGATTCTTTCAATATAGAAATGAAAAGAAGTATTATAGTGAAATAAAAAGTAGTTTTTTCAACACAATGCTTTATCAACCCATGGAGATCCTTTAGCTATCTACAAAAAGAAATCTATTTTGCATGACAGAAAGGGTTGTAATTTGCCAAATTGACGCTACCTCACGCGACCCGGAGACTTTACCTGTAAACTGATACGTGTGATAAAATGAAAAAAGACGACATTGGTATCCAGCAAAAAGCTCGATCAAAGACCTATCTTTTATTCTTGAAAAAAAAGATAGGATTTTCCAATATCCTTACATTTACAATTTACATGCTTTCATAGAAATGGTGTTCCTTTTGCTCTGATAAGCATTTTATTAGAGACTAGCTTTTCCCCGCGGTTTTACTCGCCTTTCTTAGATAAATAGTACCTATATCCTTTTCCATATTATAGGGTATTTGCATGCCAAATTTCATCATGTTTGGTTCAGCGGCTTAGGCGTGAAAAATAACCGAGATACATTCGAATTTAATAATTTTAAATATGGGTATAATATATATAATTATTATTATTATTATAATTAGCAGCGAAATCATATTAGGTATATAACATACTCGCTCCAAATGACATTGTATAAACAACATGACCTTAGCCATTGGCACAGACCAGAATAATTGGCACATCCGAATTATTATATTCAATGTTGGAACAAATTCATAAAAAGACACCTAGCCCGTATCAACGAATTTCCTGAATTGTGAAATTTTTGGTAATGCTGTACTAAATTGAAGGTACATGGAAACATGGATAAGAATAATAGCAAGTTTTGCATCGGGCATTTACCATGAATTTTCGTTGAAAGAATTCATGAAAATCTATTCAGTGTAAGATTTAAGCAATCTATACACTTAGGTATATAAAGTTGAAGAGTTCGTTTGAACGCGCTAGTCTCTAAAGTTACTGGTCCGAATAAAAAAAAACTTTCACCAATAGGTTATGTAGCTCACAATTTTAGAAAACTATTTCCGTTCACCCCAAAGCAAAGCGAAAAATTATTAAAGTGCAACAAAGTCATGTGAAAATCGTTCCCAAATTGTCAACAAAGACAAAGCTTTGTGAAAGTTGCAGTGTCATCAGATTAGTGTCCGCTATTCACCAACACAATAGGCTTACAAAGTGAAGATCATAATTGGCTGTCAAAGACATACGACAATCTGATGTGTCATGTTCAAATTGAATACCTACTGAAAAATACCTTCGATATTACATTTGCTAAAGTAGCTCATATTTGTACCTCGATAAAGATAAAGATTTTTATTTGCAAGAATATGGTAACAATGATGTAATTTTTATAAAGGATCAACATATTCTGCCAGTTCTGGCATGCAAAGTTTATTTTTGCAGCTCGCAGGCATGCAAGTCAAGTGGATACTTGGTAAAACAAAATAAATATACAGTATTGCAAGATAATTTATAAATTTGAACTATGTCATTAATTAATTAAATGTTAAGTCTTTAACTGAATAGAAATTTTTTTCGCTTAGCCATAATTGAAGCCTGGATTTAAAGCATTTAATTGGTAATTCAGTAATGTCAGTAGGTAATTTATTATAAATTGTGATACACATAGCGTGGCAGTTATTTAAATACATTGTGGTTTTGGGTACGATGAAGTTTTGTTCTCACCCTCAATAGGCAAAATACAATTTATAACATAAACGTTAAGGGTAACAAATGGCTAAGATAGAGCACCCAATAAATTCTATGATAACAAATAAAACGCGTTGAATAAGCTTTTTACATATTGAAAAAAATACCAAGCCATGATAATTCCAACGGATTTGAATCTTCTTTCCTATCGCGTTTTTTTTAAAGTAATGGTGCATCTTTGAATATAGGTATGCAATTTATTTGATTTTGATAGACAAATAATCTTATTCTTGGAATTATTGATCAACGTAATTTTTATTTTAATCATTTTCAAAATATGTAGTTTCTTTTTGGACTCATTTTATATCCAGCTTTCGGTTTATCAACGCCAGATACCTACTGGCCTGACGCGATCACAATGGATGTGATGTTAATTGCCTGTCAGAAGCATCGGGAGCTCACGACACGACATTTGTTGGCGCGTGCTTGATGCCGACATTAAAGTTTTCAAAATAACTATAACAGTGAAACGTAATATATTAAATCTCGCGAAACAATCAATTCTCTCTGCGGTTTCATGTTTCGGGTTTAAATATAAGTTTAATATTATCTTCAAAATTATATTGGTCCTTAGAATGTATTTCTTTCTTACGTAAATTGTTTTAATAAAATTGAAATAATTCCTACTAATTGGATAATATTTTTAAAATTAATCAATTATTATATTAGTAGCAGAGCTGACAAATATGCCAATATTTTTATTGAATCGATTCTTAGATTAACCATTAATTTATTATAGGTATCTTTTATTTTATTTGATTTTTAAAATGTATAAGTAAACATTATAAAAACAAAACTAAACACATACAAGTAGGTACATACATACATTCCCTGGTAATATTCAAACGGCTTTATAGCGCAGTCTAGTAATCAGACTATTTGCATTGCAATGTTTTCCCATTGGACTTTCTACTCTTTGATTGGGATTCTTTTGAGAACAACAATCACTCGCGCGCATTCCACTGTGAAATGAAGTGCCCCTTACCTACATAGATACAAGTGCATACTGCAACGCATAAATAACTATTAGCAAATAAATAACATACAATGTTAAAGATAAAAATTATACTTACACGGTGATATAATTTTTTTTTAAATTGGTATGGAAATATTTTAAATTTAGTTGTCTAAAATTTCAAAACCCTTTCGGCGTACTATAACCTCCACATAAAATAATGGTTGGGCAGTTTATATAACTTTGTATAATAATTATAATACTATCTACAGTATGGATGAAATAGATAGCGGTATAAACCCAATGCCTGTTAAAAAATTAATTTAATAGTAAGTAGTCTACATTGAGGGTAAAGTTATCTGTTATTCCTTCCGGGATCGTTACAAACTAGAACGTTTATGTTAATATCAGTCATATTATCTAAGTAGAAGTTGCGATAATGGTCGACCCATTATTACGGGCCGGGAGATTACCATTACCATTATTGTATGCATGGTTTATAAAATTAACATTAGGTATTTGTAGTGTTCAAATGAAAGGCTAATCTAAACCAATCCGTAATCAAAAACATTTACGTTAATATTAAAACAGTAACGTAAAAAGACGTGTCAACATTATTCGTCTTTCCAAAAAGCCACATGATTCATGAATGCCCTTAAAATGTCTCTCTTTGAGTCGATGTTTAGGCTAGCTATAGATTTAGGCATAATCGTAAAACAGGATCAACATTTAGGAAAGCTTTCAGTAAGGTAAGTAATAAAAACCGTCATTACCCAAATACCTAAATGGTTTCAATCATTAATGTTTATTACGCGGTTTTCATGGTTACAAAATATTTGTTTTGAGATACGATTGTCGTGTCTATTGCAAATGAAATAGTGATTCTTTTAACTATGGGGTCGTTTTCTTTATCATTAAGATGTTAAAGAAAACTAAGGATAAACTAAGGGTTAATATCTAAGGATATTAATGTTATATGTAAACATATACTTATTTTGCCATTGTAGCAATTAGACTCTAAAAAAACAAGGCTAAATACCTATATATAGGTATATATAGTGTAAAGCTCTAAGGTATAGAGAAATAATAAAAGGGAATCAACCTTCCTTTAACAGCTACTTAACTTGATAGGTTGATACTTACCTAACTATGTAATTCCTAGGATAATAAAAAATTAAACAATTAACACATACATATCTCTAAGTATTTTCAGTATATCCAATGATCGAAATAAAAAAGTAACAAAATTGTTGTAACGAGCTTAAAAGCTTTTAAACGGATGTCATCAATTTGACGTTAGGCAAAAAAACGATCCAGTGGACAGTTGTATAGGATTACCGATATAAAGAGCCATTTCGAATGTTTGGGTTATAGGTATGCCAGCTCCGACTATTTATATTTGTGGATTTCGCTATAAAATTACTCACTGATTAATGTGTGGTTCAGACCCTACTTTCAAACTAACAGATTCAGATCACAGAATCTGTATCTTTTTAATAAATTGAGTCAAAGTTATTTAATTGGTACCTAATACTTAGGTACTTATCTGTACAGGGGGCTAGTGGCAATCGCTCCGTGTCGATTCGATTTCGAAAATCGATTACTCTTGTTTTAGTTAAGAACTTAGCGATCGATAATGATCACGTGACATGTCGGATGCTTATGCCAATTCCATATATGTTGATATATCTTATATTGATTTATTTAATTAAAATGTGGCTTTGTCTAGCCCCCAGATCTTAGGAGTACCTAGATTTTATTTAGTATAAACAGGATGTGATATTGACCATACGTCCCATTTTGACCGGGACTGTCCTTTTTCTCGGTCACCTGTCCCGTTGTCCCCAGACAAATCTCTGGGACGTAAAATAGTCTCGTTTTCCGAAATCGCGCAAAAAAACAAATCATGAAGCTCGTCTATCTTTGTCTCGAAGATACGAGCAGTGCCTTGTTTTTTGTTAATCATAATAAAAATAATTTAATTTAATCTAAATATTTTTTTTTGGAAAGGGCAAATAGTTATAGTGAACATTAATTGAATTGAGTTACACATTTTCTAAATAAATTACATAAATGTAACGTATATAAACCCTTGTCCCGGTTTGAGTAAAAAAATAAATGATCAGTTTATATAAACACGTTAAGTAGCCTGTGCCTTGGAGTTTAAACAATCATTCAGAAGCCACAAGATGAAACGGAATTTTATTTACCATTGGCACAATTAACTGGACACAGGAAAATCCGTCCCATTATTTAGAACGTTTGCCGCACTGCTTCAGCATTAGCTTTATATGTAGGTATGATCATTGCCGTTTATTGGAAAATCATTATTCACAAATCATATATTTGAAAGCTTTTGGTTTTCCTTACAGCAATACATTACGAAATAGAAACGGATATTAAAGATTACTCGTTCGTAGGAAATAGTGTGGTGCATTTATTTAAAAAGTAGGTACGTAAGTATTTATTTATATTCGTCTAAAAGTAAATTGCGAATTACAGTCACTTTTTCTAGCCGACCGGTCAATGACGGTATTTCTTTGACTAACTATGTATTTGATATTATCAAATATCGATCTACATTACCTATTTTTCATTTCCGTGAAGCAATATCCTGTACCGCAGGATGTTTGGCTTAGCTTTTCCAATTTCCTATTTCGAAATAGGCATCGAAA
This sequence comes from Tethea ocularis, assembly GCA_963555595.1. NCBI lineage: Eukaryota > Metazoa > Arthropoda > Insecta > Lepidoptera > Drepanidae > Tethea > Tethea ocularis. The sequence continues at coordinate 5,444,241 of OY741971.1, read as the reverse complement.
AGTTTCAAATTTTCTACGCGGAGCTCTGCTTAGCTCTCACCTAGACTCACAAACCACTGTAGGTACGCCAAAATCAAGCAATGCATCGAAATAGCGAATTCTAAAAACACATCGTATAATACAACTAAATTAACTTTGAGAAAGAGGTCAATCGTCGAATCCAACTCGGTTGGGCAGCGTTCGGGAAGCTACGGAATATCTTCTCGTCCCAAATACCGCAGTGTTTCAAATCAAAAGTCTTCGACCAGTGAGTGTTGCCAGTGATGACTTATGGAGCAGAAACGTGGTCGCTTACAATGGGCCTCATAGGAAGACTCAAGGTCACCCAAAGAGCAATGGAGAGGGCTAAGCTCGGAGTTTCCCTGCGAGATCGAATCAGAAATGATGAGATCCGCAGGCGAACCAAAGTAACCAACATAGCCCGAAAAATTAACTGAAGTGGAAGTAGGCGGGGCACATCACCCGTAGAATCGACTGTCGCTGGGGCAGAAAGATTCGAGAAGGCAACCACAAACTGAAAGACACAGCGTCGACCCCCACAAGGTGGACCGACGATCTTGTGAGGTAGCGGGAAACCGCTGAATGCGGGTAGCGTAAGACTGGCCACCGTGGAGAACCTTGAGGGAGGCCTTTGTTCAGCAGTGGACGTCTTTCGGCTGACATGATGATAATTATGATGAATAAACAACTAAACTAGAGACACACAAAAGCTCAAATTAAATTCCTAATCTATTCAAATATTACTCAAATTATGTATAGTACGTTTATTTTAGGCAAGTACACACGGCCACAGATCAAGCTACACACTGCGGCACCTTATGCGGTTGTAATAGGCGCTATTTTGCAACAAAAATGTGTAGCTTGATCTGTGGCCGTGTGTACCTGTCTTACACAAAATATTTAAATTTCGGGTGTGTAACTCATACAGTCGAATAGACAGACAACGAAGACCAGCAATAAGACTCCTTTTTGCTTACATGTATAATTATTGTATCACTTTCTTTTAGATACATAGATTTTAGATATTACAACATCAAATTATACTTAAAAGTTTGAAAGAGTCTCAGATGTTGGTATCTAATACTATATACGAGTGTAATTAGATAGCGCAGAAGTTATTTAGACAAAGTTTGTTCATTAAAATCCCATTAACCAACTTGCTTAATTAAATGGATGGATTAAGTACTGTAAAAATAAAAATGGATAATTTAAATTAGGCAAAAAATATTATTTAAAGTGACTAAGGGCCGGTTGCTCGTACATTTTAGTTAAAGTTATAGTCAAAGTTAACATAACTACTACCATGCTTTGAAAGTGACTCTACTCACTTTGACTATGAACGATATCACTCGATCGGTTGGTCGGTGGTTACGGTTAAAATTTTAGTTAAAGTGACACCAGCATCCTAGTTTGCTTTCTTTCGGCGGTTAATGTTAACTATAACCGTAACCTTATTATGACCGCGCTTTATGCAATCGACCCTTAAAAGTAACCGGTCACTAACCCAAGCCAAAATAAATTTTAAAGTGACCCCTAAGGTTAACTAGCCATAATAATTAGACCTAAAATAACAACTTTTTACTTTTTATAAATATGGTAACGATCGAAGAAATAAATTAGATTAAAATCTTTCCAGGGCTTTGAACGTTAAATAAACGTTAATTAGATTTGAAATACGATAAAAATACATAATTTAAACAGGTGAATGCTTCGGGTTAGCGGCGAAATCCATTTTTTTAAGTTTTTTGCTAATTGCAGCTCAGTAATAGGTCGTACGTTGATTATTTCTTTTGTTATTAATCAGTAAATATACTACCTACCATTACACATGTTTACATATTTACGACCTTTAACTAAGCTGCAATTAGCAAAAAATGAAATAATATTTGAATTTCGTGGGCTACCTTGAAACTCTAATTTGCAGATAATAAATAATTATTGTTAAAAATAATGCATACACTAACTTAACAAGTCGGAAGTCTGTATCCCGAGTCATGTTAAAAATAACGTTAATTAACAAAACATAGTGTTGAAATTCAGAAATTGTTCAATCAAAAGTCAGTTCAAAATTAGAATTCTCGTGTAATTTTGATATGACGACGGATTAAAACTCAGGCACTAGTGAACGACTATATTGCAGATTGAATTAAACGTCCAAAATTGCAGAATGTTGATGAAAAACGTTTGACGCTCGTCTATTGTACCTATTCGTATTTCGCCCCAAGGATTTGTCCATCTTTCACAAAACTGAGAAAGGAAAATCATACGTACATAATATACAAAAAAGTCGGCAAACAAGCATACGACCCGCCTGATGGTAAACGGTTACCGTAGCCTATAGACGCTAGCAACACCCGGGACAGAGACCATATACTAATCCGCGCCCCGGGTACCACTCGCGCATTGCTCCCCCGATGAGCTCTGTCGACCTTACTCACGCACAGAAACACAACAAAGTTATTTGGCTGCGGTATTCTGTAAGGTGGAGGTATTTTCCCAATCGAGCTGTTCTTCAAGCAAAAAATCGCTATACCCCTCTTAAAATATTACCTCTTAATATATAATTATTGTTCAATATTCGCTAATATTAATTGCATGATCGAGAAATTAAAAGATTAAATTTCAATATGTTTAATTTTTCATATAATATCGAGATATAAACATACATTGGTGAAATCATTGTCATAACTAGAACTTTCATAATGATTAAAAACTGAGCATTATAAATACTATTTACGTAACAGGATCCCAAAGGTTACTTTCCCAAAATAATAGGAGCGTTTTACCTGAAATAAAACGCATATTAAATACTTACCTTATTTGAAACTTTACATTTGAGATAGGCCCTACTTGTTTTCTGCCTTAAATCAACCTTCTTTGTCTACCCTATAATGCCGTCTCGCTCGCACACCTCCCACCTATATTCCCACCAGGCAGGATCGCGAGCTTGGGCCGCGCGATCTCTGGTCATTGGGTCGAAAAGCACCAGGCAGGATTAAAAACTAAAGTTTCAAATAAGGTAAGTATTTAATATGCGTTTTATTTCAGGTAAAACGCTCCTATTAAACACTTGACCGTTATTTGAAACTTTACATTTGAGACCTGTTTGTTATCGCCTGGTGGAAGTGGATGCCAATGTGATCTTATGCTTACTAGATGCAAGCATAAGGTAATCCGTAGAAGACCTGTGGATCTGATAGTTTAGGCACGTACACAAAAGTATATAATATATACAGTAAGAGTTTGCATGAAGGTATCATGACATAATTAATGGTAATTAATAATAATAAAATAAACAGGTGTGCGAGATAATAATCATTAATATGAGTACCTAGTTAAATATTTTCAATATTAAGTTGAAGAAATTGTTATAGTGACAAGTTCTTAAAGATCAAATCGTTGAATACCAAAGAAATATTTTAACTTGCGTGTAAGGTTAATAAAAATGTTAAAGTATTGAAAGATTGACAAATCCCACGAAACGAAAAATGTTTTAATCACTTTAAACACGGCATGACTTATCACTTTCAGAACTGTCTAAAAGTATTTCATACCTCCAATGTGGCAAAAACTTATCAATCGAATTGTTGTTAGCACAGTTTTGCTCCATCTCAAAATTGACTTGATAATGAGTGCGTTGCTAGAGAATGTATTGTGTGTGCCAGTCCCAGCAGTAATGATTTCATCCATTCCACAACCACTGCTTGAGCTATCGTTTTGTTATTAAAAAGGATAGCGATTTTATCTAATCGATCGTGTGATTTATAAGTAAATACAAACATTCATCTTGCATTCATCGATAAAAACCGAAGCGAAGTTTCATAGAATAATAGCATATATAATTAAGTTAAATAAAATAATAATAAATATCTCGGGACATTTCTTCGCACACGGTTATCTGATCCCAAACTAAGCAGAGCTTGTACTATGGAAACCAGATAACTGATATACTAAATACATACTTATAAGTTAATAACTTCCAGCTCAATTTTTAGCCATCATTTGTATGTTCAATAGCTAAAGCCATGTAAGAATTCATAATTAGCATTTTTATTTAGTGCAATCACAAGTACAAAGAGTACCTCTTCAACCTGAAAACTACAAAAGTAATAACTAGGCAAGTCTGGACATTAAGGATGTTACATGTTGTTTGTTCATCAACTTAATGTTTCGTACACATGACATTCATCATGCGTAGTAGGTACATGTAGGTAGGCAGGATCTCAAAAACATGTCTAAACCGCACATGACACTACAAATAATCCGATGATTCTATACCAAGTACCAAGGTGCATAGGTACTGAAACATATTTGACACCTTAATATTCTGCAGAATCTTTGATGAATCGCAGAAATAAAAATATTCTAATTTAATTTTAACCCGTAGGTCAAACTAAATAAATTAGTTCATTTTATCATAAGCAAGACCCCTGTTTCTGGTAGAAGAACGCCATGCCAACAACAAATGATTATTATATGTTAATGCTAAATATCTTCTTATCGATCTTACGCTTTTCCATACATGCTATGCTAATAGCGTCATTTCTAAGACTTTTAAAATTGAAAGACTTGTATGTCTTTATTGAATTGTGTTGTTAATGGCAATCCCATCCCAAAGTTCTGAACTTGAAGTGAACGAATGTCCTCTATAACGTACATATACCAGGAAATTACTAGCATGTTAAAAGCCTTCAGCCTGATGGGGATAAATAAGAAAAAGAAGTTGTCAATTCTTCTCATACATTAGGTATTTGCAACAAAAACAAAACAAAGGCAAATTTTATTGCAGGTAGGTATTCCGAGTCTGCTATGAATAAGTGCTACTCGGGCGGTATTGGTAACGATAGATGATATGCGTGGCCGTTGGACTTGTGTAGTTACTTCTAATTTTGATGAAAATTTAATTGAAACAAAGAAATTAACTATTACCTATGTTAGTGAGAGCAGACGATTTAGCTACCCTCGTTGCTTTTAGAATTATGTTTACCGGCAACCACTATTTTGGTACCATTTCAAACATTAAAGAATTATCTGAGATTGCAACATTTGTTTCTGGCTAGACCTTTATTCTAAAACTGGTAGACTATTTCTATTCACTTCCAATTATGACATGATAGGATATTTCGTATAGGATAATTTTGGTTACATAACCACGGTACAAGACCTTGTAAGTGAATGAAGGCAACTATGGCCTCAGGAATAACAATTTTATAGACTGATTAGAGTAAGCAATCTACAAACAAGAACACTATTCAAAAGACTTATGATCTTTGAAAAAAATAATAAGATTTCAAGTAGGTATCCAATTAAACTCACAAAATGACCAGACTTTGCTTGTCGCTAGCTAGCCTTTAATTTGTCGAAATAAATAAACCAACTGAAATGTTTCAGTTTCTTTAGCATACTTATATAATTATATTCTTACCGATATTCTCAAACATGACAACGTTAATAGCTAGGAAAAAGTTGTCCAAATAAAACATAATATTATTATCTATATCCTTTCTAGATTGAGTTATGTATTCCAATTGTTTCAGGACACAGGTCTTAAAAACAATTTATGTAGCTTTCTTTAAGCAGAGAAAATATGCCTGAGACAGTATCTTGCACAACTAGTCTGTTGTTCACAACTGTCTAAATACTATCGGCTATTACAAATTTCTCTAAAAATTATAATCCGAATAGTACGAGAACTTGTATAATAGCATCAACTGTAACGAACTCAACCGATTGTAACAAACTGATTGTCCGGCAAAAAGTTATGTGGTAACCAAAGTGGCGGCCTTGCCAATCCAATCCGATAAGAGTAAAATCTTTGAAAAATCGCAACATGAAACTACCCACAAAACGACCCAAGTAAATATTTAAATAAAAATACACTATGGTAAAATAGCTTTCTGACAAAGGGGCGGCTGGTACTACAGGGCCCAGGGCGGCCCAGAATGCAAATCTGCCACTAGATAACCATTTTCAATATACAAGCTAAAGTGCTTAGTTTTTCCCACCACAACTAGTGGAATAGAAGTAACGGTCTCGTCCAGTTATGATTTTATCTTTCACTCTGTCCGTTAACACCTTACTTGTGAAGGGACAACTTTAAGAAGGTACCTTTAGAGGGTACATTTGAACTTACCTGCTCTTGCGAGTGGACAATCGAATTCTTTTGCTGCTACGGTCGTTTTTGTAGGAATGCGTATAGTGACAACATCCAAACGAAGAACCCCGCAAGGGTACACTTCAAGCTGCCAGCCCTTGGAGATACGAGGGCTAATTATGTTAGAAATTTGCGTTGACGCATCATCCAAACCAAGTACCCTGCGAGGGTACACTTCAAGCTGCCAGCCCTGCGAGGCGCGAGGGCTAATTATGATGGAAATATGCGTTGACGCATCCTCCAATCAAAGGACCCCGCGAGGGTACATTTCAAGCTGCCAGTTCGACGAGGTGCGAGGGCTAATTATATTGGAAATGTGCGTTGACGCATCATCCAAACCAAGTACCCTGCGAGGGTACACTTGAAGCTGCCAGCCCTGCGAGGCGCGAGGGCTAATTATGATGGAAATATGCGTTGACGCATCCTCCAATCAAAGAACCACACGAGGGTACATTTCAAGCTGCCAGTTCGGCGAGGTGCGAGGGCTATTTATATTGGAAATGTGGGTTGACGCATCATCCAAACCAAGTACCCTGTGAGGGTACACTTCATACTACCGGCCCTGCGAGACGCGAGGGCTAATTATGTTGGAAATGTGCGATGACACTTCATCCCAAACAAAGGTGAGGGTTGGTTGTTATGGGTAATGTGCATAAAGGCACAACATTCAAGCCAAGTGAGGGTTAATCTTAAGTTGTATACCCTTGTGACGGCGTGTCACAAGACACAACATGCAAACGACAGACCCCGCGAGGGTTCACTACAAGATATCAACATCGCGAATGTTGATTATGTTGAAGAATGTGCGCTGAGACACAATACTCAAGTCAAGCACCTATTGCGAGAGGTAATGATAGAAAATGTGTTTACATACCCAACATCAATATTAAGCACTGTTATAGAGCGCTGCTTGCTTTTCAAGTACTGTAGGTAGTACCCGGCGTTAAGCACGTGGTGGCAAATCCTTAGCTGAATAATTTCAGACCACAACTTTGAAATAGCTCTTAATTTTATCATTGTGCCTTTCATATTCTAGGCTAGAATATCTGTTCACACAGTCCAAGATTCACAGACAATTCACAAGCAAAAACTTAAATTAATATCCCGGGAAAAAATGTTAATTAAACCATAAATATATACAATAAATCGTTATAAAAGTTATTGAGACGGCAATGGCCACGATTCCAACTACTTTGGCCCCCCCCCGTTTTAACTGGAATGAATTTAGGAGCTTGATATGTGCTTGGAACTCGTGTGCGTAGTGCTACCATAGTCTTACTAACAAGATAATCGATAGTTGTGGTTTATCACTTGATGTAATTTATATCTAGGAAACTTAGGGCTTAAAATTAATAAAAAACACAATCGTTAGTATTTAAAATGAGGGTAGATTTATAAAGGAATCACACAAAAACGATACATTACAGCAATATTAAAAACAAAATTCGAACGGCAAAACCGTTAAAAAAAATGAATTATTCAATGTTCAAAGAATGAACACAAAAAGATAACTTTTAATTTCATTAACTATAAAATGAAATATTTCGAACGACAAACCGTTTAAAAAGTGAATTATTTTAGTAAAATAAAATACCATGTTCAAAGAATGAACACAAAATTCGAAAGGAAATCCGTTTAAATAATTTATTAAATTATGTTGGAATAAAATTAATAATAAGAAGGTATATAAAAACTTACGTGTGTACCTAGGCTGTGCTAGGGTACAACCGTGCGCCGCAGAAAACAAGACGCCAATGACCAGAGATCGCGCGGCCCAAGCTCGCGATCCTGCCTGGTGGGAATATAGGTGGGAGGTGTGCGAGCGAGACGGCATTATAGGGTAGACAAAGAAGGTTGATTTAAGGCAGAAAACAAGTAGGGCCTATCTCAAATGTAAAGTTTCAAATAACGGTCAAGTGTTTAATATTATCATTAAATTTTAAAGTTCACCAAATAAATAAAAACTATTCACGTATACTACTAATTTTAACAGTTATTTAGCAAAACTTTAATCTATTATATAAAAGAGTAGCGGTTTTTTGGGTAAACATCCCCCTGCCCACACCGCTGAACCGATTAATGTGAAATTTGGCATGTGCATAGATTTTGTCACGTAGACCCCATTTAAGAAGCGATTTTTCGAAATTCCTTTCCGCAGTGGTGGAAACGGGCCCTTTGTGCGATTTTAAGAATCTTAATATCTCTGGAACCATAAGGTCTAGGAGTCTGAAATTTTTAATGTAGCTTTTTCAGTAAAAAATATTACATATGGGTGCGAGCGTTTCTCAAACTTTTGTCTATGGGAGGAAAATTTAAAAAAATAAGGGATTTGCTTTGTTTCCGTTAGACCTTGATAACTCTGTGAGTTTGAATGCTACAAACTCAAAATTTATAGCGTAGATAGTTTAATAATACTGCTAAAATGTATTTTCGGCGTTTCTCAAACTTTTTTTCTTCGAGAAAGATATTACCGATGGAAATTATGCATTTTTCAAACACTTATATCTCTGCAACGGCTGAAGATAGGCAAATGAAATTTCGTATACGCGTTATGCTATACAAATACTAGAAATTTCAACTTGGTGTTTGTCAAAGTTTTGCCCATAGACAAAGTAAAAATGTCGAAAATTTACTTTTAGCATCCTGTTTTTCTCAGTTAATATTCATAGCAGAAGCTTGATTTTTAGAATATAAGCTTTATATAGTATTTTTTTTGAAATGTACTATAAAGTTTCTCAAACTTTTCATGCAGCATAAAGTTATAAAGGGTGAAATATCAAATTTTTGCTCCTTAATATTTTTGTAATGGCTAAAGCTAGGGACCTCAAATTTGAAATATTAACTAATCAATACAATCGAAACAATATGAAATCCAGTGTTTCTCAAATTTTTCATAGTTGTCAATTTTATGAAACCTTAAATTATTTTCTATCAACCTGAATAACGCAAGAACTATTCAACTTAGAAGCATGTTTTTTTGGAAATAAGCTACCCTTAGCAAGCACTATAAGAATCCATAAGCATTATGCAATACTATTTAGTAATGAAATGTTATAGAGGGTGGAAAATTTTATTTTTGCTCCTTAATATTTTTGCAATTACTTAAGCTAGGATTCCAAAATTTTAAATGTAGACCATGTAACATAAATGTAACAACATGCAAATGAATAATTTAAAAAAAAATGATCATAGACAATTTTATGACCTTTTTAATTTTTTTTTATCAACCTGTATAACGCAAGAACTATTCAACTGAGTTGCATGTTTTTTTGGAAATAACCTATCTATATCAAGCACTATAAGAATCGTAAAGCATTTTGGAATCCTATTTAGCAATGAAATGTTATAGAGGATGGAAAATTGTACTTTGGGCCCTTAATATTTTTGCAATTACTTGAGCTAGGGATCTAAAATTTTGGTTGTAGACCATGTAACATAATTGTAACAACATGCACATCAATAATTTCAAACTTTTGAATCATAGACAATTTTATGACATTTTTAATTTTTTTTCATCAACCTGTATAACGCTTTTCCTATTCATTTAACAACCACGAATTTCTGGTTATAAGCTACCCATAGCAAGCACTATAAGAATCCTAAAGCATTTTGTTATACTATTTAGCAATAAAATGTTATTGAGGGTGAAATATTTCATTTTTGCCCTTTAATATTTTTGCAATTACTTGAGCAAATGATCCAAAATTTTGAATAAAGACTAATTAATACAAATGTAACAACATAGAAATCAAAATTATTCTAAATTTTAGTCATAGATATTTATATGATTTTTTAAAAAAGTTTATCAGACTACTCTATTCATATAAGTACCATATTTTATGAATTTAAGCTATCATATAGCAAGCATTGTTTATAGCAAACTAAGAACCCGACTCACAGTATTATTCAACTTTCATGCCAAAATAAAGTAACAAAGCTTTAAATTTTCTTCAATATCTCAAACAAGTGATCTAAAATTATAATACTTAGCATTTAGTGTATATAAAATAACTAGCTGTTCCCCGCGGTTTCGTTCGCGGGTTTATAAGTAGCTTATAACCTTCGGGGATAATGTATCTTCCCATTAGTGAAACAATTTTTCGAATCGGACCAATAACTCCGGAGATAAGCGCGTTCAAACAAACTCTTCAGCTTTATTATTACTACCTATAGATAGATTAAGTTTTCACCAAAGAAATAAAAAAAAAACAAATTTAGTAAAAATAAACTCAAAACCAATTTTGAAATAATTAGGACCTTCTTAAGTAGTATTTGTTTCTATGAAATCCGTATATAATATCTACAACAATTCAACTTAAAAATATTCAACGTTAAAGCAATTATCATCAAACAAATTACGTATAGGACTTCATGTCGGTGAAGTCGTGCATAGTTCGGTTCTTTTCGGTATTGCTCGGGTTACATCGGGCGCCGCGTCGCATCGCCCGTGCTATATAAAAATAAATAAATATCCTGGGACATTCTTCACATATTTTTTTTCAGGTTTTCAATTGCAAAAAGATTTTTCCAAATCCGACTGGTAGATCCAGAGATTAGCGCGTTCATACAAACAAACAAAAACTCTTCAGTTTCATTATAGTTTAGATAGATAGATATATAGATTATTATTAGTATAGATAAATTATAGGTAGGTTTATGTTGGCAGTTCTTGACAATTTTGCATCAATCTGTATTGTATCATTGAGACAATCATTTAATAAGCTGTCCTTAGTTTCTCACAAGTTCTGGCATAAAAATACCTACCTTCTTATCTCACGGGTCTACCTCTCTGCCAATGTTCATTACACACTGTTTGAACGTTTAGAAAGAAAGAAGAAAGAAAAACTTTTATCTCCTGCATTGCATGCCATTCGAAACATATAAAAAAATATATCAAACATAAAAATTAAATATACCTACAAAAATAAAAAATAATAAGAAGGCTGTATGGCTCTGAACCTTTGACTGTTTTTTTTTAACGTAACAAAAACTTATGTATGACTAATAATGGATTGTAATTTTTGACAAGTATTTAGACGTGAAAACTGAACTCCACATGCATAATATATTTATGTAGCATTCAATCGTCACAAAACTATACCTGTCCCTGGCAATTAAATAGCCTAAAACCTTCATCTAGCAACCTGAACCTAAGAGGATACCTATCTTTGAAAAGCGCTTCATAATCTGTACTGTGGTTCTCAAGGTATGAGAATACTAACGGACAAATTGACCTACATATTATTTGGTTGGTTAAATTGAGTACGGGGTGTTCATGAACTCTAATGCGGGTGAAACCGCTGGGCGAAAGCTAGTTAAGTATAAACTAGATAAGTATGACTTTTCGTCATAATTAAATTACACATTTTCAATACCCTATGTGTTTCATTGTATTGAGCAATAACAATTCAGTCAAAATGTTTTTTGATTGCAAATATCTCTCGGCGGGGCCTTATCCGAAGTTAAAAATAAAATTGCTTTTGTTTCATTTCACTTACTGTTTGAATGTTTTTTTGGTAGAAATATGCTTTGCAGAAGTAGGTATGTTTATATTTTATGTTGTTTCATATAAGGCAATTCGTAGGTAAAATCGTGTAAGAATAATGTTTATGTGAATGTACTTAGGTAGGTACTTTTAATATAAATTTTATATAAACTTGCAATATTTATATACCTAACCGTTAACTAAGTTAACCGTTTGAGCAGAAAGAATATATAAATGCAATATTATTCAATGGTACCAACCATCAACCAGATCTGATGACAGAGACCTACATCCCGGGATGTAGGGACTTAATCTTCCTTTTGGGCTAGTTATTTTTGTTATCATGACTATTTTCTATTATACATGATAACGAGAGTCTGAAGCTGGAATAGGGATAACTTTTTGCCACTTTTTCTGTTGCTACAAAAACTCCTGATGGAAACTCCTAAGATAGTTTGTTCTATTCTCATGAGTAGGTACTTTACTTTAATACTTTAGGTAATACACATGATCAGGTTTTTTTTAATAATAATTAGTTTAAAAAAAAACATTTTAATTTATATAATAAGTAGGTTTTATAATAGGATAAGTAAGGAATATGTATCAATAAATAAATTACTTCCTTATAACACAACAAACTCAGTTTTTAAAAGCATCAAACATTTCCCTTACGTAGGGTTAGTCTCACAAAAAGCTAACAAAATGAACGTATTCGAAAAACGAGCATCAATCGACTGATTGAAATCCGCTGAAATTGCAACTCGCATCAGTTTCGTAAATGAAACATTACTATGACAGCCTAAAAGCATGTTAAGTGCCTTGCCCAACACTAGCATGGAAGCTTCTTGTGTTTTTGTTCAGCTGTTTACCTATCGCCGGTAAAACGAGTCCTTATGAATCGAGATAAGGTTGAATCTCCATAATACTAAAGCATTCTTGCAAATTTATAATTGATTGATTTAATAGAACTTCACTCTACATTTCCTTTTTTTCCAAACAGTTTTCACTGTCCCAAATTATCTTGTCTGGATATTCTTTTCAAATACAATAATACAACGGCTTCAAATTCCTTGCTTTGTTTTATGTTTAAATGTTTTTTTTCATATCAATGTATAAAGGGGCCTGCTCCATCACTCAAGTAAAGCATGCTCCTTATTCAAGTTAAACACAACACTAATGTAAATAGTAATTCAATTTAATTTTACAATGTTCTGTAGGCACACTGCCCTTGTTAATATAATTATTTTTGAAAATGATTTTTTAGCGGCTATTAATGATTTTAACAAAATAATGAAAAGCCTCTTTTGCAATTTGTTTTATTTTAATGAAATAAATTTAACTACAGATTTTAAAAAGCCTCTGAATTAATGAGAGTTACAAATTCCTACCCGTAATATCATCGGATGCACCAAAACCATTTCAGGTTTCCCTCTCAACATTAATCACTTGTAGACAGCCATTAGAGCATGTCCGCCAGTAAACCCACTAGTAACTCTGCCAAAAATGTAGCGTGAATTTTGAGAATGACGTCAGGTCTCAACCGGCCGTCATAACCTTTAGTTCCAGTGTCTTTATTGTGACTGGCAACTGCAAAAATAATTGGTATAACTCCCTGTTGACAGAAGAACTAGGTATAACTAGGATTTATTCTTATTTAATTGACGTTACCAGCGCTATAGTTTCACTTTTGTATGTAGGTATATTTCTTTTCTGCACTTCCATCATAATAATACGCAGTCTTTTGTAATTTATTACTGAATAATTACATCATAAGTATTGTAGATAAGTAATCTTGTTACACATTATGACGTTACACTGCTGCCTAGCAATTTAGGAACGTTAAAAAAGTACCTAATATACAACTTTGAAAATAATACTATACGATGTGGATAGACACAAAAAGAAAAAGAGATGGATGGATTGGTTGAAGGATGATATGACTGAGAAAGGAGTGAATAAAGTTACAATTTTCTATTTGTACGTAGTTAATTTTGCTTTGATTTTATTTTATTAGATTAGTATACATATACAGTGAGTTAAAAAAAAACCTGTCCGATCGGTGAAGGTATTATTAGGTGTCGCAATTCGATTCTATTTATGTAAAAAAACAGATTCCAAGTAAAAAAAAATACCCCGTCTAAAAAAATTAAAATATTTAATAAATTGGGGAAACTTACATGGCAGTACTGGTGGCGGGCGATGCGATGGTTATCTGGTTTCCATAGTACAAGCTCTGCTTATTTTGGGATCAGATAACCGTGTGTGAAGAATGTCCCAGGATATTTATTAATTGTTTATTTATTTTTACGAATATTTTATGTTTCTTATTTTATTTGGTCATGTGATTGGGATACCTATACAATGGTTTCCGATCGGACAGGTTTTTTTACGCACTGTATATGCGTACTCCTCAGTTCTGGTTTAATAAAACTATGTGAGACCTACATTTTAGTATCAAACAGAACGTAATTCTTGAAACTTATCAAGTATTTTCAAATGATGACCTGCAAGATAAAAGCTTCTATAATATTAAAATCACGGATGAAATAACATAACGTATCAAGGCCTCCACCAAAAAGTGTTTGAATAATGTATACGTGTCAAAGCAAAATCATCAAGAGGAAAATATATTTAAATGTATGCAGTGACAACGTAGAGATTATTTGGTTTTGAATGATAATATTCGAATAGTAAGGATTCCGTCTTAGTCTGTTTGCGAACTAAATCTATATATTATGCCACTTTGCGGTGTCTGGTTTTTTCCTGTTTCTAATTTAGTTTGAGCTAATAAGCTTATTTACAACATCAAGTAATGTAGACGTTCGTAAAGTACCTACAATATCAGTGTCTTATGTTCGGTGTACAGTATTCGGTTTATATTTTTCGTTTGAACAGCCATTTTAATGGAATGCATTGACCAGACCTATTTTATTTATGTACACACAGTTATGTAAAGAGTAAAGACATAAAAGATACAAATTTTGTATTTGTTTTGACATTGTAGGAACTTGATAAAATTTAAATTGACTAGTGCCTTTCAATAAAATTATTCCTTTGTCATTGAATAGAGGTCTTTGTTGCTGCGATTTAGAGAAATTAATATTTTGTTTAAACTTCTCTTTATAAGTTCGTTGATACGTTTTGAATCAATTACTAGATAAATCGAATTCATTTAAACAGACTTTAAATTTAAAATTTGCCTCCCGTTTTTACTTTTTTTTCACACTGAATTGTGGGCAACATTTTCAGGCAGCGAGCCTGAAAATGTTGCCCACAATTCATGTGTTTCCGTGTTCTCTTAGGAATTAAGGCCGGGCCAAGAATTTCCAATTCTCTGATAGAAAATCTCTGAAGTGGAATACAGGCTCTATACGTGTTCTAACTGCAAATGAGATTTCAAAGGAAAATGTAACTCAATAGAAGGTATTATTCTTGTTTTAGAATATTTGAATTTTTAAAACTGTTTTCAACATGTTACAATTATGGAACTCTTTATGAATCAAAATAATGATAGGTACATAGCAATGAGTAGGTAAATACTACTGAAACATGGAGATAATAAAAGTAGGACACTTATTGCACCAGGAACGCGAGTGGAGTCGTGTGGAAAAGCTATTAATCTATTATATAAAAGAGTAGCGGTTTTTTGGGTAAACATCCCCCTGCCCACACCGCTGAACCGATTAATGTGAAATTTGGCATGTGCATAGATTTTGTCACGTAGACCCCATTTAAGAAGCGATTTTTCGAAATTCCTTTCCGCAGTGGTGGAAACGGGCCCTTTGTGCGATTTTAAGAATCTTAATATCTCTGGAACCATAAGGTCTAGGAGTCTGAAATTTTTAATGTAGCTTTTTCAGTAAAAAATATTAGATATGGGTGCGAGTGTTTCTCAAACTTTTGTCTATGGGAGGAAAATTTAAAAAAATAAGGGATTTGCTTTGTTTCCGTTAAACCTTGATAACTTTGTGAGTTTGAATGTTACAAACTCAAAATTTATATTGTAGGTAGTTTAATAATACTGCTAAAATATATTTTCGGCGTTTCTCAAACTTTTTTTCTTCGAGGAAGATATTACCGATGGAAATTATGCATTTTTCAAACTCTTATATCTCTGCAACGGCTGAAGATAGGTAAATGAAATTTCGTATACGCGTTATGCTATACAAATACTACAAATTTCAATTTGATGTTTGTCAAAGTTTTGCCCATAGACAAAGTAAAAATGTTGAAAATTTACTTTTAACATCCTGTTTTTCTCAGTTAATATTCATAGCAGAAGCTTGATTTTAGGAATATAAGCTTTTTACAGTATTTGTTTTGAAATGTACTGTTAAGTTTCTCAAACTTTTCATGCGGCATAAAGTTATAAAGGGTGAAATATCCAATTTTTGCACTTTAATATTTTTGTAATGGCTCAAGCTAGGGACCTTAAATTTGGAATATAAACTATTTAATACAATTGAAACAATATTCAAACCAGTATTTCTCAAATTTTTCATAGATGTCAATTTTATGACACCTTAAATTATTTTCTATCAACCTGTATAACGGAAGTACTATACAACTGAGAAGCATGATTTTTTGGAAATAAGCTACTCTTAGTAAGCACTATAAGAATACTAAAGCATTTTGCAATACTATTTAGCAATGAAATGTTATAGAGGGTGGAAAATTTTATTTTTGACTTTTAGTATTTTTGCAATTACTTAAGCTAGGGTTCCAAAATTTTAAATGTAGACCATGTAACATAAATGTAACAACATGCAAATCAATAATTTAAAAAAAAATGATCGTAGACAATTTTATGACCTTTTTAATTTTTTTTTATCAACCTCTATAACGCAAGAACTATTTAACTAAGAAGCATGATTTTTTAGAAATAAGCTACCTATAGCAAGCACTATAAGAATCCTAAAGCATTTTGCAATACTATTTAGCAATGAAATGTTATAGAGAGCGGAAATTTGTATTTTGGCCCCTTAATATTTTTGCAATTACATGAGCTAGGAATCAAAAATTTTGGATGTAGACCATGTAACATAATTGTAACAATATGCACATTAATAATTTTAAACTTTTTAATCATAGACAATTTTATGACCTTTTTAATTTTTTTTCATCAACCTGTATAACGCTTTTCCTATTGATTTAAGAACCACGAATTTCTGGTTATAAGCTACCCATAGCGAGAACTATAAGAATCCTAAAGCATTTTGTAATACTATTTAGCAATGTAATGTTATAGAGGGTGAAATATTTCATTTTTGCCCTTTAATAATTTTGCAATTACTTGAGCAAAAGATCCAAAATTTTGAATATAGACTAATTAACACAAATGTAACAACATAGAAATGAAAATTATTCTAAATTTTAGTCAAAGATATTTATATGATTTTTTAAAAAAGTTTATCATACTGTATAAAGCTACTCTATTCATATAAGTACCATATTTTATGAATTTAAGCTATCATATAGCAAGCATTGTTTATAGCAAACTAAGAACCCTTCCACTCACAGTATTGTTCAACTTTCATGCCAAAATAAAGTAACAAAGCTTTAAATTTTCTTCAATATCTCAAACAAGTGATCTAAAATTATAATACCTACTTAGCATTTAGTTTATATAAAATAACTAGCTGTTCCCCGCGGTTCGCGGGTTTATAAGTAGCTTATAACCTTCGGGGATAATGTAGCATCCCATTAGTGAAACAATTTTTCGAATCGGACCAATAACTCCGGAGATTAGCGCGTTCAAACAAACTCTTCAGCTTTATTATTACTACCTATAGATAAATTAAGATTTCACCCAAGAAATAAAAAAAAACAAATTTAGTAAAAATAAACTCAAAACCAATTTTGAAATAATTACGACCTTCTTAAGTAGTATTTGTTTCTATGAAATCCGTATATAATATCTACAACAATTCAACTTAAAAATATTCAACGTTAAAGCAATTATCATCAAACAAATTACGTGGTATATATAGGACTTCATATCGGTGAAGTCGTGCATAGTTCGGTTCTTTTCGGTATTGCTCGGGTTACATCGGGCGCCGCGTCGCATCGCCCGTGCTATACAAAAATAAATAAATATCCTGGGACATTCTTCACATATTTTTTTTCAGGTTTTCAATTGCAAAAAGATTTTTCCAAATCCGACTGGTAGATCCAGAGATTAGCGCGTTCATACAAACAAACAAAAACTCTTCAGTTTCATTATAGTTTAGATAGATAGATTATTATTAGTATAGATAAATTATAGATAGGTTTATGTTGGCAGTTCTTGACAATTTTGCATCAATCTGTATTGTATCATTGAGACAATCATTTAAGAAGCTGTCCTTAGTTTCTCACAAGTTCTGGGATAAAAATACCTACCTTCTTATCTCACGGGTCTACCTCTCTGCCAATTTTCATTACACACTGTTTGAACGTTTAGAAAGAAAGAAGAAAGATCTATCTCCTGCATTGCATGCCATTCGAAACTTATAAAAAAAAATATCAAACATAAAAATTCAATATACCTACAAAAATAAAAAAATAATAAGTAGGCTGTATGGCTCTGAACCTTTGACTGTTTTTTTTTAACGTAACAAAAATTTATGTATGACTAATAATGGATTGTAATTTTTGACAAGTATTTAGACGTGAAAACTGAACTCCACATGCATAATATATTAATGTAGCATACAATCGTCACAGAACTATACCTGTCCCTGGATATTAAATAGCCTAAAACCTTCATCTAGGAACCTGAACCTAAGAGGATACCTATCTTTGAAAAGCGCTTCATAATCTGTACGGTGGTTCTCAAGGTATGAGAATACTAACGGACAAATTGACCTACATATTATTTGGTTGGTTATTGAGTACGGGGTGTTCATGAACTCTAATGCGGGTGAAACCGCTGGGCGAAAGCTAGTCTATTATATAAAAGAGTAGCGGTTTTTTGGGTAAACATCCCCCTGCCCACACCGCTGAACCGATTAATGTGAAATTTGGCATGTGCATAGATTTTGTCACGTAGACCCCATTTAAGAAGCGATTTTTCGAAATTCCTTTCCGCACCGGTGGAAACGGGCCCTTTGTGCGATTTTAAGAATCTTAATATCTCTGGAACCTTACGGTCTAGAAGGCTGAAATTTTTAATGTAGCTTTTTCAGTAAAAAATATTAGATATGGATGCGAGCGTTTCTCAAACTTTTGTCTATGGGAGGAAAATTAAAAAAAATAAGGGATTTGCTTTATTTCCGTTAAACCTTGATAACTTTGTGAGTTTGAATGCTACAAACTCAAAATTTATAGTGTAGGTAGTTTAATAATACTGCTAAAATGTATTTTCGGCGTTTCTCAAACTTTTTTTCTTGGAGGTAGTTATTACCGATGGAAATTATGCGTTTTTCAAACACTTATATCTCTGTAACGGCTGAAGATAGGAAAATGAAATTTCGTATACGCGTTATGCCATACAAATACTACAAATTTCAACTCGGTGTTTGTCAAAGTTTTGCCCATAGACAAAGTAAAAATTTCGAAAATTTACTTTTAGCATCCTATTTTTCTCAGTTAATATTCATAGCAGAAGCTTGATTTTTAGAATATAAGCTTTCTATACTATTTGTTTTTAAATGTACTATAAATTTTCTCAAACTTTTCATGCAGCATAAAGTTATAAAGGGTGAAATATCAAATTTTTGCTCCTTAATATTTTTGTAATGGCTAAAGCTAGGGACCTCAAATTTGAAATATTAACTAATCAATACAATCGGAATAATATTAAATCCAGTGTTTCTCAAATTTTTCATAGTTGTCAATTTTATGAAACCTTAAATTATTTTCTATCAACCTGAATAACGCAAGAACTATTCAACTTAGAAGCATGATTTTTTGGAAATAAGCTACCCTTAGCAAGCACTATAAGAATCCATAAGCATTATGCAATACTATTTAGTAATGAAATGTTATAGAGAGTGGAAATTTTTTTTTTTGCTCCTTAATATTTTTGCAATTACTTAAGCTAGGATTCCAAAATTTTAAATGTAGACCATGTAACATAAATGTAAGAACATGCAAATCAATAATTAAAAAAAAAATGATCATAGACAATTTTATGACCTTTTTTATTTTTTTTTATCAACCTGTATAACGCAAGAACTAATCAACTGAGATGCATGTTTTTTTGGAAATAAGCTATCTATATCAAGCACTATAAGAATCCTAAAGCATTTTGGAATCCTATTTAACAATGAAATGTTATAGAGGATGGAAAATTGTATTTTGGGCCCTTAATATTTTTGCAATTACTTGAGCTAGGGATCTAAAATTTTGGTTGTAGACCATGTAAAATAATTGTAACAACATGCACATTAATAATTATAAACTTTTTAATCATAGACAATTTTATGACCTTTTTAATTTTTTTTCATCAACCTGTATAACGCTTTTCCTATTGATTTAAGAACCACGAATTTCTGGTTATAAGCTACCCATAGCGAGAACTATAAGAATCCTAAAGCATTTTGTAATACTATTTAGCAATGCAATGTTATAGAGGGTGAAATATTCCATTTTTGCCCTTTAATATTTTTGCAATTACTTGAGCAAAAGATCCAAAATTTTGAATATAGACTAATTAACACAAATGTAACAACATAGAAATCAAAATTATTCTAAATTTTATTCATAGATATTTATATGATTTTTTAAAAAAGTTTATCAGACTGTATAAAGCTACTCTATTCATATAAGTACCATATTTTATGAATTTAAGGTATCATATAGTAAGCATTGTTTATAGCAAACTAAGAACCCTTCCACTCACGGTATTGTTCAACTTTCATGCCAAAATAAAATAACAAAGCTTTAAATTTTCTTCAATATCTCAAACAAGTGATCTGAAATTATAATACTTAGCATTTAGTTTATATAAAATAACTAGCTGTTCCCCGCGGTTTCGTTCGCGGGTTTATAAGTAGCTTATAACCTTCGGGGATAATGTAGCTTCCCATTAGTAAAACAATTTTTCGAATCGGACCAATAACTCCGGAGATTAGCGCGTTCAAACAAACTCTTCAGATTTATTATTACTACCTATAGATAGATTAAGTTTTCACCCAAGAAATAAAAAAAACAAATTTAGTAAAAATAAACTCAAAACCAATTTTGAAATAATTAGGACCTTCTTAAGTAGTATTTGTTTCTATGAAATCCGTATATAATATTTAACGTTAAAGCAATTATCATCAAACAAATTACGTATAGGACTTCATGTCGGTGAAGTCGTGCATAGTTCGGTTCTTTTCGGTATTGCTCGGGTTACATCGGGCGCCGCGTCGCATCGCCCGTGCTATACAAAAATAAATAAATATCCTGGGACATTCTTCACATATTTTTTTTTCAGGTTTTCAATTGCAAAAAGATTTTTCCAAGTCCGACTGGTAGATCCAAAGATTAGCGCGTTCATACAAACAAACAAAAACTCTTCAGTTTCATTATAGTTTAGATAAATAGATATATAGATTATTATTAGTATAGATAAATTATAGATAGGTTTATGTTGGCAGTTCTTGACAATTTTGCATCAATCTGTATTGTATCATTGAGACAATCATTTAAGAAGCTGTCCTTAGTTTCTCACAAGTTCTGGGATAAAAATACCTACCTTCTTATCTCACGGGTCTACCTCTCTGCCAATTTTCATTACACACTGTTTGAACGTTTAGAAAGAAAGAAGAAAGAAAAACTCCTGCATTGCATACCATTTGAAACTTATAAAAAAAAATATCAAACATAAAAATTCTATATACCTACAAAAATAAAAAATAATAAGAAGGCTGTATGGCTCTGAACCTTTGACTGTTTTTTTTTAACGTAACAAAAACTTATGTATGCCTAATAATGGATTGTAATTTTTGACAAGTATTTAAACGTGAAAACTGAACTCCACATGCATAATAGGTATATTTATATAGCATTCAATCGTCACAGAACTATACCTGTCCCTGGATTTATATGATTAAATAGCCTAAAACCTTCATCTAGGAACCTGAACCTAAGAGGATACCTATCTTTGTATACCTGTCCCTGGATTTATATGATTAAATAGCCTAAAACCTTCATCTAGGAACCTGAACCTAAGAGGATACCTATCTTTGAAAAGCGCTTCATAATCAGTACTGTGGTTCTCAAGGTATGAGAATACTAACGGACAAATTGACGTACATATTATTTGGTTGGTTAAATTGAGTACGGGGTGTTCATGAACTCTAATGCGGGTGAAACCGCTGGGCGAAAGCTAGTTATTATTATAAGTAATCATGAAATTTACTCTGTGCACCTAATAAAATTCACGCAGTTACTCTAGGGACTCAGGCGACTTTTACCCTGGGAATTTGGGTGAAGTCACGGGGGACAGCAAGTAATTTAACTATACTAAATAATAAAGCTGAAGATCCGATTCGAGAAATTCTTTCATTAATAGCAAGCTACATTATTCCCAAAGGTTATAAAGCCTACTGTTTATCCCGGGAACGTGCGTGAAACCGTAGGGAACAATTAATTATAAAATTAATATAAATTTGTAATAAGCCTCTTTCAACTTATATTTTTACTATACACGTAATATTATGTGGAAAAAAAGGCACGAAATAGCGAACCCTTGGGATTCTTTATTCATTTTTTTTACATTTTTAGCCAACATAAACATGTTAAAGACCTTAAAATTTCATACTATGTAAAAAGGGAAATAAAAACCTTTTGTAGCTTGTGCTTCTTACAAAGCAGGTAATACGCAGACAAAGAGAGAACTGTTTACAAATTACTCTGTTAGCGGGTCTGTGATGCTATCTTAATGAGATTTAAAATAGGTCTTTTATACTCTCAGAAGAGAATAAGAAAATCTTATGGTTTGATCGAAACTAGAAATTATATGGGTTTTAAATTATCACAATCGCTTCGATGGTGGAGTGTTATAAAGGTGCATTAGATCAGGCAAACCTCAGAGTAAGTGGCTTACCGTGGAAATGACGATTGTAAATAATTATTTATATTAAGTATTAGTAATATGTTACAAACTTTATAAACATCATTATTTATGTTCGACTAACCATATATTATTAGGAATGTCTGTGACGTGTGATGACTATGCTTAAATTTCTGCCGAAGATTGAAGGTTACATGCAATATTAATATCTATTGCATGTAACCTTCAATCTTACATGCAATAGATAGTATCTTTTTTGTCAGCATATCTAATTAATTTTTGATACATTGTGGGCATCATTTTTAATTTCGATAGTTAGGTACCTTTCTTTTCCAGGGTTAGAAAGATTTGTATTATAAAAAAAAAGATATTTATTACAAACGACATGTCACACGAACACTCAACAGTCAATCCCATAACCATGATTTAATAAAACGGTGAAGTGTTTGCAGGTTTCAAACACTCATTCAGAAATGCAAGCAGCTTATCAACATTCCAAATTCATTTCAAATATTTATTCAGGACTCAACACGGAAGTCTTCATTGTAAAAAGGTTTCAGAAGCCTTTGACATAGCAAATATTGTAAAGAGATTTAACTTTTATTACCACCAAGTCTTTTGTAGCAAATCTGTTTCATAAAAATAAGCAATTTATGAAACAAATTGCATTTATTTGTAAGTATATTTACACTTATATTATAAAGATAAACTATATGTATTTTTGGTTGTAATGA
Organism: Tethea ocularis; assembly: GCA_963555595.1. Classification (NCBI taxonomy): domain Eukaryota; kingdom Metazoa; phylum Arthropoda; class Insecta; order Lepidoptera; family Drepanidae; genus Tethea; species Tethea ocularis. The sequence continues at coordinate 5,420,884 of OY741971.1, read as the reverse complement.
ATAAACAAAAAAATGGGTTAATTTTAAAAGATCCTGGGTGAAACTGCAATGCGTAAAGCTAGTGGGTTCTCATATTTATAAAATTCAAAGTCTCTGACTAATATATCAACGCACAGCCTAAACCGTTAGTTCTAAAGACATTAAATATGAATTTAAATTTAAATATGAGAATGACTTCCTTTTGAAGAATAAGCATAATATCCACTCCTAAGGACGTTTAATAAGGCATATTGGGTGAAACCGCGGGGAGGAAAGCTAATACCAAAATAATAATGATCAGCTTTTATTCGTATTCTACTGGGTATAGATAGACATTTATTACACGATAATGCTTCTTCCAAGCCACATTATTTTAACTATAATATAAGTACCAATATCCAGCTTAGCATGGTTTTTTCTTTATGGGTATTGATTCATCAATCTGAGGACATTTCATTTTATCTAAGCTGGAGGCGCTGTTTCTAAGTGCCCTAAAAACTATGAAAAATGTTTTAATTTACCTATTTAAATAAACATTCAAATACAAGAAGGTCAGCTCACAGTTCTATTATTGTTCAACGTGTCGAAGTAGAAGAATATTTGAAACTACTTCCGTAATAATGAAAGGGTACCTACAGTCGGAACTTGGACTCATTCCTTTTGAGTGAGCTAGAGTGCAATTGTTTCTGCATCAAGCTACTGCATAGGTATATAACAGTTCCCGGTATTTCATATGGTATTTTTTGTTTCAAAGTGTGTTCATTTACCCACAACATAAAAAAAGTTTATTTAACTATGTAGCTAGGTAGGTAATTAATTTTATCTACTCTCATATCGTAATGTTCTAATTATGAAATCAAAACAGTACTTTAATGACCCACTTTATGCACACCCGTGTATAGTGAAATTAAAAATAGTAGTTTATGATACTGTTGCATAATATTAAACACCGAGTGTGAGTTTAAGTACCGAGCCGTAGGCGAGGTTCTTAATAGTATCACACGAGTTTTTAATACCTAATTATGTACAGTATCATATAGTACTTTATCTAAACTCATCTAATAATGTAATTTAAAGGTAAAAAAATCGATAATATTTTGTCATAGGTTTTCATTACTTACGGGTATCGATTATTCGTCATTTCCATTGCCGCCTCCACAATTTCAGATCCAAGTTTATTTCACCTTAGTATCACTGCTATTTTTCTATCATTTTTGGCCAAAATAAAATATGTATGCAAAAAAATAAAAAAAATAAACAAACATTCATCATCATGGCGCCCAAATCCGTGTGGGGAAAAACTCCCAAGTTGAGATCTCTACCGCATACGCGACCACAGACAACGTGTGATACTATTAAGAACCTCGCCAACGGCTCGGTACTTAAACTCGCACTCGTATTTTAATAACTCCTATTATGCAACAGTATCATAAACTACTATTATATAATACACAAAACAAACAGTGACATTACTTTGCAACAAGACAACCAAATACATAGACTAGCTACAGTCCTTTTACTTGTGTAGGTATATAGGTTTGATTTCTAGGTGAAATGTTACAGTTACAGTACAATTTGACTATCTAAAATGTAATAGGTACATATAATTTGTTTGATTCCCAAACAGGATCAACATCTTGTATAAATATGTCTGATATTTGGAGGGTGTGTTCCTTGTAAAGTGTACGAATCCACTATGTAAGGATAAATCTGCTCTTAAAACCCCTATGGGGTAAATAGAGGATAAATATATTATTAAATCGATTTCCTACAAAATTTCAATAACCATAACATACCAGAAAAACATTATGCAAGATAATTTGGTGCTTTTACTTACTATGGCTTATTCTTCGAAAAAAAGTACTTCTGGTAAAGGGTATAAAAATATCTGCTTTGTGGTCCACATAATAAGTTGTCGTAAGCGGCAGTGTTTTATTTTTATATGTAAGTAACAGCATAGTAAAAACCAAATCTAAGGCAAACTTGGGTATGGTCTATAAAAACTGGTGATGCAGTAACTGTAACAAAGATTTGAAAAAGCTTCAATGCCTAAAAATACTGTACGGCAAATGTGTCTGGCTTTGTTATTCGTGTGTGTGTGTGTGTTATATTTTCCTGTTTTCATTTGCTACACAATCAGAATAACAAAAGAACAGGGTTGATTATTTGCATAGGTATATTTAAAAAAAAATTACGTTAAAATGTTGATAATTTTGATATTTACTAAACTTGGGTTACTCAAGTTTCCGAAAAATTCATAGTTTTCCCGGAATAAAAAGCTTTTAGTAACAACCTCCGAGAAATAGGCACTTATAGGTATGGTCTACGGTACATGGTAAACATTCATTTAAGGGTCGGGAACGCGCTAGTTTTACCCCCTGGTGTTGTAAGCGTCTATAGGCTACGCGGTAACCGCTTACCATCAGGTGGGCCGTATGCTTATTTGCTGCTTTAGTAAGTAGTATAAAAAAAACACATTTATATAATCACTAGGTTTACGTCCTCCAGTTTTACTTGCTTTCCCGAAACAAAAAGTGGCGTATAAAGTTCGGAGAAGGTTCGTCAGTTTTCAAAGCTTTTCATTCTTTTATAATATCATAGACTCTTAACTTTTGAAACGTCAATACAATTGATTTGCACCAGGTAAGCGATTGTTCTAATCTTTTCCAAACCCGATTATACTCTCCCATAACCTATCTTTATGAAATATCACGTCAATCCATTGCTTCGTGAAAAAAGACAAACAAACAAATATACTTTTGCATTGGTATAATATTTAATAACAACAGTATTGATGTCTCTATTAACACCAGCAGGAAAATGATTTATAATTTTCCCCAACTAACTCCAAAAATCAAGCCCTGAAATAAAATCCAGGGTGAAATTGTGGCTGCACAATTTGCCCTTATTTTATCTTTTTGATGAACAAAAGCCGGCAATTTGCGTGGGTATTGTGCGGCTAATAAATCTGCCTCCATAGTTAAACAGATTGGGTAGTCCCAGTTATAATGCATTATGCAAAAATAAAAGTAAATGAATGGTGAAATAATATCTGCATGTTACATAAAATGATTTTTTGTACTATTGAATCTTCGTATTGAATGAAATACGGGCTTATCTGAAAAAATAATCAGGAATGAGTACTGAGGAAGTTTGAAAGTAGCACCAGTGAATAAGTTGATTGGGAACCGTTTTTCCTGGTTCGGACTTGTTATGAGGAGGCATGAAACCCATGTGAATAAAAGAGTCATGAATGTAAATGTATACCTATTGGTAAATTTATTTAATTTTAGAACATACTGAATTATAATATGTTACGTTATGGGTTATAATATTGTTGACAGGAACCCGAATTAATATACAAGTAAATATCAACAATGACTAATAAATTGGTTTCTAGGGGAAACGCTACAACTTGACAGCACCGGAATACTACTAGTACGCCAAAATCGGCATACATACTAGACTCGGTATCATTGCAAACCAATGTACCTATGACGCACGGCTATTGATACTAGTCATCATAGATACAGACAGTGCACCCCTTCACTATCGAACGTGAATACGTGAACAAAACGTGAATGATATGGTAATAAAGCTCTAGTATAGAATTCGAGTACCTAGCAATGAACATCACACGAGAGGTTCATTCATACCAGTCTGCCATTATATACGCACGACTAGATAACTAGGTTTCGAAGCACTTCGATTCCACAGCGTTTTCCTTGGTTCTACTAATGCGACATTCTGGCTGGGTCAATAGATCGATACTCGTTATGCTTAAGTTTAGATTGGATAATAATTTACAATTTAATTATAGCGGCCAAGCAATTGGTTCACTAGAATAAATTGTAACTTTCAAGTTAGCTATAGTAAAAATGTGTCATAGTACTACTTTCGATACTATCGAACTATCCTACTAATTACTAATATTATAATAAAATAGCTTTACGCCCCGCGGTTTCGTTCTCGACAGATAAAATGTAGACTACTTTCATACCAAATTTCATCAAAATTGGTCCAGCCGTTTGAGCCGGAAGAAGTAAGAAACATACACACTCATAAACTTTCGTATCTAAAATATTAGTAGGATGTGAAAATTTGTTTGGATGTGAAGATCTTTGTTGCTTTTTTACGCAAAAAATACACAACTAATTTTGATGGAAATTGGCATATATACTCGTAGATAGACCATATCCTAGCCTACTTTTTATCCCAGAAAAGGGGGAACTAGTATTCTATAAAAGTACCTAAGCAGCCCTTCTAAAAGCAATATTTATATATTTTTATTACTTTTTAACCCAATTCACAATCATCAGATGTCACATCTTTTTAGACTCAAACTCATTTATTCAAATTAAGCCCTGGTAAAATTATAATATTTGTGTTCAACACCAAACTGACGAAATTGTAATGAAAATAAAATAAAAAAATATGGTTCCTATCTTACCTACAACTGTTAGCCCTTAAAGTGAAAATTTATTAGGAGTAACAAACAGCTCACATGTTTGTTACTCTTTTCACTAATTAAGGATTTTGATGAAACTTGTTACGTACGTATATATAACATAAAGGCTACTTTTATCCTAGGAACTCGGGTGATACTGCGGAAATTGCAAATATGTATCGAGTATATTCGAAAACAAGTTTTTCTCAATTTATTCGAGGATCTACTCATACACCAATCTATATATATATATATAAAAGGCAATGTCAAAATAAGATTAATCAGAACAAAAATATCTTGGATAATATTAAAATTTACGCATTATTATTTCCTAAACGAAGCGAAGAAAATTAATTTAATGTGAGTTTTAAGTTGAGCAAGTTTATTTTATGTGATTTGCAATTTAACTTAGTGTTCGTTGACAATATTGAAAATTAATTTGGAAACAATTTTCACTGACAACAAATTTTAATCAAAAAGTTTGAACCTAAACTTTTTGATTATAATTTAGACTGATTTAGTTTATTTTATAAAACTTAAATTTAAATTTAGACTAAAATAACTTTTTTCTCAAAGATACTAAAATTACTAAATTCACGTTAGGTATATTATCCAATATTGCTAACGTAATTTATAATCAATATTTTATAATGTATATGTTAACGGAAAAGTATCTAGTCCGTTATTATATACATTTCCTAGGAAATCCATACATTTCCTAAATATCTATCGGAGTACTAAATTCGGTATATTTGTAAGCATAGCGGTATTTGGGGGGTTGTAAGTGAAAGGTACCTTTGTGCGAATACTTGCTATTCTATGCAAAATAAAAAAAATAACCCCAACCTATTTTTTTCAATAGTTTCTATATATTTCCAAGTATCATTATTGAATTATAATTTCCTAGGGGAAATACACAGGAATTGTATACAATTCCTATATTTCATACATTTCCGGTGACATATATATAATATTTAAAATTATTTATAACAAACTACATACTTATAAAAAAAAAACTCAATTGGATCAACGGCAAGGTTCTCAAGGCTCTCAAAGAAGGCTGGCAGGGTATATTATTAGGTATGTTGAATCTTACAAATTGCATGTCAGTTCAAAATGAAATATAAATTGATGATCTGGCGAGTCATAATAGTAGTTTATAATACTGTTGCATAATAGGCGTTATTAAATACGAGTGTGAGTTTAAGTACCGAGCCGTAGGCGAGGTTCTTAATAGTATCACACGAGTTTTTAATACCTAATTATGTGCAGTATCATACAATTTTTTATCTAAACTCATATAAGTAATGTAATTTAATGGTAAAAAAATCGATAATATTTTGTCATAGGTTTTCATGACTTACGGGTATCGATTATTCGTCATTTCCACTGCCGCCTCCACAATTTCAGATCCAAGTTTATTTCACCTTAGTATCATCACTGCTATTTTTCTATCATTTTTGGCCAAAATAAAATATGTATGCAAAAAAAATAATAAAACAAACAAACATTAATCATCATGGCGCCCAAATCCGTGTGGGGAAAAACTCCTAAGTTGAGAGTCCCTCTACCGCATACGCGACCACAGCCAAAGTAAATTTGCATCTAAAATTTTATTGATACTGAATGATTCCTAATTGTTTAGTCCTGATGTCTGGCCACATATAATGTTTTTTTCTTTATTATTTCGTTTTGTCAAACGAAATATTAAACCCAAAAAACATTAAAGTGGCCAGACATGTCCAAATACTTGTACTTTAATGAAAAAAAGTTATTTTATAGCATTATCTTGGGAAGAAAACTGTACTTTAATATAATTTTTTAATTTCATTATAGACTGGTGTGCATAAAGTGGGTCAGTAAAGTACTGTTTTTGATTTCATAATTAGAACTTTACGATATGAGAGTAGATAAAACACAGTTTAATAAAAACATGTAATTTTTCAAGTACACTTATTATATTACGCCATCTTTTTGGTCGCTGTCGAAACTGAATAAAACAAAGCTTTCATATTCATTTTCATTTTCAAAGTAGTACTGGATTTACAATAAGATGGCGTTGCAATGATATCAGGTTCGCCATCTAGCGTCACTAATATACGATCGTGAAAATTTATGAAAATGCTTTCATCTCGAAGTTCTGATTTCTTGTCATAGGGGTCTCATTTATTTAACTCTATTACAAACATAATTATTTTTATTGTCTACTAGCTGTTTGTGCCCAGCATAGGGTATCTCCGAGAAATTTTCCTTTAGTCGAGACGAGAAAAAGAACTCAACGCCTCAAGAACTCGAGAAATCCGTGTCCTAGGTAACTAAAGAACCACGCGTTGAATTAAAAGTTTATTTCTTTGTTGATTATTTTGCGAAAAAATATCATTTCACATGACAATACGGTTCATCTAAATAATATGCAGTAGGAAAACGTAACTGAGTGACTGCCTAACAACGCACAGCTCAATGCACTAGACGGACCGGGCTGAAATTTAGCATTCAGATAGAAATTATAACGTAGGGATGCATTAACAAAGGATTTTTGATAATTTAACCATTAAGGAGGTAAATATAGGATTGCAGGTGAATACGGTCAAAATCAAGTCAGATATATTGTTTATCAATTTATATTAGATAAAGTTATAATTTTTAATGATAATGATATTTTAAAACGATAAATAAAATCCATAATCGCTAAGCATAAATCCCTCGCTTCCTTCCAAATCCCTGCCGGGGGCATCTAAGCTTTGAGTACCCGGTTTTATGGACGAATCATCAAGGTTACTGAGTTTAGTGATCCCCTTAACTAAAATATACTAGAGGCAATATGTAGCCGACCACTACAAAAGCCAAGAAGGGGATGGTCCCAAGTTCAAGTTATAAAAATATAAATAATTGTCCTCCATATGACTTAGTGTATAAAATATCCAAGTAATCTCAGATTATCTTTTTTACTAAATGAGCTAGTCAAAATATATTTGTATCGTCACGTGTACAAATATTCTAACTCTGAAATGAGCTTAAATAAATATGCAACAGTTATTAATTAAAGTAAAGTCCAGTGAAATGGCAGAAAGCACGTTCAAAGTTCGTTGCGGCATGTTCTTTTAATCAAGCTACAAGCTTTACGCTACAGGCAGGATATACAATTAAATCTTATTGATTGACTTATTGACTATAGTAGTAGGGATACTAATTATACCATTCATTAATAATAATATTTAGGTACGGTACATTACAAACACCTGTAAGAAGTCAACTTTTTCTCACACGTGTTTTTTTATGAATAACCAATAAGTTGATAAGGTAGATAATTATGTTAATATACCGGATTTAAGGGACACCGTACTCGACACAGAGAGAACAAATTATTTGATAAAGTAGTTACATTAATAACATAACCTTAAAAGACTAAATGTGTGAATCCTACTAATATTCATGTAAAAACAAATGAACAGATTTGCATGAAACTTGGCACACAGATAGATCACATACCCTGGAATAACATATTATAGGTTACTTTTTATCCCGAAAAAACTTGAGATACCTCGGGAACGCGGGTGAAACCGCGGGGCGGAAGCTAGTGGATAAATAAGACGGAGAATTGGGCTTCGCCACTGTTTCATATTAATAAGCCGGATGGTACAATTCCTATATGCGCTGATTATATTAATAAGTCAACATTAAACCCGTCTTATTGGTCGAACGTTATCCGTTGCCTAGGTTAGAAGACAAGCTGGTAAGTTCTAATGGAGCACAATTGATTTGTCTCATGCTTATAACCAAAATTCAGCTGGATAACTCTAGTATTTATACGGTAATTAACACATCGTGGTCATTTCAAGTACAAACGGTTAGATTGGCAACATATTTTCAGCTTTTGCTTGTAGGAATTGAATTGATACACAATTCAAATAATTTCGGTCATGCATGAAAAAGGTTAAACTGCCTCTAGAATAAAGAATGAAAACGGATAGAAAGCTAAGGAAAAATTAAGTTTTTATATCTGTTTACACTATGTGAAATTTTACGACAAAGAGCTTTTGCTTGTACAGAGAAAACTTAATACAACGTAAGCTTGAATTTCGATAACCTTTTTAGTGGAGGCCTAAATTTCGTACGAAATACTTTAGATACCACATTATGTACGACAATCCTATTTTATAAGGTACTTCTGAGAAAATAAAAATCGTATGCAATTTGATAGCGTGCTAAGTTAAAACAAATTTCGCTACCTGAGAAAAATCTAGGTAAGTGGAGATAATGTTAGTGAAAGTCGAATATAGTTCTTAATTACTAATATATTGATGATTCTAGATTTTGTTATTGGTAGGTATTTGTTGACTCTAAAAAAAGGAGGAGATTATTAATTCTGTTGTATGTATTTTTTTTATGTTTATTCACCCTTAACTTTTTTGTTTATGAACCGATTTTTATAATTATTTTTGCATTGGGTTCAGTATAGCTCTAAAGTGGTCCCATTTTATTGTCTTTGAAGGAGGTTTTACTCTTTTTGTTCAATGTTGACTTTATCTAATTTTTCAACATTTCTTGGGAATTGTATTTTTATTTCTTATATGACAAACTAGATAGGCAATGAAAGTATTTACCTATACAATTATGTGCACAATAAAAATTTCGAAAGCATTTTATTTTTCATGTACGAGTAGGTTTCATTATCATCATCTTTACACTTGACTAAGTAAGCAGCTACGTGAGAAAACTAGTCTGTGTGGATCGCACATATATAATACTGATTTATGTATCGGAAACATGAATAGGAGAACAAACGAGGAAGTTTGAAAGTAGCACCAGTAAATCAAAAGTTGAGAGGAAAACGTTTAAATTACCATAGGAAAGGATCAAAGCCATGTGACTGAAAGAGTTATGAATATAAAAGTAGATGGGTGAATTATGTGAAGGACAATATCAGTAAAATGGAGTGTATTGACGGTGGATGATGTACCGATTAAATTAATTGTGGGCTTATTTTATTTCCTCACTAGCTTGCCCCCGCGTTCCCGAGATTCATGATTTCCCGGGATAAAAAGTAGCTTATGTTCTTCTCCATAACATATACTATCTGCGTGCCAAATTTCATCGCGATCGGTTGAGAGGTTTAAGCGGGAAAGCGTAACAGACAGACAGACAGAGTTACTTTCGCATTTATAATATTAGTAGGGATTCAGCTGGAATAATGAACCTAGCTGTTTGAAACCCAAATAGAGCGAGGACCGTCGTTTCTCTATCGATACGCATAAAACATCATGTCATAATTTAGTGTTGCATAATTTTACTTATCCTAATAATGAGCAAGCATAATAATAATTTTATAAACATATACTACCGATGCAAAACAAGCATCTTCATCTAGCTTACTGACACAGGATAGTATCTAGATTATATTACCTAAATTATCTTAGAACTTTTATAAGCTACCATAATAGTCCAAAATAATTAAACCAAAAATAATGCCTAAAAGAAAAAATATTAGAAAAAAAGAGAAAAAAAAGATGAAAACCTAAATGTTTGATTGAAGGAATGTAAAAATAGCACGGAAAGCATTGCGAGAGCATCTTACTGACATTAGACCCGAATTCAAAAACTACCGCAACATAATATTATTGTCATACTTACGCGAATTAATTCAATGTAATGCTGCTAGTCTTCTTGGTACGTTGGAAAGTTTAGTAAATAAAACATTAGGTACTGTATAATAATTCTAGCAATTTATATGCCTAGCAAAGTGACGATAACTTTTACTAAGCCACAGCATTACTTACGATAAGACGAGGGCTTATGAGTTGTACGTTTGGCCTAATTCTGATTCCCTCACAATGATTTTTACCAAGCTATAGAGCCTGAATTAATATTAAATTGTAAACAAGTCCAAGAAGCGATTAACGCTTTTAGTTCAATTATATACTGTGAAAACGATTATGTTTAACAGTCTACGATAAATATAATGTAATTAGTAACCTATTCTATGTATTTAATTCGCCTATTTAATAGGAATCTTTTAAATAGGCGAATTGATCAGTCACTAATAGACATTTTAAAAGGGAAAGGTTCATTTCATCCGTTGGTAATCAAACGAGCTACAGGAGCGTGTTATTGAAAACAGATAAAAATAATTATACCCGTCTTACAGAGAGAAAAAGTACGTAAGGATAGGTACTCTTTATTATTTATTTATTTAATGCGATTACAAATTACACTTAAATAGGTGGATTAAATAGTTATTTTAGTACCAATAAAAATAATAATGGGCTAATTACGAAAACAGATAACCTGAATTCGAATTTTCTGATTGTAGGTAGATATACTCATAATTTTTTGATAATTTAATTGTTCAAGTACATAACTTAAAATATTTTCTACTTGATATTTGAATTGATTCTAATGGGAAGGTGAGTAGATTAAAGACATTTTGCTTATCGATCTTTTTTGGAATTTCGACAAAGTAAAATTTATTTACGACGTTTTATTTTCGTGTTCGACTTTATTATCTATTTATCTATGTTGTTCACTCACTGTATAGGTCATATGTCAGTGAACAAAACATTGTAAGTGAATTAATTAAGTGCTTATTAGTATCTAATTTGCAAATTAAGCATATTATTTTGCAATATAGGTAGATATACACCAAAAGAAAACATTTATTCTAAGTTCTTGAAATAGAGTTTCCTTCTAAGATAAGCAATTTTCCTAAATTATAATACATGTTAATATTCTTAAAATTATTACTTAATTGACTTATTGTTCTGACCAACAAATAGCAGTCTGGAATTGAATTTCGTTTAAATTTAATGAGGTTACCTACTTTTTTACATGGACGAAATATATCACAAAGAAACACTCGAATAACTTTTTTACAATGGCGTTGGGTGAATTCAATTCTATTGAGATTGTATAAAATCTTCTGATTGGTAATATTAATTGGCATACATAGGTATTTATTTCAATCAGCGCTCTTGCAATATCTAAAGTCAAATAGACTCCCAGCATTTTTTTTATTACAGTAGGCAGGTTCTACTTGTTCTGGTTGATTTTTTGTGTAGTTGTAAACAAATGATTCCAATAAAATTATGAACATGTAAAAATTACGATCATTTATCATTGTCAACTGCAGATATGAACGCGTTTCTCATCATGTTCTAAAGCTTCCAAGTCATTCCTTTCATGAGGATTTTAACAGATAAACTGTTCGAATCTCGAGCTTTATTTAATGCTTCGTAGAGCACATTGGAAGTGATTTCTCACCGTTCTCATCTTTACTTACACTTACTACGACTTGACAAGCCAGTTGGCGCAGTTGGTTAAGACACCACCTATCACGCCGCTGGTCATGGGTTCGATTCCCATCCAGGACAAACATTTGTGTGCATGAACATGTCTGTTTGTCCTGTAACTGGGTGTAATTATTTATATAAGTATGTATTTACAAAAAAAGTAGTATATGTAGTTTAACAGTTATCTGGTTTCCATAGTACAAGCTCTGCTTAGTTTGGGATCAGATAACCGTGTGTGAAGACTGTCCCAGGATATTTATTTTATTATTTATTTACTCCTGCTATGAGTTATCATAGACCTACTTCTATCATTTATACTAGGATTACTATGCCTATTAGTGGAGCCTATAATTTATAACTAACTATATTTTAATTTCATTCTATCCTAATTTAATTTTGTAATCTGATTTAAATGCAACAGATTAACGTATTTAACTACTTTCTATGATTATGATTACCTGATACCTAAATAATTATGAAATTAATTAATGTCATTGAAATGTACCTACTACATGTTGGTAATTTCTACGTTTGACCTACTTATATCACTTTTTCTATAAGAAGATATATAATAATCCCCTTGAACGACACGAATGGAGTTGGTGTTTGACAAATAAAAAGGCGACTTAATTTTTATTCCTTTCGTAGGTGTTTTATTATATTTACTTCCAGAAAGCGTGATTGTAATAAACTTTGGAGTATTAAATTCGCATACCTATATCAAACAACTCTTTTCCACTTACTGTTACTGGTAGCATTTATATTTTTTATGAACGAAACACATTTTATTACCCGAGTAATAAAAAGTTAATAATCCGAATCTCAATAATCTCTTTGTGTTTTATATGAAGTGTCGATTGGTTGATATCTTATATGTATATTTAACTAACAAATTAAATGTTTTTAATAAAATCTACCACAAAATACCTAAGAATACAATGTATTTTATGTTTTAAAACATTTGTTCTACTTTTCACCGGGAAATTGAACATGTATTTACATAAAGATATGATTTTAATTGAAACGATATATAAATAATAATATTCTTCAATTTAAAAGCTATATCGAACATAAGTTATAGGGTGTCTTTGATCCCGTGGATGATTGGTAGGGTTTAGGTACGCCCCTATAGTTATTAGTCTTTCGAGCCTGTTTAATTATGCCTTTTGTGATAGAGACCGTGTGAAGATCCAAAGCCGATTTGCTCCTACTTTATCTTCAAAACATACTCTTTAAGCCCTCGACACTTTAGTTGGCTGGTTGCTAGCAATTTTGCCAATCGGCAGTAACTTAACGATTTTTTTATGATGACTTTTTAATCACCGACCAATTATTTTCTACGTATTAGATACCATTAAAAGATTCTATTATTGAAAATAAAAAAAGCAAATTTATCAATCCCGCGTTGTTAGGTATGTAGGTACTAAGGAAAAATTTGCAATTTATACTATTATGACAGTTTAGTTATCAATTAAATGCAGGAGAAGACGAAGAAAATGTGGGGCCGTAACGTATACGATGTACAGTGTCCATAAATGTAGTTTTTTTTGTAGGTAGGTACTTTGTGATGCTATATTTCACTACCTTCAAAGATCATAGGTATATAATTCAGGATGATGATTAAAAAGTCATCTTGTATAATAGGTAGGTAGATTATATTTTGTATATTTGTTGTAATTTTTTTTTTTCGTTTATCGCTATTACCAAAGAGTAAGAGTAATTTATTTGTTTAACTATTTACATTTTTAAATAATAATTTAATACTAACCTAACTACTAAACAAACTAACTACTTATAAATGTAACTAAAAATAAATTAATTGTAATTATATTTATTTACCTACTGCAAACATATACTTACATTATGTAATTTGAACGATTAAAAATTCTATCCATGGTTAGATAAGTGCGAACAGCTATAAACCTGAATTTAATATAAAGGGATGAACTTCAGGGATTGTTTGATCAGAGAATTCTCTCTTTGTGGGTTCCGGGTCGGCTTCGTGACTTAAATTAGTTTTAAAAGTTAGAAGTTGTTGTTTGCATATGCCTTCGATTGTTATAAAAAATATGTGTAAGAATTGATAATAATAAAAAAACAACAAACTGTTATTATTTACCTACTACATAAAGCCAACAAATATAAGCTACCACTTCTTAATCTAATCGTAATAACGAAGCATGTCGAATAGGTACATAATGTATATACATATTCATATATACTTCATAAGGTTCTGGGTTTTTCACACCTTACCCTATTTAATATAAATTAGCTATTAAGTTTCCTCAATAAGGGAAATTATTACCCCTGCTTCTATACGTCTCACATATTCTAGTAGAGCAATCATTGATTATTGGGTCAGACAAAAGATCGTATCATAACTAACTTGAAGACTTTGGCCTAAGATATATTTTGTCACATTTGTCTGAACTACCCACCCACTGAGCAATGAAGCTCAATAAAACTATCTCATCTGAAATAACATTCTTTTGACCTTGACCTAAAGTTCCAATTACCTACAATCGAATATTTCAGCATGTTTATCTTTGGCGGCATACATGAATAAATTAGCCATAGTACCTATTACTTCATAACTATGTAGTTATTTATTATTCAAAGCATAACTTCGAATATTACTCTATATTAAGTATAAAATAATAACAACAGTATCGAAAAACATATTTTAATAACGCTACTAATCTCATTACTTTTTACAACATCAAACAAATATACATCATAGCAAAATCTTATAGTAAAATATAGCTACACTTATCATTTTTATACACTATAATCTTTAAAGTTCACTTGTGCTCTTAATCGTTTACGTTGTAAACATGCCGCACAAGTAGGTTGTCTCATTTCAAAGTTTTCTTGTCTTATAGTCCTGTTCATTGCTGTAGTTTTACGCACGGGTTATAATAAACTAACGTTATGTCCGTTGGAGTATTTTGCTGACGAGCGTAGTGACCTTATGGTGGTCAGTCTTACTGATGACGTGTTGTTATCACCACGACGAAGTAATGACGCATGATGCCCTCCGGATTCTCTGCGGAGATAACATTTAACATTAAAAGTCAGCAAAGCTTCACAAAGGTCGACCTAAATAAATGTTTAGAGATAATTAGTTAAGCATTGTGTAGGGTCTTTGTAAGCGTCCTTACTTTAAAACATGTTTGGATTGGGTTGGTAACATTTTGATAAATTATTTGAATATTTCAAAAAGCCTCTCAAAACATTAAAATGAAACTTTTGTTTAATATGAGCCTTTCGGTTAAATCGTACCTACCTGTGTAGATACGGTTTAAAAGAAAAACAAAAAAAATATCACAATTAACATTAATTTTAGAACATAGTTTCATAGACTGAAATAAATGACTTCAGGAACCAGATCCCTACGAGTTGCTAACCTCGTATGTTTATCAAGATTATATTACACTAGCTATTTTAAGAGGTTTCACATGCTTTCCCGGGATAATAAAGGTTTTATGTGTATCTCCATGACTCTTTCATGTTGGCCTTAGAAACGTAGTTTTACTTCTTAGCAGTCAAAGGAATTGTTTTTATTAGTGGATAAATTGTACTAGCCTCTATGACTATACGCATAATATTTTCATCAAATTCCGAGATAATAGGTCTGTTACATATTTATATTCGACCCATTTTGGGGACAATTATGATAAAATCTTGCGATACAAATTCGACCGTATTTACACCCAAATTACGTATTGCAATTTGTTTCCAAAAAATAGTTTTATAATATTTTATTTTTTATATTATCATATACCTATCACTATCAAGGGTCAAATCGTTGAAATTGATGACCATGTCTAACAAAACATATGCATAATTATATAGTTACGAATACGACTCTCGAATGCTGGGGATCTGCTGCTAAGCTAAAGTTATAAAATTATATACAATATAAAACAGAGTAATCAAAATATTATTTAAATATGACTATTTTACGTAATATGATAGAGATTTAATCTTAGGAAATATCTCAAACTCAAAACTCAAACTCATATAGGTATATACAGTTTAGGCACTTTATGAATGTCAATAGTTACAATTACTACAATAGACACCACCGGTTCAGAATATACTTAAACTGAAAACTATATTTTGTAAATTTAGTGTTAGGGTTATATTAATTTTTAGTTATAAATATTTAATGTAATAAAGATGAACTGAAAAATGTACGACCTATTTGCTGTTCAAAAAAGTACTGATAAAACGGATGGATAAAACTATTGTGTGTGCTACCTTATTTTCCGCCTCTACTAGGTATTTTGTTTATTTTACATTGCATAATAAGCTTATTATTCCCCTACGCTAAATAGGAAGGATTTAAAAAATATAATTAATTAATTTACTTTTAAAAGATAAAAAAATTTAAAACCTTTAATCATATTTTGATCCTTATTTCCTTTGTTATTTTATACGTGAAATTTTTAATTAATACATATAAAACATCAAAGCATCAAACCGTATAAAATAAGTATCGGATTAACATGTACCTACCTATATTTTACGTTACCTTTTTTATATAAAACATTTGTGGGCAATCCATCAAGCTATAACATATATATTCTGCCGTTTAGATACCAAAATTATCTTGTGTCAGAGAGATTGTCGACACGTCTCTTGCGATTTAATAGAGACGTCCGATTAGGTATGTTTTTATACCTAAACCTTTTTAATTCTATGACATAAATACTTAGCATATCCATGTTTATTTTTTGTTTTGTTTTTGGATTCATGATCAACACGAGCTATTTATTTATTTATTTATTTATTTAATAGAATCACCAACAAGAATGGTACACTACACTTACTAATAAAAAGCAATACACTACAAGGATACAATAAACTGAGTACCACCTTAATTAAAGGTGATCACGGCATGCACTAAAACAGATCCATGTAAATAAACATCTTAATACTAAGTGAACAAACATTCAATGAAGACTAACTTATAAATATAAATTTAAAAAATTAAAAAACCTCATCAATATATAAGAGATTAACAAAAATATAAGTAGGAAACTTATCTAAAATCAGCCCAGTAAATTAGTTTTGAATTTTGACAAATTATCGGAAAAAATATCTATATCTAAAATTTTGAATTTACTATTATATAATCTTACACAACGGTTTATCGGAGAGTTATAGCCAAGGTTGCTTTTGGATAATTTGTGGACAAAAGGTGTGAATTTAGACAGCCGAGGGAGACGATTAGGAGCACTGATATTTATACTGCTTAATAACACAGGACAATCCAAGTGACTGTTAACCAATTTAAAAAGAAATACAAGATCTAGAAAAGCTCTTCTCTCAAAAAGTGGCCTAAGTCCAAAGTGTTTAAGACGATCCACATAATGAGGAAGCCTTTTGGCCATGTTACAGCTATATGATAAATGCCAAAGAAAACGTTTTTGAATACGTTCCATGCGCTTAATATATACGTCATAGTGTGGGTTCCATACTGTACTACAATATTCTAGATTGGACCTTACTAATGCATTGTAAATATGTATCTTACTAGACGGCTTTTTAAAATCTTTTATATTACGTAGTACGAAACCCAACATTCTAAAACTTTTAGATGCTATATTATCGATATGTATATGAAATCGCATAGCACTATCCATAGTGACTCCCAAATCACGTATATTACAAACTTGCTTGAGTAATTGATTATCCAGTGTATAGCAACCAGGACTTACAAGCTTATTTCTAGTAAACTGTATGTATTGACATTTATCTATATTTAGGTTCATTTTATTTTGAGAACACCAATTAGTCAAACGATCAAGATCTTCTTGTAAACGGATTCGGTCGTCTGGAAAACATATGGGTTTAACAATTTTCAAATCGTCAGCGTAGAGGTATAATTTAGAATTTTGAAAACAATGTGTTATATCATTTATAAAAATATTGAAAAATATTGGTCCCAAATGAGAGCCCTGAGGTACACCGGATGAAGGATAAAAATGTCCAGACTTATGACTTTTTGCTACCACAGTTAAGGTTCTGTTTGTTAGATAAGAGGAACACCATTTTAAAACGTTACCGGAGATACCTAAAGCTAAAAGTTTAGAAAGCAAAATATCATGATCAACTCGATCAAACGCTTTACTAAAATCTGTGTATATAACATCCACAGGGGTTTTAGCATCGACAAACTTTATAATTTCTTCTGTAAAAGATATCAGATTAGAACTAGTTGACCTAGACTTGATAAATCCATGCTGATGCTCAGAGATACTTTGTTTGACATAAAAGTTAATGATAGGGCATATCAAGGACTCAAAAACTTTTGCGAAAATAGAAAGTATTGAAATAGGTCTGTAATTTTGGACGGAGTTTATATCACCAGTTTTAAAGATGGGGATAATATGAGCTGCCTTCCATGCACTAGGAAATACACCAATCGAAAGAGATTTATTAAAAATGAGATGTAGTGGGCAAGCAAGTTCTTTAGCACATTTAGAAACAAACATCGCGGGTATACCATCGGGTCCCGCCCCTTTTGTGGTATCAAGTCTTTTTAAAGCCAAGGTGATAGTTCTTTTAGAGATATCAATAACACTTAGGTTGTTTGATGTCATAGCATGGTTAATAACATTAGAAACTTGGTGGTATGATTTAGTGATATTGTAAACGGACGAAAAATTGCGAGCAAAGAGGTCACATATATCAGGTCCATTACTTGCCACTTTGTTATCTAGATACATCAGTGCAGGTAAGTCGACGTCCTTATTATTATTTTTAATAAACGACCAGAACAATTTAGGGTTCGAAGTAATGCTATCTTCAAGACGCTTAAGGTATTGTCTGTAACAAATGTTGTGTAATTTGTCACATCTACTTTTAAGAATTTTAAGTTGTAACATATCTAGTGGATTTCCATATTTGCCAACCCTAATACGGTACCGGTTTTTTCTCTCAATAGTCTAATTAAATCATTAGAAAACCATGCTGGTATTTTATTAGATCTCTTCCTTCCTTTAGGAACGTGTAAATCAATTATAGATTGAATTTCAGAATAAAATAAAACTACCATCTCATCCACAGAACTACAATTAGAAAAAATGCCATCCCAATTTGTATTTTCAATCGAAGTTCGAATTTTAACATAATCAGCTTTAAAATAGTTATACCGCTGACTGCTAAGAGGTTTCAAGTACCTTTTGTCTTCTAAATTAATGAAAAATTGTAGAGGAGGGTGAAGGGGATCAATTATACTTAGGATATCAGTACCTACACTTAAGTTAGAAACTGCCATATTGGCAAGCACTAGGTCAAGTATTTTGTTTTTATTATTAAGGATATTGTTAAACTGATTAAGATTGTTCAGAGCGATGAAATCCAAAAGAGAATCTGCAAAAGCGCTCCTATAAGAAGAAGTATTGTTCCAGTCTATATTACTTAGATTAAAATCCCCCATTATTATTGTTTTTCCAATTTTATCCATTACTTTATTTGTGTTATCTATAAAATGTTCTAATATATGTTTTTTAATGGGAGGTGGTAGATAAATTGCGCATAAATATAATTTGTCTTTCTTTCCTGAAAAATCAAGATCCATCGAGATCCACAAATCTTCACAGTTGCTCTCGAGCTGGTATTCTCGTTTGGAATTAAGTGATTTCAAGACTGCTACAAGAACCCCGCCACCTGACTTATTTGAATGGAAACCACTAGTAACTCTGTCACGTCTATAAACCATGTAACGATTATCAAATAATTCACTATCTAGAACACTACTACCAAGCCATGTTTCACTGAGCACAATAATGTCATAGTGATTACAGGCAACATTATTATATAATTCCGTGGTTTTAGTATTTAAGCCTCTAACATTTTGGTAATAAACATGTAACAAATTGAATATGAATTTTAAAGGTTATAAAATAATAACATGATTAAGACAATTATGTTTATATTAACCTAGTTTTACTATAGAGTCCATATCACGAATGAGAATTGGTGGGGATGTTTCAGTTTGACGGAGGAAAATACGTCCGCTGCGAACCCAAACAAATTTGAATCCGAGTTCCTTCGCTTTTTGGCGAGCTGCAGCGTGTAGTTGCTTATTTTCCGGTGAGAGGTGTTCCACAACGTAGATAGGTGATTGAAAAGATTGAATATCATTGATCTTCTAACATACAAATATTTGAAAATTACAAAGAAAAAACAACAGAAAGTAAAGATCTGGCATTCCAGGAACGATAACGTGAAACACCATAAAATATCATAACGTTGACCTTCCTCGATTCCCAGAAGTGGTATGGTTTCAAAAGATTTTCAAATACCTACTCTGTATACAAACTGACATTTTTGCCCTTTGAACTAAGCGTAAGAACCCATAATAACACTCTATGGATATTGCCACGTTTACGATTATTATGTCGAAAAACTTGAAATATATTTTCTCAGGGGTTTCCTTTAGCAATAGTCATGATAAAATATACCCTTAATATAATTTAAGGAATTCGAGGGTGGAGACTATAAAGAACATGCCACGAATAGTAATGATGCCTTGGTTACGCGAGATAAAATCAGGAAGAGAAACACAAACTAACTTTGAAGGCGAAAGAACTTTAGATTTCTACTACATTTTAGTAACAAAGTCATACATATTTCATGTCATTATAATTATTAATTTATTAATATGTGGTCATAATGGGTAGCTAAGTAATATTGTGGTTATGGTAACCAAACCATAGCACGGTGGTTTGTAGAGTACCCGCCTGCCTGGCGGGTACCACCCTAATGTTGAAAATCTGTCGCCAAGCACCTTCCAGTGTGTTCCGACTGCTGCAGTCAGAGACTCAGATCCCTTCTAGGCTCTGTGCGCTTTCCATTAATGGCCAACTCATCACTGGCCACATAGACCTATACCTACACACTAAAAACAAGAACTGGACAAGTGGTAAGTCTGACACGCGCTCCGAGGTTTCCGTAAAAACCTATTTTTTTGTAATATGGAACCCTTAAAAAGTGGAACATCACTATCAGAATGAACTTTTAGCTACTTTGTAATAAATGGTACCTAACAAGACGGGTATAGAAAATATTCTAACATCGACTACATATTACGTTCACGCTCGGCATGGTATCCCAAAGCACAACCATATCTGTCAAATAATTTATATCATCATGAGTATTGATTATGTCCTAAAGTTGTCCTAAAATTGTGTCACTTCTATTTGAACGCTTTAATTTACAGTTTTTGAATAGACAAACCATCGGCAGTGGCAGAAAAAATATAGGATATATTTTTTATTTGCGAAAAGTTCTATTCTCTACTTATGGCTGACCCCACTCGGGTCAAGTCATAAAAATACGATGGATTTAGACAGATTTTTGACGAATCCTTTCATCTTTTTGCCTACAAACACCTACATAATATATGTTATGGTTAAGTTCATAACGTTTCAATTGTATTGATTAAAATTAAACATCCCCGCACTTTGCTCTCTTTGGCTCACCAGATATACATGTGAATCTAGGATTACACCAAAAACACGGAATTAGATTAACTACAGTTTGTTTTGGTTACATTATGATTTTAACAATAATTTTTATGTTCGCTCCTCTTTAAATTCCACCTGCGGGCGCCTAAGCTTTGATTGAGTACACGGTTGAATGGACGAATCATCAAGGTTATAATAAGTACCTGTTTACGTTGAAATAATTAATGCAAAACCAAACATATTACCCACCGTAAATCATCTGATTCGTTAACCTTTTCTATCTTACTCCACAGTAATAGGTAATATAAGCTAGAGGGGCTGTTTTATTACATGGATCGGCATATCCGGAGAAAGACGAGGGTGTGGTTCGATAAGACGCTATATGCGACCCTAATACTTTATTGCATTAGATATTTGTAATGCTTCCATTAGCACTTTATTTTTTTGTATGAGATTTTTATAGAGTAAAGATTATTTGGTGAGTGAATAAATTTGTTTTAGTGATGTCATCATCATCATCATTATCAGCCGAAAGACATCTACTGGTGGACAAAAGGTCTTGCGCTACCCGCATCCAGCGGTTTCCCGCGACCTTCACAAGATGGTCGGTCCACCTTGTTATGGCCTTAATCTTCTGGTTCACGCTCGCCACTCGAGAATCTTTCTGCCCCTGCGGCCGTCGGTTCTACGAGCGATGTGCCCCACCCAATGCCACTTCAGTTTGGAAATTCTTCGGGCTATGTCAGTTACTCTGGTTCGCCTGCGTATCTTATCATTTCTGATTCGATCTCACAGGGAAACTCCGAGCATAGCTCTCTCATTTCTCATTGCTCTTTGGGTGACCTTGAGCCTTCATAATATGAGGTCCATCGTAAGCGACCACGTCTCTGCTCCGTAAGTCATCACTGGCATCATCAAGTTGAGACACTGCGGTATGATATTACGTAGCTTTCTGGACGCTCTGCCCAGCCGAGTTGGAAATTATGTATCTTACTAGTAGGCTAGTAGTTTAATTTCAAAATGGAGGATTCGTATGAATGGCACAGGCGTGTTAATAAAGAAACATTATCACCCATTTTTTACAAAAATATAATAATATATAATAAATATTGTTTATACCAATGTCTGTCACGACTATTTGCCAATAAGTATATTATTATACTTGTATGATATTGTAATATTTCTTATACTACCAATTTCCCCAAAGTTTTTCTTACGTTCCAGAGGCAGCTAATGGTTTTTTTGCATCGGGTAAAGGTACCTACTTTATATGGTAATCCATCAATCTATCTATTTCGTGGGCCTGAGCAGCACACGTACACACACTGTTATTACATCTTTTGCGACTTACGATCTATACGTATACCTACATTATTACTTGTTCTGACTGACTGACTGATTCATCAACGTACAGTTCAAAACACTGGACGGATCGGGCTGAAATTTGGCATACATATAGCTATTAGGTATGACGTAGCTATCCGTTAAGAAAGGATTTCTAAAAATTCAATCTTTATGGAGGTAAAATATATTATAAAGCTAGCAGATATATAGGTAATATAGGGTTACCTATCACTGTGCCGATGAGACTTCTTTTTCTTCGGCCACAAGTGGAAGGCGCCGTATATAACAGGGTTGACTAGGCTGTTTGACATTCCGAAGAAGAATATTCCGGAGAGTAATTCTTCGCTTTGCTGAAAAGTAAAAAGGAAGCGTATAAATTGTGTGAGAAATCACAAGGGATAATTTTAGAAAATTATCACAAAATACATACATATTACAATCTAGATACCTATTATAATATAATAATTTAGGTATGTAATGGTGACAATAACAGTATTCCTTAGCAATATAAACACTATAGAGTAGGTAAACTGTCGTATTGTATAGTTAGATCAATAAAGTACCTAATTCAATAAACGTGATGGAACTTTATTCATACAATGGTGATGAATGCGTAAGTTCTGAGTTCGATTCTCGATTAAACTTTAGTGATTGGTTCAATTTCCGGGATATTGCGATAAACCGAGCACTTTGACATTGGATCGGAAATTGAAACATTAATTCAAAGAAATGAAAGCTTATTTAATTAATTTTATTACAAATTGCTACGAGTATGCCTTAAATTATAGTGGATTCAATAAATAATTGTTGTAATTGATTAAATTTAAACTTAATTAAACTGAATGACTTTAATTTGCAAATAAATCATAGAAGATACAAAACGATTAATGTATTAGATATCTATCGGGTCATTGTGGGTATAGTAGGACGAAAGGGCAAGTAGGGGTAGTCTTAAAAAAATATTTTGGATTGGAAAAAACAAAAATATTTCCATAAAAATATCAATAAACTATTTTCTCTTGACTGGCCATAAGTAAAGTTCAGAAAGAAGTAGGTAGCTACCTACCATGTCCATGTCAGTTCAATGAATGCGGTGGTGCATAGCAATAACACTCTATCCGGTCTATCAATTGGTTTCCAGATTATATAAAAAATATAATACAACATACAAAAAAACTCGAAAATCGCTGTATCATAAAATATATCAAACAAACCATCCAGTACAAACATTTGTGTGCATGAACATGTCTGCTTGTCCTGTGTCTGGGTGTAATTATCTATTTAAGTATGTATTTACAAAAAAGTAGTATATGTAGTATATCAGTTATCTGGTTTCCATAGTACAAGCTCTGCTTAGTTTGGGATCAGATAACCTTTATTATTGTATAATAATATACTTATTGGCAAAATGTGAAAAGGTTATCTGATCCCAAACTAAGCAGAGCTTGTACTATGGAAACCAGATAACCGTGTGTGAAGAATGTCCCAGGATAATTATTTATTTATTTATATACTATTTCTTCATGTATAATACCTACACTTGAAAACTTTTATTATTTATACGAGTAATAGGTACATACCTACTTATATTTTTTTATATTCCTGGAAATACATTTTTTATGTTTTATTAATACAGTTTGGGTCTTAAAGTTGGAGACGTGGTTATGTTTTCTTTTTACATACTTAGTGACAAAGTTTGATATTTTTTTTTGTATCTTGCATTAAAGTCACGTTCGCATTACTAAACCAAAAACCCTAACTCATACTAAAGTTTCTACTCTTATAAGACTGGATACCTATATTAAAAAGCCTCCAACTTTTTAAAGTGGCTTGACTCCTTTCAGAAACTTTTGGGTTCCATCTTTCAAACCATATTTCGAATATATAAAGTGCTCTTCAGTATTTTAGTATTACATAGTACTTAATTTCTTATAGGGATGTGGTGAAATTTGTAATTTGTATAATTACTTATATTACCTACAGATTCAAAAACACAGACTTCAAATGTACCTACCTACTTTAAGTAGGTACATTTCAAGTCTGTTTGAATCCTATATTCTCGTGACTCAATTATGCATCAATAACTAAATGGATTTTGATAAAATTTGGCTCATAAGTAGATACTTAGATGGAATAAACATATTGGATATTTTTCTATCCCGGGAACATGAAATATCCCTCGAGAATACGGATGAAACCGCACAGAGTGGATTCTAGTTTGAATTAGTTCTGACAGTGTTTAACTAAATAAAACTATTCGCTATACCGGGGGAATATTTCGCGTACGTTTATCAAAGTTACACCCACATTATATTCCGAGTTTTTTAAAATCAACCAACATCCAGTTTTACATCTCAAAATAAAAACTAATATTATAGCTAATTTACTTACATCTTTATTAGGATTCAAAAATGTAAAAATTATCATCATAACGTAGTAGGGAGTCCACCACACCAAGAAAGCGGCCACAATAACGACGGACATCCTCAAAGATTTCATTTTTGCTCTATCTATGAGCCGCCTCCTGTTCATATCCGGTGTAAAATATTTCTCCGGCCTCATCACTTCTGGTTTAAATACCTTTTCGCTTTCTGTAAATAATTTAAGTAATTATAAACACGTTAACCTACAAAAACTTTGTAATTACCATGAAAACTTTAACTTTGGACTTAAGGCAAAAGTTCTGTCATTCCAAAATTTTCCCTGAAACAGTAACAACTTAATGTAAAGCTGCTATCATTGTAATATTTTATAGTAAAACATAAGTTGTGTAAAGTAGAATTACTCTTTTGGGAGATTTATCCGAGTCTATTTATTAAATCGTCAAATGTGTCCTCATTCTGGGGATATTTATTATTTGCCATTACAACGTTCCTTGGATTGTTGTTAACTGCATGTATATTATTATTATTATGGACTACCTACTGCTCACATTTAGGGCAAGTGCACTCTCATCAAAATATACAGTAGTTAGCTACATAATAAAGTACCTATATTTGTGATAGTAAAAGAAGTAAAATTATATATATATATATTCATCCTCATCTATTATATAAAAGAGTAGCGGTTTTTTGGGTAAACATCCCCCTGCCCACACCGCTGAACCGATTAATGTGAAATTTGGCATGTGCATAGATTTTGTCACGTAGACCCCATTTAAGAAGCGATTTTTCGAAATTCCTTTCCGCAGTGGTGGAAACGGGCCCTTTGTGCGATTTTAAGAATCTTAATATCTCTGGAACCATAAGGTCTAGGAGTCTGAAATTTTTAATGTAGCTTTTTCAGTAAAAAATATTAGATATGGGTGCGAGCGTTTCTCAAACTTTTGTCTATGGGAGGAAAATTTAAAAAAATAAGGGATTTGCTTTGTTTCCGTTAAACCTTGATAACTTTGTGAGTTTGAATGTTACAAACTCAAAATTTATATTGTAGGTAGTTTAATAATACTGCTAAAATATATTTTCGGCGTTTCTCAAACTTTTTTTCTTCGAGGAAGATATTACCGATGGAAATTATGCATTTTTCAAACTCTTATATCTCTGCAACGGCTGAAGATAGGCAAATGAAATTTCGTATACGCGTTATGCTATACAAATACTACAAATTTCAATTTGATGTTTGTCAAAGTTTTGCCCATAGACAAAGTAAAAATGTTGAAAATTTACTTTTAACATCCTGTTTTTCTCAGTTAATATTCATAGCAGAAGCTTGATTTTTGGAATATAATTTTTTTACAGTATTTGTTTTGAAATGTACTGTTAAGTTTCTCAAACTTTTCATGCGGCATAAAGTTATAAAGGGTGAAATATCCAATTTTTGCACTTTAATATTTTTGTAATGGCTCAAGCTAGGGACCTTAAATTTGGAATATAAACTATTTAATACAATTGAAACAATATTCAAATCAGTGTTTCTCAAATTTTTCATAGATGTCAATTTTATGACACCTTAAATTATTTTCTATCAACCTGTATAACGGAAGTACTTTACAACTGAGAAGCATGATTTTTTGGAAATAAGCTACTCTTAGCAAGCACTATAAGAATCCATAAGCATTTTGCAATACTATTTAGCAATGAAATGTTATAGAGGGTGGAAAATTTTATTTTTGACTTTTAGTATTTTTGCAATTACTTAAGCTAGGGTTCCAAAATTTAAAATGTAGACCATGTAACATAAATGTAACAACATGCAAATCAATAATTTAAACAAAAATGATCGTAGACAATTTTATGACCTTTTTAATTTTTTTTTATCAACCTGTATAACGCAAGAACTATTTAACTAAGAAGCATGATTTTTTGGAAATAAGCTACCTATAGCAAGCACTATAAGAATCCTAAATCATTTTGCAATACTATTTAGCAATGAAATGTTATAGAGGGCGGAAAATTGTATTTTGGCCCCTTAATATATTTGCAATTACTGTAGCTAGGGATCTAAAATTTTGGTTGTAGACCATGTAACATAATTGTAACAACATGCACATCAATAATTTCAAACTTTTTAATCATAGACAATTTTATGACATTTTTAATTTTTTTTCATCAACCTGTATAACGCTTTTCCTATTCATTTAACAACCACGAATTTCTGGTTATAAGCTACCCATAGCAAGCACTATAAGAATCCTAAAGCATTTTGTAATACTATTTAGCAATAAAATGTTATAGAGGGTGAAATATTTCATTTTTGCCCTTTAATATTTTTGCAATTACTTGAGCAAAAGATCCAAAATTTTGAATATAGACTAATTAACACAAATGTAACAACATAGAAATCAAAATTATTCTAAATTTTAGTCATAGATATTTATATGATTTTTTTTAAAAGTTTATCAGACTGTATAAAGCTACTCTATTCATATAAGTACCATATTTTATGAATTTAAGCTATCATATAGCAAGCATTGTTTATAGCACACTAAGAACCCTTCCACTCACAGTATTGTTCAACTTTCATGCCAAAATAAAGTAACAAAGCTTTAAATTTTCTTCAATATCTCAAACAAGTGATCTAAAATTTCTAAAATCAATTTAGTTTATATAAAATAACTAGCTGTTCCCCGCGGTTTTACTGGCGTTCCCGGGATTAAAAGTAGCCTATAATAACCTTCACGATAATGTAGCTTCCTATTAGTGAAACAATTTTTCGAATCGGACCAATAACTCCGGAGATTAGTGCGTTCAAATAAACACTTCAGCTTTTTTATTAGTACCTATAGATAGATAAGTTCTCATCCAAGAAATTAAAAAAAAAACAAATTTAGTAAAAATAAACCCAATACCAATTTTGAAGTAATTAGGTCCTTCCTTATTAGTATTTGTTTCTATGAAATCCGAAGGTAATATCTACAACATACTTGAAAATATTCAACGCAGTAAAGCAATAATTATCGTCAAACAAATTACGTATTAGTACAATAGTTCGGTTCTTTTCGCTATTGCTCGGGTTACATCGGACGCCGCGTCGCATCGCTCGCCCGTACTTCCCGCTTAGCGTTCTTTTTATTATTGCTCATCTCCTAAGGAGCGTGATGTTATATAGCTTATGCCCTATAACCATCCTTAATAATTGGGTTTTCAATTGCAAAAAGATTTTTCCAAATCCGACTGGTAGAACCAGAGCTTAGCGCGTTCAAACAAACAAACAAACAAACTCTTCAGCTTTATTAGATTAATAATAATCATGGATAGGTTTATGTTGGTAGTTCATGTAAATTTTTCATCAATCTGTATTGTATCGTTTAGACAATCATTATAGAAGCTGTCCTTAGTTTCTTACAAGTCCTGGAATAAAAATACCTACCTTCTTATCTCACGGGTCTACCTCTCTGCCAATTTTCATTTACCACTGTGTGAACGTTTAGAAAGAAAGAAGAAAGAAAAACCTTTATCTCCTGCATGCCATCCGAAACTTATAAATAAAAACAATATCGAACACATAAAGAATTCATTACAAAAATAAAAACTATATGAAGGCTGTTTGGCTCTGAACCTTTGACTGTTTTTTTTAACGTAACAAAAACTTAGGTATTTATTGTAATTTGTAACCAACCAGTGCATAATACATATATTTATGTAGTATTCAATCGTCAGATCAACTATACATATTCCTGGATATTAACATAGCCTAAAACCTTCCTCTAGGAACCTGAACCTAAGAGGATACCTATCTATGAAAAGCGCTTCATAATCTGTACTGTGTTTCTCAAGGTATGAGAATACAAAATTACCTACATATTATTTGGTTGGTTAAATTGAGTACGGGGTGTTCATGAACTCTAATGCGGGTGAAACCGCTGGGCGAAAGCTAGTATTATATAAAAATATATTATGCGCACAAAATTTAACATTATAATAAAAATATGTAGGTAGGTATCTGGAAAACTATTTATGGGTAATATAATATGGTTTTGACCGTTAAAGATGGTTTAATGCTCTAAGGTACGTACAAATGTGAAAGTTTGTTACTCTTTCACGGAATAACTACTGAACGGATTTGAATAAAAGGGCACGTAGATAGATCATAAACTGGAATAATATATAGCTTAGTTTTTATCTTGAAAAAACATAAGATCCTTCGGGAACGCGGATGAAACCGCAGGGCGGAAGCTAGAAATAGAATGAAACTCAATACGTAAATTATTGATCTCGTATAAATTTAATTCTCGGTTGGTAGCTTTGATAGGAGCATCTGACGGAATTCTGTCATTTGTAAGTATTTCGTTAACTTAGTTATGTTGATTAACTTTTAAATGGACCTCACAACTTCGTTTTTATAAAAATACCTACCCACAAAAAGTTTGTAATAAATTCCGTTTTCAACATTTTTAATTTTGTTTCAAAAAGTTGTGCGTACACTCACATTATTATTAAAAAAGTTTAAGTTTGCTTTGTACTGGTTAAAAAAGGATGATTTTAATTCCGAGAAGGGCTAAAATATTTTAGAGTTCATCGCTTCAACATTTTCTAGAATGTTATTTAACGAAACAAGCATCTTTAACGAGAAAGACAGACCCAATTATAAAAAGGTATATATTTATGGTATAAGAAATAATTACATAGTAAAATTTGACCCCACAAACTTCTTAATTACTAATTTAAACTTTTATATAGGTATAATTTCTTCGGCGTTTATTCTATACGTATAATAGCGTATTTTGACGATTTGTATTTTAGATCTTTAGAAAAGCAAAATATATATAATATATATTCATAGATATATACTACACATACGTGAGATGTGTAGTCTCACACGATCACTATTTACTCTGATTTGTTGCCTACCGCATTCGCCTCCGACTCCTCCAGTCCGACTAATTAAATGAATAATGGTTTTCCTGAAACATTCGATTACCTATCTAAGAACTGGTATCAGCGACTAATCAATTATAGTAAAAGCATCTGATAGCTTTTCACGATCATCAAACTTATGTTTAACTTCTGACGCACCTATTTGTTATTACCTCTCCAATATCAATTAAAATGTCAAATTAATGGTCGACGTAATCGGTACTCTATTGCTGGATATTGAAAACGTTAATGAATTTCGTTCGATCCAAACCTCAAGTGGTTACGTCAGTTGGTCCACATAATCTTTCCAAGCTTCGTAACGAATTTTTTGTCGTCTAAAAAGCTTTAAATTCCACCTAATTATAGATTTATTATTGTATTTTTGTAGCTTTCAAAGATATGTAAAATGTCATTGTTAAAAAAACCTTGAATAAATAACAGATTTGTGATCATGGATGATGATTATTTTTTTTGTGCTAGAGTAGCGCGACTGAAACATGTAAGTAGGTACCTACACTGCAAATCTGTAAAAAGTTCTGACACATCAACTAACATATGGGTACGGGAACGGTGAAGGCGACCCTCAGTACCTACATTTATTCTCTCGTTTGCTCATAGAGAATTTAAGGATTTATTTTTTTATATTGTTTTATTTTTTAGACTTACGTGCAATAGTCCTCACTGTTGAGACGTATGTCGACACAAGTATGAGTAATGGTAGTATAAACATGAATATAAGCGACAGTGTAGTATATGCTTGTTCCTGCCATCGTTCCGTGTAGAAACCATGGGTAACACATTGGTGAAATTCTTCGATAAATGGCCCTCTTGCCACTCTGAATACTACACTCTGAAACAAAAAAAAATTACCATCTTCTATTATTTTTGTGCTAAAGAGAGAAGAACAATAGGTAGGTAGGTATCTAGCGGTGAACTTATTTACGAAAAAATTAAGTTTTGTTATTACATATGTAACTTGGGTCCTAAGTCTTAGGAAACTTGAAAATTGATAACTGTTATTTGTAAATTAACATATTGAGATATTAGGACGCTATTAAAGTACATGAGTAAATAAGAAATACATAATTTGTGACAATAGGGTACTGTCCTGACAAAGCAAATCAGCTACTTTTTTATAAATGTCAAAACGATAGATTTTTATGAAATTCTGTATTATGACGTCATAGTTTCACAGCATCAAATGATCTAGTGGTTCTACTGGTATTTAAAAACTATTCTGGAGCGTATGTAATATACCGGATCGAAATATGAATCAATAAAATGAGCATGTTATTCAGTATCTCCAAAGTAATAAATAAAATTATAATAGCTCAGAATCTTATTAAAACAAGTTTAATAATAAATATTAGTAGTTTAAAAAACTAAAATTAAATAGGTAGGTATATATGTTGGAGATTAACGAAATTCTAAACGTACCTTTGAACTAAAGAGTGACGTCAAGTGTGGTAACATTGGTACAGGGTTTTAACCTTTAGGTATACTTGAACAGTTTTGCATCTTGCATAGGTACGTTATTAGGTTTCCGAAACCAAAAATATAACGACATATCATTTATCAAAATCGGTTCAGCCGTTTAATAGTTAAGAGGGAGACAGATATACCTCCATACATATACAGGCCAAACACGGCCTGTAATAATTATATAATTACTAATGTTATAAATATTACAGGAAAAATAGAGTACAGTTTTTTATTTTTTTTTAACTTACAGTGACGGCCCTTATCATTATATATACCCACGTCCTAGGAAAGTCGGAACCCTCGGTGCTCTGACTTGCACTTGGCCGACTTTTATTTATTCTTTAAGGTTGTTACCATTGTTTACTGCGTGAAAGGTTGATAATGATTTATAACGATAGAATAAGTTATTATAACACCGCCCACCTATTCTACGAGGACAGACCGTGATATTACCATTATACTATTGCAGCCTTTTAAACTCATTAAAGTGCAACAAGTAAAACCAGCAATTCTGCAAATTGTCTCAATATTACTGCTCTACCCGCCCACCATTCAAACTTTCCACTTTAACTTTGTAAGCTGGAATTTAGTTATATTTCATACCCACTAATTTTAATATTTTTTGAAACTCACGAGCAGTTTAATAGAAAAAATAAAAACGAAAATATAGTTTTTTATTAGGTAGGTACTTTGAATTTTTGCCTCAAGGTACAAATATTCGCTTGCGGTTCGATCTAATTTCAATGATTTTTTAAACTTCTTTTTATCTATGGATAAATCTATGAATTCATTGAAGGTAGAAAGCACACAATGTATTAAATCTATCTTCTCTGTCAATAAGTAGATGATGTTTGATTGTAATACAAATACACACGTCTGCTGAGGATGATTATTTATTTATTTCTCATCTAACACAAGCCCTTTGACAAAATTAATTTCCGTGTAAGAGGAGTACGTAATGTTACTTGTAATGCAGCAACTCACTATATCGGCAAAGGCTGAATGGGGTTGCCCTATTACTTAGAAAGTGCTCAAGTGTATCTAAAGGGATAAACCGCCTGTTAGGTGTAAACGCCTCAATTATTATTGTGATTAGGTACCTTATGTTAGGTATACATGCGATATCGATGTTTGTAATAGGAACTTAAATTGCGACAGAATATTAAATATTACTTAGAAACTGAAACTTTTAGACCACATTCTGTAATAAGATCGTAAATAGTGTTAGAGGTAATAGTCAACAACTAGTAACGACTATTCAGGTCCCTTTTGAAAATACATCTTCAAGGTAGGTAAGTATGAAAACATAATTTATAGTCTGTAATTTCTGATTTTGATATGATTCTAACAATATTTTGGTAAAAAACTACAAAACCTAAATTAAAGCCATTAGGTACATTTGTCTTATAGGTATTAGATTCAATTCGCAATAACTACCTACATAATTATATTTGAAATAACTCAAAGATTATGAGCCGTGATAATTTATTGTCGGTGTTGTAATCGAAAAAAAAACAGTTTTGTACTTACAACTACAAATTTCTAAATTTTTATGTTACAAAAGAAGTCAACGCATGTCACTTAAAGAATCATTATCACTGGCCAAGGTTATGCATTCTGAATCGTGTTTTAAACGCGTATATAATTTTGACATTGTCGGCTGTTCACGGCGAGGTATATTTTAAAATGTGTGAAAAATTATTCGTAATAAATTCAACTTCACGACTCTGAAACAATACCCTAATAATGTGTAAACATTTTGCAGTCTGTCACCGCCACCTGTGTTTGTCGAATGACAATGTGTACCCTTCTTCCTTAATGAGCAATCAAAAAGGAATGTGAAATATAAAAAAAATATCGATTTACGTTTCAAAATAAAGGCAAGTTACTCGATTTGATGTCATTAACAATGTTGGTTTTTTACCTATTATTATTATTTTGACCGTTCACTGTTGTACCGTAAGAATAATAATTATTTTCTAAGTTATAAAGTAAGCAATGTCATTAAATGGTTACCTACTTGAAAATGTTGGAATACAAATTACTTTGATTTCATGTTACGAGATACTTCTGTACGAGTAAACTTTTAATTGCTCCAGAACGGTAATATCACCACTTCAACTACTCAACTATGCAACATGTCTTATTTTCTATGAACTTTATTGCGAAAACATGATTTGAATAAGAAAATAATAATAATTTAAAATATGAAATTGCATAGCCACTCCCTGGGGTTTTCAGTATTAATATTATTCCGGCTGAAGCTGGCAAGCTTGCTCTATGAAATAACAGAGCTGAATATTCCTTATATGGAGGCAAATAAAAATAACAATACTTCAAATTTTCGTTACACACGTGCACCGAAATAACAGGCTTCTAATCTGATATAAAATAAATATGACTCACCTGAGGTATACTGAAAATAACACTTAACACCCAAGCAATAATGACTAGTCTGCCACTCCTTGTCGCTGTAGCCATACTTTTCATTGGATACTTCACCGCAAGCCATCTGTCTACACCGATAAGTACCAGAATAAATGTACTTAAGTACAAAGCGAACATCTGAAGAAATTTGAATAATTTGCAAGCAATGTTCCCTGCATACCATTGGACTGTAAATGACCATGCAGCTTCTCCGGCTATACAAAATACAGTTACAAGTAGATCAGCTATACTCAATTGAAAAATTAAACTATAAATTGCCGTCCATGAAGGTCTTGCTCTTCCTCTACTTCTTTTGCCTCTTTGTATGCTTATGATCGTAGCAATATTACCAAAAAATGATAGCACAGCCATAGCTGAGAGTACGCTTGCTCTAATTAAAGTGCTTTTAGTCAAAACAGGGGCATGTTCTAAGCAATTCACTTGTGTTCCATTGTAATCGAATATACGGTTTGTGACGTCATCAATCTGTGTTTCGTTTATTAATAGTGCCTCTATACACTTTTCTATAGGCCATGTGTCATAGCTGTTCAATATATTTTCAGCGGTACTATACTCTCTTCGAATAGTAAGTTCACTTGGATAGAATATGTCTTCATCATATGATGTGGTATTGTTGCCTGCGCTCTCCATGTTTCGTCATACGTGTTTAAAATTTTCTGTTTAAGATATCTGGAACAATAAATAAAAAATATAGTTAGAAAAGTTATTGATAAAGGAACTTATTTACTTAAAGTAAATAAACTAATAATAATCTAACAATTATAGGTACAATGTTTTCACTATATTTTAACCTTTGTTTTGTAAATTGTTGCTAATAATATTATTTGAAAATCTGTCCCCTAAAATAGGTGTTGAACAATAATTGAATATAACCACATTGCCATCGCATATTCATGAGGAGTCTATCTTCATGTTACGACTTGTATAAGCATAAACTTGGCAAAATAAACCTGATTTGTTGATTTCTCGAATGAATAATTCACAAGTGTTTGTCTGTGATTTTAAAACTTCGAAATAGGTTATGAATGTTTCTAGAAATTGAATAATTGGTTCAGGTAAATTTTTGAGAATATTTTGTAACAATAAGCTACCGTATTGAATCACATGATATTGCTAAAAGTTTGCTTCACCGTTAAACGGAAAGGTCACCGAAAACTTATTTCTCAAGAAAATAACCTAAAATTCCTAGTCGTGTCACGAAAAATTCGATACAGCTCCCATACATTGAGACAATAAAAACAGGGATATAAATGGATATAACGAAAGCCAATCATTCACTAAGACTTTGGGATCAGTCACATGGCTAACATTTTTTCAAGGTAGGTAAGTTCCGCTGCCGAAACGTACCTACCTTTATTTTATCCCTTTATTTTATCTAAGAGCTTTATTCAATCCTCTTTAGTGGTATTTCTTTTTCTTTTTTTTTACATAATCCAATGTGATAAAAAGGTAAATAAACACAACGGAAAGGCTATTTTCTTCACATAATCGAAAGATAATATTTTTCAACATAACTTAGCAATAAATGCAAGAACTATAGAGACATATTTCAAATAAAGCTCTTTTTTCTTTTCAATGATAAAAGGTTAAAAGTAGGCACCTCTAATTAACTTCAGAAAAATCCTTCGAATTGTGTAATAGGTACAAACCTAGGGAAAGTTAAAAAAGTAAAATGCTTGCAGCTTTCTTTTGTAATCAACTAATAGAATTTTTTTTCATAACACTCGTATAATTTAAGCCAATAAAATTTCCTGACATGGAAAAATTTGAATATTAGATAAAGTAGATAACTTCACTTTTGCAAATTATAAAAATCAACGAAAGAAAAGGTCACCTAGTAGCCTAATTAAATTATTTTTCCAGAGTTAGCTTTTGCTTTCATAAAACAAGCCACAATTAAAAAAATATTTAAAAAAATATCATTTCGTATTATTTTTAAAAAGTATTTAATTTTTTATCATATTGTTTTATCAAAACATGTATAAATAAATACAATCTTGATGAATCTTCTATTTAACTTTTTGAAATGACACGACACAAGTGAACTGATGACCTAATCCAATGAAGTATGCTTTTATCTCGATAGCTCAATCACTTGTGAGCCATGAAACGATTCTGCAACTGGCATCAAAGCACCTAGGGTGTGAAAACCAAACAAAGGGAAAATGCTCGCGATACCTACACCGAAAGGTATAATTTTCTACTAGCCCGAGGCTTAGAGGATAAACTGATTTGGACCAAAAGGTCACTCTTAATCTGGCTTATCCATTACAAGAACCTTTTATCGGTAACAGTGGTTCCAAAATCGGTTTTATACATTCAAATGGTAAATCGTAAGTGAATTTATGCTACTCCTGTAAGCGTAATAATTATATAAATAAAGGTCCGTTACAAGTAAAAAAGATACTATTGCCTTCTATACTATTTACTGCCAAATGCATTATGAAGGTTACGAAAACTTAGTTTGATACATTCACTGAAATTAATATGTTGAGCAGCCATGTGTTTTATAAAGAAACTGCCATAAATTACTGGAATAGATCTCGAATAGATTTTTACGGGACCAGATTTTTGGGAGACGTCCTGACTTCTAAAAGGTGAATGAACCTGGTGTTATACTTCTTTTTAACTCTAGTATTGTTTTCACAAGCTTGTAAAATACATAAATATAAACACATCATCCATTTTTATTTGTTCTTATAGCCTCGTCTCACCTTGTAACGTCAGCCAGAGTTTAATATACAATCTGTAAATAAAACATTTACTACCGCACTGTTTCACAATTCATTAACTTTATTACCGACTTGTTTTCTTCTCGCGGTTTCATCCATGTTCGTATGGTGGTCCCCTTAGTTTTATTCGAAAACCAAACGATATTAAACAAAAATACCTAAAATATGATATAATATAAATGCTGTCCCATATTTTTTAATTTTTACGATTTAACTCTACCTAGGTAAATATTTTCTGAATAAAAAGCCATGATGTATTTTCTATCTGCCGATGAACGTTCCGTCATGTTTTCTATTTATCGTTCAGTCGTTTCGAAGAATACCTTGAAAAAAAAAAACACATGGAAAAATATTAAAAAAAACATGATTTGGTTTCGTTATCATGCGAAAAATCATAGGAGCCTTAGAAGAAGCTTGAGTTTCCACAAGCACAAGTTAACAGTATGCTTAGTGCGAGTTTCATACAAAAAATCTACTAACGCCTCGATCGCGTAAATCGAGTTAACGTCAAACGCATCGACTGTAGTTAACTTGCGAGTGTGAGTTTCGTTAGAGTTTACTATTCGCTTGGAGTTTATTCACCGTGACAAGTGACGAATGGTGAACGAACGAAACTTACAAACGAACGAACGTTGGTAATCGGCCAAAATAAATTGACATTTGTATATTGTATTCGTAATAGAAACGACTGCCTATTCAATTCGTCGTGGTTATACTACAAGTTGACGTTTATTTTGTGTTTACAAAAGTTTGTTTAAATTGTGATTTGGATAAAGTTTTAAATTTTATTGCTAAAAATGAAGACTAGTCCGTCCCAATTTGAAAGAAATCCATTAGGAAAAAAAAAACTTATAAGCAGGTAAGAATAAATCATACATACATACATTTCAGCCGAAAAATGTCCACTGCTGGACAAAGGCCTCCCCCAGGGATCTTCTGGATCATTTGGGGGGATATGCCATAATCGCCACGCTTGGCAGGCGGGTTGGCGATCGCAGTATGGTGTTATAGTTCTCAGAGATACGCTGCTGCCCGTACTCTGGTATACCTTCCCTCGGACGACTTCTACGCCCCCCACGGGATGAGATGGGGTGGTGATATTCGTCGCCGTCACCACACAGCAATGAAAGAATAAGTCATACCGATAATTATTTACCATTTATTGAATGATAGTGCTTGCGGCAATAATACAGATGTTCTTCATCTTTTGGAGATCCAAATATTCTAAAATGGCTACAATCAATACACCCAATTACTCCGGGTATTCCATACTTGGCACAAAATCTGAAACAAATAAGAAACTTATGTGCATTTCAAATTGCAATGATACTATTACAATGGTATATGTATAAATCATGTAGACCATACCTTTGGGTAATTGCTTGCCTGGCAATTGAAGTATTAGGAAACTGGATATATTTTCTGACTATGTTCTTATGTGTCAGAGCCTTGGTAACCTCTTCAATGTAAACACTGCACATTTTTTGTGAGACGTTTTTAGCAACTCCCACTGGGCGCTAGTAAGACCCAGTTGCATAAAAAACAGGGCTGTGAGTACCTAAAATAATATTTTTCATAGAAAATAAGGACATTGTGCCCGGGGCAAGTAGAAAAAAGTGTGTTTCAAAAATACTGATATATTACCTTATCTTCCAAGGATACCCGCTGAGAGGACTTTAAACCAAAAAGCTGCCTCAGCTCACGGCACAAAAATTTGACGGCTGTCTTCGGAAGCCAATATCTTCTTTTAAATTCAGCCTCCGGAAGGTCTCTTAGGGGATTACTCGAGTTACGTGCTCTTGCACGACCAAAGGATGTTAGATTACGCTCATCTTGTGCTCTTGCGGTCTCAAACATCCTCCAAGCGAAATACATACGAGATGCCATTGTAATTCTTATTCACAATATGAAATTCAATTAAATCACTTTGTTATTTAACCACTCTCACAACGATCTCACTACAAAATCTTAAGTGACAACTTTACGCGCTCGCAAGTGACTGCGTTTCGAATTCGAGCTGTCAAAACTGTCAAAATTGTAACTTGCACTCGCGATAAACGTGCAATCGTTAGCGTTTGTGGTCGAAACGTTCCTCACTTTCGAGAGGTATTCGATCGTCACTAGTGACGGCGTTAATTATAAAACTGACACTCACAAAATGTAATTCTCACGTATGACGCTAGGTGGCGCTTACCCAGCGCCATACAAATTGGCGTAAAAGTAAACGCGTTCGATACGTAAAAAAAACTCGCACTAAGCATACAGTCCAGTTTTGTTTAATAGTAATTTGATTTCAAGGAGTAACGACAAAGATATTTCAACCTCTAATTTAATGAGTAACGATAAAATATATTTTAGGTACTTCTCAATAATCCAAATGTATCATTTTCTATGCTATTACGTCACGAGTATAAGTCACTTATTCCATTAAAAAATACAATTTGTGCTGCATATTCGTGGAAAGAAAATTGGAGCTCAGCTGAGAAGAACTATTTAGTTTTTCTTTTTATTTGTCTGCAGTGGTAATTCGATTTATTTATTTAATACGACTAGTATATTTAAATATAAACTCTACAATAAAATCAAGACATTCCCTTGTGTAATAGTTAGTGTAATATGAGTTTATTTATTGTCCGGTAAGGTTGGAGCAGCCATCAGAGGCTACCAACTTTAGTCCTTTCAAATTTGAGTTTATTACCAGTTGGTTCGGGTCACTCCAGTCCTTTATTGCGTCGTTCAAGATTTGTTAGAACTACATGTAGGTATTGTTCTTTTCTTATCTTGTAGGGCAATTTAAACAAATAAATATCTGCCCTATGCTGAGGCATTTCTATCTTTGTTATATATGTACCTACAGAGTACCTAACCTAACCTCAAGATTATATCTAAGATGTGATTAAAAATATTTACAATTGACTTACTGATTTTATACATGCAAGGGCTGGACAGATTCACACAAGAGGCCCACACTAATCCTACAGTGGAATAATACATGGGATACTTTTTGGCTTGGAACATGAAATCCCTCAACAACGCGTGTAAACCCTCATTACGGAACCCTATACAAAATGTTCATAAAGTTGTAGTATAATAGTGTTTTTATATTATCTTTTAATGTTGTTTGTTGATTAACTCTGAACCTTTTACTTTGTAGGGTCATGAAAATGACCCTTCATGTCGTTAGTGATGATTATGTTTGCCTTTGATTGACGTACGTAAACTCATTTGGACCACCCCAAAACTAATTCTCATTACTCCCTAAATGCGTGTTGGGTTGGTTCTTTACAAACATTGTTATCATGCCGTGAACTATTTAAAAATAGATTTACAAAAAACAGTCCATCGTTTTTTTACTATGTATTTGACCACAACCTCACCGTGGTCAGTGATGATTGTCCAAAAATAATGAATAATAATAACAACATAAATCTTATTACCTATTGTGGAAGGGATGGAAATAGAGACCACGTAAAGTAAGCTGAGGATCGAAAATTCTACTAGTAAGGTTATTTTTTTAATGAAAATTCGATGACTTTTACTAACAATAATAATTAGGGAGTTATTTTGTTTATTTACAAAAACGTTTGATACTTTCTTTCGTATAGGTAAAAATTGTAGACGAGCTGGTACTCTCTTACTGACGAAAATTTACACAGCCAATGAAATGAAATATTTATGAAAGATAAAAGCATTTAGCTAACGAAACGAGACACGACATATAGAACGATCAATAAAACTAAAATATTCAGATACCATAAAATTGTACTGAATGCAGATAAAAAATTATAATATGAATACACTGATTTTTTACAAGTAGGTAATTTATTATTTATGTTCTGTAATTTTATTAAATTTAATAAAATGTTGTAGTAAAGGATAACATTGATATAACACATAGTAGCAGCCTCATTTTACAGTTACAGAGAGGAAATTTGCATATCTGGGACACATGACGAGATATGAAAGTACCTAATATGAGTTTTATCATGAAGGACAAGTCTATTGCATGAAAATGTCATGGCTATGCAAAGGTCAAAACAAATACGGGAAGATACCTTTTAAATTATTTAGGTTTATTCGCGCACAAAATACTTCTTATCAAAATATAATTTTGATATATATACATACAAATTAAAACTATATAATCTAAACTAAACTAACATTAACTATGTACATAAAAAAAATAAAAATAAAAACTTCTTACTACCTAACTACTTATAAGTAAAAAATTTGTCCCAAATCGCTGCCTAGCGGTAGCGTGCCAAGAAGGCTGGCCGCATTGCCACGCTGAATAGCAATGCTAATTCTTTGTGCAAAATACGTGCCAGCCTTCTTGTCATGAGAGGCCTGAATGAGTCGATAGGAGACCTCTTTGAACAGAAGATGAGCCTCCGGTCCCCAAGGCCCTAGAGTTTCTACCCCAAATGCCAAAAATATGTTGGTCCTCTGTAGACCAGCATATTTGCGACGCTTGAGGCACTCTTGTTGTGCAGCCGCAGCGCCGGCAGCTACAGACGTGTCTGTAAGATGGGAAGGCGCAAGGGTGTCGACGCACGTAGCATCCCACACCAACGGCCAACCATTTTGATATTATATTTATATATAATTACAGTGGGACGAGCCACTCAGCAGGCAAATTCATAATTCTCTTTT
Source organism: Tethea ocularis (assembly GCA_963555595.1). Classification (NCBI taxonomy): domain Eukaryota; kingdom Metazoa; phylum Arthropoda; class Insecta; order Lepidoptera; family Drepanidae; genus Tethea; species Tethea ocularis. The sequence goes on along the minus strand of OY741971.1, from coordinate 5,379,736 downwards.
GGAGTCTGCTAATAATACTGCTGAGCGAGCTCGTCTCCTTGCTTCCACCAAATGGGAGTCAGGGCTCTGGCTCCATGCTTTACCTTCCCCCAACATTGGCACGATGCTCGACAATGCGTCATTTAAAATTAGCAGTTGCCTGCGATTAGGAGCCAAATGTATAGTGCCACATCGCTGCCTTTGTGGACACAGTGTTGGGCACCTTGGTCATCATGGCCTCTCTTGTTGTTGGAGCGCTGGGCGTATGTCACGGCATGCGGCCATAAATTACCTAATCCGCCGATCTCTTGTCAACGCTGGCGTACCAGCCGTTTTAGAACCAAGTGGCTTGGTGCGCGACGATGGCAAGAGACCGGACTGAATGACTTTAGTGCCCTGGAAGTTGGGACGACCATTGGTTTGGGATGCTACATGCGTCGATACCTTGGCTCCGTCTCACCTTCCAGACACTTCAGTCATGGCCGGTGCTGCTGCCGCCCAGCAAGAATGCCTTAAGCGCCGCAAATATGCATCTATAGGCAATGGATGCATTTTTGTGGCGTTTGGTGTTGAAACACTGGGGCCGTGGGGCCCAGATGCCATTCTTTTGTTTAAAGAGGTCTCCCGGCGCCTTATTGAGACCTCCCGTGACAGGAAGGCTGGTGTCTATCTAGCACAGCGGATCAGCATTGCCATTCAACGTGGCAATGCCGCCAGCCTTCTTGGCACGTTCACACAGGGCAGTGATCTGGCACAACTTTTCTACTTGTAAATATTTTGTATTTTGTAAATTTAGTGTTAGTTATATTAGTTTTTAATGTTTTAAAAAATACCAGTATCTTCTTTAATTTTGACTAACTTCTACGTTTCGATAAGTAACATTGATCGTGGTCACGAGTGGATTGGAAAAGCGGAAAAATCAACCAGGAAGATCGATTTTAAGTTATCTGCTGGAATCCAGTGATAAAGTGTTCGTGTTGTTTTTTTTTTTTTTTCACTGAACTGTTTTTTATTACAAGACACGGGGATAAATCATGTGAAACTGGGTGAGGAAGGTCGTCACAGTGGTAAAGGGAGGGGAAAGGTTAGTAACTCGTGACTCCGCTCAGAATAGTAACTAATAGCTTTTGTTAACTGTTTGTTTTATTATTGCTCGGAGATGTCTCGGATATATAGAAGCTCCCGAATCTCATTAGATAATTGGTCATAATTTTCAAACGGATGAGCGGATTTTCTTGAAACATAACTAATAACACTCTCGATTAACACAAGGTGTGTTCAACAAAAAAATATTAAATCAAACCATCCGGTTTATTCGTTCAGGAGCTATGATGCCACAACCGGACAAACTACAAACTTACGGCGAAGCATTACTACGAAAATGGACACTTTATTACAATTTTGTACCTACCTAGTAAATGTTTATGGATTATTTTACTGGAATTCATCCCATATTGTTGACACCCATCAAATCACTATTACGATATGAAGTGACGTCTGACGGCGGTTCGTCCGTTGCGTTTCTACCTGATATGCAAAGGTTTGATGCTTATTAGTGGCTTAACGAGTTCCCTGAATTTGGAAAGCCATATCATGTTATAAATAATTACTTAGAGCTCGTTTAAAATACACAGAAGCTTTGCAGTTACTTGTTTATTTTGATAACAATATCAACTAACGTATTGTGAAATTTGATTTCGAACAACGAAAATTTGTATTAAGTATACAGTCAAACAAAAAAACAATGTATGTAACTTAATATATTACCAGAAGGCATATTACCAGAAGGCATATTACCAGAAGGCATATTACCTTCATGCATTTACCTAAATGATTTAACTACTGTTCATACATCAAATAAATTCAATGCAATATTATATTACCAGTTTGTCAATGAAATCAATCACTCTTATTCAGTCTAGCCCCCTTGAAGCACTTACAAACGTCACTATTGGCTCTACCACGGTTTGAAATACACTTATCAGGTAATTAACAGTTTACTTGATTGATGATAGGTATATATAAAAACATTTCTAAGGTTAGTAACCTACCATTTATATTGATATTTTTGATATCTCAATGATTCATCCACACGGTAAATACGAATGAACACGAATATAAGAATGAAAGTGTCGCTTCCATGATTATTTGCCTCGTCTTCCACATAAATAGCTTTCGGCGAGTTAGGTCTTTGAACATCACCCTAAAATAGAGCATCATTCCTTAAATACAGGGTTATTTACAATTATTATATTATATTGTGTTTATAAATTAAATATTACAATAATGGCAAGAATTTGAATTTATATGTCATGACTTCAAAACTGTCAGATTAGATTTTCTAAAAAGTAATTTTATGCTTTTTAGAGCTTCTGAAGGCGGTTCTATTTTTTACCTTCCGTTATACCTTCCATCATCACATCAAAAAATACTTGTCCAGGTTACGAGATCCTGACCTGACTACCTGTGAAGTATACCCTTTCAAACAAAAAAAAAGTTAACCTCCTCCTTTTCGAAGTCGGTTAAAAATATACTTAAAGCGAGGTTAAATTAAATTTAGTTTGTAAAAAACAGAATCAGTACCATAAAAGATAGTGTTTTAAAATAATAAAGATTATGGTGTATCGTTTTTCGGAGTAGGGCCTTTGACCCTTAATATTCAACAAAAGAATTGAGTAGAATTCCATATAAATATAAAAGAAAATAAATGGCTGTAGCATGTGGCATGGTGACAACATAAACACCTTTCTTAAAAGCGTAATTTCGTCAAGGACTATCGTCTGAACAAACTATTATGTTCTTGCAAACTGTATCAATAGCGTGAAGACAATAGAAACTGGGTTGCATCATATTTTTGCATATTTTTTCGATGTGTTTTTTTAAGAACATTAAATATTCTAACAATATTTCTTTTTATTTTTTGATTATGTCTTTTTTCTAAAATTTTGCAAAGTGAAAAGATCGATATCTTTTTTTTATATAATAGGTACCACGTAATATAAAAACACAATATTATGACGATTAATTAATTTAAAAAAAAATACCATGTACGTGGTATATACTAAATGAATAATATATTAACAACGTAACAACTTTTCTAATAATTGATCACTATAGAGTCAATCTCTATTAATTTTGCAGACATCATTAAAACTTAATAATGTATAACCAAAACCTTTGTTAGAATTATAAAATTATAAGTATACAGTTACTAATTAAATTATAGATTTGACAATAAAAAAAATACAATTTTATCATAATATAGTACTGAATAAATTCCAACGGCTTGCACTTACTCTTTTATGAAAATGTCCTTATAGTTTTTATGTCAACATTTTCATTGCGTGCGGGCAGATAAAGTAGATATCAACATGTGGGCTTAGTTTGAGTGGTATGTAAATCATTGTTATGAAAATTCCGTTACGGTTTCAATTACGAATAGTTGGTTTTACAATGGTGCCGAATTATAATTTTTACCTAAAGTAACTAATTCGTCTAGATTATATTTCTTTCCAACAAACAATATAAGAAAATTATCCAAAATAATCGCCATTTTCTCACTGAATGTAATTTTTTCCAAATCTGTGAAGAAGTTAGTCTTCTAAGACCAAATTCACGTGGCTTCACCTTATCTACAAACTTCCACCCTGTATACTACTACTCAGATACTACCCAAAATACATACACTAATGAACTAGAGTAGACTGAGTACAATACAAAGCAGAGAGATTGCATAGATATGTCACTCAGACTCAAGTGCAAAATAATGTCCTCACATTTATACTCACAGCTACGTTTATATTGTGTCCGGGGGATGTTTCACCCCTACGTTTGGTCTGGCTACAAAAATAATTATTACGATTCAGAAATTAAGAAAAGTAAGTAATATTTTAACCAAGTTAATGGATAATTATTTATATTATAGGAACGATGATGGAAGGTACAACGCTAATATACTTATCCTAGGTCAGTGACACATCTTGAGAATAATTGATGACACATAAGAAACTAAAAAGTGAAAAATAAAAACCTTTTAACAAAAATCGCCTTCAAAGGCACAAAAAAACATAAAATAACTATGTAGGAACTCTAATCTGATAGTTTTTAAGTCAGCGAAAAAATCTGCTGTACCATGATATTTTCCATGAAACATGATTATGATGATTTTAATGCCTTTAAAGGCGATTCTATTTTTTGTTAAAAAAAATATTACCTACGCATCAATACTACTTAGCTTGGTATTATTAAATGATATTAATGGAATGGAAAAATAAGTTTATCATTTAAATGGAAAAATAACAATAAACTTTATTCTTGTCTAACCAACTTAAGCAAATGAAAATACCAACATCTGACGTCTTTTAGCGAAACAATGCTTCATGTTTAAATCTATTATTTTTCTTCGTAACTATACTGCAAATAATATCTTTGCATGTCAATTTATCTGAGAATGTTGCGATAAATTGTGTGTTTCTAAATTTTATTTATTTATATTATACGGATGATCCAAAAATAACACGCCTGAGTGACACTGGAGCTATATTGGCTTCAGGTCAATAAGATAACATCAACATGACCTATAAAAAATTTCTGGATTTCTAGATATTGCCATTTTTGTGTTTAAAAAAAAACTACTTTTTAACTACTTTTACTACTAAGTAGTAAGTATAGCTGTAGAAATAGTACATATTATTAGACAGAATTAATGAAACCGGAAAATAAACTGTTAGAGCGCGTCCCGACTAGGTTTATAGTTAGCGGCAGACTATCCGCCGACTCTATGTATCGCGCTGTGAAAATATATCAACAAATTAGTTCAGAAAATAATGTAAGCGTAAATAAGCGTAACAATCTCATACTATTACTAAGTTTCAGAGTGCGAGTAAAGGTTTTTACCAGAGATTTATGCTAAACTTTTAATTATCATTATTTCATGACGGTATGAGTAGTGCTTGAAAGTTTGTAGGATAACGATGTTCACTATCCGTTGAACTCAGGCTAAAATACCTTTGTATAATGAGATAGACGTATTTATGATAAACATAGTAAAAAATCCTGGAGAATTTGGGTTAAAATATTAACTAAGTAGGTACTAGATAGTAGGGACCTACCAAGTGAGTAGGTACTCACTAATAATTCTATACCCGATAAAAGTTCAGCTCTGAAATCATTGAAAAAAAAATATTTGAAAACTGCTGAATAAAATATAATGAACAAATACTTGATTTGTTCATTTTTTGTTCGTACGATACTTAAGGTTATATTTGTTCCAATAACAAATTAATCTTGTATAGGTACTTCACTTAAATTGACATAATAAATCTTCCTAAATCCAGTCTGTTACAAAAGTTACTATTGATTTTGTGCGTGCTCCATCCTCTGGGATCTGTTATTTCGCATAGAAAAGTATGAATTTTTGTCATGTAGCTTATTTGCTGTCGAAATAAGACTTTGAATAGCAAATTAGTAAATTTTTCTATGCAATGGTTTTTATATTGTAGAGGGGTCTAATGGTTTATGCGGATATGAAAATAATATCTACCATATATTTTTCTATTCTAAAGGTCACGTGTATTCAAATGAATGCAATGCATTTGCATGTTTTTAATGGCTATGGTTTTAGCCGTGAATGTGAAATTATTTTCACCCAACTGCAATTTTTTTAAGATATTATGAATTTATAGGATAAAATTAAACTATTTGAGATATTATTTTCATTTGAAGCAATTTTAAATGTATGAATTAATCGTTATAAATGATTCCATTTTAAGAATAATAAAACACACACACAAAACATACTTAGTAATACCTACCTACATCAATTTTACAAATTACTTGGTCAATCAATAAGGGTGAGATTTCAGTAGATGATAAATCGACTTAGATCTATTTTTGACAAGGGCGTATCAAGTGATTCTTGAAGATTTGTAAAGGTGACCGCATGATTCTAGATTTATTTTATTCGAACAAGCACTTAAATATATTGGATGCGGAAGTAAGAAATAGGGTGTCATGTCTCAACTGGGTTAGATATGTCGGCATTGTTTACCCAGACTTTTATTATTTCTTTTTTTAATGTTATAGTCACGCTGATTGGAACGAAACATTGTTTAGTTTGTGTATTGTAAAAGAAAAGTATTTCTCAACGACGCTCGACGTTGGCAAACAAACATGCAGCCCACGTAAGCGATTACCGTAGCCTATAGATCCTTGCAATACCAGGGTCTCAGTCATACCTATTACTACTCGGGGCCTGCATAGTAAGTAAGTAAAACAATCCTCCATGGTAAAACACGCCACTGGCACCCCCTGGTATCATTTGCGTGTTGCCTACCCTGACTAACTCTAGCGGATATTTTAACCAGTACGCAAATTTTGATATAATAAAAATGGGCTAATTATTTTTTAATGAACACGTATCGTTTGATTTGATATGTCATTAGTAATAAAATATCAAGTTATTGTGTTCGAATTAGTCTACAGTGTTACCTATCAGCTGTGGGCTTGTTTTTTTTCGCCGACCACACATTATTCTGTCCATACTTTGGCAATTTCAAGACGGAAAAAATAATAAGTATTCAAAAAATAACGGAAAAAATGTTTTATTTATTACTAATACTGAACCATCAAAAAAAATTCGTACTGGATTCAAAATTACTCACGCGCAGGAATACAACGTTAAATTATTTGACTGCGGTATAATGTACTAATATCTCACAAATAATATTGGCCAAAAACCCAGAGTAATAGGTAAATACTCAATCCACAGTTGTAGTATATAAAAGATTGAATTTGGCGAATCTGTAAATGTTTTACTCCGTAGCGCAATAATAAACAGACCAACAGATACACAAACCCATTAACTTTCCAATTTATATCTTATTAGGAGTAAAAGTTTATTTCTTTTGTGTAACCCGTATCAATATATTTATGTTACGGCAGGTTTCTAGTTGAATTTCGGAAGCAAATCTTATTATTACGGACACCTACCTACTTCTGGTGGTGTGAGTGAGGGAAAAGTAAGACCAATTACATTAATTTATAACTATGTCACCGGAAATGTATGAAACATAGGAATTGTACACAATTCCTGTGTATTTCCCCTAGGAAATTATAATTCAATAATGATACTAAATATATAAAAACTATTGAAAAAAATGTTGGGGCTATTTTTTTTATTTTGCATAAATTAGAGTGTATTCGTATATAGAGTACCTTTCACTTACAATTTATACTTATAGTATAGGTATAATATATATTTTTTGGGTTGGTACGAGATTGTTTGGTCAGTATTTTATACCATCATCATAATATCAACCGAAAGACGTCCACTGCTGGACAAAGGCCTCCCCCAAAATTCCAAGTTAAACGGACCAAAAGGAGCGTATATTGATCTCAATAACACAAACTTCATTTACCTACCATTGAAAAAATTCACGGAGTTAAGTAGTCGAGGCGTGAAAATGAAACGAACGGCTTATCCTATTTATTATATTATATCACGTTAGGTGGTAATACCGTCTTCTCTAAATATCGTGTTGAGTTAATAACATTACCTTATTCAAGTGATATTATTCAAGTAGGCATTTCTCGCATGCCTCATTGACATTTAGGATAACTTTGCTTTTGCTGAGTCATAATCAGTTCATCATCATAGTAAGAAAGAACAATTTGTTGTATTATTTTATACAGTTGGTATACACGCAAATTAGACGAAGTTTCAGACTTGTTTGAATATGTCATATTTTAGATAGAGCAGGAATAAAGCACGTTATAAAATGCCATCAATTTGAAATTTCCTGTCTGAATTCCTTTAGAGTTTGTTTGTTTATTACTTGCCATGACAGAGGTTATAATAACAAGTATTCTGTTAACTCTCTATTACAGCAAAAAGCTTGATCAGCTAAAAAGATGAAAACATAGGTATCAACCTATCCAAAGATTAACACTCCGTGTCAACAATATCTATTGCAAACTCTCTAAAACACTATATTTATACTATTATTTTTGTCTTATTATTATAAATTATATTTAGCTTGTTTATATTATAAGAACATTTCGAAATTTAGTTTGTTTACCTACATAGGCAGTTACTAAAATATTTGCATTATACCATAATACAAAATTACACGGTATAATACAAATACCATGTAATTTATTACCTAAGTTATATTGCTTATCTTAAATTACTTACTAGCTTACATAGGACAACAAAATATATTAGGTCTAAAACTTTGCTATAATCACTCCTTGTGTCAAGTTGCCTTTGAAATGGGATTAGCAAAAGGATTTTACCGAATGGTTTGATAGTAAAATACATATAACATAATTATATTTTCCGGCTTATGTCTCTTGAATTCCAGATTTTATCAGCCAATGAAATCACATAATAACGTGATGAAATTAATCCACGATTATTATTGGTCGAAGACTCGAGTCTTCTTTAGTCTACGTTTGCCATGCTAGGGGACCAGACAGAAGTAGGTACCTAATATTATGCTATATTATGACTGACACAAAATTCTCCTGTTAGGTTAGGTTAGCATGATGCAAATGTGCAAACAATCTCCAAACCAAAAATTGAAGGGCAGAGATGTGACTTTCAGTCAGTATACCCACTGAAGCTTAAAAAATACGTATCAGATTACGTTATTTATCAATATTTGGTAGGTACATAAATTTACAAGTCCCTGAAGGACTTTATCAGATATTGATAATGAAAATGATAAACCACCATTTCGTCATTTCCATAAGATAAAAATTCAAAACAAGAGCTAATGTAATTCAAAACTTATTTATCATCCATAGAAGCTTCAAATTAAGCAGGCATCGTCAGGTAAGGTAGGAAAATATTTGCCAATTTTCCGTTTTCAGGGATATCAATAAGAATTTTGAGATTTGATCTTTATTTATTGTTTATTGAACTAAATATAATCAATGTTGGTGGCACCACGTACTATCAAAATCTATGATAATCTTAGGTACTTCGCAGCATAAAAGTCATCATGAAAAAACTGAAATGCAAATTAAAATCAATCAAAGGAACAAAAAAGCAACAAAAAAATGTACAAAGTAATAACATATTTTCTTAATTTAAAAATTCTGATTAACAAAGAGATATTATTCAACGCTCATTAACGGCTCAATCACTTTCTCTGAAGTTTGTTTCATAGAACTAATAAAACGGGATTCAAAAATCCTACAATTAATGGAATGATATTCATGATTATGACTCATGAAAAACATTCCATTCATTGTAGGATTTTTGAGTTGTTCGATGAAAAAAATTATTAAAACAATGTTATTGATATATGTAGGCAGACCCTTAACAGGTAATTACGTAGGGTTTCTACTTTACTGTGCAGTTGCTTCCCGTCGAGATTACCCAATCATCTGGCAGAATGGCAATATAACCATGTGTGAAGAAAGTTCCTATTCCTATACCTATTTCCTAAAACTTTGAACAAAAAATAGAAATGCCTTCAAAAGCATAAAATAACTATGTTGGAACTCAAATCTGACTGTTTTGAAGTCAAACACATAGGTATATAGAGTGTAAAAAAATGACTTTTCAATAGTATATACTATATATTTTAATTAATGTCAGTTCTTGTCTCACATGATAATAAGAGTGATTTCTGCAAATGGTGGTCGAGGAAAAACGTTCTTAATAATGAAACGACAAAAAGAAGCTATAATTATTTTTGCACGTACCTACCTAGCTTTTATGCGCAAAATTAATGCGGCAGAGGCGAATAATTATTAACCTATTCTCTCACTTGAGGCTCATTAATTTTGTTTTCAATGAGATAGGGCACGACTAAGCTCGAGAGTATTTTAAATTATTTTCCTAAGCCTAGTAAGATTTCCAAAGGGCATCAAGGAATTTAATTACCTAAATAGAATTATTAATTGAAGCTTTACTTAGGTACCAAATAAAATTGTACAGTAAGATTCTTATTTAAAAACTAGCATCCGCCCCGTGGTTTCACCTGCATTACCGAGTGATCTTATGTTTTCCGGGATAAAAAGTTATCTATATATTTTGTTTCAGGGTATGATCTATGTACTTATGTGTCAAATTTCATCCAAATTCGTTTTGTAGTTTTTATTTGACAGTTACAAACATCTATACATATTATATTAGGATAAGTTTAAATTAAATTTTTTAATAAATTACCACAAAGTTTTTTATTATGCTCCATTTTCAGACCATGACACCTTAATATTGTATTGTCATTTGACTTACATAGGTATGTGTACCAAGTTTCAGATCAATTGAACACCGGGACATGAGTTAAAATTGACCACAAGATTCGACCTAAACATACTAACACGGAAAAAAAGCTTATAAAAACATTTTATTATTATTATTATGAAATATAAAATTCAGTTTCAAAATTTATTCAAGTTTTTCTTCAATTTAACAACACTTTATAAAGTCGTTAAAAAATCCACGATTAATTCATAAAACGTTATAGGTATTTAAGCATTTAATTAATTACGACACAAATTAAATCTAAATAGCAAATAACTTCGACAAAACGAGCACCTGCTACCATACGAAAGATATAAGAAAGACTAATATTGTACAAACAATTGAGATTTCCATCCGGCTCCTTTTCAATAACCGTTCGGATGTTACCATCTCCTTCTATCCAATTTGCTTCTATGTAACTTCAGTATAAATATTGCTCCGTTTTGTTTATTACATTTATGATTATATAACAAAAATGCGTGTATCCAAAACAAAATTTCACTGAAAGGACTTCTTATTCTTATTATTCGTTCATGGAAGGTTAGCGATGTGTCTCAGTCTCAAATTCACAATGCTATTTTTATTTTTGTAAATTAATTTCACAAGAGCTTTTACGATGATATAAATAGATCACAACATGTTGACTTTTGATTGATATATGTAAATATTATATTTAAGTGCATGAATGTAAAATAAAATTACAAAGCTACTTTAATAATAATATATATATTTTAAATAATTTAAAGATTTTCGTGATGAAACATACATTTCAAAATATTTAACTTTAGGTTTTTGTGATGGAACCATGGGCCCGCAAGGGTCCTAAGATTGCCGATTTGCAAGCACATTATCATTAAAACTATTTGAGGCTGCGGGAAACTGGCCGGCTCGCTTGGCCAACCAAAGAGAAAATGCTGCCACCCTGTAAGGACCCTTACCGATAATCGGCAGCATTTGGTTGTGTAAAAGTAATACATTGTGGCTATAGGCTTTAATAAAGCATCTTATTTATCTTAAAAAATACATAATGTAGTTTTACTGATGCACAAACATTTATGAGATGTTTATTGAAACCTTTACAAAACTTCAATAGTCGAAAGCTTTTACATTATGCAATTTGCCATGCATCGAGTTTGTCGTATAAAAATGCAATATTATTTCACATTTTTCACTCACCCGTCACGAATTTCTACTATAGTCGATTTTCTACTCTATTTACTAAGCTCAAAAGTAATAGGAAATTGCAATGAATAAAACAAAAACGATTATTATAATAAGGTAACGCGTAACAGTTACGTACATTTTAAATGTAAGTTCCAAAAAGCAATAGGTATTTAATAACAAATACCAGAATAGTGTCCAAAAGATCAAAAATCATTACGAGCAATTTTTTTATTGTATAATTGAACGAAAGAAAACTTCACTGGTTTGAGCTATATATAAAAGAGCAAAATCTGTTATTTTTCAATCACTTGCGTATTGATGCTCGTATTTCATTTATAGACTGAAGGTTTCAGTACACAATACGTAGGCCAATGGCGAGATAGATTGGTACATAATGGCTAAGCCGCTACGATTTATTGCAAATTCTCAAGAGTTGCACCAATGTCGAATATCAATATAACAAGTCATTTAAATTGTTAAAAAAATAAAGTAACAGATAATATAATATACTCGTATGTGATGAACCCAAAATATTATTACTTTTTATTTTTCGGGCAGTCGATTAAAAATAACTTATACCTGTACTGTAGTAGGAAACGATTTCAATTCAATAAAATTTACTAGTACCAACCTATTGTACCACTGTATATTTTTTGGAATTTCAAATCGTTAAAAATAAAATAATAATTTTGTATTTGTTAGATATGTCAATGGATGATTAAATCATAATAGGATATTCCTTTTAAAATTTTATGAATTTTTGAAACTTTAAATATAATTGCTTAATCCAACAATTGTAATGATCCTAATAACGAAAGTAAAGTACGTTATATTTAATGACGCATCATTTTTTATATTTTTTTTTATGTTATTCACAATAAATCTCGATCATAGTGGGTATACCTTCGTGTTAACATTCTTGTAGCCGTATTTACCTTATCCTAAAAATAAATCTAGGCATTTTGATGACTGTATTGTTTCATGTAGAATATATGACTAAAAAACTCATAATAAACGGCTTTTTGAATAAAAATGGCTTCTGGTATAATTTGTCCAGTGAAGAGAGTTGATAAAAAAAAAACCATTACAAAAGCAATTTACCTACTCCGATTTAAATAAATCTAGTAATCTTGCAAAAAACGTTCAATTGTATGTATAAGAAAGTATTATTGATACTAATAATAATAGGTTGGTACATCATAGTGCGATCGAATGGTATTTGTCCGCGAAGCGACGATGATAAGTTCTTAATATTTTGAAAATCTGGGAATTATTGTATGGTAATTAACAGCTTGATTTTTATTCCTATGCTTTGCGATGCAAACACTGAAAATTGTATGGAAATATAGAATAAAAATCATGCGTAAAAGAGTAATGTGTGATCCACCATAATCAATGGAATTGGCAAGTGTCACGGTTGTTTGACAACATATTTATCAGATATACCTACAAGCAAACAATATATAAATGGGATAAAGAGTAAAATGGAAAATGGTATTACTATTGTATAATTTTAGTCTAATACCGGGGTTAAATTGTCTCAAAAATTGAAAAAATCTAATAAATATATTATGAATGGAGTGCCCCAATATTATTCCGTTTGTTTATTTTAATCCACAGTAACGCAAGCTTTTATACCAGTTACTTAGCCTATGGGTTAATTAAACGGATGGAGACTTGAAATTTCATACAACAGACTTAAGTGATTTTCACCCATATCCAATTATCATCTGGATCTTCTAAAACTTTGTCAAATACTTATTGAGCTTCATGGATGGGAAGACCTGTTGTTTTCAATTAACTCACGAAGGCTGTTATCGGATAAATTATAATATATACCTACCTATTCGTATAGTTTTTGGTTCTGAGTAATTTTGCTTTGATTTCACCTATCCAAAAATTAAAGCACATGCCAAATAATATTATTTGATTTAGGTATAAAGCTACTGCTACTTTATTTACTACTTATTGTGTGCTATTGTAGGTATATTGTTTTCTATTCTTGTAACTCAATACCATGTTATTATAATTACTACGATATACTAACAATGTGTCTTGACTGCTTGAAAGTAGGACAGTTCAAAAGGCCTAATTTGCTTTTATCAAAGAGAAATTTGACATGGGTTTACTGCATAATTATTTATTCGGTTTACACACTAACAAATTTTATAGACGTAAACGAATAGGGACTACCTTATATTATGTCGTTTACTAGAATTTACTAGTCTATTATAAATATACATGTTTCAGATTTCAGTACAAATGCAGGGTTGTGGACTATTTTATAATTGAATTTTCTAGATTTATTTAAAGCATAAATTTGTATTCGATTTATCGAAATAAGTAACTGAATGTCATTACGGATATTTACTGCGTTTTTGTTTTATTTATTTGCTACTTGATATACCTACTAAAATATCTCTGGGTGTCATATATCGCGCCTAACAACTAACACTGTATCAACTAAAAATTTTGAATTTATTAGTTAAGTATGGATTTAGAAAGTAAATATTTTTTGCTTTAATCTGGTAAGACAGAAGTATTATTTAAAAATAGAACGTAATGAAGTATTAACTCTGAATACGTCTGTAACAATAAACTAATGAGCTCTACAAAAAAATACAGTGCAGCAATAAAGCAAATTATTGTGATTAAAATTTATTTATAAAATATAATGGTTTATGAAACGCTATATACGGTATTTTTTGAGTTGATACAGTCAGTGTTAGTTGTTAGCCGCGATATGTATGTACCACTTCACTCTTCGCGTGAATTCATAAATATTTATCATCAAAATACGACGTCGTTGTATATGGTTTCCTTTTTTATAACAGAAACAATCAGTTGCCAACCTTTCAAGCCTCAATATATATGTCAAAGAAACAATAGTCCTAAACACTCAAACCCAAACAAATACACTGGACTTCCATTACACTTCCATTAACTGTCATTCATCATTTTACTGTATAATAACATTTTTTTATATTGCAAATTGCTTCTTTATTTTCTTTGTAACTCAAAAAGTTAATTGCACGAACGTCATTGCATACATTTGGGAAATTAATAATGTAAGCAAGTCATGCCAAAAATTCCGCGTTATTTAGGTTTAATTACTGACAACTACTACCGGCTACCGGTGACAATAACTAGTATTTGTTGTTTGAACCCATTTTTTATTTGGATAGCAAAATATTTTGGAAAAAATACATTTATTTACGTTTTCCATACTGTGGCACAGTATGGAAAACGTAGATAAATGTATTTTTTCCAAGTATCATAGTTATATAGTAAGCACAATGTAGACTTAGGCAAAATCGTTCACAATTCCGTAAAGTAAACTTGTTTCGCTAAATCGCTCCATAGTTCATTTCGTTTCTCAAAACAGTGGTAAGTGCAAATGAGTACAGAGTGGGACTGTACTAACCGCTAAACTGTGGAACTAAAATATTCCACAGAGATGACACGTTGAACGAATCACTCATGAGTTACACAACCCTACACAATAGAGTTTATGTTCATTATCAAGTATAATTAAAGAGTTCATGTTAACAGTCTGCTGCCTCATGGAATCTGTGATTTATTTTGAATAATTTTCTCTACTTATTTGAGGCTACGATCTAGTGATCCTAGAAACAATTAAATTACATTTTCACAGAATATTATTATGTGCTATTTACCAAACTGTTAAAATATAATAACTATATCATTTATCAGTTTAGTAAATAGCGTAACACAATACATATAGAATGGTTTCAGTATTTGGCACATATTCTGTGAAAATTTTAATGACTTTGAGATTTCTCAGTCTGACAGAAAACACCGCACGAAACCTTGACATTAGTCATACGTCAGAATTATCATTGAGGTGTGTTCGGTGCGAGTGCTTTTCTTTTAGTCATAGAGTCGTGATTTATATGACTAGTAGTTATTACGATTGATTATTAAGTAAGGGCCAATACAGTGTCAACGTGAAAGCATCTCATGTATCTTGACGTGAAAGCTTCTCATTGATTCTTTGCAGCTGATTAAAAAAAGACCCGCAAATGACCTTTCTTTCTTTCACAAAAAAATAAAGATTATCTTGCAAAAATATTTTTTTCCCAAAAGGTTACGTCCAATGAAAACATATTTTGTGATACAGCCTGATTCATTCAAGGTTGAATTTATCATTATCTCATGACAAAAATCATATCATACAAAAACAACATGAACAGTACACCTCACAATAAATTATGTAGGTAGCTATATTTATCAACATAATTGGATATGGGATGGCAGTAAGCAACTCTCATATCCAATATGTTAATGTAGTCCTATATTTCATTATTTAGGTATTTTTATTCATAGTTCTAAAAATAGAAACAATACATATGTTTTTTGCATAAAATGCAAGTAGATTTTTTTAAACCAAACTGTCACTTTTCCTTTCAAATCTAATGTCGTCCCTTGAAAATAAATTGGGATGAGGCAGTAGATGACGTGCAAAGTTATTCAATTTAATTTTTGGTGACCAGAATATTTTGCTCAGTAAGTATTTTGTTCGCTATTTTGATGGTCTATTCATTAGGTGTCACTGAGTGGTTATGCTTGAATCTCAACGTAAGCTAAATTTGAAATTTAAGAAACTATCACTGTCTTCAAGAGATGAAAAGTTTCATTATTCGGAGCGTATTTTTTATCGTTTGTTCATTTTTTTTATAGAGTTTAACTAAATTTAGGTAGTTTACAATATTATGTTAGAATCTGTGGTTTAGTAACATTCCAACAATAAAATTTCAAGATATGGTAAAATTTCTCAGCGTAACGAGTAAAAGAAGCATCATAGTGATCATAGAAAGAGAATATCTTTTACAATTACGAAAGCACAGTTTCAGTATTTAATATCCAGTCTGGCGTCGCTGTCCGTATTTGGCCCAACAATTTTGTTGGCTTTTGTTTATAACAAGACAAGTAGTTTCCGTTACATTTTTAAATGTTATTTAAATTTCAACCTTGACAGGAAAATATAAGAATTATAATAATAACGTTTTTAAAGTCAATAAGAACAAGATTCGCCTAAAGAGTTGCTTTTCACGACTTTCCTAGATTTTCATTTTCATTTTATTTGACAGCGCCGGCAAACTGGATAATTATACATTCACGTATATTAATTCATTCTGTTTTTATGGAGGTAGGTAAGGCTGTCTAAGGCTTATCTTTAATAACCACATACACCAATGATACTTTTAATAATGTTTATTTTTATTTTATTCATGGTCTGCCTAATATTTTGTGGAATGAATACCTAGGTAGACGTACCTACCTACCCACTGAGAGTGAAAAGGTACATTCTAAGAATGATTGCACGTAATAATGAAATTTATTTCAACTAACACAACTCAAATGTAAAAGAGATTCTATTGCATTTCAGCTTATAGTGTGCGCGTGACAATGATTCAATTTGTCGCGAGCCTGGCAGATTCCCTCTCTTGAGTTGAAGCATAATAATTATTTATTGTCGTACATAATTAAACCGACATTTAATTTAATGAATCTTTTGTAATTAAATATATATTTTAATTAGAATTAATGCATTTTATTGAAGGTGAAAATAAATGAGAATTGACTAGTTACCTATTATTATTTTTATTAAAGCGCTGATCAGATGAACGCGCGAGTTTTCCGCATTTTGTGTTTGCTTATTGCTTGCTAATTCGTTAAATTATGGTAATGTAATATTTTACGATTACTGAGTAGCAAGTGTACCCATATTTTTTTTCAATTTTTATGTATTTAACCACGATGTCATCCCACCTATGTATGATGTTGTAACTATGAACCTTTGACCCCGTTTCTCCCTAAAGATTCACCTAACTTGTAGTGAAGGAAAACTGTAAGTAAGCTTGAAAAGAACAATGCAAAAGACACAGTGATGGCACCCGCATATGGCATTGTTACAATAATCGCACTTCTTGTTTGGGATGACACGTGCCAGTTGCGTTGTGCTCCAGTTACATAATAATATGTAATGATAAATTATTATAAATTCCAACGTAACTCTGTTCGTCTGTTTGTTGAACCGATCACGATGAAAATTTGGCAAGCAGACGATATGGAGAAGGCTACTATTTATCAAGGGACCGCGGGTGATACTGCGGGGAAAGGCTAGTTAAATATACTTCTTATTTTATTGTAGGTATACCTTGTTGGTTGCCCTTTATATATATAAAATTATTCACAAGAGAATGCCTTGAGTTTTATATGACTTACTTAATTATTTTCTAATCTTTATGAAAGTTGCCAGTTGTCGATGTTTTATTGGTACGAAAATATCTATAACGCATCAATATAATATTAAATGCCTACATTATTGTTACTGAATACCTAACAGAGTGGAGGAATTCGACGTATTCAATTTTGGCTCTTCTTCCTTCTGAATAGGATGGTTTATTTGTGATAGGGCTGAAGAGACCGTGTTCAACAATATAAATGGAAATTCATACCCATACGTCAAGAGTCTCTCACTTGTAACAACCCTTGCTGACAAATGAAACACTCTTAGGTACACTTCAATTTGAGTGGATGAAGATTCTAAATAATATTGATGAAGGTGTATGTACGTGAAAGCATATTGTATTGTTTATCAGGTGCCAATAAGCCTGTTATTAACAATCATCTTTAGCAGAATATTTGTTGTTACTATGATGACTAGCGGTCAACTCGTTTCCAAAGGATGGATCTAATTTTTTTCCCGTGGGCCGAGGTATAACCAAGCTTCTTGTATGTTCTACGATGTTTCAGAATTTAATTCAGTCTTCTCAGTTTAAGTGTATTCCGAACCGGTGGTAGAGTCTATTGTAAAACTTGTAACTATTGACATCAGATTACTGGAGTGCGATTATGAGATTATTAGGTAGTTACTCTAAAGATAATCGAATTCAGCACAAAAACCAAACCACTATTCTAGTTTAGGGTTTTTTTTACTCATGTAGGTACGTAGGTACCCGTGGCGAAGGGTGCATACCTGGAAGGACTGGGGTTCCTTTTAGGAATCCCAGTCCTACACTTTCATCATTTCAAAGCCACTTTTATCAATGCTTAAAATACACTGTAATTATAAAAAGTGTTTTTTGAACGGCTTACCCTCGCCATAATTTCACCCCTCGCCACTGGTAGGTATCTACATAATATGGATACAATAACTTATACCTACTATTATAGGTACTTTTAAAGAAATTTATAGATTTGAATTTGATTTGGTTTTACCAACTTTTTAAACAGTTTTTAACAAAATTCGCTTTTAATCCACCTAGAACTACCGTGCAATAAATTAGGGACATTATTTATGAAAACACAATATTTTTTTTGATTTGATTATAAACTATCGTTATTCTATATAGGTAGTTTGGGCTTGAATCAATCACCCAGTCTGGGTTATGAAAAGGTTGTGAAGGTAACAATTAAAATACTTTATATCCAGAAAAACATCAGATATCCTAGTATCGTTGAGTAGAATTGCTGGATGTAAACAAAAACAGACCAGTAAGAAACATAGCAAATATCTTATTCAGGATAAGCATGAAGGATACTTCTTATCTTGGGAAAACATTTAGAACCCTCTAAACACGAGCAAATAACGGGCTGAGGCAGAGTATCTTCTTATCTTAAATATTATGTATATAAAAGCGAAATATCACTCGCTATTTCACTGACGTAATCGAGCATACGTCACATGTACGTCACTTAAGAAAGCCGCTAGGAAAATCAATTTTTTCGTAAATCAACCTCTAAAAGTTGATACATAGTTTGTATAAAACTTTTTTGTAAAGGCGGATTGGAATATGAAAGTTTGCAAGTCATTAAATTTGCATTCCAAAGAACAATGATCATTTTCCTAACATGCTTGGACTAGTAAAATCTAATAAAACGTAACTTGATGAAACATGTTTCCTTTGCCTATTGAGATATAACAATGGTATTCAATATATTTTTAAAAGTAGGGAGAAGTAAGTAATTCAGAAATATATTTTTAGAGGTTATGTGACAAATTATTAATCCATTTTGAAATAAGAGGTTATTCCCTTTTTTTAAGATAGTACCTACATAATTATTAGTAAACTCATGGGTCTCTTCATTTTTATGTAGGGTAGACCATAAAATAACTTTATTTTAATCGTCCTTAAAAAATAGGTAAAAGAAATGAAAAAAATATACAAATCGCACAGAACACAGTATAGTCACCAAAACTAGTACAATACGGTCTGCGCAAAATTACAATCAATTTTAATTTCCATTGTATTTTGCCAGTGTCAAGTGGAGTATGTAAGTAGTGTCAGTGTATTTCTCATGTATGTATTTAATTCTCGTCAAGTTATGTTCAAGTCATATTATATCATCTTCAAGTCATAGTCAGTCATTAAGTTCGGTTTTAGTAGAATGGCAGCCGTTCTACTAAAAAAATTCGCGACCTTAACTTTACACGTATAATCTTTTCATTTCATGAGTGCACTTGTATTGATATTTATTGGACAAAATAGGTACACCCGATATTCAATAAAACTGAAAATACTATTTTATGAAAATAAAACAAAAACGCAACATCACCTCGCAAATTCTATTGTTAAAGTTAGGTACTTGTCAAGGCTAATGAGGCTATTATGATCAATCGATTTGCAGTAGTATTGATTTTTCGATGTAAAGTCATTAGTTTTTAATTAAGTTATAAGTTTATACGGTTGTCATTGCTCGGGGTGTAATAATTATTCAGAAATAAAATCGTTTTATACAATCGATAGAAAAAGCATGGACTTCCCTAGGTACCTACGTCAAGAATCACATCCTTAGATGTGTTATTTTATGCTGCGTTCTGTTAAACAAGTTGTGTTTGTGAAGTAGATTTATTTATTTAACTCTGTTTTTTGTAAATAAATTGATTATACCACTAATAAAAGTAGGTACATTTTGGTGACAGTTTTGTATCGGTAATAATTTCTGTTTTTACAAATCCGAAATGACCATTGTTCTTTTATCATAATTAGCCCCATGCCTAGTAATTGAAATAGGGTGGCCATTCTTGCATTTTAGAAAACTTTTATTGATGTAAATTAATTATTATGGGCAAACGTACAAAGAATGCTACATTTTTATAGGCATACAATTTTCACTTAAATACTTACATTTATAAACTCAAAAACGTTCGCCTTTCGCCCCGCGGTCCCAGATTTTATGTATTCATAGAATAAAAAAGATTCTATAAGTTATTTTAGGTTATTAACTTCCTGCTTGCCAAATTTAATCACGATTGGCTGTGTTGTTAAGACTTCACGAGATAACAAACAGGCTTATTTTCGCATTTATAATATTAGAATTGACGTGATTCAGTCAAGATGGTTGAACCGATTTTTATGAAACTGTTACTGTAAGTACGTACTTAGTACCTACATGAAAAGTAATGTAAGTAGGACTTCGGGTAGAAAATCAATCTATACAAATCATAAATCACGAGCTAGTGTAATCGAATTGAGCATGCCATAATCATATAAATATCAACAATCTTGTTTGATTTGTCGCCCAACAAAATGTTATTTCTTATATTGGCATCTAAAGGCTTACCAGTAACTTAATTTATACTACTGCCACAAATTACTTAAAATAATTTGATTTAGATAATAAACGATGAAGATAAAACTCGAATAAAGGACATAAAACTATTGGTTGAAGAGAAAAATAATACACAGTCATATTGAATAGATATTCCCGTCATTTTATAATGCATCGGATATTATAAAGTAAGTACTTTGCTTATAATATCCGAAGAATAAATTTATGTTTAGTTTGTACATTTCGTAATGAAGTTTTGCGAAAGTTTTTTTTTATCTAAACGCAGTAAAAGTCCACCTTTTAAACATACTATTGTAAGTTCATAACAACCATAAAAAAGATAAAACAGGTACAGGAAAAATTAAGTAATTCCAAAATTTCCAAACTATGTTTTTCAACCTGTCAATATTAAGTTATCCAATTTACTTATTTACATTTAATTAATCAAATTAATTTTCCCTCACTTTTTTAGCAATTTATTTTAATTAGATCGTTTTTTTTATAAATTTAAAATTACCTTTAGGGTTTTCATGAATACATTTCTTATTTTACCTCTTATGAATATTTTATTAGCCTTCAACTCAAGTTATAACTTTAGTGAACACATTAAGTGTTAAAAACCGAACCCGAAGTGAAGCAATACAAACTTTTCTGGACTTAAATTTCAAGTGAACACAGTACCTAGATAAATTCGCAGTATCCAATTTCTTTCAATAAATTATTAAAAGTAGTAATTTATGAACAAGTGCAAACAGCATTTAAGCTTAGTATGAAATGCCATTGCCATCCAGCGTGGCAATGCTGCCAGTCATCTTGGCACACTTCTGCAGGGCAGCTATTTGGCACACATTTACTATTTTTATAGTTAGGTAGTTTTTATTTTATTTAGTTCATTTTGTTACAAATATTTATAAGGTAATTCATAAAATATATTAAGCATAATATGGTTGTTCAATTTTAATGAAAATGATTTTTATAATTAATATTATTTGATTTTTTAATCTTTGGTTCAAATAATCTAATCTATGTCTAGTGACGACATATTATTTACTATAAACTGCAGCATCACGTTACGTTACAGAAAGGTAGGTACGTAACTCGAACTTTATGTGTCATGTTCGTACCTTCGTATTTCTGGTCCTAGTTTTATTTAGTAACATCATTTTAATTATTATTCAAATTATAACTAGGTAATTGTACCCGGATTGTGTATTTTAGAGCTTTTTGTAATATTTTAAGGTTTCGTTCGGAAGATTTGCCACATTTCATCTAACAACACTTAGAAAAATATGAATTTTACAATTAACTACGCCGATTTTTTTTGTTTCCATATTTTAGTTACAACATTCTAATAAAATTCTAATTTCATATTTAAAAATGGATTTAAAAAAATTGTCAAGTAAGTAATCAATTGACATAGTATTGAAAATAAATCAAACAAATTTTAATATTACCGGGGATAATTTATATCAAAAACTAGTTGTTTCCTAATATTTAAAAATATAATAAATATCAAGTAGGTAGTCATATAAAGTATACCTACTCGTAAGTAAAAAATAGAAATCGTTATTATCGCAACCATAAACGTTTCCTCCAAAAAAACCACGCAAATACCTCATTACCTACGGATTATCTGAGAGAAATATTAAGACAAAATCTGCTATAACAGGTAGGTAAATGATACCTAATGGAATAAAAACGAAGTTAATGACTTATTAAGTAGATTTAAGTGTTTGTTGTCTTCAGCAAAAAGTTTTAAAGTGTTAGATTGGCTTTTGAGTAAGACACAAAACATATAAATAACATTTTTTATTTATTATATTTATAGTTAAATATAATTTTCAAATTACCTTTTTTCGTGTTTTTTTATGTACCTTATATATATATCTGACAAAGAAAAACTGCTATAAAATGCTAATAAAATGTAATATACATTTTATTCCCTAAAATAACAACTATTTCCTCTCTATTTCTCGGGTGTATGTGTAATGCGGTGCCACCTTTTTTAATTAAAGTAGTTAGTATTCAACTGGCGGTAAACCAGGGACTAATGAAATCAGAGGAAACTAATAAATATTATTTTCTCTGTGCTAATAGCGTGTTCGATCTAACCGCAACGGCCGTTGGGTG
Organism: Tethea ocularis; assembly: GCA_963555595.1. Taxonomy (NCBI): domain Eukaryota; kingdom Metazoa; phylum Arthropoda; class Insecta; order Lepidoptera; family Drepanidae; genus Tethea; species Tethea ocularis. The sequence goes on along the minus strand of OY741971.1, from coordinate 5,356,626 downwards.
CTTTTTCATTGTACGGCCCGACAACGTCACCGGCACTAGTCGACGCATAGGTACATTACATGAAATTGTATTGAGTATAATGTACTTATTTAATATCAAAGTGCGTATTTTGCTTTTTTATACAATACAGTAAAACCTGCTTAATACAATCACATTTACCTAATACAATTTCTCGCTTAATACGCAACTAATGGCATGTTTTCATACATTTTTATAACGCTTAATACGATTCATCATCCCGTTTGATCTATGGGATTAGTTTACATACATATTGTATCTAAATAAAAAATCAAACAGAATACTTAGCTATAGAGTTTCGCTTAGGTCTGGTCGCATCGAACCATTAATAGTAAAACCATTCGTTTAATTTTGACATTCGTTGCCTAATCAAAAATTTCCAAATCAGCCCACCTGACAAAAATAGCTAGTTACATTTATATCATATTTACAATATTCTAGCGCTGGGTCGTGCAATGAAGAAGCGCCTATTAACTCACAATGTAAGCATCGACTAATAAAGCCTAGCTTTGTTTGCGAACAATTGATTTATTTATTTCTGACAGTTCAAGTTTTTTTTATTACCTCGTGGGAAATTTCTGTTTTTATGTTGACTATTCATTATTTATATCATGTTTAAATCATCCTACCCTATTTCCTACATACCTACTTATATTATCATACACTTGGCAGCAAATAAATCAAACCTTAATTTACCAACCTACCTATACCTTCTCCCAACTGTAAATACGAAATTGTGTGTGTGCGTAACTATGCTTAATTCCGTAACAACTAAATTGATTTTGGCTCCATATATCTATGGTGATAACCTATCGAGCATACCTTGAAATAAACACACACATGCACACCGGCGCAGAGCGAGCACTCCATACAAATGCCCGTCATCACAAAAATTGTTCAAACGAACGCCATTCCATTTTTTATAGTTATGTTGGTTATGTTTCGATTGGAAACTGCACTGCTCGCCAAACATAATATTTTTATATTAAATATTCTTAGTTATTTATTTTAAATAGTAGGATATTGCGTTTTAAAAAAAGCAACAGTAAAATAGCCTAGTAAAATTTATAAACTTAAAATTCAATAAATAATACCAAAAATGTGTGCATTGTAGAGTGTTAGATCGCTTGGCCAATATGAGTTTCTGAACAAACCAAAATAAAATGGACAATCATTTAATGTTTTCAGCATTCCAAAAAGTGGTGTTTGCCATTCGGAAAATATCTTGAAAATTTACTGCAATTAAATCTTTAATTTTTTACGCTATGAAACCGGAACAGATCAAATTATTTTTAAATAATGGCTAGCTAGAGTTTTAGAAATTTAATACTTTCGCGAAAATTAAATACAACTTCTGTTATCATTGATTTTGTTCGTACCTACTTTGAAGATAAAAATTCACAACATTAGGCATAATATTATTATAATAAAATTCTAAAAATATTTAAATTTGGATTTTCTTGAAAGTTATTATTTCCCACAAGTAAAAGTAGAGGTGGGTATATAAAATTTACGCAAAATTACTACTGCTTTCTTTTTTGGGATCAATAGAAAGTTTTTCCAATTCCTGAAAATGCCAATTTATTCTAACAAATCACTGTGTCACTCACTTTTTCATGACCAACACGCAAGAGCTTAGGAAAATATCGTCGCACGCACTTGAAAAAGCTTCATTGTATGTCTACTTACTTAATTAAAACTACGTCACCACTCACTAAATACTGAACGTGACTTCTCTAATAACGTCAACCAAGCTCACGATTTCTACCTAGATTTTATTAACTTAAATGGCATCCAAAAATATAAAGTGAACATTTATTTTTATGAATCAATCAAAGTTGTTTTATTTCCGGAAAATTGTTATTTTCGCAGTGAAAGAGTTTAATTAATTAAATTTTCCACTACTCTATCTATTTTTTACTTTATTATTAAGTTAGGTACGAGTACCTATCTACTATTAAACTTCGAAGCCAAAGCATAGGTAAAAGTTATTTGGGAGAAAATAAAAATAGCCTCAGTTTCTATTTCTCGACACAGGTACCTTTAATAATACCTATAATATACACCATGGTAATAATATACATCCGAATAATAATGAAAAAGCTTGTAATCAACTTTAAATTTTAATTAATTTTAAATCAACGATTATAAGGAAACCATAATCCTTTTCTTGTAGACACTCTTCTTGTACAATTAAATTAAGTCATCTTTTAGTGCAATCATTAATGGAATACCTACTCAAATTGGCCCATCGCCCATTTTATGGTGAATATACATCGTCACTAAACAAATAGTAAAACATGGAATCTTCTGAAACATTGCCAACATTGTGTGAAAAGTTTCAATATACTATGAAGTGTTGAAAATGTTGACAAGCAGATAAAATAGGTAAATTCGATACTTTTTGTTCAAATTTATTCTTCATTCAATAATAAGCGTAGGTCTTTATTAAATACATTTTCGTGGATTTATAGATAAACCAAATTCACTTTTTTTATTTTATTTATAAGCAGTTTAGTTTATGGAGGTAGGTACCTCAATCAATTTAGCATTTTTACTTTAATTAAATATGTTTCATCAAATTTTACTAATTTTGACAGTTATTGGCATGTTTATTATGGTTTTGTAGTAAACAGGAATGTTTCGAGATGTTCTTCAGTTTGCATCAGATGATTTAATCGTCGACATAAAACCGATACCAAAAGCGTAAACAGGTGTAAACAACGTGCAGTTTCATAGCAAAACAAGCACATTTCATTTGTGTACCAGGTATAATGATAATGTAATCAGTTAGAGGATCCAAATCTGTAACATTATCAACATATTTTCTTCTAGGGGAAAACGTTTTTTCATGGGTCATATTAGCCCTTGTATAACAATCTACTTTTAAATTTATTAATTATGAAAAAAAAATCTTGTTACCTACTTAGTCGCGAGCAGTTTCCTTCTAAACTTTGTTGCCTTACCATCTCTGGCTGATGCGTTATCATTTACCACAGTGAGATTTCAGTCAAATCAAAGCCTATCTAAACAAGGTTTTGTATTTCAAATTGGAAATTATATAAAAACACGGCGTGATAGTCTCTCAGAGCAAAAACCATAATCATAGCGTGGATTCACTTTGAGCTTATTGTTTTGAAATCCTATTTAGAAGGGTTATCAAGTTTCGAGGTATGGACCACAATTTTACATACGAGTCTTTTGACACATTTGAAAGTTATAATGAGAATAATAATACGTTGCGGTTGTTTGTTTACAACATGCCTAAATTTTGTAAACTGGTCGTCACTAGGGATTTCAATATGCGGATTATAATACATCATGAAAATAATGAAAACCCATCATGAGGAAAGTTCATTAACTCCATCAAACGTTGTAATGGGAGCATTTGGTGACAGAATATTGGACAAGTAAAAGATGAAATAAATACCTTTAAAAGAACAATATAGAAGGAGGAAAAATTGCTACCTAAAAATAAGCTTTCAAATAAAATCTGCTTCTGGAGCGGAAGATTAATTTTACTGAAAGAGCAGGCATGGCACTCATTCTATATTCATTTGAAGAAAATGTATCTATGGTCACGAATATATAATTAGGTTATTTATAAAAGTGATATGGAGCATTTGAATATTTTTTTTATTGGTTAAAAGACTAGCTTCTGCGATGATATAGTTTTGTAAGGTTGTATTGTTAGTATCAACTAGCTGACCTTTTTTTAATTCTCAGGGCAGGACAACGTCTGTCCAGAAAAAAAAGAAAATAAAAGTCTGGGACAAAACATGTTTTTCCATTAAACTTTTGCATTCCTTTTCACCCCGTAATAGGCATAACCCTAATGGGCATAATTTTGAAACTTAAGATTTTATATTAAAATTGTTATGTAATTAAGGTTTTTGTCTATGTATACATCAGTGGCGAAGGTTAAAATTATGGCAAGGGTAAGCCGTTCGAAAAACACCTGTAATTTTATAATTACAGTGTATTTCTAGCATGATAAAAGTGGCTTTGACATGATGAAAATGTGGGACTGGGATTCCTAAAAGGTAAGCCGATGGGAATCGGCTTGTATGGACCCTTCGCCACTAGTATACATGCTTGCTTACTGATGATGATCAGAGTAGGTGTATCTATAACAAACACGTATACATATAATTACGCACACACAAAAAAAAACAGTGCGCGGGGCAATGACAATGGCTGGGACACATCGCTCGCAGAACCGACGGCCGCTAGGGCAGAAAGGTTCTCGAGTGGTAACCACGAACCGGAAGACGCAGCGTAGGCTGGCCTTTGTCCAGCAGTGAATGTCTTTCGGCTGTCACGATGAAGTGCTAATGTCAGGCACATTAGCACTGACCATACGCCAAAGTGGAAAATACACAATGCAAAAAAGGGAACTGGCTCTAAGTCCAGCTGACAACACATCTTACAATCATTATATTACAATTCAAAGAAAAAAAAATATACCTAGGTAGTGCCTAGGTAAATCTATTTCCAATATGCCTAATGCACTTACACTAGGACAAAATCCGTCTCTCTCGTTTGGCATGTTGCACCATCCTGATATAATCACATGCTATTGAGATCCATATTTTGCAATTTTGGCACAAAAAGTAAGTTATAATTTCACGATAACGAACACCATTCACGGTTAATGCCGGTCATTTGTCCGATGTCTTGTTCCATTCATAAATAACCTCATGACATGTGTACTTCCTTATTTAATAAATATGTTTTATTGGAAAATCCAAACCCGGTGTTCTTATTGAAACGCGCTTTAATAATAATATATTACCTATGTATGCCAGAAAAATATAATATTCACCGAAAACTTTGCATGAAGTTTCTTCACACATAATTTACCTGAAAGTACTTAATAGTAACAGGCAATAGTAGGAGGCAGTCACGTACTCGTACTATATATTGTCAATTATAGCTTCGTATGTACGTGACCATAAATATTCCCACATTTATTAAAAACTGTATATACAAGACAATCCGCTTTTGTTTTTAGCTTTTAATAAAAGCAATTTTTTTAAGTGTATTTTCATTTTCTATCATTTCCGCATGAAAAAGTTCTTTCAAATAACTTAATTGGCTGCTAAGTATTTGAATATAGATGAATAACAAATGAGTTGCGGAATGAGAATTAAGAAGCTGTTTTTATTGTTATAGCGTAATATTATTTCAGGATATTCTGTTTAATTACGAATTTAGAACGTAAATTATTGTTATCCAAAAGTATAGATCTGTATAATATTCCAAGTTTTATATAATTACTAACATAAAGTTCAGAATCAACATTGCTATAAATAGGTACTATAATCCATAAACAAAACTTTCTGATATAATATACCACAAAACTAATATTGTTTTTCAAAAAGGTTTACGTGAATTTCTAGGGCGAAAACTTTTAGATTATTACATAATTATATGATTTTGCTTATAATATCATCATCCTTATTCCTTAAGTAGGTAGGTACTAGTTACATACGCCTAAACCACTAAACCAAACGCGATGAAATTTGCCATACGGATAGCATATAATATCGAGAAGGGCATAGACTACTTTTTATTCCGAGAATGTAAGGGAAATTGCGGGGCGGAAGCTAGTGTCTAACAATTTTAACTATATACTTAGGTACATCCATACCAATAGGTATCATAAATGGGAAAGTAACTAAAGTTTTTTGTAGGTATTTTTGTTTGTTTGTTTGTCGCCTTTTCACTTTTAAACCACTGAACATGTACTCTTTGGACTGAACCGATCGCAATGAAATATGGCACACAGTCTATGTAGTAGTGTGGAGTAGTTGTATGGAGAAGGACATAATCTTGGTTTTGCATCTCTAGGTACCTATACATATTCATTTTTCAAACTCAAACTAAATTTTTTCATAAGTCAATGAAATGGTCGCTTACGATTGGGCTCAGGTCACCCAAAGAGCTATGGAGAGAATTATGCTCAGAGTTTCCCTGCGAGATCGAATGAGAAGTGATGAGACCCGCAGGCGAAGAAATACGTAGGTAGAAGAATTTTCAGAATCAGATCACTAGCTCCGACGATTATCTCCAAAATACAAACAAGATTAGCAAAGATAACACTAATTTTCATAATATATTATCTATTATTTTAATAATTTTTCATACTAAAATAATAAAATTGGAGAGTTTGTTTGAAAGCGCTTATCTCAAGAACTACCTACCAATCGGATTATATTTTTTTTTAATTTGACATTCTTTGATAGGAGCTGAGCAAATAAAAAGAACACTAAGCGAGAAGGACGTAATAGCGCGAGCGATGCAATGCGACACGGTAATTTATTAGTTAAGGTACCATATCAATAAAACAATTGATAAATCAATTTGATTACATTATAATAATATATCTCATATTTGCATAAAGAACCTACCGTCAAAAAATATTTTGGTTATTGAAATAAAATTATTTATTAACACAATAATTTTATTGCGATTAAGTAAGTGGGTATCTAGTTAATTTTAAAAGATTAATGCTTTTCCGCCCAGGAACTAGTACCTAGTGGCAATTTATTAATTAATGGAATAAAGGTCATATTCCACACGAGCACAGCAAAATGTAATTAAAGTTGTATAAATAATCTCGCAGTTTTGCTTTGGCTGTCATCGGAATTTACAATCATTATTTCTGTGCTTTCGTTCGCAGTCATCTTGAATGCTTAACAAATGTGACCTCTATTACACATCCTATGTGTACTTGTAAAATATTCCATATTATTTATTAAATTTCATTTAAATACGTCTATCACGTCATATTCTCCCTCTTGACAGGATCATTTTGGTTGGGCGTTCCTACTTATTACGGCGAAAACTGCATATATAGGATACAATATTTAAAAATGCGATGGTTTGTGTGTGTATGTATATTACCAGTTCTCTAACGGTTGAACGCATATACCTAAATTAAATTTGGAATATAAAAATACAAATCTTGAAATCATTTACGAATTAAGTAACTATTATAGATAAGATTAATCGTGTATTGCAAAAAGTGTATTTTTCAAAGTAACCTTGGGAAAAGAATAATAATAGCATACTTTAAAAACATATTTTTTCAAAAAGCGGGTAAAACTATGTGAGAGAATTATATCATTCAACACCATAACAATTCTTAACAATTTTTTTAATCATCATTACTGTAGTAGAAAAAAATGAAAAGGTGATGAAACGTAAATAATTATACCAACCTACCTAAACAAGTAATATTAATATTTATTATTAATATTCATCACCACGGAAGAAACACTAACATGATTTAACAATATATTTAGAAACTTTTTGCAATACCTAGTACTTGACTTCGTATAAACATTACATAACTTTCAGGTAACCTCCTTTCTTTCACCCGGCCCCTTACTATAGAATTTACTTACCTCCAAGTATACTACAGAATTTACTTTCCCTTAGGAGCTGGGACAAAACAAGATGCTTTGTTTGTGCTATAAATAATTACCTAGTTCTCAACTACAAGCATCGTTTACTTAAGGTCGGATAGTTAATTTTATTATCCCTTTGAACTAAAAGCTAGGTTTTTGTGTTGGGAAAGAAGCAATTTGTCATGCAGAGTGAGTATTGTGGTATCTGTAAGTTTAAGGTAATTCTGTTTAAGTATAGTGGGTCGAACGAAAGGCCATTGTATACCTTATACAGGACAAAAAAAAATACCTATGCACACACATGTAACTTACAAGCGAAGATAAAATTATGTCTTGACAAATTAAAATCCAAACAAAACGTATTTTTGATAAATAAAATAAATACCTTAGTAAATTTGAAGAGTATTTACATCTGCTGCTATATTAAACCAGTATATTTGGGCACTAAATAAAATAAAAAAAATTGTTTTCTGACGTCATAATTATTTCTACCTACATTTTATAAAGCAATATCAATTATGTTTAATAAATGTTAATATATCACTTATTGAATAACCAAACCATATCAAATTGTAAATGGTTTTGACCTTATCTTTTGTTGTGGAACTAAAATGCTTACTATCGAAAAAGATTTTTTTTTAACGAATATTATTACTAGTTTTGTTGTTTAGCTGTGATGATATAATAAATTCCAGATAGGATAACATTATAGACATTGCACAAGTAATTAACGTTTCCTTTCTGATATTTCATTACTCTCTGACAGAAAAAAAACGCAATTTTTCTAGCCAAGGTTGATTTCTCAGTAAATGTTGTTCGACATGATGAACCTAGATTTCGAAAAAAGACATCTGAAAGTAACAAATCTCGAAACATTTCAGTCTTTCAGACAGAGTGTTTCTAATGTGGATTATGACGATGCGGAATAAGCCCTCCAATACTGTTCGACAACACATTTGGAATTTCCTGTTACATGACAAATCACCGTAGGCCATAGTAACGTTGGGTAAAATGGGGATCCGTATTGTTTTTTTTTTTTTTGGGATATCACGGCCCAATCACAGCCAGTTGGAATAACCACTTATCGCCGCAGGTCGTGGGTTCGATTCCCACCCAGGACAAACATGTCTGTTTATCCTGTGTGTGGGTATAATTATCTATTTATGCATGTATTTACCAAAAAAAAGTCGTATATGTAAAACCTAGTATATCAGTTATTTGGTTTCCATAGTGCAAGCTTTGCTTAGTTTGGGATCAGATAACCGGAAAATTACCCAGGATATTTATTTTTATTTATTTATTGTACCTATGTAGTATCGGTCTTTTTGTGTCCAAACGTGCATTGGACAACTGAATATAGATCTATTCTACCAGTATTATTGAGTCGTTTAGGTCAAAACTGAACCCGCTTAGCGCCTACCGCTATGAAGGGGGAACTTAAAAATATAATATTTTAGTTAACTGTCTTTCGCCAATTGGATATAAGTATTCAATTTTATCTGTTCCTTTTTTTGTACCAAAAATATTTTGTAAGATAAATTTATATGTCTAAAAACATTAGCACCAAGAATGATTGATATTGCATCAACTTTATTTAATTCTTATTTCCTGTTTGTAATCAAAAAATATGCTCATAAAAGTAACGCCCATCTGGTATCTGTCAGTTTTATTACAGTAATAGCAATACATTTGAGTTTTATACATTCTCCTACTGTGAAACGATTATTGAGAGTAATAAACCACGCAAAAATTTAATCTTTACATAAAATTACGATACGTAATAAACGATTTTTATATTTTGCTTAATCTTATTATGTCTAAAATTTTCAGTTTCCATTTACTTGATTGAATAACGCCAAAGATTTAGAATAATGCACAAAATGGGAAATGATCAGAAATAAGAATTAGAGCTAGTGTTTACAACTTTTATGAAGTAGAAATAAAAAAATATAGGTATTAATGTGAGAATACTATCAAACTCAGCTTATAAATAATGTTTTATAAGCTAGCGTCTGACATTATACTTTATAACTGTATACATGATTACGTATTTGATATAAAATATTAAAGAAAGTAATGTTAGTTACATTTTAAGTCCTGGAAGATTATTATTTCATAAAAATATTACTTATTCATTCCATTTTATGGTAAAATCTTCATAATACGATTTTTTGACGAAACCGGTAACATGCTCTAATTCATACTTATTCAAGCAGAATAATATGAATGAAATTGTATACGGACTTTTATCATTTTCAAACATACCTGATGGCTTATTGAAAATGGCCCACAAAGAAAACTTTAGTCTTCTTTGAATTCTATTTTATACAACATCAAAATAAATACAATGAACCTATGTAACACAATTATACAAGTAGGTATGTAAAATATACTGTGTATTTGAGACGAAGTTTTCTTCTCAATGAATCCTTTTTATAGTCATTTTTTCAATGACTAGCTGTAGCCCGCGGTTTCACCCACGTTTCTGGGATAAAAAGTAAACTATAACCTGGGGGAATAATGTAGCTTCCTATTAGTAAGAGATTTTTTAGAATCAGTCCAGATTAGAGCGTTCAACGCGTTCAATCAAAAAAAAAAACTCTTTAGCTTTATTATTAGTATAAATATTATTATTTCCTTGCAAGCTTTTTATCAACTTCATTGTGTTATCTAAAGGCTAACAAATAAGTAAACAGAAAGCTATTAGATAGAAGAATCCTATAGAAAGTAGGAATACCAAAGTATTTCCGAATTTTGCAAAGCCTAAAACATAAATCATACACCATAACTGCCTAAAAGTCAACAGGGTCTAATGTGCAACTTTCAGAGAACACTACAGTTACCGACGACACGAGTTTTACATACGACATTTTACTTATTATTGTAACTACGAAAATATAGCTAAAATATATATTTAGTAGTTTATTTAGCTCAAGATCAATCATTATTATGACCGTGACATTAGTCATGCCTTTTGACATGACTACCTGTAATCTTTCATTACTTCAAAATGTAGTAGGTATAGAGGGCGGGTTATAGGTAAATGTCGTTGATTAATGTCTGCGTGCGATCGACGTCATTACTGAAACAATAGTTTGGGCATCCTAATAAAAGATGTCTTTACAGGTCTTCTTTGATTTGTCACACAGCCAAAAATAGATTTTATTTTGATTAAACTGACACAAAACTATATAGGTAGATATCAGTATCAACAAAAGATACAATATAATGATATTATATTACTAAATTAATTTTATTTAAATATGATTGTGAGGTGTACGTAATTTTTTCGAATACCTATGTCAAAATCCAGATTACAGTAAAAGTGTAAAGGAGATTTTGTTTGTTTTTATTAAAATGGTAATTATATAAAGAATATCAATCTTAAATTCAGCAATTACATTTTTTACATAGATACGCAATTAAAAGAAACATTCATCCAAAAATAATTATAAAAAAATATTTATACACATGAAACATTGGATACTTTAAATGAATGATTCATTACATTGGTATTCTATAAGAATTTTTTCACAATTACCTGATACAAACAATCGTAAGTTAATATCGTGTCTACTGTGTGTCATCATTATTTATGTGTTTATATTGTCTGATTCATGAACATGTTTTTCTTCAGGTTATTGTCTTACTTCAATATAATGAGATAGTTCAGTGTCACTTTTATTGACAGACACAATTATTTTATTAGTACATGAAATTATTTATAATAAAACATTTATATGAAACACTAGTTTGATATAAATTTTGTGTTAAAGTTTGAACATTCTGGTAGGGCCAGGGATGTTAATATCGCCACTTTACGGCGAAACATTATATTAACTGACGGATTTGCAGAAACATAATAGTTAACTAAACTGATAGAATTTCTTCATGTCACTGATGGTAACGCCATATCTCGAAACAAGTTTCATGGATTCGAAATAATGAGCTTTACCTTCTTGAAGGGGAATTACAAACAAACAAAGCATTAGGTGCGTAAAGAAATAATAACTTGAGCCTTTCTATTTGAAACAGAAAAATCAAACCGGTCTGGTACCTATAGTGAATTCAATACCTACTCAACAAGTCAATATTACAATGTAATATGATTGTTATTGTTACCAAAGCTTTTTTTTTCTCTCTTTACAATTAAAGCTTTTTCCGCAGTTAAACCCGCGTTACCGGGATAAATAATAGCCTGTGCCCTTCTCCATATAATTGGTTATCTACGTGCCAATTATCATCGTGAGCAGCTTTAGGGCAAATCCTAAAATTTAAAAAACTTAAGTGTGGTAGTTTTGAAAATCAGTGTATTTTGACGACTTGCCAAAGCGTCTTATAAAACAATTCAAGACAACGAAATCGTTCTCTTGAAATGTGAGACTTCTAAACACTAGACCAACACATCACCTGCACAACAAGTAAAGTTAACTAATAATAAGTTGCACTTGGATCTTTTAGCTCGGTCGTCATGGAAACTAAAAGCATGGAGGACTAAAGTCATTGCTTGAAACCCTTTGAAGCTGACACTCAAAGGTTTCTCTCAAACACCGTGGGTTGATGAAGAAAATTTTAGTTTGAACTAGCTTCCACCCCGCGGTTTCACCCGCGATCCCCTATTTGACCCACTTAGGTGTTGAATTTTTAAAAATCTTTTCTTAGTGGATGTCTACGTCTTAATAGTTGTCTGAATGCCAAATTTCCCGATTCGTCCAGTGGATTGATCCATCAGTGAGTCTGTCAGTCAGTCAGCTTCTTTTTAAAGATTTGATTTTAGTTTTTGCAGATTTTAACATAATCAAAACAGACTTCAAAACAGTGTCAGGTTGATTAGAGTTTCTACATAGTTATTTTATGCTTTTTAGTGTTTTGAAGTCGGTTCTATTTTTAGTTAAAAGAATTTATTTTTCGATTTTTAGATTCTTGTGTTTTATCACTGACCTAGTATAAGCTATCGTTGTACCTTCCATCATCACATCAAAGGATATAACTAACGGTCTAAAAGGTTCTATAATATTTAAAGAGGTATCCCCTAACTTCTAACCATTAAGAAGTTGTACCTTCCATCTTCATCATTCCAATTTCATCAGCTCAGCAAAGTCAATGATGACTACCAGACTCAAATATCTGAATAGCATAAACAAGTATATGAAAAACATTGCGAGTGCCTATAAAATTTTAAGAGTTCCCTCGATTTCTACAGGATTCCACCATCAGATCCCCATGATGATGACCATGGCACCACCTCTAAAGTGTAGGTACCGTTTCAAACAAAATAGAATATTCCAAATCGGTTCAGCCGTCTACGAGTAGTAATCGGGGCACATACATACACAAAAAAAAGATTCCGACGAATTGAGAACCTCCTCCTTTTTGTAGTCGTTTAAAAAGCATAAAATGGGTTAAAAAAATCTGGACCACAGTAAATAAAATAAAAGTTCGTTAAGTTAGTAAGTTAGTTGTTCGTAATGTTAGTTAGTTCGTTAGTTACGTCATTGTATCGAGTACGCCAATAGGAAATTCAATTTCATTTGCATTTATTTTTCATACTTAAAGGGATAATTATCCATAACTTTACTTATTAAGTTGGTACCTACTCTTTCGTTACGTTCTGTACTTACTAAAGAAATGTTGATTATTTGAACAGGTGTGTGATTTTAAAAATAGAAGTTAACCAGTAAATAAAAGAAAAATAGTAATATTTTCTATTTATTTCATTTCTACCTACAATATTCAAGTGACATCCTTCGTTGTCTATTATGCCACAAAGAGAAATGCACATTTATGAGATGCTTTGTGAAGGGACTAAGGCTATGTCTTGTTATAAGTTAATTGGAATACCCAGATTCTTAATATTCTCAATAAGATGATTTATATTGTTTTTCAAATTATTTACAAGAAATATATACAAAACAATACAAATTTTCCTCCGTGCGGTCGCTGCTGCCGATTATATTCGGCAAAGTTCCAAGCAAGCAGCGTTTCCTCTTCGGATGAAATAATGATAATAATTGTACTTTAAAATGTTTTAATTCAATTCAGAGGTGAGCTTTCACCCCGTTACCCACCATTTAGGTGAATAGTTTCAGTACATCAAGTTGCCAGTCAATAGACGAATATTTTTTTTTACACTTATGTGATGCTTATCATTGTTTTTTTTCCTAATTGAATTCGTTCTTATTAAGAACGAATTTAATTAGGAAATTGTTAATAAAACATTTAAAAAGGAAATGAAATAAAAAATAAGATAAAGGTTTCGTGCAGTTGAACATTAATAAATAATCATTAACACCCATATATAAAGGGATAAAAACCTTCAATAAATATGGGTGATAGGTAATATTAGCTGAAATAGTGATGACGATGACTAAGACTCTGGTTTTACAGTAAATGACGAATGAATGTACTAAAACTCACAACGGATACGGTATGGTCTTTGATTCCACCATCTTTCAGTCGAAAATAGATCTGCATAAAAAGTAGTACTCAGTATACGCAAGATTCTATAAATGAACCAAGAAATTTCAGAGGAGAACCAACGGTCACCTATTAGTAAACAATTAGACCAAAAAAACATTCAAAAAATGCATGACAGGTTCCAAATAGCATTTGAACTAAGATGTTTAAAGTTAAATATGTCAGTCTTTTAGTATAACGATTGAAATATTTAACTTTGATTTCAACCTGTCTTAAAATTATTTATTTTCCTTTTCTTTATGCATCATTGTTGATGCTTCATAATTGGAGATTGGAGATTTAATTTGATTCATAGCATATTTATGTCATTTCACCTTTGTCGCTAAGTAAAAAAAAATACGTTAGGTTAAGTTAAAAAACTAATTTAAAATGAGCGGTGAATTCTTCTTTTTTATAAGAAGTTATTTATTTACAGCAAGGATATGTAACTAAATTAGAATCTCTCTCTGTAATGGAATTTGAAATAAAAAGTTAGTTATATTTCCAATTTCGCCGTAAAAACCTTATATTAGATCTGATTTGAGAATAACTTAACGTGGGTCTACTATGTCCTGATGCTTCTCGAAGAAGCGAAACACTTGTCGATTTTCTGTTAGGTTTCCTTGTGTGGAACTTGACAGAGAATTAGTTACTAAATATTTGTCTTTTCTTTATTCTTTCGGTTCCCATTTTATTTCATTTATTTAACAGATAGTATTTGAAAAAACAATTAGAATTATATTAACGATTTTATTATGAACATATTTTTATCTGACAATGAAGAAACGAAAATACACATAAAACTAAACAAAGATGGACATGCACGTAATGCAAGCACATTTTATCGTTCCGTAGTCTAACAAGGAATCATCATTGTTTTGTCATGTAGGTATGTCCGTCTGTATTCCACAGCAATTTATTTGTAAACTACTTATGTCTCAGTCACAAAAATTAGATACATTCACGGTACATTATAGCTGATAATTATAACAACAACAAAGTTAAAAAAAACAAAAAAAAATCACAAGGATCTACAAACGGCTGATTGGATTTTTTAAATCATAGTTAAGAAAACTCTCAATTAAGACACTTTTTAATCAAAAGTGGGTCATCCGTTCACGAGCTATGATGCTATAGACAGACACACCGATAGCCACTAGAAACTTATAAAACTTCTCTTTTTTGTCGGTGGCTAAAATTGAATGAAATAACAAATTTTGGCATGCATCTCCCAAATAACATTAGTTCCCTTCCCAATGGATGAAGTACCTTGATGTACCTATAATGGCAAGACAATAATTAATTTGAATTTGAAAAATTGAATATCATTATATATCTTAAAAATAAACATCACAAAAATAAATGAATTTTAGTGGTAGGTGAATTTGAGTAAAAGCGTAAAAGACTCAAGCCACTTTTATGATTATTAAAATGAGTTCAATGATTCGTTAAATTATATACCTAAGTATTCATAATACTGAAACTTACAAGTTGCGATCAAACGATCGTACCCACAATAATCCATCTAACATTTTCTTAGAATAAACATAAAATAAACTACGTAATTATAAGGTCATATTTTTTTTCCAATGCTTAATTTTTTCAAAACAATGACTTTACATCATACAATATAGAGTAAGGAATAAAACTTATTCCCTAGTAAAAAAAAAATTATATTGTAGCTTTAAGAACCAAAAATAGTTTTGAAAATAAATGTAGTTAAAAAATTATGATTGAGCAATATTTTTCAGACTCGTTAATATTTATAATCACTGCCAAGCCCTTGTCATAAGCTTTTTTTAGTAAGCGACTTGACATATTCACCAGATATGAACACGATTTTTCATAATATCGTTTGCAAACGCAATCGATTAATAACGTTCCATGAGTTTGAACATGATCAAAAGTAAAAGAAGGATAAAATATAATATTTATATAGGTTCTTCTAAAAACAATTGTTAATCAGAAGTATTTGTGTTCATACATTTTTCCGGCTTAAAACAAAGTAAATAAATCACAAGGCTATATTATTAAATCTGCCATGAATCATCCAAAAATACTTTATTGTTAACGGTATATGAGTATTTTAATGTCAGCATTCCATCGTAATTTACCAAATTGACTGTACCTATTGGACGAAAAGCAATAAAAAAAAAATTACGATTTTGATCCATCCCGAAATAAGTACATCAATATCAAATTATCACTTCTTCCTTGACCAAATTAAATTCCCAAAATTATACACAATGGAAAGGTAGTTTAATAGTCTATGAAAAATGCCCTTTAATACTTTATTTATGTTTACTTTCTATAAAAAAAGTTATCTTTGTCTTCTTCAACAACATTTATGAGTCCTCAAAAGTTAACAAGTCAATTATTAGAAATAGAGTCTAATTTAGAAATCTCAGATTCAATTTAAAATAAACTAGTATCAAGTCGTGTTACCGTGAAATTTTTAAGTGTTATATAATACATCATAATGTACCAATACAAAAATATACAAATCTCTTAATATTCAATGGCTATTAATTACTCATAATGGGCAAGCAACCTTAACTTTAAAATTAGTTATAAAGTAAGAAATTAAACTCAAAGAAAATTTTATCTTTAGGTAGGCTCCTACGCGTACCAGCAATATTATTGACGAGTATAAAGCGTAAAGAAGTCAATAAATAATTATCAATTGAAAATATTTTTTAGATATCTACTTACAAAAATCAAATACAACTTACTTTATTTAGTTTTTCCAAGTAAATATGAAAAAGGTCTTAATATAAAAATTCCCAAAAGTTTTATAACAATCACATTATTTTACATTCACAATAAATGTTATATTAATGTAACATACACACTGTTAACTAAATACATTTGTCGTAATTAAACTACGTTGAACATCAACATGTTAACGACAACCGTTTGGTGCGGTTACGCGCCAAAGACTGACTAGTCTTCTTGCTGCCACCGTGTAAGCTCACTGAAATTTTACTTACACGGTATGCTAGTAGGTACACCATGTTTTCACAGCTGTATACCTACATCTTTTTCCAGCTGCCAAACTGTTTTGCGTTACCTTGCTCTATCACTAATGTATGTGATAAACAGAAGTGCGATGTAAATTATTTATGGACATTTTTAGTCTGTTAACCGTTAAAATATTTCTTGTTTTCATTAGGTATCATAACAAAAACAGTAACACAAAATATATTCTCTAGTTCGCCGAGTTATAGTTCCACGGAATTACAGCGTGAGAAAAAATATTTATGAATTAAAATTGTAATTAGTAGGTACTTATTATTCTATACAATTTTTAAACCCATTGTATAGATCACAGATTAAAATACACAGATAAGGAAATATACCTAATGCTCATACTGTTTTGAAGGTACAATTAAAGTTTATTTAAATATTCTACCAGCGCAGCGCTGTGCCTGTAGTATCGATGTGCTGGATTATTAAAACGATTAATATTATTATAACCATCTTCTCTTAACGGAAAGTCGATAAACCACTTCTTTTACGACGTTCTTGATACAATTACAATAAAAAGCTGTTGAATGGAATTTACGTAGTCACGTGAGATATTAAAAATGTAGGTAATTATTAACATTTCACTATGTTGCATGAACGTCTTTTTATTTATGTATTTTCATTCCCCAGGAAATTCCTCCTTTCAAAATGGGGGTAAATAGGTGCTTAAAATGTTTTCACATTAGCTGAAAATACAGATACGTACGGGTGCAAACGATAGATGTACGTGTGATAACGTTGTAGGAAGTAACACTCTCTACAAATACATTTTCCTGAATTTCCTGATGTATGATACTGATCAAACATTTGTACATTTTCTCTTTATAATACAAATATTTGAATCATCAAGTTTTTCTATCAAAATTGACTCGTAGTAATATTTAAATTAGTATTGAGTGATAAACAAATTAGCTAAATGTTCATTTCTGTAAATGATTATGAATGAAATGTTATATCGTTTTTAGGGTTTTATTAGCCATCTAGTCCATCTTTCCGTGGCTTTGCGATGTGTTGTGTATTTTTCGAAATATTAGGTATATGTTTGGTTTATGTTTAACGACCGCAAAAAAATTGTGTCAATTGTCTTAAGAAATACAAACTTTATGTTGCTGCCATTAAATACTAATACCACCTATTTAAATTGAACACGTAAAATCACGGTATACTTCACTGTGCGTCACCCAACTCGCACTTTTCCGGTTTTTTAAGAAATTACCCAGAATAAATCTCGAAGTAAACCTTGAATAAACGTTTAATCAACTTCAAGATGCAATTTATAAAATGTTTTTCTACGCATCATCATTATATAATTAACACATTCTGGTAGATGAGTATGATTAAAATTGAGCATGGCATTAATTATGAATTTTGGCGTAGGCACGTCGATTTACACCGGCCGGCGCGTGTAATATTAATTTTATTCCGTTAACGATGCAAATATTGAAATTAATTAATTCAAAATTATTTAATTCAGTTAATTTTCATTCCTCTTCATCTAAGGTTCACCAGGAAATGATCAGGAGTGGATCTGTTAGTGATAAGGCGTATCTATTGTAACATTCGTTTATTGTTATGTAAAAGTAGAGGAATCTATCTACAAAATTTAATCCATATTTTCCCATCTGCCAAAATAGTTATTCTTCATTTTAGAGCTTTTAATAGTTACCTTCCACCAAAATATTTAATTTATCGTTAATAGTTCAAAAATCAACATAAATCAAAAGTCGATTGGATACCGCTCGTAGAGTCAATTTATGTGGAGAAGGTCTATGCTCATCATACCTACATGATGATGATGAAGATGCATACCACATAATGACGAGACGTGTCCGATGTTTACTTTTTAAACAATAAAATAAAAAATAAAAATTAAACATCCATGGGCTGAAAAAAAGGTCTTGAATGCAATCAGAGCTCCAACTACAAAGTAGGATTGCTCCTTTTTCCAGCTAGAGTTTTATTTGTTTCGTACAAGAAGTTTTGTGTAATGCGGTCTCCTGCACTTCAAATAGTATCCGACGAAACAATTGAAATGCTGCGGAGAATACCTACTGTACACTATTTATGTACGTTGTAGCTTTGTGCGGGTGAAAGTAGCTAGAGAGATATGAAAATGAGCCTTATTGTTTTAGTAATATAGTTCATCTCTGTTTAATTTATGATTCAGATTAACCATATTGCAATGTCACATGGTTATTGCAATACAATAAAATACCTATTATACCTACTTAATTTTATTATTAAATTAACCTTAGTGGTTTGGACTGGCTAGATTTGCATTGGATAGGCTATTTAGATTTGAGTGCAATTTTTGTCCTCTGAATTTGAAATTAGGTGTGGCTTGCCCAAATAAAAAAAAAACAAGTAGGTAATTTACACAAATACTTACAATGTTATTAGCAGCAGCTATTTATTTTATTTATTATTGAAATGTTATATGACCATTTATCACTGTCTAAAAAAACTATAAAATCATGTATTTGTTTAAAAACAAAATAATAATAAATCCGTATCTACAAAACGCTAAACATTAAAGATTTAAATAGTTAAATTCAGCACAAATGCACCTTCATACATGTTTCATATTTGAATAGATTACGACATTTTTTTTACTGTGAATCGACTCCTTAATAGTTTTTAGTGGTTTTACTATATTTTTTTTTATCAATTTAATTTATTTGCTGCAAATGTGGCAAAATTGACCCGGCGCAGACTTAGCACCTACTGTTTTGACCTTTAGTTATAGAACTCTAAAAAAATTCTAAGGCTAAGACATTTTTCAAGTCAGAAGTTTTACTTGCATCTTGTATACAATAAAATTACTGCCAGTGTTTCAAATTGAAAATGTCTAGACAATTCCTCTGTCACCCGTTTCAAACCTTCTGTGAATAGCAATAACGTAGGGTAATTCAGTTCTGACGAAGTGCATTATCATCTTCCTAAAGGGCGCAAAGATGTATCAGAATATAAATTGCATATATAATGGATAAGGGCGCTCAACATAATGTAGATTCTTGTTCTCACTAATTTCTGGGAATTAGCTTTGTGACATTTGGATTCTGAGTTTCAAATACTAATATCTTTAAATTAGCAATTCTTGTATACGCGATATTGTAAACTGTCTATTAATTGTGAACTTGTAACCTGACAGGGTTCAAAATTTGCCCGAATTTATCACTCTTAAATTGTGAACGGGTCGGTCTTATATATAACCAACCCAACAAATATGCATATAACTCTAGTTAGAAAACATACATAGGAGTCAAATAAAGGAAATGCATATTTCATTATTTAAGATCAAGTATGCAATCAATATATATTTTTAATAAACTATTAAAAATCACAAAAAAAACTATTTGTTTAAAAAAATGGCAATAAAAATTCTACTAAAAAAGTTAATAGAAATAAAATTAAATATTTGCAGTAAATAGAAACAAACCAAAATCTCTAACTATACATCTAAAAAATGAGTAACACTGAAGGCAGGCCTCATAAATAAATAGCTGGTCAGAATGGATTCAACGCATCATTTTTCTTTATCTCCAAGATCTGACGTTTGCTTTGTGTTACTTTTGGGAAAAAATCCCGTTTATATAAATCCTAACAAACCCTTTCGACCTACCCAGCTTATAGGAATTTTGTTTTTGCAATGGTTTAAATTTACGTTTCATATTCATCGAAAAGTAGCTGCCATCGCAGTTTATTTTCAATTAATCAATTAGATAAGTATCAGTAGGAATTAGCAATATTTTCAGCAATAAAAGTAGTCATTAATAAAAATGACAGGGAAACTCGACCTATTTCTTGAAAGAGATTATACTATATGTCATTACCAACAAATTAAGCCTGGTCAACTATGGGTCAAAACTGAATTTCTGACTTGTTACCAAAAACAATTAATTATGAAATAAAAACATAAAAAAAAGATAACCGCCTTCAAACGTACTAAAAAGCATAAATTAACTATGTAGGAACTCTAATCTTCCGGTTTTGTCCTGTAGTTGATCGGGCTTAATTTGTTTCTAATGACCTCTAGTATTATCCGTTTCAAAGAATAGGTTGAGTTTCTCTGTCACCGTTTATTATTCTTTTTTGATAAAGATTTATATCCTCTATAAAACACGAGTAGCAATGAATTGAATTCATGCATCAAAAATGATTAATAAAAATAATATACATTATAATGAATTCAAGATACTACCTTTTGATATATTATTCTGGTTTGTTAGACCAGCGGCTACATATATACTATCGGATGACTGAACATCATAAAGAAAGTAAAATATCCCAAAATTCCAAAGAAGACTGTCTGCTGATTCTTGATGCGAATTAATAGAGCCATTTACAACTTATTAATTTCTTCGACTGAACTGTGACCCAGTTCCAAACTTTAATCTGTAAACCAATTTTTGCTCTCTCTGGTTAAATGGTACTTTCAATATTGATTCATGCGAAACTGCTTACTACACAATTTGAAATTCTATGGCAAACGTGGCAGGAGACGAAGGAAATTTGATAACAAGAATGAAAGAAATATAATTGTCTATATGTAGATCAAAAGATAGAGGTAAATAATATGGAAAGTAAATCAAAGTTAGAATGGCTTAGTCTAAACAGTAGGCAGGCTATGAGTAGGGCTGGGGTTGGACTGCATAGGCAGTTCCGTTTTCCATAAAAGCAGATGTGGCGCAGGCCCATAGCCATCAGCCTGATAGATCCGTAAAATCTCTAAATACAAGTAGGATATTCTAATATTTTTATTTACTTTTGCTTCAATAAAGGGCTCCTAACAGCAGGGGCCTGACCTAAGACGGCCCTGTCCATAGGTTAGCTTGTGAAAGCGAGAGCTTGTTTCACTAGGCTGTAGGAAGATGATGACCATACATTACATTGTGGCTAGCCAAGATCGATGAACCGATGAATTTCCAATCAAGGTTCAATGCATGTTCATTGTGATAATTAAGTTATCCTGTCTACTATGCATTTGTGTGTTAAATAAACATACTCGGTTATATACTTCGATCAATCATATCGTTATATACGTACAATACAAATTCCTAGAATTTTTTTTAAGACACATGCCTTTTGATATTCTGTGCTATTATTAATTGCTATGAGACTAACCACATAGCAAACCATTTAAGTATATTATAATACAGAAATAGTAAAAAAAAGAACTTTAAATAGGTTTTACTCGTGATAACAAAACAAACGAGCTCAAACTTGACGATCTTAGCAGTTTCCATTAGGAACTTTCAGTGGTAATCTCTAATGGAAAGTACTCTTGGGAACAAAACGAATTAGCCCTATTAGATTTTCCTAACATTTGTCATCGGAGAGTTTTAGTCCCTACATCCCGGATTCATCATCAAAACGGCTTGATGTGATGGTATCATAATTTTGCATTGTCACCAAATTTACATAAATATAACCATAGCACGGTGGTAGGGTACTTTGTATTACCCGTCTGGCAGGCTACCCTCAAGTTGAAAATTTGTCACCGGTAGGCGGTGTGTTCCAGCACCTTTTCGGTATTGTAACAGGTCGGCAACATATATATAGGCGACGGTAATCACTTACCATTAGTAGTATAAAAAAATATGCAATTTTTTTATACCAACAAATTATTAAAAATGATTTGCAGTTTTTTTAACGGATACTTATATACTCATACTGACATTGCATGCAAGTAAAAACCTTTAATAATTTTATGATAATGGATAAATAAAAATGTAGGTAGGTATAAAGTAATTAACTAATTTTCTTTTTGTTTCTAAAATAGAGTTGTACTTTGTTGTTTTTTGCTCAAACTTTTATCAAAACTTAACCTAAATCAATCTTATACTTTCAAGGGTAAAACTATAAATGCCTCAAAGTTTGGTAGGTGAGCACAATACAGATAAGGTATTTTTATCTCTGTTGGCATTTTTATCTTTGTTTGTTACGTTTATCTGTAAGTTTTTAGAGTGCATGTGAATGTGTTTTGGGTATAGAAACAAATTAAATTAAGTGCATGAACTGAAATTAATCATTTTGATTCCTATGGTGTATTTTTTAATATAAATAAATGTATTAATTGTTCTTTCAAAGGAACAACTTCCAAAGAAACAAATTACCAAAGCACATTATGACACTTTCAGGTAATCTGACAATATCAAGTTTCAGTTATTTTGTACCTGCTATTAACAAGGAAAGTTATATATAAAGAAACAACTTCTTTAATTCTCTGCTAAGAACGTAAGTATAAATAACATGAAGGAGAAAATGTACTTAAATTTTTTCTGATATTTGTTTCGTTTAATCCTAAAACAATGTTGAATATTGATGAGGGTAGGTTAGTTATAATATTATCATAAAACCACATAATAAAATAGGTATTCATGTAAAATTATTATTAATATTATCCCAGACTTATTTCTTGGAAAAACAAAACAACGAACGAACCATGATAGTTGTCATCGTTCGTTCGTTGTTAAAACGAATTAAAACTTTAATATTATGTTTGAACTAAATAATTATCAGAGAGCAGGGAACATTTTAAAAAAATATTTTACCCTTTCTAATTGCAAATGAAATCTCGAAAAAATATCGAAAATACAAACTACATAGCTGGGTATTATTAATGTTAACAAAATAAAATAGGTATTGTAAATGCTTGTTAACTTACAATACCTATTTTTTTTTTAAGTATACTTCAAGAAAAATATGGTTTGGTAAATCAAGTGTCAATTTCAAAGAGCGCTGCATGAGAGTATAGCATAAATGGATGTAAATATAAAATGGAAAATGTGAAAATGATTTACTAAATAGTCTTATTTTTCTAAATTTATTGATAAAATCTTTTGGCTTAACTGGTTATAATAATTTGGAATTTGGTTACTTCTGCAAAATTGCTCCCATTTAAGCGATTAAGCATTATAAGCATTATCATCTTTATGAATATCGCCGAGGATGTTCCACCCTAACTCTAAAAATGCTTATTCACTATAGCCAAAGAATAAATAATATATAGGCTAAAGCTTTGAAAGTATCCAACCAAATGTCGCATCTCAACATTTTGTTCGAAGCAATTTACTTAAGAGTCTTTTGTAAATTTCGCGGGGGCTAGTGTACATTTTTTTGTTGCCCAACAAAAACCCCACAAAATAAAAACCAATGGTGTTAACATGATCGTGAATTGTTTACACACTAAAGACGAATAAACTGAACAAAAAACTTCTCATAAAAGTTAAAATATATATTCTTACATAATTGTTATTTCCGTTCAATAACTGAACAAACGGCAGCTAAGTGAATTATATCTTGTTTCAAATAAACTTTTGTCGTTTGAATTATGCCATTACCTATTGACAGCTAAATGATTTCTACTTACTAACAGTATCGCCAACATAGGAAACTGGATCTCCTATAATTCGAGTCTTTAATTATTACCCGTCCATAGACATTTTTACATTTAGCCACATTTATCTAGACCTCAGTTTACGTTATCTTGGTTATAATATAAGTTATGTGTATTTTCCACTTTTGACCTACAATGGCGAGATTGTGATCAAACAAACTCATTTCCTGTTCCACTTCCTACTGTAAAAAACCGCAATTTCGTTTTATACCACTTTTATTTTAGACTAGCTTCCGCCCCGGGGTTTCACCCGCTTTCCCGAGGTATATTATGTTTTCCAGGGATAAGAAGTAGCCTATGTGATTCCAGGGTATGATCTATCTATGTGCCAAGTTTCATCCAAATCCGTTCAATAGTTTTTACGTGAAAGATTACAAACATTCATCCATACTCACAACTTTCGCATTTATGATTAATGTAGGATTTTCTTTACATACTTAGCATATAACTTTATGCTAGGGCCAGATTATAGCTCACAATGTTATCTACATCTTTTAAATATTAATTCTCATGAAATGTTCGTTACCCAGGTGCCCAGGTCAACTTAAAAGTTTTAAGTGTTCATGAACTTAGTATATCAGCAATGTTGTAACCTTTGGTATTACCTATATAAAATATAGATTTTGTTGGTATGTGTACTACTGCTTTCATTATTTAGATATTATTATCTTAATTTTATTATTAATCATTTTCTGATAGACATAACGCTATGATATTTAATTTTGGATTTTATAAAAGGCGTGAAAAGATTTCTACAAATATGGCAATACATTGGCATTTGCCACGTTGCTTTCTTTATTGCCAATATCCATGGCGGTAGCGTTGATCACTGATAATTAATTACGTAGAGACCTTGCTACTATGAATATACACAAGAACGAGAATATGCACAATTTCCAGATACTTTTATTTAATCTTCGTTAAATTAATATAGTCTAAACTTCATGGCAGTTTTGAAGTCAGCGAAAAAAATCTATGGTACTATTATTTACCATAAAACACGAATTACACTTTTTTCTACTTCAAAACAGTCTGATTGTAATCCGACTGGGACTGGAATAGGAACTCTAGTTCCTATATAGTTATTTAATGCTTTTTTGTGGTTTTGAAGGCGGTTCTATTTATTGTTTTTTTGTTTCAACAATGAAAGCAATACTTTTAAAAAGGTATACTTTATTTGGAATAAATATAACTTAAAATATTCTTCAGTATATGCCTCCCTAATATGTTACACTGACAACATTTTACAAATAGGTTGCTACAATGCTTTTGAGTGACACTCACTTGGG
The DNA here is from genome assembly GCA_963555595.1 of Tethea ocularis. Taxonomy (NCBI): domain Eukaryota; kingdom Metazoa; phylum Arthropoda; class Insecta; order Lepidoptera; family Drepanidae; genus Tethea; species Tethea ocularis. Next base: position 5,331,022 of record OY741971.1, on the reverse strand, counting down.
AGCAATCTCAACTTGTAAACACGCTATTCGATCGTACTGTTCACCTTGACGAGCTTTCCCGAAGCTTCTTAAAGTGAGTACCTACGAACATTTTATCGCTAACAAATGTGAAGGTCAAAATTTTGGCGATAAATATTGCGTTTATTTGAGCTCTGTAAGGACTTGAGTACTCTTTTGGGATTAGAATTGACTTTGTTCCTTTTAGGATCCTATGCCTATTTATATCTTTACTCTATACTAATACTCATAATAAAGCTGAAGGTTTTTTGTTCCAATCTCCGGAGTTACTGGTCCGATTTAAAAAAAATCTTGCATATTATCCCCAAAGGTCCTAGGCTAATTTTTATCTCGAGAACGCGAGTAAAACCACGGGTAACATCTACTAAAGAATAAGGGAATGCTGATTATGATATTTTTGTGGTATTGGCCTTTTCATATATATTTAAAACTAGCCTTCCTCCCCGCGGTTTCACCTGTGATCCCCTATTTTGCTCCCTTATAATAGCTATCTGTATGCCACTTTAGCCCAATCCGTCCACTGGTATGAGCTGTGCGTCGATCAGTTATATATTTAAATGTTTTCTACTTTTACAATCTCTATTTTTTACTCTCCCCATGATTAGCAAATTCTGGGCAATATAAATAGAATAATTTATGAAAATATATAGTGAGACACCATTGTAGGTAGTGAGAAGAGCTATTGCCAGGTATAGAACCTAATTGCATGCAATCGTGTGATGCTTGAGTGTGCTCAATCTATATTGGTATATGGTGTGTAGTAAACGCAACCGCGACCTATGTAAGATATCAACGTTATAAGCATGTTTCCTTATATCATAGTAGGTAAGTATATAAAGTTATCCATGTACCAAAAAAGTACTGCAAGGCCAATATATTGTAGTGAATCAGTCGTAAAACAGGAAAGGACGCTCAGAAAAACTGCGAGTTTATTGCGTGCCAATCCCCCGATCGAATCGAGACGCGAAATAGAATCGCATTTGCCCATTTTATTTATATACTTATATAGTTTTGTGACTTGATTCCTTTATAAAAAAAAAATATTTCCCAATATTTATGTACTATATACCTATTCATGTATATCAATCATAGTTCTATTGTTTGCTCTAATAATAGTATGATATTTGCTTGGACAGAAATAAGGACTCAATTTATTACATTTCAGAGGCACCATTTCGATTGGAGCCTGCTGTAAATACCTAAGTGTTGGCATGTGCTGATTGACGTTTTTATTGTATGTTTGTACGCATGAAGTGATTTATTAACATTTGACCGCTCGATAAAGAACAATAACCTTACTCAATACATTAAAACCTTCCAAAAATAAACGACCTAATTAAGTCCCATCCCAAAGATGTACAATAAAAACCAGACAGACATTTCGATTCAAATTTAAATTAAATATCTACTGTCCTTTCAGTTTACAACACCCAAACAAGATCATGCTGTATCTAAATATTTAAATATATAAAAGGAATGTATTAAATATATAATTTTTTTTTATGTTATGTCTCCCGATTATTCGAAGATGCCTCGACCGATTAGGAAAAATCTTTTTTTTGTTTGAAAGGGTTAAATATTTATAGGCACTTACAATGTTTTTCATATACTTTTTAAAGCTAATCAGATATTTGCGTCTGATAGTTATCATCTTAAGTTGCTGAGCTGATGATGGAAGGTACAACTCTTTAACGGTTAAGAGTTAATATTATAGGACCGGTCAGACCGTTACTTATATTCTTTGATGTGATGATGGAAGATACAACGCTAATATGCTAAGTGATAAAATATAAGAAATCAAAAATGCACGTAACCACGTAGAGCTACGGATTACGGAGCCCGCTGATAAATTACTTTTTACGTGAAATTGTCACTATATTTAATCACACTTTTTTAACACAAGGTGTGAGTCAATTGCGCCTAATATTAAAAAATAAATTAATGAAACCGTTTTTTACAAAAAAAATAATCTCGTACAGCCGATAATCACATAGAGCTTAATAATGTTTTGATGTTATTTAATCCAACCAAATCTTTATGACCGACAAATTAGAAATAATTTTGTGTTCTCGTAAACGTGTTTCTGTTTATGGGATTAAACCCATCATCTCCATACTTGAATTTAAATTAAATTAATAAGGAAGTAGGTTTATTTTTTAATATATTTTGTAGAGCTTAATTTAAAATGAGTGGTCAAATGGCATGAAAAACTAATTTCGTATTTATATTTGATCAAACAGTTTGATCAAATTACTTGAACGCATATGGCCGGCTTTAGGATATTATCTCTATATTATCTTGTTCCAGAGAACGGGACGTGCCTCTACTAATGAAATTAACAAATAACATCGATATTATCAGCCATATTATTTTGCATTATCACGTAATAACTTAGCGATAGTGAATCATCAACTGCCGACAGTATCCGACGTGAGCCAGCTAGGCGTACCGTGCACGGCACTAGAGCACCGCGCCGTGGTGTGTAGTGTACCACATCGCCATAATGGCTCAGTAGTAGTAACGTAGAATTTTGCGATGTAGGATAAGGTTTGGTGAAGGAAAATATTATGTTAAAACTGCATTAAGCAAAGTGGAAGTGCCTGTTGTCTACATGGCTTATAATGGTTCAAAATCCTACTAATATTATAAATGCGAATGTTTGTAAGTATGGATGGATGTGTGTTTGTTACTCTTTCACGCAAAAACTACTGAACGGATTTAAATGAAATTTGGAACACAGATAGTCTATAACCTATATTAACACATAGAATACTTTTTATCCCGGGAAAACATAAGATCCCTCGGGAACGTGGGTGGAACCGCGGGGCGGCATCTAGTCTTAAATAATATTGAAACTATTTATATTTCCCAAATCGTAACACGTTTGTCCTAATCAATTGACTACAGACATTTCAATCGGTAGACAGCTATCAAATTACTTAAGCGTAGTTTACAAGAACCCCCGGAGGTTTTCATAGCCCTGTTAATGACTGGTTATTAGGATGACGTCAATACTTTAGGTGCAATATTTGGTCAGTTTATTAAAAAGATATAGGTACTTACCTAAGTTTGTTAATTTTTATCAAAAACAAAATTATACAGTTTGTTTTTGGTAATCCGTAGTTTTTCATAAAACGATTTCATAACGTTTTCATAATATCCATCCGTTTTTTTTAAGTTTTATATGGTAGAGCATACCGCGAGCACGGTTGTAGCCATGCGGAATTTTAGTATCAAAACTTAGTTACCTAATCCTATAAAAAAATTGTTCGAGAAAATAAATTAAATGTATAGGAAATTCTATAAATAAAATGTTAAAATGTAAGTTATTTTAAACGATATTCTAAGAACCCACACCAAAGTGAATTTGTATAAGTCACATATTTTATTACTAAGTTTAAGTTTTAGACTTGTGGGTGTTAGCCAGCTAGGCATGTTTTAAACATGCAGCACTTAATTACTGATATAACCTTTTTTCCGTGCTAAGCGGAACTCTAAAAGGAAGTTAGAGATAATAAATACCTAAGTAATTATAGGTTTGACTGAATAATAAGATATCACGTCGGTATAAGGATTTTACTAATTACAGCAGACGAATTTTCTAAAAATAACAAGACCTACGCATTGTTTCTGAACTAAAACGATGTTTTTTATGGTCCAGTTATTAATTTTATTTGGCTTACAAAACAGAATACAATCTAAGTAAATTATTATAAGAATATAATAAAAATAGCATCATACAGGACTGCATTTTCAAACATGAATGCTAAATCGTAAGACAATGAGTTGATTTAGTTAGTAAGTGATTAGTAAATTACAGAACAAAAGTATTAAAAATTGCTACAATTATTAAACTTAAAAAGTGAGTATCTAGTGATTAGTATGGTTTGCTGCTTATAAAAACTAAATAAATACTTAAAGTTATCTAGCTATTGTGAAGATTTTTTTTTTAATTATTTACATTATGCTTTATATCTATCAGCTAATTATTATTAACTATGCTATATTGTGATTTAACATGATATTATTGTATTGTCGACAGTCTGACAATGGGATTGTAAAAAGAGATGTTAACTTAAACCTGTACTAAGATAAGTTTATGTGAGGTTGACGACCGAAATATTAACTATATTAAAAATTGGCCAGATTTTCTTTTTGCCGGTAATAATACCTAAGGTACTGCTACAGGCAGGAATATTATATAATGCTTACATATAATATAATGCTAAAAGTGGTTCACTTTAAATAATCTAGATTTAATGCAAAGAAAACTAAATAATATATTAAATTTGCACTACTAAAAAAAGCTTCAGAGACAATGTAGCTTCCTATTAGTGAAACAATTTTTTGGATCGGACTAGTAACAACTCTTCAGCTTTGTTATTAGTATAGAGTATATAGATTTAAATGATAAAAAGGCTTTTTTTTTTTTTACTATGTATAGGCCTGTGTTTGACCACAATCTCACCGTGGTCAGTGATGATGTGGCCGATGATGGTAAGCACACAAAGCCTAGAAAGGAACTGGCTCTCAAGTGCAGCTGTCGGAACACACCGAAAGGTGCTTGGCGACAGATTTTCAACTTGAGGGTGGTAGCCAGCCAGGCGGATACTACAAAGTACCCTACCACCGTGCTATGGTTTCCTCACGATGTTTTCCTTCACCGAAAGCTCAAGCTCATTGTAGGATTCGAACCCGGGACCTTCGTCTCGGCATCCGACGTCACTACCACTGAGCTATCATCGCATATCAGGCGCTACACCGGCCATCGTGGAGATCCTTAGAGGAGGCCTTTGTCGAGCAGTGGACGTCTATCGGCCGACATGATGATGATGAAATATATGTTGATAAATTTTGTTGTAGTAGTACTAAGTTTATGAGTAAAAAAGCTTTTATGAAAAATTTAATCGGTTCAGCTACTTATGTTTCTAACTGTACAATCAAGTGAACACGCCTACCTGCTTGTCAGCTTTTTGATGTTAAGAAAGAAAATGTGGAGTTTCCTGGAACATCAAAGTGTATAACAAAGTCATTAATTTAACAATTACTCAATTTATCGATATAAAGTGTAAATGGCCAATTATCTTACAAGTTGTGTGGCTCCTCTGCGGGTTTCATAATTGAGTTTAACCAACAGATGCGGTAAATTGGGCCTTGTATTAAAGTTCGAGTAATAAATAACGTGAATTTAATAAATAGGAACTTATTACTTAGGAAATATAAGTGGCAGAAGTTTCAACGATCGCTTTCGCTTGATTCTGTTAAGTTTCTTTGAGTAAAAAAAAACAATCTAAAAGTATTTTTATTGTTGTATTTTTTAAGTTTAGTTGGTCGTGTTTTGAAGTTCTACTTCGTTCTACTTTGGTGTATATTTACAAAGCTTTATTTAGTGTTTATTGGCAAAACAAGATATGGATGCAATTTTAAACTTTACTATAATAATAATAAATTCTTTATTATCAGGCTACTTTGGCCCATAGATATACCTTACACATCAAAATATTATATTACCTACTAGCTGTTTCCCGCGGTTTCCGGGATACAAAAAATTAAAATATAAAAAAAAAGGATTAATTAGGTATACATAGGCGTAAGGTGAAAAATGTATTCACTGTTCATAACTTTTCTGATAAACAATAGTTTTTGTAGTAATGGAGCAGACATGCGACATAATTATATTGACTAAGGTATAAAGTTTACGAAGTTAGGGCTTGTGGAGTCAGGGCGTGTAGAGTTAGAAGCTCGGCTCTACATGTAGAGATCTCATGAGATCTGATAACTTTTTGACGGTACGAGCCATATCTCATACCTACTAATATGGCAAGTTACATGAAGACTTGTAAAAACAAATTCTATTGATAAATAAGTGTGTTTCTAAAAAAAAAAGACAAAGACAATAGATAAATAAAAAAGAAAACTATTCAAACTTCATAAAAATGTATTATGAGCAGCTAATTAGGAATTTATAAGTCAACTAGCTATTTCGCGCGGTTTCACTCGCGTTCCCAGGATAAAAAGTAGCCTTTGAGAATAATGTAGCTTCCTATTCGTGAAAGAATTTTTGAAATCGGTTCAGTAGTTTCGGAGCCTATTTAATGCAAACAAACAAACATACAAACAAACAATCAAATCTTTCCTCTTCATAATATTAGTAATATAGAAGTATAGATGTAGGTGTCGGTACTTAAATAAAAGCCGAACCCAGAGAGCAATATAATAATGTAATATTTTTTCAGTAATTAAACTTGATCGAGGAACAAATAACTGAAAAATATTATTCCGTGTTTACTCTTCGATTTTTTTTAAAGATTTGGTGCTAATTGAGTCTAACATCTATACCTATTGCTAACTTGCATTTATTTTTATTGCTAACTTTTTCATTTAAAATCACTCAAGCACGAAAAAGGAAACAATTTGTCTCACTTTTGGATCATTAATCACGTGACTCATAGCAGATTAAGCGGTTTAAAATTGAATATGAAAATAAAATAAGTTTTTATGATATGGGCGGGCAACCACTGATTTATTTATATAATAATTATTTATTGATGAATATATATTTAAATACTTAACAAAAAATCTACCGCAGATTTAGACTTTCTATGGAAATATAAATAGGGATATGAATTAAATAGTGGCCAGTACAGTTCACTTCATATCAACTAAAATAACGACGGGGTGAATAAATATTAAGATAAAAATAATTTTAATTATTAGATATAAAAATAATTTCAAAGTCGTAATAAAATTTATATCTATGAAAATCCGTCTATCGCGGTTTCACCCGCGTTCTCGAGGTATATTATGGTTTCCCGGGATAAAAAATTATAGCCTATACCTATGTTATTTCAGGGCATGATCTATATATGTGCCAAGTTTCATCCAAAACCGTTCAGTAGTATCCATACATCCATATTCACAAACTTTCGCATTTGTAATGTTAGTAACTATGGATAGTTTCCATAGTAATTTCCGTAGTAGTAGTTTCCATAGTAGTAGTTTCCGTAGTAGTAATAAGTTCTGCTTAGTTTGGAATCACTGGAAATAAGCACTGAGGTATATTACTACTTATTAATACACCTAAGTGGCCATAAAATGAAAATATCCCAGGATATTTCATATAGGTACTTATACTTGCTCATTAAATACTCATATATATCTAGTTATCGTTAATTACAGCTGGGTCTAAGTTGATCGCACAATTATCCTCTTTCATAGTCTTTAATCCCAAGTTGTGACTGACTATGGTACCGTGGCAAAAAAAAACCTAATATGCATTGTCACATTTATAAAAAAAAAACACGTTAACGTGTATCTTTTCTTAGATAATATACTTAACATTCAATACAATCGATAGACTTAATTTAATTCATTCTCTTTGACACAATAATTGACCATTCAATGCAAATAAAAGTAGCTTCAATTAAAATCATCATTTCTGTGCCTCCTGTGACGAGTGATCTAAATCGAGTTGTTCACAAATAAAAAGAAAAAAAAATAGGTATTTTTTTGGTCGAACTCACGTTCTTTTATCAACTTTAGTTTTAGAGTTAATTTTATGTAAAGTGATAGGTATAACTGGTAGGATTTTTATAAAAATATCGTAAAATAGATTTAGGTATTTCATGTTGTAACCTCTATAAGTAGATAATCGCTGCATATATTACTTTTTGTGCTTCGTGGTTTAAGTTCGATTACATTAATTTTCACATTTTATTTTTATCATTTGTTTGAGAAAAATTGCGATAGGAACATATTCTAATGACAAGTTATTAGATATTTTTACTAAATGTATATCAATTTACACAAAGGCAGCTCATAATTCCAATATAATTTAACTTATATTTATCACGAAATTATTATATATTAAAAATAAAAACAGGAATTCACAGGTTTTTGGTTTTTTTAAAGTAACTTTAAAACTATAATATTTACCAAAATAATGTAAATGCACACGGAAAGTGAATGTTTTTACCTACATAAAAAAGTACTCAACTTTAACCTAGCTTACAGAGATCGCGAACTAGATTTTTTAAATATTGTTTTTGTTCTTCTTGATTTTTTACTTGTATCACTTACCACATGAGGCACAGATTTAATCAATGCCTCTGTATGAAAAAGAATATAACTGCTATTACCATGAACGTCTATGATTATATAGTGTTGTACTATGAAAAAATACCGGCAAGTGCGAGTTTGACTCGAGTACCGTGGGTTCCGTAAAATAAGTCTGATTGAAGGACAATCACAAATAATAAAGATTTCTAACTGCAAATGTAAATTTAGAAATTGCCAAAAATATAGGTATTTTCACGTGATAATAACTACAAATTTTAATTTTCAATGGATGATTTTGCACATTTCATACAAAATTGGGCGTAAGATCAACAGAAATATAACTGGTGCTGTATAATTCATTTCTATGTGCCTTTTTTCAGGGAAATGCGTAGAGGCATCAAGTTGAAATTAATATTAGTCGCAAGGTTAAAAAAAACATAACTTTTACCCATCATAATAATTAACAAAATATGAAACCAAACTGACGTTAATAACATTCTTAAATAATTTGTGTCAATATTATAATACATACTGTAATACTATTTTTCTGAAACATATTTGTTTTCACCAATACTATTATTATGATCTAAAATAAAAACATAAGATTCTTGACAAAATAAAATTGTGGTTAGAATTAGTCACGTATAAAACATTACTTACGTCCGATGTCAATTCACTAAACCACAATTTGATTGATATATGCCGCCGGATATAAGTAATCTGAGATTGGTTCTGGCATCAACTTTCGGCAAAGTTACACCTTAAATTAACAAAGTACCTTGTTCTAAATACAACGACAGTTTTTGTACGTATTTTGTTGTACAAATGAAAACTTTCTTTTGGTGTATTGAGAAGTTTTGTGTAGGGTCCCTTCGTGTTTCATATTTGGGTCGTGGATTAACGTTCTAATGTAATTGAATCTTTGTAAACGTGTTAAGTTTATACATTGTTTTTTTTTTGTTAGCGATGGAAGGACCATTTTGTGTGACACGTCTTGTCCCAAATTTTGCAAAGCTTCAAATTAAATTAAGCGGGCACGGCATAAGTCGTGAACGCCATTAGAAAGGTAGGTATATGCCTGTCGACTTAAACATGTCAAGCTCAAACTCAAACCTTATTTATTTAGATTAAACCCTGGTATGGTGTACTACTCAACGTTACAATTAACTTCCAGATTCAAACTCAGTTTTTGATGAATAATTTCATTAAAAACTTCAAAACAAAGATTAGAGTTCCTAGGTATGTACATAGTTATTTTATACATTTTAAAATTATTGAATGCAATTTTTTTTAATATTATTTTTATTGTTATCTATTTTTAATTTTTTAACTACTCATGCGTAATCGATTATTCCTAAATGTTCTTACTAGTGCAGGATAATGCATAGCATTGACAAATTATCTACAATCTATAGGTAGGTATATATCTAAACTAATAATAAAGCTGAAGAGTTTGTTTGTAAGAATAGAACGCGATAATCTCCGGAGTTACTGGAATTAATAAAAATTCTTTCACTAATAGGAAGTTACATTATCCCCAAAGGTTATAGGTTACTTTTTACCCCGGAGACGCGAGTGAAGCCACATTAAACAGCTAGTGTTTAATAAAATGGTATTCGTGCTGTTTTCGATTACGGAATTCCGTTGTGTGCCTTCGTAATCTAAATCCAACTCAGCAATGGGCTGGACATTTCCTATTTGATTTTGAAGAGTTCTCTGGTTCTTCGAAGTACCAAATTCAACACCAATAAAACCATATTGAAACTATACTAAACCTAACTCTAAAATAATAATTTAAATCAGTTCGTAAACAAAGAAGTTGTACATACCCGAACAAACATAAAAAGACAGACAAATTGTAAACTTCCTCCTTTTTAAAGTTGGTTAAAAATAGAGCAAAGCCGATAAAAAAAAAAGAAAATAAATAAGGAAATTCAATTGCTAGTTGATAAAAAGTCAGTAACATTGATATTCAATACAAGGTCAGATATATTAATTTTTATTATTGTCTCAGTTAATAGTCGTACTAAATGCAGTCACTTGTATCTACTTAATAAGATTCTCAGCGCATTATCTACTCGTATAAGTAAGTAAATATAATACCAGTACTATGATCAATACAAAAGAATGTTCTCACGAGAGAAAAATAAATGTTGTACCAATTCCGCGGTAGCAAGATAATGATGAATATAATCTTTATAAAATAAATATTACTTTCTTAAAAACTGGTTCACAAGAACATTACTAAGTATTATAATTTTTACTTGACATTCATTGACAGCCATGGATATACTTGATTAGGTACTTGATTTTTAGTTGACAGCATACTTTTATTATGGTTTAATCAAACACGACACAAACATATCCATGTCATTATATTCAGCCGCAAAAAAAACGCTAGTTTGGAATAAAAAAACTAAAATATTTTTTTATGTGAACGAAAGCACGCTCTATCTGAGCATAGAGCATAGAGTTATTTCGCTCAACGAGCGATTCGATGGGGGAAGTGGCTACCTTCAGAATACCACAGTCATTTAACTGAATGTTCTGTGTGTCTGTATTAAATGGCAAACTATATCTGACATAAATGTCAATATTTTATTTTATACAAATAATATGTATTGTATGTTTTCCGTTAGTTCAAAATTAAGGTCAAACTTATATGAAGTCTCTGAAAAAAGGGTATTACAAACCATCATTATTTCCTATGTGGATACTTATTTTAATGTAAAAATATATGTATGACATTCTCGAAACCTTTTTGAAGGAACTTAAAACATTAAATATACTTAGATATAAAAAAAAAACATTATATTACTGCTTGATTAACTTTTAAAACCAATGTTTCTCTTAATTTTATAATTAATTTGAAATTAAAAATACAACGCAAGATTTCAAATTAAGGACATACATCGACGGATTCATTTTTAGGGTTCCGAAAAAAAAAAACAGAACCCTTATAGGATCACTCGTGCGTCTGTCTGTCTGTTTGTCTGTCCGAAAATATAGGACTGGATTGAGTTGAAAGTTGGTACACATATGTAAGTCGGTGACCCAAACATGGACGTGTTACGTAAATAAATAAATTTCAAACATGGGGGCTAATTTTGGGGGGAAAATTAGAAAATTCAAAAAAAAAGTTTTGCAGACAATATTATGTAACATATCAAATGAAAGGGCTTTTTATCAGGATGTCAAATATATTTTTTTTAGAATTTTAATATAAATAGTTTTGAAGTTATTTAAGAAAATAGGCGAAAAATTGGCGAAAATTGACCATTCCCCCTTATTTCCCCTTATTTCCGAAACTACTGGGCCAAACATTTTGAAAAAAAATCAGATAATAGTTCTTTACCTAAAGATTACAGGAAAACCTATGAGAAGTCTATCTAATACCTTTAAACCTGCAATTCATGGATAATCTCGGAAACGGCTCCAACGATTTTCATGAAATTTGGTATCCAGGGGGTTTCGAGGGCGATAAATCGATGTAGCTAGGTTTCATTTTTAGAAAAGACGATTTCCAAAATAAAAAAAAACTTTTTATAGTTACCATCAACAAATTTAGGTCAGGTTTAAAAATATTAATGGAACTTAGTTAAACATGTACGGAACCCTCTCCACGCGAGTTTAACTCACATTTGTCCGATTTATTAATGATTAGTAAATATTTTTTTTTGTAAATGAGTTTTTTTTACGTTCTTAGAAGTTGCGCTAGATTCCACCTCCAATATGTATGGCGATAATTTTACGATATGACAGCGCATTAAACTGTATATGCCATCCCCTACACTGGGTGACTTTATAAATTGAGTTATTAATTTTCAGGGGTTTAAAGTCGTATAGTAATTTGATGAAACCTGATTTTTTTTTCGTACAGTTATGGTCCCATCCCATCAAAGTTGTTCTCATGAGTTCATCATTGAATTCATACAAAGTATTATCTTGTTCGGTCAAAATGTATGAAAAGTGCACCCATATATAAATCAATAACTTTGATACATAACTTACACAGTTTATTTGACAAATCTGTCAAAGTTAAAACAAAACAACGGAACACACTTTGCATAATGCCTAAAGTTTGTCATGGCTTCACAAAAACCAATAATCCATACAAATTTTAGGGAGTGGGTAGAAAATATTTATTCTAAAGTATACCAGCCAAATGCTATTCTTGGTTATGTTTTGTTATTTGGTTAAGCTAATTCATTAAACGACTTTGGTCGGTGAATTCTTACAACGGATTGGTTATCTTTACATAAATTCATTAAATAGTTTTTAGAGAGTTATTATTTGATACTGACGTCATAATAAAAAATGACACGAGAGAAAACATCTGTCAATTCGTGAATCGATAACTCGATCGATTGATTTTAAATGTAGCAGTAAGATGTGGTCAGATGGTTGAATTTGGATATAAATCCCTAGGATAGGCGTACCTAGCTACCTAGTTCATAAATGTCTTACTAGGAATAAATATGATACGAGCACGATCTATTAAATCTAAGTATTTTTTTTTTAATTGCATAACCAGTTACTCATTTTAAATAAAAAAGTCTCATCAATGTCCTTTTTATTACGCAATAGTCAATCAAAATAAAAAATAAATAAATGTTACGAGTATAAGTAGTCATTAAAATTAGTTTTTAATTACAGGTACTTATGTTGCCGACTGTCGATGAATATAAAGTGAAACAACCCACGCATAATGGAATAAAACATTATTTTTAGTTTCTTGTCATTTAATATTTTCAAAATGGTTTCAGCACGTAATGTACCTACTACATATAGACAATGAAGTTGGTTGTTTTCATGAAATTCTTAGAAAAATATTATTTCTGAGGCTCATTATTCTTGTAATATTTAAAGGCTGTTGTATGCTTAAACGATCGTCTCTAGAATAAATTGATGTTTCCTTTTGATCTTATGAAGCAATATCATATAAGCCCTGTCGTCATATATTTTAATGTATGGTTTAATTTTAGGTTTACAGTCAATTTAGCGATAACTTTTCCACCTTTCTTGTTTATTAACTCCTTGGAGTATAGTTGAGTAATTGTTAATTTATATTTTAATGTAGGTGTTATATTGTCTGCTAGCAATTTAAATACCCATCTTACACCCTAAATTTTACATAATTAAGATGTTGGAAAGTTGAAAGATTGATTTCTATGCTTGTCTCAACTTGTGAGTTACCACAAAAGCTTTCTGTAGCATTTGATATAATGTCTTATCCGTGTCTTATTATCGTATTATAACTTATTTGTTTTTAAAGAACAATGATAAAGTTTAATTTTCACTCAGTTGTTTCATGAAAAAGTATGGTCAAGGAAAAAATATTTCTAATAACACGACAATATAGTTTCGTGAAAATAGGAGTTGTTTTTCACACAAAATAAGATCTTATTTAACAATATTTTATATACAAAACATTATGTTCACTACAAAAGTTGTTTATGTTCTGTAATCAATTTTGCTATACGCGTCCAATTATCTCTTTATATATTATATGTTTAAGTATTTAGATAATTTGTAATAAAATCATATTTATTTAGTTCTAGATAGTTAATTTGACAGATTCTCTATACGAATTATTTCATAGCCATTTACCCCATGGATTAGTAGTATTCGACGATGGTGAAACTAAATCTTTTAGTTTATTAAATAATTTTAATCATATAGATACATAGTATTAAAATTATCAGAAAACGAAGTAGTTTCGTTCAATATTAAAATAAAAATATCTTAAACATAACACAACTTGAATGATTAATCTATGAAATATTTAACAAACTTACTTACCATTTACTTTTGAAAGGATAACCTACATATCTAAAATCTCGTTTATGTAAAAATACAATCAAATTATACTTACTTACACGTAGTTGAGGTTATAGGTAGTATTACACGTTTATATTGATCTCAAAAGTATATAACTTATAATTAAACTAAATATAGCTCCAATGCACTTCACATAAAATGTATAACTGTTTTAACATTGATAATAAAAATAACTGTTTTCAACCGATTCAACACAACTGTAACTACATAAGGTCCAAGGTGTACTGAACTGATACATCTGACAAAGTAAACCATGTAGTATGACGTACATTCAGTTTTGTATATAAGGCGATGATCGCTCAGTGGTAGTGACGTCGGATGCCTTGACGAAGGTCGTGGGTTCGAATCCTACAGTGAGCTTGAGCTTTCGGTGAAGGAGAACATCGTGAGGAAACCATAGTATGATGGTAGGGTACTTTGTAGTACCCGTCTGGCTGGCTACCACCATCTAGTTGAAAGTCTGTAGCCAAGGACCTGCCGGTGTTCCGGCAATTGCACTTTGAGAGCCAGTTTCTTTCTTGGCATTGTAACAGATCGGCAACACATTGGCAATATCTCTGGTATTGCAAAGTGCGGTAGGCGAGGTTACCATTATTGTGCACAGCCTGCCTGCTTGTCAACCAACAAAAAAAACTTATATATTTAAATTTAGTTTCCTTCAATTTTAGTTTTCTCCAGAATTAGTCTTACTGATCTGATTCGAAAAATTATTTCAATAGAAAGCTACATTATCTCCGAAGATTATAAGCTATTTTTTATTCCGGAAACGTGAGTGAAACTGCGGGGAATACCTAGTAGGTAAATATATATATTGAATATGAGGGGTGAGCAACCTTGTCTTACACCTTATCTGATCCTAGCTCTTCCTCGTTCTTCACCGATTTCTATTACAGTCTCTTGATTTATATACATATAGAGTTATATGTACAGTTGTATATAACTACCTATAATTATTATTGTTATGTACTTCCTCAGTATTTTAACCCGTAGTCTATAATTAAGTACAATAAAACTTAGATAATAATCCACCAATTGTGTTGGAATACCCTATCATATTCTTAATTAACTTAAAAAAAACATACTCATTAGTTAGACTAAGGTAAATGCATGCAATTACGCAGGCTGTTTGTTTGCCGACTTTGTTTTTTTTTATAATTATGATTTCAATAGCAAGTTTATTCGATATATTAAGGCGATACTAGAATGAAAATATATTTTTTTACTAACTCCGAAGGTCATCTTGTTATAAGAATCAGTAAATATAACTCCAAAAGAGTGTTCCAGTTGACTGAGTACTGAGTAAAAATTACAGCTTTATTTTATTTCATAGAAAGTACCAAATGAGAAATATTAAAACACAGTATGGGAAATAATTTATTTCAAACGACTAACAATTATTTATAACCGTTGTCACATTACTTTAAATGTTTGCTATTTTCCCATGTTGAATTGATGTTTCTTAAGTTTAACAAGGTTTCATTTGAAGTTATTTGACTTTGATCTATTTATCAAACGATTTCTTGTTCAAAATGTTACCTCGTTGGTTTATGTTTTGTGATACGTACTTAGGTATATAGTACCCTTAAAATAATTAATTTTCGTACTTTCTAATGATAACATGAAGTGACTTTAATTAGGTACATATAGATAAATATAATAAGATCTTTGCTGGCGTAAAATTGTAACAAAAAGCAGGTAGGTATATTTAAATTGAAAAAAAAATCTTCAATTAAGCGAGCATTCAAACTACTGAATTGCTAGACAACAACGCAGTTTGAAAAGGATAAATTTGAAACTTGGAACTTCACCGACGGCTTATGGAGTTATTATCTCAAATAGATTAAATTAAATCAAAGGAAATTAATCAGAATCTACTCAACCAATGTACATACCAGGCCATTTCTATCTCAAGAATCACTGTAAATTAGATTTAATGATTTAAAGAGATTTGCGTTGCGAAGAGATTTCAAACCAACGCCAAAATAGAATTATTTTAACTAAAAATACCGGTAATTTACCTGATATTTATAAGTATTTTAATATAAACAGAAGAAGCCAGTTATTTAAAATTATTTTCTGATCTCTCGCTACCACGGGAATATTTTTAGGCACCTATAATTCCTATCGATCAAACAATATAAATAATCAATCGAAAACAAAGAATGAAAAAAAAAATTCTTGTATATTATTTTAATTTGCATTTCTTTTACCTGCATGCTGGAAATTCTTCGTTTGATTTTTATAAAAAAAACTGTACCGTGTATGTGTGACTATATTCTTCTGTGTAAAATAATTAATAATTATACTGTTGTAGAAAATGCTTGCAGAAATATGAGAAAATATTATTATTTATTGATAAACAAGTGAACAATGACTTAATTTTTGCTAGAAGTGCTGATTTTAAATCACAAGTCAATAATTTAATCACGAACGTATCGAGTGATTCTAATACGAATTTAAAAAAAAAAATTCGTGTGTAAAATAGGTGTAACTTTTTACCGACGAGAAAACAATTAAAACTGCTAAAGTTATTTATTTTTAATATTACGTAGGTATTTAAAAACATTTGCATATACGCGATTTAACAATCGTTACGTTAAAATGAGTTTTGGAACGA
Organism: Tethea ocularis; assembly: GCA_963555595.1. Taxonomy (NCBI): domain Eukaryota; kingdom Metazoa; phylum Arthropoda; class Insecta; order Lepidoptera; family Drepanidae; genus Tethea; species Tethea ocularis. Next base: position 5,314,488 of record OY741971.1, on the reverse strand, counting down.
ATCATCGCACATTTTATTTTTTCAACGTTGACTTGGTGGTGGTGGTTTTCGAAATTCAAATAACTTTTCCTCATGCTGGCAGCATAAAGTAATTTTAGTTATTTTTTACGCGCCATAGTGCTCTTATCGTACTGAAGACGTAAAAATAAAATAATTCTACAAAATATTTATATTTATAATATTTTTTAATTATTCCCAAAAATTTTTAGTACCTACTTTTACAATTAAAAACTCTTGCTTGTTATTTAAAATAGATGAAAAGTAAAGTATTATTGCGGTAATAGTAAAGGTCCAAAAAAATACGCTTGTGTAAAAGCCGAGCAATAAGTGCTTATTTAGTGTGACAAAAATATAACTTCTCTCAGTTTGCAATAATATTTTTTTAAACAAAGTAATTGTATTCAGAATATACCTATGTAGTTAATCATCTATAGCTACAGTGCGAAGAAGCATGAAGTATGAAAACGACGTTTTCAGGATCTGAAAATAAAAATGTTAATATTTTAATGTTATTTGTAAATTTTAAAATCATTGCATTTATTATTAAGATTTAAATACTTTAAAGAACTAATCAATTTTTAAAATTAAAATCAAAATATGTACATGTTTTTATACGGATAACTCATTTAAAAAAACAGGAGAAGAAATTTAGTTTAAAAAAACACAAGTTAACTTTCAAATAATACTAATTGCATTGTTGAAGATTGATGTTCATTACCCGAAAAAGAAATTACCCTTACCGCAGCCATAGTCTGCACACCAACTGGTACAACACCTAAAGCCTTCAATTTGATTGGTTCTTGTATATTATAAAAGTAGAACAATACTATTTTTCTATTCTTTGTGTTCATGCATTCCCATGGTATGCTGTAGACTGCATCTTTAAGAGTTTCACTCTGAAATATGACTAATCATTAACCTCTTTATTAGCTGTTTCTGGAAATCTCTTGTTGTTTGAGACGGGTGTCTCATTAGTGAGCCAATGGATTAAAAATCATTATATTCGATTCCACTATACATTCCAAATGTTTGAGTTTAAATAGAGGATTTGACAGATCACACAGGCAATTATATCCACATTACAGGCTTCCGCTGGAGCTTTGCACAGGAATGCAAAATTTAATATTCTTCTAGGCTGAGGATCGTTTACCACCAAACTGGCCGTTGCCCAACTTTATGGTAAAAAAAGTGCCTTACCTTAGATCCCAAAAGCTCAAACACACTTGATAACTGAATCAATTGTTGGAACATGACAATTGTTAGGATACCATAACGTCCAAATGCCTCCGTATTCTAAAACAAAATTGATTTACAGTTATCATGAAAGTAAATAATATTTAATACTAGCTTTCCGCTGTGGTTTCACCCTATGTCATTATAGTTCATGAACATCAGTTGTATATATAACTAACCAATTAATGTATGTAAGTCAATTTGTCCATTTGTAGGGTCCGTTAGTATTCTCATAACTGGAGAACCATAGTATAGATTTTAAAGCATTTTACTTTGTTTATTTTCAGGGCAGGACAACGTCTGCCGGGCCAAATAGTAGGTATAAAAAAATATTAATATACTTGAGTATTACCATTTTCGAGCATTCTAGCAGTAAGATACATCCGGTAACTTGATGAAATGCGTAATATAAGAAGATAGTTGGTCCAAAAGCGTTTGAAGTCAGGTTCAGAAAGCTGTAAAAAAGGTTAAAAAAATCTGAATTAGATTTAATTTAAAAGCAATGACAATGCACGAAAAAAAATCACTACTAAATAATTCTAAATAAAATGACTAAATTAATCTGGGGGCACGCGCCATCGTCGTGCAAACAGTAGCAAATAGTTACTCGCCGAATACTGAAAGGTCACTCAAATTATGTGATCGCTGAGAGCTTATAATCTGAGGGTCCACGAACTTTTAAGTGGTATTCTCAAACGCTAATCAAATGATTTGAGACCCTGATCAGCTAAGCAACTTACTCTAAAAAATGGTGCACGATAGTTCGATAATCGTTGTCAAATTATTAACCAATAAAATTGCATACAATTTACGTCACATCAGCTTGCTGCAATTCTACTTCTTAATAACGATATATTAAAAAAAAATACTTACTCCTTAATCATCTTATGATAAATTATACATTCTTTTAAGAGTATTGTAACCTGTTCAGATTCCTCTTCTGTAAACATTGGAGGATTTTCAATACTATTAGTATATCCACTCAATTCAGGTCTAACAAAGTTCTCCAAATTGTGTTTTAAAATCTTCAAGTGTCCCCAAAGATGAAATACGATTATTGAAAGATAAAGGTCAAAAGTACATAAGGCAGAGCTACAGTCATAAGAAATTACACAATTTACGAAAAACATGATAAGGTAGTTATTGAAATTATGTTGGTAGTCAAATGGTAACCTGAAATACAACGAGAGCTCGTAGGTCGCATTAACCGGTTTATTAGAATTAAATATTCCATGTCTGTAGTTATTAAATAGGGGAGTTAAGTTAAACAGAACGACACCAAATATCATTTGAGAGTAAAGGAATAACGTGAAGAATGTACATATTTTATCTACTTGAAGATATACCTGAAAATTAAATCAAACATAAGTCTCAATAAAATCTATGATAAGTATTATTTATAAATAAATCTGAACCTTCATTGCGTAATCTGATTTATGTTTAAAGTATAAGAGATGCATTTTAGTCACAAATTCTTTAGTAGTTTGTTTATATGTTTTCATCCATGGCATAGTTATTCTTTGCTGAAAAAAAAAATATTAAATAAAGTAAGGTGGGTAATGACTTTTGTATTTTAATATAAATATCGTTTTATTTTCGTTTGTTACACATAGATACAATAATTACGTACTTCATTATCAATATTTATACAAAATTCCAGGAGCCTGGGCACTACCATTACGAAGTAATATTACGAAGATAAGTTATATTAGAAGATTAGCGTGTATCTTGTGATAACTTAGCAGAAACGTAGTGGTGACAGATAGCGATTTTAGTACTTTCTTACTCGAGTATTCTAGTAGGTATTCGGGTAAATAAATATCTTGTGACATAATTCACACACGGCTATCTGATCCCAAACTAACTAAAGGTCCGATAAACTATAATCGGGCGTTTACCATGAATTTGATTTGACGCCCGATTAAATTTATCGGTCCGTTTACTTGTCGGTGAACATCGACCTAAGCAATGCTTGTTACTATACTATAATACTATTGAAATTAGATTAGTTAAGTCAAGTTTAATATACTTACGCAGCTAATAAAAGCTATTAAATTTGTTACAAAAGTGTGTCCTAAATCAAAGATAGTAAGGACGTTTATATTTGCCTTCACGTATGCAAATCCACTTGTAAAACAACAACACCAGAGTACAAACAAAAATTTTGAATTTCGTATACGTAAAGGTCTTTTTTTTATCCCAAATTCTGCATATGGCCATGCTCCCATTAAATGTAGAGTAAATCTTAATCGCTTCATATAAGTCAAGTCCATTGCTGAACTGATTTCGCTGAAAATATTGAAAAAAAGCATTTTATATATTTAGCGACAAGTTTTCAATTTAGTAAAAAAAAAAAACAATTATTATGTTTTGTAATGTCGGAACTATTTAATTTACTTATCAACCTTCTTTCATATATTTTTGATAAGCCACTTTGTTTCTTTTTATACTCTTTGTCATTATTAGTTTCATTGGATAGCGTCGTTCGAATGTTCCAAGTCAGTCTGTCCATATTTTTTTTCTAAGTCTATATTTTTTACAAATCTCTTGCAACAAAGAATGCAAAGAAAAACTTAATTTCTCGTCTGCATCAAATACCTTTAGTCTCACTCAGTATCGGTAGTATTATTTTAACTATAAAATAATCATACCTAAGCTCCTTATTTGTCGACGCCATGATTATGAGCTGAGACCCGACTGAGTAATTTATTTTTTATAGTCTTTCTATTTAACATTTTCACATACTTGGACAGTAGGTAATGCATTTTATAAAATTATTATTTATAAAAGAAAAATTAGAGGTAACATCGCATTTCTTTGAATATTTAATTTTAATTGAATAATTTGTATAAGTGGATCCATACATGAACCGATTTTAATGATTCTATTTGCGTTGGGTTTAGTATAGCTCCAATGTGTTCTCATTTTAATTTTATTGGTATTGGACCTCAGGACTTCTAAAATACGCCAGTTTTACGAACGTGCTGGTCTGGATTTGGACTATGAAAGCAAACAATGGAATTCCTCAACGGAAAACCGTAGGAATATTGGGAATTAATTATTTTAATCAATAAACTATAATTTTGAAAAAAAAAAAACATTTTAAATGCGGACGTAGGTAAACGTTATGGTTCAAACACTGTTCAAAATAGTTTACTCAGTGCCACTATATGGTGTGTAACCGTTTAGATATTAAACAATAAAAAAGCGTACTTCTCACCAAGCATACCAGAGGGCTAGGCGAAAATATATCTATGATGGCATGGCTAGATGATGACAGCGAAAAATAGAATAAAAGTAATTTAAAAATCCATTTTTTTTTAGTAAAATGTTTTGAAGTTATTTAAGAAAATATGCGAAACTACTGGACCAAAAAATTTTAGAAAAATACAGAAAATATTTGTTTACCTTGTAGATTACCGGAAAACCTATAAAAAGTCTAGGCTATTTAGAGTAACATAAGAAATTACGGAAATCTGTCGACAACTTCCTACTAATTGCCAAATATTTAAAGAAAACATAGAGTTGAATGAGGGCTTTAAATCTTTTTCTGACCAGATGTCGCTAAGTAGGCGTGGGGTCTAAACAACTGTCAAAATGTACTGAAAATTAAAAAAAAAACCGAATATTAATTGTATTTTCACATTTTAGGGTTTCGAACCTAAAAGGTGCCAACGGAACCCTGTACCTAAGCCTGTGCTGTCCGTCCGCCCGTCCGACCGTCTGTCCGTCTGTGGAAGGATCGTGTTCAGAGCTTATCATTTATTATTCAATTTGTTAACAAAGGTATTTGACATTTATTATGTTTTTTATTGAATTTATTCCCAAAAATGTTTACTATACTTATAGTATATTTTTATACTTAACAATTCTTTGCCGATATTTAAAAAATATGAAAACTTTACACTATTGCGGTAATAGTAAAGTATATACGTACCTATAAATTATCCATTGTGTAAAAGCTGAGCAATAAGTGCCAATTTCGTGTGTTGAAAAATGATTCTCTCTCAGTCTGCCATACTTTATCATATTTCATCGAAATAACATATAGTTTGGTAATAACTTTACAAATTGAAGAGTTAGTGGAATTGAAATTGAATCTTTAAAGTGTAAACATTAAAATAACTTAATAATTATATCAAAATCTATTATCTATAATCTTATGTATATTTCTTCATAGTTTTCTAATTATCTACAGCTACAGTGCGAAGAAGCATGAAGTATGAAAACGAAGTTTTCAGGATCTGAAAATAAAATGCATATATTATTATGTCACCGTATGATTGCAAACACCGCTAGCTTACCTACAATCCACCTCGCGAGATTGTAAACCGTGGAGTACTATACACACAGGGTTGCATTTTAATAACAAATAAAATTGTATTGCGAACCGTCCCTAATTGGTCGATCTCTGCGTAAAATAAAGTAGATCAAGTACATAAGTCAATCAATATAGTTTTTTAACCTCCTTCAAAAAAAGGAGGAGTTTCTTAATTCAGTTCTATGTTTTTTTTTATATAATTCGAACTCACGCATAACTTTTTTGCATATGAACCGATTTTAATCATTCTTATTGCGTTGAGCTATACCAAAGCTCCAAGGTAGTTTCATATTGTTTTTACTGACTTTGAAGGAGGTTAATACTTTTTTAAAAGCTTTTATTCTTAAAGTTAATTTTAATAAACTATTTAAAACCCACAAACAGCTGTTTAACATCCGCCCACCCGCAGGCACGTCACGTTCGACCAATCAGCGCGTAAAGTGTGTTCCGTCAATGATGCCATCATTTAACGGTTTGTCATAATTGCACCATGAACTTATGAAAATCAACACGCCACATTGCAAGCAATAAATCGTCGACGGAAGGGACAAAATACGATTGTTCAGGAGAGGCCGACAAAGTTATTTTTCGGACTAAATCGCCTATAACTTTTTTTTTTATTAATTTTTTTTGGATCAGTTTCACACAATATCTTGTATTTTAGTGCTCTATCTACCTATATAACATTTATTTAAATAAATTTCTCTTACCAAATACCGCAGTGTCTCAAGTCGAAAGTCTTCGACCATTGTGTGTTGCCAGTGATAATTTACGGAGCAGAGACGTGGTCGCTTATGATGGGCCTCATAAGAAAGCTCAGGGTCACCCAAAGAGCGATGGAGAGGGCTATGCTCGGAGTTTCCTTGCGAGATCGAATCAGAAATGATGAGATCCGAAGGCGAACCAAAATAACCGACATAGCCCGCAGAATTGCCAAACTAAGTGGCAGTGGGCGGGGCACATCGCTCGTAGAACCGACGGCCGCTGGGGCAGAACGGTTCTCGAGTGGCGACCACGAACCGGAAGACGCAGCGTGGGCAGGCCCCCCACAAGGTGGACTGAAGATCTTGTGAGGGTTGCGGGACACCGCTGGATGCGGGTAGCGCAAGACCGGCCATCGTGTAGATCTTTGGGGGAGGCCTTTGTCCAGCAGTGGACGTCTTTCGGCTGACATGATGATGATGATGAAATAAATTTGCTATTTAAGAAATTAGACGTCCCTTACACCAATGTAACAAAATACATAATGTAATGTAAACGTAATGTCCCTTTCAGACCAATTATTTTGTAGTCCCGTCCCTTAAATTAAAGTAATAGAGTTAAAAAATAAACCATGTCATGGTAATTCGTTGATTTGGAAGAACCTTACCTTAAGTGGATTGGCGGCGGAAGTTACACCACTTCAAATTGCTAAATTGTATAGTTTTTCAGATAAGTACATTGTAATTATGGGGTTAATTCGAAATTTGGACACAAAAAAATCAGTAGGGTAAAGGTCATTTTTTTTAAGCTAGAATTTCATGTACGCCATTCGAAAGAGCAAAAAATTCTGAACAAAACTGTATACTCAACTCATTTTGAGCATTTTGTCCCTTACCTTAATTGAACCTACCGTCGACGAAATGGTACAGTTCTAAAACTCGTGAGATTGATCACCAAATAACTGCGCTCTCAATCATACGGTCACATATACATTATACGTAGGTATAAATGTAAATCAAAACATGTACGTGGTTTTTGGATAACTCACAATACAACGAGCGTATAGGTTAAGATGAGAAGTGATATAATAAAAAAATCATAAATTAGCAATACTAATTCCATTAGGTAGTTGACACTGTCAAAAATAAATTACCAAACACTAACCAATGCATAAAACATCTAAAAACACGTGGAAACATCAAATATGTTGTAGATTTAATGCATTTTATGATTTTTAATTACCAGTGGAACCACTAAGAGTAGACGTCACTATGACGTCATAATGTAATATTTCATACAAAATTCCATATAAACGATCGTTTTGACATTTATTAAAAAGTAGCTGCTTTGATATGTCAGTCAACTACCCTATTGTAGATTGACTGATTCAATACCCGAAAAAGACACAAAATTTTAACCCTCACCGCAGACATAGTCTATACCTAAAGCCTTCAGTTTGATAGGTTCTTGTATGTTATAGAGATAGAACAATACTATTTTTATATTTTGTGTGTTCATGCATTCCCATGGTATACCGTAGACTGCATCTTTGAGAGTTTCACTCTGTAATAAAAACAAGAAACTAGTGGCAATTATACCTTACAACCACAGCGATCTAATATCTTCTAAAATTATAATAACATTAAATTTAAAATAACCATGGTGCGGTTTTATGATGTTTTCATTTCATCATAGCGTTTTTTCACTCAATGAGCAGCATGGTTTAGTTTACGTTTGGGGAAGTTCTTCCACCTTACAAAATGCTTTAGTATCTACTCACTCACGTGAAGTAAAAGTTTTAAAGTAAAATTATTTAAAGTAGCTTTTCTGCTCGTGAGTGAGGTAGCCAGGTCGTACAAAGAAGAAGAGTCAGTAACGCGTAAGTGATGCCTTCGGATGTTGTGTGTTTTTAAACTAAGCCGCTAAGGTAACCGCTTACCACCAAGGGGCCGCCGGCCGCTAATTTGCGAACTTTGTAATATAAAAAAATCCCTTACCTTAGATCCCAAAAGCTCAAACACAATTGATAACTGTATCAATTGTTGGAATATAATGAAAGTTAGGATGCCATAACGTCCTAATGCCTCCGTATTCTAAAACAAAAATAATTTATAACAATCATGACAATCTTAAATTTATAGAGGTTGTTGTTTTTTTCCACAACGACCGACACAGGAGTGATAGTAAAAAAAAAACCTTTTTCCAAAAATGCCCTAAATTTCAATAATTACTATAAATGCATTAAGAAATACCCTATAATTACCCCTGAGTTCCTGGTTGGTGACCAAAAGAACGTCCTGTATTTTTGTAATACTATTTTTACCATTTTTGAGCATTCCAGCAGTAAGATACATCCACTAACTTGATGAAATACGTAATATAAGCAGATGCTTGGTCCAAAAGCATCTGAAGTTAGGTTCATAAAACTGTAAAAATAAAAAGTGCAAAAAAAATATATTTCATAAAGTTATAAAGGTCTTTATGGCGCATGAAAAGTTTGAGAAACTTTACTCCCAAAAATCAAGCTTCTGCTATGAAAATCAGCTGAGAAAAACCGGTTGCTAAAAGTAAATTTTTAACATTTTTACATTGTCTATGGGCAAAACTTACTCTTTTATCAACCGATGATAATTTGTACTGTCCTTTAAGAGTGTCGTAACCTGTTCAGATTCCTCTTCTGTAAACATCGGAGGATTTTCAATACTATTATTAGTATATCTTTCTACCTCTGAACTACGGAAATTATCCAAATTGTATTTTAAAATCTTTCAGTGTCCCCAAATATGAAATACGATTATTGCAAGATAAAGGTCAAAAGTAAGAAATACAGAGCTACAGTAATAAGAAAAAAACCAATTTGCGATAAACACGATAACGTAGCCATTGAAATTATGTTCGTAGTCAAATGATAACTTGAAATATACTGAGACCTCGTAGGTTCTATTAACCGGTCTATTAGAATTAAACATTCCATGACTGTAGTTATTAAATAGAACGATACCAAAAACCATTTGAGAGTAAAGGAATAACACGTAGAATGAACAAATTTTATCCACTTGAAGATATACCTGTAAAATTAATCAAAGATAAATCTCATTTAAGCTTATCAAAAATATTATTTACAAAGAAGTCTGAACCTTCATTGCGTAATCTGATTTATTTTTAAAATACAACAGGTGTATTTTAGATACAAATTCTTTAATAGTTTCTTCATCCTTGGGATAGTCATCCTTTGCTAAAAAAAAAGGAATTGAATGTAGGTAGGTAATAATAATATTTAATTAATGCAAGGCGTGGCCAGTTTATTTTGTTTTTTGATATATTACTGCGGATATTATACATCGTTATCAATACTGACAGGCCAGTTGGCGTAATCACGCTAGACCGTGTCGGGTCCGAGCCGAGCGTCGGCTGTAGTACGGTCAACTAATATTACATATATTTTGTATGGACACACTCACGCTATATTATACCGAGCGACAACCGAGTGACCGCCGAGCTAAGGACAACGCTCGGAAACAACTCGGTCCCGCCTCGGCTCGGTCACCGCCCGTTGTATCTGTCTCCGTTTTAGCTCAAGGTTTGAATAAAAATACGAAGGATGCCATAAAAGACATACCAAGAGACCATTTACTTCGGAGAAAGTCTGGGTGAAAAATTAAAGGCTATAAAAGCGTGTTCAAAATCAGCGGCTGATATTAAAACAAAACCGCCAAAGGCGTCATCAAGTCGCTTCAGATCTGATGTGAGGGGTAGCACTAGCACGGCAAATTTCAATTCTTTAAACTGAAGGGGCTCGTCTTGCCGTGCAGCGACAGCGAACACGTACAACAACATGACGGCGCCGGCTTACCGCGAGCGCCGTCCAGCACCCGCGCCGGCTCACCCGCGCCGAGCGCAGACGAGCCAACGCCCTCCACAAGCCAGGCGAACTTAGCTAACACTCCTCAGGTAACACATCATGCAGGTAGATTAAAACATTTTTATTCTCAATGGCAACAATTAACAAATGATGAGACGGTTCTATCATGGGTTAGAGGTTACAGTATTCCTTTCACACGCAAAGTTTCTCAAACAGAACCACTCATAACGCATCCTCATAATACCGAGGAACATAAATATTTTGTGAAAGAAATCCAAAAACTGATTTTGTTGGGTGCTGTATCCGAATGCTTACCATGTAAAAATCAATTTGTATCAAAGATATTTTTGATAGATAAACCGAACGGTGACAAACGAATGATCTTAAATCTTAAATCATTGAACAAATTCATAGATACTTCACACTTTAAATTAGAAGATCATACATGACAGGACAGTCATGAAACTGATAAATAAAGATTCTTATATGTGTTCTGTGGACCTAAAAGACGCTTATTTCTTGGTAAACATACATCAAAATTACCGAAAGTACCTACGATTTCAATATAAGTCAAAACTATATGAGTTTTCTGTATTACCATTTGGTCTTAATGTAGCACCTTTTGTTTTCACAAAATTGATGAAGCCGGTCATACAACTCTTACGCCTTTTAGGACATTTATCAGTAATATACCTTGATGATTTATTTTTATTGGGAAATTCATATACTGATTGCAGGAAAAATCTAAATGATACAAAAAAATATTACATAAACTAGGGTTTGTTATAAATTTAGACAAAAGTTCATTGATACCAAAAAAAATATGTACATTTCTAGGCTTCGTGTTTGACTCAAACAATCTAACAATCTCACTTCCAGATGAAAAACGAGCCCGCATTAAACTAGAATTATTAAAATTAAAAAATGCAAAATCATGCAGTGTCAGGTTATTTGCTCGACTTCTAGGCTTACTGACGTCGGCCTGTCCCGCTGTCGCTTACGGCTGGGCACATACCAAATTATTTGAGAGAGTCAAATACCTCAACTTGAAGGGCGATGATGATTATGACAAATCAATGAAAATCCCTCATTACCTTCAAGAAGAATTTAATTGGTGGTTAAGTCATATTGACTCAACATATAATAAGATTCAACATGATAACTTCATTTTTGAAATTCATTCCGATGCATCAAAGACTGGTTGGGGAGCATCTTGTGGAGACAAAAGAGCAAGTGGCCTTTGGCCATATACAGAGTCTACAAAACACATTAATGAATTAGAACTGATTGCAGTTTATTTTGCTATAAAGATTTTTGTAAAAAGCATTTACAATTCAGAAATTATTATTCGCGTTGACAATACAACTGCTGTATCATATATTAATCGGATGGGGGGTGTCCAATATCCACATTTAAATAAGATTGCAAGGGATATTTGGGATTTATGTGAATCAAAGAATAATTTTGTGTTTGCCTCATACATATCTTCGGTGGATAATATTATTGCGGATGTAGAGTCTCGGCGATCGTATACAGATACCGAATGGGAATTACATGATTCAGCATACCATGAAATAATTGCTAAGTTTTCTTTACCAGAAATTGATCTATTTGCTAGTCCTTTAAATCATAAGTGTCCCAAATACATATCCTGGCATGGTGATCCAGAGGCCGTTTGCATTGATTCTCTTACTGTTAATTGGAATTGCTTTTTTTTTATGCGTTTCCTCCATTCTCACTTATTTTAAAAACGTTATCCAAAATCATAAATGACGAGGCAACAGGAATTGTAGTTGCCCCTCACTGGCCAAACCAACCATGGTTCCCGTTATTTAACAAACTTTGCTTATCTGAAGTGGTTATTTTGAATCCTGATTCAAATTTATTAACATCCCCTTCCAGGGAACGTCATCCTCTGCACAGAAAGCTGTGGTCTTTGATGCTAGGAGTTTTGTGCGGAAAGCATTCATGAAGAGAGGAGCACCTACAGAGGCATTAGATATCCTTTTGGATTCCTTATCTATGAATACTTTTAATCAATATAAGGCATCATTACGAGAATGGAATGATTTTTGCACGAATAAGGGGTACGATTGTTTCAATTCATCTACCTCAATTATTTTAGAATTTCTCACGTTAATTTATAATAAGGGTGCAAAATATGGTACCATAAATATTTATAAATCGGCATTAGTTTTGATTTTAGGCAACCAGCTAAACGATGATTTAATATCTAGATTTTTAAAAGGTGTATATAGAAGAGTTCCAGCTCTTCCTCGTTATAATACCACATGGGACCCATCGCTTGTTCTTAATAAATTAAGTGCAATTTATCCAAATGATGACGTGTCCTTAGAAAATTTGTCAAAAAAATTAATAACGCTATTGGCTTTAGTTACTGCCCATCGCGTCCAAACATTATCGCTAATTAAGCTTTCTAACATACAGATTAATGAAACCAGAATAGTAATCAAAATTCCTAATACAATAAAGACTTCTGGCATCAATAGATCTCAGCCGCTTTTGATTTTGCCTTTTTTTGTCGAGAAACCGGAAGTTTGTCCGGCAAAAACTTTAATTTGTTATATTCAAAGGACAGAATCATTGAGAATTAACAATATTGATCAACTTTTTATTAGTTTTAAAAAGCCACATTCGGGAGTGTCCTCTCAGACATTGAGTAGGTGGATAAAACGTACGCTGGGGGAGAGTGGTGTGAACACAGAAATATTCTCTGCTCACAGCACCCGCCACGCAGCCAACTCGGCAGCTAGTCGCCATGGTGTCAATCTGCAACTAATAAGAAAGACAGCAGGCTGGAGCGGTTCCTCCAGGGTATTTGCCACTTTCTATAACAGACCTATCTTAGAGGACGCTCTAGACGATAGTTTTGCTAGGTCAATCCTAAGCTAATTAATATTTTAGTTACTTTTAAATGTTATGATAATAATTACCTAACTACCCGAGTTGATTTTTGTAGAAAAACTTACTTTCTTGTACCAATAAAGAATGATTTTTCTATTATAGAATCGGTAATTTATTTTCATACTCTAAACATCTACAAGTAAAATAATCTTTCGGAAGAACCAGTGAAGTATAATTAACTATTAAAAGAAACTTACCTGTAAGGGAAGTTCAATAGTAATTATACGAGCTGGTTTTTCCGAAAGATTATACCAAAAACCCGCCCATCCCAAACCCTTTGTTGGATGAAAATAAAGGATATATTGATAGCTCTATACTAAAATGACGATAGCGGGATTATGTGGGGTAGTGGAAGGTTTAGTGTTGCCAGGCGTTTAGTTTTAAAATCCACAGAGAAGGCTCTGAAAATATGTGAAGACGGCAGTACAAGGGAACTACTACAAGTAAAATAATCTTTCGGAAGAACCAGCTCGTATAATTACTATTGAACTTCCCTTACAGGTAAGTTTCTTTTAATAGTTAATTATGAATGTGGGTACGAGGAAAGGGTACACGGATTATTTTATATAGGTAACTCTATTCATATTTTTTTTTAATTCCAGAAGACAAAAGTAGAGACCAAATACCATACTACAATATTTATTTATTGCACTACTCTCTTGTACTATGTTTAAGCATACTTTATAGGACGAAAACTGCACATTTCTTCGGGTAGCTCCATAAAGCTTTGACATGGTTGGACCATGAACTATCTAAAATTAACACGCCACATTACAAGCAACAATGCATCGAAAGTCTACACGAGATAAATCACAAAACAACGGCGCTCACAATCATATGGTATGGGTATGTTACCCATATGGATATAAGGAAATATTATTTTGTTGTTTTTTATTCTTAGAAGTAGTAAAACAATATTTGACTAATTAACAGTCTTAGCGCCAATTGAAAAAATAATAATAATAACAACTTTTAATAGAAAATATATATGAGCCATGTTTTGTATTGTGTACTTACCCAAGTAATAAAACTGATACAAATCGTTATACAAGTGTGTCCTATCTCAAAAATACTAAGGATGTTCATATTTGCCTTCACATATGCAATTTCAGTTACCCAAATTACAAACCATAGTATTAACAAAAATTTTGAGTTTCGTAGAGGCAAAGGACTCTTTTTTATCCCAAATACTGAGTGTGGCCATGCTCCCATTAAATGTAGAGCGAAACTTATACGCTTCATATATGTTAAGTCCATTACTGAACAGATTACCCTGAAAATATTGAAAAAAAAAAACGTATGATGCGACGAGCTTCGAGAAAAGATTAATTTTTTGCTATTTGCTATTATTTATAGCTTTATTTGTTTCTTAGGCCCAGTCTTAAAGGTAGTAGTTTAACTATAAAATAAGTTTAAATTTTAAATAAAAAAAAATAAGGCTAAGCTTTTTTTAACTCCATAATCAAACCAACTCAATGACACTATATTATTTATTGAGTTGTCATCGGACTTACATATGTGAATCTTTCAGATCAATTAAGGACCGGGAAGTTAAATAAAATTGACTTACAAGATTTGACCTAAACATACTAACACGCCAAGTTAAAGCTTACCCAAGTTCCTTATTTGTCGACGCCATGATTTCGTGGTGACAACCGACTGAGTAATTTCTTTTCCTTAGTGTTTCTTTATAAATTCATACTTACTGGCAGTAATGCATTATTATAAAATTATGAGCAATTAAAAATTATTAACAATTAAAAATGTAAAAGAGGTCACAAAGTATTAATTAATTTCTTTCTAGTAGTAAATTATTAATTTTTAACCGACTTAAAAAAGGAGGAGGTTAACAATACGTCGGAATCTAAATTTTATGTATGTTCCTCGATTACTCGTAGACGTCTAGACCAGAGATATTTTTTTAAGGGTTTACTTCAAAGGTGGACTCATAGTCGTCAGATCAGATCATCTGACGATGGGATCCTGAAGAAATCGTAGGAGCTTTTAAAATTTTATAGGCACTTACTATGTTTTTCATATACTTTCTTACATATTTGCGTCTGCTTGTCATCATTTTATGTTGCTGAGCAGATGATGGACGGTACAACTCCTTAGCGGTTAGGAGTTAGGAGATTATTCTTTGAATATTGTAAGAACGATATTGGAAGGTAAATAATAATAATAAAATCTTTATTCACATAAAAACTTTACCTTTTACAAGATGGAAAATTATCATGAAGTTATATAAATAAATAGTAGTATTAGTAAATACGAGTAGTAGGTTGAGCACAATATAAAAGGTTGAAGAAATAGTTTCAGATTATTTACTTGTTTCTTAATTTATCAGTGTATATTAAATTAATTTTTAACTTTAGTCGTACCGCAGTTGGGTATTTTAGTTTTTTAAATTACTTTTTTTATATTTTTCGCTGTCATCATCCAGCCATACCATCTTAGATACCTGTATTTTCGCTTACCCTCTGGTATGCTCGGTGAGAAGTTCGCTTCCAATTTCAATTAGTAACTCTCTATTAGGGTTCAAATGTTCGCTGTTGACAAATTATCAATAAGTAATGGAACTGAAGACCGCGTCCAGAGGCTGTATTAGAGCGCACCGGTCTCACCGCTGCTACGTATTTTTTTCAAGTGGTTTTCTTCACCGGGATTATAGAGCAGCTAGGAAGGAGAGTAGAGTCCTCATCATCAGACAACTCTCTTTATAAAAGATTTTTTTCAGAAATAAATTTAAGAAGACATTATATTTTTACTAAATTTGTTTCTTTTTCTTGGGTGAGAACTTATTAGTGAAAGTAGTTACTTTCACTAATAAGTTCTCACCCAACACCACCAACAGACATACCTAGTTAGGTATGTCTGTTAGCTTTTCATCCGAAACCATTGAATCACGATGAAATTTGCCACACCAATAGCCTATGATATGGATAAGGGCGTAGGCTACATTTTATCCTGGGAAACCGAAGGGGACAAAATAAAATATAAAACATGATTTAAAAAAGTGATTTAAAAGATAATTAAACGAAAAATATAATCATAAACTACAAGGCACCCATGTATTTTGATAGAGGATTAAACCTTCGGTACAGTGCTAACATCTCGTGGAGCTTACTTCACAAAACCCTCAATGAGAACCTCCTCCTTTTTAAAGTCGGTTAAAAATTATTTGGTGCTTCTATACTAATTAAATGATTTGGGTTTACATTCGATCTCACAGCTCTATGCTATGGAAGTATCGTGTTGCGAGCTTAACATTTTTGTACATAGTACCCAATGTTTTGATTGGATTTACTCGTATTATTTAATTAATTAATAAAAATAATTTGACATTTAATATATTTTTTATTGAATTTATTACCAAAAATGTTTACTATTATAGTATTTTTACACTTAAAAATTCTTTGCCGATATTTAAAAATGTAAATACTTTAGAGCACTAGTGCGGTAGTAGAAAAGCAGGTACCTATATATTATCCATTGTGTAAAAGCTGAACATTAAGTGCCACCTTACTCTGATGAAAAAATATCATCTCTCAGTCTGAAATACTTTATCATATTTAATCGAAAAAAATATATACCTCGGTAATAACTTTACAAAATTGAAGAGTCAGTTGAATTGAAATTGAATCTTTAAAATAACTTAATAATTATATGAAAATCTATTATCTATAATAGTTTACATAGTATTCTGTTTATTTCTTCATAGTTTTTTAATTATCTACAGCTACAGTGCGAAGAAGCATGAAGTATGAAAACGAAGTTTTCAGGATCTGAAAATAACATTTAGGTATATGGATATATTACGAAGTATCGAAAATCGATGCGTTGTATTGTGAGCAGTATAGTACAGTTCACAATATATCAACGGTTTACAATCTCGTGAGGTGGATTGTAAGATAGTTGTGTTCTTAATGTCACATGCGTTGTGTGGCAACTTTCTTTCTTTCTTTCAATCATACGGCGACATATACATTATACATATAAATGTAAATCAAAACGTGTACGTGTTTTTATATAGGAGATAGCTCACAATACCACGATGTACCTATATAAAGACAAGATGAGAAGCAGTGTAATTCAAAAATCATAAATTAGGAATACGATTCAATCATCATGTCAGCTGATAGAAGTCCACTGTTGGACAAATCCTCCCCCAAAGATCTCTACGATGGCTGTTCTTGCGCTACCCGCATCCAGCGGTTTCCCGCGACTCTCACATGATCATTGGTCCACCTTGTGGGGGGCCTGCCCACGCTGCGTCTTCCGATTCTTGGTCACCACTCGAGAACCCTTTTGCCCTAGCGGTTGTCGGTTCTACGAGCAAGCGTTCTGCGAGCGACTGATTCAATACGCGAAAAAGAAAAATACTAAATTTTAACCCTCACCGCACTCATGGTTTGTACTCCAACTGGTACAATACCTAAAGCTTTCAATTTTATTGGTTCTTGTATATTATAGAGGTAGAACAATACTATTTTTCTATTCTTTGTGTTCATGCATTCCCATGGTATACCGTAGACTGCATCTTTGAGAGTTTCACTCTGTAATAAAAACAACAAACTAATGGCAATTATACCTTACAACCACAGCGATCTAATACCTTCTAAAATTATAATAACATTAAATCTAAACTAACCATGGTGCGATTTTATGATGTTTTCATTTCATCATAGCGTTTTTTCACTCAAAGAGCAGCATGGTTTAGTTTGCGTATGGGAAAGTTCTTCCACCTTACAAAATGATTTAGTATCTACTCACTCACGCGCAGTAAAAGTTTTAAAGTAAAATTATTAAAAGTAGCTTTTCACCTCGTGAGTGAGATCGCCAGAGCCCACGTCTAAAGAGGAAGAGTCAGCACCACGTAAGTGATGCCTTCGGATGTTGTGAGTATTTTAAACTAAGCCGCTAAGGTAACCGCTTACCACCAAGGGGCCGCTGGTCGATTATTTGCGAACTTTGTAATATAAAAAAATCCCTTACTGTTGCGGCCATATATGAAGATGCGGTGATGCGGGGCGCGGAGGGGCGGAACGCCGCCTCGACCTATCTATTCACAACTTCATTGCTACCTACTTACTTACTTACGTGTCACCTCATTCACGACAACTAGATGTCCATTAAAATTAATCGTTACTATATAATCAGCTTTTATTGGAATTTAACAGTCCTTCAAAGATTTAATAGCAGCCAGAACAATGGTCCTTCGGCCTTAACATTACCAAATCAACGATTATTTAACAAAAACAACGGTCATCATCATCAAACAGAAGAACAATAGCAAGTTTGCGCCGCCATTTGCATCGTGTGGAATCAATCGAAGGATACCTGTGAAGGAAGACATATTTCCAACATCGAGGATACCATCGGTTATTGTGAACTCGTGCACCAGAACAGCCCTTCATCTAATACATAAATAAGACTACGAAGCTTGGATCACATGTGCAGTGTTCTCGAATTTGATTAAGTACACAAAGGAATCATTGCCACAGAGGGATCGACTTGAATTGAGTGAGTTCGTTCCAAATCATTATTCCTAATGTCCTTCTAACTTTCCCTTCTAAAAATAATTAAGGACAGCCTTTTTAATCTTAATTTTTGTGCCTTGGCATTGAAATCTATTCATACAGACTAGTAATTAATTATATACAAGCGTATTTTATATCAACATAATCATAAGAACATTTGTTTTTTTTATCATCAAGGTGCATATTCTTTGGTATTAGCTTGCATGCGTGAGTCATCCTATCGGGTCGACGACTTGTTTACGCATTTTTGCACTAAGCCTATTGTATTCGCGGCTGATCGCTTGACCTTGACCCATTAGCATACACTCTGTTAGTAAGATAACTTATTTATTATTTGTTGGTTTTATTCAGAAATATCGATATAACAAAATATGGCTGATGGTCGTATTAAAGAACTTATTAGATCACGCGGCAGTGTTAAAGCAAAACTAACGAACTTTCATAATTTCTTAAAATCTTTATCAAAAGAATCAATAAGTTCAATTCAGATTACAGAATTAGAGATACGTCTGTCAAAATTGCATAACATAGAATCCGAATTTGACAAATTTCAGACTGAGTTCGAGGTATTGTCTGAGGAAACCGAAGATGACGATATTTATGCGGAACGGTTGCAGTTTGAGTCCAAATACTATGAGCTCGCGGCACAGGCGACGCAGTTAATTAACGAAGCGCGGAAGGTCCGTGACGAACTGCCACCTCAATCCTGCACTGGCTCATCCAGCTCGGATTGTAATCATGATTTTGTGAGGCTACCTAAAATTAATCAACCTCATTTCGACGGCAGCTTTCAGCACTGGCTCGAATTCAGAGATACGTATATTTCTTTAATACACAATAACAAAAATCTTAGTAATATTAACAAATTCCACTATCTTCGCGCTGCCTTAAAAGGCAGTGCATCTATCATCATTCAAAGTATAGAATTCAGATCAGATAATTATGAAATGGCCTGGAATCTGTTAACTAATAGATATGATAACGAACGGCTTTTAATAAATAATCACATTAATGCAATTTTTAATTTAGAACAAGTGCATACTGAATCTAGTGCTTCATTCAGACATATTGTTGATGTAGTTAATAAAAATTTATGTGCACTTGCAAGTCTAGGACAGCCAACAGATCATTGGGACACGCTAATGGTATTTATCATGTCTAAAAAATTAGACAATGTTACATTTCGTGAATGGGAAGAACATCGCAATTCAATTACAAATTACCCTACTTTAAAACAATTTATTACATTTTTAACAAACAGAGCAGACTTATTAGATACCATTCAACAAGAAATGTCACACAAACAGAACACACATAACAAACAAAACATTCAGAATAAACACAATACACAAAATTATACATCAAACAAAACAAATAGTAAAATAGATGCAAATAACATAATTTGTGCTCATTGTAAAAAAAATCATTATCTGTTCAGTTGCCAGGAATTTAGGGATTTAGACGTGAATACACGTAATACCAAAATTATGAATTATAAAGTTTGTAAAAACTGTTTAAGACCGGGTCACACAGAAAAACAGTGTAAATTATCTCATTGTAAATATTGTAAGCTCAAGCACAATACTCTTTTACATCTAGACAAAGAGACTGAACCACAGCCCAATATAGCTTTATCGTCAGATATACAGACTCATAAAAAAGCTTGTATTTTACTTTCCACAGCATTGGTAATGGTGGCGGACTCAACCGGAAGACTTCGCACGGCTCGCGTCCTATTGGACTGCGGTAGCACTTCCCACTTCGTCACGCAGCACCTCTGTGAGGAACTAGGTCTGGTAAGGCATAACGTAAGCTCCACTATTGTAGGAATAAATAACCAACAAAGTCACGGTGCAGAGTCTTGTGACATAACCATCCACTCATACTCAGGAGGTTATCAAGTCAAACTCAGTTGTTATGTCCTTCCTCAATTAACAAGATCATTACCATCTTCTTACATAGACATCAAAGAATTATCTTTACCTGCGAATATTGAGTTAGCGGACCCATCGTTCAATGTGCCCTCAGCTGTTGATATTTTAGTTGGGGCAGAGATATTTTGGGAGATCCTAATTTCTAACTCTATTGATCTGGGTAAGCAACGGCCTAAGTTGCAGGAAACAAAATTAGGTTGGTTAGTATGCGGTGCCATGTACACAAATGCAGACACAAAAAACAAGAGCTCACAACATTGTTTTCTTAGTCAAAATGAAGAAGTACAACTTACTCGTTTTTGGGAGCTTGAGTCAGTGTCTTCCAAGTACAATCTGACTCAGGAGGAGCGAGCTTGTGAGCAAAGCTTTGCGGAACACACTCATCGAGATGTTGAAGGAAAATTTGTCGTAACAATACCATTAAAGGATTCACCTAAAGTTCTCGGAGACTCCTACGTCATGGCAAAGCGCCGTTTCCTTTCCCTGGAACGCAGATTTCAACGCGATTCACTCATGAAAGATAGATACCTACATTTTATGTCTGAATATCAAGGTTTAGGACATATGTCTAAAAATAAACAGACTACAGATAACACAGTAAACTATTACCTGCCTCATCATGGGGTAATTCGGGAGTCGAGCACGACTACGAAATTGCGGGTTGTCTTTGACGCATCAGCCGTTACAACCACAGGTAAATCCTTTAATAATATCCAGATGGTAGGACCGGTTGTTCAGAATGACCTCCTATCTATATTGCTCAGATTCAGACAACACAAATACGTAGTTACGGGTGATATAGAGAAAATGTATAGAGCCATTCTTGTTGAGCCAACACAACGGAACTTACAACAGATTTTATTCAGATTCAGTCCCACAGAACCCATCAAATCTTACACATTAAATACTGTGACATATGGCACGGCATCAGCACCATATTTAGCAACAAAATGCTTAGTTTCTCTTGCAGCGCAGTGTCAAAATACTGAAGCTAGGAACGCTATAAGCAGAGACTTTTACGTTGATGACTTTCTCAGTGGAGGAAGCTGTACTACTTCAGTCATACAGCTTTGCAAAGACGTCATCAACACTTTAGAGTCAGCCACATTTAAGCTACGTAAGTGGCAGTCAAATAATGTAGATATTCTTAAATCTATAACTAACAGCACTGATATACAAACAACAGAAAAACCATTAGATTTGAACGAATCTTTACCAAATAAAACTTTAGGTTTATATTGGGATTCCTCATTAGATAATTTACAGTTTTCTATTCATATTGATCCTACCAAAAAGAAAGTGACAAAACGTGTAATTTTGTCACTCATAAGCCAAGTATTCGATCCCTTGGGACTACTTGGGCCGTGTACGGTGGAAGCAAAAATATTAATGCAGAAGCTATGGGTCAATAAAAGTAGTTGGGATGATGAAGTATCAAGCGATATAAAAATAAAATTTCAAAATTTTATTCAATCACTTTCGTTTATAAATTCGCTTCGAATCCCACGCTGGGTGTGCTGCGATGCAGCAATATTATTAGAGATTCATACATTTACAGATGCCGCTGAATGTGCGTACGGTGCATGCGTGTATGCAAGAACAGTTGATGGAGATGGGAATGTATGTGTTCGTCTTCTCACTTCAAAGAATAAAGTAGCGCCTTTAAAGCCATTAACTATTCCTAGGTTAGAGTTGTGTGGAGCGTTATTGGGCACAAGACTTTGCACTAAAGTTTTAAAATCACTTACAAAATCTGTCGAAAGTTGTTACTTCTGGACTGACTCAATGATAGTCCTAGGTTGGCTTAAAATGTCACCAAACCGCCTTAAAACTTTTGTTCGCAACAGAGTAGGTGAAATACAGGATCTTAGTTACAGGAATAGTTGGAGCTACGTACCATCACAAAGCAACCCTGCTGACCTGGTTTCTCGCGGGGTACGTGCAGACCATATCAATAGGTCTTCCCTGTGGTGGTCCGGTCCAAGCTTCCTTCACCAAACACACATTGATTATCCTAACATACCATCTACATGCACACAAGATAAACTTCCAGAAATATCATTACATACATCTCACATTCACAAAACAAACCAGAACATTATTTCTCAACTCATGCACAAAACATCAAATCACAGCAGATTAATCAGAATTATAGCCTATGTAAATAGATTTATTCAGAATTGTAGAAAACCTGCAAACAAAACTTCGGGTATTCTTTGTTCGTCAGAAATTCAAGCAGCCACCAATATATTAATTTGTGTCGCTCAAAAAGAAATGTTTCCAGACGAGTATCAAATAATTAAATCAGGTCAGTTTTTACCTAAGAAAAATAGGTTTATTTCACTCTCACCTTTCATTGATAGTGACGATATTCTGCGAGTTGGTGGACGCTTGAATAACTCAAATTATAGTTATGACGTAAAACACCCTATCCTCTTAGACAGCAAACATCACCTTACACGTATCATCTTTCACAAAATACATAACGATTTGTTACATGCAGGACCGAGTATGTTACACTGTCATGTTAGACAAACATACTGGCCTTTGGGGGGGAGGAACCTCGCTAGGCGTACGGTACATAATTGTGTTCGTTGTGCAAGATTTAAACCTAAGTCTCTTCAGCCGATTATGGGTAATTTACCGCGAGACAGGACGCATTTAGAGTTTCCTTTTCTTCATACAGGAATTGACTATGCCGGGCCTGTGCTGATAGTTGATCGAAAGGGTAGGGGTAGCAAGCTCATAAAGTCTTATATATGTATTTTTGTGTGCTTTGCAGTCAAAGCAGTACATCTAGAGCTCGTCACGGACCTGACGAAGGAAGCTTTCATAGCCGCCCTTCACAGATTCATTAGTCGCCGAGGCAAGCCACAGACAATTTCCTCAGACAATGCCACGACATTTGTTGGAGCTAGTAATGACTTACATATTTTTTTCACATCTTATTCAGATGACATACAAACAGAAATATCTGCTCAAGGTATTAATTTTAAATTTATTCCACCTTATTCTCCACACTTTGGCGGATTGTGGGAATCAGCTGTTAAATCAGTGAAGCACCACCTAAGACGCATTCTCTCTTTAACTCATTTAACATATGAAGAGATGTCAACATGTTTAGTCAGAATAGAGGCTGTACTTAATTCAAGACCCCTTACTCCATTGTCTCCAGATCCTTCAGACCTGTCATGCCTGACCCCAGCCCATTTCCTTGTTGGACGAACACTCTTGTCGGTTCCTCATCCTGTACTTCTCGACACAAATATCAACCGGTTGCAGCGGTTTGACAGGATTGAGAAACTCAAACAACATTTCTGGGAACGATTCTCACATGAATATGTTTCGCTTCTTCAACAGAAGGTCAAATGGCAGTCTACTAGCAACGACTTAAAGCTGGGTGCCATGGTACTGGTGCGTGACAAGAAACAACCTCCTTTGATGTGGCTTATGGGTAGAGTTACTAAACTCTATCCCGGTTCAGATAACGTTAACAGAGTGGTCGACGTCCTCACGAAGAAAGGTGTTATCCAAAGGGCGTACAATAATATATGTCCACTCCCCATCGATTCTTCTTGAAGCAACTTCTTCAACGCCGGGAGCATGTTGCGGCCATATATGAAGATGCGGTGATGCGGGGCGCGGAGGGGCGGAACGCCGCCTCGACCTATCTATTCACAACTTCATTGCTACCTACTTACTTACTTACGTGTCACCTCATTCACGACAACTAGATGTCCATTAAAATTAATCGTTACTATATAATCAGCTTTTATTGGAATTTAACAGTCCTTCAAAGATTTAATAGCAGCCAGAACACTTACCTTAGATCCCAAAAGCTCAAACACAATTGATAACTGTATCAATTGTTGGAATATAATAAAAGTTAGGATACCATAACGTCCTAATGCCTCCGTATTCTAAAACAAAAATAATTGATTAAAATCATGAAAATCTTAAACTTATACAGGTTGTTGTTTTGGTCCACAGCGACCGACACCGGAGTGATAGTATAAAACATATTTTTTCCAAAAATTCCCTAAATTTAAATAATTACTGTAAAGTAAATGCATTGAGAAATACCTTTTTCAATTAGAACTAAAATTACTGTGACGTATGGTACCTAACTGTAGTGTAGTGTAGACATGCCGGCAACCGCGTCAAGTTGCCGTTCAGTTGCAGTTCACCGCCATGTACGCACCTCCTCAACACAGTTGTACTTTTTTTTACAAAAAAAAAATCTTAAAAAAGGTCTTTTTTAAAATATTTTTTAGCATCAGTATCATAATAACATTATTATGTATTAAACCCCTGAGTTGCTTGTTGCTGACCAAAACTTATATTAATATAATATTATTTTTACCATTTTTGAGCATTCCAGGAGTAAGATACATCCACTAACTTGATGAAATGCGTAATACAAGAAGATGCTTGGTCCGAAAGCATCTGAAGTTAGGTTCATAAAACTGTAAAAATAAAAAGTTCAAGTAAAAATTATATAAATGAAATTATTTGAAGGTGATTAATAATGTGGATACTCTAAAATAAATCCCTGTCTCCATACCGAAAGGTGCTCAACGAGATTTAGTCCCACCATTTATTTTACTTTTGACGTTTAAGAATGCCAAAGGAAAAAAAACCTTATGCTGTATTATAAGATTCATTTGTCTCATTATACAATTAACCATAGATTTAAGAAATAAACCCTATCGTATAGCAATAAATTTCCTTTGGCCGAAAGTAAAATAAATGGTTGGACCAAGTGTAAACCTACAAATCCCGTCAGTCTGTTTATTTGACTGTTCACAAGGCTGTAGTAATAGATAGATAGTGCCTAGCATTATATTTCCATAGTATACATAAAAAGCAAACTTAAAAAAAACTGAAAACCCAAGACTGTTAAAAATAAATATAACGCGAGATAATAAACGTAAAAAGATTTAATAAGTAGAGTTGATCTCTCGAGGAGTCGGTCATATATGTAAACAATAGAGTATCAGTTTCCATGGCATTGCACTACGTATCAAATAGGTAAGTACCTATTTGATTCTCGATGATTGTAGATATGGCCATAACTTCCTATAAACTTAATAAAAAACCCAAGAATATCCGTCCGGGGAACCATTAAATGAACTAGTTTTTCAGTTTTATAGTAACGTGAATAATTGGAGATTTTTTAGCTATACTTGTAGGGGCCTTTAGAAGTTGATGATGATACTTATTTTTAATTACAATAAAATTTAAAATAGTGATGGCAGCCCTCGCTCGGAGGATATTTTTGGGTTAAAAACTCAAGAATATCCAAAGGTTCCGTGCCTCAAAAAAAATAAACCGGAACCCTTATAGGATCACTTTGTTGTCCGTCTGTCTGTCTGTCTAGACCCTTTTTCTCAGGAACACGTGGAGGTATCAAGCTAAAATTCATATCAAATACTCAGGTCTATTGTCCTACTCAGGTTTATGCTACAAATTTCGACACTCGCAAGGGAATCAAAACCTACAGGGTACTTCGCGTGAACTCAGAATCCTGAAATTTGGTACGAAGTAACGTCTTATAGCACAGATAAAGAAAATGTTTTTAGTTACATCATATAATACAAATTTTTAGCTTGTTAGGTTAGGTTATTATTTAGTAGGCGATAATCGATCTAGTTAGGTTTAATTTCCAAAATATCATCCAGGTACTATTATATTATATGAATAAATATTAATAAAATTAATATCAAGTACAATTGTATGGACCCAAGTGCCCAAACTAACTAGCGTTGACATCGTTACGATAGACAATACGTACTCAATAAATTGTCCAAAATTTTATTTGTATACCTATATAATCAAAAAAATACTCACTCTTTTATCAACCGATGATAATTTATACTGTCCTTTAAGAGTACCGTAACCTGTTCAGATTCTTCTTCTGTAAACATCGGAGGATTTTCAATACTATTATTAGTGTATCTTTCAATTTCTGGTCTACGGAAATTATCCAAATTGTATTTTAAAATCTTTAAGTGTCCCCAAATATGAAATACGATTATTGCAAGAAAAAGGTCAAAAGTAAGAAATATAGAGCTACAGTCATAAGAAAAAATCCAATTTGCGAAAAACGTGATAAGGTAGCCAATGAAATTATGTTCGTTGTCAAATGGTAACTTGTAATATATTGAGGATTCGTAGGTCCTATTAACCGTTCTATTAGAATTAAACATTCCATGACTGTAGTTATTATATAGGGGAATCAAGTTAAATAGAACGATACCAAAAACCATTTGAGAGTAAAGGTAAAACAAGTAGACTGAACATATTTTATCCACTTGAAGATATACCTGAAAATTGAATGAAACATAAATCTCAATTAAGCTTAACATCAATATTATTTACAAATAAGTCTGAACCTTCATTGCGTAATCTGATTTGTGTTTAAAATTTAAGAGATGTATTTTAGACACAAATTCTTTAGTAGTTTTTTCATATTTCTTCATCATTGGGATAGTCATCCTTTGCTGAAAAAAAAAAGAAATTGAATATATAAGTAGGTAATGTACCGGACTACTATTCTAAAGGTACATTATTATGCCGGAAGACCGTAATCCCTGAAAAACGCTCAAACAAGTGTTACGGTTTTACGTTTCACTATACGTTTCACCAGAAATTAATTCATTAAAATTCTTCAAAAAGGACTTACCCATCTTAAGAAAAACATAAAAAAAAAAATCTTAGAAGTCTCGAAGTCCTGGGAATTCCCCTGACTATGATTGTAGGCAGTTGAATTAATTTCTGGTGAAACGTATTAAAAAAATTGTCATTTTTTTGTAAAAATCATCATTTATTAAACAGAAAATTAAAACTTAATAACTTTTACGTTAATTTCAGTCGTAATAATTTATTATAGACACACAGATTCACTTTTAAGCAGTTAAATCTTATAGTTATAAAACGAACTTAGTTAAAAATCATTAAAAAAAAATAACTTTAGATACTATTATCTAGTAATTCTAGTATCTAATCATTGGTCAAAATCACAACATTCCCACGATAAAACAATTTATAAAACGCACCTCACGCAGATTTTTCAATACCGCCGTTAATCACCGCAACCCTCTTATAGTGAAAGTCGCAACCTACACGCCCTCCCGTATACTCCGTATCCATAGACCAAGGCAAGCCCTCAGCGAGCCGGACGACCCTATTACATTAGCTCAGATCGAAGCTGACGAAGCTAGTAAAAGTACACAACACACTACACACAACCGATCACGCTACCGTCCTCGAGGGCGAGGACCGCCGCGACGTCCCACTCAGTCTCGTCCTGTTCAAGCGGCCCGAGCTGCCATTAGTAATCCGACCGCCCCCAATTAGTCGTAACTCGTACAAAGTCCTCCCCCTCCCCCGGTAACGTCCTGAGCCGAGGTTCGTGCCCTTATTATTCATTACACTAACAGAT
The DNA here is from genome assembly GCA_963555595.1 of Tethea ocularis. Lineage (NCBI taxonomy): Eukaryota > Metazoa > Arthropoda > Insecta > Lepidoptera > Drepanidae > Tethea > Tethea ocularis. The sequence goes on along the minus strand of OY741971.1, from coordinate 5,286,527 downwards.
GGCACTATGTTCCTTCAATTATTTGTAAATAAAAATAATTACATAACAATTTCGAAAATCTTGTCTCGTCTCGAGTCTCGACCCGAAAGTCCCTGGACTCGAGACAACTAAAATTACGAAAAGTCCCGGGACTTCGAGACACGAGAAATCCCAGGACCCAAATCCTAGCTACGATAGATTTTTTAGAAATCAACATCTTAGGGAGACACAGTAGGTAAAAAAGAAAATAAAATGATAACGCAACGTCACTTCGCAAGTTCCCGCCAAAAAGTCGCAAAACTAAATGAACACTAACAATGTACATTTCTTTCGACTTTCGTTTTTCACTTTGGGTATTTTGCCAGTGTCAAGTTGAGCATTCTATTTTATATTCTTCATGTACATATTTTTATTTCTTGTCAAGTTGAATTAATGATAATAAATAATTTTCAAGTCATAGTCAGTCACGTAGTTAGTCAGTTTATATTAGGTCTCATTAGGTGTTAGGGTTCCAGTACAATGATGGTCGCTCTGCTAATAATTTTCACGGACTTTTTGAGACAACTTGAAAAACCTACTTACTATACACGTAATCATTTTGTTTCACTTTACTGGTGCACTTATGATCTCTATTGGACAAAATACTACCGATAATATTCAATAAAACTCAAAATACACGATTTTATGAAAATAAAATGAAAACTTCACTTCGCATGTTCCCACCAAAAAGTACAAGTGTAAAAAGTGTAATCTAAAGGGCCATTTGCAAAAAATGTGCAAAAAGGTTAATTTCATCGAAACCTGTGAGGCAGGTGAGAGTGATGATGATGGTGAGTGTTTTCATATTCGTACATCTTGTGGTGAACCAATGTATGAAGAGGTTTCTGTCCAGGGGGTACCATTAAGGTTTCAGATGGACACTGGTTCAGCAGTCACAGTAATTTCTAACCGGACTTTTATGCTATATTTTAAAAATGTGCCATTATCAGTAACCAATAAGCGTCTATTACCATACACAGGTAATACTATCACTTATTCAAGTAAAACACACGTACTCAATATATATGTAGTTCGAGGTGGAGGGCCACCACTTTTAGGTCGTGATTTTATTTCTATATTTAAGCTAATTGCCTTCTCACAGATAAAATAGATAAAGAACTAGAGAGATTAGTGTGTATAGGGGTACTCAAGACCGTTCAACATTCTGATTATGCATCACCAATAGTACCAGTGTTGAAGCGTGACGGATCTCTAAGATTATGTGCTGATTACTCTGTCAGTGTAAACAAATAATTAGTTATTGAACATTATCCACTACCAACAGCACATGAACTTTTTACCAAATTACATGGTGGGCAGCAATTTAGCAAACTATTTTTGTCACAGGCATATGCACAATTTGTATTAGAGGAAGATTCACAAAATATAACTTGTATTAATACTCATTGTGGCCTTTTTAATTATACTCGTTTAGTATTTGGTCTGGCAAGTGCCCCAGCCATTTTTCAGCGCGCAATGGAGTGCATATTATCTGGCATGGATGGAGTACTGTGCATGCTTGATGATGTTTTGATTACAGCTTCTAATAGGAATGAGCATTTAAAAAGACTTCACATGGTATTAGAAAGGCTGCAAGATGCAGGGTTAACCTTGCGTCAGGATAAATCGCACTCCCCACCGAATAATATGGTAATCGTAAATTCAAAATTTTACAGGAAAAAATAAAAACTGTTTTATGCATATATCTCAGCACGGGTGGATCCTATAATAGCCATTTATACATCAAAACAAAGCTAATTTTTTACAGTCTCAGTTTTTTTTAAACTCAACGATGTCGTAGTCAGTATAATCCAATACGGTTTTATACGTTGAAATACGATGCAAAAAACCTACCGGCAATATGATATTCATTCATTAGGTACCGACACCATCGTATCGTTTATTGTGCAACCCGCTTGATTTAAAAATATTTACTATTTTGATACCGTGAACGACATTACGATTTTTCATAAGTATCTGTCATGTAGGTATTGTAAAACGACATTACCAAATTCAGCAAATAAAAATAACACACGAATATAATTGTTTTATACTTTACGTGGAACAAGAAGATGCATTTCTTACGCGAATAATATGGTAATCGCCGCTTACCGAAAAAGTTAAAAATTGCATAATCTGTAATAACTTGTTATGATATTATTCGTGCAAAAGATGTGTTGAGATTTTAAAGGAATAATATTGGTAAGTTCATTACGGTACCATTGAAATTATTGTACTTTTATAAATAAACATAGATAAAACGTAAACTACCGTAATACCACATTACCATATTATTCGGTGGGGGGTGCGAAATTTGAATTTTTCATGGACCAAGTTGAGTATTTAGGGTATACAATAATGGTTTAAAAAAAACTATTAAAAAAATTAAGGATATAACAGAAGCACCAGTTCCTACAATTGTTAATAAGTTGCAATCATTTCTTGGATTAGTAAATTATTACCGTAATTTTGTTCCTAATGCATCTACTATTCTTAGTCCACTTTATAATTTGTAAAAAAAAATGTTAATGGGAATGGAAGACTAAACACAATGTAGCATTTAATATAATGAAAAAATACCTAGCATCAGATCAGGTCTTAGCTCATTTTAACCCAGATGCAAAGATAATTCTAACCGTTGAAGCTTCACCAAGTGGTTTGGGAGTAATACTGTGAACAAGTAGGAGATAATGGAGTTGAACGCCCCATATCATTTGCGTCGCATACATTGAACCCAGCTGAGAAAAGGTATTCCCAAATACAAACAGAGGCTACATCAATAATATTTGGTGTACGTAGATTTCACCAATATTTATAAAATATGGTAGATCTGTCCCTTTTGTTCTCCGCACAGACCATAAACCTCTTATCTCCATATTTGGACCACATCGTGGAATCCCAGAAGTATCTGCAAACAGATTGCATACCTATGCAATCTGTTTGCAGATTGATGCTATTTTTCTCAGTGCATACAATTATACTATCGAGTATATACGTAGTGCCGATAATAGTGCAGATTTTTTATCGCGTGCCAGCTTACCCAGTGATGAATTAGCCGCCGGTAACAATGATGATATAGCTAAAGTGGTAGATTGTGCATCATAATGTTAATTTTGTTGTCGATGGTAGTTTACCAATCACTCTTCACGAAATACAGGTCGAAAAATTGAAGGGTACAACTTTATGTAATGTTGTCAAATACATACAAAGTGGTTGGCCAAAAAAACTTATAGATTCAAATGTTAAACCATATCAACTTTGTAAAACACAACATTCTTTTGAAAATAATTGTGACATGCGTGGCCGTGTACAGTCCGGTTTCATGTAGAGCTGTTAGTAGACAACAGATGATGGGTGACCTCGCGTGACTCCATCGCGTCCATTCTCTGGAAGCGGAGTTGACTTTGCAGGCCCTATATTTGTTTTAAATTCCAAAGGAAGAGGAGCGAAGACCAACAAAGCCTACATTTGTATCTTCATCTGCATGGCTGTAAAGGTAATACACCTAGAACTAGTCAGCGATTTAACATCTGACGCATTCATCGCAGCTTTTAAACGCTTTGTTGCCAGAAGAAGGAAGATGTAATGAAATCTGGAGCGCCAACGGAATGAATTTTGTTGCATCCAATAAGGAATTGTCTGCAATGTGGAAACAAGAGGTTTTGAATTACCTGGTCACATAGCTGATCAACTGGAAATGATGGCACGCAGTGGCATTTTATTCTGCCATATAGTCCTAATTTTGGAGGACTCTGGAGTAAAGTCGGTTTAAAGTCTGGAGTAAAGAACAGCACTTGAGGAAAATACTTACTTCAAACTTAACATTCAAAGAATTCGCGACTGTGCTCACAAAAATTGAAGCCTGTTTGAATTCTCGCCCTTTAACACCTATATCTACAGACGTAGATTTACTCGATGACATACAAGTACGTACTCCTGGACATTTTATCACTGGAGAAGCATTGATAACCGTCCCAGACCGCGACTACACTACGGCTAACATAAATATGTTGTCAAAATGGCAACATACTCAGCGACTAGTTCAAGGATTTTGGAAACGCTGGCAGTCTGAATATTTGTCGACACTCAACCAGCTACATAAATGGCTTAAGAAAACACCTGAATTTGAAATAGGCAATATTGTGTTGTTAAAAGACGAAAATATGCCCCCTAGCAAGTGGGCACTGGCAAGAATAATAGAAAAACATCCCGGAAAAGACAACATAACGCGAGTTTATACAGTGCGTTATAATGGTAAATCAATTCGTAGATCAATAGCGAGTTTCTGTGCTTTACCTCTATCAACTAGTGATTAACAATTTTTTTTTATATGTGTACCTTTCAGTATTAAGTACATGTATGTTAATTAATAGCTTAGTTATGTAAGAGTGCAATGTGTAATGTTGTTGATATTAAAAATATCAGTATTCAGTTACTTGTTCACTATTTGTATAGCAATTTGATAAGGAGTTATCTTACTTAGTCTTATTATTAAGCTGTATTTGCTAGAGAAACTTAATTATGATTAACGTCACTTTCATTAATATTTTGCATTTAGTTTGTTTTGATGTTAAGTTCTAGTGTAAATTTTTATCCTTTGCTACCATACAGTGTGTGTAGGTTTAATCTTTATATATATACCTATAAAAGAGAAGCGGTTTTTTGGTTAAAAATCCCCCTGCCCACACCGCTGCGCTGAACTGATTAATGTGAAATTTGGCATGAGCATAGATTTTGTCACGTAGACCCCATTTAAGAAGCGATTTTTCGAAATTCCTCTCCGCAGCGGTGGAAACGTGCCCTTTATGCGATTTTAAAAATCTTAATATCTCTGGAACCGGGTCTAGAAGTTTGAAATTTTTAATGTAGCCTCTTCAGGAAAAAATATTAGACATGGGTGCGAGCGTTTCTCAAACTTTTGTCTATTGATCGATATATTTAAAAAGAAGGGTTTTGCTTTGTTATAGTGTAGAACGTATAATAATATTGCTAAAATGTATTTTCTGCGTTTCTCAAACTTTTTTTTTTCGATTTAGTTATTACCGATGGAAATTATGCGTTTTTCAAACTTTTATATCTCTGCAACAGCTAAAGATAGGAAAACGAGTATCCTACAAATTCCAACACAGAGTTTGACAAAGTAAAAATATCGAAAATTTACTTTTAGCATCCTGTATTTCTCAGTTAATATACATATCAGAAGCTTAATTTTTGGAATATAAGCTACAAATGGAAATATTGAATGAAACAGTGTTTTTTCCAGGAACATTTATTGCATATAGTGTCAAAGACACAAGAACACAGAGACAGACAATACTTAAATATCGAATAGATTAAACACTATGCTTTTATGCAATGTCAGTATCGCATATGGCCTCCAACACGCCCCCTTAATCTATTACATATTTTAAACACAACAACATAGCACAACATTTAAAGTAAACAAAAACTTTAAATAAAAACATAATCACTAAAAATTTATCTATTAAACAAAACACTATCAAAACATAAAACTATAAAACATCCTACTAACATCCTGATTCTCTATTCTAATACTCCACCCCCTTAATACAGTAATTTTGTCAAAGATAGCTATACTAAAAACTCGTTAAGTTTCGGACCATGAACAGACTTCAAGTCAAGATGTCAGCTACCATTTTATTAGTTGGCATGTAATTGATCTCTACTTGGTTACTCAGTACACATTCACGAATAAAATGCCATTTTATGCCTATATATTCTTTGTTCTGTTGTGCATCATTTTGTTGCTTGCTATTTTATGTGCCGATTGGTTATCGTTATAAATGACAACCGGTTTACAATCTACAGTTACTAAACTGTTCAATAATAGTAGTTTATGATACTGTTGCATAATAGGGGTTATTAACTACGAGTGTGAGTTTAAGTACCGAGCCGTAGGCGAGGTTCTTAATAGTATCACACGAGTTTTTAATACCTAATTATGTGCAGTATCATACAGTACTTTATCTAAACTCATATAAATAATGTCATTTAAAAAAATTGAATTTCTACCAACTTTGCAAAAAAAAAAAAAAAATTGTCATTTTTGGTCAAAATGATATGTGTAGGCAAAAACAATAAAATATAATCATATACTTAATCAAATCCGTGTTGCCAACTCCCAAAAATTCTTACCTCTAAAGTTCAAGTTACAAAATTTGTGACATTGTCATCGTCAAATTGAATTGATACTGATTGATTATACTATTGATAGGTCCAAAGTGTACTTTAATAGAAAAAAAGTTATTTTATAGCATTATCTTGGGAACAACAACTGTACTATAATGAATCATTATACATGGGTGTGCCTAAAGTGGCTCATTAAAGCACTGATTTTGATTTCATAATAAGAACATTACGATATGAGAGTAGATAAACTATTTAAGTATATAGCTTCTCTTGCAGCTTGACTTAATCCTATATATTCAGATTCTGTGGATGACAAGGATACGGTTGCTTGTTTCCTACTCTCCCACGTGACAACATTTTTACCAAGTTTAAATAATAGTCTGGTGAAAGATTTCTTGTCATAGGCCCCTCCCCAATCTGCATCTACGTAACCATTCAAACTTAAATCTCCTGACTTTTGAAATGTAAGACAAAGGTGTGACGTACTTTTTAAGTACCTTAAGACACGTTTTGCGCACTTGAAGTGTATTTCACTGTAACACCAATTAAACTGTGAAAGTACACTTACAGCGTGTGCAATGTCTGGTCGCGTATTACAAGCCAAATAATTTAAACAACCTATCAAGCTTTGATAAGGTAGGTTACACTGGGAATCAGGTGACTAATAACAAATTTTAGTCCAACCTCGATTGGGGTACCTAATGGCTTAGCATCTTTCATGTTAAAATCGTTCAATACATTTAGAATAAACTGCTTCTGATCTAAATAAAGTATATCTCGACCCTTCCTCAGTCTCATCCCTAAAACATGTCTAGCCTCCCCAAGATCTTTCACTTTAAACTTTTTTAGTAAATCTGCTTTTAATTTAAGCTTAGCTTGTTCACAATTCCCATAAATAAAAATATCATCTACGTATACTACGACTATAAGTTTATTTTTATTATTGAATTGCTTCTGATATAAGCACGGTTCTATTTTTAACTAACATATCTTTATCTAACTCATTGAACCAAGCATTTGAGGTTTGTTTCAATCCATATAAAGATCGCAGAAGCTTACATACTTTGGTTGAAGCATGTAAATGACTTTCTTAATCCTACCATATAAATATGCAGTAGTGACGTCCCATTGGTCAATAAACCAACCATATTCAACCGCTAATGAAAACAACAAACGTAAAGTAGAGCTCCTAACAACAGGGGAATAAGTTTCATAATAATCTACACCACGTACCTGTGTAAACCCTTTTGCTACTAATCTAGCTGTATATTTAGTTACATTACCATCGCTATTTTTCTTAATCTTAAATATCCATTTACTCTGTATTGCCTTCTTATCAGGTGGTAGATCTGTCAAAGTCCAGGTTTGATTCTCCTTCAACGATTGTAGCTCATTGTCCATTGCTTTCTTCCATAAATCACTATCAGGTCTCGCCAACGCTTCCTCCACAGTCAACGGATCACCATCTATCATGCTTTCCATAGCATATACAACATCTCTCTTTGAGGATACCTTCTGTCGGTCTCTCCTGGCACAGTCACTGTTGGCTCAGGTACAGCTATATTGTCTTCAGCATCACTAAATCTATCTTCGGGATACTCCGATGGTCCTTTTCCATTAACAATAATAGATTCTTCCGATATATTTGGCTGAACAGTACAATCCTCATCGAGATTTATCTTGACAGTTGAATTATCAACCTTTTCATCATGAATAAAAACATTTTCTAAAAATTTGACATCTCTTGCCGTAGTTACCTGACCTGTTTTGCGGTTTATTAAACGATAACCTTTTTGATTGTCTGGATATCCAATAAAAATCATAGCTTCTGTTTTCATATCAAGTTTGCTGTAATTTATAAGCCAAACATCCAAAGATTTTCAGATGACTTACATTTACATCTTTTCCTGTCCATAATTTTTCCGGCACTGCATCACTTACAGCTTTTGTAGGGCTTCTATTTTTTAAATATACAACAGTATACACTTTGAAAGCGGATCACGTTGTGTATACTGTTACATATAAAGGGGGATTGTAAAATAAAAAAAATATTCCCGGTTCACAAAGTAATATATTTGAGATTATTCTTTCTCTAACAATAAATTTATTATTAATTCCAATTTTTTAAAATAAAACACCCTACGGGTGTGAAATAGCCAGCTAGACTCAGCGCGTGGGTATCTAGGGTGTGGTTTTAAATTGGTTTATGTAACTAAACTTTACCTTTGAAAAAAATGTTAAGGTTTATGAAAAAACAATGTTTATGTTTAAAAAAATGTTAAGGTTTGAGAGATTTTAGGTTGAGCGCCACTGACAGTACGGCTGTCAGACCGATATTAAAATTAAAGGGTCCTCAATCGAGGGTACCGGACAATGTTTCTGGTGGCCCGAGGTACGCGTACTCCCTCCGGACAGGAGCAGGCGGACCGGACCCCGCAGAACACGCCACAGCTATACGAGCCCCTGCATAACAAAATCAGCCCCCACTTGACAAAATCAGCCCCCACTTGACAAAATCAGCCCCCACTTGACACCTCCTTATGGAGGATAATGTCCCTGCTTGAAGAAGGTGGACAATGTCCACTCCAGCCGGGGGAAGACCTCCAGTGCTGGTGGCAACGCCAACTCAGCAATGGGGTTGAAGGAGAATGACGTGCGTGCCGTGCCCGAAGTCCCATTATCGGGGCACGCGCCGGCAGTAAGTCCTTACACATAAGATCACATAATCGAACAACAAAACTTAGGCCTGACACCTCGGCAAGGTCAAGGGCAATTGCATCGAAAAATCTGTGTCATGGCCAAGACGAAAGGATGTGCCATTGCACATCAATCTTGCACAGATGCGCCACAAATCGATAAAAAATCACTGACATTCTGTCGACTATGCGACTAAATGAGTGAACGAAAGCGTTAAGTGCGTGAGGGAACGACACTAACGTCACTGTCAGTGGAATGTCAAGTGCTATCGATTTGTGAACGCAATCCCAAAACAAAACAAACAGGAATAATATGTTTTCTTAAAGAAAACATCTAATTAAAGGTTAAATTGAAGCCGGTTAACGCCGGGATAGACAGTAAATTGTTAAAAAGATCTGAAATTGATAAGTATATTTGAAAGGCAATGATGAATAATAAATGGAATGAGCCCAAGTAAAACGTAAGTTCCAAATTTTTTACGATGCCGAATTTTATATGTCACAATACGTTACGCCAAATTATTCTGATTCTGCCGCTCAGATAATTATCAGACCATTCGTGGCGCGCCGGCACATTTTAACGTTTTTGTAACTTTCATAGAAAAAAATCTATAATAGCTGCGACCGTGTTTTTTTTTTACTTTTATTCAAGGTATATTATTTTATAATAAAAAATAAAAAAACGTGTAATTTTTTTATTTTTATTTTAAAATCAGCTTAGAAAAAGGTATGTTTTCGATTTTATGTCGTGTAGTTCTTCATAAATAGCTTTTCTTTCTTATTTTAGTCTAGTTTTTATTTTATTTCATTCTAGTTTTTATTTTATTTTATATAATAGTATTTAATTTTGATGTAAATAATTAGAATAAAAAAAAAAAAATGTACACGTATCGATCGCTTAGCCGCGCTGGGTCAACTGGCGCGAGACGGACGACCCGCATCGGCCGATCCTTTATTCCCCGACCGCCTTTGTTTTAGGGCGCCTCCACTTTTTATTAAATCGTAAATCTAAACTTGCACTTAAAAGCAAGGTTAGACTCTATACCACGTGTATCCGCCCCATCATGACCTATGCTAGTACTGTGTTCGCACATGCAGCTCCATCACGGATAGACAGGTGATTCAAAATCGCTTCATACGCAAGGCCACGGGCGCCCCGTGGTACATGCGTAATGAAAATCTCCACATTGACTTAGGTCTCCCCACGATAAAACAATTTATAAAACGCACCTCACGCAGATTTTTCAATACCGCCGTTAATCACCGCAACCCTCTTATAGTGAAAGCCGCAACCTACACGCCCTCCCGTATACTCCGTATCCATAGACCAAGGCAAGCCCTCAGCGAGCCGGATGACCCTATTACATTAGCTCAGATCGAAGCTGACGAAGCTCGTAAAAGTACACAACACAGTATACACAACCGATCACGCTACCGTCCTCGACGGCGAATATTACCCGGCTGAGAGCCCTCTGCGCTCGCCGATTTGTATTTGTGGATATTCGGAACTGTTGTTTTAAAAGAAACAGTATTGAAATTCGAACACGTACACAGTACCTGATCAGCATCTCTAACAAAAAAAAGCTGTCACATATTGGGGAAGTGATCGGCTCTCAGAAATTGGCAACAAATAAAAGGCTTGGCGGTCAGAGTGTTAACTGCTTCTGTCCAATATTTTTTGCTCAGGTTCGCTTCCGATAACAATGTTCTCGCCTTCTCTATAATGGTCCGATTTGCTCTTTCTGCCACACCATTTTGTTGCGGTGTAATAGGCCACAGTCGTTTGGTCTTTTATTGTTGCAGACTTCAAAAAAATATTAAACTGGCCACTACAGAATTCACCACCGTTATCAGATCTTAGACATTTTATGGATTAACTCATCTCATTCTCAACTTCCGCCTTGTATTCACGAAACTTATCGAATGTTTGACTTTTATTTTTCAAAAAATAAACATGAGTCTTTCGAGTGTAGTCATCAATAAAAAGTAAAACATACCTCGAGCCACCGAAAGATCGTTCTTCCATCGGTCCACAAATATCTGTGTGAACAATCTCTAAAATCTCGTTCGCTCTCGTACCTTTGTTTTTAAATGGGCTCTAGCACGTTTTCCCTTCGATACATGGAACACATGGTTCACATAAATCATTGCTTTTAAATTCCATCCCGGTGACTAGATTTTTCAATTTATTCATATATTTTTTACTTAAATGTGCCAATCTTTTATGCCAAATATTCGAAATAGTACCATTTTGTTTCGACAATGTCAAATTTACGACGTCATTCTTCTTTTCTTTTAATTCGTAAATTCCATCAATTTCCTGACAGTTTGCAATAACTCCATTCTTATTTCGAATATTACAAACTCCTTTGTGAAAATCAATACTATAACTATTTTTGGTCAAATCGCTAACCGAAATAAGATTCATGAATAAATCAGGAACATGTAAAACGTTATGTAAAATTAACTTTTGCTTTTTGCCGACTTGGGGCTCAGCATTTCCACGTCCTTTTACACGTAGCTTTTCACCATTCGCTACAGATATTTTTATATTGCTATTTACAGGTTTATAGGCCACCAACTTGTTTTTATCGTGGGTCATGTGATTAGAACATCCACTATCTAAGTACCACTTATCTTTATGAATCGCCTCCTTCGTATTCAGACAGATATTCGCGGTTTTGCTCAGCTCTTTGCAATCAGACGCTTTATATCCGTGCTTGTGACACTTAAAACATTTATACACAAACTTCTGCTTACGATCATTAGTTTTATTTTGAGATCTGGCATCGTTATATGATTTCTTTGAAAATAGGGCTTGTTCTTGGTTTGTGTTTACCTTGCTCTGTCTTGTACCTTCCTGCAACAACTTGTCTTTATTTGACCTAACCCAATTTCTTGACCACTATTATCTACAGCCATAATTAGCGGGCCGTACTCAGGAGTCAATCCACCAAGCAAAATCGATATGATCCAGTCGTCAGACATTTTTGCATCAATATCAGCCAATTGCTGTGCGAGGAATATAACATTCGAAATATATTTTTCAATTGATTCGAAATTTTCTAATTTGCAATTCCAGAGCTCACGTTGAAGAGAAATTCGTCTCCACCAACCTTTGTCATATGCCTTTTGTAAACTAATCCATGCTTGTTTCGCCGTCTTTGCATCATAAACGTGCGTGAAGCACTCTGGTTCAAGTAACAAACATATCGTGGTTCTTGCCTTACGATCGACGTCTTTTTCTGCCTCAGTGACATCTTTTTCGATGACATGCCACCAGTTTTTATTTTCTAAGTAATTTCTCACTAAAAACTTCCAGTTTGGATAGTCCGACGTACCTCGCAATTTCTTTATTCCGCTCATGCCATGAAAATTTTCTTCCGACATCATCGCGTAAAATAATTTTGCAAAAAATATTTTTACACCACTTTAATTAATTATTATTTATATTACTCCGATGCTTTAGATTTTTTCCTGGCTATATCTGGGTATCTGGGCCCATAACCAAATGGAAATATTGAATGAAAGAGTGTTTTCACCAGGAACATTTATTGCATATAGTGTCAAAGACACAAGAACACAGTGACAGACAATACTTGAATATCGAATAGATTAAACACTATGCTTTTATACAATGCCAGTATCACATATGGCCTCCAACATCTACAGTATTTATTTTGAAATGTACTGTTAAGTTTCTCAAACTTTTCATGCGGCATAAAATTATAAAGGGAGAAATATCAAATGTTTGCACATTAATATTTTTGTAATGGCTAATGCTAGGACCTCAAAATTGGAATATTAATTAATCAATACAGTTGAAACAATATTAAATCCAGTGTTTCTCAAATTTTTCATAGTTGTCAACTTTATAACACCTTAAATTATTTTCTATCAACCTGAATAACGCAAGAACTATTCAACTAAGAAGCATGATTTTTTTGGAAATAAGCTACCATAAGCAAGCACTATAAGAATCCTAAAGCGTTTTGCAATACTATTATTAATGAAATGTTATAGAGGATGGAAAATGTTATTTTTGCTCCATAATATTTTTGCAATTACTTGAGCTAGGGATCTAAAATTTTGGGTGTAGACCATGTTACATATATTTAACAACATGCAACTCAATAATTTTAATTTTTTTAATCATAGACAATTTTATGAACTTTTTTTTTATCAACCTGTATAACGCATGCTATGTTCAACTAAGAAGCATGATTTTTTTGGAAATAAGCTACCTATAGCAAGCACTATAAGAATCCTAAATTATTTTGCAATACTATTTAGCAATGTTATCAATGTTTCACTCGCGTTCGCGGGTTTATATGTAACCTATAACCTTCAGGGATAATGTAGCTTCCGATTAGTGAAACAATTTTTCAAATCGGACTAATAACTCCGGAGATTAGCGCGTTTAAACAAACTCTTCAGCTTTAATAATACTACTTATAGATAGATTAAGTTCTCATCCAAGAAATAAAAAAAAACAAATATCCTGGGACATTCTTCACATATTTTTTTCAGGTTTTGAATTGCAAAAAGATTTTTCCAAATCCGACTGGTAGATCCAGAGATTAGCGCGTTCATACAAACAAACAAAAACTCTTCAGTTTCATTATAGTTTAGATAGATAGATATATAGATTATTATTAGTATATATAAATTATAGATAGGTTTATGTTGGCAGTTCTTGACAATTTTGCATCAATCTGTATTATATCATTGAGACAATCATTTAAGAAGCTGTCCTTAGTTTCTCACAAGTCCTGGGATAAAAATACCTACCTTCCTATCTCACGGGTCTACCTCTCTGCCAATTTTCATTAAACACTGTTTGAACATTTAGAAAGAAAGAAGAAAGTAAAACCTTTATCTCCTGCATTGCATGCTATCCGAAACTTATAAAAAAAAATATCAAACATAAAAATTCAATATACCTACAAAAATAAAAAATAATAAGAAGGCTATATGGCTCTGAACCTTTGACTGTTTTTTTTTAACGTAACAAAAATTTATGTATGACTAATAATGGATTGTAATTTTAGACTAGTATTTAGACGTAAAAACTGAATTCCACATGCATAATATATTTATGTAGCATTCAATCGTCACAGAACTATACATGTCCCTAGATATTAAATAGCCTAAAACCTTTATCTAGGAACCTGAACCTAAGAGGATACCTACCCTTGAAAAGCGCTTCATAATCTGTACTGTGGTTCTCAAGGTATGAGAATACTAACGGACAAATTGACCTACATATTATTTGGTTGGGTAAATTGAGAACGGGGTGTTCATGAACTCTAATGCAGGTGAAGAAACCGCGGAGCGTAAGCTAGTTTCTTATAATTTTGAAAAGGCCCTAATGCCCTTTTGGCGGGCGGTATTTTCGATTAGTTACGTACTAGCTATAATAACATTTGTTTATGCAAGCATATTCAGTGTCAAATACATCGTTGAGCAATCCACACGCCTTTTAATTTCAATAATCACCAACGAAGTAAAGTCGATCTTATCTCAGTGTATATCCACCATGACCAAATGTTCCCGCAACGCTTTCAACCTACCATAACTTAGTCGGACACTCTGTCAAGAGTGTCCGACTGAGATGAAGAATAAGATAATAAAATCATAATCATAATCAATAATAGATCAGATAACGATGACTGAAGAATGTATCATTATATTTATTTATTTTAATAATGCAACAAAATTCAAAGTGTCCAGGACATTACGAAGATATATTAATTAGTACTTAATCATTAAACTTCTGGTGAAAACTTTAAATGTAGTGATCGAGTGTTCTAGTAGGTACTTAAGAGGCTAGTCTCCAAGCGTGGGAATTTATCATAGACTACACACATTGACATATTTTACTCACACATTTGCGTCATCATTTTAACAGAGAAATGGGTGGATTGCCACTGTCCGCGTACTACATGTTATTTAGATAATCACGGTAACCAGTACGTACCAGATCTTACATATAATAATTTTATATTAATTAGCATACACATTTAATTTTGGTTATAGTAGGAGAGCTAACTGAACTATCCTACTAACTCGTATCTCGCAAAGCTAGTAACAATTTATATGATGTTTTATTTATCATCGGTCAATGAAGAATGTACCGTTCTAGCACGGTAATGATTATATTATTACCGTGGTTCTAGGCATCTCGCGGTAGCGTATCATCCCTTATATTTTTGAAAGTGTAAAAAACATTTTCACAATGACGAATGTACCGTTCCAGGCATCTCGCGGTAGCGTATCATCCCTTCTGGAGCACCACCACTATCTAGTCTAAAATAAAATGGACGATGGTTTGATCAGAAAATCATTTTAGCCTAGCGATTTAACACATAGGCACAACATTTTGTGTGTTATTTGTTGAAATTGAAGTTTATGAATTTTACTATTGTCTTTTTAAGGATACGAAATAATATTTTAAATAAATAACTTAATATTTTTATATAAAATTGTATAACAAATTTCCTATAAAAATATCATGTTTAGTTTTGATACAAATGTCAAGCAGTGTTAACAAACTTAAAATCGTAATGGCGGATATCAATTTTTTTCTGCATTACGTTGTTTGAACTTATATTTCTATTATATTAAAAAAAATTGTGCTGGACCGCAATGAAGATAGTTGACTAATTCCAAAAGCGTTAATAGAACAAGTTTCAAATATTGACTTAATTGTTTTCTCGCTGGTAGAATTGAAAAAATGTGTTTCACACGAGGTATTTTGTTTTCTCGTGGCTTTAAATCACTCACTGTGCTCAATAGTCTACATTAAAAACACTCGCTATGCCCGTGATTTTTGACTACTTCTTACAAAAATAACGCAAGCAAAGTTATTTTTCGCTACGAGTGCGGATTTCAAATCATGAACTAACGAAGTATGTAGTCTAGAATTCAATCACGAGCGTAGCAAGTGATTCTAATTTTAAAATTCTTTAACTACTAACCACAGTGAGTGATTTAAAGTCACGAGATATAAAAAAAAATGCTCTCGTGTGAAACATGCAACTATTCACCTCGATCAGCGAGAAAACAATTAAGACAAAGAAACATTTAACAAAGAATAGAGACGACTTCAAAACACTACAAATCATAAAATAAACATGTTCGCTTTTTACAATTATATATAAAGATCCATTTGTGATAGATTAGTTCATCGTTATATATACACTGCAATGTGAGTCTAACTGAGTATCAATTAAATTACTCGAGCGAGTATAATATAGCTATTTTGCCCTGTTAGTACTATTCTGATTGCGAGTAAAGGCTTTTACTAGAGATTTTCGATAAACTTGTAAATCTTGTCATCGTAATGGTAGTGCACAGGCACCTGAAATTATGTAGGATTACTGATAATAATGTACACTATCCTTAGAATTCGGGCTAAAATACCATTTCAAAATCATCCTGTATACATATAATAAGCTTGTAGAAAATTCGTTTGTAATTGCAAACTTTTTGAGAAAAAAAAAGGAAGGAACTAATTGAGCGACACTGAAGACGAATTACTATTTGTAGTGTTGTTGTTTATCTGTATGTTTGTATGCATTAGTTTGAGTTTAAAATATTGATGACTTTCAATAATTTTGAAATATTACAGTTATGTAGGTAGTAACAATATTGACAGTTGTCAGTCATAATGTCTTATTGAACAGTCGCGACCCAACTTATGCAAAAAACAAAATTCATCATCGAGCTTCAAACTGGCGTGCTCTCACCTTTGATTCTAAAAAGGTACTGAAAATGTTTGATACACGCATTCGAAATAATTCAAATCAATTTCAAATAAATACGGTGACGTTCCGCCATACAAATTACTATGAAAAATGGCGGACGAATTTCATGAATATTTAAACGTAGATTATTGTTATGGTGTTAGTTTGTAAAAAAAACTGAGACGGTGAAGGTGGGTTTCATACTTTTAAGTTTTATTTTATACAAAAAGATTTATAATAAATTCATTCGAAATAATGTAAATTTGGAAAACCGCAAAGGTCAATTTTAGGTTTTGAGATAATTTATTATCTTTTTTTTCTGGAAATGAGAAAATATTTCAAAAATATGGCTAGGTGAAGTTGTTGATATACCTGTTTAGATTTTAAAATGTCTTTGAGATGTTATTAAATGTGAGTTTTTTGCCGTTATTTTTGGGAAACCGTAACACATGTTTTAGCGTTTTTCAGGGAATGGGGTCTAGAAGTATATATGTACCGCTAGTTTACAATCCATCTCGCGAGATTGTAAACCGTATTAAATTATTAATGTACTCTACTATTAATGTCTTGAAAACGGCAAATTTCGTCGGGTAGCCCCTTCATAATTTAAGGGCCTACCCTGCGAATTTGACATTACGCGCTCCGACTCTCTCACACCAAGCCAAGCGACTTATCCTGCCTCTAGTTCGCGCAGAGCCGCGCGAGCCTTGTTTCGCGCAAAAAGTTACAATAATGTTTTTTTCTCGTAAGCAACAAGATTAATTGAAAAGCCGTTGGATAAAATCATAGCGTACATCTCCAGATCATATATCATCTACTGATTAGTTTTAGTTTCATTTCGAAACGTTGCACAATGAAGGGGCTTATATGAATTTTGGCACGTGGATCCATACTAATATTATAAATGTGTAAGTGGGATGTGTGTCTGTGTGTCTGTTTGTCCGTCTTTCACGGCAAAACGGAGCGACGAATTGACGTGATTTTTTAAGTAGAGATAGTTGAAGGGATGGGGAGTAACATAGGCTACTTTTTGTCTCTTTCTAAGCCCCCCTTCCCTAAAATGGGGGGTGGAAGTTTGTATGGAGCATTCCGCAATTTTCAAGGTATAAAGCTAAAAATTGGTATGCGGACTAACAAATAAACCGTGCATCATTTTTTTTGGAAATCTGCCCCCAACCCCTCAAAAGAGGGGGTGAAATTTTATATGGGACTTTTCGCAGTTTTCAAGGTAGAAAGCTAACTAATTCGGTACACAGACTCTTTGTTACAAACGAAAAATATCTGCCCCCAACCCCCAAAATAGGATATGGAAATTTGTGTGACTGTCCGCAAAATTAGTACAGAAAAAGAAAGTTACGTGGAAAATAGTTAGGTCAATAGGAAGTTGTAGGTAGGTAGGGGTTGTAGGTAGGTAGGTATCCCTACCTACCTAGTAGGGTTAGGTAGGATAGATAGGGGTAGGTAGAAGTTGGTAGAGGTAGGTAGAGGTAGGTAGGTATAGGTAGTTAGGTTCCAGTTTCTTATTTGTTCTCAGGGCAGGACAACGTCTGCCGGGTTAGCTAGTTATTAAATTTTATATATCTATCATTTTTCGATATTCCATACTAAAATCAGGACATAGAGACCAAATACCATATTACAATATATATTTATTGGACTACTTTTATGGAAATATTGTTCTGTTGTTTTCCATTCTTAGAAATAGTAAAACAATATTTAAATAATAATATTCTGAGCGCCAATAGATCTTTATAATAAAAATAAATATTAATACCTTTTAATAAATAAATATTTGAGCCATATTTAGTTTTGTGTACTTACCCAGGTAATAAAACACATAAAAATTGTTATACAAGTGTGTCCTAACTCAAAAATACCAAGGACGTTCATATTTGCCTTCATATATGCAATTTCAGTTACCCAAATTATAAAATATTGTATTAACAAAAATTTTGAGTTCCGTAGAGGCAAAGGACTCTTTTTTATCCCAAATACTGAGTGTGGCCATGCTCCCATTAAATGTAGAACAAACCTTAGTCGCTTCATATATGTCAAGTCCATAACTGAATGGATTAACCTAGAAATATTGGAAATAAAAAACATATGTTTAATGTGACATCTTGGAGAGAAGAATATTCATTTAATTTATTGCTTTATTTGTTTGTTTTGCCCAGTCTCAAAGGTTTTAACTATAAAATAAGTTTAAATAAAAGGCTAAGCTTTTTTAATTCCATAATCAGACCGGCTCAATGACACCATTATTATTTATTGTATTGTCATCGGACTTACATACCTGTAACCTTTCAAATCAATTGAAGACCGGGAAGTTAAATCAAATTGACTTACCAGATTTGACCTTAACATAGGTACTAAAATGCCAAAATAAATATAAAAGCTTACCCAAGTTTCTTATTTGTCGGAGCCATGATTACCTATGTGCTGATAACCGACTGAGTAATTTATTTTCCTTATAAAATGTTCACATACTAAGGCAGTAATGCATTATTATTAAATTATTAGCAATTAAAAATTATTTGCAATTAAAAATGTGTAGGTCACATAATGGTATTTCTCAGACTTATTATTTTTAACCGACTTCAAAAACGTCGGAATCGAAATTTTATGTATGTTCCTCGATTACTCGAAGACGTGTAGACCGATTTGGAGAATTATTTTATCATAATCGTCAGATCATCTGATGATGGGATCTTGGAGAAATCGTGAGAATTCTTAAAATTTTATAGGCACTTACAATGTGTTCCTTATACTTTTTTAAAGCTATTCAGATATTTGCGTCTGCTAGTCATCATTTTATGATGCTGAGCTGATGATGGAAGTTACAACTCCTTATTGGTTAGGAGTTAGGGGATATTTTTTAAAATATTATGGCACCGTTTATACCGTTAATTATATTTATTGATGTGATGATGGAAGGTACAACGCTAATCTATTATATAAAAGAGTAGCGGTTTTTTGGGTAAACATCCCCCTGCCCACACCGCTGAACCGATTAATGTGAAATTTGGCATGTGCATAGATTTTGTCACGTAGACCCCATTTAAGAAGCGATTTTTCGAAATTCCTTTCCGCAGTGGTGGAAACGGGCCCTTTGTGCAATTTTAAGAATCTTAATATCTCTGGAACCATAAGGTCTAGGAGTCTGAAATTTTTAATGTAGCTTTTTCAGTAAAAAATATTAGATATGGGTGCGAGCGTTTCTCAAACTTTTGTCTATGGGAGGAAAATTTAAAAAAATAAGGGATTTGCTTTGTTTCCGTTAAACCTTGATAACTTTGTGAGTTTGAATGTTACAAACTCAAAATTTATATTGTAGGTAGTTTAATAATACTGCTAAAATATATTTTCGGCGTTTCTCAAACTTTTTTTCTTCGAGGAAGATATTACCGATGGAAATTATGCATTTTTCAAATTCTTATATCTCTGCAACGGCTGAAGATAGATAAATGAAATTTCGTATACGCGTTATGCTATACAAATACTACAAATTTCAATTTGATGTTTGTCAAAGTTTTGCCCATAGACAAAGTAAAAATGTTGAAAATTTACTTTTAACATCCTGTTTTTCTCAGTTAATATTCATAGCAGAAGCTTGATTTTTGGAATATAAGCTTTTTACAGTATTTGTTTTGAAATGTACTGTTAAGTTTCTCAAACTTTTCATGCGGCATAAAGTTATAAAGGGTGAAATATCCAATTTTTGCACTTTAATATTTTTGTAATGGCTCAAGCTAGGGACCTTAAATTTGGAATATAAACTATTTAATACAATTGAAACAATATTCAAACCAGTGTTTCTCAAATTTTTCATAGATGTCAATTTTATGACACCTTAAATTATTTTCTATCAACCTGTATAACGGAAGTACTATTTAACTAAGAAGTATGATTTTTTGGAAATAAGCTACCTATAGCAAGCACTATAAGAATCCTAAATCATTTTGCAATACTATTTAGCAATGAAATGTTATAGAGGGCGGAAAATTGTATTTTGGCCCCTTAATATATTTGCAATTACTGTAGCTAGGGATCTAAAATTTTGGTTGTAGACCATGTAACATAATTGTAACAACATGCACATCAATAATTTCAAACTTTTTAATCATAGACAATTTTATGACATTTTTAATTTTTTTTCATCAACCTGTATAACGCTTTTCCTATTCATTTAACAACCACGAATTTCTGGTTATAAGCTACCCATAGCAAGCACTATAAGAATCCTAAAGCATTTTGTAATACTATTTAGCAATAAAATGTTATAGAGGGTGAAATATTTCATTTTTGCCCTTTAATATTTTTGCAATTACTTGAACAAAAGATCCAAAATTTTGAATATAGACTAATTAACACAAATGTAACAACATAGAAATCAAAATTATTCTAAATTTTAGTCATAGATATTTATATGATTTTTTAAAAAAGTTTATCAGACTGTATAAAGCTACTCTATTCATATAAGTACCATATTTTATGAATTTAAGCTATCATATAGCATGCATTGTTTATAGCACACTAAGAACCCTTCCACTCACAGTATTGTTCAACTTTCATGCCAAAATAAAGTAACAAAGCTTTAAATTTTCTTCAATATCTCAAACAAGTGATCTAAAATTATAATACTTAGCATTTAGTTTATATAAAATAACTAGCTGTTCCCCGCGGTTTCGTTCGCGGGTTTATAAGTAGCTTATAACCTTCGGGGATAATGTAGCTTCCCATTAGTGAAACAATTTTTCGAATCGGACCAATAACTCCGGAGATTAGTGCGTTCAAACAAACTCTTCAGCTTTATTATTACTACCTATATATAGATTAAGTTTTCACCCAAGAAATAAAAAAAAAACAAATTTAGTAAAAATAAACTCAAAACCAATTTTGAAATAATTAGGACCTTCTTAAGTAGTATTTGTTTCTATGAAATCCGTATATAACATCTACAACAATTCAACTTAAAAATATTCAACGTCAAAGCAATTATCATCAAACAAATTACGTATAGGACTTCATGTCGGTGAAGTCATGCATAGTTCGGTTCTTTTCGGTATTGCTCGGGTTACATCGGGCGCCGCGTCGCATCGCCCGTGCTATACAAAAATAAATAAATATCCTGGGATATTCTTCACATATTTTTTTTTCAGGTTTTCAATTGCAAAAAGATTTTTCCAAATCCGACTGATAGATCCAGAGATTAGCGCGTTCATACAAACAAACAAAAACTCTTCAGTTTCATTATAGTTTAGATAGATAGATATATAGATTATTATTAGTATAGATAAATTAAAGATAGGTTTATGTTGGCAGTTCTTGACAATTTTGCATTAATCTGTATTGTATCATTGAGACAATCATTTAAGAAGCTGTCCTTAGTTTCTCACAAGTTCTGGGATAAAAATACCTACCTTCTTATCTCACGGGTCTACCTCTCTGCCAATTTTCATTACACAGTTTGAACGTTTAGAAAGAAAGAAGAAAGAAAAACTTTTATCTCCTGCATTGCATACCATACGAAACTTATAAAAAAAAAAACAAACATTAAATTCAATATACCTACAAAAATAAAAAATAATAAGAAGGCTGTATGGCTCCTTTGACTGTTTTTTTTTAACGTAACAAAAACTTATGTATGACTAATAATGGATTGTAATTTTTGACAAGTATTTAAACGTGAAAACTAAACTCCACATGCATAATAGGTATATTTATATAGCATTCAATCGTCACAGAACTATACCTGTCCCTGGATATTAAATAGCCTAAAACCTTCATCTAGGAACCTGAACCTAAGAGGATACCTATCTTTGAAAAGCGCTTCATAATCTGTACTGTGGTTCTCGAGGTATGAGAATACTAACGGACAAATTGACGTACATATTATTTGGTTGGTTAAATTGAGTACGGGGTGTTCATGAACTCTAATGCGGGTGAAACCGCTGGGCGAAAGCTAGTCTATATATATAAAAGAGTAGCGGTTTTTTGGGTAAACATCCCCCTGCCCACACCGCTGAACCGATTAATGTGAAATTTGGCATGTGCATAGATTTTGTCACGTAGACCCCATTTAAGAAGCGATTTTTCGAAATTCCTTTCCGCAGCGGTGGAAACGGGCCCTTTGTGCGATTTTAAGAATCTTTATATCTCTGGAATCTTAGGGTCTAGAAGTCTGAAATTTTATATGTAGCTTTTTCAGTAAAAAATATTAGATATGAGTGCGAGCGTTTCTCAAACTTTTGTCTATGGGAGGAAAATTTTAAAAAACATTGGGATTTGCTTTGTTTCCGTTAAACCTTGATAACTTTGTGAGTTTGAATGCTACAAACTCAAAATTTATAGTGTAGCTAATGTAATAATACTGCTAAAATGTATTTTCGGCGTTTCTCAATCTTTTTTTTTTCGAGGAAGATATTACCGATGGAAATTATGCATTTTTCAAACTCTTATATCTCTGCAACGGCTGAAGATAGGCAAATGAAATTTCGTATACGCGTTATGCTATACAAATGCTACAAATTTCAACTTGGTGTTTATCAACGTTTTGCCCAACGACAAAGTAAAAATGTTGAAAATTTACTTTGAACATCCTGTTTTTCTCAGTTAATATTCATAGCAGAAGCTTGATTTTTAAAATATAAGCTTTCTACAGTATTTGTTTTGAAATGTACTGTTAAGTTTCTCAAACTTTCCATGCGGTATAAAGTTTTAAAGGGTGAAATATCCAATTTTTGCACTTTAATATTTTTGTAATGGCTCAAGCTAGGGACCTTACATTTGGAATATAAACTATTTAATACAATTGAAACAATATTCAAACCAGTGTTTCTCAAATTTTTCATAGTTGTCAATTTTATGACACCTTAAATTATTTTCTATCAACCTGTATAACGGCAGTACTATACAACTGAGAAGCATGATTTTTTGGAAATAAGCTACCCTTAGCAAGCACTATAAGAATCCTAAAGCATTTTACAATACTATTTAGCAATGAAATGTTATAGAGGGTGGAAAATTTTATTTTTGACTTTTAATATTTTTGCAATTACTTAAGCTAGGGTTCTAAAATTTTAAATATAGACTATGTAACATAAGTGCAGTAACATGCAAATCAATAATTTAAAAAAATATGATCATAGACAATTTGATGACCTTTTTATTTATTTTTTTATCAACCTGTATAACGCAAGAACTATTCAACTAAGAAACATGATTTTTTTGAAATAAGCTACCCATAGCAAGCACTATAAGAATCCTAAAGCATTTTGCAATACTATTTAGCAATGAAATGTTATAGAGGGTAGAAAATTGAATTTTTGCCCCTTAATATTTTTGCAATTACTTGAGCTAGGGATAAAAAAAATCGGTGTAGACCATGTAACATAATTGTAACAATATGCACATTAATAATTTTAAACATTTTAATCATAGACAATTTTATGACCTTTTTAATTTTTTTTTCATCAACCTGTATAACGCTTTTCCTATTGATTTTAGAACCACGAATTCCTGGTTATAAGCTACCCATAGCGAGCACTATAAGAATCCTAAAGCATTTTGTAATACTATTTAGCAATAAAATGTTATAGAGGGTGAAATATTTCATTATTGCTCTTTAATATTTTTGCAATTACTAGAGCAAAAGATCCAAAATTTTGAATATAGACTAATTAACACAAATGTAACAACATAGGAATCAAAATTATTCCAAATTTAAATCATAGATATTTATAAGATTTAAAAAAAATGTTCATCAGACTGTATAAGGCTACTCTATTCATATAAGTACCATATTTTATGAATCTATCCCATAGCAAGCATTGTTTATAGCCACCTAAGAACACTTCCACTTCCACACAGTATTGTTCAACTTTTGCCAAAGTTAAGTAACAAAGCTTTAAATTTTCTTCAATATCTCAAACAAGTGATAATAAAATAAAAATTATAATACTTAGCATTTAGTTTATATAAAATAACTAGCTGTTCCCCGCGGGTTTAAAAGTAGCTTATAACCTTCGGGGATAATGTAGCTTCCCATTAGTGAAACAATTTTTCGAATCGGACCAATAACTCCGGAGATTAGCGCGTTCAAACAAACTCTTCAGCTTTATTATTACTACCTATAGATAGATTAAGTTTTCACCCAAGAAATAAAAAAAAAACAAATTTAGTAAAAATAAACTCAAAACCAATTTTGAAATAATTAGGACCTTCTTATGTAGTATTTGTTTCTATGAAATCCGTATATAATATCTACAACAATTCAACTTAAAAATATTCAACGTTAAAGCAATTATCATCAAACAAATTACGTATAGGACTTCATGTCGGTGAAGTCGTGCATAGTTCGGTTCTTTTCGGTATTGCTCGGGCTACATCGGGCGCCGCGTCGCATCGCCCGTGCTATACAAAAATAAATAAATATCCTGGGACATTCTTCACATATTTTTTTTCAGGTTTTCAATTGCAAAAAGATTTTTCCAAATCCGACTGGTAGATCCAGAGATTAGCGCGTTCATACAAACAAACAAAAACTCTTCAGTTTCATTATAGTTTAGATAGATAGATATATAGATTATTATTAGTATAGATAAATTATAGATAGGTTTATGTTGGCAGTTCTTGACAATTTTGGATCAATCTGTATTGTATCATTGAGGCAATCATTTAAGAAGCTGTCCTTAGTTTCTCACAAGTTCTGGGATAAAAATACCTACCTTCTTATCTCACGGGTCTACCTCTCTGCCAATTTTCATTACACACTGTTTGAACGTTTAGAAAGAAAGAAGAAAGAAAAACTTTTATCTCCTGCATTGCATGCCATTCGAAACTTAAAAAAAATATCAAACATAAAAATTCAATATACCTACAAAAATAAAAAATAATAAGAAGGCTATATGGCTCTGAACCTTTGACTGTTTTTTTTTTAACGTAACAAAAACTTATGTATGACTAATAATGGATTGTAATTTTTGACAAGTATTTAGACGTGAAAACTTATATTTATGTAGCATTCAATCGTCACAGAACTATACCTGTCCCTGGATATTAAATAGCCTAAAACCTTCATCTAGGAACCTGAACCTAAAAGGGTACTTCATAATCTGTACTGTGGTTCTCAAGGTATGAGAATACTAACGGACGAATTGACCTACATATTATTTGGTTGGTTAAATTGAGTACGGGGTGTTCATGAACTCTAATGCGGGTGAAACCGCTGGGTGAAAGCTAGTCTATATATATAAAAGAGAAGCGGCTTTTTGGGTAAACATCCCCCTGCCCACACCGCTGAACCGATTAATGTGAAATTTGGCATGTGCATAGATTTTGTCACGTAGACCCCATTTAAGTGGAAACGTGCCCTTTGTGTGATTTTAAGAATCTTAATATCTGTGGAACCTTAGGGTCTAGAAGTTTGAAATTTTTAATGTAGCTTTTTAAGGAAAATGGATGCGAGCGTTTTTCAAACTTTTGTCTATGGATCGATATATTTAAAAAAGAAGGGTTTTGATTTGGTTCCGATAAACCTTGATAACTTTATCGGTCTTATTACAAAAATCTTCTTAAAACTCATTTCAAACCAGAACTAAAAGGTCCGGGTTTGTTACGGTAATAACGTTTAAAACTCGATCATATTACAAAACGCTGACCAATCGTGGATCTGTCATTACCGCAGATAGTACTGTGGTCTAAGTAACATCCACAGCTTATTTAGAGAAAACATTCGTTCAACCTTATATCATACGGTCGCACCGTTTCGTTTAACAAGAGTGTTGATTTATTCAACACATTATTTATATTTAGAATTTAATATATTATAATGATAAAAATTCGAATGTTGATTTCTTAAAAGTTTTAATTAAAACAACTCAATTTACAGCAAATCTTGAATTTATAAACGTTTAATTCACGTTCAATATCTTTTACATACTAACAACTTTAGCGCGTAACGAAATGAGGCTGTCATACGTAATATGAAACTGTAAACAAGGTTATGTCAACAAAAAAGTACTCATGGCATATGGCAGGAGCACAATTTAATATATTAAATTATATATAACATCACGGTCCTTAGGAGCCGAGCAATAATAAAAAGAACGCTAAGCGGAAAGTACGGGCGAGCGATGCGACGCGGCGCCCGATGTAACCCGAGCAATACCGAAAAGAACCGAACTACTAATACGTAATTTGTTTGACGATAATTATTGCTTTACTGCGTTGAATATATTCAAGTTGAATGTTCTAGATATTACCTACGGATTTCATAGAAACAAATACTACTTAGGAAGGTCCTAATTATTTCAAAATTGGTATTGGGTTTATTTTTACTAAATTTGTTTTCTTTTTTATTTCTTGGGTGAGAACTTATCTATCTATAGGTACTAATAAAAAAGCTGAAGAGTTTATTTGAACGCACTAATCTCCGGAGTTATTGGTCCGATTCGAAAAATTGTTTCACTAATAGGAAGCTACATTATCCCCGAAGGTTATTATAGGCTACTTTTAATCCCGGGAACGCCAGTAAAACCGCGGGGAGCAGCTAGTTATTTTATATAAACTAAATTGATTTTAGAAATTTTTGATAATTTGTTTGAGATATTGAAGAAGATTTAAAGCTTTGTTACTTTATTTTGGCATGAAAGTTGAACAATACTATGAGTGGAAGGGTTCTTAGTTTGCTATAAACAATGCTTGCTATGTGATAGCTTAAATTCATAAAATATGGTACTTATATGAATAGAATAGCTTTATACAGTCGACAGTCTGATAAACTTTTAAAAAAAATCATATAAATATCTATGACTAAAATTTAGAATAATTTTGATTTCTATGTTGTTACATTTGTGTCAATTAGTCTATATTCAAAATTTTGGATCCTTTGCTCAAGTAATTGCAAAAATATTAAAGGGCAAAAATGAAATATTTCACCCTCTATAACATTTCATTGTTAAATAGTATTACAAAATGCTTTAGGATTCTTATAGTGCTTGCTATGGGTAGCTTATAACCAGAAATTCGTGGTTCTTAAATGAATAGGAAAATCGTTATACAGGTTGATGAAAAAAAATTAAAAAGGTCATAAAATTGTCTATGATTAAAAAGTTTAAAATGTTTGATATGCATGTTGTTACAATTATGTTACATGGTCTATAACCAAAATTTTAGATCCCTAGCTCAAGTAATTGCAAAAATATTAAGGGGCTAAAATACAATTTTCCACCCTCTATAACATTTCATTGCTAAATAGTATTGCAAAATGATTTAGGATTCTTATAGTGCTTGCTATAGGTAGCTTATTTCCAAAAAATCATGCTTCTGAGTTGAATAATTCTTGTGTTATACAGGTTGATAAAAAAAATTAAAAAGGTCATAAAATTGTCTATGATATTTTTTTTTAAATTATTGATTTGCATGTTGTTACATTTATGTTACATGGTCTATTTTATGTATAAAATTATAAGGCATTCATGGTATAACAATTTATTAAGAATGACAGGAATTTAAAGTGACATAAGTAGTCTAAAGTCTCTATGAAAGAAGAAGCACTCAGTATTAAAAAGTTATTTTTCAAAAATGACGAAACTTCTCCTGATGTGAACTGTCTGCCATTGTCGGAAACTAAAATATATGGTATACCGAAATCCACAAATACATTTTTTAATTTTGAAATACACCAAGTACTTGTATTTGTTTTTGTTGGAATAATCTCCACCCATTTAGACATCGCATCTACTATTATAAAAAGGTAGTAACCATGTATAGGTCCAGCGAAGTCGATGTGTATGCGTTGCCATGGTTTTGTCGGTACTTCCCAATGATGTATCTGAACCTTATTCGGGTCATTTTGTTTGAGACGACATTCACGGCAATTGGTGACTAGTTGTTCAATATCTTTATCTATATTTTTCCAGTAGACGTAACTGCGGGCCAATAGTTTCATTTTTAATATGCCTACGTGACTTAAATGTAATTCTTCTAAAATTTTATTTCGTAGATTCTTTGGAATCATGACTCTAGTGCCTTTAATAATACAATTTTCTTCCAGCGTTAATTCGTTGTCATTATAGCCAAGTGTTCTTAATGTTTGACCCTTCCTCAAAGCTTGAACTAATAGGTTATATTCAGGGTCATTCATAGTTTCTTCTGCTATTATATTGCGATTGATATTAAGTGTGTTTAATTGATTTTGTTGAAATAAGCTATGTTGATCCATTTTATGTTCAGGAGTCTGCTCTATCGGAAATCTTGAGAGGTAATCTGCATTGCTATTATTAATTGTATTTCTGTATTCAATATTGTAGTCAAATCCTGATAGAAAGTGTGCGTAATGGAACAATCGCATTGTACTCATTGCTGGTAACATTTTGTTTGGATGAAATATTGTAGTTAATGGCTTATGATCTGTAATGAGTATAAACTTTCTTCCATAACAATAGTGAAAAAAAAATTTTACCCCCCAATATATAGCTGTAGCTTCTTTGTCTATCTGGCTATACTTCTTCTCACTTGCAGTCAAAGATCGCGAAGCAAAAGCAATTGATCTGTCACTACCATCAGGCATGCGATGTGAGAGAACTGCACCCAAGCCGGTTGGCGATGCATCTGTGGCAAGAACTAAAGGTTTATCTTGATTGAAATGAAGTAGAATATTATCACTTACGATTTCTTTTTTAATTCTATTGAAACTCTGTTCACATTCATCTGACCAAATGAATTTCGAATTTTTCTGTAGTAATTTGTTAAGTGGGTGAGTAATTGTAGCTAAATTAGGAATAAATTTGTTGTAATAGTTGCTCATCCCTAAGAATGTTCTCAATTCATTAATGTTCTTAGGTCTCTCTGCTTCGAGTATTGCTCGAATTTTTTCTTTATTCTTATGTAAACCTTGTTTATCAATAGTGTGTCCTAAGTAGTTTATACTTTTCTTAAAGAAGTTACATTTGTCCTTATTCAACTTGAGGTTATTTTCTAATAATTTCTCAAGAACTTTATTTAATCTTTCCTGTAATTCTTCTTCTGTGGATCCTTGTATAATTATATCGTCAAAGAAACATTTAACTCCTTGTAAATTTTGTAAAATTCTGTCCATAAATTTTTGCCACAAACTTGGAGCTACTTTTACTCCGAACATTAATCGGTTTACTTTGAATGTGCCTTTGTGCGTGCTGAGTGTTTGTAATTTAACGCTATCTTCGTCCATTTGCATATTAAGGTAAGCTCGACAAAAGTGCAGTAATACTCTCCGCCATTCATTTCTGCAAATATATCTTCGATGATAGGTATGGGGTATTGTTCATCCTTAATAACCTTATTCAGTGTTACTTTATAATCGGCGCATAATCGAATGGTGCCATCCGGTTTCACTATTGGTACTACCGGCGTTCCCCATTCAGAGTTTTCAATTTTGGTAATGACTCCTTCTTGGCATAGGCGTTCAATTTCTTTATCTACCTTCTCTTTTAGAGCGTATGGTATACGCCTAGGCTTGATGAAGATTGGTCTTGAGTTTTCCTGTAATGTTAAATGCCCTTTGTAATTTGGAATACATCCAAGCTTTCCATCAAATACTGGTGCAAATTTTGTAAGAATTTTATCTAATTTTGGATGCGAGCTGTCAATTGTCAGTTTTTTAATATCTGTTAAATTAAGTTTAATTTCTCGTATCCATGATCTGCCAAATATGGCATCCACATCTTGCTTAATGATGAAAAGTTTCCCTAAGAAGTGTTGATCTTTGTATTTACATTTTACATATACAACTCCAATGGGTGTAATAAGTTCACCTGTGTATGTTCTCATACGTACTCCTGTGTTAAATATTTTATTTCCTAATTTTAATTTTTTGAAATCTTTCAGAGACATGGAAGACAGTGCAGCTCCTGTATCAAGTTCCATCTGAATTTTTTTTTCTTCAATTGTAACGTCAACTATAAATTTATCAGAAAAATCATACCTGATAGTGTTGATATCGCAGTCTAAACTTTCAGTGTCACTTGTATTGGATTCGTCTACTTGGTTATTCCTATTCTGTCTTAAAATTTGAAGACAAACACGGCCTAGATGACCTGTCTTCTTACATTTCGTACATGTGGTATTACTGTGTCTGCATTTATTTGCCCTGTGGTCAGCATCCCCGCAGCGATAACACCTTCCTTGTAAATCTTTTATTGAGGTAATTTGAAGGCGTTGTGTACTTTTTTGTGTACGAAAATTGATTTTGTTCTGGATCATATGTAACGGTGCTTCAGTATTTGATTGCAGTTTACTCCTTATGAATTCATTGTCAGTACTAGCCATTTCGGTTGTCGTTGCCAACTGTACTAATTCATTAAATTTTGTACTTTGTCCATCTTGAAGTAATTTTGTTCGAATATTACTGTCACGAACTCCTCTGGTCAATTGTAATGATAAGAAGATATCAGTAATTGGTTTCTGACAATTGTCGCAGTTGAATTCGAATTCATTTGCTAATCGTTTCAGTTCTGTGCTAAATTTTGGTATGGTTTCTTTATCGTCTTAAATACGTGTTATGAATTTATGTCGTCGTGCCCACACAGTGGGTTTCGGATCAATATATTGTCCGAATAAATTCACCAAGCTCTGAAACTCCACCTGGGTTGGGTCATCTGGTGCGAATAAATCACAAGCTCTTTCATGTAGTTCTGGGCTTAAGAAACTAAGCAATATGTAGTTTTTTATTTTAGAATTTTGACAATTCGTCATGTATAGATACGTTTCTAGGCGTTTAACAAAATTATTGAAACTTTCATTATGTTGAAAAGGTTGAAAGTTAATTTTGGGACCTCTATTCCCTCTGTTTTCGGTAGAATTAGTGCAGAACTGAAATGTAGGTGGTGTAGATGATATATTTGAAACTGCCTGTGAGCTATGGTCAAATAATAATAATTTTAATTGTATAATTTCTTCCTTTACTTGAAAATGTAAATCTGTTTCTTGTTCGGAATTTTTACTCAGTTTTTCGATTGACGTAAGTCTTGTAGGGTACTCAAATTCGGAAATGTTACTTACATTTTGTAAATAGTTGTTCATTCGTGTAATCTGCCCTTTTATAGTGCTTCTAGCACGTTTAATTCTTCCTCCATCGTCGCCAATTTTATGTTTAAAATTATAAGGCATTCATGGTATAACAATTTATTAAGAATGACAGGAATTTAAAGTGACATAAGTATTTTTCTAAAGTCTCTATGAAAGAAGAAGCACTCAGTATTAAAAAGTATATATCAGTCTACATTTAAAATTTTGGAACCCTAGCTTAAGTAGTTGCAAAAATATTAAAAGTCAAAAATAAAATTTTCCACCCTCTATAACATTTCATTGATAAATAGTATTGCAAAATGCTTTAGGATTCTTATAGTGCTTGCTAAGGGTAGCTTATTTTCAAAAAATCATGCTTCTCAGTTGTATAGTACTTCCGTTATACAGGTTGATAGAAAATAATTTATGGTGTCATAAAATTTACAAATATGAAAAATTGGAGAAACACTGATTTGAATATTGTTTCAATTGTATTAAATAGTTTATATTCGAAATTTAAAGTCCCTAGCTTGAGCCATTACAAAAATATTAAAGTGCAAAAATTGGATATTTCACCCTTTATAACTTTATACCGCATGGAAAGTTTGAGAAACTTAACAGTACATTTCAAAACAAATACTGTAGAAAGCTTATATTTTAAAAATCAAGCTTCTGCTATGAATATTAACTGAGAAAAACAGGATGTTCAAAGTAAATTTTCAACATTTTTACTTTGTCGTTGGGCAAAACTTTGATAAACACCAAGTTGAAATTTGTAGCATTTGTATAGCATAACGCGTATACGAAATTTGCCATTTGCCTATCTTCAGCCGTTGCAGAGATATAAGAGTTTGAAAAATGCATAATTTCCATCGGTAATATCTTCCTCGAAGAAAAAAAGTTTGAGAAACGCCGAAAATACATTTTAGCAGTATTATCCTATATATTATTTATTCTTTGGTATTATTAAACTACCTACACTATAAACTTTGAGGGCTATGCTTTAGGATTCTTATAGTGCTTGCTATGGGTAGCTTATAACCCGAATTTCGTGGTTGTTAAATAGGAAAAGCGTTATACACATTGATGAAAAAAAAATAAAAATGTCATGAATAGTTGTCTATGATTAAAAAGTTCGAAATCATTGATGTGCATATTGTTACAATTATTTTACATGGTCTACAACCAAAATTTTAGATCCCTAGCTCAAGTAATTGCAAAAATATTAAGGGGCCAAAATTCAATTTTTCGCCCTCTATAACATTGCTAAATATTATTGCAAAATAATTTAGGATTCTTATAGTGCTTGCTATAGGTATCTTATTTCAAAAAAAATATGCTTCTTAGTTGAACATATCATGCGTTATACAGGTAGATAAAAAAAATAAAAAGTTCATTAAATGGTCTATGATTAAAAAAATTAAAATTATTGATTTGCATGTTGTTAAATATGTGTAACATGGTCTACAACTAAAATTTTAGATCCCTAGCACAAGTAATTGTAAAAATATTAAGGAGCAAAAATAACATTTTCCATTTTCTATAACATTTCATTAATAAATACTATTGCAAAACACTTTAGGATTCTTATAGTGCTTGCTATAGGTAGCTTTTTTAAAATCATGCTTCTTAGTTGAATAGTTCTTGCGTTATTCAGGTTGATAGAAAATAATTTAAGGTGTCATAAAATTAACAACTATGAAAAATTTGAGAAACACTGGATTTAATATTGTTTCAATTATAATTGTATTGATTAGTTAATATGGCAATTTTGAGGTCCCTAGCTTTAGCCATTACAAAAATATTAAATGGCAAAAATTTGATATTTCATCCTTTATAACTTTATGCCGCATGAAAAGTTTGAGAAACTTAACAGTACATTTCAAAATAAATACTGTAGAAAGCTTGTATTCCAAAAATTAAGCTTCTGCTATGAATATTAACTGAGAAAAACAGGATGCTAAAAGTAAATTTTCGACAATTTTACTTCTCTACTCAATTTTACGTCTATGGGCAAAACTTTGTCAAACTCCGTGTGTGAAATTTGTAGTATTTGTATAGGATAACTCGTATACGAAATTTCGTTTTCCTATCTTTAGCTGTTGCAGAGATATAAAAGTTTCAAAAACGCATAATTTCCATCGGTAATATCTTCCTCGAAAAAAAAAGTTTGAGAAACGCAGAAAATAAATTTTAGCAATATTATTATACTTTCTACACTATACATTTTTTTTTAACATTTAAACTCACAAAGTTATCAAGGTTTAACGGAAACAAAGCAAATCCCTTATTTTTTTAAATTTTCCTCCCATAGACAAAAATTTGAGAAACGCTCGCACCCATATCTAATATTTTTTACTGAAAAATCTACATTAAAAATTTCAGAATTCTAGACCGTAAGGTTCCAGAGATATTAAGATTCTTAAAATCGCACAAAGGGCCCGTTTCCACCGCTGCGGAAAGGAATTTCGAAAAATTTCTTCTTAAATGGGGTCTACGTGACAAAATCTACGCACATGCCAAATTTCACATTAATCGGTTCAGCGGTGTGGGCAGGGGGATGTTTTCCCAAAAAACCGCTACTCTTTTATATATATATAGATAACTAGCTGTTCCCCGCGGCTTCACTCGCGTTCGCGGGTTTATATATAACCTACAACCTTTAGGGATAATGTAGCTTCCTATTAGTGAAACAATTTTTCGAATCGGACCAATAACTCTGGATATTGGCGTGTTCAAACAAACTCTTCAGCTTTATTATTACTACCTATAGATAGATAAGTTTTCACCCAAGAAATAAAAAAAACAAATTTAGTAAAAATAAACCATAAACCAATTTTGATATAAGTATTTAGGACCTAAGTAGTTTTTGTTTCTATGAAATCCATAATATTATTGAAAGTCATCAATATTTTAAACCCAAACTAATGCATATAAACATACAGATAAACAACAACACTAAAAATATTAATTCGTCTTCAGTGTCGCTCAATTAGTTCCTTCCTTTTTTTTCTCAAAAAGTTTGCAGATGAATTTTCTACAAGCTTATTATATGTATACAGGATGATTTTGAAATGGTATTTTAGCCCGAATTCTAAGGATAGTGTACATCATTATCAGTAATCCTACAAAATTTCAGGTGCCTGTGCACTACCATTACGATGACAAGATTTACAAGTTTATCGAAAATCTCTAGTAAAAGCTTTACTCGCAATCAGAATAGTACTAACAGGGCAAAATAGCTATATTATACTCGCTCGAGTAATTTAATTCATACTCAGTTAGACTCACATTGCAGTGTATATATAACGATGAACTAATTTATTGATTGATTGATATCTTTCGTTTGTATAGAAATATTGTAATATTGTTTTCCACTCTTAACCGTGTGTGAAGAATGTCCCAGGATATTCATTATAATTATTTATTATATATACTCTAAAATTGATTTTTTCATGATCTGTATAAGGTATACGTCAATGCCATTTCGGCCTACTATACCATTTATAAATCAGCCTGTATAATTCGTCAAATCATGATATAGGTTAGGTTAGGAATATAATGATTTGGTGAATTATACGATTGGCCCCCGACTAGTTCAGACAATGAGAATCATTTCAAAGATTGGATTAAGTAAAGTTTAATAAACATAAAAATAGTGTAGTAAAAAAAATTAATATCTTTCCATATCACATTAACTATTTACCACAAATGGATCTTTATATATATATACAGTGCAATGTGAGTCTAACTGAGTATCAATTAAATTACTCGAGCGAGTATAATACAGCTATTTTGCCCTGTTAGTACTATTCTGATTTCGAGTAAAGGCTTTTACTAGAGATTTTCGATAAACTTGTAAATCTTGTCATCGTAATGGTAGTGCTCAGGCACCTGAAATTTTGTAGGATTACTGATAATGATGTACACTATCCTTAGAATTCGGGCTAAAATACCATTTCAAAATCATCCTGCTACATATAATAAGCTTGTAGAAAATTCGTCTGTAATTGCAAACTTTTTGAGCAAAAAAAGGAAGGAACTAATTGAGCGACACTGAAGACGAATTCATATTTTTAGTGTTGTTGTTTATCTGTATGTTTATATGCATTAGTTTGAGTTTAAAATATTGATGACTTTCAATAATTTTGAAATATTACAGTTGTAGGGTCTCGACTTCAACTCAGGAATTAAACAAGGATTGAATAGATTTAGTTTGATTTTATTCTCATCGAAAATATTAACACTCTGTTCGACGGTTCAATTACAAGTGAAAAATAATCATAGTCGTTACAATACAAAAATACATCAGTGGCAAAGGTCTTACTCCCATACAGCCAACCAATATCCATTCATTCAGTCTATCACTCTTCTAGTGACGGGTATCTGTCAATGTCACCAGACGAACAAATAAAATACAGTTTACGTGTCTATGACAGCCGACAGATATTCGTGACTGATACAATTTAACAACAATCAGATAACTTTGGTGAACATAACTATAGTGTTAGTCTTACAATTCGGCCATCCTTTATTAAGTGAGTCCTCTCACTTCAAGAAAATTACTATATATAAAAAAATACATAATTATCATCTCATACATTCTAATACATTTATGACATATTCAAATCAAAATCTCTCATCTTGCATGGTCCACTATGATATACAATCATCCGTGCGATATCTGTACTCGATATCATTCGTTTCTGGACTGATTGCTCATAGTCTATGCTCATAATAAATCAATCTTAGATATTATACTCCTGCACGGTCTGCTACGGTCTACAATCATCTGTACGATACCAATTAATTGATACCATTCGTTTTTTTATACGGGTTTTGATAGCTTCTTCTGAGGAATCTATACCTTTCAATTGTATTGTTTCTCTTACAAGCTTTGGATGTCTTTCTATACAGGAATGTTTTAATAGGCTCACAGAAGATCCTGAGTCTACGAGCAGGATTAAAGGGATGTCTGACACGGGAGAATCAACGAGGACATGGGGTAATAACGTTATAGAAGGATTATTTGTAATTTCGAAAACGTTGGATTTGGAAGTTGGAGGCAGATGTGCATTCTGCGCGGATACAGTGGATTTTGGCAGAGTAACACCTTTGTGTTGCTGCATGGATGCAGTGGAATTTGACAGACCAACATCTTTATGTTGCTGCACGGATACAGTGGACTTTGGCGGACTAACATCGTTATGTCGCTGCACGGATACAGTGGATTTTGGCAGACTAACAGATTTACGTTGCTGCACGGATACAGTAGATTTTGGCAGTCTAACATCGTTATGTTGCTGCACGGATACAGTGGATTTTGGCAGACTAACATCATTACGTTGCTGCACGGATACAGTGGATTTTGGCAGACTAACATCGTTGCGTTGCTGCACGGTTACAGTGGATTTTGGCAGACTAACATCTTTGCGTTGCTGCACGGATACAGTGGATTTTGGCAGACTAACATCTTTACGTTGCTGCACGGATACAGTGGATTTTGGCAGACTAACATCATTGCGTTGCTGCACGGATACAGTGGATTTTGGCAGACCAACATCGTTGCGTTGCTGCACGGATACAATGGATTTTGACAGACTATCATGTAGCGATGTCTGTGAAGATTTTGACGATTTGGTTTTAGGGATTTGATTATGGGCATCGATTTTTAAATTACTAAGTCCCGTACGACCCCGGGACGAGACGTTTAATCGTTTTTTGTTTCAGCATCGACGGTATCATAACCTTCTTCTTCAACCGAATCAATTGGATGTTCTTCATCATGGCTTCAGCAAAATGGATGCGGTGAGTTGACCTCGATTGATTGTCAAACTTATAGCGGTTATTGCTATATTCGCGTTTGTGACATTGTTCCAGAGTATGTCCTGGTGTTTTGCAATATCTGCTGATTGGTGTGGAAGAATCATTATTATCGGTAAACCGATTTGGATTGAAATTTGGTTTAGGCCTAAATTGATTCGAGTTTGAGGAGAACTATTGGTTCTGGCTACGCATAGGTTGATAGTTTGACCTTGCTGCGTTAGGTTTTTCTGAGCGTGTGCTGAGGCTTTGTTTAAAAAGAGAATGTTAGATTTTCTCCTCGGAAATAGCAATGTTTACGGCTTCATTGAGAGTCTTAGGTGACTTACATCTAACGATGTTGGATAAACGGGGTGTCAATCCCATTTGGAAATGATGGAGGGCTAATTTCTCCATGGCTGCTGTGCGTCCTACCATTTCCTTATTTTTATGGTCATGCGAAATAGATATCTCGGTTAGTAACTGGGAAAGGCATGTATCTATCCTTAAAGCGTACTGGCTCACTGATTCGTTTGGTTGCTGTTTACATTCTTGTAGGTCAGTAAGCAAGTGGGCATAATGTTTCCTTTCACTAAATTGGGTTTTGAGGAATTCTTTAAGTTGAAGCCAATTGGTGAATTCTTTTACAGAGCAAGCAGTTTGTGCCTTGCCTTGTAGTTGGCACAGAATATATTTTAAAATTATGTCTTTCTGAAGATCTGATGCTAACTCATAGGCGTTATTACAATTTACCAAAAAGGAGTCCAGAGTTTCCCTACCGTAGGGTTTGATGAATTTTAATAAGGTGGATAGATCTAATTCTACTTTGACGACAGGCTGTGTTTTCTTTTTAGCGAGCGACCTAGTAGTAGGTGCAGAAGGTGGAGGTAAGAACCCATCATCGTCAGTATCTGTGACGGCGGTTTCGGGTTTTGGACTTAGGGCTCTACTCTCAGTGATTTTACACTATAATGAAGGATCAGTGAAATTCACAATAACAATCTTAACTTACACAGTTATATATGTTAAAAAAAACACATATGATAACAATCACAAAATTATTTTAATTAATAAGACAAAAGTTTGGGATTCGCAATGACCAAATGGGTTTAGATATAATTCACTTACTTGAGTGTGAACAGAGCGATAACAGTGGCTATCATTTCTTCGAAATGCAGGGCTCAGTATCGTAGATAATATCGTAGGTATATGCGTCGGATATATGACGCCAGGCCGGCTACAGCACGGGCAGGTGCGCAGCAGTGGGCCTTCCGGGAGCTCGGCTTATTGGCTCAGGCGAACAGGGCTCACTATTAACTCTGGTTTATGGAATCGGCACTATTCGGCACTATTTGGCACTCACGATTCACTAAAACACTCACTCGCGTTTCGTGATTTCAGGGAAAACTGGGAGACGGTACTGGGGATTCTTAATTTACAATCTCTTTACGCTGCCACCAAAATGTTATGAGTCTCTTTGG
Organism: Tethea ocularis; assembly: GCA_963555595.1. NCBI lineage: Eukaryota > Metazoa > Arthropoda > Insecta > Lepidoptera > Drepanidae > Tethea > Tethea ocularis. Next base: position 5,247,587 of record OY741971.1, on the reverse strand, counting down.
GAATTGGTTTAAAAAAAAAAGATATAAGTATTAGGGTTTAAGGCAGCCGTCTAGCGCGGTTGGATGATGGATGGAGACTAAATGGATAGGATGGATGAGTGTGCATGGTGCTACGGCTATGAAATGCTGAGTGGACAGGAATGGGCTGGAGTATGCAATACAGGGTGCTATAATAATATATAACAGTTCGAATCACTTTTCTTCACGCTCGCAGCAAAATAGCTTTTTTTTGTTTTTTTACACGTCAAAAGTGCTTTTTTCGTGCGAGAGAGGTGAAAATGTTTTTTACACTTTCAAAAATATAAGGGATGATACGCTACCGCGAGATGCCTAGAACGGTACATTTTTCATTGACTGATGTTAATTAAAACATCATATAAATTGTTACTAGCTTTGCGGGATACGAGTTAGTAGGATAGTTCAGTTAGCTCTCCTACTATAACCAAAATTAAGTGTGTATGCTAATTAATTTAAAATTATTATATGTAAGATCTGGTACGTACTGGTTACCGTGGTTATCTAAATAACATGTAGTACGCGGACAGTGGCAATCCACCCATTTCTCTGTTAAAATGATGACGCAAATCTGTGAGTAAAATATGTCAATGTGTGTAGTCTATGATAAATTCCCACGCTTGGAGACTAGCCTCTTAAATTCGTCTAGAAATTATTATCATACATTTTTAAAAAATGGTGAACGTAATCATGTAATCAAATAATGTTAAAAGTAAAAAGCGCGCGTAGTAACTTTTTTTTATTTCAGCAAGGAGATCTAAGTTTGAATTTAGAACAAATCTTGAAAGTTGAATCTCGTGATTTCAATACAAATGAATTCGATGCATTTCAATTATTGATTTGTTTTTAGTACATTTTATGAAATTCGTATTTAATTTTTTATTGTAATTAAAGGATGTTCCTAAATTAACGATCAATCGAAATAATCATTTTTATAAGTATTAATTTTACTATCACAATTTCAAGGTATACAAGATGGTCCATCTTTAGCCGCCCAAACAAAATAGTAATGAAAAAATGAAACACATATCACAGGGGTTTAGTTTACCTTTTGATTTTTTTGGTTTCAATATACCTACTTAGAATGGTTTGAAACAAACGAAATTTCTGTAACAAATAAAATAAAGTATTCTACTAGTGTAAGAATTTAAAATACATATTAGTTTTTGAGTTTATTCATTACAAACAAAAATACTAATATTTTCCCTTTAAGCATTAGTGTAGATGTTCCTAGATATTTTTTAGCATCTCTAAAGGCTAATAATAAAATCAAGGAAAATCTCAACCTTCAATACAAAAAAAATTCATTACTATCTTCGATCAATCATAACATATCATGATATGAGTTAAGAATTATTAAAATCTAACTAAAAGGATTTTTAAACCTTTTTAATAAAATCACAATATACGAAAAAATCAATAATCTAAGAGACATGGATTTTATCCATGTATCGTAGATTATTGATTTTGAATTTTGAATTATTGATTTTAAACGCTGTAAAAAAAACGATCTTCTCACTGCAAAATATTCGGTGAGAAGGTCGACGATAGCTGGCTAGCGAGTAACTGTACCATTATATCAAATTTAATAGTGCGTATACGTACGTTTACGCACGTGACGTTAGGAAAACGTAGAAACTGTCAAAGGTGTTCGTGCTGCCGATTTGCAGTTAACGTTTAGCAATGTTCGAGATTCAAATCTCCATACAATTTTGTTTTGACGCACTCGCTACACTTACGGCAGAGGTTCGTGCTCAGGGCTCAGGTTAGGATCTGATGATAGGATCCAGGAGAAATCGTTGGAACTCTTAAAAATATCATCATGTCAGCCGAAAAACGTCCACTGCTGGACAAAAGTCTCCCCCAAGGATCTCCACGATGGCCGGTCTTGCGCTACCCGCATCCAGCGGTTTCCCGCGACCCTCACAAGATCGTCGGTCCACCTTGTGGGGGGCCTGCCCACGCTGCGTCTTCCGGTTCGTGGTCCCCACTCGAGAACCCTTCTGCCCCAGCGGCCGTCGGTTCTACGAGCGATGTGCCCCACCCACTGCCACTTCAGTTTGGCAATTCTTCGGGCTCGTCTCTGCTCCGTAAGTCATCACTGGCAACACACACTGGTCGAAGACTTTCGACTTAAGACACTGCGGTATTTGGACGAGAAGATATTACGTAGCTTCCCGAACGCTGCCCAGCCGAGTTGGATTCGACGATTGACCTCTTTCTCGAAGTTGGACCTACCTAGTTGGATGGTCTGTCCTAGGTAAATGTAGTCATCTACAACTTCGAGTGCAGAGCCTCCAACATTTACTGGAGTGGGCGCAACATGGACGTTCGACATGATTTTCGTCTTATCCATGTTTATTTTTAAACCCACTTGTTGAGAGACTCTACCGAGATCATCGAGCATTGTACCGAGGTCTTCTAAGGTTTCAGCCATGACTATTATATCATCGGCAAATCGAAGGTGGGTGATGTACTCGCCATTGACGTTGATGCCAAATCCGTTCCAGTCCAGAAGCTCGAAGACTTCTTCCAATGCAGCGGTGAACAGTTTCGGAAATATCACGTCTCCCTGTCTCACGCCTCGCTGCAGTTGGATAGGTTTCGAGTTCTGGTCCTGGAGTCGGACCGACATGGTGGCGTTCTCGTACAAGCACTTTAACACCTCGATATACCGATAGTCGATTTGGCACCTTTGAAGAGACCTCAGCACGGCCCAGGTTTCTATCGAATCGAAGGCTTTCTCATAGTCCACAAACGCTAAGCATAATGGCTGGTTATACTCCTCGGTCTTCTGTATAACTTGCCGCAGCGTGTGTGTGGTCTATGGTGCTAAAGCCTTTTCGGAACCCGGCTTGTTCGGGAGGCTGGAAGTCGTCAAACCTGCGTGCGAGACGGTTCGTGATGACTCTCGAGAACAACTTGTAAACATGGCTCAGCAGTGTGATGGGTCTGTAATTCTTCAATAGGGTTTTATCTCTCTTTTTGAAGAAGAATACCACCACACCTCTGTGCCATGCCTGCGGCGTCTGGCCTTTAAGTATGACGGAATTAAATAACTTCTGAAGGGCCCTAAGGATCGGTGAGCCACCCGCCTTCAGAAGTTCAGCCGTAACTCCATCGTCACCAGGCGCCTTGTTGTTCTTGAGCTGTTTGAGAGGCATTCTAATCTCGTACAGGCTGACCTCCGGGATATCTTCAGTGTAGTGTCGGGTTGGCCTTGCTCTGGGGTCTGAAGCATGGCTATTGACAGGTGACTGCGTTGTCGTGTACAACTGTCCGTAGAACTTTTCGATCTCTCCCAGCAGCTCAGGTTTTGACGTGACGATTCTGCCATCCTCAGTCTTCAGCTTCGTCAGTTGGCTCTGCCCAAGAGACAGATCTCTTGCGAACACTTTAGAGCCCTTATTCTGCTCGATGGCCTCTTCAATACTAACTGTATTGAATTGGCGTGTGTCGCGAGTTAAAGACTTTGAGATCTGTCTGTTGAGCCGTCGGTATCTGGCAGCATCATCTGAGGACGTCAGAGCCATTTTCCGTCTTTCTTCCATAAGCTGTAGGGTAGAATCGGAGATCTTTTTGGTTCTCTTTGTACGGCGAGCCTTAAAAATCTTAGACCCAGTCGTATAGACAGCTTCCACGAACCTGTCGTTGTATGAGTCCACTTCATCGCAGTCTGCCAGGCATTCGAATCGGTTTTGAAGTTCGAGTTGAAAGGGTTCGGGGTTTTGGACGTGGAGAGGTAAAGGTCGGTGCATAGACTTCATCAGTCGGGATCTCTGGAGTTTGACATTGAGGTTCAATGAGCCTCTTACCAATCTGTGATTGCTCCCGGTTTTGACCGCATTGATCACAGAGACGTCACTGAAAATTTGTCTTCTCGTCGACAAGATGAAGTCTATCTCGTTTTTGGTTTTACCATCGGGGCTCGCCCAGGTCCATTTGCGGTGTTTCGACTTCTTGAAGAAGGAGTTCATCATAAAGAGTCCCTCCCTCTCCATAAAGTCGGCCAACATCCAGCCCCTGGGGTTCCGGTCTCCAATTCCAAATTGCCCCACTTTCAGCTCATCACCGATTCGTTTACCCAGCGCGAATTCATTCGCGTTGAAGTCCCCCATGACCACAGTGAAATTTAGAGGTATGTATGGCTCTAGAAATATCCTCATACATAACCTCAACCTCATCGTCGGAGTGTGTCGAAGTCGGTGCGTATACCTGTATGACCTTCAGCGAATACCGTTAGGTGATTCTAAGTATAAGGTACGCCACCCTAGTCGACACACTCTCGATTTTCACTACGTTATTCACGAGGGGCTTGTGGACTATGAACCCGACACCACCTTGGGACAGTTGGTCACCCTCCCGGAAATAGAGCAGGTTTCCTGATTTTAGGATTATCGTGTCCTTCCCCTCTCTTCGGACTTCAGACAATCCTATGATATCCCAGTGTAACCTGCTCAGTTCCTCCTCCAGTTCGATGATCTTTTCGTCGGTCCGCAGTGTACGAGTGGTGTACGTTGTCAGGGCCAGAGGTGGTCGGTGTTGGTAACACGGCATCTGCCGGGGATTCTAAGCACCCCTTGCCCTGCCGTTACCACAGCTGTTACCAAGGCTGGGAATAGCAGGGCTGCCGGGGACTAGGGGCCACGGTTTTGATGTTTCAACCATATTGGGGGGATTTGCCATAATCGCCACGCTTGGCAGGCGGGTTGCCGATCGCAGTATGGTGTTACAGTTCTCAGAGATACGCTGCTGCCCGTATTCTGGTATACCTTCCCTCGGACGACTTCTACGTCCCCCACGGGATGAGATGGGGTGGTGATATTCGTCGCCGTCACCACATAGCACCACACAGCTTAAAAATATAGATATAGGAATTTACAAAGTTTTTCAAATACTTTCTAAAGCTAGCAGTCTGGCAGTCGTCATCTTATGTTGCTGAACTGATGATGGAAGGTACAACTCCTTAGCGGTTAGGAGTTAGGAGATTATTCTTTGAATATTATAAGAACGATGTTGGAAGGTAAATAATAATAATAAAATCTTTATTCACATAAAATTTTACCTTTTACAAGATGGAAAATTATCATGAAGTTATATAAATAAATAGTAGTAGTAAATAGTAGGTTGAGCACAATATAAAAGGTTGAAGAAATAGTTTCAGATTGGGTACTATATGTAATGTCCCTCATCGCTGCTCCTGCGGGGACAATGTGGATGAGCTTGGTCACCATGGCCTATCGTGCAGTAGGAGTGCTGGGAGGCTTTCGCGTCATGCGGCACTCAATGACTTAATCCGTCGGGCTCTTGTCACCGTTGGTGTACCGGCAGTTTTAGAACCAAATGGCCTGGTGCGCGACGATGGCAAGAGACCAGATGGAATGTCATTGGTGCCGTGGAAGATGGGAAGGCCGTTGGTGTGGGATGCTACCTGCGTCGACACCCTTGTGCCTTCCCATCTTACAGACACGTCTGTGGCTGCCGGCGCTACGGCTGCACAACAAGAGTGCCTCAAGCGTCGCAAATATGCTGGTCTACAGAGGACCAACATATTTTTGGCATTTGGGGTAGAAACTCTGGGGCCTTGGGGACCGGAGGTTCATCTTCTGTTCAAAGAGGTCTCCTATCGACTCATTCAGGCCTCTCATGACAAGAAGGCTGGCACGTATTTTGCACAAAGAATTAGCATTGCTATTCAGCGTGGCAATGCGGCCAGCCTTCTTGGCACGCTACCGCTAGGCAGCGATTTGGGACAATTTTTTTACTTATAAGTAAGTAAGAAGTTTTTATTTATTTTTTTTATGTACATAGTTAATGTTAGTTTAGTTTAGATTATATAGTTTCAGATTATTGACTGGTTTCTTAATTTATCAGTGTATATTAAATTAATTTTGAACTTTAGTCGTACCGCAGTTGAGTATTTTAGTTTTTTAAATTACTTTTTTTATATTTTTCGCTGTCATCATCCAGCCATACCATCTTAGATACCTGTATTTTTGCTTACCCTCTGGTATGCTCGGTGAGAAGTTTGCTTCCAATTTCAATTATTTAACTCTCTATTAGGGTTCAAATGTTTGCTGTTGACAAATTATAAATAAGTAATGAAGACCGCGTCCAGAGGCTATATTAGAGCGCACCGATTTCACCGTTGCCACGTATTATTTTCGAGTGGCTTTCTTCACCGGGATTACAGAGCAGCTAGGAAGGAGAGTAGAGTCCTCATCATCAGACAACTCTCTTTATGAAACAACTCGTGGAGCTTACTTCACAAAACCCTCAATGAGAACCTCCTCCTTTTTTAAAGTCGTTTAAATTTTTTTTGTGCTTCTATACTAATTAAATGATTTGGGTTAACATTAGATCTCACAGCTCTATGCTATGGAAGTATCGTGTTGCGAGCTTAACATTTTTGTACATAGTACCTAATGTTTTGATTGGATTTACTCTTATTATTCAATTTATTAATAACAATAATTTGACATTTATTTTATTTTTTATTGAATTTATTACCAAAAATGTTTACTATTATAGTATTTTTACACTTAGAAATTCTTTGCCGATATTTAAAAATATAAATACTTTAGAGCACTAGTGCGGAAATAGAAAAGCAGGTATTAAACCTATATATTATCCATTGTGTAAAAGCTGAACATTAAGTTCCACCTTACTCTGATGAAAAATTATCATCTCTCAGTCTGAAATACTTTATCATATTTAATCGAAAAAAATATATACCTCGGTAATAACTTTACAAAATTGAAGAGTCAGTTGAATTTATAAGTATATATTGATGATTTTAGTACACTCATCACAGAGTTTCGGAATATTGGTTTGGATTTAAATTACTCAAAATGTGAAATTTTTATCTCCACTGAAGTGGATTCAATTTCTAGATCTGAAATTATTTCTAGGTTTAATAATTTGGCTCCAAATTTAAAAGTTGTAAACAAAAGTTCGCTTCGTCTTCTAGGGTCGCCGATTTTTGATGAATCTATTCCTTTTTTCGTAGATGAACAAATTCAAAATTTTAATCATTGTTTAGATCGCCTGCCAAAAATTCGCACCCATATGGCTTACTTTATTATTCGGCATTGTCTTTTCGTTCCAAAATTTACCTATATGTTACGAAGCTGTCCGTTGTGGCAGCACCATAGTATTTTATCAAATTTGGATGTTGTTATTAGGCACACTCTTACCTCAATTTTAAACATTGATCTGAACGACCGCTCTTGGATCCAAGCCTCATTACCTATCAAGTTCGGAGGCTTAGGGATCCGCAAAATTTCTAGTGTAGCCCTACCAGCATTCTTGTCCTCAGTTCACAGATGCGAGTGTGCGAGATCTCATTGGAATAATTCTTAAGCCGTCACTCTGTGACTTTGAGATTTCGCTCCTGTCTGAGGCCAAGAATGCTTGGAAAATGGCTTGTCCAAACACAGATATGCCGACAACAAAATGTAGTCAAAAATTGTGGGATGAGCCGCTTAGCAGCCTATCATATGAATCACTTCTGCATTCATCTATCAGCACTGCTGAGCGTGCTCGTCTCTTAGCTGTTGCTGAGTGGGAGTCTGGGCTCTGGTTGAATGCCTTACCATCGGCGAACACGGGAACATTGTTGGATTCATCTTCTTTTAGTCTTTGTGCTTGCCTCCGTCTGGGAGCGATGTGCAATGTTCCACATCGCTGTCCCTGCGGGGATAATGTCGACGAGCTGGGCCACCATGGCCTTTCTTGTAGTAGAAGTGCCGGGAGGCTGTCAAGACATGCGGCACTCAATGATTTGATCCGCCGTGCTCTTGTCACCGCCGGCGTGCCAGCTGTTTTAGAACCTAACGGGCTGGTACGTGACGATGGCAGGAGACCGGACGGTATGTCATTGGTGCCCTGGAAGATGGGTAGGCCCCTGGTGTGGGACGCGACATGTGTCGACACCCTCGCGCCTTCCCACCTTCCAGATACGTCTGTAGTCGCCGGCGCTGCTGCTACGCAACAAGAGTGCCTCAAGCGCCGCAAATACGCTGCTCTACAGGGGTCCAACGTATTTTCGGCGTTTGGGGTTGAAACTCTAGGGCCCTGGGGACCAGAAGCTCGTCGATTATTCAAAGAGGTCTCCGCTCGTCTTGTTGAGGCCTCTCGTGACAAGAAGGCTGGCACATACTTTGCTCAAAGAATTGCCATTGCCATCCAGCGTGGCAATGCTGCCAGTCTTCTTGGCACACTTCCGCGGGGCAGCGATTTGGCACAAATTTTCTATTTATAGTTAGGTAATTTTGTTTTTGTTTTTAATTTTGTTAAATATAAATACATAGTAGGAATTTTGTTTTAAAAATACAAATTAATGTCAACAGTTGAATTGAAATTGAATCTTTAAAATAACTTAATAATTATATGAAAATCTATTATCTATAATAGTTTACATAGTATTCCGTATATTTCTTCATAGTTTTTTAATTATCTACAGCTACAGTGCGAAGAAGCATGAAGTATGAAAACGAAGTTTTCAGGATCTGAAAATAACATTTAGGTATATGAATATATTACGAAGTATCGAAAATCGATGCGTTATATTGTGAGCAGTATAGTACAGTTCACAATATATCAACGGTTTACAATCTCGTGAGGTGGATTGTAAGATAGTTGTGTTCTCAATGTCACATGCGTTGTGTGGCGCGCAAAAAATAAAAACTTTCTTTCTTTCTTTCAATCATACGGCGACATATACATTATACATATAAATGTAAATCAAAACGTGTACGTGTTTTTATATAGGAGATAGCTCACAATACCACGATGTACCTATATAAAGTCAAGATGAGAAGCAGTGTAATTCAAAAATCATAAATTAGGAATACGATTCAATCATCATGTCAGCCGATAGAAGTCCACTGTTGGACAAATCCTCCCCCAAAGATCTCTAGATGGCTATTCTTGCGCTACCCGCATCCAGCGGTTTCCTGCGACTCTCACATGATCATTGGTCCACCTTGTGGGGGGCCTGCCCACGCTGCGTCTTCCGATTCTTGGTCACCACTCGAGAACCCTTTTGCCCTAGTGGTTGTCGGTTCTACGAGCAAGCGTTCTGCGAGCGACTGATTCAATACGCGAAAAATACTAAATTTTAACCCTCACCGCAGTCATGGTCTGTACACCAACTGGTACAACACCTAAAGCTTTCAATTTTATTGGTTCTTGTATATTATAGAGGTAGAACAATACTATTTTTCTATTCTTTGTGTTCATGCATTCCCATGGTATACCGTAGACTGCATCTTTGAGAGTTTCACTCTGTAATAAAAACAAGAAACTAGTGGCAATTATACCTTACAACCACAGCGATCTAATACCTTCTAAAATCATAATAACATTAAATTTAAAATAACCATGGTGCGGTTTTATGATGTTTTCATTTCATCATAGCGTTTTTTCACTCAAAGAGCAGCATGGTTTAGTTTGCGTTTGGGAAAGTTCTTCCACCTTACAAAATGCTTTAGTATCTACTCACTCACGCGCAGTAAAAGTTTTAAAGTAAAATTATTAAAAGTAGCTTTTCACCTCGTGAGTGAGGTCGGCCAGTATTTTAAGCTAAGCCGCTAAGGTAACCGCTTACCACCAAGGTGCCGCTGGCCGATTATTTGCGAACTTTGTCTATTATATAAAAGAGTAGCGGTTTTTTGGGTAAACATCCCCCTGCCCACACCGCTGAACCGATTAATGTGAAATTTGGCATGTGCATAGATTTTGTCACGTAGACCCCATTTAAGAAGCGATTTTTCGAAATTCCTTTCCGCAGCGGTGGAAACGGGCCCTTTGTGCGATTTTAGGAATCTTAATATCTCTGGACTCTTAGGGTCTAGAAGTCTGAAATTTTTAATGTAACTTTTTCAGTAAAAAATATTAGATATGGGTGCGAGCGTTTCTCAAACTTTTGTCTATGGAAGGAAAATTTTAAAAAATAAGGGATTTGCTTTGTTTCCGTTAAACCTTGATAACTTTGTGAGTTTGAATGCTACAAACTCAAAATTTATAGGGTAGGTATTTTAATAATACAGCTAAAATGTATTTTCGGCGTTTCTCAAACTTTTTTTTTTCGAGGAAGATATTACCGATGGAAATTATGCATTTTTCAAACTCTTTTATCTCTGCAACGGCTGAAGATAGGCAAATGAATTTTCGTATACGCGTTATGATATACAAATACTACAAATTTCAACTCGGTGTTTGTCAATGTTTTGCCCATAGACAAAGTAAAAATGTCGAAAATTTACTTTTAGCATACTGTTTTTCTCAGTTAATATTCATAGCAAAAGCTTGATTTTTGGAATATAAGCATTTTATAGTATTTTTTTTTAAATGTACTATTAAGTTTCTCAAACTTTTCATGCGGCATAAAGTTAATAAGGGGTGAAATATCCAATTTTTGCACTTTAATATTTTTGTAATGGCTCAAGCTAGGGACCTTACATTTGGAATATAAACTATTCAATACAATTGGAATAATATTCAAACCAGTGTTTCTCAAATTTTTCATAGTTGTCAATTTTATGACACCTTAAATTATTTTCTATCAACCTGTATAACGGAAGTACTATACAACTGAGAAGCATGTTTTTTTTGGAAATAAGCTACCATCCTAAAGCATTTTGCAATACTATTTAGCAATGAAATGTTATAGAGGGTGGAAAATTGTATTTTTAACTTTTAATATTTTTGCAATTACTTAAGCTAGGGTTCCAAATTTTTAAATGTAGATCATGTAACATAAGTGTAACATGCAAGTCAATAATTAAAAAAAAAATGATCATAGACAATTTTATGACCTTTTTAATTTTTTTTTATCAACCTGTATAACGCAAGAACTATTTAACTAAAAAGCATGGTTTTTCGGAAATAAGCTACCCACAGCAAGCACTATAAGAATCCTAAAGCATTTTGCAATACTATTTAGCAATGAAATGTTATAGAGGGCGGAAATTTGTATTTTGGCCCCTTAATATTTTTGCAATTACTTGAGCTAGGGATCAAAAATGTTGGGTGTAGACCATGTAACATAATTTTAACAATATGCACATTAATAATTGTAAACTTTTTAATCATAGACAATTTTATGACCTTTTTAATTTTTTTTCATCAACCTGTATAACGCTTTTCCTATTGATTTAAGAACCACGAATTTCTGGTTACAAGCTACCCATAGCTAGCACTATAAAAATCTTAAAGCATTTTGTAATACTATTTAGCAATGCAATGTTATAGAGGGTGAAATATTTCATTTTTGCCCTTTAATATTTTTGCAATTAAAAGAGCAAAAGATCCAAAATTTTTAATATAGACTAAGTAACACAAATGTAACAACATAGAAATCAAAATTATTCTAATAGTCATCGATATATATATGATTTTTAAAAAAAGTTCATCAGACTGTATAAGGCTCTATTCGTATAAGTACCATATTTTATGAATTTAAGCTATCCCATAGCAAGCATTGGTGATAGCAAACTAAGAACCCTACCACTCACAATATTGCTCAACTTTCATGCCAAAATTAAGTAATAAAGCTTTAATTTTTCTTCAATATCTCAAACAAGTGCTCTAAAAATTTTAAAATTATAGCATTTAGTCTATATACAATAACTAGCTGTTCCCTCGCGTTCCCGGGATTAAAAGTAGCCTATTAAAAAAGTATTTGTTTCTATGAAATCCGTAATAGGTATCTACAACAATTCAACTTAAAAATATTAAACGCAGTAAAGCAATTTATCATCAAACAAATCACGTATCATACATACGTAATACGGACTTCATATTGTATTTGGTGAAGTTGTTCATAGTTCGGTTTTTTTCGGTATTGCTCGGGTTATATCGGGCGATCGCTGTCATCCATTGCCATACCGCGTCGCATCGCTCGCCCGTGCTATAGGTACATGCTTCCCGCTTAGCGTTATTTTTATTATTGCTCGGCTCTGAAGGATCGTAGCGTGATGTTATATAGCTTATAACTATTCTTAATGATTGGGCTTTCAATTGCAAAAAGTTTGTCCATATCCGACTGGTAGATCCAGTGATAAGCGCTTACAAACAAATAAACTCTTCAGTTTTATTATTGTTTAGATAGATAGATATATAGATTATTTTTAGTATAGATTAATCATGGATAGGTTTATGTTGGCAGTTCTTGACAATTTTGCATCAATCTGTATTGTATCATTGAGACAATCATTTTCGAAGCTGTCATTAGTTTCTCACAAGTCCTGAAATAAAAATACCTACCTACTTATCTCCGGGTCTACCCTCTGCCAATTTTCATTAAACACTGTTTGAACGTTTAGAAAGAAAGAAAAAAGAAAAACACTTTATCTCTTTCATGCCATCCGAAGCTTTTAAAACGAACACATACAGAAATAATTATACAAATTTAATAAAAAATATAAGAAGGCTGTATGGCTCTCTGATATGGCGCTCTGAACCTTTGACTGTTTTTAACATAACAAAAACCATGGATTGTAATTTTTAACTAAAGGCTGTATGGCTCTGAACCTTTGACTGTTTTTAACATAACAAAAACCATGGATTGTAATTTTTAACTAAAGGCTGTATGGCTCTGAACCTTTGACTGTTTTTAACATAACAAAAACATAAGTACATCATGGATAGTAATTTTGGACCAGTATTTAGATGTGAAAATGGAACTCCACATGCATCATATATTTATGTAGCATTCAATCGTCACAGAACTATACATGTCCCTGGATATTTACATAGCCTAAAACCTTCCTCTAGGAACTTGAACTTAAGAGGATACCTATCTATATGAAAAGCGCTTCATAATCTGTACTGTGGTTCTCAAGGTATGAGAATAGGGTAGTTGACACTGTCAAAAATAAATGACCAAACACTAACCAATGCATAAAACATCTTGTACATTTAATGCTTTTTATGATTTTTTATTACCAGTGGAACCACTAAGAGTATATGATTTGATGCTATGAAACTATGACGTCATAGTGTAATATTTCATACAAAATTCCATAGAAACTATCGTTTTGACATTTATTAAAAAGTAGTTGATTTGATATGTCAGTCAACTACCCTATACTAACGGACAAATTGACCTATATATTAATTGGTTGGGTAAATTGAGAACGGGGTGTTCATGAACTCTAATGCGGGTGAAACCGCTGGGCGAAAGCTAGTATTATATAAAAATCCTTTACCTTAGATCCCAAAAGCTCAAACACAATTGATAACTGTATCAATTGTTGGAATATAATAAAAGTTAGGATACCATAGCGTCCTAATGCCTCCGTATTCTAAACAAAAATAATTTATTAAAATCATGAAAATCTTAAACTTATACAGTTTGTTGTTTTGGTCCACAGCGAGCGACACAGGAGTGATAGTATAAAACATATTTTTTCCAAAAATGCCCTAAATTTAAATAATTACTGTAAAGTAAATGCATTGAGAAAACCTTTTTCAATTAGAACTAAAATTACTGTGACATATGGTACCTGACTGTAGTGTAGTGTAGACATGCCGGCAACCGCGTCAAGTTGCCGTTCAGTTGCAGTTCACCGCCATGTACGCACCTCCTCAACACCGTTGTACTTTTTTTTACAAAAAAAAATCTTTAAACAGGGCTTTTTTAAAATATTTTTTAGCAACAGTATCATAATAACATTATTATGTATTAAACCCCTGAGTTGCTTGTTGCTGACCAAAACTTATATTAATATAATATTATTTTTACCATTTTTGAGCATTCCAGGAGTAAGATACATCCACTAACTTGATGAAATGCGTAATACAAGAAGATGCTTGGTCCAAAAGCATCTGAAGTTAGGTTCATAAAACTGTAAAAATAAAAAGTTCAAGTAAAAATTATATAAATGAAATTATTTGAAGGTGATTAATAATGTGGATACTCTAAAATAAATCCCTGTCTCCATACCGAAAGGTGCTCAACGAGATTTAGTCCCACCATTTATTTTACTTTTGACGTTTAAGAATGCCAAAGGAAAAAAAACCTTATGCTGTATTATAAGGTTCATTTGTCTCATTATACAATTAACCATAGATTTAAGAAATAAACCCTATCGTATAGCAATAAATTTCCTTTGGCCGAAAGTAAAATAAATGGTTGGACCAAGTGTAAACCTACAAATCCCGTCAGTCTGTTTATTTGACTGTTCACAAGGCTGTAGTAATAGATAGATAGTGCCTAGCATTATATTTCCATAGTATACATAAAAAGCAAACTTAAAAAAAACTGAAAACCCAAGACTGTTAAAAAGTAATTGAAAAAGGATAAAATAATTTAAAAAACCCCGACTTAAAAAATAAATATAACGCGAGATAATAAACGTAAAAAGATTTAATAAGTAGAGTTGATCTCTCGAGGAGTCGGTCATATATGTAAACAATAGAGTATCAGTTTCCTTGGCATTGCACTACGTATCAAATAGGTAAGTACCTATTTGATTCTCGATGATTGTAGATATGGCCATAACTTCCTATAAACTTAATAAAAAACCCAAGAATATCCGTCCGGGGAACCATTAAATGAACTAGTTTTTCAGTTTTATAGTAACGTGAATAATTGGAGATTTTTTAGCTATACTTGTAGGGGCCTTTAGAAGTTGATGATGATACTTATTTTTAATTACGATAAAATTTAAAATAGTGATGGCAGCCCTCGCTCGGAGGATATTTTTGGGTTAAAAACTCAAGAATATCCAAAGGTTCCGTGCCTCAAAAAAAAAAAACCGGAACCCTTATAGGATCACTTTGTTGTCCGTCTGTCTGTCTGTCTAGACCCTTTTTCTCAGGAACGCGTGGAGGTATCAAGCTAAAATTCATATCAAATACTCAGGTCTATTGTCCTACTCAGGTTTATGCTACAAATTTCGACACTCGCAAGGGAATCAAAATCTACAGGGTACTTCGCGTGAACTCAGAATCCTGAAATTTGGTACGAAGTAACGTCTTATAGCACAGATAAAGAAAATGTTTTTAGTTACATCATATAATACAAATTTTTAGCTTGTTAGGTTAGGTTATTATTTAGTAGGCGATAATCGATCTAGTTAGGTTTAATTTCCAAAATATCATCCAGGTACTATTATATTATATGAATAAATATTAATAAAATTAATATCAAGTACAATTGTATGGACCCAAGTGCCCAACCTAACTAGCGTTGACATCGTTACGATAGACAATACGTACTCAATAAATTGTCCAAAATTTTATTTGTATACCTATATAATCAAAAAAATACTCACTCTTTTATCAACCGATGATAATTTATACTGTCCTTTAAGAGTACCGTAACCTGTTCAGATTCTTCTTCTGTAAACATCGGAGGATTTTCAATACTATTATTAGTGTATCTTTCAATTTCTGGTCTACGGAAATTATCCAAATTGTATTTTAAAATCTTTAAGTGTCCCCAAATATGAAATACGATTATTGCAAGAAAAAGGTCAAAAGTAAGAAATATAGAGCTACAGTCATAAGAAAAAATCCAATTTGCGATAAACGTGATAAGGTAGCCAATGAAATTATGTTCGTTGTCAAATGGTAACTTGTAATATATTGAGGATTCATAGGTCCTATTAACCGTTCTATTAGAATTAAACATTCCATGACTGTAGTTATTATATAGGGGAATCAAGTTAAATAGAACGATACCAAAAACCATTTGAGAGTAAAGGTAAAACATGTAGACTGAACATATTTTATCCACTTGAAGATATACCTGAAAATTGAATGAAACATAAATCTCAATTAAGCTTAACATCAATATTATTTACAAATAAGTCTGAACCTTCATTGCGTAATCTGATTTGTGTTTAAAATTTAAGAGATGTATTTTAGACACAAATTCTTTAGTAGTTTTTTCATATTTCTTCATCATTGGGATAGTCATCCTTTGCTGAAAAAAAAAGATATTGAATATATAAGTAGGTAATGTACCGGACTACTATTCTAAAGGTACATTATTATGCCGGAAGACCGTAATCCCTGAAAAACGCTCAAACAAGTGTTACGGTTTTACGTTTCACTATACGTTTCACCAGAAATTAATTCATTAAAATTCTTCAAAAAGGACTTACCCATCTTAAGAAAAACATAAAAAAAAAATCTTAGAAGTCTCGAAGTCCTGGGAATTCCCCGGACTATGATTGTAGGCAGTTGAATTAATTTCTGGTGAAACGTATTAAAAAAATTGACATTTTTTTGTAAAAATCATCATTTATTAAACAGAAAATTAAAACTTAATAACTTTAACGTTAATTTCAGTCGTAATAATTTATTTGTTAATTTCTTTTAATGACACACAGATTCACTTTTGAGCAGTTAAATCTTATAGTTATAAAACGAACTTAGTTAAAAATCATTAAAAAAAATAACTTTAGATACTATTATCTAGTAATTCTAGTATCTAATCATTGGTCAAAATCACAACATTCCCACGATAAAACAATTTATAAAACGCACCTCACGCAGATTTTTCAATACCGCCGTTAATCACCGCAACCCTCTTATAGTGAAAGTCGCAACCTACAAGCCCTCCCGTATACTCCGTATCCATAGACCAAGGCAAGCCCTCAGCGAGCCGGACGACCCTATTACATTAGCTCAGATCGAAGCTGACGAAGCTAGTAAAAGTACACAACACACTACACACAACCGATCACGCTACCGTCCTCGAGGGCGAGGACCGCCGCGACGTCCCACTCAGTCTCGTCCTGTTCAAGCGGCCCGAGCTGCCATTAGTAATCCGACCGCCCCCAATTAGTCGTAACTCGTACAAAGTCCTCCCCCTCCCCCGGTAACGCCCTGAGCCGAGGTTCGTGCCCTTATTATTCATTACACTAACAGATGGCACTATGTTCCTTCAATTATTTGTAAATAAAAATAATTACATAACAATTTCGAAAATCTTGTCTCGTCTCGAGTCTCGACCCGAAAGTCCCTGGACTCGAGACAACTAAAATTACGAAAAGTCCCGGGACTTCGAGACACGAGAAATCCCAGGACCCAAATCCTAGCTACGATAGATTTTTTAGAAATCAACATCTTAGGGAGACACAGTAGGTAAAAAAGAAAATAAAATGATAACGCAACGTCACTTCGCAAGTTCCCGCCAAAAAGTCGCAAAACTAAATGAACACTAACAATGTACATTTCTTTCGACTTTCGTTTTTCACTTTGGGTATTTTGCCAGTGTCAAGTTGAGCATTCTATTTTATATTCTTCATGTACATATTTTTATTTCTTGTCAAGTTGAATTAATGATAATAAATAATTTTCAAGTCATAGTCAGTCACGTAGTTAGTCAGTTTATATTAGGTCTCATTAGGTGTTAGGGTTTCAGTACAATGATGGTCGCTCTGCTAATAATTTTCACGGACTTTTTGAGACAACTTGAAAAACCTACTTACTATACACGTAATCATTTTGTTTCACTTTACTGGTGCACTTATGATCTCTATTGGACAAAATACTACCGATAATATTCAATAAAACTCAAAATACACGATTTTATGAAAATAAAATGAAAACTTCACTTCGCATGTTCCCACCAAAAAGTACAAGTGTAAAAAGTGTAATCTAAAGGGCCATTTGCAAAAAATGTGCAAAAAGGTTAATTTCATCGAAACCTGTGAGGCAGGTGAGAGTGATGATGATGGTGAGTGTTTTCATATTCGTACATCTTGTGGTGAACCAATGTATGAAGAGGTTTCTGTCCAGGGGGTACCATTAAGGTTTCAGGTGGACACTGGTTCAGCAGTCACAGTAATTTCTAACCGGACTTTTATGCTATATTTTAAAAATGTGCCATTATCAGTAACCAATAAGCGTCTATTACCATACACAGGTAATACTATCACTTATTCAAGTAAAACACACGTACTCAATATATATGTAGTTCGAGGTGGAGGGCCACCACTTTTAGGTCGTGATTTTATTTCTATATTTAAGCTAATTGCCTTCTCACAGATAAAATAGATAAAGAACTAGAGAGATTAGTGTGTATAGGGGTACTCAAGACCGTTCAACATTCTGATTATGCATCACCAATAGTACCAGTGTTGAAGCGTGACGGATCTCTAAGATTATGTGCTGATTACTCTGTCAGTGTAAACAAATAATTAGTTATTGAACATTATCCACTACCAACAGCACATGAACTTTTTACCAAATTACATGGTGGGCAGCAATTTAGCAAACTATTTTTGTCACAGGCATATGCACAATTTGTATTAGAGGAAGATTCACAAAATATAACTTGTATTAATACTCATTGTGGCCTTTTTAATTATACTCGTTTAGTATTTGGTCTGGCAAGTGCCCCAGCCATTTTTCAGCGCGCAATGGAGTGCATATTATCTGGCATGGATGGAGTACTGTGCATGCTTGATGATGTTTTGATTACAGCTTCTAATAGGAATGAGCATTTAAAAAGACTTCACATGGTATTAGAAAGGCTGCAAGATGCAGGGTTAACCTTGCGTCAGGATAAATCGCACTCCCCACCGAATAATATGGTAATCGTAAATTCAAAATTTTACAGGAAAAAATAAAAACTGTTTTAAGCATATATCTCAGCACGGGTGGATCCTATAATAGCCATTTATACATCAAAACAAAGCTAATTTTTTACAGTCTCAGTTTTTTTTAAACTCAACGATGTCGTAGTCAGTATAATCCAATACGGTTTTATACGTTGAAATACGATGCAAAAAACCTACCGGCAATATGATATTCATTCATTAGGTACCGACACCATCGTATCGTTTATTGTGCAACCCGCTTGATTTAAAAATATTTACTATTTTGATACCGTGAACGACATTACGATTTTTCATAAGTATCTGTCATGTAGGTATTGTAAAACGACATTACCAAATTCAGCAAATAAAAATAACACACGAATATAATTGTTTTATACTTTACGTGGAACAAGAAGATGCATTTCTTACGCGAATAATATGGTAATCGCCGCTTACCGAAAAAGTTAAAAATTGCATAATCTGTAATAACTTGTTATGATATTATTCGTGCAAAAGATGTGTTGAGATTTTAAAGGAATAATATTGGTAAGTTCATTACGGTACCATTGAAATTATTGTACTTTTATAAATAAACATAGATAAAACGTAAACTACCGTAATACCACATTTTTCATGGACCAAGTTGAGTATTTAGGGTATACAATAATGGTTTAAAAAAAACTATTAAAAAAATTAAGGATATAACAGAAGCACCAGTTCCTACAATTGTTAATAAGTTGCAATCATTTCTTGGATTAGTAAATTATTACCGTAATTTTGTTCCTAATGCATCTACTATTCTTAGTCCACTTTATAATATGTAAAAAAAAATGTTAATGGGAATGGAAGACTAAACACAATGTAGCATTTAATATAATGAAAAAATACCTAGCATCAGATCAGGTCTTAGCTCATTTTAACCCAGATGCAAAGATAATTCTAACCGTTGAAGCTTCACCAAGTGGTTTGGGAGTAATACTGTGAACAAGTAGGAGATAATGGAGTTGAACGCCCCATATCATTTGCGTCGCGTACATTGAACCCAGCTGAGAAAAGGTATTCCCAAATACAAACAGAGGCTACATCAATAATATTTGGTGTACGTAGATTTCACCAATATTTATAAAATATGGTAGATCTGTCCCTTTTGTTCTCCGCACAGACCATAAACCTCTTATCTCCATATTTGGACCACATCGTGGAACCCCAGAAGTATCTGCAAACAGATTGCAGAGGTTTGTAGTGCATACAATTATACTATCGAGTATATACGTAGTGCCGATAATAGTGCAGATTTTTTATCGCGTGCCAGCTTACCCAGTGATGAATTAGCCGCCGGTAACAATGATGATATAGCTAAAGTGGTAGATTGTGCATCATAATGTTAATTTTGTTGTCGATGGTAGTTTACCAATCACTCTTCACGAAATACAGGTCGAAAAATTGAAGGGTACAACTTTATGTAATGTTGTCAAATACATACAAAGTGGTTGGCCAAAAAAACTTATAGATTCAAATGTTAAACCATATCAACTTTGTAAAACACAACATTCTTTTGAAAATAATTGTGACATGCGTGGCCATAGAGTAGTCATTCCTGCCAGCTTACAAAGAAAAATTATGTCAGAATTACAAAAGGCACATTTAGGAATTAGTAAAAGCTAAAGTTGATGTACGAAGTAGATTTTGGTTCCCTGGAGTAGACAATGCCGTAGAAAAAATGATTGCCAATTGTAATATATATGAATCCTATTAAGACAAATGCCCGCAAGTGCTCCTCTTGCATTGTGGCCATATCCACCGCAGCCCTTTTATAGGATATATATCGACTTATTAGGTCCCATCCATAATCATTCTTATTTAGTAATAGTGGATGCATACTCAAAATGGGTTGAGGCATATGTGATGAAAAATACTTCATCAACAGCAGTAATCGCCAAACTATATGAGTTTATGTCCAGGTTTGGTGTCCCTAACACATTGGTTAGTGATAATGGCACACAGTTTGTATCATAAGAATTTAATACATTTTGTATTTCTAATGGCATTTCTCATGTCACATCACCAACTTACCAACCGGCTAGCAACGGGCAAGCTGAAAGTTATGTTAAAGTCATTAAAAAAGGAATAAAATCTTGCCTTTTAAATAGTGATATCAAAGAAATCACAAATAAATTAATGAAATATCTGTTTGATTATCGTAATTCTATACATTCTGTAACAGCATGTTCACCTGCTGAATTAGTGTTTGGCCATAAACTTCGATCTCGCCTGGATTTGATTAATATTAGACAGCCATCACCATTATCAATCACTCTTGCTAATCATGTAAAAAATAAACAGTGCTTACAGCATAAAGTTCACAAAAGGAATTTTTTTATTTGTTTTGGATCAGGTGATCCCGTCTTATATAGAAAACCCAACCAGAAAAGATGGGTTAATGGGATTATTATTAAAAACGTAGACAGTGTAACATATTTGATTAAAGACTGTGCAACAGGAATATATATTAAAAAACATAAGAACCAATTGTTAGCTTTTAAGGGTACTCATAATAACATAAATCAGCCACCAGATTCTGTTATAATAGACTTAGATGACCCAGCTTCAGAGATGTCACAGCAAAGAGCATCTACACATTCAACAACGGTGGCTGATAACGCTCAGACAACTAGGAAGGAAGACGAGAATGTAAGTTCTTCACAAACCATAACAGATATAGAGCCTCATCAGCCACCAGCTGCAAATAATGCAGATCAGGAGGAGGTATTAGATTCTCAGCACCCACAATCTAATGAGCGAGCAGTGGCAGGAAGGTTGTTGCGACCCGTACCTAGGATAGATTATAGTCAGTTTTAAAACATAATTTAGCAAGAAGAACTTTGGGTTTGTTTGCATTATATTCATAAATAAAGGGAGGGAACTGTTGTGTTTGTAATAGTGCTGTATCTACGGTCAAGTCCATGATGAGTGTGGCAGCACCGACTCTGTAAAACTGTCATGTCTGTCGTCAATAAATGTCAGTCTAACTAAAATAACAAGCCATTTCACTGTGCCTTTTTCCCGTATATAATACAAAAATTCTAGTTCAAAGATTGTGGTTAGAAGGAATAGGTTGGGTTATTAGATAAATGAAGAATAAGCGAAACAATGGAAGTTCATTAGAAAAGATATAGAAAAAGTCAATTATATAAATCTAAAACGTTGGCTGAACACTATAAGCACTGATACGGATAATGTCACGCTGCACGGTTTCTGCGATGCATCCATAAAGGCGTACGCGGCTGTAGTATACTGTCGTGTCGAAACAAAATGTGGCCATATAAAGACGAATCTTGTCGCAGCGAGAACGAAGGTTGCTCCTGTTAAGACAATTTCACTACCACGACTTGAACTAAGTGGCACAACACTGCTAGCCAAATTACTATATAAAGTGAGCCAAGCAATGAGAATACCATCAAAGAGCGTATATGCATGGACTGACTTGTCACACCAATCCACAATCCACAATCGTCTTAGCATGGCTCTTTGGAGAGCCAAATCGATGGAAGCCATTCGTCGCGAACCACGTGGTGGAAATACTCGAGCAGATTAGCAATTCGCAATGGTTTCATGTACAGTCCGGTTTCATGTAGAGCTGTTAGTAGACAACAGATGATGGGTGACCTCGCGTGACTCCATCGCGTCCATTCTCTGGAAGCGGAGTTGACTTTGCAGGCCCTATATTTGTTTTAAATTATAGCTACCTATAGCAAGCACTATAAGAATCCTAAAGCGTTTAGCAATACTATTATTAATGAAATATTATAGAGGATGGAAAATGTTATTTTTGCTCCTTAATATTTTTGCAATTACTTGAGCTAGGGATCTAAAATTTTGGGTGTAGACCATGTTACATATTATTATATTTAACAACATGCAAATCAATTATTTTAATTTTTTTAAAATTTTATGAACTTTTTTTTTTATCAACCTGTATAACGCATGATATGTTCAACTAAAAAGCATGATTTTTCGGAAATAAGCTACCTATAGCAAGCACTATAAGAATCCTTAATTATTTTGCAATACTATATAGCAATGTTATAGTGGGCGGAAAATTGTATTTTGGCCCTTTAATATTTTTGCAATTACTTGAGCTAGGGATCAAAAATTTTGGTTGTAGACCATGTAACATAATTGTAACAATATGCACATAAATGATTTCAAATTTTTTAATCATGGACAACTACTTATGACATTTTTTTTTTCATCAATCTGTATAATGCTTTTCCTATTTAACAACCACGAATTTCGGGTTATAAGCTACCCATAGCAAGCACTATAAGAATCCTAAAGCATTTTGTAATACTATTTAGCAATGAAATGTTATAGAGGGTGAAATATTTCATTTTTGCCCTTTAATAATTTTTGCAATTACTCGAGCAAAAGATCCAAAAATTTGAATATAGACTAATTAACACAAATGTAACAACATAGAAATCAAAATTATTCCAAATTTTAATCATAGATATTTATATGATTTTAAAAATAGTTCATCCGACTCTATAAGGCTACTCTATTCATATAAGTACCATATTTTATGAATTTAAGCTATCCCATAGCAAGCATTGTTTATAGTAAACTAAGA
This sequence comes from Tethea ocularis, assembly GCA_963555595.1. Taxonomy (NCBI): domain Eukaryota; kingdom Metazoa; phylum Arthropoda; class Insecta; order Lepidoptera; family Drepanidae; genus Tethea; species Tethea ocularis. Next base: position 5,224,379 of record OY741971.1, on the reverse strand, counting down.
ACCCTTCCACTCACAGTATTGCTCATTTTCAAGCCAATATAATGTAACAAAGCTCTTATTTTTCTTCAATATCTCAAACAAGTTATCTAAAATTATAATAGCATTTAGTTTATATAAAATAACTAGCGGTTCCCCGCGGTTTCACTCGCGTTCGCGGGTTTATATGTAACCTATAACCTTCAGGGATAATGTAGCTTCCGATTAGTGAAACAATTTTTCAAATCGGACTAATAACTCCGGAGATTAGCGCGTTTAAACAAACTCTTCAGTTTTAATAATACTACTTATAGATAGATTAAGTTCTCATCCAAGAAATAAAAAAAAACAAATATCCTGGGACATTCTTCACATATTTTTTTCAGGTTTTGAATTGCAAAAAGATTTTTCCAAATCCGACTGGTAGATCCAGAGATTAGCGCGTTCATACAAACAAACAAAAACTCTTCAGTTTCATTATAGTTTAGATATATAGATTATTATTAGTATATATAAATTATAGATAGGTTTATGTTGGCAGTTCTTGACAATTTTGCATCAATCTGTATTATATCATTGAGACAATCATTTAAGAAGCTGTCCTTAGTTTCTCACAAGTCCTGGGATAAAAATACCTACCTTCCTATCTCACGGGTCTACCTCTCTGCCAATTTTCATTAAACACTGTTTAAACATTTAGAAAGAAAGAAGAAAGCAAAACCTTTATCTACTGCATTGCATGCCATCCGAAACTTATAAAAAAAAATATCAAACATAAAAATTCAATATACCTACAAAAATAAAAAATAATAAGAAGGCTATATGGCTCTGAACCTTTGACTGTTTTTTTTTAACGTAACAAAAAATTATGTATGACTAATAATGGATTGTAATTTTTGACTAGTATTTAGACGTAAAAACTGAATTCCACATGCATAATATATTTATGTAGCATTCAATCGTCACAGAACTATACATGTCCCTAGATATTAAATAGCCTAAAACCTTTATCTAGGAACCTGAACCTAAGAGGATACCTACCCTTGAAAAGCGCTTCATAATCTGTACTGTGGTTCTCAAGGTATGAGAATACTAACGGACAAATTGACCTACATATTATTTGGTTGGGTAAATTGAGAACGGGGTGTTCATGAACTCTAATGCAGGTGAAGAAACCGCGGAGCGTAAGCTAGTTTCTTATAATTTTGAAAAGGCCCTAATGCCCTTTTGGCGGGCGGTATTTTCGATTAGTTACGTACTAGCTATAATAACATTTGTTTATGCAAGCATATTCAGTGTCAAATACATCGTTGAGCAATCCACACGCCTTTTAATTTCAATAATCACCAACGAAGTAAAGTCGATCTTATCTCAGTGTATATCCACCATGACCAAATGTTCCCGCAACGCTTTCAACCTACCATAACTTAGTCGGACACTCTGTCAAGAGTGTCCGACTGAGATGAAGAATAAGATAATAAAATCATAATCAATAATAGATCAGATAACGATGACTGAAGAATGTATCATTATATTTATTTATTTTAATAATGCAACAAAATTCAAAGTGTCCAGGACATTACGAAGATATATTAATTAGTACTTAATCATGAAACTTCTGGTGAAAACTTTAAATGTAGTGATCGAGTGTTCTAGTAGGTACTTAATGTTGGTTTTTAGAAGTATATATGTACCACTAGTTTACAATCCATCTCGCGAGATTGTAAACCGTATTAAATTATTAATGTACCTGCACTTACCGACAGGGTTCCGATGTTATAACAAATAAAATTATTTTGGGAACCGTCCCTGATTGATCGGTTTCTGAGCCTAAAACCCACAAAAACAGCTGTTTACCATTCGCCATCTTTGGCGACATCCAAACCGCAGGCCACGTCACGTTCGACTAATCAGCGCGCAAGGTGTGTTCCGTCAATGATGCCAGTTCATAATTTAACGGTTTGACATAATTGGACCATGAACTAATGAAAATTACGCGCCACAATACACGCAATATGGTACAGCTCACAATACATCGACAGTATACAAACTGGCAATTTTGGCACGAGAAAAGGGTTCACGGATTATTTTATATCTCACAACTTTGTCGTAATTCCAGTTGACAAAAAAAATGACCAAATACCATACCACATTACAATATAATATACTTATTGCACTACTTTTGTACTATGTTTAAGCATACTTTATAGGTCTTGAAAACGGCAAATTTCGTCGGGTAGCCCCTTCATAATTTAAGGGCCTACCCTGCGAATTTGACATTACGCGCTCCGACTCTCTCACACCAAGCCAAGCGACTTATCCTGCCTCTAGTTCGCGCAGAGCCGCGCGAGCCTTGTTTCGCGCAAAAAGTTACAATAATGTTTTTTTCTCGTAAGCTACAAGATTAATTGAAAAGCCGTTGGATAAAATCATAGCGTACATCTCCAGATCATATATCATCTACTGATTAGTTTTAGTTTCATTTCGAAACGTTGCACAATGAAGGGGCTTATATGAATTTTGGCACGTGGATCCATACTAATATTATAAATGTGTAAGTGGGATGTGTGTCTGTGTGTCTGTTTGTCCGTCTTTCACGGCAAAACGGAGCGACGAATTGACGTGATTTTTTAAGTAGAGATAGTTGAAGGGATGGGGAGTAACATAGGCTACTTTTTGTCTCTTTCTAAGCTGTCCCTTCCCTAAAATGGGGGGTGGAAGTTTGTATGGAGCATTCCGCAATTTTCAAGGTATAAAGCTAAAAATTGGTATGCGGACTAACAAATAAACCGTGCATCATTTTTTTTGGAAATCTGCCCCCAACCCCTCAAAAGAGGGGGTGAAATTTTATATGGGACTTTTCGCAGTTTTCAAGGTAGGAAGCTAACTAATTCGGTACACAGACTCTTTGTTACAAACGAAAAATATCTGCCCCCAACCCCCAAAATAGGATATGGATATGGAAATTTGTGTGACTGTCCGCAAAATTAGTACAGAAAAAGAAAGTTACATGGAAAATAGTTAGGTCAATAGGAAGTTGTAGGTAGGTAGGGGTAAGTAGGGTTAGGTAGGATAGATAGGGGTAGGTAGAAGTTGGTAGAGGTAGGTAGAGGTAGGTAGGTATAGGTAGTTAGGTTCCAGTTTCTTATTTGTTCTCAGGGCAGGACAAAGTCTGCCGGGTCAGCTAGTTATTAAATTTTATATATCTCGATTCATTTTTCGATATTCCATACTAAAATCAGGACATAGAGACCAAATACCATACTACAATATATATTTATTGGACTACTTTTATGGAAATATTGTTCTGTTGTTTTCCATTCTTAGAAATAGTAAAACAATATTTAAATAATAATATTCTGAGCGCCAATAGATCTTTATAATAAAAATAAATACCTGTTAATAAATAAATATTTGAGCCATATTTAGTTTTGTGTACTTACCCAGGCAATAAAACACATACAAATTGTTATACAAGTGTGTCCTAACTCAAAAATACCAAGGACGTTCATATTTGCCTTCACATATGCAATTTCAGTTACCCAAATTATAAAATATTGTATTAACAAAAATTTTGAGTTCCGTAGAGGCAAAGGACTCTTTTTTATCCCAAATACTGAGTGTGGCCATGCTCCCATTAAATGTAGAACAAACCTTAGTCGCTTCATATATGTCAAGTCCATAACTGAATGGATTAACCTAGAAATATTGGAAATAAAAAACATATGTTTAATGTGACATCTTGGAGAGAAGAATATTCATTTAATTTATTGCTTTATTTGTTTGTTTTGCCCAGTCTCAAAGGTTTTAACTATAAAATAAGTTTAAATAAAAGGCTAAGCTTTTATTAATTCCATAATCAGACCAGCTCAATGACACCATTATTATTTATTGTATTGTCATCGGACTTACATAATATGTGAACCTTTCAAATCAATTGAAGACCGGGAAGTTAAATAAAATTGACTTACCAGATTTGACCTTAACATAGGTACTAAAATGCCAAAATAAATATAAAAGCTTACCCAAGTTTCTTATTTGTCGGAGCCATGATTACCTATGTGCTGATAACCGACCGAGTAATTTATTTTCCTTATAAAATGTTCACATACTAAGGCAGTAATGCATTATTATTAAATTATTAGCAATTAAAAATTATTTGCAATTAAAAATGTGTAGGTCACATAATGGTATTTCTTAGACTTATTATTTTTAACCGACTTCAAAAACGTCGGAATCGAAATTTTATGTATGTTCCTCGATTACTCGAAGACGTGTAGACCGATTTGGAGAATTATTTTATCATAATCGTCAGATCATCTGATGATGGGATCTTGGAGAAATCGTGAGAATTCTTAAAATTTTATAGGCACTTACAATGTGTTCCTTATACTTTTTTAAAGCTATTCAGATATTTGCGTCTGCTAGTCATCATTTTATGATGCTGAGCTGATGATGGAAGTTACAACTCCTTATTGGTTAGGAGTTAGGGGATATTTTTTTAAATATTATGGGACCGTTTATACCGTTAATTATATTTATTGATGTGATGATGGAAGGTACGACGCTAATCTATATATATAAAAGAGAAGCGGTTTTTTGGGTAAACATCCCCCTGCCCACACCGCTGAACCGATTAATGTGAAATTTGGCATGTGCATAGATTTTGTCACGTAGATTTAAGAAGCGATTTTTCGAAATTCCTTTCCGCAGTGGTGGAAACCGGCCCTTTGTGCGATTTTAAGAATCTTAATATCTCTGGAACCATAAGGTCTAGAAGTTTGAAATTTTTAATGAAGCTTTTTCAGTAAAAAATATTAGACATGGGTGCGAGCGTTTCTCAAACTTTTGTCTATGGGAGGAAAATTTAAAAAAAATTGGGATTTGCTTTGTTTCCGTTAAACCTTGATAACTTTGTGAGTTTGAATGCAACAAACTCAAAATTTATAGTGTAAGTAGTTTAATAATACTGCTAAAATATATTTTCGACGTTTCTCAATCTTTTATTTTTCGAGGAAGATATTACCGATGGAAATTATGCATTTTTCAAACTCTTATATCTCTGCAACGGCTGAAGATAGGCAAATGAAATTTCGTATACGCGTTATGCTATATAAATACTACAAATTTCAACTCGGTTTTTTTCAAAGTTTTGCCCATAGACAAAGTAAAAATGTTGAAGATTTACTTTTAGCATCCTGTTTTTCTCAGTTAATATTCATAGCAGAAACTTGATTTTTGGAATATAAGCTTTCTACAGTATTTGTTTCGAAATGTACTATTGAGTTTCTCAAACTTTTCATGCGGCATAAAGTTATAAAGGGTGAAATATCCAATTTTTGCACTTTAATATTTTTGTAATGGCTCAAGCTAGGGACCTTACATTTGGAATATAAACTATTCAATACAATTGAAACAATATTCAAACCAGTGTTTCTCAAATTTTTCATAGTTGTAAATTTTATGACACCTTAAATTATTTTCTATCAACCTGTATAACGACAGTACTATACAACTGAGAAGCATGATTTTTTGGAAATAAGCTACCCTTAGCAAGCGCTATAAGAATCCTAAAGCATTTTACAATACTATTTAGCAATGAAATGTTATAGAGGGCGGAATATTTTATTTTTGACTTTTAATATTTTTGCAATTACTTAAGCTAGGGTTCTAAAATTTTAAATATAGACTATGTAACATAAGTGTAATAACATGCAAATCAATAATTTAAAAAAATATGATCATAGACAATTTGATGACCTTTTTTTTTTTTTTTTTTTTTATCAACCTGTATAACGCAAGAACTATTCAACTAAGAAACATTGAAATAAGCTACCCATAGCAAGCACTATAAGAATCCTAAAGTATTTTGCAATACTATTTAGCAATGAAATGTTATAGAGGGTAGAAAATTGAATTTTTGCCCCTTAATATTTTTGCAATTACTTGAGCTAGGGATAAAAAAAATGGGTGTAGACCATGTAACATAATTGTAACAATATGCACAATAATAATTTTAAACATTTTAATCATAGACAATTTTATGACCTTTTTAATTTTTTTTCATCAACCTGTATAACGCTTTTCCTATTGATTTTAGAACCACGACTTCCTGGTTATAAGCTACCTATAGCGAGCACTATAAGAATCCTAAAGCATTTTGTAATACTATTTAGCAATAAAATGTTATAGAGGGTGAAATATTTCATTTTTGCCCTTTAATATTTTTATTTTTTTAAATAGTTCATCAGACTCTATAAGGCTACTCTATTCATATAAGTACCATATTTTATGAATTTAAGCTATCCCATAGCAAGCATTGTTTATAGCAAACTAAGAACCCTTCCACTCACAATATGCTCATTTTAAAGCCAATATAATGTAACAAAGCTCTTATTTTTCTTCAATATCTCAAACAAGTGATCTAAAATTATAATAGCATTTAGTTTATATAAAATAACTAACTGTTCCCCGCGGTTTCACTTGCGTTCGCGGGTTTATATGTAACCTATAACCTTCAGGGATAATGTAGCTTCCGATTAGTGAATCGAATCAATTTTTCGAATCGGACCAATAACTCTGGAGATTGGCATGTTCAAACAAACTCTTCAGCTTTATTATTACTACCTATAGATAGATTAAGTTCTCACCCAAGAAATAAAAAAAAACAAATATCCTGGGACATTCTTCACATATTTTTTTCAGGTATTCAATTGCAAAAAGATTTTTCCAAATCGACTGGTAGATCCAAAGATTAGCGCGTTCATACAAACAAACGAAAGAAAGAAAAAGAAAAACCTTTATCTCCTGCATTACATGCCATCCGAAACATATAAAAAAAATATCAAACATAAAAATTCAATAGACCTACAAAAATAAAAAATAATAAGAAGGCTGTATGGCTCTGAACCTTTGACTGTTTTTTTTAACGTAACAAAAACTTAGGTATAACTAATAATGGATTGTAATTTTTTACAAGTATTTAGACGTGAAAACTGAACTCCACATGCATAATATATTTATCGTCACAGAACTATATATATATGTCCCTGGATATTAAATAGCCTAAAACCTTTATCTAGGAACCTGAACCTAAGAGGATACCTACCTTTGAAAAGCGCTTCATAATCTGTACTGTGGGCTTAAGGTATGAGAATGAAACTAACGGACAAATTGACTTACATATTGTTTGGTTGGGTAAATTGAGAACGGGGTGTTCATGAATTCTAATGCGGGTGAAACCGCGGGGCGAAAGCTAGTTTCTACACTAGCTATAACAACATTTGTTTATGCAAGCATATTCAGTGTCAAATACATCGTTGAGCAATCCACACGCCTTTTAATTTCAATAATCACCAACAAAGTAAAGTCGATCTTATCTCAGTGTACATCGTGGATCCATACTAATAATTATAAATGTGAAAGTGGGATGTGTGTGTCTGTATGTCCGTCTTTCACGGCAAAACGGAGCGACTAATTGACGTGATTTTTTGTGACATAGGCTACTTTTTGTCTCTTTCTAAGCCCTTCCCTAAAATGGGGGGTGGAAGTTTGTATGGAGCATTCCGCAATTTTCAAGGTATAAAGCTAAAAATTGGTATGCGGACTAACAAATAAACCGTGCATAATTTTTTTTTGGAAATCTGCCCCCAACCCCTCAAAAGAGGGGGTGAAATTTAATATGGGACTTTTCGCAATTTTCAAGGTAGGAAGCTAACTAAATCGGTACACAGACTCTTTGTTACCAACGAAAAATATCTGCCGTATTTTTTTTGGAAATCATCCCCCAACCCCTAAAATAGGATATGGAAAGTGTGACTCTCCGCAAAATTAATTAGTACAGAAAAAGAAAGTTACGTGGAAAATAGTTAGGTAAATAGGAAGTTGTAGGTAGGTAGGGCTTGTAGGTAGGTAGGGGTAAGTAGGGTTAGGTAGGATAGATAGGGATAGGTAGAAGTAGGTAGGGGTAGGTAGAGGTAGGTTATGGGGTGATAAGTGGGGCACTTCAGTATCACGGAGTGCCCCACTACCTAAGGAGGATCGTAGAGAGCTACCTTACCGAGAGGGTAGTTCTCTACGAAAATAAGGACGGGCAGAGAGGGGAGGGGAGGATGGCCTGCGGCGTGCCCCAAGGTTCCGTACTCGGGCCCTTGCTCTGGAACCTGGGGTACGACCGGGCCATCAGAGGGGAGGCACTCCCTCCCACTCACTTGAAGGAGGAACGGTCCAGATAAAGCCCCACGTTAAATACCTGGGGCTAACATTGGACCGCAATTGGGATTTCGGGGAGCATTTCAGGAATAGAATATATATTTATTGGACTACTTTTATGGAAATATTGTTCTGTTGTTTTCCATTCTTAGAAGTAGTAAAACAATATTTAAATAATAATAGTCTGAGCGCCAATAGATCTATATAATAAAAATTAATAATAAAACCTTGTAATAAAAAAAATATTTGAGCCAAATTTAGTTTTGTGTACTTACCCAAGTAATAAAACAGATACAAATTGTTATACAAGTGTGTCCTAACTCAAAAATACCAAGGACGTTCATATTTGCCTTCACATATGCCAGTTCAGCTACCCAAATTATAAAATATTGTATTAACAAAAATTTTGAGTTCCGTAGAGGCAAAGGACTCTTTTTTATCCCAAATACTGAGTGTGGCCATGCTCCCATTAAATGTAGAACAAACCTTAGTCGCTTCATATATGTCAAGTCCATAACTGAATGGATTAACCTAGAAATATTGGAAATAAAAAACATATGTTTAATGTGACATCTTGGAGAGAAGAATATTCATTTAATTTATTGCTTTATTTGTTTGTTTTGCCCAGTCTCAAAGGTTTTAACTATAAAATAAGTTTAAATAAAAGGCTAAGCTTTTATTAATTCCATAATCAGACCAGCTCAATGACACCATTATTATTTATTGTATTGTCATCGGACTTACATAATATGTGAACCTTTCAAATCAATTGAAGACCGGGAAGTTAAATAAAATTGACTTACCAGATTTGACCTTAACATAGGTACTAAAATGCCAAAATAAATATAAAAGCTTACCCAAGTTTCTTATTTGTCGGAGCCATGATTACCTATGTGCTGATAACCGACTGAGTAATTTATTTTCCTTATAAAATGTTCACATACTAAGGCAGTAATGCATTATTATTAAATTATTAGCAATTAAAAATTATTTGCAATTAAAAATGTGTAGGTCACATAATGGTATTTCTTAGACTTATTATTTTTAACCGACTTCAAAAACGTCGGAATCGAAATTTTATGTATGTTCCTCGATTACTCGAAGACGTCTAGACCGATTTGGAGAATCATTTTATCATGATCGTCAGATCACCTGATGATGGGTTCTTGGAAAAATCGTGGGAATTCGTAAAATTTTATAGGCACTTACAATGTGTTCCTTATACTTTTTTAAAGCTATTCAGATATTTGCGTCTGCTAGTCATCATTTTATGATGCTGAGCTGATGATGGAAGTTACAACTCCTTATTGGTTAGGAGTTAGGGGATATTTTTTTAAATATTATGGGACCGTTTATACCGTTAATTATATTTATTGATGTGATGATGGAAGGTACGACGCTAATCTATATATATAAAAGAGAAGCGGTTTTTTGGGTAAACATCCCCCTGCCCACACCGCTGAACCGATTAATGTGAAATTTGGCATGTGCATAGATTTTGTCACGTAGATTTAAGAAGCGATTTTTCGAAATTCCTTTCCGCAGTGGTGGAAACCGGCCCTTTGTGCGATTTTAAGAATCTTAATATCTCTGGAACCATAAGGTCTAGAAGTTTGAAATTTTTAATGAAGCTTTTTCAGTAAAAAATATTAGACATGGGTGCGAGCGTTTCTCAAACTTTTGTCTATGGGAGGAAAATTTAAAAAATTAGGGATTTGCTTTGTTTCCGTTAAACCTTGATAACTTTGTGAGTTTAAATGCCACAAACTCAACATTTATAGTGTAGGTAGTTTAATAATACTGCTAAAATGTATTTTCGGCGTTTTTTAAACTTTTTTTCTTCGAGGAAGATATTACCGATGGAAATTATGCATTTTTAAACTCTTATATCTCTGCAACGGCTGAAGGTAGGCAAATGAACGCGTTATGCTATAGAAATACTACAAATTACAACTTGGCGTTTGTCAAAGTTTTGCCCATAGATAAAGTAAAACTGTTGAAAATTTACTTTTAACATCCTGTTTTTCTCAGTATATGTAATATTAATAGCAGAAGCTTGATTTTTGGAATATAAGCTTTCTACAGTATTTGTTTCGAAATGTACTGTTAAGTTTTTCAAACTTTTCATGCGGCATGAAGTTATAAAGGGTGAAATATCCAATTTTTACAAAGTCCTCCCCCTCCCCCGGTAACGCCCTGAGCCGAGGTTCGTACCCCATTCGGGGGTGCCCTCAGGCGTTGTTACCTAAATATTACCCGGCTGAGAGCCCTCTGCGCTCGCCGATTTGTCCGGTAAGGTTGTTGCAGCCATCTGAGGCTACCAACTTAGTCCTTTCAAAAAAAAAAAAAATATATCCAATTTTTGTAATGGCTCAAGCTATGGACCTTAAATTTGGAATATAAACTATTCAATACAATTGAAACAATATTCAAACCAGTGTTTCTCAAATTTTTCATAGTTGTAAATTTTATGACACCTTAAATTATTTTCTATCAACCTGTATAACGGAAGTACTATACAACTGAGAAGCATGATTTTTTGGAAATAAGCTACCCTTAGCAAGCACTATAAGAATCCTAAAGCATTTTGCAATATTATTTAGCAATGAAATGTTATAGAGGGTGGAAAAAAATATTTTTGACTTTTAATATTTTTGCAATTACTTAAGCTAGGGTTCCAAAATTTTAAATGTAGACCGAGTAACATAAATGTAACAACATGCAAATCAATAATAAAAAAAAATATGATCTCAGACAATTTTATGACCTTTTTATTTATTTTTTATCAACCTGTATAACGGAAGAACTATTCAACTAAGAAGCATGATTTTTTGGAAATAAGCTACCCATAGCAAGCACTATAAGAATCCTAAAGCATTTTGGAATACTATTTAGCAATGAAATGTTATAGAGGTTGGAAAATTGTATTTTGGCCCCTTAATATTTTTGTAAATATTTAATGTTGTAAAAAATACCAGTATCTTCATATTTTTGCAATTACTTGAGCTAGGGATCAAAAATTTTGGTTATAGACCATGTAACATAATTGTAACAAAAAAAATATTAAAAAAAATATTTTCAACATAAATTAAATTCATTCAATATGTATTTATTCGTTTTGTTTCAGGTTGGTGGTTGGTGAACGCTGCACTTATCCAGCCGGGAGGTGATCCGCCTCCAGCGCTTCACCTTTTTACTCTTCCTGCGCGTTGGGCATGGGCAGCCGTCCACTTCCTATCAAGTTCCAAGCATAGCATAGTTTATTTATATTATTACCTGTATACATGCCACTTTTGGCCATAAACATTGACCCTGGCACCAGTTCGGACCCACAACTAAGCAGTCAGGTAAGTGACGCATCACAGGAAAATTTATTAAAATGTGAGCAATGTTCTCAGCCTCGCTTTTTTCGTGGAAATCGTGGTTTAAAAAATCATATAGGCAAGGTGCACAAAGTTGTCCAAAACCCCAATATTTGTGTTTCGGTTTCAAATTCAAATTCTGTCCTTTCGTTTTCACAAAAGATTAGTTTTCTCAAAAACAATGTACCTTTGATTAGGCGGATTTCACGTGGAGCACGTTTCTGCGTGGCTTCAGCTCTCGTAGGTATGTATCGATAAAATTTTAAATAAAAATTTGGAAAGTGATTGGGAAGATTTGCTCACGTTTTCATATAGAGTGTTGCATGTCCCCAGTAGCCACAAGAAAAAGATCTCTCTCACTCAAAAAAATTAAAATATGTCGGCGTCAGCGATAGCCAAGCGATACAAACATCACGTATAGGGTTCAGTGGTATCAGGATCCGATTCAGTGGACGTAGTGCAGACAATGAAACAACGCAATACCATCGCTTCGGAACAGTCCCTTATGAGGAGAAGAAGCGACGCAAGAAACTCCTCATGGGCCCGATAGATTTATTGTAGCAATTTGACAATTAAATAATCACTTTAATTACACGTACAGACTCACATTAAGGTAGACTTCAGTATCAATTGAAACAACAGTTACACCGACGTGTGTACAACTCGAGAGCTCGTGATAAAGTGTTCCATCCGCCCGTAATGATCTTACCCACATTAACTTGTATCATAAACTATCATTCAGTCATAGGTTATTAATTCACCGCAAGTGTTGCCACCATTTCAACCGATACCTCCACCATGATAATAAATTGAGCCAATCGAGTCGGACAAACAACCCGACTCTCCGACAAATAATTGTTTACATTTAACACTTGTTCAAATTTGATCAAATTTTAAATACTTTGGATGATATGATCAGAATTTCTCTTTCTAAAATCCTAAATTGCAGTTTTGATGAAAACAAAGGCCACCCATCCCAGTCCCATACGTTATGGTCGCCTAGGAGTGCGGAAAATTTCGAGCACATCATTACCGGCGTTTCTGTCCTCGGTATATAGGTACAGCGTGGGTGACCTTGTCAGATCTGTTTTGAACCCTTCTATTGGATGAGGTTTCTTACCTGTCTGATTCCAGAGAGATGCTTGGCGGACAGCTTGTTCAGGCACAAATATTCCGACCTAGAGAAGCTCTCAGAGAGCGTGGGACAAGCCCCTTTGCGAAAAAAATTGGCAAATTTTATTCACAATTTTTTCTACGGATTCAGATCGCGCACGCTTGTTAGCTGTCTCTGATAGGGACTCAGGTCACTGGTTGCAAGCCATTCCATCCACAAATATCGGGACTATGTTAGATCGAATGACTTTAAGCCTGTGCATTTGTCTTCGTCTTGGTTCCAGGATCTATCATCCTCATCGCTGCCGCTGTGGTGATTTCGTCGGCGAGCTTGGCCGAATCTCTCGTCAATCGGCTCTCAATGACATAATCCGCAGGGCTCTTGTTGTCGCCAATGTGCCTTCTGTACTGGAACCAGTCGGTATTATGCGTGGCGATGGCAAGAGACCGGATGGTATGTCTTTGATCCCATGGAGTGTCGGTAAGTCGTTGGTGTGGGATGCCACATGTGTTGATACACTTGCGCCATCTCACTTGCCAGCGACATGTAGAGTTGCAGGAGCGGCTGCGGCTGGTGCGGAAAATTCTAAATCCAAAAAATACGCTTCTATTGGCCCAAATTATTTATTTTTGCCTTTTGCGGTCGAGACCAATTTTTTTAAAATTTGCTGTCCTTGAGGGTCCGAGGCTCGCCGATTTTCTCGAACATTATCTTCAAAATTAATTGAGGTCACAGGGGACTGGCGGGCGGGGAGCTTTTTCCGCCAACGCGTTAGATTGGCCATACAAAGAGGGAACGCTGCCAGCCTTCTGGGAACCTTGCCGTTGATTGGCAGCAGCGGCCGCCTCGAGGAATTTTTTTATATATAGTTTGTATATTTCTTGTAAATATTGTATATTATTGTAACAACATGCATATCAATAATTTAAAACGTTTTAATCACAAAAATTTTTATGACCTTTTTAATTTTATTTCATCAACCTGTATAACGCTTTTCCTATTCATTTAAGAACCATGAATTTCTGGTTATAACCTACCCATAGCAAGCACTATGAGAATCCTAAAGCATTTGTAATACTATTTAGCAATGAAATGTTATAGAGGGTGAAATATTTCATTTTTGCCCTTTAATATTTTTGCAATTACTTGAGCAAAAGATCAAAAATTTTGAATATAGATTAATTAACACAAATTTAACAACATAGAAATCAAAATTATTCTAAATTTTAGTCATAGATATTTATATGATTTTTTAAAAAAGTTTATCAGACTGTATAAAGCTACTCTATTCATATGAATAGAGTAGTACTTATATAAGTACCATATTTTATGAATTTAAGCTATCACATAGCAAGCATTTTTTATAGCAAACAAAGACTCACAGTATTGTTTAACTTTCATGCCAAAATAAAGTAACAAAGCTTTCAATTTTCTGCAATATCTCAAACAAGTGATCAAAAATTTCTAAAATCAATTTAGTTTATATAAAATAACTAGCTGTTCCCCGCGGTTTTACTGGCGTTCCCGGGATTAAAAGTAGCCTGAAATAACCTTCGGCGATAATGTAGCTTCCTATTAGTGAAACAATTTTTCGAATCGGACCAATAACTCCGGAGATTAGTGCGTCCAAATAAACTCTTCAGCTTTTTTATTAGTACCCAAGAAATAAAAAAAAAACAAATTTAGTAAAAATAAACCCAATACCAATTTTGAAATAATTAGGACCTTCCTAAGTAGTATTTCTTTCTATGAAATCCGTAGGTAATTATCTACAACATTCAACTTGAAAATATTCAACGCAGTAAAGCAATAATTATCGTCAAACAAATTACGTATTATTAGTTCGGTTCTTTCCGTATTGCTCGGGTTACATCGGGCGCCGCGTCGCATCGCTCGCTCGTGCTTCCAGCTTAGCGTTCTTTTTATTATTGCTCGGCTCCTAAGGAGCGCGATGTAATATAGCTTATGCCCTATAACCTTCCTTAATAATTGGGTTTTCAATTGCAAAAAGATTTTTCCAAAACCGACTGGTAGAACCAGAGCTTAGCGCGTTCAAACAAACAAACAAACTCTTCAGCTTTATTAGATTAATAATAATCACGGATAGGTTTATATTGGTAGTTCATGTCAATTTTTCATCAATCTGTATTGTATCATTGAGACAATCATTATAGAAGCTGTCCTTAGTTTCCTGTCCAAGTCCTGGAATAAAAATATCTACCTTCTTATCTCACGGGTCTACCTCTCTGCCAATTTTCATTTAACACTGTTTGAACGAAAATAAAAATAAATACGAAAAATAAAAACTATAAGAAGGCTGTATGGCTCTGAACCTTTGACTGTTTTTTTTTAACGTAACAAAAACTTAGGTATGTATTGTAATTTTTAACCCGTATTTAGACGTGAAAACTGAACTCCACATGCATAATACATATATTTATGTAGTATTCAATCGTCAGATAAACTATACATATTCCTGGATATTTACATAACCTAAAACCTTCCTCTAGGAACCTGAACCTAAGAGGATACCTATCTTTGAAAAGCGCTTCATAATCTGTACTGTTGGAAGGTAAATAATAATATTTTTATTCACATAAAAACTTTACTTATTACAAGTTGAAAAATTATAATGAAATTATATAAATAAATAGAAGTAGGTTGAGCACAATATAGAAAGTTGTAGATGAGTCTGCACTAGGAAAGCCTGTGATGTCGCTTGTTCTTCCATGATACAAATAAGCTCTAATGAATGTCTCCGTCAAATCTGTTTCACATATAAAATTTATATAGGTTATGATAAGTTCTAGCAAAACCATTCAAATTAGTGTCACAAAAACGTGAGTAACCGACATATTATATGTACGTAAATATTATATGAATACGTATGATGAATTGAATGTATACACAATGTCATTGGTGCCGTGGAAGATGGGAAGGCCGTTGGTGTGGGATGCTACATGCGTCGACACCCTTGCGCCTTCCCATCTTACAGACACGTCTGTAGCTGCCGGCGCTGCGGCTGCAAATCAAGAGTGCCTCAAGCGTCGCAAATATGCTGGTCTACAGAGGACTAACATATTTTTGGCATTTGGGGTAGAAACTCTAGGGCCTTGGGGACCGGAGGCTCATCTTCTGTTCAAAAAGGTCTCCTATCGACTCATTCAGGCCTCTCATGACAAGAAGGCTGGCACGTATTTTACACAAAGAATTAGCATTGCTATTCAGCGTAGCAGTGCGGCCAGCCTTCTTTGCACGCTACCGCTAGGCAGCGATTTGGGACAGTTTTTTTACTTATAAGTAGGTAGTAAGAAGTTTTTTTTTTATGTACATAGCTAATGTTAGTTTAGTTTAGATTATATAGTTTTAATTTTAGTTTAAATAATTGCTAATCTATTGTAGTATATTATACATTATTGATATTAAAATACTAAAATACACTTCAATATAAAAAATAATAACAATAATAATATCTACAACAAAGGATACATAATGTAACATAGATACATAAAGGATGGGAACAGGACATTTTTGTAGAAGTAAAAGCAAAAAGTAATCACTGGAATGGAAACAGATAAGAGCTAACAATTAGAGACATCGTATGAAAATCAACGCAACTTTACAACGGTACAAAGCTAATATCTAATAGGCTTATCCTAGGCCAATGACCAACATGGCATTATTTGCTTGTGACCATACTATCGATACAAAATTATTATTATTAATGAATCCACGTTTTTCGATAGCAGCTTAATCTACCTGGTTTTCAGACAAATATTCAAAAACATTAACTTGGACAAAACAGAAGTCATGTTCAATGAAAGCGCGATTGTGGAAACGGCACTTGGTGTTGTTCAAGAATGTGTTTATCTAAGTCAAACAATGCAGGTAGTTCTCCTACCTGCATTGTTTGACAACTTCGAGAATGAAGCCGACCGCAGGATTCTTTTGGGCTGGCCAGCGTTTTTAAAAAAGGCGTGCATTATTCAAGTCGTCAGTGCCGCACAGCCTAAAGAAAAAAGTCTTCAACCAGTTTCCTACCCACACTAATATTATAAAGAGTAGAGATATAAACTACCTAAGCGATTTAATAAATAGAAAGCTATGAAAGCTACATTATCTGCGAGTAACATAAGCTAAATTTTATTTTCCAAAAAAAAATGATATCCCTAGGAAAATTACAATAATATAAGTACGTAGACGACCAATGAACGTACTACACTTAAAAAATAAAAAAGTAGCATTAATATAATTCTTAGGACCCTGGGGTCATCGAGCTCACCACCTTTTTAAAGAAATCTCTATGCGGTTGGTGGAAGCTACGCGGGATCCCAAAGCCGGCAGCTACTTAGGCCAAAGAATAAGCCTCGCAATACAGCGAGGCAATGCCGCCAGTATTCTTGGTACTCTGCCACCAGGGGAGTACCAAGAGTTAGGGGAAGTTTTTTATTTATAATTTATTTATTTTTTAGTTACATTTACAAGTAGTTAGTTTGTTTAGTAGTTAGGTTAGTATTAAATTGTTTTTAAGGTTCCGAAAAAAAAAAAACGGAACCCTTATAGGATCACTCGTGCGTCTGTATGTCTGTCCGAAAATAATGGACTGGATTGAGTTGAAAGTTGGTACACATATTGTAAGTCGGTGACCCAAACATGTACGTGTTACGTAAATAAATTAATTTCAAACATGGGGGCTAATTTTGGGGGGTAATTAGAAAATTAAAAAAAAAAGTTTTGTTTAAAAAAAAACTACAAAAAATATTTATGGAACTTAGTTAAACATGTATGGAACCCTCTCCACGCGAGTTTAACTCGCATTTGTCCGATTTATTTAAAAATGTAAATAGTCAGTTATTAAAATAAATATTATTCCATTAAAAAATAAAAAAAATAATATTAAAACAAAACATAAAAATTGAGCAGTTATACAACACATCGCCAACAACTGCAAGTTCTGTGGAAAAAGTAAGCATAGGCTCCCTGAGTGCTTCCGTTTAAAGCGTGCTATGACCAAAGACCGATTGGCAGTTTATTAAGACTACGAGTATAGCTTGATTGTGGGCTATATTGATATCTTGAATTAGAGGTGGTACTTACTAATTGTAGGTAGGTGATGAAATTGAATCTAATTTAAAATGTAAACATTTAATATACTTATTTAATAATTATTTCAGAATCTATGTCTTTAAATTAAGTTTATTTCTTCATAGTTTTCTAGTCATCTATAGCTACTGTGCGAAGAAGCATGAAATATGAAAACGAAGTTTTCAAGATCTGAAAATAAACTTTATTATGTAATATGTGAAACAAAATATGTAGATATTATGTGTTTTATATGAATAGCTCACAATATCCCAAAGTATATACATATAAAGTCAAAAGGAGAAGTAATGTAATTTAAAACACATAAATTAGCAATACTAATTCAACTATTGATTGACTGGTTAAATACCCGAACAAAATACTCTTACCGCAGTCATCGTCTGTACACCGACTGTTACAACACCTAAAGCCTTCAATTTAATTGGATTTTGTATAATATAGAGGTAGAACAATACTATTTTTCTATTCTTTGTGTTCATGCATTCCCATGGTATGCAGTAGACTGCATCTTTTAGAGTTTCACTCTGAAGTAAAAAAAATAATAATCATTTAAACTATTATATTCGATTCTATGATGAATTTCAAATATTTGAATTAATAAAGGATTAAACTCTCAAATAGCAGATTGATTGGGGAAGTACCTCCACTTTACAGAATTGCGTAGGAGCCTTAATCTTGCGCAAGAATGCAATATTTTATGTTATGCTTGGCTAAGGAAATGGCTTATCACCAAGCTAGCCGTATGCTTGTTTGCCAGCTTTGTGGTACAAAAAAATTACTTACCTTAGATCCTAAAAGCTCCCCCAAGGATCTCCACGATGGCCGGTCATACATACCTATTGGAGGTGAAATCAATGAAGAACGCATTTCAATGAGTTGTTCGCTTCACATGCTATTTATTGGTATTATAATTTTTGTTATTATTATTGTCATATTGTTAATTTTAATATTTTATTTTATGTTCTATAGTTAATTTTATTATACATATTTTTTATTTTTACAAATTTGACGATTAAAAATACTTGCAATGAGTTCATTTAATAAAGACACTTTTGAATTTGAATTTGAATCAAGCTAGTGCAACTCGTAAAAAACTCATTTACAAAAATGTATTATATGTATTTGCTATTCATTATAAATGAATCCGTCAATCTGTTTTCTAGAATTTGAAATCTTGCGATATATTTTCAATAGAAAGTTAAGAGAAACACTGGCTTTAAAAGTTAATCAAGCGGTATGTTTAAAGTTTTTTTCAGACATGCACCCCTTTTTATAGGGGTCAGAGGGTTTTGCTGTTCTTTGTTTATGTAAATCCCATGCTCAGTCCAAATTTCAGTTTTCTAGGATATCGGGAAGTACCCTAGAGGTTTTGATGAGTGAGTGAGTGGCCAAATCTTCGTACTTTAGGTAAAATCTAAAGCTAGATACATGAAATTTAATGTAAGTAATTAATATATTTGCTGTTTACATCTTATTTTATGAATTTGGACCCTCTGGTGGTTACTTATATTTATTTTTTAGGGTTCCAGAACTCAAAAGAAAAAAAAAAACGGAACTCTTATTGGATCAATTTGTTGTCCGTCCATTTTCTCAGCAACGCGTGTAGGTATCAAGCTTAAATTATTAACAATTACTCAGGAAAAAAACATGCTCGTAAGGAAATCAAACCCTATAGGGTACTTCCCGTTGACCTAGAATCATGAAAATTGGCATGTAGCATGGTCTTATAGCACACATACAGGAATAAGCACTACTACGACTCAAATATTGGAGATGACCGTATGCCTATTTATAAGATCGGAATATTTAAAAATATACTCACTCCTTAATCATCTTATGATAATTTATACTGTCCTTCAAGAGTATCGTAACCTGTTCAGATTCCTCTTCTGTAAACATTGGAGGATTTTCAATACTATTAATGGTGTATCCATTCATTTCAGGTCTAAGAAAGTTCTCCAAATTGTGTTTTAAAATCTTCAAGTGTCCCCAAAGATGAAATACGATTATTGAAAGATAAAGGTCAAAAGTACATAGGGCAGAGCTACAGTCATAAGAAATTATGAAATTTGCGATAAACATAATAAAGTAGCCATTGAAATTATGTTGGTAATCAAATGGTAACTTGAAATACAACGAGAGCTCGTAGGTCCCATTAACCAGTCTATTAGAATTAAACATTCCATGTCTGTAGTTATTATATAGGGGAATCAAGTTAAACAGAACGACACCAAAAATCATTTGAGAGTACAGAAATAACACGAAGAATGTACATATTTTATCCACTTGAAGATATACCTGAAAATTAAATCAAACATAAGTATCAATGAAGCTTCTGATAAGTACCATTATTTACAAATAAATCTGAACCTTCATTGCGTAATCTGATTTATGTTTAAAGTATAAGAGATGTATTTTAGTCACAAATTCTTTAGTAGTTTCTTTATATTTTTTCATCCATGGCATAGTTATTCTTTGCTAAAAAAAAAAGGCAAGTGTATAATAATAATAATATTTAATGCCGACTTTACTGCGGATAGTGTACATCATCATCAAATTCATGCTACAAAATTTCAGGAACCTGGGCACTACCATTACGAAGTACCTATATATTTATTAAATGTCTCATAATGTTAAATGCTGAACGTATTTGGTTTATGGTTTTTGAAGCATGAATCTATATCTAAACTAATAATAAAGCTGAAGTGTTGTTTTGTTTCTTTGAACGCGCTAATCTTCGGAGTTACTGGTCCGGTTTGAAAAATTATTTCATTAATAGAAAGCTACATTATCCCCAAAGGTTACTACATAACTCCGTGTATATGTCTTGTTCTGGCTAGTGGAGAAAATACGCGCAAATGCTTACACAGTGTGGTTGCAAATGGCGGCGACGGTAACATTACAGCGCGTGCGTTTATAAACGAAAATTTAAAACAAAGGATAATCTAATATTTTTATTTTTTAAAGTGTTATATCATTGTATTTTTTAAGCAGTAGGTACGTATATATTTAACCTTCTGAAACGGTATTTGTTGTTGCGAGACGGGTTGAGCTTGGTATCCAGTAAAAGAACATGCGCCCCAATAAATTCGATTCAGTAAAAATTGCGGTTTTTATTTAAAAATGGCCGCATGTTCTTTTTAAAACATGGAATCGGAATGATATCAATCGGAGCGTATCGTTTTACGGGGTAGGCCCTCTGTTTCGTACTTACGCAGCTAATAAAAGCTATTAAAATTGTTATATAAGTGTGTCCTAACTCAAAGATACTAAGGACATTCATATTTTCCTTCACATTTGCAGTTTCAAGTATGAAACATGTAAACCATACTATAAACAAAAATTTTGAGTTCCGTAGATGCAAAGGGCTCTTTTTTATCCCCAATGCCGAGTGTGGCCATGCTCCCATTAAATGTAGAGCAAATCTTAATCGTTTCATATATGTCAAGTCCATTGCTGAACGGATTTTCCTAAAAATATTGAAAAAAAAACATGTCATATATTTAGCGACAACTTTTCAATATGTATCATTTCAATAAAAAAAACATTTTATTAATTTTATGTTTGGCCCAGTCTCAACTATAGTATTTTAATTAATAATCTTACCCAAGCTTATTATTTGCCGACACCATGATTATGTACTGATAATCAACTGAGTAACACACCACATCTATTCGAAAGTTACTCGAGCTAGTTTATTCCTCGAAAACAGGGACCAAAATAGCTCTTTAATTCCTAGGGAGTAAAAGAGATTTAAATTTGGAATGTGGATATTTTGGTGAAGGTCATCAAATACCCTATTGTTTTTTAAAATTCAAAATATACTTAGTTTTAATAAATAAATATTACGAGACTAATTTTATTAATCCTTAAATAGTATAAAACAAAATCGCTACCGTTGTCTGTACGCTTAGATCTTTTAATACAGTTTTCAGCAATAGATAGAGTGATTCAAGAGAAAGGTATAAATATATAATACATGCATATTATAGTACAGAAAAACCGTGCGTAGCCGGGGCGGATTGTTACTAGAATATAAAAACTAATAAGACTTCTCTATAAATATGATTCAAAATCCCGTGAACATCAATAGCCCGTAATTATGTTATGTCTTAAAGTCCCTAATTGTTTGTTAATAAATAAACGTACTATTCTTATTCATAAGTTGCACTGACTTAAAAGTTATCACTTATTTTCTCATCGAGCGTTGTAAAAAGTAGTGTGTCCACCTTAGGAGCAATACTATTTTATGCTCGAGAGACGTATGTTGTGTATCCGTCGCGCTTAGGATTCTACTTTATAATATCTTGCTACCTTTTTCTATCATATTCACACACTTAGGCAGTAATCTAATTATTATTAGCAATTATTAGCAATTAAAATGTATTGGAGGTCACATCGCATTTCTTTGAATAAATAATTTTAATTAAATAATTTTATAAGCGGATCCATGCCATTTTTACATCTTAATAATTATAATACATTAATGTTAAGATTATTTTATTAACAACGACAGGAATATGAAGTGACATTTATTTCTAAAGAAATACTATTAAATAAAATATATTAGGGCTCCACTATTAATTACACTGTGGTGGCCCTTTAAAAAGTTCACACGCAGTCGACGTGCCTCTTCCAAATCAGAATACGTTAAAATTTCGTAATATGAATATCTTGCCATGCCTTTATTTGTTAGAACTATAATCTCGCACATGGACCTATCTGAGGCTGAAGTTCTTGTATTTGTAGTATGGCCTATGGATGAGGTGGTTGACGTTTTTGCCAGTATACCTACATATTTGATGGCATTGCGGGCTACAATATAAACAAAAAATGTAGGCCCCTAAGTTTCTTAACTAATTTTGATTTTATTTTGTTTCGATAATTTTGTGTCAGTAGGCCTCTACATACCTACTATTGAAATAAAAATAATATTTCACAATTTTGAGTTTTTTTTTTATGTCTGTTTATTTTGTTCTGTTTAACACAACTGTTATTTTTTGACATAGTGATTTAACTGTACTATTTTAATAATTTTTATGAGATGAAAAAAAATATTCAGTCAGCTCCGTCTCTCTCTCTGTGGTCGTTCTTTCGTGTCTGAGGATCGTGGTCAGCATCAGGGTTGCATTTGGAGCGAATGAGCCTTCGGTGTTTCCAACCATTATCAGTTTTCGGACAGCTAAATGGTTAGTGACTTACGTTCAGCAAACATTTGTTAATCAGTCAACAAACTGTTATAAAATATTAGCATACTGCTATCTCCTGAGTCTACATTTCTTCAGTCTATCATTAATCCTACTACCGAAGACAAATTTTCCCTACCATCAAGTCGCTCGAAGAAGGTACCATCACAGCGAGATCCAAATTGGACCCCATCATCGTACTCGGATTGAATTGGACACCATGGCCAGTAAAGTCCGTACATTGCTGACTGCACACCGTATAAGGATCACCCACGATCATCGGTGAAGAGGTTGTATATTCCACGGAATTGCGGGAACAAAAAAGTTTTTTTCGATTTGTGAAATTTCTGCTACCCTAACCTAACTTGGCCCCATAAAACTGTTACATAAATTTGTCGGAAACAGGATTGATAAAATTCTTTTGAAAAATCGCCGATTTCTCGATGACTACATTTTTTCCAAAATCTGTATAGACCATATTCGCGTGGCTTCAACCCTTAAGGTAGCTGCACTTACTGACCCGTCTCAAATTTCCACCCTGTACATGGAACAAGGTGATAGATATGTACCTATGATATACCTATAGTAAATAATATTTTCCTACAAATATTATTATTATTTCATTTATTCATCATATATCTTGTTAATTACATTTTAAAATACATTTAATAATACATAAAACAGTACCCCACCGGCATCGGGAACAGTGTCCAAGCTGCCGATGGGCGTAAGCTAGTGTAATATAAATGAACTTATATTAGGTAGGTACTTTTAAATCACACATTTACCTACGTCACGTGCGACAGCGTAAGTACTTACATTTATATTTATCATGATTTTTATTAAATTTATTCCCAAAAATGTTTACTAATTATATAATTTTAAACATAAAATACTTAATTGCGAAAAATTCCAAATCCAAAAAATACGCTTCTGTTGGCACAAATTATTTATTTTTGCCTTTAGCGGTCGAGACCATGGGTCCTTGGGGGTCCGAGGCTCGCCGATTTTCTCGAAAATTATCTTCAAAATTAATTGAGGTCACTGGGGACCGGCGGTCGGGGAGCTTTTTCCGCATATTTTTTCATACAAAGAGGGAACGCTGCCAGCCTACTGGGAACCTTGCCGTTGATTAGCAGCAGCGGCCGCCTCGAGGAATTTTTTTATATATAGTTTGTATATTTTGTTGTAAATAATTGTAAATATTGTATATTATAGAATAAAAGATTTTAAAATACTTAATAATTTAATTTTACAAATTGCAATGTCAATTCTATATAAACTGATTCTACAAAGTGTAAACATTGTGTAAAATTGCTGAAAACTGCATTAAAATCCGTTGCGTAGTTTAAAAGATCTAAGCGAACTGACAGCGGAAGCGACTTCATTTTCTACTTTGTAAAGATAGTTCAATCGTCCATTTCTTCATAGTTTTCTAATCATCAATAACTACAGTGCGAAGAAAAATGAAGTATGAAATTGATCTTTTTAGGATCTGAAAATAAAATGTATATGTGCCTATGTTTAAAATGCCTAAAATATGTACATACGTGTTTTTAGGAATATGGATAGCTCACAATACAACGATGTATTATGTTTCGCAGTAGAATAGTTACAGCCATGTTATATCCCTAGGGATAAAATAATATATAGGTAAGTAAACGACCGAGGATTGAAATTATGAATGGATTGATATAACTATCTTAATAGATAACTCTAGTGAGATAATTATGGATAATTAATTAGACGGGGTGCGTATTATAATAGGGTAGTTGACACTGTCAAAAATTAATATCTAAACACGTGGAAACATCAAATATGTTGTACATTTAATGCTTTTTATGATTTTTAATTAACAGTGGAACCACTAAGAGTAGATCATTTGATGCTGTGAAACTATGATGTCATATTGTAATATTTCATACAAAATTCCATATAAACGATCGTTTTGACATTTATTAAAAAGTAGCTGATTTGATATGTCAATCAACTACCCTATTATATCCCTAATAAGATAGTTATGAACCGATATTTTATATTATTTTCAACTATTCTAATACGTTTAAACGAGAAATTCTTGTAATCTGAATCTCGGAAACGGCTTCAACGATTTTCATGAAATTTAGTATGCAGGGGTTTCGAGGGAGACAAACCGATCTAGCTAGGTTTAATTTTTAGAAATCACGATTTACCAAAAAGTACTTACTATAATTCACGGTATATAATTATATCACGGCTAAAACTATCTCATTGCTACATCTGCATATAACAAGAGGAAATTTCAAATACCATTCTTGATTGACTAGTTCAATAAACGAAAAAAAAACTTTTAACAAAAAATAGAACCGACTTCAAAACACTAAAAAGCATAAAATAATTATTTTTTTGTTAAAATTTTTTTATTTTTAAATTTTAAGTTTCTTATGACTATCTTTCTTTTATCACTGACCTAGTACAAGTTATCCTTGTACCTTCCAACATCACATAAAATGATATAAAAAATCGGTCCAGCCGTTTTCGAGTAATCGGGGCACATACATAAAAAAAAAAGATTCCTACGAATTGAGAACCTCCTCCTTTTTGAAGTCGGTTAAAAAATAAACAATTTTTAACCCTTACCGCAGCCATGGTCTGTACACCGACTGGTACAATACCTAAAGCCTTCAATTTTATTGGTTCTTGTATATTATAGAGGTAGAACAACACTATTTTTCTATTCTTTGTGTTCATGCATTCCCATGGTATGCCGTAGACTGCATCTTTAAGAGTTTCACTCTGTAATAAAAACAAAAACAATATTATTATCTTCTTTATTTATGTTATTCCTTAAAATTAGTTTTTTTTACAACATTAGTATCAAAAATCAAAAATATTATAAAAAAACTAACCCTATAAATAAACATATGATTATTTTTTTACAATATTTTTATAAAATGAACTTATAATGTTTTAAAAAAACCTAATTCTAGTATCCCGTCGGCAGCGGGGTAAGACCTAAGCTACCGGTGGTTAGGGCCGCAGAGAGAGGAACCTCCTGACGATGCGCGCCGTGTCCAGAAGTACCGCCTTCTGTATCTGACCCTTGATCCAGCCACCTAGCGAGAGCCTCTCAAGATGTTGGTCGAGACTCTTCGCTATGAGACCGTTCGCTGAAACAACTATCGGGACAATGATCGTCGAATCAACATCCCACATGGCTGTCACCTCGTGAGCCAAGTCAAGGTACTTGCTTAGCTTGTCCTTCTCGGCCTTCACGAGGTTCTCATCATGGGGGATGGTGACATCGACGAGCACTGCCCGGCGCTTCGATCGATCTGTCAGCACGATATCAGGCTTATTGGCTACAATAGTCCTGTCCGTGATAACAGATCGATCCCAATAGAGCGTGGCACGACTATTTTCGAGAACTGGCGCAGGCGCGTACTTATAGTACGGTACTTCAGAATCCACAAGGCCGTATTGAAGAGCAATTTGCTGGTGAATGATTCTGGCTACTAGATTGTGTCTGTGCAAGTACTCGCCGTTAGCAAGATGAGAACAACCGGAGATAATATGCCTGAGTGACTCTCCGGGACGGCGGCATGCTCGACAGATGTCGACCGTACCGTCCTTCAAGATATATCTCCGGTAGTTATTCGTCATGATAACTTCGTCCGCAATTGCACAGACAAAACCTTCGGTTTCCCCAAAGAGGTCACCAAATCGTAGCCAGTTCACCGACGCGAGTAGATCTACATCGGGCCCTGTTAGGGCCTTGTAGAACCGCCCATGTAGCTCCTTACTCTTCCATACGTCCTTGCGATCCTCAGTGCTTAGCACTTTTAGTCTGCGCCAGTTCTCGTTTGCCAGGGAGAGCGAGGTGAGGCTCCTGTCTACTGCCACAACATCACGATGCATCCCACACTCATTGTCGAGGAAATACCTCCTAAGACTGTACACCTCCCGATTGTGGAGGTTCTTGGCATTTAAAAAGCCACGGCCTCCACACTTACGTGAGATGTACAGTCTCATAACAGATGAGCGTGGGTGTAGCATACGATGTGTTGTGAGCAGAAGACGGACCCTCCTATCCAAGGCATCCAGCTCAGTTTGGGTCCACCCTAGTATGCCAAAGGAGTATGTGAGTAGGGGCATCACCCAGGCATTGAAGGCTCGCACCTTGTTGCCACCTGACAAAAGACTGTTCAGTACTTTTGTCAAGCGACAAAAGAAGCGCTCCTTCACAGCCCGTTTGATGTCCCCGTCCATAATACCCAATGACTGTGACATACCAAGGTACTTGTAGGTTTCAGCTTCGGAGAGAGATCTGAGGGACATTGTCTCGGAAAGCTGTAAATTCGTCGAAGTTACAACTTTCCCTCGCTGTACATGCATGACCGCACACTTATCTACACCAAACTCCATTTTAATACAGCTACTAAAAGTTTCCGTAATTTTCAGTAGCTGTATCAAATCTTGCTGGTTTGGTGCAAATAACTTGAGGTCATCCATGTACAACAAGTGAGAAATGATCTCACCCCCTCTTCGAAGCCGACTGCCTAGTCCTGAATCCTTCAGCAGAGTACTGAGTGGATTCAAAGCCAGACAGAACCACAAAGGACTCAAACTGTCACCCTGGAAAATACCTCTTTCAATCCTTATAAAATCCTGCGGCTCAGAGGCACCATCTCCACCACCTGGTTGACGAAGGACTGTGATCCACTGCCTCATACACGCACTTAAGAAGGTTCTTAAAACTGTATCAATTTTATACAGTTCTAAGATCCTCCCCAGCCATGAATGAGGGACCGAATCATAGGCCTTCTTGTAGTCAATCCAGGCAGCTGAGATGGCTCCTCTGTTCCGCCGGACTTGTTGGCAAATTGTCATGTCAATGAGAAGGAGCTCTTTGGTACCACGGGACCCAACCCTACATCCATTTTGGGAGGAGGCCAAAACGTTGTTCGCAACAATATGCGTATTAATTTTTTCTCTCAAAATGGATGTAAGAAGTTTGTAAAGTGTAGGTAAACACGTGATGGGTCTATAGTTTTTCGCTTCCGTGGTACTACCGGACTTATAGAGCAAGGAAGTAACACCGGTTGTAAGGAGAGTTGGCAGGCAACCAAGTTCAAGAGCTTGTTGGAATTGCGTTGCCAACCGTTCGTGTGAACATCGAAACCACTTTATCCAAAAGTTGTGCAATCCATCCGGCCCAGGACATTTCCAGTTCTGGGTCGTGCGAATCGCACAACTTATGTCATTGGGGCTGATAGTGACGGCCTCCATTGGTTCAATGGACTCACACTCACGTTCGACAACACTCATCCATTCGCCCTCGGTGTGTTCAACTGGCACTGACCAAATACTACGCCAGAAATTAATCATGGCTGTAGTATCCGGCAGCTGTTCGTCCGACACAAGTTGGTCAGTTCCCTCCCACTTCCGGTATACCTTCCTCTGGTCACTCTGGAAGAGGCGATTCTGCTGGAATCTATCCACACGCTCCCTGTAGCGGCGGATACGGCTCGCCCACGCATAGACCTTCTGCTTCAGAAAGTCAATGCGCTCCGTGACACAAGCCATGTAGTCGTGAGGCCTGATATCAGTCCCCACGAAGGCCCGGTTCACAAATCGCATGACACGGGGGCGATTATTCCCCTCACTGAAGCAGATCAACTTGGCAATGAGAGTCCTAAACGTGTTGATACGCCGCTCGATCCGCACTTGCCATGCAGGAGCACCCCCGGCACGCCGCGGAGCTCGGTCAAGATCTGGTAGCTTGACACGAGCAACACGGCACGCCGCGATGGCCCCGCAGTACATAATCGAGTGAGTATCAACTAAATCTTCACTAGCACGTAAATACGGCTCTAGTAAAGCGTTCAGAGCTCCCATTAGCATAAGGTTTCGTCTATTCGTGGGCAAGCGTGGTATTCGCGGCCTAGAGTTAGGTGCGAACCTATACTGCACAATCGCCTCCTCCAAAGTCCTCCTCAAATGCTCATTGGCTTGGAAGCTTACGTTGTTCGCACAATCCTCCTCGTCGGCACTGGGATCAACCCGCACCACCCTCAGCGCCTGGACAGATATCGGCACCAATATCGGTGAAGCAGCAGGCTGATCCCGCGTCGAATTAGTGGCAGAGCGAACAGGTAACGCTTCCTGGCGTAACCGATCAAGTACAGAGTCATCCAGCCGCTTGAGCCGCTGAATGGCCCGCACCTGATCCGATAATCGTTGTGCGGATACGACGATGGCTGGTTCAAGACTCTGAAACAGAGGTAGCATCCGGTCACGATACGCACATAAGTTGGTTCCCCCCTCTGTAGCCCCATAGTAAGCGCGCATGCAGTTTTCATTCATGGACTGTGTCCATCGCATGCGACGCACTATACCACCGGTAGCGGGAGCCGCACGCGGGGCAAGTTGTCCCGCAGGTTCCAAGCGTGCCGGTAGTGGCGGCCGCCCTCGTCGCGCAGGTGGTCGTGGCGGCGAGGTCGACGGCCCGCGCTCGTCACTCGACTCGCTAGTGTCGTCCGCAGTGGCGAAATTATCACCTGATGAGGATGGCGAGGAGCTGGCTGAGGCGGGCGAGGGTGTTAGTTGTGCGCTTATATGTTCCGCTGTTTTTTTAAGCCTTGATCTTGTTATCATTTCATTGTTTTCCTTCCTTGTATTTTTTTGATTATTTGCTGTCGTCAAAGTGACATAAATGTCGTGGTATAATTTTCAAGTTTATGTGCCAAATTCACTATTTTATTCATAATCTTATTCAATATTATTGTTTCTGCCATGGTTAAAAAGTTAAAATGTATTTATATTGTGAATTATTTAGGGTAAATATGATAACAATGAATATTGAAAAATTTTGATTAAAAAATCAAGACTATTAGTGTCAGCGGTTTTTTTTTTTTTTATTATTATTATTATTATTATGCTTTCATTTCACCATAGTGTTTTTTCACTCGAAGAGCAGCTAGGTTTAGCTTGCAACTGAGGAAGTTCCTCCACCTTACAAAGCGTGCAGGAAGGCAATTATTAATGTTGTGTTCCTGCGCGTGACTGTGTTACATGTGTGTGGTCGTCAGAGCTCACATGCAAAGAGGAAGGGTCTGCAACGCGTACGCGATGCCGCTTATTTGTCAACTTTGTGATAATAAAAAAATCCCTTACCTTAGATCCCAAAAGCTCAAATACAATTGATAACTTTATCAATTGTTGGAATAAAACCAATGTTAGGATACCGTAACGTCCTAATGCCTCTGTATTCTAAAACAAAAGTAATTTATAGCAATCATAAAAATATTTTTTTATAATAGTATTATTTTCACCATTTTCGAGCATTCCAGCAGTAAGATACATCCACTAACTTGATGAAATGCGTAATACAAGCAAATGTTTGTTCCAAAAGCATCTGAAGTTAGGTTCATAAAGCTGTAAAATTAAATAGTAAAAGTAATAAGTAAATAGTTTAAATTAAATTATTTGTAGGTATGTAATTAATAATGTGGATTCCGTAGTGAATATTATACGGGCCCAAATCTACAACTCCACCTAGCGTTGACCACTTGGTTACGATGGACGATACGTCCTACGCAAGAACTTGTGTATTAAAAAATTACTCACTCTTTTATCAACTTATGATAATTTATACTATCCTTTAAGAGTATCGTAACCTGTTCAGATTCCTCTTCAGTAAACATCAAAGGATTTTCAGTACTATTATTAGTGTATCGCTTTATTTCAGGTCTACGAAATGTTTTCAGATTGTATTTTAAAATCTTCAAATGTCCCCAAAGATGGAATACGATTATTGAAAGATAGAGGTCAAAAGTACAGAAAACAGAGCCAATGTCATAAGAAATTATAAAATTTGTGATACATATGATAAGGTAGCCAGTGAAATTATGTTGGTAGTCAAATGGTAACTTGAAATAGATTGAGTGCTCGTAAGTTTTATTAGCCGGTCTATCTGAACTAAACATTCCATGACTGTAGTTATTATATAAGGGTATCAAGTTAAACAAAACTGCACCAATAATCATTTGAGAGTACAGGAATAATACGAAGATTGTACATATTTTATCCACTTGAAAATATATCTGAAAGTTAAATCTAAAATAAATTTCAATTAAGCCAAAATCAAGCATAACTTAAGAATTATTTACGAATTAAATTTTAACCTTCATTGCGTAATCTGATTTATGTTTAAAGTATAACAGATGCATTTTAGTCACAAATTCCTTAGTTGTTTCTTTATAGTTTTTCATCCATGGCATAGTTAATCTTTGCTGAAGAAAAGAAATTGAATATCTAATATTTAACGGCGGGCAATAATTTTATTTTTAATTTTGGTTTTTAACATTCCGAAATAATATAATTTAATTATAAATTATTCGGTCCATAAATAACACATAAATTAATGATTACCAGGTACCTAAATATTTTAGGCTAACTGCTATAATTATTTAACCTAAGTAATATAATATAACAAATCTGAAAATATTATGTTTCTCGTTTTGATCGTTTTTAACAAATATTATGCTATGGACCGGAGAATAACCAAGCTTTCGCAGGTAAATCCGTGGAAATTATTAAAACATTGTATAAATATATGAGGAAATAGATCGGACGCAGGGGAAAAGTGGCATGCAAGACTTGAGTCAGTTTACTAAAGTGAGAAAAAAAAAGGTTCAATGAAATTAAATAAGAATATTTTTTATTTCATTAAGTCAATTTTAAGTCATTATTTATTTATTGAAGTATGTATTTTTATTCGAAAAATTCAGTAAAATGTTAATGAAATACTAATTATTTGTAATAATGAAATATTGTATGCCTAAGAGGTGAGACATAGTTGAACCCTAAAGAATGACATATAATGTATTTTGTACCTATGAACCATAATAAAAATACTTTGACTTTAAAAATTCACTCCGAAAACACCGTGCCACTTTTTCCCTACATATTAATAAAAACAAGTTTATTTTTGTGAACTTACGCAGCCAACACAAGTCATAAAAATTGTTATATAAGAATGTCCTAATTCAAAAAAACTTAGAACGTTTATATTTGTCTTCAAATACGCAATTTGAGCTAACAAACATATAGACCATAATATAAACAAAAATTTTGAGCTCCGTAAAGGCAAAAGCCTCTTTTTTATCCCCAATGCGGAGTATGGCCAGGCTCTCATTAAATGTAGAGCAAATCTTACTCGCTTCATATAAGTTAAGTCCATTGCTGAACGAATTTCTCTGGAAATATAAAAAAAAATATACACTTCAATCGGCCCAACCTAATGTAGGCACATTTGTAATTTTTTTCGTAATATTAATATTTTTTCTTCACTTAAAAGTACAATTTCAAAATTCCAGTAAGCGTCCGACCAACTGTCAAATTCACAGGAAAGGTTACCATGTTAGGAATACAGTGTTTATTGCACATAATTGGCAAGCGGGGGCGCGTGAATTATTTTTTCGTGCTTTGACCTTTGAAATCTTTAGAATTCATAAGAATAATATACTGTACAAGACAATTATAATCTACATTAAATGTCTAAGATCATACTTATTTGGATGAGGATTAATACTAAATAAGAGTAAAATATAGTGTCGCAAGTAACTTAAGCTCTTTTAATTAATGTTTTATTGAACTGTAAATCAACCGTAACAGACAGAGATATGCCATCATGATTTTACAAGTACTATACAATTTGCTAGTACATCAGTTGTATGTATCTCTTAGGTTTTATTATATAGGTAAAGAGTGTAGAGTTAACTGGTATACAGACAGACGCGTAGCGACATTATTTTATGCTACTAATGTAGAGATTATATCACTAGATCAGTTTCGTGAGATGTATTACTAGACCGTGCTCTTATCATACTTAGTTAAATTCCTAGTAAGATAGTTATGAACCGTCTTCATTGAACACTACTACCTAAATCCCTAGGGATATAAAATTTTCAATATCATTAAAAAATATATATGTTTAACCATTTTAACTATAAAATAATCTTACCTATGTTCTTTATTTGTCGACGCCATGATTATTTGTTATCAACCAACTGTTCTCTTTATTAGCAATTCCATATAAAATTTTATTTCACATTCTTAGGCAGTTCGTTATATAGGTATATAATTATTAGCAATTAAAATGTATATGAGGTCACATCGTATTTCTTCAAATGATTAAATTTAATTGAATAATTTTATAAATGCATAAATGTGTGCATAGAGTTTAATTAATAGTTAAATTTGTTCAATAAGTGAGCTCGTGGGTCGTGACTTTTTTAATATACTATAATTTTTTTTTTTTACTGAGTGAGTACAGTGAATGATAAGCAACTATATGTATAGCACGGGCACAGAGGAAGTAAAGACTTCCTCTGTGGCACGGGCGAGCGATGCGACGAGTTATGTCAATAGATGACAGCGGTCGGCCGATGTAACCCGAGCAATACCGAAAATAACCAAACAATGCACGTCTATATCAGATTAAGTCCTTAACGTAATTTGATTGAAGATATTTGCTTTATTGTGTTGAATATTTTTAAGATGAATTGTTGGTATATTTTTGTTTTTGTTGGTGTAATATGTAGGTAATATTCCGGATTTCAAATTTTAGAAACAAATACTTTTTTTTAAATTGGTGGGTTACAAAGAGGATACAAGTAGGTTAGTCCTAGTACTTAGGAAAGTCGTAGTTATTTCAAAACTGGTTTTGGGTTTATTGTTACTACATTGTTTTTTTTTTTTTATTTCTTGGGTGAAAAGTAATCATAAATAGAGTAATATTATAAATGCGAAAGTAACTATGTCTGTTACTTTTTCACGTCTAAACCACTGAATCACGATGAAATTTGACATGCAGATAGCCTATCCTATGGAGAAAGGCGGAGGCTACTTTTGATCGTGTAAAGGCGGGTGAAACCGCGGGGGACAGCTAGTATAATAATAAATTCTAAATACTTATATATAATAATTGCTCGTTTATACCTATTAATACTAGCTATTTCCCGCGGATTCCTGAATTTTCTGAGTCTGCAATATTTTATATTTATGCGAATAAATATAGCTGGTAATAGGTAACTTTACAAAATTGAAAAGTCAACTGAATTAAAATTTCAGAATTTATTATATTTAAGTAATTGTTCAGGACGGCTACAATAGACTTATCATTTATAAAATTATAGTTATAAGTTTAATTACAATTAATTAAGTTAGATAGTTATAAGTTACAGTAGACTTTATTCTATAATATACAATATTTACAACAAAAGGAACCTAAATCTAATTATTTACTAATTATTTATTTAATTAGTTACAGTTAGGAAACAAATACTTTTCCATTTGTAGTTTTATTACCCATAGTGATAATAGTTAGTTAAATAGAACATAGAATAAGTTATTTCACATCTTGTAGTTTTTAATAATAATAAACAAGTATAATTTAATTAGATAAGATAAGATAGTCCTAATAGGAACTGTGGATACAGGTAGTAGTATGTGCTTCTCCTTATCACCTAGGTATTAGTGGAAGGGAGAAGTACAAGCTGAGGATAATCCGGTACAGTAATAAAAGTCATTAAATGATGTATATTTTTCATAGTTTTCTAATCATCAATGGCTACAGTGCGAAGAAGCATGAAGTATGAAAATGAAGTTTTCAGGATCTGAAAATAAAATTTATATATATGTAAATAAAAATATGCACATGTTTTTATATAGATACCTCACAATACCAAGATGTATATGCATTTTAAGCAATATTAATTCTATCGTTGATTGAATGGTTGGATATCCGTAAAATAAACAACTTTTTAAAAAATTGTTAAACTTTCTTCAAACACAATTAAATTATTTTTTATGAATAAATAATAATAAAATTGATATGCTTTTTTACATCAAATAAAGCATAGAGCCGAATAAGAATTAAGATGAAAAAATAAGAATTTCCTTCTTTTTTGAAGGAGGTTAAAAAAAATAACCCTTACCGCAGCCATGGTCTGTACACCGACTGGTACAATATCTAAAGCTTTCAATTTTATTGGTTCTTGTATATTATAGAGGAAGAACAACACTATTTTTCTATTCTTTGTGTTCATGCATTCCCATGGTATGCCGTAGACTGCATCTTTGAGAGTTTCACTCTGTAATAAAAACAAAAACAATCTAGTGGCAATTATACGATACCGTACAACCACGTAAATTAAATAGGTATAAAATTATAAAAACATTAAATCTATATTAATCGCGGTTCTATTTATTGTATGATGCTTTCATTTCACCATAGTGTTTTTTCACTCGAAGAGCAGCTAGGTTTAGCTTGCAACTGGGGAAGTTCCTCCACCTTACAAAGCGTGCAGGAAGGCAATTATTAATGTTGTGTTCCTGCGCGTACTGTGTTACATGTGTGTGGTCGCCAGAGCTCACATGCAAAGAGGAAGGGTCTGCAACGCGTACGCGATGCCGCTTATTTGTCAACTTTGTGATAATAAAAAAAATCCCTTACCTTAGATCCCAAAAGCTCAAATACAATTGATAACTGTATCAATTGTTGGAATAGAATCAATGTTAGGATACCGTAACGTCCTAATGCCTCCGTATTCTAAAACCAAATTCATTTATAACAATCATAAAAATGATATAATTTATGTTTTAGTATTATTTTCACCATTTTCGAGCATTCCAGCAGTAAGATACATCCACTAACTTGATGAAATGCGTAATACAAGCAGGTGTTTGTTCCAAAAGCATCTGAAGTTAGGTTCATAAAGCTGTAAAATTATATAGTAAAAGTAATAATTAAATACCTAGTTATAATTAAATCATTTAGGTATGTAATTAATAATGTGGGTTCCATACCCAAAGGTGCTTAACGAAATTTACTAAACCTATAGGTTTAACCAGTCAGTTTGTTTAATTACCTGTCACAAAGCTGAAGTTATCGATAGATAGTGCCCAGTGGGTACTATATTTTATAGTTTTACTAGTATAAAAATTAAAATTATCTGACAATATAAAAAAAAACATACGAATGAATACTATACGAGCCCAAATGTACAACTCCACCTAGCGTTGACCACTTCGTTACGATGGGCGATACGTCCTACGCAAGAACTTGTCTATTAAAAAATTACTCACTCTTTTATCAACTTATGATAATTTATACTGTCCTTTAAGAATATCGTAACCTGTTCAGATTCCCCTTCTGTAAACATCAGAGGATTCTCAATACTATTATTAGTGTATCCTTTTATTTCAGGTCTACGAAAGGTTTTCAGATTGTATTTTAAAATCTTCAAATGTCCCCAAAGATGGAATACGATTATTGAAAGATAGAGGTCAAAAGTACAAAAAATAGACCCAGTGTCATAAGAAAGTATACAATTTGTGATAAATACGATAAGGTAGCCAGTGAAATTATGTTGGTAGTCAAATGGTAACTTGAAGTAGACTGAGTGCTCGTAAGTTTTATTAGCCGGTTTATTTGAACTAAACATTCCATGACTATAGTTATTATATAAGGGTGTCAAGTTAAACAAAACTGCACCAATAATCATTTGAGAGTACAGGAATAATACGAAGATTGTACATATTTTATCCACTTGAAGATATATCTGAAAATTAAATCTAAAATAAATGTCAATTAAGCCAAAATCAGCCATAACTTAAGTATTATTTACAAATTATTTTTAACCTTCATTGCATAATCTGAATTATGTTTAAAGTATAACAGATGCATTTTAGTCACAAATTCCTTAGTTGTTTCTTTATAACTTTTCATCAATGGCATAGTTAATCTTTGCTGAAGATAAGGAATTTAATATTTTAATAATATCTAATATTCATTATTTCTATTCAATGCAAACAAACAATCAAATCTTTCCTCTTTATAATATTAGTATAGAGTATTGATAAATCCGAAAATATGTTTGTTGGGTTGATCTTCTATCAATAGCATTCTATACATCGACGTGTTTTTTGGCACAAATATAGGTTATGGGCCGGAAAATAACTAAGCTTTCGCAGGTAAAATCGCGGGCCGGAAACTCAAGTTTATTTTTGTGTACTTACGCAGCCAACACAAGTCATAAAAATTGTTATATAAGAATGTCCTAACTCAAAAAAACTTAGAACGTTTATATTTGTTTTCAAATATGCAATTTGAGCTAACAAAGATATAGACCATAGTATAAACAAAAATTTAGAGCTCCGTAGAGGCAAAGGGCTCTTTTTTATCCCCAATGCGGAGTATGGCCAGGCTCCCATTAAATGTAGAGCAAATCTTAGTCGCTTCATATAAGTTAAGTCCATTGCTGAACGAATTTCCCTGGAAATATAAAAAAATATATTATATACATTTCCCGACACATCTATCGGCTCAACCGCAGGCACATTTTATTATTTTAATAAATATTATTATTAATATTTTTTCCTTAAAAGTACCCCTACAATGTAAAAAATCCAGTAAGCGTCCGATCAACTGGTTGTTAGGAATACAGTGATTGTAGGATTTGTGATATTTCGTAAATTTTATGAACTCAAAAAAACTATTAATGCTGAATATTTTGTTACATACAATTCTAATATAGAGATAAACCTATGGTATCACCCAGTTTTCGTTACGATGTCACTTACACCCGGTATAAGACTAGCGACCGGCCCGGCTTCACACGGGTATAATTACGAAAAAAAGAATGAAAAATTTAAACTGCCTTTGCATATAGAATTTCATCATAAAAATAAATAGTGTTTGCAGTAGTTTTGCCGGACAATCGACTGGCAATCGATGGTATCGATATTATTGATAGTATTGTGCTATTGATTACGATACTATCACATCGATCGGTGTCATTAATATCTTTGAGTTTTAAGCCTACCTTTCTACTACCCACCTACCTACTACATACCTACCTACTACCGACCTACTTAATTACTTACTACCTACCTACCTACTTACTACCAATCTACTTACCTACACCTACCTTCTACGATTTTTCTGCTACTGATTTTTCGTTACATATTATCCTAATCCTAACAAAAGGCATAGGCAGCAGGGGCGCGAGGAGAGCGGCCTGTGGCGGCCGAATGACTCCTGTCCGTGAATATTTTTTTCGCGTGCTTTTAACCTTTGATATCTTCTAAAGTATTAATTAGAATAATATACTGAAAAAGACAATTCTTATGTACATTAAATGTCAATAATGTACAATACAATCATACTTATTTGGATGAGGATTAATACTGAACAATAGTAAATAGCCCCAACTCCTGAACTTTGATGCGACTCATCTTTGTAATTTTCTATTTATTTGATAGAATACAAAATACGTATCCAATATTTTTTGATAACCAATCTGACGGACTAAACAGAATAATAATTTTTTACCCAGTCATAATCCCTAATAAGAATATAGCTAGTAGGTACATCGGTTTTAGGTATATATCTTAAGGTGTAGCCTACTTAAGCCATGTTAATTTTCTAATGTTATTTAGGTTTTATTATATAGGTAAATACATTATAGGCTTCGATTAACAATATCATAGATATCGATTTGTCACATACAAAATCCAAGCTAAAAGCTGTCCGCGTGAATATATACTTTTACAGTTGCATTTGTTTACTATCAAACGGAGATAAATGTTTTAAAACAGTTTTAAGTTCAACCTAATTACAACCTAGCAATAAAGTCACAAATCTTCAAAATATTATCTAATACTTACGATCATTCGAACTAAATAAATTAATGGAGTTAACTGGTATACACACAGACGCGTAGCGATTTTGTTTTATACTAATATAGAGATTATTCACTACATTAGTTTAGTGAGGTACAATACCTACTCAACTATGCTCGCATCATTCCTAACTATATCGCCTTTATTTAACTATCACTTACTAGGGATATCATTATATCACGCCTACAACTAATTATACATTTAGCGACAATTTTTCAATATCATTTAACCATTTTATTTTAACTATAAAATAATCTTACCTAAGTTGTTTATTCGTCGACGCCATTATTATTTGTTATCAACCAACTGAGTAATTTGTCTTCATTACTCACTCTATATTTAAAAATTTATTTCACATCCTTAGGCAGTTCGTTTATAGGTACCTATATAATTATTAGCAATTAAAAATGTATTGGAGGTCACATCGTACTTCTTCAAATGATTAATTTTAATTGAATAATTTTATAAGTGCATAGTTTTTTCATGGAGTTTAATTAATAGTTTTTGTTCAACAAGTGAGCAAAGTATTTTTTTGCTAGGAGTGCTGATTTTACATCCACGCTAGTTCGAGACTATTTTAGTATAGACTATTGTCGATTCTAATATAGACCTGATTACGAGCCGAAATAATTATAATAACTGCTCTCTTGTGAAACACACAACTTTTCACCTCAACCAACCAACGAGAAAACAATTAAGACAAAATTATTTAAATTTAGTTTTTATTTCATAGCCAAAAAGCTCCTACAACTCACTCACTCATCACTCACTGAGTGTTCTATCACTCAGGATTCGACACTATTTTTACTTTACGATAACGTGGCAACCCACCAAATGATAAATCTAATCTAATTAAAAATCAGAG
Organism: Tethea ocularis; assembly: GCA_963555595.1. Taxonomy (NCBI): domain Eukaryota; kingdom Metazoa; phylum Arthropoda; class Insecta; order Lepidoptera; family Drepanidae; genus Tethea; species Tethea ocularis. The sequence goes on along the minus strand of OY741971.1, from coordinate 5,184,833 downwards.
AATAGATAGATAGTTAAACCAGGTATATACCCGGTTTTGTGTTGATAAAATCGTAAAAGTAAAGTGTTTTTATAATAATTTAAAAATATATATTTTGATTAACATAAAGTCTTACTATTCATAATATTATTGTGCAAAAATAAACCAATGTTTCTATTACCAAATAAATTTGATTCGTATTCCTTTCCGTAATTAACGATATTTTATAAGAATAATAATGCTAGTTTTATATGCTATTTGACTATGCAGTACTTTTTGTACGCGTTTATTGCAAGAACGAGCTCCTGAGGGATCTTATGTTCCCGTGGAATAAAAAGCAGCCTATGTGTTAATCCAGGGTGTCAGCTACCTCCATACCTAGTTTTATCAAAATTGGACTAGCATTTGAGAATGAAGAAGTAATAAACATACAAACGTTTGCATTTATTGAGTGTCTTTTTATTCATTTTTAAGTGGTTTTATTACACTTTTAAGTTAAAAATGGATTTCCTATTTGAATTTAGAAGATTTTATGGGTATCATTGTTTGTTACGAAATGTGGCTTAAAATGATGTATACTAATAATAAAGCAGAAGAGTTTGTTTGTATGTTTGAACGCGTTAATCTCCGGAGTTACTGGTCCGATTCGAAAAATTGATTCACTGAAAGCTACATTATCCCCGAAGATTATAGGCTACTTTTTATCCCGGGGACGCGAGTGGAATCTCGGGGAACAGCTAGTCTATACTATCAATAAATCTGAAGAGTTTGTTTGTTTAAAAGCGTTAATCTCTGGATCTACCAGTCGGATTTGGAAAAATCTTTTTGCAATTTAAAGACCAATTATTATGGACGGTTATATACCATCACTTTACGGTATCTTAGGAGCGAGCAATAATAAAGCACAGGCGGCGAGAGATGCGACGCGGTATGTCAATGGATGACAGTGGTCGCCCGATGTAACCCGAGCAATACCGAAAAGAACCAAACTATGCACGTCTTTATCAGGTGAAGTCCTATACGCAATTTGTTTGATGATATTTGATTTACTGTGTTGAATATTTTTACCTTCAATTCTTGTAGATATTACGCATTTCATAGAAACAAATACTCTTTTTTTAATTGGTAGGTTACAAAGAGGATACAAGTAGGTTAGTCCGACTTAGGAAGGTGCTAGTTATTTCAAAACTGGTTTTGGGTTTATTGTTACTAAATTTGTTATTTTTTGTTTCTTGGGTGAGAACTTATGTAATATTATAGGTAAATTCGAAAGTAATTATGTCTGTTACCTTTTCACGCCTAAACCACTGAATCACGATGAAATTGGCACACAGATAGGATATGATATGAAGAAGGGCGTAGGCTACTTTTGATCGTGGTAAGGTGGGTGAAACCGCGGGGGACAGCTAGTGTATAATAAATTCTATATACATGCAGCATTGGATTTATACTAGTCTCGTTTATATTAACACTAGACACTACACAACACACTATTTCCCGCGGATTCCTGAATTTTCTGTCTGCAAGATTTTTTCATATTTATTCGAATAAAATAAATATAGCTTGGTAATAACTTTACAAAATTGAAGAGTCAACTGTCATTTATTATGTTTAAATAAAAGTCATTAAATGATGTATATTTTTCGTAGTTTTCTAATCATCAATAGCTACAGTGCGAAGAAGCATGAAGTATGAAAATGAAGTTTTCAGGATCTGAAAATAAAATTTATATGTATTTAAATCAAAGTATGCACGATAGATAAATCAAAGTATGCAAGATAACCCACAATACCTCGATGTAGGTACATACATTTAAAGTCAAGAATACGTAATAAAAAAAACAATTGTTGATTGACTAGTTGGATATCCGAAAAATACTCAACTTTTAAAAAACATGTTAAACCTCCTTCAAACACAATAACATTTTATTAATCGGTTCATAAGCAAAAAAAATATCCGCGAACAAACATTAAAAAAAAACATATTAATTACGAATTAAGAACCTCCGCCTTTTTTTGAAGGAGGTTAAAAAAATAATCCTTACCGCAGCCATGGTCTGTACACCGACTGGTACAATACCTAAAGCCTTCAATTTTATTGGTTCTTGTATATTATAGAGGTAGAACAACACAATTTTTCTATTCTTAGTGTTCATGCATTCCCATGGTATGCCGTAGACTGCATCTTTAAGAGTTTCACTCTGTAATAAAAACAAAAATAATCTTATGGCAATTATACGAGTACCTAGCTTACAACCACGTCAATTGAATAGGTACCTACTAAAATTATAATGACATTAAACCTGAATTAGTGAGTTTGCGCGCCAGAGAAAGCCGCAAAGGTAGCTTACCACCAAAGGGCCACCGGCCGCTTATTTGCGAACTTTGTAGTATAAAAAAATCCTTACCTTAGACCCCAAAAGCTCAAATACAATTGATAGTTGTATCAATTGTTGAAACATAATTAATGTTAGGATACCGTAACGTCCTAATGCCTCCGTATTCTAAAACAAAAGTAATTTATAGCAATCTAAATATTAAAATGTATTTATATAATAGTATTATTTTCACCATTTTCGAGCATTCCAGCAGTAAGATACATCCACTAACTTGATGAAATGCGTAATACAAGCAGATGTTTGTTCCAAAAGCATCTGAAGTTAGGTTCATAAAGCTGTAAAATTAAAATTGGAATTTTAAATAGTTGTTTTTTTTTTTTTGTGGGTATGGTTATTAATAATGTGGGTACCCAAAAATAGCTCAACGAAATTAACTCAACCTACCGGTTTAACCCATCAGTAAACAAACTGACGGATTGTCTGTCACACAGCTGTAGTCAGTACTATATTTCCTATTTTGACAAGTATAAAAATGAGAACTAGTTACATTATAAAAAAAAAAATACGAATGAATATTACACGAACCCAAGTGCACAAGTCCAACCTAGCGTTGACCACATCGTTACGACAGACGATACGTACTCCAGAACTTGTGCAACATTTAATTTACATACCTACCTATATAATAAAAAAAATACTCACTCTTTTATCAACTGATGATAATGTATACTGTCCTTTAAGAGTATCGTAACCTGTTCAGATTCCTCTTCAGTAAACATCAGAGGTTTTTCAATACTATTATTAATGTATCTTTCTATCTGTGGTCTACGGAAATTATCCAAATTGTATTTTAAAATCTTCAAGTGTCCCCAAAGATGAAATACGATGATTGACAAATAAAGGTCAAAAGTACAAAAAGTAGATCCAGTATCATAAGTAAGTATACAATTAGCGATAAATACTATAAGGTAGCCAGCAAAATTGTGTTGGTAGTCAAATGGTAACTTGTAATACACTGAGAGCTCGTAGGTCCCATTAGCCGGTCTATTTAAACTAAACATTCCAAGACTGTAGTTATTATATAAAGGTGTCAAGTTAAACAGAACTACACCAATAATCATTTGAGAGTAAAGGAATAACACGAAGATTGTACATATTTTATTTACTTGAAGATATACCTGAAAATTAAATCTAAAATAAATCTTAATCAATTATATCTTATATAATTATATCTCTTATATAATAAGTATTATTTAGAAATAAACTTCAACCTTCATTGCATAATCAGATTTTTTTTTAAAGTTTATCAGATGCATTTTAGTCACAAATTCCTTAGTTGTTTCTTTATATTTTTGCATCGATGGCATAGTTATTCTTTGCTGAAAAAAAGCAACTGAATATAATATCTAATATTTAACAACAGCAAGGTGGGTAAAAACAAAGTTAATTTTTAGAACGGAGTTCTCTATAGCACATTATCATTTGCCTCTCAGGGGCTAGACCAAAAAATGTGTAACTTAGTACCATTGAAATGTGTAACATGGGGTCTCGACGCTACAAAGAAAAATTAGCGTCCGTCAATTATTATTAGTACAGTTTTTCAGTTGTTTTAACGTCCTATAATTAGGTATTTATTCTTCTTATCCTTACATACACATGATAAGTATGTTTGTTGGTTTATTTTTATTTCATGTAGGTAGGAATGATGTAGAGTTGACGTGATTTTAAGAAAATAGGATAATAACTAGGCTTTACTTTGTATCCCCATTTTCCAAGTAAAAACGCGGGCCAAAAGCTAGTAAATCATTATATTTTATGAATAAATCTACCAATTTATGATAAAAAATAAATCTTGTACTTACGCAGCAAACACAAGTCATAAAAATTGTTATATAAGAATGTCCTAACTCAAAAAAGCTAAGAACGTTAATATTAGCCTTCACATATGCAATTTCAGTTATCAAACATGTAAACCATATTATGAACAAAAATTTTGAGTTCCGTAGAGGCAAAGAGCTCTTTTTTATCCCCAATGCGGAGTATGGCCAGGCTCCCATTAAATGTAGAGCAAATCTTAGTCGCTTCATATAAGTCAAGTCCATTGCTGAATGGATTTCACTGGAAATGTTGAAAAAAAAAATTGATTTACATTTAGCGACAACTTTTCAATATCATTATAATAAAATATACAGGGTGGAAATTTGAGACGGGTCAGTAAGGGCAGCTACCTTAAGGGTTGAAGCCACGCAAATATGGTCTTAGGAGACCATCTCTTATTTTTTGAGTTATTGCTATCGACATTTACAGATTTTGAAAAAAAAATACAGTCATCGAGAAATCGGCGATTTTTGAAAATATGTTTTATCAGCTTAATCAATCCTGTCTCCGACAAGGATCAAATAGCTCCATGGGGCTGAGTTAGGTTAGGGTATCAGAAATGTCACAAATCGAAAAAAACGATTCGCCACGCGTAGCTTCAAGCTGCCCTTACTGACCCGTCTCAAATTTCCACCCTGTAGGTATAAAGGTATGTTTAACCACAATGTTAATACCGTTGAGATTGTTTTAACTTTATAATAATCTTACCCGAGTTCGATATTTGTCGACGTCATGGTTATGTGTTATCAACCGACTGAGTAATTTATTTTCATTAGTCTTTTTATATAAAATTGTATTTTATGCAGTTTGTCTTACTTATATATAGGATCTAATATTATAAACGCGAAAGTAACTCTGTTTGTTTGTATGCATGTTGGTTTATTATCTTTTCACGCCACTTTTCCAAACTTTCAAACCACTGAACCGATCGCAGTTTTGGCACGCAGATAGTCTATGATACGAAAGACATAGGCTACTTTTTATCCCGGGAGTACAGTAGAGACAGCTAGATATATTATAAATGCGAAAGTTTGTGAGTGTGTTACGGCTGGACCAATTTTGATGAAATTAGCTGACACCCTGGATTAACACGTAGGCTTATTTTTATCCCTCGCAAAAGCGGGTGAAACTGCGGGGTGGTAAGCTAGTTATCATAATTATTAGCAATTAAAAATGTATTGGAGGTCACGTCGTATTTCTTCGATTGAATAATTCTTTAAGCGGATCAATTTTTTCATGAAGTTTAAATAAATTTGCCTTTATAAATTTGTTTTTATCAGTAAGATGGTACAATTTTAAATAGTGTAAACAAAACAAAATATTTTTATCAAAATTACATTCGCCATTTCACACCCAAAATTTCGTTCATTTACGTAAAAATACTTTTGTTGATTAATTACTAACACTTCCTAGCCGTTTTATCTACGCTTTTTTTAGAGATTACTTCACACACCCTACAGCTTATAAGTTGGCTCTGTGCGAAAAAAAAACGACAAAACAAATGTTCATAACATAAAATATATTCTATTGTACTAAAAAGGTACAATTCTTTGACATATTTATTTTTATAATAACTTAGGTAGGTATAACGTTTAAAAAGACTTGTCATGCTCCACAAAATTAACATTAGGTTAAAGTGGCTAATCTGCATAAAAAGTTTCAACATGTACTCTAATACACATGCTACCTATTTCAAAGATTTCTGAGAACTTATAATTAAAACGGTGACTATACAAAATATATACCCAAAGCTTTAATTAAGAAATCAGAATATTTTAAAACACATTTAATTACAGACGTAAGGTAGTATAAACCAATACTAGACATGGTTTTTTTTTTATTTTTTCGGTTTTGTAGTTTTTTAAAAGCTTTTACCGTTCACGTGTTTAAGGTTTCCAAAAAATATCTGACCAGACGTGTTTAGGGTAGTCCGGATGTACGCCAATTGTCTCCCTACAATTCACAAAATCAAGCATATCTCCCTATTTTACTATGAAACCTACATATATATTAATTCACGCAATACTGTCAGTATAATGTACCTAAGACCCTTTTTTGTTTACTTACTAGTTTTCAATATAAATTCGAAAGTCTACTAGTGTCTAATATAAATACGGATAAACATAATCAATATTATCTTCAAAATTAATTGAGGTCACAAGGAACCGGCGGGCGGGGAGCTTTTTCCGTCAACGTTAGCTTAGCCATACAAAGAGGGAACGCTGCCAGCCTTCTGGGAACCTTGCCGTTGATTGGCAGCAGCGGCCGCCTTGAGGAATTTTTTTATATATAGTTTGTATATTTGTTGTAAATATTATATACCCCTTCGGGTATACGAGTACATAATAATTATAGAGTAGTAATGGCCTTCCCACGTCAGCGTGGGAAGGCCCCTCTCAAGGTGGACCGGACCGATGATGTTGTGAAGGTCACGGGAAACCGCTGGATGCGGGTAGCGCAAGACCGGCCATCGTGGAGATCCTTGGGGAGGCTTTTGTCCAGCAGTGGACGTCTTTCGGCTAACATAATGATGATGACTCGTATATATGTAGCATACATAAATGGATACTATATAAGTGTATACATGCGTGTATACTATATACCTAGAAGTGTAGAAATAAAATAATACCTACTTTAAAAACAATACTTACTACCTACAGTGCCAGTTATTTAATCACTTTAGTTAGTTTAAAGCCATCATTATTGAGAAGTTCTATCTAGGTAAATTAATAATATTATTCAGACATGGTTTGGGTGGTTGACCCGGCCCAAAGAATTTTAGTAACTGAAAAGGCTATTTGAAATTACGCGGCTGTGGTTAAGCTTTCATCGCAACGTTTTATATCCAGCTTTTCTAAAGGCATTTATTTAATTGGCAACTAAAACCTTTTTATTGAAATAGGTACAAATATTAGGGTGGGTAGAGCAACGGTTTTTCTAGCAAAAGACAGTTTTGACAGACAATTTAACGATAAGGTTAGATGGTGCAACCTACCCTTAATATAATTAAATGGAATTTATTTTAGTCTTAGTGAGCACTAAAGGTACTCTTAATTCAACCCTTTTTAGCTTCCGCACGTTTCTAGGATAAATACTAGCCTATGATCTTCTTCATATCATAGGCTATCTGCGTGCCAAATAGGCTACTTTTTATCCCGGTAAAACATAAGATGCCTCGGACACGTGAGTGAAACCGCGGGGCGGAAGCTATTCGATAATATAAATGCATCGCCCGCCACCCGTGATGAATGTTGGACGTGGGAGGGTGCAAGGGTGTCAGCACATGTGGCGTCCCATACCAGCATATGTATATATGCACTTGAAATATATACATTTTTATTTGATAATTTGCTCTTTTTAGGGTTCCGTACCTCAAAAGGAAAAAGCGGAACCCTTATAGGATCACTTTGTTGTCCGTCTGTCTGTCTGTCGGTGTGTCAAGACCCTTTTTTTCAGAAACGCTTGGAGGTATCAAGCTGAAACTCATATCAAATAATCAGGTCTACTGTCCCTTGGAGCTGTGAAAATCAAACTTCTAAACCAACGCAATCAAGAGATACAGCTGTTTATGCTCTAAATTTCGACACTCGCAAGGCAATCAAAGTTATTTAAGATAATAGGCGAAAATTTATAATTCTCTCCTCCTCTCCCAATCTCCGTAACTACTGGACCAAAATTTATGAAAACAGATTTTTTTTTTTACCTATAGATTATAGGAAAACGTCTATGATATTTAGAGTAACATAGAAAATTACGGAACCCTTGGTGCGCGAATCAGACTAGCACTTGTCCGGTTTTTTTTGAAATTTATTTACTTACTCATAAATTGCCGGTACTATCACACTAAAATTATTATGAACGACAAACGCACAGATGCAGTTTAGACAAACTTTACTTGTATATCGTTCTTTCTATTAGTGAAAACCTTATTGAAATTCGTTGCGTCGTTGAAAAAAAGTAGGAAGAATACCTACTTGTAAACAGAAACTGGCATAGACAGACTGCGACTTTGTTTTATACTATTTAGAGAACTAGAAATTAGAGAAGTAGGTATAAAATATTGCTAATGAGATTAAAAACAAGAATCAGTTTCCTTTGAGTTATTAAATTAAATGTGTAATTATTACGATTATTAGTCCTCAAGATGTTTTGCTCCATAATATTAATGAATGCTTAAACTAAGTACCTCCTAGAGTTGGGTGTTCAAAATATTTAATACTAGCTTCCGCCCCGCGGTTTTACTCGCGTTCCCGAGATATTTTTTGTTTACCTGAAATAAAAAGTAGCCTATTGTTATTTCTGGGTATGATCTACCTCTGTGCCAAGTTTCATCAAAATCCGATTAGTAGTTTTTTTGTGAAATAGTAACAAACATCCATACATAGAGATCAACTACGATAACATAGGGTGCCCCTCCATAGCTCAAAACGTTTGAAATGCATTTGTGAAAGTATTTACAGACTCACTACGCATGTGTGGGTACTGATACGGCCGTCAAACAAAAACAAATGCATTACTTAGTATGGCCATAGGTGTGAGCATTTTTTATCTCAGCGATCAACTGCATATTTTCATACAAATAAATCCGCTCGGTCATTTTATTCTGATTTTTTCTCCGCCAAAAAAGTGAGACATCAGCATTAATCAGGACGATCATCATGACTACGGCAGCGAGCAGCGCAGACAAAAGCAATATCAGGCGATATAAGCTAAATATGAGCCAATATAAATCGCAGCTTACACGTGCTTCAAAATATGCAGCTGAGCAAAAAGAGCAAGTTTTAATTGACCCAGAAGGCATTAAAGTCCGTATCGAATAACTTCAGAGGGGCTTACAAATTTATAAAATAGTTTCGCTTGACATGATGATCCTGAGTGGTGAAGAATGTGTTGAGGAAGATGATGTTGAAGAACGATACTACAGCGTGGTTTCTGAATTGCGAGGCCTGCTGCGGGCGGACGACATCCGGAAGGGGAAAGGTTGACACCCATAGCATCGTACATCATCATCCCAACAGACTTCCAATCCTGGATATTCCATCTTTCGACGGCAAGGACATCACGCAATTTACAGCCTCCTCAACATATTTATCGCAGTGGTGGAAAAAGATGAAGTTTTGGTACCGGTCAAAAAACTAATATACATACGAATTTTTTTAAAAGGTGATGTATTAATGTTAAATTGATGGATTACCATTAGTTGAGGAATCTTATAATCAAACTCTGGAGTTAATTAAAAAAAGGTATGATAATAAGTGCTTGATCATAACACATCATGTTAATAGACGCGTTTTACCTGAAATAAAACGCATAGTAATGCTTACCTTATTTGAAACTTTATATACGAGATATGGCGCTCTCTAGTTTTCTGCTTCATCTTACCTTCCTTTTCTACCCTATATTGCCGTCTCACTCGCACATTCCCGCCATCCAGGCAGAGCCGCGTGCTTGAGCCGCGCAGTCTCTGATCATTGAGTCGAGAATACCAGGCAGAATTTGAAGTTAAAGTTTCAAATAAGGTAAGTATTTAATATGCGTTTTATTTCAGGTAAAACGCGTCTATTAAACACTTGACCGTTATTTGAAACTTTATATACGAGACTTGTTTGTTATCGCCTGGTGGAAGTGGATGCCAATGTGATCTTATGCTTAGCACGGTAAGACGGTACTAATAGCATAAAAAGATACGCGGTAGGCCTGTGAATTGTCCAGTTTAGGACCTACCTGCATGTGCAGACTATAAAGTACGAGTCCGTTTTAAGGTATTATGAGGCAAGGTAAGGTACAGGTAAGTACCAACAAATAGAAAAACAAGATGTGCGAGGTAATAAGTAATTTTATTTATAAACTATAACCCAAAATTTTTATGACAAGATTCATCAGAAGAAATTTCTTGAGATTATTATAAAATCATTGAACCTCATAGAAATACATTCGAACTAAGGTGTGGCGGACGATGACGTAAATTTAGGTAAAATGTATAAATAGAAATATTGTTTTAATTTGGTTTATCAATATGTTTCTTTTATGTGTTTTTGGGTTATTTCCCGCAGTTTATAGTAAGTAAGATTATGTTTTTGTGTAAGCTAATTGTTTGTATTGTATATGTGTATAACCATCTAACCCGATAGAACAGGGATTTGGGAGAAATTAAGCTTTTCAATTAAAAATGTATATCTTTTTTGAGAATTTATGTATGAACTGTATAATAACTTTAAGATAGATTAAGCTGGTATCGACAACGTGAATTCATTTGAAAGACCTAATTGCAGGCAATGTTTAAGGATAAAATCACTTTTGTAGCGATACTAGATCACAAGTAAATTATGTAAATAATGAAAATCTATAAGACATTTGAACAATGTTAGAGAACAAAATAATTATTATAATGCATGGCTCTCGATACGGTAAGACCGAAGTCTTGAACGGACATCAGTGTCTTTAGTATTTAATTCGAATATTCAGTTGAGTAGAATTCACGCATAAAAACAGGAAATTGTATCAAGTCGGCCAGTGATCACGTGTGTAATAAATAAGTGATTATGATACAAAGTTATATGCAAATATAGTATACAGTCCATTTAAACAAAGTGTTTTTATTGAGGGGAAAAGTACCTGGGTAGTTGGGTTATCGACACTGCAAAGGAACAGTCGAAGCTCACGAGCTGGGAACCCCACAAATTGGTACTTCGAAGCCGGATTTGATCAGCTCGAAGAAAGTGACCATCAGCACAAACCGGTTAAACACGTGATTAAGATACAAAGTTTTGTATCTAGTCGGCCAGTGATCACGTGTTCAAGCCAACCGGATTTGTCAGGGAAATGGGGCATCAGATCCTTGGGTTCCACCACGATTTGGTGTGACAGGATCAGAACCGGGACCAACACCGCATAGGTGCGCCGAGATCGTCGAGGGAAGAACACCGAATGGTGCGACGAGTTCGTCGGCACATCGCCGAGTGAAGAACACCGAACGGTGCAACAAGTTCGTCTCGAGATCGCCGAACGAGCGAAGAGGACGACGCAACATCACCCAACGGTGCGACGATTTGCTCTCGAGACGCCCAGTGAAGAGGTCGTCGTGTGAAAAACACCGAACGGTGCACCGAGTACGACGCAACATCGCGACGAGATCATCTCAAGAGAAGCAAGAGTTTGTTACCTACGTCGTTAAGCGTGTGACAAACTCGTCTCGACACATAAGTGTCATTAAACAAGTGGTGAATTCGTTTTCTCTATCCCACACGAGTAACGAATTCATCGCAGTATCAAAGAACGTGCGAAGAGGACGACGCAACATCACCCAACGGTGCGACGAATCGTCTCAAGAAGCAAGCTTGTCGAGTTTGTTACCTACGTCGTTAAGCGTGTGACAAACTCGTCTCGACACATGTGTCATTAAACAAGTGGTGAATTCGTTTTCTCTATCCCACACGAGTAACGAATTCATCGCAGTATCAAAGAACGTGCGAAGAGGACGACGCAACATCACCCAACGGTGCGACCATAAGAAAAACGTTTAGGCAGATTTGCCGCGGCTCTTGAACGCCGGTCACCTAACGGTGCCAAACGATCGGTGTCTCGAGTCTTTATGTAAGTTGCGTCTCACCACGTTAGATAGATAAGAAGTAGATGTCGACATCTCAAATTTAAACTCAAGTTAAATCTCAATTAAAGCCTCAATCTCAAGTTCAAACTTAAATTCATTCTCAAGCTCGATCTCGGGCTCGATCTCAAGTGCGATCTCAAGCTCGATCTCAAGTGCGATCTCAAGCTCGATCTCAAGTGCGATCTCAAGCTCAATCTCAAGTGCGATCTCAAAAAACTTATTTTGAGTAGTTTTTTTAGTACATTGCAAAAAAGGCATTAGTGCCATAAGATGTCGACGTCTAGAAGCCCAGTCCGCACTCGTCAAGCGGCTGAGAGGCGACGCCATGAGAAGCCCCCCGCGTCCCCGTCTGAGTTAGACGTGCCCGTGAATCCGCAGCTCAGTCACGCGCGCCACGCGAGGAGTGAATCCGACGTAACCTATAAGTTCTCGACTGAACCGTCACCACCCGCGATCGACATGATACCACGTCGTACGCGTTTGTCTACGCTCCGCGCTACAGACAGAGGATCGCGCGCTTCGTCCGTGCGTTCTCAGCGATCTTCCGCCAGCACTTCAACGCGTCTCAGGTTAGCTGAACTGGAGGCGGACGAAAGATTAGCAGAGATTCATACAAATCTCATCAAAGAGAGACAAGCAGCAGAAGCAGCAGCAACAGCAATAGAAGCAAAAGCAGAAACAGCAGCAGCAGAAGCAGCAGCAGCAGCAGCAGCAGCGGCAGCAACAGCAGCAGCAGCAGCAGCAGCAGCAGCATCAGCAAAAGCAGCAGCCGCAGCAGAGATACGGCGAATTAAAGATTGCACTGAATTGGCTGAGATTCAGGCAAAACTCGTTGAAAAGAGACTTGCTGTTAATGTAGCCACGATACAAGAAGAATCGGGCAGTATATGCGACCACGAGACTGTAGACACAGAACGTAAAGTCGATGACTGGATTCGGCATAGCGCTGTACGGAGGGAGCTCGAAGAGCCCGAACGTGTCGGTACAGAAAACCATGAAAAGTACCGCTCACCATCACGAGAAAAGGCTACAGATCCGCCTCCTCCGATTGTATCGAATCGTGATACAATGAGGACTGCGGATCCAACTCCTGCGATTGCGCCAAATTGTGTCATAACGGAGACACCACGTCGTCCTAGATCACCAACGCCGACACGATCAAAAGACCGAGCGATTGATCGACTAGCAGATGCCCTGGGACAAATGAACAAAGGTAGACCGATACCCAGACGTACGCCAGATTTGCCTATCTTTAGCGGCGCCAGAGGGGAATGGTTATCATTTAAAGCGGCCATGATGGAATCTGTTAGCCTCTACGGTTTCACACCAGCAGAAAATCTAGCTAGACTCAGGACATGCTTACGAGGAGAAGCACGTGAAGCAGTTTCGTCATTAATGTATGCAGCGACCGATTCAACAATAATCATGGAAACATTAGAACAATGTTTTGGTCGTCCAGAGATGATCATCAATTATGCGTTTGACGAAATAAAGAAGTTGCCGCGACAAGGCGGAACATCTGACGAACAAAACAAGTTTGCCATCAAGTTGCAAAACATCGTGACGATGATAAACTGTGTTGATAATAAAAGGTATCTACAAAATCCAATGATTATGCAGTCAGTTGTAGAAAAAATTAGCCCATTCCTCAAATCAAAATGGTACGATTATGCAGATGGATGTGTGTCTAAGTCAGAACCAGAAATCATTACATTGTCCCGATTCTGTATGCGTGAAGCGAAACACGCCATAAAATATTCATACGATTCCAAGAATACGTCGGAAACCATACGTGCTGTACCGAAACAGGAACCCCGAAAGCAGGCATTGAATCGTAGCCACAGAGCTCCCGTGTATGCTACAACAGAGACGCTACCGAAAAAGAGCGAGTGTCACTGTTGCGGAGCCGAACATGAAACAACGAAATGCGCTAAGCTCGTGGCTATGTCCGTGGATCAACGATGGGAATGGGTAAAGGAAGCACACGTCTGTTTCCAGTGTATAAATAATAAGCACAGAAGGATCATATGTAAAGCGAAGAAATGTGGAGTGGATGAGTGCCGTCAATCACATCATGCGCTACTACACGCACCAAAGAGTAAGGAATCATCAAGCGAACCGACTCAGAATAATCATTCCGTGAATGCGGCTACAGCAAGTAACACCAATTACCAAGTGCTAATGAAAGTGTGTCCTATTGTAGTTAAGACACAGAACGGCCAGGAATTAAACACGTAGGTACGCGTTATTCGATGAGGCGTCAACTATAACACTGATCGACGAAGAGATTGCCGGGATGATCGGAGCAGAAGGCCCGACCAGAGCGTTACATATCCACGGAGTCATGTCGAGTCAGAGAGTTTTGAATAGCCAGAATACGAGCATCGAGTTACGCGGAAAAGGCCAAAAGGACTTTCATACGATTAAAGCACGGACGGTTAAGAATTTACAATTGACCAGTCAGGTGATGAAGCCCGACATATTAAAATATAAGCATCTAAGTACGCTTAGACCAGAGGACGTATGTTATGAGTATGCCAGACCGCGCATACTCATCGGTGCCGATCACTGGGAATTGATAGTGACGCGAAAGTTATTGTGCGGAAGAAAAGGTCAACCAGCTGCGTCACTCACACAATTGGGTTGGGTAATACATGGATCTATACCCAGAAGCGTTATTATGACAGATGAAGATGATACAGTGTTACACGTGCGAACAGCTCAGGAGATCCAGAAGAACTCAGTAGCGAATGAACGAGACGAGGACCTGAGTAAACTCGTCAAGAAACATTTCGATATTGACGCGCTAGGGGTTTCCATGAAAAGAAAGCCTATCGCAAAGGATGAACGCGCTAAGGAAATCTTCAATAACACGGCTAAGCAAGTGAATGGTCGTTTTGAAGTGGGACTACCTTGGGCGGATGATGAGGTAGTGTTACCACCAAGCTACAACATGGCTATGAGCCGGCTACGCGGCATCGAAAAGAAAATGGACAGATCACCGTCGTTTAAAGAAGCATACACAGCACAGGTGAACGGACTGCTGGAGAAGGGATATGCAGAACGATGTCAAAAAGACCACACAGAAGACAAGTGCATGTGGTATCTGCCCCATTTTGCAGTAGTTAATCCAAACAAACCCGGCAAAGTTAGGATGGTATTCGATGCAGCCGCACGCACCAGTGGAACGTGCCTTAACGATGCGCTGCTCGATGGACCGGACCTTTTGCAAACATTGTGCGGTGTTTTGTTTCGGTTCAGAAAGAAACCGATTGCTGTAACAGCAGACATACGGGAAATGTTCCTCCAGATAAAGATCAAACCTGAGGACCGCGTAGCACAACATTTCCTGTGGCGAGGAGATAACCGCGCAGACCCACCACAGACATACGTGATGACATCTATGATATTTGGTGCTCGAAGTTCACCCTTTATGGCGCATAGCGTGCGAGATAGGAATGCGACAGATCACAGGGATACACATCCGCTCGCATTCCACGCTATAACGCAGAATCATTATATGGATGACTGGTTGGCCAGCTTTAATTCAGAAGAAACAGCAGAACGAACAATAGCTGAAGTGCAACAAGTACATGCCAAAATAGGATTTGAACTGGCGGGATGGAACTCTAACTGCCCTAGGCTGTTAGCACATATCCCAGAAAAGAACAGAGCGCAAGCACCAAAGGAACTCGGGGCAAACGTACACGAGTACGGGAAAACGCTAGGAATCCTATGGATTCCCGGAACGGACGAATTGGCATTTAATACCGCCATGCCTCGTGTTCCCGAAGAGGTGAAACATGGCAATCGCACGCCAACAAAACGGGAAGCGCTAGGGGCAGTTATGTCCATTTTTGACCCACTAGGGTTACTTAGCCCATTTACCATTGCCGCCAAAATCATGTTGCAGGGACTTTGGAAACAGAAAGTGGGATGGGATGATCCGTTACCACTGGAGGAAGCAACCGTGTTTAAAGAATGGTTAGACGATCTGACATTCATAAGCGACCTCCGTTTGCCACGTTGCTACAGTTACGACAAAAGTGTTCGTATACAACTGCACGTGTTTTGTGATGCGAGTGAACAAGCATTCGCTACAGTAGCGTATTGGCGTTACGAATATGAAAATGGGGAAGTTGGCGTCGTGCTGGTGGCCGGTAAGGCCAAGGTTGCGCCTATGAAGCCGCAGAGTATTCCAAGAATGGAGCTGCAGGCTAGTCTGATAGGCGCACGACTAGCAAATGAGATTCTAAACCATCATCACGATAAGATAAAGCCCGAGGTTATCTTGTGGAGTGACTCTAAAACCGCTCTACATTGGATCAGAAATGACTCCACTAGATATACTCCATATGTGGCACACCGATTGAGTGAAATCGCAGAGTTGACGTGTGTTGACCAGTGGAGGTGGGTACCTACGGCACACAATGTGGCCGATGATGCAACCCGTCCAGGCAACACACGATTGCAAAGCGGAGATCGCTGGTTTACGGGCCCAACTTTTTTGTTTGAGTCGGAAGACCGTTGGCCGAAAGAAATCGACACATGTCTAGAGCAACGCGAAGTAGTAGAGGCACATACAAGTACGGGACGTTGATGTGCGGACGCGAGGGTATTTTCTGACGGCCAGTTAGGTGTCTCATCGTCCTCCCAAATTATAATGAAGGCTGCGAAGATCTGCGCCGGAGGGAGAATGTGGCGGACGATGACGTAAATTTAGGTAAAATGTATAAATAGAAATATTGTTTTAATTTGGTTTATCAATATGTTTCTTTTATGTGTTTTTGGGTTATTTCCCGCAGTTTATAGTAAGTAAGATTATGTTTTTGTGTAAGCTAATTGTTTGTATTGTATATGTGTATAACCATCTAACCCGATAGAACAGGGATTTGGGAGAAATTAAGCTTTTCAATTAAAAATGTATATCTTTTTTGAGAATTTATGTATGAACTGTATAATAACTTTAAGATAGATTAAGCTGGTATCGACAACGTGAATTCATTTGAAAGACCTAATTGCAGGCAATGTTTAAGGATAAAATCACTTTTGTAGCGATACTAGATCACAAGTAAATTATGTAAATAATGAAAATCTATAAGACATTTGAACAATGTTAGAGAACAAAATAATTATTATAATGCATGGCTCTCGATACGGTAAGACCGAAGTCTTGAACGGACATCAGTGTCTTTAGTATTTAATTCGAATATTCAGTTGAGTAGAATTCACGCATAAAAACAGGAAATTGTATCAAGTCGGCCAGTGATCACGTGTGTAATAAATAAGTGATTATGATACAAAGTTATATGCAAATATAGTATACAGTCCATTTAAACAAAGTGTTTTTATTGAGGGGAAAAGTACCTGGGTAGTTGGGTTATCGACACTGCAAAGGAACAGTCGAAGCTCACGAGCTGGGAACCCCACATAAGGTAAAGAAAATAAACATGTCAATACTGAAAAAGTCACATTCAAGTTATAATCACACAATGTTTAAGTAATTCTCAATTAAGTAATATTCATTTGTAGGAACTTTTTTATTAGCTATTGCTGTCTGACAATACCGTCAGATCCAATAACTACGTAACAAGAACTCTTTAAATGGGTCAGATCAACTTTGAGCTGCGATTGAGCGTATGTTACCCGATGCATTAATTTTAATTCCACATCACTATTCAAGATGTAACTTCGTATGGATAAATATGTGTGTTATTGATTAATCTCACTTTTCGTATAAATATCAACAATGTATTCAAGAAACCGAATCAAGGTTCTTATTCCTTCGAATAGATCATTCTTTCCAACCTGATTGTTTGTAACCAGAATTTAAAGATTTAGTTGTAGCTAAAGCATAACATGATTATTATTTTATACGGTACGGTCTAAATGCTTGTTTTTTTCTTATTTTTAAAAATCTTATTTGGATGAGGATTAATACTGAATAAAAGTAAATAGTGTCGCAAAAAACTTTAGCTCTTTTAATTAATGTTTTATTCAAACTGTAAGTAACCGTAACAGACAGAGATATGCCATCATGATTTTACAAGTACTATAAAATTAGCTAATACCTACATCAGTTTTATGTATCTCTTAGGTTTTATTATATAGGTAAATACCTACAAATATAGATATATAATTATAAACTTTTCATGAGAAATTATGGTGGTGTAGGCGTGGTGTAAGAGTTAACTGGTATACAGACAGACGCGTAGCGACTTTATTTATACTACTAATGTAGAGATTATTTCACTAGATTAGTTTCGTGAGATGTATTACTAGACCGTGCTCTTATCATACTTAGTTAAATTCCTAGTAAGATAGTTATGAACAGTTTTCATTTAACACTATCACTTATATCCCTAGGGATATCTAATTTTCAATATCATTAAAAAATATATATGTTTAACCATTTGAACCATAAAATAATCTTAACTAAGTTCTTTATTCGTTGACGCCATGATTATTTCTTATCAACCAACTGTTCTCTTTATTAGCAATTCCATGTAACATTTTATTTCACATGCTTAGGCAGTTTATCTATTATATAAAAGAGTAGCGGTTTTTTGGGTAAACATCCCCCTGCCTACACCGCTGAACCGATTAATGTGAAATTTGGCATGTGCATAGATTTTGTCACGTAGACCCCATTTAAGAAGCGATTTTTCGAAATTCCTTTCCGCAGTGGTGGAAACGGGCCCTTTGTGCGATTTTAAGAATCTTAATATCTCTGGAACCATAAGGTCTAGGAGTCTGAAATTTTTAATATAGCTTTTTCAGTAAAAAATATTAGATATGGGTGCGAGCGTTTCTCAAACTTTTGTCTATGGGAGGAAAATTTAAAAAAATAAGGGATTTGCTTTGTTTCCGTTAAACCTTGATAACTTTGTGAGTTTGAATGTTACAAAATTTATATTGTAGGTAGTTTAATAATACTGCTAAAATATATTTTCGGCGTTTCTCAAACTTTTTTTCTTCGAGGAAGATATTACTGATGGAAATTATGCATTTTTCAAACTCTTATATCTCTGCAACGGCTGAAGATAGGTAAATTAAATTTCGTATACGCGTTATGCTATACAAATACTACAAATTTAAATTTGATGTTTGTCAAAGTTTTGCCCATAGACAAAGTAAAAATGTTGAAAATTTACTTTTAACATCCTGTTTTTCTCAGTTAATATTCATAGCAGAAGCTTGATTTTTGGAATATAAGCTTTTACAGTATTTGTTTTGAAATGTACTGTTAAGTTTCTCAAACTTTCTATGCGGCATAAAGTTATAAAGGGTGAAATATTTTTTGCACTTTAATATTTTTGTAATGGCTCAAGCTAGGGACCTTAAATTTGGAATATAAACTATTTAATAAAATTGAAACAATATTCAAACCAGTGTTTCTCAAATTTTTCATAGATGTCAATTTTATGACACCTTAAATTATTTTCTATCAACCTGTATAACGGAAGTACAATACAACTGAGAAGCATGATTTTTTGGAAATAAGCTACTCTTAGCAAGCACTATAAGAATCCTAAAGCATTTTGCAATACTATTTAGCAATGAAATGTTATAGAGGGTGGAAAATTTTATTTTTGACTTTTAGTATTTTTGCAATTACTTAAGCTAGGGTTCCAAAATGTTAAATGTAGACTATGTAACATAAATGTAACAACATGCAAATCAATAATTAAAAAAAAAATGATCATAGACTATTTAATGACCTTTTTAATTTTTTTTTATCAACCTGTATAACGCAAGAACTATTTAACTAAGAAGCATGATTTTTTGGAAATAAGCTACCTATAGCAAGCACTATAAGAATCCTAAAGCATTTTGCAATACTATTTAGCAATGAAATGTTATAGAGGGCGGAAATTTTTATTTTGGCCCCTTAATATTTTTGCAATTACATGAGCTAGGGATCAAAAATTTTGGGTATAGACAATGTAACATAATTGTAACAATATGCACATTAATAATTTTAAACTTTTTAATCATAGACAATTTTATGACATTTTTAATTTTTTTTCATCAACCTGTATAACGCTTTTCCTATTGATTTAAGAACCACGAATTTCTGGTTATAAGCTACCCATAGCGAGAACTATAAGAATCCTAAAGCATTTTGTAATACTATTTAGCAATGCAATGTTATAGAGGGTGAAATATTTCATTTTTGCCCTTTAATATTTTTGCAATTACTTGAGCAAAAGATCCAAAATTTTGAATATAGACTAATTAACACAAATGTAACAACATAGAGATCAAAATTATTCTAAATTTTAGTCATAGATATTTATATGATTTTTTAAAAAAGTTTATCAGACTGTATAAAGCTACTCTATTCATATAAGTACCATATTTTATGAATTTAAGCTATCATATAGCATGCATTGTTTATAGCAAACTGAGAACCCTTCCACTCACAGTATTGTTCAACTTTCATGCCAAAATAAAGTAACAAAGCTTTAAATTTTCTTGAATATCTCTAACAAGTGATCTAAAATTATAATACTTAGCATTTAGTTTATATAAAATAACTAGCTATTCCCTGCGGTTTCGTTCGCGGGTTTATAAGTAGCTTATAACCTTCGGGGATAATGTAGCTTCCCATTAGTGAAACAATTTTTCGAATCGGACCAATAACTCCGGAGATTAGCGCGTTCAAACTCTTCAGCTTTATTATTACTACCTATAGAGAGATTAAGTTTTCACCCAAGAAATAGAAATAAGAATACTAACGGAAAAATTGACCTACATATTATTTGGTTGGTTAAATTGAGTACGGGGTGTTCATGAACTCTAATGCGGGTGAAACCGCTGGGCGAAAGCTAGTTATATATATAATTACTAGCTTTTGCCCAGCGGTTTCACCCGCATTAGAGTTCATGAACACCCCGTACTCAATTTAACCAACCAAATAATATGTAGGTCAATTTTTCCGTTAGTATTCTCATACCTTGAGAACCACAGTACAGATTATGAAGCGCTTTTCAAACATAGGTATCCTCTTAGGTTCAGGTTCCTAGATGAAGGTTTTAGGCTATTTAATATCCAGGGATATGTAGGTATAGTTGTTCTGTGACGATTGAATGCTACATACCTAAATATATTATGCACGTGGAGTTCAGTTTTCACGTCTAAATACTGGTTAAAAATTACAATCCATTAAATACCTAAGTTTTTGTTACCTACATTAAAAAAAACAGTCAAAGGTTCAGAGCCATACAGCCTTCTTATAGTTGTATGTATATTGAATTATTTATGTGTTCGCTATCGTTTTTTTTTATAAGTTTCGGATGGTATGAAGGAGATAAAGGTTTTTCTTTCTTCTTTCTTTCTAAACGTTCAAACAGTGTTTAATGAAAATTGGCAGAGAGAGTAGACCTGTGACATAAGAATGTAGGTATTTGTATTCCAGGACTTGTGAGAAACTAAGGACAGCTTCTTAAATGATACAATACAGGTTGATGCAAAATTTTCAAGATCTACCAACATAAACCTATCCATGATTAATCTATACTAATAATAATCTATCTATCTAAACTATAATAAAACTGAAGAGTTTGTTTGTTTGAACGCGCTAATCTCTGGATCTACCAGTCGGATTTGGAAAAATATTTTTGCAATTGAAAATCCAATTAGTAAGGAAGGTTATAGATAGAACATAGGCCATAATAACATCACGCTAGGATCCTTAGGAGCCGAGCAATAATAAAAAGAACGCTAAGCGGGGAGCATATATAGCACGGCAGAGCGATGCGACGCGGCGCCCGATGTAACCCGAGCAATACCGAAAAGAACCGAACTATGCACGACTTTACTTCTCCATACGTAATTTGTTTGATGATTCATAAAATTAAATGCTTTACTGCGTTAAATATATTTAAGATGAATTGTTGTAGATATTACGGATTTCATAGAAACAAAAACTACTTAGGTAGGTCCTAATTATTTCAAAATTGGTTTTGGGTTTATTTTTACTAAACTTGTTTTTTTTTTATTTCTTGGGTGAGAACTTATCTATCTATAGGTACTAATAATAAAGCTGAGAGTTTATTTGAACGCATTAATCTCCGGAGTTATTGGTCCGATTCGAAAAATTGTTGCACTAATAGGAAGCTAAATTATTGCCGAAGGTTATTATAGGCTACTTTTAATCCCGGGAACGCCAGTAAAACCGCGGGGAACAGCTAGTTATTTTATATAAACTAAATTGATTTTAGAAATTTTAGATCACTTGTTTGAGATATTGAAGAAAATTTAAAGCTTTGTTACTTTATTTTGGCATGAAAGTTGAACAATACTGTGAGTGGAAGGGTTAGTTTGCTATAAACAATGCTTGCTATGGGATAGCTTAAATTCATAAAATATGGTATTTATATGAATAGAGTAGCTTTATAAAGTCTGATGAACTTTTTTTAAAACTGATATAAATATCTATGACTAAAATTTTGAATAATTTTGATTTCTATGTTGTTACATTTGTGTTATTTAGTCTTTATTCAAAATTTTGGATCATTTGCTCAAGTAATTGCAAAAATATTAAAGGGCAAAAATGAAATATTTCACCCTCTATAACATTTTATTGCTAAATAGTATTACAAAATGCTTTAGGATTCTTATAGTGCTCGCTATGGGTAGCTTATAACCAGAAATTTGTGGTTCTTAAATGAATAGGAAAAGCGTTATACAGGTTGATGAAAAAAATTTAAAAATGTCATAAAATAGTCTATGATTAAATAGTTTGAAATTATTGATGTGCATGTTTTTACAATTATGTTACATGGCCTACAACCAAAATTTTAGATCCCTAGCTCAAGTAATTGCAAAAATATTATGGTGCCAAAATACAATTTTCCGCCCTCTATAACATTTCATTGCTAAATAGTAGTGCAAAATGATTTAGGATTCTTATAGTGCTTGCTATAGGTAGCTTATTTCCAAAAAATCATGCTTCTTAGTTGAACATATCATGAGTTATACAGGTTGATAAAAAAAAATTAAAAAGTTCATAAAATTGTCTATGATTAAAAAAAATAAAATTATTGATTTGCATGTTGTTAAATTTGTGTTACATGGATTACACCCAAAATTTTAGATCCCTAGCTCAACTAATTGCAAAAATGTTAAGGAGACAAAATAAAATTTTCCACCCTCTATAACATTTCATAGGTAGCTTATTTTCCAAATCATGCTTCTTAGTTGAATAGTTCTTGCGTTATTCAGATTCATAGAAAATAATTTAAGGTGTCATAAAATTGACAACTATGAAAAATTTGAGAAACACTGGTTTGAATATTGTTCCAATTGTATTTATTAGTTAATGTTCCAAATTTGAGGTCCCTAGCTTGAGCCATTACAAAAATATTAAAGTGCAAAAATTTGATATTTCACCCTTTATAACTTTATAAATTTTGAGAAACTTGACAGTACATTTCGAAATAAATACTGTAGAAAGCTTATATTCCAAAAATCAAGCTTCTGCTATGAATATTAACTTAGAAAAACAGGATGTTAAAAGTAAATTTTCAACATTTTTACTTTGTCTATGGGCAAAACTTTGACAAACATCAAATTGAAATTTGCAGTATTTTTATAGTATAACGCGTATACGAAATTTCATTTGCCTATCTTCAGCCGTTGCAGAGATATAAGAGTTTGAAAAATGCATAATTTCCATCGGTTATATCTGCCTCGAAGAAAAAAAATTCGAGAAACGCCGAAAATACATTTTAGCAGTATTATTAAACTACTTACACTATAAATTTTGAGTTTGTAGCATTCAAACTCACAAAGTTATCAAGGTTTAACGGAAACAAAGCAAATCCCTTATTTTTTTAAATTTTCCTGCCATAGACAAAAGTTTGAGAAACGCTCGCACCCATATCTAATATTTTTTACTGAAAAAGCTACATTAAAAATTTCAGACTCCTGGACCTTATGGTTCCAGAGATATTAAGATTCTTAAAATCGCACAAAGGGCCCGTTTCCACCACTGCGGAAAGGATTTTCGAAAAATCGCTTCTTAAATGGGGTCTACGTGACAAAATCTATGCACATGCCAAATTTCACATTAATCGGTTCAGCGGTGTAGGCAGGGGGATGTTTACCCAAAAAACCGCTACTCTTTTATATATATAGATTAGCAATTAATAATAATCATTCATAAGTGCCTGTGAAGGTCTATTTGAATAAATAATATTTCATTTCATTTCATTTCATTAAAAATGTATATGAAGTCACATCGTATTTCTTCAAATGATTAATTTTAATTAAATAATTTTATAAATGCATAAATGTGTCCATAGAGTTAAATTAATAGTTAAATTTGTTCAATAAGTGAGCAAAGTATTTTTTTGTTAACAGTAAATGACTTTAAATCACGCTAGGTCGTGACTTTTTTAATATACTATAATATATTTTTTGAAAACTGAGAGTACAGTGAATGTTTAAGCGGGAAGCAAGTACATAGCACGGGCACAGAGGAAGTAAAGACTTCCTCTGTGGCACGGGCGAGCGATGCGACGTATTGTCAATAGATGACAGCGGTCGCCCGATGTAACCCGAGCAATACCAAAAAGAACCGAACTATGCACGTCTACGTCTATTTCCCGCGGATTCCGGATTTTTCTGAGTCTGCACTATTTTATATTTATACGAATAAAATAAATAAGTATAGCTGGTTACAAGAAAATTTAAAAGTCAACTGAATTGAAATTTCAGAATTTATTATGTTTAAGTAATAAAAGTCATTAAATGATGTATATTTTTCGTATTTTTCTAATCATCAATAGCTACAGTGCGAAGAAGCATGAAGTATGAAAATGAAGTTTTCAGGATCTGAAAATAAAATTTGTATAAGTATATGTAAATCAAAATAAGCACGTGTTTTATATAGATAGCTCACAATACCACGATGTATATGCATTTAAAGTCAATAGTAGAAGTAATAAAAGAAACTTAAATTAGCTTTCAAGCAATAAGCCTACTAATTCAATCGTTGATTGACTGGATATCCGAAAAATAATCAACTTTAAACCTTCAAACCCATTAAACTAAAATCCACCTTGGAGCTATACAGAACCCAAAGCAAAAAAGTTATCCGTAAACAAACATTTAAAAAAACATATACTCATACGAATTAGGAACCTCCTCCTTCTTTTTTGAAGGAGGTTAAAAAATTAACCCTTACCGCAGCCATGGTCTGTACACCGACTGGTACAATACCTAAAGCCTTTAATTTTATTGGTTCTTGTATATTATAGAGGTAAAACAACACTATTTTTCTATTCTTTGTGTTCATGCATTCCCATGGTATGCCGTAGACTGCATCTTTAAGAGTTTCACTCTGTAATAGAAACAAAAACGATCTAGTGGCAATTATACGAGTATCTACCTTACAACTAGTGAGTTTCATAGGCCAAGCCGCAAAGGTAGCTTACCACCTAAAGGCCACCGGCCGCTTATTTACGAACTTTGTGATATAAAAAAAAAACCTTTACCTTAGATCCCAAAAGCTCAAATACAATTGATAACTGTATCAATTGTTGGAATAACATCAATGTTAGGATACCGTAACGTCCTAATGCCTCCGTATTCTAAAACAAAATGAAATTTATATCAATCATGAGTTTATTTCATGATGACATTTTTATTATTATTTTTTTTTTCTTTATCGAATATTAGTTTTACGTTTAATTATAATTTTGTAAATGTTTAATTTTGCATGCCATTTAATATGGCGAATTGTGCTGACCATCTACAAATTTTATTATCAACTTACTACGCATGTACACACGGCCACAGATCAAGCGACAATGCGACAAAGTGGTACACACGTACCACATTTCTGCTAATAAATGAACCTGAATCTATGAAAATAATAAAAAAAAAAATAGTATTATTTTCACCATTTTCGAGCATTCCAGCAGTAAGATACAACCACTAACTTGATGAAATGCGTAATACAAGCAGATGTTTGTTCCAAAAGCATCTGAAGTTAGGTTCATAAAGCTGTAAAATTAAAATTGCAATTTTAAATAGTAGAAATTAATTTATTTGTAGATATGTTATTAATAATGTGGGTACCCAAAGGTGTTCAACGAAATTTACGCAACCTACAGGTTTAACCCATCAGTTTGTTTAATTGTCTGTCACACAGTTGTAGTCAGTACTATGTTTCCTATTTTGACAAGTATAAAAATTAGAACTAGTAAAAATTAAAAAAAAAAAACTTAACGAATGAATATTATACGAACCCAAGTGCACAAGTCTAACTAGCGTTGACCACGTCGATACGACGACGATACGTACAAGTTCTTGAGAACTTGTCCGACATTTAATTTACATACCTATCTATTTAATAAAAATACTCACTCTTTTATCAACTGATGATAATTTATACTGTCCTTTAAGAGTATCGTAACCTGCTCAGATTCCTCTTCAGTAAACATCAGAGGTTTTTCAATACTATTATTAGTGTATCTTTTTATCTGTGGTCTATGGAAATTATCCAAATTGTATTTTAAAATCTTCAAGTGTCCCCAAAGATGAAATACGATGATTGACAAATAAAGGTCAAAAGTACAAAAAGTAGATCCAGTATCATAAGTAAGTATACAGTTAGCGATAAATACTATAAGGTAGCCAGTGAAATTATGTTGGTAGTCAAATGGTAACTTGTAATACACTGAGAGCTCGTAGGTCCCATTAGCTGGTCTATTTGAACTAAACATTCCATGACTGTAGTTATTATATAAAGGTATCAAGTTAAACAGAACTATACAAATAATCATTTGAAAGTAAAGGAATAACACGAAGATTCTACATATTTTATCTACTTGAAGATATACCTGAAAATTAAATCTAAAATAAATGTAAATCAAGCACAACTTAGGTAAGTATTATTTACAAACAAACTTCAACCTTCATTGCGTAATCAGATTTTTGTTTAAAGTTTATCAGATGCATTTTAGTCACAAATTCCTTAGTTGCTTCTTTATATTTTTTCATTGATGGCATAGTTATTCTTTGCTGAAAAAAAGCAACTGAATATAATATCTAATATTTAACTACAACAAGGTGGAACAAGGTGGTCTAATATCATTATTCATTATGGTCTCATTAACTGGACAATGATCGACGCTACTGACGCTACAAGGAAAATTTTGCGTCCATCAATTATAAGTAGACTCTCTTTCAGTTGTTTTATATGAACAACTGAAAGAGGTTTCAATGCCAAATAATAAAAAAAAATCGTGTACTTACGCAGCAAACGCAAGTCATAAAAATTGTTATATAAGAATGTCCTAACTCAAAAAAGCTAAGAACGTTAATATTAGCCTTCACATATGCAATTTCAGTTATCAAACATGTAAACCATATTATGAACAAAAATTTTGAGTTCCGTAGAGGCAAAGAGCTCTTTTTTATCCCCAATGCGGAGTATGGCCAGGCTCCCATTAAATGTAGAGCAAATCTTAGTCGCTTCATATAAGTTAAGTCCATTGCTGAATGGATTTCCCTGGAAATATTGAAAAAATAAAACTACATATACATTTAGCGAAAACTTTTCAATATGATTATAAAAAATTATATGTTAATAGCGTTGAGATTGTTTTAACTTTATAATAATCTTACCCGAGTTCGATATTTGTCGACGC
The DNA here is from genome assembly GCA_963555595.1 of Tethea ocularis. Lineage (NCBI taxonomy): Eukaryota > Metazoa > Arthropoda > Insecta > Lepidoptera > Drepanidae > Tethea > Tethea ocularis. Next base: position 5,157,364 of record OY741971.1, on the reverse strand, counting down.
CATAGTTATGTGTTATCAACCGACTGAGTAATTTCTCTTCATTAGTCTTTTTATATAAAATTGTATTTTACTTGCTTATACAGTTTGTCCTACTTATCTATAGGTACTAATATTATAAATGCGAAAGTAACTCTGTTTGTTTGTTACCTTTTCACGCCTAAACCACTGAACCGATTGCAATGAAATTTGGTACGCCGATAGTCTATGATATGGAAGGACATAGGATACTTTTTATCCCGGGAATGCGGGTGAAACCGCGGGGGACAGTTAGTAATATTATAAATGCGAATGTTTGTGAGTATGTTTTTTACTACTTCACGTTCAAACGTCTGGACCAATTTTGATGAAATTTGGTATGGAGGTAGCTGACACCCTAGATTAACACATATAGGCTACTTTTTATCCCTCGGAAAAGCGGGTGAAACCGCGGGGTGGAAAGCTAGTTATCATAATAATTATTAGCAATTAAAAATGTATTGGAAGTCACGTCGTGTTTTTTCGATTGATTAATTTTAATTGAATAATTTTATAAGTGGATCTATTTCTTCATGAAGTTTAAATAAATTTGCCTGTACTAATAAATTTATTTGATAAAAATAAATTTAGTGAGTTTTGCACAATGAATATTTTATAATTACCTAACATTATTAAATGAAATTTATTTTAGTTTTATTGAGTAGGTACTACAGGTACTCTTAATAGGCTAGATGACAGTGTCAAAAATAAATGACCAAACACTAACCAATGCATAAAACGTCTGAAAACACGCGGAAACATCAAATATGTTGTACATTTAATGCTTTCTATGATTTTTAATTACTAGTAGAACCACTAAGAGTAGATCATTTGATGCTATGAAACGATGACGTCATAGCTTAGTATTTCATACAATATTCCATGTAACCGATCGTTTTGACATTTATTAAAGAGTAGCTGATTTGATAAGTCAGTCATCTACCGTATTCAAGCCTTTATAGCTTTCGCGCGTTCACAGGATAAAAAGTAGCCTATGTTCTTCTTTTTATTCCGGGAAAACATAAGACGATTTCACCCCCGGAGACGCGGAGGAATACGCGGGGTGGAAGCAAGTCGATAATATAAATGCATTGATACCTAATATGCACTTGAAATATATATTTTTATTAATTTATACTTTATTCTATAATATGCAATATTTGCAATTATTTACAACAAATATACAAACTAAATATAAAAAATATCCTCGAGGTGGCTGCTGCTGCCGATCAATGGCAAGGTTCCCAGAAGGCTGGCAGCGTTCCCTCTTTGGATGGCCAAGCTAACGCGTTGGCGGAAAAAACTCCCCCCCGCTAGACCCCTGTGATCTTAATTAATTTTGAAGATAATGTTCGAGAAAATTGGCGAGCCTCGGACCCCCAAGGACCCATGGTCTCGACCGCAAAAGGCAAAAATAAATAATTTGGGCCAATAGGAGCGAATTTTTTTAAATAAACAGAAACTGAGAGAGGCAGACTGCGACTTTGTTTTATGAATTAGAAATTAGAGAAGTACATATAAAATATTGCTAATGAGATTAAAAACAAGAATCAGTTTTCTTTGAGTTATAAAATTTTATGTATAATTATTACTTTCCTCAAGTTGTATTGCTTCATAATATTTATGAATTAACTAAGTAGGTACTTACTGGAGTTGAGCTATTCAAAATACTACTTTCCGCCCCGTGGTTTCACCCGCGTTCCCGAGATATTTTATGTTTTCCCGGGATGAGAGTACGGTTTGGCGGTTTCATATATGTATTATAACATTGAATGTATGACAGCATATCATAACATTGAAGACCTGTGACGTAATTTCCTCCTGTAAATAAGTCCATGGGATAGTCTGGCCATATATACAAATTGTTATGAAACCGCCATACTCATTAAACCAAGGTGTAAAGTTAGTAAAGTCAGGGCTTAGTGGCTTGGCTTTTCCTGTGATCTGATATTTTTTTTACAGCGAAAGCGTTAGGAGCTTGTTTGGCTGGCAATTTTACATGAAATGTTTTTGGTAGGATCTCATTCATTTTTGTAAGGTGCCCTCTATAATGTATTTAAAGGTAAACTATACTACATTATACTACTAGGAATTCTCGGGAAGGAACTAATTTTACTATTTTTATAGACAGATTCGCCCCCCCCCCACTCCTTTATGGAGGTGGGAGGGTAAAAGTTTAAGATTTTTTAATATTTCTGTTTTTTGTATATAAATCCTGGGCTCCATAACAAATTTCAGTTTTCTAGGACATGGGAAGTACCCTATTTTTACTAGTTCTGTATACAATTGACTTGACGAAAGGCCCATACTTACCTACACTTATCCCCTAATTTAAAGGGTTCAGGGATGATTTTTTTAAACCTGGAACACGTATTTTTTAATTTATAATAAGAAGTCTGTGTATAGTTTTCAGATCTCTAGCATGAAATTAAGTTGTATGGGAAATCCTATACATACTTCCATCCCCTAATTTAAAAGTTGGGGGGTGATTTAATAAAAATCCTGAAATAGGTATTTTATTATTTATAACAAGGAGTCCCTATATCAATTTTCAGACCTCTAGCATCAAAATTTGCGGAAGTCTCATACAAACTTCCATCCCCTAATTTAAAGGGTGGGAGGTGTTTACTAAAAAACCTGAAACAGGTATTTTATTATTTACTAGCTGTTCCCCGCGGTTTCACTCGCGTTCCCGGGATAAAAAGTAGCCTATAACCTTTGGGAATAATGTAGCGTCTTATTAGTTAAATAAATTTTCAAATCGGACTAGTAACTCCGGAGATTAGCGCGTTCAAACAAACAAACTCTCCAGCTTTATTATTAGTATAGATAAGTATAGATAACAAGGAGTCTCTATATCAATTTTCAGACATCTAGCTTCAAAATTTCCGGAAGTCTCATACAAACTTTCATCCCCTAATTTAAAGGGTGGGAGGTGTTTACTAAAAAACCTGAAACAGGTATTTTATTATTTACTAGCTGTTCCCCGCGGTTTCACTCGCGTTCCCGGGATACTAAAAATCCTGGGGGGAGATTTACTAAAAATCCTGAAATAGTTGTCTTATTATTTATAACAAAGAGTGCCTATATCAATTTTCAGACCTCTAGAATCAAAATTTCCGGAAGTCTCATACAAACTTCCATCCCCTAGTTTAAGGGGTTGGGGGGTGAAGTACATACCAAATTTCAGCTTTCTAGGGCTTTAAGAAGTACCCTAGAATTTTGATGATCATCATTGAGTGAGTCAGTCAGTCAGTGACGAAATTGGGGTATTTTAGATATCAATAAAATCTAAAGTATAAAAGCTATAGAACTGAAACTTTACATGTTTAATAAGTTCACTATTGACATCATATCCCGAGAATTTTGTTGATCTGGTATAATCGAAACCCAAGTTATGAGGGTTCAAAACAACGACGAAGCGCTTCGAGAAAAGGTAGGTAGTGCCCTTGCGCTTCGCTTGGCTCGTTTGGCGGGGGCACGACCGTGCCCCCAGATCTGGTAGAAAATGTAGACGCGACCTGCTACTGAACGAATAATTACACATAAAGAAACTCTTTCGTAAGGATGTGACTACAAAAAGTGGTCCCATGGCCACCAAGTCAGGATCTGATGATGAAATCCTAGAGAAATCGAGAGAACTCTTCAAATTTTATTCAAATATTTTTTATCCAAAGTTTAAACACTTAGATTGGATAAGGATTCCAATAAATGGTATATAATATTGTTTATTTTACATGATTTATGTAACGTGTCAAATATATACCTATACATACCTACATTTACTCCAAGGTTATTAATTAGTATAATAACAGTATAATAGTTAAATGTATTAGCTCCAATCATTGTAGGCGGCAAAATGGTATGGAGTACCTACATCAAATTCATAATTAACAAACCCAATGACATCTAAACAGACAATGAGAATATCTATTTACTTAATAAACATGTACTTACATACATGTCTATGTCAGAACAAAATGATATCATCATATTTAATTAACACGAGAGTAGGAATATGAATTAATAAATAATTAATGAACTCAGTACACCTTGAATTTGAAATTTTACTCAAATTTATACCAAAACATGCCATTGCTTTTTAACCATAAGTGAAGTAATATCAAGTACCTATATTAGTAAAATTATAACTTCAGTTTAGAATTAAGTAGGTAGTTTCTGTTTACACGTGTCTTTATACTATAAATTTCTTCTTATATCTTATATTACGCCGTGTTCAGACGACAAGGCATTAGGCCTGATAGGGCTTTAGTATGGATTATACTTGTTAAATCGAGTACCAGGGCTTCCAAACCACCAATCAAGTTCACCTAAAAATACCAGCGCCAAATACCATGGTTCAAAATACTATCAAAGTATTTTTTTTCTGCATAGAAAATTTATTCGTAATCTCTTATTACCCGAAGGGCAATCAAACAACCTGCGAGAATAAAATGGGGCAAATATAACTTAATTAACCGAATCTGTGGTAGAGTCAATCGCTAAAATTGTAACTATCGACAGACTTAAGTGCCTGAACTGAATAAATGAGTTTGAATTTTACTTGTAAATATTTTGTATTTTGTAAATACGGTAGTCTTAGAATAATAGTTTTTTTTTTAGTTGTTGTAAATATTTAATGTTGTATTACTACAATGTATATCCATACTATATTATTTACTTTAATATTTATGTTTAATATTATAAATGTGAAAGTGTGCGTGTGTGTTTGTATGTCTGTTTGTCCGTCTTTCACGGCAAAACGGAACGACGAATAGATGTGATTTTTTATGTGGAGATAGTTGAAGGGATGGAAAGTGACATAGGCTACTTTTTGACAATTTTTAACCCCCCACTTGCCTAAAATGGAGGGTGGAAGTTTGTATGGATCATTCCGCAGTTTTCAAGTTAGAAAGGTAGGTAGAGGTAGATAGGGGTAGGTAGAGGTAGTTAGGTCCCAGTTGTTAGGTCTCAGGGCAGGACAACGTCTGCCGGGTCAGCTAGTAGAGAAATAAGATTCTACCTCCAGAAACATTTATAAAAAAAACTCATATTATATCCGACAAATATAAAATAAAATATAACACGAATATACCACTATAATGTAGATCCCTACTCTTCAATCCTTTTTTCTCCAGTGCTAAATTAGGATTAATTTAGTGAACAGTGAAGAAAAAGGTTCTTTCCCTTTTTTGTACCTCAGAGGATAGGATTAGCAGAAACATTTCTAATTTATGGTTTTACATGAATCAAAGAAATTACGCTACGCAGTGAGTACATACAAATTAATTATTATAAAGATTCTACTTTATAATAATTAATTAAATAATGTTAACCAAGTACATTTAGTCACGATAATACTAAATAATAATGAAGGTAACATTATTATCCTTATTTTATACATCGCACGTGCTAGAAATGAGTATGAAATATTATTTGCTTTCATAAGGCTATTAATTTATATATTATGGGAAAAAACCGAGCAAGATTCTCGCCCACACCAGGAGGGTTTTGTGCTTTTGGGGTATGGAACCCTAAACAGTATTTTTTTTCCAATGAGTTTTTATTCTACTGCAATATTAAAACATTGGCTTGTGGATCTACATGTAATAAAAATAGAATTCCGGGATCTTCGACTTAAGTAATTAAAAAACATTTGGCATAAATAACTTGCATAAAATATACTTGTTATTTACTAAACGTGGTTATGTTTTTTGAACCTGTGGTGATTCAATATTGATGCTAATCTTATGTTTGCGTGATTCACTTCACACGTTTATGGTACCTACCTGCCTATTTTATTTTATTGTTGATATCAGGATTGCGAAACTTAATTAAAAATAATGACTAGTAGTTACTTATCTGAATCAAAAGCATTATGCGCACTTTTATATCTATTTTTTACCTAATCATTTCTATATAGTTTAGTCAAAATTAGCTTTTTACCTCGGTGTGAGAGATAATAAGCTGGAAACTTGTATACCTTCCTTCATGTTGGCGTTCTAAAAACTGTCTCAAAAGTTTGACAAAATCTCGTGTCTGCGACGTAAGTTAAAAGGTCAAATGTCACATAAATGGATTATCGCGATTATCTTGGTTTCTACAGCTCTTCTACAGGTCTTTATTCGCTCAATCGTTTTTGAGATAGAGGGCGGAGAGCCAAGTGTAGCCAAAGTTTTATAAATGTCTAGATTAGTTTCGGATTATTGTCCTGTTGGGCAAAAATCATCCTATATATTTTTTGCTCCTTAAGAACAATAGTATTATTTTCATAATAGTATTATTTTGTATAGTCATGGGTAGAATTTCGTATCTATTCAGTTTAATCTTAAAACAGATGACTTATTTAAAAAAATATTACTAATAGTTAAGTGCATAGTACCTATAGAAATTTTAGTTGGCAACCACACAATCGAAAAAAATTACGTGCGTTATAGAAATATTTAGTCTTTCATCTAACCTCAAATGATAGACTGATCTCTATGTTAAAATAAGTAGTCTAAATACTGCTGCTCTAAAGGGTAAATTTACTGAATTTTACGTAACGTAAGACTATCTGACTATCCTGTGATGACAAAAACATAAATCTTTGATAGATAGATAGGTACCAACAAAATCATTTTGTCAAAAATACAAAGGTATGTACCTACTTCTTTTCTTTTTTGACAAGCCAGTTGGCGCAGTTGGTTAAGACACCACCTATCACGCCGCTGGTCATGGGTTCGATTCCCATCCAGGACAAGCATTTGTGTGCATGAACATGTCTGTTTGTCCTGTGTCTGTGTATAATTAACTATATAAGTGTATATATTTACAAAAAAAAGTATTATATCAGTTATCAGGTTTCCATAGTACAAGCTTTGCTTAGTTTGGGACCGTGTATGAAGACTGTCCCAGGATATTTTTTTTTTTTCACTTACCGGCAACGGACGTAGGTATTAAAATTTATTAAAATGAACTTGCTTCTAGTTTATTTTAATAATTTTAGCTCTTTCGGCAACAAAGTGTGAACCAGCCTAGTCATTCAAAATAAAAACTCCCAGCTTCTGAAATATCAGGAACTTGATTTTAGAAGGGTTTAATAATAAATAGATAGGTACTTAGGTATATAAATAAAATTCAATTGTTAAAAAATACTACAGCTCATATAATCGAAGTTACACTTTCATTTCATCAACAATGATCACAAAAGTTTACTTTCTTTTGTTTACGCACCGCATAGAACATTCCATTGGCATACAACTTAAAACTTCAATACAATTAAAAGTAATAATTTAAAAATAACCTTTAATGGAGCCTTCATGTATATACTTATATTTACATTAAAATTCGCAAATACAACTTGTCTATTTACATAATTAAATTTTTACAATAATGTCTTAACGATTAAAATTTTTCTTTTAATATTTACAAAATTCTAATTTTTATCAATCTTAAACAACATTTTGGTCAATTCTTATCAATAAATGAATAGTGTTTTACTTAAGAAATTCAGCTAGGTAAATGTCACTTATTTGCAAAAGTGTTTGATATTATGATGAACATTAAAATTTGTCGATAAAAGCTGTAATTTTTATTAAAGTATATAATAAAGGAGTCCAAGTTGATGTTAGAAAATTATACCAAACACTTTTGATAATAATTTTATGTATATTATCTTAAATTATAAACTATAAAGCAATTATTCTTAGTGACTAGACGTTTAAAAATCTTCATAATGGGGACAATTTATTAGGCTACTGTTTACGTAAAGACTGAAATTTATAAGACTAGATGCCACTTTCAATAAGTATATATTGTGCGCTTAGTTATACATCAAAATTAATGAAGTAACTACAGAAATACAATATATTATTAAATTTTGAATTCAATGAGAAGAAAAATACCCACATAGGTACGTTGAAATAAGTATTTTAATAAAACACACTTTTAGTGTAGTTACCCAAACTATATTTATTACGCTTTAGAAACTAAAAGACTTCTTGTCTTAACACGACAATAGACCAGAACATAAACTCTACCTCGAAGCCCATATCTTGTAAAAGATTTTAAGTCGAATCGGTAGCCCATCTTCAAAAAATGTTTCACGCATTCCATTGAACTTCCATGCTCATATTACAGTCTTAGAATAAACCTGACTGGTTTATTACCTAAGATTACAGTAAATAAAAATAATAGCCACAGTCAGTTTACGGCTTTTGGTCTTATAAGGTCCGAGGGCATTTGATGTTAGGCTTTTAATGTGTAGGGGAAAGCAAGGCAAAACGGCACAGGAAGATAAAATGGAATAGTTTATTATCTTGAAAACTACTAACTCCATCTACTGGTTTCTTGGCAATATGTCAGTCACCCCTCCCGCACCATTGTTTTCATAACTAATCAAAAGGCAAAACGGTCTATTTCTCTTTTTCTGTTTCTTAAATAAAGCTGTCTATTATTTAAATAATAATATGTTTTTTTGCAAAACGGTCCATTTCTCTTTTTCTGTTTCTTAAATAAAGCTGTCTGTGTTTAAATATTATTTTTTTCTTTAAGTGTGCCGTTTTGCTTTGCTTTCCCCAAATAGTGTATGTTTTAATTTATCTCAGTGATGAATGAAAATAAGCCTATTAAAACAATACGTATATTGGATTAAAAAGAAGATTACTTTTAAAATAATGATATACCTATTTGAATTATTAAAATCAACTATGGTTGTAAAGTGGCAGTATTAAGTATTGACTGATAAAAGTATATTTAAAGGGGATTATTTTTTTTTATCAAAAACTTGACACGTCAACCATTACTTAATTAAGATTTGCAATCATATATTCATAAGTTGACATCAACATTTATTAATATCCAATTTTAGCATGTCTATGAATTAGAATTTTAAAATGGAATTCAATAATCAAATTTTATTGACATGTAAATTAAAGTTCCATTTATATTGAAACAAATTTGATTGTTTTTATTATACATACATATACGGAATTTTAATTGTTCGTTAATATTGATTATCTTTTTACTCTTAAAAAGTAGATTATAAATAGATTATTATGAATGATCAATGATAGTGTACCTACACAATTTTATGATTCACTTTGCGAACTTTTTATTGATGTAAAACTACATGGAAAATTAAAAAAGTTACAGAGCCCTAGAATTGTAACTAGAAAAAATGACAAAAAGAGAGCTTCTGACATTGTAATTAGGTGTTTAATCGTATAATTATTATTATGGTCTTTATTTTGACGTATCAAGTTTCTGAGTTATACCTACCTATGAATGTTGTGTAAGATTTTCGAGGTATGTTTATTTAGTTACAATATCTATAGAAACTTTTCAAAATTCTGTTTATGAAAATTGTAGGAAAAGTTAAGTGACCACCTTACAGTAGTAAAGTACTATATAGTATTTTTTAGTTGTTTATGATACTGTTGCATAATAGGGGTTATTAAATACGAGTGTGAGTTTAAGTACTGAGCCGTAGGCGAGGTTCTTAATAGTATCACACGAGTTTTTAATACCTAATTATGTGCAGTATCATACAGTACTTTATCTAAACTCATATAAATAATGTAATTTAAAGGTAAAAAATCGATAATATTTTGTCATAAGTTTTCATGATTATTCTTCATTGCTTTGACAAGCTTAATACCACACTCATATTTTAATAACCTCTATTATGCAACAGTATCATAAACTAATATTTTATATATTATCCAGGAAACATTATTTTCTACGTTATCTATAGGTATTTGTAGTTCTAATTATACTATTTGGTGTTTTGTATCATATTTTAATCGATTATGTTATAGGACTATTTTCTATCCTACATCATTAAATATATAAAACAAAACAAATTTAAATGTACCTATATCAACTCACAGAAAAAAATATTTTTTATATAGTAAAATAGAACAATTTAAGTTAGTACATAATTTATTTTAGATTAGTCAATAAATTCATGCAAGCTTCATGAAAAAAATATAATATTAATTTAATAATAATGTATAGGTAGTGAATTTTCTATCACGTTAGTACAAAACAACATACTTAATTATGTACCCAAATGCCTAATGTACGTTTTCAATTAATTAATGGATAACTGATAATATTTAAGAAGTCCTGTGAGTTGAAATAAATAAATAATAAAATAAATAAAAAACAGTAAATACCTATTTGAGATTCTCACAAAAAAAATATTCAGATGTTATTGTTGAATTTTGAGTTGGTAACTTATTCGTTTTACTTTCATTGTTAATAACTAAATCTATTCCTATCAGTTTATTTTTTGGTCTAGATATACTATAATTAGTAACGTTCTATGTATGTTTATTTTTATAAAAGTTTGCTGAAATTAACAAACAGGTTTTTATTAATTGTGTACCTACTGAGAAACCACAATAAAAGTCAAAATTAAATGTACATTTGTGATAAACTAAGTACTTGTTTTTTTCTCAATTTCATGTCAGAAGGGTGACAAGTCGGGTAGGTGATCCACCAGATGGTAAGTGGCTACCGCCATGGTCCTTAGCAATTTCTGTAGGATTATCCAATACATTACTGACCTTTACAAAGCGTAGCTAAGGCAACAGTGTATTTCCCGCAATACACCAGTAGGTGCTATGTGACTGATTTTTTACTTGGAGATGGTAGGCAATTAGCGATTAGTACCTACTAAGTACCACGTATCGATATCCTAACCTATCATTTTATGGTTTCCACACAATGTTTTCCTACACTAAAACACAAGCTCACTTTAGGATTAGTAGGATACGTACCTTCGTCACGTTATTTGACGTTACTACCAATAAGCTAGTGACCTAAAGGTTTTGGTTTTGAGGATGAAAAAGTCTGTGAATCTATGTATTTAAATATTTATTAATTTAATTCACTTCAATAGGAACTAGTGTAATAACCAGTTAATGAGAGTATGACTTGCGTCCAGAGGGTTCCGTACAAAAATATATATAATTAGAATACCTCAATTTTCGGTAATTATCCTTTATTGGCTTAATTTTATATAGTAAGCAAAGGTCGATGAGAAGTTTGTACCTATAGGTTTTTACGAGTGGGTTAGCGAGTTTAAAAAAATGAGATATAAATGTTCGTATCATTTTATGCCAATAGCTTAGAAGTTTGAATTTTGTACACTTATAAACGATCAAAGACTTGATATTAATTTCAGCGAAAGAGGGTCTTGGTAGATTGACAGATGATCGGATAATAAAGTGGTTCTATATGGGTTTATTTTATTCTTTCTGAGATATGGAAACCTATATTGACAATAGTCACTTATTGTACTACAACTGATTATGTAGAGTTTGAAAATCAGTATTCTCACATTTTACATGATTGGGTATAAATGTAATATTCAAGTGTTAAACTTAAATATTATGAAATAATTATAAATTAGGTAGTTTTAATTCATTTTGAAGGGAACGTTTAAAAATAAAATGTACAAACGAATTTGATCCCATCATATGAACTCGTCCAGCTACAAAAGTTTAGATTTTTCTCTAAATATTATGTTTTCAAATTTAGTTTACCTATTTACAAATCCATAGGTTAGTTTTATGATAATAAAACAGAATTATCGAATTTTTTTCGTAGTGTTTTAGGCACTATTTAGACAGCCATCAATCTTATGTCTTATACAAAGCTTTAATTAAATCTACCCTTAAAAAATGTTTACAATCTACATGTCAATAGGCAGGTAGTAACAATTAAACTTACCTATTACCTAAATGAAATGTTAGAGGACCTTCTCCGAAAAATGATATATGATAGTTCGATCATCATTGTTATTTTATTAACCAATAGAATTGCACAAATTTATGATCGAACTAGGTATCGAGTATCGTTATTCGGAGTAGGTACTCTGATTCGTGAAAGAACAAACCAAAAAATAACAAAGAAGTACTTACCTAATTTAAAAAAAAAAACATTATAAACAGTATTCATCCATAAAATATCTAAAATTTAAAGATAAAGTAAATATGACAGAAAAAAATAATATTATAACATTAAAGAATAAAAATCAAACGAATTTAATTTTTTTTATATTTGTAATAGGTATTGTTTTGAATTTATCCCTTACAATATTCGTCAATGTTCATATCATTATCAACTTATATCTTGATTTATGTGATGTTATACCAAAAATACAATAGTTACCTAATTATTTTGTATCATAAGGAACCAAAACGAATACTGATTGCTATTTACTGTAATGTGTACTATTCGTGTACATTATATTAAATGCCTATGCAGCGTAACTGCACGATATAAATGCAAACCATCTAAGTGTCCAACTATTTTAGTCACTATTTAATTTTTACTTTCAATTAATAAATCTATCCTTAAACATTAAAAAATCTTTTGAACCATTTTCTTCATATGACTAGATATTTTGGGATTTATAACGTTTCAAAAGATTTTTTATTGTAAAGGAACAAATAACTGTCAGTGGTATTCACAAAAACCTTAGTAAAAACACACGTAGTTTATAAAACAGTGTAACTTGGTTCCTTTAATATTGGATAAAACGTGAACAGATGTGTAGGTAATGCCCATCTAATTACCTATACTAACGCTGATAATGTATTCAAAATATAGTCTAACGTATTAGCTAAAGCGTCTATCAATAAAGCATTTTGTATAATCACAACAGCAAGTCATTTCCGCCTCATTTCATTCACTATCTAAACAATATCACTAGAGAACAGTCTGACACATCCGAAACTTTGGGGAACAGCGAAGAAAACTACGGCTGACCTTGTCTTGCACCGCGACGTGGTCCATTAGTATACCGGGAAAATAATTTTACTTCCTCATAAACAAAATCAGGATTTTTTAAATCATTTAGATTTTGTATTAATTTAATGGAATATCTATTTGAAATTACGAGAAGAGAGTTACGGAGTAACTCTCGTTTATTAATTTGACAATTTCAATGTTTTTATAGTGAACTAGATTTTCAATGTGAATTTAATAAATAAAATTTGATCAACTTTACCACTAACTGATAAACTTAAAGTAATTTTGATTTAAACATAATTAATAATTCGAAAATATCTTCGTTTTAAAAACGTTTCCAATTTGCAGAAAAGATTTTAATATCTAGTCTTCAAGACCTCATCATTTTCGAATCTCTGACTTTCAAAGTAAAATAAGTTTCCCGATAACCTTATTGGGGCGTAGCCATGATAAAGGGGGGGTCAGAGGACGGGCGCCGAGTTTCGTCGAGTTCAGCACAGGAGTTCGGAGTTGGAAGGCGGTACTCAGCTGGGTAGAGGTGGCCGAGACGCATGGGGCGCGGGGCTTGACGGCTGCGCCTGCACCGGTGTGGGCGAGTGGGCTGCCGTGCTCTCAGGAGCTGAGTGCGTTCGCCCAGCTGGCTGAAGAACTGGACTTGGAGGCCACGGATGTGATGCTGCTGGGACAGTCCTGAAATTTGCACAAACAAGTTTTAAATAAAGTTTGAAAAAGACTTAGGTCGGTCTGGCCTTGTAATAAGTATTCTGTATGCAGATTCAATTGAAAAGCAACAGTGAGACTTCATAATTCATTAAATTGTATTAGATTGATATCACTTTAGAAAATTGATCTTTGTTCTACAATATTTACAACCTTCTTCCATTTTAATTTCAAAATTCGTTTCGAGCAAAATGTTTTATTGGTTACCAACAAGTTTTAAAATAATTTACCTCGGAATGATATATGGATGGAGATTAAAAGCACAAAAATACATAAAAGTACCTAGCATAAGGAGTAACAGTAGATGAAGGCGGAGTAGGCACGGCAGCAGTGTCGGGATGGAGGAAGTTCCTCCGCTGTTCCGCTCTCTCCCAACACTGCTGTAAGCACCGAGCCACTACATCTGGTAAGGTGTTTACTTGTTCCTGAAATTTAATAAGTTTCACATTAACTTAACTGTTTTTAGGGTTCGTACCCAAAGGGTAAAACGAGACCCTATTACTAAGACTCCGCTGTCTGTCTGTCCGTCTGTCACCAGGCTGTATCTCATGAATCGTATAGTTAGAGAGTTGACATTTTTACAGATGATGTATTTCTGTTGCCGCCATAACAACAAATACTAATAAACAGAATAAAATCTCCCATACAACAAACGTGATTTTTTCAACCCATATCAATAAAACACAGTAAAATATTCCTATTAAAATTAAAAAAATATAAATAAATTAGTCTAACATTATAATACCTACACTTAAATGTAAGTCTAACTGAATACCTATTAGATTACTCGAGTACTAAATAGCTATTTCACCCCATTACAACGTTTTAGGATGCGAGTAAAAGCGGAGCTTTATGCTAAACTTCAGAATGTCATAACTTCGAAATGGTACTACTGAGGCTCCTGAAATTAATAATGATGATCACTCCGTATGATCCTCCGATGATCGATCCTACCTAAAGGTGGTTTTTGGCTTAGCCTTTTACCCATAATAGTTTTTTAATGACCTTGACATAATGATACAACAGGTACCTGTAATAAAGTAAGTTTTTCTTCTAAACTAGTCAGCCTCTCTTCAATGGTGTCTTGCCTCGTACTCATGTCTGAGACAATTTCGTACACTGTATTCTGCGTCTGTAACAGAAAGGGGTCCTAATTTCAATCGCTTTGTAGTTCAATGTTCACTGTTGCTTCAAATCGTTAGTTTATGTACAATCTGTATGTGTTTTGAATAATTGCCAACTTACAAATTGCCTGACTATATGTATTGTGTTGTATGTATGTATATGCATGTCTGTATATTATTGATTGGTATACATTTCTACAGTAACAACTCCCAAATAAAAAAATCTAAAACATGCAAACTTTTTTAAACATTGCTAAAATTTTGACTAATTTTGAAAATGTCATGCGCGAAGCAAATGGTATGGAATTCAGATGCATAAAAAACGTTGACATGCTAATGCCAATTAGCTATAGGATTTGACAAAGTTTTAAAATATTGGTAGCCAACTTTATACAATATAGGTAACTTTGAATACTATTCCTAAGCTATTCTAGCATTCCTGAGTGCCTTCTAGGATCTACTACTAAATGAGTGTAACGACATGAGTGTAGCATTAGCTTAAAGATTTTACATAGAAATCAACCTACCTTTGCCATATCTGTTATCGTATTCGCATTGTCCATTAATTTTCTCTGATCCATCTTCACTTTTCTTAATCTGAAATTATTCATAAACAATCACAAACAATTATATTACAATCTAATTTATTTACCATAATTTGAACTGTTAAATTAGTAAACTTATTGTTAGATACAACACTGATTAATATTTATAAGAATCCTTCTGTGACAATTGTAAAATTACACAACATTACTTACGCATAAATAGCTAATAAAAACTTTCTCTGATGAGTTCTCACTCGACCCGGATGAACCCTTTTCACAAGTCTCGTGTGTTTGTATATTAACCACGTCTCACGAAGCACGTTGGCTGCTGCATTTTTCAGCTGTAATAGTCAATATTTCATTAAAATTATAACAGATTTTTAGAAATATTTACTAGCATTAAGTAGTTAAAATGCTGTTTTTAAAGCACTTGTTTAATTGTTGCAACTGTAGTGTTGAATCGAGCTTAATAAGTTATTAGTTTTATTATTAGGTTAAGGGTTTAGCATTATTAATATTATTATACTAATTTTGTGGAATTCAAACTCAGGTTTACTAAGTGTTAATTATTATTGTATTTAGCTTTTTAAAGGAAGCAAATTTAAAGGATCTTTTTTTGGAAAACTATTGCATTTCCTGGCTGCATAAGTCTTACCTTCATCGTATCCTTTGCCTGTTACTTACGTAACAGCAACCTTACCTTTTTCGTTAGTTGTGTTTCCATCATGAAGTTATGCACATGTTTCTCCGCTCTAGTTAACTCTAACTTTCTCGAAGCAACGGTCACTAATAATGCTGTACATCCCGCCCCCTGTTAATTAGATTAATAATAATTGTGGTGAACTTATATCACAGCAATACTTACTCTTTTAGTAAGTTGTGTGTCCATCATGAAGTTATGAACGTGCTTCTCGGCTCTAGTTAATTCTAATTTTCTTGAAACAACCGCGACTAATAACGCTGTGCATCCAGCTCCCTGTTAAGTGAATATCTTAATGTAAAATGCAAGCGAACGTGTACAAGCATTCAAGTCTTTTTTTTCATTCCAGTAAAAGGCAATTTCGAAGGCTAAAAATGAAAATAAACTATATTTTTAGCTATGTGCTTTTCACTTATAGATTAATTTAATGTTTTATTGGTTTAACTTAATGAGGATAATAGATGCAATTACGCAATAATTAAATATATTTCAAATAAAAAAAAATAGAAGCGCATTAAGCTGCTATCTATATTATATATTTTTTGTATATATTTGGTATTGTCTCGATTACCCTCTTTACCCTATTTAATTGCATTCGTTGAATTATATTTTTTATATTTGTTCAGGTTTAATATTTCTTTTAGGTAAACAAACTTTTGTGCTAAAATGCATTTCACTATACAGAGCATATAAAAGTAGGAAGATTATTTAATTTTGAAAAAGGTCTAAATGTACCTACCTCTATTTTTTTTATTGTTTCCTACTTTCATAAACTCATTATTACGTAGTTCGAGAAAGTATTCTCATAAATAAACAGTGAAATAATTATTCCATTTAGTGCATTTCCATCTAATATGTGCACAAGACTTAACTAAAAAAATGTTAAGTTTACGTTTACTTCCATTTTAACATTAAGAATAAACTAAATATTCCATTTAAATTTTATCAACACTTACACAAACACTATTTTAGGTGCAATGAAGTTTATTATACACTTTTGTTTTAAAAATAATTTTAGGAAAAGTGAGCCATTTTAAAAACAAACGTATTGTGCAATTCAGTGAAATATTTAAGTGAAGAGAGAACTAGAAATAGTAAGGAGAAATGAAGCATTCCATACTACAAAATATATAATTTCTAATAGCTGGCTTTAACAGGGAAATGGACGTAAGTTCAATTAAATTAAAAAATCGTTAACCGTACTTATAATATTGATAAACGTATTCAAAATAATGCTGTTGCCTGCAAGAGCTACGAATATATTACGATATTTACCCTATATTCAAGATATGTTGTACATTAGGTGTGAGTTACATAAGTTGTGATAACTTTATATGTGTAGATACAATAGATTACAGTAACTGCATTCACAAAACTTAAACACGCATACAAATCACTTTTGTATAGGTAACAGTATATCTGTGGACATTAATATAGTTTATTATTATGTATAAACATAGAATACACCGACAAATCTCAGTGACCACAGTATTTTGACAGAGAAAGTGTTATGCATACCAGTGTAATGTGTGAACTGTTTGTTACATCGAAACATAAGTGTTGACTGACTTCAGGATAGATTCAAAAAGCATTAGAAGAGTTTAGGGCGAAAGCATGCCAACAAATTTGTTGGTGTGTTTTGCGCTGTAACACATTATAGTAATAAAAGTAATAGTTATTTGAGTGCAAAATTTCAATTCGTGTCAGTCAACACAAACAGTCATAAAGATTGTTTGTAAACTTACCATAATGCCGGTGCTAACGGCGATACCTCTGCCGCAATATGTGTTTGGCACTATGTCACCAAAACCGACGGAGAGAAAGGTAATCGCAATAAGCCACATTGCATTCAGAAGATTAGCGTGTTCTTCATCGTGAAACCTGAATTTTCAATAAATTTCAACTCATTGAACCTGTCTACCCTTGAGTTTAGAAACACGTAGGTATAAGTGAGTGTTCCTTCACAAATACTACCTATCGAGTAAATTGCACGTAAGCTTGCCCTTTATCACATTCAGTGATTTATATGTTGAAAAGAAAATAAAAATAAAAGAAGAAATTTAGAATATGATCGTGTTTAGACACAAGAGAGTTTGACTTTGATTCCAAATTATATCGTGAAATTGCTTCAAACATTTGTGAATTTGTCAACAACACATAAAATGGCTCACCTTTACAGACCTATCACAACTAGCCCTAGACAAAGCAAGGTTTGAAATACTTAGATTATTTAAATACAAATCTTGCGATGCCTAGTGGAATTAATTCAAACCCTAGCAATAGTTAAATGAATAGAATCATTGAAGCCAACCCAATATATCCTAACAATATTTTATACATACCACCATACCGCAGGTGAGGGTAATGCCACGGCCGCAGTAAGTGTTGGGGACTATATCACCGTAGCCGACACAGAGGAAGGTTATAGCTGTCAGCCACATTGAGTTTAGCAAATTGGCATGGTCTTCATCGTGGAACCTGAGAGCCAAAATGCCCGACAAGAACCACAGATAACCGATTGTACTACCACATTTATCAATATTAAGAACAAAACAACGTTTCATAAAAATAATGACCACAAACATCTAAATAAAGGTACTTGCTCATAAATTATGTTTGTGTCAAAATTCATCCAAGTTGCAATTTGATCTCAGCATAAGGGATCATTTTAATTGCATCGAAAGAAAATTCCTATAGACAACAAAAAATTTAAATTTTAAACAATGTGTCATGCCTAATATACGTCGAAAACAATAATGTTACTAAAAACACACATATTTACGCACTAGAACCGTATATAATAAAGATTGTAAAATACAACGTGCAAGTCTAAACATTTATCTGGGTTGAATACCAAATAATTATACTTGTAGCCATGCGTGATTTTATTTTATCTTATATGAAGAGGGACATGAAAACACATATACACTGAGTAAATAGTATCGAAAAAAGAGAGAAAAGAAGAGAGAGAGATACGTAATTTGATAGAAAGATAAGCAACTTGCTTAAAACTGGAGGTAGAGGTAATTTTGCATGTTTATGATAGTGCAATGATTCTGTGCATGTTGATGGTAAATATTTAGAAGCTTATCTAAGTGTTTGATTTCCTAGAGCCATTTTGTGCGTAATTTTTACTGTTGAATTCAATTTCAATCTATAATTTTAATGTAAGTATAGAAATGTGCATTATTACAAAATTTCAGTAGTGCATATTGCTGCTTTGTGTGCTTATTATTTTGTGATTGTTCAAATTTGTTGGATATAGCGACATTAATAATATGTGCAGTTAGTATTTGTACAACGACATCAAACTACTGTATCACAACAAGCATCCTCCTTAACATCGACGATTTTAAACACTACTTCTAAATCTAATAAAGTATCAATTATAGCATTGTGTGTTCTGATACATCTTAAAAAGCTACAATTTGCGAAAATAGTCAAAGTCAAACTCTTGTATCTTATTGTGATGATAATGAACCTAGCGTCGCTACTTTAAATCTTCTTAAACATTTAAACGTAGACATAAAATAAAAACACAGTGGGTTGAAAAAAGCCAAAAATAAAAATAATTTACAACGCCACAGTACAAAAGCAAATAGCATGCCCATATAGGCAATACATTGGTGAAGTCTTTGTAACTTAATTATTTGTGTCAGTACAGAATGTGGACATCAAACTAAAACAATGGAAGCAAAAATACTGACTAAGAAAACTAGGATCGGGTCGAATGATAAAGTAATTTTGAACCAATTGAAGAATCAATATTTTTTATAGGTATATTTATTTTTTACAATTTACGATGATTCTGTTACAAATCCAATAATTTTATTGGTAAGTTGATATGCAAAACAATTCTCGTATTACTAACAACAATTAACAAAGATACTAACCTTTCACACTGTCTGAGTGTCCAGCTTGCAATGATCCATAACGATACCATAAAAACTAATAATACGGTGCCAGGGCAAATTGTCATAAGTGTCTTTAAGACAAACCTGTGAAAAGATTTTAAAGAACTCCATTAACAAAAGTAAAAAGTCATTGATACTGATTTCCTAATCACTAAAGTTATCATGGATCATAAAAAATAAATTTTTAAATAAAATATGAATTTAAAATAATGGTTTATTGATATATTATTATTACCTAGTATTAAAATTAATTCTGTTTAAAGCTCCTATACTTCTGGATGAAGCATCCGTGAATAATTTACTGTGAAGTAACATGACCCTGCATATAAGATAGAGCCGAAAGAACATCGGCAAAGACAGCGTGACGTCATATGGAACCTGAAACCATAAATAAAAAATCTGAATAAGTAAAAAATCAGAACATGCGATAGGTGTTTGAATTTACGCATATAATCGTAAATTTATTAAAAAAATATAAGTGCCGTCAAAATTGTGATATAATTTGGTATGTTTAACGATGTGCTTTTAGAATTTAGGATTTTACGAACAATTTATTAATCTATTTATTAGGTACATACACTTTTGATTTAAAGTATAAAGCATACAGAATAATTTTCATTTACAATCATTTTAAAAATCTAATAACTTTGTAATACTTATTTCTGGATTTAATGTAAAGTCTTGCATTAATTAATGAAATTAACAAAAATGTGCAGCACAAAAATGTTCACTCGTACAAAACGAATAACCATAGGATAATGCAGCGGAGTGAGAGCATAGAATAAAAAAGTATATAATTTATTATGGGATCTTTGCTCCACGTCTTTTTTAAATGCTTGTCTCAGTTTTCAAATAGGTTTTCATTAAAAAAAAGCTGGCGTTAATCACTCACAGCACCCACTCCCCTGTTGCTTACATAAAACTACAAGTAAACGTATACTTTCACGAGACTGGTAATATTAAATTCAATTATAAAATACCAAACTATTTTCCATCACACTCTCAAATAATTACAGATACAAAATGGTGGTGTAACGCACATATTGGATTCATGCTAAAAACAAATATTCTAACATCATTTAAAACTTAAAACACTTTAACTCGATTAATACAGACCTGAATTTGCTTATACATTGTAGCCTATGGGAAAAAAATAAAATAATGAATTTCAATTTCCTAAAAAAACAAAAAAAATATAAAATAGCAGTTACGAAAATAGAAGATAGTTATGTTAAAACCTAAAAGTACGTAAAATGCAGTGATTCTAATTACAAAAGTAAATACATAATAATAATTATGCCATATATTGGTGCCGATTCTGTTGTTTACGAACTAAATAAATGTAATCTCACTATATCTCTTTCTAATAGTAAATATAAGAAAGGGATGCAACATATATTAGTCCTGTCAGTTCGATCACATATTTCAACGTGAATTTAAGCGCGATCTTTATTGGTCACGACTATTTACCCGTACATTACGACGGCATGAATTAAACTGACTGCGTAAAAATGTTCTGTCTTTTTTCAATAAGGTTAACTTGAAAGAGAGGTGACTTGTCTAATATTAGTTAAGTTCGTAAACAACAGAATCGACACCATTATCTCGATTAAATAAATAACTTTAGTAAATGAAGTTTACTAGAAGATATAATTTTTTTTAACATTTAGTTTTTTACAGTGAACTAATATTTATTTGATTAACCATAATTTTACAAAAATTAAATAACATACTGTGTTTAAAAAAAAATATGTTTATTTTTTTGGTACAATAAGTTAATATTAGAAATAGAAAGGAAGTCCTATTAACAGATACCTATCTTTTTTTTTCTAAAAAGCATGTTTTCCCGAAGATTTGATAGTAACCTGACGATAGATCCAACTTACCACTTCAACTCCTATTACACCGCCTTTGTTAGCCAACTTGGTTGTCCAAGTAAAGGTGTATTGTCCTGGGATAGGATGGACGGCGCAAATAGTGAGCTCGAGACCAATTTGAGCTATTCGCTGCCACGTCATTGCTATCCTCCAGTCGTCAGCGCAGTTGTCTATCATAAATAACTGAAATTTAAAACAATTATACGAATTATTTTACCCGAAATGAAATTATCTCTACTAATAATATAAACGTGAAATTATGTTTGTTGGCTTGTCTTTCTTTTACGCAGCAATGAAGGAACGAATCCATGTGACTTTTGCATAGAGATGGGTTGGTCAGAGGTTATAGCGGGGTGGAATATTTAGCTAGTTGTTTATAAATATTGTAATATTGACATTCATGAATATAATAAATCTATAACTGGATTTTTTATGTAGGTAACTATGTAAAATGTAAGATCAGTGATCGTTTGGTAGAACATTAATAAATATCAAAGTTTGAAATTACCTACCTGTACTTCTAAAGCGTGATACGCGACGATTAGGCCAAGTAAAATCACAGTCGACATTGATATAAGCGTCTTTAACGCTTGTGAATATATTGATGCCTGTAAATTTAAAATGAACTCCTTATAATTTCAATTCTCTTAACACCAAGCATAAAGTAACTAATGGCAAAATATTACCTTTGTGTAGACACCAGCACTTGAAAGTTCATTTTCTATAACCATTATTACTATACCAAACATTCCCATTACTAAGGCGTAGTCACTTATTCGTTTTCTCTTTTCAAATAACGCCTTTCTTCTACCTAACCTGGAATAAAATAATGGATTATTAAAAAAACTAGATAGACATTGTTTAATACCATACCATAATATGATATAAAATATTACAAAATTATAGAGTACATTAAGTTCAGCCAAATATTTCGTGCCAACGTTAACAATTTCGGGATTACCTCTATTGGTTTTTGGTTACTTCAAAACTGTCAGATTAGACATTCTACGTAGTTATTATTTTATACTTTTAGCGTTTTTGAAGGCGGTTCACTTTTTATTAAAAGTTATTTGTTAATAAAAAACTTTTGCTTCAAGGCAGGCCGATTGTAGGTTGATTATTAATAAATTATGTATAGGAAATTATAATGATAAGTCTACAAATTGCACTTAAATAATTCTGAAGACAAACAAAATCGATGTGACCCTGATGCAAGTTATTTCCGTTCGTTGAAGGTTGTACGTATTATTAAAACGCTCCTAGCCGAGTGTTCCTCATATGTGGAACTGAGAGCTTTTAACCTGAGAGTGTTGCTGCCATTTCAAATATCGATAGCAGTAAAGTTATATCCAAACTAATTCATTATGATAATAATGTCTTGATATAGGATTATAAAACATTATGTATTTATCTGTATCTATCTACCTATTTATACGTAGATCAGCTAGTTATTCTATAAAGGGTCACTGGTAACTAACACAATTATCTTAATGAATGGGCGACTTTGGTTCATCAAGACAACTTTTGTTCTACGATTTTTTCTAATTCAATATTTTTTCCCATACAATTTTATTAATATCAAATTTGCTCATAACCTCTCGCTAGGTAGTCACATATAGTAAGCCATAATACGCACACGGCACGAAGCAGTTACAGAGTACGATTTGAAACTAAATATTTTTTTCTTGGGATGTAGCCATTACGTTTTGGCAAAAGACATAAAACAAAATTTATTAGTTTTGTTGTAACTATAGTTAAGTTACCTTTATGCGTTAGTCACCAGAATCTCTATCTCTATAATATATATAAAGATACTAGCAACTCCCAGCTTCGCACGGGTGTACAAATCTTTGAATTTCTCGGCTTTTCTGTACTTATAATATGTATGTATTATACATATAAACCTTCCTCTTGAATCACTTTATCCATTAAAAAAAGCAAATCAAAATCCGTTGCGTAGGTAATTTTAAAGATCTAAGAATACATAGGGACAGACAGACACCGGGAAGCGACTTTATTTTATACTATAGTGATGATGAAAAACTTAGTAGAATGTTTGACATCCAGAAAAATAAAATATTAATAAATTCTAAAAAAAGTAGATACATAATGTGATCAATAAGTGAAATTATCAAGGTGTTAAGCACACCTTGATAATTAATAATTTTGTGACGACGAAAATATTAGGTATAATAATAGTATCCGATTTCTTATCTAATTTAATTTATTTAAGTTTAATGAAAAATAAAAAGATTAACAAAAATTCGAAGGTGGGGAAAAGAGTTCCAAAATTACACTTTGCATAGTAATATTCCTTTGTCGTTTATGAAAGGTCTCCTAAATAGGGTGTGCGAAGGTTGATAGGAGCTTACATACTATAACCATAAAATTAAAAAAATAATTTTTAGATAGATTCAAGAATTTCAAGAATTCAAGAAATTAGATACTAGGTCTTATAAAATTTCAAAAATATATCGCACAGACTTATTGACATTAAGAAAATTTTATTCTTTAACTGTACCTACGATGACTAAAAATAGTAGTCATCGTAGTTACTGATAGTTATATAGTCTTTGAAATAGGTACCTACTTTATTTATTACAAAACACTTTCAAGTATAGTGTGTATATTATATTACACAGGAAAGAATAACAGTTATTGTTTATACGCCAACCCTTTTGTCTTCGACATTTAATATTATAAGTGGTACTCATGTAGGATGAAACATCGTTTGTGTATTCTGTTCTCGGGAGGATAAAGTCGTCGGTTTTTGGGCAAGGATTGACCCCAGCTTTATTACCCTGCTTATTGGTTTTATAAACCCCACGAGACTGAATGTAAATAGTGTTGGTTATTGGTGAAATAATGAAGCCTATAGTGTTAACGACACCTCACGGTAAATACCTCCGTAAATTATAAATTAAATCTTCGAATATTTTTTTCCACACTAATTAGTTTTGTATTTATCTCCAAATTAACTATGAGAAGTGAGGATTGTACCTGACAGAGATGCTAAAAAGCCTGAATATGCCTGAATTTGTAGCAAGTGATTATTGAGAGATCTTCAACATTTAGGTACAAGTCAGTTAGGCCTTTTCCACTGTGCAATCTTTTAACTTGTCGCATAATCTCCGGCCCTTTATCATTTTAGAGCTTGGCTAGAATGTTAATAATTCACAGATATATTTTTTATAGAAATAATCATGTACCTACCCATCTACAAGATTGCTTAGTGCCGTTCAAAATTCCGTTTACACATTACTGTAACAAAATTCAACGGGACGGACCATTGTAAAATGGAAATGTAATATTGATATCCAGCCGAAATGGTGGTACATAAATCCTATGTCGGGTTTGTGGTTTGAAATCGTGGTTGATCAGATACTGTGTGTTATACGACTCTCTACGCTCTATTTGCATTGTATGAAACCAGGAACAACTATGGAACTTTTAGAGTGAAAAATTATTATCATATGCGCTTTTGTGCCTTGTTGTCCGCTTGTGTGATTTAATACGAATGTGGGTTTTATTAAATGTCAACATTGCATATTCAGCGAGCTGGTATTGCTTTAAAATGTTTAATTGATTCAACGTAAATAATTTACGTCGAAACTTTAATCTGAGCTGTGAATAGTCTTTTAGAAGATATTAGCAAAAACTTTATTATTGTTTTGTTTCAACCATAAAGCGTTTTGTTAACTTTAATCGTTTTTTTTAAGAAATCCAAGCCATCATAACATCATTGCATCTTAAGAAGGTATACACTTTCAAGATTATTTTACACAGTAAGAGTCATGCACCTCCACTCCAATTACGGCAGAAGTATTGGACACTTACCTATATCCTATATTGGGTTTGTGCTTAGCTGTCCCCCCGCCCTTGTACGTGCCGCCGCCGAGCGCCCGCTCTTCGCCGAAGCGCGGGTACTCGCTGTGAACGCCGACTAGCGCTACTCCCGCCTCCTCCCCTCCCGCGTCCCTTCCCCCTCCGGAGTATGCCTTCATCGCGCCAGGGATCGAAAGCGTCGACACCGGCTTCCGCAGCTGGAATACACCAAAATATTCTGTCAGTGAAGGCTAAATCAGAAAATTGAGATTTCAATTTGGAACGTCACGTAAATTCCTATATATTATATTGATAATCTTTGGACAGTTGGAATGAGCTAAATAAAGTTTTGTATGATGCTTCATACAATTTTTTACCTTTTTTTTCTAGGGAATTAAAAGAAAAAGAAATAGCTGTCGATATTTTTTAACAATTCTTTAATTTATTTATAATATAGATTTTAATTATGATAACTCATAATAAGACATAATAATCAGTAAAAAAAAAATAAGACGATGATCATCTTCAATTTGCCCATGGACATAGACCTCCTGTAACGATTTCCATTCTCCTCTATTTCTGGCTTTTCTTGTCAATAGCGCAACGTTTCTTCTCTTCATCTCTTTATGTCTCTTCATGTTTATTTTCCTGTTCTGAAGGTGATAGGTGTCACCATAATCCTACCACAGTGCTTGCCTTAGACGGACCCTGTATCAAAATTTGTTAAGGGGCCCAAATTAAGGCTAAAGATGTTTCACAAATTAATTACCTAATCTCAGTTCTCCATTGCCAACTTTTGAGCGCCCGTTTTTAACCCGAGAAAAAAGATTCCCTTTTTTAAATTTCGTAATGTTTTTTTAAATAACATCTTAATTAGTATAATAGGTATATTTGGGACAGCAGTTACTCTGAAAAGTGTATAAAAGTTTATCAAAGTATAGATACAATGTATCAATGTATGAAAAGATATGTATTTTGTCCCGGGAAGTAGGTACGGCGATGAGTTTAAGTGTGATAATGATAACATTTTTAAATTTTTTGCTTACATACGTTTACATACATACGTAGGAGCCCCTGTAGCTCGGGAGCCCCGTATCATTGACACGGCTGATACGGCGGTAGCATACTATACATAGAAGCCCCTGTCCTACCAGCAATCTAGTTATTTTTTATAGTTTTCTTAACATTTATTACTAAAATATTTTGATATTTTGATATATTTTGATTTTGATAATATTTTATTGCATATTTTGACCCCACTTTTCGAAATCTAAAGAAAGAATTTCATTTTTATTCAACATTTATTTATTCAGAATAAACTCATAATCTTGAACTTTTATGATTTTGATATAAGCACTGTATGTTTAAAACAAAAATACTTATATTAAACAGATGAATGCTTTTAACATAAGTGAAATCAATATGAAATGGCAAACTTGAGACAAAAGTATAATAAAGTACTTGACCGATAAGGTTCAAAAGGACGCTTTGAGATGAATATTGAATAACCATGCATTGGCATATAAAATTGTACTCGGTTAAGCGTCATGTAAAAGATCGTAGAATTTAAACTATAAAACTAAATATAAATTGCTTTTAACTTTTAACTTAACTTATTTATAGCTTAATTAAATTGTTCAAAGTTAAATTTTAGATACACATATCTAACGAGGTTTCATATGAAGATTTTAATGAAATCACTGTCCCGAGTAACATCATATTAAAGTAGAAGCTACTTACTGCAGGCGTATTAAATTAAAATTGAAATCAGCGGTCATTGACCAATTTAACTTTTGTACTTTACCTAAAAAACTATATTAATCTGTAATAATATAGTTTTAATGGCTGTAGATAAAAAAAAACAAATAAAGATTAAATTAAAATTGTTTAATAAGTTCATCAACTTATTTCCAAAAGATACAAAATATTGGACGTGCTAGTTTCGACCCTTGAGTCTTGCTATGATGATATAAATTTGTCTGTCCAGTTTATTTAAATATAGAATAGATTTCAATCTAATATGGTTTTAACCAATCTCTTTGGGAGACCGTTTTAGAGGCCCGGCGATAATATAGAATAGAATTGCGGTATCACGTCGGCAATTCGGCTAAACTTGGGTGATCCAAGTCTAATAGTACCATTTGTATAAAGGATCGAGTCTGCAACTCTATAGGTTTATAAAGAATTCCTTTTGTAGATATTACCTAGCACCAAAAACTATCCAAGAATGATGTCATTAATTGAGGCCTTTTTTTGCTAAGTCTTTTATCTTTTTGACTTTATGGGACATTTGTCACTAACGCCATCATTTATTTTACGATTACTTACTTTAGTATATTCCAATACAAACAAGGTTAAGATAAATATAATTAATTTTATATATGTCAGTGATTTTTTTTTCTAACCAATATCATTTCAAGTTGGGTTCAAATTTATGGAAGATCTGCTTTGAGATGAGATGAGCTGAGATTATTTCGGTCTCACCAACGCTTTTCTAAAATTAGCTCCTCATTTCCACTTCTATTACATATTCAGAACACATTCACAAAAACTTTTTTCCATTACTCCTACTGCCGGCTCGGTGTATAGTACATTTTTAGCAATGCTAAAACGGTACCATATTTTCTTTTTTTAGTACAAAATTATTCGCAGAATACCTAAAATATCTGTGTTATAAATATTATTTTTAATATTATTTAAAGAGCTCTAACCTTTAGGTAACACAGAAAAATAAAATGATTTTAGAATGTTTTGTGATAAAAATAAGGTAGCTTCATGATATAAAAATATGCCACAAAAAACGAATGAATAAATTAAAGCTTGAGACAAGCATATGTTAATCCTAATGAAATAAAAAACTGGATAAGTGTGTGTCTGACTGTGTTTGACCACAATCTCACCGTGGTCAGTGATGATGTGGCCGATGATGGTAAGCACACAAAGCCTAGAAAGGAACTGGCTTTCAAGTGCAGCTGTCGTAACACACCGAGAGGTGCTTGGTGACAGATTTTCAACTTGAGGGTGGTAGCCAGCCAGGCGGGTACTACAAAGTACCCTACCACCCTGCTATGGTTTCCTCACGATGTTTTTTTTCACCGAAAGCTCATTGTAGGATTCGAGCCCGGGACCTTCATCTCGGCATCCGACGTCACTACCACTGAGCTATCATCGCCTTAAATGTCACTTTAAATACCACAGACTTCTTATAGATTTTTCTGTATTTTTTGCCCCAGTAGTTTTGGAGATAAGGGGGGGAATGGTAATTTTCTTCTATTTTCTGAAATGCATTCAAAACTATTTATCTTAAAATTATTAAAAAAATATATTTTATATCATTTCCCTTTTGATATTTCATACAATATAGTTTGCAAAACTTATTTTATTGTTTTTCTAATTTACAAATTTCGTTTAGGAACCCTAAAAACCTATGAATTTTATAACAATATCTCAAATACTGTAGATCAATTTTAACCGGAACGTCAGTTGTCATATATTTCATATTATTCTGATGATAGAGAGTTAACTCAACCCACGTAGGGTCAACCCAATATCGATGACATCAGTATCACGAACATGACATGAATATCAATTACACTATAACAAAGGTATTCTCAGGGTACGTATTCCACCATATTATTTG
Organism: Tethea ocularis; assembly: GCA_963555595.1. NCBI lineage: Eukaryota > Metazoa > Arthropoda > Insecta > Lepidoptera > Drepanidae > Tethea > Tethea ocularis. Next base: position 5,128,260 of record OY741971.1, on the reverse strand, counting down.
GATTGGCATTTTCTTTATCTAACAGTTAATTAAACATTATTTATCGACAACGATCATATGGATTAATTGTATCGATATCAGAATATAAAGAATCTTACGATTCCAAAGGTAAAAGTTTGTGTCGTAAAATTTATTGTATTTTCCTTGTATTAGGTATTGTTGGCCTGTAATTTAGTATTTTATAAAAGGTCTTTATTATGTCTTTAAACAAGACCAAAAACAATTAATCTGTACAACGGGCCACAAAATCTTAACGCCCTCTAAAAGTTAGTTAATATCACTGAAAGTGGAATAAAGGTAAAAGGTGGCTAAAATACTTTTGTTTATGATAGCGTAGTAAACGGGAAAGGTAGTAAACACTGCCGTTCATGAAACAAGACGTCATTCAAGTTTCACATGGAAATTTTCTAGAAAGGCATGAAAAACTTTAATATCAGCAAGATTGGCAATTCTCCTAGTATCATAATGTCCACTGCCAACCTGCTAAATGTCCTGTTCAACCTTTCAAATCAAATAATATCTAAAAATCATCGAAATAATTGTAATTGCTTTTTCATAAGATCTAATTGTAAATGTTTCCTTCACAATTCAACGAACCATAAAAAATAAAATACCTCTACACTAACAGTAGGTACCCAACACAAATGCCAAAGCAAACTTGTAATTACGTATAGAATTTTTATGAAGCAAAAACAGTATGTGAACTAATGGTAGATCAATATAACGAAAATAGATTATTTTCATAGGAATTTTCTACTGAACCTATTTGATTTTTTTAAGGTTGCATTGCTCCCATTATGTCAGCTGAAAGAAGTCTACTGCTAGACAAAGGCCTTTTATCTTCACGATGGCCCATCTTGCGCTAGAGGTAAACTACGATGACATGGCGCGCCCCTTCAAATTACTGTTTCAATGTGTGTAGTCACATCCTTACGAAAGAGTTTTTATGTACATACGTTGTGAGTCTGTAAATACTCTCACAAATAATTTCAAACGTTTTGGACTTTGGACGGGCGCGCGATATTATCATAATTAATCTATACCCGCTTCCAGCGGTTTCCATGGATTACTCTACACGTGACATAATAACCTTTATTACTTACTGATGAAAATAATAATCAGCTTCCTGACCAGATTTTATGTAGATGGTTTTTTTTTGTAATAATAAATAATTAAAAAACGAACTAATTATTTATTAGATACATACCCATATTTATATATGTTTATAGGGAAATACCTATATATATATTTTTATTAGATATCATCGATCTTTGTCCAATGTAAGCCAGAGTTGATCAAAATATGAACCCTCTCGTAGTTCGTAAGTGGATGATGGATGGATAACAACTACGTACTTTGATATTACGAATTTCCGAATTGGTAGTTCGAGGATATTAAAGGTCACAAGTTCGAAGGTGATAAGTAGGTATCAATAATATTGACAGTCGTGAACGGAAGCAGAATTTGAGGCGAAGTACAGAAGATAAGGTAAATAAGTTGTGAAATATAGTCAAAAAGTGACGACTGAACAAAATATGCAAAAACTCGAAAACATTCATGCATTGGTAAACATTAATTCAAAAACAGAGCATATTTGACGACCCAGCGCTTGAACATAGATTTTCTCTTAACTTTTTGTTAATGTGTGAGAATAAATTCTGTTAACAAGCAATATTATTTAACATTGACATTAAATATCAATATATTACTTAATTATATTTTACATAATGACAGTTTTAGAAAAGTAATACCGGAGTGTTTTCAATATACGGTATTATGCAGTATTAAGTTTTGTTAGCCCGGCCGCATACCTAAGCAGCAAGCAAAAAACTAATCAATTGAACACCGGGAAGTGAGTCAAAATTGTCTTTATTCGATCTAAACATATACGGCAAGTTAAATAAAAGCTTGTAATATATTCAGATTAGATTTAAGAGAAAAAAGTACTTTAATTGGCTAAATCATTGATTTACAATACAGTTGGTCCACATCCAAATACAATCAATGATCACTATTGTCTTTCCGTCTCTTGGCAGACCAATTCATCTGTCAGTGTCACGCCTACGACAGGACCCTGGCTAATGAATGGAAATAAGGGTTTCATTCGATTTTATTATCCAATATAGCTTTCCGTAAGACTATTTTATTTTATCATTTATCAACGTGAATTAAATTCAAAAGTAGTTTAGCAATTTAAGCTTACCTCATGTTTTCGAAATAAATAAATTTTTACGCATAGGTACATTGAATATTTAGATATTAGTTCTAGCTCAGTATTATTTCTGCCGATGAATTATTTTATATTTGATAATGATTTAAAATTATTTATGGGATGCACTGATCTAAAATATGATGGCAAAATTAAGCAGTATTGTGTAAGCAAAACGCTGTTTTATTTTCCAAGATCATTAAGGTACTTTTAATGTCAATATCGCATTGTATGATGGCAAAAATAAAGAGAGAAATATCATAAATCAGCCAACTAATAATGTCCGATAGCAAGTTGGTCCACTATCTATAAAACTCGTAAACTGGGATACGACCGCAAAATATGCTGGGTTGTGACTACTCAACTGAAGATGTCGCTGCGATCTCCGTGAAATAAACTTAGGAGGTTAGAGGAAGGATAAAACGGCATAAATTTTATTTTTATAACACCTGTGTGTGATACTTTTACTAAGGCGATAACACAGTCAAAATGGACTTCAATTTCTATTAGATAGGTCCTCAATGAAATTAGATTCCAGATTTAGCTATTTATAAAAGCAAAAGTTTCTATTTTTTTTTTTTTGTTTTCATATTTCAAACAAAATCTTCATTATCTAAAAAAGCGTTTATTTAGAGAATACAAATAATCTATAATAATATATTATATTACTAGCGGCCCGCCCCGATTTCACACGGTGTAGAACCGCAATTTATTTTTCACCAACCTGTATAACGCTGTTCCTACCTATTCATTTATGAACCATCTATATATACTATCTGTAGCAAATACTGTAAGAATCTTAAAGCATTTTCCCATATTATTTAGTAATGCAAAGTTATATTAGTTGGACTTTTTCGCCATTTTTTCTTTGCAATAACTTGAGCCAAAGACCTAAAATTCTAATCCGAGTGAAACCGCAGGCTGAAAGCTTATTTTATAATAAATGGTGAGACTACTTGGATTCAGGCCAGTTAAAGATTGTTCTAGTTTAAGTAAAATGAAAAATTGCCAACTTCCTATAAATTTCTGCTCTTCAATTTTATACAAAAGATTTCAAGACACAAAATATTTCTTGTTAATGTTTAAGAAAATGGCGACATTTTCTGTTAAAATGTTTTAATAATAACAAATAATAATATATAAGAAGGTCTTGTTATATATTACGAAGAAAACTTTTAATAATTTATATTATAATATTATTTGAGTCCAATACACTTGATTATTCATGCTGAGGTCCATTCGTCTATGTAGATGATTGTACAATAACCTGATCGTACTAGGTACATTGTATTATATTTTACAATCTGAATTTTATTATGCAATATAAGGCGGTATAGTTTTTATTATATTTTCCAAGTTTGATTTACGACTTTCTGGAACTTCTCGTATCTTATCAGATAGGTACCTATGTTTAATTTTAAGTTTACAGTGCCACCGGCATTGGCAGCTTAAAATTCGAAAAGCAATCAAACTTTTCCAACGAGTGGGAATAAGTTATGATATTTCATGCTAAAAGATTCTGATTCTGTGATTTATCGTTTGATTTTTTTCCCGCAGAACTTATTAATTATAAAATATTATTTAGAAATAAGATATAGTAATAAAAAAAATGTGTTGCAGGTAATATCAGAGATAGAAATGATATTATAGAGTCTATGAAAAAGGGGTTTTTAAAAAGTTTATGTCAGCATTTAAGCAGCCTTTGACGTTGCGTCAATTCAAAACATATTTGGATACATAAAAAAACTTTAAACACATCCTTGCGATGTTGTGTTTAAAGTTTTACATTTACTTTTAATATCAGTTTTTCACTTGTCTATTTTATTTGAAATTAAAAATATACCACAAGATTTCAAATACTAAACCACATAAAATAAAACAATAAGAACATTCAAATCCCAAACAAGACAGGTACAACAAACGAAATAGGTATGTAGGACCAACAAGTTGTCAACAATTATTATGGTCAAAGACATTATCTCATACCAAGAATATTTTAACGATGTCTTCTCTGTAGACAGTAGTATCAGTAAATCTGTTTCATTTTTAAAATAATAAAACTGAATGTTATTTTAAATTGAGAAAAAAAAAAAAAATTCTGAGTACCTACATCAGTTTTCATTCACATTATTTACTGTAATGTAGTCGTAAATGAATACGATGGTATAACAGAAAACTTTATTAAAGTTGAGCATGGCAGACTAAGCCAATGAGATTAAAATCCAATCCTAGGTTTCATTCCAAACATTATCCTTTGCTCTACGAGTATCTCTCCCGGTCGTACTGTTTCACTGCAATTTACTGTAGTATACCTAGATATATAAATATATCAGTGCAAATATGCTATTATGGGATTTCAGTTTTAATTTGACGTTGTTTTTTTTTTATAAAATAGGATACTTTTTTTATGGTACCTCGAATACCTACTCTAGTAAGGTATCAAATATCGGTCGAATTGAACACCTTTAATTTTCAACTATTTAGAGATTCATATCTACCTATATTTTTATGATATTATAATAATATAATGTATAAAGGTTTTTAATTTAGATGCTATTAATAAAATTATAGCGGGGCGTTAAATCACAATTTATTCTGTCCTGTTATCTTCGCTAGTAATTACTGCAGCGAGGCCAATGGCTTAGACAAACGTCTGTACGAAAATAACTTTTATAGTATAAAGAATATGGTTTAATTTTGATACTTTTTTTTGTGTGCGTGACCAGAAAACGCCCATGTCATTTTGTGTCATGGGCGCGGAGTAGCACTCAAACGATGAGCTCCGAATACAATGGAGATTTTAATTTTGACTGAAAAGAATGACTAATGGCATTATTAGCATATTTTTTTAGACAGTATAAACTTTTCTGTATTTTGAAGTTAGCTAGATTTAAACAATTAATATTCAAGTAAATTAATATTCATCATCGTCATGTCAACCGAAAGACGTTCACAACTGGAACGCTACCCGCACCCAGGGGTTTCCCGCGACCCTCACAAGATCGTCGGTCTACCTTGTGCGGGTCCTGCCCACGCTGCGTCTTCCGGTTTGTGGTTGCCACTCAAGAATCTTTCTGGCCCAGCAGCCGTCGATTCTATGAGCGATGTGCCCCGCCCACTGCCACTTCAGTTTGGCAATTCTTCGGGCTATGTTGGTTATTTTGGAAACTCCGAGCATAGCCCTCTCCATTGCTCTTTGGGTGACCCTGAGCCTTTTTATAATATTATTAGTTTCTATTTATTTATAATACCTACTAAGTACCTACATGTTTTGTTTTTCATAATAAATTTAAGTTATGTTACTAAAAAGTATCCCAATGAGGTCCGTAAAACGTTTTTTAAAAATAGTGTGTAAAACATGCTTAAATTGTTCATACTGGAAATTGAGTTTAACTCTAGCAGACGGGTGTACCAAATTGTATAAGTAAATTCGTTTTCATTGCGACAATGAGAAATGAAAATTTTCGTTAAACCGTTTTTAAATGTTTAAAAGCAGAAGTTCTGTAACGAATTGAAAGTTTTTATTCAATTTAGTGAATAAATAAGTTTCAATTTGAAAATAAATATATGCAAATATTATCGGTATGATTAATTAAAATAAATTATTTGCAATTTAAGTTAATTATGCATTCATGATATATTATTCATAAGTGTACATAGTTCATCCACGTCAGAGCAGTTATACTATTTTTTATTAAAAATAATACTTAGCTGTCAACGAAGTTAAAATGGCTTTATTGGAAGCCTTGTATAACACGTATAAAATATTAATTCCGCGGCCTTGCACTAAACTCAGTCTGACAAGCTTATTGGGGTTTTGTGTGACTGACAGCTAAACGCCCCAACATTATCCTCCTTATATTGCTGTCGTTAAAACAATTTAATATGTATATGAACTCCAAGCCACAGTAAGTTATTGCTAACCGTAAATGGTAATGATCAGAGTTTAATATTTATGAAAGAAATCGTAAAGAGAGGCTCTTATTATTCTTCAACCCTAAGATGTATGCAAAAATATCCAATTAAAATTACAGCTTAACTTCACTTGCAATAAGGCTTCAATTCGATATGAATGCTGACTTTCAGTTTCATTCCTTGTCAGCTACTGCAGTATCATGATAGACTTCCACGTTTTCACTTAAGATCATGTTGATAACAAGCCCACTTGGCTTGCTCTCCTTGCGGAAAAGTTTTGACTAGACAAAGTTGGGTGGCAAAGTGCTGCGAGAATGCTAAATACCTAAGTAGTTATAATTCCCGGGGTCATATGCTTAGCTCACTCTGTTACTATTTATTTTTGTGTTTGCTAGGTGTAGTCTGCGACTTCAATTACATTATTTTTAGATCATTAAATGGGGGATCTAACACAAACAGAATTTATTATAAGCAAACAAAATTATTATATAATGTACTAGCGACCCGCCCCGGCTTCGCACGGTTTTTCTCGACTTTTCTGGTTTTCGTTTTATACTATGCAGTGATAGTTTAGTTACCTATAGCATTGTTTTGCATAATTTAAAAGATATAAGCGTACCGATAGCGGAAGCGACTGTTTTATACTATGTAAAGATAATGAAGATGTGGTTTGGAAATGGAGCGATTATGGCTTCGAAAATTAATTATGACATAAATATCTACAAATAACTAAATTATTTACGTCACTACTATTAAATTTTATTTGCTTGACCAAATATAACAAAAAAGTAGGTATATGGATGTTTGTTATATTGTAATGCCAACAAAATCTATTTGTCAAAACTTAACAACTAACGGAAAGAAAGAAGGTAATAAAGTATAATGATACAGCAGAATCATACATTTGTGAAACACATGCACGAATGCCGACGGTTTCATTTCACATCAAATAACCAACTCATATACGTAGTTGGTAAACATATTATAGATAACATCAAAGCAGTTTAATAAAGCGAGGGTCTTACTCCGACAAAGTTTCGCGGAACTCCGCTAAACTAGGATAGAGTGGGCTGTGGTTGCGATCAAGGGTGCATCCGTAACAAGAACATTATGGTATCTGTAGAATGTTCATTATAATTTATTAATGGTTTCTGAAAAGATCAATACGCTATTCACTGCTGCAAACAATAAGGTATAGTTATACGTAATGGGTTGAAAAAAACATGGTGTCAGTAATTTTGGTAACGAATCACCTAAGCGATACAGAGGCCCATCAATTGTTCAAAGAGTTCTTTACTGATAAAAGAGCTTGGTACATACATTGCTGAAAGAATGATCATTCAGCGTGTTAATGCTTTTTTGGGTTTGGATTTTCATCATGTTATAAAAAAAACTAATTCTAGTATGCCGCCAACAGCAGGGTTAGGCCTAAACTACGATATTATATAATTATAAATACTAAAAGTCTACTACTTATATAGTATTTTGTTAATAAATAATAATGTAAAGCATTATATGAGTGTATGAGAGTGCATGTAAGTTACTGTAAAAGAGTAAAAATTATATTAGTTATAATGATAACTAATATACGTAAAGACTTATAATTTAAGAAAATTATACGTGGCTCCAATTAACTATAAATGTATAATAACTAAATTACTACTAGGCTACAAGATTAACTACTTCACAAACTAGGTGGAATATAAATTATGCAAATTTATATTGTAATAATTTTCATATAGACTTTTATATTTGGATCCTACAACCAACAAAAGTGAATACCTGGATTGACATATAATCTATGTATAATCATCTGGAAAACAAGTGGACTGCATCTAAATGAAAGATTATCTAGGATTATGTTTATAGGCTCGCTCGCTACGCCGTAGTTTTCGTAGCACTGCTACGAAATGGTTTTATGCTCCAGTTCGAAATAAAAATCTCATTGACGTTTTATAAACAATTTAATAATTAAGATAAGAGAAAATACACGCATTTTAAAGATAGACTGCATTTTTTTACTTTATTCCATCAACTTGACATTGAAAATAGTATACATCGGGTACGTGTAAAATTTTTTCGAGCGACAACTTATTATAAAATCAATAAAAATGAATACACATTGTAGTTATTTCAAAAGATAAAGTATTGCAAGAAAAATACACTGGAAACATTTTATCAATTTGACCTGATAGGAACATATTTTATTTTTAATAAGAATTACAGCATACCAGCTCCTCAGTCTGAGGAGAGACCTCCTCCTTCTACCGCTTGTACAACGTACAGTATTTTGAGGAATTGTTTGACCTTTGCCCACGGCAACTTTTTACCATCGCACCTCTCGCCATTGACAGGGATTCCATCCTCACATCAACATCATCATCATATCAGCCGAAAGACGTCCACTGCTGGACAAAAACTCTCTCATCATTTCTGATACAATCTCGCACTTACGGAGCAGATTAGGTCAATTTATGTTTCAGTGACTTTTAATTTTACATACCCCAATCAAAATAGTGTATTAACCTCGTAACAAAAAATAGCAAACTATTCCTTAAAAGGCAAAGTTATACTGGAGTTTAGGAGGCGAAGTAATAGAAAATCATAAACTACATGCACTGTTTGTTACCCAGGGCACGTTTTGTGTGGACGGGACGAAAGCCAGTTTTCTTCACTATTTGCTCACCAAGATAAATGGACTAGCAATCGTTCAAGTTTGCAATTATGGCAATATTATTGTTAATAACTGACTCCCAAAAAAGACGAGGCCTGAGGGTATCTTGCAGTAAACTCCACGAGGTGGCAGCACTGTAGCGAAGGTCTAATCATCTATCAAAATACATGGGCGCCTTGTAATTTACGATTATTTTTTCATTTAATTATGTTATAAATCATTCACAGAGCAATATTCCTTTATAAAATATTGTATTCAAGAGATAATTGTGAAAATAATCTATGCTCTTTGTAACCAAACATTTACCATAAGTATTCATGTCACATTGCATGTCGAAACACGACTAATTTTTAATTCGCAAGTCGTATGGTATTAAGGTAACTCAAACATGCAAAAAATAAGTAGATACATACCTTTTATTAAAATAAAAAGTATTTTTTGTCGATTCTTATAAAAATAGATTAAATTCTGAAATAATTGCAAAATTCGCAATGGTGTGCCAATTTCCATTGTTATGTTAGTTAGCACAGTTTAAAGTCAAACATCGTTGAATTTTAGTTGTATGCAATATGTGAACAGGCTAGCTCATTAAAAAGTATAGCTTCAATGAACATAACAACACTTATGTTCACTAACATTCGTAAGTAAAACTAGGTAAAACTGTTTGCTAGGGAACGTTACCACATTGTCTTGCAATGTCATATAAATTTACTCAATTATTTTTGTGTAGAATTTTTCAAATCGAACCAAAAACTCTGGTGATTATAGCGCGTTCAAACAAACAAACTCTTCAGCTTTATTATTAGTATAGATATAGGTTTAGAAAGAAAAGTTTGCCTGGGTTTTTGGAATGAGTTTAGAGGGGAGTGTGAATATTGTTCGGTTAATCATAATTTTAATATTTTGTACCTAATTGTTTCTCTTTTCCATGTAGAAATTTATCAGTTATGATAGTGATCACGAAATGCATTAACAATGTTTATAAATAATTAAAAAATAGTAATTTATCACAACAATTTTCATTTTCATTTTCAATTAACAAAAGAGAAACATTTCCAAAAACAATTCGTAAATTACAATACATAACGATTGTACTAACCAAACTACATCAAAAGTATATTGCCTGCGGATATTTAGATAGACCATTTATCATTCAAAAGTTTCAGGTCGTAAATATAGCAATCTGGAAATGCTATATTCTTGACATGTATTTAATTAGTTTTTTATATTTAAAAATAAGTTGGCAAAGTCCTCATGATATATATTTCTATTAACAACAATTATTATTGACATAATTGAAGCTTTTTGTATGTAGGTATTTAGTAGGTATCAATTAATTATATTACCCACGAGCTTTCTAACCTACGGCTCTACCCACGATGTCCTACTTTACCCCTTTGTATTTTTTTTTTTAATTACGTAATAATAGCTATCTGTATGCCAAATTTCAGTCGGATTCGTCCACTAGTTTGAGATGTGTGTTGATAGATGTTTTATTTTTATATATTTAGATATATTTTTCCACTGCTATTCTTTTTGACATTGGCGTATAATTATATTTTTTTATTGTTTTTTTATAGCATAATTCCAAAGTTAAATAAGGTTCTCGAAAACTAGTCCTATAAAAGATCACAACGTCTCTTGAATTTTTACTGAAAATTAAATTAACGCTGCAATTAATTTAATACTAGTTATTGTAGTTTACATATAACGCAGTTTAAAAACACTAAACACAATTATCTAAAATTGTGCGTGAAATATTTTAAAATGTGGCAATTTGGAGAAAGATATTTCGAAGCGGTCAAAGGCAATTTAAACTTCATCAAAGACTAATTAGAAATTTAGGGTGAGACCAAAAGGTCTAATTGTTTTTACAAAAATACAACACAAGGATAATTAATCTTAGTGTATGTGGAATACAGAAAAATGCGGTTGCGGTTCAGTCTCTTTGTTCTGCTGATTGAATGGAAAACCTCTGAGTTAGGAAAAAATGGTTACACTTAAAAAAGGCGGAATAATACTGACAACATCATTACGTGCATTTGTCATGACATAAAAAAAGTAATATATTATTTTTCAACAGACTGTCACCAAATTTCAATACCATGCTTGAAGTCTAGCCTTTTGCTCTGCAGTTTCACCCACGATCTCTCAGTCCAACCCGTAAAAAAGTGCCTTCTCTCCGTATTCTTTAATATAATAATATTATGCTTGACTTGCAAATATGTAGTATGTTTAGGTACTCGTTAAAACTCTTGCGCAGTTTTACCCGCGTTTCCGGGGTAAAAAGTACTCTATGTTTTTTCCATGCCGTAGGCTATCTGTGTACTACACTTCATCACGATTAGTTCTGCCGTAAATAGGTAACAATCAAACTCACTTTCGCATTTATAAAATAAGTTAGGATACATAAAATTTTGCTGATTAATGTATACCAAGTTTAAAATAAACCTGACCAGAAAATATTATATAAATATTATTAAAACTTGATCAGTGCCACGTCCCCTTTAATTCGTAGATTGCCTATTTTATCTCTCAAATTTAGCTCAGGTCTTTGATCGGCCGCAAACATGAATTGAATTTGACCCTCCAGAAGGTAAGGACCCGCCGCATCTGTATCCCATTGTGGCTAATTTCGAACATGAACGGACAGAGCAAGTGAGATGGAAAATATTCTCGAGTGTTTCATCGATTTTCCACTCTCTGCGACGCTATTGCATCGGGAAATTAAAATTGACGTCTTAATGCGGTCGAGAGTCAACGAGACTATTGTGCCACGAATAATTCAGTGTCAGCGAGTATTTTGGGCCCAGTTTGTATGCATAATGCAAACCCTGTTATCATTGTGGGCTTAAACTTGAATTCAAAGTTTAAGTAATATGATTCACATTAATAAGATAGATATAAAGGGTGATTTTGGTATATTACGCCGAATACTGCAGATAGTGTATATCATTATCAATAATCCTAGAAAAAATCAGGAGCATTATGGTTACAATTTGAAGTTTAGCATAAATCTTAGGTAAAAACCTTTGCTAGCACTCTGAAACGTAGTGATGAGGCGATAGCTATTTTAGAACTCGAGTAATCTAATAAGTACTCAGACTTATGTAAACTAATTTATAGATTTTTTTTATAATGTGTGTAGAAATATTTTAACCCTTTCGACCTACTATATAACCTTCCAAAATCCTCCTATAGGTACACGTATTATTACCTATATGTATTTCTTTACCTATATTTATTATCATAATCTCAATCAAAAATATTAAAATATCTTTGAGGCAAATGAAGTTGGAAAACAATTATGTTGTTTGATACCAAAATAGGTCATTATTTTTCCAGAAATTTAATCCTTTTACGAATAGATATACCTACATACCTACCCATTCGTGTTAAGCCTCGGGTAAAAGGGTCACTAATAATTTTTTACCACGGGTATTTTTGTTTTAATTCGATGTATTTGATACTTAAATAATATATAATGGGCGGCCTTCAGGTGAATATCATGTTAAATAGCTCTCGGTAAAATACATATTTTGGTCGCATGGAATTTTGTTACTAGATGTAGACATGTCAAATTGTATATAACTGGAAAATAATTTCCAAAAAACACGTATATATGTTGTATTCATACTTAAAAATCAAATTTTTACTGTATAGTTTTCCGTGTCTCATTGCCTTGATCAAAAAAATAGGCCTTTTTCGTTGTCTAAATCATAATCATTTTTGGACAGGCTGTTAATGAGTGATTAAATCACGATGTTTATTTTGTATATACTGATTTTGAATCGAAATATATTTTTATATAAAAGCATATCTAGCCTCGTAGTCAACAGTTTACAGACAAAACATGTAGAGTACGAAATTTTATGTAATAAAACGCATTCCATACGATATCGTTCATACAAATAGGTGTCATTCTGTTGGCAATATCGGAAATGTGCAGTAAATATTATAGAATCGTTTCTCGGTTACGTTCTATGAAATTGCAGCAGCTCTATGAATATAATTTAGATAAGAGAGTTGAACTGTCTATTTGAAATATTTATTTCATTGCTACTTTAATGTATCTTAAGATTAATAATATTATTCTAGGTATCTCATAGACATGAAATACAATAAGCCCAGATAGGCTCATAGTTAAATTTCCCTTGTTGTTAAGTATTTTAAAAGAAATAAATTATATTTATTTGTTGCCACCCTAACCAATTATGTACATAATATTTATATTAAGAGAGTACAAAAGACAGAGATAAAATAAAGCAAATAATTGAAATTTTCAAGACCCACCTGAAGATTACGTCACAAATTAAGTGTCTACTTTAGAAATATGTCACCTTGCAGTAATATATATCTATGTGACAAACTATAGGTTAAATAAAAGAGTACCTACTAAATATGTTTTTCAACTGAATTTTCCTCGTAAGCCATTTTATTCACAAACATTTTTGACATACGACATTTAACCTAAATACCAACTGGGATATATGCCAATATTTCCAAGTCTGCCAAGTAAAACCTTTTCTATCACTCTATTCACATAGAAATATCGAAAAAATATTCTAGATCAATAACTACCAGACGTAATTCTCATACCTGTTAACAAAGTACCAAACCAAAAGTACAAGACCTTATGCTATGTCAAATAAAAAAGTTTCTACACATTAACATGACGTCCTTACAAAATATTTTTGTAGGTATTAGGTACTACTTTTGTTTGTGTTACATGAATGTTTTATTTTGTGGTTTCGCGATTAGGTATTCAGATGTTAAAGTTGTTTGAAGGACAAAAAAAGATGTCAACAACGTTATCCGCAGAAAGGGTGAATCAGAAATGAGCCTAGAAATCCCACTGGACATTGTGGCTCTAAACATTTCCCTTACAAAAAAACCGTAAAATTAAGCTTCGTCGCATTTTCAGTTGTTAATCTTCAGAGATTTTCTTTAACTTCTCAACTTTACTTCATAAAACAAAAATAAATAGGTACAATAGATAGGTTTTAAAAGAATCAATGAATAAGCGGGCGTATTTCTCGGTGTGATTTTTTTTTGTGACATAAAAATTTACCTACTCCGCAATAAACATTGAGACAGTGTTCAGCAATCTCTCAACGTCGGGGTCTAAATTGCCTCCCATTATGGCTAGGAAATTATTTTAAGAGACTGTACATTACTCCAGTGATAATCTGATTCACGGAAATGAACTAATTCCGATTGTAGATCAGTGTCCATTGAAAGCGGTTTGTGTGGAAACTGAGCCACAACCGGCTAAGCTTTGAAATAACTTTGCGGTTTCCAAATCCCTGATTAAATTTTCATTATGTTCCGATTATGTTATCACAATCAAAAGAATATAGTAAAATATATTAGATTTAAAAATCTTAGCTGGTAAATTCATGTCAATTTTTTTGCAATAAGTTTATATTTTCATTTTAAATAAGTATGGCTGTATGCAAATACTGTAAAGAAAAAAGACTTTTTTAAACACGAGTTTATTATGGTAAGTATAATATTGAAGGCTTTTAATATTTGACATCTCGCCGTCGCAAAGTTTATAAAATATTGATTTTTTACCATCTATTTGCTTTTTATTCCAAACTATTGAAATGCTTTCAAATCCTATTTATGAGGAATCACTAAAAGCTGTCATATTGCAGAGACGGCATACCATTAGAATGATTATTTGAATCCGGAGAGAAACGGCAATGCGCTTTGCTTTGCTCGGCATTGCTCATTTGTAGTTTACTGACTGCATTTTCCATTATGGTTGATAAATAAAAGGGTTTGTTTATTCGCAGGATTGTATTTTATACTTAGCATAAATGAAATAATTTTAAATACTATTGAAAGAAAGAACTTTCATTTATGATCATAATATTATTACATTCAAAGAGCCTTTTATAGTGCGTGTAGGTCCTACGAAAATATCTCGAAAAATGAAATATTTAACTATGGATATTTAAACAAATAAACTATTATTATGGTATTTGGTTGACTGCAGCTAGACTGATTTAGATTACGATAATGATAGCTACTGAATATTACAGCACTCCCTATCAAAGACAAGCAAACAAGTCTAAATTACCAATAAAGTAAGCGAGAGCGTTGTTGTATGTACTTACTTGAAGTTAATTTAACTAGTTCAAGACCTTAGTAAGAAAGATAAAATATACAGACTGAAACTACACTAATGTATATTTTTCGTCATAGAAAATAAACACGCTCTACCACACGAAATATAAAATGCATCAAACCAAGATGAAAACTCGAAGTATATACCCAGATGACGCAAAATTTAAATCGTGTACTGCATTTGCATACAATTTTCATGTGAGCTGAAATTCACTGATATATTCACATAAACCTGCTGAGTTGTTGTAAGAATTTCATAGAACAACGGCTACGTCTTGCAATTTTATCACTTATATTTCACTTAGAATCCCTCGCAGCTTGTTTTGGTATGCATCAGAATTTTTAAATGGAAGACAATATTAGAAAAATAACGGAGAATTAATAATTTTAATAGACACTCAACCTTTTTTTTTTCATAAAGATTTTGAGTAGTTTTTTGTTTACTTGTAGAAAGAGTAATAAAATTGTAGTAAGACAAGTAAAAATATTTAAAGTTATAAAAAATAGCAAATGTAGATACTCGAAGAAGGCCGAATCAAAAAACATATATGCTGTAACTTATGAATGTGAAAGAGGCAACAGTAGTGTCCCAGGAGCGTTGCAAATGGAAATCTATGGCCTTTACCTAATCCAACGGGAAAAGGGCGTAACTATAGCAGTGTATGTTCTACTTGTTTAACTGATTGCATTTCCCTAAATATTTTATAGGGCTATACCTTTTTTTCATTATTGTAGGTTGGTATAGTACTTACTAAATTAATGATCATTATTTTTATTAACGCTTTGTTCCAACTTTAGAAATTAATGAAATACGAATTAGATAGGTGCTGATTTTTGAATTACTTATATTGTAATGTCAAATGACTTATTTATTTTATTAATTTTCACTTTAGATCAAATTTCGTTTCTGGTGTACGACCTAACTTATCATAAACGGTTACCGTAACTTATGTGACCTTATTCACGCGCAAGAATATAACGTTTATTTGACAGCTGATTCTATTTAATGAAGATACTTCCCCAGCCGAGCTGATATTTGCAAATAGAAACGTGAATACGATCGATTTATAATGTATGCTTCTTTATGCTTCTGCACTGTTAACATATGCGTCTGAGAGTTAAACTAAAACCTACATTTATATAAACACGTTCTAGAAAAGCTAACATTGGATTTCTTATCATTATATAAGTATTATAGAGTATAATGTTCGTATAAGTGGCAGTGAATACAGAAATCTGCCTCCATGTTTCTTACATAGCGCGAATAAAACGTGGGCGTGTTAAAATACAAAATATTATGTGAAATACGGGTGGGAAAGAATATAAAACATACTATCCTTAGGAAATGCATTAGGTGACGTCGCGAGTGGATAAAGCGATGTTTACAGAGTAGCAATAATAAGTGGCATAAACATATATATTGCTGTTTAGAGTGAGGCCGGTGCTATCTAAGTAACTAACTAATATAGAATACGTAGCAAATATAATATTGATAAATATTTTATAATAATTTTGGGTGAGTGGTATAATATGAATCATAAAGAGAGAGATAAAAGTTACTGAAACATTCTCTTTGTCATATTTTTTTTGCTGTAACAACTTATTGTCATTCACAAAAGTTAAATATGAATGTTATTGTCAATAATTTAGAAAATTGTGTAACGATAATCATTATTTTAAAAGATTCCTCACTATAAGTAGTTTATTTCAAATCTCTGAAAATAAAACATCAACAAAATTCAGTTGCTCACGCAAATATAATATTAGGTCACACAGGTTCATTTGTATCAAGACAAATGAGGCTTAAATGATTGCAAAACATAAGTTACATATAAAAAATTACCATAATACTCACATTGTTTTCCGCTATAATAACTACAGTTTTGATTTAAATTAAAATAATAAGTAGGTTTATTGGTTTAAACTTTCCTTTTTAGTAATAATTTTATAATCAATTTTCACACCTGCATTTAGGACCTAAATTTAATCTCTCTTAGTTATTAAGTAAATAAACCCGTATTAACTTCAAAAGTTTTTTATCACAGTACTTTTTTGGGAAAATTGTTCCATAAAATCTTTATTGTTTTTCCAACTTCAGGTTGTAAAAGTAATAAAATCTTTGATAAATCATTTCACAGAGAACTTCAGATTGTAATTTTTTTTTTGACAGATGGTTCTTTTTTTTCAAAAAGTTTGAATTGGATTATTTTAACGAAAGGAAACAGTTGTAACAGGAATCAGAATAGCTAAGGGTAAAAAAACTCAATAGATTTTTTCAGAGAAGGTGAAAGCACATGCGAGAATTCATTATTACTTGGAAATGTTGATTGGAACAACACTTTTTGTACGTGTTTTTTTTCTCTCCTGTCGATAAATTGAATAGTGTATGTGTGCCTACAAGCAAGACAGAATCAGTTGCGCTTTAATAAATGGTAGGACATAAAAATAAATAAAACTTTGGGGTACGGTCCGGGCTTTATCAGGCCTAACGTCGTAGGCAGCAAAGGAAAACGTGAGGTCAATTCGGTTATAACCTTTTTTCTGTTTCACTTTCGATAATCGATCTAGCGTGAAATAGGAATTGTGTGGAATTGGGGTATTAAGTGGCTCATTTTCAGCCTACTCTAGGTTAAGCTGGATTTGTCAGTACGGTCTAATTAGGTAAATTTGTTTATATAATTTTAAGATAATGTTTCATCTTTTATTTGTGTTTTTTTATTTCAATAATACCTAATATGCTTTATACAATGATAAGTCTGGAATGCTAAAATATTCTAGACGTAGATTTGAGTAATATATAGCTAAAAAAATATGTAGAAAAGAAACGTCTTTAAACGAAAATAGTTTATTGAATCTTTACTGTATACTGTAGTAATAAGTAAAGTTTGAGATTTAAATTAAACATACCATCAGTTATACCATCTGCCTGCTTGTCAACTTGCAAAGTAGCGAATGTTATTAAAACATTGATGAATTTTACGTTTTACTAAGTACTTTGACATAACGAAATTCCATCTGAATGCACCAATGACGTTGTAATTTACGATCCAATTAACTTCAGTGACAAAAAAATATACAACTTAAGAATCATTTTGAAAATACTGAATAGGTTTCGCGAGCAAATTATGGCACCAAATAAACAGCACCAAATTTTGCGAGTGTAGATTTGAATATTCAAAGACCGGCCTCAAACCATTTACAAGAAGAACGAATTTGAATTCGACAGTCAAGTTTTGTCGAAATGCCTCCAATTAATTTGAACGGGTATAGCTTCTAATTTTCTCACCGAGTTACAGAAATGGCTTTTCGTTGTAACTTTATTGTAATAAAATTACAAAGGCAGCTTTTATTTCATTATTTGAAAAAATATTCAAATTATGATAACGGTAGAAGAACGATTATCTATAGATAGAGAATAATAATCTTATGATTATGTGTGTTTCACAATAGTGAACTTGCAAAATAATGATACGTGTACTTTTATCGAACTGTGATTAGTAGGTACAAGTTTCATCACTACTGTCATTATTGTGGCAATTGTCTTTTTATATTTTCATATACCTTATAATATAGCTTATCCATATTAATAATAGGTACATATAATTGCGAAAGTAACTGCTGATTTGTATTTTTGTTTGTTACCTTTTCACGCCTACACCACTGAATCGATCTCGATGAAATTTGGCACGCAGATAGTCTATGATATAGAGAAGGACATAGGCTACTTTTTATCCCGGTTACGCGAGTGAAATCGCGGGAGACAGCTAGTTTCAATATAATTCCAAATAAAAACTTACTTTTTCTAAACATTAATCTATAAAGACTATTTGAAGCTTTTTACTGTTAACAAGTAAATAGCTACGAATAAAGAAGAGTCGTTCTACTTTTAAAATGTAACATCTATTAAAGTAACTGACAATAATCAAAAACTTTTATGTCCAAAAGTTATTTATGGCAAGGATAAAGTATCGTTTTCTGAGATAAATGTTACGCTGAAACTTTTCTGTTTATGCGAAATTAAGTTTTCTTGAAAAAGTTTCATAAAAATACTTTTTATGAACTTACGTATTTTAGATGGAAGAAACCGTGAAAAAAATTACAATGTTCTCATACATCATATTTTGATCATCCTCATCTCCTTGCCCTGTTATATTACTCGCCCCTTATATTGGTATTCACTCGGTACGAAAATCGGAACAACCTGGTATTGATACTTACTCCATCAAGTGAAAAATGTGCAAAAGTGGAGAGACTGCTAAAATCGCACAACATAATAACAGACGACTGAAGTCTTAGTTCTGCTGATTTTCAAGCCAACACTCGTCTTTAGCTGCTATTTCACCAGTTTGCTCTGAACATCGCATGCATCCTCACCGGCAAGCACAATATCAAACAGCATGCACCAGGGTGCTTCCTTCTGTAGATCCAAAGTCAAAGCGTCCAGTACAAACAAAACATTCTTACCTATAGGCTCTGAGCCGATCCTTGGTGCAAACCGACAGCTACATTGAACTTATTTGTAAGGTCAGTCAGCTTATTTGTAATTACTTCACAGGAAAACCTTTCGGAGAATATAGTTGCTTAATCTTTTCAAGGTCAATGAAAACTATATTCACACAGTTTACAACATTCTTCACATAGTTGGCGGAGTGAAAAGATGGCGCCCATAGTTCCTCGACCAGGGATAAATCCAAATTGATTTAGGGTGATCTCACTTCCTTCTCTCAACCCCTTTTATATCACTTTCTGCTTTCATACTTTGTCATGAGTTTTATTCCTCGATAATTATTGTATTCCTGAACATCACCGTTATTTTTGTACATTTTGAATAAGTAAGGTTTATGGTAAGGTTTCCTCCAAAAGCGGTGCCACCATAAAGCGACCGTAATACAGCGATGAATGTCGTCACTAGAACGTTGTCTATGTTAACCAAATGGCACGGTTTCCTAAAGGTATGGCTTCCTCCAAAAGCGGTGCCGTCTTTAAACGAACGCAATATGATGGCCGCAAAAAGACGGTTGTAGACACGTGGAATGTACGGGAGTTCCATCTTCCACACACCATTCGACACCGTCGAGACGATCGTCATGCAGATGGCGGCACCGCTTTTTGACGTTACGGTGTCAATTACCGTTCTCTAGGAAACCGCGCCATTTGGTTAACATAGACAACGTTCTAGTGACGTCATTCATCGCCGTATTACGGTCGCTACATGATGGCACCGCTTTTGGAGGAAACCTTACCTTAAAGAAAGGTAATATTGGCGGCACCGCTTTTTGACGTTACGTTATATTTTGAAATCAGTTTATCAAATAGTAAGTACAGTATAAAATTATGCTGCAAAAGGATAAAAAGCGTAGAAATATGTAGCTAGCTTTCCGCCCCGCGGTTTTACCTGGGAACCCCCAATTTCACCAGTCACGCTTTTCTTTTATAGGTATATTATTAGAAGACAATCTTCACAATCAATCTAAGTTACAATTTTCCTTAGCACCAAAAAACAATCTAGTTATGGAGACGTTCAAATAAAACAACTTTTTTGAACGTCTTCATAATTAAGTGTATCCGAAACTTATGTTAGACAAACACATTCACCAAGCAAAGGAAACCGTTAATTCCGATAACGGAACCACTGGCAAAATAGCAATCGGCATAAAGACAAAAACAACATAATAAACTCATACCAGAGACATATTTGTAGGGGATATGTATGTTGTTTATCCAGAATAAGATTGGTAGAAAAATGACGGTTCGGGATAAACATCAAAAAAATATTTTTTCCAACTTTGATATGACTCTGGACCCTTCTTTATAGTACCTTGTTGAAGGGTTGAAATTGTATACATGAATCCTTTTTCACAAGGTTATACCTACTGCTGATATACAGTCAAAACATGCTTGAGAAAAAATATACTCTGACTACATGTTTGCTATTCCTTTTATAACTGTAATGTTGTTTTTATAACAAGTCAAAAATAGAAAGGAGGCTGATACGCTTCCATACAATCTTG
Organism: Tethea ocularis; assembly: GCA_963555595.1. Classification (NCBI taxonomy): domain Eukaryota; kingdom Metazoa; phylum Arthropoda; class Insecta; order Lepidoptera; family Drepanidae; genus Tethea; species Tethea ocularis. Next base: position 5,107,316 of record OY741971.1, on the reverse strand, counting down.
GGCCCAGACTTGAAATAGATGAAAGTGGAATCAATTTATAATATAGCCAAGCCATCCCTGAAAATTCAGAAGATTATTGATGTTAATTATGTTGATTTTTTTTAGTGGTACATAGAAAAACATAAGTCTTTTTTTAAGACATATTTCAACAAATTCGGCTTTGGGCCCAGAAATCCCATTCTCTAAGTTATGTAGATTTGTAGATTAATTATGTAAAATAATAAAATTCTTAAATATACGAAAGTAAATATTACTACAACATTTAAATCTTCATGCACGTAGCTTGATCACAGCCAACTCGGAATTCTCTACAAACTGTAACTTATATGTTCCAATAGAATTTATGATCCGTGTTCTAATCTAGACATTTAATTCCATGATCAAATTATTTTTTATTACAATGTAATAAAATACATTTTTATTAGTAAAGGCATTTCCATGATTTTATTACATTCAATTAATATTAAGATTAGGTATATGCTTATCAATAGTTTAATATAACCTTCAAAAACATGATTATCAGTTGTTCATAGTAATTATGTTTATTTGACGAATAATATGAGCGAAGCTGACAAAATTAAAATGCCACTTTTAATATTCTGACCGTAGTACCTAGTCATTTTCATCTTAAATCCCAAAATCCTGCTATTGTATTATCTGATTTATTGCCATTCTGACAGCGGTATTGGTAGGTAAATTTATGTCCGGACCTTTTCCTCTTCCTATATTATCTATTTCGGCATAAGCTTTGTCATCTATTTAAAGGTTAAGGTTTAATTTCAACATATTTGCTAGAACCGTAATTCCTACCAGTTTATATTTCAAGTTGCTTTAATTGGGGGAGTGCTTTTACAGTTCGAGGGTGTGTACAAAATTAATTACGAATAGGCCTCTATTATTTTTTATGACAGTAATGACTTTAATTTAATTTTATATCCTGAAACAAGAAAATGAATTGGATAGTATTCCAAGTTTGTGTAAGTACATTATTTACAATAAGCAAGTTATTTGCAAATGTAATAAATAACCGCTGAAAATATATATAGGTGGGGATATATAAATGGCTAAGGATATTTTATATATATAAGCTACATTATCATAAATGTTTCGCTGTAAATCCTAAGAGAAAATAAATAATATAAAGCCAAGATTTTTTCACAATTTTTTGTTATATATTATTATTCCTACCTATTTAGAATCCTTACATCAGCCTTGAAACTACGTTTGAATACGTCACCTGCTCTGTTTGTTATTCACTTAACAACGTCGGGTAAACAAACCGGATATCCCTTTTGACGTGGTAAGTAGTGAAAATATTTTAGTTTGTTTGTACACCTTTACATTATGTAGAGCCAAAGGCCCAATGGGGATGGCAACGGTAATTATTTTATGAAAACATCCTCGCATGACAGACAAATAAGCGTAGTTATTAGACCTCATAATTTAAAAAACCTTGTTGAATGGGCAAGGTAGCTCCAAAATTGGATTTGCGTGCAGACAATGTGACATTTAGAGTACCCGGTAAAACGATAAAAGCTTGTTATTTGAACTTCTATATCGAGATTATTGGGCTTTCAAAACACATGATGTAGAATAGAAGGTTATATTTTGTTGGATGTACCTATTTATTGTTCTTTACCATGTAAAGATTTTGTTTAACAATTTTTTTTTTACTATTTTCTATCAGAAGTCTATGCTCAATTTGTTAGTTAATATCAGCTCTTATAAATCTCTACTGCAGAGGCACGAGGCTTTCCTAACAACGCAAGTCTAAATCACTAGCATGTGAAGTTCACTAATCTGACCACGTCGCTCACTATCTACCTACGATGACTAACTAATTAATACATGAGCTTGAAACTCAAAGCTAGGCTGTATTTTTAATACTATACACCTTATGATCAAAAGTGCTTCTACAACTGAACCGGCTCGTACTTGGCAGGTTGTGTAGCTAAATAAACTTGTAAAACAAATGACATTTTGCTGGTAGAAATTGGTGGAAAGGTTAAAATATAGATGTATACAAAATATCGCTTCGCGCAAATTACTGTTTAAAAGCCGTAAAGAGAAGTTGGGTCAAACAATTTATGTGTTGTGTACCTAAGTGTCACGATTTCCCATGTAAAATGTTTTGGGAGGTTGAAAGTACCTATAGTAATGATCGTTGTTGACGTTAACTTTTATTACACTTTTCGAATCGATCTGATTAGAATTTATAGCCTATTTTATATTTTTCAAAACGCCTGGCCAGTGTTTACCGTCAAAACAGATGTGGAGAATATCTAAGTCAGAAGATAAGTGGAATTTGGAAATTCTGGTAGTTGGCAGCTAAAATTACTCTACATGTAAAAGGCTGAACTCTTGATTTTTAATTATTGATAGATACCTATCTAGAAAAATGCACCATGTAATTTCAGGTACCTACTTACCTATGTCGTTTATTTAAATTTCCTACGTAATTTTTAAGACGTTTGAATGGCATGATAATAATGATTAATTTCTTACTTTTTTAAAAAAAAATTGTTTATTTCTTTAAAAAGGTGTTTTCGTATCCGTAAGTAATAGGGAAAATTAAATTAAAAACAAAATGTTACAGAACGGAAGATTGGATATTGTTTTTCTTTGTCCCTGTGAATTCGTGAGTGAAGACGTCGAGAATTGAATTCCATTATCTTTTAAACAGCTACATATAGGTATTACTTACAGATACGAAAACACCTTTTTAAAGAAAGAAACAAAACTTATCGATTATTTAATGAAGTAAATTTGCGAATGAAACCGCGGAAACTATTATTAAATACTTAAATTAGTACTACGGACGTGAGTGACGTCTGTCCACTTTTCTTGTATCGCTATATACTGTAGTACTTAGGCGACCGAGTTTCATTGGGCGTTTTACAAAATCGTGTTTTTTTGGAGTATATATTATGTATTTAGAAACGAATCACAATTAGGTATGTACCTAGGTAAGATTGCAAAATACTCATAATTATGTAGTTATGAGTATTTTGTAATCTTACCGACATATTAATATCATATAGTATATCTCAAAAAGTTTTGAGGTAAGTACTAATAACATACAATAGTAGTAACAAAATTGCGAGATGGCGCTATAGGTACTATACCTACTTTCGAATCATAATAAAAAAATTATTTTTTTTATGTAAATTCGCAATTTTTCAAAACTTAAAAAGCAATAGCGTACCAAATTAAATGTTTCATCCAAAACGTTTGACCCGTTTCTGAGATACACGAAACAAATAAAGAAATCTAAAAATTGGTAGGTATATGGAAAATGTGCCTGACTCACCGACTGATCGGACTACCGGACGGATTGAGCTTTGGCATACCATATACCATATAACGTAGGCATCCGATAAGAAAGAATTTTAAAATTTCAACCCCTAAGGTAAAATAGGATCACGGATGAGACCGCGGGACGGAAAACTTAGGTAAATATTACAAGAATTCTCATTTAAAGTTATTAGATTTGCGTTGCCTTCATCACTCCCCACGAAGGCTGCTGGGCGTCTATTTAAAAATATCTGTATGCTAACAAAGGTATATCGCGAACACTCAAAGCGTCTGACAGACCACATGTCGGTACATAAAGGTTAAAACTCAATTTAACAACCAAAAAGTAAATTTACATTGTTTATGTACCTTAATTTACGTTAAAACTTTAAACTCTATTATAATAATCTTGTTCGAAAATTGCAGCAGCATAATAACAGTCTCTTAAAACCTACACACTTCTTAAAGCGGACGCTTCACTGAGAAAGACGGTTAACGCTTGTTCAAGAGCACACTCGCTTTAATGAAGCAGGTAATGAGTCGCTGAGAGTCAACAGCAAACAAGTTGAGGGTAGGATTTAAATGAGATCTCTCAAAGCTAGAAAGATTTTTTTCAACACGACATTTTGTAATGTAAAATGGAGAGGTACCTATCTGTTACCACAACATGAATTAACTAGTTTTCCGCCCCACGGTTTCACCGCGATCCTCTTTTTAGCCCCTTATTATTCGTGCCTTCAGTTTATAGTACTTGAATAAATTAGCGAATGTAATTCATTAGGATATTACACTTTACAGCTTATTTACACTCTTTTTAACAAATTAAATCTACAGGAAATGGAGTAGAAAAATGATGTTACAACAGAATAAGTGTTTGCATCTCAATTTTGCGCCATTCCTTCATAGTCGACGAGTAATTTATCATCTCATAACAAAACCGGATGACGTATTGCTTATGATAGCTCTCACTAAAATATTTCAGGCGTTGCCGGTATTTCGTAGAAGATTTAATTTATGCCGAATAATAAATCCTTTCAAGCAATAACTCTACAAATGTAAATACTAAGGTATTCTAAACAGTTAAAACAAAATATGCCTGAAATTTAACAGCAAGCATTTTTAAAAACATTCCCATTTAAAAATTTCAAATTCTTTACATTTGCACACGCAATTCAGTTATTTGTCATTGGCCTTTGCTGGGGCACAAGGGATTTCGTCATCAAAAGCAAACTGGTAATCAAATGTCCTCGAAACTTCCTGCTTAATTAAATGGATGTTTGTGCAAACGGACAGACGTTTTATACGTACCGTAATATTATTAAGCAAAATTAGTCGTAACTTTACAACGCTTTGTTTCCTAAGACAGCGAGAAAGGATGCCATGTGAGACTGCGGATAAAGACGTTAACTTAGGCACAATTGTATTTGTTTATTTGATAAATAAACGGAGACATTGGGAGTGGGCGTTGAACTGAATCTTCATATAATGAGCGTACTCGAGATACATGGAAAAGGTTCAACTCGATTTGCTTTGAGAGTATTGAAAGAATTTAAATTACACAAAGAAAACTAGCAACATTTCTATAGGTATACATTTTTTGTTTCAAAATAATCACTCAAAAATATAAGTGTTTATTTATTATTGTGATTACAATATAAACTAACCTATTTGTAATCATCAATTTGTGTTAAAGTAATCGAAATAGCATAGGCAAATTCATTTTGAATTAAAACCTACACAATATTCAAATATTGAAATAAAAAATAATCGCATGAAATAAAGAAACGAGATAGTATAACTGCTTCAAAGAAAATCCATATTGTTAGATCGTTGCGAGCAAATCTTGAATCCCCTTGCCTTGGTATTCCATGCCCAAGTTTTCCTACGAGGCACTTTGAAAGCGATGAAGCGTAGGTAAAACCCAGAGGAGTACGGAGTACTGAAAATATAACCAACGCTCCCAAGGCTACTATGGCTTTATACTATACTTAAATAGTGGCATGTCTGTACGTATGGATAGTGTTTGTCTTAAAATATTCAAGATGAGGTCGCCACTATAAACACGCATGTCCAACTGTAATTTGGACAGAAACAACACGCAATGATGACCGAATGTATAAATTATCCTTTTTTCTACACCTTTAAGGCATTACTAAATTGAACTCTATTTTTCGAGTAATTTAATTGAAATGTTACCAAAAGAATTGAGGTTCAATTAAATTAAAATATCGTCTGTGTTGTTTTTTTTGACTGAATTACATCCAAAAGTCAGATGAAATTAATTTGCATCTGTCATTCTTAATTTACACTAATATGGAATTAATTTTTTCCCAGTTTTGATATAGATATTTTTTCTAATTATTCTTCAAATCTAATTAATTTATATGAGAACTGTGTACTTACAGTATTAAAAATAATCCTCCTGAGAACTAAAAGTGAATAATTAAATATCATTATTTATCGTAACAATGGTAGGTATGAATTACGTTATCGTTAATTTTCCAGTAAGAACGTATTTAGCTCAGTTAAAAGAAAGTACTTATCCACGAAAGATTTTTGAGAAACAATAGTTTTAAATTTAAATTATGGGTTTGTTAATTTTCATAGTAAGGAAGTATTAAGATAAAAGCAAAAAAAAAAAATAAACAATAAAGCGTTCGGTTAACATTCTAAACATAAATATAGATATACTCATATTCAATTACAATGACAAAATAGAAAACCTTCTTCAATTATTAAAATCGGATCATAAGCAAAAACTTTATGCGTTAACAAACATAAAAAACATACAACCAAATTGGGATCCAACGGCTTTTTTTAAGTAAAGATAACCTACTTATAATATATAACAACTTTTCTATTTAATTATTGTAATTTATTTTTATTATTATTTTATGATTCATTTTATTTTTAAATAGTAAGTAGGTAGTTAGATTTAAGTTTAGTTTTAATTCATTTATTTAAATTTATAAATATTAGGTATATATATTATTTCTTGTTAATATTTTAGTTGTTACTTTGATGAATTAAATTTATGCTTATAATACTATGTAAGTACTATATAATAATAATAATAACGACGAGAACCTCGTGAAGTCGGAGAAAGATAAAGAAAGCAAATATCTTGATCTGGCACACGAGGTTGTTGACATGTGGGATATTGACACGGCAACCATTGTACCAATAATCGTATCAGCCCATGGCCTTATGGCCAAGAGCCTCGACAAACACCTCAAGAGGCTCGCGTTAGGTAGCTGGCTCAAGGGCCTAATTCAGAAGGCAGTGCTCCTGGAGACGGCACGCATAGTGAGGAAGTTCCTCTGTCTGGAGCCTTAACCATCGGTATCTAGGACCCTGTTCCCGATGCCGGTTGGATTCTGTTTTTTATATTTTTAAATGTATTTTTTTATAGATTATATTTAAAAATGTAATTTATAAGATATATATTTAATAAATGAGATAATAATTTATTTATTCAGATAATATAGATCCATGGGTTAGTAAACAAAAACCTTAATTCTAGTGTTAGTTGTTACAATAATTGAATATGTATTATACACAATACATCGTCTCCACACAGGAGCTCTATGCACACACTAGCCGGTTTTCACCAATAAGTGTGCGCACAAAGCACCGCATGATCGGCGATGCATAGTGGTCCGCTACTGTCCTCAGGATACTGTTCCGGCTGCCCCGCACTCTCCTCAACAGGGATGCCGTTTTCTTACGGATTATAGCCCCGAAATCATCCGTGTCCGTACTATATGTATACTAAGTAATATTTTCAAAATAATAAAGAAACAAAAACATTTATAAATAAATAGTAATAAATAAATTTGAAATACACTGAAAAGATATTATATACTCTTTAAAATTTAAACAATCACTGAATAAAAAATATCTAACTACCTATGTGGAATAAATCAATTTATCCGTTTCCGTTTATTCAGGCCTTTGTACTTGTTTTCCTTAACAGAAGTTTCCAACAATTTTCCGAGTAGGTATAATCATAGATCCAATAATTTGTTCACCTTGAGAAAACAATCATTTATCACTCTGTCACTATAGGTATAAGGTGGTCTTATTTTTCAGGTTGAGAAATGCGAGAGAGACTCAAGTTTATTGGTATAAGGCATCATTCTGATGATTAACATTTTTATCACTGTTTTTCTTTGTAGACTATTTTTCCTACGTGTTTTTTGTTTTCGGAAAACACTTTTGTTATTTTGTTCCCTATGGAGTAGGTACCTACGTATTAAAACCTTGACCATTTTTTAGAACTCTCAAGCCAATAGTTCCTCAAAATTCTATAATCAGACGCATAGACATGCTCAATAGATATATTTTACTTTCAGGTTGGGTAACCATAAACATATTTAGAGACTCTGAGTGTAAATTTACTGAATAATAATTTAATATTATGATCTCATGATTATTCTTGTGACTCATCAAGATAAAGAATAAAAAAAATTTAATAGCTTTACAAGATTTTTACTCAACTCAATGTCCTTATCAATCATTTTGACCCTCAATCAGCACTCCGAAGAGAACATAAAGTTAACCCGCCTAAAAGTCAATTTGTTTACTACGTTAGGCTCACACTAATAATTTTCATAATTCAAATGGCACGTAACTTCTCCGTCCCAAAGTCTGAGAAAAGGTTTATAAATCACGACACAAACAACCGCCTCGTGAGCTTTCCTCTCTAATGAAAAACAGTATCGTCAAGTTACGTAGTGTAACGAAAACTTTTGACGGCTCCAGTCATAAAAGCAAAGGTAAACGAGTATGAATGAAAGCCTAGTGACAGCCGTATCGCATTTAATTTCAGTTTATCGACAATACTATATTTTTTAACGAACCTTTTACATTTAAAATAAATTAGGGTACATAACCTTTTTCATCACATTTTGGTTGTAATTTAAAATGAATGTTTCTTTTCGTTTCGCAAATAGTTTACAAACGAATGACGCTAACTCAGCTTTTCACAAATCCTTAGTCTCGGTTTTCCTCTCTCTTATCTTTTAAACAAACCCAAGACGCCAGAGGTAAAACGACCTGCCTATTATTTTGATAATGGGACAAAGCTTTGAATATAGCTTGACTATACATTTTTTTTCAACTTTTTGATGGTTACATATCGTTATAGCTGGGTCCATTGTTATTTTGAAGTGCCTACATTAGTCTTGGATGGTAAAGTCACGTTAAAATATTACGTTGTTAAATAAAAAAGTGACATACCTGAAACGATGTGAGTTCAGCAACAAAGCAGACTATCATCGACAGGGTTATATCGCTGCATCAGCTAGAGGTATAAATGAGTCGGCGCTGGCGTCGACAGGGCATGTTCCGGAGTTGTGAGAAGTGTTGCATCGATCTTGGGCCCGTTCACCACGCTCCCGTCATTATTCTCGATTATCGATAATCCGATCATCAATATTCGCCAGATAACATAGTTTTTGTGTCACTTCACAATTGAACACTTTTATTTGTTTAGACCGAATTTAGATTGTGTCATTTGACTGTTACTTATTTTATATTAGCAAACTATTTTGTAATAATTGTTACTTAGGCGTTTTGGCTTTTTAAATGAATTGAGCATTATTATACTGATAAAAAGAAAAAAAATGTCTTGTATGTTGTTTAATAACTTTATGCATACCATTAAATATATAATATTTAAGATTTAATTATGGATAATTAAAAAGCGTGGAAAAGTTTTACACGAATTTTGGAAAACCACTTAATAAGAGTCTATGTTGTAAAAATCTTTTTAGAACTTACTTTATAAATTAGTAGCAAAAATTTAGATAGATCAATTAAATACGTGAATACTTAGTAAAAATATGTTACAACTTTAACTTTCTAACGATGTTAATATTCCCAAATGTTGGTCTTGCATTGTTGTCCAAAAGCATCTTTTATTCTATTAATCGACATACAACCAATATATTGCTCCATTGTTCGTAAAGTTCATTCACAGTAAGTTCACTATTATATTCAGAACATGGCCGTGTGGTTGAACCTAGCAGTTAGTCACATAGGCGACAACATGGTCTGAACTAGTGCAGACAGCTTGTATACAAAGCACATCGATCAAGTGACTTGGAACCTGTCTTGTAGTATATGGCCACATTATAAATCACTTGGCACGAGACTCGGTGTAGATTTTGATTGTATTGAGATTTAGCACATACGTTTTAGTTGTAACTAGGGCATGCTATCCGGATATTCGGATATCCGAATTATCCGGATATCCGGCGATTTTAATATTCGGATATTATTCGATTTACTATCCGGATAAAACGAATAAAACGAATAGTTATTTTATTATTATTGCATACTAATTTTTAATTGGATTACATCAAAATCACTCAAATATTACAACATTTTACATCGTCATCATGTCAGCTGAAAGACGTCCACTGCTGGACAAAAGCCTCCCCTAAGGATCTCCACGATGGCCGGTCTTGCGCTGCGGTTTCTCGCGACCCTCACAAGTTCATCGGTCCATCTTGTGGGGGGCCTGCCCACGTTGAGTCTTCCGGTTCGTGGTCGCCACTCGAGAACCCTTCTGCCCCAGCGGCCGTCGGTTCTACGAGTGACTGTGCCCCTCCCACTGCCACTTAAGTTTGGCAATTCTTCGGGCTATGTCGGTTACTTTGGTTCGCCTGTGGATCTCGCAGGGAAACTCCGAGCATAGCCATTCTCCATCTCTCCATTGCTCTTTGGGTGACCTTGAGCCTTCTTATAAGGCCCATCGTAAGCGACCACGTCTCTGCTCCGTAAGTCATCACTGGCAACACACACTGAAGACTTTCGACTTGAGACACTGCGGTATTTGAGACGAGAAGATATTACGTAGCTTCCCGAACGCTGCCCAGCTGAGTTGGATTCGACGATTGACCTCTTTCTCGAAGTTGGACCTACCTAGTTGGATGGTCTAGTCTAGTCTAGTGTCCTAGGATAATATAGTCCTCTACAACTTCGAGTGCAGAATTCCCAACCTTTAATTGAGTGGGTGCAACATGGACGTTCGACATGATTTTCGTCTTATCCATGTTCATTTTTAGACCTACGTGTTGAGAGAATCTGCTGAGGTCATCGAGCATTGTACTGAGGTCTTCCAAGGTCTCAGCCATGACTACTATATCATCGGCAAATCGAAGGTGAGTGATGTACTCGCCATTGACATGCCAAATCCGTTCCAGTCCAGAAGTTTGAAGACGTCTTCCAGTGCAGCGGTGAACAGGTTCGGATATATTACGTCTCCCTGTCTCACGCCTCGCTGCAATTGGATAGATTTCGAGTTCTGGTCCTGGAGACGGACCAAAATGGTGGCGTTCTCATACAAACACTTTAACACCTCAATAAACCGGTAGTCGATTTGGCACCTTTGAAGAGACGGCCCAGGTTTCAATCGAATCAAAGGCTTTCTCATAGTCGACAAACGCTAAGCATAATGGCTGGTTATACTCCTCGGTCTTCTGTATAGCTTGTCGCCGCGTGTGTATGTGGTCTATGGTGCTAAAGCCTTTTCGGAAACTGACTTGTTCGAGAGGCTGGAAGTCGTCAAACCTGCGTGCGAGACGGTTTGTAATGACTCTCGAGAACAACTTGTAAACATGGCTCAGCAGTGTGATGGGTCTGTAATTCTTGAATAGGGAATTATCTCCCTTTTTGAAGAAGAGCACCACCACACCTCTGTGCCATGCTTGCGGCGTCCGGCCTTTGAATATGACGGAATTAAATAGTTTCTGAAGGGCCCTAAGGATCGGTGTACCTTCAGAAGTTCAGCTGTAATTCCATCATCACCTGGCGCCTTGTTGTTCTTGAGTTGTTTGAGAGCCATTCTAATCTCGTACAGGCTGACGTCCGGGATATCATCAGTATAGTATCGGGTTAGCCGACATGTTTGATGTGATGATTCTGCCACCCTCAGTCTTCAGCTTCGTCAGTTGGCGCTGCCCAATAGACAGATCTCTTGCGAACACTTTAGAACCTTTATTCTGCTCAATGGCCTCTTTAATACTAACTGTATTAAATTGGCGTGTGTCGCGAGTTAAAGACTGAGATCTGTCTGTTGAGCATTTCGTTGGGCGTCTTGCGGGGTGACTATTGAGGGTGGATGCCGTCTCTTAATTATAAATAGTTGATGAGGCACTTATCGTGCGTGTTTAAAAATGTTAATTAAAGACATATTTTTAAGTTGACTGATTGATTTACCCATTTATAAGGCGGTATCCGAATTATCCATATTATCCGGATTTATTCGGATAGTGAACTGGAAGTATCCGAAATATCCGGATAGTAAAATGAGGCGGATAATTGCATGCCCTAGTTGTAACTGCCAATACTAGAACATCGTCTAAGAGTCTAAAAGTCTAATTATCTTAGTAAGTACCTAAAAGAAAACCTAGAGTAATGAATTAAGCTCATAATGCCGTAAGTGCCTTATATTTATATATACTTACTACCAATAATCTATTATATAAAAGAGTAGCGGTTTTTTGGGTAAACATCCCCCTGCCTACACCGCTGAACCGATTAATGTGAAATTTGGCATGTGCATAGATTTTGTCACGTAGACCCCATTTAAGAAGCTATTTTTCGAAATTCCTTTCCGCAGTGGTGGAAACGGGCCCTTTGTGCGATTTTAAGAATCTTAATATCTCTGGAACCTTAGGGTCTAGAAGTCTGAAATTTTTAATGTAGCTTTTTCAGTAAAAAATATTAGATATGGGTGCGAGCGTTTCTCAAACTTTTGTCTATGGGAGGAATATTTAAAAAAATAAGGGATTTGCTTTGTTTCCGTTAAACCTTGATAACTTTGTGAGTTTGAATGCAACAAACTCAAAATTTATAGTGTAGGTAGTTTAATAATACTGCTAAAATGTATTTTCGGCGTTACTCAAACTTTTTTTCTTCGAGGAAGATATTACCGATGGAAATTATGCATTTTTCAAACTCTTATATCTCTGCAACGGCTGAAGATAGGAAAATGAAATTTCGTATACGCGTTATGCTATACAAATACTACAAATTTCAACTTGGTGTTTGTCAAAGTTTTGCCCATAGACAAAATAAAAATGTTGAAAATTTACTTTTAACATCCTGTTTTTCTCAGTTAATATTCATAGCAGAAGCTTGATTTTTGGAATATAAGCTTTCTACAGTATTTGTTTCGAAATGTACTGTTAAGTTTCTCAAACTTTTCATGCGGCATAAAGTTATAAAGGGTGAAATATCCAATTTTTGCACTTTAATATTTTTGTAATGGCTCAAGCTAGGGACCTTACATTTGGAATATAAACTATTCAATACAATTGAAACAATATTCAAACCAGTGTTTCTCAAATTTTTCACAGTTGTAAATTTTATGACACCTTAAATTATTTTCTATCAACCTGTATAACGGAAGTACTAGACAACTGAGAAGCATGATTTTTTGGAAATAAGCTACCCTTAGCAAGCACTATAAGAATCCTAAAGCATTTTACAATACTATTCAGCAATGAAATGTTATAGAGGGTGGAAAATTTTATTTTTGACTTTTAATATTTTTGCAATTACTTAAGTTAGGGTACCAAAATTTTAAATGTAGACCATGTAACATAAATGTAACAACATGCAAGTCAATAATTAAAAAAAAAATGATCATAGACAATTTTATGACCTTTTTAATTTTTTTTATCAACCTGTATAACGCAAGAACTATTCAACTGAGATGCATGTTTTTTTGGAAATAAGCTATCTATATCAAGCACTATAAGAATCCTAAAGCATTTTGGAATCCTATTTAGCAATGAAATGTTATAGAGGATGGAAAATTGTATTTTGGGCCCTTAATATTTTTGCAATTACTTGAGCTAGGGATCTAAAATTGTGGTTGTAGACCATGTAACATAATTGTAACAACATGCACATCAATAATTTCAAACTTTTTAATCATAGACAATTTTATGACATTTTTATTTTTTTTTCATCAACCTGTATAACGCATTTCCTATTCATTTAACAACCACGAATTTCTGGTTATAAGCTACCCATAGCAAGCACTATAAGAATCCTAAAGCATTTTGTAATACTATTTAGCAATAAAATGTTATAGAGGGTGAAATATTTCATTTTTGCCCTTTAATATTTTTGCAATTACTTGAGCAAAAGATCCAAAATTTTGAATATAGACTAATTAACACAAATTTAACAACATAGAAATCAAAATTATTCTAAATTTTAGTCATAGATATTTATATGATTTTTTTAAAAAGTTTATCAGCTGTATAAAGCTACTCTATTCATATAAATACCATATTTTATTAATTTAAGCTATCATATAGCATGCATTGTTTATAGCAAACTAAGAACCCTTCCACTCACAGTATTGTTCAACTTTCATGCCAAAATAAAGTAACAAAGCTTTAAATTTTCTTCAATATCTCAAACAAGTGATCTAAAATTATAAGACTTAGCATTTAGTTTATATAAAATAACTAGCTGTTCCCCGCGGTTTCGTTCGTGGGTTTATAAGTAGCTTATAACCTTCGGGAATAATGTAGCTTCCCATTAGTGAAACAATTTTTCGAATCGGACCAATAACTCCGGAGATTAGCGCGTTCAAACAAACTCTTCAGCTTTATTATTACTACCTATAGATAGATTAAGTTTTCACCCAAGAAATAAAAAAAAAACAAATTTGGTAAAAATAAACTCAAAACCAATTTTGAAATAATTAGGACCTTCTTAAGTAGTATTTGTTTCTATGAAATCCGTATATAATATCTACAACAATTCAACTTAAAAATATTCAACGTTAAAGCAATTATCATCAAACAAATTACGTATAGGACTTCATGTCGGTGAAGTCGTGCATAGTTCGGTTCTTTTCGGTATTGCTCGGGATACATCGGGCGCCGCTTCGCATCGCCCGTGCTATACAAAAATAGATAAATATCCTGGGACATTCTTCACATATTTTTTTTCAGGTTTTCAATTCCAAAAAGATTTTTCCAAATCCGACTGGTAGATCCAGAGATTAGCGCGTTCATACAAACAAACAAAAACTCTTCAGTTTAATTATAGTTTAGATAGATAGATATATAGATTATTATTAGTATAGATAAATTAACTTATGTATGACTAATAATGGATTGTAATTTTTGACAAGTATTTAGACGTGAAAACTGAACTCCACATGCATAATATATTTATGTAGCATTCAATCGTCACAGAACTATACCTGTCCCTGGATATTAAATAGCCTAAAACCTTCATCTAGGAACCTGAACCTAAGAGGATACCTATCTTTGAAAAGCGCTTCATAATCTGTACTGTGGTTTTCAAGGTATGAGAATACTAACGGACAAATTGACCTACATATTATTTGGTTGGTTAAATTGAGTACGGGTGATGAACTCTAATGCGGGTGAAACCGCTGGGCGAAAGCTAGTACCTATATAAAAGTGTTTAAAATTCATTGCAACGACCCCATCAATAATAATATAGCAGCATAATTATATATAGATATTTTTAGCAGCGTAATGTAGATAATGCTTATTTATTGACTCACTAAAAACTCTTCTATTTTTTTAAGCAAACACCCCATAATCAAACGAGCGCAGCAAATGTACAGTAAAATAAGCCCGTAAAATTTGATTACTTCAAAACTCCGCGTGTAAACAGAACAAGTTAATTCGACCTCTTTAATAGCCATAGAACTGTAAGCCTTGTTGAATCTATCGTTTGAAACTTCCAGTAACAAGCTCGAATATTGGCTGTTAAGCTTGTGTGAACGACCGTTTGTGCAATAATGTATAGACATTACAAGTGTCGTCTTGTACTTTGACCAATGAAATTGCTTTGAAACTCAAAGCAAGCATTCAATGCCTTCAAATAAACTGGGATTCATATATCTCCTAATAACGGTCATTTTTTTTGTTCTGTTTTTTTTTTTCCTTATCCCAGGGTACACATTAGGTGTTGTTCCCTATTGTTATTACAATCTAGCCTTAATATTAGGCTAATAAGTAATTTATTTTTAACTTAAACTTCTAAATTCAATTCAAATTTTTGTTCTGATGACTACGATTTTTAAGGCAAGTGTAAACAATTACTTTTCTTATAAGGTAAATGATAAAAAAAACTAAATTCTATATTACTTCTGCCTAGTTTATCGCCTTTTGTATTGGAATTTTCCAAACGCTTTTAAGCTAAACATGGTTTTATTTAAGTTACTTATAATATAAGATTGCCAAGGTTCACTGTCCTAAAACGAGAGAAAGAAACATAGTCAATATTTTCGTCTACCCAAAAATATACAATAGAGAACTTTTATGAGTGAACTTTATTTCGGGGAAGTAAAAACACCTAATAAAAACTTTGTGAGATTTTTATTCATTATACTTGTTATTATAGCATCCGTGAACTTTGTGGATCTCCTTCAAAGTGCGAAGTAACTTTTAAAAAACTGTCTGCTCTCAGTACAAAGGCCTTTGAAGAATAATAAAAAATGCTTTTTATTATACTTTCATGCAAGGGCAAATAAAATGTAAATAATATAAATATTACATTAAATTAACAACACCACAAAGAAGGGACTTAAAGCATGCCGTTTTTATAAATCGATGATAAAATGCCAAACCTAAAATTTAAATAATCGCAATAAAATAATCAACTGGAGAATAAGACCAATTAAATTTAGCAAAGTACCTAGTAGTCACTGAACTCTACCGCTGCACAACATTATTACTTAAAAAAACATTATATCCAGGATATGGAGTGGAAAGAAGATTGCTTTGCCAATTGTATAAATTTACTCTACACTTTAACCATCGTGAACTTTTTTATGACGTTGAGCGAAATACAAAAGTAAAATGACAATGTGATACCGCACTCAGAGCGGTCCAATTTAATGTCAGGATGAAACGTGTTAGCACGTAGCAGTTCCCAAACAAATTTATCTATGCCCTCACTCAATTTGCTTACTCGTACTTTGATGGCGCCAAGCTTTTATTATACTCATAGAATATACTTACATATAGATGAAACTCTTCTTTCATAAAACTGTTTTAACACTTTAATTTTACAGATGTTTTGATTTTAACTAATTATTTAAACCCTAAATACAGTTGCCTTCCTTCCCTATCTCTGAAGTTCGCAAAGCAAAAAATCAGAAATAATTACAGTTGATTGATATTGATGTAAATATTACAGGAAAAATAGGACAAATTTTCTAAGTTTTTTAGATTCTTTTATAGATAGATAAATTAAACATAAAGTTTAGTAATATTTTGGAAATTTAAAAACACTAAGAAATTTTTCGATTAGTTTCGGACAAATAATGATAACACGACTATTTATAGATAAAATATAATTAAAACATTTAACACCATTACAGGAGCCAAATCAATGCATGCAATACTTATTAATGAACCAAAGGTCTACGGTAGACCTATCCTAACTACCTATTAGTAAAAACCACGTGAAGCTAAAATAGCGTATCTGTAAAATTAACTAATCTATGTATTTACTGTAGCAATCCAAGATCCTGGGAGACTAACCGGCGCCGCGGCGTCACTTGGACGGTCGATGCACGCATCAAATAAAACCAAGATTGTCCTTCAATTTTTCCACGAAATTAATATTTTTCCAACATATAGTGACGTCAATTTATCTGCTAATAGTTAATTAGGATGCGATTAAATTATGGCTTCTTAAGATCAAAATTAATAATGCATGTCATAACCGATAGGTTTAGTTTAATATTCAGGTAGGTAGGTATCATTGTAAGAACAATTTTAATTTCAAGGATTAAATATTATACATAAACAGACTAAGAAACACCAAATTTTATATAAAAAACTAGACACAAATTATTATCATCATTCCAAATTTATGCTAAGCATTTTATAGTAAAAAATGCTGATTTTACTTTTTGAGAAAATACGATTAGGTTTATGTTTGCATTAGTTCCCAGTTGTACAATTTCATAAACCTTAAGGTTGTTTACACGTATTATTTATTCAAGCATTTCCAGACAAAAAATATACTCATACTTATTACAACAAAACAATCATTATAGCGGCGCCATTTTATTTTTATTTCATACTCATAAAAAATACAATAATCACGGTCAGAGTTGGTCTTATTTTCGAAAGGTTTAGGCAGTCCGTTCTTTATTATCACACTAAACAAGTGCGTTAAAAGTTAATTAATTTTAATAAAAAATACTGGACATCTTATTTGTCTACAGATTTTAGTTGCCACACCATGTACTCTACCCAAATATGTTAAAGATAAGTTAATGTTATCTTTAGCTGTAGGAAATGTTTGATTGAAAAAAAAAACAATCTTACAATTTTATTTAAAACGAATCTGGAAAAAGTACGGATCTAGAGTCTAAAGGTTGTAAAAAAAAGAGCAAAATTACAGATTCTTGATTCCGCTAGAAAATGGATAGAATTCCTAACTCTATTATTTCCATACTGGTTTGCTGAAGTATTTTTACTTCACCAGACTTTTAATATACCTACAGACAGGCAAAAATCTAACAATCATTAGGTATTCGGCTTCCGTATCGTAGTATTAGTTCTATCTATTATTTTTTCTCAAAAATGCAATTTCAAGAACGACCTTTACACAGTTATTATAATGCAACAATAAGATAATAAAAAAAATTTGGTCGCTTCATCCAAACTCAGATCAAACAAAATATAATACGTTCATGAACAATAAAATGATTGTTCTGGGTAGGAATCGACTCCACGACTAGTGATATGTGTTAGTCAGTGTACGGAATATGTATATTATATGCGTTATATTACTATTAATTAACTGATTACTTAGGCTTTTCTATAGCTGGTTGTTTTTTTTATTTACAGTGTCGTAACGTGCCTCATGGGTATCATTACCATTTGTAAAACAATTTATCATACCTCTAATAGTTCGAAATGATTGATTCAACTCCTTTCATATTTATGATTGAATAATAAAATGTAGGTCACGAGCCAAGTTTATCTTTTGGATGTATGACGTAGATTGAAAATGCTTACTCTTTTGTAACATAAAATTTTCTCATCTCTACTTCTACACTATATTATGATAAAAAGAAAAATAAAAATATTTTTGTTTGTAATGGATAAACTCAAAAACTGACTGTTTTAAATAATATTTCAGCAGTAGAATGCTATACATAATTATCACTGAGTAACAGACCATAATTTATTTTCAAAAATAATTACTACTCTATTATTACTCTGATACAAAAAATAATAAAAAACCAAACGCCACAAAATTGACTTACATTTTGATTACACAACATTCGTTTTTAATATTCAATCGATAACGATATCTCGATTAACTCATAATAAACGCGAGTGAATCGATATTATTAATCCAATTTCAGCGCTTTTTATTTCACTTATACCGAATGAAAAAGATGTCAATTACAAAATATGGAATCATGAAGAGTGAAGTAAATTTATTTACGGGTTAAAAATGCTCCAATTGGGCGAAAATGTAACCCACATTGATTTCTATAGAGTGAAATGAGGCGGATCGCGAAGTCGTTAGTCTGCATAATAATATTTTTTTCTACTTTCGAGATCTTGTCGAGCTTGGAAAAGATAAATAAAGTAGTAATTTTTGTCGTAAGTTATTTTTAAACTGTACCTAATGTGAATGTACCTAATAATATACTCCACAAAATAAAAGACGAAAAAAGAAATAACAAATCTTATTATTTTCTGAATCATTTTTTGAATGACTTACGGAATTTCATTGATTATTTCAAAATATGAAGAATAGTGTACCTAATAATATTACATTGGATCGGTCCATCTTCCTTCCTATACTTACTATTATAATATTAAAAAAAATAATGTGTTTATTATACGCCTATATACGATAATTATAATTTTAAAAACAAGGTCAAATCATACTATTTTTAGAAGCAGTTTCAAATAAAAAAGAGTCGTTAAAATATCTACACCTTGCTATAATTTAACTCTACTTCGTGCAGATGGAATTCCTTATGTAATTTCATAATATGATTGCCTCGTAAATTTATGGAAAAATATTTACGTAGACTTTATCAATCTTCTTTAACATAATTTTCGGACATTATTCCACAAGGAGACAGTCTGAAAACTATTATCATTAGGTAGTTACTATCTAGACCATAGCGTATTTTACCTGACTATTCTTTTATTATGTTTTTCATGAATATTATGGAATATTTCCCATGTTTTATGGCTTGCTTTAGTATATTGGATGATTAGAAATACTTATCGCTTAATCATAAAATATGTAGTAGAGTAAGTGTTCAGTAAAAGTTTATTATAATAATATTAGTGATGTAAAGAACGAAACACTGGAACAAGATTTTTTTAAAAACGATGTAGTATATTGAATATTTTCAAAATAAGTTAATTTGATTAAAAATAAAACTGTATACTGTATTTTGACTTTTAGAAGATTTATCTTTTTTTGTATACTGTTATATACTAAAATTACACTTGTGGTGATGTATGAAAGTGTAGAAAACTCTTTGACGTAAAAAATACTGAATGGAATTGGATGAAACTTGACACATAGATAGATCAAACCTGGAATAACATATAGGCTACTTTGATCCTGGGAAAACATAAGAACCACGCGGCGGAAGCTAGTAACAATATAAAAATGAAATCTCAATCTCAGAGGTACAAATTTCCTGTATTCGCGTGTGTATATTCAATAAAAATGTCATATCCAGAAAAAGAACATTTTATTCTCTAATTTCATTTTCATGTGGGTTGAAGCTATAAAAGTGTAAGATGGAGGCTTAAGTGTGTGCAACTATTTTTACGGTCAGTAAAGTGAGGAACACTAATTGCTTTGTGATGACCCTATAAAATACATTGGCGTTGTAGAAAAAAATATGGGTTGGTCATTTTAGGGGTTATGTTTGCACTGAAATTTTCACAAAATACTATTATGATAAAATCCATAAGTTCTCGAAAATTTGTGTTTTATGCATACCAAGTTTTTAATGTTTTATCCCGCTCTAAACAACAAATAATAGTAGGTAACAGAAATTCATAATTTAACGGTTCGACATGTTTTGATTATGAACTATCGAACATTATTCAAAAAGTATCAACAGTTTTACAATTTCGCGAGATAGAGTATAAAGTATCGGTGTTTATTATATACGGTGATATAGTTTACGTATATATCACAAAATACGTATTTTGTTCCACCTCCTAGTATTTTTATAGAAAAATTGCGCAGTAAGATAAGTTACAGAGCTACAAATTAAGTTGGTTTTATTATTGTAAAACGAAACCCTCCGTGCGCAAATTCTACACTTATCCGGTTTTTTATAAAGTTATTCCAAGATTCGTTACTGTTATGCTATTTTAAGAACGTGTAGTAGGAATGATAGTCGTACGTCCGTAGGTAACACGATATTATTCATAGTAATATTTTTATGTCGCTGCTGAAAAATAGTTGGAATATTAAATTGTGCTGTACCTATATTATTTAAAAATGATATAATTATATTATTTGTGCTTTGTTAAATAAAATGACAAATTAAAATTATAGCCAAATTTTCGCCAAACGTATCTACTAAAGCTCAAAAGCAAAGTAGATGGTATAAATAGAGAATAATAAAATAATAATTATTTATTTTATACCCAGCGACGAAGATTTATATCACAGCCATTGCAGATGCACTTCGGCATTAGGTTATATCCATACGGTGTTATTGTTGAGAATCGACCACTATAAAAAACCTACAGACACTTATTTTAAAAAGTCATAAACACACAAACGATAAAGGAACACTAATGTCAGTCTATCGTTGAGAGGATTATTTTGATTTATTCTCCTAATTTTCAACAATATTTTGTAGCTGCCAAATGACACGTTACATTTTAAAATTGATTTGATTCTGACAGCCGGCGTCGGAAACAAAACGAAAGAAATAGTCAAGTCCGTGATACTGTTTATTTACAAATGACACTGACATTCTACAGAATGATCTCCATGGATGGATTAAGAGGTGTCATTTCGGAAGGTTTTGATCAGTGATTATGAATTGAGCGGGGCACGAGCGCGATACTACCCCTCACACGGCGAGTTTCCAACTGAATCACCCCCGACTCAATGCCTCCGCCCAACATACAGCGCTTGCTCGACTCAAACCAAAAATAATTATCGACTTTTATACCTCTGTTACAGAGTCTAAATTGCCTTGCAAACACGATTGTGGTGAAGAAGATTCGTGCTTCGGTTCGTAAAAGTGGCCAATACGCATGTCCACGACATTGTATATAAATTCGTATAGCGGGCATAGTTTCCTTGTACATTTGGATTTTCTCGAGTTCAAGGACTTTACGTTATCTGTTAGAGTTTTTGGGCGTTGAATCTCTTTATTATCGGGTGCTACGGAACAGTGATACGCCGATAGTCATTGCTTCACCTTGAACAAACTAACACGTAGCAATTTTTCATTGAATACCTACTTACTATTCGAAGCATTGATTGATGTTTTGGGATCAAGTTTTAATGAAGGTGCCTTTTACGATACTTCTTGGTACAAAAAACGTTTGTATCTTTTGTTGTTTATTTTTGCTGAAATAAAAAGCAGGTAAGTTCAAAAACTGAAACCCGATTACTGAAAAATCATGTTCTAAAAAGTATGAAACAAGGAAATATTCTCAAGTGAAATGTTATGTACAAACTATTCATTAATCATTATGGTCTATTAAATATATAACCTACACGTTAACTTAATAATAGCAACGTTTCACCGATGTTATTTGTACTGACTAAACAAATGGTGAGCTTTCTTCCAGACACTTTACTGATTTCAAAACTAAACTACCATTGCAACTTTCCCGGCATGGGAATAGACCCAAGAACTAAGTTTTAAACCGAGCTATGAAAATCAAACGTTGAAATGTCGATATGTAATGAAATCATATGTGCAAGTACTTTAATATAAGGCCACCCGAGATTTCTTGATCAATATCAATGCATAAGGTTTCATGAATAATTTCTAAGAGACGTGTGAACTTGCGTACTGATTTCTACGTACTACAATGAATATTTGGGAAAAAAATAACCGAATTGGTCCAGCCGTTTCAAATTATGCGCTTAGCAACACATTTAGCAATATATTTTTAATCCTATAGATAGATCATGATTAATTATGAATGTTGTTCTTTTAAACTAGCTAAACGTATGGTTATTCTATGTAAATATAGTGACTAGTTACGTGTGTATACCTGATCAATGTGTGTACTTCAGAAACATTTAATAAATCAATGAGACAACTTTTTCAATACTACACACGTGTTTCTAGGCGAATAAACGTTTTGTTTATCTCTTCAGTGCAATAAGTGAAGAGAAAAACTCTGCTCTGAACCAAGATTAAATGTATTTCCACATCCTTACACTTGCTACACGGTGCTAGCCACTGATAAACTAGTTCTCTGCAAATTAAAAGAGATTTTATTTAGGGAACGAACAAGCAAGTAGAAATTTTAGTTTTTATTCTTTTTTTCTGTCTATTATTTTCTTTAATAATACAGATATATGATTTAATAAATAATTTCATCAAATAAAATATTATTTTAAAATAAATCTAAAATATTAAAAAATAAATAGGGTTGCGTTCGATATCAGCCATTTTGATAGCGATAACAATGGTGAGGATATAGCATGTTTGGCCAAAATATCCCCATCTAAAAATAACCCTTGTCCATTATGAAACTCGAGAAGATAAAGGTGAGTCAATATAATATATTACACGCTCTCACTATATTATTCTTTTATTTAAACCTTTTTTTTATTTTGGCGTCACACTTCGTGTATTTTGCCAGTGTCAAGTCAACTTGACAATAATATTTTTCTTCATGTATTAAATTCTCGTCAATCGTTCATAGTTAGTAAAGTTCTAGTCATGTTAAATCTTCAAGTCATAGTCAGTTTAAGTTAGGTTAGGTTTTAGTACAATGGTAGCCGTTCTACTAAAACTTTTCACGGACTTCTTGAAAACTACTTGAAAAGCCACTATACACGTAATCATTTCATTTCACTTCATTGGTGCACTTGTATTGATCTTTATTGGACAAAATACCACCGATAATATTATTCAATAAAACTCAAAATACACGATTTTATGAAAATAAAACGAAAACGCAACGTCACTTCGCAAGTTCCCGCCAAAAAGTCTATGTACACCTTACTCTATCCTTTTATATTTACTATAACACACATAACAATTCAATTTTTAAGGTACACAGTAAAGCCGTACTAATCTAATAATATTGAAGGAGTCTCATTACGCGGACCACGATTGCCAGATAGCGCACGCGTTATGGTGCCTTTGTTATCTGCCGACTATTGCCCTTTTCATGACGTGCGAGATTTACAAAAACCTCATTTCTTTTTAAAAATGCAAAGTACTATCGTGATGCATGGTGATTTTATAGCATGTAGGTATCTACTGATAATTTAGTTGTTGAATTTAAATTGTAATTAGAATAGAATAGAATAGAATATTCTTTATTGTACACCTTAAACAAGTGATGACGCTATGTAATATGGGTACATATAATAAGAGTACAACACAGAATTATTGTGTAAAGGTAAAAAAAAAACCTAACTTATTAAATTCTTCATTTATATTTCAATTCGACGTATGAAATAAAAAAACCGGCTAAGTGCGAGTCGGACTCACACACGAAGGATAATGCATGCATGATAATGTACATCATATATTTTTTTAGTTTTATTATTCTCTTATTTTAGAAGTTACAGGGGGGGGGACACTTTTTACCACTTTAGAAGTGTCTCTCGCGCAAACTATTCAGTTTAAAACAAAATGATATTAAAAACCTCAATATCATTTTTGAAGACCTATCCATAGATAACCCACACGTATGGGATTGATGAAAAAAAAAATTGAGTTTCAGTTCTAAGTATGAGGAACCCCCAAAATTTATTGTTTTTTTTTCTATTTTTGTGTGAAAATCTTAATGCGGTTCACATAATACATCTACTTACCATGTTTCAACAGTATTGTTCTTATAGTTTCGTTTATAAAAAGTGACTGTGACATACGGACGGACAGACTGACAGACATGACGAATCCATAAGGGTTCCGTTTTTTGGCATTTGGCTACGGAACCCTAAAAATGTGTAATAAACGCGGCGATGCAATGCACTGACATGACTGGTTTGTCGTGTATTCTATTTTTCAAATGGGTGTCTCCATCATCCATCTCACTAGTTCTGTATACGTCAGGGTAAAATACACTTACAATCAAGCAAGCTGAATGTTTGTTTTTTCACTACCATAGTAGTAATAGTAGTTTTTGTTCGCAAAGAGATGATACAAAGCCTTTTATGTCATCTTACCACGTATCTATTTGCAGTGGTAATAGTTGCGATACCAGTGCGAAACTCGATAATTTGAATTTCATTAATTCGAACATTTTTCATCGATATTTCAATACTGTTACACTTCATTAGGTAATCCTGAGTAATTTTAGTGTGATGTACCTAACGATACTTCAATAAAACATTGTTTTGAGAAACTTTACTCCCATAATTTTGTTTTATTTTTATACATCGAAACATCATTATATAAGTAGGCTAGTTCAATAGTAAACGGGTAAAGAAAAATGTGTGATGAGAAGTGTTCGAAGCACTTAATTAAATTCGAACAATCGAGTTTCGCGTGGCGGTGTAGTAGGTAACTCTTAACAAGACGGAAATAAATCAAAATTTTATATAAGTGAACTAAAAAAAGTCTTTATGTTTTGCTGTCTATTCCAAAATCAAAAAATCATATTTTTTTAACATAAAAATCATATTTAGTTTTAGTTACAATAGAGTAAAAAAACAAAATACATCAACCACAACAAAGAGTCAAGCCGCGGTGAGTAGCTAGTCGTCCATAATTGTTCATTTTTCTAGACTATAGGTATAAATTTATTAAATAATGGCACTAAGCTAATCAACATCATTTCGTTATAGAATAGAGACTTTACAGATTATAAGTATTTTAGTAAAACTAAATTAAATTTCAGTGATCGATGCTACGAATTTATTAATTATTCGTAGGATCGATGTGCATAATTAAGTTAGCTGTTAGCGACGAAATATTTTATATCATTAAAAACTGCTTGAAGACAATATTTTCAGATATAATAACCTTATTCAAATATTGAGGAGAAAATTTAAATTATTTCTGGATTTGAATTTTAAATTAAAATTATATTACAGCTTTTAGTTTCAGTTTATCTATTAAATTGCCAATAGTTGACATGTAGGTATATTTTTTTAAATCTAACTATTATTTAGATCATTATATGAGAGCTTAAAAGTACATGCACAATCTTGGTGGAATCTTGAATATTACACTTTTTAAGAGGAAAATACCGCGGGTGGAAATAAGTGTAATATACCAGTAACATAATAGTTTCAAATAATTTATGGAAACTGTCTAACAATAAATTAAAAAATGACAATGATAGACTATGATCATTCTGGAAAGGCGAGTTAGTGTATACATAACTAGGTCGTTACAAAATGTCGCCCGCCCGATAACAGTCAATACTTATACAATATTTAAGATTTTACTTTCATAAAATGGTTAGTTAAGCTGTTTAGTTACCTACTCAGAGATGGTTACTCAAATATGAAATGGGTACCTAGGCCATTTCGGTAACGAGAACCTCTATCAAAGTGTAATTATTATTTCCTGTTTTAAAGGTCAAATGTATCAAACAATTTCAAATTCGACAACCCAAAATTTGAACTGTCAGGCAGTCAAATATATTTTTTGCTTCTATGGTATCATCTCAGCCTTTAGACCAGTCTTTTTCATAGTGGGTCATAGAGCCCCCTAGTGGAGGTATGCAGAAATTTAATTTGAAATGGTATGTTTTAGTTTGAATATAAGTTTCTCTAAATATTATAAAGTTGTGTTTTAATTGCTCTCACTAAGAATAAGAGTCTTGTTTAAAATGTAAGTATGAACTCATAAGAAAATAGCATAAGACTAAAATGGCATACTATAAGAAATTAAATTAAAGTAATGATTGTGATATTTAAGATGTGGTAAAGTAAACATTTTTTGGAGACGTTGAAAAATAAATGATTTGTCAAATTCGGCAGTAGACGGATAAAGTTTGAAAACCACTGCTTTAGACAATTGACAATGATTCGCGCGCTGCAGTCAATGCAAAAATATTTTCACACTCATCTTATAGAACTGACTCCATGCTGTAGGTAAGTATGGTAGTCCTTACGAAAACGATGGCGGGGAGCTTATTCTACACTATTAGCATTTTTTCCCCTTTGGTTTAGAAACAGTGTTGTGTATCGTTAGGTATCTTTTTTGATATGACCACCACCACAATGAGGATGAATGAATCCTCATTGTGGTGTGCTAATTGGTTTCGCCGCAAAAAGTGGCCAGAAAGCCGGGAGTAGCCTGATTTCAAGTAAATTCGGCTTGCGGTCGCTTCGGCCAGGAGTCAACTCGTTGCTCGTTTCCGACCGAATTTCAGTTTTAAACTGAATTTAAATTATAACGTTACAAAATGGCATAATTTTATTTATTTATGCAGTGACAATTATTTTTATTTTATGAGAATTCTATATTATTATGACATCTAAATAAAAACTAATAAAAATAATATGAGTTGGAGAAAAATCAAAGAATTATTTCAATTTGATAGATCATTCATGGCCATACTACCTACCTACATAGGTACATTGAAATCATATACTTCAAAACTAAACTTGCTTGCTAATCTGCCGTCTGTTATTCGATAATACCTATCGCCATTGTTGTTAAGTATAAACTTTGTTCTCTGTATTCATATTTCCAGGAATGACAGCCAATGTACAGTCAATAACAAAATCCAATTATGACTATATCAGGTTTACAGAAGTTAAAGCGCGTGGCAGTTACAGATTTGTCATTTTGTCTAATCATTTTTTTTACAGTTTGCCAGTGCACTGACACAGTTGTCAGTGCAATAATAAACACATTTTGCAAACATTTGGTTTCATCGTTTATTATTATCGGATATATTACCTACGTAACTATACTATTCTGAATTATTTTATTTTTAACTGATTCTGAAAAATAATATTATCTAATTCTATTATCATATTTTTATATCACACAAAGTGAACTATCTTTTGAAACTTGAAACATTGATAGACCATACCCAGGAATAATATAATATTAGGGTTATTTTTATTCCAAACGTTGGTGATACGACATATACAGATGAACAGCTATTTATGGTACAAATGATTCAAAGAATCATAATAAAAATATTGGCTAATAATTGCATAGTTCATGTGTAAAAAAAAAATGTACAAAACAATAAGCTCCTAAAAGTGGCACTTTCGAAATTGCTGTAGACAGGTAAAACAGGCTTATCCGATATTCTGGCAAAGCTTTTAGTCTGGGATATTTATAGACATATGAAATGACCCAGTATAAATTAATGTAGGTATGAATTTAAATAAGAATGACATTAGTACCAATTCAGCTCTTATACTAAGTACCTATATAGTACATAGTCGCATGGATATTGTTAGGATTATGGATAAGGTTTCGTACTATCAGTAGGTAGATTTTCTAGAAATATTTAATATTTGAATTAATAAAAAAAGGAAAATTAACCTGTATAGTGCAAAATATATCCTTCGAGAAAACACCAACATTTTGAAACACACATAGCTATCGGAAACTCGGAAAGCATTCGTTTTATTACACACACAAAAACCTCACCCCATCTGAAACGTCCACCTTACCTATAACAAAAATAATACAAGTAAATCACAACTCTTTGTACATACAATTATAGTGCGATTTCAATCGAAGCAAATTTGCACTTACGACTAAATAACAGTTCGAATGTTTCAGCTACAAAATGTTAATAAAATGTCATGCATTAATTGCTAGGTTTTTACAGTTCGTTTATCGGCAAGCTATTTTCCTTTTTTTCTACTGAATATTGTTAATGAATATCGGTGTAATAGAATCAGTGGGGAAATTATGTATTCAATTTTTTCTGTTACGATAACGTCATATATGTAAATATCGAATGAATACAAATTGAAATACTATAGGTTTGAGGTTTTAATCTTGCGGAAATGAATACTGATTTATTATACTGCATTTGGCTATTTATTCCGCTTTGTATCTCGTTGGCATTAGAGAGTATAATAGCCCGGGGTAACATTTTAAAAGGTTACCGGGCACTTTATTCTTATCAGACAGGTTTTCATCTTTTGAATTTTGGTTTGTATCTTAATTTTGTATGATTTCAATAAAATATTCATAAATAGAACTCATCAGGAGCGGATATTTATTGTTCATAATATTTGTGTAAATAAACTGTTTATTGATTTTATATTTCTTTATTATTTATTATATATATCAGTTGTATGGTTTCCATAGCACAAGTTATGCTTAGTTTGGGATCATGTGTGAAGAATATCCCAGGATATTAAAAATAACAGGAGACTAAAAAAAATTCTGATTCTAGACAAAAAATGCCAAAACTCAATCGGTGGACCTTATCCACTTTACCTATTTTACTTGTCACCACTCTACACTACAACTACATAAAACTGCTGTTAATAAAAATGAAAACATACTAAAAAAAGATTACCCCATGATTTTTCGTGACAGCACATCACATAGTCATCACATCACTTTTTATTATTACCGTGCATTAAAAATAAATACATTGTTTTTAAAAATTAAAACTTTACGTCATTAAAACTGCAAAAGATGAAAAATAACTGCGTCATTAATATCTACTATCTTGCGTGCAAAAAGTATCTATCTAAATTTAACAGAGCTTGAAATGTGGATAACGTTAATCTTGTTCCAATCATTTTCAATTAAATACAACGTATTCATTTACAAAAATATTAAAATGTTGAACATGCTTCCATTTCTAGCATAAGCACTGTTTGTTTGTTTATACAGTTACCAGAACGTAAAATAGCCGCTGCATTAAATCATTTCCTTTTTGATACTGATCCCAACAAAGTAACGTAATAGCTCTGCTGAATTGAACTTATTACTTTTATTATTGCCTACATACATATACCTTTATGTAAGAACTAGCCAGTCATAAAATACTGTCCAAATAAAAGGTAGGTATGTAGTTTATACTTCGTATAAAAGTTATGAGCTCTTATTATAACGATTACGAGATTTATGTACCGTTATTAAGTCTTCGTGGAACTGTTATTATTGGTTTATCTATCCAGAAGTTATGTTATTCGAAAAAAAAAAATTATGTTAAATAACAGCAGCGATATTATTACTAGTATCGTGAGTATTTTTTAAATACACTCTCAAGACTACAACAACAAATATTTACACGAATGAATAAGGCTTGATAATGACTTTATTCATTTCTGGCTCTCCTCAGCTATTTCTACTTGATTTTCTCCCATAGTTCCCAACTGAACTGGACTGAGAGAGAAACATAGTTATTTGACAAGGATACTGATGTTCATATTGTGCTGTAATGAGACATTATTATTTTTTTTCAGTACTCTGCGCTCAAAATATACCATTAAGGTGACTCGCAAAATTTTCATCGAACTCTCATTTTTCAATCCATCAAATGAGCGATGAAAACATAAGTGGAACTTACTGAGGAACCATAACTCATGCGTTTTAGAACAAATTGATCTACTTTTTTCCAGACTATGCAAAAACTCGGAATTATCAAACAACAAATAATATTGATAGGTGTATTTCGTTCGTTACATTCTTCTTATCACTAACTAATACGAAGTTGTTGAAATTATTTTGA
Organism: Tethea ocularis; assembly: GCA_963555595.1. Lineage (NCBI taxonomy): Eukaryota > Metazoa > Arthropoda > Insecta > Lepidoptera > Drepanidae > Tethea > Tethea ocularis. The sequence goes on along the minus strand of OY741971.1, from coordinate 5,077,161 downwards.
TATTTTGTTTGACTAGAGGCTATGTGAGCTGTAATCTTGCGAGGTTTTCATTAATTTCTACTGTTTATCGTGGTTCGGAGGTCATGAGGAGGGATGAAACCCAGGTGACTAAAATTATGTGACTAATTTAAGTTATGAATAGGAAATTTGATGGATATACGGGAACGGGAAGACCGAAAAAGAGATGGATGGATTGTGTAAAAGATGATATGAGTAAGAAAAGAGTGAATGCCACAAAGAAGAAGAGTACAAATTGCGCCGACCACAAATGATTGGGAACAGCGCAGGGAGATGATGATGATGATGATGACATGATCCTACTAATATTATAAACGTGAAAGTTTATATGTATGTATGTTTGTTGCTCTTTGGATGAAACTTGCAACCCGGAATAACATATAGGTAGGCTACTTTTATCCCGTGAAAATATAAGATCCATCGGGAACGTGGGTGAATCCTACAACATATCAGAAGGTTTAGCAATACAATTACGAAGTTATGACAAAATAACCCTATTAATAGTAATTCCCCTATACCTACTTCTTATATACCTAAGTGTCTAATAGATGCAGTAGTTATTCAAAGCATATTATTGTTAATCACATAGTCTAATACAGAATTCTAGTTCAATACGAATCGTATAATCCTTTAGAATCCCGCGGACATTCTATTCATTTCATCGGATGCGATTTTCTCATCGACTATTTCAAGATTCTCCCGAAGACTTCAAGAGAAGATCCGTCTTGATTACGTAACTTGCAGATCAGAATGACGTTTATTGAAATATTCTTTTGTTTGTGTTTAAAATGTGAATTAGTAAAAATGGAACGAAACACAAAAATTTAATTTCAATATCGTCTTGTTCCCTTTTTTATTTCTTTAACTACTTCCATGAAATGAAATTCAGATTTAAATACTGCATTAGAGATGTTACAGTTTGGCCAAACAATGTTGAGTTTTGTATGGAAAGTTTGAAAATTTTATCATGATTTCAGGGTTGGTCCCATATTAAAAGTTGTTCATAATGATGAGTACAATAATCCTTGAAAAGTTGGATGGTATTATATAACCATCTGTATACCCATCGTTTTGCCTTAGTACCTACTTAACTGTTAAATATATGAAATAATAAAGCTCTTAAAAAATTCAAAGCTCAGAAAATTTGCTTTATTTACCTCAGTCTCCTTCATGCCAATGAGTAAGAAATATATAAAATATATTGTATTTTTTTTATAATATAGGAAGAAATTACACTAACATAATAATGTTTAGGTACGTTACGAAGAAGCGCGATTCTAATATCTGAAATATGATAAGCAAGGCAATTTATAAAGATTACGAAAATCCGTATTTATAATGGTATCATCAATCTTCTATGTCATCAATTTTATGCATAAAAACAACGCCATTCGAAAAATAACATGCGAAGCTTATTTTAAAATACTACATTGTAGCTTTATAAAGATTTTCTTATATACAATTACTACACAATCAATTACCTCCTAAATTATTTTTAAAACACCCATAAGTCTAGACGTGCACATTATTATTAGGTACTAATAAAGAATCATGCATAATGTCATATTTAACAGCCCAAAAAAATTAAATAAAAGACTCGTAAATTATATTCACTTAAGATAGAAAATATTTTCTAAGCTTATCAAATCATCAGATCATCAAATATCAGATTTGGCGATGCAAGCCTATATCGTGATATGACGTACAGAGTATGTTCACCGTCGTTTACTACTATAACCTAAATACAGCAATATCCCTAACAGTAATATATAAGTACAATAGTAAGTAATAAAAATGACAGTTCATTTTCTGTAAACACACATGCGCGTGAGCTGTTACCAAAGTTATGTAGCCCATCGGTCGCTTCAGTCTCGTGTCAACACTGTTCCAAGTTACGTAATGCTATCGGGGATCGATGTCACTAGCGTGCCTTCGTCTACGATAGTCGCTCGAATAGCGCAAACGAATAATTAATCGGTCAACCGCTGACGCTCGCTCTACTTTCAGGGAAATTGGGCGTCATCGCGACATGTTCTTTTTCCTTCAGTTCTCTTTACATTTATGCACTTGAGCTGGTGCATTATGCAATGATCGTATTTGCATTTAAATTGAAAAATAGACTTGGTATTTCCAGGGATCTTGCAGTGTTATTAATGATACTATAGTCTGTTTGCCCGTAGGTCGTTTACCAACTTTTCGGTTTTTTAAAGTTAAATAAGACTTTCTTGCTTGACTTAATTTGGTGCTGATTCTGTTGTTTACGAACTAAATAAATTTAATCTCACTATATCTCTTTCTAATAGTAAATATAAGAAAGGGATGCAAGATATTTTAGGCCTGTCAGTTTAAGCCGATCACATATTTCAACGTGAATTTAAGCGCGATCTTTATTGGTCACGACTATTTACCCGTACATTACGACGGCATGGATTAAACTGACAGCATTAAAAATGTTCTGTCTTTTTTCAATAAGGTTAACTTGAAAGAGAGGTGACTTGTCTAATATTAGTTAAGTTCATAAACAACAGAATCGACACCAATATCTAGGTATTAAAATAACAAATAGCATCATATTGTTTAATGTTTAAAACGCTTAAAAGGTACGTATTATTATGATTAAAGTGTTATTGACTATAACCATGATGGCGTGCATTCTTGCAATCATCTTGAAAGCTATTATTTGCTGACATGATAACAAGTTTGTTTTCCACTAAAAGCGCTTATTTAATAGGTACGTTTGATAGCTACTCAAGTCAAACAAACGACTTTAATTGACCTATTTGAAGAGGTTAGAAGATATTCCTATACTTGTGTCGCCTCTGTATCAAATTGTCCTCACACATATTTGGTAACTACTTAATATAATATTTCTTCGAGTAATAAATGATAAAGACTATAATCCACTTTACTCGCATATTGGGAGCACTGCGGCACCTGTGAAACCTAACAAATACAAGAATAAGATGTTATTAAGGTAATACCTACCTATATAATATTTCCTACCGCACGCTAATATTGCATACCTTATTTGACCTATTTCCACAACCACTATGACTTAATTAAATTTGTACGTGATACGTACTAATATAAATTTGAATTTTAACTCTTTGGCGGTTTAAATTTACCAATTAACATTCAAAGCATTTTGGTAGCGCTAAATTTCAAAGCTACTACTGGTTAAAATAAATTGAATACATTTATCTAGTTTACCTGAGTCACCTGTTCCCGAGGTCCTGTGCAGGCCTAAAACAGAATTCAAAGATACTTTGTATAATGTTATTGCGATCGATATTTAATTTTGTTTCCGTTCCAAGCTACTGTAGAATATTATTATGGGGTCAAAGATTTTCCGGGCCACATAAATTGTTGTTATAATAAATATTTTGACATGTTACTATAAATGGAAGGCAAAATTATGGCATGAAATATAAATTGTGTACACAAACCAACCGGACAGTAGTTGAATCAAAGCACCGTATCATAAAATTAAAACCATTGAATAAATTTTCAGCCAGTTGAAATTGTAATTATATTATCATATATCGAACACTGGAGTATTTATCAAATGTAAATGTAATTAACCGTGAAGTGAATTTAAATCTGCATTGCATTCACTCAAAATATCTACTGTAGTAAATTAGCATAGGCAATGTGATTTTCGCAAACAGCCAACGTTTGTGATCTAAAGTTTAAGCTCAAGCAAAGCAAAACGTGTAAAAAATATGTGAGTATTTTTTTTCGTTACGAGTAGATTACGGGTGTTGAAAAATAGGTATTCTCCATTTAATAGATTTGACAGTTCTAAGAAGATAAGCTGACTGAACTTTCGTGGAAGTTCATTTTCATAAACTTCTTTATATAAGATCTAGTGCAGCATAATTAGTTTTGAAAACTTTAAAGCTACGAACAATTCTGAAGCTATCTGGAACAATATGAAAAGTTGAAGTTTTAACGTTTGACGCTAAGTGTTTCTGCACTACCGAACCTACTGGCAATTCGCCAAGTTTACACAATGGGCGCACAGATTTCTGTTATGTCCATACTCATGTGCATGTTTGTGGGATTTATTGCATATGTTGTATCTCTGAGCGTTGTACATCGTACTTTACACTGGTGTCCATGCATGATATTATCTCTCTCACATTTGTTACTCTCACCGTTATACTAAGATTGTTTTTTTCATCAAAACTTTTGAATATTAAGTTCAATATGATTCTTTTACATATTATTATAAACATCTATGTAAGCAATAAGGACATACACTTTTACTGTACGGTTTAGCACTTATTGTTATAAATTAGATTGGCTATGATAGGATTTTTCAAAATAAAAATCAAAAGTAGTAAAAATAAAGTGAAATATAATAAACAAACAAAAGACTAAAATCGAGAGAGAACTTATCGGCGGAAGGCTAGTTATTATGTAATATTTAAAAAAAATAGTGGATTCCTATTAGTACACCATGAGTAGGAATATCTCAATAAAATAGTACGACATACATTAAAGGTACAGAAATAAAAACAGCCGAGAACCAGACTATTGCACCAAATGAAATTTGTTTTTCAACTGTATTTCTGCAAGTGACAACCACGACAGACAAACAGGACAACTTAATTAAATTAATCGTCACTTAACAATTACAATGCTGGGGACGAGAGTAAATTTAACTGGAAATGTCATGTGCTACCTACCGTGATGGATGGAGAAGAATTGAACGAGTTGGACTGGAAATTAGCAAAATTTACAAATAGCTTTTTCAGACTGTAAAATAATTATTTAAAAGCCTAAGGCCTACGCCGTAAAGTTCAAAGCTCTCTTGAAACTTAAAGCGAGCCTTAGGTCTTAGGTTTGAATAGTTTAACTATTGTGTATTTTAAGAAAAGAAACTATAATTGTTTGCCTGAACTCTGCAGGCCACCCACCTCTCTCGAGTTTCATAGCAATTTTTTTTTATTGCTTAGTATTTCTAGTTTCCTATTTCAACGGCTGGCAGGTTTTGCTAAGTATTAATTTCACAGTTACTTTGTTGCCTGCCAGTGGCAATTCAATGCGAGCACGAGCACCTCTTATCCTCATTTCTTGTTAAGCTCATATCTTACTGTATGTACCTATATAATGGGTATATTTAAACATATGCTCGTATGAATCTTTATTACTTGTACCGGTACTGATACATAGTCTGTGATGCTATAAGCAATTCGCCCTTTTTGCAATTTTCCTAAGCATTATATATGTTACATGGAAACTTGATTTAGGTACCTTAAATACTTATGATGGCTTTGCTTGGAGTTAATTTCAATATTTTTTGTGGAAATATATTATTGATCTTTGATGTTTAATAATATACCAACTCATATCAAATTTTTAAGTCATCTAGTAACTCGATTTCGCATTTGAAATTATTAATTTAGTTATTGTGACATTTTTCAGCATATGTTAATATTGAAAAAAAATAGTTCCCAGGTGTATAACAAATACTCAAGAAAAAACCGGCCAAGTGCGAGTCGGACTCGCGCACGATGGTTCCGTACCATTATCTATAAAAACGGTAAAAGTATAATGTCTGTTGTATGGGAGTCCCCATAAATATTTATTTTAATTATTTTTTACCCTTTGAGTACGGAACCCTAAAAAAGTAACGAAAGCTTTTTTCATTCCGATTGTAATTATGTGCCTCACAAGCAGATGGAGAACAAACTTGGTCAATTCCACTGGATGACTCGTAAAAGTTGCAGAAATATTAACTTTTTGTGATCATGAAAGTGTAATTAGTTTGAGAAACTCGAGACTTATAAATGTTTTCATCATCGTTTCATTTCAAGTGTTTGATAAGTTGCAGTATTAAGTTATTCATGAAACCTGATTAAGTAAGAGTCAAGTGAAGCTTAATGTCTGGTATAGGTATATATTATATTAATTGCTCAAATCCTGAAACCTTCTGAGTGAGAATCATTTCAACATCTATGATAAAAAATACCTCGATAATATTTTGCAATAAAGGCTTTCGACTCTAGGAAGTATATTATCACATGAAGGTTGTTCAACCTTCAAGTTGCTAAATTTATCACCGGATCAATTTTTCAAATACCAATGCTAACCCCCTTTTAAGTCCGACGGTATCACATACTAATAATGTTTACTCTCCGTAACCTAACTGCTGAACTACACTAAAGATAGTAAACTGGATAGTTGAGGGCGTGAAATCATAGTAACAGCTCATCCCGCTTACACGTACACAACTATCAACTATCCCTTCTGCGATCTGTTAGTTTACTCCAATGGATTAATCTTTACACTTTAGTGAATATACTATTATTACAATGAATCTTTTGATGATGAGGCTAACTATTAAGCTTACAGTTACGGAACGCTAAAATCTGTAGAAATACGCAATTTAGATTGTCAATAAATTCAGTTTCTTTTGTAACGATCAAAGGTTGATAAAATGATAAATATATTAACATAAAAACATTAATCGTCATGAAAGGAAGTAAATAAAAATGATATAAAATTTACAACAAAAAAATGATTATTCTGGTTTATGTAGTGTTTAAAAATAGATTTTTATTGTTTGCAATAATATTTTAACTTGATAGAAATGAAACGATATATTTAATTTATTTTTTCATATTATGTTTTGAGGCACTATATTTTTTTTATTTTTACACATAACTAACCAGGAAGTGTACCTACTAATTTATAAAAAAGCACTCAGAAACTTGCAACAATATACTTTCGTGGAACATTAACGTTCACTTTGCTATAATCCGTCACAAGCCGTTACCAACTCGAACCAAACTGCTAATAGTGGTTGTTAAAAGAGCGCTTTCAAAAGCATTGAAAGTTTTAACCTCGTTGTTTGTTAGTGTTTTTTTAACCGGGACAAACTTGATAGACATTTACTTGATATGACTGACTTGATAAAAGTTTCAGTTTTAATTTCTATGTGCATTTAAAATAAGAGTAATACCAGCTCTGCATTTAAAATGTATTTGCATTTTTAAAATCTCAGTCCAAGTCCAAAACAATACGCTTCTATTGGCCCAAATTATTTATTTTTGCCTTTTGCGGTCGAGACCATGGGTCCTTAGGGGTCCGAGGCTCGCCGATTTTCTCGAACATTATCTTCAAAATTAATGGAAGTCACAGGGGACCGGCGGGCGGGGAGCTTTTTCCGCCAACGCGTTAGCTTGACCATAGAAAGAGGGAACGCTGCCAGCCTTCTGGGAACCTTGCCGTTGATTGGCAGCAGCGGCCGCCTCGAGGATTTTTTTTATATATAGTTTGTATATTTGTGTTAATAATTGTATATATTGTATATCTCAAAGTTATATAGATTAACTTAATTTTAAACATATCTGCATACAAAAGGTCAAGATCAAAAGGAGCAATATTTTTTGTCAAATTCCTTACCAAGCATGTTTATATAAGTTTAATATGTGGTAACTACTGTAATAATTGTTATCGCGTTTGTATTGAATTTGTATTAAGGCTCACAATCCCTTACATTACTTCTTATATGTGGATCTAGGATCTGGATATCTAATCTTAGTGGATGGCTACAAATCTCAAAGAATAAACGTGATCAGTCAGGAACTTACATATTATTATAGATTACAAGATCAACCTAAATAACAAAACAATTCCTATAAATTATATTCGAGTATTATTATTGTTTTACCAACATTCATTATCTTAAAATATATAGGCTATAGTTATTATCTAAAATATTCAGAGAGGTTGCCAAATTGCATTTGGATGCTTCCCGCGATGGCGTCACAGCTACGTGTCACATTATCATTGCTAATTCAAATTCAACGGCGAATTAATTACATTGAGAGAAGCCTATTTAATACTACTACCAAATGCACTTAAAACTTTGACCTGCACGTGCGCATCTAGTGCCACTAATGTATTTTCAAAATAAGTACCTATAGAATTATTATAGCAAAGCTGAAAATTACAAAATATATTAAATTATCATAATTAAATGACAAAACTAGATTATATAAAACGCTTGTTTTCAATGAAGTAAAATTTTCCTACATTTTATTACCTACTCTGTCAAAAATGTAATTACCCAAAATTTTCGTACAAAAGCTTATATTATTCGCTTGTTTTGTTCATAAATACAGACGTTTGTATGCTAAGTCTGTATGCAATAATGAAAAGGGAAGTATAAAAATTTGCATATTGTACAGCTTTAAAAGTTATTTCACGAGCATGTACCTCGTACGTTCTACTTTTTCAAAACAATGTGGATAACGAATTTCGCTTGAAAATAATTTCAAACTTTAGTACCGTAAAATGTGGTAAACAATAATGTGATCATACATTTTTTGTTTTTAAAATGTATAGACCTATGTTATAGACCATATCAACTGTTGATGATGTGGACGAAGGTGGTAAGCAAATACCCTACACTAGAATGGGACTGGCTCTTTAGTGCAGCGCAGCTGTCGGAATAGTTGGTAGGTGCTTGGCAAGATTTTTTGGCTAGCCAGGCGAGTACTACAAAGTACTACTACGGTGATATGGTTTCCTCACTATGATTTTCCTTTACCGAAAATTCAAGCTCATAATAGAATTCAAGCCCGCTACTTTCGCCACGCCATTCGATGTTCGTTCTCATCGCCATAAAATCTTTTGAATTAAGTAGGTACCTACTTATTAAGAAGGACTTGAAAACAGGCTTGAAAATTATGGTCTATCTACTTATTCAAAGTAATTCCCTCAACTATGCCAAATAATATTACACCATCACAAAAAATAAGCATTTTCTCACTATTTTCTTTCAGGGAATTAAACGGCGGCGCTTTACTACAGAAATAAGCTGCAGAATCTGAAGTGTGTAGCCGCCCATTTGGCCACTTTTTAATTTTCACCGTTGAATTTTTTATAAGGCTGATCCTCACCTGATTGTTCACCTGTTTGGGGGAACGATTCAGTTGAGTTTATTTGCGAATATAACTGAAATAATTATATGCATTATTTTTTATGTAACGTGTTCAGAATTCCGTTGAATACTAGCATTTTTTTCTGGTTTCAATATGCTGGAATTAATCCAATATACTCGAATTTTATATTTGATAGAAAAAAGAAATATAAACGAACAAATATTATTAAACGAATAAATTATAATGTTTTGTACTAGAATCATCTTTAAAGATAAATTTTACAGTCTTTCATTTTATTCATATTAGATACCATCACTTATTTTTTGGTGTACAGTTTCGTCATTCAAGCAATTATTGCAGGATTCGCAGACAGTTATGGTCTACTCGTAATTTTATTTTGATCTTAGAATAAATTAGGTTATTTGACTTATAGACTTTCAACTGTGGATTCAGTTTGTATCAGTTAAAACAGCTAAAAATAATTTATCCCTGGCGCGACATTTCTTCCAGTCTTTTTTTAATATAAAATCGGCAAACAAGCATCTTTTGATGACCATTACTATTAGTAGCCCACATTAATCCTTCATCTACCTTCATCTACCAGTCATCTGTCCATCGATGGCGTCCTACTCTATCTCTTTATTAGAGGTCTTGAGAATGTTTCTGCTCCAGCGACTATCTGTACGTTTTCCTGGCCAATGCTACTTCTTTGAGTTGCTATGTCAGTCATCTTTGTACGTGAAAGAAAGAAAGAAAGAAATATATTTTATTTTTAATTTATGTGCGTGAATTTCACCATATTGGACTCTATTGCGCAAAAATGTTCAAAACGGATGTCATAATCGGGAGCATGCATTGGTTAGTTAATACTGTAGCCAGACGTGAAAATATGGTAAGTGCTCCCGGGATCCTTGATAAAAAATTTGCCAAATGATAATGATATTATTATATTGTTAATAGCTAAACAATTAAGAATAAAAAAAAAACTATTCTACTCTCCTACCTGCTCTACTACAAGTACGTAGGTATAATTTATGTCAAGAAAGATAAAGTAAAGTAAAGTTATGTACTCCTATATGAATATGCGCTATAATCATCAAAGTTAATAGCAGCAGTACAAATAAAGCCGTTTTCAACGTTCGTTTAATATTTGTTTTCAACATAGAGCGCACCAACTTTAATCGCAATTTATACGCTGTCTGGAAATATGAAGAGGGAATTAATAAAAACAAACAAAACCAATAATTAGTGTAGGTTAATTATTATTGAAAACAATATTTACAATTATTTACAACAAATAAAACTAAACAAATAAAAACTAAACTATATAACTACTAATTACAAAAATAATCTACTTCAAAATTTGGCATGGTAACCATGACACTTGCGGCGTTGCCTCGCTGAATGATCAGACTTAGCCTCTGGGCAAAAAAGTCCCTGGCTCTCAGATCCCCAGAGGCCAAGATCAAACGCTTGCCTATGTCTTGGACGATTTTTTTTTGTGTCAGATGAAAATTAGTGTAGGTATATAACTAGTTACAATGTTGGTTAAAATAACTTTAAAAAATATAGTTTTATAATTCGTGAAATGTTTTGTTAAGTAAACTACTTATTAACTAATGTAAATCTTTTTACACTAGGTATTTTATATAAATAAAAATAATAGAAACGAAAATTAAACAAAATAAAAAGGAAATACCGAAGATTTTCCTCATTTTATTATCTCTAAAATAAATCTCAGTCGGTGGATGTCTGTTCTAACAAGAAAGGTGTAGTAACGATTAATGATATTCTTACTTCTTTCATATTTTATTACGTATACCTACCTACTTACTATAATATTTTATTGAATATTTTTATATAAAAATCATTTTGATATTCAAAAATAGTGACATACACCTAGGTACATACTACCTACTCTAAATTTTATAAAAAAAAAACAGTGCTGTATCCAACAATCACTACATTTCTTTTGTATTAATACAAATATTACAACATTGTATCCAATCGTAAATTTCCCGAGTTAAGTACAAAGGAACAGGGAACCACCCAAAGTCGTCCAAAAACGTCGAAACGCTATCTCATTGACAAAATGGACTGCCAACCTTGGTTTATATTACGCATAAACTTACGTTCATGGCCTTGGGGCTTACAACTTGGGGGCCTTGACTCACTTTTCCACACTTCTTCGTTATATACTTTTGACTGTTGATTTTTCACGCAGAATAAGTAAGTGTTCAAATAAAAAATTATGCAGTTTCTTACACGTTCATATTGCTCTTATCATATTTATGTAAAGTCAGCAAGTAGGTACATAATATTTTTAAGCTCTGAAATAATAGAAATCAAATACTTCATACTGCATAATGATGACGGTTAGAGGATTAAAAAAGTAATATGTGAAACAATGCAGCCAAGTAGCTAATATAACAAGTATTAAGTAAGCATGGTTATGTTATGTTATAACTAACAAGGTCCTCTATGTAAGTAGATACTTAACCTATTTGAAACATATCAAGCTTAATTGATGTAATAGCTCCAACACCGATCTCCTTATAAATCTGATAACACAGCCAATCACTCAGATCGTTAGTGGCCTCAGATCGTTAGTGTCCTCAACCCACGATCCTTTCAAGTGACATAGCATACTGTATTAGCTACGAATATAGTTTTTAGGTATGATGATATAAGGTCAACTTTTGAGTCCAATATAGATAACATCACTTAGTAGTTTAGTATTAGTTCATGGTACCTACGTCACATCAATCTTTTGATGCTGTAACAAGCAGCAATTTGGTTCAATATTTTACAATATATTTAAACACGATGTAGGTAGAAAGAATTTCTGCTAGAAAAAGCTGCTATTTTTCGCAAGACTGCTGACATTTCGACCTCATAAAGATCTTTATCACCACGATTGCCTCCTAAAACAAAGGGAGAAAAATACAATTTGTCTAAGCCTTTGAATATTAAAGAGAGGAACACTTTGTTATCCGGATGGTTCAACAAGGTAACAAATAAAAAAGCAAACATTGTATAATGTTATGTAGCGTTATACCCTGCCTGTGCAAAGACTACTCCCGGAACATAGGTAAGCATTCCATGAAATCCCCGGGAAAGATTCAGGTATATTTTACTAAACCGGTTAAGTATTTAGCATATCCTAATGCTGGAACACTTTTGTATGTTTTTGTAAACAATGTTTGAGATTGCGTTGGAATTTATACTTACATGTTTTTGCAATTACCATAAACTCTAGGATGAGCGTGGCAAATGCCTTCATTACATAACTTTAAAACCACATGTTGTAAAAGAACAAAGAAACCGAATTTCTCTCTTTAGAGGAACCACATTATTGATAAGTGAGCAAATAAGGAAGGAATCGCCGACGGTTGTAAAGTTTTACGGCTTATTACATATCTAATCTAAATGGATGGTGTCCATCCCGTTGAGATACCTACTAAAATTATGGTTAAGGTTGGCTGTGGTGTTAAACCAAGGGATTTATTCTATAAATTATGATAAACCAAAAAACTTAGAGATCTTCAAAGGATAAACCCCTGGTCTAGATTTACTATAATGTTTTTTGAATGAGAGGTTAAAAGAAGAAATATACAGTCCAAGCCTTTGTTCGATAAAACGACTTAAGATTTAGAAAACTAATAACAGTTGGAGAAAATTTATGTTCTTAAAAGATTAATGGTCTTATTTTCGATTTCAATGGAAGTTTTCAATCACTGCTCTTATAAATATGCAATGAGGTCTCAAATTGAAACAATAAATTGCAATACATATATTATACAATACAAGATGAATACAATTAATGGATTAAATCTTGTAATGTTCTGGAAAGTAGAGTTTAAGGTTATGGAAACACCGTAGAATAATGGATTCTTCCTGTTGGTGGGCGTAAAGTTTTGTTACGTATCTACTCATCAGCCTCATAGTTTTAGTCTTGAAACAATGCATGATGTAATACTACAGCTTACTACAGTAGGTATGTCTGAAGATGAAACAAAAGGACTGCACTAAAACATTGAAATTTTATAGGTGTAACATTTCATGTCGTCGGCACTAAAGCTTTTGTAGTCAAATGTGATACTATGGTCGATAAAACAGCTTACGTAACAACAGCTATTGTAATAATCAATAGCTTTGTTAGATTATAAACTACATAAAGGTACAGACAGCGTGACAGTAGGTAGGTACCTACACTTCGTAATAATTATAATTTGTTAAGAATTTCATGTAAGTCTCTTTTGCTTCACGTCTAATTAATATTAAAAATATAGACTCGAAAATGTGTGCTAAAAGATAAAGTATTTCACGAATTTGAATTGTTTACATGGGTCAGACAGTGCTTTATTAAATTTAAGCCCAGATAAAAAGCAAATAGTGGTCTAATATTTTAAGTCTTTAACTAAGTATATTTACTGAATAATATTGAAAATAAGAAAAATAAACACTCGAGACAGTCTTCACACAAAGTCAAATCTGATCCCAATGTAAGGAGATTGTACCGTAGACACCACTTTTATTTTTTTTATAATCAAAGATATGATAGATATACACAGAAATTCCTGTCCACAAATACCTACATCATACCGTGTCGTTGTAACGTGGTGAGTAAAAACCAATGCAAAAAGCAAGGAAGAATATTTTTCAACTTTTATAAAAACCAACGCAAAAGCATTCCTCTTGTGCCGAACTAAGGAACTTTTGTGAGCATACAAAATTATGTCATAATTTTTCAACTATGTCGTTAAAGTGTAGGTGTACTACCTACATGATTTATTTTTACAAACTGATTCTTTTTTTTTATAATACTAAGGTAGCAAGAAAGCATACGGCCCACCTGATGGTACGTGGTTACCGTTACCTATTGCCATTTGCCATACCAGAGATATTGCCAATGTTTTGCTGACCTGTTACAAACTAGCTCTCAAGTGCAACTGCCGGAACACACCGGTAGGTGCTTGGCATTACATTATCTTCATCTAAAAAGATAAAGTATCTTCATGATATTTGAACTCGAATTCTATGGATATTGTGCATCGTTATCAGGAATCCTACAAAATGACAGGTGCGTGAGTACCTACTCTCATTACCTACAAAGTTATGATAATATAAGTTTAGCAAATGTCGCTAGTACAAGCCTTTACTCGGACTCAAAAACGTAGTGACCGAGCAAAATAGCTATATTATTACTCAAGTAATCTAATAGATGCAGACTTACATTGCAGCGTATTTTAACGCTTAACTAAATTATTGAAAATTTTTTAAATTTCCATATCAGCCAAAAGACGTCCACTGGGCAAAGGCGTGTAAGGCCTACTTAAATCCTGTAATGTCATGACATTAATATTCCTAAACTTCGTTTCAGTAAACGTATATACCTAAGTATGCACTCGTATACATATCCTAAGTGCACATAACATAGTTATTATTCAACCGGGTGTATTTCCAGTTTAAAATTATATACCTATACTCTCCCATATGCTAAATCGATCATATTAGTATCGTATCTCGACCACAACACATTAGCTCAATGTAATGGAACGTATTATGCGACCGCATCCATGGTATAATTTATATGACAAAGTTCACTATAGTAGGCCTATTGTAGTGGATTGGAACCATGCCATAATCAACGAGAGCTGCCACCGATATGGCAACACTGGTAACATCTGGAACTGACCACGCTAATAACAAAAATATATTGCTTTAGATTAATAGTTATATTTTCTGTACTATCTCATCTTGCCATGAAACAAGTTGCTTAAGAGAAAGAGACCTTAGAAAATCCGTAAATTCATATAATTTGAAACAGTCTACGATAGGGTCTTTGTCTAGAATGTTCCCTATGGAACAGAAGAAACTACGGAGCTAGCATAAAGATAAATTTAAACACAAATGCAACCGGCTCTGCTAATCTTGGCTACTGATCTATGTAAGACAACTTTCATATTGCACTCCAGGGAATTATATCCTGAGCTAGCTTCACTATTTAGCGCATTAATCCTACCGAAGCATAATGGGAACATTACTGACTAAGACATGGCCGGGGACTGTCTGCATAATGATTTCGGTAATAATAAACTTGAATTTGGATCGAGCGAGAACTCTGCCAACCCTGTTATTGCTTCTGCCAAGGAAGGCGCTTCAGTTTAAGATGATTCAGCTCGAATTGCAAGTATATTGAGCAATTTATCCGTTGGACAAAATGTTATTTTAGTGAGAAATAAACTTTTTGTGATGATTTTATTTTTAACTTTGTTACTTATATAATTTTAAGATGTAATATAAATCAGAAATTCACTATACACAAATAGATAAATATAATTAAAAACCTCCCTAAAGTTCTTTACAATCACCTATTCATATGTTGGTAAATTAACTAAAAGTTTTATATACGTAACAGGTACCTGACCTGATATAAATCAAATAATTTCAAGTAACATACCGTAATCAGCCTAAAATAACATTAATTTTGTGAATCCAATATTGAATCCCCAATCTAATTAAATACTTATAGACTAAATAAGCAAGGTATTTCACGTCACAAGTCAAATAAAGTTCATTGTTTTTAGTAAGTATATTATCAGTGAAAGAGAAATGAGCGAGTTAAGTGCTGTGGCGGTAAATAATTATGTCTGTGTTAACCGCAACCACGATATCACATACCGGGCGATCCAAAATTTAATTTGATTAGGTATATTTAATAAGCAAAATAGAATCTGGAAAATATGATATTATGGAAAAAGTGTAGGTAGGATCACACATTAATATGCCATATTAAATAAAAATAAGGACAAGCAGTAGATATCTTTGGACTTAACGTTTAGGAAGATAAAATAATTATGTAGTTTAGGTATTTTCATGATAAACCTAAACCAAGTCAATATTAATGCGGGTAGCGCAAGACCGGCCATCGTGGAGATCCTTGTGGGAGGCTTTTGTCCTGCTGTGGACGTCTTTCAACTGACATGATGAAGTCAATATTGAAAAAGGTAGCTTTTTAGGGTTCCGTACCCAAAGGGTGATGACGGAGTAAGTATTACTATAATCTCTATAACAATAAATATTAAAAATAAAGGTGGTCCCCATACGAAATCGTGATTTTTTCAACTTTTTTTGCTCGATTTTAATAATGAAATGCATAGTATTGAACCTTGTGCGATGGTACAAAACCCTTCGTATGCGAGCCTGATACGTACTTGGCCGATTTTTTTATAATGTTTGTTTTTTACAAATTAAGACTTTTTTTAATATTATATTTGAAAAAAACTTTAACACATGAACATGAATATTAATCACATTTTGTAAAAATCCTGCTATTTTTTATTCTGAAAGAAGTTTTAATTTATCTTTTTAGTTTTGTAAATGATTATTTATGTTCAAACCATAACTTTGAGATTATAAATAGATAGGTAGGTAGGTACTTTATTAAATTAGGAACATACATTCATGACGATTTTTTTGGTTTAATTCAAATTTGACCGTCAAATATATAACATAACCCACACCTACTTGAAAATAAAATAAGCATAAATTATAAATACTTTTCGTCATTAAGCATGCCTACACTCAGATAAGAAATATAATTGAAACTGGAACCTATTTACATAAACATTTAACTTTAAAATTCAACGACAATATGGACAATTAGGAGAAAAATATTATGAAGTTTGATATTTTCGTTAAAGCAATTAGGGGGTTAACCCAAAAACTTCGCGATACAAATTCCTGAAGTATGAGTTTAACTCATGTAATGTTTAACTTGCTATGAATTAGTTTAACTTAACGAATATCAAATGTCAAACTCAAAATATTCCAGCTAGAATATTCAGATGTTACATGACTAAACAGGTACTAGTAATAGGCTTGAGAGAATATGGTTGTCTATTGTCTAAGTAATTACCCCACACCCGAACTCTGTATTTGGTCTACTGCCAAATGGTACGACAACTTTACTGTGTACTATTAAGCAAATTATGTAAATGTACTTAGAGATCACCTTGAACTTGGTGCCATAGAAATGCCAAAGAATAATTTTCGCATAATTATTTCAGGCAAAGATAATTTGTAGGATAAATAAAAGGAATTTCTAACCATTAGGTGCATCATTATTTTTCATTCAAGTGGAATGAAAAATAATGATGCAGCTTAAAAATAATATCTAAGCTTCTATAATATATTAAAGTTTCTTTAAAAAATAAGTTTTCCTAAATTAATTTACAAAGAGTTGAGCAATTCATACTATTTTCATAATTTGTTCTCGAATTCCGTAAATCTTAAGTATGATCCTCATTATTAATGAGGAAGATTAAACAAACCTTTGCGCATGTACGATTATTTATTGGATAATATGTTAAGGGATAATGGCTGGTTTTAAATCTCTTTGTGCAAATTCGTTTCGCAGAAATCTCGAAAAGTGGTGCGGAATTATATAATTCCGAGAGAAAGCCGCATGTGTTTTGTAAAATACTAGCTTTTCGCCCCGCGGTTTAACCCGCGTTCCCAGGGTGTTAGCTAACTACCAAATTTCATTAAAATTGGTCCAGCTTTTTGAGCGTGAAGAAGTAACAAACATACTCACTCACAAACTTTCGCATTTTTAAAATATTAATACGATTAATAATTATTATAAGATTCAATATATTTTAAATATATAAGTTGTATGTGTGTATAATACTTATAGATATTTTTTTAATCAATAATGGATTATAATGTATAGGTACCTGTACTGATTGAAATAAAAAAATAAGTACTAAAAAACTATTGCACAATATTTGACTAAAATTGATTATTAGATAATTTGTTTCGTGTATAAAAAAGTCATATAAGTTATTGTAAAGCATCTAAATATAAAATCTTGTGCAATCTATTCATCGATCTAGAGTGCATAGAGCTACCTGTATTAATTAAATAGTGAATGAATGGATAGCTAATGATTGTGTAGGTGCTGTGTATTGCTTGAGTAATGGGTTCCCGAAGCGGTGACAAAACGTTTTCTTTGGACGCTAGATATTATAAACTTACACCGTAGAGAAGTAGGTATACCAGATGATTTATAATGAAGGTATACTTGAACTTGGAATACTTTAAAAGTACCAATAAGATGTAATCGATGATAATGATGGTTCTCAAAAGTGCTATACAGAAAACGATTTGTTCGTGAGAAGCGATTTTGGTGCTTGGGAATGTAAGGGGCGTGAGGGGAGAGACTAACGGTGGTGGCCATTAGACGAAGCTGTAAGGACGTCACATTCACCAACTAACAAATTACTTTAGTGATAATTCCACTGATACCAATTCGACTGTACAACCTGACGTGGGTAGCGATGGTGTCAGAGATAAACCTTAAAACTAAAATTGGGTCGTCTAAAGCATTTATAGTAGTTGATGCTTTACTAACATGCTGCTTTCTAATCTGAAATGTACTTGATTGAAATCTAGTGATTCTAAAACCTAGTGAAATGTAAGATATGTGTAGTTCATGGTTTTGGGAAGTGGTAGTAAAAACCTATTAAATTATTTTTAGGGTATTGAGGATTGTACAGTCGATGGCGGTATTTAGCAGTGCATAATCCAATAGTTTGAAGCCCACCGTTTTAACGTAGTTAACAGTATCCCCCGTAGCTTCAGTGAAAGCTCGTCTCAGTCGGGCACGGCGCGTCTGCGACAGGGTTTGTGGACAGAGAAGCAGCCCCTGCAGGTTAAAAACAGAAATCAAATCAAATTTCTCTCATTTGATTTGATTTGGTTAGAAGGAGAACCCGTCTCAAGACTCTTACACAGCACTTACACGCCAACTGCAATTTGTAGGTATATAACATGAGCTAGGGAAAAAACATTGCGCTAGAGAATTTTTCTGTCAGTGGTTTTGTTCAAGTGTTAGTAGGTAGTTTTATGTTTAATTAATACACACTGAATCTAGAAGATGAAATAGTGTTTTGTTAACATTTATCTACAACTAGGTACACCATTAGTACAGCATGAAATCTAAAATACTCAATGCTCTATACGTGGCTTTGAGATACAAAAATAAAACTTAGTATTTTTGAAATTGTTACGCATATATTTAATAAAAATAGCACTATATTAATAGATTGTTGCTAAGTGTCATGAAACCATTTAAAGCAGGCAGTAAAAAACACTCGTCTCTTTACAGTTAAAGAATATTTTAAACCAACAGAACATTTTATCTGCGTCCAGATAACTGCACTTTACAAATGGGAACCATCTATAAAAGGCTTTTACATGTCAAAGTTCTTGTAAGTGCATACATTACGTACAAACTATAAAAAGCAAGTCTACGTATATTTGTGTGTTGTGCAAGATTGTGGGTTCGTATATAAATGTAGATTAAGCTCATTCTGCTATGGTAGTTAAAACACTTCATAAATGTTATAGCTTCTTGTGTACCTATCCCAAATGTTGTCGGTCAAAGTTTCCCCTCACATTTAGCTAGGTGAAGCCACTTTGGCAATTATACAGTTGTTTTCTTGAGCAATTCACTTAACGTTCTAATTAGATAGCCTTAACCAGAGTGCTTTGCGGATTGGACGCTCAGCGTATCTTTTTTTAATTAATCTCATTTACTGTCGCATCATTTAGTATAACCTAACAGCCTAGTAACTCAACATTTTAATTCATTCAAGTAATCTTTCATTAAGTATATTATTATTTATTTCTTTTTATCACCATAAATATTGGCAATTTCTTTATTTTAAATAAACGTTAGTAAATATTTACTATACGCCAAACTTATCTTTGTTATAAATGTTGTTGTTTTTTAATTAATGTGGACACAATCATCTAAGCTTTAAGTAAATAAAGTCGTTCATTGCAGGAAAAAATAAAAATTTGAATGAATTCTACGACTAAAACTACGCCATCTACTGGATGGTAAACTTACCTGTTTGAAGGGTCGCATTCCGCCGTTAATTCTCAATGAATCCGCAGCGATGCCGGCTATTCCATCCCCTGGTTCCCTCAGTTGTCGCAATGAGGCGCTAGGGTGGTGGTGGGCGTGATGAGGACAGTGCGCCGCGCATGCGCTCGATTCCGGCTGAGAACTCTGCCGTATGATTCTAGAACTTGTCGCAGGAAGCAATAAGGCTGGAGGTTGAATGACAGGACACGTGCTGACAGCGTGAAGTGAACTGCAACCACAAGGGTAATGCAACGCTGATCGGACACTCTCTCGTGACACAGATCGCGCTAGTTGTAGTGCCGACATAGGTGCTGTTGACTGTCTGCGTTCGCATACCCGACATCTGGTGTACGTATGTGGAACTAATTGGCAGGTGGTCACTGAACCACGATGAGAGCAGGTCGCTCCTGGTGACACGAGCGTTTGAGGTCGGTCTGCAGGTTGGTCTCGGCACTGTAGCTCTATATCTGGGACACTTCTCGCTGCTCCTTCTTCGAGTCTTATCGATGTGGCACTTTCTTCACTTCCTGGACCACCAGAGAGCTGTGGACGCAGATGTGTAGTGCAGTCTTGTCTCTGCAGCACTGGTTTGACAGATCTGTTTTCTGTTGGTACAATGACAGTGACAGACGGTCCAGATATGAGTAGACTGGCAGTCTCATCGCTACTGCCATATCCTGAGTTGGTAATAGCTTCAGTGCTGTCTGTTGTTGGGGCTGCCATTCTGTGGTTTTATCTGTAACAAAACAAAGATATTGTATTTAAATTAATTTATATTTAATTAGAAATTATGGCCCCCAGGATAATAGGAATTAAATATGCAACGTAAATAAAATAAGTTAATGGTAATATCGATTTTCCTTTTTTGCCGAACTCCTTTGAAATATTATTAAGTACTTAGTATTAATTATGATAATCGATGACATGAAATATTTATTAACTTTAACATGATAATTATTGAGCTTTACAAAGAAATAAATAATGGAAGGAAATTGGATAAAGCTCTCGAAAATAGATAACTAATATCTTGGGACATTCTTATAACATTCTTAAATAGTGCATGTTTACATAAATATTATCACAGTTTTACTAGTATGTCATAATTATCATTAGGACTCTGGGTCCGTGGGTGCCGAGTGGCCACTACCTTTTTAAAGACATAACAAAACGCCTGGTCAAAGCATCTCATAACTACCCTAGTAGCATTTTGCGTTGGCCAACGGTGCCAACAGTTGTTTGTGACAATCTAACGAACGGCCAACAATGGCCTCACTACTAATTGGTAGGCTTTGTAACAGCAAAATCATACAAATATCTAACATAAGCCCTACTGCCGGTTTTGGTTAGATTTCCAACCAAAAATCCATACGAGCAGCCTACAATGGGCCTACTGTGGTTTCGCTCAGCATTCCCAACGGAAAATCTATACGAAAATAAAACAAAGGTCTTACCACAGTTTTCCAACCGAAAATTCATACCAGCAGCCTACAATGGCCCAACTGCAGTTTCGATCAGCGTTCCCAACAGAAAATTTATACGAACATAAAACAAAGGCCTGACCGCGGTTTTAGTTGGATTTTCAACCGAAAATCCATACGAGGGCTGCTCATACAATTATCGTCATATTTTAACAAAATAACACAAAACAATCTAATACCTAATATAATACCTAATAATCTAATACCTATATAATCTGAATCTCGGAAACGGCTCCAACAATTGTCATGAAATTTAATATGCAGAGGGTTTCGGGGGAGAAAAAAACGATCTAGCTAGGTTACATTTTTAGAAAAGGCAGTTTTAAAAAAAAAACTAGGAAATTAGTCTCGATGAATGTAAGTAGTACGTGTAATTTACGTATCAACACGTACAGTACATCACGCTTAGTTCAAATAAATATGAGTAATTTATACTTAGTTATTTATATAACAAAAATATTATGATCCCTGAATAATTTTACATGCTTTATTACAAATGTTTTTTTCGAACATGAAAATAGGTAGTATTATGCCAACCAACAACCAACTAATTTACAAAGGGGTGCGGTCCGCGGGCGGGACGGGCGCGGGTGATGCAACCTTGACTTGACACGCGCGCGAGTCGCCAAACATTCGCCGTAGGACTGTTGATATTTTTAAAAATATCGGATTTTCGATATATCGATATTTTTAAATATATCAATATCGGAGTTTGATATATCGAAAAAAAATATCGATATTTCGATATATCGGCTTTATTTTAAAAAAATAATCGTAAGGCAGCTCAAAAATGATTACACAGTTTATAGTCCAGTATATTTATTAAGCAAATTAAATTATAAATGTATAAAAGTGTTAGGTTATAACTATATATAGTTCTTAGTAATTATTGTTTAATTTAAATAAGACAATTATGTGTACCAATATTTTTCAGTAAGAGTTTTTAAAAATACTCTTTGTTTTATATGTTCAGCTGTTTGACTACTACGATTATTAGGCACTAAAAGATTGATTGTAGAAGCAACTCGTTCAGATGCTACAGATGTAGCAGAAGAAATTAAATATTTAACAGCTATTTCTGATAGCACGGGAGTAAAATGCCTACTATCGATCCAAAATTTTAGCGATTAAATAATTAACGAAAAAAAATTAAAAATTAAAATTTATTTTAAGAAAATATCGACCATCGATATCTACATTTCAATATCGAAATATCGATATATCGTTTAAAAAAATATTAGTAATAAATATCGATATTTCAAAATAATAATATCGATATATCGATATTTTATCAACAGTCCTAAATTTCGCCGGCCGGCCGGCTAAATCGGCCATTTTGTATTGATAATTTTGATGTAGTTGCGTGCTTTCTGTGTGCTCACGTTTTTTTTTGTTTTTTCAAAGGATAGAAGAGATTTTTGAAGTTTATTTCTATAACACAAACAAAATAGTGTGCAAGTGAATTCCTACGACCTATTCTTTTTTTAGTAATCTTGATAATGTACAAGGTGGTTGAGTTTGACGATTGTGATGGGAGTATTGGCGGTATTTTGGGTAGTTTGAGCGTCAAAGGAGTGGATTACTCGTAAACTTGAGGAGTGCCTTTAGCCTCCACATAAAATAGTTTCAAAATTCAACAAGTGTCTGATAAAGTGCCTGCCAACAAAAATATTACCAGACGATACTTGGATCGTCTATCCCTTCAATCGGATTTTATATGAAACAGGTGAGTTGAGTGTTTTTTTTTACTGTCATTGTATATTAAACGGGACTATTACTATTTATTTTGTACCAGGCCCTCCTCCAAAATAAATAATGCCAGATTAAACCAAGCAAGTAGGAGTCGGAATCGAGCACTGAGGGTTCCGTGATCCATATAATTTATAAAATAATAAATCTCAACTCTAATGATAAGCATCTGTAAGCGCGGTCGAAACAATAGATGGGTGACCGTTTTATATATACGTAATTTGTATTTGTTGTTTTACGTACAAACCATATACTTCTCTTAAGCTTAATTTGATGGTCATTGAGTAGTCCTGGGGCGGGATTAATTTGACACTTGGAATATACAAGCTATTTTGGGAAAAGAGTTTGTACAAAAATGGTCTAAAAATTGCCATGAAATCGAGGTTACTGGTATGGAGATCCCCCTTGGGTTTTTTAATTTTTTCTCAACAATTGTTCTGTTTCGATTTATCTGGTCCTGACTACCTACCTGTGTGACATATATTTCTAATAATATTTTGTTGCTTTTTCTTGCCAAGTTCAGTGATTTGTATTTATTATAAAAATCAGTCTGACACAAGCATTAAATGTAAACGGTCAAAATCTGTGATATTAAATTAATTGATAGTACAGATAAGTTACTTGATGATAACAGAAAATAAATTCATATCACTCACAAAAACTGCAAACTTATGTTTACTTATGTTTTGTTAAATAGTATATTTATATATTTGTTGTAAATATTGTATATTACAGAATAAAGTAGTTCATAAAGATAGTGATAAAAAGTATGTTTTGATTTTACAGAAACCAGAATAATAAGTGCACCTTGTATTACATCAAAGTCAACTGAAGTAGATATGGGATCTAGGACAGCCAGCCATGGTCCGGGTAAGTCTCAATATATTAAATTAGTTATACTATAACTAAGTTATCTGTATTGCTGATAATTATTTGCGTGTATGTTTGTTACCATTCAGCACTGCAAGACTAAACAGATTTGGATGAAATTTGCTACATATAGAAATTTTTTAATGTTTTCGCGGCTCGGAATACAGTATTATATTAATTATAGTTTGTCTGTCTGTTTGGTACAAATTTTGCAATCTATTTTGAACTAACTTCCTGTTGGCCTGCACTTTTGATGATGATTTATGTAGGTAATAGTAAAAACAATAACTATATGATAAAATTTCTTACCTACAGGTGCCGTTTGACTAAATAAACCTTTTGAAGGAGCCACAGATGCTGATATTCATGCCGTAGTTTCAAACTGGTTCCGGTTCACTAAAGATAGATGGAGGCAGAGAAAGCCGAAGATCTTTAAGAAGTACAAAGCATCGCCATATCAGGGCTAGGACTGCATAAATTATAGGAAATTTGACAGCTTCAACATGTAATGTAGTTGCATCGAACCTTGAGAATTATAAAAATTAACGAATGTAATTTGTCTTTCATTTTAAAGGTTTTCTTCTGCTAATAAAAGGGAAAGCAAAAATGGTGCTAAGACAAGTTATGGTTAGAAATTATGACTAAACAAAAACTTGCGGTCATTTTTGCTATAGGTAGGTATCTAACCAAGTTAAATTGCTTATTGATCTTAAAAAAATATATATATATTTATATTCATATTATGAAGCCATTGTCAAGTAAATCAAATTTCCAATAAACGTCATTGCAAATTTTTTTCATTTATCACTGATATCGAAATATTATGTAATTTATTTTTGCAATTTTTTTAAGTAATTATATAATAGTGAAATTCACCAACATAATTTAACTTTTAGATCTTCCATAAAGCATTCAAATGTCTGTTATCAAATGTTAATTTTCAGTTAGATTTGAGTGATGTTAGTGAATTCAGCCATAAGACCTTTACTTTGTATGTTACAGAATTACATTTGCAACATAAGGCCTACAGCTATATTCCACGGTTGGTATACAGTGATTCTATTTTGTAGATCCTTCCTACGCCATAACGTAGGGTTACAGTTGTTTTATCTCACGAAGACGGGTTGACCTTCCTTGAGTGTAGATGCACATGCACATTGTTGTGTGCACGGGCGGTATAGTATCGCTCTCGAAGACCAACCCGCCTGCGTAAGATAAAACATCTGTAACCCTACGTTATGGCGTAGGAAGGGCCTACAAAATAGAATCACTGTATACCAACCGTGGAATATAGCTGTAGGACTTATGTTGCAAATGTAATTCTGGCCCTACAATTCTAAACAGTGGTTGGCCCAACGTAGTCGTATAGCTGTAGGCCATAAGTTGCAAATGTTAATCTGGCCCAACGATGAGAAACAGTGGTTGGCCCAACGATGAGAAACAGTGGTTGGCCCAACGATGAGAAACAGTGGTTGGCCCAACGATGAGAAACAGTGGTTGGCCCAACGATGAGAAACAGTGGTTGGCCCAACATAGTCGTCCTGGTAGGCCCTATGTTGGGAGACATCGTTGGCATTACTGAAAACAGGTGTGTCACTCGCAACGGTTGACCAACGGTAGTGGTGGTTGTGCCGATCAGTGGCCCAACGAAATACCAACAAAAAATGCTACTCGGGTAGCATGCTGGTGTATACTTGGGTCAGAGAATCAGCGTTGCCGCCAGTATTCCGGGATCGATGCATGCCTTCTGACAGCGATTTCTTCATTTAGTTAAATCTTTTTTTAGGCGGTTTTTAGTTTATTTATTAATGAATTATTATGTCAATTTCAATAAGTAATTCTTAATTGTACAATATAATAATATGGTGTCATTGAGCTGGTCTGTTAATGAAGATGAATATAAAATGCTTGTTGTTATTAGACTGGGGTAATATTTTAAACTTTCAAAGCTCGCTAAGATTATTTCAGGCGATAGAAGTTACAAAGACATACACCAAGACACCTCAGCCCGGACATACTTAATATATAGCTAACCTCGCAGCATCCATATAATGTCTTGATCAAGGGTGTCTATCTGTCTAAAACAAGCTTCATAAACACACGTAGGTAACACAGTTGTGTGGCGCTAACATAATACCTGAAATAAACATTATCATTATTACCCATATTAGTAACGAATGTCTTAATGCTAAGGTTGAATCTTAGATAAGACCATATTTTATTACCAGATAAAGAACTTACATTATAATAAAAAGGCTAAAAGGTATATTTTTCAGGCTGTCCACAAAGGCTTAGGTGGGAGATTACCGGAGCTTTCTGTAAACCATGAAGATTTCCGAAGGCAGATAGATTCCGTGAATGAAATGTTGTAAAGGAAAATTTATTGTTTTGTAGTGAAATAACTAGGTCAAAAAATAAATGGGTACAAAGTAAAACTTATATGCTGGTGCAGATAAGTATTTGATATTTTTTATAATGTAAATATGTACTTTTGTAAATAGATAATTATACATACAACCACCTAAAGTGGCCCGTCAATTTATTTTACTACTATTTACTTACTTCAAAAAAAAATATACCTACTTTCTTTAGAGATATTTTATAACAGATGAACTGAAATTTACTACGGTCCAAGTTTACCGACTAGAAAACGGTCCGATAAATTATAATCGGGCGTTTACCATGAATTTTCGTTGAAATAATACATGCAAGTTGCACTGAACCGAATGTAAAATTAAAATACGTACTTTATTGTATTAGTCTTATAGCGCGCCATCTATCAGAACTCTAAGAATCTATTGAAGACACAAATATCATGAGTCAGAAAATAATAATCGAAGTTATAGGGTATGCCGCTAGATGGCAACCAGAGTATCGCAGACGCTTTCACTTCCTTACTAGAGCCCCAGATAGTAGAGCAGAGCTGTAAATTGCTTAGGTTGAGAGTGACATAGTGGGTTCGATTCACAGATAATAAAAAGTTTAACTTGTAAAAATAACTTTTTAATATAATATATTTATTTTATATGAAAATGTTTTCAGAAAGTATTTATTATATTATGTATGGTTTGTTTTTTGCATTTTATCTTTTGTAGACTAATATATTGATTTGAATAAAAAATATGAATTTGAACTAATGAGTCTTAAAATTTACGAGCTATAGTTGACCTCAGTATTTAGTATCTCAAATTTAGATATTTTCCAACTATTTTGATAATAGTTTTGTATATAATTTTATGAGAATGAAAGAAAATTAGATACCCACTAACTTAATTTGCAATTGAAACTCATATTTGAATTATATAATTAGAGAACCTAAATGTTATGCATGGTTTTACGTACTGGCTAATGGATAAAAGTCTACCAATCAAAGAACATCTAAATGTATATACCTACAGAAAATTATGATTTGCCATACTTTTGCCCCTAAGTTCCTCGTGATAAGCAATAACTTTATTAATAACTTATAAAATTTTTAGTATCGATTTTATGGTACTGACATAAAAATAATAATATTATTTCATTCATAAAACCATAAACTAGCCTCAGCGAGAAATATATTACGTGTCGTTTATGTATTAGGCTATATTACAACAAATGTAATTTATTACGCAATAATAAACTGACGTTATTTATTTACAACACAAATATATTAAATCTTCAATAGTTTGCCATAATTTATAAGTTAAGGTATCATTGTTTGATATTTTTATAATAAAGCTTTGTTACATTGTTTCTAATTAAACGTAGAGAGATGGCTGCATATAAAACTGGCTACAGAGTTTTAATGGTCAGTTTTCATTAACAAGTTGTAACAAGATCCATTGCAGTTTCTGAAATCAGTTTTGCGATGTCAACGCTGCGTCCATAATAGCTTAGCCAACGGCTATAAGTACCTACACCTAGGGTTCAATGTCAGCGATCAAAGCGTGCTTATTTGTTTCAAATAGAGTCATCGCCTGTTAACGGTTATTGTCCTATAGTATATATTTTTATCTACTTTATTGTAAATTGAGTTTAGATATTTAAATCTTTTTTTGAGCTTACCGCAACGAGCTTTATTCGGAAACAAGAATCTTTGTTTTTATTTTACTTACAAAGTAAAAATAAATTAATGAAAACTAATAAAATCAAAATAAAAATCATCACAAATGTGCCAGCCCTGTTACCACAAGAGACCTCCATAAGACAAAAGGAGGCCTCTGTAAACAATCAGTCTTCAAGCCCTAGAGTTGCAACCCTAAGCGCCGAAAATACGCTGAACCCACAGCAGCGTACCTACTTGCGGCGCTTGAGGCTTGAGGTGCCTCTTGTTGCACAGCGGCAACGCCCGGCGACTAAAGTTATGATTATATTTGAAATTACTATTATCCCTACTAATAAATATGATAGGTAGTGTGTTTGTTGGTTAGTCCTTCTTTCACACAGCAACGAAGTAACAAATCCACGTATTTTTTTAGCATAAAGATAGATGGGCCACAAAGAAACATAATCTAAGAGTAATATATTTCCCAACAACAATCATCAAGTTCTCAAACTTCAAACTATATATCCTTTATCAAAACAGATATTTTGAATGGAGTAGAGTACTACAGACACAATCCTGAGTAGGTATAAATGTTCCACTCAAGCAGTTTACGTCCCAAGTGCACCATAAGGTGGTAATTTTCACAAGATGGCTCTTTGCGTGATGACAAGGCACATTAAGTGATACTGTGTAATAAACCTGAGCTCTGTACTCTCACCGTATAAAAGCAATTGTAGAAATGACATTTTATCAAGTTTAGACTAGGTACATTTTCATACAAAATCTTAACACCGTATTTTAGCGAAAACAGTGACTGTCACTGTTCTCACATAAAAAAACTACTGTACCAAGACACCTTAGTATTGCATAAATTGAGCTTATTATTTGATGCCAGTTGTTAGCAATCATATTCATGCATTGACACATAATGCATGCGTTCACACATAATGTTCAATGTTTAAAAAATAGCCAACAACATAAATTGTTCATAAATAATCTAAAAATAATGTTTTTTTTTGTTTTTGCCGGTTTTTCTCAGTTGAAGGCTGAATTCAGAAACTTCGACCTTTCTAGGCCCTTAGCTAGATAAATTGCTTTAACTTGTTACGTGTTAAATGTTCCATTAATACGTACTAATCATAAATAATAATTTATAAATTTTGTTTGAAAACGTCCATATTAATCTATATCGTGCTAAAAAGCATTTCTCCACTTCCGTCGTTTCTGTAATAACGGTTATGCGACAAAAGAGAGAAGCGTCTTTATTTCAACATCATTTTTATTGAATGTATTCTCAAATTGCCTCATTAAATTTTTTTTTGCCTTTATGCTTTATGCTACTGATTTTTTTCATTCGTTATACTTTATTTTTAGTCGCTCCGATAGGAGAGACTACATGATAATGTAGTTTGTGTGATTTCAATAGATGGCACTTCTTCAACTTTATTATAACAAAAAAACGGAAGTATTAAGTGTTATTAAACATAATTATAAGGAAATTGCCAAACAACACCACCAATAAGGCACAAATATTACAAGGTACCTACACACATCAACATTCGAGTTTTAGTAATAGCTCGAAAATCTTATTTTTTTATGATTCCTGCAAGAACAGTACCTACATGATAAATCGTGAGCCTGGAGTTTTGTGGTTTTTAAATTTTATTAACTTGAATAGCATTACGTTGTGGCTGATGTTGAGGTAATATTATAACAAAATTATTGACATAAATTATTGATTGATAAAGTATAAATTCTTTAACATTTAAAACTGTTGAAAGTCCTTTGAAATCGTTGTCCGAATCGAGATATTAACTTTAATTTCGCTTTGTCTTTATCTCTTCGTATAATGCGAGAGAGACAAAACACGGATTAAAATAACTTTTGTAGGAAGTCCAACTTGATTGAGTCCATAATTAAAAAGATCTTATCTAAGAATTCCTTAAAATAACTTCTTCGAATTTCATCAAAAACTTACAATTTCATAGGTTTTTAACAATGATTTTATTTTTATACTATTTGTAAGTAGTCGATAATATGTATGCATGGTTGGTGTGTAAACATTTATTTAATGATTTTAACAGATATAAAAGAGTAAAACTTCCTTCAAAGACAATAAATTTAAAATTCTCGAACCTCCTTAGAGCTGTACTGAACCCAGTGCAAAAATAATTATTGAAAACAGTTCATAATTAAAAAAAATATGCGCGAACTAAATTAAAAATATAATTTTAAAAAAACACAGACAAATTGATAACCTCCTCCTTTTTTTAAAGTTGATTAAAAATAAGAATTATTGTAACATTTTTACTCATAAAAGTATATTACACGATGTCATATTAAAGTTCCAGTTTACTTACCATACTATTTACTCACTTATATTTTGTACTAGCTTCCGCCCCGCGGTTTTCCTGCTTTACCGAGGAATCTTATGTTTTCCCGGGACACAATTGAACGATAACTGAGCAATATTTTTGTTAGGAATGGGCTTCAGAATTTAATACTGCATACCTTCCCTCCAGAAATCGGAACCTCGGACCTCTAAAAATATACCTCTTTATAAATAGTATATATACCTACCTATGACTGTTGTTTAATAGATTAAAGAAAATCTTTTTAAAAACATAGTCAGTCCACTCTAAAACTGACGCAGTCAGACGCTGTAACTTGTTCGTATTTCGTCACAGTCGCAACTTCAATGCACTCTCGAAATTAGAGCGGGCTAAAGAGAGAACCAAGGTTGTGTTGCATGTCTATTACCTTCGTATATACCACAGAGTTGGAAACTAGTTTTACCTCTCTTGAGACGAAATTAGATATTTCTTTACTAGATTTATCTAACAGCAACGTAACGTGATAAACGCTCATAAGCGCTCTCTCTAGAATCTTAGACGTCTAAACATTCACATTCATGAGTGAGATGAGGCTTTGTGTGGCCCTTGAGCGTAATTAATACGAGTCACTATCATAAACTTGTTACTAACTAGCTATTCCCTGCGGTTTCACTCGCGTTCCCGGGATAAAAGTACCTTTGAGGATAATGTGTCTTCCTATAAGTGAAAGAATTTTTCAAATCGGACCAGTAACTCAAGAGATTAGCGAGTTCAAACAAACAAACAAACTCTTCAGATTTATGATTAGTATAGATAGGATTATTAAAAAATAACATAAATGAATTCAAAATTATTCGTAAATAATAAATTTAAAATAATACAAAACATTGACTTTATAAAATATTATAAGTAAGTCATTTGAAATCCTTTTAATTAAATTTAAAAAGGCACCTCACATGAGGACCAGTTGTTTGAATGTTCTATGTTGCACGGTAATATTATTTCCGTCCAAGTCTACATTGTTATAACACTTGAGCAGGAATTTCTTTTCTCATATTCTTGTTTCTTTGCGAATCTAGTTCAGAGAGGTCATCAAGTCTTTTGAAAAATATTTTGTTTTGAAGCGTGTATTAAGTAGAACACTTTTAATTACTATATTAACTCTACTTTGAAATGTATGACCTATAAAAAAATTACTATCCATGAATTAAATATTTTTGAATAAAAGAATAAAAAAAAGTTTAGAAGATAAATCATTCCATTCAATTTAAACTTAAGTGTTTGAAAGACCTTTTCATGAACAATGAAAGAAATCCAGTTTTTTTTGTAAAAACCTAAATTAAATTAAAACTGGTGACAAAGTTTTTAGACCCGATACTGGCAGGTTTGCAAGAAGCTTTGCTGATAGCTTTAATTCAAATTGAAGTTATTGCTACGAACCGTAGCATTTCCTCTACATATTTTGCTACGAGCGTAGCATTGCTACGGACTATGAGTACCGCTATCACTCTTTTCTACAAACAATAACTACAAAAATTATACGTTTACAGTCAACTTCAATCACTTCAGCGTTATTTTGTAGTCATTTAAATTACAGGTTTTTAGTTATTTTAATTATACTACTCGCAAAAACTGTCCGTAATAACGAAAAATTTTACTATAGGTACTGGGTATTGGTCACATTGTAACGAAAATTAGTACAATGGATTTTGTACCCAAAAGAGTTAATTTTTTTTAAACTTTTCATGAATATGACTAATATCAAATATTTTCTATTTATTGTATAATAAGTAAGTGCCCAAATTTTAATAATTCCTACAAATAATCAATAACGGTTATTTGTCCGCTTACTGAATTTTTTCATTGCAATTTCAGGTGTCAATTTTCGTAATTTTTATAAGGCATTTCATATAATTTATTAATTAACAGAAGAAATCGCTCATCGCTGATGGATTCAGTATCATGTACCGTATTCATTGTCTATTTAACCATATCGAAGCAAATAAATTATTTGAATGTGAATAAATGTTTGATGCAATAATAAATACTTTCATCTCAAAACACCTGACTTCATTTCATACAAATTAGTTAGTACATAACTAAGTACTAATAGGTACCTAAGGTAAACTTTATCTTGAGATATTTTAGATAAAAACATTTTACGAAAATGGTTTAAATATATAAATAGTCAGTGTTGTAAATTATCAAGAAAAAGTTAATCAAGAACGTAGTTAAATACAGAATGACACGTTAATAAGTACCTTTGTTAAATCTTACCCAATAATCATTATTAAATTAATAATTTTCTCATTATTAAATTAATCTAAGAGCTTTACCTCAAAATGAAGTAATTTGTCCTACATGCTGAATTTGACTCCATATTGTGAGATTTATACGAGTGGGTGTGTAAATAACTGAGGCAGTTAGATTATAATAAATTGTTTAAAGACTCATAAAATGTAAGCATACCTAAATATGTATTGACTGTTGACTTAAGTTTTGGTAAAAAAATTAAGACTATTCGCGTATAGGTATTATGTAAATTCTATTATACTAGACGTTTTCTCAAAATGTAATGAGACAATTTAACTTTACCCACACCCCTATTTTATAAATTAGGAACTATTGATTATTTATCATCCGAGTAAAATTTAAAATAACGGTAATTTTATCTCGAAAAAAATGTCACCGTGTCTTATCGACCCAAAAAGCATTATTTCAAAGCATTAAAAAATTGAGTTTCAAGAATGTTTATTCAACTTGTTATTAATTGGAACAATAGTATCAATTTTACTGGGCTGACATAAGATTAATAGTTGGATATTTGGGCGTATAAAGCCTGGCCCAGAACACGATACGCCACTCGCCACTTGAACTGCCCCCGTCTGAACTGACAAATGTGCCTAATAAAGCTTGGTAGCTGCCCACTCTCCAGTCCAGGCAATTTTGGTCCTCCGAACATTTACGAGGAAATTTCAACGATTAAATGTAATAGGTATGTTATAACGAGATATTTGGTTTCATTGTAAAATCATGGTCCAAATTTTTGTCCATCTGACAAAAACTAATTTTATCTAAATTGCAATTAGCTCTTAAATAAAAAGTAGTCTAAAATTATTATACCTAAAGCAAATATATAAATAGATTCTTATAGGGCCTTTGCCCCTGCTTTTACCAAACAGTGTTTTAAAGAACTCACTTATACTGTTAT
The DNA here is from genome assembly GCA_963555595.1 of Tethea ocularis. Lineage (NCBI taxonomy): Eukaryota > Metazoa > Arthropoda > Insecta > Lepidoptera > Drepanidae > Tethea > Tethea ocularis. The sequence goes on along the minus strand of OY741971.1, from coordinate 5,043,639 downwards.
ATATATTAAAACTAGAAAATTCCAAAACTAATTTATTCAGTTTAGGCCTGAGGCACTTATTTACTTCAGTCACTGTTACAAAGTACTTCTTCATACAATATTCAGTAATTACAGCACCGTATAAAGTTACACTCAAGCTTTGTAATGAATCTTTCGGCCTGTTCATCATTTACACTGACATTTTATGTTACGTTACAAGTAATATTTCGTATTATTACATACAAGATTATTACTTTGTGATATATAATTGTTCAAAGGTGCTGAATATGCTTAAATTAAATTTCTTGCTCGGTACTGAACGTAATGACTTGTTAAAGTTATTAAATGTTGTTAGTAATATTCCTCAGAGATTATTAATTGTTACGTATTACATTTGCATAATAACAATCGTCAGATGAGTTGCTTCACAGTAGTTATACACGTGACGTTGACGATAACAATTAACTAGTGCTCTCGTCATTGGTTGATGTTACTTTGCTCGCTCAGATGGATTTCTTTAAATTTTTATAAAGATTATAAAGTTTGAAAAGAAAATTAAATCTAACTATAGCTTTATTTTACTCCAATTTACAAGTTTAAAATATTTTAAACTATTATTATTTCTAACATATCAGATCAATTCTTAAATTCTTTAGAATATTCATTTATTTTAGAATCTTTCTTGTAAAATTTTCTCAAATTATCCGTAATTTATGGATCTGATGATGATGATGGAGTAATGTTTTGAGTTTTACAACAGTTAACTAAATTATAATCTTTACAAAGAATTCTAATTCTAATAAATTTGTAACTTTATGCTAATAAAAGCAATCATTATGTAAAATTTAGTTCTTCAATTAGTTTTCTTCTGTTTTTTTTTATTTCAGGATATTTATCTTAGGTAAAAGTTGTTTTTTTTTTATTCTTTAAGAAGTCAAAAAAAAACTCTTCATGGTGTGGACCATTAGAGAAAAAAAATCTCAATATTTTCATAAAATTGCTTTCCATCAGAGAATCAACAACTGCCAGATAGAACTTTTGTATGAGGTTGGAATTAAATAGAAAACTTTTTTATGTAGGCACCAGAATTGAACTTTTCCACCGAACTGAATGTTGTGAAATTGATCTTCAGTCATTCAAGGCAAATGGAAAAACTTTGTAAACGAATTGAATATTAAATATAAATTGAAAACTAAACCACTTTGTTTTTTTTAATGTTTTTAGCATCTTCTGGTTATCTTATTTTTACAGTATAATAATGATCACCCATCATTACTAAGGCACTAAGCGTAGATTAGCTATTGAGTTTAGAATTTGATTTTGAATTATATCTTTATTCTTAAATCACATTACAATGTTCATTTAATTTTATATTATGTTTTAATTAAAACTAAATAAATCATAGGTTTCGATAGTAATCCACGGCAAATTTTATTAATTACAATTTACTAAATATCAAAAGATCTACGCAAATCTACTAACTACGCAAAATTAAATTATTTATATTTAAGCAAAATTATCTTTATTTTTTATCTGATTTTACGGACATGATTTATGTCTATTTTCTTGGTAATATTGTTTTAAACATAAACTTTTCCTACGGATAAATTTGACGTTGATTGACAGTAGAATAAGAACCAAAAATGAGAAATAAGTTTACATGAACTTCAAACAAAGGAATCTTATTTCAAACTCAAGTTTCATTTAAAGTTATTAGAGACCTCATTCTACGGTCACCACTCATCTTTGGTATTTGTATGTAAGTATTCATTTCGAATATTCGAATTTACCTTTCAATTTAGGTGACGCGATCCCGAGAACCAATACTAATGTTTTGGTTAATTTGTTAACAATAAGGTACTTAAGTATCCATAATTTATAAGGAATGTTCGTTTGCGCGGACATATGTTACAAGTTGCAGAAGACAAAAAGGACACTAATGAAACAATTTAAAACGAATCCGAAAAGTACGGACCTTGAATCTATTGTTGTAGCTACTTAAAAAAAAAAATCCCCAGTCGTATATCGTGGGACCATGTACCTAGGCACAAGCATTCCGCATTATTATTTTAACCTTAAAGGTAAGTAAACTATAATGTACTATATTAACGTTTAGGGTGTGTTATAGAGTGAAGTAACGCCTTTTCTTATATGTCAACAACTGAAATTGATACACTTTGTTAATTAATGGCCGAAGATATAATGGTGGCCGAAACTAATTAGAACCCAACCTCAGTTCTCGTAGTGATACTGACTGAGTCATATAGCATTTCTTCGAACTTATTAGTAAAAGAACATAGTGAGTGTAACAAGTTGAACGAATTTTTTATTTTTTAAACCAACAGAACCAAAATCATATTTTTCTTGTTATTTTGTCTCATAATAAAACTAAAATATTGATGAGTAATTTCGTCCCTTGCTCCAACATTCAAACTTTGTATAATATTTAATCAAAAACACATCCAACGCAATGTAGGTATAATTAAACCGAGAAAATTATTACCTTCCGGAATCTAATTAAATATCGTCGACAGCATGACAGTTACGAAGGTAGCAGGTTCGAGTAACCACTATGAAAAACACCAGCTTTTTACGAAAGCATTATATACTTAAGAACCTACTTTTATTTTACATAAATATATTCAAATGGATTTGTTTTAGCAACGACTAGCTAAGCATAATGTTTATTATCTAAAGAAGAATTCTAAGCATTTCTAGACAATGGCTAGAAACCCTATTCAAGGTATTTCTACATGGCAAGCCAAACACAATACAGCGTTATCATCTTTAGTGCACAGTGGAATGTTCACAGAATTAGGCTTAGTTTATGTACATAATTAAATACAATAAAATATCACTGTCACTAGATTGAAAGATTGTGACAAATAAATGCAAAACGTCTGGCTTTGATATCAATATTCCTGGACAAAATAATTGAATATATCTTTTTTAATGTACCCAAATAGCTTGTAATAAAATTACATCATCATACCTATATTCTGGTCGCAGTGATAAAGCGCTGGAAAGATCTGAAATAGCTACACCTTTTGATGAATACTTTGCGAATTTTAACTTAATCCCATAGTTGGTAGGCAATTCAGAATGACAGCATACCATTTCAAAAATATGTCATCTGAAAAGTACTACCTACTTGTAGAAACGTAACGACTGTTTTCGAAATAAGTAGGTAACTACGAAACTAATCAAATGTTAATTTTACTCAGTACCTCAACCTTTGATTTCGCAAAACCAATCAATATTCATATCCGTAGAGAGTAGAGACCAACGTCGCGTCGTCGGGGCCTTTGGCGCACCGCCCACCGCCGGATTTCCTAATTACGGATCATATCCCTAAGATGATATCGGAGCGTTACATTTTCTATAAGGCTTCTGACAGGTGATGTTAAGAAAATCAAAATAAAATGTTCTTTAAAGAAAATCTATATCAGTTTTAATTAACTTGAAAGTACTATGGCTTCATCCTTATCATGAAACATCAGCTTCCACCTCCGTAAATAGAATTTGTTAATATTACCCCTTTATTGTTATTGATGTAATTTGTTGTATCATTATATAGTTACACGTATATAATTCATATTTAGTAGGGTAACTTTAAAGGTTTTTATTAATAAAACTCGTACAAATCATTTAAATGAATGTTATTTAAATTCTAAGCTTCAACTTTACAGAATATTTACCATAAGAAACTTCTCTGCCCACAAATTTTATGATTTTTCTCTTTGAAATCCTTCTTTTCTATTTGAATAGCCCAAATAAGTTTTGTGGACCGTTACCAACCGCTAAAACAATAATATTATGTTAAACGTTCGGAAAATATTTTTTATGCTGTCCAAATTTCCGACTCTCCCGGTGGATTTTCCAATAAATTAATTTAATTCAAACCTTGTCCTAACAATTATAACAACAAAAAAATAAGCAGCCGTTCTGAAGTGATGCGCTTACCTACATACATTTCGGCAATTGATTTTTATTTCTATACTTAGATATGTTTTTTTATTATGGTTAAGTTACCCACAATTTAACAAAGCAAAATTGCTAAACTGTTAAGACAAATACTTCGTAGGACCAAAACTTAGCGAGGAAATTGAATCACAAACTTTCTGTACGTGGCTTTACTTGCTGTATATAGCAACTATTAGCATATAGACTGTAGATTAACTTAGTTCACTGGAAATAAACCAGTGTTTATATACTCAGCAGATACTCATAGAAAACGTACACAAATTAACATTGTATTATGAAAAGGAATTTTATATTTTTGCTATAGTTGAAAATAAGTATTTAATTTTGATATTATAAATTTTATGCTGGTTAAAAAGTCAATAACTGAAAATTATAAAAAATTGTTTTATTACGTGGGTATCTTAGTGAATATTCTCAGTTTTGTTTTATACATATTCTTGATAAATTTAGCAGGTACTCAGATACTAACTGAAAAGGCTTCTCAAATACCTATATATATGTTTATCTAACCTAAGTAATTAAATCGTAAAGATGGTTTTAAAAGGGTTTTTGAAATAGTTGAAGCTACAACAATATTATTCAACCAATCTCAAGCAAAAACAATTTGGTAACTGAAAACAAACTACAGTATAAATTACTTTGAAAGTTATGAGTTAGTTTTATTTATTTAAGTATGTTACATTATTAATATTGCTTTAAAAATTATTCAGCATGTAACCATTTATCTAAAAAAATATGTTAGAAAAGGATTTACGATAAACACGAAGATTCTTATAAAACTAGTGAAATGAGGTCCTAATATGAATTAGATTATTTATGTAATTAACTACTTTCTTTTTATACTACTAAGTCAGCAATCAAGAATTACTTTACAAGACGTATCATATACATGAAGAGGGTAGGGTTTCGCTATTGTATAGTGCCTAAGTTAATGTCAGACTTGTCAAGATTATTATAATAGTGATGTTTAGTAAATTACAATGAAGATTTAAATTTCTCTGAGATCAAAAGCAAGACGATTTAATTTTCAATCCTAATTTTCAACAATAATTACTTACCTGCTTACCTGCCACAAAATACAAGTTTAAATTTGAAGTAAAATTAAAAATCGTGTCCTAAAAATTAACTAAAGATTTTCAAACATAGCAAATATTTAAAAATCTTTAGTTAATTTTTAGGATTTTTGTCAGTATTACGAAATTACATGTTTTGCTCGTTTTTTTGACAATTTGATAGTTTATGCCTTGGAAAACAAAAATTTCACTACTACACACATCTAAATCAGTTCAAGCACTAAAAAAATTACTTTTGTGCTGACTCAGTAAACATTAATGGAAAAGTATCAAAACTAACTACTAACTGCGATTTAATAGTTCTCTAGAAAGTTGGTAAGGTTACCAACCATTTAGACTCTAGAGCACCAAAAACCAAAAAAATGGCTTGTCGGTAGATTATAAGTATATACATATAATATAATTTGTTGGTATACCTGACGAGCTATTTTGAGTCTTTATCAAACCAGGGGGCGAAAAGTAATAAATTATTCATTAACAACGATCCACGCTCGAAATCGTTTTGTATTACATCTTTCTGTAGTTGTGAACAAAAGAATGAAGCATAAACTCGATTCGTCAGTCAACTCATCAAAAAACCGCTCAATCTCAACAAAGCACGATTCAATAGCTAGCTTGTACGGAAATAACGTACAAGAGTCATGTGGAGAGAGCTAGCGATGCTCTTAACATTATTAATGACGTGAAAGCATTTTGTAATACTATGTATCTTTCGTTTAGTTTTCTTCGCGTCTTGAGATTGTAAAATCTGTGGTACATTTTCTCAGATTTCTTAATTTGATTGAAGACTTTCTGAAGTCTTTAGAAAATATTTTTTCCAGTTTGTAACCCTCAGTTAATTTTAAATGACGAATCCAGTGAAAATAAATTATACTAGGTATTCATATTATAAAATTGTATTGGTATTTGATTAAAATATTATGAATGTACTTTTAACTAAATACAGAATATCAAAAGAGTTAGTTAGAGATGATTAGATGTAAAGGACTTAAATCAGTGTTAGGTTCAACACGTAGGTAGTCTATATCTTTTGATATATATTTTAGGGATAATATCTATATCTAACCAATAAACCTGAATAATGGAGATACGGATGTTGTAAGCGTAGCACGAATCCTTACTAATATAATAAAATATGTGAAAGTGTTTGTTTGTGCTTCAGGCAGCAAAGAAGCAATGGATTGAAGAGATATAGGTTACGAGCCGTGGGGTAAAATCAAGTCCTTGATAAATATTTTGACATGCAGCTAATTTTAAATGTACCTACTTTAATCAATAACCCACTCATCATTGTATCAAATGGCGGGCGCAATGCTTGAATGATGAAAACTGTGCCGAGGTCGGTCACGCGATGTATCCATTAAATTGACATGAAGTATCATTATGTTAACTAAAGTTTTTGATGACAATATATACTTACATCTTCAGTGCTCTTTATCTTACATACTTATAAGGACAAATTGATCAGAACAATACAATGCAGTGTGTATTATAGTAAACGGATATTCATAAAATAGTATTTATTGCAACAACCAGTTTAAATGCCTTTTTAATAATTTTGTAACAATGATAGAAATCTGACTTGTTCTTACAGTATAAAAATACATTCCTATATCCACTGCTAAATATTAGCAGACATATATTATGGTTTGACTCGCTCATGGGTCTTAATTTTTATAGTCAAATTTTAATCAGGCATTTAAATCAATAAGCTTTTTAAAAAAAGTATTTTCTTATAAATATAAATTGGGGAGAAAAATAAACTAATTGATGTATTGAAATAATACCTAATATAAAAGCAAAAAATATGTAGCTACCTACAAATTGAACAACATAATCATTAACTTTATATACTTATAATTTAAATAAAGAGAAAATCGCTTGTGCAAAATACCTAAAATAAATGCCTATAAAGATGCCGATAGAAGTTTGATGAAGGAATTTATAGGTATCAAGTAAAGACAGAAATCTACATAGTAAACGAATAAACTATAGCCATTAAACTTATAACAGACCACAGTAAAATAAAGCGACCATATATCATCCAGAACGTAAATATTAAATTTTACAACCGCTACAATGAACGAGCGATAGTATACGACATGCTAGATACACGTACATTTTCATTATACGTTATTAACAGGATAACGATTATTCTAGTTAATAATAGAGTAAGTTAATCTGCTAACAATTCTGATCTATTGCCGATAATATTAATTATTAGCATCTTCATGCTTGGTTTAATTAAGTCTTCTCTTTACTTTATTGTCAACACTTAATTTTATTACTCTAAATAGTGCTTAAAAATATTTTTGTGCTATTTTCCATTCCAATTTAGGTATTTTTATGACCACTGTATATGTAAGGTATGCTTCAATACTCTTTTGGTCTACTATACCCAACCAAAATCATCCTGTATAATAACTGCCTTTACCGGTCTAATCATCCTACTAGACGGGAACCAGAATTTTCTAATCAACAAAAGCTCTTTGTGGTCCATAGATTGCAAGCTGAGAGAGGCCTCAAACCTCAAAACATGAATTCATTCAAAATCGAAATAATAAGTATTCTAAAATATTCATAGATAAATTCATGCGAAAAATATGGAGACACTTTCTCAATTTTAGTACATATTAATTTATTTTATTTTATGTACGAATAAGATACGTTATTCTTGTATTAAAAATATTTTGATAAATACATAGTAGGTATAGATTATTCTAGATACTTTAGTGTATTATCCATTACATGGTAACATAAAATATAAGTGTACAGTCATAAACTGCACCCAGTTTACGATATGCCGGCAAAAATAATAGTATCTATCGTAAAATATGTCTGGTAGGAAAATCAATTGTCTCACAATTTTATTTTACTTTAGATAATTTATGTTAGTTGGTTTGCGTCTGGGCGTCTCCAGAACCGAACCTCATCAATGTCACTGTGGCGGCGGCGTGGATCGTTTGGTTCACCACGGTCTATCCTGCCGTCGTAGTGCAGGGCGTCTTTCACACCACGCCACTCTAAACGATGTCATTCGTCGGGCCCTTGCCACCGTGAACGTGCCGGCTATTTTAGAGCCGAACGGTATCTCGCGTGACGATGGAAAGAGGCCTGACGGTATGACATTGATTCCTTGGAGTCGTGGGAGGCCGCTGGTATGGGACGCCACATGTGCTGACACCCTTGCACCCTCCCACGTCCAACATTCATCACGGGTGGCGGGTGCTGCCGCAAACGCTGCGGAAAACCTCAAGCGGAGGAAATATACTTCTCTTGGAGATAGTTACATATTTCTTCCGTTTGGGGTCGAAACTATGGGTAGTTGGGGTCAAGATACTCGCAGTTTGGTTAGGGAGCTGTCCAGACGCCTTATTGACACTACAGGTGACCAAAGAGCTGGCACTTACCTCGGGCAGCGCATCAGCCTTGCAATCCAACTAGGTAACGTTGCCAGCTTTTTGGGAACCCTGCCTGCAGACGGTGATTTAAATGCGGTATATTATTTATAGTTACTCTGTATAGGAAAGATTTTGTAGTTTAATTTTAATTTAATATTTCATTTAATTTCAACTAATATTATAATATGTAAGTAGGTAGTTAGATTTAAGTTTAGTTTTAATTTATTTATTTAAAACTTATGAAATTAAATAATGTTCCATATTGCAATAAAAAAAAAAAAAAAATATGGAATACCATAATGGGTATTATTATTCAAATAAAGTGACCCCAAAAGGACTTTAACTTGATAGTAAGTTTTCGTAATACAGCTGTGATTATCTATCCAAGAACATAAAGCTTATCAACTTACCATTACCTTTTTAAATCTCGTCGCCGTCCCCACTAAAAAATTTTCGGGTGGAAGACTTTCCAAAGTTATATCCCTAAAGTGCCTCTGATTGACATGTAAAAAGTTTTTACGAACTTTTCTAGATTCCCATTTACATATTAGATTTTCAACTTCGATAATGTATTACATCGCGAGCCGAAGGCTTTATTAGTTACAGTCGGTGATAAAAATGCTGAAATTACTTAATGTTGCATTACTTTCTAAACAAATGCTTGGTATCTTGGAGCTGATCTGATGATTGAGCCCGGAGAGTATAGTGGAACTCTTCAGTGGCGAAAGCGTGTTTTATTAATCGAAATATTATTCCAATAGAAATCCGAGAACGTTGGCTACATAACATTACTCGAATCACCTCTCTAAGATCTCGACTCTACAGTAGATTACTAGCTGTGAATTAGATTTGCATTTCAAACGGCTGGCTGCAAGCAATGAGCGTAGTAATGTCCACGCAATCGTCTGTACATGAAACCCCTTTTAATGAAATGGCTTGAGTAATTCTAGATTATACTTTAGAAGATACGACGCCAAGTTTCTGAGTCGTTGGTTTAATGTTGTTTAAGTAATTGTTTTGCCGTTTTTCATTTCAGTGATGGATAGGCTTAATCGTACCAATTTTATAAATGTAAAAGTTTGTGAGGATTTTTACTACTCAGTCACGCCGTAATTATGTATCTATGAAAACATCACGAGTAAATCTATATTATAAGTACCTAATATATATCATTATTCTGATAAAAATAAGAAGTAATACAGAATGATGAACAAAACAATGTTTACATGATATTCAATTTTTGTAAAACAAATAAACGAAACTTTGCTTTAATCCATAGTATTTTTTCTACAGAAACCCAGGAGGGGCGTTCGGTTACACGTTGCCAGGGCCTACGCTATAAGTAGATACTATTCTTTAATGTGCTATCGTGAACTGTTTCATGGAAATCGCATTATACCGGCAGTAGCATACGAATGTATAAATTATCGGACACAGGATGGTGATCATGGGAATTAACCTATAATAGATGCATTAGCATGGAACGATCTCATCATATTAATAATTGAGACGAATAAATATATTATTAATAGACTTACATTAGCAATACATAATCTCTAGTATTGTGGTAAATAATATTAAATATCGTCGGGAACGGAACCCTAAAATAAGTGAAATTATTTATATGATGTTTTTTATCAGGTCAGGAATATTTGCAATAAGCGAACATTTAAGAAATATCAGCAAACATAAAAATATTGCGATGAATCTTCGTAATAATGTCTCGCAAATCATACATTCTTTGATCCCCGTAGCGTATATAACAATCTAATATAATAAAGCATCGTAAAATTGTTCTTTATGACGATTTTTCGTCATCATGTGAAATTTATGTAGCATCAAAATATTGAAGCTAAGAATATTAAAAATAATTCGGTACTCTATGTAAGATAATGAACATTGTGGTATCGGTATAATTACTCGTAAGCTTTTATTAAGCGCACTAATCTTTCAAAAGTAATTATAATTTATAGTCAGATTGTGATCGGATATTCATAAAAAATATGTAACCAAAACTGGGTTGCCATAATGGTAAATAACAATCGGTATGAAATAATTACATCCTTTTGGTACCGTATTACGTAACATTACCATACAGCAATATGAACAATTTATCATTTAATACTTAATGAGAATATTTCAGAATATTCACATTTTAGAAAATATTACAACTATCTTCTATTTAATTATGATATCGGGCTTGGATATTTTTTAAATCTTGACGATGAGAGTGACGAGAAGAGAAAATTATAAAAAAATCTAACTCACATTACATATTTCTATGAAAACCCGATATTTTTCACGATCATTGTACGTGGGCTTGCAGTGTATAGATTAAGTATAAGTAATTTAATTATTTTTAAACAATGCATGGGTAAACTATAAATAGGTACAATTAGGTACATTCAACATTTACAGTGTATGTATTATTGGTATTACAACATGTAAAATTTAATAATATTACAGCTTTCCACATCGTTTATATTTCATTGAGGGTGACTACATTTTTATTTGAGTACTTATATTAATTTGATGTTCAATCACTACATTTTTTATTGTATCTAGATAGAATAAATTGATTTTCTCTGTATTCATGTTATGTCGGCTATATTCGTTTTAAATAGTTAAATTTCATACCTATACGTTGCAATGTCGACTTGCTAATAGATATTAAATAGAGCATGCATCTCAGTTATTTTAAACGTAAGTGCAATGCACTTTGTGTTGATGTTCATACTGGCTGACTCATATTGTTAAAAATATCTGAAACTACACTGCGGAAGAAGATTTTCTATATTAAGAACCAGTTGTTACTCTCCGAGTGAATTCCACATGTTAGCAATATATTCTTTTGTATGGATTGCCTACAAAGTATAAAATAAATTGGTTAAGTGCGAGTCGGATTCGCACACAAAGGGTTTCAAACAATCGTACAATAGGTATTTTATTTTCATTTGTTGTTAGTATAGCGATAACGTATTACGGTTCATGAGATACAGCCGCTGACAAATAGGCGGATGGACGGACGAATATCTATTCGGCAGCGGAGGCTTAGTAATATGCACAACCCGAATGCAGAGCAACGGCGGGGCTCTTGCAGGAAAGTGGGCGACTATCACAGAAATGAAACATAATCAAGTAGGTACGTGATTATAAAGTACATAACAAATTTTCTATTAAATCTGAAAGCTAATAAAACATGTTTCGTTTGCTAACACTCCAATTTTATTTCTCTTCAGAGACAGTTTAATATCATTCGTTTCTGAAAAAAGAAATGAATTATTAAGTGTTAAATCCGTAGTAAGCTTCTTATAAAGTTGTGTAAACTTGTTTATTAAACTTATGTGATTTACAACATAAGAAAATGTTGAAGGTTTATTTAGCCTATTGTCAGGTACTCGTACCTCACTTCTACTTCACGCATGAAAGCCATCATAATTCATAATGGGAAAGTTTGTTTAAATAAAGTCTCTTTTTATGACTTTGACAAGATACTTTAGGAGTCATGTTTATGAAGTCAAGACTTGAATTTTTACTTTACAATTATATTAAGTTTGAGTTAAATATTTCTTGAGACCAAATATTAAATTGTATATAGGTAGGTAGACCTAGTACCTAGTAGTAGTACTTTAGATGAAAACTGAAATATGAAAGAAAATTTAAGTTACCTATAATTATACCATAATATTGGTGGATAATTAAAACACATTAAAGTAATACTGTAGAGTGTAGGTACAATAATACCAATGTGTAAAACGTTTTTTTTTAAATGTCAATTAAATAAAGAATACGTACCTACGATCCCTATGTAAGTTGCACTATAAAAATCAACAGACTATTTGAAAAAGTTAGATTTATTACACACCCTACAATACATTGGTGTACACACATATGTGTTTTTATTGGCAGGTACAGAAATAGATTTTTAAATTATAATTATATTTTTTAATTATGTATATACTCTATGTACTAATAATAAAGCTGAAGAGATTGTTTCTTTGTTTGAACGCGCTAATTTCTGGAGTAACTCATCCGAGTCGAAAAATTCGTTCACTAATTGGAAGCTACATTATCCCCGAAGGTTTAGGCTACTTTTTATCCCGGGAACGCGAGTGGAACCGCGGGGGACAGCTAGTATGTCATATTACTTCTATCTTTGGTCTAATATAGTATAGCGATCTAGGATTGTCTTGACAACAATATTTTATAGGAACCGTAACCGGAACCGGGTTCGGGAAGTAGACCGGATCCAAGTAAAAGCTGCTGGACCCTTTTAAGGACCGAAATTACGGCCGACTCAGTCACTAAAATAAATCTAGTTGCGAAATTTGCCAGTCATGAAGCTAAATCTTGGTACAAAGTGTTACACCCACCTAAAGAGTTAATGAATTGTATCTCTACGTGGGTAATAAAAATGGCAAACATACCAGTATCCAATTACTAAAACAAACTGTTCTTGATTCTCTTTATCTTGAAAGAGCAACGTTAGATTTGTACTAGAATAAATGGAATAGAATAATATATATCGAAACTACAAAGTACGAAGGTATAATAAAATGTTAAACATTTTAAACTACATACCTACAGAAAAAAGATGTAAAATCTATTAGAACTAGATGCGGAATAAGTATGTTGATAATAGGACCAAGTCGTTGTAAAGACTGTTTTTATAGTAAGCAACTTTAAATTTAAATAGCCCCATTTCTAGGCGATTTCCCATGTAATTAAATCATCATAAAACCTAGCTTGGTTTTATTTTGAGATAAAATAACTTCTAGGCTTAATAAAATCAGTGTTAGTTTGAATTGCCATAACTAAACAAAACAAAACATTATTGAAGTAACTTTTTTTTGTCATGGACTCAAGACACGAACACTAATTTACATTGATATTATGACCACCAAAATATAACTGGGTGTAACTGTCTCATTTCAAATGTTATTATTTTCTTTTTTAATTGTTTGCTATATTTTATTTAATCTAAGTAATAATGGTATCCAAGTAAAAAAATAATAAGTTATAAAGTAAAGCAAATATTTTTCAATGAAACAAAATTTCACATCATCAAGATTCAACATCAGATATGGCTAAAAGCTAACCCTAAAGCTGACTCGGTATCAGCTCACCACGTAGGTACCTATATAGTATTTTGTCACGGTTTTTAATTACCGTTATAATGACAAAATTTCTTTGACATAGGGTTATTTAATTATATTGCAAATTTCAGAAATTAATTTGTCCAGTAGTTGGCAGTAATTTTGAACCCCATTAGTGTATATTGATTGCATTTATTGTATGAAAAAATCAATTGAATCGGTGATTTCCAACATCACGGTCGTTTCCAACATGCTTTTTTTGCGTTAAATGGTTCCTTAAGATAGATGAGTATTTGGGAAAAGTACCAAGTATCTGAGTTAATACCTTCCTTTCTCTTAAAATAATACTGCGTACCTAATCGATGTTAATTGCATAAACAGCAAAAATGTTAATGTTACCTACGAAAAATGTTTTCGAGTTCAGATAACGTAGTGTTAGTATGAAACTGTACATAATTACTTATTAAAACACTTGTGTGATACTATACAAACCGAGCCGTACTTATTTACACTCGTGTTAGTGCTAGGGATTAATTAAACCCCTATTGATAAAATTAACTGTGAAGGTTATTCGATATTTAAATGTTTTGAACTCAAACACAGTTTTTATTGATTCATTAAACATTCTAGTAAATAAAGCTATTATTACCGTTTGAAGTGCGTCTAGTGCTGCATGGTATTGATGCGATAGGCTCTTTAATTTACTTAGTGTGACACGTGAGGATATAATTTAATTAAAATGCAAACCTGCATCCTATACTTCCACCCTGTAACTGACATTATGCTCGTAGTAATAAGTATAATACAATTTTCTTTTGCTTTTTATGACAATTAGAATTGCATCATCATAAAAATACTTTTTAGAAAACAAAACTCGCTACAAGGTACCATGTTTAAATTTTTTGCTTATGATTTTTGCATTAGTATAGATAATTAAAGATATAGCGAAAATTGTACAGTAATTAATTAATAATAAGTATGTACCTATTGCTTCATACGTATCACACGAGTTTTTAATACCTAATGATGTGCAGTATCATACAGTACTTTATTTAAACTCATGTAAATAAATAATGTAATTTAAAGGTAAAAAATCGATAGGTAATATTTTGTCTTAGGTTTTCATGACTTACGGTATCGATTATTCGTCATTTCCATTGCCGCCTCCACAATTTCAGAATAGTATCACTGCTATTATTTTGTAATTTTTGGCCAAAATAAAATATGTATGCAAAAAATCAATAAAATAAACAAACATATTCATCATGGCGCCCAAATCCGTCTGGGGAAAAACTATACCGCATACGCGACCACAGATAAAGTAAATTTGCATCTAAAATTGAATTGATACTGAATGATTCCTAATTGTTTAGTCCTGATGTCTGGCCACATATAATATTTTTTATCTACTCTCATATCGTAATGTTCTTATTATGAAATCAAAATCAGTACTTTAATGACCCACTTTACGCACACCCGTGTATAATGAAATTAAAAATAGTAGTTTATGATACTGTTGCATAATAGGGGTTATTAAATACGAGTGTGAGTTTAAGTACCGAGCCGTAGGCGAGGTTCTTAATAGTATCACACGAGTTTTTAATACCTAATTATGTGCAGTATCATACAGTACTTTATCTAAACTCATATAAATAATGTAATTTAAAGGTAAAAAATAATATTTTGTCATAGGTTTTCATGACTTACGGGTATCGATTATTCATCATTTCCATTGCCGCCTCCACTATTTCAGATCCAAGTTTATTTCACCTTAGTATCACTGCTATTTTTCTATCATTTTTGGCCAAAATAAAATATGAATGCAAAAAAATCAATAAAATAAACAAACATTAATCATCATGGCGCCCAAATCCGTGTGGGGAAAAACTCCTAAGTTGAGATCTCTACCGCATACCCGACCACAGACAAAGTAAATTTGCATCTAAAATTATAATTCTTTAGTCCTGATGTCAGGCCACTTATAATGTTTTTTTCTTTATTAATTTGTTTGACAAGTTGACTGACAGTAATTGAAGTATTAAAACCCAAAAAACATTATAAGTGGCCAGACATGTCCAAATACTTGTACTTTAATGAAAAAAAGTTATTTTATAGCATTATCTTGGGAAGAAAACTGTACTATAATATAATTTTTTAATTTCATTATAGACGGGTGTGCCTAAAGTGGGTCATTAAAGTACTGATTTTGATTTCATAATAAGAACATTACGATATGAGAGTAGATAAAATATATTACAGCACAGTTTTCTTCCCAAGATAATGCTATAAAATAACTTTTTTTCATTAAAGTATAAGTATATGGACATGTCTGGCCACTCACAATGTTTTTTGGGTTTTAATACTTCAATTACTGTCAGTCAACTTGTCAAATGAAATATTAATGAAAAAAACATTATAAGTGGCCAGACATGACTAAACAATTAAACGTAGTATTATATATATTCTCTTTGTTAACAATTAGGAATCAATCAGTATCAATTCAATTTTAGATGCAAATTTACTCTGTGGTCGCGTATGCGGTAGGGAGTTTTTCCCAACACGGATTTGGGCGCCATGATGATTAATGTTTGTTTATTTTATTGATTTTTTTGCATACATATTTTATTATGGCCAAAAATGACAGTAAAATGGCAGTGATAGTAAGGTGAAATAAACTTGAATCTGAAATTGTGGAGGCGGCAATGATAATGACGAATAATCGATACCCGTGAGTCATGAAAACTTATGACAAAATATTATCGATTTTTTACCTTTAAATTACATTATTAGATGAGTTTAGATAAAGTACTGTATGATACTGCACATAATTAGGTATTAAAAACTCGTGTGATACTATTAAGAACCTCGCCTACGGCTCGGTACTTAAACTCACACTCGTGTTTAATAACCCCTATTATGCAACAGTATCATAAACTACTATTTCTTTATTATTTCGTTCGACATGTTGACTGACTGTAATTGAAGTATTAAAACCCAAAAAACATTATGAGTGGCCAGACATGTCCAAATACTTGTACTTTAATAGAAAAAAAGTTATTTTATAGCAATATCTAATTAATTTCATTATACACGGGTGTGCATAAAGTGGGTCATTAAAGTACTGTTTTTGATGTCATAATAAGATCATTACGATATGAGAGTAGATAATTTTTTTTTATAATATCTTTCTTTGGTGTAGATATACAATAAAGTTATATAGCTATAGAAAATAATATTCTCATAAATACGATAGTTGTAGAATAGAATTTGGTATAAAGTACACCTATTATTATCTTTATATTGACACTCTATTTATACCACCACCTGAATATTTAAACGTCTAACGTCACCTGAGATAAAATATTAGGTTTAGGTCGGTTTAAATTTAATAAAACGATGACCCACTTGACTGTCTCATGTTTAAAATCTGTCACCAAGCCTACACCAGCACCTAACGGTGTGTAAGTATCTACCCGAGACTAAACTTTACAAAAGCTCTCTTCTATACTTTATTTGCTTATACCTAGCATAATATAAGTTTAAAAAAATGATTACTTATTTATGCATTTAAACAAAAGCAAAGAAAATTCCCTTTTCAATCTAAAAGAATAACAACTCTCACAGATTCAATTTCCTTTAAATAGGCCCTGATTAGATTTATCTAAGGGATCTTCGGAAATAAGCTATCAGTCGAAGATTGCGCTTCATTGAATACCTGACAGGTTCGTAACCGTGCCTTTTGTGGCAGATTTAAAATTACCTGTTTATCTCTCCTTTTGATCTAGTTTAAAAAAATATCCAAAATAAATTCCAATATATAAAAAAAGATATAAAAAAAATAAGTATAATGTATCATCTATAAAAAAATAGTAATTTATGATACTGTTGCATAATAGGGGTTATTAAAACAGTGTGATGAAAGAGAAGAAAATTGTACTATAATATATATAGGTATAATTTTATTTGTTTGTATTTTATAATGATAATTTTTTTTATTTACTCTCATATCGTAAAGTTCTAATTATGAAATCAAAAACAGTACTTTAATGACCCACTTTATGCACACCCGTCTATAATGAAATTAAAAAATTATATTTAAGTACAGTTTTCTTCCCAAGATAATGCTATAAAATAACTTTTTTTCATTAAAGTACAAGTATTTGGACATGTTTGGCCACTTATAATGTTTTTTGGGTTTTAATACTTCAATTACTGTCAGTCAACTTGTCAAACGAAATAATAAAGAAAAATACATTATAAGTGGCCAGACATCAGGACTAAACAATTATAATTTTAGATGCAAATTTACTTTGTCTGTGGTCGCGTATGCGGTAGAGATTTCAACTTGGGAGTTTTTCCCCACACGGATTTGGGCGCCATGATGATTAATATTTGTTTATTTTATTGATTTTTTTGCATATATTTTTTATTTTGGCCAAAAATGATAGAAAAATAGCACTGATGATACTTAGGTGAAATAAATATGGATCTGAAATTGTGGAGGCGGCAATGGAAATGACGAATAATCGATACCCGTAAGTCATGAAAACCTATGAAAATATTATCGATTTTTTACCTTTAAATTACATTATTAGATGAGTTTAGATAAAGTACCTACTGTATGATACTGCACATAATTAGGTATTAAAAACTCGTGTGATACTATTAAGAACCTCGCCTACGGCTCGGTACTTAAACTCACACTCGAATTTAATAACCCCTATTATGCAACAGTATCATAAACTACTAAAAAGGTCAGTAATGCATCAAGGCAATTCCTCTTGTTATTAATTGTTGAGCCTAAAGACGACGGTAGTCAATTATCATCAGCTCAAATACTTTCTCCCTACATATCTTCTCTCATTTATAAAAAAATAACATAGTATTTGAAAAACCTGTCATTTGATGCTTTTATTACATTTTCACAACTTATTTAGTAGCAATATATTTTGAACAGAGGCGGAAAAATAATGATGGTACAGTAAAATTTAATGACGTTACCTATTAATAACTTTTATTTCGCAATATGAAATTCTTGGAAGAAAAGCGAGAATCTTTCAGTACCTAATTTACACAGTCGAATGGTTAATTTGATATTAAATTTAGTAAGAGTTTACACAATTTTTGAATTACGAATATAAAGTCAATATCAATTTATTTTTAGAAGGGATACGATTTGAGTATCTATCACAAACACATGTTCCAAGTTTGACCTTAAAACAAAAGGGGATTTCCAATTGTTAGAATATGGAACCGAAATTGATAAGCCCATGAATAGTTAGTTACAAAGAATCGTATCAAGATAATATATTTTTATGCCTAAAAGTATTGTATGCCTCGTTGGTGTTTGAACAAAATAAAAAATATTTTTGTTATACCTCGAAATAATACCTCTTTTTTCTAATGTTTGATATTAAATAAAAGATAGCAACATAACACAAATAGGTATTGTTTTAATTAATTTTCTGATTCCATCTTTAATTTTTTTTATGATTCAAACATTGGAAGAAATCTTTGGGCAGGGAAAATATACCTGTATTACGTTAATTAAACCGTTATAATTATATTCGCAGAGTTCAGATTTACTTTTACACAAATGAACATCAATCATAATTAAATTCCGACCTGTGAGCGATTTTATTTACGTTCTGAAAAAAATAATTGAATCGTTTTCCTGAGTTGAAACTGAAAGTTCATCTGTTCCCTCATAACGTCTAAACTACTTAACGTAATTTGACAAATGAGATATCGTGGAAAACGACTTGATCGACCGCTAGTATAACGCTGTTCCTTTGGCAGATGTTTAAATTTGTGACGTCACATTAATTTGAATTTGGCGTCCTCTAGAGAATAAAGTCATGTACCTACTAAAAAAACAGAACATAAAATCGGTCAAGCCGTTTCGGAGGCGTTTGTAACTCTTGTACTGGTAGGTGGTTTTATTAAAATGCATAATGTAATATATATTTTGTGCCCCGGGTGTCGCTTGCGTCAAGAGGCTACGTTTACCGCATACCATCAGGTGGGATGTATTCTTATTTGCTTATTTTACTGAATAAAACATAATTTATCTTCTTAGTTTGGAAACAGATGGCCGTGTGCGAAGAAATGTTTCAAAACTTTTTTAATATTATTTTTTATTTATTTACCTGTATGTTCCAATCGCATGTAATACATTTTGCTTATCAAATTAGTCTACTTTGTTTCCGGTCTACGTTACAGACATTTTATAAATAATTCAATTACTTTCGGTACGATACAGCTAAAATAAATGAGGCTCTACGACGAAGTACGTAATTATTTTACATCCTCATGACTCATGTAAAATGTATGAATATAATTAGAAGAATCAACCAGTATTAAGGTACCATTGTATTTGATACATTTCTATTTTATGATGTAGGTTTTCACATAGATCACAAGGGATTTGTATCGGTAATTTACTTTTTCTTACAAGGGCTACCTGCTGCACCAATTAAAATAACTATATTGCAATAGATTCTGCCCTACCGATTTACCCAAGTTCTTGAGAGATGTTACTTAATGATTTTCTGGAAAAAAATTAATAACTCTAGATTATTCTATGTATTAAACCAAATTTTATTCAAATCTTTTTAACCATATTATTGTGATTTAGTTAAAGATATATACAAAAAAAACAAGTTCAGAACTAAATCCCGACTACTGAAAAATCACGCTCTAAAAAAATTCTCATTATATTTTTTTTTATAATTTTAGATACAAGTATATGGATATATTTATTATTAAGAATTTGAATAAGTACCTACTGTTTCTACAACCTTTAAGGATCAATTTTCTTGAACATTTGCCTACTAGGTACCTATATTGGAAAGCATTTGTTTGACATAAATGTAATCGAATTGAAAGCAGCATAAAAGACAGGCAGGTGACTTTATATTTTTTGTGTAAAAACAATTTCGCAATTTAATACAAAATTAAGTATCAATCTAATTTATTCACATGATTTTTATTTTAGGCTTCTGATAAATGCGATAAATTATTATAAATACATCTACGTAAAAAATAACACTTCAGAGTTTAAAATCGAAAATAGTAGTTTATGCTGCTGTTGCTTAAATAGGGGTTTTTAATAGTATCACATGAGTGTACCTATTATATGTCATTATAATACTGTTTTTGATTTCTTAAATAGAAGATTACGATATGAGAGTAGATAAATAATATTTTAAAACCAACTAGGATCTTTAATGTTCTTTTCTCAATACCTCCACAGTATTCTTTAGTAAAGCTGCCTCAACTGACATCAATAAGTTCCATTCGCCTCCCTACCTTCCAACTATTCTCGACTTTGCCCAGTGTTCCGTTGAATGTTATGTAAATGAAGCATTTTCCGCTTCCGATATTTCAGAGACTTCCATTGTGGTCACAAATGCATGTTAATGGACAGACTGATTCGATTCATTTGATTCAGACCATAATATTCTGTGAGATGATAATGGTTTGAACATTCTGCGTTGCGGAAAATGTTTATAAAAAGCACAATAAAATTCAGCATTGTACTTTTTAACTATAACTTTTTATACTGACTACATATAAGTACCTACTCTAATTTTTATATTATTTTTGAAGATAATGCAAAAGTTTAAAAAATAGTATTGTATTTTTTTCTTTCTCAAAATTTCAGTCTTGAATGACTTTTTTCTTTTCCTTTACATAATTAAATATACATGTTCTCATTTATACTTGATTAGACCAAGACTTATGGGATATCAAAAGGAAAACGTTGTATAAACCTTCATATAATTGAACATAAATTATTATAACAAATAAGGAAATCCACGCAATAATCCCAAATGTTTGAAGAACAATTTCCCCTATCGCAAAATAACTAACTACGCAACACCCGAAACAGGAAAGTAAAAACAATATTCTCACTTCCCCAAAAGTTTTTGTGAAACTTTTATATCTCATCGTGTAAAAGAGCTCACAATAGGAGGAGTAGCAATGAATCAATGCCTAAATTCCAGGAATGGAAAAAACGATGGTGAAAATATTCACAAAATTGAATCGTCGGTACCCGATACTATCAGAATATTTTAACGTCTGGAAGAGTTTTCTTGGAAATATTTTCGCATGATTTAATGTGATGTAGATTTTTTTTTTTATTGGATTATTAAATATGTTTTTGCCACGAAGAAAAATGCTTCATAATAAAAATAATGAAATGGACGAATGTGAAACCAATGAGTAATATTGATTTACCGATAACGACCAACGTATTTAAGTACCATTATGAGAAAACATTTAATGACATGAAATAGTTGACTTAAAGACTTATAATGAAGAATATTTTTTTTTAACTAGGTTTGTAGTACTCAAACCAATTTAATAAAATTATTATGAAGATGAAAAATAAAGTTAACCATTAAAATAAATAATAGAAAACTTGGAACAATTTATTAGATATACGTATTTTGTTTACATACGTCAATCTGTCAAATAGTTCTAGATCTAATCTACTCGTATATTAAATTGTCCCATGTGTTTGCTACTTGCGTTATACTTATCTATCAGAACAAGATTGATGCGTAAAACTTATTATATTTTATTTATGAATTATCTTAATTCTGCTATGTATATTGTTAACCTTACTATCAGTATTTAATTTGTCAAAAGTTGATAAGAAAGATCTTCCTTAATGACATAAATTATTAAGTTTTAATTAACAATCTTTAATTACAATATAAAGTCGAAAATGAATTTGTTGACACGGCCAAAATGTGTACACGAATATTGTTTGAAAGATAAATAAACAAAAGCTATAAACAAACAAAAAAATACGGACAGATCGTAGAGTCCGAAAACTTCGTTAAAGTAATCCACGAGGGAGTCAGCACTGGTTATCGGACTGACTAGGATGATGATTATATTGGTCATGCCATAATATTTACATACACAACAAGATGAATTTAAAAACCCATGGGAACAATTTGTGACTGATGTTATACCCACTTGGTTATACAGAATGAAGGTTTCTCACGCTATCACACCACGTCCTTTGAGAATGATAAGTTCTGTGCCCTGTCCAATTTTCCGTTCCGCTGGACTGGAGATAGGGTTGCCACATATCCGATTATGTTATAATAGTACCATACCCGCAGAGATTCGTAAGGTTTTCCTCTGTTAAAAATAACATCCGTTATGCGGTTTGAACCTTTTTTTATGTTAGGAAAATTATATATTACTGTTGTTGTTACTAAAATAAATTATTTTACACAAAATAATTTATTTTTCCATTTGAAAGTTAACTTAAACCTATTAATAAGTTCAGTAGTAATATGTACTTAAGTATTCAAAAAAAATTAAGAATGAGAACAGTATGTTTTTGTTAAGTTAGCTTTATTATTTGTGAAAATCTAAAGTCACAGTAAAAATATACAACAAAGATATAAACGAACTTGAAGAATATCATAGGTAGTATATTATATTGGAAGAAAAAGCTTACATTTAGTATATTCAACTTGAAAAACGTTATAAAGCTGAAGAGAAATGTTTTTCTCGCGATAGTCTTTCTTCTCTGAATTGGTTTTTCGGCGTTTATACGCCACTCCAGAGACTATTCAAATTTATCATCTGAATTGAAGATAGGTTTGAAGGCAGCTTATCTGACTATTGATAAATCGGCCTTTTTCATTTTTAAGCTGAGTTTATTATTCATATTTATTTACGTAGGTACCTACATAGCCTTAAATCAATCAATTATCTGACAATAATGCTGATTTTGTCGTTTAAAAGCTTAATTTATTTAGTGCCCACCTCTTTATCTGTCATACAAACACTAGTTTTTATTATATTGTAATAATTGGTTATTCATTATGTTCTTCTGGCATATTTTATTATCTGGATAAAAAGTCGCCTTTTATTACGGGTGAAACCGCGGTGCGGAAAGCTAGTTTATCCTATTTACAGATAGCACTGTATAGTAGGCATACTGAATTTGAGACAACAATGGGAGCTCTGAAATTATACCGAAGATTTCATAATATTATGTTAGTACAAAAACGTGTTAAAACTATAAAAAAAATTGATATCACTAGTTTCTGAAATATATAAACACGAATAATTCTAAAAAAACTTCCCTAATTTCCCCATGATCGCGTGGAAATAACGCGATATAGGATTATTATCCTTATTTAGGGGCCATTTAAGATCAATAAAGATATTTGTATTGTATTTGTATAATAGTCATAACAACTACATAGGTACTAATGTTATACTAGGCGTGAACAACGTGTAAAGTTCTATCTTTACATTGTTTAAAGACCTAAGTGACAATAAAATGTTAACATCTCAAGAAACTGCATGGCAATTAAGTTTAACAGCGGTTCACAGTGGTAGGCATAAACCTTGTGGTCTCATAAACAATCTAAGGAAGGAAGAACAAAATTGCTGTGTAAAACTTTATTTTATGCACTTTATAAAAAAGATCAATCACTACACGTTGCGTTCATTTTTAATTGATAATTACCATTCCTTATAAAATTTAAAAGCTTTCAATATTATAATTCACTTAGATTGTTTATTCTTGATTTTTGGTTTAATGAATTTAAACGATTTTATTTGTTAATTACGTCAAAAACTAATTTAATTTACTTATATAATACTTAAATCTTGTAGGCAATGTAAACTTGAAGCAGTCTTAACAAAGTTTTAATAATGCTTGAGAAAGTTTTTAGTCAGACTTGAGATAACTTGATTTTAATCTCTTGCATTTTATTCCATTGGGATAACTCCAGAGTTGTGTAAAGCACTACATAAAATCAACTTATTGAAATACAATGTACTTAGTTTAAATATAATGAGAGATAAAAATATAAATGTTTGTTTTCGTAGCTAGACGATTCATAAAATTTAGCTCAAATTAATTCCATAAATCATTCAACACAAATTTTAGAGACAGTACAGTACCTTAGTATAAATTGGCTAAGAGATAATTGACGAATAAAGGTAGGTACTAATTCAAAGTTTATCGATGATGGATATGATCACAAAGGCGCTACTAAAATAGTTAATCGGTTCAGTAGAGTGAAGAAATTCTATTTGTGTTACGTAGACCTTGGCAAATCATAGTATATTTAGGATACATCAATCAAAACCGACGACGTATCCTAAACAACTGTGGTCCCTTAATTGTCCATTTGGCATCATGGTCTCAAATATTGAATAGGAAATGAATATATTGAATTTTAAATATAGCTGTTTTAGAGTAACTTCCGTATTAATTTGGTAATTAGGTTGATGTAACTTCTGTCTTGATTTGATTTTCGTTACTTACTGAAGACTCTAGAGAAAATTTGTAAAGATTTTACACAAGAGATTTCATATTCCTTCCAGATTAAAAAAAGATTGTTTTGCGTGTACTTGACTACTTTTAGATTAGAAGAAGTTTCTTTCCATCACTTTACAATTTAATGTTTTAAATGATTACAAAGAATAGATCCTTAAGTATCTTAATGTATTTTCTACTAAGAGGCTTATTTATATTAACGAGATAAGCAAAAATAAAATAACTCAATTTGAATTTGCCAATTTTTTAACAAACAATAAATAAATCAAACCGTAGGTACCTACTATACCGGAGGAAAAACAATTTCGTACAGTTCCGAAAAGTTTTTGTAATTTTGTATAATATTGCCGCGAGGAGATAAAAAAGGAGCTATAAGCCTCTGGTCAAAGTAAAGTATAATTATTTTAATAGAAGGATGAATTTTAATTCAACGTTGACATGTACCACAAGAAATATATATGATAATATCAAATATCTACTACAAACAAACAATGTTCAAACAATAGAGCTTATTTTATTCAATTCATATTAATATTAATATGACTGAAATTATTTATCGTAATAAGATCAATTCTTAGCTTTTAGACGCATATTGTATGTAGGTAGATACTTCTTATTATTGATTTTTATAATATGAATTCATGTACTAATATTATAAATGGATGTTTGGGACTTGTTCACGCATCACCAACATTATTACACTTATTACATTATTTAATCCCAGGAAAACATAAAATTTTCGGGAACCGTGCGGCGGATGGATGCTACTTTTGCCTTACAAATACTTGAATAATAAAAGTGGACGTTTTAAATATAGACATTTTTTTTTTCGAGCAAATTCACATGTAAAGTTTATTGATAATTTTTTACCGCGCTCAAAGCAATGAAAACCCCCCGATGGTAAGTGATTGCCGTCTTAAAAACACCAGTGACCTTGGTAGATTTTCTGGCACGTTGCCCACTTCGCAAAGATGCTCTTTCATTCTTACGGGGAAAACTGGCGGAAATTCAGTTTTTAATTAACAGATCTTAATTAAAAACTGAATTTCCGCCACTTTTGAACTTATCTTGGAAGCTTTTCAACCGTCTTTAAAAATGAGGAGGTTAACAATTCTTCGGAATATTTTTTTTTAAGTATAGGGAACATATATAAAAAAAGAAACAGTCAGAAACTAAAAATTTTAAAACAATAATCTTTTACCAAAATATATTCATGGTAAAATAACTATTTATTATTATACTATTACAACGCTTAAAGTTAACTGAGGCTTATCAAAAGTTCATTCGATATACTAAAATAACAGTATACTTTCTGAAACATGTAAAATATGGGAATCCAAACAACTGTTTATACATCCACCGAATGTAGACTAAAGCTTTATTGATTTGTATAAGAGTTCTCGTTTCGTAATTACTTTGCCAGAGCTTCGTAATGCTTCTGTCCATTTTTAATACAACAACTTACAATAAAGTCTCATAAAGATTTGTATAATCGCCTTTTTAACACATACCTATCTACGAGTTAATTATCATAATACCGAAGCTAAAAGCTGTCAATCTTTTTTAAATGAAAATTTTTACGTTACGTTTTTACTTTTTTTACCGAAATAATACTCATAGAAACGTCCTCACGTGAAAAAAATTGTAATAAATCATGACACATAAAGAAATCTCATGTGTCGTAGCAAATAAAGCATCCTATATAACAAAGGGTTCTCTTACGCGCGATGTTCATAAATATTTGGTAATTTTAGGGTTACGCGAGATTCAACTAAATTTTAAAGGATTTTTTTAAACAAAATTTGATTTTATCTAAAATTATCCTTTTTGTGTCCTTTATTAATTCAACAAATCTTTATTTATCGATATCTATACTAATAATAAAGCTGAAAAGTTTTTTTGTTTGTTTGAAGCCGCTAATCTCCGGAGTTACTGGTCTGGTATAGGCTACTTTTTATCCAGGGAACGCGAATCGATTTGAAACAATAAAATATAAAATAATATAATATCTAGCCAGAGAATTTCATAAATTATATGAATAATGCGTGGTGATTATTTAGAATTATAATAATTGTTACTTTTATTGTAAAAAAGGTTAAGAAATACCTACTAACGAACTGTGATTAGAAAGGTCTGATTAATAGAATAATCTAAATAATCCCTCTAGTTATTATTACTTTGCGATTCATGAATGATTTAAAGCTGATGTTGTGGCTAGATTAGAAATTATATCAATCACGTGTTCAATATATAAACAAAGCCCCTTGTCTTATTTTGACCTACCTAATTACGTTTGCTAATAATATCCCAATTTATAATAGGTACTTAGGTACCTACTGTGACTTGTACCCTTGCCGAAAGGGTACTATTTAACAGTTTAATAACAGTATCCTAAAAGTAAATAGTACATAGGGGATTATTTCCAACACAGCTGACGCTTTGGGTTGGGTCTTTTACTTCCCACGATTTTAATAAATTTTCCTTCCCACTGCTTGGCTTTGGATAAAAATATATTCTTTTTATATTTTTTAAAAAAGGAATCATAAAATAACGTGTTTCAAAAATAAAATTGTGCTTTCGCATGAAAAAAATCGGATTGCGGTTTTTTTACAAGTCCCACTTTTATATAAAGATTAATTTCCTTCCTTCATTTCCTAATTAAAATCATGTAATAAAAACGGTGACTAACTGGGTCTCTTAATTGAAAAATATTATTTAGTAATTATGTTATTTATATATAAATAATTTCACATAGTATGTATTCAAATGAAAATCTTCTACGAAATTATCTTTTACTATAGAAGATTTTCATGTGGATCGAGAAACAGAGCTCAAGGCACGGAACAAATAAATAATTCAATACGCAAAGCAACCGATGTTTTGATATAATTATGTTTTATCAAGTTGCCTGTAAATAATAAATAAAGATAATCTTCAACACAATATGCTTGAAAGTAGGGTGGTAGGTATATTAGGAATATTTCTGTGGAAATCAAAACTCTTTTATGGTAATAAAAAACTACATTGGTTTACGTAAAACAACAATAAATACTAAAAGCTATAAAAATGCTCTTAAATAGCTTTTAGTAATGTTTAGAACAAAATTATTGATAGTTCACGAGTGTTTTATAAGCAGCCATTGATTACACAAAATACAATATTTAAGTTACGACTCCATTTATTTTGATCGATTTACCTTAGAACTTATTTTATATGAAACGTTTTAGTCTTCCTTCTTGGCTAAAATATCTACATGGATATTAATACTGAATAATATAATTATTAGAGGTTCCACACGAGCGGTTCAACACACTTACTTCCGCATTTGTAATATTAGTTTATTCAAATATGCACGTGTACTGAAAACACAACATCACAGTTTCAAAGCACTTCTAGACAACTCCCCCTAGTTTATTTTAGACTTAATCCATACATAATTAATGAGCAACACGTCGAATAGGTATACTTGAGGCTTTATTTACACTAGTTGGCTTTAAAGTTTTGATTAACGGATCAGATACAATAGAGGTAGGTATAGATTAGTAAACTGATCGAAAGTATAAAGTGTGTATGGTAGTTAGTAGTTTGTGACTGAATTAACGGCATATAGTTATAGTGGTATATAGTTTGTAGTGTTTTTTTTTTCTATGAAACTAACAATAGCCCACTGAGCTTGCTGTTGCTTCCTTTGAAACTTTTCTCCTAGGATATATTTTACAAAAAAGTGTTATATTTCACCTTGATGACTCATACAAAGAACAAATAAAAACTCTGCGATGGCATGATGGAGATATTTAACCTTTTTTAGGAATAGATTTATGCAATGCTTTTGCAATATGCAAAGCAAATGATTCCACCGTCGATCTTTATATATATATATTCTAATATACATTGTAAAAATAAAACATAATAATATGTTATTTTATGTCAATAGTAAAATAAGCATGTAGATTTTCCATTCAGCCCCATATATTCTATCAGCATTATCTCTATTCTTACTCATAACTTTTTTCATATGTCCATTTGAACAAAAACCGTTATGGGGACCAATCCACTTCCTAATGTTCGATAATAGGTATATCATTTAAATATGTACACGTATAATAAATATTTGTACATAGGTACATAAGTTATTTTATTTTCATTTTGATTTATTCTCGATATGTTTTATCGTTCGGCGTCTGCTAAAACTTTTCGAAACATATGAGTAAAATTCAATTCAGTTCGAAAAGTAATGATAAATGGTTTTATCGGAAAATTATAACGTATGTTCACCCAATGCGCACAGATTTGTTCAAAGTATTTTAGTAATTATTAGTATGTTTGTTATTAATATATGTATAGTAGGTAGGTATACGCGACAGTTAGATTCGTATATTTTTTTCATGAAAGCTCTTTGTGAAAATTTATTTTTTCAGGTGTGAAAGCTCTTATTCTGAATGTATACAAACAAGTATTATAAGCTTGGTTATTCAAAAATACATGAACGTGCCTTTAAAATTCTTGCTGAGGCAAACATTTGACATTTGCATGTCCAATAAAAATACTTTCGACACCCACTGCTACTACATGGTTCCTAAACCTATTTTCTTTAACGCGACTAAATATCTACAAGAAAGATTAACTAAATGTTATCGTTTAGCCTAATTTTATTTTAGTCTAGTAGCATATTAACTCCACATACTTTTTATGTTTTCAATAATAATCAAGTAATTTTTGGTATAGCCATTTTTTATACCACTAAGGTAAACAAGCATACGGCCCACCTGATGTTAAGTGGTTACCGTAGCCTATATACGCTTGCATCACCAGGAGGATCACTCGCGCGTTGCCGAAAAGTCATTAGTTACTAATTATCAATAAACATCATTATATTGATAGAAGGTAATATAAAATACATCATACTATGCCAAATATATGTAATTCAACGATCATGTAGTCAAATATGCGCATCCTTACAAAAACATTGTAGTTGACTGGAAAAATATAGAAAATTCTCGCATCAGAACATACTGCAGCAAAAGAATTCATACATAAATCATAAAGTCACGAACGTCATTCGGAAACCTACGTCATCTAAGCAATAAAAGTATGACTTCACTGATTCAAAAATAAAACGAAGAAAAATGAAAATCGTATAAGGGATATGTACGCGTTTGAGTTTCCTTTTCATCGAGGACAGCATTTCCTCAATATAGGTAGCAATGAAAAGTTCAAATACGATGATAATACCTAATCACTCTACATGGATTTGTACAAAAAACAATCTTAAACCACCTGCATCTTGGATGCATATTGTGTTCTTTTCAATAATGTGCCAGGTAATACAATTGTAGAAAATTTTCAGCTATTCACGGATGTTTTCTTTCCCATCAGTATAATCGCTTATTTGAGTGATGCGGTCTTACTATTGCTAGCTTGGCACTGGCATATTCACATGCCTTGTAATACTTGTTTTCATTATGATGCAAATTGTTGATTCTAGCTTCTTTGTATACTAGCCTCCAGTACCGAAGCTCGGACATTGTTTGTAGAGTAATATCGTACTAGCTCGACCCACAACTAAATAATACAATAAATAAGCGTCATTTATACTAGCAATTTTGTGTTCTGTGCTCTCTAAAATTATAAACTAAAAATAACATTTTAAAAATATAAGATACTGGTGCCGATTCTGTTGTTTACGAACTAAATAAATTTAATCTCACTATATCTCTTTCTAATACTAAATATAAGAAAGGGAAGCAAGATATTTTAGTCCTGTTAGTTTAATCCGATCACATATTTCAACGTGAATTTAAGCGCGATCTTTATTGGTCACGACTATTTACCCGTACATTACGACGGCATGGATTAAACTGAGCATTAAAAATGTTCTGTCTTTTTTCAATAAGGTTAACTTGAAAGAGAGGTGACTTGTCTAATATTAGTTAAGTTCGTAAACAGCAGAATCGACACCAATGTTAGGTTATTTTTATTGATACACAATTTTTTTACCTGTTAGGCGTCGCCACCATTTAATACAGCTTTAATAGATTTCCCTTTACAGTTGACAACCGTGCGACGGCATTTAAACGCTTTTGTTTCTGGGAACTTATTTTGAAAATTTCATGTGGAAAAACAAAGTTTACGTCACTGATAACTAGCTAGCTAGCTATCAGTGACCTCCGCTGTCAGATGGCCGACGCCCAATAGGATAATTTGTCCACTTATTCAGTAAGGGTTGCCTTAATGGTTACGTTCCTCAAATTATATCGATGTAAAACTATAACGTTTTTATATGAGCTTAAGCTTAAAAGGTTCTAAAGGGTTCAACATGTATTAACATACATAAGCCCTCGCTATTTTAGACAAAATTGGTTGGAAATGTGTTAACTAATTTAACATTTTAAGGGGTATTATTCTCTGACCAAGCATTGATAGCTATCTCATTAGCGGAAAATAAAGCTAAGAGAGATTTTTTTTCAGTTACTAAGACCTGGTGTGGTCCAGAAAATTACAAGCTACGGGACTTACCTTATCTAATCTTTATAATACCTTTAAACGAGCAATTCTTGTATATATAATCTGAATCTTAGAAACGACTCCAACGATTTTCATGAAATTTAGTATGCAGAAGCTTTCGGGGGAGATAAATCGATCTAGCTAGGTTTCATATTTAGAAAACGCTGTTTTACAAAAGCGAGCACAGCTCGGTGAACCAGATACTTGTTGTTATAGGTGACTGAAATTAAAATATTATATATCATACGTGAAGGTTCTGGTAATTAACGAGAATACTACATCAAGGTGAAGTCTTATTAAACCCGAGTTTAGCAGACAACTACGTCACTTCATTCTTGTTCAAATAAACTGAATAGGGTAAACAAGGGACCGGATAAAATACAGCCCTGTGAGATAGTATTATCTAAGGAGTTTCTTGGAGTGAACCTATTTCATGTATCGAAAAGGTTATATTAGTTCCACTTGAAATAACTGTCTACACAAATAAAAAAACCAACACAGTAACTTTGGAAGATAGGTAAGGTCATCAGATGACCTAATCGGTTTTAAAATGGATTTTCTGCCGCCTACGACTTAACATAATACTTTCCATGTCTCATGATATTAATAATATATGAATAGAAGTGGAAGTATTATGGTGTAGGTGACTATTGAATATTAAGGTTATTTATTGAGTATTTAAATTAAAAATGGTAAAGCTAGGCGGAATATGAAAGCAAAAGAGATCCTCAAAAGAATGTCAATTTTATCATAAAACCTCAATTTTAGGTCTTCTTCTGCTATATTTAAGACCTTGGCTTTTGGGTATATCATCAATTAATTAAGTTAAAGCTCAATTTTTCAAATTAGGAGTGCCAATGATCTAATATCTTATGAATAACTCTAATTCAATTATTCAGGGAAAATATAGAATTTTCTTACTTAATGTTTACCTATTCATAGCCAATTAATTACATTCCAATACAGTAAACCATCCGCCACGGAATAATTCGATATCTCGATCTGTATAATTCACTCTGTAGGTACCTAACTGAATCCATAGTTCGGGCTCGCGTGGCTTCTATATCTAATCTACGCAACATGCCAACCTCGTAGTGAGTACTAGCAATAGGTATATCTTAATGATACCAATCTAATGATGTTATAACTGTACTATTTATTATTTATATAATAGTATACCTTACTTTATGTTATTTACATCCAAGTAAAACTACATTAAGGACCCAGTTGGGCACCGCTAAGCAAAGTGTAGGAGAGAGGAGGACTCTGTTATAATTTAACCGATAAATTAAAACTTTAAAACCTAATTACACAATTTAGAGTAGGTTATCTGTATTTAAAAATAATACGAGACGGTACAAGATAGGTAGGTAGGTACCTATGAGTGATGAGTACATTCTCTTTTTTTGTGAAAATAAAAGTTCATACACTCCATAAACAAAACTGATTGAAATACTTATTTAAAAAAAAAAACAATAACATAAGTCTTTTCCCATTTTAATTCTTCTTGATTTCATATGATCATATTTCAGTCTGATGATGGCCATTAACTTTGGGAATTCGCTATAGACTTATAGAGCGTCCAGCATTATCCAACCAGTATATTATTATAATTAATCTATTGTTAAAATAAGTCCCAATCTGTTTAATCTTCTTAAATGTCTTCTTTTTTGCGCAACAAATGCGCAAAAAAGAAGACATCCAAAGACAATCCAAATAATATAGGCCTATTACTTCATTTCTTTTTTAACGAATATATCTCTTTCTTTATAGTGTGTGACACTCACACTGAAAAAGTCAATCTGTCTGGCTTTCCGTACAGACAGTGTAACATCATTAATCTTATTTATCTCGCACGAGCTAACGTATTTAACGAAGCGTGGGCGCACTCTAGTAATGATATCGAGATTATATCAAGATCATGTGAAGATACATTGAAATATATGGAGCATGGAAAGGAGAAGATGCAAATCCGGGCCGTGAATCTTACGTCTTACGTAACATTTTATAAATAAAAAGCCCGTTTCAATTTATAAGGGATTCTTATCTTTTAACTTGTCTTCCAATTTGTTATTTAACAACAAAAAGCGTGACTGACTGAACTAGCTCAAAATACTGGATCGATTGGGCTAAAATCTGATATACAAATAGCTATTATGACGTAGTCATCTGCTAAGAAAGGATTTTTGTAAAATTCAACCGCAGTTACCGGGTTAAATAGGGGATTGCGGATGAAACCACAGGGCCGAAAGTTAGTTGTAAAAAGAACACTGTTTTACAAAATCAAAATATTTTGGAATATGTAGTTTAAAAAATCTAAAAATAATTAATTAATGTAGTCGTAATAAAAATATTATAAATGATGCATGCTCCAGATATTTTATACTTTCGTAAAATTGCGGTATATAATTTTCCCAGAATATCCTACGAGCGAAAAGTTTGCGCAATTTTTCAGGAACTAGACTTTTCTGTATACGGTGGTAGGTAGGTACTTTATATAGGTAGTGTCTGTCTAACTGGCTTCTACCCAAGAGTTGAAAATAAATCTGACACCCAGCACCAGCAGTCTGGTTCAGCAGTTACAATTGAGTGAGAGGTAATTCCTTTCCAGACTTTAAGTGCTTACTACCTTTGTTCACGTCATATTATTAACATAAGTAGTACGCACGGACACTAATTACATTTAAAATGCATTAACGTTTTTAAAAAAGGCTATTTTTTCTTAGAAGACCTTCTTTACTAAAAGTTCGTTTCGCCTGTCTTGTTTGTCCCTATCAGTTTAAGCATCCTTTTAGACTACCTCACGTAACAAGACATAAGTTTTATTAAATTTATTGATAACAGAACTAAGTTAATAATGTAGAAAGCAATGTGAAATAAAGGAAATTTGTACTGTAGGTATATTGAGTTACTAGAAAATACTAAATCTTTTCTCTGGAAACGTGCTGGTAGCACTCCAACTGTTCATTAGAACGCATCATACCAGTGCCCTGTGGATTTTGCCACAAGCTACAAAGGAAAAGCGTTTAATAATATGATTGAACATTTGTTACACTCAATTTCGTAAACAAATAAAGTTTTCACGTGTTTTTTAAGAAAGTTTTGCGTCGCGAATAGTGGCTTGGTGTTCATAGATCATGCCTAGATACAGTTTATTTTTAAAGTAGGGTAAAAGACGCCAATTGATTAAATGTAATTTTACTTCTTTTGTTAGTTTTATTGTTGAGATGTGTGTCTCATGTCATTGAGATACATTAATTTCCATAAATGAAAAAATGGAAACAATTGCAATTTGCAATATAAATTCTGTAGCATACTACCTACTTTTATTAAACATCCCTCGTCCTTGTAAAAAACAAGCTCATAACGCAAACCAACTTCACATTACCTATGCACTTAAAAATCACTCATTATTTAGTTACATAATATTGCTTGACCATTTATTCACAGTTGGTACATACCAAACCTTAATCATAAACTGTTTATAACTTGTACCACATAACCCAGTCCATTTCTTCTCTTTTCAAGTGTGCCGAGAAACCATTATGTTTACGTTTTATGGAGTAGGTACATTTACTTTATTACACATTAGTAGAAAAAGGTTTGTAAATTCAGTATAATATGGCAATTTTTCACCATGTATATAACATGAAAATCTGTGTAACTTTTAAGTTCCATTTTATGTTTTGTAGACGTCTACAAAACATGAAGAGGAAGTCAATCCTATTGGATCCGTCCAAAAGCTTGGATCACGGAGATAATCATAGAATTGGCTGGTTCCATCTAAGTTTTAGTGATCCCGGAAACGCAAGTAGCACTAATGAAACATCTAATAGGTATATAAATAAACACGAATTCTGAGTCATTATTTATAATCAGTGTCTACTTTAAAAGAGCCTTAAAATACAAACAAGTACCTATCCTCAAGATAAATTTAAACATTCACTCGTTATTTTCTTTAAGAGTCTTCTCAAATACTCGACCTTTACTGATTTTTGATGACTGTATTTTATGGAAGAGGTGCTTGCTTCTTGCAGCTTTAAAGAATTATTTTTAGACATAAAACGAATAATATCAGAAGGTTTTTTTCCGGGTGTAAAAGTACCGTATTCTTATTATTCTATTATAGATAGGCATTTTAATATTTGGTGTAATAATTAAGTATCTTGTTATCACAAACGATAAACCATAATTATTTAAAAAAGCCTAACAACATATTAACTTAATTCACTTTCGTAACATTCTATAAACAAACTAATCATGCTAAGACATAGGGATTAATTACGCTTATTCAGACCAATTTACTTTCTCGTACAAAGTCGCAATTGAAGCTTACGTAACTCTATTAATGAGGAAAACTAAATCGTAACACGCATTTGTACGAAACACGAGTTTCGGGTGAGGAAAAACTGAAACCAACCCAGTAAATATAAGTAATAGGATCTTAAGAAGAATTGTACCTACACAACACCTCGGCCTTTCCCTAACCCCAACTGCTCCGTCCTCCGGACCTCTATCGGGTCACTTGTACTTACTAACTTTATCGAACAAATGTAGGTATTATGCTCGAATTTAAAAGATACTTTTTATTTTAACAAATGTTTTAGGTACTTGGTTTTCACAAGGTTTAACAACGATGTTTCAATAATATTTGTGTTACGATGTACCTAAACTCAACAGATTTTTATCGAAGATAATTTATTTAAGATATAAGAAATAATAGAAATAAAGATACTTACAACATAATACGAGACTTCTCTGTTGATTATTTAACATGAAAATTGTCAAAAAGAAAATGGTTCACAAAAGTATGATCATAATGGAAGGTACTCCACTACCGGAAAGTGTTAAAAGAAGTATGATTGATCGTTTCTACCTCACTTACAACGTAATACGACACTAGAAGGGCTATTGAGAACATAAATGTTCTTTATGGTACCGAATAACGATGTAATTTGATGGAAATCTCAAGATTCCTTTTAAGGTGGCTTGGCTGAAATACACGGGTAGAATTAAAAGGCTTCAAAATGGATATTAATAATTATGCTTGAAGGAGTTTAAATTCGAGTTAAAAGGAAAATTTTATTTATCAAAGAGATGAATATCTATTAACAATAGCTGTATCCTACGGTCTCATCCGGGTTCTTGGGTTGAAGCTACCATAGTAAAATATTTTTAGATTCGAATCAGTGGCTCAGAAAATTACACTCCATATACAAAAAAACTCTCAAAATTCGTACTCTCTCTTTATAATTTAGGGTTCGTAATCAATCATATTTTTAATTATAATGGAACAGTTACGTACTTAGATAAAAGTAAATTAAAGCAAAACTTTCCGCGTACATAGATATTGGATTTTAATTTTAAGTCAAATATTTTTTCATTATTTTTAATTTTAAATAATATTTTAAGCTATAGAATAGTATATAGTATATACAAATTAATTGCCGGATACACACATAGTACAAAATAATCACTTATAATATTAGGTATGCATTATTGCCATCAGCGTAGAGGAAAAATATTTTTCCTCTAAGTTCCTATAAGTACTCAAAAACCTTTTGATAATATTTTACTTTAAACACAAGGGTTAGATACATATCTTCAACATAAAGACATGACAATGCTAAATCGTCATTTATTTACAGAACTAACAAACATTCGCATTTATAAAGTTTTATTTTCAGTAATATTGTAACCAAGGTCAAGCAAAGCAAATAACTTACAGTTTATAGTTTTGGAAGCAGTGGATTGTTTAAGGATGTATTCATTTATTTATCCAAGTGCTTAGTTGTTTCACAACTGATTATGTTTATTTTTTAAATAACAAGTTTTATTAGAAACAATAAAAGCTAGGCGTAACTGAACAATTATACTAAAAAGAAACTAAATATCTAAATTCAATACGTAAATGTTGATTCTAACGTCTAGCCAGTTTTTTCCATAAGCTATAAATGTGGCAAACCTTCTGATGTATTTTTTTTTTAAATTTTAACCAGTCATCGGATGTATTAAAGCAGTCAATATTTGTTTGCTTTATTTTATTTGCAAATCTGTTGTTGAATTTTGCTTACAGCTACTACAATGCGTTATTCAATATCATACAGACTCAGTTTAAAGAAATAACCAGCACCTGGGCTCTAGGTAAAGAGTATTATATAAGAAAATCTCTTGACCTTTTATCCTCACAAATCGTGAAAAGTAAATTATTACATTACATTAACAGGAATTCTATGAAAAACGTAATAAAATATTGCTGGAGAGAAGGATATACCCTTGAGAGAAGTAAAATCTCTATTATATACCAAAAATTATTACTACGACATTATTTCTTATTTATTTGACTAAAATATCCTATAGCATTAGGAAATGGGATTCTTCAAATTACCCATTCCTCTGGTTTTGTTAATTCTCTTAGCTGGCGTTAATAAGAGGACCGTTTCATCCTTTTGTAAAATACAAAACAACTGTTTATATAATTTCAATAACATTAAAACCTTTTTTGTTTCACTTAAAAGGAACTGAAAGATAATATATTTAATAAACGATAGAGTACAGTAAATGCGTAAACAATGAATGCGGCACGATCACCGTTCATTAGGAAATATGTATTACTTTCCTGTTTATTTAAGTTTATCCTGCTTTTTAAACCTTAATGAAAATTTCATTTCGTTATAAATAATATTTAAAACCTTTGCTTCAGTTAAAACCTTAACTAAAATAGATTTATTATCGCTTCAGTTATTAGTTGATTAAAAAAAAAACTCACTGTATTCGGTTTTCATTTTCTATTAATTTTGTCCTGGGAAAATATAAGATCCCAAACGCGAGTGAAACTGCGGGGCAGAAAGTACTTCTTAATCATGTAGAAAGATTCGCAGTAGCAAAGTGTTGTGTCAAATGAACAATATATTAACTTCTAGAACCAAAGCTTTATATGGCGCTTTTATGTGTTAAACGAGCTTTATTAAGTTGGAAGGTTTTGACCCAAGCTACACATGCACCATTATTACATTTTTATTTAATTTGGAAAAGGTAAATAAAATTGTGCTTTTTATTTCCATTTATATTAAGGTTTCGGTAGGTATTGAAAATAAATAGAAAAGATAACGTCAATTATGTATTATTGGTATGGTAGTATAATGAGGATCACCAAATAATTTGTAAAGGACCAACCTTCTTTTTTGTTTGTTCTGTTCAATAATAATAGTCATATGTAATTATTTTTGAAAAACCAAAACAGTATCAAAAAGACGAACAAGCAAAAGGTGAATTTAATTTCCTTAGATAACAATATATTTTCTTGCCCACGCGTTACTTCGAAGTCATTATCTGCCTACACATTGGTAATAACAGATTATACATGAGTATATTATTTATAAGAGATCTGTATTCAACAGCCTTGAATTTACTAGACCCAGTACTTTATTGATGATTAAATTGACCCTTAACTATATAATCAAGCTTTGTAGGCTGTTGAGTACTATAGCTTAATATAAATATTTATGAATCATTGTAAAAAAAGCCTTATCTAATCCATGAAGGCTAGGTTCTTCATGGTGAAAAACTTTTACTTCCGTCTGAAAAGTTTTTTTTTCACAATTTCAGAATTGGTTTCATAATAAAAGTTGTTCATCATAGTCGACATAATCTTCATGGAACAGGCAACTTTATATACTAGGTATTTAGAGAAGTTTAATAGTCTCTACAACTTGTGTGATAATACAGACAATAGATTCCTCTAATCAGAGCCAGCAAGCGTAACCGAGCCACTTACAAACACCAACTATTGATCAAACGTCTCCATATCGATTCCCATTGCCACGACACGACCCTATCTTACGCATTTGCTTCAAATTACAGTATACGCCACCATTACAGCATGAGTTATGAGTGTACGCCAAGCAACAATAGCTGCACGTATATTGGATACATTCCATGTAGAATCGTTGCTTACTACGTTCGCATATGTACATCAAATTAAATTGTAATGAAATGGATTCGAGCAGTAGTGAATATTAAACGTAACGGACTATGAAAAATAATCTACAGTTTATTGACGGAATATCTTCTCTATTTACTCAACTTTATTTAGTATTATTAACTTCCAAGAACATGCTACCACTAATTAGTACAAAGTAATAAAAATATATTGTTGAAAACTATTTTTTTTTGTATGGATAAGTTTGTGCTTGTCTACAATTTTTCAAGTAGATGGTGGTAGCCAGCTGGTGGGTACAACAAAGTATTCCACCAACGGCAATGGTTCCAAGCTCAAGCAAATTGTATAATACGAACCTACGGCATACCATGTGACTATACCACAGCTACTACATCACTACTAGGTATACTTTACAAAAACGTAAATAATATAACGTAGGTAGGTATACCTGTGCAAACTCAACACTTATTCTTTTTTTTAAAGTCAAAGTAAAAGTTATATTTTCACGCAAGTAAGTTTGAATAAATTATTATTCAAACTTTACTTCTTTGGTTGCGTGTAAAATCTCTTGGCACCTATAAATTACCTTCGTAAAAACATTTACTAAAAGTTACCACAAATACTCGTACCTATAAACATTTCTATGATAATAATTTATAAAATTAAAAGGCTAAGTATTATTATTATGTCATTTATTAATTTTATATCATAATAATATTTACATTTTTAAAAAATACATTTAAAAATATAATAAACAGTACCCCACCGGCATCGGGAACAGGGTCCAAGCTGCCGATGGTCAAGGAGAGGAAACTCCTCACTATACGTGCCGTTATTATTTTTATTATTATAAGGTATACCTGACATATTCCAATGAGCTTGAGCTTTCGATGAAGGAAAACATCGTGAGGAAACCATAGCACGGATGTAGAGTACATTATAATACCCGACTGTTAGGCTACCCTCAAGTTGAAAATCTGTCGCCAAGCACCTTCTGGTGTGCCACTAGAAAGCCAGTTCCCCTCTTGGCTTTCCACCATCCGGTCCCATCTTCACTAATCATGGTAAGATTATGGTAAAAGACAGGTTTATACATAGTAAAAAAACCTGAAAAACAACGATCAGTAATTGATTTTTTTTATGCAACAAAATCGACAAATATTGGGCCGCCCGGTGGTAAGCAAGCGTCTACTGCAGCCCATAGACTTGCGACACCGAAGACAGACCATCTACTACCCAGAGACCGGGTAATAAGTAATCTGTGTCCCGGTCATCACTCACGTCGCCGACCCTACTCTCCTCTCCAATGGCCTCTGGCGACCTTACTCCCGGACATTTGGTTGCGGTATTCCTTAAGATAGACCAGACAAGCTCTATGGGCGAAAAAAAAAATTATGCTCTACCTCGAGCTATTATGCAGTTGTTAGTGGTTGGTCAAGTATAAGAATTTTCACAATCGGGTCCTAAGATTACCTCCTACACCTCCTTGATCTTGACTTTGAAATTAATTGCTTAATTTTTTGGCACAAGCATTACCTATAAACTTTTTTAAACAAACAAACACTAGATGTTTGTTATACACAAAAATTGCGAGGTATTCAATAATGCCAAAGCAGAGAGTACTTTGACGATCTACATATTATACGAAATCAATTTATTTTATCAATCTAAACAGATTTTTCTATTTAATTTCAATATGGCAATAAAATATATTTTCCTTTTAATTTCTTGATCTCTAGACACTTTTGATGTGTGTATTTTGATCACAGCAAAATCTAGCTCCATTGAAATTATAAATGAAAATTTCATCTCGCAAGTCGAAAATATCTACCTTCGTTTCTGTTTTCAATTTGTTGCAAAGACTCGCGTGCTGCTTCTATTACACCCCTGTGTGCTATTCGTCTTTGAAATGTACCTTTTCTTAAGCCCATATACAATTCTATGCATAACACATCAAATGGGATTGCCATGTTCTGCTTCGATTTTTCATTGATGAAAAGATTTTAATATCCTTCACAGTAATATTTCACGAAAATGGAAACAGATGTATTGAGACTAATAGGTATATAATACATCTGTTATTTATTAATTCAATCGTAGACAATTATATCTTTATACAATATAGTCTTTTTATTCATTACAAACTTCAGAATTGGTACCTAAATATTTTTATTACATACAATTTAGTACCAATAAATTTCGTGCTTTGTCTACACAAGGAATCCTTCATCAAGCCATGCTATGTTTTTGCTTAATCAAAACTTTTAAACTATCCCTACCTATGATTTATTTTTAATAAACTTAACATTTTGATGAGTTATTGTCTTTTTTTGGTATTGCAAATGGCGTCGGTAGCCACTACCCACTTCGTATCATCAGGTAGCGTAACATAACGCGGACAACGGAAATATTTTGATACAGATAGTTTCATCTCGTGCACGATATTGTTTCAAATGACATATCTTGTGGGCATAAGACTTGTTACTATAACTATAAAACTACATTACTCGCTTTGTCCTTTCTATCTTTTCTATTATAGCTCTAATATAGTAGTATCTATTTCTAATATAGTTCATAGTAATATATTATATTATGTTATGTCTTTTAAACAAACAGATAGATATGTTCAAGGCACATTTATAATGTTTGTCCAGGGAGAAATCGGAAGTATTACCTGCAGGTGTTATGTTAAGCCCCGAAAAGATTCATAAGAGTGCAACATTTGCCCAGTTTATGCCTACATGTACTTAATAAAATAAAATAGATATATTCTTACAGCTTCATTAGAAAACATTCTTCCGAGTAGGTATATCGGTCAACCGTAATTCAATTATTATTATCTGGGTCAACGGGGAGGCACAATGTAAGTATAACTGAATGCTTACAACTTTATACACATAATATTGAATATGATAAGATTAGGTTTCATTTTATTACTTAAAAAATTGTGTGCGAAACTTTCCTTGAAACATTTTTTCTAGTTTGTTTTCACTAACTTTTAATTAAAACAATTTAAAAAGATATAAAAAGCACACAATTAATTTATTCTTCGTTGTCTTTTCTTATTTTGGTATTTACAAATGTATTGTATGTGAAAGTCAAATGAAAATTATTTTATCAGCACACAATTCCTTAAAATAAACTCATAAAAAAATTATCGCTAAAACGTAGGCAGTAAAAACTGACCTTCACAAAATAAGAAAGTAGTCGAAAAACAAACAATACACAAAATAAGTAGGTACTTTTAAATAACTACTCCGTTAAAGGTTACTGATCATGAATATTTAAGTGTTATGATAACTTACGCCCAAAATATGTTTCAAGCTTTCAATAGCGATATTCTAAAAAGCCTGTAAGTACCTATCATTTGTCACAAATAATAGAGAAAGAAGAATTGTTTTTACTTTTAAGAAAACAAGCACTCATGAATTCATTGATGTAAGTACCTATAATGCCAAAAATATATATTCATGAAATCATTTACATCTTACGTAAAGTATACCTACAATACATCTTCAATCTGAAATAGGTACCTACAAGATTAATGAAATTCTATTATATTGTATTATACAATGATATCAGTACACGTTCTGAAGATATTTACGTATTGTCTAGGTACATAGTAAACAATAAATGGATCACTTATCACATAGAAAGGACAGACGAATTTCTCACATCAATAACAGGTCAAATCCCTCTGGGCCACTCGAAAATATGTAGCAATTGGTCGCAAAATTGGATGGAAGAAATGTTTTTGATTTTATGTTATTTGATGTATTTTAGATTTTTCTGAATTTAATATAAAAATGTACCTAAATACACCAAAATAATAAATAAATTCACACAAGAATTGGTACTTGATTGAACACAGTCTGATTTGACGAACGTGAGAACAAAAGGATTGATTCAATAAATTACTTTATAGTCGAACGAATCACTTTTGAAGTCACAGCAAGAAAAATCAAGCAAAGTAAACAAAAAACTTTTCTTTTATTTATGTTGCTAGAGAGTAAAGGGCAATATACTACAAACACCGCGTCAATCAACTGAAAGTTAAAATATGAGATAGTGAAAATAAATGCAAATCAAAACTGAAATAAATAACCAGACCAGATTTAATATTTGTAAACATCAGTTATTGCTAGTCTTAAACATGGCGGAGGAGTGAAATAGCATAATAAAATAATTTTACGCGTATAATATCGTTGCCGAGGTGTCCATAACTCGGCAATGCGGTCAAGTGCCGTGACCGACACTTGTTATAATTCCGGCAGACGGTGAAAATCTCAAGTATGACCGAGCCGTTCTAAACTTATGAGAGATACCACTCTGATGCGACCACGTTTCATTTTTAGCTTAAAACAATGAATAAATAGGTTCCGCTCAAAATTATCTTAATTATTTAAAACAGGTTGCCAACTATGCAAAGATTTTTCTAATTTCTAGCTTTCCGCCCCGCGGTTTTACCCGTGATCTCCTATTTTACCCCCCTAGGGATTGAAAAATAAATTATTGATTTATTAGTTTTAATCTATTATGAAGATTGTAAATAAATATTTGATTTGATTTAGAAAGCTCACAAACTTATTTTAGTAGGTAGTATTTTCATGGTAAGAAAATCTCCGGCGAAACATCTTTCTAAGCACAAAAGCACCAAATTACGCAAAGGGTCGACGGATACGTGCTACGTTATACCTACAAGATTTCCTCGAATTTCTATTAATAAAGGGCGTTTCATTCATTTTGAGCACGAAAACCGACTATTCACGGAACAAAAACAAATATTTCATACTTGCAACCTAACAACCTAACATGATGAATTTCATTGTTCTAACCTTTCAAAAACTACGTCGATATTTTTTAATTAAATATTTTCTGTGAAAAAATATAGGTTAGTATTATTAAAACTGCGGGCGACAGTGACGAAACATTAGTAATAAATAATTGACCGACTGAAAACCAAATGAGTTAGGTATAGGTAAAATTTTACAAAGTGACTGAACATGTATTTTCATGAACTATAA
Organism: Tethea ocularis; assembly: GCA_963555595.1. NCBI lineage: Eukaryota > Metazoa > Arthropoda > Insecta > Lepidoptera > Drepanidae > Tethea > Tethea ocularis. The sequence goes on along the minus strand of OY741971.1, from coordinate 4,999,307 downwards.
CAACATAATAATATGGCGTGCCATTAAGTAATTATTTCATGCAACTTATGTTAATTACTAACCTTGAGACTGCAATTTTAAAGTCCTTACCATACTCCCACTTCATACTTGGATGATCTTAATTTAAACATACTATTATGTTCAAAAGTGCCTTGAACAATATGAACTCGCTTACGTATTATGTAAACATATCAAAATAATGGTATTTATGAAGTTGAATGGCACGTGTAGTCCCAAAATAGTTGATCCAATCCTATAACTTCAAAATACAAAGGCAAATAACAGCGTTATATTAGTGGCCTTTGAACCTTTTAACGTTAATTTAGTAACTAATGATTATTCCCTTTGGCGGACAATAAGTATTTAAAAAATGTTTCTACGAAAAAACATCCATTTAAATGTAATTCAGTAATGGATACTCTGTAAAAGATAGCAATACAAGAATAAATATAAAAGCTAATATTTGGACAATCGATTGTAAAAGAATTATGATTTTCAAAGTTAACTAAACTTCATGTTGAATCTGATGTCGAAGTTCCAATATGCAGGAAGTTATGGATGCGATGTTCGCATTATAAGTTTACCAACAAATTTGTGCAGGAAAAATAAAAACTTTTTAATTTGGTTATATAGGGTTAGATCATATTGCATGTTAAATAAATCCACGTACTTTGAAATTTATCAAATCATTTAATACTAAACCACAAAAGAAAAATACGTACTGCAGTAAGTAGTGCAAGAAACAAAAGCCACAAAATAACATTTGCGACGGCATTTTATATGTATGGATGTCTATGGAAGTCCCACATAATTAAATTCCCATTTTCCCAGGCGAAGCTGAAACGCATCACTAGTATTTAGTTTAAATATAATAATTTTAAATTTATCATGTATCATTCAATCAAATATTTTATTATTTTATATGTAATCTTTAAGATGTTAAAAGATTTATCGTAGAATTCGAGGAACGAAGGCAGAAGTCCGCCAAATTACCTACATAAATAAAACGCCCACCTGTGTCGGTATTTATTATTGCTTTTATTTGCGTATAATGTAGTCTCCTATACTAATATTGCGTTATTTTCGGACTCACTTCCTATATAACTCCGTTTTTCTTTAACCTTGACATTCAAACGAAATGTTTATTCCGGTCACATTTTTGCAAGTACAAAATTATCTAGGTACGTTTATTTTCGATTGATGAAAAATATTTAACTGAATTAAGGTCATATTGTAAAATGGCACAGGCCCATCCTCCATTAAGTTCTGATGTAGGTAGGTATACTCGCGGAGGTAAAATCAAGCGTAAAAACGTAAAAAAACTCATAAAAAAATGTATTTACCATCCATTAAAAATTTTAAGAAACTCCCGAAACTCAGTAGAAAATTGCTTATATTTTTCAAACGGCTGAAGGGATTTTCTTGAAATAGGTAGGTAACTAAGAACACTCTCGATTAAGACACCATTCAAACAAAAAAAACTTATATAGGTAATGTATTGAAGAGACAATACCTTTCTACATTGAGCTAGTTTTACTATATTCTCAATCATATATCATAATAATACTACCTGCGTTACAGGTAAAAGTCGAACTTTGTCGTTTGGAGCACGTACGACAATATTTTACGAAAGCACATGATACTGTACTATATGACCGATACTAGGACATGTTTATCTCGTTTATAACTTATAGTAGTGTTCACCAACTAAGTGTCTAGGGATCTAATAAACTTTCTAGAATTTTACCATTTCTCCTTATATTATAAAAGGAATCTTATTAAAAACAGAGTTTAGAATCGGTCGAATAATGGACACAACGATTAATTTAATAGAAGTTGGTTTGTTTGTTGGTTGGTTGGTTGAATTGACGTACGCTATATTCAAAATGAAAACCGATTGTGATTGATAATAACAAAAACCAATGATAATGAGGCCGATAAAAATCTAGTTAGGTACAGTCATAGAATTAAAAAAGTATACTAGCTGGGTACAGTTGACAGATAAAATGGCAATTTAAATACTTGGGTTTGTGCTTAGGTGATCTAATACATAGGTAATCAGGTTTGACTTACGTTGCAGTGTATTTTAACGTTACACTAATTTGTTGTTCTTTTTTTAAATTTGTATGGAAATATTTAAGTGTTGTTTTCCACTTTTAAATAATATGAATCATGTGTCAAAAAGCTCCATGTCTATTGATTGACGTGAATGTGCATATGATATTGTTTGAAAAGCATAAGATTGATTTTTCGAACTTTTATTATTAGCAAACAGATGGTGATTATTTTGATTTTCTATTTAGATAACCTCCACGGATTTTTAGTACTGATACTGATAAAGTACTAAAAAGACTCATTTAGGTATATAAAAATAAAAAAATTGATGATTAGATATTTGTAACTTAATTGCATAAAAGGATCGATTAGGTGATTGGATTTGGATGAAATCTAGACTAATATAAAATATTTTTATATCGGGAAAATATGAAGAATTCAGTGGCGTAAAACGTAGAATGTTTATAAAAATAATATGTAGGAATGTTTATATTGCATAATTTATACAGAACTCCTACATAATATTAAAAGGTAGGTAACTAACGATATACCTAGATTTTAAAGCTTTATTTTCTTACTAATGAGACAGGTGTTCATTAAGACTTGGTAGGTATCTACTTTTACAAATTAGCTAATAAAATATTTACTGTATAGTACCAACATTTATTAGCGCTCTTAGATAAATTACCGACAGTCGTACGTATTACAATAAAACCGGCCAAGTGCGTGTCGGACTTTGCACATTTAGTTCCGTACCAAATGTAGAATTTATGTAATAGGAAAAATGTAGGTATTTAAAAAATATCTCCAATTTATCAATAAAGTGGTACGTATTTGTTAGTAAAATATACGTAAATAATAAATATTGGCAAATACCGAACAATTTTTTTAAAATAAAACAAAACATATTTTGGTGGCTTTTTTTTTTCAATATTTTTTAATGTAAACAGTATTTATCTCAATAATAAACAACGGTATCTCACTCGATGGGTATCCAAGTTAATTTTTTTCTTCGCGCCCCCCTTAAGCTTTATGGGAGCCTTCCTTAAAATTATTTAAAAATATTTTTTTTACAAATTTTAGAGCTTTGTGTCGACAAGATGCATAAACAATGAAAATTTGAAGGAAACTGCTCCAACCGTTTGCTGTAAAACTTGTGTGACAGGCGACGGACACGCGAGTGATAGCAATTGGGCTCCGTTTAGACCCGGGTACGGAACCCTAAAACTTAACGATCAGTCCACCTACCTAACACCTATCTATTATATTATACCTTACATTTTTACGTCTTTTCCTAACTTTGTTACATTCTTGTTAGATTTTTTTCAACTCTCCACTCCGTCTGTTTTCATTATTAAACTTGGAAAAAAAATCAAATTATAACGTTTATTATAATTGAGTTATTCGATCCATCGACTAACAAGTCAAACCGTATAATCCTAACCTCTCTTCGCTTCCATTTACAAGCCTTTTTCAAGCAAAATTAAGATAACGAACATTATTAATCATCTCATGTAATTTATCCCTAAAATCCCTGCAGCCCTAAAATTTTCATGCATCATTTATCTTCATCAGCCTAAAGTGAGATCGCCAAGCGTATATCGGTATCATTATCTTAAAGAACATATTAAGCGAAGTATTATAATGAACTCACTTAATGGTGCCTTCGTAATTTGGGGTAAAAAGCTAATGTATCTTTTATTTCAAGCCTCAATAGAGCAGCTAAGAGCCTGGAAACTCGATCATTAAACGTTTTCTAAATTTGTGTACATATGTAACCAAATTACTGGAATTTTTTGTTATGTTTCTATCAAGTATTTTGATTTAATAATAAATTAAACAACCTTCAAAACGAGAAATATCTGGAGCAGGAAAAGGTTAGGGAAGTACTCACACCCCCTTAAAGCCTTTGGCATTTACGCTTAACATTTAGAACAACCTTCGTACATTTATTGGTATGTAATGGACCTACAAAACGAAGCCCAAATAAATAAAACGTAACAAATTATTACATTTCAAGGTAATACCTTACTTGTAAGTTCTCATTAGATATTAGAAAATGGTAATACAATGGTTGAAAGTTACAATTTATAGGAACAAGGTTACCTGTAAAACCGGCGTTTTCAGCAGTTTATTTGGTAATACGGCCATTTTATTTTTGATGTTGAGTTATTTAATACTAGTCCAAATAAAACTAAACTATTTAAATAAGCTAAATTATATTGTAATTGTTTACCTACCTACCTGCTTAGTATCGTTCTATTCTTTTATTGGACGAGAGAGCTATTTTTACAATATAATTTAGTTTCGATTTGCTTAAATAATGATTAGAAACCAAATCCTACACGTGTCGTATAAAAAAATATGTAGACTTTCCCTTGAAATAATAAAAGGTCAAGAAACCCATACTATATAGGTATATACTTGTGGTAAAATGTATGGGACACACAATACCTTTTGATCAGACAGTCACGTGAATGTCAACTTCGTTAAAATAATGCTATGAGTCAACTAATAACTTTTATCACCTCAAAAAAAGCACGTTCATAAACTAATTTGAAAACCAATTACTTAAAATGATAGGTAAATGTACCTATGTCTCTACAGAACGTAGAGACATGGAAAAACCTTTTGATAATGTATGTCTGTACCGAATTAAAACTGTCGATAATATTATGAAATGTTGTATGATAGTTTTTTTTCATTTGTTTGATGTTTAGTAGCCAGCAAAGAACACTAATCAAAACAGAATGGTTTTAAAAACAAACATTGAAATCGAGAATTTACGGTTGAATAAACATTTTATCTAAAGGTTTAACATTTTCAAATGAAGGTCATTGCTGGTAGTTTTATCGTACATTTAATTATTGAAAGTAATTACTTATCCATTAACGTTCTACGAAACAGGTCGATCGATAACAGCTGTTCTGAAATATTTATAAAAAAAAAACATCAGAAATGAAAAGAGTGTTGTAACTAGTTATTCATATACAGTCAAGATCAAAACCATGTACCTATAGGTACCTTAAATGGAAATTGTTAGAAATAAAATATTTTTAGACTTGACTCAATGTAAACAAAAACCCTTGCTTATGTTTAACCTCACCTTGTATGTAGAAAATCGATATCAATATATTCTTCGTTGTATGTGGACTTCTACAAAGTTTTAAGTTCTTTTAGATATATATTTACTTGAACTATTTACACAGCACTACACTTAAGTCAATATTAGTACGTTATCCAAAAACTTTGGTCCGCTCGCCAGTTAAGGTAAACATACAATTTATAAAATGTACAAAGGATATGAAGGTTTGATATCAGAGGTTATTTAATAAGTCACTTAATTGGACCGACGGGTTTCTCTAAGTGCAGGGATATAGAAGCGTGGGGTTGGTCTATAATTTGGCTAAATTTGGTTATGTGGATTTATATACACGTACACTGAAAGACGAAAATAAACTTTGTAAATCGAATCCATCACTCGCACATTCACTTACGATCGAATGGTCATGTGTCTTAAAAGAGTTTATAAAAAGTTTATTGACACCAAATGAATTAGTAATTATAATGCCAATATTATGCACTAGATTTTAAACCTGTGCATGCAAATTAAATGTACGTTCGTGCGAGCCGCGTTATAACAATTTGCGATAAGTTATAGGGCGGCGAAGCACACAACCGCGCGCCCTGCCGCTCCAACGCGGACTGAAAACTGAAAGCTTTCCCGGCACTTCTGAAATCACCGGTGTACGATTGAATAGCACATCACGTTTCCAATATAATCTATAAAAGGAAAAGAGAAGGGTGCACTTTCTCAATCGCTCTTCAAATGCCATGCTTGACTGGTGACTATCAAAAGGAAATGCTAAGGTGTTTGTATCAAAATAAACATGCAATGAACCGTCTGGTATTGTTAAGTCGGTTGCAAGACAAATACGTTCGTTGATGATTTTATTTTTAGTTAGAAGTACATACCTACCTTGTTTGAAACGAATGCAATCAAAAATGACATTTGCTTTCAATTCAGACTGAAAAAATAATATGGAAACTATATTCGCGTATTTCAAATTCATTATGCTTGATTGACGCACATTTTAACTTCTGATTTCCAAATACACACATTGACACAGTTTAAATAAATAAATAATTTTATTAAAAAATAATAATTTCAAATAAACAACACGGAAGAACACTATAAACAAAGCGCATTACACTAATACCATTATTGAAAACTCCCTTGATTGTATTACCGGCTCTATTTTCTGAGCGAGTAGGTATGTAATCCAATAAACGATATAGGTCATCACAAAGTGTATTATCAAATAATTCATTAGGATAATGTAATTACATAGGTATTTTTCCTATATAAAGTAAGTTGGGTCTCATTAGGGTTCTACCAGACTTATGGAATTACCGTCACGTCTTTACAAAATCTAATATTTAACTGCAAGTAAAAGGCAATTTAGGCGACGATGGTTTAAAAATAGGTACCTACGTCATGAATACTAAATTGCAAATAAAAAGTTCATGCCTCACTAAATATATTTTGAAAATTTTATTAAAAATACCTAAATTAGAACACTTTTATTATATTTTATTCCACCAAAATTACGATATTCCGTGAACACATTTTGCCGATAAAATAAAATTGTTGGCGGCTAGTATTATCCGTAATATAAAAATGTATATTGAAATGATTGTATTGACGAAGCGGAAATTCCGCCACTGAACTTCCGCTTGGTCTGTCGATAGCTTTAGGTACACGCATATCATATGTGGCGATATTTTCATAAAAAATGATCCGTAATTAATTTAAATTATGTACCTACTTTCAAGAGTATGAAGAATATTAAAGAAATACTAATTAAAACACAACATGTAATATTGCCAGTTAAATACTTTTTTAATTAATATTATACGTATTTTAATAACGTTTGTTCCTTCTAAGTGAAATTGTAAAGTGAAAAACCAAATTAAAACCTAATTGAGATTGTTCGATTGATTGATCTCGTGAAATGTACTTAAAATAAATTTATAATCAAAACATCTTAGATAGATTTACAATAAGTTGAACAATTTTTCAAGTCAATATAATGTGAACAATATGTTGGTACTTTAAATTATTGGGAACACAGCAAAATACCTTCTTATAGTTCTAAATCTATTGAAATCATGAATGTTTCTTTGATCTGCAATCTATAATTATAGATTGTGTGTTGTTGTTCACGTATTTTCCGGTGTTCCAGAGCGATACATCTGAACAGAAAAGTAACTACATACATAACAGTAGATAATAGGTAGAATTCAGTAATTCATAGAGTATGATCTATTATAATACCTACATCTACCACACCACACACGGTTATTAGATGTTTCCAACGAAGCGGAGCTTCTGTAGGATTGTTTTGTGTGTATGTTTTTTCCAAAACACAAGAGCAGGGGGCCAATTCCGCTAAATTACAACGGCTGACCATCCAATTTCGATTCAGTTAAAGTTCGTTTCCAATCCAATTCTAATTTTACTAAAAAAAGGTATTCCACTAAATAAACGAAACCGAACTACGATTGGATTACGATTAGATTGTATCGTTGATGTTCTCGGTAACCGAAACAATTCTAATCCCATCAAATGTTTAGTGGAATACCACTTGATCGAACGTAAACTCCATGATTGTATCTCGATCGTTGTCAGATTATTAGTGGAATACGAAAACGTGCAAAAGTCGTCATTTAGCTGCGATCCAATTGTAATCTAATCAAAATTAATTAGTCGAATTGGCCCCCAGCTGCCCAAAAATAGCGATAGGTGCTTTTCGATAAAAATGTACAACGTGAAGACAAGTAACATAGTGTGTATAATACCTATATATAGCTTACTAGCTTTCGCCCAGCGGTTTCACCCGCATTAGAGTTCATGAACACCCCGTTCTCAATTTACCCAACCAAATAATATGTAGGTCAATTTGTCCAGATTATACAGATTATGAAGCGCTTTTCAAAGATAGGTATCCTCTTAGGTTCAGGTTCCTAGAGGAAAGTTTTAGGCTAGTAAATATCCAGGGACATGTAGGTATAGTTGTTCTGTGACGATTGAATGCTACATACCTAAATATTTTTGCATGTGGAGTTCAGTTTTCACGTCTAAACACTGGTTAAAAATTACAATCCATGATGTAGCTTACCTAAGTTTTTGTTATGTAAAAAAAAAGCAGTCAAAGGTTCAGAACCATACAGCCTTCTTACATTTTTTTATAAATTTGTAGGTATATTGAATTCATTATGTGTTCGATATTGTTACTTTTTTATAAGCTTCGGATGGCATGAAAGAGACAGTGTTTTTCTTTCTTTCTAAACGTTGAAACAGTGTTAAATGAAAATTGGCAGAGCGGTAAACCCGGAGATAAGTAGGTAGGTATTTTTATTTCAGGACTTGTGAGAAACTAAGGACAGTTTCAAGAACTACCAACATAAACCTATCCATGATTAATCTATCTATCTATACTAATAATAAAGCTGAAGAGTTTGTTTGTTTGAAAGCGCTAATCCCTGGAACTACCATTCGGATATGGAAAAATCTTTTTGCAATTGAAAGCCCAATTATTAAGAATGGTTATAAGCTAAATCACGCTACGATCCTTCAGAGCCGAGCAATAATAAAAAAACGCTAAGCGGGATTCATATAAAGCGCGGTATGGTAATGGATGACAGCGATCGCCCGATGTAACCCGAGCAATACCGAAAAGAACCGAACTATGCACGACTTCACCTGAAATACGGGTGAAGTCCTATACGTAATTAGTTTGATGATAAACTGCTTTTTTGCGTTTAATATTTTTAAGTTGAATTGTTGTAGATAGCTATTACGGATTTCATAGAAACAAATATTCTTTTTAAGGTTACAGGCTACTTTTAATCCCGGGAACGCGAGGGAACAGCTAGTTATTTTATATAGACTAAATGCTATAATTTTAGAAATTTTAGATCACTTGTTTGATATATTGAAGAAAAATACCTATAAGCTTTATTACTTTATTTTGGCATGAAAGTTGAGCAATACTGTGAGTGGAAGAGTTCTCAGTGTGCTTTAAACAATGCTTGCTATGGGATAGCTTATATTCATAAAATATGGTACTTATATGAATAGCGTAGCCTTATTACAGTCTGATGAACTTTTTTAAAAAATCATATAAATATCTATGACTAAAATTTAGAATAATTTTGATTTCTATGTGTTACCACACACTTTCTTTATTAACACATTTGTGTTAATTAGTCTTTATTCAAAATTTTGGATCATTTGCTCAAGTAATTGCAAAAATATTAAAGGGCAAAAATGAAATATTTCACCCTCTACAACATTTTATTGCTAAATAGTATTACAAAATGCTTTAGGATTCTTATAGTGCTTGCTATGGGTAGCTTATAACCAGAAATTCGTGGTTGTTAAATGAATAGGAAAAGCGTTATACAGGTTGATAAAAAAAAATTAAAAAGGTCATAAAATTGTCTATGATAATTTTTTTTTAATTATTGACTTGCATGTTGTTACACAATTATTGATGTGCATCTTGTTACAATTATGTTACATGGTCTACATTTAAAATTTTGGAACCCTAGCTTAAGTAATTGCAAAAATATTAAAAGTCAAAAATAAAATTTTCCACCCTCTATAACATTTCATTGCTATATAGTATTTCAAAATGCTTTAGGATTCTTATAGTGCTTGCTAAGCGTAGCTTATTTCCAAAAAATCATGCTTCTCAGTTGTATAGTACTTCCGTTATACAGGTTGATAGAAAATAATTTAAAGTGTCATAAAATTGACAACTATGAAAAATTTGAGAAACACTGGTTTGAATATTGTTTTAATTGTATTGAATAGTTTATATTCCAAATTTAAGGTCCCTAGCTGGAGCCATTACATAAATATTAAAGTGCAAAAATTGGAGATTTCACCCTTTATAACTTTATGCCGCATGAAAAGTTTGAGAAACTTGACAGTACATTTCGAAACAAATACTGTAGAAAGCTTATATTCCAAAAATCAAGCTTCTGCTATGAATATTAACCGAGAAAAACAGGATGCTAAAAGTAAATTTTAAACATTTTTACTTTGTCTATGGGCGAAACTTTGACAAACACCAAGTTGAAATTTGTAGTATTTGTATAACATAACGCGTATACGAAATTTCATTTGCCTATCTTCAGCCGTTGCAGAGATATAAGAGTTTGAAAAATGCATAATTTCCATCGGTAATATCTTCCTCGAAGAAAAAAAGTTTGAGAAACGCTGAAAATACATTTTAGCAGTATTATTAAACTACCTACACTATAAATTTTGAGTTTGTAGCATTCAAACTCACAAAGTTATCAAGGTTTAACGGAAACAAAGCAAATCCCTTATTTTTTTAAATTTTCCTCCCATAGACAAAATTTTGAGAAACGCTCGCACCCATATGTAATATTTTTTACTGAAAAAGCTACATTAAAAATTTCAGACTTCTAGACCCTAAGGTTCCAGAGATATTAAGATACTTAAAATCGCACAAAGGGCCCGTTTCCACCGCTGCGGAAAGGAATTTCGAAAAATCGCTTCTTAAATGGGGTCTACGTGACAAAATCTATGCACATGCCAAATTTCACATTAATCGGTTCAGCGGTGTGGGCAGGGGGATGTTTACCCAAAAAACCGCTACTCTTTTATATAATAGATGAAGTTTGTTATTGCTCTTTTGTAACTTTACCGTAGACATCAATAGTGAATAAAATAAATTATTGACAAATATTTTTGACCGGTCAGTAAAATTGTATTTAAATCCGTCAGTATACATTTTTAATGGGCATATAAAACATTTATACTGTTTTATTCGGACATGAAAGCTTTTATATGGATTGTGTCACTAGTAGGTATAGGTAGAAATTTACGTTGTTGGGGTGGGGATAATTTAATATAATTTCAGGTACCTACGCTCCCATTTTGACATATGTTTTTTGTAAATAATCCAAAGCTCTATACTTTGAGATTATTGAGATGAAAAGCACTCGGGGATAACATAGATTTTTCAGATTCAGACCAGTAGCTCTAAAGATAACCTTCTACATCCTAACGAACTTTACCTCTCTTATAACGTGACGTGGTTTAAAGCAAGTCTTTTTTTATCCCGGCTCTTTCTGTCAAATGACGTGGAAAAGTGACCAATATATTTAGAGTTTGGTTAAAGTGCACAAAATCTGTTACAAAGGGGTTTTTTAAATCATCATAATATCTACCTTTCTGCAGCGGATCTCAAAACATATTTGGATATACGTAGATAAAAAAAAACTTTGAACATACCGCTTGATTCACTTTACTTAGGTATATATAAATATTTTGCAATGGAGTCTATCAACCGAGCAACATGATTGATGAGGATCAATTAGAAGGTATTGTGAGATAAACAACGGGTGCGCCCGGGTGATCAATCATAGTTTCAAGTTTACTTTGAATAACGTTACGATTTACAGTATAGAGATGCTACAATTTCTCATTTAAGAAATAATACTTACTTTTTCAGTTAAAAAATATAAATTAAAAATACCTATTAAAAATAAATATTCTTGAATAACGCATATGAATTTATTCTTAACAAAGAAGCGAAAAAATCGAATAAAAAATGTGCCACTAGTATAAAGTGGCTTCTGAAAAATTAAATAAGCTTTGTGGTAAGTTGGAAAAAGGTGAATTAACCCGAATAAGCCTCTAGGCAGAATAAATTGGTTTTGGTTTAGTTTTGTTATGCAAGTGTACGAGTAGAGTAGCAATATTTTTTATTCGTTGGTATAAGTAGGTAATATGTGACTACCAATTAATTATTTTACAGTCTTTTATTAATGAGTTATTTAAGTAAGCGTTAAAGTAAAACTTTTGACAGATCTAGAATAAAAATAAAGTATAATTTAAAATTAGTAGAACAACATCTACGTCATCTCAGTGATCTATTATATTTTAAACTCTTAAATAACAAATACAATTGAAAGTGTAGTAACCTAGAGGCACCAAGATACAATAATATTACTCGCAAATTCTTTTGAAGTTTCAAGATCACTGAATACGGAACAGTAAACCTAAGGAACGATTAAGTTAAAATATTCTTTAGTGATCTTTCTCCAGTTGCACAGGGAGAAAATTTCGGGCTTTCGAGATAAATTATTACATCATCATCATGTCAGCCAAAAGACGTTCACTGCTGGACAAAAGTCTCCCCTAAGGATATTCACAATGGCGGGCCTTGCGCTACCCGCATCCAGAAGTTTCTTTCACATAAAATATTGTTTTTGTTTTTTGGGATTTTCATGCCCCCTGGGCAGTTGAGGGTTAACTTCGTTATGTATTATCCCACTGAGGACGGACGGCTGATTGACATGACAAAATGGAACCCGTTTGCACTGCCCTTGTAAATAATTAGAGGCTTGGTGTAAATTTGTAAACATCCTGCGCGTGAGGGTTGAAATGAGGCAAGGAAAATGTTTGGAGTTTTTAATAGATGCTTCATAATTAACTTAGGTAAATTGAAAGTATCATGATGTTTGCCAATTAAAGAATAATAATATTGTCTTCTTTGTATTTCGAGATGTTATATCAGAAGAATCAGATGATAATAAAGTTATTTATCTGATCGACATTTAGTTTCATAATTTAATTGATCTTTACTAATAATTTAAAGAGGAAACGTTCGTTTGTTTATTTTTATCTAGGTGGTAATTTTCTAGCTACCGATTCTGATTTTTTTAATTATTTTAGCCACAATATCCCCGAGAATACTTTAGATCTCAGTAAGGCGGGGAAATAAAAACGAAAAAATATAGTAAGTATTTTTTTTTTATATTAATTAAACCCAGCTATACTGATCACCTTAATACCTACTACAAAACTGTAATTCGTTGTTTTGTTGTCATCGTTTTGTCCGTCTCTGACCTTTGACACTTTAATTATGTAGATCCTAAAATACCACCATTATATTATAACCTTACACCGTCTACCCATTAAATAGTCTTCATGAACTTTTAGTTCTAAACGTGATATATGAAAACATATATTCACAAATCATTTAAGAGTGAATTATTCACATATTAAGCAACACCAACAGAGACTTGCTTTTATTTATAATAAGTACTCTTTGTAGTGGAAAGTTGAGTTTTAAGTTTGAAACTGTAGGAACTTGCTAAATCGATGACTAGATAAAGGTGATATAAAGTAAAGTTTCTTAGTGCTTTGACACCGAGCCATCGATATCTACCTGAGCTCTAACTAAACTTGAAGTTGAAATCCGAATTAGATCCGAAGATCCAAACAAACTTTACCTCTTAATAATATTAGTCAGACGGGCCAGTTGGCACAGTTGGTTAAGACACGACCTAATGCACCGCAGGTCGTGGGTTCGATTCCCATCCAGGACAAACATTTGTGTGCATGGACATGTCTGTTTGTCCTGAGTATGGGTGTAATTATCTATATATAAGTATATATTTACAAAAGAAAGTAGTTTATCAGTTATCTGGTTTGGGTGTGAAAAAATGTCCCAGGATATTTATATTTGATTAGTTATTACTGAGTTAATCTTTTATTAAAATACTAGCTGACCCGGCAGACGTTGTCCTGCCCTGAGAACAAAAATAAAACTGGGACCTACCTACCTACCCCTACCTACCTTACCTACCTACCCTACCTAACTACCTACCCCTACCTAACTACCTACCCCTAACCTAACTACCTACCCCTACCTACCTTACCTACCTACCCCTACCTATCTACCTACCCCTACCTATCTACCTACCCCTACCTAACTACCGACCCCTACCTAACTACCTACCCCTACCTACCTTACCTACCTACCCTACCTACCTCTACCTACCCCTACCTATCTACCTACCCCTACCTAACTACCTACCCCTACCTAACTACCTACCCCTACCTAACTACCTACCCCTACCTACCTTACCTACCTACCCTACCTACCTCTACCTACCCCTACCTACCCCTACCTACCTACCCTACCTACCCCTACCTACTTATCCTATGTCCTTCTCCTGGCTCTAAACTACCTCCCTGCCAATTTTCAGCTAAATCGGTTCAGCCGTTCTTGAGTTATAAGTGGAGTAACTAACACGACTTTCTTTTATATATATAGATTACATTGACTCCCCCCCCGTACCCCAGTGACGCTTACATGGAGCCTACATCGCATGCTGGCTAGCTGAGCGCGGTGAGCGACAACCACGCGACTTTTTTCTAATACTTGCATTTTTAAACTCGTGATATCTTCCGAATGAAATGTCCGAATTGAATAATTCAAAAAGTTATAAAAAGGTATTAAAGCCGTCTTGAATATAAAGTAATTTATTTTGATGAGGATTAATACCAAGGTACAAATGAGCCTTTTCAAGAGGCGGCATATATAAATTAATATTTTAGAATAAAAAACTGCTTACTGTGACATAACTATAATATTTAGACATATGCTGTCCCGACACTTTTTGTAGATAATGATGAGTTCTGCAAAGTCGTAGTAAATGATTTTGTTCTATCATCAATAGTTTTCGCAGCGCACGCGACGTAAGGAATTTATCAGGTCATTTTTTTACACCTTATGTTACATTATTGGAGTTTTAGTAAGGATCCCTATTTTTTTTTTAAATATAATATAGCCTATGTTACTCGGGGATAATGTAGCTTTCCAAAGTTGAAAGAATTTTTTAAATCGGTCCAGTAGTTTCGGAGCCTATTCATTACAAACAAACAAACAAACAAATCTTTCCTCTTTATAATATTAGTATAGATAATAATAAGTATATTTATATTTTTGTATGAAAATCTGGCTCGGCTGCATTGAAAGGACTCGATGTATTTTGTGGATAAAGTATTTTTTTATGGACCGGGATTGGCCGGAAAGTTGCATAGATTACGTTTTATATTTTTATTTATTCCTTATACTAAGATGACAGCTGCTTGATGTAAACACACAGAAACATTGTTTTCAAATAAAGCATAAATTAAAAAGACTAATCTGAGACTTCCACCCCACAACCAGCCAGCTGAAGTTTTCAACGTGTGTTTTAACCTTCATTATAAAGTTTAAGATCCTTTGCTAGCAAAGTTGGTTAAACTTTTGCAAGTTTTACAGCTTGCATTTAAAGTATACGAAACTTTAACCCAATTACTTAAAGAGTAGTAATTTTAAGAATATTGCAAGAAGAAACAATATTTTATTCACAATACTAAAATTGTTAAACGCTCATATGGTCCACCTGATGGTAAGCAGCTATATACCGTTGCCTATGGACGCTTGCAATACCCGAAGCATTTCAGAACAATAACTAAAATTTCTTTGGTATCTTTCAACATGAGTTCTGGCGACTAGCTTACTCGCGCGCAGAATCTTGGCTGCAGTATTTTGCAGTACCTACTTATTTTTGCTTTTGTAGTTTTAAGTAGAAGTCTTTCCGGGCCCAGTTTAACTGCTCTTTGAGCAAAAATTTTGTTTTTTTAAGATAAGTATAAATCTTCAAAATTTTTAACTAGATAACTTTCACGTTCATTTTATTTTATAAAATGAGCTTGTGAAATTTCAGTAAGGCTAGAATTTCACAAGCTTGTCAACTTTCTTAGAATTAATATGTTGGAATCTTGTAGATATACAGAAATATAGTCATATAAGACACCTACAAATTCCTTATTAAGGCAAAAAACTGAATTAATTATTTTTGACTGAGTTTTTTAAAGTTTTGAGTTTTGATAGAATGTGCGGAGCTATTTTTAATGACATGCAAAACTTTCAGAAAACAACCGTTACTACATTTATGTGATCTACTTTTTAGACGCAAATAAAGCTCAGTTCAACGAAACTTTGTACGGCTGATCGACAACATTGTTGTTTGTATTTTTATTTTGGTTGAATCTAGGTATCTATAAGGTAAAAGCATTCTGATCCGTTGAGCTATTAGAATTTGATTGAGAAACAAACATCCACTTTTTCATTTATAATTTAACTAAACCTTACAATTCGAATAAAATTCCATTATTTCGGAATAAATAATATCTCCTGAAATTAAATATTTTTTCATCGAATTGATTCTTTGGCAAATTTTATAAAATATCAAAATAATGTAATAATCTGGATTTAAACAATATTTACACGAGAAATTCCAATTTATTTATACATTAAAGTTTCATAAAAGACATGTATATAAAAGATTGAACGGTAGGATATTAATAAAATTCATTCAATTCTAAGACGAAAAAAGTATACAAATTCTTAACAATGTTACGAACAATTTATTAACTAATAAATTGCTGACATCTTAAAACTCGACGTTAATAAAAGCCCATTGGGTATTTTCCCGTAGCCTACAAAACAGCCTTTCAATAAAATTACTGTTCGTTACTGAATATAACACGTAAATAAAGACAATGAAACATCGGCCCTTAGGGTATTTGTTCACTGCGAAGACTGGAATGTAAATATACCGTTAATCTGTACTTATATAACATGTAAAAGCTTGCTTAGTTTGCTGCCATTCTTCTTCTTCTTAGGTCGATGTTTACCGACTAAAATAGAGATGCATTGCAAAAAGCCTAAAACAAATCTGCGATACAATACTATGATATTTTCCGTGGAACAAAAGCTACTCTTTCGATGACTTCAACAGTGTCTGACAGTGTCAAATTAGAGTTCCTACAAAGTTAATTCATCTTTTCAGTAGTTTTGGAGGGGGTTTTCTTTTTTGTTAAAAGTAAAACATTTTTAATTTTTAGTTTTTTGCGATTATCATCTGATGATCAGATCTGGTGACAATGGAACGACCTCAGGACTATACTCTTTCGAAAAAAGAAAGATTTTTTTAAGATCAGGCTACATTTGGCAGCCTACCTAAATTAAAATGTAAGGTAGGTAATTAATAAAAACTAACGAAAAATTGATAATATTAAAGTAAATTAATAATTGACTTGTTTTAACTAGCTTATATTTAACGGCAGTAAAATCTAATTTAAGTGGCGATTACAATAGACCTAGTATAATAGCAAGAATATAAGACCACCTAAGCTAGTAAAATTTGATTATCTTTTTTGAAATTTGATATTAGGTGAATAAGTATTTTTTCCGGAAAACATTTGGCCTTAAAACAAACCTGAAAATCTCTTCTGTAAAATCAATATCCATTTAGACGAAAATCTGGTACGCTACAATACAAAAAAGGTGATTCAATAGTGATCGAATAGCGTCAAGGCGTATCCGATTTTTTGTCCTGAAAATTTTACAGCTGGCTTTTTACGCGGCCATTTTGTTGATTGAAAAATGCTTGTTTAGAATATTGAAAATAACATATACCTATTTTTGATATATTTTTATTTTGCTAGGCAGTTGACAGGTGAGTTTTTTTTTAACAAATAGGTAGAATTTCGATCTTTAAACAATGTGGTTTGCTTTTTCTAACTTTTCTGGTGCAATATATTTGTTTTTTTTTCTATAGACTGAATAATATATAAACTAGACTATAGAATGTAAAATCTAATAATAATAAAAGCAATTTAATAATAAACATTCATATATATAGGTATATACCTAGATATTCATTAAAATATTAATGGGCAATTTACTTTCATATATATTCAGATATAAAGGCAATGAGCTCAATTCTAAATTATTAATGCAAGTCATGTTTACATTAATTTACGATTTAATACTTAACTATTGAATACCTTTACTCAAGCTGAAATAAATTTATGATATGAAAGTAACAATATTTTAAACCAACAATTACTCATTTGGTGTTTACGCGACTGCCAGATAGAATGAGTGTAATATTTTTCAGGGTTTTTCTTCAACGTAACTTCTAAATCTTTGAATCCGATTTAGATATGGTATTTATTTTTACAGTAGTAAATTTTCCTTTATATTATGTAAGTAGGTATTTATTGCAAAAATGAATATGTTTTGTTATGAAAGTCTCAAAAAAGTACATTTTAAAATTATATCAAATATTTAAAATTAATATCGGTAAATTTTGTATTATGAAATTAATTTGTTGTTTAGACTTCTAACCTTTTGAAAAAGCGCGCGTCTTACCTGTACGACAATTGTTTTGCACTGTTGTTAACAACCCTCGTTTAAGATATAATTTTGCTTTTTATTGTAGTTAAGTCAACTTACCTAAAGTTTATGTTGATAATCTATATTGCAAAAGAAACAAAGCCTCTATTTACGTTATAAAATTCACTTTAATTTTGATATAAGTAGTGAGTGCATTTTGCTACATATATACGCCATTCCAGTGTACTAACTACTCTTGTTGAACGTGTTAAAGTATTTAAGACGAGCATAAAGAGGAAAGTTTTTGCTCCCAACTGCGCAATTTCTCATAATTTATGATCTTGACAACGCTTTGATGTGGTTCATAAGTTAATAACCATTTAATATGCGTTATTTGAAATATTTTATGTACCTATTTAATAGAGTAGAGTTGATAAGAATAGTAGCTTATCATGAAAAAAATATATATTTATTGTATTTTCTGAAAAAAAAACTGGACAAGCGCGAGTCTGACACACTAATTGAGATTTCGTTTTCCTTTTGAGTTACAGACCATAAAAAAATAATGAAAAAAAATTATAATCATCATTGCACTGTAAAATAAATAAACTCTTTTGTTATAAAAACCACTTTAAAATAACCGTGATGTTATAGGTATTTCAACATTATTTTAAAGTAAGCTTTGAAGAAAATTTCTCTTAGTTTCACTCGTCACAAATTTATATTTAAAATCACATAGTAATAAGGTCATAAACAATTCATGTAGTAGGTACCTACGGAGAATAATTCTTAGCAAATCTTACAAACTCGAGTTAGCTAGCAGCTACGAAACTCCGTTGGATTGAAGTGCATGAATTTACAATGGGCACGAGTTCGAGGGAGTTTAGATCCAGCGAAGAATATGTATTTTTCATTAAGTGCCGTGAAATATCGCGTTTATAAGAAATTATAACGAGGACGACGTGTCAAAGGTAGATGTGAATCTCAGTTATATTTTTTTCATGACTCTAATTCTATTTTATTTACACGTTGCTTACTTGATAAAGATTAAAATTGCACTGGGAATCAACAATGAAGATTTACTTTTATAGCCCTCACATATACAAACGCAAATACACGTGTACTATTTATTCTCTCTAAAATGTTTATCACCGTGTATGGGCGTAATTATCTGATGTGAGATGTGTGAAGAATAACATCAGTTTATTTAAAATAGATTAAATGTATTTATATTCATCTAGCGACCCGCCCCCGGCCTTGCACGACATTCCTTACCTTTTTTATCCTCCCTCTTCAATCACTCTATTTATTGCTGAAATCTGCATGAAAATCCTTTGCGTAGTTTAAAAGATCTAAGCGTAAGTATAGACAGTGGGAGCGACTTTGTTGTATGCTATGTAAAGATTCATGAATGTATAATCCAGAAGGTCAAAATAAACACAAAAAGCATCAGCGACTGCATCAATAATTTTATATTTACTCAAAAACACAATGTTTACGTTACAAATTCATATTATCATCAGTTTATCACATTGAAATAGATTTGTTCTGTTGAATGCAATGTTAAGTGCAAGTGGAGAAAACTGTACACTGTGGCATTAACACATACAATTCACAAAACTGTGGGCACTAGGTGGTGTTGCCATTATCCTAAATAATTACATTAGCTAGCAACGAGTTGGTGGCCCTTTGGGAAATTACTTATATTTCCCTGCTTCGGACTTGCAACATTGGTCCTTAACTGTGCCAATTGATTCTCGAAGTACACCATTCATAGTTTATCTATTATTAAAATTCTACTAAAGTAAACATCTACAAATAGTATAAGAATGCAACATCATAAGGTAAGATTCCTACGCTCTGCTGTTACTTAACTAGTTCTGTTTCATTTTTGTTATATTACTTGTTAACTTGAACTGTATATATTTAAAGGTTTAAATGTCAAAGGAAACTGACTATATTGTGCTAGTGGAACTCATTGTTAGGTACTTAATGGATTTTTTTGGGTAGCTAAAGGATAGTTTTACAAAGTACCTTAAAACCAAACTATGGTTTACTCTTTCACTATAAAATTAAACTTTACCTAATCTTTTTCTAAACTATACCAAAATTCTTGACACTATAAAATTTAAAAATATACGGAAGTATTATTACTAACTATAAAGTAAGCTATTATTATTGCCGTGAAATTACTCAATAAGCTCAACTAAATAACATCGTAGCAACAACAAGTTCATTACTTACTGTTTACAAACGAAAACGATGGTAGGTAAGCCGGCCACTGACATCAATTTATTGCGTTACAACAAAACCTTGCAAGGAATTCACAGAAGGCTGGGCAGAGCAATTTTTCCAAATTCTTCGTCCAGAACTATCAAGTGAAGTTGAGCGTGCATTTGGCGTACCGAACATCTGTTAGTTTT
The DNA here is from genome assembly GCA_963555595.1 of Tethea ocularis. Taxonomy (NCBI): domain Eukaryota; kingdom Metazoa; phylum Arthropoda; class Insecta; order Lepidoptera; family Drepanidae; genus Tethea; species Tethea ocularis. The sequence goes on along the minus strand of OY741971.1, from coordinate 4,978,762 downwards.
ATTTCTAGAGGTTCTACGTTCCCTTTAGTGGGTGAAAATTTGGCTTTTTAAATGCTCGTTAAAATGCTGCTGAAATTTTCTACTGAAATTTGTTAGTGTCTTTTTTGGACAAAGTTATTCAATAAAAACAGTATTTACTCTTGCGGCACCAACTTCAATGTAGAATTTAATAATTTTAAATTGAAATTTTTCGTTACATTTATATGTTAAACTAGCTTCCGCCCCGCGGTTTCACCCGTGTTCCCGATCATATGTTATTCCAGGGTATGATCTATCTATGTGCTAAGTTTGTTCAATAGTTATTACGTGAAAGGGTAACAAACATCCATACATCTCAATCAATGGGTTTACATCAAATTTTTATCTTAATTAAGGGAATTTGCCATTTTTTTACAAAAAAAAAATGTTACTAAACATTCTATAGAAATTAAATCATTACAGCTATATATGAAAAACTTGTCACTCATGTAATTAAACAAGTAATTATAGTCCATTTTATAAGCACGCACGCAATTTCATTAAGTAATGTACCATACATGACGATGGTATTTGTTTTATGACTGTTTTATACCTACGCCATATCGTCCTCAGGTGATAAGATTACTTTTCGTAATATCAAATAATATTATAGATGATCTACTATACCTTAAGCTAATGTAGGTACTTTCAATAACCCTATTTTTATTAATGTATTAGAATTCTGAGTATGGATTTACTATGAGTCGAATGTGTAGAGTAATTTAGTTTTCACATTACAAGTTCCGCTTAGAGTGGGATTCAGATACCCGTGTGTGACGCATAACGTAATAAATATTGATCTTTGCCTATTACCTTTGCTATTTTTGTTAGGAAAGATTCCGTGGCTGTCGAAATGACAAACAGCACAAGCGCAATAAGGTTGTTATAAACAATTAGCAACGGTTCACTGAACATTAATTAATTGTAAAGGCGTGATATTTAATCTGTAGCACCTAAATTGCTCGTTTTATCGTAGATAAACAGTACACTTTGTCAAGGGCGTGTACCTACTTGTATATTGATTGGAAGCTACCATCGGCTTGTTGAAAATATATTATTCAATTTATTTGAAGTTATATACGTGCTAAGTGAAGTTATCGTTATTTTAACATTCATTGTAACACTGAACATTCTTTAGGAGGAAATCCTTAACAAAAAAATACTTTTTAATGAACAATTAGTCGTTAAAATAACAAATAATAAACTATGTTTTTCTTTTAAATGCCCGCCATAACGTACGAGATTACACGAATTTGACAAAGCTACTATAAAGTATCTAGGTATATGGCTACGAAGATGCTATGACAGGGCAGTATCATACAGTACTTTAAATTTGTATTTGAATTTCTACCAAATTTGCAAAAAAAAAAAAAAAAATTATTGTGTCATTTTTGGTCAAAATGATATATGTAAGCAAAAACAATAAAATAAACAGACACAATAATCATATACCTAATCAAATCCGTGTTGCCAACTCCCAAAAATTCTTACCTCTAAATTTCAAGTCAACAAATTAGTCACATTGTCATCGTCAAATTGAATTGATACTGATTGATTATACTGTTGATAGGTCCAAAGTGTACTTTAATAGAAAAAAAGTTATTTTATAGCATTATCTTGGGAACACAACTGTACTATAATGAATCATTATACACGGGTGTGCCTAAAGTGGGTCATTAAAGTACTGATTTTGATTTCATAATAAGAACATTACGATATGAGAGTAGATAATAGTAGTTTATGATACTGTTGCATAATAGGGGTTATTAAATACGAGTGTGAGTTTAAGTACCGAGCCGTAGGCGAGGTTCTTAATAGTATCACACGAGTTTTTAATACCTAATTATGTGCAGTATCGTACAGTAGGTACTTTATCTGTACTACGTCTGTAATACGAGTGTGCTATTAAGAACCTCGCCTACGGCTCGGTACTTAAACTCACACTCGTATTTAATAACCCCTATTATGCAACAGTATCATAAACTACTATTATTTCATTATAATAATTTATTATGTTGTTATACATTTTTATTTTAATCAATTTGATATGTTTTGTAGCATTTTTCAGAGAAGAAATCTATCTTCTGTTCCAAGGAGATAAGAAAGGATTGCCAATCTGTAAGGCGGATATAGAATGTCTCAGACTCATCCTGAAACATAATATTTGTTTTCAGTTTCAATTGTCTTTCTAGCTGCTTGAATATATACGATCGACATATTATTAAATTTACTAAGAACTTAAAGGATCTTATTATTTAGTAAGTAATTAATAACCCAGGTGCCCATATAGGTATGTACCTATGTTTAATTTTTAATTTAACACATAAATGAAACATCGATGCAACTATGCCTTAGGGAGTCATAAATTCGGTGAATGCAAATTTTGCATACAAGCAATTTGTCTTCGGTGAGTTATGAGCGGAGAGTAGATAGGTACAGTTTGCTAAATAATTAAGAGAAATTATGAATTTACCTGCTTCAAGATTCAGCATTATTATGTCTATATATAAGAATATAAAATCCATACAAAAGATTTCGTGTTTTATGGCCACGTTTTTTGATACTGGATACTTAGGTGGGTTATGCATGATAAATTATTCATGCCCTCGTTTGGTTGTCGCTTATCGACTAGGTCGGCGCTGCGTCGAATGTGAAGTGATTTATTGGTGCTCATGTCCCGTCACATGGCATGTTTCCGGAATAAGAGAATGCGGTTACCGGTTGCGGCATTAGAAACATGCTTATGTTAGATTGGGCCGTCGAAATCCGTCATGCTTAGCTAATGTTCACCTGCAGTTCAGTGCAGTTCAGTGAAATATTGTTTCAAATAGTGCTTCGTATAATCAGAACTGCCACTCACAACTACTTTATCTACTACTAATCTATGGTACTTTAAATAATTGAGCGCAGGACTATAGTGATAGAGTCAAGACATGTTATAAATGTGATATGAATAATCATTTATTGTATATAAGCCTACCACAGTTACTAAGTACAATCTTGTAGAGTCTTCTGTCAGAGATGGCATTCCTCTGAACAATATCAGGGGTACAGTTTTAATATACAATACAATTTTATTTTATATATTTGAATAAATCATCTACCTATTTCTAGTTACATGCTTGCCCGTTTCTTTATTTAAAAAAACTAACTATAGAAAACATCTTGATGTACGAAAAGGTTTTTTTGTGATTACAGGGTTGATCCCATAGTAAAAGTTGTTCATAATTTTGAGTACAATACCCAATCTCAATCATCCATATATTATATAATTATATCAAAAATAAATGCATTTCATAATAAAAAAGCTCAAACATTAAACGAGACTGACTGCATATTGTGAAACTACCATAAAATATTTTGAAGAGCTTGAAACGGAACATCAAAAGTCTATTCACAAAATATCCACGTCTAAACCTGGTATTCAAATCAGCAACTCCAAATACAAACGCTCAGCTCGCTGTTTCGATAGCTTGGACAGGCAACAAGCTAAGTTTTGTTAGTACCTACCTATGTCCATACGTTAACTAACGACTTACTGCATACAAAGCGTATTCCAATTTCCAAGGAAAATACAGTAGGCTTGGCTTCTGCATCGAAGCACATACCTTAACCACACTACAAACATTATAATAGTTGACTCTACCAACTTTTCGTAGCTGAGAAAACTCTGACAAGAAACACAGCAAGGCATTTTTTTGTGGATTTTCCTTTTAAATATAAATATGTAGATATTTTTTGTAGTTACAGAAAAAGGTTAATTTCTATAACTATAATATTCTAATTATAAAACATTATAATCTTTAGAAATATATTTCTTTCTATAACTATACAAATATCAGCATATCTTAATATACTTTCACATTTATTGTAGTAAGGTAATCTAATCACTATTCTTAATTTTTCTAATTTATACAGGATGTAATCATTAAGTGTGTCCAAAAGGAAAGGAAACTAAAACCTTTTTACTAATCTCATACTAAATGTATGGGAGTGTTTAATGTAAAAAATTTGGATACTACTCGTTTGATTTTCAAAAAATTATTGATGGTATTTTACTGATTATGTAACGTACTTTTGATATTAGTTTTTTTTTTTATATCTGTAATAGTTACGGAATAATCGCCTGGACACACTTAACGATAACAACCTGTATATTAATTTTTAGATTTCACTTTGAATTTGTGCTTTGTTAGAAGCAAACAATATCTTTGAACATTATTATTGCACAAAATTTAGATAAACATATTTACAAACTTCGTAGACAGCCAATTATTCCAATGACGTGGTTGTATGTAATGTAAACTATTCACTTGCACGTGAATTGTTTCTATTTAAAATAGCTTAGCTTTAACTTACGAGTATTTTATATTTTACTTGCTTTTTGCTTTTTTCTTAGTTGGTCTTTACTGGACAATGTGCAAAATAATGCACTGAATTTAGAATTTAAATTAAATTATGATATGATGTTAAGATTCATCTGGAGATATCATTGTAGTAGGTATATTATAGATAAAAAAACAAATTAATATTTGTTTTTTTATAATTGATTTAATATAATTTTTAATAATTGACTTGTAATACATTTTATTATATTTATAAAGCAACTTTGATGTCGTACTTTATTTGTAGTATCTTCTCTAAGGCAACAAACAACAAAGGAACAAATAAATAAATAAATAAATACATAATATTATATAATATACAAATTTGTTTTTTTTTTAGGTAATATTTTACTTCATTTTAAATAAAAAACCTAATATGACATTACTTTTTACCAATACGCAATAAGAACGGAACGGAAGTGGGGAATGATTTTCCTTGCTTTGTCCTGTCTGTTACTATTAAATAGTACTAATTTAAATATCTTTGGTAAATATAAATAATTAATCATCTTCTGAACTACAACAAGGTTGTATTTAGAGAATGATAATTTAGATAAATGTCCAAATAGACATTCGAACAGAATGCATCATCTGTCACATTAACAAACCAAATCTAAATCTAATTAACATCAGTTGCGGTGGTTGAGCTCTGTTTTCTGAAATTCTATGAATGCAAACTGTCAAATTTATGTACATTATACACAAGTTTATGGACTGAGCAAATACGAATATCATGTTATGTGATATTCTGTTAATAATTAGTAATTTTACGTTATTCACTAAGGTGTGTAATTATTTAATAAAAATACATTCCTACCATTCGTTTTAAAGGTTTTAGGGAGGTACATAATACTAATTGATAATAAAATGTTCATATTTTGCTTACTGAATCTTAAAACTTGGTATAAGCGATTTTTCAATGAATCTTCGCAAGCTATTATCTCCTCAGTTTGGCGATCTTCAACATTACTATTTTATATGCTTTTCTATGTCTAGACAAGATCTAAGATATTAGATAAACGCGTTAAACCATTCAGTCTGTATACGATTTAATGTTTACACAGTTGAAACTGGCGCAAAGTCAAGAGGCTGAGTAGTTTTTTTACACTAATTAAGTTTTTATTTTGACCATAGTATTATAATTAAGTAAATAATTATTTCTAAATCTTTAGTAAGCTTGTATGACAAACTCTTTAAAAATATCCATAAATATTATAGCAAAATGTTTTTTTAGATCTCAACAGTTGAAACCCCCTATTTTGCATTTTTTATACATTTTTAAATAATTGAATATTCACACCTAGTAAATTTTGACTAGGTGTGAATATTCAAATATTAGAGTATTTACTCTGTCTGCGACAACTTTAGTTTTATTTGAGCTGACGTTGGAAACCACCAACTTAATACGTAAATTATTCATAAATCGCTCCCGCTTGATTCCCTGAGTCCGCCCTATTTGTATGTTTAGTATGGCGTCGTGCGGCCGTTCACCGTCTGCTATAATTAATAAAATCGATTGAGTCCGCTGCTTTTGTGGTCAGCTGGCTACAGTACAGACTTGCAGTGCATTGATTTATCCAATTATTTTTGTTCACTGTTTGAGTGGAGTTAATAAAGAATTTATCTTGTATCTTGACCTGTAAAAAGATTTAGGAGATAATACTTCTCAAAATTATTATTACCCTCGTGTCGATTAGGAAAGTATGCAAGATGCTCCATTTTCTCTTACCGAAAATAAATAGTGAATTCTGTATGGATTTTAAACATTGCATATATATAGGAACATGACATACACTGTCAGAATTCAGTCAGAATAATGCTATTCAAAATGCCACTTAAGCACAAAAAATATCATTGAAACAGCTAAATAATCACTCGGAATGCGACACAAATAGTTATGAATGGCATTCAAATAGGGTATTCCCTTCACAAGCCTACAGAAAGAAGTTTCGTTGTAGAGATCGTCGACAACTCTTGTCCCCGTTGTCGGACGTCCCACTTCAGGTCTTGAGTGTAGCTGAACTCGATGTTAAAAATAAGTGTGAGAAAAATTGGATGAGACACATTTTTGAAAATAATTCTGACATTTGTATAATTCTGTATATTATTTTTAATTGGTTTTATTTTGTTTTAATAAATTAGACAAATATTTCGAAAACAACCAATAACAAATGCTATTAAAAGTTTCTACGGAAACATCCTTGAGTGCCAATTTACTTTTCAATCTCCCAATTATACAATTTGTTGGTAACATTTAATTTTCGACTTTATACCCAATGTTTTAGTTTGGAAAACCGTTTGCAATAAGTATACTAATGAGGCAAGCATTATGTTTTGAACTTCGACTATCTCTTAGTATAAGTGCCATCCCATTAACAGCGTTTAAAATCTTCATTGGGTTATTAATTAAAATAAACATATAAATATCCAGATTTTGTTTGTTATTTGAAAATAAATAAATGGTTAGTATTTTGATGGTATTTTATTCAAATCTCACTATTAATAATAATGTAACTGAATATGATAACATTAAGTCCAAAAATACTAGGATCCATGACTTTGAACCGTTTAATTAACATTGGGTCAATCCATAGGAAAAACCGGAAAATAATATTTCTATAGACAGACATAATAACTACCTACGACAACGTTGAAAAATATAAGCAAAAATCTATGGAAATACTATTTAGCGTAAGATAGTAATCTAATCTATATAATACCTTTAATACCTTCTTTTGGGGACGATAAAACGATATAATTTCCAAAACACACGATTTACCAAAAAAAAATACCAAGCAAAGCTCAGGAATACAGGTACTATATATTAATAACAGAAAAACAAACGATTATATATTACTTCTAAAAGATTGACAAAAGAATGTGGCCAAAATCAACACCTCTTACATCTTCTGTCTCCTTATATCCGTCACTAAAAATCAAATTTTCAAACAAAAAAAAAACATCAAATAGAATTATTAAATAATTCCTCCCATTCCTGTTACGATGAATGTTAACACAATTTTCATGATTGTCGCTTAATGTCACGCCAACCATAATAGCCTGTCCTCTTACGAGCTATTAACATAATTTATTGTTACTTTTTTATTCATAGCACCGCTTTTTAATCTGTGATTACAGGAGTACCTATACTAGAGTAAACCGTTTTAAGTATGAAGAATTTGAATATATCAAACAGGTTTTACGTATGTAAAGTTCTTTAAATAAAAGGCAAACTTTCTTTCTTCTTCTTTTTATCCTATATTTCGTACCTTTAATAGTAGATTTCCGAAAAATCCTTTATTAGTATCCACTGGAAATACAAGGAGAGGGATTTTAAATTATTATATTTAATGATTTACTCTGTGGCCATCATCATTAAAACAATTACTCTAATAAGATATCTGATGCCATGTGAATATACATCTTCGTATACAAAGATCCTATAGTGTTATTTGTGTTTACCCGACCGGTTTGCGAGGGTTTATGTCAACAAGGGTGATTCATTATGTAAGCTCACGCTCATTAGTGACTCGATGGAAACATCGCCTCCTATCGGTATTTCCATATCACGATTATACGTTTGAACTGAGCCTCTGATGCCGACAAACTGTTTGATATTACGGAGACTGCGTCATAGTAACCAATTGTATGAAATTATGTGCACAAAATTATTGTCAGTTGCCTAGAGTAACGTATATACAATTATGTTTTTATTTTTATTTTGGGACCGTCGGTTATCTAATCCCAAAGAAGAGCTTGCTTGGAGGTACTATGGAAACCAGATAACTGATATACCTACAACTTTTTTGTAAATATATACTTATTAGATATATATACACAGAGTCTAATAGATACACATGTTTTGCACACAACCTGTGGCTTGAAATGTGGGTATCTTCACCAAACATGCCGATTGGTCCGTCTTATTGCTAGGCATTTTGCAAATCAAGCAGATATTCAAGCTCTATAAAGTTGATGGGCTATTTATTAGCTAATATATACATAAAGTGGCGTGACGTGTATCGAGCGTGCCACGCCATACGACCCACCACACCTACATGTATTGCGCTACATCATTTTTATACATCTTATACTCAAAGTTACGCCCGATGCGTGTCACGCCCGTTCTATCTGACTTGCGATTTAGATAATCATTATTTATTTTTTACCTGACTGCGCAAAAGTGGAAAGTGTAATATTTTCTGGGTCTAATTTGCTACGCCCTATTAACTGGATCTACCAGCCGCATTCGAAAAATTCTTTCACGAATAGGAAGCTAATTATTTCCGAAGTTTTATCCCGGGAACGCGAGTGAAGCCGCAGGGAACAGCTAGTGTTTTTATGAATAACAAAAAATTTTTTTAATAAGTAACATCTCAAGATGCAAATCATATAGGGCTTACAATGAGGTAAACATACTTTTACAGTTTACAAATCTCAGCTTGGGTTACTGGTCGTAAAACTTTTACGGGGTCGTCCGACTCCTACACCAATAATTCAAAAGGAAATGATCAATAAAACTGGATTGATTAGTAGAGCTCCGACACATGGGATTTCTTTATCCATTAAGTACTTCTACTTACTATCACTTTTGCCTGTCCCAATAAATTTTCCAAAAAGAAAGATGTTTATAGACTTTTTTCTTCGTTTATAGAATCTAAAACGTGACCAGAACTTTAACAAAACAATTTTAACGCCTTTTTATAGTTTGAGCTGTTCGTTAAAATTATTTATATTAATAAAAAAAGTATTTTTATTTATGGGTATAGTAATTAGAATAGTAAATTATTAATAAATATTGTATTATCTGTCTATACTGTATTAAAAATGTAAATACTTTCACATAAAATACGAGAATGCTCAAGTGTTTCTTGGTGCTAAATGCCGTATTCTTATCAAATATTTTCATCCATCCATGTAACAGCTGCCTGCTCGCAACGATGGCTGACGACCGTCAATTTTTAATTGGAGACATTTCCTTTCAGCCTGAATTTAGGTCACGTATCATGTTGTCAGTAAAATATGTATCGAGGAACTTTACATGACCTTTGCATTGTGTTGACCGCTTATGCTACTGAAGTTCGTTTACTATAAACAGGCCAAACAACCCGTGCAGGATAGGATTTCTTATATGTTGTGTTACTATATTACATCTAGTACAATAAATAATTAAAGTAAAAGCCTCACCAGTGCTACTTTTTTATAATTAGTTACAGTGTTTTAACTATAATTAGGAAACTTTATTTGGTACAATATTATTTAATCTAACTACTATCTAAATAACTCGGCAAAATGTTAGCTTTATATTAACTACTAATAGTTATTTAATAAACGAAAGTTTAAATAGACTTAATGGAACTATAAACGTTTCCTTATTTAACTACTGAACTCTAAAAAGAAAAATCAATATGTACTGCATTTAGCCTTATACAAATAATATTTTAAACCAAGCGTGGTTCTTTGTAATAAAACTGTAGAACCACTTTAAAATAACTATTTATATATTATAAGTAGGTTATTTTACGTTTATTTATAGTACAAGCCACATAGCTTATAAATAAAAACATTAAAAATGCTCGTCTAATAAACTGCATGCCACACACAAAAAACAATCGTATGGTTTTTTTCAATCTCTTTATACTGGAAGGAAATAAATTAACCCGGAATACCATGTGAGGTTGGAATTTAGGTCAAGCTGCTGTGAAATGCAAGTAAATTTTATTAGCGAAATATTCATTAATATTATGATATGCCATGCTATTACAAAACTTAAAAATAATTTTACTTATTAAATAATATTTCTAATTCACGAGTTTTATTAAACGACATTATTATTATTTTAAAACATAAAAAATTACGCAATGAAAAACTTCAGTAACACATTTTTAAAAATATATGAAAGAGAATTCGTAGCAGTTGGAATTGTAATGCAAATAAAACGTGTCGATGTAGCGTAGAGCTTTCGTAGCGCTACGTCGTAGTACAGATAAAAATATTTACCAGAACCGTACTTTGCAAACACTATGCACATAGTCCTTTGACATTTTTAGTGAGTTACAATTTACAAAGCATACCAACTCAAACATTTTAAAAACTGCATGTGGTATATAGAGTTCGCTGGAAATAATATTTAAATTACCTACTATTCACAAAAAATATTTTTATCCTCAAATACATTTTCATTAAACTGGTTTGTAATCTTAGATTAAATTGAAAAATGATATACGATCCTATCTGTCCGCCTATACAAACCCAAGAAAATTAGATAAGGTATGGTCGTAGTTCATGTATGTATGTAACAATAAATATAATCCAATTTTCACATACAATACCATGACATTCAAAGGTAACAATGCTATGTCCCAACCTCGTGAAATTCTTTTCAATTTTTCTGCGAATTCTGTTCACGTATTTTCTTTTTCTGATCTCAAAAAGGCCTTGTTTGTACCCAAACTGACCTAGTCTTTTTTAAATAAAATAAAGTAAGTTTTTATTATATCATAAAATTGGATACGATCCACCTGGTTGTAAGCAGTTCCAGTCACTTCAAAATCCCAGGCATCTTGGAATAATAACTTATACGATTAGCTACTAATTTGAGCAGGGCATCTCTCAAGTGTTACCTACCTTCCCCCCTCCTCGATGAACTCTCGCAACGTTACTCACGCGCAGGATACGTTAATGTATGTAGCTGTGGTATTCTGTAAGCTGGAGGTACTTCCCCAGTCAGATTGTGCGAAATAATGGTATAATTACATTGAACGGACTGTTACCATTAAAATTTTGTCACAGTTATTTATTTTGCTAGCTGTTCCCCGCGGTTTTCAGCGGATAAGGAGTGAAAAGGTAACAAACAGAGTTATTTTCGCATTTATAATATTAGTATGGATTGAAATATGGTATAATAATTATGGTTTCCTCACAATGTTTTCCTTCACCAATAACTCTAGCTTATTAATGGATTCGAACACACGACTTTCGTCACGGCATTCAACGTCTATACCACTGAGTTGTCATCGCTTTGATAATTAATAAATTTTTGTGTTTAAATTTATTACATAAATTATGCTCTGCGTATATAAAGAAAGAAAGAAAGAAAATATATTTATTTGACGAACACAAAAAAGTACAAAAACAATAATAGGATAGTTGACAGTGACAAAAATAAATAAATGACCAAACACTTACCAATGCATAAAACATCTAAAAAACACGTGGAAACATCAAATATGTTGTACATTTAATGCTTTGTATGATTTTAATTACCAATAGAACCACTAAGAGTAGATCATTTGATGCTGTGAAATTATGATGTCATTGTGTAGCAAGTATTTCATACAAAATTCCTTATAAACTATCGTTTTGACATTCATTAAAAAGTAGCTGATATGTCAGGAAACTAGCCTACAAACAACAAAGTGCCACCAATTTATCTGTGAACTGGAGGGTGGCGCTGATGGACACTGAATTATGAGATAACTAATAGTCAAATGTACTGATTTTCTATTTTTGTAGTTCCATTTTCTGCCACTTCACAGACAAGTAGGTCGCACGTAAATGATTTGTGCCGCCAAACAAGACGTACAGCTCAGCATGATGCTACTGACTACTGTCAGCAGCGCTGGTTTTCAGCTGACGCCTTTAGTGAGTCACGGTCGTGAGTACAAATAGATAATAAAATAAAAAGTAATAATAAAATAAATAAACAAATGGAATACATTTTTACAAATAGATATACAAGTTAAATAAAATAATTAATACAAATAGATACGTTAAATGAAATTAATGTTATGTGTACCGTGTACCTACCGTGATACAGATTTACAAATATAAATACACAGAGGACGCCATATCCTCTGCCAGCCAGTACTCGAGCCTACCTAACGTGGGTGATACGCAAGTACGTTTACAGCATACTCATTTGTGCCATCATTACGTAAGAGTATTATACCCAAATAAGTGGAGAAAGAAAGAATATATCATATGAGTTATAATTATATGGAATATAATTTTTAATTCGAGCATAAATATGTTAATAATACCATATTGTGTTAGTTTCTTTTCAATAACTGGTAGTTCTATTATGCAAAAACCCACATATTAATTTATGAAAAGAAAATTCAAAGGTCCATAGCGATTTCGCTAACATGCAAATCCCTAATGGGTATAGTGCATTCAAGCTTACTACTGAACTACCAACCTAAATTGTGTATAATGACTTAGATTGGATTTGTTTGTCCGGGTCAGAGGTGAAAGAACTCTTGCGTGATCAACTGTATTGCGCGGCAGACTGCAACGCCATAGATGTGTGAAGGAAATAAAGTAAAAGAGTAAGTATGCTTTTAAAATTTAATTCTACTCTAGTTTTAACTAGAGTAGGGTTCATAATTCATCAGACGGGAATGTAAACAATACTAAACTCAGATTTAAAAAAAATGTTCGATGCTTTGGAACGCTTTAGATTGATGGTTAATAGTGAATTAGTTACGTAATTATCCGGTACGAATACGAATATATACTATTCACTCCTGAGCCTTAATTTTTCGGTGATCAGCATTTTATACTTATTGTTTACTAATTTAGCTTTATGCATAGGAACAAGATTTTTATTATACTTAATAAAAAGCTCTATTTATTTGTATACCATAGAGTCAGAAACAATGTTATGGCCCTCGTGGTGGTAAGCAGTTATCGAACAAGTAACCTATAAAAACAATGAAAAGCTTAACATTTAAAATAAGATAATCTACTGAATAATGTAGGTATACAGTATTGTACCAATTTAAGCGTAAGAAACTAAACAGTCTACATTTATTCCTAGATCCACTTTGAGACTTTATATAGCAGCGTTCGTTAATTTATAGACAACGGATATCCGGAAGATAGTGGCGTCTACCCGCCGACTAATTTACGTCCTTAAAGAATACTACATTGTAGTTTTTCACACTTAACCATAATAAAGCCGAGTTGGTATTTGTGTACATTATTTCAGTACAAAAACCTTAAGTAATGGCTTATAAAACTATCTTTCCACCTGCAATCCTCAAATTATAGGAGGAAGAAATTTCAAAAATTCTTTTTTAGCGGATTCTTACGTCATAATAACTGTCTATGTATGCCAAATTTCTGCCCGATCTGTCTATAGACAGTCAGTCAGCCAATCTCGTTTTCCTTTTATACCTATACTCGTACCTAAATAGATTTGAAGATTATTATTTGAATTACAATATAATAATATTAAACTTAATAATAGTTTATGAATATTGTCTTCTGAAACTAATCATTATCAGCTCTTCTGACTTTATCACAATAATCTCAATAATATTATAAATTGAACTTTACACATCAGTTGAACGGGTTGGGTTGAATCTAAGGACAGAGCTATAAAGAGACCCTGAAATAATATATAAAATACTTTCGTACAACTATACCTAGTTGTACGAAACTATAAAATATTTCTAATAGATATTCATCTCCAGTGTCTTCGATAACTTATTGACATATATATATAAACTATGCAAGTTTGAGATATGATTGTGCATAACAATTATATTATTTGGAATCCCGATATGCTTAGCAAGTCATAGACAATGGCAATACTGTCAAAATGCAAATGCAACTATTATCTTAGTTATCTCAAAGGAACTTAAGCTTTGTGCTGTATTGTGAATGTGCATTTGACGTATCTTGACAATACCAATTCCACCGCTTTAAATAATAAAGCACTATAAACTTTAGTATTCAAATCTTAAGCTTACATTTCAAACAAACCTACTGATTAATTGTATGTTGAAACATAAAATTAGTTATTAGTTATTAATTAAACACAGTACAGTTATAATAAATATGACAAAGAAAACCATTTATGTAAATTAGTGTCATCAGATTATTTAATTTATTCGAATTAATCCTGACTTTGGGATGGGCGGAGATTTACCTGTCATTACTTAATACAGGGATTTTCTCTGAAAAGATACCACCATAGGTAATTTTAATTTAATTAAATATTTGATGGCTTTATGTATAATGTACCTATAGCTAAGATGAGTATTTTTTTATTAATATGATTATTTTTGTTTTGTTATTTTTAAGTAGTAAACAATTAGTAAATCAATTTTGTCTTTATGAAAATACTGAACTGACTTAATTATCTGAAACTATAATAATACTTAATTAATTATAAACTGTACAGGAATTCTAATTATACAAAACGAATTATCATCAGTTACTTAAAAGAAGGTATTTAGAAATTGGGGAGGTATACAACTCGACTTAGCCGTGACTTGGGTTGGAAACGGCTTAAGGACTTATAATTTAGGCCACATCCCAAGAGAAGTAACAACTACGCCAGCTCAATTATAAACAACTTTTAATTAGATTACTTTTACTGGGTACCTTACACTATAACTCGTAAATAGCTAACTGATTCAGTAAAATAGGTAATGTAAAATAAACAAAATCAAAAATGTTTTAATGATGTTGTCGGGACCTTGTAACGACTTTATTACGTACCTTTCAAGTAAATTCATAATGTTCAGCAATGCGATGGAAATTAATGAATTAAATCTCACTCTTTGATTTAATTTTATAGCAATATTTTATAGTACCTAATTGTATCGATATTATTTCGAATCATTTATAAACATAATCTCTCACATTCATTACATAATGTAACGTGTGTGTAGTGTACTGTAAGTACATTACCTACCAACAAATTTGACTCCAATCTAAGTTAAATTTAAATACCAACTTAAGGGTAAACCTTCGGTTGGAGCGTTAAATTCAAATTTTATCACGTTTTTAGCAAAAAACGTGATGATATTTGAATTTAACGCCCCAACCGAAGCCTCCACCTTAATTATAATACCTAGACATTAAATAAATTGTAGGATACTAAAATATCAATGTGGCAATAATATCTTATAAAAAAATATAACCCTAGTTAAGCCAGTGTGAACATAATAAGGTACCTATTATTTCAATGTAATTAATTCGGTAATATTCGTAGTAATAACAACGGAACACAATATTGTTGATGGAGGTTTAAACCGGGTAGATTACGTTGTCGGCCTTTGCTTTATAATTAATTATATAAAATCTCACACCAGGTGAGCGGAGCTAGATTGCGTTATGCTCATTTACATATTATATATAATTTTAAATGTCCAGAATGGTTGGTTTTCCAACAGAGGTATAACGATTCTCATTATAATGTTCACGTATTTTTCAACTGTGCAACAAAGATTCAATATAATGTGAATCGTGGTGATAATGAGAAAAATCTAGTTGATTTAAAAAAATGTGTGCATTGTGGTAATTTTCATGCGAGTAGGTATATGCATTAACTTCGTAAAAGTACCAACTGTTTTGAATTTGATAAAAATAAATGCAGCATCTGTGCATTTTTATCTCCAATGCAAAGTTTTCCAACGAGCGAGAACGTAATCGAGCTTTTAATAACCTTTTTACCTACCTTTGTGTGATGATATTAAATATTTGTGAAAAATAATATGGAAAGCATTATTTTGTTGTTATTTACTAAATAAGCTTTACTAGCTCCACGTAAAATAAAAAGATGCAAGTATAAGAAAATATTATTATCTAGGGATTAAGGGAGCCCTAGTAAATAATTATATTATTAATAAAAACCTCAGTTCATTTTAATGAAAAAATCTCATTTTAAATATTAAATCGTCCAAAATACTTACACATTTTAAAACTACAGGTTCGGATAATGCATTATTATGTGGTTATAATCTGTCAAAATCTTATATTACTAAACCAAACATTTATTAATTCAAATGAAAGTAGGTTAGGAACCTAAATATAATACTTTTATTAATATATTTTTTGTAAATGCTTTCGTTGTCAATTATGAATACATTACCATGAAAAATCATTCCGCCCTTTTGTAACAAGATAATTCACTTAATTTTTTTTTAAATGAAGATTAAAATAAAAATCAGATCGCAATTTTGTGAAAAATTACAAAAGTGAGCAAAATTAAGCAGAGCGTGAGATTTCCCTACTATAAGGGATCGTTTATATTGAACTATTAATCCTGCAGAAAATTATATATCATGCTTATACAGTATTATATTATATTGTATTCAAACGGTTTGGGATTTTAAGCCCCAGATTGATTGTCATTTTAAAGTAATCAGAAATGGTAGATATCATAAACACACGTAATAATTATCTTACTCATAGGTACATACTTCTAAGTAATAAAATCATTTATTTTCAATTCTTCTTGTACAATTTACTTAGATACATAGAGATATAATGAATAATAACTTTTTAGAAACTACCAATAACCAAGAATTACAACATGTTAGTCAATAAACCTCGCAGCATGCAAAGCAGTGTACCTAAGTATTACGTCACGAATTCACGATACGCTGCTTTGTGTTTTTTTCTTGAAATTAGGCACAGTGAGCATCTAAAAAATAAACTATAATTTATTAAGTAGGTAAATAACAACATATATACAAACACATCCAAATCTGCCGTCAACGCACTGAAACAAACTGTCTTCTCATCCCGAAGGAACACTAAAATAGGAAATGCTTTATTCTCGAATCCAAGAAATATATTCATACGTGTTTCCATACTTTTATTTGCATTCATGTCAGTTATAAATTCTATATCTACCTACAAAGAATATATTTATTTCAAATATGTCAGAACTCAGAACGCCATAATCCAGCTATTCTGCCAACAAAAAGTAGAAACGAATAAAGCTTTAGATTTTAAGACCACAAAAATTGCAGTAATTTATTTTGTTGAGTTTGTACATTTGGTGTTAAATTATTCGTATTTGTTAACCTACAGTACAAAAAGAAGTATTATGCAGAGCTCTTATACACAGTGTATAAGTATAGAGCTTGTTACACGCATTGTTGTCAGTGAGCTACCAAGTAATCAGAAAAGTAGTGTGTGCACTAGAAAAGATACCTAGGTACTAAAATAGTTATACCTATATATCTCGAAACTGACCGACATATAAACTACTTTTCTCACGATTCTACGGGCTTTATTATACCTACCTTTTTCACTCAAAATTGGAATCCATCCATCTGTCGGTGACTAGCACATAATTATGTGCTAGTCTTTTCAGTTTAAGTGTATCCAAACCGTTGTGGTACTTTTCCCTACTTTACCAAATTTATTATTCTAAGTTATTTGCAAAAAAACCCAATTCAAGAGGAACGTTCATAAATTTTATTTTTATGACACCTCATTATACTTCTATTATTGACACCAGACTATTACTGACCAATTTAGCGGACACCGGCGTCGCCACATATTATGTAGCCGGGCGGGCGGTAGATGATCGTTTATTTAAAAGGTATCGACACTATTGGCAGCCCAATAATGGTAACCTATTAAGTTAAACCCAGGTGGACCGAGCTTCACTCAGAAATTCATAGGAATCCAGATTTTCTCAGCAACACCTATCTCGATAGATTGGCCATCTAAACCGAAAACCCTTAGGTACTCTATAAAATTCGGGGTTTCTTCTATTTATTCATAAACCCACAGGATAAATTGCACACTTCTCTGGATACTTTGAACTATTTACTATTGTACGGGACCCTAAACGTCCGCACTTGAACCCTTGTGAAGAACACAATTGAGACTACATTGTTAAAATAAGGCATAAAAATGAAACGTGTGTAATATATCTACCGTTCATTCGTTGATATGTTACATGTTTTTATAATTTTGTTGTGTAAAATGAGTACCTACCGGATGTTTGGCCGAAAGTTAAAATTGTCTGTTTTTGACATAAAATTTTCATTTTCAATTAAAATGGAAGGATATTTGGTTGTTGCGAAAATACTGGGATAATTACAAATTTAGTATTGCCAAGTATTGCTTTATATGCTTTTGTAATGTTTTCTCACTCTCTGTAATGAAAAAAAAACATGAGAACGTGAAACGTCTGTGAGAAAACATGTTGATAGGTAATGATTAAATAGTTATAGGTAGGTACTTTGTAGGGATTCCCATTGTTATTGGAAAAATACGTTCACCAAAGTTTTTGAAATACGGACTTGTTGTTTCCGCTGGAGATGTATTATGTGCATAATTTATGGTTTAATATTTAGTCAAAATTGTACTCGTGACTCGTAGGTACATTTAGGTACTTCATCCATCCATTTATTTTAAAATTTATCAACGTCTTACAAACAGCCCGACAAAAGATTTTATACAACTTCGTGTTTCTTATTTGAAGTAAATAAATTTCAAACTGGATTCCTTAAACCTTGCCTCGGCTCAAAAGCTTTAAAATAACAAAAGAGGCAAAGATCTAAAGCGAAGCCTTGGGCATGGGCAGTGTACGGCAATACCAAGTCACAGCTTAAAATAGTATTTGAATGTTCTGAAAAGGAACCAGCAGCGTCACAGTGTTCTTAAAGCATTATAACTTGACTACATTTACCGTTTAATCAGAAAGAGGGAGAACATCTTTTATATTGAATGAAGAATTCCATCCAACAGTTGATCTTCAGTTTTGCTCTCAGCTGGTCATGTTTTAACGAGATAGGTAATAAAATAAAGTGGGTAGCTATATGTGCAGTACCTATCTACTGTCGGATGTATTCACAACATTTTATATAAATAATAAAATATGTGAATACGTTTTTTTATAAAAGTAAGTAAGTATAATATACTAGCATCTCTATTCTTGAGACAACTTTGTTGAATATTCTTCCTTATTTAATCCGAAAGAGTTTGTTTATTGTTATGGTTGGTTGATGAGCTATCGCTTATGATATAGGACATAGGCTATTTTTTATCCCAAGAATATGGGTGAAACCGAAAGGTACTTTAATAATGATAAATTGAATTTGACCTAAGTAATGACGTGTACAAAAATTATAATGGTAAAACATTGCTCCAATTTAATTAAATACTGCTATAAAATGGGGTAATAATAAACCCAGTAGCCCTTCTTGTTAAATGACTCGTGCTGAAATTAATAACCAACTTATAATCACATTTCCGTGGCTTAATTAGTTGGACAGAGTAGGTAGAGTAAACGCATTAAGGAACTCAATTTTTAACTTTTCAACACACTTTTGTTTCTTGGAAAAAGTTTCCATCATTTCAATTATTCAGCTCTACCACCCGAGTAGGTACATATTAATATAGGTTTATCTTATTTTACTTTTTTTTTAAATAATAAAACCTCTTAAAATTAAAATGGGACCACCTTGGTTATAATCTTGGCAAATATTTAGGTAGGTAGGTACTTACGTGAAAAATGTAACCTATATTTCATACGAAGAATATTGTTAAATTCCTTTCTAGTACGAATAAAACCGAGAGTTGAAAGCGTGTTCATCATATATTCAACACACCTACCCTTCTGCACCAAATCATAAATCAAATAAGAAAATACTATCTGCGTGACTACGTGTGATTTGCTTTAGGATTTATACTAAACGCAAATTTTAAGAAATTCTAACCTAAAATTAAAAGAAAAAATATTAATTTAATTAATAATTATTAAAATAAAGTTTCAATGGAACTTACTTGAGTTGTAATAAATATAGAGGATTATTTATAAGTCACATTTTTACCGAGATTTTATTTCGCGAGTTTCATAGTAAAACTTGTTTTAGGTAAAAATAATTAACTTAAAAATACCGGTCAAGTGCGAATTTGACTCAAAAACCGAGGCTAATTCCTATGTTATCTTTTCCTGTAACTTATAGGTATAGAACTGTTTTCTGGTCAATTTTAATTAATAACACGTTTTGGCCTGTCCCAAAGCTAGCCACTGCAGTGCTGCCCTGTCTCTCGCTTAGTCTATGTGTATGACCGTCACGCACATAAATACAATCGCGTTAACGTGTTTGGGCATAAAGGTATGGACTACTGTACAAATACTCCCTTTGTTCGTATCCAACCTGCTCTCCCCTACCAAATTTCATCTCAATCGGTTCAGTAGATTCGGAGCATATTAGCTGTGACAGACGGATGAACAGATAGACAGAGTGATCCTGATTTCGTGATGTGAACCTTAATTGTGTGTATTACGCTTCTTAAACTCATGATCCTTTCAGGTTTTTATACTATCTGCTTTTTGAAAGCCACCACTTTTGAAAGGTTACGTCTAAAAATTACAAGGCATTTTTCTAGCATTCATGATGTCCCAGTGGGAGATAGTTTTGGGCAACCATCCCTAAAGTGTTTCAGACGCGAAGCGAGAAATCGCGCCTGTTTTAATATAAGTTGCGAGGAATACGTGACAAGAATTCGATACTCTAAAGTAATCCAACGAATCATCCTGAAGTTGAAATGTACTCTAAAAGTAAAGCAGATGGTTCAATGAATTACATAATATCTACGTAACATTGTAATTTAATATCAACAATACCTGAACATTTAATTAGGTCAACCAGGCATTGAGTACAATACTATTCAAAATGGAAATATCCTATAATAAACAACCTTATTTGTAAATTAACTATTAGGTTATTACCAAATAATAATTATGCTGTTGACAATTTATATGGTAACACTTTTTTTCAAATCCTTTAAAATTGCAACTTTTATCGCTATAATATACCCGCATATACTTAGTTGAAATGTACGTATACAACGAAAGTACCCACCTAAACAATCCAACGTAACCTAAATACATTTAATGCTACAATAAACTTAACAAAAAGCCAACACAAGGAAGGAAACTAATATAGTATCATAAATCACAGCACGCAATCACGAAAAATCGCTGCGCTAATAGTCCTCCGTGTGAAAAGGCTTTAATTTCCGCGTCGTCTTGTCGTTTTGGTCATATCTTCATTACGGCTTGACGGCGTAACAGATTGCTGCGGGCATTGTACTCAGAATGAACCTAGATTTAATATGAGCACGTTGTATGAATACTTCTTCTAGAGCGCATCGCATTTGCATGATTAAAAAAAAAATAATTTTGAATGTGTAGAGAATATTCCAAGTAGGTTGATAGCTAGTCAAGTGTGAATATTAGGGAGCAGTGAGGATTCCAATTTTCACTATAGTTATAAGAACATGACATCACCTTTTATTTTTCAAGCATTCACACATTGGACATAAGCAAATATATTCCTCCGAGTCTTTTGCGAGGGATTCTTTATTGATTTTAAAATAATGAACCATAAAAATACAACTTTATATTAGCAAATGATCTTGATCCCTTACCTTAATTGCAATGTTGATCAAGTAGTTGTAGTTCAATAGATATAATTACCATTAAAAAAAATTGCAGTCGTCAAAACAGTAAGTAGGTGCCTTTTTTATGCGTATATTTTATGAAATAAAAATATAAAACAAAGTTCCATAAAGGTGTTTTTTTGTTAATTCAATACCCGTCTCGCTCTCAAATATTGATCACTGACCGAGGATATTCAATATCATCGACAATATGGAATACCATTGAAAGAATTTAAATTAGTCGTGTAGTTAGTACCTCCTTATATAGGTATTTACGTCAATTTGGTAACTAACTTTTTTTTATGCCAATAGGTTGCCAAGCAGACAGGCGGGCCACCTGATAGTAAGTGGTAACCGCCGCCTATAGACATTTGCAATACCAGGGGGACTGCCGATGTGTTGCCGTCCTTAAAGTAAACATAGTAAGTATACTAACAGATTCAATTGCATAAATTTTCTGTTAGCTATACAAAACAAAATGAGAGCCAATTACCTTAATTGAGACTAGCACAACATAATCCCTACAAATGCACAAAACAGGATGAAATGGGCTAAAGTTAAGCGAGAAGCGACCACAGCTGGAGCGAAATAACAGTAAGTGTACACATACACATGTAATTGCGTTATGTAGTTAGAAACAAAACACAGTAAGTAGATTACTGACAACGTTATGCAATAATACTATGATATTACGACGTAGTCATATAAAGTTACAACTATTTCTCACGTTACTTTAATTAGTTAGGAAATAAATTAAAAAGTAGCGACTAAAAATGAAATACTTTTCGTCTTTAGATGAATCTTCAATACTGTGTATCTTTTCAACAGCCTGGAACATCACGTATCTCTTAATACTTTGCCTTCTCATCCTGATTATTAGAGTACTTAATTAAAGTAACATGAGAAAAAGAAAAGATCCAACTTATATATTTTTTAAATAAACCTGGAATGTGTTCAGTATTTCTTCAAACATAACTTTTCATTTTTCATGAATTGACATAGGAATTCCATTAGGCATTCTGTGGAATCACTTTTTATCGGAACATCCCACATCTCACCGAATAAAACGTCAGGAGGAATTCCAAACTATCCTCGAATCTTACCGTGATAGGAAGTGAAACCCTTGCGAGAAACATTTCTTTTTATTTTTTGTGGGTGGACATAAAGTGTTACACTTTGTACTTAATTCAAATTCTAGTTGAAAAAAATATTTAGTACATAAGTACTCTAGATAATTAACCACAGCCATTTAAATTATTATGTGTTTTAGATTTGTGTTTGATAATAATTTCAACATAATGATGTGGTTAAAGGTTCATTGATTTATATCCTACAATTTAATTTTGATATTATTAAACATACAAATTCATGACATAAAATATGACATAATATAACATACAAATTCATGACATAAAATATGACATATATCATGGAAAAAAATCTTTCTTTCATCTACTACAATTTCTGGACATTTATTTTTCGTGAATAAGTACCTACATAAAATTTTATTGAGTAAAATGGAAAGCCAACCAACAATAAAATTTTACGTCCAGTTTTCAGTATCGAAAAAAGATAGTGTTCAGTGAAATGTTTAAAAGCTTTAACACGTTTTTGCTTTATCGGATTTTAGTGCTAGTACTTTCAAGCTATAAAATCGTTCATTATTTTTGTTTGTTCTATATTATGTTACGCTCAAAGACCGAAAACGCATTGAGCGAAAAAATAGCTCAAAACGCGTTGTGGTTACAGTAAAACATCCACATGGTGAAATTCGTGTTATGCCTCTAATGAAAATGCTCACGACGCGTCGTGGCAATCACAGAAAGACCACATAGCGAAATTCATGACGTGGCTTACAAACTATTCGATCTCAACGCGTTGTGGCAATGAAGAAAAACCATGTAATTTAGGCACCAGTCTATATATTATTATGAATAATTATAGTTATGTATAGTGTACATACAATGTCATACTAGTATTGTGGTGAGAAAATAATTAAAATTATTAACGGTTATAAGCAATCTACATTAGTAGGTACAATATAACGTAAAAGGTATTTCGTTAAAAAACGCACCAAGATCAATTTTTCAAACTTTTTGTCCGTTCGACAAAAGTATAATTGGTTCTATTACCATTACAAAGGGTTCTCAAATTCCCATTTAATTGCTGTACGAAAAATATAACGAGGCTTATCTGTAGAAGGACTGCGTTAATTAAGCGGTAAAAATGAAATAATATGTACAAAATTCCTTTGAATGAAACACGATATTAATTATAACTTTAATTCACATTACACTATTTTAAGCAAATTACCACATAGTTTTAATAACCTGCCGCAACCTGCAATACTAAAAAAACCTTAGAAAATTTATTTGTTATAACCTTACTTTTTAAAATAAACATTTAATTTTCATCTTTTACAATCAAATACATTATTACAAACTACATAGAAGTCGAATACAATAGAAACGACCTACAATGTAGTATTTCAACAACTGTTATCGACTAATTATGAACATTCCAGCATTGTTAGAGCAGAAGTTTGTTCGAATTCAGGCATATTGGCTGTCCCATAAATTTCAAAGGATTATATCGACTCTTTCCTTCACAGAGACGTTTGGAAAACTTTCTTATTCCAATATTGGCTCATTGGAATTCAAAACTCGCATTCACAAGAATCGTGTTTCAGATAATTAGTTAAATTTGCGTTGAGTACGAAGAATATAAAATTTAAAAAATCGCACATAGGAAAGTGATGGTAATGGAATATATAAACTTTATGGTATTTGAAATAACTATTTGGGAGTATTTTTTGGCCAAAAAATAATGTTTGATTATCCTGATATTTTTTATTGAATTATGATATTTTTTAATCCTCCATTATGAAAATTATTACTGATTCTATTTTACCTATACTACCTTTCTTTCTTAGCGGAAGACTGATAATTTGACTTTTGATTTTAAATATTCACGAAAGATTCATTTCACGGACATTTTGATTTTATTATCAGTGACGAAATAAAAATTTGCTAATTTCGCTTTACCAATTATTGATTGATACTAAAGTTTTAGATCTGTCTGGTTTATTGATAGGTTTATAAATCAATGCGGAAGTAAAAGGATTATGCGTAACAACGCTGCCTCAAATGCCGCAGGCCTATGAAACTTCGAAGCCAGTACCGATCGCCGTTGTCCGTGACCTACAGTGTCATCAGTCTATTTGACAGAGTGTATTTCTGTGTACTTTGTGAACTGATTTATCATTTGACTGTGTCATTGATCACTGTTTCACGTAATAAATATGGATAGAGATTTTTTTATTTCACAGAGGTTGACAAATTAAAAAATACAATTATTATATAAGTTTTATTATAACCTGCCTACAATATTTACAACAAATATACAAACTACGTATTAAAAAAAAATCTCGAGGCGGCCGCTGCAGCTGATCAACAGCAAGGTTCCCCAGAAGGCTGGCAGTGTTCCCTCTTTGGATGGCCAAACTAACGCGTTAGCGGAAAAAACTCCCCGCCCCCCGGTTTTTTGCAATCTACTCTTCAATCAACCATATCGTTGATCGAAGAATCTACTCCACAAAAAGTAAAAGCATAAACGTTATTTTACTACATAAAAGAACACCATCAAATCTCACTGGTTCAGGACACGAGAGAATCACGGAACTTCGTTAAATGTCTTGAAAACAGGAAGAGCGTACTTATTGTACGCCCCGGTGACGACGACAAACATTTTCAAACAATTATGGCTTCAATTCAAACTATGCACATTCTCGTAGGTACAAATGTTACTAAATTTAGTGAAGTCACGATTTGATTTCTGAATAGGAGGAATACTGTGATGAAAATTTGATTATACGATATATATTACATACGATATATATTACATATATTACATATATATCGTATAATCAAATTAAATTATGTGTATCGGCAAATAGTATATTATATTAATTTATTGTAGTTTATATAGTATATTTAGGGATAAGATTTTGACATAATGTTATTAATATTGTATTGTAAGTATACTATTGAAAGATATTTTTATTTATTTGGTATTGTACACCCTTCTCTTATATATATTTCCTTATTATAACTCCTCTCCATCCAAAGGTTGCCTCATCTTCTAGAGATCACTTTTAGTGATAAGGCCGCCCATTGTGACTCTTTCATTGTTTAAGTTAATTTTTTTGTATACATTTTTTAATCTATGTGGTGTGACAATAAAGTATTATCTATCTATATTATATTATATTAATATAGGATTAGAGTTTATCCATTTTAATAGGTTTATCTATAAAATTAAATTACAATTAGTTAAAAAATGCTTTCACACAAGGTCAGACCCTTGGACGGGCCCTTGTGTGAAAGTAATTTTTTTTTTCAGTCCTAGTAATCATACTTACCTAGTTAATATTTGGTATAATTACAGAAGTGCTTCTGTATATATTTTAATATTACTATTTCGATACGTACTGTATAAGCCTTAATCAAAATAAAATTAATTGCCTAAGCATTAATGGCCTTAGGTAACAGAAATTATCAAAATAATTACTTTTACATTAATTTCACGCAGTATAAGAACCACTTTACTATAAATAATAAGGCAATTAGTAGGTACCAGGGAAAGGACCTATAACTTTTTATTTATTATACCTTCCGCAACTTTCGAAGTGATTTATTTCTCAAATACTTTATTTCCGCCATTCAGCTGCTGGCTTCATTTTTATGAGATATAAAAAAACAATGTTGGAAGGCGCGATGAGGATTGAATTGATTTGAGTCTCCTAGCTTAGTAGCTTAGGGTTAAATTATGTAGTCGTATTTTCATACTATGGCTAATGTTGTAGATTTATAGTAGCTATAATTGTAAAAAAAACTAAATGTTTATCTTACTTCAATTTGGGTGCCTATTTCCTAATTTTATTTTTGAATCCATTTATATTTGTTTTTCATATTAAAAACTACCTGTTGTAGATAATTTTATTTAAACTCGATACCATCCGAAATTCCGACTTTCCCGGCGCCTTTTCAAAATCTTTCATACAAACCTTTCCTGACCAAACCGGTCGAGCCGATCTCAAGTGATGAGCTTACATACATTCGGCAATAGATTTTTATTTATACATATAGAAAAACCCTAATAATATAGTACGTACTATTTATAAAGACATTGCTTTGTTAAATGGTACCTACAAGAAACCACCAAAATATTTTGTATATGAATAATAGCGGAAAGTCACGAAATAAATAAGTTAACCGTTCACACACTCTTAATACAAAAAGGCGTCTAAAAATAACTTATTTTACATGACCCACTTTGTCACACGCCAGATCGATATCGAAACAATTTCGGACCGTAACAGTAAGCAGCACACTGTTTATTAAATATGGAGAAAATATTTAGGTTTCCTTTCGGACCAAATTACCTATATATTCCTTTTGAACATCTAGACATTTAAATCGGCAAAGACAACCTATTGCATAATTCCAAACGTAGGTAAATTAAGAATATCAAGGACGGGAGTGGTGCGTGCCTTGTTGGTAAAAATATTTGACGTTTGTTTTTAAACAATAACTAAATTATGATAAAAGTTATTTTAATAAATAAAAACATTTTAATGTACCTACGTGGTGTTCAATGACAAATAATTTAACTTTAAAACGTTTTGGCTGATAAATTCCCATTACATAAATATTTATCCAATCTTCGTAACGTTTGACACTAGCCCCGAGATGCAAATTCTCTTTTTATGATTCAAAATTTTACTAATAGAGTTTATGGATTCTATTTCCGGTTAAAGTTTATTTTTATTAGGTAGTAACTACAAAACTAGAATTATTTAATGAAACTTTAAATAACATTTATTTTGTAATCGTCCAAGTACTTATTAGGTACATTATGTGAAAGTGATTTTCTCACATACCTATACTGCTGATTTTCGTATTTTTGGCTGAGGAATAAGCTGTAATAGATGATTACACCCAGACTCAGGACAAACAAACGTTACGTGTTTATGCATACAAATGTTTATTGAATCGAAATCGAATACACAACCAGCGGCGTGATAGGTGTTCTCTAAATGTAGAACTTATAATTTTGGCCCTAAAACGCTGTAACTGTGAGGTTTACTATACGTTATAATTTAAAACATTGATAAAAACTCGACATGATTACGGTCAATGTACGCGGGGATATGCGGCACTTTATTTTATTTAAGTTTCCATCATTCCGCAATTCCCAGTGTAATCCTTGTTACATTATCGTCTTTTGCGTCAAAGCTCCTTTAACTCTCGGCACCGTGTAACTTAAGTATACTGAGCAATAAGGTCTGAGTGTTCTGGGAACTTTACTTTAAAATATTGGCGTAGCCTTTGTCGTATGATATTTATAGAGGTAAGGTAGGTATACTACATTATTAGAAGAGTAGAAGAATAAGTGAATTCAGACATTAATTCAGAACAAAATTTTAAATGATTACATAGGATCATTAGTAGATCTTTTCTAAATATAAGACAAACATAAGATGAAACCCGGGGTGGAAGCTAGTAAACTATAATGTTTAACAATGTTTGTTAGCAATATAGTGCTTATCTATAGTAAATAATATTCTGTGCTTTGTAACATTTTTATTTTTATTTAAATTTAAATATAATCTGTTATATCCAAATATCCTTCTATCTATATAATTTGTATTTCTATAGCATTTTTTTTCTACTTCTAAAGTACAAAACTTGTATAGGTACACCCTCCGCCTGGTGCAACGGATGCTTACAACACCTAATAAAACCACTAGTAAATAACCAAACAGAAAATGTTTTTAGAAAAAGTTTATGTCTGACAAATATTTCATCGATTGAACCCACTTAATAATATAAGGAAAGAAAAGATTAATCTTGACGACGGTCAAAAGGTCTGCTTATATACGCTTCCCAACCTCTTCATAACCTTACACATATAAAAGCAATCCCTTGAATAAAATTATTATATATTTCTAAACGACTCAGAATAATATTTCACTCAAGACTCAAGATTCATATACTAAAAACAACGCAGATTTTATAGTTTTATTGCTCTTTAAAAAAACGAAATTATGCATATGATCAGGGATCAATGGAGTGGATTATTTACGTGTAAAACGAAATTTACCTGTAACAAATTGTTTTTACATAATAATTTAGGTAATAATAAATCAAGATTTTTTTTTGGTACTTATATTATAATAGTAGTTTATGATACTGTTGCATAATAGGGGTTATTAAATACGAGTGTGAGTTTAAGTACCGAGCCGTAGGCAAGGTTCTTAATAGTAGTACGTAGTATATTATTTATTCTTTGTTAATAGTATCACACGAGTTTTTAATACCTAATTATGTGCAGTATCATACAGTACTTTATCTAAACTCATCTATAATGTAATTTAAAGGTAAAAATCGATAATATTTTGTCATAGGTTTTCATGACTTACGGGTGTCGATTATTCGTCATTTCGATTGCCACCTCCACAATTTCAGATCAAAGTTTAGTTCACTTTAGTATCACTGCTATTATTCTGTCATTTTTGAACAAAAATCAATAAAATAAACAAACATTAATCATCATGGCGCCCAAATCTGTGTAGGGAAAAACTCCTAAGTTGAGATCTCTACCGCATACGCAACCACAGACAAAGTAAAGTTTCATCTAAAATTGAAATGATACAGATTGATTCCTAATTGTTTAGTCCTGATGTCTGGCCACATACAATGTTTTTTCCTTTATTATTTCGTTTGACAAGTTGACTGACAGTAATTGAAGTATTAAAACCCAAAAATCATTATAAGTAGCCAGACATGTCCAAATACATGTACTTTATAGAAAAAAAGTTATTTTATCTACTCTCATATCGTAATGTTCTTATTATGAAATCAAAATCAGTACTTTAATGACCCACTTTATGCACACCCTTGTATAATGAAATTAAAAAATTATATTATAGCACAGTTTTCTTCCCAAGATAATGCTATAAAATAACTTTTTTTCATTAAAGTACAAGTATTTGGACATGTCTGGCCACTTATAATGTTTTTTTGGTTTTAATACTTCAATTACTGTCAGTCAACTTGTCAAACGAAATAATAAAGAAAAAAACATTTTAAGTGGCCAGACATGACTAAACAATTAAACGTAGAATTATATTCTCTTTGTAAACAATTAGGAATCAATCAGTATCAATT
Organism: Tethea ocularis; assembly: GCA_963555595.1. Classification (NCBI taxonomy): domain Eukaryota; kingdom Metazoa; phylum Arthropoda; class Insecta; order Lepidoptera; family Drepanidae; genus Tethea; species Tethea ocularis. The sequence continues at coordinate 4,948,917 of OY741971.1, read as the reverse complement.
CAATTTTAGATGCAAATTTACTCTGTGGTCGCGTATGCGGTAGGGAGTTTTTCCCAACACGGATTTGGGCGCCATGATGAATGTTTGTTTATTTTATTGATTTTTTTGCATACATATTTTATTTTGGCCAAAAATGATAGTAAAATAGTAGTGATACTAAGGTGAAATAAACTTGGATCTGAAATTGTGGAGGCGGCAATGGAAATGACGAATAATCGATACCCGGAGTCATGAAAACCTATGAAAAATATTATCGATTTTTTACCTTTAAATTACATTATTGGATGAGTTTAGATAAAGTACTGTATGATACTGCACATAATTAGGTATTAAAAACTCGTGTGATACTATTAAGAACCTCGCCTACGGCTCGGTACTTAAACTCACACTCGTGTTTAATAACCCCTATTATGCAACAGTATCATAAACTACTATTATAGCATTATCTTGGGAAGACAACTGTACTATAATATAATTTTTTAATTTCATTATACACGGGTGTGCCTAAAGTGGTGGGTATGAGAGTAGATCAATATATTTATCTACTCTCATATCGTAATGTACTTATTATGAAATCAAAATCAGTACTATAATGACCCACTTTAGGCACACCCGTGTATAATGATTCATTATAGTACAGTTGTGTTCCCAAGATAATGCTATAAAATAACTTATTTTCTATTAAAGTACACTTTGGACCTATCAACAACAAGGTAGCTTTACTTACCCACAAAGTTTTAAACAAGCAAAGCCTTAATTAATAAGCTCTTAATTTCAACGTCTACCATAACACTAAAGCCTTCATAATATCTTAACTCTGGCAACCAAGTCAACAATCAAGTTAAAGCTCTAATTTCATTTAACACTGCTTCACTGCCAACAAAAACACCTGACCCAGATATGGGGCTAGTACATTATTCACTGTACCCGGTTGCCCACAGACAGTATATTATTATCATCCATACATATTCAACATTACAGTCAAGTGACTTGATTGTTATTTTAGTAGTGGTATTTATGAATTTGAACATGTTTTGTTATCCCTGGATCTGATGAAACAAATAATAAAATATTTTATTGGTGTCATAGGTATGTAGGTACCTATTTGTTAACGAAATAAAATAATACATGTAAGTATTAGTAGTATATTTTATTTCATAAATGGAAATAATTTTTTTATTCATTTTATACTAGAGTAGCAGTGGCGAAGGTTCCATACAAGCCAATTCCCATCGGTTTACCTTTTAGGAATCCCAGTCCCACATTTTCATAATTTCATAGCCACTTTTTTCATGCTTAAAATACACTGTAATTATAAAATTACAGGTGTTTTTTGAAAGGCTTACCCTCGCCATAATTTCACCCCTTGCCACTGAAGCGTAGTATATTGAAATTTACTATATCTATTGTGGCGAATGCAACCTGCTTTTCTACTTTATCTTTAGGGTTCTGTATCCAATGGGTGCTGACGGAAATAATTTTATATAATAAAGTATGATTACAACAAATATAAACCATATAGATGCAAATTACTTAAAAATAGGTTATATTATTATGGGAGAGACAAACATCCCAAGACTGAATCATAATATTTAAATATTTCTAGTAATCAATAAAAATAGTGTGATTGTTTTTTTTTTACAAATAAATTTCAGTATTTTGCTACATCACAGCAATGCAAACTCTATCCAGAGTGAGGTCAAATCGATGAAATCCCAGTAGCTCGGTTAACCGCTGGAGTTACCTCCTAACTAGACACCCGACATGCAATTATATCTAATCTTTACCTATATGGTACGAACGTAAAAGCATACCTAGTGTGGTGTTCATAATAAATATACCAGAGTCTGAATCGAATAGACTTTATTAAGCAAAAACTGATGTATGAATGACAGTATGTTTTTATACAAGAATATGGCTTTACCACATTCTCCCCTATTAGTTTTGAACGTAGTCCCTCAAGTACTCTGGGCTACGGTGGGTTCGTTCGGAACGTCGAAGGCTCGGTTCGGCGGGCTGTGCAGACTGTTCCAGATTTGGTTCCTGGTCAGGTGGAGTATTTGATGACACTGGTTCACTGTCATTTTCATCGTCAGAATCTTCAATGCTTGCATTCGGTGCTCCGGCAGGGGCTAAGTGTTGATTCGAAACCACCGTCTCTCTACCGTTCGATAGTCTCACCCGTGAATATTGGAGATTTGGTTCAATCATTTGTACTTCCTCAACTATAGGATCATACTTTGAATTACGAACATAGTTTCGCATTAATACTGGACCTGGAATTGTAAGCCATGTTGGTAATGATTGTCCGTTTGATGATCTTCTAGAATGGGAAAACATCCTTTCATGTGGAGTACAATTAGTTGCGGTACATAAAAGAGATCTTATGGAATGAAGCGCTGGAGCTAATACCTGTTCCCATTTATCCGGGGGTAAATTCTGAGTTCTTAAAGCCAATTGAATAGTTCTCCATATTATACCATTATATCTTTCAGTTTGTCCATTGCCTTGAGGGTTATATGGGGTTGTATAACTAGTCGCTATTCCCATGTTATGAAGGAAATGTTTTATTTCTTCCGAAAAAAATGAGGATCCTCGATCTGAATGTATATATGATGGCATACCAAATATAGCAAATAGCTCAGTTAATTTTTTCTTTACTGTCAGTGTAGTCAAGTCAGAACATGGAAAAACAAATGGAAATCTGGAGTATTCGTCTACGATCGTAAGCATATAGCGATTGCCACTGCTAGTTGGTAGAGGTCCCTTAAAGTCCATAGAAATTCTTTCGAAAGGGCTTGTAGCTTTTATGAGTTTACCTTGATATCGATAGAATCTTGGTTTAATTTCAGCACAAATAGTGCATGCAGCTGTAACTCTTCTTACGTCTTCAATTGAATATGGTAGATTTTTGGATTTAATCCAATGAAACATTCTGGTGATTCCAGGATGACATAGAATTTTGTGAAGTTCTGGTAGGGTATTTGTAGTATTCAGTGAAGCAACTATATTAACTCTGGATAAGGCATCGGCAACTGCATTTTCTCTACCAGGACGATAAGTAATATCAAAGCAATAATTCGATAGTTCTAGACGCCATCTTTGGATTTTATCATTTTTTATTTTAGAGGAATGAGTCTGATTAAACATAAATGAAACTGATTTTTGATCTGTAATCAGTCGAAATTGTCTTCCTAAAAGAAATTGTCTCCATTTTCTTAAACATTCGACTATCGCTGCAGCTTCTTTTTCAATTGCAGGATGATTCTTTTCACTACTTGAAAGAGTTCTCGAGAAGAAAGCTACTGGTCTTCCATCTTGTGATAGCGTTCCAGCTATGGCATAATCTGAAGCATCTGTTTCTACAGTAAAAGGGATATTGTCATCAATAGCATTAACAGCCGATTTCGCTACTTCATCTTTCAAGCTATTGAATATTTTTTTGATGTTTTGATTCAAAGGAAATGTTTCAATTGATGTTAGTGGTCGTATTTTCTCTGAGAATTTCGGTATCCATTTTGAATAATGTGCTAGTAATCCTAAAGCGCGTCGAAGTGATGCTGAGTCTGAAGGAGCGGGTAACTCTAAGAGAGGTCGTAATCGGTCAGGATCTGGTTTAATTACTCCTTTGCTAATATTGTATCCAAGAATGTTAATTTCATATTTGGAGAATTCACTTTTCTCTACGTTTAGTGTGAGATTATACCGTTTTGTGACTGAAAGAAATTCCTGCAGCTTTTTATCATGATCTGCCTGATTGATCCCGCAAATGGTTATGTCATCTAGATATCCATAAACTTCTCTTAGTTTTTCTTTTTTAATTATGTCATTGATGGCTCGTTGAAATGCAGCGACCCCGTTGGTAACTCCAAACGGTATCCTGCAAAATTGATAAAGATTTCCTTCAGCTTCAAATGCTGTATAAGATTTTTCTGTCTCTTTGATAGGAATCTGATGATATGCACTTTTTAGATCAATTTTGCTAAATATACTGTATTTAGATACCTTTGCGACGACATCTTCGATCCGTGGAAGCGGATAGGCATCAAGTTGAGTGAATCTATTAATAGTTTGCGAATAATCTATACACATTCTTTTCTTGTGATTTTCGTTCGTTGTTATTAGGACTTGTGCCCTCCAAGGTGAGTAGCTATGTTCAATTATACCATCGGCTAACAACTTCTTTATTTCATTGCTTATAAACTGCAGATCGTTTTCAGAAAATCTTCGTGATCTGACAGCTATTGGTCTACAATTTGGCAATATATTAGGAAATAATGTTACAGGTTCAATTTTGGCTTCTGTTAACGCATATAGTTTTAATGGCGCTCGGTCACCACCAAAATACAATTCTAATGTCTTATGTTTGGCAATGACATCGTGTCCAAGTATAACGTCAGCGCATAATCCTTTCATGACTAACAAGTCGAGTTTAAGGTTTTGCTTTTGGATTTCTATTTCGAGTCTACATTTTCCATCAACTTCGGATACTAAATGGGAAGCTGCCATATTGACTTGTTGTTTAAAAGGAAATATTTGTAGATTGAATTTGTCTACAAGGTTACTGTTTATAAAACTTGCTGTGCTTCCTGTATCAATGAGTGCCTTAGCTGGTATTCTATTATTTATTAATATAGGTGTAATCGCTTTGCTAAGATCAGTTGAGGCAGCAACAAGGCATCCTAAACTCTGTGGTGATTCTTGTATGTCTGATTCTGGAGTGATTGTATTCAGTTTTTGTGATTTACTATTGCATACTTTCGCAAAATGTCCACGTTTTCCACAGGTAATACATATTGAATCAAAAGCAGGACAAAGTCTACGAGGGTGTCGTTTATTACCACAGAAATAACAGGAATCGTACTTAGGTATTTCTCGATTAGATCGCAGCTACCACAGCTGCGTTAAATAATGTACTGCCCGTAGCTTGGTTTTGATAACTTTCATTGTGTGTTTGAGCCATCTCTAGTGAACGTGCTTGTTGATAGGCCGAATCAAGAGTAAGTATGCTATTTTCCAGTAATCTTTGACGTGTGGCTGTTGACATGATACCAGTTATGAAGGCATCTCTTGTATATTCGCTTTCATTTAGTTCAGCAGACACTTCTTTAAAATAACAGTCCTTGGCTAATAATTTCAATGCTTGAAGATAGTTATCAATTGACTCACCGGGTTGTTGTTGTCTTTTAGAAAGTTTGTACCTTGCATAAATTTCATTTGGCGTTTTTAAAAATAATTCTTCTAACCTTTTAATTGCGGTAGTATAATCATCACAGTCTTTTATATATCTGAATACTGTTGACGATAAATAATTTACAAGAATTTTCAATTTTGTATCTTCATGAATTGGATCGTCTTTTGTTGAAATGGAAGTCAGAAAATTTTCGAATGTTGTCTTCCAATGTATCCATTTGGCGGAATGATCCGTGTTTGAGGACGGGTCTGCATCGTATCGTTCTGGTCGTAAATATTTATTCATTTTAATAATTTTGCTTAATAAATTGTGGTGTTCATAATAAATATACCAGAGTCTGAATCGAATAGACTTTATTAAGCAAAAACTGATGTATGAATGACAGTATGTTTTTATACAAGAATATGGCTTTACCACACCTAGTTTCATTTCTAAATTTACTATCATCTGGAAAGTATTGTTTGCTCCGATAATATTGAGTGTCTAGATTTTGTGTTTGAAAATATTTTTGTGTAATTTGACTTACCCGTGTGGCCTTAGATGGTAGATATATTCTTTATTTCCAAGAACAATATTTTTCTTCAAAATTGAAATCTGTAACTGCACTGGCATAATATTATTTTTATTTCACAAGATGAATGTTTTTGCTACGAGAAAATATTTTTGTTGAAAACAGATTGTGTTCAGGTGTGTTTGTTATGCAATAGTGCTGGGTATTCGTCTTATAATATAATTCGAGTCATGCTTTTTATCTAGTTTAATTTAGATTGTAATTTATTCAATAATTCAAAAAAGATATACTTAATAATATTTTTTATTTTACTTTAATTCAATCAAAATTTTGTAGCCTTCATAATCATTGTTTTTAGATTTTTTTTTAATTAAATATATAGTTATATACGTAATGCGCATCATATGGTTTCACTAAACCTACTAAATAACCGATTTCAAAAATAAAAGATCGTCTAAATGCTTCTGTAAGGCTTGAAACATTGACGCCAACGGTGTTGCCACGCCACAGTATCTGGCTGAAAAAGTCCCTGACTCTAAAGTTTGGTGAGGTCAAGAACAATTGTCAGACTTCTACGGTGTATATAGTGTCTTAATTGGTTTTTTACTTTATATAATTAAAATTGTAAGTATTGAAAATTATTAAATAAAATTACTGCTATTATATTAGGGTATTAATTTGATCGTCTAGTGTAACAAAAAAAAATACATATTAATATCCATAAATACTAACGCATTATTTAGATTAAACATCCACCAAATGGGATCTACATGTATACTGCTGACATTATCCAATAAAGAAACTTTCACGAAGATTAATAGAGCAACAACCTACCCCATGTCCAAATATTAACCTGCCGAACTAAAATGTTTGATCACGGTCATCGGACCCTGAATAAAATGTACCTACTTGTCTCAAAATGTCTATTATATATCTCAGACAGATTTTTTTGATGTTCACGATAAGTGGTTCTGATTTTATCGATACGTTTTATCGACATATCGATATGGGTCATACAAGACCTAGCTATTTGTAGTTTTAAAAAACCAGATTCGAGATTTTCAAATAAAAAGCTTTAGTTAATAAATAGTGTACATTAACAAAGTCATGTACATTTTAAGTAAGCACGTTGAATGTAATATTACAAAGGGTTGATTCTTAATATAATTAAGTATAACCTAACTATAATCAATGTCAGTAAGTATCCTCAATAGCTTTATAAATAACCAACCTACTACAAACTACTTATTAATTATTTATTCTATAATATACAATTATTTACAACAAATATACAAACTACCTATATATATAAAAAAAATCCTCAAGGCGGCCGCTGCTGTCAATCAACGGCAAGATTCCCAGAAGGCTGGCAGCGTTCCCTCTTTGTATGGCCAAGCTAACACGTTGGCGGAAAAAGCTCCCCGCCCGCCGGTCCCCTGTGACCTCAATTAATTTTGAAGATAATGTTCGAGAAAATCGGCGAGACTCGGACCCCCAAGGACCCATGGTCTCGACCGCAAAAGGCAAAAATAAATAATTTTGGCCAATAGAAGCGTATTTTTTGGATTTGGAATTTTCCGCACCAACCGCAGCCGCTCCTGCAACTCTACATGTCGCTGGCAAGTGAGATGGCGCAAGTGTATCAACACATGTGGCATCCCACACCAACGACTTACCGACACTCCATGGGATCAAAGAAATTAATTATAATTAAACTCTTCTCCCGGGAGCAGAATAATAAAAATGCTGGCGGCATTGCCTCTCTGTATTCAAATTTAAGATTTTTGTACTTATAGGTATAAACTGGCCAAGAACGCGTTTGGGTAAGTAAACGTAAACATAATTATTTTAGTAAATATACAACTTTTAAATACTACAAATGTAAATTTTCAAGATGAAAGAAATACACTTTATACATTATGTACCTATTTCGCTATATTGCTATACTGAAGTCAAATATCTTTCGTGATATTATTTAAACATTATTTTTATCCAAATCCTTTTATCTCCCTACGTATTTTGTTTTTTTTTTTAAGTTTATTGACAACACTTCCCTTACCAAATACTTTAGTGGCTTCTGTCACGTTATAAAAGATAGCACGCTATTCGGCAACCAGATATATCCCTTTGCGTGACAGATAATTAAAAGGAACCGTAAATGACATACCTATTTAAAAGAAAATCGTGGTAAGAAACCGCCGTAGGCCCATTTCAACAGTGTCCGTGTCTGTCAGTGCCAACTAAGTGCTGGTACGATTCTCATCGTTCAACCTCATAATCATTAGGTAGTATATTTTGTAAATGTGTTTAAAATAAGATTTTAATTGTCCTTATAAATAATAACATCAGATTTATACACTCTGGGTAAATCAAATAAAAACAAAGCTTCTTGAGAAAGTGATGATATTTTCCTTTTGTTACTTCTTGACACGGCTTCCTCAAAGAAGTAAAATAAACAATAAAGATACATCTCATACATACACACATTCTCAACACACACACACCCCCACCCTCACTCACACACATATCCCTTTCTCTTCTACATAAATATATCCGCAAAGGTTTTTGACTTTTCACAATATAAGTAGGTACCTACACACTGCTCATCGGACACATGCTGATTTACTTAATAGAGGAAATTGTAAATCTTTAATTGGCCGTAAGATCTACATTTAATAAGAAAATTGTATTTTACTTTTAAAAGCTGTGGATTTTGTAATAAATAAATAAACAAAAATATAACATTTCAACCAACAAATAGTTAATTGTGCTGATGCTTTCAGCTAATATATTCCGTAAACTTTGAGCTACTAAGCTGATGTTACAGGTAAACATGGAAGTAAGCATGAAACTTTGTTTCGGGTAGCTGTGAAAAGGGCCAGATGAACTTTCATTTAAGTGACTGTCGGAAAATTCCAAAAGTCGGCTACGAGCTTATTATGTAACTAATGATAGTACGATACGTTTAGTTTAGATTAATGGCCTGTTTTATACGATAGACTATTCTTTATAAATTGTGTTGTTTTCTCGTTGACTTTAGGGACCATATTAAGGACAATATCTTGATAATGCCTGAAATATGGCGATATAAAACTGATTTGCAATATAGCGGTTGGTTTTGAAAAAATAGCCAATAGGTTACCTATTTAATACGGCGTTATTAGATACGTCTAATGATTTTTACATAAACTTGTATAAACTCAAGTAGTTTTATTAGGCAGCATGTCAATCATGTCAATTGCCCGGGCTCGTGAAAGAAATGATTTAAAATCTAGGTATTGTATTACTAGACTTGCTTACATAGTCGCACGTAAAATAGGGATAGGAGTTCTTATATACCCATTATATCTTGTACATTTGTAGATAAATAATTTTCTAACAGCGATCGTTCCCAAGTAAACCGTACAGTTTTCATAAAAGCTCGAATTATCCGAATGAAAGCTCTGTCAACAGTCCGTGTTGCGACGATGTTTATTTGTCCGTGTAAATTTACACAGGATGAGTAATAAGGCAAAGGTTTTGTATAAAAGAATAAATTCAGCCGGAAAACGGTAGGATTTATGAAAGAATACTTTATATTTCGGTCTGATATTTTCATGTATTACATTGATTTGAAAAAACAAATCCCAATGAAAGGTTACGAGGAACATCTGGTCCTCGTATACAACATTGTGCTGGTTATATCTGTAGGTATTTACATTATAACCTACGGAAGACTTCCATTGAGGCTAGTGAAATTACGATAGGATAATTATTTGTTTTTTTTTACTACTAAGGCAGCAAACAAGCATACGGCCCACCTTATGGTAAGTGGTTACCGTAGCCTATGAACGCTCGAGCGCGACTCGCGCGTTGCCGACTCTGCAAAAATCTCTTCACACCCTTCTTGAAGAACCCCATGCTGTAGTCTCTTGGGAAAACCACGGCGGGCATCTCATTCCACAACATGAGCGTCCGCTCCTTTGGAATCGCACAGTACGAGACCATTTAGGTTCCAGTGTGTGAGGATGGACTCCCCGCCGATGGCGAGAGGTGCGATGGTAAAAGGTAGCCGTGGGCATCATATCAAACAATTCTTCAGAACACTGTCCATTGTACAAGCGGTAGAACACACATAAGGAGCCAAATTCTATCCTCAGACTAAGGGGTTCCAGGCCGCTTGTGAGCACCGGATCGTCGACAATTTTGTGTGGATAACTTTTATTTTTAATAGGCATTTTATTTAATTACTAGCTTTCCAACCCGCGGATTCACCTGTAATGCCCTATTTTACCCCTTTAGGAATTTAATTTAAAAAAATCCTTTCTTAGCTGGACAAAGTGTGAATTAAGTGAGTGTTATTAGTGTAATGTGTAGGTACATAATCGTGTCAATCTATTTTGGTTTGCGAAAAGCAACCGAGAAATCAACTAAAAGCAGAAATTGGAGGTAAGTGAATGTTTAATTTAAAACATTCAACAATTTAATAAAAAAATATATGCCAGCGAGTATTTTTGAAAGCCATTTACGACATAAACGTTGTAGTAGATACATACTTACATGTACGTAGTAAAACCGATAACAAGAAGGTATAAATTAAATTACATTATATACCTACCTTCATTAAATGTTGCGAACCTTTCACAAAAACACATAATGGTTTTGGGATGAAAAACTGCCGAAAGTGATGCGCAAGGGTCAAGGAAATATAAAGCCCATCTAAACATTCGCTTGAATTGTTCTCTGTCTTGGCATAAGACAAAACAACATCGTCTTTCACATAGGTACTTGTTGAAGCTACGTATCTTCATCTCCTACATACGTACCGTAGTGTCTCAAGTCGAAAGTCTTCGACCAGTGTGTGTTGCCCGTGATTGCTTATGGAGCAGAAAGGTGTTCGCTTAGGATGGGCCTCACGGTTTACGTTATTTAATTTCTCAAATGGCAAGCAAATTGTCTCAAGTCAAACATCTGAAACTGCTGCATCTATGATGATAGTAAGGTACCACGATGGCCTGTATTGTTAAGGGGTGTACGATAGCTTAGTAGTTCAACAAAATAACAGTAGATGACTCTTTTGTGGTAATATTAAGCGCCATCTATGAAGTTAACAGAAAAGTTACATTTATAACACCCTTAGGTGCTATCACCTACCGCGCCGAGTTTCTGGGATAGATCCCTCCCTGGGCATATTAGGTATTTGTACCTAGTATTATTAACTTTTAACTGGACCTAAATTGAATTGTTTTTACTTCTTTGACACCCTTTCAAATTACACAATAAGAGTTGGTACTTAATACGGCCCATGGATTAACATTCTTTTGTCTGAAAAACATGACAGTTTTATTGTTATCTGATTTTTCATCAAGGATTCCTTTTGTATGTATATTTTCCTATGTATGTAAACGATATAGTAACATTAGATTTACTACATATTGGAGGCAATCCATTTTATTTTGGATTACCTCTGATGGTCAGATGTCAAATGGACATTGTGTGTTAGATACATCCCGATATTATCGGTTAGTACATAAAGAAATAAATAAAAATATCATCAAATTAACTTTTAGCGAAAACGAAACCTCATATTTTGGTAATATATATATTTGATATTTTCTATGGAACACGTACCACTCTAACAGTTTCAGATTATTAAAGTTGTTACATCGTTATTTTACGAAAAAAAAATTTAGTAGGTAGGTTAACCAATTACTATAAAGGTGGGTTTATTTATATGCTGAATCCAAAAATTATTTTTCAAATTGAGTTTCATGCACTGTTTGAATATCTCTCAAAATGTGTCATTGACCGAAAATATACATATCTAAATATATGAAAAAGGAAAACATAACTGACAAACCTATCATCGCACAGCTCAAACCACTGAAAACTTGTTATCCGCTAACAATAAATTTATTTAAACTAAGCCCCTAAGGGGGTAAAATAAGGTATCACTGGTGAACCCGCGAAGACGTCCACTGCTGGACAAAGGCCTCCCCCAAGGTTCTCCACGATGGCCGGTCTTGCGCTAACCGCATCCAGCGGTTTCCTGCTACCCTAACAAGATCGTCGGTCCACCTTGTGGGGGGCCTGCCCACGCTGCGTCTTCCGGTTCGTGGTCGCCACTCGAGAACCTTTCTGCCCCAGCGGCTGTCGGTTCTACGATCGAGCGATGTACCCCGTCTACTGCCACTTAAGTTTGGCAATTCTTCGGGCTTTCTGTTACTTTGGTTTGATAAATAATTGTCGATAATATATAATACTTCAATTTAAGTCTCATTTTATGAACAATTTTAATTGCAGGTATCTGGGAAGAAGAGGATCCAGGTAAGTTGGTTTTAAATTTGATTGAACGAGTAGGTAAATTAGAAACAAGTAAATTATTTTTATGGAATTTATTTCATCATCAATTTCAAACTACACCTTCAAAATTACAATTGATTATAACTACTATATAAGCTATAATTTTACCTAACTTCTGATCCGGACCTACGACGCTTTTTAAAATCATAATTTTGACACTTTTCCAAAACTTCCAAATATAAGATTTGTTTTCCATTATCGTATCTAATTCTACATTCCATTATGCGTTTACTACGTAATCATTACAAGGAAGTATACACATGAGTAGCAAAACATTATGTTTTTAATATAATGGTTAGATACATACCCACATATTTTCAAAATCGTTGATGTGACTCATGTATTTACAACCCCCATCTTAATATATTTTAAGAAATACATATTAAATACTATTTTTAAAATTAGTTGCACGCTTGCTCAAGCTGCTCTGCGGTGGTTTTAGTATATTACGTACGTATTAAAATTATCTCACATACAATACATTGAAATTCGCTCGTTCGTACACACCTACACAGTAACTCTATTGAAACACTTAATTAACAAAATAAATCTGTTCAAACGTAATTTTAAGTCTCAAACAACGTATAATTAATTAGCTTTTCAAAATATCAGGTACAAATCAATCGAAATTAAGTCTAAGGTAACTGAATAATCCAGAGGAAGAATACATTGAGATCGTGTTGTTACTTATCAACTTAATTAGTAAACAAACTGGATTTTAAGTAATGTTACATTATTATAATAAATACATTGAACTTATCGTATAATACACAACATTTTTTTGGCTTTTACAGTTAGTATTTAACACAAAAATCACAGAAATAATTGTTGAAAATATAGCTGCTACACCATTCATTTATAACATCTTGGTAGGTACTATGATTAAATATCGTTGTAACATAATATTGTTTGTTATTACCGCGTATATTATTATGAATGGCAACTAATCTAGTTTAACGCATACAGGGCCCCATCTTACCATCCCACTAATCCTACTTAATTCTAATATAACAAAAAATATAAATAAATACACTGTGAATGTTACTTAACATGTGCAATTTTTCATCTATGATCTTAATGTATTATGTGCCATATTATATTTGGGGTTAGCTTACTTTTACCTACATCGAAAGGAAATGTTTTAATTTCCATCTGCTACTGTATGAAAAGCTATATCAAAAATTGTTTTTATTTCATTTAATATTATTTTCAAATTGGCCATTTTTTTATAAGAACTCTATTGCTCTCAATTCAACAAAATATATGTTGTAAAATATCAATTTTGCCAAATTCATTTATTTCAAACGGCCCACTGAAAGCCTTATTTGACACGCAGATAAGTGTAAATTCAAGTACGTACAGACTGATAGGCAAAAGTCTACTTTGCGTACAATTTTGTACTAAAATCGATAGAATATCGTGACGGCCTCATTCACGTATCATGACTTCATGAGTCACCGTCCTAAAACCCCGCCTAAGCTCGACTCTATATCAAAAGCGATAAAGTTCAATCTACATAGCGCAGTCCGTAGTCTATGACGCTTGTGTTCATGTACAAAATACGTTTGCTATTTAAATATACCTCCATTAGCAATTCGATTTTGTTTTTGACCTTGTTTACATTATTATTTACGTGAGCTATTTTATTTACGCGCTTTGTATCAGATATTTATGTAGTAAGTCAGAACGCTCTCATTATTTTATAATTGTTTAATTTACTGCATCACCTGCCTTCATGGAAAAATCAGTGTCTTTAAAATCATCATCGATTCAATTTTATTAATATTGTTGGTAACTTATAGTACAACCAATGATAATGCTGTAACCATTATCACTATTTCTTAGGCCATGAGATATAATAATTATGTACAATAATAACATAAGGTCAGTAGCGTGATAAGTAAAATATCATATTATTAATTAAAACTAACAGGCGCGACTGCAAAACAAATTATCACCACCCATCAAATAATTATCGACGTTTACGTCAATCCGTACCAAACAAACTATCGAGATATATGATTATACTGATACAAAATGAGTAATACCAAGCATAATAGAGTTCAAAACAGTACATATTTCGATACACACAGATTACGATTAGTGAAAAATGATTAATATGCGAATAAATAATACATATTCTTTTATACAGATTGCTGCAGTATTGCGACTAGCATAGACATTAAGATAATGCTAATGAGCATTAATAAAAAACATTATAGGCCAGATAGTTATTTCTGACCATATCCTTACTCTTTGGTATCATTAGCTGGTTTCACCTAAAGCTATACAATTATTACAACTCCGTGGCCAATTGTGCTTCATATCGCGAACAAAATATAATACACCTTCATCACTGTACGGACACCTACGTCATGTCGTAACCGACCTTTTGAAGCGACAAATCATCGCTAAGCAATCCTCAATAACAAAACCCATAAGAAATTCAAAAGGGGCTGTTCAAAGTAGGACGGCTGGCAGAGGTGTGGACAATGCCATGTGTTCCGCACCTCTTACTGGAAGTCTCTGAGCTGTGACGTAGTGTCTCATCAAGGTTGGAACATTAGGAAAAGCTGTCGCTGCTCCGCCCAAAGTATATCCTTCTGAGCCACGGCATATACGCATGTGCATAAAACCACGTGTTGACCTGTTGACAAACCATGTTCTAGATTAAAGAAAGTTAATTATAAGTTACTTGTAGGATGAAAATGAGCTGTGTCATACTGGCCTACATTTTGTAAATTTATTTTAATGAGGATGTTACTAAATTAGACGATAATTTTTGTTTAGTGGAGATCAAGATAAATAAGCTTTGTTAACAATTAAGGGTCTAAGAAGATAAAGACACTTCTGAAGGCATTAAGATTGTAAATAGTTTATTCACTTACTTCAAACTGAGCGAGTAGTCGTGTTTTGCTGATTCACTGTTCCTAACCAAAAAGGCACCTTCATCGGCATCTCTTAGCAGACTTTCAGCTTCTACGCGCGATAACGTACCATGATACCACCTGGAATTATTAAAAAAAATAAGGTTATTACGCTGTTGCTATAGAGTTCGAACTTCGTAAGTGAGTTTTTTTTTTAGATTATATCTACTTACCCTTGTCGGTCAAGTGGAAGAGATGCGTCAACAAGATCCCGGGGCGGAGCGATCGGTCCCAAATTTAAATGCAGTCCCTTTGAACTATTGGAACCTCCACTACCACTGCCGCTATCAAAGTTCAGTTTTAAATTCGGTCTGTGTTTGTTACCTAGAAATAAATTATGTATAATTTAATAAAACATAAAAAGCAATATCTCAATTGATGGTATGATTCTAAAAAAGTGGCTATCCAGGATATTCCTACAATGAGCTTGAGGTTTCGGTGAAGGAAAACATCGTGAGGAAACCATAGCACGGTGGTAGGGTACTTTGTAGTACCCGCCTGGCTGGCTACCACCCTTAAGTTGAAAATCTGTCGCCAAGCACCTTTCGGTGTGTTCCGACAGCAGCACTTGAGAGCCAGTTCCTTTCTAGGCTTTGTGTGCTTCCATCATCGGCCACATCATCACTGATCACGGTGAGATTGTGGTCAAACACAGGCCTATACACTGTAAAAAAAAAAAAAAAAAATATTCTATCTTATTATAAGTCAAACTCTATACTATTTACTGAAATCCAGGAAACGTAACTTGACTGAACACTTACAAATTGCTTCCAACATATAAGAAAAACATTCCTCAAAAAGCACTCAAGTAAATTAAATATAGGAAGGGCGTCCAACCAAAGAATTTGGTATGGAGCAAACCAAAGTCATACGTCTTAATCGGTATAATGCGGTGCCGGTCACATTGAGTTAGGAGGATCTCAAAATGTGAGCTGACAGACCCCTCGTAGACTTTTTTCAAAGATTGACATGTAAATCTATGTGACATAATTGTATTATTGAAACTAAGTGAACAAAAGCTGTGATTTAGATTTTATCATAATAAGAATCTAATAGAACTAGAGACGTAAAAATATTTTTGTTACATAGGTACACACCTTGATTCAAATCTTGCACGCTTTGACTAGAAGAAGCGTTTGATATGGCTCCTTCAAAGTCATTATTCAATTGCAATGACTGTCCCCGCAATTTTCGGCGAAGTTTAGGCATATCAAATGGCAAGGATCGTAAGTCGGCTTCGGCTTCGGCTCGTCGTCTTCTTAGTTTTGGCATGTCAAACGGAAGATCAGACAAATCTACATCCCCACATTTATGCTCCTCCTCTGTATTACTATTTTTGAAATTAATAAATGCATTTCTGGAATCAACACCTTCTCTGGAGTGAATTGATATACCACTATCAGAGCCTTGTATTTCTGCATCGCCTGTTGTTGAATGTCTAAATGTAAGGTTCAAAAGGTTTCTATTTTGTAAAGCTCTACGCTTGGGTTTGGCAACGATTTCGACTGTAGTTTGTATCGTAGTATTTCCGGTTTCACCATCCTCGGGTGAAACCTTTTGAGAATTATTATTCTTATTATTATCGGAAGTTTCTGAAGCTGGTTCTTGAGAAGATTTATCAGAAATGGGACTTAAAATATGCAGTTTAGTAGGATGGTGCCCAAACCCCGACAATTGCATGTGATGGGATTTTGTGAATGGAACATTTCCTGAATCTGAACTATGTGAACTAAGTGATGAGGAGTGACGGCTCTCTGAACTGCTGCTACTCCTGTCTCCTTCACTATTACTACTTCGCAATGACTCCATACTGCCTCCACTGCTGCTGGTAGCCATGCTTTCTGTGCTTGAATACTTGCGGCGTGGGCGAGCAACACTAGGCCTGCCTTTAAACTCCATTATAGGGCCGACCCCCTTAGGCCCCGTATACCGATTCAATTCAGGTGTGTCAGAATCGGAAGTGGGTCGACCCTTAATCTCTAAAAAAATACCGTCCTTTGATTGTCCCCTTTCATCGTCACCATCACGAGATTCGCGACTAGAATCTCTTAATCGTTGACCAACATCAAGTTCTGTTGAAACTGAACCTTTAACATCGGCCATGCTAGCATCACTACTAGTTGGAGTCTCTCGGGCTCGTAATGATTTGACAGGTAATCTCAAATCTTTAAGACGAGGATGAGCAGGTTGAGACTGTGGCAAGTTTGGTGCACTTTTTATACTGTTCATTGCTGATCCATCTTTTTGCTGAAATTTTGTTGGCAAAGGAGCAGTTGAAGGCGGTGAAGGAGTATAGCCCCGTAAAGGAAGCTGAGAAGTCGATGCGGTACGTTCTTCTGCATCAATGTGTACCTTTTCCAACTCTTCTGATAAGACACAGGTATTGCTCTCATTTTCTCTTTTTTGACGGATTGTAGGTATTTTTGAGCGTCGAACACTATCAGTTTTCATAGTCACCTTTCGGCGACCTTTGTAATCTGGTTCACTACGCTCAACAGCCTCAAAGGCAGAAGAAGCAGAAGAGATAACTTTTCGGTCCTCCGCTTGCAAAAGAGCTGGGTGGTTACTGACTCGATCGAAGTCATCCAGATCATCATCTGAGCGTGCAATTTTGCAGTCGAAAGCAGTTTCATAGATCTGTCTAGTGGTCATCTCTTGCGGCCAGCGTGGCAATGGCGCCGGCACGTAAAAGACGCTGCGAGAAGGTCGGTGCTCCTCTACATCTTCGGGCGCGGCGCACGCGCAGCCGGCCGCGTCGCGCCCGCGACGCCTTGGCGGCATCCACGCGCTCTCACCGGACGAAGATGATGACCGCTCTAACTCACGGAAACCATCCTCGGCGACTGAAAATCTTTTGGGTAGATTTGGTCTCGGAGCAACGTGTGGTGCGTCTAGACTAGCCGATTTTCTGTATCGAGTGCCACGAGATGATGATGTAGTAGATATTGTGGGAGCTGACGGCGTCGGTGCTGCAGGAGCAGTTTTGAATAAGTCACCGTAATAATACGGGCTTGGGTTTCTACGCGGCGCGTTGGCGTATCTTGGGTCCGAGCGCCCACTGTCAGGTGAATGTAGAGACGGAGCTGTTGCAAATGGATCAAATTCACCAAATTCGTCTTCTTCCTCCTCCGAAGATGACGATCTTTCTTCTGACGATGATTCTAAAACAAAAGAAAATAAACATGAAGGCTATATAAAATAACAAACAGCAAGTGGAAAGCAACTTCACAAATATCCTAAAAACCAAAGGAGGCGTTGATGCGGAATTGAAGTAGTTTTACGAGATAAACTAGAGCTGGTAACGAGCTAGACGCAGATTCACGACATTTCTTCTATGTCTGAGGTTGCTTCAACTTGTCTCAAGTGGCATCGTTTAAATGAGCGTCCGGATTGTGCTGCCATATTCACTCGAGAAAGCAACCAATTGTAAAGAATTGTCGAATAATTTTATGATTTTTAGGATGGGAATACTTGAAAAAACCGAAAACCCTTAGACTGTTTAAGAAACTTTGTACCTACTATAACATAATTATATAACTTTTATTTAATTTCAAAAGCCAAATTATTTTCTAAATTGTCTCTCTATAATACAAATACCTATTGGAATAATTTTATTGTGTCTTTTATTACAGATAACAAAATAACATTCACGCAGGCTAGTATCAGCAAGTGTAACTACACTAATTTCAATAAAGTAGATCTTTCCAGATATTTTTTCTAATATCGTTTTACTAAGTATATTTGTAATATATAAATTTATAGGCCATTTTATCGTTGTGAACTTTGATCTAAAAACATGTAGCAATTATAATTTTAAGTCATATTACTCGACATTTTAAACATCAATGCCCTTTCATTTCAATCAAACTGAAGTATTTTAACACAGTTAATTAATGAATGCACAAGATCCCCTGTAACATGCGCCTACGAAGCTAATATTATTTCAAAGGCACCTAGAAATACCCTAATGAGAATTCCTTGCTCCGTTCAACAAAGGAATCCTTCTGAATGCATCATGAACATAAAAAAGTCTGGATTTAAACCCTCGGGCTATGACGATGGAAAAGAACTAACGAATCGTAGGCCAAACATTAAATGCCATTTTATAATAAACTTTTTTTAATGTTTTTCCTACGACAAAGTCTGTGCACCTTCCGAGAGTCTTTTGTTTTAATCAGATCAGATCAATCAGATCAGCTTCAGATTATTCGAGAGAACCTTGTTGTTTGTATTTATGCAATTTTTTTTTCAATGAAATTTACTACTTTAAATTTCTTTGTTTTTTTTTATATTAACCTTTTTCAGATATTTTATGTTTAAAGAAAATTCAATGATAATAGGATAATAGTATGTATTCGATAAATTTATTGAATTTATTTTAGTATTCCTATCAAGTTGATAAGGTCACTTCCTATCAATATTTCATATCTTAAAATGTTACATAATTTAAGTTGATAATAATTTTGCTTGAACAGCGCTTCATAATTATACAGATGAATGAATCGATTTAATTATTTATTTGGAATATCAAACTGAGGCCTTTAAAACGCAATGAGTATTTCAATGAAATAAACCAAACCTTTTATCCCGGATATAAAAATCCTTCCCATTTGATGCTTGACATCTAAATCCCTCCCATCACGTCATCGTCAGTCGAACAAAACGGCGTCAAAAATGGGCAAATTGTCTATTAGCGGAATGGAGCGGAGCGGGGTGGTAAGTGACGTCATTACGTGACGTAATTACTTTTCCGCGTGGGTGACCGGGACCCGCGATTCGAAAGTCGAAATTTGTTAAATTGCCACGATTAACGTGTTAAATGTCTTTTGGAAACACGTCAGCAGTGATAGGCTAAAGCCTACATTTGTAAAGGTAATCGGTTATCCCTCATGTACTCATGGGTACAGGATATTAAATGAAGATTTTTAAGAAATTAATACCTACTATATTATTGCTGTGACCAACATTATATTTTCTTTTGAAAATGATTGGTTTTATGAATAAAAACACGTTTTTTTCTGCATAAAGAAAATAATTTCAGCTGATACTCCAATAACCATAGCTAAGTAAGCCGCAATGGAAAGCCCTGTTATTAATGTCCCGGACATTTTTTCCACTCTTGTCTAGACATACGGACAAACGACAAAAGGGCTGATTAAAACTTGCTATTGTTGCTTCAATACTAGCTACTATTAGTCGGCCTGGATAATGGTAATCCATGGGTAATTAAAAAACATGCAATCGTCTAAATTATACAAGATCTATGTTTTCTAGTGTTTGATTAGAAGAAAAAAAACTTATTTACTTGTATAAAACATGGAAGTCATCAAGTGTCTATGAATAATGGCATAATAATGTTTTACTCAATATTATAACTAGGTATTTTAACGGTTTTTCCAAAATACCGAGACCCGTTTGTCATAACTTTATATAATGAGTATTATGAAGCTCCGTACATTCATTCAAATTCAATTATAAACAAGATAAAATTTCCTGAATGAATGTTACTCAGTTACGTCTGACCACATTATCGGTAAATGTATATGAATGGTCTAATTATTTAAAGTTTAGGTTAATGTACCAGTGTCGTTTGGTGAAATTATAGGATTTGTTGATACCTATTCATGCTCAATCTTGATACTTATCCACCTTGCAAATTGTTAGTAGTCAAGTAATTCTTGAAATTATAACTCCATTAAGTACATCTTTAAAACATGTTTAACAACAAAGAGCATCCACTTTGTGTGAAGGGCAGGTGGTACAAAGCAAATTGCCGTGTGCAAGTATCCAATTACTTTACCTATACACTCCATGTAGACCATTTAAAAGCATACGAGTTTTGCTCCATTTATAAATTGACCTACTTCATGTACATACAATATATATGAAGCAGCAATTTTCTTTTTTAAATAAAGCAGGACTATGTAACCACTGAGAAAACAATGCCTTAACTAGGCTGCACCGCGATTGTTAAGCCAGAAGAATGGTTTCTTTGTCCTACAGTCCTTAGAGATGAGTAAGGACATGAGCTAGAATGCACTCTTTAAGTGTTTATGAGTACGCCAAAAATGAATGTGGAAATATTGTACAGGGAGTTTTATTTTCAATGCTCATATTATTATATCTATAATCAAGATTTTTTAACACAGTTTTTTGCGGAGGTCGAAAACAACATTAGCAATTGGGCTTCTTACGACAAGATTCTGACGTCTGATTTTAAGAGAAACCTATAAACGTTGTATTACAGTTTAGTAAATTACATTGTATTTGTTGTCAGGATGTTTTGGTATACAAAATTGCAACATCGAGCAATTTGTTGATCCAAATTATTACTTCTACATTACAGAGAACGGATGTGAGGAATCGTATTTCATTGGAATGAACATAATTTATAATTTATAGATATCATTGAAACTACGTACCAATATTATATTATGCAAAATCTAAATTATATTATAGGTATGTATCTATTACAAATTAAGTAAATCATTAAAGGCATTCATTTTATTTTTATCACAATTTAATTAATTTTCTATCGGAATGTTTAAGATAAAAAAAACTTCGAGTCGCAGGGTTCCTGGAAGAAATTTCCATTAGAAATAAGCCCCTTTGTGCCTTTGTATCTGTAATTGTCTTTTCTCTTTACTTGTGTTTGTGTGTACATAAATAAACAAAACTAGAAATAAGTAATATATCTATATCTCTCAGTACTTTTCTTACTACTACGTAAGTTAGAAACAGTGTTACTATATTTTATGACGCAAGCCGAGAAGTTTGATCTAAAATGTTTTCTATGATAAAGTAGGTATTACGCAGTAAGTGCTGACGATCATAGATAGTGGAAAATATATAGTTTCCCGCCAGTAAACTATGAGTAATAATGATAATATTATGGCCTTCTAATACCATTGAAGTAGTATAGAATCTTTAGATTGATATTTATTACATAGAAAAATCGACTCTACCTGATTCGTAATATGGTTGAGAGCAATGTCTAGATTGCCTCTCGTGTCTTAATGGAGCAGTAGGTGCTGGCTCTGGTGGAGATTCCACTGAACCTTCTGGGGCACTCTCGGGACTTCGCCTGGATATACCAGGAGCTGACAGATCGAAATCGGTCCTTCTAGCAGATTCGTAGTCCGCGCGACGCCTTGCCGACTCTGCGTCAACTTCTGGTCGTCTTCCTGAATCCCCGTCAAAATATCTGCGACTCTCGTATTCGTAAGGTCGGCGGCACGAATCAAAGTCGTAGTTAACCCGCCGGGAGTCGTAGCGCCATCTGGTGGCCTCAGGAGAGCGACGGGGCTCTCTCGATCGTCGGCTGCGCTGCGGCGACCGACGGGCTGTATCTCTTGGTGTACAATAAGCTTCTATGAATTCAACCTGAAACAATGAGAAACTTGGTTACATAAGCTAATCATTAACAGATCGGAAGATTTGCCCTGCAAGTGCTTAGGACGTCGCGGTATGCTGAGTATATGGGACAAGTGGCATCGCATACCAAGTGACTATTAGTCGAAAAGAAGCCCTTCATCATGAAGGTCGATTATGTGGCAGAGTAAAGTGGTAATAAAATGCAGCGGTCACATATCCGGCGACCGTAACGGCCGGTTAGCCTTCCCTCTCCCCTCGACGGTGCGTCATTACCACGACCCGTTTGTGTTTATGGGTACGGATATAAAGAATATTATGAGATATTGTGCCAGAATCGGCGATACTACGAGGTGATAACATTTGAAGGGATGCCGCCAAATTTAGTTCATACGAAGACAAATTTTTATGACGCATCATTGTGGTGTTTTTATTTTGTAAATAGACTTTCGTAGGTGAAACATTTTACACTACTGCTTGAAAAATAACATTCACTATTTATACGAGTGAATTAAATAAACTAGCCTACATTTCATGCTATGAAAAACAAAAACGGAATGACATAAATAATTACAAATCATGTTTTTTTTACTAACAACATTTGTAAGTTTTTATATTAGAATTTGTTTATTTATAAGATGATATTATCTGTTTTACCCGAGGGTGGTTTCAGGCCATTAGAGCCGGTGATGAGTTCCCGCTTCCGCGCCTCCGGACACGAAGGGTCTCTCGTACCAAGAGTTCTCATTAAGGGTTAAATTAGTACCGACTCAGATGGATTTAGTCTCGAAAGCCATTTATGTAAATGCAGTTCAATGTACGTAACCTTAATTTTATGTAATCGATGATTACGTAAGTGCTGTTGGAGTTGTATATACTATAATTTTATACGCATCAAGAAAGCAGCATTATTATTAACATCACTAATAATAATGCCTTAAAAGAACCAACGAACAAAAGAACCGTCATCCTGCCCTAAGGGCAGCTTAAACTTTTACTATAGAAGGGTAGTATGCTTCATCTGGCGCATTGTTTCGATTCCTTGCTATGCATGAAAATTTATTTACATAATTAAACGTCGGCCGTTCTACCCTCGTTTTGATTTGCGATGTCTACAGAGATTTCAGGCACTTTATTTGCATATTTTAATGTGCTTAATTAAAGCCTCTATGGTATTTACGAAATTTTACTTTTGCCACAAGATTTGATTGCACACTGCAATCTACAGCTTTTGCGTCATACTTGTATGATACCTATGTATTATCATAAGTGTCCTCCAAAATAAATTGCATTGTTAACAAATAGATAATTTTCCGTACTTATAATAACTACAAAGTAGTACCTATTAGCAGGAGTAAAGTGATAATTGATTTATTAATACTTAAACTTATGCATGCATACAAAGTTATAATCACTCAGACGATTTATTATAATTATTATTCATGGAATACTTTTAAAATTGAACTCTTAATCAGACCGTATTGATATTTCTTTTACGAAGCCAGTGTACACATTCATTTCATTTAATTTACTGATTCAAATCAATGCTTGCATTCGAGCGTAAGGGTTAACTCTGAAAGGGATCAAATTGAATTCTGCTCAAGCACACATGCTCTCATATGGCCATTCATCAATTGTATCGTATAATGGGGGAATAGTAGTCAACATATCAGTTCCTGTACGTTAATATAGGTTTATCACTATAATGTTATATGTAACCGTCATAATAACTTCCTGTCCTAACATAATGGAGTCATAGACCATTAATGGCAGCAAAATATTAAAAAAAAATACTTAAAGAAATAAAGTATAGATCGTGAGGATCTTTAAAGATTGTTAATGAAATGTATAGAGGTTATGAACATTTTAAAATTAAATTTTACTAAGGTCATGTGTGGAAATATTTTAGCATAAAATAACAACATTACGAAAAAGAGCAATTTGTATCTCTAGAACCAGAAATTTACTCGTTAGTTATTATACCAATTTCTATTATTTTATCGTACCTACTCATACACAGGGCATTCCTGATATGTATCACCGTGTAGCGTTTCCCGTTCCTACTCCACACTAGACTTCCTATATTTCCTTATTATGGTACTTGCGATGTAAATTCATAAAGTGCGAAATGTGAATGCCGAAACTGGTGATTATATTATAATCAGGAAGGAAGCCAAAGAAACGAGTTAAGACAATATAATATCGACCTTGTTGTAATTGACATATAATCGATGAGGAAAATAAAGTGTACACATCTTTTATTATGTACCAGTAACATTGTACGAGTACCTACATTACGACTCTATCTTAGTTCTTCTGGAGTTGGAGTTCTGGGTACCAAAGTAATAACTTTTTAAAACAAACACTTTTTATTCAATTTCATAGTTGCTACGTAAATAAATAATAATTTCAAATATGACTCACTCAATGTTATCATTTATCTCACCCAAGAGTCCTCTACAGCTGATATTATATTAAAGACAAGATAAGATTAACATGTTTATATACCTATTTAATTTTGCACTATTTGACAGTTGTAACTCGGATCAAATTCATATGTACAGAAATCCTTGAATAAATATTAGTTTCCGAGATGTGAATTTTATTGCGTAGATCTGAATACCAGTATGTCGTCAATATAAACAATTCCGGGTTCACCCGCTATGAGTAATGCAAACAGTATGAAGGATATGGGACAAGACGAAGCTTTCAGACGGCCAGATGAGTCACAAGCCCGGCCCGATGTATTAATACCGGAGACACGCCTCCTGGGATCCCAAACTAAAATAGCGCGCTTTAGTGTCGCGTGACTTCAATATGGTAATAAGTATTTTGTAGATATTGATTTATTCGAAATTTTTCCATAGGTCTGTGCTAGTTGAAGTATATTTATAAGTTGATTCAGAAAAAGTTTCATAATTAGTAGCCTTATATAAGATGTTCCTAGATATTTTTTAGGGCTACCAAATTAAACTAGTCAATAAATAAAGCAGTCACCTAACAACATGGTTACTAAAAAAAATCAAGGAGATAAATTAAACAAAGCATTGGTCGCACGTATCCTCGCTGCAAGAATAGAGATAGTCGTTAATTAGCGAAGCTTTTAGCGGATATTTCCGAAACAAAACTGTGAGTCACCAAGTCCCAGAGCTACTGGCTTTGTTTACAATAACAATGATAATGACAAAAAACAAACTTGTTATCTTACGTAGGTAATACAGGATTCTTTAGAACATAATAAACTATAATGTCTTTTTGTCTAAGACACAATTTTCAATGGTTACTTTATCACAGAGTGTGAATTCATTTACCATTGTTTTTATTTTCAATTGCTATTGAAATAGGCAAACTGGCTGCAATAAAGTACAAAAATTCGTTAGGAGAGAATTGCATTTCCCTGTGGACAATTGGCACGGTCATGCCTACGTCGCCGCCAACTTGTGTCTGGTCACGTTCAGCAAACCGGAGACCGCAAACAGGTCTCGCGCAACCGTATTAAACAGATTTTCTTTTACTCTTTTCGCTTTCATACGATCCGAGGACGTACTTTTCAATTATTTCAAGTCGCTTGGCTCGATACCATATACGTCTGTCAAATGTCTAGTCAGCGAGTCATAATAACAAAATTCTCTCGGAATGAGACGGATTCATATAATGTGATTAACCAAAATTTAATGTACACGTCTATATAAGTCAGCATAAGGCCTAAAATTACATTAAAATCTTAAATTTCGCCATCCAAACACAATTGTTTGAGATGACAAAACAAGCGCTGGAAATAAGCTTAATTACTAAGTTGCGAGTCCGAATCACCCAAAGGGCCGGGGGCTTCCTTAAGTAGACCCTTATGAATGTTTCAATGAAGGGAGCAATTATGGAAGAAATTTTCAACACCTACTTGAAAAGGTCGTCGCACTCTGAGAATTCTAAAATGATTACTAATGTTTTTATTAGAATTTAATACCACGTACGACCCTTGGCTTTATTTGTTTCTTCTGATCAATACAATGAGTGAATGAACTTATTTTTAAAGAAAAAAATTGAATGGTTTAACTGAACGAACCTTTACGACCGTCACTGTGATGACAAACGAGTCCACAGATCAAATCTGTTCCTTTTTACTTATTCATCTGTCAGAGCTTAAGCTTTTGTAAGGCGGAGACTTTTTTGTTATGGAACTAAAGTTGCTTTAGCTTAGCAGGCCGGATGTGACGACTGTTCATTGACAAGCGTTAAAAAACAACGATTATTTCATGGCATTTTAGTGAATCATTGATAAAGTTTATTTTGGTATTGTTGATTATAATTTTAATTGTTTGATTATCTTTTAAAATCTTTGTAGGTACCTATCTAACTAAATTGTTCAATACAATGTATTTTTATTGTTCTTTTGTAAAATGCTTATTATTTTTATAATTCCAATAGGAATTTTTGCAGTGTTCATGGGAATTTTATTTAAGTTGCTAAAAAAATAAAAGATTGCGTCTCCTAGCGAATAGTAAACTTTGCTCTCTGAACTTGTAACTGAGTTAAATCAACCCCTGAGATGCCGAGGGGTCCTAATCAATACTACAAGGTTTCTTCTTCTACAACTGCTCGTACAACAAATATCGTTCTTTCCACAGTTCTTATGTCACAAACACATTCTTTACATTTATATAACAACTTAACAAAAACCTCTAGCTGTCTCTTTCTTTATACCTGCTCAACCTTCTTCAAGCTTGATTTTATTATTGAGTTCCTCCATACTCTCCATTCAATTTGCCTTTTGTAGTCAAAATGTATTCATATGTTAATATCTACATACGAGTATATTAGTGAACTTACCACATGAACCACCAAGATCCATTGGGCAATCTGTCGCACCTTCGATAGTAACTTCTTATTCGACGGCATTATTAAATAATCATCAATCCAACTAAGCACAGTCAAATCCAACAGTATGTAAGGAATCCACAAATAGCACAGAACGATCACCAACTTTATCGACCGTTTCACTACTGACACGCACACACATATAACACAAAACTAGACCTACACTTTCACACAAACTTGTTCTTGTTCAAAGTAAACGAAATGTTTTGTTTGTTACAAACAGTAGCTTATCTCGCCAATGATGTGTAATGTCTAGGCGTTTGGCAGTAAACCCTGCGATATAAACGCCTAGGACGGTTCGGTTACTTGACGAGTCCAACTGTAGACTGACAACACTACTCAAACGCTATACGCGAATGTGTAAAACGGTGACTCATCGCCCCGCATACTGTTTACCGAGGCTTGAGTCATCGCGGTCGAAATAGACCTTGCAGCTATAAAGCGCTGCGGCGCAAGAACGGCATCGTACGCTCACGTAAACCGTTCAGAAACATACAGCGCGGGAATGCTTTGTTGTAGATTACCGACTCCATTAATACCTCCATTCCGCACGTGTCCAACTATATGCTAAGCTATTTTGAGCTTTAATACATTACAATATAATGCAGTATACTTAAATAGAGTTCAGTAACAAAACGTAAACTTTCGCGTTTGGATTTCGATTCGAGTTGAATAATGTTAGATTACGCTCGACTAGGTCGAATGCCGTTTTGAGGTCGTTTACGTGATACATTGAACTGCCTACCAATCTAACAATGGTAATAGAGAATGGTTTGTGATCAGAGTCTTTGGAATGCGGTTTTGTGTATTGAGTAGATGTCTATGTAATTAAAATAGATACGCACTAGATTAGAAATAGTTGCAGGCGCTTTCGTAACAAACACACCGCGCGCTATGTCGTCTATTACAACAATACAGCTAACAATAAATCCTAGTTTAATGACCAATGGTTCTTTATGCGCGACAGCTGAATGATAGTGCAGTTGAAAACCAGCAAGCTATGTGGAACTGGGTAGAAAAATAGTCACAGTTAGAGTTGGGCAAAGCTCGGCCGTTTGGCATTTACCTATGTTGCGGGCGACCTTTTATGGTCATCGGGTTTTGCGTAACTTTACGTGAGACTCAAATGAATTTGTAAATAATAGTTAACATGTACTAAAGTATACCGTAAACAGAATGAATTCTATTTAATGTAAGTACCTTCAAAAGATACATACCTACCCACTTCTTTTAATTTTCCTTTAGTAAGAGTAAATGTTAGCTAGGATACTTTTTTTCTTTTATATACGTTAGCTTTTCTTTAGCTAGGATAATTGTTAACTTATTAATATGATCATAGCAATGAGACCTACCTACATCAAATTAGAAGGGTTAATTAGATTTTCTCATTAAATAATTGGTTACCTAACCATTCATAAAAATGTTCAAGACTGTCATTAACGATAATTATTTCGTTACCCATGTGGGTACAGGCCTTGATCTAGTTCTGACTGTTGATTAATATTTCGAAGGTTTTCTGAATATAGTTTCACTCTACCATCTACTTTTACTATAGTAGAAGGAAAATAAGTACTATAACACATAAACATACCTCATTTGCATGAGGTAGGTATGTTTCAGTGTGAACAGATACGCGGAATAACTAATTAAGTATCAAAAAAAAATCAAATCAAAAAATATCATTTATTCAGTTTAGGCCCTAATAAGGCACTTATGAATGTCAACAGTTACAATTTTTAGACTCTACTACCGGTTCGGAATACACTTGAACTGAGAAGACTCCGGCAAGTACGTATTATATATTGACAACCACCAAAATTATGTTAAGATAAGAAAATTTCACATAAACATCAAGATACAAGTGAGACCATAGGATATAAGTAGTATTATCTTTTTTATTATTATTATCTTTATTATGCAAAACAACATAGTTACACATAGTAAGGTTACCCTGACAACCAAAATAGTGTAAACTGTGACATGGTTGTCAGTACTCACCCCATACACAAGTAGTATACCTATGTACTTTTAGAATATCATATTCTAAAACTTTAGGATACTGGATGCGCGATGAGTAGAACAAAAAATACAACAAAAAAGAACTATACATTCATTTTGGTACATAATTTTGGGTTAAAATTATGGAAATTATAATTTTAAAAATTAACATTCCTTTGTTATCTTGTATTACTGTAATTAGTTTGGCATAATTTATAATCACCTTCAATAATAAATTGCCGCGTATAAACTTCGTTTAATTTTCCACTAGATGCTAAATATTTATACATTGCAATGTTTACTTTGAGATCATTATGGTATCCTCAAGCAATCAATGGGCCTCTACACACCTACAATAATATATACCTACGTGTTTATGCTAAATCATAGGTGTTGATAGTATGTTTATATAGAAACGTCATCGTGATGTCATCTTAATTGAATGGAAATATTGGACATCTACCTACTAGGGTTGTACTGTATAGTAAAATAATTAATTTTGATACGTTTTGTCAAATAAATGTAATTGTTAAAAGAAACTCGACAATATTTAGAAATGTTCCAATATCTATTTGAATAGTTATTGAGTTCAAAATATTTTAATTAAGTACGTGGGAACTACTTTGCTTTGAACAATTTAAAATAATTATGATAAATCTATTTTTCTAATTGTTAGTCAATCTAATCTCCGAGTCTTCGTCAACAAATTAATGTATGTGGTAGGTACTATCTAATAGGAAGTTGTCACAAAGCACTAATATTTAATGATTTAGTTGTAACATAATTATAAATCACATAATTGAAATAAATCACTCTTTTTACTATTTTGTTTGACCACAATCTCGCCGTGGTCAGAGATGATGTGGCCGATGGTGGTAAGCACACATAGCCTAGAAAGCAACTAGCTCTGATTTGCAACTGTTGGAACATACTAGAAGGTGCTTGGCGACAACTTTTCAATTTGAGGGTGGTAGCCAGCCAGGCTAACCATATGCTAAAAATAATATCAAATACCAAAAACAAATTCATTTTTGTCCGTCTCCATATTTATATTTTATTAGTAGAATTATTTACAAACGTATACTTTTTATAATTAACATTCATAATTTATCATTTATTTTAGTAAAGTTATTGAAATTGCAAAGTTAAGTTTAAACCATTTGCAATCTTGCTATATCAAAATAAATCGTAATATTGCATGCGTAAGTATCTACATAAAAACATCAGAAAGAAATAAAAAGAAATTAAAAACAAATATAGTGTTTAATCCGAAAATAATATAATAAATAAGCGAAGTGCGAGTCGGAATCGCACGCGAAGGATTCCGTACCAACGTATTTTTTTTTTATAATTTCTTGAGAGGAAACAGCAATACACATTCTGTGATTGCAATTTCAACTGTCTACCTTTTTACGGCTCATGCATGAGATACAGCCTGCTAACAGACAGATGGAAAACAGCGGAGGCTTAGTAAAAATTGAGATCCTACCAACAGACATCAGACAACCCCGGAATATTAGTACTTCTAAATCTATCAATGATCTAACTCCGTAGAAGGTGAATGCACTCCATTCAATTCGTGAATCGGTCAATGATGACTTCATCTTCAAGTAAAATTAGCTTTTAGCAATATAGCACTATATACCTACCTACAAAAAGCCATTATGACATTGCAAACACTTTAGTAATTCAATGCACCTCAGATTTAATTAAACAGTGATTCTGTTCGGAGTTAACCATGACAGCCACAATTTATTACAAAATAGTTTAAATTGATTGATTGATTAAATATGAAGCAAAAAATATTGTCGAGGGTTTGAATCTTGACAATGAGCTTGAATTTTCGGTGAATGAAAACATCGTGAAGAAACCATAGCACGTATAAGCACAGTGGTAGGGGTAGTACCCGCCTGGCTGGCAGCCACCCTCAAGTTGAAAATCTGTCACCAAGCACCTTTTAGTGTTTCCGACAGCTGCACTTGAGAGCCAGACCCATCTAAGCTTTGTATGCTTACCACTATCGGCCACATCATCACTGACTACGATGAAATTGCAACCAAACACAGGCCTATACGTACTAAAAAAATAGAAGGTTATATTAATAGCCCGACTAAAATCTCTTCTAAATCTGTTATCATAGAAAAAAAAATCTCTACAATTCTCAATCAACTAGAGTTATAGTTACGTTATCTATGTCCAAAATAAAAGGCTGTATTTACACGAGTAAATATCGGGTGTTACCAACAAAACAGTCGACTCTGAGTCATATGCCCGGTGCTCCCAACCTTCCGTCCGTTGCTTGGCTGGGTCACAGATGGCCTTAACTCACGTGAAATGACTCATTGTATGTCACAGGTGTTCCGCATTTGACGTTACATGCACGCTTGTCTGTAACGCATCGGTGCCAGTCATAGGGGAAGAGCGATTGACAGCTGAAATAGTGCTAGTTAAACTTACGACCTTATAGGTCACAATTTCAAACGTTGAGCGATATGTAAACAGTGATATTTATGTTTCCTTTCAACATGTGACATATAGAACACAATAACAATAGTGAATTGTGTCTTATATAAATTAGACGAGTGTCTGGAGACAAAATACCTATTGTATCGCTTTATGAAACAAAACGTAGCATAGACTGTTAAAAAAAAGAAACTTAGCAGAGACGGCAAACACGGCTATTCATAGGTTGACCAACTTAACTTGGAGATTTAGAAGCAGTTCAAATACATAGATTATTGGCTAGTATTAAACTAGCTGTCCTGCTGTTTTATCGTGCGTTATTGGTATGAAAAGTAGCCTATCGAACTCGGGGCGTAATTTGACTTCCTATAATTAATTTAAATAAATGAAGCATCTTAAGAAAAAAATGTTTGCAATCATAGATAATAATACCATGAAATAGAGATATAGACATCTATAGGGGTCCAACATTAACGCTAGTAACTTTACCCTTGAGGCAAAAAATAGGGTGTCGTACTGTAACGTATGAACAGCATGCAGAGCATATGGAGGGGCTAACTGTAACAAATCGTGACCCTAAAATTACTTAAACATAACTTTTTTGGAATCCATGCGTCACTGAAAGCAACGACTGTTGGAATTATTGATGACTTGATGAGTAATAAAATTAAGTGTGTCATTACAATGACCATGCTATTATTTGAAATTGGATTAGGTCAAGAACATTTTCAGCTAATTTCTCAGTGTCATCAACAATTCTCGATTCTTTTTAGTCATCTTGTTTTAGTTAGGTACGTTGCGTTTGATTGAATTAGAAACAAGACAATGGGACATCTACATAGTCTCGTTTGCAAAGAAATGCTAAACTAGATCCCTGACACAATAGTTTGCTATCGTAATCAATTGCAATAAAAGTAAATTACCATGATAGGTCTAAAGACAAAGAAAAATACTTTACCCTGTTTAAGAAAAGCCTCTCTCTTCTCGACATTTCTGTATTGTTTAATATTATTATTTATATAGTCTTTACATTACTATTCATATCGATACAAAAAATTAAAAGCTACTTCTTAAAATTAAAATATGACTGAAAATTACGATACTTGCAAGTTATATATTTTGCAAGTACACACTTTACTAGTTTTATATTTTTACCAAACAAAGCGCGGAGCAGACATCTGTCTGACCCACCGCAAAAATTTACGTCACAATGATGTCATGCGCAGCGCACGCGCATTTACGAAGCTCATGGAAGCTTTTGTGACGCACCGACCTTCCTTCTACGGATATAATTCGGATAGTATAATCAATTGTGCATGTCGGTATGTTTATTTCTATAAATAATCGTAAGGAAATGTAGAGGCAAAATCGTGTAAGTATGTAATTCCGATATCCTACTCGTAGTTTCCGTGCGGTTTTCTTCGATACTTTTAGTATCGCAATGCAAATATTATACTTCTGTATCTGCATTGTAATGTGTCTATTTATTTAGTACATTGTAATGTATAATTATATTGCTATAAAACAGAAGTAAGCCAGGCTGTAGATATATATATCTCGTTAAATTGATTAAACCTTAGTGTTAAAATAGTTTAGTATATTATATCATAGTAATATATTCAAATAGAAATAGGAAAATGTTTTAAATAAGAAAAATAAAATATATTATCCGAGTAGATTAAGTATTGTAATTACAATAAAACATATAGGTATATTTGCAAATACTTTGGCATACTGATAAGGCAATAGTGTGTCAATTTTTTTCTTGAACAATAATATGATGATCTCAAGTTTTAGCAAAAAAAAAACAACTGACACCCAAAACCCTCAATTTATTGTAAGGATTTATATAAATACATACAATAAATCAAAAAACGGATTAAAATAAAACCACATACTTGGGTAAAATCATGTGTGCACAGAATTTGGCGAGTGTGATATCATTTGTTTATGGTTTATATTATTAAAACAGGGATTAATATTAAAGTTGCGAATATTTTATTTGAACTTAAGAACTTAAGCAAATAAATTATAATAGTTAGTTAAATACTATTGCAATAAATAAAAGTTTTTTATCGTATTTTATTATTCGTAGGCACCAATTTTATTGAAATTACGAATTCAGACTAATGTTTGATTTTACAATTCATTTTGACTAGTCAAGTACCTCAAAACTTTTATAATATCACTAGTATTGTTTATTTTAGGTGTTAAAACCACCCTTTGAAGATAACTTTTAGAAATATAACCTCTCTATGACCAATGAGTCACTCTCTAAAAATATTATCGGTCTTGTCTAGACAGTATGACGAAATGTAATACAATTAGTTTCTATTACAAAACTGTTAGTTACCTTTATAATAAAACTTATATGTACCTACATATGTAGGTTATTTCAATGACACACCCCCAGTTTCAATAACATTACACATCAGTGACGTGTCGTTTATGCGAATAGGGATGTAGTTACACTTAAATTGAGTCATCTTGAGTCATCAAAGGTTCGACAGAATATCAATCAATTGTTCTTTTTTATAAATGATGATTAATATGCATGATCCGTAGTTGGAATCGTAGGCTTGTAAGTGGTGTCATTACAAATGATGTTTATGTAATTAAAATTCTATGCGCAGATAATTGTGATTAACTGCGAAGTGAATGACTCAAGTTATGTTTATGTATCACATGATATAAACTATCAGATATTCTTGGAACAAGTTATTTCAGTTCGATTAAAAGAAATTTTAGTAGTTTAGTTTGAATATGTAAACAAAATACTTAATACTGTTATGAAGCGGATAAGAAGAAGAAGTATCTTCTTGATGTTAATAGCTATGCTATAATTGGGGATTGGAGTTTTTGGTGGGATTTCTTATATTTTTGAAAATATAGCCAAAGGTAGTCAGTGATAATAGCGAAGCATTCTACTGGTGGCAGATTTTTTAAAATCGGTTCATTAGTAAATTTTCATAAAAATGCTTTAAAAAATTTAATAAGAATTTGAAATAGTATAAGAACAAAACCACTGAATACTTTAAAAATAAACTTTGATTAACGTAAATTATATACTGTTAGCAAATAATCTAACCACGTTCGCTATAAAAGACATTAAAATTGCATTTATCATTGTAACATACTTGATTAATTAACTTGAGAAAAATACATTGTAATTAACTTAAGCTGTTGACTCATGAAACTTAAAAAGGATACTCTTTAAGGCGGACGAGTGACCGAGTTCGTTGCTCAGATACAAACAGCGGGTTGAATGACTTTATGAGTCATTCTTTCACAACACTACATTCTTGATAAGGTCATCATGAAGTTTGTTCAATGAATTTTATTCCCATTGCAATGTGGGTGTAAGTAAGTGTCGCTTAGTAAGGTGGGTGAAATTTGTGTTAAACGTGACTCATACTTACATACTTTCGCTTGTTTTAAATATAGACACTCAAACTGGTTAATCAAGTGCCTTCAATGATCTTTAGAGAGTTAATTTAACTTATGCGAAATTAAAGTGATTGTTAATCCCCTAATATTATAAATTTGTGAACGTTGGATGTCTATGACCCAATCACAATCAACGGCTTAGCACATAGATAGATTGTACCCTGGAATATTATATAGGGTACTTTTTAACTCAAGAAAACATAAGATCCCTCGGGAGCCGGTATGATATTGCGGGGCTGACATAAGTTTTGTAATAAAGAATGTAATAGTAGCTATTTCATACTTTTACTTAACTAGTCTTATTCCTAATAATTCCCATTTATTTAAGGATACTGCATCCTACATGATCAGTGTCTGCGATCTTAAATATACGCATAGTAAAGGATTTATATCCTAAGTAGGTATCTAAATCTTGTTTCACTTAGCATTATACTAAACGCTCTACTTAGGCTTTATATATTATGTAAAATATACTCTTGATTACGATATTAAAAAATTTAGCAAGTCAGGAAATCCAAAAAGAAATATCATGTAGCATTCGTTGATAGTTTCCCAATCACCGATATAATCCATAATGGCTATGATGATAAGGACTATGATGATGACAACTCGAATTAGTCACAGATATAATTCTAATATCTGTGACTAATTCGAGTAATATAAATAGGCCAATTGCAATACTTTAATAGTATGTACAAAATAATACTTAAGTAAAAAATACTAGTAGATACTAAGACAGATCTTTCTGTGCAGACCAACAGGATGAGGAATGAGCCCTATTATAGGATTTCCAGCAGTGCTATTATCCATTGGACTTTTTTTAAAACCGGCTAAGTGCGAGTCGGACTCGCGCACGAAGGGTTCCGTACCATTATCTATAAAAACGGCAAAAAATCATGTCTTGTATGGGAGCCCCCTTAAATATTTATTATATTCTTATGATGTATTTAAAAAAAACTACTCACTAGATCTTGTTCAAACTAATTTTAATGGATGTTTGCATGGTAATGTACATCATTATTTTTTTTAGTTTTATCATTCTTTTATTTTAGAAGTTTCAGGGGGGGGGGCACACTTTTTACGACTTTGTGTCTCTCGCACAAACGTTTAGAAAAAAATTATATTAGAAACCTCAATATCATTTTTGAAGACCTATCCAAACCTCAATATCCCACACGTATGTGTTTGATGAAAATTTTTTTTTGAGTTTCTGTTCTAAGTATGGGGAACCCCCAAAATTTATTGTATTTTTTTCTATTTTTGTGTGAAAATCTTAATTCGGTTCACAGAATACATCTACTTACCAAGTTTCAACAGTATAGTTTTTATAGTTTCGGAAAAAAGCGGCTGTGACATACGGACGGACAGGCAGACAGACAGACATGATGAATCCATAGGGTTCTATTTTTTGCCATTTGAACCCTAAAAAGGGGTGAAAAGAAGTCTTTAATGTCAGCAAGCAATATACCGGTATTCCCGGATTATTTTATTTTTCTAGTGTCCAAACTGTGCAGAGACCACTTTAAATTAAGTTGACATGAATAGGTGGGTACATCTGTGTTCACACGTTATCAGATATTCACGTTTCATACTTGAATAAATACCTAAAGCAATATTATTTAGTTTATGACACATAAGTCTAAAGGCGGGCGACGACATGTCTGCTTGTCCTACTGAAACAAAAATAAATTACACCTCCAAAACGAAAATAACGCACGGCGTTGTCCTACATTATATGTACCCAATTTTAACAGTGTTTTTAATAACTTTCGCCATTTTAGAGCTTAAAAAATGCGATACAGGTTATTTATGTTATATTTATAAATAATATTAGAACATTACAATCTCATACCTAACTACATAATTTTCAAAACTATAATTTCAGAATGAAAATTACGATACATTTATTTTGACATCTAGTCTATACTTATCTTATATTTTTAAAGTTTGTGTGTATGTTGGGGGTAATCACCGAAACCACTGTACCACTTTATACCCACTTTAAATTCTTTAACTAATTCGTAATAGGTATAATCCATTAATTGCTTCGTTGAAACGATTTTCCAAGGCAAAATTCAATTATAAATAACAATAAAATATTGATTGGAAACAAAACGAATACATCGTATGACGTAACTTATACAAACCTTATAAAATAACCTCTAAATGTACAAGGCATTTATCATGCCTCGAAAGCTCGTAGGTACTAAATTACAAACCCTAAAAAAACACGATTTTATTTCATAACTAAATATACACGTAAGACCAATATAACGCAAGTAACAATTATATGCTAATATCGAGGACGAAGCTGAAGTATTATTTAACCTATAACTAAGACTACGTAAATAAAACAGTGTATAAACTTACTTTGGGAGCTGAAGTCTCGTGGAAGGAGCTGGGACGCGGTGCAGGACCGGCCGCTACGCAATCAACAGGGACGCTGTAGTCGGCGCAAAGCGCGGCCTAAAACAAAAGACAAAGTAACTTTTTTATTTGTATTCGTCATCGTGTTATTGCAATCAAATTTTTTTAAAATTATGTCAAATTTTATATTGGAATTGAAAACTAGACCCTGAACTATTCTTATTACCTATTATACGGGGGGTAGGCATCACGCTTATGGTGGTAAAAAGTCTGTGCCCCGGGTATCGCTAGAATCCATAGGCTACGGCAACCGCTTACCATCAGGCGGGCCATTATGCTTGTTTGACGACTATAATTATTGTTTAAAAAATATAGGCATATAAATAGGTGAGTTGAATACCTATCCCTGATAAGGCACTTATGGACGTCGAAAGTTACACGTACTTACGTTCAAAATAAACTTTAGGAGGAGGCAGGTATATTGAATGTCGGTCCGATTTGAAGAACCCGGATTATTTTTCGGTTTAACCCATACCATACCTAATATGAGGTCAACAATTTTGAAGAACATATTATTATGAAATCTTTCAATATCCTTTTTCAATTAAAACTTATCGAATCGGTCGACCATTAAGCCCACCGTTTCAATAAGAAAATCCATTATCAAGTAGAAACATAAAACAAATCGGACGAACTAAATATCGCCTGAAACCAATAAAAGCCTAGAAGGGACATAAAGGGAATTCACCCTCATTTGCAAGGAGTTGAAATTAATTGGGCGCAATTATCTTTTTGTTTTGCCCCCGAAATGAAACCGTCTCTGGCCATTAATTATAACGCTGCGAAATGTTGCCAAGTTAAACAGTCAAAGTATTCTTTAACAATATATTCGCAAAGCTGTGGGCGTTGAAAGTTTTAAAACACGCACAATTTACAACCATAGCGTAGGTACTTCAAAAATAGTTGCAAAACTTTAACTGTAAAGTCAATGCAGCATTCACTTTTTCTCAACAAAAAAAACCAAATACTCAACTTGTTTTCAATAAAATCCATAGTTTTTTATGCTAAACTTTCAAACTAAAAATATTCAGATGATGACATTTCTGAGCACTTTCACATTCTTTATTCAAAAATTAATTTAAAACTTCATCCAAAAATTCCTAGAATCGGGGAGGTTTTATATAGCATTTATGGATCGTTAGGCTGCCTATAACACGAGTATTATGGCGAAAGGACGCATAGTTGTGTTATTGAGTTATGCAGACAGCCTGCAGATGACGGCTCCGCCTGATATTGGTCGTCTGGTTATTTCGTACATAATTGAATATCGACATTAGGTTGATACCTGAAATGTATACATATAGATAGATTGTGGATAGACTGTTGATGCCTACATTGTTGATGCATACACATGATCAACAATTAGGTGTTAGATCATATTATTTATTCACAAGGTAAAAACTGGTTTTGTGGGTTTTTTATTCCAAGTGATATTGTAAAGGTAAAGTAGGCTGAAAATACAGATAATTAAAAAAATATTTTTGTAGAACAACATCAAAATATTTCCATACAAATTCAAAATACGCTGATATTAGGTAGGTATATAAGTGGGTAAAGAATATAGTTTAAGTATAAAATTAAAGTGGTATTAGTTTTTTTCCGATAGGGGAAGCGCTCTATCTAATATTCACTAAATGTGCTAGGATGGCTATATTTGCCATCTCATATCTCACAGTAAAATTATTAAAAACATCATAGAAGTAAAGCTAGTAAGACGAAGACTGGTAAGCTATACAGACCAAATTAAATCAAAAGTAGACATCGTGTCGAAGAACAAAAATATCCATCATCACACGGATTAATAATTTAAGAATAAAATGCTGAAGTATCAAAAATAGCTTGGCGTGCTTCATCAGATTTTAAAGTGACTCATTACCAAGTCTGTCTCTAAAATTAAACATTATGACTACGCCTCTACAATTTAAGAACAATCTAAAAAAAATCCACAAACAAGTAATATTTATACAATAATAAATAATAATGCGGA
This sequence comes from Tethea ocularis, assembly GCA_963555595.1. Classification (NCBI taxonomy): domain Eukaryota; kingdom Metazoa; phylum Arthropoda; class Insecta; order Lepidoptera; family Drepanidae; genus Tethea; species Tethea ocularis. Next base: position 4,909,375 of record OY741971.1, on the reverse strand, counting down.
GACAAGATCTTTTATTTTGAAGCTGGATATCAGTAGAGCGATCATGTAACTTTTCTTACGCCGATTTCATTACCATCCTATTGATAACTTGCAATGTGAAATTGATGCGAATCATTTAATAACCTAACCAAATTAAAAAGTACTTTCATGCTATAAACCCTCTAAAACAAACTATATTTGAATATTGACCGTATAATATATAAACTTATTCATAATTTCTAGGTTCAAGGATTTGTGCTACGTTGATGTATGTCAGTGAGTCAGGACTTTTCTTTTTGTACGTATTAATAACGTGAAAACGTAAATAATACACAAAATGCGAAGTATTTCTACGTCCATAATGCAAACAAAGAAAAAATAAACTTTTTCTTTCAACCAGCTACACATTTTATGAGCAAAACTTGAAGGAAACTTCGTTAGAAATGTCTAAAGCAAACTAGGAGTCAGAGGTTCTCCCTCCAATCAGATTAAGGCACGAGCCAGTAGACCGGATAGATAATATTAAGGAGGACAAAGGGATGGCCATTAGCCCTCCATAATAACTAATTATTTGAATAACTGCCCACGTTTCCGTGACAATTATTGAAATAAAAGTTTTGAGTCGGAAGTTAAATTATCTTTCATAAATTGAATCATGGTAGGATATAAGTATGAAGTTAAGTGTATGCGACGGGTTTTAAATTTTGTTTATGCTAGCAATTTTTGAATTTAATTAGGTAATATGTATATAAACATTAAGTATATTAAGTATTTGTTTTTTACTTTCCATCATTTGATTTATTTTTATTCGCCTCTTGCTTAATGTTATTATACATACTTAAAACAGCTGTAGATACTAAGAAATACTAAACAATAATAAGATAAATTATAATGACCTATAAGTACCGAAAAATATTGTTTCTTATGTCATCAATCATCATTATATGAAATAAAAAAAACAATGATAAGATAAAAGATATCGATGTAAAAAATATCGGCATAAAATTGCAGAAACGATAAATTACTTGGCTAAAAATAGAACCGTCAAAACCACTAAAAGTATAATGCTATGTAGGAACTCTAATCTGACACTGTTTTGAAGTCAGTGAAAAATATCTGCGGTACTATGAAATTTTCCATGAAACACGAACTACACTTTCGCTGACTTCAAAACAGTGTCAGATTAGAATTCCTACATTTTATACTTTTTAGTGGTTTGGAATTTTTGAATTCCTTTTTGTTAAAAGTTATTTATATTTTTAGTTTTTTGTTATTTTCCTTTTCCTTTTTGAAGTCGGTTAAAAAGTTGCATAGAAAAAATACCATCTATTTTGTAAAAATCATTAGTAGAAATAATTTGAAAAAAAATGTTTATGGTAATTTTACACTACACCTATTTGCAAACCAAACAAAACAGAGGTCGATGCAACAATTACATTATTAAATCTCGTCCGCGGGTTGGTCTCGTCCAGTTTACCGCTTTAATCCATTTGAGCCATTATTAAATCATGATTTTGCTGTATTGGAAGTACGGTAGTCCATGTAATTAAATGAGGAATCCTTGTTTTGAGGCCTGATGATCATGGATACGGTGTTGCGGTTAGAGATGTCGGTTGTATATTTGTGGTTAGGCTGGTCAACGACACATGAATTTATGTATAAATAGTACTTTGTTAAAAATACAAGAATTCATAGTAGTTTTAATAATACATTTTTTTAAATAAATTACCATATATTTTTTTCATTGACATCATATCTGTAATAATCTGGTTTGATTTTATCGCTTTTTTATTAACTACAGTCTACAAGATGTTCTATAATAAAAGCCCATTCTAACTAAAAAGTGTTCAAACCCGAAATAATTATAATTACAAATTACAATATTTCTTCGGGGAATAAATAAATATTTTATGCTGCTTCGTGCACTACGTATGCCAAACTTTATAATAATAAAAATGTAGTTTGTGCAAAGTTTAAATTACATACAATATTTTGCATTTTAAATGATCCTGATCAACTCATATAATCGTCATCGTAAAGTTTATAGGTATTTTATATGCAGGCACGGTAAAGCGTAGCTCCAGTATAATACTACTATCATCCTTATTACTTTTATTCTGGCATACTGATCCTTCACATGTAAATCGGGCACAAGATAAGGTGTTGTACGGACGACGACAATTCAAGGTAAACACTGCGGCATCTTATGCTGTTGTAATAGGAGCTATTTTGAAACAAAAATGTAGTCTGATGTGTTGGTGACTGTATATTTTATATGATGGGGTATCGTATCTGGTCTTATATATTTTTTTATTATAATATAGGCCTGTTTTTGACCAAAATTTCAGCCTAGTTAATGATGATGTGGCCGGTGGTGGTAAGCACACAAAGTCTAGAAGGGCTAAACTGGCTCTCAAGTCTAGCTGTCAGATCACATTGGTAGGTTCAATATTCACGCAAAAAGGTAAATAATTGATTGTCTTTGTAATGAATTTTGAGCATTTCTTTTAAAAATAATTAGGAAATATAACAAAATTAAGTTGAATGTTTCATAAATTATGTCAGTAATTTTTTTTACTAGGCACCTAAAAAAAATAACTGAACGCACTAATCTCTATATCTACAAGTCGGATTCGAAAAATAATCTTTCACTAAACTGATTATTAAAATTTACTTGAAAAATATAACAATGAAATTGTACTTTTATTGCTTCAACTAGGCATCCTCCGTCTCTCGTCTAGCTCCTCTCCCCCACCTGTACCTTCTCAGTATTAAAGTGCAATTATCACTTGTGTAGCAAAATGGATTCATTATCACAATACAATGTGGTATAAGCTGTTATTCATTAACAACTGACGTGGTGTGAATGTACCTATCTACAGATTATTGTATTTTAGCAGTTATCTTATCGCTCGAATGATTCACAATAGAACACCAGTGAACTGCGCGAACTAATCTAGCTTAGGTCTTCTGTATAATGGACACCTATATACAATCTATGTAGACTAGTAGGGCTACCGCTGCGATTCTTATCTTCAGGAAATGAATATTGCCAGCCTATACCAGTAGTATAAAGATAAGATCAACAAAGTACATTTAGGAGTATATTTAGGAGTTTGTATGAAATGGGTATTCGAAGTATTTCTACTAGGTACATTTTATATTATCATATATTATTTTATGCTGGATTCGTTTCCTTATTTAAGTACTAAATATTGTCCAGGCGTCTTCGAGTAAACGTCCCGGGAACATACATAATAAAAATTAAAAAACACAAGATTCCGATGATTTGTTAACCTCCTCCTTTTTGAAGTCGGTTAAAAAAGGTAAAAGCCAGTGAAGCAATTCAGCCTTGATTTTTTGCGATATCAAAAATTTCGTTTCACTTAAATATTTTATTACAGCTCACTCCAGCGCATTTGATATTAGTCGTAAAATTTTATATCGATATTGGCTTTGAGGATTTAAATTGCTTTTTTTTAACCAAAATTGTACCTATACGTTCACTTATTTCAGCGCGCATTTTTTTAATGGAATGCTATATTTTTATCAAAAATGTGAGCCAGTAACGGGACATAAAACGAGTTATAAATCAACTATTATCTGTACTGAGATTTACTTGAAAATATAATACTTTTTAAACTCTCGCGAACACAATTCATGTTTATAGTAATGTAACGCGAATAGACCCGTTACATTACTATAAACATACTTGAAAATATATTACACTAGCTTTCGTCATTCAGTTACACCCACGTTCCCGAGGGTTATTAGGTATTCCCAGGATAAAAATATCCTATGTATTGTTTTTTCAGGGAATGACCTATTTATCTATTCTAATTTTCATATCTCTATGGCTAACTGTCACCCACACCAAGCTACACAATAAATAGAGTCAATGCTGAAATTTCTTGTCACTGAACCTAAAATGTTATGTATGAATCTTGCTTAACATAAATGGACATGAATATTTTTTATCTAAACTAATATTATACGTGAAAAGATTTGTATTTGGTTTTCTACAGGACTGATTTTAAAAATTCTTTGTCTATTAGAATGTTATATTATCACTGAGTAGGTAGATTAGATGAAACGACCGTAATGCCTTGTTATCTAAACTGTACTAGTATATTTATTGAGGGGTTTCACTATAGGGGCCGGTTAATTAAATTTCAGAGCGTGTAGTATTTCAGCTATGTCTGACGCTGCGAATGTGTTTAAATAGCCAGGTATGAATATGTCCTTACATAATTTACAGCGTGTTTGCTTACATATTTTACCTAGCTTACGTATTCACGTCTTATAGACTATTGTTTTCGATTGTAAGTACCTACCTAATAAATATTTTATTGGTTTTGTAAGTTGTTATATCGAATGTTCGTTTTATTATTTGGAACGTGTAATGAATTGGTTACTTTTTATTATTACTGTATCTACAGAAACAAACCAAGCACATGTTTCCATATATAAGAACCTAAATAGTATCCGCCCCGCGGTTTTACCCCCGTACGGGATTAAAAAAACCCAATGTTACTCTACGACCCAAACATAAACTAAGTCACGTCGATCCGTTGCTTTGTTGCTGCGTGAAAGAAGTAAAAACCGACAAACATACTTTCAAAGTTATAAATCGTATGAGTAATAATCATATTTACTTATCTTATTGAAATAAAATGGACAAAAATAGTTTTACTACGTACTGTTTGCACTTACTGGTGTGTTCCGACAGCTGCGTTTGCCAGTCAGCCCCTTTACGTTTTATGTGCTTTCCACCTTCAGCCACATCATGACGTGTTAAAACTATGAATAAACATATACCTATAAAAATGCCTATAGGTAAATGGTACATTACCTATTCATAATAGTTCTCCAACACATGTAGGAGTGGTCTCACTGACAAATCCTTCGGTACATAGCAACGCGTTCGGAGCGGACATGACTTACATCTTACCATAAGATTACTGTAGCCATGTTTGGATAGATTCGCACATGCATCATGTAAACGCGTATTCGGGATATTTAATTTCAGTTACAAATAATCTAATAGATTTATGGCAGATAATCTAATGTTTATTCTTCTATTTGTAGAGTTTATCTCTAAATATTATAAAACAATGTCGCTGTTAGCAAAATTGCACCTGTGCAAAACCGGAGCAGATCGCTATTATTATTATATTAAGAGAAGTTGAAATTTCAAAGAACGTATAGCTTTTAAATAATTTTGTTAATATTTTGGCAATATAAACAAACTTGGTTAGTACTTAACTATTCATTTTGTTAGAACAAAAGAAATATAAGAGTTGGAACAACATAATAATATGTCACATCGAATTGCCACAATTTTCCACATGGTTGAGTTTCAATTATATTTTTGTCACATATGTCAATTAACCTGTAATTACTAATAAATAGTGTACTTTTACAAAAAAATGATTGCTTTTTAGCATAGCAATGCATAAACTCATGAGAAACTATTGGGCTAACATCAACCGTAATTATATTCAACAGTAGCCTCAAATCAAGGATTATTAAACTAAGTGACCTTATCTGCATATTCGATCAGAAACTAGAAAATTAATATTCATGAGGCGCCTAATCTTTACCGTTGGCTTCACACCATTAAACCTTCAAATGCAGCTGTGGTGATAAATCAAGTCGCTCCTGGTTCTGATGGCTAAGCTTTATTCAGAGATTAGTTAACGGTGGCTTTTCAAACTAGCGCTTTGTAAAATTATGAATAGATTTTGAAAGATATTGAAATATTTTATTTAAATAAATACTACCTACCTATTGTTATTATAATAAACTTCCATGGGTACACTGATATTTTTAGGGTAAAAAGAAGTTCGGTTTATTTTATTTCTGTAGTATAAGTGTCACATATATACATATTTAAATTTAGGTAAAAGACTTGTGACCAAAGGGTAACAAGTTGAAACAACTTTAATTTCCGGTAAATTAACATTTCGACAGTATTCGCCGAGACAGGAAGTGAGACGCGCCCTTTGAATTAATGCGAGCCCTTTGCATTGGAACCTTTGATCGGGTTGTAAATTACAAGGATTACGTTTAAATCGGTATCATAAAAATATTTGACTGTTTCACTTACTCCACAATATAATAATATACTATTAACAATTTAATGTTTTTTTAAGTATAACTCTATTTTTTAATGAGTAAAACCGAATTTAAAAATATTATTTCTTCACCTGCCATAATACTTACGAGCACGCTTAATTTTATTACAAGAATGTTTTTTTTTTTTTTTATTGAATACAACAAAATAGTTCAATAATATACTACCATATAATGCATCTATGGGCCATAGTAGCCTGATAATAGAGCTTATTATAATTAATACATGAATTATACGTAACACCACACACTTACAAACAATATTTCTATACAAAACTATATCATAACAATATAGTGCCAATATTATCAACATTGTAATTTATCTAATCGTATGCTAAGAGACTCTTACCACCTTTAATCTGAGTCATCAAGTATATTGAATCCAAGCACCTCTTATTACTTGATGACATAATAATGATAAGTATTTCTTATCAAATTTTAATTATACATGGTTAAAAAAATATATATTAATTGATTAATTATTTATTTTTAAGGACTTCAAAAAAAATTTCAACCCTATGACGACCCTAGCAGCGATGTATGTAATTTAATTTAAATTATAAGACAGTAGATATGTAGTTAGTATATTTTAATTATATTTTTGAAAATGTTAATATGTAGGTAGGTAACTTATTTAATTCATATTGGTAAAATCTTAATAATTGTTTACCACAGTGATATATTCTACGAATAACTATTTCTTTTTATACTTAGTATGTAAATATATCATCTAATACAACTTAAAGGAAATAGGAAAATAATCAAGTTTAATCATATCTCAATTCATTGGATTTGAATACTTCACAAAAAAATGACATATTTAATAGTGACCGTCAAATAAAGATTAATGCTAGCAATTAAATTGAATCCATTTTTTATCTTATCAATCGATAAATACTAACACTAACTCAAAACAACAAACAGCAAAAATACTATTTTTCAGCCTACCATTAAAATTGCATCCTTAGTTAATCGCACCGCAACTGGGCATTCTAAACTTCAATGTCCGTCCCCTTCAGCCACAGTTACCACATTCAATCGCCGGACCCTCCCTAACCTCAGACATGGTACCCTTCAGGGAATCCGAAGTATCCAAGAATGGTTTTAATTCCACCAGGGTTGCACATGCACAATGTATTGCAGATAAGAATGGACGTGTATCGTATAACCGCCAGTGTACTTAACTATACTGACGGTCGAACGATATACGAAGATTGAAGGGTATTCAATGGGTAATGAACCGGGGAAAAAGTGTACAGACGTCGAGATTAAAAAGTTTACTTACAATACGTGAAAAGTTTAATGTGTATTACGTAAAGGTTTGCTTTTATTTTATTTACATTCAAGTCATTTTAGTTTTAGTCATTTATTTGTTGTAAATATGTGATTTAGTATTACGTTATTATAAAAAACATAAAACGTAAAAAAGAATATTACATATTTTATCAATGATAAGGGGTTATTTGAATGTTGATTTTTTTTTGTTGAATTTTCAGCTCCAGGTAAAATAAGAAAAGTTAAATTCGAAATTTAAAAATATTGTAAATAAAAAAAACAATGAATAATAAAAGTAGGTAAACTATAAATAACTGTTTCACGTTCAGTATCGAAACGGCGTTTTCCAAGATAAGCCTATTCCGAATACAGCCTGTGAATATCAGACTAATTCCAGATGGAAATCTTGGGCCTTCGACGGACTCCGCGAATACCTTGAATTCCCCAATGATCTGCCAAAGGACTTGAGCAGAATATTAGAATGAATACCAAATAACGAAACAGTTTAAATCGTGAGCCTTTTATAAACGACTTATGTTTTCATTATGTATTCATTTTAGTCAGTTTCTAAAACCATTCGTTGATATTATTACACTAGATACTTTTATAAAAAAAAAATAAGAAGGGACATTAGCTACATACTAAGTTTGTTTGTTTGAACGCGCTAATCTGTGGATCTACCAATCTGATTCGAAAAATTATTTCACTAGGTAATAGGAAGCCCAAAATATCCCCAAAGGTAGGCTATTTTTTATCCCTGGAACGTGGGTGAAACTGCGGGGGATAGCTAGTATTTAATAAAATTCAACAAATTATATTATTCTTAAACAATAAACCTACGATAATTACGAATATCATTCAATGGTGATGGATATAAAGTAATATCTAAAAACGATTTATAAGTTCCACTTTGTGTTTACCCTATATACCTAGTACCTATTAAGGCGAAGGAAAAATCGCGAGAGTAACTGTGATAAATTATCTTTATGGTAGCGCATCGACTTAAAAAGAGTCTGTTCGTGGCTTTATGCTTGCCATAGATTTTACGATCTTACCTTTGAATAGGTAGAGTTACCATGGTTTCGTACTAATTTAGGACTTGTATTTAATACTACTACCAACGATGGAATTTTATCTGGAGGAATACAACTTTACGGCCTACTAGAAAGTGTCAAAAAGTATTAATTCAATTTAATGTTTATTCTTTTCTTCTTCTTTCTTTCTTTTAGAATATATCTCTAGATGCATAGCTAGAGACAGATTTTTGACATAAGGACGGTAGCCAGCTAGGCGAGTACTACTATTATTAATATTATTTATTTGCATTAGCTACATAAAAATATGTATTGAACATTTGCTACTTTAATTATCATACCTTGTAAATTTCCATAATTTGTTGTTTATAAATTATTTCTTTAAACTCTTTTGCCTATATTATAAAGATAAAGATTGATCTCTGAAAATACATACACAAACAGTTCAGAAAATTTACCATGGTAGGTATCTTACAACATTATTATCCTAAATAAATTTGAACTGATGGTGTCCATATTTCCAGCATGGGGTTGTAAGAGACTCGCGTTACATGCATTTATCAAGTTGATGGGCAGTAGCCGGTATCAGTGCATAGGCACTGATTTATAAACGTGTCAGAAAATGCCTGTTTGCCATTTATATGAAACGTTATAAACATCCATAAATAAACTACTGTACGATGGATTTGTTGCCATCATTCCTTGGTTGCACAACCTCGAAATGATGGACAGATAACATAAATATTAAATCCTCTTTAAATCATTTTCCGTATATTTAACATTCATGTCAGTTCAAATTATTTTTATCAAAAATACTGACGATACAGAAAAGATTAGCAGATTATTCATTAGTAAAAAGAAATCGATTCTTAAGATGGATGCGTTTGATTCCTGTTGACTTTATTGCCTTCTGGATTGTAATTGGAATAAAAATCATAAGTAAAATCTGGTTTTATCCTATCAATAACAATTTTTCCTATATATGTGTTAACGATTTTTCGTTTTCTATTAACCCCCTACATAACTTTCTTTTTTTTAAACACCCTCTGTTACGCACCAGACTGTTAACCCTTCGATGTTTGTTAGCAAACGAGTGAATGTTGCACACATAGGTACTCAAAATTAGGGTTCGTTCAAGCCTGTCTCGTAAATATAACATACATTTTGTTTTGAAGATCCGAATATTTAAACGATTGGTTGAAAATTTATGGATTCAATTTATTTTTCAAATACTTTTCTAAAGTTAACCTTGATCATTATACAATATTATGTGTTGTAAATAATAAAATAAATAAAAATAAAATACCTTAAAAAACCATAAAAATGTTATACTTATTTTACTTTTATAAGTAATCGCGATCCTTTTATTGGTTTGGACATGAAAAGGTAACAAACAGACAAACATGTGTGTACATATTTTGCATTTTTATTATTAGGTTTAGATACAATACAATGATTTAAAGGCACACTTGTGGTAATACCTACCGAGTTCATTCAAAATTAGATTGCGGTTTCCATTCTATACAATTTGCCCTATTGCATCATGAGTGTGATTTATACTGTTTGCCACATCTCATCTGTCATTATACATACATTCTTCTAAGAATGGGTGTTGCTATAAAAAATATGTTAATTTTCCTGTTTATGTTTTAAAACGCAGATTACGTAGGTGCATTTGTTGATGAGTTTTCTGTTTAGGTATATGTAGGTAAAAAAAAACATACATAAATATGTATGTTTTTTACTAAGTTGTTTATAAATCATATACCGAACATAATAGATTATATTATATTATATTGTAGAAACTAAATAGGTAGGTATATGCTTTATGTAAAGTAGGTAAAATTATATGTTTATTTATATCATTCTCGGTTTTGACATGTCATATACGGTACAACGAAAAGTATGAAGTTTGTCTCGGCAAAAATGGTAAAAATTGGAATAAAAATATGGGTTTACGGTAATTTCTTTCAATATAGAAAAATCATACAATTAAATAGGTATATAGAAGTCATGACTATGTAAAAAAATACATATTTTTATATTTTATTTGTGGTTCCTTCTTCCAATATCACAGCAAAATTGTACAGTTGAGTTTAATTATTATTGTACAAAACCCTCCGTGTGTCAGTCCGATACTAACTATGATGTTCCATGAGTGGGCCATGGTTTGCTTTAACATTTTTAACTTTCAGTTGAGTATGGCCAGAAATAAATAAATCCTAAAAAATAAATCTTTTATTTATGAATAGGTAACTAGTATTATTCCTAAGTAATTGCATGGCTTTGAAATAATGTATAATCTCATTTAGCAGGAAAATATTTAAATTATACGATTTATTAATTAATCACATCTAAGCTTTTTAAATTTTCACAACAACTTTTTAAATTCCAAAGCTGCTAATTTAGTTTTGTAAATCTCTCTTTATCTCATCAAAGAATAAACTTTTCGGCAACAGAACGTCAACGTCATCCACAATCAGGTACGCTAAGTATATTGTGCCAAGTTTGAAGAGTAGTGGATAATTGCAAAGTGTTGAAAGCATCGTAATCTGGAACAAAAGGGATGGGCTTTTCAGCGTACTTTGACAAACGTAACGCGCTATTTCTGGTTGAGGTTTTGCACCGATACAAAATCATCTACATAAAACGAAAAATATGTCACGATTTATTATTTCCATTGTTCTATACATGTACAGATACGTATTATGTAAAGTTTACTTAATTAGCATTCAAGAAGTTAAATGTTTATACGACGATCGATGTTCAATAGTTGTAGAGTAATAAATCCTCATGAGTCAGTCGATTTAATGTGTTAATTCTAATAGGTAGTAAAGTCACACAAAATAACAGGGACATAGTATGACATAAATTAAACTACTTTGATATCAAATATAAAAACGCATTTAGAATTTTTTCAAAGGCATCCTGGAAACTGTATTATCAATTTAGTGATGTAGGTACACCAGCTATGTCACATTGTTCTTTGACATATTTTTGAAGAATGCGAGTGGAGTGCTTGTGTCAGTAACACGGAATTTCTTGTTTAAATTTTCAAAGAAAGTTTTGATGTGGTTTAAATAGAGAATTTAAATTTTACGATTGTTCGAGGGTACTTTACTTATTTTGTGTCCATGACAGAATCAAGGAATGCTTAAGATAAGTTTTAAGATTTTATGTTTGACTGAGTGAATCGTTCCCTGCTTGTATAGTCTGCAAAGATGAAATAACAGTAATCGAATGTTATTCAAACTTAAAGACAAAATTATGAACAATCGATTGCGTTACTACCTACCTCTTCTTATTTTCACATTAAATATTTACTTTAATCACCAGTCGTATAGATACTGTTTTATATTACCTACTTAATTTATATTTTTACAGGTGTGCTGGTTAACACCTCACAGTTTGAAGTTTTAGAGCTTACAATTTTTTCTTGACTTAGTGACATTGGTAAAGATGTACGTACGTACGTCTAGACAGTATACCAAACAATACAAAATACCTATTCATTTTTTATAATTTCGTTCCTAGTTTCTATAATCTCTACATGTGCTTCACTTAATTTCAATAGTCAAACGACACTGGTCGGTCTTATTTATTTGTCATGTTATACAACATGCCATTAAAACCAAATATTATATACTTCTTGTTGAGACTAATAATGAGTTATTAGAGAGCTCTCTCAGAGCTGCCTGTCTGCCGAGTAAACATCGATGAACTTCTAAGCAGTACTCGTAAAATTCATCGACTGTATAATTTTATTAGTGCTTAAACGTTGAGACTCAAAAACTTTTTGGTTATTGAGTTAGCTTCTGAAGCATCTAGTGTAAGATATTTTAAGCTACAATCTATATCTAAACTAATAATAAAGCTGAAGAGTTTGTTTGTTGAACGCGCTAATCTCCGGATTTACGGGTGAGATAGTAGGTCATTGAAACAGACAAAAATAAGTATCGGAATGGAAAATCGATTTTATTATGTTCCACATAAAAAATCATGAAAGTCCTGAATAAGAAGAGAGTACCAAACCAATCAATTGGATAACGAACGATACAATCGGTTTTGTATTAAGATCTTAGCGTAGCGACGAAATATTCGATTAACGCGAACAGTGCCGGATTAAGCGGAAAAACCTCCGATTTCAATTAACGCTAGCTTGTTTCACACGGCCAACATAGACCGGAATTGACCAGCGCAGCAGTAGTCAACACGTCCACCAAATTGCTCGGAACAGTTTGTAGGTAATATATTTTATTTTTGTGTTGTAATCCAGCCCTGTGTTAACTAGTAGACGCAGCGTTTTTGGCCCAGACGAACACGTTTGTTGGGGACTTAATTGCACTTTTTTCTCTCTTTGTCAGCTTGTGAGATGAGGTTGCAGATTGTTGTTTTCGATTTACACTTGTATTGACAATGGTCTTTTGTTACTATTGTTTTCTCTGGATATTTGATTAATTCACCATTTTAAAACCTAAAATTCTCCACACTAAGCAATACTGAAAGAAAATTTTGTACTATTAGATTTACACTGAAAAATCACATCTTTGTGATTCAACATAACTTCGTATTTTTAGCGAGTATTTTTATCTGTGTATACAAAACATAATACTTACTGCATATGTGTGTCTATAGGACGCATCATAGATCATGGACATGAAAAAAAATATAAAGTGCCTGTGCAATCAATATCAATTTACAGCTTCTATACACTCAAATCGAAGTATCGAAAATCTCGGCAACCACGATACTTTTGCTAACTCATATCCGCCTTTAAAACTACTATTTTAAGAGCTACATTTTTCTAAATGCATTTTGCAAAAAAGTCGACATCAAAAGAGCATTATCTCCATACGAGTTAAGTAAAAGGCGAATTGAATGTTCGTCCGGGAACCAGCATGTGTACAATTGGTAGTATAACTACTCTCCCCTCACATTGCAGGAAGTGTAATCGTTTTCCTGCATTCCACTTTTGTACACTACCTTTTAAATAACGCTGCAGACGCAAAAAGTTTCAATTGCTTTAGCCACTTAGCTATAATTATCGCTACGTTTGCGACACTTTAAAATTGAAGATCATTCAAAAGCAAATTTAAATGCATTCAATATTTCTCGTTTTACAATTTTCTTTTACTCTGGTAGTTTTTCCTTGAATTACATTCTGGAAGCATGAAGTGAGATGATTATTACAAAAAATATTTTTACAATAACTTTTATAAAATTTAGTTGAAAGTGTATTTATAAATTAGATTTGAAGATCAATACCTACCTATCTGGATTGATTAAAATCATCATAATTACATACCTACATAATGTAAATTTTATTATCACTATCGTGCAAAATAAGCTAGATTGTAGAATTGAGAAAAGTGCACACGATACATTTAAGTATCGTGTGCACTTAAAATACTACCTACAAATTTCACGATACGATCGATATTTTTTATGTTCCCAAAGATGATTTGGTTAAGGCTTCGTTAAAATGCGGACGCACGCACGATGTAAAAGTAAAAGGTTTATGTTGTTTACGTAACAATATAAATAAAAGTGAGGTAAGCTCGAAACAACGCGAACGTTCTCCAAATTCATCATACGTAACCGACTCAAGGACGAAAGCTCCTTTCTTCAAATTAATAATGTACTTAGATTTTGTGTGACTTAGGTCGAAGTTCACCGACAAGAAAAGGGTCCGATAAATTATAATCGGGCGTTTACCATTAATTTTCGTAGGAAAAATTCGGTATATTCATTTTTAATGTCTAAGAAATCAAGTTCTTTCATACATATTTCTCCAATATAGTACATACTATTGTAAAGATAAAGATTGGGTTGAATGTAGCTAACCTACCGGTGTGTTCTGGAAGCACTTGAGAGCTAGTCTTCTATAATCATCACGTGTGTTGCGACAGTTTATAGTACAATTTTCACCAAATAAGCATCTGACATAATCATAACATTGGACAGAGAGGATAAACGAAAATCCTTTATGATATTAACTATGACAAATAAGAGAATGTTTACAAGACGCTTGCCAAGGTTGTTTACTTAGCAGATTGGTCGAGCATCGTCTATACCAAATTTAATCAATATAATCGAAGTAATAACACTTCTATATGAGTAGTAAAGAGATGGAAATATAGTACATGATAAATCAGATAAAGGAGAACAAAGAAAACCTATAAATAAGACTATTCACGCCCAATGTATGATAAAAAGGTTTGTCTAAAAAATATAGTAAAGGAACAGAAATAATGAAAAGATAAATATGTACAATAACAGTATTCACATAAAAACTAATCTTATGCTCATGAAAATAAAAACGTTGCTTTGACATTCTGAAAAGCAAAAAGTTTTGAAAAAAATGTACCTATCACATTTTTGCTATTTTAAATTGAATGCAGAGAAAGGACTGACTAAACAACAGCTAAATTCTAAAAAAGAACAAAGGTGCAAGAAAATATACATGGTTTAAGTGTTTTCCACGATCCAGACGCACTCGGCAGAAAATTGATATAAACCTGTTGTGGGCCCCCGCTCAGTTTGCTCAGGTGACGACGGTGACTTATTTGTTTTATTCTACACAAACGAAATTCACCCTAAAGTATAAATCTTCAGAGTATAAGTTGAATTGCACTTGTAAATAATAGAAGCAAGAAAAATGCACCCTGCATAGTTCTTGAGTATAAATGTTATTCGCAAGAAGAAAATAAGCAGTGTGAAATAACCAGGAGGTACATGATTTAAATAATAAAGTATGCTTTGTGAATGTATATTTAACCATTCTATATATCTCTGAAATTTGAAATAGCTTTAACTTGCAAAGACTACCTTTGCTCCAAAAAAATTAAGTGTATTATTAGATGATTAGTAAATTATTTGCTTGACCCTAAATCAATTTAAACAACAAAATAATTTATTTATAGACCCTCAATCCACCACGTCCGGCTTGAAGGACCAATTAATTGAATACAAGCTTTGTTGAGATCAAAATTCTGTCCGCTTCACAAGATATGTCCAAGTAACGAAGACAAATCAAAGTCTCAGTGACCTGACTGGCATCCTTCGGATGGACACCCTTCTAAGACACAGGACAAAAAGCCATTAAGTCGAGATAGTGGTATTTATCTTTCTTGCCCCCCCGTCTACTTCTATAGGTGACGTGGACACTTCGATTAAGGGAGTGGTTGTAGATAAATTTGGTTTACTTGAGAATTTTGTCTACATAAACTTTGTAAAACTTAGGTTCAGTTGCACCTAACCATTTATAATAGTAAAATCATTAGTCTCATTTTGACGTTCTTTATTCAAAAAATTCCAAGCAATCCACCTGACAAAAAACTGTTAGTAGTAGTTATATCTAGCTAGTTGTAGTGTATAATTTATGATTATATAATTTACTAGCTGTCCCCCGCGGTTCCACCCGCGTTTCCAAATAGAAAGTAGCCTATGCAACCTGATCTAGATAAGGCAACATAATAATTGTCCATGGGAAAAACAGTTTTCACTTAAATATATTCCAACATGCTTAAAAGTTTGTCCTTGTGCTTTATTTATATTGACTTCAGACGATAGGTAGGTAATTTCACAGGAAATTGTACCTATTCGTTTAAATCTATATGGTAAATCTGTGGGTATCATCGGAATGCGAGGTATCAGTACTGTTTGCCCAACTGCTGGCTCAGTCAAAACCAATCGCTACTATGACCGAAATTTTACTTGAAGTCTGGTACCATTACATAAATTTGGTGGTCTAATATCTATTTAACATGCATTGTCCTGGATGACTGTCTGACGGATCAAAGCATAGCCTAAACCGCTGATCGTAGAGACCTGAAATTTAGAGGGTGTGTTCTTCGTATGAAGTAGGCATCCTATAAGAAAGGATCTTCCGAAATCCTTGGGGGTTGAAAAACTGGGACAAAGTTTGTATGGAACAACGTGATTCCTTGGTCCAATCTAGTTCAAATTTTGCATAAACATTCATTAAGATAATTGATGGAAGACGTGTTTTGTATTTTATTGAAACTCATCGCCTATCGGGGTTAAAAAAGGGTAGAAAGTTATTTTGGGGGTGATTTGCATCGAAGTTGATATCAATACTGCTTTTGAACTCACATAAAAGCTTGGTGCAATGCAATGCATATGACGAACAATTGGGATGAATTTGCTGTTATGTCTCATGACCGTCTTGGCAACAATCATGGGACAAAAGAAAAGTATAAATTAGATGTTACAACACTCTACATTTCTGCGAGTTAGTTGCAGCCGGTCAAATATACCTATTTGTATTTGAAGTATATCGAAATGGAAACCAGTATGCCAAATTTGCTACAGAAGTCCAACCCATCAAAAGGTTACGTTTTTCCCAAGATCTTTCTTATGGTCACTTTGATGCCTACGCTGATGCCGATGGTGATAATAACACTGATCAGCGTCCAATAGCCAATCTAAATATATAAAACTTTTAACAAAAATTTGAACCGATATCATGGTACCGCAGATTTATTTCGCTTACTTCAAAACTATCATATTAGAGTTACTAAATAGTTATTTTCTGCTTTTTAGTGCCTTTGAAGGCGGTTCTATTTTTTGTTAAAAGTTTTTTATTTTTCAATTTTGAATTTCTTATGTGTAATCAATGACTCTCAAGGTCACTGACCTAGGATAAGCATATTAGTGTTGTAGTTTCCATCATCATTCCTATAACATTTAAAGAATTATCCCCTAACTCCTACACATTAAGGTTTTGTACCGTCCATCATCAGCTCAGCAACATAAGATGATGACTACCAGACGCAAATATCTGAATAGCTTTAGAAAGTATGATGAAAAACATTGTAAGTGCCTATAAAATTTAAAGAGTTCCCTCGATTTGTCCAGGATCCTATCATCAGATCCTGACTTGGTGACCATGGGACTACTTGTGAAGTATATCCTTTCAAACAAAAAATAATTTTCCTAATCGGTCCAGGCGTTCGAGTATTCGGGGAACATACAAAAAAAAAGATTTCAACGAATTGATGCGGAGGTTCCGCTTGAAGTTGGTTAATTGACTGACTGATCGCGGGGGGCATCGCGGGTGGAAAGCTATTTAGCATTAAATAATAAAGCTGAAAAGTCTGTTTGTTTGTTTGAACGCGCGAATCTCCGGAGTTACTGGTCCGATTCGAAAACTACGCTGTCAGCTGGTAGTTTAGCCATTATTTTGTCGTTGATGGCGTCAACGCTTATATTTCTGGCAGCTAATTAAATTAAATTGCCCTCTCACACATCCATTAATGTTTTTTTTGGTCGATATTGGCTATATCCGGATATACTCTACAGATCAGGTCTTCAATGTTGGTCACGATTTTACCAAGGTCTTTGTCAATAGCTATTTTTTTATCTGATTCAGGTACTTTCCCATCCCCGATTATATGGAGCTTTATTGGGAAATCTGTGCTTCCTCTACCCAAGTGACTCCTCATTTTGGTATACAGTTTCAATAATTCAACAGACTTTCATAATGAGGAAGATTTTAAGCAAGATTTAATAATATCTGCTCTAGTTTCCCTAACAGGCAACGTTTATCTGAAATCACCAGAAAACATCAAAGTTATTCCACCCCCATGGGTGGTAAATAATGGCTAAACTACCAGCCGACAGCGTAGTTTTCGAATCGGACCAGTAGCTCCGGAGATTCGCGCGTTCAAACAAACAAACATTAGCCATCTATTTGTGCATTTTATAATTCTGAGAGTTCTATCTAAAGCCTCTAGATGAGCTCTATGAGTCTTGTGCACTCATCCCATATTATTAGGTTTGCATCTTGTAAAACCTTGCCCAATGGTCCATTTTTACGTATAGAGCGTACGCTGTCTTTTTCAAGAAATACCGTAAGGGTCTGTTTAGAAGTGAAATGAGCCGTCCTTCTACCTGTCAATAGTGTAGCAGCAATAAATATCTGATGATGCAACAGCAATGGCTAATTTCGTTGACATCAAAACTATCAGATTAGAGTTCTTAGTTATTTCATACTTATTAGTGCCTTTGTGGTTTTTTTTGTTAAAAGTATTTTATTTTTCATTTTTTAGTTTCTTATGTGTAATCAATGACTCTCAAGGTCACTGACCTAGTATAAGCATATTAGCGTTGTACTTTCCATCATCGTTCCTATAATATTTAAAGATTTATCCCCTAACTCCTACCCGTTAAGGAGTTGTACCTTCCATCATCAGTTCAGCAACATGTGACGACTACCAGACGCAAATATCTGAATAGTTTTAGAAAATATATGAAAAACATTGTTAGTGCCTATAAAATTTGAAGAGTTCCCTCGATTCTTCAAGATCCCATCATCAGACCCTGACTTGGTGACCATGTGACCACCTGTATGTATAGTTTCCAAATCGGGTCAGGCATCTTCGAGTAATCGAGGAACATACATAAAAAAAGATTCCGACGAATTGATAACCTCGTCTTGATGACAGTTAAAAATAACAAAAAACTGTTACCTAGGCGACCGCTGTCATCCATTGACAACCGCGTCGCATCGCTCACCCATGCTATACATGCTCCCGCTTAACGTTCTTTTTATCATTGCTCAGCTCCTGAGGGTCGTAGCGTGATGTTCTATAGCCTATAACCTTCCTTAATAAATGGGCTTTCAATTGCAAAAAGGTTTTTCCATATCCCACTGGCAGATCCAGAGATTAGCGCGTTCAAACAAACAAACAAACAAACAAACAAACAAACAAACTCTTCAGCTTTATTATTAGTATAGATAGATAACTATTACACGTATGTCAATGTCAGTCGATACAACTGGACCTTAGTAAAAGCAAAGAATAAATAATATACTACGTACTAAAAAGTCCTTTTCAATAAATCTGTAACATGCATCAATATCAAAGCTTTCATAACAGGTTTACGTACGTGTTTGTCAAACATGCAAAATCGCTTGACTTGCAAAAAATTCCTCGGCGTAGGAAAGCACATGAAAATGTGTAAGCTAGGTATATGAACTTCACTTCATTTGCATGTAAATTATTCAGATTCTAGGCACGCAATGAATAAAACCTTTGTTTTAAATGTAAGAAAATCCATAGTTAAGCCTGGTTTTATTTTAAGCACTGCTTTTTAACGTATCTTTATACTTTTGTAAATGCCTTGGTTAACGTTAAATATCCGCTTTTCTAGGCTATTAAAGTACCTTTGTATTATAATTAGCAGATAAGATATTATACAAGATAATTATAAATTACAAACTACCCCGTTCTTATTTATTTAATCACAAGGAACAAATCTACAGCATTTCAAATATTACTATCATAACATTTCTTACCCCTAAAATACCCTAGACATACCTAACATTTTTTTAGGTTGTTGTGTTTATTAATATGAAGAACCATGATAAGAAATATCCCATAAAAAATCATGTGTTTAGTCATAATCGTACCAAAAGTACAACCTTCCTGTACTGTATCAACCTTGTACTGTACTGAAGCGTACTTACTACCTTCGGTGAGACTGAATAATATACTGAAATGAGAATTCTCTAGGCCCAAATACTTGAAATTATACTACACGACTTGGTTAAAGTAAAAAAAGATTGTACATTTTTCTGTAGTCCTTGAGCAACGTAGTCCGTACTTCGAAGGCTCTCATATTAAGGCTTATGGCGCTATATACAGTTTTTTTACAGTGTAATTATAGACCGTTTTCTATCAAGAAAACGGGAGCACCCCATTTTATTAACTGGAGATACAAGTATCCACATACAATTTTATTGTGTATTTTCATACGTGCGTGCTAAACTTGCGTGTACATAATATTTATGAAAGTAAAGTACTTCCGCGAAATTCATTATTATGTGATATTACATAGTCCCATTTTAATTCCATTGGTATTGGACCTTGGATATGCAAGAGAACTTCTCAATTTCTTTAATAGTTAATATTATTTTGGTTGAATGGCTGTGTTAATTTATGAGATATTTCATAAAATGAGATATTACGAAAAGCAAAAAACGTAAAATGAAATTCCTATTTTTATAGCCGTGAGCATGACTAATACAACCCTCCAATTACAGTACATTTATAACCAAGAAAATACCCCTAGATAGACTGCGTCATATCATGAATCATACCAGTCAGGTCAAGGTCCAAAGGTTTACCTACGTCGAAAATACTTAAGTGAACAACAATGACTGTAAAATTAGCACAATTTCTAATATTAGTCACAGGCAATTATTTAAACTACCTCGATGTTAGCGCTACTACGTGAACCACAAGCGAAATGCCCCAATTTGAGTACGATGTTATGACTCATACTAACATGGTCGAACGACCTTCGCCGGTTATAAATGATGCCTTTTGCATAATATCGACCATTCCTAGAAGGGGTATTAATACTCGATTATTTATAAATGTTGTATTTCTTATCCTGTTCTCTTGTGAGACTAGACTTTATCTAAAAGTTTCCTTGTGAAATTTTAAGATTTATTGTATATTAGCTGCTCCTCGCTGTTTTACTTGCATTTCTAGGATAAAAAGAAATAGCATATATGTTATTCCAGGGTATGATCAATCTATGTTCCCAGTTTCAACCAAATCCGTTGTGTAGTTTTTCCGTGAAAAAGTAACAAACATTTTCACATCTAAATAAACTGTTATATTTTTAATATTAGTAAGATATTTTATAATGAAGCAAGAATAGTTACTGAAAAATTAAATACAGTAAGAAAATCATATTTATAGTATGATAATAGTTACTATATCACTAGTAGTATTTTAACTTTACTGGGGAAGAATTTTTAGATTTTCTACGATTACTTGAAACAAACTAACTGATTAATTTATACTTTATATCTATGGTTACAAGGATAATGATAAAATAAATGTACCTACCGCTCGTGAAATTATTATTCTAAATCTATATAGGATGTAGAAATTACATTAGTCAAGCTATAATTTTAATTCTTGGTTAGTATAACGATATAATTTTGCAATCAATTTCAAATGCATGGTTTTATTTTATACCAAATGACTAATGAATTTCTTTTAAACGTATTAATTTGACCACATCCTGGCAAGTGATGGTAGTAGATTGAGGCGATGATAGCTCAGTGGCAGTGACGTCGAATGCCGAAACGAAGGTTCAAAATTCACCAAGACGCTACCAACTTTAGTCCTTTAAAAAAAAACTATTTGCACACAAACATATTATATACCGATATACCTATTATTATAAACATGAATTGTGTTCGTGATTGTTTTAAAAGTATTATTGGAACTCTATCTAGTAAAAAAAGGGAAATTTAAGATATTGATTGAATGTAATGATTGATATGTAATGTAATAATATGACACCTATTTATTCCTTTAATTTAAATCTAATATATAAAATTCTTGTGTCACAGTGTTTGTCACCAAGCTCTTCCGAAACGGTTTTACCTATTTTTATGAATATTTTTGTGTAAGTATATTCGGTAGGTCTGAGAATGGGTTGTAAACTTTTTTTATTCCGCGAGTGAAACTGCGGGGAACAGCTAGTTTTTTTATAAAAATACACATCATCATCATGTCAGCCAAAAGACGTCCACTGCTGGACAAAAATACTTATAGTTTAAATAAATAGCATTGATCGCGAGAAGGGAACGTGAATCATTTCCGCTTCCTGTGTAAAATATTTCCTAAAACTTAGCAACCCACCCTTTTCTGTTTAAAATGATATCCATTGCTAATTATTTTCCGAAGATTATTTTAGTCATCACATCACCTTTTTCTTGGTATGGTTTTCTTAGAATCCCTTCGCAGTTTAGTACGAAGTACAATCCACTGCGAATAGGTGTCGGCTAGAAATACTTATAAAAGTTACTGGATATATTTTTTGAGAATTTACTGTTATCTTCTGTTCTGTTTCAGTTTGTTACATCTACAAGTAATTATTATAAGAAAAATGACTACGAATAAAAGTGTTGCAATTAATTTAAAGCGAAAGTAAGTCCTGTACACAACGATTATTCAATCAACAATCAAAGTTTAAATGAGCAATATAACAATCTTTATCAATAAAATCTACGCGCACCACCGTCAAATATTTTCGTCCTGACTGTACACTTACCATAAAACTTCCCGTGCCAATTTCCCACGACTAACCAAAGTTATGATTCAAATCATTTACATATAACGAGAATCATTGCAGAAAAATCTCTGTCCATCCGTCAATGTGCGTCATTCGACTCATTCGGTTCCTGGTATGAATGGCAACTTGAATGGTCTATGAACACATGACTTGACTTCGCTGTAATAAAATATTTAAATTAGTATCGTAAATGCCTATAACAATTTCCTTTATAGTATCGACTGGACTGTCACGTATTTTTATGGATGTTTCGAGGTGTTGATGACTTGATAATGTTATACAGACGAAACGATGGCATGGTCAACAACCTATTGATAAAGTTCCTATTCACATTGCATAACATATTAAACATAATGCGTAAATGATAGTAAGTTATATCGGTTAAGTATTTAATACTAAGTATTCATTGATTACAGTCATGTATGATTTTAGTACCATTAGGGCTGATTTTTCAAAAATAAGTGGTATCTTGCTGTTATTTTGAATCTAGAACAGTTTTTGTGTAGTTTATCAGAGAAATAGTTTATCCGACGCATAAAGCCAGGTCCATTACTAAACTATTGCTATTTATAAAGTCTTTTCTTCTAATTTCCCGTAAATAAAAATAAAAACTGCAACTACGTGCAACCACTTCTGCCCCTTAAACTTTTAAGCCTTGATTGAAATTTGCCTACACTGCAGTGCAGTCCTGTCTGCAACCAGTAGCTAACGAGACGAGGCTATGACCTGTGACCGAATTTCTCCGGACATGTCCTAGTTTTAAGAGTATTCAGTTTTGGTGACCATCAAACAAAGTTACCCGTTTGAGCAAAAAATATTGCCATGGTATATTATCACAGAGTAAGATAATATACTACGTACAAGAATTATTATGATTTTTTAAATATCTCGTATAAATCCTGTTAAATTGTTTCAACGGTATAAAATATGACACAACTAAAATTCATTGCGCGATTTTCAAGGATACAGAAACATTATGCAACCGAGCATTTATTTATAAGCAGCATCTGTATACAAAACAGTCAGCATTTCTACTACTCATACCTTCTCTACGCATATAAAGTAGGGGACGCCATGTATCCTCAATAAGCCGCGATAAATTTGCTAAAAAATATACATTCATCATCTGCATTGCTAAGGCTGGATCTCCCAGGATCAGTGAGATTTATGATGCTCTATGACAGACTTGATCGGAGCAATGGGCGTTTGTTCTTTCGTAGAATGCTTTTTGTTTACTTTATTTTAAAATATTTTGTGTTTTGTAGGAGTCGGAGAGCTTTTAGAGTTATTCGCCTCATCTCTAGTTACTTATACTTTTATTTTTGGATAATATGATTTGTAGTTAGCCTTTGGATTTTGAGGTATGACTATTTTTTTCCAATTTTATTAAAAGATCATTAGTATATAATATTACCTAGTGTATATTTTAATATTACCTCTACAAAGACAAGACAAAATTTTGATCATAATTATTCTATGAATTCGAATTATTTCGCGAAAAGTAGAGGAGGTGTGATGGTATTCAATGGAAAAGCTTAATATCCATTTCCTGCATCCTGAATATTATGATGATGGATGATTCACATGATGACTGTGTGGATATAGTAATACTGTGAGAAATATGAGAAAACGTTGTAAATTTCAACAACAATAGCAGTGAATTATGTATTACTATCTTCCGCTCCGCAGTTTCACCCGCATTCTCGGAATAAAAAGTGTTCTATGTTAAATTCCGACCTAACTCTATGCCATCATCATCGATCCGTCGCTATATTACTGCACAAAAGAAGGACAAACTACGTCATACCTCAAAACACATTTTTTTTATATAAGATAGTAAGGATATTAGATATTAGTACGGATTAAACATAGGAAATTAAACCCCAATAAAATTTAAATATCATCTAAAAAGATAATATTCGTCCAATTAAGAACCAAAGAAGCTTGAACAGTTCCAAAGCAAACGAAAGTAGTAATAAACATACAAATCCACATACTAACAACTAGCAACCAACAATTTGCAGTACAATAGCTGAATAGAGAGCATATGATGATTTCAAAGAAGTATTTTCTAAAGATTTATTATGTGCACATGTAACTTGCATACCAGCAAGTATTGCACATGTTCTGATCTTGTTCTTACAGACACGTATGGCTTCTTATTAAGTAGGTTTTCACGAGCACGTGATGTGTTACTAGAAATAGCTTCTAGAATGTTGTTAGTTGTAAGTGCATGCTTTATCTAGGGTACTTAAAATTTTTGCTCGTGGAAGAATGTTTAGATTTTTAGTCCAATCTGATGGATAGCTTCTGAGCTGAAAATACTTTTATTAGTTGAAGGTAAGGTTCAGACTATAGTTTCTTCGTCTCCAAATATGTATTAATCAGTATGTAGAACTTACATGTCTAATATAATGACATACATTTTAATAACTGGGTAGTCGTCCGTAGTAGTAGTTTTTCCGTTGTATGATAATACTTTGATTTGTATAAAAAAATTCTTAGTAAAATTTTGTTCGAATTTAGAAGCTTACTGTTTCATAACGTCGATAAAATTTCGCAGTTATTTGAATTTGTCGTAAGCCTCAGAAAAGTTCATATAAATTTTTATTATAAACTGGAACAAAAGTAAATAACCTAGCTTTTTAATAAGTAGGAATATAATATCTAATCCCTACCTTATTTATAATTATGATCGCTATGACATGTTTATTCAAGAAGTGTTTAACGGCCTTCAAATTCGAATCGATTTATTATGTTGATATCCTAGGAAACTAATATCAAAGCTCCTAATTCTACCATCATCGGTTGAAACATTAGCCTTCAACTTAAAAGGCCTGGCAATTAACATTTTAATATATTTTCAAATCAGATTACTATTATAATATATCGATTTCAAACGATTAACAAATTAAATTAATAGATACATTATAAATTAAAAATCACAATCAATATTTTTAGTTCAATGAAGCAATACTATAACATAAATCTAAAGTTCATAATCATTTAGTGAGTCATATGAGTGATAAATGAACTACTCTTTTACAATAAATATAATCACGAGTAATGATATTCGCGTTTATCAAAACAGTTTTATTGCTCGGATGACGTAAGCTGTGACCGAAACGATGACCTGGAACCGTCTGAGTCATGATTAAGTACATCTTCATGATTACATTATGCAAATCATGAACTTAAATTAAGTCAACTGGACTTTTTATTGTTGCTTCCGAATATATTGTTTCTTGTCGTCAGCTGGTCCACTTAAAGAGTTCTTTTGCTATTTTTATATCACTAAGTGTTGGTGATCTATGATTTTTTTCACACCCATCTTAACCCAAACAAAGCAAAGATTGTACAATGGAGAACAATAACTTATAGTAAGAAATACAAAGATATTATGACTGACTGACTGATCTATCAACGCACAGCTATAATAAAGTAGGTAGGCAATGTAGATCAATCATAGGATAAGATAAGATTTATTAAAATTCAACTTTTAAGGGGGTAATATAGGGGATTGCGTGTGTTACTGCGGGGCGAAAATCTAGTTTATTCATCCAAATGTTTATCCCGATTAGAAATTAATAGAACCCTTGACCTCTGGCGTTAATGTCAGGGTTCCTAACATCTATGATAACTTTTTTTTCAGCATTTCAACCTTGCAGATATTACAAAATACCGAAACTCCCACAAAATACTGAACCTACCACAATCTATGGCTTCAACAAAAGTCTTTTCTTAAAAACAAATATGCCCGAGTGACACTCACTACCACAGAGATACTCTCAATGCCATAAATGGTCAATAAGTGCGTCACTATATAGGTCAAGTACCTGCTTACTTAATAAAGCTAACAAAAACATGTTTTCCATTTTAAAAATAACAAGGGATTGTCATGTTTATTTAACAGCAAACGTAAGACAAGTGCATATTTCAATGGGAATAATACAAGGTGTTGGTAACAGGTGCACTTGCTTACGTCAAAATTGGAAACAATCGCTATATAATCAGGTAAATATTCACTTTTTGTAGTAAATAAAGCCGTATGTACTTTTATTGTAAAAAGAAAACAAGTTGGTGACTCCGAAAAAGATTTAAAATAAAAAAAGTTTTAATTAAATTGAAAAAGAGTAAAATTCTTAAATCTACCACTGAGCTATCATCATGTAACTAAAGACAATATTTCAGAACCAAGCCGCCGAAAAAATTACTTTCATGGGCAATTTTCAAAAATATAGATTTCATCCGTACGAAGCCAGGGCGAAAAATATTTAGAAACAAAATAGTAGGTAATTAAAATAATAGATTGAACCTTATTATTCCTAAAAACCTCATACTCCCAAAGGGAGACCTTTCACTTTAATAACCAAACCGCTTCGTACCGGATCACTCTGCTTCCATCTAGAAAACACGACACTTCGCGTGCTTCTCAGTGAAACTCTCCTAAGTTAGAAGCTACTAGGGGGATGTCTGCCTATTAGCCTGGAGCCTGAGTCACGCAAGTCCTTTAGCAATTATATAAATGGAATTGAACTAGCAACTGCGATTTTTTAATTATCCCTCATTTCGTTGTCATTTGATGGAAGCGCCGTCGAAAAGTGAAAAAGTTAATGTAAAATTATTGGAAAATTACAATTATTAATACCTACCATCAATTTTTGCTATCATAGACAAAATAAGCAAAAAGAATAGATAATAATTATATATATAATAAAAATAGGTACTTAACCTATATCACAGCCTATATACTTTACCTTGTGCCTATATCGTTTAATTTAAATCCGCGTGCCGTGAATTCCAAATACGATTTTTCCAATGTTCGAATTCCTTTTTTTGTGCAACCAGCCAGTCATTTGTTTCTATTTGCATTATTTTTTCAGTTCCATATTTAAAATACACGTTCCGATAGTCACTGGAGTGCGAATGGCGCATACAAATAGCGCATTGGCCAAGTAATCACAATTAAAGCGACCGAGATGAGATCCCAGCGTGGATCATTACTCGACGCCTGCAAGTACCGACGAAATTGAAACCGTTTATGGGAGGAAAAAATTAAAACGACTATTTAAATTCCGTATTTTGTATTCCGTAAACGCAAAGTAGAGTCGTAAATCTCGTGGAAAAAATGGGTAGGTCGTCTGGACGCACATCACTTAACATGATAGGAATGTTAGTGACGTATTACATATGAATTTCAAGCTCCAAATCCGGTAACAATTTAAAATAGGTATATTTACACATATCGTACAAATACTTTAAACAATACTCAAAAAATTAAACATATTCCTGAATATGACTTGCATAGTGCGGTCGCTTTTTAACCGACTTCAAAAAAGAAGGTTAACAATTTAATAAAATCGGATTCGTCTTTTTTATTTTTAGGCACTTATAATTTTTTTCATATTCTTTCTAGAGCTAATCAGATATTTACGCCTGGTAGTTATCATCTCAGGTATATTGTTGAGCTGATGATGGAAGGTACAACTCCTTAATGGTTAGGAGTTAGGGAATATTTTTTTAAATATTATAGGACCGTTTAGACCGTTAGTTGTATTCTTTGATGTGATGATGGAAGATACAACGCTAATACCCTTAGTACAAATTAAAGCCTTCTGATAGTCCAATACAGGCCATCTCGTAATTAAAAAACTGGCGACACAGTTTCCTTTACGATGTTTAAAAAATACAAACATTTTTGCGCTCCATTGCCGGCTAGGATTACAGCGACTCGGAAAATTTCTACATCGCTAATTGAAAACCGAGCGGTGTACGTTGCGAGCGTCAACAAAGGGAAGAAAAAAACTTACATAAGCTTAATGACACAGCTGCAGATGAGTATTTCAATTGCATTGGCATTTATTGCAGATACTTATAAGGTTTTAGTTAGGTTGCATTTAGCTTTCTCCCCATTATGTCGAATAACATAATTGACGCTTTAAGTGTTTATTTTTGGTCTAAATTCTTATATCCTTTACGTTTAGTCCTCATTAAGGTAAAAAAAAATCTCTTCATATACAAATATTATTTTCAAGTGTACATATTTGTGTCGATCTTTCAATGCGGTATATTAATACAATGAATACCTATATAGGTACCTACGGAAGGAACGTACCTATCTATTAGTATAATTACTAATTCATTTCGGACCTAATTACCTATATAATATATATAAATTAGTAGGTTGGTAACATTAAGCCTAATAGATAAATCAATTAAGTATTTTCATTAATTCCACTACATGCTACTCGCTCTAAATAGTGAATAAGTACATGATATACAGGATGTTCTGTTGGGTATATTAGACCAAATACTGGGGATGATGTGCATCATTATTAGAATGCTAGAACATTTTAGTAACATCAGCATTAACATTACGAAGTTATGACAATTTGAAGTAAAAGCGTAGGATTTACTCGCACTCTGAAACATAGTTATTAGACGAGATAACTATTTAAGTTCTATAGGTACTCAGTTAGACTTACGTTGAAGTTTATTTTAATGCTAAATTAACTTGTGATATTTTTTAATAGTATATATTTTTTTGTGTTGTTTTCAAATCTAAAATAACTTCAATTCAATACCTTTTCTACCTAGGTATAACTTCCCAAAAACCCAGCATACATATCCCCAATCCCAAACCTCGGACCACTTAATCTACCCTGTACAACTAAATTACGATCGCGTGAGAGATCACAATTTCTCTAAGACCTGTTTTCTTGCACTTGCACAGCAAGGGGCATCTAAGAAACTGCAAGTTAATCGCCGTATATTACAACTATATATCATTAAGCGGCCCTTGAGTAACTTGTGAGAGGAAATAAATAAAGCAGGGCGTCGGTAAATTAGGCGCAATATTGCGGGGATCTGTCGATATAAATCATTGTCGATATAAGAAATATAAACAGGTAAATTGAGGTTGAGCTCACGAGCCAAGGGTTCCGCTTATTAGACTCTGTTTTATTACTTACCTACTAACATTTATTTGATTCGGACTTTTGGAGCAGGTCCATGAATGAAGAGAAAAAACAAAAGGGCATCCAAAATAAGAAAAAATAAGGCATTCGAATCTATTTTTAAATTAAAAAATAAAGTTGAAGATGTTGCGCCATCTATTGATAATGTGACAAACTATTTGATCGGCGCAACTAAATCCGAGGAATCAAAAAGAAATAAAATTGTGACCTGTTTCTTTGCCTTATAATATCCTGAGTTTGTAACTTGGGATGTATGAGATAATCTCCGGAGTTACAAGTCTGATTCTAAATATTTCAGTAATGGAAGCTACATTTTCCTCAAGTGCTATAAGCTTCTTCTTATTCCAAAATCGTGGCGAACGTGTTTTTTTTTAATAAATACTTATTTTCTAAGTGGGTACTTACATCAATAAAATGAAGAAGTCTTTTTCGCTGTTTAATAAAGGATAAATAAAGAACAGAAAATGAAAGTAAAATCTCTGAGCACTAACAATGTAAAATTGCTGTATTCATGTGCCGAAATTATTGGCAACAAAAGTGTGTATTTCATTTTGGGTCATAAATAACATTGTTACACCAATGTAGCGTAACGATGTGGTCTGCGGTTTTTGGTTCACTATCCACTGTTCAACCTTGTTGTGTGTGAATCTAATAATAAATTATTGTATAGGTTAACCTCTATACTAATGAACTAGTTCTAAAGATGAAGAATCAATTATACTTTTAAACCGGTCAGTTGTTTTTTTTAATTTAGAGAGGTATTTATTGATTTATTGCTTTCTACCCAGATTATAACAGACAGTAGGTACAAAATTGTTTTAAAATATATTTTACCGGAACATGCAGAAGGCAAATAGTGACTTCGTAAGTATTCGTTGCCAGCATTTACATAATTAAACAAAATGGCGTATAATAAATAGAATTTGTAGTGTCAATATATTCACACGACACGATGCGCGCACGCTGACGTCACGTGGGCATCACGTGACAGCCTGAAGAGTTTTCCAGGCGAGGCAGCGCGGATGACTCATATTATGTTGTATGGTACTAGTCATAAAATTAATACGTGTTTTAATTTTTTTCCTTATTTATTAATTAATACTATTAGCAATAAGTGACATTGTAGGGTTTTTAGTTTGTATTTTTAATGTTACATTAGAAAATATCAGAATTTGGAAAAAAAAATATCACAAACAATCTCAAAATATTATTGAATAGTAACGTGGACATAACATAATGTTTAAATGTATAAGAATTTGTAATTTCTCATTCGTAGCTTACCTTGTAATAAGTGCAGGTGCTATATCAAGCATTATTTAATCGTCAGTTTAAGTTTATACTTAAACTAATACTTACTTACTTACTTAATACTTAAAACTATAAGCGGGTTTATACCCGCTCATAACTTTTAAATTATAATAGAAACCTTGAACTCTCTGTATGGAAATTTTATATGTGGCATAATTCAGTCGCGCCCAAAGGCATTGTTGTCGTAAATAGATACGCAAACATAATCAAGACTTTATGTTACGTGGCCGTACAGACGTTAATATACGTTCCAGCGAATAATATTAAAAAAACAATCACCATATATTTAGCTTTTTAAAGGCCCTTTTTATGACATGTAACTTACTTTATAAATAAACTATTAGATGCATAATTTTATTTAATATATTTTGTGACTGAAGCCAAAAACTGTCTTTATTAAAATAAAAACGTGTTTAATTTGAATTTCACGATTAGGTACACACGGCCACAGATCAAGCTACACATTTTTGTTGCAAAATAGCGCCTATTACAACCGCATAAGGTGCCGCAGTGTGTAGCTTGATCTGTGGCCGTGTGTACCTTTGTCTTACTAATTCAATATTTAATTGTAAAACGTAACCAACCTATAATTGCAATAATATGCCTTTTATTATCCAGCAACTTTCAACCCCTTGCTGGCCTCTTAAATAACCGCATTATGCACCTAAACAAATACAAGTCTCGAAAAGCCTATCTCTGCATAATTAACATGAGACGCTTCAAAACAATAAGTTAAACAACATACGTCACTACTGCCTATGAATCGAATCAAACTTGGATAAGAGCAAATAGAAGTGCAAATATTAACGTCTAGCATCAAGTGCTAATTACCAAACATCCTGTAATGATTACGTCACAGCAAAATCCATTAAGAATAGGTACGTACCGGTACTAGAATAGCACATAATTTATAGCGATGCGAGAGACAAGGCTACGCCACCACAAAAGGCGCCACGATCCAACGAACATTTTAATCTATCCACCGCGCTGTAAGCCCGTAATGTCTATATGTACTTAACTAAATTACTAGCATAAATCATATTTAAACGTGACGAACGCCGGCGCCTCCGTAGTTCAAACCCTCCAAACAAATTGTGATAAACGATTAGCAACTTTAACACATAAGAAATTAAACCCAGATTTGTTCACAAATACAATTCCCTAGGAAAATATGGCAACATTAAAAATCTACAATTTGTTGATAGAGAAATAAGGTCCATTTTCAGTAATCTCGAGGTAAGAGGAGAAAATAACGTTATCTCCGTCAGACTGTTTAAAAATAACATCCCAGGTGACATCTAGTCGTTTCAGTTTCTTTTTCAGGGCATTTAAAATTTCAAATCAATTAAATAAAGTAGTGAGAAGGAAAACGCTTTTTTTATTTGAGCTCGTTCAAAATTTCAATTTGATGATGAAAAAAAACGTTACCAGCACTTCAGTTTTACGTCTAAAACAGTAAGCAGGATAATAATAGTACAAAGAAGTCGTTACAAAATTTAAATAAAAGTGATTTCCGCCAATTCTAAATCAAAAATACTTTATTCAAAATCCACGACAATTCAAAAACACTTAAATGCCTTTAACTTATGATGAAAATAAAATGTTTTGAACATAGAACTTCTTCAGCGTAACAATCTGCTTCTTCCCACAGGAAAGTTGGTAAAACATTCAGTCGATGATTTATTCTCACCCTTATCTCTGTACATGTACCTACTCCATTAAGATTAGGTATTCATGCTGTACACCTGATACTTTGAGAGCGTCTGACAATGTGGCTGTGTAGATGGTGATTTGTATGTGTGCGTGCGAACTTTGAGATTAGAATATATGGATATGACATCTAAGGCTTAGCTTGCGATGCTAACAAAAAAATATGAGGTACCTAAATAATTCCTAATATAATACGCCTCAGGGTAACTGTCAGTTTGTCGGTCACCTCTTCACGCCTAAACCGCTAGACTCTACGTTATGTAACACGCAAATGAATGGAGAAGGACTATATTGCTATTGGAGGACTAAAAAATATTTTGTAATCTAAATGTACATTTGTGCCTAAATGTTTCTTTAGAACGTTTTGTTACTCAATCGCAGAACAGATTTTCTACGTACATAAATTAAGTATCGTTACTTTATGCTGGATCTCAGAAGAGAAAATTAAATCTATTTAAAAATAAAGGAATATCTAGATTAAGATAAAAATAGAATTGATTATTATCAATATTAGTGTAAAGATAGGTCTTTTATCGAAACTCCATGTTTTTGTACCTCCATGTCATTCACCTAAGGAGTACCTACATCGAAGATACTGGAAGACGAGATGTATATTGGCAGGTGTCACGAGCGTATCCTAAGTATATTTATATTGAACTGATGGTTAAGTTCGAGTGTCATTTACTTTATACGGTCATTATCTCGTAGTACTTTGTTATCTTATATTTGTTCCGTAGTATAGTATTAGTGTCTTGTTGGTACTGAACCGATTGATTTTAATTTTGGTACACATATGTAAATCAGTGACCCCAACAAGGACGTGTAACGTACCTACATAAAATAACTTTGAACATGGGGGCTACTTTTAGGGGGTAAATTAGAAAAAAAAAATTGCATACTTTATCCAACTGCCTTTTCATTTGATATATCACACTCATTTGCATTGTGAGAATCTCAAATGTATGTTTTTTATAAAAACTACTGGGTCAAAAGATTTGATAAAAATATAGAAAATAGTATTTTACTAATAGATGTCAGGAGAACTATATCATGTGATATATCAATTGCCCTTTCATTTAAGAAACATTTCATTGTGAGAAACTCAAATGTATTTTTTTACAAAAATTACTGGGCCAAAAGATTTGATAAAAATACAGAAAATAGTTTTTTACTTATAGATGTCAGGAAAATCTATACCTATTTAATTTATTATTTAAGTTATTTTTTATCGAATACAGCCATAATAATATAAGCGAGCTAAAATAATGTTTGTACTGTGTAGACAACCCACAAGATATGTGTTTACGTCGAAATCAACAAATAAGCAACTAGTAAGTCGAACAAGACATCTGTAGTAAACAAATTGTAGCAAGTTACTTTCCTCTCGAATTCAATAGTCACAACTTGTGAAAGTTCTTAAGATCCGTTTCTA
The DNA here is from genome assembly GCA_963555595.1 of Tethea ocularis. NCBI lineage: Eukaryota > Metazoa > Arthropoda > Insecta > Lepidoptera > Drepanidae > Tethea > Tethea ocularis. Next base: position 4,875,401 of record OY741971.1, on the reverse strand, counting down.
AGTTATCCCTTAAATAAGGGACAGGCCCTATTTCTCCCTTTGTCGCGTGACAACTGCTAAAGGGTTTTCGATGTCGACAAACTTTTCAGAATAAATAAGCTGCGTGTCAGATTATTTGTATTAGCAGATTGGATCTATAAATGTGAAGTAAATACATGTGAGAATGTATGTGATAAATCTAAATGAAATTACTTTTATTTACAGATAGCATAGGCAAATAGAACATGCGCGCTACGATAGTGCTACGAACCGAGCGCGTATTGCTCGCGTCTCGCACTGTGGTGACGTCACATACTGATTTAGAGCCTACGGCGCTACGAGAGGTTATCGACCTGCGATTCGCAGCAAGTGAAACATTCACTGAAATATGTAGTGTAAATAGTATACAAGTAACGTAACTCCGTGAGAATACTATTCCTACATTTATTTTTCAATAGCGAACTGTGTGAGTCAATCGAAATGAAGGCTATTTAGAATTTTACTGTAAAGAAATAATAACTTGTTGATATTACACAGCATACTTCAATATTATTATTAAAATGAGTTCTTTACTTGTACATTGATGTACTTGTACATGACAATAAATTGTTGTACATATTTATTTATTTTATACTTATGTTAATATGTATTTAGTATAAAGATTATAAATGTTAGCAGTAAATCACGCGTGGCTTAGTTAATCAGATTTATAAAACTACAAAATATTAAATGGACCATATCCCTTGTCATAAAATGAACATTTTATCTAGTGCCAGCAAATACCGTGAAGCCCAGGCTACGGGCGTTTACGCACTATCAAAACGGATATACGGCTACCACAGAATATAGAAAATATAGAAACGAGACAGATTTTTTTTTAAATACGTATGTCATCTGTTAATCCCATAAGAAATAGTAACTTTGAGATAATTTACCTACTGTATTATAATAACGTTTAATAGTTTGTGTGTTTTAATACACTAATCTCAGAAACCATCATTCCCGTTGTATGACATGTACTATGTACTAACATAAATCTAATTTAACTACCACGGGTTAAACATTTAAGAGTAAACTTTCTGTGGGATGGCTTTAAATAAAACCATCCACTAAAAATTAAAAGCCATCATGCAGATATCAATTATTATTTTAACAGCTTCTAGTTCATGCTATATTCTATGATAGGCTACGTACTATCGCTTTCACGTATCGACTGCGTTTGTGCACCACATGGGATGCAACATCGTTAATACTCCTGGGACTTGTTCAAACATACGTGAACAGTTTATTGATTCAGTGTTATGAGAACGTGTTGTGCGAAAATGGTAGATTTTGAAAACGAAATTGCTTAGATACATATATCCGTAAATAGTGTCATTTTTAAATTAAAATCATGTTTTAGTATCCTATGCGAGATTTTTATGTGGAAAGATACATTTAGTTTTTAGTTCATTTCAATTATTATTGTAATATTATGTTGAATCATATTTTTTCTTTTTAATTCTTTAAATGGAGTATAAACATATTACGTATTCATTGTAGAATTAATATACTGGACTAGACTATTAATAGACGGGCGTATTTACATCTGCATTTCAAAACTTGATTGATACACTTAAAAAAAACAAAGTTATATTATACATATAGCTTACCATATTGCTTACCATCTATAAAACTGTTCAATTTCAAATTAACAATCAGATTCCGCATATCTGGCAATTAATAACATATTAAAAACAACTGACTCAGGTAATATTGAACCAGTGAGTACTCAAAATCAATGCCATTCACTTTTGAAGTGAAGAAGTCACGTGCGATGCCTTCTTCTGGCCACCCAAATGACACCCATGGGACTGGACGTAAAGATTAACGTAGCACGTCTGTCCTCAGGCTTAAATCACATTATGCCCCCCTACTCTTTGTTTAATGCCACCATAAGATGGACGTTTTCTTTCGATGGGACCGTGATTTCTGTTGTCCTTTTAAATTGCACTATTTTTATCTAAGTAGAAAAATATGTTGCTATTAACTTTTTTAATATTTACGTACTAACTTTTATTGTATAGCTCAATATACATGTGAATAACGAATAGATCAAATATTTTTACTGTAGCAAAAAACAACTGGAAGGTAAATACAAGTAAATACATTATTCCTTTCGAATACATACTATTCCAAAAAAACATATATCATCTGATTGTATTGATAGTTAGACAGGTGGGATATTCAATAAACTATTAATATTTTTAATTATTCAACTGCGTGTAAAGTTAAATTACTCACAAAACTGTTCATCGTGATTCAGTTGTTACCATGTCAATGACAACATTTATTAAAACGATTTCATTCATAAAAATCAATCGTTTTACTTGTCTGTGAAGGCATTTCCAAAAACCACACGATTGATTTTCATCATCATCAACATATCAGCCGAAAGACGTCCACTGCTGGACAAAGGCCTCTCCCAAGGATCTCCACGAAGGCCGGTCTTTCGCTACCCGCTAACAGCGGTTTCCCGCGAGGATTGATTTTAAGTGATGTCAATTTTACGCCCTGAAAATTTCCAAATCCAAACAAAGGATAAACCCAGAATCGTCCGACGCTTATACTAAATATAGATATTGGAACCACAAAATCTATTCAACATGTCGGAACTTCGTTTCCAATACCCATTTGCTTGTTTTTCCGCCACCCTTGATTGCGAAACTTTCACGGATGGCCTGACAAAAAATGTCGAGTAATTTTTTGTAAGGCCGCGTTCAAACGGGTGTAACGAGATATTTATGGCGGATAGCACGTGAGGTCACGACAGAGGCGTGGACATACCGTTGTGTGGCCAAAATGTTCCCGTTTTACTGCTATTTGAGTGGATTGAGGGCGCTATATTGTATGTTGTGAGGACATAAATAAGATGTATACTGTGATATTTTATGTGTGGAAAAAGTTGTTTGTAATAATTTGTATTTATTGTTACAGCAAGAAATTTATCTGTTTATTATTTCATATGAGATATATAATGCATATAATTATATATGATACTCTGTTCTCCGTAGTTTCACTCACGTTCTCGGGATAAAAAGTAGTCGTATAACCTTTGGGAATAATGTAGCTTCCTATTAGTGAAATATTCTTTCTAATCGGACCAGTAGCTCCGGAGGTTAGCGCGTTCTAACAAATAAACAAACACACCTTTTAGCTTTATTATTATTATACATATGTAACTAAAGACAGCACCGATATTATGTCCTAAGACCTGATGATATGATTTCTTAGGACCCAACCGAAGGCTCTGACCCAAAACAAAGATAAGTCTTGCCGCTAAAATAATATCTGTCTATGTCAGTATTATATTTCGGCTAATTGGGTCACGGGTCACTTGCCTCGACAGCAGGTGGGCATTTCTCAGAATAATTTACGAATCTGTGTTTTAGAATGTCATTTATAAAGCCGCAATTTGATCTCTTTTGCGTCAGTCAGTGTCTCTCAATGTCCAGTTGGTATAAATTGAGGTAAATAATTTATTACCCGCTGTAAAGTTTCGCTGACAGAGGCAGCTCGTAAATGAGGTTTATGATTAAGCTGTGGTCACAAAGCTGGAGTGAAATAATTAGTTACATTTATCAAAAAGGGTAAAGTATAATGCTGTTAATTAAAAGTAGAGTAATGATGTATGATTTAAAAAGTGTGTCATGGGAAGAAATATTGTAGTATGTTGCTTATTAAAATATGCGCATGATAAAAAGTTTAAGTAAGGCTTTACGTCATGACAAGAATTCTAATCGTCATCGTCGCATTGTCGTATTTCAACGGAATAAAATATTTTAGTCAAAAAAAACAAAACTCATGCAATTAAATTAAAAAGCTCATTTTTATTCCAGAATAGTGCATGTATTAATTCAATTCACATTTCCCCAGACTATCTCAATATTAACTAAACGACGCGGTAGCGGCTGACAACTTTAATTTTAACTAAGTTTCACCTGAAGGGAGATAGAAAAAGAATAATTACTTACCTACCGCAGAGTGGCAATTCAATACACCTACCTGAAAAGAACAGACACCTTCATGAATATTCTGAAAAGCTTTTAGTAGAAGTTTATTGAAAAGAAATGGGGGGACATTATGAGATGGTAAAGGCTCTGCTACACTTGCATGAGACGCTGAATAATATATGATCTGAATATTTTATAGGATTTAATTATGTCTGTACATAACGTTATCGTCGATGAAGACACTTTTATTGTTTGCAAGATTTTATGACGGATATTTTATAATTACTATACATACATTTACCTAACTCACAGCTTCGTTAAAATTATTTTATACTAGCTCCTACCCCGCGGTTATTCGCGTTACAGGAATAAAATTATTGTTCGACACTTAAAATATCCACTATCTATTTATGCTAAAAATTACGCATATCCAATGCTTTATTGCTTTGTGAAAGTCGAACAAACTAACAAACATACTTTCATTTAATAATATAAATTATAATATTAATAAAGGATTACATCGAAGAAAATAACGCTACTTCTATAGAAACAGTGTAGTGTACATGAACCTTAACTTTAACAAGAAATCCTTCAAGTTCAATATCGGAGAACGTGATTCAAATGAATAAAGTAGGTGCAAAATAAATAGGTACTTTATTAAGCAGCTGAAGGAACATTTAAATACATTTTAATATTAGCATAATAAGTAGGTACTTATGTAAATAACTTGTACAAAGTATTTAGGTATAATACGGTAGCAAGTAATTACTTATGCAGTAAATGAGCATATTTAAGGCTGTTTGTTACTTTGAAAAATATTTATAATACATCTTGATATGGTTATTGCTTATTTTTTTTTAATATTTACTACAATCTCTTATAATTATTATAACAATATTAAAAAAATAACAAACAGGGATCGTAGAGTATAAGAAATTGGACGTAATTATACACTTAGTTTCTAATTTAAATAAATCTTAATTAATATTAATTAAAATAATGTATTTTCTTTCATTACTCACATTCCATAAATCCATAATCGACTCTACAAACATAATAAATAAATACCTATAAAGCTATTGGTTTACGTTGCTCTATATAAAACCATCGCAAATCCCTTTATCTTTCCACAACGTCACCCATTCATCCATTATTTAGGGTGTCCAATCACGTCATAATAGAATTTGGGCGATTAATTATTTTTGTACTAGCGTGGTTGATTTTCCTTCTTTGTCTCTCCTAGAGACTTCGTAGACATTTGGATTTAAGATAACCTCATGACTTGCAAGACTCGCAAGAATTAGACACTATTCATGTGTGATAAAAGGACGTCTTTTACTAAAACGATTCCGTATAAAAATGGTTGAAAATGGCTATTGATAAATAATGTACAAATTTTGGCTAGTCATGTTTGGGCTTCTAACTTCCACACCAACACATAATATGTGTCTTGCGTTTATCTCCGCGATTGAAACTCAAACTCAAAACTCATTTATTCTGTTTAGACTCAGATAAGGCACTGATGAATATAGGAAATTACAATTGACTCTACCACCGGTTCGGAATACACATAAATTGAGAATATTCCGGTAAGAAACTCAAGTCTCCAGGGGTAACCAGAGATCTGAGACAAAATTCTTCATTATAAGTTTGTTGTACAATGACTAAGACATACCTTTACTATCATACCTACTATTACTACAGAATAAACTGATACTTAATCTTTATCTAATACACGATTTTCATGAAATTTAGTATGCACGATGTTTCGGGGGAGATAAATCGATCTAGCTAGGTTTAATTTTTAGAAAAGGCCGTTTTAAAAAAAAACGAGCAGAGCTCGGTCAACCAGGTACTTTTATTAACAGCCAATAAATTATAGTATTCAATTGCAGGGCAAAGGCCACTTGTACATACATGACGACATAACAGAACATTGTACTTTGAAGGCCTTATCATGCACGCAATGAATGACAAACATTAATTTTCCCTCACCATTACTAATGATTTGCGTCATCTGTCAGTAATTAAGTACGTGTTTTGGAAAAAAAATGGGTGTAATTATTTCTATAGCACTTCGTATATCATAGTAGGGGAAAGGTTACCAGGGTTGGTGGTGAATTGAAGTAATGAAAATATAATAGTTGCTTTTAAACATAACACGTGTTGTTGAATGCTTTTACAGCTTATTTTTATGTGAAGCACGTAAATTTTATTTTCCTAGCCTTAAAAAATGCTTACTATCTCCACATGTGTATATTATTGTATATCCTATCCTATTCTACTCATAAATATGAAAGTTTCTATGGATAAAAGGATGTGAAGTTGTTTGTTATTCTTTCACGAAAAAAGTACTAAATGGATTTTTATGAAACTTGGCACAAAGACAGATCATACCTTGGAATAACAAAAATATAATTTAGGAGTAAATGATGAATAGAAAGGGTGAATGGAAGAAGGGTATACATATTGCGCCGACTGGAAACAGGGCAGAGAAAATAGCCTTACAAAGTAAAATATCCATGTATTTATTAAACAAACACCAACATTATAAAAGAAGAAGAGACCTAATCCTGGTGCATTTATATAACAGCTTCGTTTCTTTATGCGGCCTACCACAAAGGTTGATGTTATAGCTCGCAACAAAGAGCAAGATTTACCCTAAACTGTCCTTCTCTCAGTAATATGATATGCGCATTTTTATAAGCATTGTTATCGTTGTGTGGGCTCACTAACAGCGAAGCTGTTATAATGGTACAATATAGCTAAATAACCATATTATTTTACTTTAAAGATTATTTTTAATATTATTTGTGTATACAAATAAATAAACTGTAAAAATCCTGAAACATATATTTACGCTACATATTAATGTCACTTATCACATACCGACCTAATATTTTTCATAGGTAGATCTTTTGAAAGACCATAGTTATTCTTCTAATTTAGAGCAAAATATCTGCAGCATAACTTTTTATTGTTTTCAGTCTTCATGATGGCAATTATTTGTTTGACCATAACGATGACGTCTATCAGTAGGTCGTGTGCATTAGCATTCAAGTAGTCTATTCTTGACAAAAAGTCGATCCACCAATTGTCTGATATGCGTCAGCGCATTTAGTCTCAAAGACATAATTAACCAAAGAATATTTACCAAGTATGACATCAACAAATAATCCTCTCAACCGCTACTCGCTACAACTCACACCACAATATTCTAACCGAAAACGGTTTTTTCTCCTAAATCCGGATTATATTCTCATTTCGGGGCAAAATGTATTCTATATTTATCGTCGCTGACCGGACGGTTTTTAACAATGACCGCTGAAAATGTCTTATTCAGAAAGGTAGATTGTGTGGAACGGATGAAATCCACTTTTATAATGAGGTTTCAACTGAAATACAATTTTTCAGGTGGATGACCGAGATAAAATGAATTAAAATCTGCATTATGTACGTTTATTGGAACTTTTAATGTACATGAAATCCTTTTGATTTTCTGATGTAATTTAAGTACCAATAGCAATAGTAGTAAGAAGTTAACATTTAAGTTAATAATTAAATGATATTTGTTGTGCTTTACATTTTCTACTCATTCATCACAAACAAAATACATTTCACTTCCATCAAATAAACCATCGTATAAAAATAACTACACGCTGAAACAAATGTTCCGAGCCAACATTTTGTGAGTAAACAAAATAACTTTGATTACAAATTACACAAACAATAGTGCACAAACGAATCGGTGCGCACCGGAACCGGAACTCCACCGGAAGTGGTCGTCGTCGCGCTATCAGGTGTCGTTCACGACTTTATGTTTCCGGTTGCAGGTTGCAAGTATAAACATTAATTAAACGATATTAGGAAAACGATTGACTTAATTATTTATACAGGTAAGGTTCTTGTAATTCACTATAAAGCTCATAATAAAGGTCTTTAACAAGAATTCTACTCTAGAGATATTATCTCGTAGAAACAATTAATACTTATATACTTGTGAGGGCCGTAATGGTATACTATGGTTTGAGCAAAACCTAAAAGACTTGCACTGACTCTGCTATGAGCTGTCTTCTTGTGTGAACGTTGTCAATTTATTATATACTAGCTGTTCCGCGCGGTTTCACTCGTGTTTCCGGGATAAAAAGTAGCCTATAACCTTCGGGAATAATGTAGCTTCCTATTGGTGAAAGAAATTTTCAAACCGGTTCAGTAGTTTCGGAGCCTATTCAATGCAAACAAACAAACAATCAATCAAATCTTTCCTCTTTATAATATTAGTATAGAATTATAGATATATTCTATTACATATATTCTAGCGAACACACCCAGATGAAGTAAAATCTATTCCTGCTAATAATATAGTGCAGTACAGTTTATTACATCTGCAAGTCATGGCAATAATGGCGATGTCTATTAGTCGCTATGGAAGGTCTTGAACTCAAATAATAATAATAGGTATCTAAATAATTGTGTTCCTTAAATTATATTTCGCACTTCAGAAATAAAGTCAAGAGTTACAACTAGAAATAAATTGTCTGTTATAAATATAACGAGTATATTTTACTGTTGTACCAACTTGACTCCCTTTTGCAACAACTTTAATAACTTCTATACAATTTCAAATTTACGATCAACATTTGACTCACAATAAAGTAATTCAACCTCGAACTACATACCTACAAGCTATAGTAATTATATTAGGAATGAAAACAAAGTAATCTATCATTAAAATTATACGTCTTCTTGTTTTTGTAACTTGGTATCATAAATGCCACTTATCGTCTTGCTATGCTTGTTTCGGAGAAACGCTAAACTAACTTACAAGTGAAGTGAAATAAAAGTTTGTAAATATAGCCAGATTTTACTAAGACTGCTTCTTTATTTCTTTACTTTTATAGGATTATCTCGCATTGTCTTCAAAATTGGGCTGAGTTAAGTTGGTATGTAAAAACCCAAAACTACACTTGAAACCATTAAAACAGAAAACTTGCAAGCAACGAACAGCGGGGAACATAATAAATAAAAAAATAATAAGAAAACTTTCCCCATCATACTATACAGAACTCACGTCGAGAGATGGCAATTGAACAACTTCATATTACGATTAAATCATGCTAAAATCATCTCTAACTAACTAAGAACAAAGGTCACTTTAGATTAAATTGGGTGGTAGGTAAATCGTGGGACGTATCAGCCTAAACATTCACTTTCCACTGCCACAGGAGTTTAGGAACAGCAATCACTCAGGATGTAATCTCCCAGGATTTTCTTGACACTTGCGATAGTGTAAGTTCAGCTTTTTTTATTTTTTAAAAAGACTGCGCCGTAAAGATAAGTAGCGAACTCCCCTTTTTAGGGACGCCATTAAAATCTATCAATCAGTGATGTGAAGCGAACATCAACAACGCAATATCTTTATGGTAAATGCAAATCTAATGTACGTTTAGGAATAATTTACAGGCATTACAATTAAAATTCATAATACAAGTATATCTATAAAAAAGTATATTTTTAGAGCATTGCTGATTATAACTACTAATTTTTTACTACACGTAGCTCAACAAATATGGATGCAAATCTAGGGTGTTATGTGGTGAATTCATCCATATACCTACCAACAAATAAACAAAGAAAATTATAATCTTGAACGTTACCACTATTGACACCCCCGTCAAAGCCATAATATTATAGTCCCCGCTTTTTGACGCGAGGCAAAAATGACGCGCCGCGCCGCCCCCACTCTGTGTTATGTTGCCATTTTGTTTTTGACACTTCACTTTAATCACTGTGTGAAAAGTGAAAACATAAACAGAGCTCTCATTTTGAAAAGAGCTGTTACCCACAAACGTAGCAAAGGTGCGTTCAGAACATGGTGGCTCTTTATGTACCTATGTGCGGAGAAAATTGCTTTTCTTCGGTCTTCGTACTCTTGTATATGTCATCATTATTTAGCAGCACAATGGTTTGTTGAGCGCATTGTGTACTGCATGAGATTTGAAAGAAACAAATTACAATCTACACATTTGCCGCCATAATGATATCCGTCTTAATATTTTCACTCTGGATAAAATTGCAAGACTGGATCATCTCTAGGTTTTCGATGGTCATTTTAATTCTTCTAATAACTGTTACGAAAACTACAGAATAAAAATATATTTTGAGCTAGAAAACCTATAATTTAAAGTAGACACATTCTATTATGAAAAAATCTATCACGTTATCAAATCGCTACAATCTTTGGATGCAGAAATAAAGAATATAATAACCCCGCTCGCAGGGTAGGCACGATGGGTATTTAATACATATTTTTCGTACATATTATGGAACTATATCCATACAATGTATTCTACAAACAATTTCACTCAAAGCATTGGCATTCAATTACACACACGAATATCTCGTATCATTTCCATGTAGACACAATAAATCCACAAAAATGACGACGCATTACAGATTTATAACCCTTTTCCAAATATCAACGTATATTAAAGTGCCTCAATTCGATTATCTGATTTCGAATAGTATAATCGATGTCGTAATTCAATAACGCAAATGAGTGAAATGAATACACTGGTACCGAGCTCTTGTGCTCATATGTACCGTATTTATGTATGATTGGTTGTTTTACGGTTTCAGTGTGCATGAAGGGTGCGGATTGGCGATTTAACGATGTGCATAGATTGAACGATGAAATGAATATAATTTACTCTGATTTATTACGGGTTATTTTAAAGATAAAGCTTGCAATCAAAATATTACGATGAAATAACAAATGTTTGATATTTCTGCTCGATGGGATTCCCAAGATACAGAGTTGCCGTCGTTAGGAGCCCAATGTTGCTACCATCTGCTATAATTATCTTCATACTAATAATGTATGTGAACACAGTTTTATATAAGCATCTACCGATGCATTCTGGCAGCTGTAATTGGGAACCGGTTTCTAAGCCTTGATTGCTTATCACCTTCCGTCTTCGGTTCTGTAAATGAAGAGTGATATCACTTAAGTACCATAGTGCGATTTTGGTCAAACATTAGCTTATCCAAAAAAACTTGATGCAGCTCCCCAACGATAGGTAAAATCAAAGATGAGTCGCTAGATAGCTTACCTTAATCATTGTAACTGTTACAAGATTATTAGCATGTCCTCCTTGTCAGGAAATACCATCTTATACTGCTAAATTAATAATTCGAACACATCTTCAGGCCCGTTACAAGATAAACAGCCATTAGTTAATCCAAGGGCGGTCCCGCAGTAACTCAAGCTGGCAATATTGCTTATAGTCCAACCGCTTTAATGAAATAAAATTTGCATATTATCAAGATTTATGTGTAAGGGAACCATCGGAAAACAATGATGCTTCGGATGGGAGTTGTTTGTTATTTCGGGCTGCCAGTTGTTTGTTTTCTTTTGGAAGTTTGAGAAAGAATGTTGCCGGCTTTTGAACATTTTTTATTAATTTTCTTTATTTCGTAACAGTAATCTGTGTTACATAATCTTAGCTATCTAATACCATAATATGAAAATATTTATTTTTTAATTGTATAATTTGTAGAGATACTTCATAAGTTATATTGTCACTGAAAACAATAAAATAATATACCGACTGAGATTTTAAACTCCGAAATTGCTTCCAGGAAAAATTAAACCAATTTAACTCACAGTAAACGAATAGGATTAAGCCCTTAAATCTCAAAGGAACGGTCTAAATAAATAAACAAAATAAGAAAATGTTAAACTCAACTAAGGGTCTCCTTAGCATTCAATTCAGTATTCAATCCAATGTCCTTACTGAATAATTTAAATCAATCGTTGGAACAGTTACACACTGGCACGTCATAAGGTATGATAACCTGCTCAAAAAAATATATTTATAAAAATTGATTTAGGTCTTTTAGGATTGATAAGCGATATCTGGTTATTAAATTGAAATTAAAAAAACTTTTAGTTATAGACTTATCCAAGGGAAAAATTTATCCCAATTATAATGTGTGATTGAAGATGCGGACTTGTGATATTACACCCAGTGGTATTACTCGTCCAAAATCACGCGACTTTATGCTAAGGCACCCTTTGTGTATATTTCTTGATCTTCGGGTTGGATTCTTACGCAACAGCAGGGGGTAAAGGGTTCGCTTTAAGTCTAAAGGGTAATAATGTCTTATAGCTGTATCAGTTCTATGATGATACTTGAGAGCTGTGGAGTTACCCGAAAACTTGCAGCAATAGCGATATAAACATTATTTTACACATTATATTGTTTATATAAATGTAGCTTTGATAAAAAACCAAACTGTTGAGGATTCAGGAGAATACAAAACAGGTAGATGAAGATGTACCTACAGACGCCAACACATTAGACTATACCTTTTTGTTGCAAAATAGCTCCTATTACAACAGCATAAGATACCGCAGTGTTTACCTTGAATTGTCGTCGTCCGTACAAAGATGTAGAACGAATGTCTGCGATGTGTGTTTAGTAAAAAACACCTCTACATGGTATTTTACAGGCAGATAATAGAATTAGGCAGCTTTTCCATCAAAGATGTGCTATGTAGCTACGATGCGAGGATGTGAAAGCTAAGCTACGAAACTATGTGACCGTTTCCACTGGTGCAAAGCTATGTAGATGTGCATGCATCAACAGTAGGGAAAGTACGGGGAGCGACCATCCATAGCAAGCATCTATAGCACGTAGGTATCAGTAGGCATCCGTCTATATAAAAAACATAGCTTAATAGAACCCGTTTCCATCAGCAGTGCTTATTATATGTTATGTGGACTGATGAAAATGATTGGTGGATATCAAACGCATCCATAGCAACGGAAACACATCCCTGATGGAAAAGCACCCTAATTCACTTTAGTTCTATAGCTAGAGTAGAAATTAAGACATCCTTAAAAGCTTAAACTAATTTTATTTCTAGCTAACCAGAATTTATATACATAATACCTTTGGGACGTCCTCCTACCTTGTTAATCTAAGAGGTTTTGCAGAGAACAACGACTAATCTCATTAAAGTGGACTTGACTACTTAAATGTATTGTAATGTAATAGTTTTAGCACAGAGTAATAATTTTGCTACGTATAGTTTTAGAGTTCATAAGGTAATGTTTTATAAATGTAATAAAGATTATATTACTTTTATTCTAATAATATTATAATCATAAACATATATTACCAAACGTACGCAGATTTGCTACCACATGTTTTTTGTCACCTATTCAAAATTGTACTAACTGTACTAATAATATTTCATAGTAGCCTATTCTCCATTTATAATAATAACAGAAACAGTACAATGGCTGTACACTAAAAGGTGCTGATCTCGTTCAATTGTCCGTGAAATCGAAAATTATGACCGGGACGTCCGAAACACAGCCAATGTTGAATTTACGATTTGCCGCCATGGGAACAATATGGACATTACTTGAATATGAATAGTATTTACAGATGTCAAAGCTGAACGAGTTTAATGGTAAGGTGTCAGCCTCATGTATAGTGTTGTGAGTTGATTTGCCTGGTAAAAATCGGGAGACTTCTCAGTTTTCTCCGAAATGGCACTCAATTGCAGCGTTTAATTGCCTTTTCAGGACCTAAACTAAATGAAATAGTTTAAATTGGAGTTTATTTTTAATTTGAGATTGGTTACTGATATAAGTGGCTTCTATAACGGTCAGTAAAGGTCTGGTTGTTTCCCTGTGGGTATCTAGTTCTCGTCAAACTGACTGAAGAATGCTTATCAAGACTTTGAAGATAATATAATAATTTACAAAATATTCTCTACTCCCCTTTCATATTCTTGAAAGTGAGTCTACGTCTTAAGCTCATACAAATACTTAATTGGACGATTACACTATTGTCCTACGAGAACCCTCCTGTGTCTTTAAGGGGGTATAATTCATAGAAGATCCCCTTTATCTCACGGTGAGATCGGCCTTTCATTCAGAATTTAATTTCATTTTCACCCTCTCACAGGCCTTAAGAAAAGAATGACCGAGTGACTTAAGTTTTCAAAGACGTCAGATTGAAGAGGGTGGGATTAAATGTCTTTTTTTTTCAGATTTTGATAGATTTCATTACGGCCCAGTGGACTTAGGTAACTAATCGTGCACATTATTTTCAGAACCTTTTATTGAAACCTGATTTTTAGTAGTTAATTTGGACTTATTAGACGAACAGTTTAGGTATTCCAGGTCAATCCTGTAATTTAACATCGGCTTTAGGAAGAATAACTATGAAACCATGAACAGTCATACAGTTTCCAATCTCAATAAAACCGAATAGGTGCAAGTCACTCATAAAAACCTTTCTTCTAAGAGAATAACCCAAATTAGTAAGAACCTAATAAAGTTACTTTAAGATCCTTAATTACGAGGGTGTTTCTAAAACGTTTTGAGGTAGTCGGCACTTGGTAGATATTAAATTTAAAACCCAGCCGGTCTGAGTTTCATGATCTCATGCTTTATGTATGGAACCGTCGGTTAGGTAAATTGAACTCACTTCATTCGACATCTAGAATTCATACCTTTCGGATGAATAATTCTATTTTATTGGAGAACGCGATGTATTTGTTGTTTTTGGAACGTTCGTTTTATACTTTTGTAACATTGTCATATAACTAAATAAAATTGCTTTTACAATGAGTCCCATTCTTCTGCTGTGATATATGATGACTTATAAATACCTACCTACTTACAGCGAACTATTCAGGATTATATACACTTAGGTACTCATTTCAATCCCGTGTCTCCAGTTCTCATCGTGGTTCCAGGGATAGACCTAATATTTTTCCGGGATAAAATATTTCGTTCTTTCCGTTTCAGGATTCAGACATTACAGCGTGATACACCTACACTGACCAGTCATTTCAACCATTTCAGCCATTCAACATAAGAGTACAGTTAGTAAAATACAAACTACATACATACATACATACTAGCTGTCCCCCGTGGTTTCACTCACGTTCCTGGGATAAAAGTAGCCTATAACCTTTGGGGATAATGTACTTTACTATTAATTATTTTTTTTTTTTCGAATTAAATAGGTATTGTATTTTATTAACATTAATAACAAAAAAATGAAAAAAAACTTTCAACTTTAAAAGATAAGGATGGCCTTTATTTAAATTTTATCGCCGAATCTCTTTCATTCTGCGACTGAAATGAAAAGGAAGGCATAGTCATGTTTCTATTGAACGACATGCGGCTGCTTTATTAAAGACCGAATCGCATTCGTGAAAATTTAGGTGCCTTAAATACGCATGAATACTTTTACTCTGCGTTATTTTAATATCGTTATTTTTCAGTTTCAAATAATTTCGTTACATTATTTTTTTTATTTTTAAATGTCTTAAATTTGTATTTGAGTTGTAAATAAAGTATATTTGTCTATACTAATATTATAAAGAGGAAAGATTTGTTTGTTTGTTTGTTTGTTTGTAATGAATAGGCTCCGAAACTACTGGACCGATTTCAAAAATTCTTTCACCTTTGGAAAGCTACATTATCCCCGAGTAACATAGGCTATATTATATTTTAAAAAAAATTAGGGATCCTTACTAAAACTCCAATAATGTAACATAAGGTGTAAAAAAATGACCTGAAAAATTCATTCCGTCGCGTGCGCTGCGAAAACTATTGATGATAGAACAAAATCATTTACTACGACTTTGCAGAACTCATCATTATCTACAAAAATTGTCGCGACAGCATATGTCTAAATATTATAGTTATGTCACAGTAAGCAGTTTTTTATTCTAAAATATTAATTTATATATGCCGCCTCTTGAAAAGGCTCTTCATTTGTACCTTGGTATTAATCCTCATCAAAATAAATTACTTTATATTCAAGACGGCTTTAATACCTTTTTATAACTTTTTGAATTATTCAATTCGGACATTTCATTCGGAAGATATCACGAGTTTAAAAATGCAAGTATTAGAAAAAAGTCGCGTGGTTGTCGCTCACCGCGCTCAGCTAGCCAGCATGCGATGTAGGCTCCATGTAAGCGTCACTGGGGTACGGGGGGGAGTCAATGTAATCTATCTATATATATAAAAGAAAGTCGTGTTAGTTACTCCACTTATAACTCAAGAACGGCTGAACCGATTTAGCTGAAAATTGGCAGGGAGGTAGTTTAGAGCCAGGAGAAGGACATAGGATAGGTAGGGGTAGGTAGGGTAGGTAGGTAGGGTAGGTAGGTAGGGTAGGTAGGTAGGGTAGGTAGGTAGGGTAGGTAGGTAGGGTAGGTAGGTAGGGTAGGTAGGTAGGGTAGGTAGGTAGGGTAGGTAGGTAGGGTAGGTAGGTAGGGTAGGTAGGTAGGGTAGGTAGGTAGGGTAGGTAGGTAGGTAGGGTAGGTAGGTAGGGTAGGTAGGTAGGGTAGGTAGGTAGGTAGGGTAGGTAGGTAGGTAGGGTAGGTAGGTAGGGTAGGTAGGTAAGGTAGGTAGGGGTAGGTAGTGGCAGGTAGAGGTAGATAGGAGTAGGTAGGGATAGGTTTGTAGGTCCCAGTTTTATTTTTGTTCTCAGGGCAGGACAACGTCTGCCGGGTCAGCTAGTATTGAAATAAAATAACGGAACAGAGACATTGAGTAGAAACAAAAATATTAACCGTCTCTTGACTTCTACTGACACGGCTTTCCATTATTTATTTTAACAATGTCCCTATCTCACCTTCTGATGAACTGTCCTAACTATATTATAACTAGGTATATTAGGAAGTGTCTTTCTGCAATGAAATATAGACATATTTCTTCAGTGGTTTATAAGATAGGCGTAACTAAGTAGGTATTTGGTGTCTAAATAAAAAATCAATTGTAGATAACTACTATGTCTTACAAAAGTCAAGTAAAGCTTTAAAAAATAAATAGGTAGGTACATTAGCTATTTAAACTAAATACATAAAAGGCCAAAAAGAAGTTCTGATGTCTGCCCATAAACAGTACTTCAGATGTCTTAAATGTCAGCTCTTGCAACCGATATATAATTACATATAGGGACCTCTTGCCAACTTATTCTCGAAGTAAATTGCTTAGACGCAGTCTTTTAGTCAAATTAACTTATACCACTTACTTATACGTGACTTGCATCTTGGTGTTTATACCTTACCTAAGTGAATTGGAAATGGATACCTATGAAGATGGTCTTTGGGTTTCTTCTTTAATTATATTAATTAAATTTGCTTAAGTTTAGTTCTGCAAAATGCACTATTAGCATAGAGGTACAAAAAAATCTTGATTGAGTTCGCCTCATACGAATGTGAAGCCACCCAAATATACCGGATTTTTGTAAATATGAGGCTAACGCCCACATTTCTGCTTTCGCTTGAACATTAGGTACAAATTCAATATAAAAATAACTGTATAACATTATGCATATTATTTTATAACATGATAAAACTCAAACCTTTACTTACATAATGACATATGTCAGGGCTGTACAAAATGACACAGAATAAAAACATAAGAATAGAATAGTTATTTTTAATCCAGTAGGTACCTTTATTATCATTTGTTTCTGTGCGATTCTATTTCATAAACCACCAGCAGACATGTGACCTCAGTGTTTCACAGGGCAATACATCAATATCAGGCAACCGTTGATTACCTTTCAACTGCCACCTACCACCACAAAAGGCCATATAGAGTTTTTATCAGGGTTGCCACGCAACGAAATTCTTTAAAATAATTTATATTTAAAAGTTTTTTAAGTTTTATTTCTTCCTTAGTTACTTGGTGCAGTAACTGATATTTCTGATAAAAATTAAAAAGGAATAAAACGTCCGTTTCGGGCAGTCAAATTGTGAAATCATACTTTTAATATAATTATGTAAGAAATAGTCATGAACAACTTTGAAAAACACACCATACAAAAAATTAAATTGTAACTCAATAGTATCAAGGTATTGTTATTGTAAACTTGGATATTGAATATTATGTAAATTGTAAATGGGTGTGAAGTTAATTATTAACAGCTAACAACCCTATATAACCAATCTTCGCGCGAGTCTAATCCGATCGAACGAACAATGAGATCGAATTGCTGTGAGCTAACATCGCACGTTATTGCCTCTAAATCTTTCAGGCCGGAACATATAGGGTCCCAGAATACACGAGACCATTGACATTTAAATAAATTAATATAGAAGTGGCATCCTCCCATCAATAACAGACACGACGGGTGCCGTTAAATACTAATACACAAAATGTTCTACGAAAAAGTATGTTGCGTTGTAAATTTATTCCAAAGTGTAAAAAAAATATTGTTTCAAACCTATAGGTTTTACCAATAGCACACACTTATATTTGCAGATGACAGTTCTAGTAACTTTTATATATCTATGGGCCCAAAGATATACCCGAGGCCCCCCGCGGTATACCCTGAGGCTATTGCACTAGGCCTTTAGTGTTACTTTTAGCAAGCGATTCACAACTGCTTTTTCGGGTTTTTCGCTTCAATCGTTCGCAACAAATATTTATCTTATTCGGCCCTCTCTTGGATACTTATTACGGTGTTAACAAATATTGGGATATTGGTGTACGTGTTCAAAGTAATATTTATGTGTATGTATACACACGTGGTTCCGATTCTGTTTTTTATAATTAGCAAATTGCATCAATGTTACTAAACAATGATTATTTCGAAATTTAAGTTACTCAAAAGATAGATCCGCAAAAAAAAGTCTTCCTGAGTTTGCTGCCGGAGTCTGTACATAATGGTCGAGTTCTGAGACTCATATTATGTTATTTTTTGGGGGCTAAACTGAAATAAATATTATATTTAAATAAAATAATAACCATAATCTTATTAAAATTGTATGCTAAAAATACATAATAATTAATCATTCTTCAAAAAAAAAATCTTTTTTTAAAGATTTTAAGAAACAATAAGTAGGTACATGAATCATGAATACCTAGCCTGAAAAAAAACAGTATAATATATTCTCCATTCAAAGATGAGAAAAACCATTTTCCAAAGACAAAGTTAGAAAAATGCAAATCATTTCACACAGACTTCATGGGAGAATCGTAAAAACACGTCTGTTGAAATGATACGATTTGAAATGTAAGTCACATTTCATACATATCAGCAAGCTCAACCTTTTTTCCTGAGTGTGCAAATAAAATTTCAATCAGAAACCTGCTGAAGTTATATTCGAATAATTGTTATACCTATTGGTTACAACAATAAAACACTACGTAATTTAAATGCGTTTAAATCTATATTTCACTTTTAAAAGATCTAAAAGAATATTAATCCAGTACAATACTAAATTGGAAAATGTGTTTTGTATGATTTTCGCATAAGTAGGATGGAATGGTAATATATAATATTGAACCCATTTTTGTTTAGTCTTTGTCTGTTCTAAACACCTACAAATAACAGACAGACAGACGGACAGACGCACGAGTGATCCTATAAGAGTTCCGTTTTTTTTTCTTTAGAGTTTCGGAACCCTAAAAAGTACCTATATGTATATTTTATCGCTTATCGCTTATAGCTCCTAATTCCATATCAGTGCGCTTACATAATTTATGAGTAGCATGGAAAGATGAAAGCAGGCATCCCCCAGTTTGTTTCTAATATATTCGATTGTGATTCTCATCAGAAAGTCATCCATTCGTCCAACCCAGGTAACGACTCAGGTGGCTGTCCCGGAATTTGGCATGGTACAAAAATAAATTCGACTACCCGCACTCATTCCAATCACGTACTTCCGAATTTGTCATATTGGATTTTGTAGGCGGACTCCCATCATACGTCTCCCCTTCCTGTCACGACGCTAAAATGAAAACATGTATCATTTTTACTTTTCCAACCCAAAAGTCAACCTTAAGATTGTGAAGGTAGAGTTAAAATTCCAAATCTAAAATGCAAGTAAAATGGAAAAATAGGATTGTCAAAATTGTTAAAAAAATCTTAGTAATGAAATTTGTTTTCGTAATAATACGACTGAGACATGGGAACTGTCTATATGAAATGTTCCTCGGAAATTTCAGATTCGATTATAAGAAAACTTTATTTTATCGCAAATAACAACAATAATAAAATAAAATCCTCAAAGCTTTGTTAAAACGTTAATAGGGAAAAGGTTTTATTATTAGGGCAAATTAAAAAGAGTTTGCGTTGAAGTTAATTTTGCTCAAACTTAAGAAAATCACATGTCATTATCAATAGGTGTGAATATTTTTGTATTAGCTTATCCAATGAAAGCGTAGACCTTAATTAATTACTCTGAGTTACTCTGATTATTTCCATCTACGTTCTAATTTTACCCGCAATTCCTGAGGTAAAAAATAGCTTATATTACTTTTCGGCTCCTAACCTATCTCTGCGCCAAAATAAACGTTCCCTTGCGTAAAAGAAAGACAACATTAACAAACACATCCACATATATTTTCTTATTTATTTTCTTTAGTAAGGAAACAGTAAGGATTAATTTCAAATCTATAATCATATATACGATTGAGCAACCCTAACAGCTGACATTGCAACATTCACCCTAAATAATTCACCACTTACACGCTTTTTACAAAACATTTACCAAGCCATATTAAACCTTAGAGCATAAAACAGATAGTCGATTTGAATTTTAGAGTGGCTTTTTTGCTACAAAATATAATATTTTACTCAAAAACAAATGGTGACTACCTTTAATTAAAACAATGTACCTATAGATATTTTTACAATATAAATGTATTTAATATATAGCACAAAACTGAATGCTGATATAAAATTAGTTTTCAATTACTACATGAATTTATTATAGCTTTTCAATAAAGAATAAAAATAATAGTTCCGAATTCATCACGGGTCAAAATACCCCAAAATTTGCTGTGGACAATATCAAAATAGCGAGAGGGCATTTTAAACCCAATCAACGGAAAATCAAAATGCGGAAAATGGGTGGGGGATGAAGCGGAGGGTTAAAGTCGCATTTATCGATTTGTTTTTATGACTTTTGCTGATATTTTGATTTTGTTATCGAGAAAATAATATTCATGCGATCATACCAAAGGGTTGAAAGAATTTCAATTGATTTGCTTGTTATGTCACCCATTTTGTTTCCTTTCTCACTTTTTATGTAAATATGTACATACATTTACAGATCCTATTCTACTACAACCTTATTCTTATACCTACCTGATTTTCTCAAAGCTTTCCTAAACATAGCTTACATGTGCCTATAGGTATGTTAGAAAGTAAATACAGACGCTAGGGAATGTATTCATGAAGTATTCGAATTCGAATCCTAATTCTTTTATCACCGAAAACTAATAATAAGTCATAACGTTTTGATTTTTTTATACGACAAAGTCGGCAAACAAGCACACAGCCCGCCTGATGATGGTATTTTACCGACTAGTTTCACTGGCCTTACCAAGAGATTTTATTTCCTGGCATAAGAACTTTCCTTTATGTTATTCCATCTATCTTCACATTCATAATATTAGTGAGATGAAATGAGATTATTTGTCATAGATGCTAACTTTTCCACAAAAACGCACCACATACAAATCCATGGTATTTCGCAGTCATTAGACTTATTAGACGAGAAACTTGGAGTGTAGTTGGCAGTAAGTTCAGTCATGAAGCAAAGCAACAAAACAACTTGAGGAATACTGTCCCCAATACTCATTATTACGGCATTTTTTCGCATGCTCACCCCAGATAAATTCCTGGCCTGGAGGGGAGATATATAGGAGATAACAGGAACATTATCGAAATACCGATGTCCTCGTATTAAAGCGGGAGAACTGAGAGTTAAATAGCGATTTATTATTGTTGGGGTACGAGCACCTGCCTACTGGGAAACGCTAGAAAAAAAAGGAATATTATTTATTCCGTATGTTTGATTTTATGACCGCAAGATTTAGGGTGCAGAACTAAAATACCGATACGAATACACTTAGGTTTATAAATGTGACTCTCCGTTTAAAAACATAATTGTTATATGTTGCTTGGAACCTCCACAGTAACACATACCCTATATATTATTTATTCTATGCACATACTAAGTATACGTAACAGTGAGACAACTTGATAATTGTGAACGAACTCCAAGAACAGTAATAAAATGTTCTAAAGTCAGATAACATAAAAACTTTATCAGTTACTTGCCCCCGATTTACGAACTTCATAATACCCTCATATCACGAGTTCAATAAACCACGAAGTCATCAACTAATCAGTGATTAAAAGTAATTAATGACATGTAGTAAATGCTCCTCGAAAATCCATTTGCAGAATATTTTGATTTGATGAATGCGTCTTTTCATGGGTCAAATCAGGTATAACCAGGAATTATGGTACCATTAAATAAACATATTGCGTACCCAATTTGTCATAAAAACGGGCGTATAGGTTATTACTCTTTAGTTTCCTGTACTACGGCCATTACTAGGGTACTAGGGTCCGCCCTAGTGACGATATTTCTTTCAGCGTCTTTATTGAAATTCTGTACCGTTCCGAAGTTTCCGATCACTCGGAGATCCAAACATGATTTGCAGTTGATGTAACCTCTTTTGCTGGAGATATAAAGTTGTTTTTAGTTTGAGATACGTGACGAGGAATTTGTGTAAAAGCTTTTTGTTGGGAAATTCTTGGGCGGTATGTGTCTTTGCTTTATCTAATCTCTTAACTTTATATTGTGTTCCAATGTATTGTTCGGTCAGCATGAAAAATAATCGAGTTTTATTTCGAAGTCGATTAAAATATGTAGCTAAGATTTACTAAAATATAAACCAATAATAATGACAATGTTTGTGCATGGAACGCTTACAGAGCATATCAAATAAATCCATTTTTTTTGCTGAGTTTATCGCCTGCTCTTCTCGGCTATATCAACCTTTTAGACCTACAGATATCACACATTTAATTTTAGTGATTCGATCCACTTTAAATATGATTTCATTTTATGTACCGATGTAGGATATAAATATGTTCATTCAATGTTGTTTATATTCGAAATACACCATCACATTTCCCTGCAACGCAATTGACTAAACTTCAAGGTACTACTCCCTAGAGGTTGCGTGACTCACTGGCACTTCCCCATTCAGCAGGAACCCTTTATGGCCTCATATTGAAATTCTGTGGCGAGATGTTACATGGATCGTCACCCGAAGAGCCCTTGTCACGCTAAACGTTCAATAACTTTGAGGACTTGTGGAGATCACATTGTTTTGTAACATCAAGCTTTAGGCTTTTCCTTTCATGATACAAAATATTGCTTAGCTTATTTGGTTTTTTATTTATACAATATTTTATATGTGGCATATCATTTTACATTATAATAGGATGGGGTAATAAGACAACAGTTTTTATCTTCTCCTTTTTTTGTCAGAAGGCTGACTTGCACGGTGGTAGCCCACCAGACGGTAAGTGTACACACTATCAACAATATTGGGAGATGGTGCCACCTACACACTGGTAAGAGCTAGTAGGCAACAGATTTTCAAGTTGAAATGTAGATCGAATCAACTAGGCGAGAATTACACAGTACAGTATCACTAAACTATGGTTATATCATAACCTTTATCTTGATAGTCAACGTCGCTATCAGCACCATTTAAAATTAATTCATACACCAACCAGTCAATAAAGTGTTCCTCAAAAGCTGCTTAAACTAAAGACGTAATATCAAAGGCTTTCTGAATCATGTATTTCCATAGTTCAATGACCTATCAATAGTGCACACAGAAGCTCGTCTAGGACCTGAGTAGGCATTGTTAAGGACCCATCTAGACGGGCAAGGCTGAGTGGCCTTTAAGAGCCTAACCCTGTCAACCATAGACCATTTTACGCGTCCTTACATCTTTTACGGTGACGTTAATATTTAAATACCTTTAAAACCTTTAAGACATTTAAGCCAATTTTGAGATTTTATAATGTAATATTAAATTTTGGCCCAGATTCTGTTGTTTTCAAACTAAACAAATTTAATTTGACTATTATCTCTTTCTAACAAAAAACATAAGAAATAAATTTTAGTCCTTTCAAATTAGTCCGATTGTTTTAGTGAATTTAATTGCCACTTTATTGGTCACGATTGTTTACTCGTAAATTACTATGACCATAGACTAATTATGTTGTTTGTGTCTTTTTTTATTTAAAAAAACGAATAAAAAAAGTAAAATCACCTTCAATGATAATAAAATTAATATGGGACCACCTTGAAGCTATACAAAACCCAAAAAATATTAAAATCGGTTCGTAAGCAAAAAAGATAAGCGTGAACAAACATTAAAAAAACATACAACCAAATTGAGAACCTCCTCCATTTATTTATTTTTATTTATAAATCATTTCCAAATATTTTCAACAGCATTGTTCTTAAGTTGTGAAACACTTATCTCATGAAAGCGAAGACTTCTACAAAAACAAAAGCGCTGAAATAGAAATGATTCGTTAGAGAACAATGAAGGCTCTTTTACGAGACGTTCGTAAAGGCTGTCCTTCGCGTTGTGAGATGAGAAAAATGTACGAATGTACCCAGGAGCAGTGATTACTCTGATGTGTCACAGTTACAAATGGAACGCGGTATTTCAAAATGGAATTCGTGAATCCAAATGCGAATTCCGAGTCTGATTTCATTTACCCAACCTATTCGAATTTGGTGTGCACAATATTGTTAAAATGTAATTTGATATTAAACCAAAATTAAGAAATATTAACGGCTTTAATTATAAAAATATAGAGAAAACATATTTGAGCCTAAAGGCTATATTTGTGTAAATATACTGACTCGTCTCAGTTCGTGTTCCTCAAACAACATAGCCCGCAGTATAATTAAAAATAACTAATTAGAAAGTACTATAGTTGGTGGTAATTTCAAGTTTTATTATGGTTGTTCTTCTTTGTTATGTTCCGAACTATTAACCGAGGAATGGCACAGCTATTGTTTGGCCAAGTAGCCAAGAAGCTTGCATATTCAAAGCTTTCTCGGGATACTGCTGATAACTGAGATATATCCATTATTTGTAGCTGTATTTTAATGAGTACTTAAACAATAAATTATTAAATATGATATCTATTTTTGGCGATACGAAAATAAGGTTCCTAAATCAAATATGCAATATTAGACAAATATTATCGAACAGATGATCCATTGTAATGGAGACAGAAGCGCATTCTCAAAATAAACGAGAACAACACTGAAACTGTATACCACTGAATCTTAAGAAATCGCCAAAGTACTTTGGTTTTCATTAGCTATTTAACCCTGCACATTCCCCAGATCAAACTCCAAGGATGAATGTCAACAGAAAAAACTTTTAATTCAAAATTAACTGATAAAAAATTCATTGCCCCACCATTTTTTTTGGGTGTCGCTGTCAAGCTTAGTAATTAAACAGTGAGTTGAATCAAAATCGAGAATTCCCCTGCAGAGGCTCGTTAAAGAATTCCCGAAGTCCGATTTGATTATAAGAGGGAAGTTATTAATTGAAGTTTTAAAAATGTTAATGTTGTCGGCAGTAAGCGGGTCAATGGATTTCGCAGTTCACCGAGCAAAGCTTTCAAGCCAGAGTCGGAATTATGAGCATCTATTTTATAATAAACCCGGGTTTATCAATGTTATTTGTATGTGAAGCGATATATCCACGTAAATACGTATCTACCTATTGCCGTTCGGAACTAATTTCAATATTCCAATGAAAATATTTTTCATACAATGAGTTTCAATTATTTAGATATTGAAAATACCGAAAGTGTCGTTTCAAATAGAAAAAGATAGCAGGACTTGAATTCTTCTTATTATATTATAGATATGATAGTAGTTGTTTATTTTTGCTCCTTCAAGTAGAAACGAGCAAAGCATCGACTTGATTCTTTGCTACATGAAAAGTATCAGAAAAGCAAAACTCATAGGCAACTAAATAACAAAATTAGCCTCGTTTCAGTAGATGTAAAATAAAAGGCCTAAGAAAATACAAAAGTATTTATTTATTCTGCTTTCGTCCTACCTACGTGTGTTATTGAGGTCTTCGTCTAAAGCCTTTGTCCCTTTTTAGCACATTTTACGTAGGTTACTTAACAACGCCTGCCACCGCCTTTCTGGCTTAATACTCTACATATGTGAAATTCGAATAAAAAGCTACGTGCTTATTCAAAACTTTTTTATTTTCAGCCTTATCTATATCAAATATTATCGTAAAAATAAAGAAACCTATACATATATACCTAGCGAGAAAATAAACTTACCTATATACCTATACCTAGCGAGAATCTTACTGTTGCTACAGATTATTTTAACTTTTTGAGTAAAAAATACTAGTATTGTACGTACGTAGGTAGAGATACATTAAAAAATTTATGTATGTTATAACGTTCAATTATGCTTAATAAAGGCGGCCTGATTTAATAATGCTATCACACAGCCCATATTGATTGGATCAATATATAAATTCTCTATTATTAATTAATATACAAGATGGCACGTTTAGGAAACACATCTCCCGTTCTAACATTTTGCATAATGTAGTTGCTAACTAGCGGTCCCGTTCTGGTCATGACTCCAGCTAAAGTTTTGGCTGATCTTCTGAAATTTCCATCGAGTCCCGGACTCCCGGTCTCGGACAAACTTTCATGTCCGCTGCGTAACGAACCTTCACTGTGTACACTTACAATAGAAGTACAGTCAGTCAGAAAAGTAAATTCATATAATATTTAAATTATGACTGTTTTTGTAAGTACTACATACTATGGTAGCAAATAAGCATAGTGGGAAGCGTAGCCGTTATATAAATAATTTTAATTTAATCAATAGATAGGCATTCAGGTTTTATAAAGGTCGGCAGCACATTGGAAATCCTCATATTATTTGTCTATAGGTAACGGTAACCACATACAAACAATTCAAGCTTTCGATTACTTTTAAGACATCTGATATCATGAAAAAAAAAAAGAATTTTCCCTTAAAAAACAACTCGTAAAAATGGTAATCAGTTATTTGTAACATTCAATAATGTGACTTGAGCCTAAACTGAATATGTGAGTTTTGAGAATGAAGTCCAAAAGTAATCCTAAATAAAATAAAAAAACGAATTAAACGCCGACTGACAGATACGTATACAAGATATAGACATGGGATCTTCAAGCAGGGTAACGTAGGGCAACGCGAGTGGTAGTGTGTTGCAAGCGTCAATAGGTTAATGACAGCGTAGGTACTAAACCGAGTATAATGACCGTAAGTTTGTTTGTTGAATTTCTGCAGATAACTGTACCTACTCAGCTACATAGGTTGTCACTATAGGAACTTTTGGGCTATAATGTACAAGGTTGTCTATGATACAATACAAACTTAGTTCTGCCTATAATGATCACCCTATATTTCGTTGGGAATATTGAATTAAGTTTGAAACTATGCGTAAGTAAACAAAAGTAGACACTATTTATCATAGATACTGGCTTTATGGTTAAGGACAGTGACATGCAATATATAATATTCATTGTAAACGATCCTTCAATTTATCAATTGTCAACTTAGTTTCCTAGTCCACTTCTGATTCCATTAGGTACTCAACTTATAATGTTATCGCCAGATATTGAACTTTTGAGTACTTGAGTTGTTTTTATGAATGACATTGTTCAGTTGAAAAAAACAATCGCAATATGTCAAAAAGCTGAATTCCGTAGAGCGGCATATTACATAACTCGTAGCGCTCTCGTAGCACTTCGTAGAGACAAAGTTGTTACCACCTATGCTAGTAAAATTTTAACTTTGTGCCACAAAATGTAACGAACTATGCCAACTCTTCACAATGTTATAAGTGTCTGTTTACAAAACTACATAAAAGTAAAGTAGATACAGTTTCTACTCATACTCATGTGTAAAATTTTGCTCACCGAAAAACATCAGGCGTTGAAATACAAGTTTGTTTATTCATGCTTGATAATATTCGTACCTGAAACAACAATAGATGGGATTAGCAAATATAAATAAGTAAGTATTTAATAGCTAGCAATGTAGCAAATGGCATAATCTACCCTAAAAGGGTAGATATGATAACTTAAACTCGAGTAATATAAAACATATAAGATTTCACACGGTCAAAATAAACAGAATTAACAACCAGTCCCTAAACAAGGCGGCAGAAGACAAGCGACTGTAGAAATTAGACCTGCCATTCATGGATACCCTTAAAATGCGATCCTGGATTGTACCCTGGGGAAATTATGGACTTAGCACCTGACAAGGTTGAAATTTTAACGTTGTTGGTGCCCGCATCCCCTACCCAAAACGAATAAATTAACGCGTTTTTGTTGACGTGCTCTTTAGGTTTCTGTAGGAGATTTTATAATCAAATAATTTAAGTAGCTATAAGTAATTGAAGATATGAGTGTCTTTTAAGTGCCTTTTTCTATTTTAAAAGATTTATCTTTCGACGAATTGTTTTTTATGAATGACAGAGATTAATTTAATTTAGAAGTGCAAAAATAAAATATTACTGAATCTGGTTTCCATGGGTAGCTCTGCTTAGTTTGGGATCAGATAACCGTGTGTGAATGTGAAAAAATGACCCAAGATAATTATTATTATTTATACTCTTTGATTTTGTAACTATTGGATGTTATGTCATTTTATCAATAATCCGAATAAAATTTCAGGAACCTGAAGTTATGATAGAAGGTTAGTGTTTATAGTAAGTAAATGGAAAGTCTTTAAGTTCATATTTAAGTTTTCTTTTGAGAAATAAAGATTCTTTGAACCTATTTAAGGTCCATCCATCCACTTGTATATCTTATTCCATAACAATACACCTAAAAGTTTTGCAAATCATGGATAGACTACGAACCTTAAATTCTTCACTAAAAAGTTTTGCCGACACTGAAAGAATATTTACAGAGGATCACAATTCTAACTAAAACATTTTATAAGGTCAACCAAAACATCAAACACACAATACACGTTAATGAACAAAATGTCTCACAAGATTAAACGCAAGTATAGGTCATTTTCTCAAGGAGTAATATTAAAGTTTGTGAACATCATTACCCCTGTCGGTTAACGCTGTTACGAATTACGTGTGGATGAGTTTATCCAAGTTTAAGGTCTTAGGCTTGCTTATTAAAGAGTTTGGTTGTTACTATGTGGTGTGTTATGAGCTTTGAGGTAGCTAGTACAAATTTCAAAGAAGATTAAGAATTGATTTGTGTTTCCCTCGATTTCACCTGGGTTCCCGAAGTTTGTTATAAAAAGTAACTTGTGTCTATGTGCTAAGTTTAATCTAAATCCGTGTTGCTGTTTTTTTATGTCAACAGGATGACAAGGAGGCAGACGATCCACCTGATAGAAAGTAGTCAACGCCGCCTTTGGACATTTACAATACCAGGGGATTGCCAACGAGTTGCAAACCTTTAAGATCCCATACATACCCATATCGTAGCGCTGAGGGAAAGCCGTAATGGGGAGCTCATTCCACATCCGAATGGTCCGCAGTAGGAACATCCGACTGAATCGTTGTGTACATGATCGAGGCGGCTCGAGATGATGATGATGATGCGTGATTGAGTCAAAAACATCTAAACATCCAAATTTTTATATTTTGATATTAATAGTGAGATTAGTTAGATGGAAGAGATGAGATAACATGATGTAAAAAGTAGAAATTTCATATGTAGGTATCATATCATTAGAGACAAATGTTTTTCTATAAAAGAGTTAGTTATAAATCTCTGAATTTTACGAGGGTAAATAAATTCATTCTACTAAATTGCGATAGGTACCTAATGAAAGTTTTTATTAATATTTTAATATCAAAAGTGGGATATCTAATAGTAGGTGGTCAGTCTAAAGACATATGACATTGCCAATGTGGTGATAAAATTTCAAATAATCCACTCTATCAAAACAATAATTGTTTTATTGCAAAACACGCCTTTCAAATACATAAAAAGGCAGTTTCGCGCGACGCCTGAACACTTACGTAATGCAATAAATTGCGTTCATGTTCACACCAACCATTTTTTTTCAACAGGCGTTAAGACAGTTGCTATCAAACAGATAGTTTACTAAGCCGAAACATTAAGATGTTAAGATATAATTTAAATTAACTACTCGTACATCTCCATTTGATTGGATGACTATTAATACCATTGCATAATTAATGTGTAGTCAAGTGTGATGTGTGTGTGTGTCAAATTCAATTAAAATTAATCACAATCTACATACACAGGATGATTTTAAATGAATATGTTAGGCCGAATACCGTATAGCGATAGTGTATATCATTAATAATCCTACAAAATTTCAGGAGCCTCAGCATTACCATTAAAAAGTTATGACAACTTGAAGTTTCACACAAATCTCTGGTCTGTACTCTCAACTTTAATAATATTTTACTTTTTTAAACAAGCTCTGACGTGGATGATGACGTGTACGCCTGACGTCATCACTTATAATGTAAGTATAGCCTTGTACATTATATTTTGATGCAAATTATTTTAAGGCTAGATTTGACCATTACTTAAATTCTAAATATTTGCCGAAAATGCTGTTGGACCCTGGAAATATCTAATACTTTACAGGAAAAAAAGATAGACCGTAAAAGTCACCCCAACTATAAATATTGGAGACAATTGAATTTCGTCAAATAAAATATTTCTTGTATCGTTTTTATATCTTTATTTTTACGAGCGAGTTGAAAGACGTCACTTCATAAAAACTCAGTTTGTATTAAACGTACCTGTATTATGTCTTAAAATAAGACATCAATAAGACTCACAAATTCCTTAGTAATATACATTTTATTCACAAACCGAGGATCTAACATACGGAGTAAGAACCCTTATCTCGCCTGGACAGAGCTCACTCGTCGTTACAAATGAGGCCTTATACACATGCTACACTTTCAGTGTCTAGAGATTTTGCGACAGCCTTACTTAGGATTTTCTAGATAATCGCATACGTTATTTGCTAAAGCTTCTACATTACCCCGTAAACTATTAAAAATAAATATTTTTTAATATTAAAATACTTATCTACATTTTCCAATTAACAAATTTCCAAAAAATTTGCCGTTGTGTCGTATAAGAAGGTTCAGGAATTTGCAAAAAAAATAAAATAATAAGTAGAGGAAGCTGCACGAACAAGAGCC
Source organism: Tethea ocularis (assembly GCA_963555595.1). NCBI lineage: Eukaryota > Metazoa > Arthropoda > Insecta > Lepidoptera > Drepanidae > Tethea > Tethea ocularis. The sequence continues at coordinate 4,844,327 of OY741971.1, read as the reverse complement.
CAGCTCTTTAATATAGGAGTAGAAGAAGAACATTTCCTAATAATTTTCCACTGGTTACCGGCAATCGCCAACCAGTCTCTAGCGAATTGTTTCAAGTCTGCATAAAGCCTTAGTGCAAGCCCCAAGCATCACGTCACGTCCTGCGGATAGAACTTGACGGTAACTATCTGAATATTTACAAAGTTGCGAAAGGACCTTCAGTTTCAGTTCAGATGTGCCTCGTTAGGGCGGTCTGTCTACTTATACAAATGATAAGTAACTTTGTTAATCCTACATTTAGATACCACTAAGATGTTAATACTGCAAGTCAGTTTGGTGCTGTTATGATTTGTAGGTCTGGGATTTGGTTGCTTAGAAATATGTAAAGGAATACTGTATTTATTAAACAAATACCTACCCTTAATAAAATAAATAATATATAAGTACATACTTTAATTAAAATTATCATCCCCTACTAATTCTTTATTGTTTAAATCGCTTGGTTCTTAAATTTCAATAATATACTTCTTCAAAAGACTACAGTTTAATACTAAATTAAGTCGTTTAAGTAATAAGACTACACTTAATATTTCTATCAACCTCAAACATCAAATCTTGACTTATCATTTTGAAAGAATTCCCACTATTTTACATGTAAAAAATTACTTTAAAATAATTGTATGTTTGTGTATATTATTATGTATAATGTGTATTTATAGCGCCAGTTAAGTACATTTTTATATACTTAATCACTTCGGGCCGGCCGATAATTCATACCATCTGAATAAATTTGCATACTCACTTGTTTCCACTCCTACCTACTATTATTTTAGCTAAAATGTTAATGTTGCATTTTCCTCAGCGTTTTGGCTAGACTTCGGATAAGTTAATACCTGGAACTCAAACAGATTCTTGAAATCAAGAACTCTGAATAGTTGCAGCTTTATTCCAAAACTTTGTTTAAGCTTTTAAAATGCAAATGTTAAATCGCTAAGTTACATAAAGTTTTAATATTTAAAATAAGTACAACAACAATTCAGCTCAACTAAAAATAAACGATGTAGGAAAGTACTTATAATGAAATCTTAATAAAATAACCCTAATAATGCGAAAGTTTATATTTGTTACCACTTAGCTTCGTAAAGGTTTAACTGATTTGATTAAAACTTGGAACATAGATAGATCATACTCTGGAAAACATAAATAGATACTTTTATCCAGGTAAAGCCGCCGGGAATTTTTAATTAAGTATAATCCGATATCCATAGGTACTATTATAAAAAAATACTAAGTATTTGTTTACACATAATAAATATTTACAGGAATTAAAACAATATCATCTAAACTAAACTAAACAAACTACGAGTATATGTACAAAAAACAAAAATAAAAAAACTTAAAAGATCAATTGACCGGCATGGTACCCATGATGCTGGCGGCGCGGCGTTGCCCCGCTGAACAGTCGAGGTTAGCTTCTGGGCGAAAAAGTCCCTGGCTTTTAAGTCCCCAGAGGCCAAGATTAAGCGTTTGCCTATATATGTCTTCCACGTTTGATTTTATGTTAGATGACCAAGGTTCTGTGGTTTCGTTCGTGAGAATTTGCGGCGCTTGAGGGTCTGTGCATTTGTGTGCTCCAGCTCTGAGACGCGTGCTTGAGATGTGACCAAAACTAAACATGAAACTGAAAAAATATATGACACCAATGCTCAGCAGTGCTTCTACTCTGAAGATATAGAAGATAAACTTACAGAACAATGTGTACCTAATACTTATATGATCCAATGCGAGAAGTATCAAAGCATCTAGAATAGCTGAGTATAGGAAGCAGAAAAATGTTTCGTATCAAATATTGAATATTAATAAAATTGATTCTGCATGAATACTAGAACATTTGCATTCACTGTTAATTATAACGGACGTTGGATGACATTATTTTAACATAGAATTCTAACAGGAAATTTATCTAAATGGCCAATTTAACACAGACACCCACCAATGTTTATTTAGATAGGTATTTACGAGATACAACGACATGTAAAATACATTATAGATGTTTGTAAATGTCTAGAATATTCGTTAACTTTGGGCATAGAATTCGTAGTTCTGAAATAAATGTTACAGATATATAGGTATACGAATTGAAATAAAGGCAGACTGAAAAATTATGTATTATTATTTGCAATTCATTTTATTTTGCCAGCAGCGCTTAGCAGAAGCAAAAAATAAGCATTGAAAAATAGTTTTACAGGAGAAAATTGTAAGTGAAACCAGCGTGGCGATTGTCTATCTCCGATTCCGATTACGACGTCCCTCGTAATCATGTTAAAATTTTGGTATTGATTCTTTATCTTTTTTTGATTCCGATGACTAATTTCAAATGATTAATTATTATGAGAAGTAATTACAATCGCAGTTTAGTTCTTGTTCACCTAAGATAGACAATACCAAAATTATAAGATGATTCCGAGGGACCTCGTAATCGGAATCGGAGATAGACAATCGCCATGCAGACCAAGAACAGCAGGGCAATTGTCTACGCATCTCGACATCGTCATCGGTTTCAATGAAAACGATCATCGGCTTAAAATGAAGCTTTTCGTATTGTCTAACTTCATTACAATTAGTCAATTAGTTTTAGTCGTTTGACATTAGCCATCGGAATGAAAAAAGATAGACAATACCAAAATTTTAAGACGATTACGAGATGTGTAGACAATTGCTGCAGATAACATGAACGGTAGCAAGAATACATTTAATAAAAGTTTAAAGTACAAAAATGATAATTGAAACAGACGCAAATTGAGTATTGAGAACACTGATATAGTAAAAAAGGGTAAATTGGTTAAATTGGATAAAAGGATAAATAACGTATGTAGTGATAAATAAAACTTTTACTATTATAAATAAATAATATTCAAATAAAAAACAGCCACATAAACAATTTCCATAATAATAAAGTAATATACGCATTCAAATAATAAGCGTGCACGAAACGCAATCTGCAGCGAGCTTTGACTTTTATGAATAAAATATATTGACACGTGTCCTCGACTGAGTTCTATATTACCTACAAAGCGGATTGAGTACAAACAACCATGACGAGAAATTGCATAAGTTTCATAACATTGGAACGCCGGAACTAAGTCTCATATGGGACGAAAACTTTAGATTAAAAGGATAAAAAAATATTAATTCTATAAAATAAAAAAAAGCGAATAAGCTTATATTTTTAATTAATTATTTACTTTTTACATTTATATCTTAATAAAAGGAACTCAAAAGAATTTAATTATGTCTCTACATGGGTTTCGCCAATTAAACAATTTGGTTTTCACTGAAACAGCGAGTTGTAAACAAGATAGATTTAATCATTTATAAACACCTTACTCAGTCAGTACCTACTCTTACGAGATGTAATTCCCAGAGGTGAGAGATTAATTCCCAGATTACACGAATCCTTGTACCTACATACTTCTGGATCCAGCTTTATTTGATTAACTTGAAGATCTCTCGAATATTATGTTAACGTTAGTATACACGTAGGTGGTAAACCTAAGTATATTTAATGCAAAAACCCATTTTTTTGAGAAATCCTATCTCGGAATTAGGTAACTATGAAACCTCCGAATGTTATCCAATTGATGTATTATGCATTTGCATTTAAAACCATAAAATTTTACCATCTCAATAAAGCTTTATATGTCGTAAAAAAAGAAATGCAGGTAGCAGTGATATTTAATGAAGCAAATAAAAAATACGTTAAAAGCTCTGAAAATTGCAATGAAATTTTGAGGCTCTAAGCCATTCACTCAAAACAATACTCGTAAATTACACCCTCAGGCCGACATAGAAATGTACTAACGACCCATCCATCCATCACTCGCTCCTATAGCTTAAACGGTCATAAAAACTAAAGCATTGTCCAATGCCGAGTGTAATCCACTTAAAACCACTCCATGTTGTGTATACAATGCTATGTATGACGGGAACAGTGCAACGACACTCCGAACAAACAATACACGATGGTTGCATAATACCGGATCTGAGTCTGTTGGAAAATAGAGGCAAGGACCGTTCTACGATGAATAATGATGAGATGACGTCACACGACTGAAGGATGCGCTTTGAAGATTCTACTTTAGTAGTTCATGATGAAGAATTTAATTTTTGATGTAACCATTTATTATAACACGATCCAATGGCAAAAAAGACATATAGGCGACAAAAGACATGTTCTTATTGTTGTTTATTTTTAAAAACTTTATCGTGAAATTAAATTTATTTTCAGCTAAATTAATGTTTCAAAGAATTTTAAAATAGTAATCTTATTTTTTATCGGTTTTATTTAGCTTTACTCTGAATTTTGCTATCAAATCTTGCGACAGCTTTTTCAATGTAAAACTTTGCATCCATCAGCAATCTTAGTGCAATTTCTTACATCTCACATCCCCTAAACGCATTTTCCGCAACTAAATAGTCAACATGTTTGATAGCAAGTAAGTATGTCCCAGCCGAGAGCGAGGCAGGGCAGGGGAGACTGCATACCTATTAATATTGCATGCAACCTACGTGAACTGTTTAAACTAGGGGTTTTTAAATAAACACCGTATTCGGATATTCGTTATGGGTTCGTTGCCCACACTGAAAAGTATTTGCAGATACACATTTTTTGTGTTATTTATAGGACCAGTGCAATTAAGGAAACAACAAGATACAAGGAACATAATAATAAGGTAAGAAACACCTAATAATATGAATATCCTATTGGGCGTCGGCCATCTGACAGCGCAGGTCACTGATAGCTAGCTTTTTTATTGGGCTGGCAGTGATTATGACGGTGAATCAAAGAAATTTTAGTAACGGAACAAAAATGATGAGCAAGATAAGTATACTTAACAGTATCCCTCAATTATATTATTGGTGCCTGTTGCCAAAAAATCTTTGGACAAAACATAATCTCCAGGGACTAGCACAGTGCTCACCACAACTTTATAAAATGTCTCAATTTACATAGGTCTCAAAGAGGGTTGGTAAAGAAACACAATTTTGGACGCAAACCTCTCAGACATTCTAATGAAGCCTGGGTATTTGGTAAGTTGTTAAAAATTTATATATTCTAGCCATAAAGGGAATAGCGAAATAATATACACTTTTTTGCATAGGTAGTTAATAATCCGATAACGTTAGAGTGGTAGCAGGGTGACCGAACTGAGCTGGCTTTTGCTTTTACCAAATTTTGCAGCCATAAAACCTTTTGTCTGTATTTCCCGAAGCCGACAAACTAACCAATTATGTATCATAAAATGGAACATGTTTCATTACAACATTAGAATGGATGCCTTGCCTGAGTAAATAATAAAAGTAACTATAATATTTCAATAAGAAAGCAGAATTTATGTTTTTCTGTAATCAAACTTGTCTTACTATGCAAGTGTTTTATTTTAATAGTTTTATAATATTTAAATATCCTCAGTATGCAACAGGTATAATTGCTTTATTTTTATATAAAGCAGGTCCAACTCATATGAAGTTAGTGGTAAGTACCTAAGTGGCTGATGGTAAGTTCGCATATAGTTTTATTATTATTATTTTCATCTTGAGGATGGTAGTTAACTAGGCGAGTGTTAAAAAGTACTCTACCACCGCACTAAAGAGTATAATATTCAAAAATTCTACATGTAATCTAATGAAACACTTCCAATGCCAAAAAGCTTGGAAACCGTTTTTTAAAACAAAACCAACAATAAGCTCTGACTGAAACTCAGATTGAAATTACCATTCAGTACCTAGAGGGCTTGCGAGCTAAGCCTACGGCTAGTGCAGTGCGTGTGCACAATGAAAGCAAAACCGTCACAATATCAGTGTACAGCCATCCAACAACCTGCCCTCACGCCCCTGGAGTTAATCCGATTCTATTCCCCCATATTAGTCTCAAACGCAACACATCAGGGCAATATTTTCACTCTTTAAATTGAGAATACGAATTTGTAATCATGGAATAAAATATAATTTCATACTGCGTGATCTACTTTCAGTCACTGAAATAATAGTAGAGAGAAAAGTTGATGTTGATTTTTGACTGATTAAAATACGTAAGTAGGTACGTACCTATTTAAAATCAACTCTACATAAATGTTTCTTCATATTTCATACATACTTTGAGTCTACTCAAACCATGATTAGCATCTTTTAAACACTCATTTTTGTTTACAAATGTATTACATGTACATAAATAACGTTTAACCACTTTTCAGGCTCAAATTGTTGAATAAGTAATTTGGGCTAAAATCGACCCTTTGACGTGTCCCTACATAACATAACCTGAGGCGTCCTTAGACTATCGTATCGTCGCTCGCAGGCGGCATGAAATTACGTAAGCTCCATGATCGGTACAATTTTTCATTTTCAATCGGGTATCGCTCTGAGGGAAAACATTTCGCTCGCTAAATTGAGGATGTTTAGTCATAATTTAGGTGGCGATAAATCCGCTGAAGAATTGTTGCTGAAATCTTGTGAGTTCGTTATAGGTACTTTTTATGAAATTTTAAACTAGGGCTAATGAACTTTTTTTTTTTAAATGAGTATAATGCTATTATATTGAAACTAGCTAGTCCCATGCACATTTAACCGCTTTTCCGGGATGTAAGTATAGCCCTCAGAACTAATTTCCTATTTTAGTATTTAAAGTAAATATGAGTATACATAATTACATTAGGAGTAGGAATTATACCACAAATTTATTTCTTAAAAAATATTATAATTATCCTTAATTTGTTCCTTAAACACACCTTTTAATTTACAAACAAATAATAATTTTCATAATGGCCACCCCATTTTTTACCGTCTTAATTTCCCCTACGCCGTTGTCACGTCTTGAGACAAAAGATTGATATATTCTCTCTTTTCATTACGTTTAAAATGATTAATTCTTTCGCACCCTATTTTTTCAATGTTATGAAAAGGTTTATTCCAAGTTTTAATTATTTGAAAGAAATAATATTTAGTGTATATTACCTTACCTTAGAATGATAGAGTGCTAAGAATTGTGTTTCAATTATTTTTAGTATTCCTATCTATTTATACAGATTTGTATGTATTTGGTACTAAGGACCGTAAAATAAAGAAAATTTAAGTGCACTTTAACTCAAACTGCTATACTAACGTACGATGCAAATTATTCATAAGCATAAGTTTGTATTTGTCTGCACCTTTGCAGGTTTCATCCAGATACGATGTTAGTCACAAAGTTAGATGCATGTATATGAATATTGAATCGGTGAATCTAAATCCATGTTTTGTGCATTTACTGATTTGGTTTAAAGCAACTCTCAAGAGAACGTCATATGATAGAAAGAGCCGGGGCTATCAATAGCCCCGGCTCTTTCTATCATATGACGTAAGAATGTGAGGGGTACATTTAAAACCTCTGTTTTTTTAGTATCTAAGTAAAATTATCAACACTCAAAGCATTATTTGTGGGCACAGCTTAAATAGTACGTAAGTACGTCATTAGCGATGCTTGGATTTTATAAAACTCCTTGCAAAACGTTCTAAAACTATGTAATCCAAACAATAAGTCTAAAAGCAGAAATGATAAAAGCTATAAAGTGGAAACTTTTTATGTAATTATTTTTCGGGGCTTACTGGTTTGCATAATGTAATATATCTAACATGTACAGTTTCACATTTTAGATTTTTTAATATGAAAATAGCTAAAAGTACATATCAAGAAAGTATTCTGTAATGACACTTAAAATTTATATATATCTGTGTGAGTGTAACTTTTAAAAAAGGATGATGATAATTTTAGTCCGACATAAAAGTCTGTATTATTTATTGCCTACATCGTCCCCTACAGGTAGACTCAGATTGATTACAAAACAAACGGTAATTGGCACAATCAGTGCTGTAACACGACGCCTCTCGCGGGATATGTCCACTGAAATATCCCTATGTAAATACCAAAATAGGGTTACAAAAGCTACTTACTCCTAGATACTCTATAGATAAAAGCTTGTTTATACACTTAGTAAGTCGATATTGGATAGACTCTTTCAAATTATATAATTTACAATATTTTTAATAACTATTAGACATTTAACCGTTAATCACAGAGAAAATAATACCGGACCATTGTCGTATATCCACTCTTAGTATTTTGGTATGAACAAGTTCTTAATAGATTATAGTAGGTAAGTGCTCATACTAGCGGAAAGAAACTATGATAATTAATTGCCGTGGCAGATTATTAAAAAGCAATATATTATACAGTCGCCGTCTCCATTAAAATGACTCTCTTAACGATTATACATTCTTTAACTTTTTACCGTCATAAAAATGCTTACGATTTTAATCCTACTAATTCTATCCTACATCATCATATTCTTAGACCAGCCCGAGGTGTAAATCAATTAAAATTAATTAAATCATTTCTTACCATCACTAAGCATACAAGGGAAGTGGTTTTTCGTGTTAACTAAAAGGGGAACCTTTCGACTGATCTTGTTAATTGAGATATCCGTAGGTAGCCCGTTTCAGAAATGTTACTTCAGGCGCTTTAGTCCACGATGCTCTAACTAAACTAATTTAGGAGGTTTTGATTTAGCTACTATTTTTAGACTAGAGTTTTATAAACACTAATAAAACAAAAACTAATCTACGAATATTTGTAGCTGAATTAAATATTGATGGAAAATGAGAATGCTCAATGAAATAAGATAATGCTTATGAAAAAATAACTTTATATTACGACCTAAATAACCTTTTTCTCTGAAAAAAATCTGATATGATACCCGACCGCCCCGGGGGGAGCTACTTGATGTAACCTATAATATATTATATACAGTATTTTATGCCCTACAAAAATCACCGTATTTCAATACTTTGTATACATTTAAATATTTTTATCTATTATTTTTAATAACTGTACGTTTTAATAGCCAGAAGCGTAAGATATTTATTTACTTCTAACCTCTAGCTCTGGTAACATTAATCACGGTTCACAGTCGGACTTTGGACAAACACTCAAACTCGTAAAGCAACATTTTCGCACCATTATGAACATTCGTATTGACAAATATTTCAACATGATATTTTATTAATGACATACCACCGCTTTAACAGGATTTAACAGTTAAGTCTGCGTAATATTGTAGATTATAAATCTTCTATAACTAACTAATCAAGCTTATAAAGTTTCAAACAAAGACTATGACAGTACTTACACGTCTAAACGTTTAACAAAATCTGAGAAAAGCAATTTATTTTTCTCATATTAAATATGAGTAAAATAAATGATGATGATGGTTTGATTTGACATACAACCAAATTACAATGTCTTAAAAACAAAACTATTCGCAACCGCAACGTTTTAAAACTAAATGAATCTGAAATAGGCCAATCAATCCTACTAATTTCCCTTGATGGCCCGTAAAACCCTACCAAGTCGGCGAGTAATAGAGTTTTCACGTCGTTGCCAGCTGTTCGAGTGCCAATCAAATTAGGCCCGATTATCGGACGACGCCGATCACTCCGAGTCACTTTGTACGATCGTTCCTGTAGCCAATTTATGGATTAAATTCTTTTTCTCGAACGCAATTGGGATTTGGTATAATCTCCCCTTTCATAATTCTTGCAAAAGAATGCTGATAGCCATATTGGCTGGAAATTGAATTTTATTGACAAATCTTTGTAATTTTATTCGGTTATTGGATTCCTTGTTTGAAGGGATTTGTGACCAAGTTCCGATTTAAATTTAATCGATGCTATACGTTAGTAAATAGGTATAGATATAATTAATGAAGGCGTGTAGAAATAATAAACAACATATTACTCACAGGATATCCTACAATTTGGAATAATAACGTTTATTGCTTAATTATTAAGATCCTTTAGATAACACTCAATTACATTTATGAAAAATAATCACACCCTGATAATATATTATGGCTCACTTTTAATGAATTAACCAGTTATTTAATTAAGTAATAATAATTAACCTATAATTTATTCCAAATATGTATCAAAGTAACTAACTGCTATGAAAACTATCCTGTCTAGGTTTTTAGTGGCCTACTTTTAAAAAGTCTACGATGAATTTATGGTCATCTCATCTCCCTAATATTATAAATGGATATTCAGATGTTTGCGAATCAATCAATATCTTTTTATCCCGAAAAAATAAAAGATCTCTCGGGAACGCGGGTGAAACCGCAGGGCGAACACTAGTATGTTATATCATGGTTTAATGTTTTTATTATTACTATGCACAAAAATAAAATATGCATAAGTATTTCGCAAAATGATATCAATAATCATAGACAATTCTAATTAACATGCAATTGTAAAAAAATGGACAATGAAAAGAAGAAAATTCTAATAATAATTGCTTCCGTCGAAACACGTTTCAAAAAATACAATTCCGTAACAAGCTTTGTTTCAGAGATTAGTTCTAATGATTGGTATTCGACGCACATGTGGCCGGCAATTTCAGTAATTGCCTTTATTTCTTCAGTTCCCACTACCTACCATAAAGCTGGATTAAAATGTATAAAAATAGCTACCAACGTGTCGCCTTCATTATAAATATAATCAGGAATCAGAATCAAAAACTCATTTATTCAGTTTAGGCCCTAATAAGGCACTTATGAATGTCACAGCACAGATAGGTACAGTTTTATAATAGACTACCGATTCGGAATACAATTGAACTGAGAAGACTCCGCTCCGAATAAAAGCTTTGTTACAATCTGTATCATTAAAACCAGAATATTCAACTATAATAATTGTTTATTAATAAACCAGAGTTGTTCCCTGTTGACCTGATGGGAAGTGCTTATCGATCACCTATTTCCATTCGTAATACCAGAATGATTTCAAATGTGTTGCTGACCAAGAAGCCAGAATACACCAGCAGATGCTTGGTGACAGATTTTCAACTTGAGAGCCTGCCAGCTAGGCAAATAAAGAAAGAAAGAAAGAAAAGAAAACTTTTTTTTTAAGTACTACAAAGTACAACCGAAAAACTAAAACAATATAGAATACAATATCAATAAAATAAAGGACACACCAGACAGTTCTAACATTTTAATTAAATTGGCATGCAGAATTGATAATTTTTACAAGAACTTTACTTTCATTTTATTCTTTGAAACGAGAAAAAGCATTTTCTTTCACAAATCTTACTTCAAATAACTCGTACTAAAAGAGTAGTAAAGCTGAAGATCTAACAGTACCTGTGTGAGGACATTTAAAACTTCGAACTGAACAAGAAATGACTGTTTATTAAAGTCTTGAAGTAAAATAAAAAACTTATTCGTAGATAAAAACACTTGAGATCGTGAAATGTTGTCGACAAGAGTGTAACAAGATTATTTTCATCTTCACCACCGCGAGTCAGTCCAAAGAAAGAAACTTGGCATGGAAACCGAATTGGAACGGTTGTGAAGCTTGTAAGAAAAAAAAAACATATTTTGGACACCATGTGCTGAACTTTTAGCTAACGTTTATGATAATATCATTCCAGTTTGCTAAATGAATTAATGCCTTGCATAACAAAGATGTTTTTATATTTTTATATATTTAATTAAGTTAACAATAATACATTTCAGGAAAAAGATGATAATACAAGAAGAAACTGAAGGATAGGTTAGGGACAAAACTCAGCAGGAAGACCTTCAGCAAACAGGTCAAGAAAACTTATTTTATACCAGTAACTACATAACTGTTGTACTTAAATGAAATACGAAGGTTTTTCTAGTTTCACGTAATACCTTTTCCTTGCCTTTATATTTATTTACTCGAAAAATTACATTACAAGTCTATTCATGTGGTAATATCTACAATTACATTTCTGTTCCTACCGTGTAAATCATTGTCTCCACATTTTTTGTTCATAATATTTCATGTCAGTCAGGATAACTATACAGTATTTACACGAATAATAAACTGAAACTCATTCCATCCTAACACGAATCAATCAGCACAGCCTGAAAAAAGTATTTTTTTACTAAAACATATTTACTTAGCACAAGAGTATCGCTAAAACGAATTAACTTAGAAAGCTTATCCCCTCGAACTGGGGTTATTCAAATGACTTTTCCTCCGAGTCAAAGCATCGCTACTATTTACGAAAAACAATTTCGCCGTTGAAAGTTTTCACCGCACATTTTGTTTCTTCTTAATATTCAAATGGGAGATGAAAGCCCGTAATGGTTGGTTAGATCAGAGATGAACCCACTCGCGCTATGAGAGACGTTAATTTATGTAAAGTATTAGGTTACGTGGTACCAAAGGTACTCAATATCAAAAACGTGATACCAATGTTGATTCAAATTGAGAACGACTTAGCTGTAGGTAACTTAAGTAAATAATCGCAGTACCTGTTGTTAAAATGCAAATTAAGGAATATATTAAGGATTGTTTTAATGATTACAATCACTGAAAATGTACTAAATGTTACCATTTAATAACTTGTCGAAAATACTGTTTTTGGGCTCTATTTTTATACACTCAGGCCTCAAATTGCAATTACAATGGAAGTTTTCTCATTTAGTCACCCACCTACGTATTCAAAACTTGAGTTAATATGACAGATGTGATAGTTTAACCATTTAGTTAGGTAATTACCATCTTAATAATGAAATGTGTATTTTCGAACTGCAAATCTAGATAATGGAATCTAATAATGATTTAACACTCGTTTTACTTGATAAGCTTTTTATAAGTAAAGCACATGGCACTATAGTAGAGTTTATTCTGGGAGAGAAGTGATCAAAATAAGCTAATGTCACATCTTGTTTGAATCACAATGTTTTTCAATTCGCTAATAAATAGGTTTCTTTTTTATGAAAATAATAGTTTACAATCAATACTTATAGGTACCTTATTATTAAGGAGATAATTTTATAAAAAAAATTGGTACCTACGTGTAAATCAGAAAAAATGAAAGACCCGTATTTTTAAGCCACGCATGAGCTGGCATCATTTAGAATACAGACACGGCCAAAACTGTAAACAACGTGAGGTAACATTACCTTGATCTAACGACGACACAGCCTCTCTCAACCAAGAAACAGCACCTACAGGAAAACTGTCACAAATTGTTTTCACTTACAAATCACTGGATAATTGTACGTGATCACTGTCTTTAATAAAACAGCTATTTGAAACGTTTGTTTTCGTAAAGCCACGGGAGACACGAGGTAACCCTACGACCACTAGGGGGTGACTGTTAGTGTCACTCAGACCTACGAGTTCACCCCGATGACGTCATCTTAGACCAATAGGGTGAGATTTTGTACGCATGCTCGGCATGGCAGCCGCCGCGGCGCCTCTACTCTATCCCTTTGCGACCTCTAACGCTGCATCGCTTTATACTGTATACATTACGGCTTGGATTGTTTGCGATTGTTGTTGTCCGACTGCTTTAGCGTCAATGTATGTTCTGCGTTTTTGTAGAAGTAGATGTTTACGGTAGTAGTGAAGTGTACTTCTGGGGGTGACAGCTTTGAGAGCGCCCCCCGATGGGCTTTTCAAAGGACCAGCGCTACCATTCTTTTTGTAACTGCCTGTGGCATGTACCGCGTATTTCGAATAATTGAGACGCTCGGTGTATGATTTAATTTGGCTTTTCACGAGACCAAATATTTTCACCATGTTGGGGTTGAAATATTTTATGCACGTAAAAACTCTCCATTCATACCAAAGGATTGGGTCGGCGTGGCTTTGAAATGGGGTACTCTAAAAAATGCTGAAAGTCCTGCGCATTAACATATATAGACGTTTTTAATTAGTTAAAACCATATTTTATACAAGTATGCATAATGTTATAGGTACATTGTACGAGTATGTATTTTTATGTTTCATTGCGTGTGAGTGAACCATAATCGACAGAATATAGTATCGGGTTTACCGATACTATTATTTGATAAGAAAATACATTCTCAGACGCTTTAACGAAGTCACGATAGGAAATATTACAGAAATTAGATAAAAAATACTAAATATTTAGATAATAAAATTATTGTCAATTTATATCCAAAAAGTTTAACCTAAAAGTAACAATAAGTAATATAGTCTGGCTCAAAAACACAAACGTTATCGAAGTCATAAAACTTTTATTTAGTACTTAAATTAGTATTAATTTTTGAATGGTTATTTCACAGAAATAGGCAACGATAGCTGCTGAGCTATGTTACTACCACTCGAAAATGATATGGGAATCCAATATTGAGCTTTTATTTTCGATTAAGAAAAATCTATTATGACAAAAATATAAGTACTCGAGTAAAATCCTCCTGATATTTTCGTACCTAAAAAGCTATGTTATATTAGGCGTGAATAAGATTTTAATATGGATCAGCAATATGCTCCAGAATCAAATAACAATATTTCATAGATTCTTATCACATCACGTCAAATTGGTGATGGATAACAAGTTGAAATCGAAATGTAATCTGGCAAGGTGCTTTTTCATACTCAATCACTATCGCCCGAGACGCCCGGTCGGTCTTTAATTCGCCATTCGTCTTGTAACAACTGATTTCTTCAAGGGGTCTCTAGAAATAGAATTTGATGTTGATAATACTCCAATACTTGAACTGTTTACTATAGAACACTATGGACCAGGAATTTAACTATACTTTTTAAGCTATATACAGGTGTCATCATTATGAACAATTTTTAGTATGGGACCAAACCTGAAATCACGAATTTTAAATTTAGTTACTTAGACCGGCAGGGTTGATTTTGTCACATTTGTAGCTTCATACTATGTTTCAGATGGCATTTCATTATGTTGTTTGGTCAATTTACCTACTTTGAACATTATAAGGTATCCTCTTAACATCCTCAATATGATCTAAATCCTACCTAACCTTACTCTCACTTGAAAAAAGGTAAAATCCATCCAATGCTCGTTTCAGGTCCTTTACCCACTCACATAAGTTTCCTAAACGTATAAGAAGGTCATTACCGATAATGTTCGGCTGCTCGAGATTGGCCGAGCTCTCCCGAGCTCCACTCGTGATTTATCGTCAAGATAGCTGACGTCATAACTCATATAAGTTGAGTACTCAAGCAAAAAGCAGACGAGACACGACGATAAGTGATACGTAATTGTTATGACATGAGATCAACATGGCATCTCAACGTCTCAAAAATTTCGCATCGAATCATGATCAGGCAGTAGGTATAAGGATGTTTTTATTAAGTTTCGTAGCTTGTCTATGGTTTAAAACAGCAACTTTGAGAGTTCTAACTTTGGCTGAGACATCTACCACACTTAGTGTAAACAGGTAAATTAGTATTCATCTCTATTATTACGTCGGCGATTTCTTGAGAGAATTTAAAGAAGAGCCACCAGGTGTAGTTGAATAGTATTTTGTTTATGCTAGTGCTAGTTTCTGTCGCGCGGTCCTAAAGCCCTATGTTATTCTCGAGTGATCTATCTATGTGCCAAGTTTCATCCAAATCCGTTCAGTCTGTGATCCGTAAATGACTCATAAACGTCCAAATATCAAGTCTTTCTAAAGTAAAATATCCCTAAGTTTAATACCAATATTATAAATATTGGTATTAAACTTAGGGATATTTTATGCTTTACTTATCAATCAACATCAGCAACTGTCCAAACGAAAACCACAATATAAACCTCTAGAAACAATTGCAACAGAATAATTATATAATGTGCATTTTTGCGATGACAATATATTTATTAGCACCTCCTTTGATCTCACCTCTATACCACGTTATCCTCAATAAAATTAATCCCCAATCATCATTTCACGTCGCGCCGATAGCTCACTCATTTGATAAATACATACAAACGCGTGTTTCATTGTTCAAGAGCAAATTAATCAAATGCAAATAAAAAGGTACAAACGACAACACATCGAAGGGCCAAAAGGGGCGACGATTGAGTCCGCTATGGGGTCCTAATCCTAGCACGACAGGTAAGCTGCGCTAATTTATCATCCCTAAACAATGGGAGGGGAACACGCTGTATATAGGCTCTATGTAACAATTCAAAACTAGAGGGTTACACAAATGAGTAAATTATTGTTTTGAGTCTCGGATTCTAATGATGAATATTTTAGTGAGGTAAGTATTGCAATAGTTTTCTGGGGTATCTAGCTCCAATATTATAATTTTGTTAACACACCCCTACGTAGGTAGTATATTATGGAGTGGAATTACTGATCAATATAAGTAACTTTTTACTGTGGATACCATTTTCATGATTGTAATCGAGAATTTTGTTTTGTTTTAATAAAATTAATACTTACTTATGCAGGATGATTTTGGTAGAGTATATAAGGCCAAATAGACGGATAGTGTTATCATTATCAATAATCCTACAAAATGTGAGGAGCCTGTGTGTCCATTACCGATTTATGACAGTTAGAAGTTTAGCGTACTTAAATATCTGGTAAAAGCCTTTACTCGCGCTGAGAAACGTACTGATGAGGCGAGGTATTTTAGTACTACAGTAATGTAACACTTACTCAGTCAGATCTACGTTAAAGCGTATTTTAATGCTAAACTAATTTGTAAATATTTTTTTAGTTATGGAAATATTTTAGAATCAGAATCAGAAATAATTTATTTTGTGTTGTTTTTATTTTGTTTGTACTCTAAAATATTTTTTGTAAGACCTTTTAAATTTTGAACGCCTTTTGGGACGGCATAGAAGGCTGTACTATGCCCTCCCAAAATCACCCTTATATACCTATACCTAAAATTTATTTCTTTGTATATCTTCAAATTCTAGAAGAAAGACTTACTTAAGTAAGGGTACATAGTCTCTTATATAAGTACGTAATATTGAGAAGTCACAATGTGTGATCATCCGTTTTAATTAATATCTAAAACGTGGTTTATCATCACCAAAGCTAAAATAGTTGGAACTTAGTTAAATCCGCTACGAATGTAATAGTTTTCAATTAAAACAGAGTCTCGTGTTCACGCTGAACTATTGGTCTATTTGAAGCCAAATAATATAAGCTTTTGTCTCTGCTATATTAACCTAAAACTTACTGAAGTGGAAATGTATCTTATCTTCTACATTTTCCTGTAAAATCCGTATAAGAACGGTCTAATCTTTATTAAGAACAGTCTAGGTATTTCAAACTTAAACTCAGAACTCGTTTATTTAGTTTAGGCCCTAATAAGGCACTTATGAACGTCAAAAGTTACAAATAAATCAGTTATAATTGACTCTACCACTGGTTCGAAATTTAAAAGAAAAGCCCAGTTTTTATTGCATTCTATTTTTCGCATAATATCCTCTCATGTCTACTAAGGTACTTATATCTAATACAAATTCAAAAGATAGGACGCTGTTAGACAGTTATATAAAGTTATGTAGGTTGGACAGCTCTGACAAGAGTATATTGACTTAGGTAGATGTATTATTTGTCTAGCAAGGGCATTAGTATTTAAATCTGTCCACATGAATATAAACACTTCAAAGGGAACATTCCATGAATTGCAGATAAAAACATAAGCTCCACATTTCAATTCGGACGTCGACTTTAACAGCAAATCTCTCTTTTCATGCGGAATTTTATCAGCTTTTAATACATTCGTAATAACCAAAAGTCCACTATTCATGTTTGTGTAGGGTACAATTTTTTTATGTATATTGATATATATTTTAACAGGGTATAAAAAAACTTACGCAACTTATTATTACCTTCTAAATCTATACTAATAATAAATAAGGCTATAAGTATATAGCTAAAGAGTTTGTTTGTTTGAACGCGCTAATTTCCGGAGTTACTGGTCCAATTTGAAAAATTCTTTCACTAATAGGAAGCTACATTATCCGAAGGTTATAGACAATATTTTATCCTGAGAACGTGAGAAAAACCGCGGGGAATAGCCAGTATATAATAAAAGGATATAAGAATAGGAGGTAAAACCATTAACATAAATTTTAAACTAATATAAATTTCACAAAAATAACTAAATTATAAATAAAATAACCTCCCCCAACTCTTCTCCTGGTGGCAGAGGATCAAGAATGCTGGCGGCATTATCTTTGGGCTAAGTAGCCACCAGCTGAATAACTCTAGAAATAATGTTTTAGAAATAGAAAAAGTGTTTAAAGATATTATTTTAATTTTAAATATTTTCATTTAATCTTGCATCCAAGCTAATACCCAGCTTACTGAGAACTTTAAAGTAACCCAAAGGTTTGTTAAAAATGTGTCGCCACAACAATCACGACAGGACGATGATCTTAGCCAGTCCTCTTATCCCATATTCAAGCAAATACCTTTCCCAAATATTTGAAACCGGTTAGAACAAGCCACGCAAGAATCCCAAGGATTTGCTAAAAATAACATCATGCGATAAGCTTAAAAGTTATATCTTTATAGGTACTCGATTATTCGACATTAATAAATAACAAAAGATTTGATTTCGTTCCAGTCCATTTTGATTGCATAAAGAAAACATTAAATCAATTGAAAGCATTCTTGACAGCAAGACAAGGTTACTGAACAATAACAATTTTGTTGAAGTATTGTTCGAAAACCGTATTTTCTGCAAAGTTATCATAAAAAAAAACATATTATGACCATATACTTTGAGATTTGATTTACGATTTTAACCACAAGATTTTAAGTTACGAGGTGTTCCCCGTTGTTTTACCCACGTTTCCGGGATAAATAGTTGCCTATGTACTTTTCCATTTGGCAGGCTGTGTTTCCATCTGTGTGCCAAACTGCATCGCGATCGGTTCAACTGTTTAGCCATGAAAAGGTGACAGACAGAGTTACTTGTTTGCTAAGCTTTGTAAGCTAATATACCTTAAGCTTTGTTTTATTAAAAAGCATCAATGAAAAGGTTGAATAGCAATGATAATAGACAAACCATTTTTGAACAATAGCAGTAACATAATTACAAAACAAAAAAAAGCGAAAATGTAAGATAATGCACATAATGGATCATGGATTGTGACAGGGGTTATCTGGCATTAATGCATTGTAAACTAATAATACGCAAATTGGGTCTTTATAACTACATGTACAGATAAATAAAAAAATCAAAAGCATTAATATTAATATGTACCTACTTATAGGTCCTGTTACATGTAGGTAACGAAATAATTTATTTTCAATATTACCGTATCAACATAATTTTTCTGTAGATTGTGAGAAGATATTAAATCAAACGATTCTAAAAAATAATGTGACACAAAACCTCGTTCTTGACATTTATGTAGATTTGTTAACTGTAAAAAAGATTTATAGAGGATCTTATTACAGTTTTTATAAATATTTTGAAGCAGTTTATTTTTTGCAGTAGGAACCTACCTACTGGCACAGGATGTAGGTATCAAGTAATTTTAATTTCCTAAAATCGTTAAAGAATTTCAATACTTTGATTAATAATCTAATATGTTAAATATTCATATTTAATCATACATTTTTCATGACAGTATTGCTCATAAAAACGCTTACATGAAAACGTAACTATTTATGACAATGTCTCAGAAAAAAAACGCTGACAATCACAACACGAAAATAAATATCAGAAAGAAAAAAAACACTTGAATTCCATTTCATGATACGAATCCAATCTACAATATATTTGACGGCAAGGATTGAACAAATAAAACGTAAGCTTGAACAAGTGAATGATAACGATCGGTGAAAACCACAACGTCATGCAAATATGAACAGCAAAACATGGTGCCCTTCATGTAGAATAGCTGCAAAGATATTGTTTATTATTCGTAGCAGCTATTAAAGTAATTGGATTAAGATATACTTGCTCCAAGAAAACATCTTTTAACAAAGATTTTAAATTAGGTAGATGTTTTGACTGTCCACTGGATTATTTCTATTTGCCTTTGCAAAGTTATGTCTTTAATTAGTTAGGGATAGTATGACATTATACTAAAATATCTTGACGGCAGGTTTTACTTTTAAAATCCTGTATATAGAACAAACAAAATTTTATGTTTTGTTGGAGATTACTATCTTTAGTAACTTCAAGTCTAAGAATGTCTTTATCATTCATAGCTTCGCAATAATGTTAATGCAGATATCAATGATCTGTATGCGGGTCGTTGACAAAGGGCTGGGCATCATTACATAGCATTGTGCGTATCCAAGGTAACGTCTCAGAAACTTTTAGTAAGTCATACTTTGTGACGCAGCTAAAACTTTTATAAGAAAGCATATTTTTTTATTCTAAATTTTAATGTTTATAGACTGGACTCATTGCCATATTCAACATATATATTTAAAAACAAAATTGTAGCCGGTACATACAACACATTTATTGTTTATGTTACAAAAAAGGTAACGTAAAATGTCAGCACCATCGCTTTGACAAACATGCCCACTACGATATAGAATCTTTGATGGTTCAAAAATGCAGCAATATTTATAACTATGCCAATAAAAAAAGCCTAAATATAATATTTATGAGAAAGAAAAGAGAAACAGTTGTGTTAATTGAATGCCAGAAATCCTGTTTCCAAGGACCTTGAACTCTCATACAAGAGTAAAAAATGTATGACTGCACAAAATTAATTCAGCAATATAAAGTTGCTTCAGATGTATCTCGTGATTCTATACCCATGCTTATAAAACCTGCATTACATGGAGACAGGTGTCAAGAGGAGGGACATAACACCCACGTTGTTTAACAATGCAGCTTTGGAAATTTCTTTAGCACACCTTTGAATATTATTTAAGAAGCATTTTAAATGGATATTATAATTGTTATTGATTATTAGATATACACTGTAAGGTCATAAAAAATCCAACAAACTAACATTACTAGATTCCAAAAATATGATAAAACAGAACCTACATTTAATACTGAACATGTGCATATAAAACAGACCATAATAAAATGGTATGACTCAAGACTCAAGGGCATCAGTTATACTAGGTAAAACTATAAAGACAGAGTCAGTCGCCACTTCAATAACAACTCGATCACAATCAGCAACTTCAAACGTGTCTAGAAATATTAAGAAATTATCTTCATACGTTAGTTTAGTTAGCATACACTTTCATATGAAAATCCTGTCACGTGTAACCATGAAATGCTTTAATCTGATATTTTGCTACGGCTACAACGTAAATTGCTATTGGATCGAAAATTGCGAAGGAGATTATATTCATGTCAATGAAGATGTAATTTGCATAGTAAATGCACTATCAGAATAATAATAATGGATGTATCAATGAAAGCAGTCGTTAATTCGTTAAAAAATTATATTGAATGAGTTCCGTTCATTTATTGAAACCTTATACGAACATTCTCATGTCTGTCACCCGTCTGTCATAGTTAATTTTCTAAAGTTACTTGACAATCATGGAAGTAGAGCGTAAATAAACGAATTTCAATTATCTTCGAAACGAGTAACACTAAAATCATTATTAAAAGATATAGGGTTATTTTACTCATAGTTTACAGGAAAACCTTAACGAAAAAAATTTAATAAATAAAATAAAAATGTAGAAGAGGTGGAAAAACCGTTGTTGGTACAAATAATAATACGCATTAAATATAGTAGCATCAGAAAGTCGCCAAGAAACATGTTCGTTTCTCACTAGAAGCTAGGTCATCCTAATAATTAACTGAAACTTCCTTACCTCATTGAAACATACAGGAACGGTAACCTAAATACTGAAGTTACAAAAGTCCCATTGACGCAAATCAAATTTAGTTCAGCACAGTACATAAGTTAAGTAAGATCGCATACAAGTTACAATTCGATTTTGCCATCTGTTCAGAGCAATCAACTATTTCAGTCTGGCACCTTACTCCTTTCAACTCATTGAACGAAACGTTTTCAGCTTTCCAGTATTAGGTTTGCAGTCGTCTATTGTGTGAAACTTGGTATTCATTCTGCCTATTCTTCCCACTACTATTATTAGTGTGGATTTGAATAGAGCTTCTCTTTCTTTTTCATATACCATGGTGTAATCAATCATTTTAAAACTGGCATGATAATCTTAGACGTCTGCAAGCTTGTAAGTTACTACTTACCGGTAATGTAGTGACGCGTGATATTTTTATCGATGTTTAAACAATGACATATTAATCGAGGAAGTCGTGATGCCGTCATCTTCTTGTACATGATCGATTGTACACGAACTAATTTCGTATGTGACAACTTTTATATGCCTATATATTTGGTCAATGCAGTATTGCCAACAAATGGTTTGCTATCTGTACAGAAACATTCTTTGTTATTTAGACTACCTACTGAGTATCAAAAAATCTTACATAGTTAGTTATGTAAATTCTTGTAGGAATACAGCAATCACGGTGGGGCAACGTTACGATGGTGGCCTACATTTTGCCGGTGTATGCAAATTCGCCGGAAGCCAAAGGGTTAGATATAGTAAAACATATGTTAACAAAGCATTCCCATCATGTTCTCAGAATGGTTAAATATGAAAAAAAATTGTTTTATGAATTGTGATCTGACACTTTGTTACATTTACTCATTTAAAGAAACAATATTGCTCAAGAAATCTCTTCCTCGAGATTTGTGATTCTTTTCAGGATTGATATTGGATATTTTCACCAGATTCTACCATTTTCAATGGAAATTCACAGAGAATTTTGTTCCTAGTTTTGCGAATACAACATAGACACAGAAGTGGCAAAATACCATAACTTACTGAAGTAAAAAGTCAGAAGCTTGTGAGACATAGATTCAATTTCAGAATTATGATAGATAACAAGAGCCGTCGTTTATCATGAAACGAGACATACTTTTAAGGTTGTACCGAATCTTGAATGAAAAAATTGGATGAACTATAGAATATGCCACGGCTCCAGTTTACATAAAATATCTTAGTGATACCATAATGATATGATACCATTAAAATAATTTTAAGTAACTGAGATCATTGATCTTCAACAAATGACCTTCGATCGTTTTGGAAAGGTCCAGTTTGAATTTGTTTTGCTTTCCTTTTTTATCTCCCATCAATACTTTTCCTTTTACTTTAAAAAATATTTAGGAGATTATTCGCATTAAATTTAAATTCCTCATTTCTCTTAATTAGTATTATCTTGGGAATTAATTAATGGAATGAGTCGTTCACTTTGAGTCTTGACTTTGGCGATTGAATCAAGAGATATCTGTAATAACATTTTCTTCATGTACACTTTCTAGCTCTACATATTAATATAAAAATATTTCCCGATAATATTTACTGAGTTATTTAAAATTTAAAAAAACAACAACTTGAGAGTTGAATAAACTTTAAAATTTAAACATAGCATACTTCATCAATTAACAGTCTAGTGATATGTCATATAACAAAAAAAAAACAATTATTATCTAGACATAATTAATCACGTGTGATTTTAAAGCAGCGGTGTATGTACCTTTGTAAAATTTGTGAAGTTAAAGTAAACAGCTTTTGGGTGATTCACCAGCCGGGGTCATTAACATTTGTCTCATGGAACCTGTTACAAAAATTGTATAATTTCTTAAACCGCGAGATTTTTTATTATAGTTGTTAGTCAAATAAATGACACTATTCGTGGAATTTCGTACCGGAATTAGCATTTAAATATTCGCTTACTGTTCAAAATAGGTCATCAAAACATAAATATAAAGTAGGTAAGTAGGAGATGAAGATGTGTTAAGTAACCGTTTGAATTTTTATCTTGAATTTTAATTTGAATTAATCTAAATATATAAAAGGAGATGACTATGACTGACTGATCTATCAACGCACATTTCAAACCACTGGCCGGATTGGGCTGACATTTGGCATACAGGTAGCTAAGAATGGATTTTTTAATATTCAACCCCTAAGAAAATAGGGGATCGCGGGTGAAACCGCGGGCAGAAAGCTAGTTTATTTGTGTAACTATTTTTATTTTATTATATACTAGTGGTATATACCAAACCTTATATTATCCGCGTTCCCGAGGAATAAAAAGTAGCCTATGCGTTAATCCAGGGTGTCAGCTACCTGAATATCATTACAGTCGTAACAGTATTAGTCGGTAATAATATGATGAGACACGGATAAACATTTCTCAGTCATGAAATATATTATTAAAGTAAATGGATTCAAAATTATTATGATCAATTCAATAAAGATGCTTTTAATCAAGCAAACAAGTTTCGGTTATTTTACTGTGTATGGTGCTTTTTAGCGAAGGTAACAGTCGATAATGGTTTAACTGTCAATTTAACTGTAGATTCGACAAATATTTTATCGATAGATAACATGACAGTAATAGCTACTAATAAAAAGCATTGCCATTTATAAGTTTAAAAGTTATTTCTAAAAAAAAACAAACGTATATTAAAACGAGAAACCAAAAGGTATAATTAAATAGAAATTATCTTCGGCCGGCCACACTTACCAGCATAAATCATGTCGTGATTCGGTCCCCTTAATATTTTTGTTATCGCATGTATTTGAACATGTTTTGGCGAGTTGATATAGGAAACTTAATTATAGAATATTCCTACGGGAACCGTGAAATGTTCATGTACAGGTTTTTCTATTATTTATTTATTTTTTCTATATTCTATCATAACTTCTAATAATTTGAACAAATTTATTGTTAGAATCCTTATTTAGACCCGAATGCAAAAAATATGTTTTAAATAAATCAAACGTTCTTTAGTAACATCCATTTTTAACCGACTTTATAAAGTACCTTTATTTTGGTCACAGAGGCTAAGATTAAATCAAACCAACCGGGGATATCAAAGACGGCATTCTGAATATTTAAACCTCAGTATTACAAGCTGGGGGCCATAAATCAGCATGAAATTTAACCAAAACATTCGTCCTAAAGATACTTTAATTGAATTTTGATTGGGAGTGAACGCTGGTCCTGAAACAAGTTTTGCAAATGCAAAATTTACTGAGTGCTACATTCTTATCGAAGTTTATTCATCATTCACTCAGTACGATATGGCTAATGAAGTTTTTTATATCAAATTCACTGTTGAATTTGAACCCTAAAAATAGAGATTGCATCAAAATTACCAAATTAACTTTAATTGGAAAGAACAATCAGTATAAAAACAGCAATTAAAGAGATGCTCATAGTACAAAATTACAATACAGATTTATATTGTAATTTATTTGATAGACCGGGTAAGCAGTTCAACAACAGGTCAGGTTTAAGGTCAACAGGTCAAAGATGACAGCTATAATTATTTTTTTAACTTAGGCGTGTTTCATCCTATCATCAGTCTATAAACTATATATAATTTATTTTATTTTTTACGTCAATATTATATTATTAATTCACTGATAACTAATTGGTAAGGACGTAACTAGTGACGATTTAAAAAAATACATGGTAAAGCAATCATATAAAATAAAAAATGTATAACTCCAAATATCTTGCAACTATAATACCTTACAATAGATAAATCATTTGATACATATCTAAGCACTATACAATTTCTAAAGTGAAACATCAAGTAAACGAAATAGATTTATGTACTTTAAAAGTTATCTACTTTAAAAAAGTAGTAGCACCAAGTCGTCAATATATCAAAATGTTTCAGTGAGTAGGGTATGTACCCGTTCTGTGCAAGGTTGGAAAAGTGATGTTCATAATCGCGATATTAATTCATCGTGTCTTCATCATCATATCTTCAAGCTATTTGGCAGCTATTTAGCTTTCGATCACGATAATGACTGAAATACCAGCATATTTTTTTGATTCAATAAAATAAGTAGTCACTATTTGTGCTGTTACATCACCATATACTATTCTATGAAGAATAGTAGATTGTTATACAAGGGTCGAAAGGAATCAATTCCCATATGAGGTATTTAGACAACAGTCCGAGTAGGAATTCATTTCGAATATAGGGAAAGTAAAAAATAGTAAGAAACTCACTTTCGGAAAATAATTTTATTTTCTTGTCTACTCGCCACTTCATAAAATAATCGTATCTTTCCTTTGAAATTTCTGGCAAATGATTTTTGATTTTCCTGCCCAAGCTACTTAGATCAAACAACATTACTTTCCGAGTATGAGAAATAAAAATGTTATTCCTTTACGGTGATATTCTTGCGATACCTACTTATCCTGCATCTTACCAATAGTCATGGTCACTGTCAAGACACTTGTAAAAATTATCACCGCCTAACCACAAACGTGGGCGCTATTTATTATATTGTATCTTTTAAAGGAAAAGGATGGATTATTTATTGATGTGAATCAAAAATTTACACTTTGCAATCGTGGTGCTACACGATGACGTCAGGTAAAAGGGAATGAATATTAATGACAAAAAATATTAATCTTGAAGATTAGGAAAAAGCTTTTTAGCGTAACATACAACACAACTCGTATTTGGGCTGGTATATTTTTGCTGACAAAGTAACTTTGCATTTTTATCATTGAAACTAAAGAATATGGCAAACGAAGTATTTTTACTGGTTCATAATAATCCTTCAAGGTTCCTAAACCTAATGAATGAGCAACAGTTACAATACTTTTTTTTTATATTTTAGCTTTGATAGGACGATATAAAAAATTACAATAAAATCATACTATGCTGACTTATTTTGCACTTGTATAATACGAAGAATAAAACGAACTAAAATTTTAAAACATTTTAATGAGTAAAATAGATAAGAAAAAGCTGACTGCTAATATAACGGGGGTATACCAATAAATATTACAGTATAGTGAAAGTCCCCGGTCTATGACATGTAGATAGAAGTATATATATACCTACAAGTCTGACCCAAACTTTAGAAACCTGTTAAACATGATCCTTATATATGTATACATAAATGACTTATAAATATAATAACTAGTTCCCCGCGGTTTCGCCCACGTTCTTGGGATAAAAAGTAATGTAGCTAGGAAGCTACTGGTCCCATTCGAAAATACCTTCACTAATAGGAATTAGTGAAGGTATTTTCGAATGGGACCAGTAACTCCGAAGATCAGCGCGTTGAAACAAACAAACAAACTCTTCAGCTTTATTTTTAGTATAGATTATACCCAGACTTATGACAAACAGATATGCACACAAACGTTTGTGCTGGATGGCAATCGAACTAATGACCTGCACACCAACAACATAAGGACATGTTATCGTCTATCAAATTTAAACTCAAAATTCATTTATTCAGTTTAGGTCCTCATGAGGTAAGTACGCTCCTGATCTGGCAAATGCGAATCTTACAATTTTATTGACTTGACTCTACCATCGAGTTTTACAACTAATTTATTTTAGGGCAGAGTAAAGTTTTACCTTAAAAAAACCGCCGGTGAAGCCAACCTTGCAAAAAAAAAGTGCGAAAAGGAATATTTACCCAAAACGGGAGTCTTCGGTGTTATGAAATAAAAATAAACAATTAAATGTTGATACGCAAACATTTCTGAAGAACAGAGACCGTTATAAGTATGATTACGAGTATAGTTACGTAGGAAATCTACTTCGCGAAATATTATGTCAAGTAGGTAGGTATTGAATGCTTTCATTCATGCGTTAAACAAACTATACGCTTAATATAATCTTTAAGATTCCGTTTAATTCGTATTATGTACATACTATGAGCTACACGGTGATAAAAATACCTACATTCGAAATTATGATATTCCTCTATTTTCGTTGTACCTATTAATTATAACAATGCCATTGATTTCCACCTATTCGATTAGCAGCAGTTCTGTTAATTAAACGTTGTACACGTTGAATCAATATTTTTTAATTCCAGAAGGCTAACATGCTACCTGCGCATCACCTGATGGCTACCATTCGCCTACGGACATTAGCAATACCGCATGGATACCCAATGTGTAACTGACCTTCACAAGTACTAAAAGTCAACTGGACAAACTGCTGTTGGAGTATTAGTCAGCCAAGCGAGTACTACAATGAATGCTCAAGTTCATTATAGGATGAGAACCCATAAGCTTTGTCACAGTATTCCACGTCAATATCATATATTCTAGAGCTTTCGTCTATGTTATTACATATTATAAACTAGCTATTCCCCGCGGTTTCACTCGCATTCCCGGGATAAAAAGTAACCTATAACCTTTGGGAATATTGTAGCTTCCTAATTAGGTAGTGAAAGATTTTTTCGAATCGGACCAGTAACTCCAGAGATTAGCGCGTTCAAACAAACAAACAAACTCATCAGCTTTATTATTAGTATAAATATAGATAACTAAAATGCCTTTGATCACTGTCCAAAAATGTAATCCTCAGGTCAGTCGCTCCAGTTTTAAGGACATCCCACACAATTTTTTCCACACGTGGTTCTCAATGACCACTTCATAACTCATTATAGATTTGGCAACAAAGATCCACTTCGACTAACAAAATGTTAAGTGCTATGTCTACTACTTAATTTCTTTGGCGGTTATTTTCATTGGCATTTTTATTCATAGAGCTCATTGTTTTTTTTCTGGAGGTATGAAAGATGAAAACATGTTTGAAGAACATATCAAGTTTTCGTTCATAAATGATTGATAATATCTATTTTTATTTATTTATAAAAAGGTACATCAACAGCACATACATTATTACATTTACAAAGTATCAAGAATAAAAAAGGTTCTAATCTTTGAATAAATACAATACAAAACCTATATACAATACAAAATTACTTTCATATCGAAAAATACAATTAGGTACAGAGGTACCTAATGTATTAGCATGCAGTAGAGACTGCATCGATCGAGATTATGCAAATATCAAATCCCTTCATACCATTAATTATGACTAATACCTTTAAAGTTATGATTAAGTAAATCAACTCTTTTCAAACCAACCTCAACAAAAGGGTATCGGCAAAAACAAAATGTGTCAAATTTAACTTATTGATGTATTATTTCTCGATACTAACCCCTGTTTTATTGTTCTGATATAAATCCACTTAAGGCGATGATAAGCACAAATCGAATTATGTGCTTCATTACGGGACCTCATAAGGTATTTGTCATTCCAACGTAGGTATTCCATGCGACACTCAAATTTTTTATTCTTTTTCATAAGAGATTTTTAATATGTTTTCTTGTGTGATGTATAAGGACGTAAGATTACATTTTTCATCAGATGTTTTCTGTAACACTGACGTAGTAACGCCTTTGATATCAGTAGGTATTTGATTAAAAACAAAAAAACAAATACAACAAATCCCACCAAAGTGATGTCATCTAAATGCATCCAAAACCATAGAATTATTTGCAACGCACAAGTGCAATAAAGATTAAAACCATCTACACATAATTGCATTAACGAACGCAAACGCGTCTTTCAAGAGGGTTTTGCTTAATTTAGTTTAGATACGCCAGTAATACCGAGCGAAGCAGTTTTATTAGTTGATTGCAAAACATACTTAAAGTACTAAAATATATAACGCTTTATTCTTGTATCTCGAACGAGGGTTTCAAGTCCTTCTGGAAAACTAACTTCACGCTTCACTAAATTTTGTTAACACTTTTTCTATTACATTTTTTGCCTCGAGACCCCTTATATTTAATGTATGATATGGAAATATGTCCTCGGTTGTAAATATATAAATTATATATAATAAATTTTCATTTTTATCGCCTTCTTAGAAATTAAAAAATAATAATAAAACGCTTCTAAATAAATAATACTGATTTAAATGTTTTAAATAACTTCAGGTCAACCTGAAAATTCATATAGATAAATTGAAAATGGATGCCGTATTAAAAATACTGAACCTTGGTTCAATACTAGGTTCAGCTTGTTACGTTACCGTAAATGATATTAATTTGTGAAAATAAATGCAAATATTAAAAATTCTGAACTCTACAATTAATTGATAATTGCCAAGACAAATAAATGTATTAGTTTTCATACCTCTGATGTCATATTTTAGGTTGTAATTCATGAATCACAGCTTGATTGCACTTTTAAACTTGACCAATATGCCGGTCATTTTATTGCGACTTCATTATTCAGAGATACAGTCATGTATTGCTCATAAAAAGAAATCTCTATATTTATTTTCTTCCAAAGAAATGAGGAAATTAATTGTAGTAGAAACCTACCTACTAAGTAACTTTAGACAAAGTTAAGTAAGCAAAACAATATTTTCAATGTCAATTGGTCTAATTAGGACATTTCTCTTTGCTTTCATTATTTTCCTTAGTGCCTTTAAGGTTGAAGTATTTTACTAAAGTGTAGCTATATATTCCAAAAAATCTCTGAAACCATCTAATTCATTGACATAACACATTAACATGGCACTACTTCCAATGGGTTTTTTGTAATTTGAATGCGTTTTAAACAAACATTTCGAAACCGTTATAAAAGGTAAAACCCGCTGAATGATTCACGAATACCATATCTTGAAATCCCTGTTACACTGTCCGATAAAAATCCAATATACCTATAAAATGTGATGCTATGCCTGGCATAAGGAAGGATATAGCTTATAATAATATATCTTAAAACACATGCTCATATAATTAATTATTTAATTTTGAAGTTTCCAGTTGAATACGCAGTAAGTAGTGTTTGTTGATCTAAGTAGCGGGTGGAAAACCCTGTTTCCCACCCTTGGGCAGGAAAGACTCATAGTAATTGCTTCCCTCCCTAGGGCGGGAGTGAATTAAAAAAATAGAATTAAATTTGATTAGATACCTAGTCGGCTACGAAAATGAGTGTATAAACCTTCGGCGCGGGGAGCGCGGGGCGGTGACGCGGTGACCATATTTAAAATTTAAAAAAGACTATTTTATTTCAGGGAAATTTTGTAAGCTATACTAGAATTCAAAATCTCATCTCGGTTTTATAGACTAATATTCGATTAAAAATTAGTTCAAGTGATTCTGAAAAAGTGACCCTAAACTCGAAAATAATTTGCCAGAAATTCCACAGAAAACAAACAATGATTTTATGAAGTAGCGAGCAGACAAGAAAATAAAATCATTTTCCAAAATGTAGAAATAATAATATAAGAAAATACCATTCCAAAATTTGCAATTATCCCGAACAATAACAACTATAGATATTTTCTTTGGTTGCTTCTTGACCTATACTTTATTTTATATTACAAACACGTTTACATATTTCTATATAAGAGAGAAACATGTGTGTATCCCTGATATAAATCTCACTATAGCGCATGCGTACATTCGTCTCACAGAAGCTAGATCGGCGGCTTTTGATGAATCCAAATTGGAACAACTACCTAAAGAGTTGTTGTTTACATCTGTGTAAAGTTCATTTATGCATTATAAAATTACCCTCCCACATGCATTTACCTAAGTTGTTAAAATTATTTTGACCAACAATTATTTTCAGTGATTTTGGAAACTTTACCCACCTACCTAGTTTAGTAATTAACTTAAATACTTCCTTGTGAGTAATTAAGAAACAAACGCCAAAATGCTTTGATACTGTAAATTATATTGCGACGAAATATATTTACCTAATATTAGACACCTATATTTCGTTACTTTTTGGTCAAAACTATTTGCTGGAAATCCCAATTTTTTAACTTACATTTCTAGCTCAGGAATATCCTGTTACCTAAAAATTTTAGACAGACGAAAAGAGATGACTCACTGAACAAGTCGTGTAATAAAAAAACTGACTTCGTTGGGGATTGTTTTTTTACACTTCTAATTGAAATAATTTTAACAACTTATGGAAACATGAATTTCTCATTCCTAATTACATTTAAACATATATATATTATTTGTATATATTTATGTAATCACCTATTATTTTCTTGAAAACATAAGTACATTTTGGCACCAAAAAGCCGCCTTTTGATAATAATAATTTTAATATACCTAGTAACACTCGCCCAATAAATAATCTAACGACATATAATGCATCAAAATCGGTTTAGCAGTTTTGGCTACAGGAGGTTAGGAGGTTACAATGGAACGGACATACATACATACGCGCGAAATACATTACCCTCCGTCTGGGTCAGTCGAGTAAAAAATACTATGCCCACTAAAATTCTACATCTTTTTTCTTTAATTTTATTCTGAACTCATTCTGTATTCGTGAAATTAATAATGTGACGTCACACTCAATTGAACACGAGTTATTTCAATGTTTTGAACGCTCAGTTTAATTTAAGACCTAGTATTTTACCCGAAATATATTTATTACATCCTTAAGGAATGCAATGAGTAACGGCGTGCGTTCTACAAGGATCTCATTTAGTTTTAACCTCCTTCAAAAAATCTGGAGGAGATTCTTACAAATATGTTTGTTCACTCATAACTTTTTTGCTTATAAACCGATATTAATATTTTTTTTGCGTTGGGTTCTGTATAGCTCCAAGGTGATCCCATATATTTTTTATTATCTTTGAAGGAGGTTTTACTCTTTTAAATGAGGATAGTTGTTAATAACCACACGATTAAAACCACAGGATTTTATCCGATTTTGAGATAGAATTGCAAAAGTTAAATTCAATTTTTAAAATGACTCATTGGAGTTATTTACGAACATATCATAGCATTGCCCAATATATCGTCTGAAATAGAAGTAAATTTATGAATTCGGATTTATATATCCCTATAACCCGATATCAATATATAAAACTGCCAAGACTGCATATTAAAATAATTATAACAAAAATATCAAATTTGTTTTCAATAAAAAACAAAAGTAAATTAAATGAATCATTACATGTGAGAGAATTCTAAGGCCAATTAGAACAATTCACAACGCTTAGATGGGCGGCCGCTAAACATGACTACAAACAAACGTAACCCTAACACCTACGACATTTTTATGAATGAAATATTTAAACTGCTGTCCACACTGTTTTAGTTTATACTATTTTTATTTCTTTCAACCAGTTTAATATGGGCAATTTAAAGAACGATTACTTCCTAAAAGTCACTATTAGAGGTGAAGCTTAGCCTGCAGTAGAGTTAAATGGTACTCCCTAACCAAGTCATAATCATTGTAAAAAAGGACTTATCTAACAAAAATACGTGCATCATTCTCTACTCAGTTATCTATGCGCTCGCCAAGATCCGCTTTAGGACAAAACTTTTGATAGGTTGGTTGATCTTTTGCAGCACTGTAATTTTTTATATACAAATTGTAGCCTGGATGTTGACAAATGTCAGGTACAAATGATTTAGGGAATTAACGAATTTTCCCCAAATAATATTAATCAGGTGTATCATCTAAGAGCGAGGTCATTGTATCGTACCGCGCAGATGCGCTTACGAATCAGGGCGCAGGATATTTAGCTATAAAAATGTTGGGCGACACCTTTAGGCCACAGTATCGAACGGAGCACCGACACGGAAGGACATAAACATGAGGCTGGTAAGTCCTTCAACTTTAAAGTCGTGGATCTGAAAAGTGCCAACAATATGTGAGAAAAGTGCCGCAAAAGTCAATTCATTCTGTGTGCAATTTAATCAATACTGCATTTTTTTATTAAATATTAAAATTATATTTATTATAATTTTCTATCATTAAACTGAGATGGTCACGAAATAATTGTATAAACAATATTTTTTGTTACAGCTTTGTTTTTTTGCCGTCATCTTGGCGCTCTCATTGGCGGAAGAATCCAAGGATGAACATCTAAAAGACTTAGTGGCAGAAGAAACGATCGCCAGTGCATACAACACATACGTGCCTCCTAGCCAAAGACCATGGAACCCTCCCCAGAACTACGTACCACAGAATACGTGGCCTCAAATTCCCCAGCAAAATCCGGTGAACTACATACCGACGTCTCCTCCTCTACCTCCCCAAAATGATTACGTCCCCCCTCAAAACTCTGGTTACTGGCCACCCCAAAACACCTGGAAACCTCCTCATCATCCCGTTCCCGTTACAACCCCTACTACTGTGATCAAGAATGAGCAGTATTATGGTGATAATGGCAACTACAAATATGAGTAAGTTATTTTTTTTTATTATTCTTATATTATTTACTTAAAGCTTTTTTCTATAATTTCATACTTAATTTACAAAAATGTGTTAAGCTACCTATCACGGACGACGTTCGCTTGCACAGATAAGCTCCATGCTAACAGTTTCTACCAAAAACTATATTTTTAACATTTTTCCATGCAATTATTGTTAATTAAATCAAATATAAAGTAATATATCTAAATCTCTACTAATAATAAAGTTGAAGAGTTTGTTTGTTTGAACGCGCTAATCTCCGGAGTTACTGGTCCGAATTTAAAAAATCTTTCACTAATAGGAAGCTACATTATCCCCGAAGGTTTATATGCTACTTTTATCCTGGGGACGCGAGTAAAAAAAAAGGGGAAAAGCCTGGGGAAAAGCTTGTAAAATAATAGAACAAATTTGACTAAAATACTTCTTCGGTGCTTGTTGTGAATGTGTTTTTTGATGAATGAACATCAAACTACTTATATCCGTACCGCTTTTGATGCTATCTTGTGTCGTCGTTGCAAAAGATCCGCTTTAGACAATAAGATAACTTTACCTCACGTAGGTATAGTTCAGGTATTTTAGACGTAGATAAAAAATAAAATTAGAATAACAAAAAGTTGAAAAATACTAAATACTAAAAATAACATTTTGTGTAATAATAGAAACATTTTCCATCAAAATGATGTAATGATTGGCAAGTAAATAAATATACCTAAATAGCGTTAGTAAATGCGAATTTTATAAAAACTCAACCGGTAAAATACTAAGTAAAAAAAGATAAGTTTTAAAATCAAATTCTATAGATTGATACGCGTTAGGCTTAAAAGGGTCAATATCACGCATATTATTTAAAATAAAAAAGTTTATAAACCATGAAATAACATATTCTGCAAATCATCTGCATGTAAAATTACCATACTTGAAGATCGAATGGGAGGCATAACATTTTTGGTATTATGTAAAATTTGGATAACTTGAGGTCCTAACGGTCCTAACCCCACAGCGGGTCATTATTGGTTTGCCAATTATTCCGGTTGTGTTGCTGTCAATATAACTGTTTATGAAAATGCGGTCCACACGAAAAAAGGTCCTAATTTTGCATAATTTATGAATGAACTCGTATATAGTTTGTTCACCAGGTAGAACGGTTGGATTTTTACAAGTTTACCGTTTTTTTCACATATCGTTTCTGATTTTATTGCCTCATGTGTTTAGCCGTGTCTCTATATTTGAAAAACAATTTATGGTGCTCTTCACCTTAGTAGTAAGTACGAAGACGCCGTTTCGCCCGCGATTCTGGGTTAGAAAGCACTCCGGGATAATCCTTAATATAGGAAAAAAAAGTCAAAACCAAATCAGTACTTCCAGAAAACCTAACCTAATCAAAATAATCGAACAAACTTTACCTCTTCAGTATATTTGTATAGATTATGAAACTATAAAATTTATTACACTACCTACTATGCTGCTTGCTTCAGGGTTATACTGATTTAATGTATTTGACATATGTTTAATTTCAACATTTATTTTACCCCAAAGGTACCAATACTCCGATGGAACTCATGTAGGTGAAAACGGCTACCGAAATGGCCCCAATGAAGAAGATATAGTGAAACAGGGCTGGTACTCATACCCTGATGCAAATGGCAAAATTTACACTGTCAAATGGTGGGCTGATTACACTGGCTTCCACGCGTATGGTGATCACCTACCCACTCCCCCGACGGTACCTAAAGCGATTCAAAAGTAAGTATTACATAAGTTACCAACTTTTATGTAATTGCATATAGAAAAGTTACATACAATGGGTAGGAAAGTACCGTGAAGAAACTTGTATGACTTAGAAATAAAAATTTAAGGTACGTGAAGCCAATTCATGTTAGGGTTGCATGCTGGACTATGCCGTATTTCCCTCGTCTTTAGCAAAAACTAAAAGCTCTAGACTCAGCAGTGGGGTAACGTTTATAAATGAACTGTCGCTCGCTAATAGGATAATTATTTTAACATTGGTACCGCGCGCTATACTAATACACAACACACACGTGAGACCTTGAGACCTTAAAATATATAGAGCATCGTAGGTGTGTGTGCGATAAAGAGTTTTCATTCAAAATAATATTTTTTTTTACAAATATAATTAATTAAAAATAGAAGCCTGCATACCACAAACACTACTACAGTTGTACAATGAATTCATAAATACGAAGAATATTGAAGTATTTTAAATATCATTTTTCTATTTGGTACATCCGTAGACACAGTTGCCAACAAATCAAACTAATCAAATGATTTTCGTAAGAAATATGTTGTACATCTAGTTTATTTATTCTTCCCCTTGTTTTTCGAGTGAGAGGGCGTGTTACTGAGTGAATTATGAACCAAAGTTGTTTGTCATATTTATGTAACAAATGGCGACCACTAGTAAAACTAATATTTGATTCTAACAAATCCTACCAAGATAGGTAAAATCTTATACTATAATGTGAATCAACTTAAAAAATACAAGAGAAGTATAAAGAAATTAGTTTTGTTGTCACACAATAGTTACAGACAATAACGTTAATTTACATATTTTTTTTAATTTACCACCAAGGCCTTAGTACCCTAAAGTAAACATTCTAATCCATGGACAGACTATTTCAGAGATAAAAACTAAATTTTAACGACTTATTTGGACTAACTAAATAAAACCTAAGTATTGGGTTATAAAAACAAGTTAGGAATACTAGGATTAGGTACCGAAATGATTTATTATGAAAAATGACAGGTTTGCAAGTAGACATTTGTAAGATACTGTTTTTTTTTTTGCAGAGCACTCGATGAAAGCGCTCAGAGTGGAGATGAAAAGCCTCAATCATACTCTAATAATCTCAATCCTACCCAACACGTACAAGACTACCCAGCTTACCCTCAAAAACCCGTGGAGTATCAGCCCCAACAAACTTATCCAACATACCAATAAATTAACTGAAATTCCGTGATGAAAACGAAGTGAAACGAACATGAAGAGATTATTAATATTTAAGATAATATTATTGTCATCCATCTGAAAATAAATATGTATTTAAACAATGTAAGTACGATAGGTATACGAATAATATTACCTCTGAATTATAAGTATGTAAATTGATTTATAATCAATGATCTTTATCACGATTCTTATTGTGATCTAGATCACTGTGAATAGTATGAAACAGTTTGTGATAGTATTATGAATGTTCAAAGTCAATGTGATGTATTTCATAATGAATAAAACATAATTTTATAGAATACATATGTGATTATTATTTTACCTTGACAATTGAAGAGATCAGCGAAAAGTATAAAAGTCTTATGTACCTGAAAATAAAAGAAAACAAATAATCAGATTACTTCATTACAAGTATTATGTATGCAATTGTATCTATGTGTGGACCGATCTTCTGAGGGTCGTGGAAAACCGCTGGATGCGGATAGCACCAGACCAGCCATCGTAGATATTCTTGGGGAGGCCTTTGTCCAGCAGTGGACATGTTTCGGCATGATGATGATGATTACAAGGAATTCGTTTAGTTACAAGAATTGATTATTATATCCAATAATAACATTATTTTTTTCTAACGATGCCTGAATTTAAATTAATAAATACCCAATATTTATCATCATCATATTCTGTCCCAAGATGAAGCAACGTTGGCTAAAACCTATGCGATACCATTGTCAATATGTTGGCGACCTTTACAAAACTTAGAATGCTCTCAAGTGCAACTGCCAGAAAACATTGCTAGGTCATTGTCGATAGATTGACAACTTTAGGGTGGAGCCCATCAAATCTGTACTACAAATTACAAATTGTAGGATTCAAATCCACTACCTTCATCACATCATCACTTCAAAATGTATGCAACAGTGATAACTCAATATTATTGTACTGTAGGTAATAATATAACCAAAAATGTTACTAGTAAATCTTGTAATGAAAAGTTCTGAATATAACGCCATCTCGGAAATCATTATCCGAAAATATTGCTTTTACGCAATATTCAGCGGTAGGTACCTACCTCAGTACTAAGAATTGGATAATACCATACGTTATCGTACATTTTATGAGCAATAACTTTAATTACCCGACCACCTTTAATGAACATTGAGAAAATAAAATACCAATGCAAAAAGTTCTGCTAAGGGCGTAAACCAAAAATACTCAAAAACCGGTCGTAAAGGTCGTTGACTTTGACTTTGACCATTACAAACCTTGCATCACTTCGCGAAACGCCAATTTGGGATGACCGCACAATTTATCTGCCCATTTATCGAACAGTGCTCCTTAGTCGAGTCCTTTTCGGGGTTTTTGATCCTTTTAATTAATCGAGGACCATGATACACAGAATCGTTATTTTTATTTTTTGTCTTTCACTTTGAATTAGTTTACAGAAGGCGTAGAACCTGTAAAACTGTTAAACGGAGCAAACTGTGTTATTGTTGTAAACTGTGTAATGTATTAAATATACGATACTTTGTGTATGTAATTTAAAAAAAAAATGTGTTTCCTTTATTTCAGAAAGGAAATAATATTAACTAGTGTGACTAGTGCACTTAAAAAAGAAAAACCGTTTTTGTTTATTTGCTATTAGAAATAAATAAACAATTTCTTTGAGTAGGGCAATAAATATTCATCAACATTTATTTGATGACACTAAGTAATAGTGCTCTTGAAGTAAGAGCCAGTAATACAAAACATCTTTGTATTATCGAGCACTTCATAAATGACAACGTAATAAAAAGTACGAAGTCGACAAGAGAAACCTAGTTTTAAGCCAAGCGATATCTTTCACGAATGCCTGGACACGAGTATCTTGCGTGCGTATAAATATATGCGGAATTCATTTTCATTATCAGTCTATTTCGTTCAAGTGATACAGTGTAACGTTGAAATTGTTTTGAAAATACAGCTTCAAGAAAAATGAAGCTGGTAAGTGAAATGTGTTGTGCTTTATAAAGTGAATTAATGGATGCCTTGTGTGGATATATTTAAAACGTAAGTGATTGGCAAAAATAATAACATGTTCGTATTATTTCAGATACCACTAACAATTTTGACAATAAGTTTAGCAGTGGATTTGAAAGCTCATGAGCACTTCACTTTTCCTCCTCAATTTCAAACACCACATGCAGGAGTGTTCTCTACAGACAATTCTCATTACTTGCCACCAGAATCTCATACAACCATACCATTATTTCCTATGAGAAATGTAAACAGCCTCCCTTATCAATATCTACCGCCAACGGGTAAAAAAACACCAATGGGTTTCCCATCACCCTACCCTCTAATTGTTTCTTCAACCATGATGCCGTCTCTCGAAGAAAATGATGAGGACGATGATGATGAGAATAATAAGCGAACACCACCAGGCCCACCACATTTTTTTAACCAAATTAATGCGACCTCAGGAAATCCTAACAGACAGGTCATAGAAAAGAAAGAAGCTAGATCGTTTCCAAGACCACAGAATTACCAACATAACATAGATAGAATTGACACAAAGCTTCCATACCAGTTTAATGCAAACCCACATTCACCAAGCTCAACTATGCAAAGCCCTCCGGCCCGGAATTTGATAATTTCGGCAGAAACTCACAGAAATGATCGAAATATTGACCAAATAAAGGCTGGTGGTTATCCTCAATATCTTTCACCGCCTGTTTCATTCATCTCCTCAACAACTGAGCCAGCAATACCTATACTTCGACTATCGAACGAAATGGATCTGGATGGAAGCTTCAGTTATGAGTAAGAACACAAAGTATTAAAGAATGAATTTTACATGTATTGTTTCTATATGCAATATTTTATTTTAGAGCACTTGGCGCAGATCAAACACATTACGTACAGCATAGTCATATGGAGAATATGGGAACTGACAAAGAAGAGCAAGTTGTAGAAGGATCGTACTCTTATGTTGGAGATAATGGACAAACGTACACAGTTCACTATATTGCTGATTCGAATGGATTCAGAGCCAGTGGTGATCATTTACCTGTAGCACCTCCAATCCCCGAGATTATTCAAAGGTATAAACATCATATTTTAGCCTAATATTATAATGATATTGTTCTCTATTTTTATTGTTAAGTTAACTATTTATATATCACATTTTAGGGCAGTTCAGTATAACTTAGCTGAAGAAGCCAGAAAACCACCGCACCTCAAATCCTGGCAAAGTGAAGAAAAAGAAAACGAACTTAGCGAAAGTGAAAAAAGTCATCGGTTCGCTATTTCACCGCCACGCAACCTATTTACCGGTAAAACTCCCGAGTCTTTCTCTTATGCATTTTCTCAAGGATCAAACACACAAAACAATTTAGTAGCCGCAGCTAGTTCCCAAGCTCCTATCAAAACAAACATCGAATTTCCACCTGATCAAATAAAAGGTATAACAAACAGCGGAACAATTTCACCACAAATAACTTTTCTGGCTTCACAAGGTGCCCACGTTCCTTCTATGAATACCGCTCAACAAACAATAGCCAGAATGTTTTCAACTGAAAAGCCCACAATGCCTCAGTTAATGAATTATGAAGCAGGGATGAAAGAATCAGAACAAGATACTAATAAAGCCTTATGGAGGTGGCAGTATGGTTTGAATGCAAATTCAAATCAAATACCAGATAAAAATACCATTTCCAGATCATTTGGTGAAGGCGACGATGTTATGATTAATTTCAGTGATATGACACCCGAACAATATACAAAAATGATAAAATCTGAAATTGAACCTAGTGGACAAAAATATGTTGAAACATACCAAACAAATGATAACTCGAATGATAAACAGACCCAATATTATAATTATAACCCTCCTCAAGCATTACAAACTAATACGGTTAATGAATATCAAACTCAACACCCACAATACCAACACGCTACAATCAAAAACTACACACAAATACTTTCTACAGAACGTGCGATTACTCCAAACTATTCGAAAGACTCATATTTAACTTCTAATTCATACGTAAAGCAGAATAATGAAAATGATAACAATAATGTTGACAGTCATGAATCAATATCTAACTCTCGATCGAATTTAATAACTCATCATGAATTCATACCTCCCAGTCAAACAGTAACACAATCATATGATTATGAAGATAGCTCGTACGAACCCCGGAAAATTAAAATTTCAAACGCAGATTCAATCACACATACACAAACAAATATTGATGATCTCAAAGTTATACCTATTAATAATAATGGTCAAGAAACAATATCAAGAGATTACACTACACCAAATAATTTAGATAACAACTCAAAAAATAAAATACATGTGACAAACATACCACCTTATGCCGGTAGTACAATGAATAGCTTCAAATTCACTGATTTTATAGTATCTGATAACACAAACCAATTTAGTCCGCTAATTAATACTCAAGATAATGTTCAACATATTGAATCGACTACTACGACAGAAAAAAGCTTAGACGATGCGTTGAGAGAAAATATTTACTTAAAAAATATATTCAACAGTGAAAATAATGAACAAAGCAACTTTGAGAAATTAGGGGAAAATGAACGAAACAGTTTCGAAAAATTAAGAGATGATCCAAGCATTTATGAAAAGAAACAAGAAAAAGAAAAACAATCGTATACCAATAAAGTAAATACAGAAAATAAAATAGATAAATCTCCGAAATACATTGAATATCAATCACAGCCTTACAACGGTCTTAAAGGTATTCAACCGAAACCAGTTGATATATCAGAACTCTTAAACTATATGACCATTAAAAATCACTTTGAATCTAGCAAAATTAGGCCTAAATCAAATATTAATTTTAATAATTTAAACCGCAATACTGAATCACGATACATTCCTGTAAATCAGGATAATAATGATGAGGATTATGAAGAAAGTCGAGAGCAGGCCCAATACAAGCCTACCAATCATCAACAACAGCAAGAATTACGGGGAATCATTAAAAACTATAAAGTATTGCATCGAAATAAGAGTCAGCCTAACGTTGATCATCATGATAGTAACAAACAACTGAAGAGAAATCTATCTCCACCACCATTAAAAATGTTGCAAACATCCAATTTACCACCGCTAGGGCGCGCTGGACCTTCAATGAAAAGCTATTTACCACCAATTTATGTATAAACTTTGTAAAATCTATAACTAGAGTTTTTTAGAATTTTTTAACACTAAATTCCTGTGATGATGATGCAGATATTTCAAATCATTTTGTAAATAATTTCTGAAAACTGCATTTACTAGAGGTAAGTTTTGTTTAAGTTACAATAATATATTTTTATAAAATATTGGAAACAACTGTTTTTCTTTAGGGTTCCGAATCCAATGATAATAAGAAACTCTTAAAAGATTGCTCGTATATATAATTTACATAGTCCGGTATGTCGTTATAGCATTTTTTTTTCAGGTTTACTGGATAGAAACAGTTATAGAGTTAGTTATTGGGTTAGACTCAATTAAAGACGAATTTAATTTAATTTTATATCTCAGAAACAACAGACTAAATTTTTTTGGTAATATAGGG
This sequence comes from Tethea ocularis, assembly GCA_963555595.1. Classification (NCBI taxonomy): domain Eukaryota; kingdom Metazoa; phylum Arthropoda; class Insecta; order Lepidoptera; family Drepanidae; genus Tethea; species Tethea ocularis. The sequence goes on along the minus strand of OY741971.1, from coordinate 4,801,930 downwards.
CCTTACTCAAAACGTACTCAAAAAAATCGGAAATAATGTTTTAAAATTCTCGGAAAATGGTTCGGAACCCTCTCCTCTCGGGAGTTAGGTATTAATTACTTGACCGGGCTTTTTATCATCGAATAATGAAACAATTATTGTGACAATAAAGTGTAGTGGCACATATTATCGTTTTAGTAAACTTAAAAAACTTAAATCGGTTAATTTAAAAAATAATAACTATTGTAAACAATTATTGTTGTAGAGTTTTTCACAAAGCAAATTGGTTGAAAGCATAAGTATGAATCGCGTGCGTATTGTAGATGAATCATCTCGCCATCTTTACTGAAAGCGTAACGGGAGAAAATTTCTGCATTAATAACGATCGTCTAAGAATGATAGACGAAAACTGTATAGAAACTATACAATTACTGAGTCAAATGATAATTTAATATCTCTTAACCCTACTTAATGCTAGAATACGATTATTTAGCTGTCCACTTGACCCCACTGACTATATTGACCTACCCCTACCTACCTTACCTACACCCCTACCTACCTACACCTACATACCCCTGCCCTCTGTGTACTTACACTTACCGTCCATTTTTTTTATATAATTTAATATATATTCAGCTGTCCTCGGATTCGACGAATCAAAAAAAAATATAGGTCGTCAAAATCGGTCCAGCCGTTCTCGAGTTATAAAATGGTGACTATTCATAACTTCTTTAAAAAAAAATACCATGATTGTTTCTCACGTAGCATTTGACTGTTTTTTATCCATAACTTATATCAGTAGGTATTAAATACCATAACCAGGAATGTTAGACATACACAGTCCATCGTAAAGTTGACATTATAATACATATACATATGTTTATGTGTTGCTGTATAAGGAAATCTGCAGTACCATATGTGAAGAAACACAGACGCTATTATAATAGTGTTTATGATGGGAGTGCCGTGTCTGGAATCCTAATTTGACAAATATAACGTTACATGACATAAAATTCTAAAAAGTCATAAAGAGCGACTTGAAGTAAAAAATATAAAAATTTTGGGCAATAAATGAATTAAGAGGAACGAATAATGCTAGAACACGCGTTTTTTATCAGTTGTGATATTTTAATACCAAAATAAAGACAATTAGAAACAGTACATAATTATAAATTACGTGTCGTACCTAAATACAAAATATGAAGGAAAAGATGATTTTTTTAAGATTTACAAAAAGCCAGCATAATCAACGTATTTCGTTCTTCACCAATTAGTTTGTTTTGTATTGTTAAAGGTAATTATATCAAATAGGTATATCAAAGGTATATAAAAAAATTTTCTTTATTCATAGCCTAATTTAAAATAAACATAATTTAAAAAAAAAATCATTTTTTTTTCCTTAAAATCTAAATATTGAAAATTATATTTGAAAAGATCCTGAATATTTGTGGCGCACATTTTAATAAGCTTTTAGCCCAAATGATTGATGAATTGTAGCCTGATAGTAAAGCACTGTGGGATATAATTCACATTTTTCTAACAATATGTATTAAAGTTAATACAATTTTAAGACCTTGACAGTTAAATCACAAATTATACTTGTTTGAGTTATTTTTGATTATTCAGATCACGTTTTGTTTTACTTGGTTATCTTCCTCTAATGTTATTTGATATGTGGAACCAAGTATAAAAAATATGGTGAAGGTTGATAAAGGTTTAAGTTAGTACTACATTATGGAAATTACCAAAAACGCCGCATGAGTTTGGCAGTCTTCGTAGAAATTTCAGAAGAATTCCACTCAGATTAGGTATTTTTTCCAAGAATTGCTTGTTACCTTATTTTGTTACAAATGTTATGCTCTCAGGTTGTTATTGTCGCGAAAAGTTAATACGATGTGAAATAATGTTGCTGCAACTCAAATTTTTCGCAAAACCAAACGCTTTTTTTAGTTCAAAAAGTATTTGCAGCTTATTTTGTAACACTGCAGCTCTTTAAACATTTAGCACTATGTTATTAATGGAGGCCGTTGGAATTACGCATTGCAGAGATTTTACACGATTTTGTGAACATAACTTTGCATCCAATTTAGGTAGTACAGAAGGAAATTTCATTAGGAATTGCAATATGCACGATATTTAAACGAGACCTCTTTTCATACGGGACGCATTGGTTGCATCTGCTGCATAAACCCATCAAGTCCTTTAGTTTATTTTGTATCTTTTCGGTCTTATTATAAGATATCTATATTATAACATATTCCGAAGTATTTGAACCAAATAAAAAGTTCTACTAGTTTACTTGATGTAATTTCCTTCTATTAACTCCATTGGCGTTTTTTTTTACAAAGTAACTTGATTACTTTCTGAAATTTGGTAAAAAAATATGTTATGTTTATGTTTCATATCATATTTCTTGTTACATAAAGAATTTACAATTAGACTCTCACATATTACGTTAAAATTTCCACTATTTACCGTTAATAAAAGCCTAGATCCAGACTACAGCAAATATATAAGCAGTATTTTAGAAATACTCTTAAAGATACTCTAGGTATAACAAAGAGTATGTTAACAATACAGCCGTCTGATTGCGTCGCGACTGTAGACTACGCAAATTACATCGTATATTCGAGCAAACCTTGTTTGTATGACACCGTCTTCTAATCATACTGCAGACGTCAGCTGGCTGGTAAAGAGTGAAACTGTATGTACAGCTTACGATTATAAAGTCTAAGCACTAAAAACATACTTGTTGGTTCCAGTAATTGTGGTGGACGTTCATAAGAGCCTAAACTGAATTCTAAGTTCTAAGTTTAGAAATTGAGTTTGAATTATTACGATTAGATTAAATATAAGTATGAGTAATTCTAAAGGTGCCGTCACCTCACGAAGACTTTTAAAAAGGGCTTTTTTAAAACATCATGTCTCCGATATAGATACTTATTTTTAATGAGAAAATATATGTATAATATTCTCACCTTTGAGACTTTCCTTGAGCTTTTGACGCAACTCAAAACATGCTTGATTTCACCTCCAAAATGTATGGCGGTAATTTTACGATTTGTCGCTAGGGCAAACGGTGCTAAAAATTAACAACCGACTTTCGCTGGAATTCCACGTTTTTTCACGCTACACGCTCATAAATTTAATAAAAAAATAACATGATTTCAAATACTTAATAAATGAAAGAGAGCAATACCTACTAAACAAGAAGCAATGCCATGTAATCTTATCTGAGTCTGGTATAATTCTCGCATTCAAGATACCGAGTGAAACGTCTAACATGACGATATTGTGAAGCTTGCACAAAAACAAAGCGTCATAAACTAAGTTATCCCGATGTCGCGCCATAAACAAGATATTCTGATCCCACATCGATTTCCAGCGAATACGAACCGCATTGAAAAGGACATCAAAGTGAAAACACAAATAGAAACGCATGGAAAATATGTAAATTTTAATGCCACAACGCAAGATCAAAGTCTATGCTCGGAAGCCGAATGATTTTCGCTCGAAGTCGGTTTTTTTTATTTTTCTTTCCTCTTTTATTATGACTGTGTGAGTACTCTTCATTTTTTTTGCTTTTAAAGTTTTTAACACTTGTTTGATGAAGTGGTTTTCTTTTGATACACATTACAGTGTTTGTATGCTCTTTTGTAGAGTACTATAAGTGAAACTTCATCGCATGGTACGCTCCGAAGCGCTTCAGGTAAGCTATTAATGTTGGTCTATTCTTCTGCATTCACAAACGAAAATACGATGACGATAAACAACATACTTGTTTAAATAACTGTGAACACGGGAATTTAAGTTATTTAAAAGAAAATTACAACAATTAGCTACTAAAATACAAAACTAAGATTTCGGCACCATCTAGATTACTATACTTGCGTAGCTTGAGGCGTTCGGTACAGCCAGCCGCACCACCAGCTCTTGACAGTTTCTGGAAGGTGCGGTGCGAAATCGATATCGACGCAAGTTGTATCCCATAAATCTTCCAGGGCATCATAGTCATTCCGTCGGGCCTCTTACCATCATGTCATTTCAGTTGGTATATTATTTTAGATTCTTCAAAAAATTGGTACTCTATTATACGTAGTATTTCTCTAGACTAGAATCTAGAATTCCGAGGACGATGTGGCCTAAATATACATATGGTTCTTTATTGAAATTAAATGCGATACTGTGAATGTGAATGCTTTATTGAAATTAAATGACCCTAAAGTGAAATAAGCTTAAATTTAAGAAACATTGCCTTTTGTAAACAAACATAACAACTAGTTCTCGAATCATTATCGAGTATTACTGAAATACATTCAGGTTTATTGGCTGTTAATCATGAAAGCTATTACTGAAGCCCTCTCAGGAGCAAACGATCAAACTTTGACCATAACCGTTGAGTAAAGTAACAAAGGTTACGTAAATGTGGTTTTGTCGTGACAAGGGACGTTTTTGCAGATTATACTCTACATTAGATCGTTCATGTTATTTGCGGTTTGTACTCGTTGTTTGGTATTTTATGAGTATTTTGATATAAATCTTGTTCTAAAACGCTGTCTGTCTTATTAGGTATGTAAGGTGGTTTAAAGCAATTTTTAAGATAGCCCCAGCTCTTTCTAGCCGCAGCTAAATAACTGAATATTGTGTTCCTTTGCGTAAGGTTACCAAAGCTCATCGACATCGGGCCAAGGGTAGGTAACATGTGAGTGATGCCCCGCCCAGAATTAAGCCTTAGCCTATATGGACACTTACACACCTTACCCGCTAATGTCACCGCTTACCTATGCGGGCCATATGCTTGTTTGTCTACTTTGTGTCATACAATAAGTAAATAACAATAAAATCTAACCCTATGTGTAGTTTAAAATCACATAAACCCATTACTTTTTAGTTACAATACTTCTCCAAAAATAATCCAGCATACAAGTTAGGGAACTATGATGTTCAACAAAAAGTTTAAATAAAAAACGAATTCCTTAAAATCCTATCCAATACATCTGATGTATAGAGTACAAGTTGACAAATACCGAAAGCTTCGGAAGGGTAAACTGACATTTTCTCTTTATCCCAGATGTCTTTCCCGGAATTTGCTGTAACAAACTTTACCAATATCCTTGGAATCAATTCACACGCACTGTTTAAATAAATAGGTGGAGTTCTACTTTATTGACGTCATGGTTGTCTTTACTTCTCGGATGTGTAAATATCCATCCTATTTAGTTGGTATTATTTCTTATTTTAAGTGCTAATGGTAAGGTACTTAATTATTATTGGTTATTTACTAAATTAAGACTAATAGTATGAAAGTTTTGTAACTCAAAATTTTCAGTTTGTATAAAATATAAGACTCGATAATATGAACCTTATAATCAATAAAGTATATATCAACTGATTCTGTAAACTTCGTCAAAATAGGACTTGCATTATGACATCAACACAACTTGCAGCCAAATACGACTGCGACTTTTATGGATTGTAAGTGCCAAGAATAATTTCAAATGCTAAGGTATAAGAGATAAAAGCGTATAGAGACGTAATCTAAAAAGACAAAAGGATGCAAATGTTTCCTGAGGCATGAAAGGAAGTTTAGGTAACATGTGGGCAGCCGAAAACTGGTTAGACCGCCAGCAAAAACATTACTATGATACTGTAGTACAAAAGCAAACAGTAAGCAATGTAGCATGCGAATTTTAAGATAAGTGACGGGGAAGCAAATATAATTTACTAATCTACTATATTAATAAAACATGGTAAAATTTGTCTGTTCGTTTTGATGTAGGAGGTAATCTCTGGAACTACCTATTGATCCTATTATGAAATTTAATTTAATTATAGGAAGCTACATTATTCCCGAGTGCCATAATAAGCAACTTTTCATGCCGAGAATCTAGAAAATACTTAGAGTACTTTATAATAGTGTTAACGCCTTGTCTTTATTGGTTAATTTGGAATTAGAATTTAGTTTAATATAAAATGATAAAAAAAAAATCTCCTCGACGTGTCAGCGGATTTGTTTAGATTGACAGAGATATATTTTTAATACATAGTGGTTTTCACTATTTTAGCTTCTAGCAAGAAGGGTATTAACTATCTACTTGGTGGATAATCGACTGTAATTATTAAAAACTATCATAACAAAATACACAATGTCAAATACGATTGTAATTTTACTACTGTATTCTAACACCCACTGATGATAAGATCAGTGGAGTCACTATACTACATTTAGCTAAGCCAAAATTAAATTGGAATTTCCAACAATGTGTGAACTTAGCACTTGAACTCGTTAAAATATATCTTTATATGTGTTGAATGAAGACTTAAGCATATTTAATTACTCTACATTAAACAAATTATAGCGATTCATCAGTATTACCTACTACCTATTCCCTAAACCTCACAAAAGGAAAACATAGTGAGATAATCTAAATTCAGTAATCCATGCTGGTCCAATACTCAATAGGTACCTACACATGATGGTAAGGAAAGGATTTAGCCTCAGGAGCAAACTCAAACCTCATTTATTCAGTTTAGGCTCTGATAAGGCGTTGACTGTTACAAATGACTCTACCACCGGTTCGTAATACACTTGAGCGAGATTTGTAACCCGTTAAATTTTAAATAACCTGTACGTGTATTTATGAAGAATATCCAACTATTTTACATTATGACAGACGCTCTTAATATTGAATGAGCTCCCCGCCATAGAGATTACAGCATGGAATTCTCCAAGAATGTAAATTATTTTTTGCAGGGCCAGCAATGTGTGAGCGATGGCTCCGGTACTGCAAGAGTCAATAGAATGCGGAGACTGCTTACCATCTGACGGGCCTTGCTTGTTAGTGGTTTAAAAACGTTAGACAGAGTTCAAACATATTAATTTGCGACCGAAGGTGCATTTCTGACCAATGGTGGCTGAAGTCTAAGCTTCAGTCGGACACTGAAAAATATCAACACTGAATAAAATTATTTATTTTCTGTATAAAGCATAATTTTAATTCTGTTCCACAAAATTTTGATGAACGAGCACTGTTAGACGACAGGGATATATGCATGGCTGAAATCCTGTCACTGACGAACAGACCTATTACCTAGGTACACTACGCAACACAGGTAAGTAGATAACGCTTCATTTTAAATACAACTTGTCTTGTAGGTACAATAAAATATTCACACGATGTACATTTACCTTGTGAGAATTCTAATAATTTAGTTATTTCTAATAAAGATGATCTTTGGAGGGACAATAGAGATATAAAAGGTAGGGTACGGATAAAAAAAATGTCATTAGTGATTATAATTATAAGAATTGTAGCATATTAAAATCTGAATTATAATTATTAAACTTAACAATTTATCATGCATGCTTTGCATACAAAAGAGTTAAACGCGCGTGCGCAGGAATATTGACTGTATTTTTGATAATTTTATGTAATACATATTACGTTATACAGGGTGTAATCGTTAAGTATGTCCAGGCGATTATTCCGTAACGTATGATATCGAAAGTACGTTACCTAATCAGTAAAATACCATCAATAATTATTTGAAAATCAAACGAGAAGTATCCAAAATTTTGACATTAAACACTCCCATACATTTAGTATGAGATTAGTAGAAAGGTTTTAGTTTCCTTATTTTATGTAGTCTAGTACCCACATTAATGATATGATCATCATTATTTTCAAGTAGATACACGTGTAGATTAATTAATTAACGATTACACCCTGTATATTGCAAATCGCAAATTTTAGCTATAAATATATGCTTGTGTTGCAGACTGTACAACAATGCGTGCGTGCCTAGGGACAGGGGATGCAATGTCATCACAGCGATTAATTAGTGGAAAATGAACATCGCACCGTTCGACATTTTCAATTAAAGCCCGTTACCGAAACTGAAAGTTGATTACGGAAGGGCCTGTGGGAATAGTCAAGCCGTTTTAATACGTATTTTGTAATTCAGTTAAAAACTACTCGTACGTATGATTAATGTTGGATTTTAAAGACTGTTTAGTATGTGATTATGTTCAAGAAACTATGTGTGAAACCAAGATAAATGTTTGCAAAAGATACTAATGTAACATTTAGCGAATTCTGGAACAGGTTCTGTATATTTTTTGCTAATATATAGGTAAAAATATGGTTGTTATTCTTCATCGCAAAATTGAAAGTCCGGTTATTTACACCATTTATAACTCGAGAACGGCTGGACCGATTTTGATGATCTATGATTTGTTGGATTCGTCAACCGAGACTAACTAAATAACTATGAAAATATAGAAATAATAAATCGGACAAATGCGAGTTAAACTCGCGTGGAGAGGGTTCCGTACATGTTTAACTAAGTTCCATAAATATTTTTAATCCTGACCCAAATTTGTTGATGGTAACTATAAAAAGTATTTTTTTTTTTTTGGAAATCGTCTTTTCTAAAAATGAAACCTAGCTACATCGATTTATCGCCCTCGAAACCCCCTGCATACCAAATTTCATGAAAATCGTTGGAGCCGTTTCCGAGATTCAGATTATATATATATATATATATATCCATGAATTGCAGGTTTAAAGGTATTAGATAGACTTCTCATAGGTTTTCCTGTAATCTTTAGGTAAAGAACTATTATCTGTTCTTTTTTCAAAATGTTTGGCACAGTAGTTTCGGAAATAAGGGGGGGGAATGGTCAATTTTCGCCAATGTTTCGCCTATTTTCTTAAATAACTTCAAAACTATTTATATTAAAATTCTAAAAAAAATATATTTGACATCCTGATAAAAAGCCCTTTCATTTGATATGTTACACAATATTGTCTGCAAAACTTTTTTTTTTAATTTTCAAATTTACCCCCCAAAATTAGCCCCCATGTTTGAAATTCATTTATTTACGTAACACGTCCATATTTGGGTCATCGACTTACATATGTGTACCAACTTTCAACTCAATCCAGTCCAATATTTTCGGACAGACAGACAGCCAGCCAGCCAGACAGACAGACGCACGAGTGATCCTATAAGGGTTCCGTTTTTTTTTTTTCGGAACCCTAAAAAAGACTGTATGTGTGTGGTATGTGTATGGGTACATTGGTGTTGGTAGCAGGTATGTGTAGGTAGGCAGGAGTAGGGGTAGGTAGTGGTAGTTAGGGGTAGGTAAGTAGGTACCAGTTTATTTTATTCTCAGGGCAGGACAACGGCTGCCGGTAACAGGTACCTAATCCCAAAATACTCCTGAGGAACATTAGAGCTGGTAAACAATCTGTAAAAACTAAAAGCAAACCCCGCACACGTTAAAAATGGTCGGCTCTCACAAAATGTTCCAAGTTTTCTCATAACGAAAGTGGTGGGACATTTTAAGCTCAGTGGAGATGAGAGTACCGAATGTTTTTGTACACTTTTCCTTTCTTATAACAGAGCGACATGTTTTTCAGATTTGTATGTACCTAAGCTAGAACGAAGTAAAAAAAAATGTTTCAAATAATAAACACAATTCAAATCAATTTATGAACAAGTATAGTTAAATAACTATTATTACAAGTAATTTCATTTATTTTACTATTAGACTTACCAAAAACATAGGAAATATCAAGTGAACTTGTCTCTGACACGAACATAAATACATATATATTAGTATGGACAGAACTTTAAGAGAAACGTGTAAATTAATATCAAACATTAAAAATAAAATACATACTACTTGTAAAAAATATCATGTTTTCAATTTCATGTTACCTACTTTTATATCAAAATGTTCAGTCAAACAAGACAACCTAAAGATGTAAATAGTGAATGTTTCAAAAGCCACTGAAAAATCTACGTTGAACACATAACAAGCTATTACTACAGTCTAGCAGATTTTATAAGTCTGGCTGGCATGGCGCATCTGGTACGACCACATTAGTATGTTGATGAGCCAATCCCGATCACAGCGGGGATAACGTGATTTATATTGGCACTAGGGTTGCCACCGGTGAAAATTTTAATAAAATTCAATTTCCCTGGAAGCGATATTTGATATTTTCGAACGTCGTCCATTTTGCATATTATCGTTCAAGTTAATGATGCTTTGTTTATTATGTGCAGGACAGACTGATACTGTATGTTCCATTGTAAAATTCGTATTTTGTAAGTAGTTAAAGCTATCACATTCGTCATAATAAGAGCCGCGACGTATAGAACTATTGATTTTCGCTATTTCTATAAGTGTCTTTATATAAATTAAGTATTTACAACAAAAGCATAGAAAATGAGTTTATTCTATATTGTACACAGTACCTAATTGTGTTAAAGTTTACAGACCTTGGTCACCTTTATAAATCACAGATCACTAGATAATGTAGCTAGCATAAATACTCAGTGGAGAATAAATATTTTTTCTTGCCTACTTACATTTGTTTCTTATTTTCCTTAATTCCTTAATATTAGTGTGAAATAATTACAGTATATTATGTAACGTAAATTGAGATTGAATTTAGAGTGACAAACAAGTAGACAGTCGTCTACCGTGTTCCTAAAAATCAAACCTACTGCTTAGAAAAAAACATTCAAGTGGTAAATCATTGATACATAAATTCATAGAAATAAATAAACTTACGCCTACCGTGTACCTAGCTAAGGAGTCACCTTCTCAATGAGCTTAAACCATTGCATCAACACTACTAGGTGTATTTACGCCAAAAACTAATAAAAAGGAAACGCAATAAAAATACCTGTAAAAATTATAATAGTAAACGCCAGCCCTATGCAAGTCTAAGGATAAATTAGGGTCGTATGTCAAATTTTTCGCGTATTTTCCTTCCATGGGTTGTCGGCGCAGCAGTGACCACGTCACTGTAATTGATAGGACAGATGATATTAATGTCCCACCCTTGAACAACGTGTTCTCATAGCACACAATTTATGTTTCAATACCGCATTACTACACACTCACCCCGGCCTATTCACTAGTTCTATAGTAATAATAGATTTATGTTTACTTTTTTTTTACTATTTTATAATTTTTGTCTGATACTATAATGAAAAATTATTGATTGGATTGTTACTGGGTTGACATAATAAGCACATTAAAAGTGATTACAAAAATTTATTTCGATTATTTTCATAAGAAATATATAATTTTAATTAATTTCTGATTAATCAAACAAAGAGAGACATCTATGTAAATAAATTACAACAAAAAAGTCAATACTAAAAATGACCCTAACATTTTGTCACTGTCCCTATTCGACGCTTTCCACACTTGGGGCGACGCTGACAGGTATTGAGACTTTTTTTAAGTGATGATGTGACCAAAAGTTTAAAACACACAAAGCCAAAGTTAATTATAAATAATCAGAATGACGATTGCGTATGTTAAAACATCAGTAAAAAATTAAGGTTTGCTGGATAAAAAAAAACATATGTCATCATAATTCAATATGTGCCCGTTTGTCTCTTACGGCTGTCCTATTTAAATGTTGATACATTATTAATTTAGATATAGAGATTAGCTACGATAACATGGCGCGCTCCTCCAAAGCTGAAAATATACAAAATGTTTGAAATGTATTTGTGAAAGGATTTACAGACTCACAACGCATGTATGCAAAAACAAATGAAAGGATTTGTAGTTCGACTAGCGGCGTCATTAATCGCTCATTATTATTAGTATAGCGCAGCACTGACGTACTCTATGACAATGACACGTCCGTTGTTTTTCGCGGTCGGCTAGTTATGATTAGTTGACCAACAAATCTGGTAATAAGTGGCATACTGAAGATGACTGGATAACTACATACAAACAGTAATTTGGAGGGCGTTCTATGTTAGCATAGTTTATCTTTACCATACAATAATATTGTGTCTGCGTTACATGTTACGCAAAATGTTGAAGCTAACGAAGTCACGGTGACAAAATGTATCTTGTCAGAGTCGGTTCTCCATCTATCGTATTATCACCAAAATACATTTGTGAGGTGACATGTTTAGACTATGGTACATGATAAAGTTATACTACAATAAGGTAGATGGCGCTTTTCATCATTTTTAATTAGTATGAAAATTTAATAGTTGCTTTTGGTAAGACTGGATGTTAAATAACACCTGTATTTAGGAAGCTGTTGAAGGATATAAGTGATAAGATGATAATGGGAATACTTGCATCTAATTCTATTTATGTTGGTATGGTAGATGCAGTAAAAACGTCTGATCGGTGACTGGCTCAAAAGGCCTGCCTTTACTTTTTCTAGACAAAAGGCGATAAAGCGCGGCAACCGCATGCGGTTCTTTTGCTCAGTTACGGCTCTTTAAGTTTTCCTCAAAAAAAAATTTTTGGTGCTAATGAGATCAAATATTTTGTAAATAGCGCGAGCCAAATAATTTTCTTTATTTCGAACCCAAACATAGCGTATCTACAAAACGTTATAATTGACAAATTAAGTATATTGTTCAATATCGTTTTGTTGGTCCAATAAAAATTTGGTATAAAGTGAAAACCCTGAAACAGAAAACAGAAAGTGGCCCTTTGAGCTTCCGAAAAATTTTGTACGTAGCTCAGGCACCTGTGAGCACGTGTTCCTTTTTTACGAAGTAGGTAATAGCAAGATTTGGCACCGCGGTACCTGTCTGGAAACATCCATCCATTGGTGTCCGGATATATCTATAACTCCAAAGGCCTGACAATATTTTCCTATAATATAAAATAATCATATAGATACGATAAATATGAAAATGCCTACCATATCGGAAAATTATTCGTTTTCCAAACTTTTCCACGCCGCCAACATCAAAAACGAACGCTAACGCAATTTTCTATGAAAAGCAACGCTATGTATTGTGATATAGGGTACAGCAGTTCAATATTGAGTTCTTTTACGGAAATCCTTTCTTGCAGAGTTTGAAAAGCGGCTTCTTTGTGGGGAAGATGGCTCATCTAGATAAGTGGGTAACGCTTTCATGAGAACGTTGAGCGTCATATCACGTTCCTTACAAGTTCACAACACCGTTCCAGACTACTTTTAAGGAACTTGATTTTACAATACCGGTGTGGGAAAGTTGGAAGCAAAATTTATTTTCTTACACTCTTTTATGCGAATGATATATTGTTAGTACCTATCTACGCTCTAGGTATACCTACCTAACCTAACCACTTTAGGAATGAAGTTTGAATATTTGGAAAGATAAATACTTACTTTATTTCTCCTTAATATTAGATTTTTCATATAAATAAAAAAGTTTAACGGCTGAATACTGAAAAGCCACCTTAAGTCGTCATTTAACAGTTTGATTGCACCTACTATATAGGTATATTACACTGGTTTACAAATCCTGACATTCTAGAGCAATTCTGTGGCCGGATTTAGATTCAGCGTCAAAAAATCGACAAGAAAGGATGTTTCCCAATCTGGCACCAAAAGTCTTGTAGACCAGTGTTATAATATATTTGGCTAATAAGTCTTGAACTATATAATTATAGGTATATACCGTCAAAATGTGAGCGGCATTTCAGAATTTGGCCATAAGCCAACATAAATCATTATGTCTCATGTAGGTATGCCTCCTTACTTATATTTATTAAATCAATACATACTAACTATAATAAAATAAATAAACTAAAACAAGGACTACTAATAATAAATAATAGAAACGTGAAGTAGGGAAACTCTTACGAAGTTACGCAAAGCCAACAAATAAATAAAATGTCTTTGAGCGGTATCGTTGTTTTCACAAGTGGTAGACTCGCATACACCGGTCTAGATGCCTAGCAATGTCGTCGTGTCAGTTGCTATTGCTGATCTAGTATAAGCTGTGCTATTATTAAAGGTTGTACGTAGTATATTATTTATTCTATGGTATAGGTAAGCGCTTGCATTTGTTTTTCAAAATTAGGTACATAAAGCTTCACAGTTTCACCAAAGACCATCTATCAAGAAATATATCAAATCCTATATTCATATTCATAAAGGCCCACTATTCTACCAAAATCATTATCATATAACAAACCTGTGATCCAGTAGCGAACTCATCAGCAGGTGGCTCCCTGGTGAACCGCTCGAACTTGAAACTGTTTGAGCGATAGAGCTCGTTGTCCTCCCGGGAGCGCCTGCCGCGGCAGAATCGACGGGTAATAGAGGTGTGCCTGAGGGAATACACTCCGATATTAATGCCGATATAATATAGGAGGGAAATTGACGGTTTTAGGTCATATCGAAGTACTCTTCTGCCCCGCGGTTTCATCCGCGTTCCTTAGGGATCGTATGTTTTTCCGGATTAAACAGTAGTTTGTTTTATTCCAGATTATGGTCTATCTAAGTGATATGTTTCATCCAAATCCGTTTAGTAGTTTTTGTGTGAAAGAGTAACAAACATCTTCACGTCCATTCAAACATTCATATTTATAATATTTTTCCGCCCCGCGGGTTCTCCCGTGTTTCCGAGGAATAAAAATGGATGTCAGCTACCTCCATACCAAATTTCATCAAAATGGGTCCAGCCGTTTGAGCGTGAAGAAATAACCAACATACTCACTTAAAAACATTTGCATTGTAAGAATTAGGATATTAGTAGGACACTGATTGATGTAAATTGAAGTTGCAAGAAAACACGTTTAATAAAAAAAATGTTTAGGATATATTTTGGAATGTTTGATGAACGCAATTTCGTTACGCTGATAGGCTCAAACAATCATCAAACTTCTTCAACTGTTTAAGTACTCGTGTCATTACAACAAAGACAAAATTAAATGTTAATCAAGTGTAAATTTGGTCTCCTTTTGTTTCCACAAATGTCTAAAGTTCAAGTTCGTTGAAGTCCTTTCATTTGATCGGGACCAAAGAGAGACCCGAGAGTTGTATGGTAATTATGGTATTCGTGATTGAGACCAATCCCCTGTTTATTACATGGGTTCTGATCATAACTGTTATACCTACATATAATTTAGGTCATTCCACGGCTATGCCGCAATTAATACTTTAAATATTGTAGATATTTTTTTAGAATTTAAAGTAAAAGTAAACATGCATTCATATTTTTTTTATCCAATAATAATAAATTTTGTGCTGCAGTATTTTGTTAGATTCCTAAATCGAGATGCTGTATGAGCAAAAAACGCTTTACTCTACCTCTCTTACTTAACGCTTGTTTTGACCGTCATTTCAACATTAGCTGAACTTGGGAACTGGTGCTCACAAGTGCAGCTAAACATACCAAATGTATGGCAACAGATTTTCAAAGCGTAGTAGCCAGTCGTGCAATTAAGTACTGAACAAAGTTTCGTCACTACTACTCAGTTATCATCGCCTTAGGTCATTATAACATCTAGAAAAATCACTTCACTACTTCTAAGCCTTTATCAATTTTCTGTAACGCACACTCTTACTATTCTATGGACCTGGCTGGAATAACGCAGTACATGAATAGGTACATGTTCATGAGCAGTATAGATAGCTATCTTTTTTTTATGACTCATATCATATAGGTACCTACGGAGGGCGGAAAACTGGGTATTGTAAACACATACTGTACCTATAACACATTAGTGTATAAAAGTTCGATTTCTCCAAGATGGATTGATGAAAACGATACTCCTACGTAATGCCTAATATAATTGGTTTCTATTTTTTGTTTTACATAGAATTGCATATATAATATCCACGGGAATATTACGATATCGAAGGAACCTATACCCTACTGACCACATAAATTGATTAAATAAAAAAGTATGTTGACAAGAGACCTGCACTCCCGTGAATCAATTGGACTTCATGATTATGAACGACAGAATTTTGGTAGGTTAACAAAATCAAATAACTTTTACGTAATTATCAATGCACTATCCCATTACATGTTACATTGTATGTATCATGATTGCTGAGCATGGTTGTATCATAAACAAATAATAATGTTCCACGCACTCAATTAATTTAATTTAATAACATGCACTTTCCACGAATGTAACAAATTTGCAAGTTTACATAAGTCATACACTGTAATCATATCGTGCAATCTACAGTACCTACCTACTGCAGTTTAATAAAGCTAACGTTAATAAAATAACCAATTATTGTAAGGTAATTAACGCTTACCTTGAATCACTGGAATGCAACGGCCATTGTATACCAAATATCTTAAGTCGAGCTGGTGGTCGTCGTTTTTGCTCTGTGCGCGTGTTTTCTTCTACTGGTGGAGTATGATGCCTCCCTCCTGAAGAGGCTCTCGTGCCACTTCTACGACGCCTTCTACGTCGTCTTTCAACCAGAATAAAGTTATCTCCGTTCCTTATAATGTATGAAGAACGCAGAGTAGACTTCTCCTCGCCCTGCCTCTGTCTTATCAAGTCAGCTGTTCTTAGTGTGTGAATATTTTGATACTCGGCTTCCTGTGGAGTAGTAGATGTTGTCACTTCTTGGCTAGTCCCGCTTCCATCCCTCTTCTTCCGGGAGGAATGGAGACCGACCCGACGCCAAACCTTTTCCATGAATCCGTTTTGCTGTCATCCCATTATTATTTTCACCTTCTTCGTAATTTTTATTAAACGCAGTAACACTCTTCACAAGCACATTTTTACATAAGTATTTTCATCAAATCATTATTGTTTCATTCATGTCAACACATAGTTATTCTACCGTTCAGTGAACCTCAATATTATTACAGAATTAAATTAAAAATAACATAAAAAATGTATAATGACGCGATCAGCCGTTCTCTGTCATTGTTCTCGCTACGAATATTCGTAGACCACTCTTGATAGACACATTTATCCCGAGATTATGGATAAATCACAAACGTTCGCACGAATCAGGGCGTATATCATTAATGCCTTTTATTAAGACGTACTAGGTTAGTAGAATTAAGGGAGAGAATAACGTGTTTTTTGACATCACACTTGCAGAGGTCCCGGCCCTAACAGGGTGCGGGTGCTCGCTCAATATACGCATGCGCGATCCCCCTTTGCCCATCACCCCCGTCTGACCGAAGCTCCAAAATGGCGGATCACCGACCCCCTTCCCGTTATTGAATATCTAATTTTATCGCCGTGCATTCATTGTTACTATACCTCAGCTGCGATGCACACACGGCCTACTTTTATTATTTTTTTCATTTTTTAAGTTCTCTCCCTATTGAGAATACCGCTTGGATACTCAACCCTACTCCTATTGAATTAAAGTCTGAGCTAAATGGTCAGCTACAATAGGTATGATAAATAGCTTTATATAGAAACGAATAAATCTTCACATGTAGTTCATAAGTCTGTAACAAGCACCTAGTACATAGTGAATCAGACACTGAATAATTATACCTATCGTTATATTAGTACTTATACTGATATTTTTTTACCATACTTAGTTAATCAGTAAACTCAGGATATCTAGTTATGACGAATTCGTTGAAAAGCCTACCCTTCCAGCTTTATCATCATACTAACTATGGCCCGCGGTACCACCCAAATTCCTGGGATAAAAAGTAGCCTATAACCTTCGGGGATAATGTATGTATGAAACCGACTGATAAAGATCTAGATATTAGCGGACTATTCAAACAAACTCTTCAGCTTTATTATTAGTATTAACTTATACAGTTAAGTATAGATTAGTTCGATAGTATTATTCAGTATGGTCTCACCGTGGTCAGTAACGATGTGACCAAAGAGGATAAATAATACTACGTTTTTTGTGACTTGAGGTGGTAAGCACACAAAGCCTAGAAAGGAACGGACTCTCAAGAAGGTAAGCTATCGCAATACAACGGTAGGTGCTAGGCGACTACTTTTCAACATAAGGATTATAACCAGCCAAGTGGGTACCAAAGGGTACATTTGTATATATGAGGTGGGTAGGTACTACAAAGTACTCCACCACCGTGCTATGGTTTCCTTACAATATTTTCCTTCACCGAAAGCTCAAGCTCATTGTAGGACTCGCCGCGATCTTCATCACTGTGTGCGACGTCACTACCACCGTCTTATCATCAATTAAATAATAACTTTTACATTACAACACTTTCTTCAAGCTGTCTTCGACTTGGGCGGTTTGAACCTCTCACTTCACACTTCACTCAACACTCTACATTATTATCATATTAGTAAACTCAGGATCCAATATACCGCCCGTGACATAAGTCACTGTTTATCACCTTGGCGGGCGGAGTGACGTCAAATCTACGAATCTGCTATTTGACGTCACTCCACCCGCCCTAAACTCAAGACTCATCTATTCAGTTTAAGCCCTGATAAGGGACTTTATGATAGTCAAAAGTTACAATTGACTCTGCCACCCAAACTACCATCACAAGTTTGAAATACAGTATATTTCCTACAGTAGTGAAATGCCTCTGATGTGGGGCGATGCCGTGGCAAAAAAAAAATATTATACCAACCTAATCATTTATTTACAAGTACCTACCTACCTATCTAATATAGGTACATTTATTTATTGAGGAGGAGGATAGCAATTCGACGATTTAGCTGAGCTGAGCTGATGTTGGAAGGTACTCCTTGACGGTGAGGAGTTAGGGGATAATCCTTTAAATACTTATTATAGGACCATTTAAGACCGTTAGTTGTATTAATTGATGTGATTATGGAAGGTACGACGCCAATATGCTTGTACCTGCCTACTAGGTCAGTGTTTAGATTCAGGCTAGCGAAAGTCAGTAAGTCTTTCTCGGGAACTGCATTCGCTTTTATAATAAAATCCCATATGAAGTAACTAAGATGTCTTATAGTAAATTCAAAGAGTATGTTAAACATAAGTTGATTGACAAGGCCTACTATAAGGTGGCTCATTACATAGAAGACAAGAATACATGGTTGTAGTAGCTTCCCTCTGCACTTGCAGCCCCCTGGCCAAGTTATAATTGTATGAAGTTTCTGTATATTTAAAACAACAACTGTAATTACATAAATAAAAAAAAAAGATCCACAAAAAAAGAAGCCTTGCTGAGTTTCTTGCCGGAGTCTTCTCAGTTCAAGTGTATTCCGAACCGGTAGTAGAGTCTAAAAATTGTAACTGTTGACATTCATAAGTGCCTTATTAGGGCCTAAACTGAATAAATGAGTTTTTGATTTTGATTAAAGAAAATACCCAAAAAAAGTACCTACCTACTTATTGCTGCAGTGGAACTAACAAAACCTTATAAAGTTGTTAAACACCATCAGACATTCAAATCTCTTGTCAATACCGTGAAATTGAATTCCACTAATAAGTGCTGTTAATAAATTGGCAACCACAGAATTCGCTCCAAAAGCATATAAATACCTAATCCAGGAGAATTTCAAGGAATTGAAAAAAAGAACAGTAGCATATCCAAAAATCATGGAATCTCCTGGAAAAGAAGGAGACATTGCAGCTCTGTACCCTAGCAAAATATGGCAACCCTTGTTACACTAAATGCATGCAATGTTTTTTTTCCACATCCATGTGCATTTTTCTTCATAACAAATATGGCAACCAAATTCTTTAATAACGGACATATTTTTGCCAGTGTCAAGTTATTTCAAAAGTTAGAAATTATGTCAGTCAGTTTATAAAAGTTTTTAGTATAATGGTGGTCGTTTTCACAGACTTAGAGAAAACTTGAAAATTCAGTGAAAAGATTTAGATTTTTTTTACTACAGGATATAAATCGTAAAACAGTAATCATAAAAAACGCCATCTATATTTGACATGTTTTGGTTTCGACACCAGATGGCACTACTTCACCTAATTCTCTGTTAAAAAACTCAAAAGTCAAAATACATACAGGAATGGACAATAGAAATTTTATTGTAAACCAGACCAAATCAGGAAATTCTTAGGTATTTTTACAAAAGCAATCATGGTGGATCTAAAGTCGGTAAAGGTTTGAGTTTTCGTTGAAAATTAAAATCGTAAACACCCGATTATAACTTATCAAAGTTTTCTAGTCTGTGAACCGACCTTATATTAAACAGCGAAATGTATATTAGGAGCAGCAGGATCCAGGGGGGGCAACTACCCTCTCCTGCTTCCCCTTCCCCCTTATGCGACCTTGAACCTCTAAACAAATAAATTTGTAAGGAGGAACTTCACTATAAATAAATTATAAAATCCGACTGTACATAAAGAATAAAAGTACGAAAATGGAAATATCTTTATGGTTTATGTAATTATGATAGTGCACAAAATATATCCACATGATAATATTTTGTGAAAAAAAATAGAGAGTTATAAAATAAATATGTTGTATTTAAATTAATATTGAATAAAACACCTTTGCTTATTTACTATTCAAGTAACGTAAAATAACGAGAATGCACGTAGGTTATTGAAGAAGCATTAAATCCAAGAAATAGAGAATTTTGGAGAAATTCCACTTATTTTATTGGTGCATTTTTCATAGACTTTGTTGTAACCGGATTTCCATTAATATTGCTAATTAATTTATTTCCTTGCCACACAGCCAGGAGACTATCATTAGTTTTCAAATCTACTTGCAATTTTTCCCAAACTTTCTTTTTAGGGTTTAAAACATCATCTGGTTCACCTGTCTCATATCCTTCCACAATAACTCTATCTCCTGGTTTACTACCAGATGGTGGTAATAAAGGTTCAACTTGCTTAGGCTCATCAATAGAAGCACAAAGCACCATCCCTTTTGATTCTACACCTCGCATTTTAGCCGGTTTTAAATTACATAAAACAACTACATTCCTATTTTGCATCTCTTCTACAGTAACAAAGTTTACTAAACCAGAAACAATAGTTCTAGGTTCTACTTCACCCAAATCTATCTTTTCAACATAAAGTGTGTCTGCTTCTGGATGCCTAGAAACTTCAACAATACGTCCAACTCTTATATCAAGTTTAGTTGGTGTTATTTCTTCTATAACATTTGCATTGCCTTTAGCTTTAGTTGGAGGTGGATAAGCTTTCTTAGTAAGTTCTTGCAATTTAGGCTCTTTAAATATCTCTTGTATAGGTGCTAATAACTTATTGATAGCTTCTTCAACAGATACTTTTAAATCTCCTGGATGAATTTCTTGTTTAGCAAAAGCACTTTCTAAATCCTCAAAGTTTGTAAATTCCATATCACCACCAAATTCAGGTGATCGAGAAATCTTGAAAGTTTGTCCATCTTTAAAAAGAGGGAATATAACATGTTTGGTGAAAGACAAGACCCCATTATCAGTAATATTACCAGGTTCACAGAATGCCTTCTTGAGTTTCTTTTTAACATTAGATGGGTTGTCTAACAGATCAATTTTGCTGTCTTCTTCAGACGCTGACATTTTCCCTCCAGTCAGTCCTGGTACCATGGGATTCATAAGATGGATTCGCTTAGCATAACCAAGTTGAGGTAAATATTTTTCAGACATAGTAAATATTTTTCTCTGATCAACTCCACCAAATTGAGCATCAACCTTTAAGTATTCTTCATCCAAAGCTTGCAAGCCAGGATACAAGAGGCCACTTAACAATGGATGGTCAACTTGTTTAACTACTTCAGCACCTGCTTTCTTAGCATCATGCTCAGTGATGACTGATGACAAGCGATAAACATCCAGTGTGTACTCTTTTTTAAGTTGATATTCAGTACCCCTCACAAACTTCAATTTTTCAAGTGGTACACCAATAGATTGTAACATAGCTTTGATAGCAGCTTCATAGTATTGAGTGCGTAGATTTAATAGTTCCCATGGAGCTTTCATATTGTCCAAATAAGCATGTAGGTCAGCAAAGAGTATTGTTACCTCACAGCCAGCTTTTAAAAAGTCTGCTATTTTAGACATAGGTACAAAATAAGCCACATGGGGACGACCTGTAGTGGCGGTGCCCCAATAGATTTTAAGGTCCCTTTGTTTGAGGATTTCAGTTAGCTTTTCATCCCCTAAAACCTCTTGTAGGTTACGGGTAATTAACTCCTTCTTTTCTTCCCAGTTTGCCATAATTGCAGGAGATTAAATACTGTAAGCAGATGAATTAAAAGGTTATAATTTCTGATAAAGAAGGCACTCCTCTAGGGGTTTCAATTGACTTGAGTTTATGTAAAAACAACAAAAATCTTACTTACCAGTTGTATTTTTATGTATAAAGTCAATTAGTACGGTACATTCACTTAAAAAAATGACTAAAGACACGAGTAGGAAATTATTACACGTAAGTAAAAAGTTTAGAGAGACTGACAGGTGAGGCTTATGAAACTGGATGAAACATAACCTCATAGTAAAGCAAAAGTCAACATAACTTACAAAACGAATATTCTAAGCATCAGTTTTAGTGATTAAATAAGAGGAATTATGTGTATCTGACATACTTTATTAATTTATTTTGATGTTTTTGGAGGTGCAACAAGAAAAAAATGAAAAATATTGTATTTTTTTTACTGACCTGAAGTAAGCTGCAGTCAAAATTACTTGTTGCCAACTACTATTTGGCGCTAGTGTAGCAGTGAATGCTCGCGTTTCCTGTCAAAAGCGCCATTGCGCATGACAGTCAGTGCGGCCTTGCAGACTGAAGAGCGCTGCCAACAAAGGCCGAGTCGATGGGGTTACAAAAAGATTGTTAATTTGGACTTCTAAAACCCTTTTGTTGTTGTAATTATAATTTTATATAGGTTGTGAATCTGTGATTACGGTTAAGAAAATGTGTGAATGATATGAATCGTGACGACTAGCAAAGGAGTCAGCTGGTCCACAGTGCGAATAGTGAGTAAGAAATGGCGGCCTTGCCAGCAGGTGTTCAGTATGGGTTATCATCGGAGTCTAGTTATAAAGAAAACAAGGAACTAGTGTTTGTGAAATTAACGGATTCTGCGCTAAAAGCTATAGAAGACTTCCTTAGGAATAATAAGGTGAGTACAATCGCCATATTGTTGTACCAAAATAATGATAAGCCAACAATGTCAGGCGCCATACTTAAATTACAGTAATTGAAATGAAACTGCAAATTTAGAGATTTATTGGAACATATCAGTTTTCTATATAAGCTAATTGCCTTCTAAACAAGCTTAGGAAGGAATGATCACGATAAATACTTCTCTACAATGTCACGCCACGTCAACATGTAGAAAATTTGCTGTCTTATTTTCACAGATTTACATTTTCATACGTCTATAATTAGAGAATTCAGTCTTATTGTTGCGGAATTCGACGTTTACGGAGGGGTTAGATTACAATCAGTTTATCTTTTTGCTGACAGTGTCCGTAAAATCACCAACCTACCTTTGAAACCAATGCTATTCAAACTTTGAAAACATTCAAGAACATCAACTCTTGTATTTACCTGGTTTACCTACTGGAAAATCACCAGTTTGATTGCCTTTCAAATTTATTCGAATTACATGATGCTTAGATATGTTTGGATAATTTTTGCAGTAAAGTACACCCATCCAGCTATTTATAGAGAAAGTACCTATGCAATATAGATTTGTTGAATTTCAGTAATAAGAATTTATTAAGCAAAGCCTAATAACTAAATTATTATCTAACTAATAAGTAACATAATTATTATCTTTATTTATGATCTAAAATGCCCTTCTACTTTAGCTGGGTGGGTGCAACATATTTTTATCATTAGGTAATTTCTCAGAATCTCTTAAGCTTTTCAGTATTCACTCCTTACACAAGAATACTTTGTCTATAATACTTTTAAACTATCTTTTTTGTGTGAAACAACCATACCTACTGTGCATTACCTACCTACTTAATCTCAAAATTTTGCGTTATATCTTAAATATATCAAACTAAAATAATGTTAGAGGAAAATGCACGAATACTATTCAAAACCAAAAATATTATGACAGTTAATAATAAACTACTGTGAAAGAATGTAAGTTAGCAAACTATAGAATCTAGCTTATCATGTGCAAAAAAATGTAGTATATATACTTTCACTAGGTTGCTGGTTGGCACAACCATACTGTCCTGGTTTGAAGCACTAGTTTCTCATGACAAGTGAATTTTTAATTGACAATAGCTGTTCTTTAAGGTTAAATGTAGGTGTATTCTTTACTATTGACCTAGGACATGACATATATAATAATGCTATTATCCTAATAATTGATACTAACATCTTTACTATGTATGTAGAGACAGATATATTTTGCCAACCCACCACTACCAGCTTGTTGCCAAGTCCAGCCAGCTATACTTGAGAATTAGTTTTCTGTGTAAAATACCTTTGCCTTCATCATCACTTACTATCATGAGATTGTTGTCATACATAAATCTACCTACCTTTATAACGAAGTAATTATTTAATACAAGCTGTTCCCTGCGGCTTCACTCGCGTTTCCGGTTCCGTTTAAAACGTAATCCTACCTTCGAGGACAATGTAGCTTCCTATTAGAGAAAGAATTTTTCAAATCGGACCAGTGACTCGGAGATTAGCATGTTCAATCAAAAAAACAAATACACTCTCTTCAGCTTTATAATATTAGTATACATGATGTAGGTATTAATACATCCTCTGCCATAAAAATATATGAAATTAAGCTACTAAGAAAGCCTCAACTCAACAAGTTTCTTGCCGGAGTCTTCTCAGTTTAAGTGTATTCCGAACTGGTGGTAGAGTCAATTCTAACATTCAATGTTCATAAGTGCCTTATCAGGGCCTAAACTAAATAAATGAGTTAAGCTAGAATCAATTATTAATTATCTTCACTAGTAAGTTGATTATTTTCATATATATCACATATTGTATTCCAGTATCTGCTCATGAAAGCCAGTTTCCTTCTAAGATTTGTGTTCTTACTACTTTTGGCTACATCATCACTTACCATCCTGAGATTGTTATAATATGTAGGCCCTTACTACACAAACAAGTTGAAAATTATTCACAAAAAATATTAAATTCTAGCTGATTTCCATGGTTACATCCACATTCCTAGGATAAGAAGTAGACTATAGCACTCTGCAATAACATAGCTTTCTATTAGTGGTGAACTTTTAGAATCCAATGAGTAAATCTGGTAATTACTTCCTATATCCAAACTTTACGTCTTTATAATATTGTTATAGATTTGGAGTGGTTATTTTTACTATTTACATATTGGTCTCTGTTTGACTACAATCTCACTGTGTTCAGTGATGATAAAGCCCATGGTGGTAAGCACGCAAATCCTAGAAGAAAACTGGCTCTCATGTGCAGATATCAAAACATGCCGGTGGTTGATGACAAAGTACCCCAACTCACAACTAATTTATTCAGTTTCGCCCTGATAATGTCTAATTCCATTATTCTAAGTAATGTGATATTGACTTCTGCTTTGTCACTTTAAAATATCAAATAATTTAATGTTTTTGATTGTCTATAAGTATATCAAGTTTAAAATCAAATTTGTAATTTACTTTATTATTAACTAGTTTCAAGTCATTAGGTAGGCTAGCTATTAGAGTTTTATATAGTTTATTGTTTTATAGAAAGATGGCGCTGTTTGTATGATAAAATAGACATCTAATAAAAATATATGTTATCATTATCAGGGAAATCCCTATGTACTTACAAATGCTACAAATTTGGTAATAATGCATTCTTAGAAAACTACCAATATCCTTATTTACTGATATCTAAGTACAGTACACCAAGAGTATCAAAATATTTTATTACTATTTTTTATATATATACAATTATTTCATGAAAACATGACTTGTTCCTTCAAAAATACATTGAAGAAATATGCTGATTTATTTTTTTCTTAATCAGTAAAATATATAATACCATTTCTGTTGTGTCATGCTGACAACCTTACAACCTATAATTTCGGGAGCTACCTTGAAGCATCCCCCTTAAGCATGAAGGTTATGCTTATGCCCAATGAAAAATAGGGGTGTTATAAGTTTATAGTGTGTATCTGTACGTCTGTCTGGCTTGGCATCATAACTCCAGAACAGATGAATTGATTATAATTATTATTTTTTGGTTTGAATGGTGTCTTAATCGAGAGTGTTCTTAGCTAATTTCAAGAAAATCCTTCTCAGTCATTTGAACATCATCACCTCTTTTCTAGAGTATTACGGTGGTTTCTTAAAAAAAAAATTTTAGTTATTAACCTGTGAGTTTATAACAATTCTACTTTTAGAGATGTACCTACCAACTAGGTATGTACTGCTCTACTTTTTAATCCACATACTTACAATGCTTTGGATTTTTTTTTAAAGCATGTTACATTTTGGCGCCAAAAATCTGCCATATTGTTTTTTTTAATTTTATTTTAATATACCCAATACCCATTGACACTCGCACAACAGAGACAACGACATATCATTCATCTAAATCTGTTCAGCCGTTTGATCGGGGATGGCTAATTCAATCAATTAGAGAGTAATAAGATGTTATTTAAATAAATTTACAATTTTGTTTTAAGTAGATCTATTTTATAACTATCACAAGTATTTGACCTTCTAATACAAAATGCAACTAGTAGGGTATGAATTTGTTCTATTGTGTTAGCTATAGTGAGGTGATATTAAGTAGATAAAAATCTTTTAATTAAGTAACTAACTTACTTTGTACATGATATATAGTATTTATTTCATATTTTAAATACATTTATAATTTATTTCTTATTTAAATATCAAATCAGTTTTATTAGGTATATGCAATTTTACACTATTGATGAATATTTGTAAGATATTTATGATTTTTTTAATATTTGCCATACTCAAATATTATACAGATTTTCAATTACTTTATTGGGTAATATTTTTTATCTAGTATGTATATGATTTTTAAAGAGTATACTTACTTAGTAATAATACAACAATATACCTACATAATTATGACAAAAAAATACAAAATAAACTCATAAGGCGACAATATAGAAATTATGATTCTAAATAAAGGTTTTCTCTGGTTTTTTTGATGAAGAGCTTTGTAAAAATATAATTTTAAACTAGAGAATATTATGACAAAACATCGATAGTTCTGTATTTTTTTGTAAGTTATGATAGTTCAGTAAGGTATGAAAAGTTGAGTATGCAGAGGATAAAGCTGTCTTCGTCTTGGGCGGCTTGAGCACCTCGCTTCACTCAGGACTCTACATTGTTATCTCCGTCCTTCGCTCAGGATCCAATATGCCGCCCATGACATAAGACACTACTTTATGCCCTTGGTGCTCTATTAATATATGCCTAGTGTGTAATTAAATTAAATATTAGGTACGTACCTAATGTAAGTAATTAATTTTTACCACTAATATAATGTAGGTATTATTGTTGAAAACTATAATTGATAGTTTAATGATAATTTTACATTTTGTGCGAAATATGGCTTACCTACCAATTACTTAATGCAAGTTGTATACATATTAAAGGTAGGTATTACGTAATACTTAGTTATTTCTTCTTAGTTAGGTAATTAAGACATCCATATTAATGTCTTATTTGAAAGTTAGGAAGTAAGAATAGAAATAAAATGCCGTTACATTTTAAATTGCTAGCATTTACTTACTGAGTGTATTGAGATTAGAACTTATGTTTGATACCTATTTGTTTACATTTATGTATGTAGTTCCAGCTGATATAGCATATAACGGTGAGGTATTTCTATGAAGCCCTCACCCGCTTCAGAAAGGTTCAGCTTATCGCTATCAAGGTGGGATATGAGAAGAAAACAAATTTTAAATAGTATTTACACGTATTATTTTAATGCTACATCAGATTGCTCCTATTTCTAAATCGTAGGCATTCGGCGCGTGTCTAGCCGTTTGGGCCCAGTTTCGCAAACTCCGTACATTAGGTAAGCGAATCGGGCGCAGCCGCAATGACAATGCTGAGGCGGCGCCCGCGTAGGTGAAAGTACCAGCTGCCAGATTACTTCTACCGCATAAAAAAAAAACTTTTTTGGTACTGAATAGTTATTTAATTTGAGCTGATAGTTTATAATTAAGCGATGATCATAATAACCACCACAGGGAATAACCAAAACTATTTAGTATAAGTGCATACATTTTACATACTGTTTAACTATATTGCAACCGGATAACTCAGTCCACGCTTGATATGTCAATCGCTTACATTATAATATGAAGTGATGACTTATGGACTTCAAATGTATTGGATTACCACTTAACTTCTTCTGTCTGTTCTAAAAAAACTGTTTTAGACCTACCCTTACGTCTCATCAATTCTCATAGTATGAAACTGCTACTACCTATATCCTCTTTTATTGGGCTTAGATAAATTATATTAGTTCATTAATTACTTAGTTATGTATGTAAGTATATAATAGAAATACATTTTAGTAAACAACATGTAAGATATGTTTTAAACCAGATTTTTCTTAACTTAACCATTTAGGGTTACATTCTACAGACTTCTTTGCATGTTTTTTTAACTACTTAAGCCAAAATTCATGAAAACTTTAAAATTTATAAAACTGACAATTTTTTTTTTTTTTTTTCGTTTTTTTTTGTATATTATTTTATTCACCAATAATGGTAGAATATGCAGATCGTTAATACTATTCCATCCTACTGTACCATATTCTCAGAAATAAATGATTTATTATTATTATTCAATTGGTAAATTGTACCTTATTTCAACTACCTAATGAAAAAGTGATAACATGTAATCAACATATAAACTTAATTATGTATGTAATATAATTTAATTACTACTATTGATGTTTCGCAGACATGTACATTTTATATGAAATTGTTGTCATAAAATAAATGATAAAAATTAATATTTTAAGTACAAACACCACAAAAGTAGAAAATTATAAATATTTTAATTATGATACTTTTAATTCTGCTAAACATTATAATAGTTAGATACTACCGACATTACAAGAGATATAATACTATAACTGATATTAAAAAAAAAAATATAAGAAACCCCCGAAACACACTAGAAAAGAGGTGATTATCTTCAAACGGCTAAGAACACTCTGGATTAAGACACCTTTCAAACAAAAAAACTTCAGTAATCAAAATCAGTTCATTAGTTCAGGAGTTATGATACCATAGACCGACACACATATAAACCCCTCTTTTTCGTCTGGGTAAAAATTGGTCGCTTTGACGCCTAAAGTTGATCGAGATAGGCTAAATTAAAACGCAAGTTACTAATGGTGCAATCATGAAACTTTGTTACAATCAATTTCAATCTTCAAATTGTTACAAATTTTACAATGTTGATAATGTTTGCATGATCAATGAAGCACTATTTGAATATGGAGTTGCCAAATCGTAAAAGTTAGAAAACTGCTATTATAACCACTGAAAGATTCCTAAACTAATTAAATGTTACCAAATAATTGTGAATAATTGTTGAACTACCAAATTAAGATTACATGGGAAGCCAGGTTATGAGACGTCTAATATTGTCGCCGTACATTATGAATTTATGAGTATGAGATTTTAAAAGGTCACTAGTAAGACATAATAATATTTAATTATATGTTACTGTGTATAAAAGTGAAACATTTAGCAGAATAAAATATACATGAACTCATTAATTATGAATGGAAATTATCACTATAAGATAAAATTAATAAGGTATATTATTGAAGGTTCTTTATTGCAATCCTTGACATTTACATTATTTTGCTTTTCAATACCCGTTTAGAGTACTGCTACTGCTACTCAATTTTATTTGATAATATTGATTTAAATGATAGTGGAGTACTTGTTGCAGCTATCAATGGGAGTTAATATAATTCAAAAAAATGTATAAAATTAATGTGTAACTAAAACATACTATAAATTTTGAAGGATTTAGTCTAATTTTAAGTAATCTAAGATTGTAAGTACACATGGTTTAGAGGTACATAGTAATTTCTTTCAATCTATTGATATCTATTAGTATAATAACAATAACTACCTAAAGAGTTGTTTGTACTTAAAATCACCATTAGATTGCAAGCCAGTATGCACATTTTGTATATATCCTTTATAAATACTAACATGGCTTGGCTACTTTAAAAAAAATAGCTCCCACATACAGTGATTTTCTTGGGTATTGTTTCGCGACAGTAACCTTAACAAACTGAAACTGGTGAAACTGCTGGGCAGAAGCTAGTATTACATATATTATATTTACAACATTCAACATAAAATTTGACTGTCATCAACAAAAGTTATATTTTTTTATGGTTGACTTATTGACACCACTATTCATTTTCCCATTTCCAACTAAAAGGTTGGAAGGTATATACATATTTATCTTATTATATGTAATTCTTCTATATGTGTGTTTGTTATCTAACTCTTCCTATAGGCTGGATCGATTTGGATGAAATTGTATGTGTATATTTCAATGGGATCCTGGGTGGATTGAAAACAAAATTGGTCCCGGTAGGTGGCGCTGCTGTCGGTATACATGTGTTTTCGAGGCAAAACGACATTTGTCGGGTCCGCTAGTATAACTACAAAACTTTTGTGTCAGTCATTCATAATTAATTACAAACATCCCATCACAAAAAAACTCTACCTTATAATGAAATCATTTCCAACTTATACATTGGGTTGGTAATACCCAACCTAACGTTTATTTATTTATGCAAACAATCAATACTGCTCTATTTCACTACATTATGTAGCATTTCTGCATTTATTATTGTGAAGCCAGTTTACATACACAAAGTTAACTTTATTTAAATAAATATACCTATATTGTGTTCGTGTAAGTAAATATGATCCACATGTTTTTCTACATATTAAATTTATTTGCCACATAGACATTGTATGTTAGTTGTTGAATTCTTTAAATAAATCAGTATTTTATTGATATACATAGTACTTACTTAAATTACAGACTTTTGGTTTCTAAGTTTAAAATAAAAAATACAAGTACCTAACCATTGATACAATAAGAAATCTCATCATATTTTGCAAGACCTTATTGTTAACATGCTGTAGTTTTAGCAGATGTTACAGAAATCCCTTTAAAAAAAAAGCATATCCTGCTCACAGCCAATGCAAACATTTTATAACGTAACTTAGAGCCTGTCGCCCACCTGATTGTGATTCCCTAGTCCATGCACGTGTTTAACATCGATGTATATCTTTTGTGACTGCCTCAGATCACAGCCCACAGGCACCTATTATTTAAACCTGTCAAACGATTATCAACACTACTTTCATATAACTTAAATTCAAATTTCCTCCTTGTCAATACTGACCTAAACGGCAGGTCTGGTGGCCGTTTTTTTTACATCGCTTTGTAAGCGTGCCACCTGGCCTTTTTTCCTGGGCATAGAATCCATTGAAAGGTATGAATCACTTTTATTATAGAGTTTGCCGAACAAAATGTCTACTGTATCGCCTTAAAAGAATATGTTGTTCTTGATTGCAATGAATCATCTATTTAATGGAATTACCTAACTACATACTTCTAGTACTTTTTCAATTAAACCATGTTTCTGTTTTATTGATGCAAATGATGAAGCTTGAACTGGCTAAATAGGTACGATAAGTAATTACCTACTAATATATAGTTTAGTTTGTTCCTTAGAGTTATGTATGTATCTGTACCGGATGTTAAGTCCGCGCTTATAGGTGTGCACCTTTATTTACACTCAAGATATCGGATTTCTTTTTAAAATATGTATTGACACCATTCCATGTCTCTCATTATGTTATCATAGTTAATTAAATACTTACATAATTAGGCTGTCAAAAGAAAATTGGGTATTGTCTGTTGTATAAAACGATGTCGGTTTCCTAGTAATTAATTTTTCTGTTTACACGCAATACAAGTTAACATAATGATGCTATTCATACTTATTATAACAAAATGTAATAACATATTGCCAAACATTGATTTCTAAACTAAAATAGGTACCTAATGTTGACACACTACACGTTGTTGTTACATAACAAGTTATTTTCTATTTTTTTGGCGAATCATTTTGACATTAGATTCAATCAGGGAAATGTTAACGCAAGAAACGATCCAAGCTGAAAATTCTTTACTGTCATCACTTCTAATTCTTCAAGTTTATGAGACGTTTATGTATCTCGGTCGTTAGTATTGGACACTAATCTGGTTTTGGACTCAATCGATCAATTTGATCCTTATAATGATCCAGACAGAGTTAATAATGGTGTGTGTTGTGACGTATGCGTGACGGTGAGCACGGACGATAGAGCCCGGGGTCGTCGCACCCTTCGTCCCCTCAAGCCTTGGCACCTGGCTGTCCCTAGCTAAGCAGTTACTTGCAAACAGATGTTTTACTCTCCCAAAGAAATCACTCGCCCCTTGTTTCTATTTTTGAACAAGGATTTTAACTTATCGGTTGTCCCAGAAAAATGAGGATCTAAATAAAATCACAATAATTGCAGTGTAATAAGTAGATAATGTTATTGATACATGAATCAAGAAGTATACGTTTATGATAAAATAGGTAGGTGCATCAGTTAACTATCCCAAACAATACCCGTATCCAAAGTTTAAGTTAATTCTACTACAAAATACCTAACCAGTTTGCGAATGTCAGCCAATCTGGCAGCTAACTCCTGCAAAGTTTTACGTAATGTTCGTGGATTTAAAAGAGTTTTGTGGAGATTTTCTTAATTATTTGAACAGGTACTAAGCAGTTATAGACCGCAGTACCCCATAGAGACGGCAGTAAAATAGTGAAATGGACCTACGAATAATGTGATGTTTTTATAAAGGTTGCTATCGTTTACGACCGCTAGGAATGCCGCCCCGGAGAAAGGGACGGCGGGCCGATTAGAAATGGGGAAGTTAAGGGACGCCAGTCAACCTCATATTGGAATCAACGTACAAACAGCATATGGACTACGTTATAAAATTGAAATAGAGCACGTACTAGACATATGCCCTCTTGTGTAGAGAATCTCACTACGCTCTACGGCACTTTAATTTTGGTTTGGTCTAAAGATTCTCCAACTAGGATGTTTCGTTTAAATATATTTCACTATGTATGGAGATGATACAAACGGTCGATCTATTACGTAGAATATACGATTACATGACAATAAAGAGTATGACACGGTACTTGACATCCCTATTAAATGCGTAGGCACACTTTGTTTACGTCGAAGATTGTTAGTATATTATCAAATACCGCACAGTAGTTTAATGTAAAGATAAGTTTTGAACCCTGTGTGTTTCTAGCTGTAATAAAAAAAAAATACGAAACAAGAATAAAATAAGCAATGTAAATATAAAATTAGAAGAGCACAACTTTCATTTTATTATTCTAGAATTCCGTTCCACAGGTAGGAGGCCGACACTTCTTTCATTATTTAACGGGCCTTCTTTTTTACATTTACTTAGTAGTATTTATGGTAACACTTTTTTTAACTTACAGGTATTATTAGTTATTAGTAAATAATTGAATAGTAATTTGTATGGTTCCTATAGTACCTTACACTTACGTCGTACTAAATGATTTCCTTTCCAAGAATGCGTGTTGATGTCCTCGTGCCTTCTTGTAAAAAATATTTTTGTAGAACGGTAATGGGCGCTGCCTCGCAATTTGACGCTTTCTTATCTCATTCGACTACACGATATCTCTGACTGACCCCTGTACCGAAAAATAATATCGGCTAATTATTGACGATTGTATGTCTTATTGTTGTAACACACACTCACCCTTTTGATTATTATTTACTTCGACTGATAGAATTGTTTGTGTGGAAATCCCTTTTTATCTCTAGTCGGAAAGTTTAGAAAATGTTCACATGGTAAAATTTAATGAATGGATTTTTTAGCTTTACTTAACCATTGTAGTTTATATATACAAAAACCTATGCATCAAGTTTCCCGGTTACGGATTCCCTGAAATACTTAAAATTGTGTTTATTGAATCCATTGTGTACTCGTCAAATTTACTGATCCTGACAAAGATCCCTTATTTTATGTTACCAATATGATGATGATGAAAACAACTTTCAACTCATATTCATGATTTGTTTTCGTCTAAAAACATAAGCATGTAAAAGCTTTTTTTTTTGCTTCGGCAAAGGTCACCGGCATATTCCGCTAAGGTCATTTTGTGCAGGTATTTTATTGCCTCACTTCGTACAAGCAACGCAGCAATTCAACGCAAGGCCAAAATTGCTTTTGTAATTTTTTATTCGACAAAATCATACTTATTTACTGTACTTTTTTACTTGTGTGTATAATGCAAGTATGTAGCTTATTAGAGGATACTTTATCTTTGATAAATTGTTTGCTAAGTATTTTTTTAATAACCACTTGATCGTGCGTGATGTGACGTGGTTTGTTATTGAGATCGAAAATTAATATTATTTAAGACTTGTATCTTTCGGTGATTTCCTATTATTTTTTATGTCACATTGTCTTTGTGCAAGACATATCTTTAAATTACATAATTATAGTTAATAATGCATCAATTTACATTTTCTACTGAAAGCAGTAGGTATACTTTTAGTATTAAAAGTTGATTATTGCCGTTTTAAATTAGAATTGGAATAAAATTAAATACAACTTACGACCTTGCCTGTTGAAACTGGTTTGGCATTCGCAACTTACCTATTTCAATCTCAATTAATGAGATCTCCTATCACATATTGACATAAAAATAAAAGTCTATGTTATTATTTATACCTTCCGATTTACTATTAGTTAGTCCAACCATGGGAAATCAAAAAATGTATTCCTCTGATGTATTTTCACTGTTGGTATCTTGTGGCTTCCGATCATTACCGACCGGACCCTCAAGAGTCATGGCCATGGAGGCTGCCAGTTCCGGGTCATCCCCTCCCTTCTCTGCGTCTAGACGCGCCGATGCAACGTTGAATTTCACATTGAGCTCTGCGGTTAAGTAAGTAACTAAAGCAATTTTTAAGTTTACATCACATCAGTACCTACTGCCGCCCAGCCTAGTTATGTTTCTCGCGTTCGACCATTGCCAGTTGTGCAACCTGCCGACACTTGCTTATTGTGGCCAATCCGACTCGTTGCCCAACTAGTTTGGCTTCTTGTCGTCTAATTACTACGTTTCATTAGGTTATGCCGCATAATTATTTTGAAATTTTGATTACTCTTAATTATCTATGTACTAGAAATATAGGTAAAATCAACAATACCTACTGCTTTTTTGTTTGACCTTTTCTTACATCTATAGGTAGCATGAGTCCATGTTCTATCAATCATTGAAATGTCTTTAATTTTTCAATTACACAATTTTCTGATCGACACATTGATCCGATAATGAATACATATTTATATTGCTTTCGCAAAGATATTGAGTTGGTGAAAGATAATGATGTGACTTGGACATTACAAGCAGATTTTGTAATTTAATTTCCTATTAAAAATATTCCTTTAACGACTAAACTCGATTACAGTTGTGTAACACCAACAGCGCAACGTTAAATTATGATTCATAGTTCGTCGTACTTTTATAATGATGAGTACATTGTAGTTACCTGCATCGTTAACATTGCCTTTTTCTAATAGAGCTATTTTTGCTTCGTAAACCCCAAGTACGTAAAGTACGTTACATGCCATTTGTCATGTAGTTTTCCTCTATGTGGTATCTGTTTATACTTATTGATCATGTATGTACCTACTTACAACAATTCGATCGTAACATGAAATCAGTACCTACCACCTTATGCAATTTTTATCTATTTATCTTAATCATAAACCTGAAGAGCTTGTTTGAATGAGCTAGGTGATCTCTGGAACTACCGGATACTGGAGTCGGATTCGATAAATTATTTCACTAATAGAAAGCTACATTATCCCCGACTGTTATAGGATACTTTTATCCCCAGAACGCAGGTGAAACCGCGGGCGAAAGCTATTCTAATATTACCCGAACGTAAGAAGGTATGCCTACAGCATATTTGATCCATTTTAATCTCGAAATTAAAAATAATATTCATAACCCTTTATGAAAATAATAATATATCTTCATAAATGTATAAATGTGCTAATCTTTTTTTTTCTTTTACAGGACAGATTGGCAAAACCTAAGATACAGTTCCTACCCGGAAATGAAGGGGTAAGTCCAACGCCTTATCATTGTTTAGTCTAACACAATCACGTAGTCACGTGTAATTGAAACAAATTATGACAATACAAAATATTCTGTGGCAAAATTAAGTTTGCTTAATGCTTCAACCATGTTGTCAATTAGCAGAGAAATTATTATTGAAAAATAAAACTAAAACTAACAATATCTCGGCAAAAGAGGTTATTGAATCCATACATAAACATTGAGTCTGCCTATAATATCAATTTTGCACCCAATTATAACGAGCCGACCGAGTAACGTAAACCTAAAACACCATTGGCCAAAATATGAGAGTACCCAATCCAGTGGTTTGGTTAATCTGGATCTACAGTTAGTTTAGTTAAATAAAAGCATTATGTTCCTATACATATAGCACGGGTAGCACAAATATGTTAATCGCTGTTACCGAATTTTAATGATAATCTTTATTTCACATTTATTATTGTCAGGATCTACATAACCAACGGTCGGTCCTCAATCCCTCATTATGTCAACCGCTTATCCAGCAAATCGGTCAAATCAATCACCCAAGGGTTATCTAAAAAAAAACGAAACTGTGATTCATATTCAAATCCTTAGATTAACTTCACTTACCGTATAAACAATCTGAACTTTACTTATGACTTATTTTATTCGTAATCATGCTTTCTACTTTTCTGAATTTAGTTCGCATTTGTATTTTGTTGTCGGATATCCGCGTTCCGTATTCTGAACACAGAACAATCATCATTCTACCTAGATTTTCAGAGATCGTATTTTAATGTCTCAGACGATGCCGCGCATCCCGGTCGATATTTTACTTAGGTTGATACAATATTTTGGAGGTTTAATGTAATTTAATACACATTCGTCTTCTCACTTTGAAATATTTCTAAAGATCTATGATATAACAATTGGCTTTAATGCACGTACGCATACATGTACAGTTTACATCATTCAGTGACCTTATCACTTCGGACATTCAAATGAGAATTGAGAAACTTATTAATAAATATTAAATTCTATATTCTGTACATGTCATCATGTACCTATTTACAAGTATCTTGGCAAATGTATCTTGCTTACATAAATATCTTTCGGTTAAACATATTTTACTAAAACTTCAAAGGATTATATTAACTTTGGTGCATAAAATATGAAAATACAAATTAAATGCATTGTTCAATAATACATAAAGTCATATAAATAAATAAATTTAAACAGTTCCTGTTCCATAATCAAATAAATTGAATTAGACAGTCCCTTACCAATGCTAAATTAAATAGCAATCTATTTAATCAAACATAAAACCACGATAAACTGAGTCCAAATAGAACATAAGGTGATAAGCACACAAAGCTTAGATGGAAAATAGTTATCTAGTGCAGATCATTGCATAGTAAGATGTTTGGTGATAGATTTTAAACTTAAGGATGATAGTCACCCCGAGGGGAAGACATGAACATAACATGACAAAGAACTATAAACATCTAGTGAATGTTTCATAGAAAAGACGAGATTCCTAATTTTGGTGTGAAGGATAATGAAGGCGAGTGCGTGTCGCATACTATGGAGGCAGACGCTGCTGCATCGTCAGGATCGCGGCCTCATCGTCACGCAGGCCTTGACTTGCCTCGGGCGTACCAGTTAACGCTTGCGGCACTCGATACGCTTGCGAAATTATATGATGACCCACTTAGTCGATTTCGTTTTGCTGCTTTACGCTGCGGTCGGTCTATTAAACTTTTTACCCTAAAACTATTTCGAAAATCAAATTAATCGCCGATCATGTGCCTTCACGCACTCACTTTCGGGCGTGAGTTAGGAAGTTTGTACCTTGTATCGACCGACAACCCTTTTCATTGTTTCAAATTGTCATGTACGTAGTACATTTACATCTGTCCGACTGACGACATCACCTTCGATCCTTTCCTCATAGCCGTGGCAATGTCCTCTGTATAAAGTAGTGTTGCGTTAGCTCTCTTGTTGTTTGTCTTCGACTATGAATTTGTTACGCCTTCTAGATCGATCAGTCAAAGTTACGACCGCATCTATTTAGTCATTTGCAAAAAACGGAGCTATTGCAATTTTGTTTACAAGGTGATAATCCCCGGTCGATCCCCGCGGGCAGCGGTGGCGGCGACGCCCGGCGCCTTCGACCGGTTTGCTTGTTGCCACCGCTCGACTCGGTTGCCGGTTTGACGTGATCTCTTCTCTTGTTGCTCGTCGAGAGTCACTTGCCCGTATCGTATGTAAACGACCCCGACGACCTTATTTCGAATCTAAAATATCATGTTTTAGAACTGTAACTGAAAAACAATTTGTTGAATTAACATCCTATCAGATCACACATTCGGGACAATAATAAGTATCCTGTATTACAAAATGTTATGTCAACACGCACCATAATAAAAGTTCAGCCTTGGCTTTGTACTTTTTTATAACCTTAGGAAAACATTACGAGATAAACGCTTTTCTTTGAAACCGCTTCGCCATCATTCCTCGAATATCTCGGTATCGGTGTGTGTTAGGTCCGAGACTCGCTGGCACATATCCAACTTGCACATAATAACCACAATTCAATGAGTCGCAGACGAGAATAGTAAATAAGATAGAGTGGCCTGTGTAAAAATAGCATCAGTTCCAGTCGCCAGTGGGCTTGTGGATTGCACCTCCCAGGTGCGATGCCTGCGACGGGCGTTGTCCTCTTTGCAGCCGCTATTAACACTTGATTCAAGTTACTTACATAACAGTTTTATTGTCTTAAACCATCACAACAAAACAATGCATTCGGATAATTCTCACCTATCAACTCCAATCATTGCTTGTAATTGACTGGAGTACCTAGATAAATCGATTTATTGCAAATACTCGGTGTATCAACTGTTATCTATTCATCTAATGAATCATCTACGTACATTGAACCCAATGTTCTGTATTATAAAATTGAATGTTCATCACACTGCAACAAGCTGGAATACGATTTGAGTCGGTCAGGTCGTTGTCCTCTTAAGACTTTACTACCTTCACCAACAGTTTACGGAACATTATCGCGGTCCTTGAAAACAGGATTTTGCTTGATTTGAATATAAATGAAAAATATATATTGCTAATTATTTGGATCCTATTATAACATTTCACTCTTGTCAATGTTAAACGTCCTAAATTTAACCCATTAGAAAAGTAGAACTATAAGTTCTAACGGCTTACACTTATAAGCTTAATAAATTATAGTTGACCCTATAATTATATTTGGTTTGTTTCAACATTCTCTTTCGAGTATCGAATAGATAGATATACGGTTGATACAATAAACTTTTAAAATGCACATAATGACGTACCTATTGCATATTCATATCATTTCCATCTTTTGCCATTGCAATCTACTCCTTGTCATGAATGAGAGCTATTGAAGTAACTACCATATTTACATGTAACTAAATCTTTTCTATGATGGACATTGTTGCCAAAGTAACTGTGGAACAAAGGTTTAGCGTTAATTTCTTTATCAGATCATAATGGGTGCAGCCACGTGATCAAACAATAGTGTTTACACTCGCCACAAGGACGACCTGTTGTACCTACGGCTAGTATTAAAGATATCGAATAGTAGCCTATTGTTTTTGACGCCTATGTTGACTATAAACTTGGCCCAGAATTAACGAATGCCTTGTTCAAAGTTTTTTACAAGATCGTATTATAATTGTTTACTTTTGTATAATTTACAAACAGTAGTTACTGCGATATTTGAAACTTAAAAGTTCTATAAGCGTGCATTACATTACATAATTACGTAAGTCCATTAAAAACGTGGTATTTGATGCGATAAGAGACCTATCCAATAGGTAATTCCAAAGATATTATTTTCTCGTTTACTTTAGTACTAGGTCGACATATAACTTGGTAGGTACCCAAAAATCTTTTGTGATTTTGCAGGCAAATCTGAACAGTTTAAATTTGATTAAAATCTGTAAAACTAGATTTGACTGTATGTGAAGATTCACGTTCATATTACGTATCAATATTATGTAATATTTAATAATAAAATATTCATAATAATTAATTTACGTTATGATGTTCATTAAAAACTATACTGTTCTGGTATCGTTGCTGTTGACATTCATTTTACGTAAAATTATGATTGACGTCATCAAACTATTAAACACGAATAGAAGCACACTTTGAATAGTGTTAAATTACTGGATTGAATTTTTTACTACTTCGCCATTAGTGTTATTGCTTTTATTTTGCTATTTTCTTTGTTTTTTTTTTTGCATTAACTAGTCATATTGTTTCTTTTGTTTTAACAGCTGAGCTGCAAATTCTTGCGTAAATGAGTCTTTCTTACAGCAACAAGCGGAACAAATCATAGAAAAGCCTTAGAATCAATATAAAGGCCGGTTAGTTACATGCGTTGTATTTGACCATGGGGTCAGGGTTGGAGATACATTCATTTGATATCCCGTGAAGATAATATCGAATATTGTCTAGGCCAACGTGTTCAAGGTGTAGGCGTTAAATGGATATTTAACACGACACAATTTATGACGTACAAAACTTAAAATAGATTACTTTACTAATAGAAGAAAGTGTCGCGACTTGAAAACTTTGTTTTTGTTTCATGGTGGGTAAATAAGCAGGGTAGAACCCTGCTTATTAGTAAGTCTCCGGAACAGTGGTGACTTCCTCGTGGTAATTGGTGGAGTATGCGGACGGCGCGGTGTCGTCTTATTGGGACTGCGGACCGGCCGTACGTGCGCGCTATTCACTTTCACTTCACAGCGCGTGCTTTAACTATTGGACCAGCCAGTGTGGACGCAGCTGTGGATTTGGGCGTATCTTGAGCTGAGATATGATTGAGGTCGTAACGGCTCTGAATGCTTAGAAATTGGGTGCCGCAGTTTAATTAATGGAAACCGCATTTAAAACTTCCGCTGGAAAATAACTGCTTCAGGAAATTCACTTATCAGAAACGCACAAGTGATTGTTGCTAATTGGGTCATTATCGTTAAGTTACCAGTTCAGCGGTTTGAAGAATTTGTTAAAAGTTTCTAAATACAATTTAATTTTATTTATATATACTTCATACACTTTCTGTATAAATTACTTTATTATTTCACCTTGAATCTGTAGGCTTCTAAATAAATCCCCATCACCGACCATTGCATATCCATATAAGCTGCCATTCCAATACAGATGCTATATAACCATTGATAAAAATGACGATTGACCATTATCGTGTTCCATTCCCAAACTTTCACTTTTTAACTTTTGATTATGTCCAATCACTGCGTCTTTCATAGTTATTAACCATCATCATTACTACCTGTTTGGCCTATTTTTACCCGCCCAAATAAAATTAATAGAGGCAATTTTGACAAACGGCCTTTGCGCAAGCTCCACTCGAGCATTAAGGACACTGCAGCGACCGTTATATTACAACAGAAGAGTGCTTCAATCTCTGTTGATCTTGTCAAGTTTTCTTACCAGCTTTGGCAGTGCTACATTGTAGCTGCAAACATTTGATTCGTAGAAATGATTGCTTGGTAAGGCGTGATTGACGGTGTGGCAATAATCTAAGATTTATTTGAAAATTCGTGATTGAGCATCTCATTTTACTAAGGTCACCGATTATATTAACCCGTTGGCTCGTGACTGGAATGCGCTCCCCCAAACTACAAATGAAAGAAAATAGAATTCCAGGATTGCTAATTTAAGTTCTTAAAACCCAACAGTTCGAGAAATTATTCAGTTTTTGCGTTGTTACTAGGAAGTAAAAAAAACCTATAAAACTTCTGTTATTGTCCTGCGGCTGGTTCAATAGATTTATTTTTAACATTGTTGACACTTTGTCAAAGTAGAGCTTGTGGTCAAGCCGGTATCCCACTCGCGGTGCGTGTGCCTTACAAGTTTTATCCGTAAGGCGGTTGGCTTAATGCTGTTTTTCCATTAAAGAAGGGAAAGTTGTCGTGTGCGTCGCAGCCGCGTGTCCATCATACATAGCTAATACTGCTTTCGATGCTCAACGAGGAAGTGCACGTTTAAATTAATATTTATAGTTGTACAACTGTCTTTACTCCTGAAGCGTTCCGTTAATATGGAAATTCTTTAGTACAGTTATTAAGCGCAGTCATTATTTACGCCCTTTAGGGCAGCAATTACAGTCTCTACGGCAAATTCTGAGGCTGGATTATTATGACTTCCAAATATGACATGGGTGCTAATCTGTAACGTGATTTTACAACTGTCGACCGTTAGAAAATACACACTGAAGTAGCGTGTAAAACGTGATTATCTATTTTTAATCCCTGCGGAATTACGGTCAGGCGTGTAATATCATGTTATTCCTCGATCAGAGATGCTATGTCAAGCGGTTATACGGAAACCTCGCATTTCATCGTTTTAGGCCCAATATTTATCGCGTTGTTTTTATACATGTTTTGAATTTCTCCTCAGACATGCCGGTTTACTCGCAATGTTTTCCGTCATCGCCGAGTGATAAATGTTTTTACATACATTACTTATTCCAGACAATAGTTGCACGGTTGTTTTCAAACTCTTGTTATTTAGGTTCCTATTTTGTGGACTGTTATATATGACTATCACAAATTATTGTGAAAATCATAATATTTATGATTTTCTTTTAAGACAACTTTTGAAATTCATTATTTATAATATTTTCTAGTAAATAAGTAATTACGCCTGCCTTATTTCCTACAAAAATAAACAATTAAATTGCTGATTACGCTCTAAATCTAGAAATAGAGAAGAAATAATTAAGTCAAATTGCAAGCAATATTTATTACCTTTATCCAAACCTGCGTAAATGTATCAATATCACAGCACTATGAGGTAAATACTCTCAATTTGGTAGCGAATGAGATCACTGTATGCAATGATGCGTGCAATGTGACATTGTAGCAATTTTTAAAATCCGATAACAGTTGCAATGTTATTGTTCTACACTTAACTGCTTGACATTCTGATTAAATCGGTCCAAAATATAGAGATTTGTTACTAGAATGCAACAGATCTTCAGATTTTGGATGTGATATACCTCCATGAAGGATGACAAATATGTTTTTCAATGGCATAGAATGTTTTCCATTTTCTTTACAGTATTGGCAATTCTGCTATATACCAGATATTGCAAATTCAGAGATAACATTATATGTCAGATGTATCATTACTTTGCCGATGATGCCGTCCAAAAGTAACAGTTTTTGATTTCTTAATTATCTTTTCTGTCTAAACAATTTGTGCCTTATTCTACGCAAATATAGGCACATAATAGATATACAATATTATGTAATGCACTGATTGAGTAGAAACCTGAAACACAGCTGATACTATTTCAAGTCTCAGGGCTGTACAGAGTCAACTTTTTGATACTTCAATAAATATTTATTTTTTATTTTGTAATTTTTACCTGTAACTCGGCTATTTATTCAGATCAATACATAAGGTTATTTTATTACCAATTTATTATTATTCTCGTGACTAGTTTTAAATTAAACATTGACTTTGGAAGGAATCACTAACAAAATTCTCAAATGAAATTGATTGTTTTCCATTTTATAGGGCCTTTATAATTTTACATTCGGTCTATATGCTTAGCTGAAAGGTCGTAAGATCAGCACAGACATACACTTGTATGTCTTCAGCCATACTATCTGTAGTTATTCTGTGCTTCGGCCGAGTCTGTCACGTGTACCGTATTTATTTATTAGTATTAATTTACTTAACGCCACTGTTACGCCCTTGTTTAATATATTTTTAACCGACTTCAAAAAGAAGGAGGAGGTTCTCAATTCGTCTGTATGTATAATATATTTTTTTATGTATTTTGTAATTATAGACTGATTTAATTTTTTTTTTTTATAGAGTTCACTTCTGAGGTGGTCCCATTTTCACCAGGTCAGGATCTGATGATGGGATCCAGGAGAAATCGAGGGAACTCTTTAAATTTTACAATGTTTTTCATATACTTTTTAAAGCTATTCAGATATTTGCGTCTGGTAGTCATCATTTACGTTGCTGAGCTGATGATGGAAGGTACAACTCCTTAACGGTTAGGCGATAATTCTTTCAATATTATAGGACCTTTTAGACCGTTAATTATATCATTTGATGTAATGATGGAAGGTACAACGATAGATTATACTAGGTCAGTGATAAAACATAAGAAACTACAAATTGAGAAATAAAAAATTTATAAGCTTTGCCCAATTAGCATCGACACTAGGTTTGTCTTTTTTTTTATATTTCTCGAAAAGATTATATGTAAGGTATGATAGC
The DNA here is from genome assembly GCA_963555595.1 of Tethea ocularis. Classification (NCBI taxonomy): domain Eukaryota; kingdom Metazoa; phylum Arthropoda; class Insecta; order Lepidoptera; family Drepanidae; genus Tethea; species Tethea ocularis. The sequence continues at coordinate 4,757,786 of OY741971.1, read as the reverse complement.
CTTATTTGAACACTAGGTTACTGAGTAAATTTAGGTAAACGACTGACGCTTACAAAAGCATGTTAATCGTTGCAAAATGCTTAAAAGAAACAAAAGTGCGATTACACAACGATCTATCAGAGGCTGTTATCTCTACCTGTCAAATATATTTCTAACTGTGCCAAAGTACTTGCTTCAAAAGCTGTCTAACCAAAAAGTAAAGTAAAATAACAGTTGGCTTAGTTACGAGTAGCTTTCACTTGAATAGAATCTGAGAATATAAAGGGTTCTTTATTTTTAGTGTCGGAAGTTTTAATTGAGCGTAACAAAATATCATTGAGAAAGAATGAAACCGAAAGAAAAGAACAAAAATATATACTAGTCCATTTTTGCGGAAAATGAATTATCATGTAAAATAATTGTGCCTTGTTTGTTAAAGTACCTTAAAGTTAATTTAAACGCATGCCATCTAGCCAAGGCTCAAAACATCCGGGTATCTATAGAAAGAGGACAAGTAGACATAAAGTGCAGTGCATAAGCAGTGCTGGCTTACATTACGAAAGCTCGCAATGGAGCCGATAATAAATTGTACCTGGCAGTCTTACGTAACCCAGGTAAAAGTTACCGCTCGCTTGCGGCACTATTCTGAACTTCAGCTAAGTAGGCAATCGCCACAATTTAATACAATATAATACGCCAGAGTAGATTTAAACTGAAATAGTTAGAACCAAAATCAATTAAAGTCAATGAATCATCTGGAAAAGTTGAAAAAGTAAATTTAATGCACGTTTGCAATTCGCGGCACGGCCTTCACCTCAAAACCTATTTTGGATTTGAAAGAAACACGTCCAACCAATGTGACTAAACCGAGTGTTGCTTAAAAACTTACAATAATGATAGAACCCATTTATTCGGATTCAATTCGATTGTCTTTAAATGTTTACAAAAAGATTGCGTGTCATATCGCTTTTAGACCTATCCTATATACTATTTACGGCCATTTCATGCTTGCATGCATGTTTTGGAAGTTTTATGAAGGTTTTTATTACTAATAGTAGCTTCTATCCGTATTCCATTAAAATACTTTTAAATTTTAAATCACGCGTATTGGTAAAAATGAGAAATAATCTGTTTCATTCACATAAATATGTAAATCCAGATAGACAAGAGTCGAGCAGTCGTCAGTCGATGGTACAAACAATTTGAATATAAAATACGGGCTATTGAACTGATTTCAACATTTACACGATCAAAACAAACAGCTGTAACTTTTAAAATTCAGGGCCTATAAAATTAACAAGTTAATTGAAAAATCTTGTATACATGTATTTATCAATAATTTTATTATTTTAGCCAGCACTGTCAATGAAGATGAACCGGTATTGCTCACAATTGTTTTTGCCTTAGAGGCCGCTCACGTCTTAATGCCCGTTATTCAACAAATCCTATTAGCTGATCCAGAGACAGTTAAGTGGCATCTATAACACACCCGTCGTGGTCAATTTCTTATAGTCCATATCTATCTAATTATTATTTGTCAGAGTCCAATGTTCTTTCTTACATGAGTTTAATTTCAAATCTGACCATGGATTGAATCACCTGAATAATATGTTACATTCAGTGTTGTTATCTCTTAAAAAAATATTTTTGTGTCTCATAACGGTAGCTCTTGTGACTAAACTTAATCAAGATACCATATTGGTACTTTTATTTTGTTTCTTCAGAACCACTTGAGGCTTTCCGACATAATACAGCCTCCACGGTAAAAAAAAGTTTATTATTGTCTTGGCTCAGCTGATTCGGTTGAATGAAAGCGTCCTTTTGTGTCATAAAAGAGAGTTAAGGAGGTATATTTCGCAATTCCGTTCACTAATTTTACCATCCTATTTTACCGTTTACGTGTCCGTATTCTAACATGTAAGTGAACGGGTGTGTTTGCCGAGAGTGAAATTTTACAACCTGACGCAAATTGAGTGTACAAGTAGCGAGTTTACCTTATGTGCGGAGAAAAACATCATATTTAAAAACTTACCCAAATCCTTAATTTCTTTTAACTGCGTATAGACCTGTGTTTTACCACAATCTTACCGTGGTCAATGATGATGTGACCGATGGTGGTAAGCACACAAAGCCTAGAAGAGAACTTGCTCTCGAGTGCAGCTGTCGGAACACACCGAAAGGTGCTTGGCAAAAATTTTTTCAAATTGAGGGTGGTACCACCGTGCTATGGTTTCCTCACGATGTTTTCACCGAAAGCTCAAGCTCATCGAATCCACGACCTTCGTCTCAGCATTCGAAGTCACTACCATCGCCATAAACGAAATTAATTGATTCAAGTATTTTTTGGGTTAGGATAACTTCTGAAGTCTTTGGTAAAATAGATTATAAGTTCGATTGGAAATATCCGTTTGGAGACAATAAAGGGCCGCACCTAACAAAATCCGATGGTATACACATTGAATCCAGTTCAGTTACCGAGCGTGGTTTCGCAGTCAATTTGTCTGCTTTATTGTGTGTGTTGTTCGTGGTTGCTTGCCTTTGCCAGGCTTCAACTGTCATTACTTGGTAAATTTATTAACCATCTCCTTACAACATTGACGGAGTTAGTATCAATTCATTCAATACTTTCAGTATGAATTTAATATTTCATGATAAGTAACTTCATATTTAATACCCATCTAAATTATTCTCAAAATTTTATTCAAAATATAAATTATGCCATTCTATAACAGTGGAACCGTTGTTTTAGTCCTAGTATCGAAGCTCTCATAACAAAGGCTATTAGTGCCACATTACAATTTAATCACCTTTTCGGTCACATGATCATTTAGTGGTGGAAATGTGGTCAAACGCAGACTTATTTATAGTAAAAAACAAATTATTACTGTCAGCATCGATTACTTTGCCGAGGATTTATTTAGAGGACAAAAATTTATTATTTGCTGCCGTCGAAATCTCCGGTGATCTCAATTACAAAATGTAGAGGAGCCTAGGTAGGTATATGGATTTTGTTTCCCCCTACATCAGTAATTGCGTGGATACCAGACGCAATATAAACCCGTAGCGTCGGAGGCGTGGTCGACGTCACGTCGCGTCGGCGCCGTGTCTATGCCACTGGATTGTTCTGGATGTTGGGAACATTCACACACAAATCATTAACTAGTACGAAATGGCAAAAAAACTACATTTCCTAGTTCCATTGCAATTTTAATAATCAAATTAAACCTATATTTAAGTTTTTATTGCGATCTTTTGCTCGACTTTTTTTGTATTTGATAACTGTCTGTCACCTGTTGTATCTACCTGTATCTGTATTATAATTCCTTATCTCTCGTAGCTCTTCTGATATGATTTCATTTAAACACCATTGGATAACATTTGATACCACGACATTGTATTGAGCCTTTCATCTTTCAATATCACCCTTGAAGATTTACATTGCAATAAAATCAATACAAAACATAGTGGCTAGGAGTCATAGCCGAAGTACGAAACGATTTTGATAGTTCTAAAATATTGCCATACTCAAAGTTTAGAAAATAATTCATGGTCAGCTTTCGTTGGTCAGACTCTAGTAGCAAATAATTTTAACATTTCATTGAATTGTTTATGGATTTCATGTTTGATAAATAAATTTCTCATGCTGCTTATTCCGCTTCGTTTTCTTAATGAATTTATGCACTTCTCCAACATGAGCGCGAGCGTGATCTTCAGCAAGAATTCCTCGGATCCGATCTCGACTCTCGAACGCATGTTTCGCACCTTGATCTAAATACTTGCGACATTATCTAGTCTCGTCGTAATATTGTGCGTCCGATACTGCATCGACAGTCTCAACTCGCGAGCTCCCACCTTGGTGATCTTTAAACCGAGTTAACATTTCATAAGCAAACAACGTTTCATCATCATTATCTTTAATTAAACAACTTGTTTATTTGCTTCTAACGCAAGGAGAGACATATAAAAGATCACTTATATTTGCTTTATGTAGAAAAGATGTTAAATTTGTAGGCCCTATATCATATTAAACAAGTTTGTGTTTTTCCATTTATTCCCTTTTTATAACCACCTCTCGGGGGAAATAACCTCGGTCACTCCCCTTTCACATCACTGCCACCATTTGATCGAAATTTTAATATATGATTGAATAAAAGTTAATCCCTAGTTCTCTTCGTCACGGGATCATGAGTGAACGGCTGGACCGATTTTGCTAATTCTCTTTTGTTGTGTTTATTATTGTCAGGAGAACATTCTTATGTAAAAAAAAAAAAAATTAATGATGAAACATGGTCTAATGTTGCATGTTCAATCACATTAATGATTTAATATTAATTTCTGACTTGCTTATAGTGTATCCAAGTTAAACATAGGTACCTAACTGTTGATTTCATTAAATGGAGGTTGCATCAAGTATACTCTACTTTTTGTTTATTATTCTTACATTTTGCTCTACTTTTGAAAGTAGAATCAACTTTATCTTTTCGTTAATAATGTTTGAGTAAAAAGAAACAATGAGATGTTATTTGTGTGATGTGATGGTTAGTAAAAGTAACTCTGTGAACACACAATAGTGGGTGTTCTGTATAGTGGGAACATCCATGTAAGTACCTTTTACTTACCCATTGTTTTTGAAGTCATCTTGCTAAAAATCATGTTTTCATCCGTAAATCGTCAATCATTATAGTTTGTTAGTGATCAAGTTATTTTCTGCTAATTTGATAACTTTACAAATTGTTTTTGAATATTTCGAATGCTTAGCAGACTTCCTATCTTTGTACGAAGCGATAAATTACTTATCATTGATCATGATGAGTAACGGTATTTGAGCGATTCATTATTTTTCGCAACTTAAATAGTTGTTGCAACCATAATTGTTTCTCAATAATGAAAGATTTCTATGTATTTCACGTTGTATCAAAAGGTGTGCCGGCAATATTTAGTTACGCAAGGTGATCACGTGATCTGTTAGTGGTTATGCCGAGGCAAGTATGTATGTATGTATCGACGGAACTATCGGGCGTTGAGTAACCAATGCTGGAAAGAGCTTCGTTACATAGTGGTTTCGATACAGCCTCGCGACGTAAGGCCGTGGTTGCAGTCACGTCGGCGGTGAGAGGTGCCCCTCCTCTGGCGGAAGGTCGCGTCGCGAGCGATCGTCGAGGAGAACGGCACCAGAATGAATCCTTGCAAAGTACCACCTGACAACCGCAACGCAACGGTCGCAATATCAACAATGCAACTTGAATAAATTTACTCTAAATAATCCACACAACAATAGATTATTAATGTACTGTTGAATTCTCATTTTTGGTACTAATTCTATCTACAGTTCGACATATTCATCCTTCGTTATCGGTAGGAAGTCACGATAACAAATTACACGTTCAAGTGTTCCGAGTAATCTAATCATTTACAACGTGCAAAATAATTAGCATACCTAGTTCATTCACCGAAATAGAAACTTAACGTACCTACCTATAAAGTAAAATTTGTCGACTGGGCATTTGATTATGACAGCGGCCGCAGTTTTCGCAACCGTATTAGTACCAGGTGGTTTGCTAACAGAAAATTGCATTGCTTGTAATTACTCGATTCGGTAGTGTAGGTAGGTAGATTATCCGTGGTTCGTTTAGTTCGCTAAAATCGTAATCGATCGACTGCAAGGTATTCTGGTTTGAGCGCGACTTTTTAATAAGTCTCGCATCGGCCAATGAGCGAGCGACTGGCGAACGAAAAAACCCAAGCTAGACGGCCGCGCACACTCTCGTGTTCAATGGCAACAATAAGCGAGACTAAGTAATGTTTTTTTACATATAATTAAATGAATCGGTGTTACCTCACCGCTGCCGACGATTGCGACAAGAGCGGCCGCATCGTCCATTAGAAAGTCGGCGAATATGCAAATAGTATCGTAGAAACCTCACGAATAACTGGCCACTCACTTCGCCTTTAAATGTGTCTGCGATGAAAGTGACTATTACCGTTAGTAAATTGTGTTAGAACAATTTCTTCCGCGAGCGCATTGCCAAATTCCCCATTGAAATCTTTATCAAATCGAATTATTGTATCCTTAGAAAAACTGTTGCTCTTGTTGTAACATCATAATGGAAAACATCATGTTTAAACAGAACAGTGTTTATCAACATGTCGTCGACTACTTGAACGTTTACATTGCTTTGTTTATTTATAAATATCCCTATAACTTCTCACGACTCTTATTTTATATCGAAACTATGGCATATTTAACTTAACAATTATCGCGATTTCCTTTTGCCTGTTGCGTTTGGTTTCATAATCTTTTGATATTAATTTGTAATGATTCAACAGCTGGTTTATGTTTATTTTTTAACTAGATACCTATATAGTATAGTAAATTATATAATGATTCTTATTTAGGTACCTATCAAATCCAAAAGTACTAAAAGCAAAATACTAAAAATGGCTTCATTAAACATATTTATTTCGTAAATTGTAGCTTCAATATTCAGAGGAATAATTATGTGGAAATGAACATAAATTTAAAACTGAAAATTTCACGGAAATCAAAGGATAATGCAAAAGTGATATCTTTTGCTCGTGTGACATCTTTTAAAACATTTGCTGATGATTTCTATAACATTTTCAATGTCTTATCTTTTTGTTATTCCCGCAAACACCATTCCCATAGCCATACGAAGTGGTATTGAGCTGTAAATTGCGAAAAACGTATGTTAAGTCAATAAATTTGAATAGGACGGTACATTTTTCAACTAATAAATGAGGTGCCTGGAGAAAGATTGATGTTATCAGTTACTTTGTAATAGTTAATTGTTCTCATAATGCTTATTTAATTACATAACTGTGATTTATGAGTGCGATGGTGATGAAATACTTAAATTTAAATAAAAGCTATCTAAGGAGAGTTTATTATCGTTTCAAAGTGCTGAGTGAATTATGTTGCACCGTTAGACTACTACGCAAACCTAATTCTTTTGTCCCTTAAAGTATCAATTATCTTTGTCATTATAAAACAACAAGCCGGTAAGCAATTAACATGATGGCGATCACAACCCGGTCGCGTGGATTTCCCGCTACGATTCGTTCGTGTTGAAGTGAACCATTTATTATCGTTCGCTGCTGACGTATTCTGGTATCGGACCGTTGCCATAATGTATTCACAGCTCGCTATATTTAAAGTTGAATTTACATCGCTCAACTCGTGCCACCTCCGCGATGTTACGTCAATAAGATACAACACGTTAACTCGAGGCTGGGGCGCACGACCGCTCGTTTTGCGTCCGGGTCTGTCCCGTAGAATCGATTATGCTCGTATCATAATATACACTGAACGGTTCTTAGAATTGAAACGGAACTCATTAAGATCTACTTATTTGTCAGGCGCGTGCGTATTGGTCCAATCCAGTGTCGAGTTAACAACCTGAGCCTACGATTTAGATATGTTGCTGGTGTTATATCTCTCGGTCGAGTGAGCCGAACGGACCGGTTGCGAGACGGCCTCTCACTTCGCAACTCCGTGTACCGCTTGCCGCTTGCTGTGAAATTGGGTAACCAACAAAAGCCACAGTCACTGCGCACGAGCAGTATACAATAAAGAAAACCCAACCACAAACGCTAGAACTAAATTAATCCAGCTGAAAACACTCGTTTACGCGTTCCAAATGACGTAACAAAGATTCATCGACGCAGCTTGTTGAGAGTTTGATAAAGCAGCTATATAAATTAATTGACTAGGTGGCATTCGAATAATGCCTTGAAAAACGGATTTCCTCGTACCTATTCATTTTCCGGCCTGACCGAGACGCATAGACCGACCTTCGCTAGACAAACAATAAAACTAACGACCTTGACATACAACAATATGCAGATGCATCAACCTAATTAACGATAAATATATATCTAATCATGGATGTTATTGTATTAATGACAATCGCAAACAAAAATCGGTCAACAAAAGCAGCAAACCAAACAATAGAAGGAACCATTGCAGAACAGATGATGCGGGCGAGACGGCTGTTCACCGAATGCCGAAGTGTTCCATCGCGAGCGCTCTTTATATTGGTTGGTTGTACTGCAGAGAAAGCCGCGCCCCGCGCTCCCCCGCAGCATACTCAGTTCGTAGCGGGTTTTTTCCTCATTAGCTCCATAATTCCATATCATGCTCTGTGCCTTTACCTTGTGTTTATCAGTCTAGAGTCGCGTGATGGACGCCTCAACTTATGTTTTATTGACTTAATGATTCTATTTTATGAATATTTTTGCTTGTGTCGCAGTTTTTTTTAAACCAGCACAATCTTTCTGTCTGTCTATTGTAACCCTTCATTCAATACTGACGATTTTTTTTTTACCTTGAACTTCTATCTTATTATCTTAACAAACACGCAGATGTTTCCATCAAAATTTACTTTACGTTGGCATAGTTTACTCAGGTGATCTAATATTTTTCTGAAGAACTCGTCCTTTCATAGAAAAATTAAGACGGATCGCGTAACGAGTGATATGAGTATCAGTTAACACGTTAGCGGTGGGACTTATCGGGTTATTGCTCCATCGGTCTCCGCTTCGCGGCGCACTCTTTAATAGGTTAATTGCCTGGCATTGTGGTGCTGGCACACATCGTCAGCCGCGACCTTAGCGCCCGCGGCCACACATGTAGGTGTGCGTGTCACCAAATGAGGCACTCCTGGGCACTTGGTTTTATTGTTTTCCCAAGATCTAACTACTTCATTTATGAAGATTCCATCATCGACTATTTATCGTTTTCAACTTAAGTTGATTAAGACAGTTCAGCTAGAACTGACATGAATATCTACGAACAAGTCACACATCACATGAAGAGGAAGTAACAAAATATTTATATGAATAAAACTGGTTCATTTTCTTTTTTCTGGCACTCCTACCTGCGAAGCGAAGCATGAAGTACTCGCAATGACCTCAATAAACTAATTCTGAACGGAACCGTACGCGTTTTGACAATTCGAAAATTGTGTATTTTGGAACGTAGCGTTGGTTATACTAAATGAAAACACAAATGTTCTAGTGCACTAATTTAAAAAAAAAAACATTCGTACTAGTACTAGATAGTGAAACGGTACGATGCGCTCAGTAGTTGTGCAGTTGCCATTCCAGGCGATGAAAGTCATTACTCACGTCTTAAGTTATAAAGGTATATGTACGTACGTACATAATTGCAATTGCATTAAGCCTTGCTGCCCAGGATAGCCTTATTTGGACCTAGAACAAGAACTGTCGTTGATTTCTCGTGGGAGTATTTTGCTGTTTTGTCAACAACATTCAGTTGCGCGACAGGTGGACCATCGCAATATACCTATGTACGTTATTCAGAGGTACTTTATTATTTAATTTGGCAATGCCAATCTGAATAGTACACAATTTCGCTATGACATGTACTTACATGTGATTCATGCAAAGATCTCGTGCCAGTTTGCCCACATCAAAACTTCTAACATCTTACACACGCGACTAAGCGGATTCCTTATAAATTATTCACATGCTACATTTGACGAAACTGTCAAACATTGTAGCTTTGTTTCTTTTTTTTTCTCTCAACTAGATAGTACTCTGTATCTGTATTCTTTTATCTAAAAGGAACGCTTTTGTTATTTGTCACTCACTATTTCTTACGTCACCGCTCACGTTTAACTATTCATTGGTTCTCAGCGGATACTATTTTAGTTTCACAAAAAAGAAAACATTATATGCATGTTCGCTTCAACGTTCGAGAGATATTACCCAAGGGCATGTTTAACATTGAAAGTAAAATTAATGTTTTAGTAACTCTTGTTAATATTCTTTTCGAATTCTTGAACTTATCTACGACACTAGAATAAAATTTACAGTGATCATTTTATTAAATTTTGTTTTTGACTTTATTATATTACTTAATGTCCTCATAAAGAAGTCACAGTGGAACGTAATGATAATGTTATTTATCCAGATATCAAATTAGAAAGCATTTATAAACTTATAAAATAAAGTACCTGTAAATTACTGTGAAATACGCTGTTCTAAGTGATAATTTCTTCTGATTCCAGAAAATCTCCATTCCGGCTCCTTCCAGTGGCAATGGCCCAACGAGTGAGGCTACGTTTCACTTCAGCATCAATAGTAATGCAGAAATGGAGGGTCCACAGGTGAGAGATAATTCTGAAATTGAAATGATTAGTTCTTACATGCCCAAACTCTAACTAAATAATTTGATGTGAAGATATTCAGGAGCTTAAAATCCAACCGTCCCAGTAGCAATTAATGCATGCTAGATATTTTTGAAATAATAAAGGTTCGTATTCTATTTGAACACAAATCTCTGCTCACCTTGATTAAACCGGTGCTTTACGTCATGCGGGCATTATCAAACAACCACTATCGATGGTCGACATCGACATGTTACTTGATATTTATTTGTTTGAGATTCATTTAACATGAACATTTAAAATGTAATCTAGCTTACCTACCGCAAAGTAAAGGACGAGTACAGTAGGACATTAAGTTACCTTATGGTGCATTTGTCATACATAATGCTGATTAAATATTGACAGAGTAACTATATTATTGCTTTATTGAAGAAGCAGGAGTGAAGTATTTAATCGCAGGTCGTCGTCACATTGTAGATGAACTCATGTAAAGAAAATTGTAAACATTGATTAAATATATATCAAGGTTAAATCACGTTCGATAATTTAATAATATGAAATACAATGAGCAGGTGATATTTTTCATTTTGAGAGACAAATTAATTACCACCCTTCAATCAGTCACATTCAAGTGTCATCTATTTAGACGTAACTGTCGACCTCGAAAATTTTTTGGCAAGTCCAAATTGGAACATGAGGTAAAATGTTAAATCAACTCAAATTAGCCTATGTTAGTAGAAGACAATCAATAATATATTTTTTTATGTTTGCCGTTGGCTAAATGCTGTTTGCTATAATTTATTAAGGCTATGATTTAAAGCTGCAGTTATTAATGTAGTTTTGTTACGTTAAAAAATGCATGTTTATTAACAATTCCAGCAGTTAAAACTTTGCATTAAAGTAAACAAAAATGAGTCATAAAAAATAATGAACTGAATAATCAGAAAATAGATATCTGTGAAAATCTTTACATTATGGGTGCATAAAATACGGATAATGTTTAATAATTACCACTAATTTACAAACCGCCGAAAAATAAATTACTGCCCATTATTTTTTTCAACTGATCATGTTAACCTTAATGCATAACTGTTTTAAAAATATTTCCCATTTATTAATTGGTAATAAAATCATAGTCATGATTAATATACTTTTAGTATCAGTCTATTTTTTATATCAATTAATCACACAAGTACCTATTACATTAAACAACAAAGATTGTTTTAATCCTCAATAACCTTCATATTTTGAATCCATGAAAGTTAAGGCACTTATCAAAATATTATTTATTAAATTAATTGTATACATACTTAGATTTGCTTATTTAGATGATATAGTTGTTATTCCGAATAGTGTTCAAAGTCATACACAGTGTTCTGATAAATTTTGACGGTGTTTGAAAAATCTGATCAATATTTTGAGACTGCAAAAAAATTCCATTAAAAGTACCATTCATAATTACCTAGCAAAAGTTGCCATTAAGTAATTGTTCTCTATAAGTTAAACTAACATAAAGTCTTCTTGATAAATTCAATTATTTGCAACTAATTCAACAGGTATATTTATGCTTTATTTATTACGCTAGGTCTCTTTATTATTTGATAGGTTATTCCAATCATCTGCACAATGTTACAGATTCAACACGTCGTGTGACTTTCACGCAACATTAACTTGGATTTAAAAACACACTCACACGGCTTTATCGTGGCGACGATTTGAGCAATTTTTCTTTGCACAATTATTTACATACTTACGAGTGACTAATGGATTCATATGTTTTGTTACTATGGTAAAAGTAAATAAAATTAAATATTTAATAAAAAAGAGCACACCGACTGTAGCACAGTATAAAATCAAGTTATGTGTAAAAGATGCTATGAAATTGAACCTCATCACTCCTATAACTTAAATCTCTATAGGGATTCAACTACATTTAACTATTATGACTCATAAGATGCGAAATTAATAAAATATATGTATATATGTTAACGGGAAAGAATCTAATCCGTCATTGTATACATTTCCTAGGAAATCCATACATTTCCTAAATATCTATCGGAGTATTACATTCGGGATATTTGTGAGGATAGCGGTATTTAGGGGGTTGTAAGTGAAATTTATTTTTGTGCGAATACTTTCAAATTTATGCAAAATAAAAAAAATAACCCCAACCTATTTGTTTCAATAGAATTTATATATTTCCTAGTATCATTATTAAAATAAAATGTCCTAGGAGAAATACATAGGAAACAATTCCTATGTTTCATACATTTCCGGTGACATATACACCGAGTCCTAGTTGTTATTATTTCTTATTCCTAGCCATTATTATTTTGCCTATACTCTAGTCAGCTGATCGACCTTTACAATTTGGTCAGCTGATGACTATCGATTATTAATGTAGAATATTAATATGTATTCTCCATGGCTCCGCTCCCCCTTGTAGTAGGTAATGCGCGCATGCTTGGGTTTGTGGGTCGCGATACGGTTGCAGGCGATAATAAGTTGGGTTGGCCGACAAATTCGTTAGAATAAACTTCTGTATGAGTACTTCGTATGAATGACTTGAATTAGAATGAAGCATTCGCTATCCTTTTTGGTACAAAAAAACTTTTTGTTGTAGACGCGTTACAATAACTTTTTATTTAACATTGATTGAACTATGGTAACTGATTATAGAATGACTCAAAATAGCTGCAATGATCACGACTAAATTGCTTACCTATTCAGCTAAGACTTCCGCGCGAACCTTTTATGGAATACTGTTTTTCTTTATTGCGATCTGCATTAGCAAAAAAACGGAAAATATTGTACGTGGACGCGGAATGCGGTGGGATGGCGGCGGCGCGTACTAAGAACGTTACTCAATAGCCGTTAGAAAGTGCGATTTCAGTCGTGCAGCGTTCGTGTTGCATTATAAATACAACAAAGAGCAGACGAACAACAACTTTTAATCGACAGCATGAAAATAATTATTTAAAAAAGAAATGACAAAACCAACGATTTGGAACTCTTGGTACTACAATTGAATGATTTTACTGTGATATTGATGCTGAAATAATTGCATCAATCTTTAGAAAATCTTTAGTCTCTTGTCTCTTTATGAAATAAACAACACGAAGTTGGTACCTATAGTAATCGTCTCTAGAAGAGTTTTGCAAAAGACCTAGTAAACTACATACCTGAATCGTTGTATTGGAATAAAGATTACAGAATGAACGCATCTATTCACCGGTTCTATAAATGACAAGCGCGTAGGCGTTACTAATTTCACCCTCCCACGAACCGCGTTCAATAAAGCTGGGCTTTGGGGAAGCTTTTATAGTAAAACGATATTTTATTTTTATGTAACATTGCAGTTCAGATTAAATTGTTCCGCCTCGACAACATAATGGCACCGAATATAAATCAAAACGCACAATTTGAATGTTCGCCAATCCTACTATATTATTATAAATGCAAAAGTTTGTGTGTTTGTGTATGTTTGTTAACTCAGCTCCGAAGTGGTATGAATCCATGTTTTTTATCCTCAAAAATAATCACCCCTCTGTAAGCTATTATACCTAGGCAGAGGTTTAATTTTTCCAATGAATCGTCGCCGTCTTTCAGATACGATACCAATAATTCCTCGTTTAACAAAGCCATGCGTTGTTTCCAGGGTTCGTTCGAGTGCGTCAGGGGTGGTGGCGTCAAGCGTCTGGAGTCGTGCGGGCCGCTGCCGCGTAGGATGCGCGTGCAGGCCAACGACGACTCGTACGAGGCTACCAGGGACCGTATGGCAAAGACCGTGGCCGCGGAGCAGAGTAAATGGTCAGTTTATAACTTTACTGCCCGTTATTGTAATTCTTTACTCAAGCACATATCCATCCCAATATCTGTAATTAATATTTTTGAGAGCCTTTCTATTGTCGGTTTTGAATTACAGAATGGTTCCAAAAGAACTGCGTCATACCCAAAAACTGGCTAACCTAGGGTTTATAGAGTGATTTGTCAATCATCCAGTGGAATACGTAGAGTATTTCAAAATTTATAACGATGATGATGAATATTTTCCTTCAAATAAGCCAAGTTTCCGCAAATGTTGATATTGCTAAACCTAGCTGTTATAAGTCAGTATATAAGTGTTACGAAAACGATATCATAATACTGCATGATTATAAAGTAAATATGTAACTGGTGGTACAGGAAATCGAAGAGTATATATATTAACACTACACATCTTCCCGTGAGTTACAGTCGCACATCTGAATATTTTTCTCAGAAACATATCAGGCTTGAAATAAAAGTTATATTTTGGGATTTCCAGAAATGTAATACTGAAGTAGGTACTTCAGCTGCTCAATTTATTTTGAAATACTTACCTGTATAATGAAGTCAGATTATATTTTATGTTTTCCTTAAAGGTACCTATTGCACTTATGTAGGTTTTATGTTAGACTTAACGGAACAACATTGGAAACGCAAACAGGAAAATCATTGCCTTCCTGGATATATTCACGTCTATTAAACTACCGTCACGTCACGATTCACGATCATGTCTTGATTTACAATATTAACGTTAATAAATATTTTATTGGGATTATACCGAGTAGTGACATTAACATTGAATGCCATGATGAATTCGTGGGTTTGAATCCTATTATGAACACAAACTTTAAAGAAGCCATAACTCAGTTGTACGTAACTTCTTAGTACCTGAGTGGCTGCATGTGAAAACATTGAAAACCTATCCTCAAGCACCACCCGCCTTCTTTGTTTTGTAAATGTCACTTAATGTCCATATGCTATGGTGGCATTTACTATCAGGTGGCCCTTCTACCAGCTTGTCATACCATCCTTCTTATATATAAAGGGAACTGTAACCTATAACAATGAAACTCTTTTTCAGCACCCGCGTGATCAAACCTAACCAGACGGATATAGGGCGACGCGTCAAAGTGCGGTCGTCTCATCATCTGTACTCAAACACCGCTGCGGCGCAGCTGGCGGAACGTACCGAGCGTGCTGAGCGGCCGGAACGCGTGGAGCGTATCGAACGTCCCGAGCGCGTCGAACGTCCCGAGCGCCTCGATCGTCCCGAGCGTCAAGAGCGCGTCGAACGTCCCGAGCGCCTCGACCGTCCCGAGCGTCAAGAGCGCGTCGAACGTCCAGAGCGCGTCGAACGTCCCGAACGCGTTGATCGTCCAGAGTGTGTCGTGCGTCCGGAGCGCGTCGAGCGTCCGGAACGAGCCGAACGTCCGGAGCGGCCCGAACGTCCAGAACGGCCCGAACGAGCCGATCGCCTCGAGCGAGTAGCGCCCACGCCCCGGCCGCAGCCGCCGCTGGCCGTCGTCCCGCCGCACCAGCCGCACCCGCAGCACCCGCCGCACCACCAACACCAGCAGCCGCACCCGCACCAAGCGCAGCGGCCTCCCCCCAATCCGGATCTCGCTAGGCGGTCCTTGACGTAAGTATATTCATGTATTACATTCACATTACGATATACACTCCGAAAAGTATATCTTATATTAATTTGCTGTTGTGTGACTGCGGCAATATCCTGACATCGTATAGGGAAGAAGTATCTATATCTATAAGAAATATAATGTTTCTATGCTAAAGTGGATTAAGATTTTTTTGTGGTTTTCTCTTTACTTACGGTGAATATAAAAATATCTAAATGCCAATTTAATACAATAAAGAGAGCTGACCTAATCGAAAGAACATTAAACCTCAAATTCAAATTAGACTTAACACTTTCTAGACAAAAAATGTTAAGATTATTGCAAATTGACATCAATAGTAACGTCGATGTATTACGTTGTCTTGCATTTTGAGAGATAGGTGATAGGAGAGCCAGCATGACCCCGTTCGAACTATCGATAAGCTATTGCTGATGGAAAATGTAAAGAACTCGACACTGACATTGTATAAACAATATAATCACTAACTGTGCAAGTTTAATGATAACAAATAAAAGTAAGGTACAATATTAATAACAGATGGTTATTCTATGAAACAAATAAACTCCAAGATGTCACCTGCGTGCCCTTTTGATATTGAAAATACCGTAATCGGTTGTTGACCTTTTTGTGTAGCTGTTAAAATAAAAGTGTAGGTATATAGGTTTATTTACATTCATTGAACGAATGTTACTAAAGCAATGATGTATGAATGTGAGGGTATAAATTGGTAGAGTAGATTTTATTTGAAGCACTTCTGTAGCGGATCCCTTTGCCTAAATTAAAGTACCTAACTTCATTTGTAAATACAGCAGAGCTCGTGCTATGGTAACTATAATGCTATATATTTTACTATTCAAATACTCATACATGATGTCTACTTTGATATGACGTCTTTTCGAAACCTACCTTCATCCTCTTCCTGCCTCAACCTTCTTTAAAATCATGAAAATAAATTCGAACTTCATACAAATGCTCCAACTTGTACGTTAGAGTTGGTCTGGTAGTAAAATTTGTCATCATTAAGAACCCAATATACATTTTTGAAAAAAAATACATCTAGTACTTATAGATATATGCATAGAATATGATGATAAAATTATTCAGAGTAAAGATAAAGCACAGTTTCGAATTGTAAGTGATAATATTAGTCTAGAGATAAATTCCTCATCATGCTGATTTGGTTTTAACAAATAAATATAGTCCTGTTTAAATTAATTTACAGTTGGCTGCCAGGTTTCATACAAATTCGTATTTCTGAATACATATTTCACATACGAAATGAAACTGTGTGATAATTTCGTCATATCGTTATCATTTTAAAACCAATATGATAATGTCCAGCAGTTTTTAAAAGGAAGTGCGGTTTTGTATACTTATAACATGTTTTTACACACACAAAATAAAGTAATTATTTCGTAAATCTTTATGTGAGATTTGCTCCAAGTCTCACATAAAGATATAATAAGCAAAAAATGTGACCTTGTTATTTTCTACATAATGAATACAAAAAAAAAATTTGGTTTATTCTTTAAGGTTTTTGAACCAAACATTAATTGCATTTGCATTTTAACGTTGCATATTGACCTTTTTCGGTAAAAAAATGGGTTTTCTAACGTAAACACACACATGACGGTCGTAATGACGCAAATTTCAATAATATACCTATACAATTTTCCTGTAGTTCTCTTTAAACAGTGTTTGCGCGAACTCGCTATGATGATTTGAATTGAAAGTGAGTCACTTTACTGTCCAACACTCAAGGTTATGCAAAAATCATTGTTATTGTTCAATGAAAACAACTCTCAAGGTAATATCGACAAGACGACCGCGATTTAAAGGCAAAAAATTATTGCTTGTTTCGTTTAAACATACATTATCAGATTAACATGCCATAATATCAAATGAATTATGGGTTGTAAATATTATAAATATATTTCGTTTACTTGATAAGAGGCGTACGCACTCACTATTAGCTGTATTATTTTATGCTCTATATAACATTTTATCCTCACTATTACCTTCAATCGGTCAATCGTTATTGTCCTTGTCTAAAATTATCTAACTTTAATATAAAATTGGTATTTAAGCCTCTACTTATGTTTGCTAAACCCCGCCGCGGTTATATATTTTGTCATAATGAATTTAGTTATTATGTAATGTCAATTGACACTTTATTCGCAGTACACATGTGCAAACGTATGATTTATGATAAGGTCGACCTTTACACTGTATGCACATTATAATAATATAGTTTATACAATCGGACTTTCCAAAAGTGTGCTAATACCAGCGTTATAGCAAAACTAAAAGTTCATTTGTTATAAAAATTGATACAAATATTATGTTAGAGATTAACTATTTTTGTCAACATGTTGACATTTAAAGCAACAGGTAGTTGCTTTCCGCCCATACACGATTTCTTACATAATGCTAGTTCTAATTTAAATCTGGCAAATCCTTTTAAATATATTAACATACGCCTATCTCCTTTTACAGAGAAAGACTTATACAGTTATTAGCATTGAAACCTTTCAAGAAACCCGAATTGTACGCGAGGCTGTATAGTGGTAAGTTGATGATGAAATTGTATGGAGTACACCTGCAAGCGTTGTTGACTCTTGTTTAATATGGCGTAACATTACAGAGGGTATGAAAGAAAAGGATCGCAGTGCCGTAGGAAAAATCCTGCCACAAATTAGTACGCTCAAGGATAACTGTTACCACTTACGTAGACATATATGGAATGACGTCAACGAGGATTGGCCTTTCTATACAGAAGAAGAGAAACGGATGCTCAAGAGGTTTGTCCTTACTAATATTATAAGAGAAAGTGTGTTTGTTGGCATGCCCTTCTTTCACGCAGCAACGGATCGACGTGTTTTTTTTTTCGACAACGCGGGTAAAACCTCCGGGCGGAAGCTTGTATGCTATATTTTAATAACTCAGGACCTATGGGGAAAATCCAAAAGTTAATGTTAAGCAGTGTAAATCCCTAGGCTGACCTATGACTGTACTACAACAATAGCTTGGCTCATTTTTATTTAAAAAAAAACATCTGTCTGCGTACCCAGCAGCGACGGCCTGGTCGGAGGCTTCCTCTTCGTCGACGGTCAGGACCGGACCTCTTGTCCTCACCGTCTCGCCTTCAGTAGCGTGCGGGAACACACGCACTCCTACCCGAGCCCTATTGTAATGTGCGACAGGCTCCCACGAGTCCGCCACCCTTAGGCTCACGTGGGGGGGAAGGAGACTCGCAAAAATCGCGCTCAGGCGGTCTCCTGCGGCGGATAGCTAGGGTAGTGGTATCCTCCCTGTCACGTTCCGCCGCCTCCTTTGCGAGCTCGTCATGCTGGCAAAAGGAACTCTCGCTGTCACCCGAGAGGTCTGTTCCCACTTCGGCACAGAGCTCCTCGAGGTACCCGTCATATTGGTTGCATTCGACGGTCGGCTCCCTCCCGGCTATCCGACAAAGATACGTCCCGAAAAAACCGTGCCTCGAGAGGATTCAAATTGAAATGACATTGACATGTTTTTTGTCAAGTTGTGCATGAGCAATTTTTTAATAACGAACGTCAAAATGAAATTCATGGTTTTACTATTACTAATGGCTCGTTGCAACCGGAACTTAGTGTTGCAAGCGTCTACCATCAAGCGGGCCATATGCTTGTTTGCTACCTTAGCAGTATAAAAGAAAGTATTAAAAAGTTGTATACGTGAATAACAAAATGTGCATTACAGGCGGAAACCTCAAAATCTAACACCGCCGCTGAGCAGTGACTCTGCGAACTCCCTGTCGCCGCGCGCGTCGCCCGGCAAGCGCGGGGGTGGGGTGGGAGTGGGGGGCGGGGGCGCGGGGTCGACGACCTCCGGGGGCGATGACCCCCCCGCGGCCAAGAAGCAGCGCATCTCGCACTACCGCCGGCCGTCGCCGCCCTCCTCGGGGTACGCCACCACCTCCTCCGGCGAGCGACACGCCTCCGACAACGAGGATGAACGCACCACCGGTCAGTACATAACACATTACACAACACTACTACAGTACTGCTGTAGCCACCTGAAAACAATTCGCTATTAATACAAAAACTCAAGTCAACTGCCTTTTACAAATAAACTAATATCCAGTGTTACTCGGGTTAATGTAAGGATTCTAACCATACACAAATCTGTTCAGGCAACTGCCTTTTACAAATAAACTAATATCCAGTGTTACTCGGGTTAATGTAAGGATTCTAACCATACACAAATCTGTTCAGGCAACTGCCTTTTACAAATAAACTAATATCCAGTGTTACTCGGGTTAATGTAAGGATTCTAACCAAACATATAAATCTGTTCAGGCATTTAAAAGTTATGGTGGAACAAAGAAACTCACATTCATACATGAACCCTGAAAACAACTGTCTTCTTTGGGCAGTCACGTAATAACAACATAACACACACATTGTTGTTTTATGACATTATTATTGTTTACACCATATAAAAGTAAAATAAAGTTACAAAGAGACATAAAAATAATAATACTATTGCCACCGCCAGAAAACCACAATGTAGTATTGTGGTACGATACAACCAGATAATAACTTAATTACTACTGCTACCACCAGAAACACCAATTATCTCTGTGTTCTATAATTATTTAGATAACTATGTTGGCCTTAGGTGAAACTGCGAGTAAATTTAAGTGAATGGGGGTTATTCACCCAACACTATTAGAAGCCTCTAACTTGTTCTTATTACACGCAAACAACATAAGGCCTACAACAACATCTATGTAAACAGCATAAGGTTTTCATACACAAATTCCTACATATTACCACCTAAACTTGAACACTTACTAACATAAAAATATTACATACCTCTACAATATGTTCGTGTTGAGCGTGTGTGCAAAGGCATATAGCATTTGTATCTTCTAGCGTCGCGTTCCTCTAGCAAGTGGTAAAGGAACAGTAAAGACCACAACCTCTAGAATAGAAAATAATTTATCACAAATTATAGATATTCTATTGGTTGTAAGATTGACAACAGGGCAGGCAGATGATGATGGTTGTAAGAGAGTAATTGACTGTTCGATTTGGTGGATGACCCTTAGCGTAGAAGATTCTTTATTACAGCGATTGAATGACGTTTAATAGATTGGCTGTCTATTAAACGTCATTCAATCGCTGCAGGCACTGCATCTAATGCCATCATAGTCAAGAAGTGAAGTGAAGTAGATTACACTACCACCAAAAATATTAAAAATAAAATTGTTGACTTATGTGTTACAAGCTGCTACACAGATTTCAACTACTGCAGTTGTCATCATTTTAAATGTTCTGAATAAACCAATAAATAAAATGTGCATGTTTTTATTTGCAGTAATCAAAAAGGACAATGGGTACACCCTCAACTTTACCACTGTGAAGGAACTCTGTCCAAGTCCTGTGAAGGTGAACGGTTTCAAAAGTAGTTCCCCAGCAGAGCAAACTAATATCACAGGTATGTTTTGCAATTTATTTGTATTATTATAATTACATGAATATATTACTTGCCAAGCCAGACACATGTTCGCCGGTTATCAGATTAAAATGCCAGTTATATCCAAATGCATAGTGTTAAATATGTTTTAGAAATTTATACAATTATAAATGTAAAATATTCAGCATTATAATTTCTTTTTTTTTTAATAAATAATCGTAAATACTTAAAAAAATATTGAACTAAGTATTATATGTATTTTTGTCTAAAAATTGTTTTTCTTTTTTCCAGAAAAAGACATCACAAATACGGAACCCTTAGAAAATGTTACAGAATTAGTGTCTGTGCCTGATGAGAATATGACTGATTTGGAAGAGATTGAAAGGTAAAAAATTATTTACACAGTTGTATTGTTTAAATACTAAAATGTGTTTTAAGACGCGCCAAGGTTACGAGGTATTTGGTAGTCAAAATGTATTTCAAGTTATGTTATGCAAAATGGACCAGATTAAAAGCTTGAATATTAAATTAAAATACATTACTAGTAACCAGCATCACATTTAAGTTACTGTTTTTTATCATTTTGTTGGCTCTAAATATGCTTGATAAATTTCGTTGGACGTGCCAGTTAAACGAAGCCCAACTAATGTAAATCGTTGTTTATAAGTACAGATAATTATATATCAACACTTACATGACAGTGCATATGCAAGTGCCAAAAAAGTCTATGATCAAATTAGTCAGAAAGAGACACTCACTTGTCTAAAAGGGCATATGAGATTGTGACGACTGTAATGTATAAGATTACGATCTCAATAGATTCCATCACCAATGTACTGTAATAAGTCGTTGTGTCATCGTGAATAAACCTGCATGATTAATCTCAAACATGTGAAAGTCAGTCCGAGGAACCTTGGAGTAAAACTGAGATCGAAACTTTTTTGGCATACAACAATACAAAATTCTCTGTTATATACATTAATTGATTTCTAACAAACACTAAAAGTGATATGATGTTTTCAGACAATATCCGTCTATAACAAGCTCTAACATGCGGCGGGCGTATAAAAATGAGTTCGCGGAACTTTACACGGAGTATCGGTCTCTTTACGCGCGCGTGGCGCAAGTTGCAGCTCTATTTACTCGTCTTGAGCTGGAGTTGAAGCGTGCCCAGCCTATGTCACCTCATCACCAGGTAAATATTTATTCCTAACGTAAAACTAATCTACGCCACGTGGTTACACCCTCGTTCCGGAGGGATCTGATGTTTTCCCGGAACAATAAGTATTCTATTATGTTATTCCAGGTTATGATCCATCTATGTGCCAGTTTCAACAATAACCGTTTAGACATTGATGAGTGATTTAATCACATAAACATCCAAACTTTCACATCTACAATATTATAAATGCAAATGTTTGTTGGTCTGTCTGTCTGTTTTTTTGTTTCACGAATAAACCGCTGAACCAATCACGATGAAACGTCGCCTATGTTATGGAGAAGGACATAGGCTACTTTTTATTCTGGGAACGCGGTTGAAACCGCGGGGAACCGTTAGCTAGTTGGCTTGTTTTTTAATATTTGTTGATCATCATTAATGGTTTATTCAATATCTACAATTTCTAAACAAACAATTAAGTTATCAAGAAGGCGTGATTTATTCTTCAATTACGGTGAACTTAACATACATACAAATTTCGCTTTTAAAATACAATAAAACAAATTATTTAAATAACAACAGCTGTTAATTCTAAGTAAACAGTAAAAAGCTTAGTTTCCTAAAGTAAAGCCCTGTCCACAGAGCATAGAACATCGTATAGTGGAAGAGTACAGGCGTGTTAGTAGCGACGCGGCCTATCAACAGGAGAAAAGACGCGTCAATTACCTTCACCGCAAACTCACCCACATCAAGCGTATGGTCTATCAATATGATCAGCTGGTGAGTTCACTGAACCTTATTACCAACAACATAGATGCGGATTTAGTTCATAACGTTTCTCTCTCGTTTCAAGTCTGTAACGCATATAAAGGACTATGGGGACCTGCCAGTAAGTTAAAGATTTTATAGTCAAGTGTATACAATATTGATCTTTATAGAAATGTGTTAAAGTTTATTGTATGTTTGCACTTGACTATTGTAGTTGTTTGGATAAATTTGTAGAACACCGTAGATAGAAATATTGTCAAGCACGATTTATGAAGTGTATGTATTTTTGTTATAACAATTCAAATTGTAATTTCCAAAGTAGCATATAATCTCGTAGAACTTCCACAATATATATAATTCACGTTTATTCGTATTTATTAGTGTGTATCTAATCTTCAAATGATTTGGAAAGTCACGTGTGTCAAAGTGCACCTTATCAATTTTACGTCAATTAACAATAATCCTGTCATACATAAGTTATCTACGCATTGATAAGTGGTTCAAAATTAATGATAAATTATGCAACCGCCAAGAAACATAATAATATGCATGTAAATATTTGTTTTTTTTTTCTTATTTTGTACACGGTCTTAAATAGAATTTTAGTTGGGCATCTATAAAACTGTTTATGATTTTAAACATAGTAAAGCATAGACAAATTGTCTATTCCTTTCTTTCAATAATACAATCCTGTCTCATGAATCATCAAAACAAAATTATGTTGTGTGCAACGGCTTTAAGCCTAGTCAGGGATTAACTTTAGCTCATGTAGATGTAATAACTTGTATGTAAGGTAACGTTTTTCTTTTATTCCAGCGCAACTTAAAGCCTGATCGCGTTTCGACCGCAAGTACTACGCAAGCGTACTGACACTCGAGCAAGCCCCCGCCCGCCCGCTGCCTCTAGTACAACTAACACGCCTTCACTGAGCATCGCCACAGGTCGTACTGGACATTTTATATATACAATAACGTTTTTTATACGAGTCAGTGTCTCCCATACAGTGACATAATAAGCTTTATTATAATATTAGGCCTTCGGTCGTACAGTCTTGTTGATGCCGCGCTGACTGTTATTCACTATAAGGACACGTACTTATAGCGATGTACGAACGGTGATCGAATACTGTTATGTGTGATCAGGTTAAAAAGAACGATATTCGATCAACCTTTATCTCCATAACTTTGTTTGGTCATCGTTCATATGATATTAGCTGTTACAAATTGTGTCTCGGAATAGTATGCAATTGAAGTCAATTGGTCGGTCTGCAAATGTGTATTTTTATTTATTGAAAGTTCGTGTTTTAAATGTTTTGACGTAATTTATTTGAGTTCTATTTTATTGGCCGTATTGGATTCGGTTTACTAGGATCGGGAGTTTTAGTCATCATAATATGTTACATAAACAATATCAACGGAAACGTTACGCAAAAGATGATTCACTATAATAAATAGATAAGTTTGTTGACAAATTTTGTGACGTTAAATTCCGACCCGTTATTAAACTTGAAAAATCTAAATTTAAATTCATATCAGTGATTTGCACAGGCGACCTGCCAAATTGGCAAAATGAATCAGTTGTGACTACATGGTTAAGGTAATGTTCTGTATTAGTCATTCACTTGTATATAAGGTAATACAAAATATTATGTTACATAGAGTATGTTAAGTTTCATTGTTCTTCCATTCATTTTAACAGAGCTTCGACCTTAACCATAGCGGGACTAATATAATGATTTACGCGATCATTGATCGTTCGCAAATGACAGATTATGACCCATCCTGAAGATTACATTTGTATTTTTTAATTTATGTTTGATAATGTAACATGCTTTTTCTCGATCTAATACCTGTTTCTTTCAGCTTAAAGTTTGTCATGTCGAAGAATGTCAATTCATTCTCAACATGGATACTGTTACTTCCTTTAATGATAGATTTATTTTAAATGGTAATGATAAGAATGAAGTGGAAAGAAGCAAGCGAGGTCACTATACTTATTGTTCATTGTTCGCGATCGCGATCGCAAACAATACGCCGCCGTCGTCGATCAATAGATAAATGTCTAAAGATCATCCTTTACGAAGACTTTTAGTCCGGTTGATTTTCTATTATGTAAATACAATATATGTATATTAAAAAAATAAATTATGAAGTATATAATAGTCCAATATTAGGTATATGTTCGTCCACATTTAATTCCATTCGAAAAGTATTGCCGTCTAATGTTATTGTTGTCCAAATAGATTTTTGCTTAAAGTATTGATTTTTTTCATTTATTTTTACTATTTCTCTTTTTAACAAGGTCAGTGTGTAAATATTGCAGAATTAAATTGTAAAGTAACAGCTAACAATTATAAGAAGTCAATTTAGACTAATAATTGCCTTTGAGACACAATTATAAATGACCGTTTTTAACTATGGTGTAAACCCAATATCGTCCCTTTCGCTTCTAAACAATCCATCCATATTTTAATGTTGGACGTTCATTTTATTTTATTCGTCTTGCCCAGCTTGCATGTTGTATATAGTAGTATCATAAAAAAGATATATCATGTTCTTGTTAAATTTTGTTATGGGTAGTGTAATATTTCAGTTTAATTTTATTTCAAAATAATATATGGTATATTAATAAAATTCGGCTATGTCGTATAATCGCCATGTATAAAATCTTGTAAACATACGTGAAGGCTTTAAACAAACTCATTGATGTCACAAAATAAACTCTTTAAAGAGATTGACGATTAATTGTTATTAAATATAAACAAGTGGATTAGTTGACGATTGTACGACATAACTAGCGATACATTAAAGTGGTCATAGTATTTACCAAAATGGTGTAATCATTTTTAATTGCCAATCAAAACGTCTTGAAAGTTAGCAACAACCGGCCAGTGTTGAACATCCACTAGAAGTAAGAAATTATTCTGGTCCTCTTTGGAAATACCCTCCAGAACACAATAATTTTTTTAGTAATTTAGTGTACATTCGGGCCAGATGACAGCCTGCAAGAAGTTTTATGAAATCTTCCCTAAAACTAGGTTCAGTTTGAAGCTTATGTTAGTCAAAAGTCCCTGGCCCTAATGTATTATAAGCCGTCTTGCATATTTTGTCCTGAAACTAACGTCCATATTTGAAAATGATTTAGCGTTAAGTGATGCTGATTTTTATTATCTTTGAAATGCCGATTCATTATGTGCAAGTCTAATCACTTCAAATGCAATTTGTAATCGTCACATTATTTATTAAAATGGCACAATTGCACAAACTTCTTAATCTGCATACCGATATGAAAAGATTAATTTCTCCTATTTGTATAATATTTATTTGTTATTGAAACTATATTATAGTGTAAAGTGAACACTGAGTAGGCTTACGGAGATCTTGTTGAAGGATAATGTTACTTCGGTTAATTTTGTCAATTAAATGTGTCAAAAACGGCATTACTATTTCGTTTCTCATTAGAATCGTCAATTGTTTTATGTATATACAGAAGTTTTTTTACTAGTAATGTCGAATTATTTGGTCAATTCAAACGTAAGTGTCCTTTTGTTGCTCATGATGACAGTTTTTGTGGTTTTAATCGCTTTTGTTTTTACTCATTATACCTAATGCTCAATATTATGGTCATGATATTAGATGATTAAATTTCGCTTTGGTTTTTAATTTATTTCTCTTATTTATTTTAAAAGTACTCAATATTTCATTACTAACATTGAACTAAATCGTAACTATCTATCTATCATTGTACCTATATACTTTGGCAAAAATAATTTATAGAATAATTTCACGGTAACCGCGTACACATAGAGAAACTAGACGACCTTCCTATTTAATCGTATCTAGCGCGAGTACAATGTTGTTATATTATATTGACAGATCTTTCAAAAATGTATTTGCGATTGTATGTTTCCTTTCATTCATAGGAAATACATATTTTTTAAAGCAGGCATGTTCTGTGCTGGCAGAATATTCTAAATATTTAAGAATATTAGTAATTTTATTACACAACGTATAGTAAAATAATTCAGTACGCTAGAATATTATGCCAGCTAAGAGCACAAAAAGGTTATGTGCATAAAAAGATCCATAACTTTTAAAATTAATATTTCTCCAGTCTATACACGCAGCTGAGTACAGACTCACCTTACATAAAATAATAATTTTCTAAAAGAAATAAATTTGCCTTAATAGGAGCAAACAGTTAAAAATGTTATTGTTACCATTAGTTTAAGCACTATCGATTGTTTGTACGAATAATTATATAATTAATGAATTATTTGTTTTTTTCATGAGGATATAAATAATTTCTTGTGTTATTGTCGGGAGGTTGTTGATTATTAAAGTGGATACTGTGAGAGATGCATTCCATATGACAAGCCGTTTAATAAGCACTGTTCAATGATGCACCTAGTACGTGGATAGTGTATAAAAAATAACTATATTTTTACAGGCAATGATTAAGGGAAAATAGGTCTAAAATCTGTTCTAACTCTAATATGAAACATTGAAGCTCGTCATGGTGATATAATGTACATAATATGTTGTCCCGTATTAGTATCGATTGAGCATAATTTAGACCGATATTTACAATTATCAGACCACTTAAACATAAGATATCCCTTTCTAAAGTAATACAATATAATATCTAATAATACTGTCACAAAGGGAGTAATAATTAATGTCGATACGTTGCTCGATTGTTACCGATTAAGTTATTAGGATGTTGGACAGATATATATTTGTATTTTGTCATGTTTATACAAAGGAAAATATCTCAATGAAATATCATAGTCCATTGTACAGAGTAGAAGATATTTAGTATCTAGTAACGTCATCTTTTTCTTATCCTAGTTAGTGATATATTAGGAGTACTAATTCCCCAATATGTATCATTCTTTGCGACATGACAAACGCGCCACATTGGTTGTTCTATGTTACGTTTGCCAGCTTTTAATTGTATAAGTATGTACTAAATATCAGTCAGGTTGTGTTAACCCCATATTTTAATCGTAACAATGAATTTGGCCTATTTTTATTTTAAATCAATTATTGTTATCTGGTGGCATTTTTGTCATGAGCAAACTTAACATGTTATATTACTTAACATAGCTGATATTATAGCGGCTTAAGGCGGGCGTTACATACATGATCCTTACCTTACTTTAATTTTAGATGTAGATCTTTGAGTTTGCGTATTCTGATCAAATGTTATTGTAAATTTGCTGTACAGTAATCAGTGGTCGGCCGCCGCCGCGAGTCCGGGCTCTACATCGTGCTCGCAAGACTGTCGATTCACCGAACAATTTGAATATTGTGTCAATGTAAATAGAGTACGAATTAGGACATTTAGACTCGTTAAGAGATATAATCGTAGTGTTTTATTTTTATTATTTGCTTATAAAGAAATGTATATGATGGGGAAAGTATATAAATATATATATAATTATGATAGGAATCGGTATGTGTCGGTGTGAGCCAAGCGCGCGGCGGCGGTGCGGCGGTCAGCGCTCAGTGCGCGATGAAACAATGCTGCGATATTCCTTGTGCCCCTTGAAATATCAGTGCATTATATGAGTCAAGATGTATAGACGATGCGGTAGTGTTATTGTGAATAGATACGTTTATACAAAGCTCGAGTCGGGCCGACGAGAGACCGAGGCTTGCCAGCCGGTTCGAGCGAACGACGACTAGCTATGAATCCTGACATCGGCTCACGTTAATTAGCTTTTAAATATTTCATCAAAATATAAAATACACAAAAAAAAATGGATATAAATTTCTCGACCAAGTACTGGTTGTTTTTAAATTATTAAAATGTAAAAAAAAATTAGTATATAAACAAAGTATATGTACAATTTATGAATTATACTTTTCTTTTCGGCATTTCATGTAACAGTGGAAGGGACCTAGCTTTTTGCTACTCCGAAATCATATTGTGTAAGTTCGCAGCCTGAACGGTCACTCAGGGCGTTCCAGGCGCACACTCGTTGAAGCAACCTTACACAGTGTACTATTCTTATATTATTATATTTTGTGATTTCTTTTGCTCATGTCCTCTTCCATTGCTTTTTTTTGTTTGAACTGTCTAAGTGTATAGTATGATTTTGTTAAGGCAGGGTAATGCAGAAATGTGAAGAGGTACTTTTTAATTTGAATTGATTGAAGAATTGTTTGAATGTTTTAAATTGAGTTGATTTTATCCATTCAATGGAATTTGTATTGTTATGAAAGGAGCCAGAGTTTGTTGTTTTTTTATTAAGTCAATTTGAATTTCGGTTATTGAGGCAGCATATTAGTTGAATAACTGTCAAGTTACCACAGAAACAATAGTCAGTTGTAGGCTCTCTTTGGCGTTGCCCTTATCGTTTGGAAGCTTTATCAGTGTGCTGCACCGCAGCGCGGGCGGGTGTTCCTTAGACGCAACTGGTGCGACTGCGAGACGTCTGCGCGAGCGGTGCCAGAGTATAATAGGTAGTCAGTATTAGATCATGCAATGTACATGAGCTGAAGAGAGGTTGTGAAGAGTATCGTTATATAAAAGGTACCTATTCAAAATCTGGATAAACAGACTAACTTATGTTGAATGACAGATAGTGTTGCTGCAATGTGCATTTATGCCATCTTCACTTTAATTTGAATTATGGGATCAGTGCCAAACTTTCTCCTTCTTGTTTAGCTCAAAACGATGCAATTGTTAGCATGCTTGATGAAACAGCTAAGTAATTGTTTAGTTAGTCTGCCATTTTGTGAATATTTTGTTTTGATAGTAATATGTAAATCTTTTATAATATATTTGTTTACAATAAATAAATGACAACATTATAAATAAATGAAATTGTATTTTCCATTTAAACTGATGAAAAAAAAATATAAAAAGAATAATATGCAATGATGTTTATTGTTTCATTTATATTCCTCAAATGACCGCCGCTGATTTATCATAAAAGTTTTATAACAAAGGATTATTGTTTATTCGTAGTAAAGAAGGTTATAAAAAACCCTGCTAAGTACTAAGTTGCGCACGCACTAAGGACTCGCACATGGAGAGATCCGTATAATCAAAATTATTTTAAAATATTAATATCACAGATTAATATAATGTAGGTACAATCGCCAACGCATCAGGCTATATACCTTTTTGTTGCAAAATAGCTCCTATTACAACCGTATAAGATGCCGCCTTGAATAAAATTGTCGTCGTCCGTACCTACATGTTTTACAATTACCACAAATATACTAAGAACAATCTACATATAAAAAAAACCTCGAGGCGGCCGCTGCTGCTGATCAACGGCAAGGTTCCCAGAAGACTAGCAGCTTTCCTCTTTAGATAGCCAAGCTAATGCGCAAAAAAAATAAGTACATATAATCAATCACTACTACGTGCTAACTAGCTTGCTACTATTCAAGTATTCAGTAATCTGTCTAGTGTCTGTGGTGCTAATCAAAGAGTACATAGAGAGATATATTTAAGTTTTTAAAGAAAAGCTGAAATTTTGTCTGAATCATATTACTCTCAGATTACTAAACTTATATTACTTAGTATTAGTTGTACGCACGCTATGGTATCGGCCATACAATACAAGTCGGTGGAACGCTACAATATCTCAAGTGATTAAAGTATTATAGTCTCTATTTCAATAGCAAAGAGTTTTAATTGTAATGCCAAAAAACGGGTAATTTGACGTTTGTCAAGCGGATACCTATCTGTACAAGTATAGAGTACTATATTCATTAATCTGTGTACGTAGTATTTGGCTTATTATTCCCCTGTACATTATCGAATTTCGCGCTCCAACCGAACGTTCCTCCTTAAAGTACTGTTTTTGATTTCATAATTAGAACTTTACGATATGAGAGTAGATAATAGTAGTTTATGATACTGTTGCATAATAGGGGTTATTAAATACGAGTGTGAGTTTAAGTACCGAGCCATAGGCGAGGTTCTTAATAGTATCACACGAGTTTTTAATACCTAATTATGTGCAGTATCATACAGTACTTTATCTAAACTCATTTAAATAATGTAATTTAAAAAAAAATAAAAATCGATAGTATTTTTCTACCAACGGAACTTTTAAAAAAAAATTGCTATTTTTGTGACATTTTTGGTCAAAATGATATGTGTAGGCGTAGGCAAAAACAATAAAATAAACAGACACAATAATCATATACTTAATCAAATCCGTGTTGCCAACTCCCAAAAATTCTTACCTCTAAAGTTCAAGTAAAAAATTTGTCACATTGTCATCGTCAAATTGAATTGATACTGATTGATTATACTATTGATAGGTCCAAAGTGTACTTTAATAGAAAAAAAGTTATTTTATAGCATTATGCCTAAAGTGGGTCATTAAAGTATGTACTGATTTTGATTTCATAATAAGAACATTACGATATGAGAGTAGATAAAGGATGATTATATTATTATTAAATTACTGATTATACAATAATCTGTTGTTATTAAATACATAATTATACTATCGTTCATACACGATTTGTGATGAAATATTAGAATTTGTCTTCAAAAGCAAACTACAAAAATCGATTCAAAAAGTTACTCGATTCGACTGTAGTATTCGAATACTCGTGCCAGTACTCGAATACCTGTCCGAGTCTTCAGACTCGAATTCTAATTCAATTCTTTTTTTAAATGAATACCAAAATATTCGAATACCAAAAATAGCCGACTCGGCACATCACTAGTATGGTATCGACTATAGAAATCGGTGGATCACTAAAATATCTCAAGTGATTTTAGTCTCTATTACAATCCGTTAGAGTTTTAATTGTAACGAAAAAATCTTAGCTTGACGTTGTGTCGCTTGTAGATCGAGTTCCACAGATCAGGTGCGAATAATAATATATCAAACACAACCTAAAAATCTTGATAACTGTACCTAGTACATTATTTATTCTATGGTAATACTTTAAATTCCCATACAAATACAGTAAGAAGAACAACAGTAAGAAATCCTTAAGGTGGAGGCGTCGGTCGGAGCGCGAAATTCAAATTTTATCACGTTTTTTGCAAATTGCAGCTCAGTTATAGGTCGTAAGTTACCAACATGTTATCTGCGAGAAGAATGGTAGTATATTTACTGATTAATAACAAAATAAATCATCAACATATTCCTCCAAGGTATATTACTGACATAAACGACTATTTCATGAAAATGTTACTAATATACCTTGGAGGAATATGTTGATGATTTCTTTTGTTATTAATCACCGAGGTTCACCCTTAAGGGTGAACCTTTGGTTGGAGCGCGAAATTCAAATTTTATACTCAGATATATAGTCGTATTTTTAATTAGACGAAGTCAACTGACGTTTACTGTGTTGTCAGTTTTTCATGAAATAAAAATAGTGTTGTGAAAAAGTGAATGATTGAAAAAACTCCTGAATGAATGACGGCCGCTGGGGCAGAAGGGATTCTCGTGTGGCGACCACGAACCGGAAGACGCAGCGTGGGCAGGCCCCCCACAAGGTGGACTGACGATCTTGTTAGGGTCGCGGGAAACCGCTGGATGCGGCTAGCGCAAGACCGGCCATCGTGGAGATCCTTGGGGAGGCCTTTGTCCAGCAGTGGACGTCTTTCGGCTGATATGATGATGATGATGAATGAAAATAAAAAACATCGCTTATTACATAATTTGTTTTTATTCATCATCAGATAAAAAATCATCACTATCGCTTTCGGTGACATTAATTATAAATCTATCTGAAACATTGTCGATCATATGGTCGAGACCATTCATTTTGTCTTCTTCTTTAATTATATGAGACACGCAGCTACTCCATTTTTCAGGTGTGATATGTTGAAGTCCTTCTTCAAAAAGTTTTTTTACTTCTGTCATTTTGAAGGTTTTGTTATTTCTTGCAACATATCCTTTAGCCTGCGCCCATATTAACTCAATGGGATTGAGCTCACAGTGGTATGGGGGCAGACGTAAAACAATTATCCCATGCTGCGCTGCCATCTCGTCCACAACATACTTATCACAATGTTCTTGTTTGTGCTGCCGTACAATGTCTATAAGAGTAGCTTTAACCATTGTTGTTTCGAATGAAATATTTTTGCTCGTTAGCCACTCTTGTATTCTAGGTTTAGTCCAAGACATTTTAGGCAGCGATTCTAGTTTCCTGGAGTGGTAGGGGGCATTATCCATCACTACTACGGAATTTGGTTTTA
The DNA here is from genome assembly GCA_963555595.1 of Tethea ocularis. Taxonomy (NCBI): domain Eukaryota; kingdom Metazoa; phylum Arthropoda; class Insecta; order Lepidoptera; family Drepanidae; genus Tethea; species Tethea ocularis. The sequence goes on along the minus strand of OY741971.1, from coordinate 4,724,631 downwards.
GTTTTGGCAAGACCCCCCTAAACCACATCTCAAAGGAATCCGCATTCATCTCTTGATGATAATCTTCTTTATTTTTTTTGGCTTCAAATATTAATAAGCTGTCTTCTACGAATCCTTCTTCCCCGCCTATATGGCCGATAATCAATCGTTTGCCCTTTCCTGAAGGCTGTTTTAAGCCAGTGGTCAAGCCATCTAGGAAGGCCTGGCGGGACGATAACACTGTCTGGTCAATCCATGCCTTCTTCGGTGCATGACCTTCAAGATAGTGAAAAATATCAATTAATTATTGAAAGTACAATTTACTTTAAAGAAAACAGAAAATTGTAATTACCTTCGTTGATCCAGGTTTCATCTTGGTAATAAATATACCTTCCTTCCCTTCGATACTCTTTAATTTTTTGAAGGTATCGCTGGCGCCATAAAATAATGTCCTGTCTATCAATTAAAATGCTTTGTCTTGATTTTGTGACATATTTGAAATTTAAATGTTTCATAACATTTCTTAATGTACTCCAAGAAAAATTTGGTAAGTCTGGGTCTTCATTGACAACCTTAAGAATCTGTACAGAAATAAAAAAAAGTTTTTAAGTAAGGAAGTCTATGCAATCTAATACTTTGGTTTTACAAAGAACATTATGGTGGACACAGAATTTAATGCAGTAGAAGGAATAAAGTTTAAATTACCTTTATAATTGTAGGTGACTCATTTGCATAAAAAAAATTATGTACTTTTCGCCTTATAGCGGCAAAAGTAAAATCGTCTAATTTATCTTTGAAACTGTGTTTCGGTCCACGTTTCTCGGGAGATTTAAATTGTTCATTTTCTTTGTATTCTTTTAACACACTGTAAACTGAGGTCACACCAATACCCAAAATGTCAGCTGTTTTCGAAACACATTCATTTTTTTCGGGAGCCTCAATAGGTAATAGTGAAGCAGCTTTCTCCTCAAATACATGTTTGTAAACGTTTTGTATCATAAGTTTTTCGGTAACGCTTAAAGCAATCCGTGGTCTCTTCTTTCTTGGAGACAAGCTTTGGCTTGACGTGCTTGGTTGAGGATCCATATCGTTTGTACGAAACAATATAGCAACAAATAAACAACAATTACCACAAACACAACGTAACGAAAAACTTAACAAAAACAATAACTAAACAGCGTGAGCGCAGAAAAAACATTCGTGCTATCAGACCAGAGGTTAGAAGCCGAATTACAAACAAAATGGCGACCGACGCGCGCGGCGTTGATCGGTGTTGGCACTAGTCGCTGCGCCGCGCTTTATAATAAGCCGTCAAAAAACTGATCGTAGTTATACATTACTAGTAACTTATATCAGAGCACTTTTATACAATTTTATTGTAAAATATAAATAATATTCTTATATAGTTTGAAATGATTAACTATTCACACTCATTGTTCATTCATCTGATTGAACGGGAACTGAACGCATCACTATTACTTTAATTATGGCAACATTATTTTACAAAGTGACATTAGCTACTGTCAGTTGGCTTCGTCTAATTAAAAATACGACTTTAGGTCGTAAGTTATCAACATCTTATTTGCGAGAAGAATGGTAGTATATTTACTGATTAAAATCAACATATTCCTCCAAGGTATATTAGTAACATTTTCATGAAATAGTTGTTTATGTTGATATTAGAAATCGATTCGATCGATCGATTCAAAAGTATCGATGTACAATCTATCAAAATCAAAAGAAAAACATCGATGTTTTAGGGAGCAAATTAAACAATCTATTACTTTCTTATGAAATGCTACGAAAAAAGTATTCATTGCTTAGTTCGGTTACATTGATCGGCACTAGTGTAAATTGGTTGATGGTCAGCAACATCCAGATTCATGTTAGATGACTTAGAGTTTATCGATGTTCCTTCCGATTTTATTCTCATAACTTCGATGTTTATTCATCATCGATGAATATCGAACATCCGGAACATCCCTATTTGGGATTTTTATTCCGGTCTTTTTTCTTAAAAACTTTGCTTGAAAATTGAAATGTCCATGATAGCGATAACTAATAAAATTCAATCTTATTAGCTAATATAGTTATCATTCAAAATGATACACTTTAAGGACAATAAAAACAAATCAGCTCTGAGCACAAGATGGGCTCAAATGTCCAAGCAAGAACAAATTATCGAGAGAAAAAAAATGGAGATACAGGCAAAGTTAGAGGCGCAAAAACAGGCTGCTGCACTTGCTGCACAAGCCAAATTATCCAAGTGAGTTAGCAGAACATTTTTTTTTTTAATGGTGGAAAGTAAGGTGGCTTCGTTTTTCCTGTAAATAGCTGCGTGCTATAATTTGGCTGAATGATGCTATTATTCTGTACTTATTGTATGTTTTGCTATCAAGGTATGCATGCCTGGGATCAAACTTTTGATAGTATGTTTATTAATACAAAGAATTCATTCAAGTTCAACTTCAACTGACCACTGGTCAGAGAGTAGCTTTTGTCTCGAAAGTGGATCACATTCCGTGATATAAGCATAGATTTTATAATGCTTAAGGGGCTGATTTTTAGATGATCATCATTGTTTCTTAGCCCCATGGCAATTTTATATACAGCCTGTAGAAGTAGTAGTTTGTTTGTTTAAAATTAGTTTTATTATAGAAATATGGTTTCTTCCGTGACAATGATGTAGATATTAAGATTCTAACACAGTCAAACCTGTTTTTAACAACATTGAAGGGACCACAATATTTGGTTGTTATAACCAGTGGGTAATATCTAATTACACCTAAGGGTTCAAATATATTACAATTGCAATTAGATATTACACCCAGGGGTTCAAATTGGGATTGCAGGTGCAACCTTGGAGTGGAAAGCTAGTTTAATTAATATCTACTCTTAGTAAATTGGAACTCAATCATATACCATAATCATTTACGTATGGCAACATTATTATTTACTCTCTAAATTTCACAATGTGAAATGCATTGTGATAAAGCTAGAATTATTTTTTTCAAATTAGGCCCTGGTGCATATAACCTTCTCAAACTTATTCCATCTGTTTTATAAAGTAATAAAATGTGCCCCTAGTGGCTGTGAAAAGTAAAAGCTACCGAGCTATTATTCCAACAATGTTTTTCTAGCCCAAGCCCAAAAGATGATAAAGGTTCAGCCAACATATTTTCTAATGATGGTAGTTTTATGAGTCAATTCAAAGCTCTACTTGAGAAACAAAAACAAGACAAGCAGGAAAAGGAAGATAAAGAGAAACAAAATGATGAATTACTCAATGAAGAAAGTAAAGAGGTATCACATGTTCAAAATGATGATGGATATGAGAGAGAGCATTATGGTCAAAATAATGAAGAAAGAAGAAAATCTAGTGAAAGGGGATCTAGGTATGTATTCTTTTATTCCTGAATTTTTCAAACTCATTTATTCAGTTTAGGCCCTGATAAGGAACACTTATGAACATCAACAATTACTAATGACTACTACCGGTTCATAATACACTTTTCAAAACAAATGTGCTAGGAAGAGCTAATTAGTTCTGAATTTACAGAGATAAACATCGACGTTGGAGTGACAGGAGTAGAAACCATCCACACAGTCCTATGACTCCTATAGTAGAAGATAGGAAAAAACTTGCTGATACTAAAAATTCCTCTTACATTCCTCCTCTCATGCAACTGTCTGTAATGCCACCTGATGAACAAGATTCAGATTCTGAAAATCAATGGATAAAGGGTGGCTGCAATGATTCAGATGAGGACCATGATTCAAATATTGATCAAGGAAACATGATTGGCCCAAATCATATGGGACCAGGATCAATGGGACCTTGTCCAATGCCTCCAGGTCTCATGGGTCCTGGAATGCTGGGCCCTGGACCTAATATGGGCCCTGGACCTAACATGGGTCCTGGACCTAATATGGGACCTGGACCTAATATGGGTCCTGGACCAAATATGGGACCAGGACCAAACATGGGACCTGGACCAAATATGGGTTCTGGACCCAACATGGGCCAAGGGCATCCTATGGCCCCTGGTCCAATGGGATCTAATATGGGTCCTATGGGCCCAGGATCTAACATGGGGCCAGGGCCTCATATGGGTCAAGGCCCTAATATGGGACCAAACAGCATGGGTTCAGGGCCTAATATAGGACCTGGAATGAATATGAATCATGGTTCGAATATGGGACCAGGATCGATGATGAGACCAGGAGGGCCCAATATGCCTCCCATGCCTCCATTTATGGGTGGTCCTCCAAATTTTCCTATGCCACCAAATTTCATGGGTCCAAATGGGCCCAGAGGTCCATGTGGTCCAATGCCCTCTAATATGTGTGGTCCAAATATGTCTGGTCCTCCTGGACCTAATGGTCCAATGCCTCCATTTTTTGGACCACCATTCCCTAATTCTTCTATGATGGGTCCTAATGGACCTCCTAACTCAATGATGGGACCAAACAATGGCAATGTACCTTTTATGGGTCCTCGGCCTCCATTTGGTCCGAATGGTCCTAACTTCGGCACTGGTAATGGTCCTCCTCGTATGCCATTTATGCCGCCAAATTCTATGCCCCCGAACTCTTTGCCATTACACACGATTCCCGAGCCAAAGCCATTAGATGCTGTAACAATACCCCCACCAGAACCGATGAAACCCCATAACATTCCATCTCCAATGCCCCTGCCAGTTAATCATATTCCAAAACCCAAGGACTTGGAACACAGCAACATAGGACCACGAAACACATCTCAAGGTAAAAATTTATCCAGGATACATATAATTATATTTTAAAATTTGTTTCTATATTGTTTTTTTATCCGTTAGGGGTCCTAATCCATTGTAGAATTTCAAGTTATTTCTTTTCTTGCAATTTACCAAAATAACTTTTTAAACATTGTAAAATATACAAGTTCAAAGTTCTATGATATAAAAATAGTGGTTAATTAAAATAAATATATTATGTAGTGTAATTTATGTCCAAGTCTATTAAAAACATTATTATTGAGTTGAATGATATAGTATTTATCTAAAAACTAACCAATTACATTAATGTATGTTTTTTGTATTTTCAATGGATTTTATAAGTTTATTAATCTAAATAGGTGTGATATTGCAAGGTTTTAAAACCATAAATCAACATTTGGTATAAACCTCTGGTTAGACTAATTTATAAAGCCACGTATCCTGTGCATCGGCGACCGCCAGACAATATGTTCACTCGTGGTGTGCAGTTCTCTCTGCAGATGCGATCCCGCCATCAGTACACCGCGCCGCCTCGGAAGTCGCCTGCAACGGCGACCACTGGGAAAATGTCCTGAAAGCAATACACTCACAAGACCAAAACATGTGGTAATGCCACTGTACCCAGTTTTAATATACAGGAGGATATGTGCTGTATTCTTTTTTATATTTACATATTTTATCCTTCAGTCACCGCTAATGGAATAGTGTGGTATGTAACAATATAACTTACAATCCAGGTCTTAACATGATCATACAACCTGTACAGTTTTACACCACTGTTCCATTAGATAATTTTCAGGTTGAATATAACCTTACAAAAAGCATCCTTTGTTGTTATTTTCTATTGGCATTAAGTGACTGTACGGAGTGAATTCTTACAGGTTTCTTCATAATACAAACTCCAATGAGTATAAGGCGTTCCGGGAGTTAGTGCATAAGATGAGGGATGAAGGTCAAATGGAACGGAAACCTGAAGTAAACCCGGAGGACAAGTATGAACCGGAGTTCTGCTTGGATGATGATGATGACAGCAATAATGATAGCAAACCAACTGTAAAAGAAGAGTATAGAGACAGGTATACTTTAAAAATATTTTTTGATAACCTCAATAGGAGAGATTAACTTAAATATATATAATAAAAACCTGTTATAAATTATATGGTGAACAAGATTATTCCAATATTATATTATTAATTAGATAAAATTGCTAGACATTATTACAATATTTCACACCAATAAGTATTCTTCAATAATAATAAACTTTTTTGTACATAATAATATAGTATTGTTCTTACTTTATCATCCAGTGATGGTATGATGAATCAAAATCAAAAACTCATTTATTCAGTTTAGGCCTTAATAATAATGATTTGAAATATGTAGATGTTCTTTAAAAACAAACTTCTAGCAACATGGATTACTACCATCAGCAATACCATAACTCAGTGAAGCGTGAGCAGGGTAGTTCCCAAAGTGATGAAGAACCAGAGAGTAAGAGAGACAGACGTAAGAGGAGGAAGTCTCGATGGGGTGACGACCCACCGGCTGATATCAAGCCACCGGGAGTGGTGGCGCCAATGCCTGGTATAGCATTTAATTTCAATTATTCTTTACTAGATTCCGCCCCGCGATTTTACCCGCGTTCCCGAGAGATCTTATGTTTTCCCGGGATAAAAAGTATCCTATGTGTTAATCTAGGTTATAAACTATCTGTGTTCCAAATTTCATCCAAATCCGTTCTGTAGTTTTTGCGTGAAAGAGTAACAAACATCCATCCATCCATACTCACAAACTTTCGCATTTATAATATTAGTAGGATCTATCTATTTGGTTCTTGAAACTATTTAAAACAAGTAGTTTTGATGAGTAAATTTCCATGTCAATAAATATCATTATAACAATATTTTCAAGGTGCAAAATTAGCCAAGATAGATGAAGACGGCTTAAAGTTGACGACTGTGAACCGTAATAACCAAGCGCTTATGCAGTATGCGATGACAAACTATGGCACAACTAATCTCAGCCCTGAAGATTGGAAGAAATGCGAGGACAACTTCAAATTGAATTTGTTATACCAGGTTTGTAATATTTTTTTTTCTATAAAATCTTTTTAACTTCATATAGGTAAAGTGGAATAAGATCAGAGTGAGTTTCTTGCTGGTTCTTATTAGCTTCAGTAGCCATGACTTAAATAAGTACCCTCGTGAGGTCTAGGCTTTGAATTTTGTTAAAACATGACAGGCAGATCTGACCAATTAATTGTAATAAGAAGAAATTATTGGTTTACTTTAAATAGTATAATGTACTAGTATACATGCTACTTAATTATTTTATTGTTCAGGATATGCTGAAAAAAAGACAAGAAGTGGAACGCTTGGCGGCGGCTGGCAAGAATAAATATGAGTACGACAGTGACGAAGATACTTCTGAAGGTACTTGGGAGCACAGGTACTGTTTAAAGCACTATAATTGAATCTGTGTATTTGCTTGCAAGTCTGACTAAATCTAATAACTTTAAAGGGGAAAAAAAACGCCCTGGTAAATTTTAATCACAGCTCTTTCATAAAAATATTGTTGAAATTGGCAGAAAATCTTTAGAGCAGACAAATTAGTCTCTGCCATAGTCATTTACGGGTAAATAGTCGTTGACCAATAAAGATGGCGATTAAATTCACTTTGAAACAAGCAATAAAACTATTATTTTTTGTTAGAAAGAGATATAGTGATACTTACTATATTCGTTCAGTTATGACCAACGGAATCAGCCACAAATATATTCGAAACACTTAAGCCTGTGACATTGTCTTACAGATTACGTGCGAGAGAAATGAATGCAACAGAAAGGTGGGCAGATGAGCTCACTAAGCAAGCAGCTGGAAAACATCATATTGGTGACTTTTTGCCACCCGAGGAACTTAAAAAGTATGTATAAATTGTAAACAAAACCATAACTTTACATTGCATACACATACAGAAGTCATTCTTGATTCACTTGCATTATATCATGGAGTAGAAATACTAGGAAATATGAATAACTTTTACAAAATCTGAAATCACGAAAAAACCAAACTATTACATTGATTTTCGCTTTCTTGGCTTTGTACGCATAATCCCATCGGCCGCATCATTACTGACCACGGTGAGATTGAGGTCTAACGCAGGCCTATATATAGTAAAATAAATTCGCCAAGTGCGAGTCGGATCCGCACACGAAAGGTATCATCGTACATTATTTTAGTTTCATTATTTGTTGTTATAGCGGCAACAGAAATACACGTTCTATGAAAATTTCAACTGTTTACATAATACAGTTCTTGAGATACAGTCTATTACTAAGCTTTGAGTACCGAACCCCAAAAAACATCAGTTTTGCTCGAACAAAATATATGAATATTGACGACTACTTCCAAAGTCGTTTATTAGTTATGCTCTATATTCCATAATTAATTTTATATTATAATTATGCTCTAAAACGTTTTGCAAGTCGACACATATAATTCAAAGTCATGCTGACTCGAAAACTGTATTAATTACGCATGTTTCAGATTCATGGAGAAGTATTCAGCCGTTAAAAGTGGCAAGGAGCCAGATCTTAGTGACTACAAGGAATTCAAACTGAAGGAGGATAACGTTGGTCAGTCAATCATTTTTGATAAAAAATGCACAGAATAACTGTCAGTATTTCTAAAAATAAATAATAAATATGCTTCTTTGCGAATTATTCAAGGTCAACAATAATTTTCACCTATCGCTAACTTCATGCAGCGCACGCAAAATATATTTTTTTAACTTATTTGACAATCATTTTTGCGTTTGTTCAATCAACATGAATTATTTTTAGTAGGTGACATTGCGCCGTAAATAGTTGGCGCTCATTTTATAATGAGTTAATGCATTCTGAGAAATATGAGTAAGATGAGATTTTCAAATCTGTTTGTTATTAATACTCACTATTTTTCCCTCCGCGGTTTCACCCGTAATCCCCAATCTTACCCCCATAGGAGTGTATTTTCTGAAAATTATTTGCTAGTAAATGCCTGCACTTGTGGAACATGGAACACACCCTCAAAATTTCATGTTGATGACAGGAATTCTGAAATTTATACTTACATGATTTATGATATTTCTCGGTTTGTAGCTGAGAATTATTTTCTCTCACTTTTCAGTGTATGTAGTTAATCAACTATGTTTTAGGTTTCAAAATGCTGCAGAAACTTGGTTGGAGTGAAGGTCAAGGCTTGGGTATTGAAGGGTCTGGAATAGTGGATCCCATCAACAAGTGAGTACTTAAAATCTACCGTAATTTGTTAACAAAACACGAGTAATGGCATAGCGTTTCCGGGATAAAAAATATCTTTATCCATATATCAAGTTTACTCATTCCTTCATTGCTGTGTGAAAGGAAAACAAACAATATTATTTGCTACCCTCGCCCGCGGTTATAATGATAAAAAGTAGCCTAAATGTTATTTTGAGATTAGTGGTTGGCTACAGATTTATCTATTTTGCAATCATAGTTTATGATAGAACTGTACAAATGTCCGTTATTTATAGATAAAAAAATATATGGATTTAAATAGTTTGAAAAGCATACATACATAGAATCAATTGACATACAACTCTGGCAATAATCACAAAATTAAAGTAATAAGTCCACCTTAAAATCGATTCACATTATTAGTAAAAAAAAAGTTTTGTTGGAAATATTGGTTCACGTTTCTCTTTTGCCGCAGGGCGAATCAGCCAGTTGCAAATCTGGGCTTAGGAGCTTCCGCCTCAGATATCGTATGTCCAGAAGATGATGAATTTGACGCGTATAGGAAACGTATGATGCTGGCGTATCGCTTTAGACCCAATCCATTGGTAAGTTTATCACTTATTGAATCCAAAATAACTACATATTGTAGTTTGCTATTTACGCCTATTTTAATATGTAGCTAGATGGCTAGTCCACAGTGGCATATAAACTGGATTTTGTAATTGATATAAATCGACGCAATCTTTCACATGAGTAGGGTTAGACCAATCAATGCAAACAAACCTTCCCTGGTGCTTGTTGGTCCGGTAGATACCCATAAATAATATTTGTGTAAAGCCTCGATTTGATCCCATCGGTGGCCAACGAAAGTGTAAAAACGTTTTTTTAAGATATCTTTTTAACTTTACAGTGTAGGAGTAGGTACAAATTCCAGTTGAGATATTTGCCAAGAATTTCATTATTGTAAATTCCCGCGACGTAATTAGTGCGACTAGTGCTGTCATTCTTTATATCAACTATTTCTTACTTGTTTTGTGAAGTACTAATTGATATGTGTAATTATATACTTCAAGTCGTGTCGTTGAGTAGGTGAGGCGCCATTAGAATATTTGCCATAAATAGTGATGGTAATATATTTTTGTTTTCTTTACAGAACAACCCGCGAAGACCCTACTATTAAGAAAGTTTAACGATTTAGCGAAGTTCTTCATTGCAGTTAGTTAAGTAAATGCTTTTCGTCTGATTATATAGTATATAATTGTTGTAAAATTGTATCAACAAAATAATAGTACAATTGTGAATATTTTATCTACAAAATATTAATTGAAAATGTCTTCTATATATTTATTACTTCTGGTTTGTAATACTTGTTTTCTTCAGTTGAATTATTTAAACAGTTTTAAAACGAAAGTTCAATTTGTTGATAATGGTGCCGAATCTGTTGTTTACGAACTTAACTAATATTAGTAAAGTCACCTCTTTCATGTTAACCTTATTGAAAAAAGATCATTGAGAACATTTTTAATGCTGTCAGTTTAGTCCATGCCGCCGTCGTAATGTACGGGCAAATAGTCGTGACCAATATAAGTCGCGCTTAAATTCACGTTGAAATAAGTGATCAGGCTAATCTGACAGGACTAAAATATCTTGCATCCCTTTCTTATATTTTTATTAGAAAGAGATTAGTGAGTTTAAAATTTGTTTAGTTCGTAAACAACAGAATCGGCACCAATATGTATTTAAAAACTATAGGTACTAAGCTTTTTTTACTGCATGAGGTTTTAAGGAATTATGTTACTCTTACTTAATATTACCTTAATTTGTCAGTTGTTTGAGATTATAGATAGCAAAGGCAACTTCCATTATAACTACTATTTAAGGCAAGTACACACTTCTATCTGTAGGGACCTAAACATATAAGAACCTCGTAGACTACACAGACTGTCTAACGACCGAATCGGGTACTTAATCAGTATAAAGCACCCGAAGATTTTTGGCGGTTAGTGTTTGTAGTCCGCGGGGGTTCTAATGCAATAAGACAGAGGACCTACAGGTAAGACATGTGTAAGCATAAATATTTGAACAATTATGTTAACTTTTGAATAAAAGTTTAATATTGTACATCTATCGTTTTATTTTTTTATAATTATTTATAAAATCAAGCCACTTGCATTTCTCTTAATATTAACCAATTATTTCTAAAAGCACAAGGATAAAATATTTTATTTCTTTCTTGTGTGATACCGCCCAAGCGCCCGTTAATTAAATACCTACTTCATTTGTTTTGGTAACGTTATTTATAACAATGTTAGTGGGTGGAAACCTTCATATTCAATAAAGTGTAGATCTTTATTTAATTTTAAATACATATTTAAATTATGAATATTATTAAAGTATGAATGTTCTATTTATTTAAAATTTACCACCATCTGTACCATACTTTGTGCAAATAAATATCTTTATTATAACATTACAATCTTAATGGGTGCAGAATGCCTAAATAAAGAACTATATTATTATCATACACCTTTTGAAATCACCAAGAATTTGTTGTTTGTCTGCGGATGTGATTTCGTAGGAATGAAGTGAACTGGTTGTGTTACGATCTAATTGTCGATGAGTCGATTTCGTCCGATAAAGTTGGACGCCGGCGTGTGCGCAGCCGCCAGTCTCAACACTGTTTAAATTTAGAACTCTGTGACAAAATTCTTTACTACAAAATTTAAAGGAATAAACAATTTTTCTTAGTTTTGATGCAGATATCGAACTTCCCGCACATATCTATCAATCGCGGTCAACTTCTCAAAACTGGTTTATATTTCTTGCTAATAGAGTTCATTGATCAGTGATAGTGCTTATGTTAGGTTAAAGAATATGATTAAAATGCGGAAAAGTGTTAGTTGTCAAGTGTATCAAGTGAATTCCAGCAGCAGTGAGTCATCAACGTCTGCAACTTCGTCGTCGGAAACTTACGACACTCCATTGAAAAGGTAAGCGTGAGTTTTATTGACAAGAGATTAGTAGCTTTAACTACACGTGAGTCTAGGAGTTAAATGCGTAATCTGATTACGTTTCCGTTCTAAAGATGGAAATAATGTCACGGGCAGATACTGAAGGTTATCAACCTTCGTACGAAACTTATGTAAAAGTTTTATAAAATATCTTGATGCATATTATCCCTGATCGGTAGGTAGGTACACTACATAACATAGCTCTATCTTCTTGTTCAGTGGTCGTAGTTTTTGGACACATTTTTATTCTAGGGCTTAATAATATTTAAAATAAGGTACTGAAACAAACAATAAGTCAGGTCAGTTGGTAAAGACACTACCTATCGTGCCGCAAGTCGTGGGTTCGATACCCATCCAGGACAAATATTTGTGTGCGTTCATGCACACAAATATTTGTCCTGGATGGGTGTCTGTTTGTAATTAGTCTGGGTATAATTATTTATAATAACTAGGTATGTATTTACAAAAAAATAATAGTTTATGTAGTATATCAGTTATCTATCTGGCTTTCATAGTACAAGTTCTGCTTAGTTTGGGATCAGGTAACCGTGTGAGAAGAATCCAGGATATTTATTATTATTAACTATTAAGTTTTTTGTGCAAGTAATTATCAGTACATAAGTATTATTTTTTCCTACAACACTGCTATGAACCTTTTGGAAACTACCTAATACATTACTTAACTTAAAAAATTGAATTTGATAGATTTCAAACAGGCGTGAAAAAAAGTACAAATACGAAATACCTTTTCAGAAATACCCCGAAAATATTTTCAGACTATCGATTGTAGGTACTTATACCTAAATAATGAACTATGAATGTGATATTACAATTATCACATAAATGTTACTGCAATGTTTTTAATTATTAGGTCATGGTCGAAAAATTAGAATAGGTAGTTACTCATCAACACATTGTACGGCTTCGGATATATCGTAGCCTTTGATGAGCACTCGTAAAACACGTTAGCGTCGTCCGTCCCTCAACGTTCGAGCACAACATCTTTATTCTGTGATTCGAGCCTGCAATATAAGCATGTTTGCAGGAAGCGGTCCGCACCCCCCGCTTCCCCGCAAGAGCCCCGCCCCGTTGCTCTGCGTAAGTAGGTACATTCGTTACTGAACTGTAGGGAATAGTTAAGCTGTGCCACTGCTATCGTATCTTCCTTCACCAAGAGATCAAGCTCTTTGTAGTATTCGAACCCGTGACCTTCGTTACGGCATGTTACTACCACAGCAATTATCGCCTAAGAGGTACCTATAGTTAGGTACAAGGTACCAATATCCATAAGTGTTATATGGCTTTGAATAATTTCTATAAATATGGCCAAGACAGAGATCGTGGAGATCCTTGGGCTTTTGTCCAGCAGTGGACGTCTTTCAGCTAACATGATGATGACTATTATAAGACGAATGTTGCCTGCTGGATTTAGTTGTTTTATCTGCTCTAGGTTTAATCGGCTGCTTCGCTCATCGGTGGCCAGACACTGGTCGTACTTCAGAAAAGACAGGCCTAATTTAAGATCCAGGGGACGATCGGTCTCAGATGCAGGCCTCTGCTCAATTGTGGATAATGGTAAATGTTTTTTAGTAATACCTATCCACCTAGTATTATAGTTTTATTTAGGTTCTATTACTTCTAAAAACTACAAAAAAAAACTTTGTCACACCTTATCTATCTACCTACCTATATCAAAGTAATAGCCAACGATAATGTAAGTACCTACTTACCGTTCATCCTATGAATCATTCAAAATCTATAATTAAATAAATAACATCTTTCATTACATTACAACAAGGCTTCAGTTCATCGGCATATTCAATTTGATTACGAACTACAGTCACAACATTTCACAGGAAACATTATTCGCATCTTCATCTTTTTTTTCTTTGATACGCAGTAGGTATATGCTTAATACAGTTTCTTGTAATGTAATTTTCTTTTTTAATTTCGCTTGGCAATCTTTCTTGAGGGCGTATTGGCGCCCGTCTAACATTTATTTAATTTTCAGGACCAGACTTGGCGTACCTGGCCATTCCACCGGCAAGTCAACGTCGCTCGTTGCAGGTTTTTGGCAAAGAATCCAGACACAAAGTACCCACGCTTTTCATCACGTGAGTATATTGAGTTCCATATAATAATGCTCCCGGATGTTATCGTCCGCTTTATGCAATGCGTTGCAAGCTAAACTGTGTCCTGTTTTATTTACATTTATGAAATTTATACGCGCTTATAAGGTAATTGTATGCTGTATCAATTTCTGCCCCCTCTAACACACTCCAACAACTAAATAGGTAAGCTATCTGCTCTTTTCATTGCATCGCACTCTGGTCTATGTTTAACGATAAAGTACGCTACTTACGTGTCCAAGCTTGCTTTGTCGAAGACAAATTTTGTTATATTTAGGGTTCCGAAAAAAAAAAAAAAAACGGAACCCTTATAGGATCACTCGTGCGTCTGTCTGTCTGTCTGTCTGTCCGAAAATATTGGACTGGATTGAGTTGAAAGTTGGTACACATATGTAAGTCGGTGACCCAAACATGGACGTATTACGTAAATAAATGAATTTCAAACATGGGGGCTAATTTTGGGGGGTAAATTAGAATATAAAAATAAAAGTTTTGCAGACAATATTGTGTAACATATCAAATCAAAGGGCTTCTTGTGAGGATCTCAAATATATTTTTTTTAGAATTTTTTATGTAAATAGTTTTGAAGTTATTTAAGAAAATAGGTGAAAAATTGGCGAAAATTGACCATTCCCCCCCCCCCTTATTTCCGAAACTACTGGGCCAAACATTTTGAAAAAAATTCAGATAATAGTTCTTTACTTAAAGATTACAGGAAAACCTATACGAAGTCTCTCTAATACCTTTAAACCTGCAATTCATGGATATATATATATATAATCTGAATCTCGGAAACGGCTCTAACGATTTCCATGAAATTTGGTATGCAGTGGGTTTCGGGGGAGATAAATCGATGTAGCTAGGTTTCATTTTTAGAAAACACAATTTCCAAAAAAAAAAAAACTTTTAATAGTTAATTTCAACAAATTTGGGTCAGATTTAAAAATATTTATGGAACTTAGTTAATTATGTACGGAACCCTCACCATGCGAGTTTAACTCGCATTTGCCCGATTTATTTTATATTGATATTATATACTCGTAGGTAAGTTTACGTCGAGTTTTAACTGGTTGTGGCTGTGGGAGCAGGTTCTAGTTTTACGATAGGAAAAACCAAAATTAGGTACCTACCAACTAAAGTCTGCTTCGTCGCGAAGAGTAATTTTATGCTCTATATACCTACTACCTACTTAGGCGCTACATAAGTTCTTCGGTATAACCAACCACAGAGTAATAATATAAGTATAATAGAAATCGACACGACACAATAGGTATTATAATGTACGAGTAGATAAAATCAATAAATAAGTATAATCATATCAACATACGTAAGTACCTACCTACCTACCAGTGGCGAGGGGTGAAATTATGGCGAGGGTAAGCCGTTCAAAAAACACCTGTAGGTTTATAATTACAGTGTATTTTAAGCATGAAAAAAGTGGCTTTGAAATGATGAAAATGTGGGACTGGGATTCCTAAAAGGTAAGCCGATGGAAATCGGCTTGTACGGACCCTTCGCCACTGCTATACCTACCTGCGTATACCAAATAATCAACTACTTATTTACTTACACTTCATTTCATGAGATTAGGTAGAGAACGAATGAATGAGACTGAAATAGCTCCCTACTTTGTCAACAAAAGTGTTATTGTAATGAAACCACTTAAAATAAATGTAGGTATTAAAAACATACCATCAATCATTTATAAATCACTATAAAAACTGAACATTTTGTTGTTTATAATGCCGCTTGCAATAGCTCAGAAAATCGTTTTATTCTCAATAAATAGATCATGAGATAAATAGTAGGTAGGTATGTTGTTTAAAACTTGTCTGTCAGCTGTAATATGCATATGTTTAATCAGGTTTCAGACTTCATAAATACATGATTTTATTTCCACTTGTTTTTCCTTACTAATGTTGATTATTGGTTCAGATGTGTACCTACCCACGATTCCAGAATAAAAAGTATAACCTTCATTCGAATCCGATTGGTACAAACTCTTCAGCCTTAGTAGGATATTTTTATAATATTTCAGATTTACCTGAAAAAATACACTGCAAAGAAAGTCGAAACCTATATGTCAAACTGTTTTCATATAGCTTCGTTCGCTAAAAACATTGGCTAAAAGCACAGAATATTTGGAAGATACCCACTGATCTAACCTATATAATTCAAGATTAAATGGTCGCTCATTTTATGCCATCAACGAATTCTTCTAACTAAAACGAATTAAAAATAAAATCTATAATTAAACTGAAATATTTTTGTCTTATACAGCATGCTAAAAATAAAATGAAATATCTGTTAAAGTTATATCTTAACATGGTGAAGTAAGCTCATTGAGAACTTATTTAATTAGGTATAGATCCTACTTAAAAATAGGTACCTAATATACGTCTGTACCTACAATAAAATAATACATACATAAATGTACATTTATTAATTAAATCGAATTTTCCGCCATTTTTTCATTCGTACATATGACTGCAATCAATATTATGCGCAATGCACCACTGCGCATGTTTCCCTAGATTCTAAACAATTGTAAGGCAAAATATACTGTAAAATGAAGCTTTATGGTTCGATTTTGATCATATTACTTACCAGAGCCCAGATGACAGGCCCGTGGTATTACAGACAGACAGTTTGCATGAGAATTTTATTGTGAACGCGGTAATACTTTCTTAAAAATATAAATTAAATTATAAACTGTAATTGTAGGTACAAGACGTAACCGTGGTACCTACATCAGATAATCAAACTTCCGTAAGAAAATGTGTTTGTGACAAGTGATGTGTTCCACTTACAAAAACTTTACATAATCTAGTATTTTTTTATAGGAAATTCTATAATCGGACTATAATAAGTTATAGGTTTTCTCATGAAAAGAGCTCATATTCATTAACGTAAAGTTGAATGCACTAAGTTTATAAAAATGCATCCGCAAATAATGTGTATAATAACTGCTTCGATATAAAATCTCATTATTAAATAAAACCATTTGGATATAGGTATTTGTAAATAAACAAGAAATATATAATTTTACAATTGAATTCGCTTAAAATCTCTGTTTATAACTAATAATAATTTAACCACATATTGGTTAGTTTTGGGGGACTCTATTTCTAATGATAGACCACTAAAATACATCAGTTTTTCTATTAACGGTAAGTGCCTACATAGGTATGTCGCGAAAAAAACAATATATATAGAAATTTCGTTTGAGATAGGTATATAAAGTAAATAGGTAGTAATAATAAACACAATGTTAATATTATTTAAAATATATATACGTACCTACCTATAATAATAATCGTTTATTTTTAGGTTAGGTTATGTCTGCCTAATATCTATAAGTAAGGCATAACTTTCATATTTATTATATGAAATACTATATAATTTTTTATGGTCATCAAGTTATTAATATAGGTTTTCAATAAAATAATAATAGGTAGGTCTAGGTCCTGAAGCAGGTTGCTGCAGAATTGTGGTAGTATATGTTTGAGTGGCCGAGTGAAATTCAAATAATATATCATCGAAGAGCCACTAACAGAGACTTTATAAGTATCTCTTATACAGGCTGTTCCTATTCCCAAGTCAATGGCCATATTCGATGTTGACAGAAACACATTTTTTTAGACATTGGACCCGATTCTGTTGTAATATTATAAACTGACCTTATTTAATCTCACTATATTTCATTTTAACAAAAACAATAAAAAAGGGATTAAATAAATTTAGCCCTGTAAAAATGTTGTCCATTGCTTGTATCAACGTGAATTAAAACACCATATTTATTCGTCACGACTAATTTACCCGTAAATGATGATAGCATAATTTAAACATGTTTTATCCTTTCTCAATAATGTTTATAAGAAAGAGATGTGACATGATTAAAATGAGTTTATTTTGTAAACAAAAGCAATGGCACAACTAGCTTACCACCTCGCTGTTAACCCATTTTCTAAAGGGATTTAAAGTTTTCCCGGGATACAAGTAATTTTAGTTTTAATTACAAGGTATGATGTGGCATGTTTGATCCATATCCTATTAATCATTACGATAAAGTCGAGTAATAAAACGGGTTTATCTGCGTTCCCAGATAAAGAGTGCCATGTTTCATCATAATCGGTTCAGCGAGTTAGGCGCAAAAATGTAACAGAATTTTGTATTCGTATTATTAGTATGACCGACGGCCGCTGGGGCAGAAAGGTTCTCGAGTGGCGACGAACCGGAAGACGTAGCGTGGGCAGGCCCCCCACAAGGTGGTCGCGGGAAACCGCTGCATGCGGCTAGCGCAAGACCGGCCATCGTGGAGATCCTTGGGGGAGGCCTTTGTCCAGCAGTGGACGTCATTCGGCTGATATGATGATGATGATGATCATGTATGGATTAGTGGTTAGTTAGTTAAAATTTATAGGTACTTATCTAGTATTTATAGTAGAAAATAACTCACATAAAACTCACGAGGATAAATGTTTCGAAAAGGAAATTTTAAAGAATCGTATGTATATCCAAAAAAGATATAAAACCAAAATAACTTGATAAGCCAAAAAACACGCTTCCAAACTATTGTACTGCCATTGACGTATATACCAATTTACTATGATAATATAAAAAACAATGATATATATACAAGTGTATTCCTAGCCAAGTATTGTGTGATAACAGTGTACATAAAATATCAAGTCATTAGTCGCCTGAGAAGAATATTTCGGTAAGTTATCAAGTAACCTTGAAATTTCATCTCGCAGTTTGCTAATGTATTTCTGTGATAAGATGCGTAACTAAACTACCATTTATTTAACTTAACATTTGAGTAAACAGCGAAATATGTAATGGTTGAAAATATTTGCTAGGTACAGTTAGTACGCAGTAAGTATAGTTTATTTCACGTAGTATTGTGCGTGGCTATGCAAAATTTTAACCCATCTCTTGTGAAACACTCGAAGTACTCTGATTTATCACTTTACATCATACAAATTTTCATTATTAAGATACCTTATGTATAATATACAACGGTTACGAAAAATGCGTGGTCATATTTAAGTATATATAATATACAGGGTGTACCAAAACTCAACGATAACCTGATACCGGGCGAGAGGCCAAGTTATACCAGTTCTGGGAAAAATAAGAAAAAAAATCCATATCACTAGATTTTTTGCAAATTTTTTCCCAGAACTGTGTTACACGTTGTAAGTAGGTATACTAAAGAAATCTAATAAAATACCACGCACCTTACTATGTAAAATTTATCTATAAAGCTTTGATAATTAATCATAATTTTACATTTAGATATCATAAAATAAACATCTAGCTTCTATGTGTACGATACGAGCTCTAGTGATCGCATAATGTCGATACCTGCATATTTAAAAGTATCGATAAGTTCTCGGTCTTTATTGAATATTTAGTATATACTACTAAATAAACAGCGTATTTATTTACGTAAGTAGGTCCTATCCACAATACGAGGTTAAATAATGATAGATAGTAGCGTTACGCATTCTAAATAATTCATCATATCATAAAAAATACATCAAATATATATTTTCTTGACATGCATAATGTACTAGCAAAACAAAAGTACATCTTATCTTACATGACTGTTATGTTACAGAATAAAAAGTACCTACATGATTGCAAGGTAACATGAGAAGTTATGTAAAGAAAGACGTCTTATTTTGACTGTTTGCCTGGCTGGATTTGATTTCGTAATCATCGTTCATGATGCTCCAAAATAAACAATGTAACTATCGATAGTTGCATTCATCGATATTATTTGATCACTAATGGACAATGTGTAAATTTTATTTGCGATGTCATTAACTATAGTCGTGACAGGCAATACATAAATTAGAATATTATGTAAGCTTTACGCCAATCATGCCTTTATTTCTAGGTAATCGCCATGGCGTGTGACATACCTAACCGTAATCCCGAGACTTAGCTCCTGCTTGCAGCTTTTTGAGAGCTTAATAATGCCAAGGTACTAACATAAATTGCATGTGTATTTTTATTACGTTTTACTTACGAGCTTGGCTGACCGACTGTTTACTAAGTAGTCTGGGGACTTGTAAAAGTTGCAAGTATGTTTTACCGTAAAAGTGCCAAACAACTTTTACGAGATTTTACTATTGCAACGAGCAACATCAGTAACTATGTATGTAACAGTATGGTTCGAACACTGACACTATTCTTCCACTATCAACAGGTCTAAAGTATGTTCTACACTAGAAAGAAAGGACTTTTTAGGTATAGGTCATTTTTAATAGAAGCTACCCTGCATGTTTTATGGTCCAAAATTCCATATATAGGAATTAGTCCATTAGTCGAAAATGTATTAGAATTTATGTTATTATCTAGAATGATTAGTGTTTTACCATTATTTACTCGAGAACTGCAATCAACATCTTTGCTTATTCTTTTTGCACCTTTTAAATCAGCACACAACCGTTTCACGATAGATGCATGATTTTGATTATTTGTATTAACAGAAAGCCTGGTGTTAGGTCGGCGAGCGGGTCTGGGAGCGCCGTCGGGCTAGAAGACGCGAGTGACGGAAGCGACGCCGAAAGACCCCGTCGTGGTCATCATCTACGTGTTCCAACACCTTCATTTCCTGGGCAGTGAGTATTATTAACATTTGTCTCTGGTAAATGTATGATTTTGCATAGGTAATCTGAATAATTTAAATATAAATAAAATGTATCTATATAAACACCTTAGTACCTACCTACATAAGTTCAACTGATACATTACCTATGTGTAGATAGTATAGGTGTAGATAATGATAAAAATAAACATTTATCTGCAGCCAATTCTTGATTATATTGGTATGTTAAAAAAGTACTTTATAAATATCTGTACTAGTTTGATTCATAGATATCAAACCTGCTCAATAAATAGTTTTTCGCTGTCATCACTTGGATAATAACTTCAATAATATTACCCGCCTGATGTACTAATATATGTATAATAAAAAAAAATGAGGGACTTGGCTGGGTATAAATAAATATTCTAATTCTTAATCTCCCAAAAAATATTCAAATATATTCAGAAATTCCCATCCTAACTTTCAAAAGATCTAGCAAATAATATTTAAAAACTAGCGTGAAATGTTGTACGTAACCAGAAATAACATGCATCGCATTATTAAACATAATCTGCATGTCCAAATAACCAAGAAGTTTATTAGCTTATTTTCTTCCATATCTTTGAAGGCAAATATGGAGCTGAGACGTAAAGATAAGGGTAATGAAAAGCAATTACAATTTAGTTGTATTTAATATTTTCTTGGCGTCAAATGGTTACTCATACCTCTCGATACAATTGAAGTGTGTTTTATTTATTTTTGTGATGGAATAAATGAGAATGGAGCCTGAGGAGCCAATGTTAGGTAGCGGTGCTAAAGTTGTTCGGTGGTCACTGAGGCGGGATAGCTTGCCCTTGGCTACGTTCAGAAAAGCTTGGCTAAAAGGCAGACGGAGCATTTCGCCCGATAATTTAATTTGGAGGAGACGGTAAGATGAAATAAGTTTTTATTATATATCTTCGTATAAATCGTATTATTTCTGCGTATAAATCGCATTATTGTTTGTGGATATTTATTTTGAAAAACATCACCCTGTTGGTGAAATATTTATTTTCTGACAAAATGAGATTATTAAATTAAACTTTTTAAATAAATTAAAATTATCGAATCTTGGGTTATTTTAGCTAATTGCTATAATTATCTATTTAGTTATATATATTCATATTTTAGCTTTTTGATGCTTTGATGTCAGTGTTATCTATTACATAATTGCATGGTTAGTTAGTCGTCGTGAATATTTTGCGGTGAAGTTTTCAAGTGATAGGTATTTATGGTAGATAAATAAAAACTTTCAAAATAATTGTCATCACGTACACAAAATCGGGTCGTAAATAATTTATAGTACCTAGCTATACCTACTTACTACCCAGCTTAGCATACCTACTCATCAAAAGTTTTTGTGATATGATATTCTACTGTGTTATTGCTATGACTACATTTATCTTCTACCTATTAAGTAACATTTTAGAAACTAGAAAAAAGAGTCTAGGTCAAGGTACCTACCTTTTTTTTCTAGTTTCTAAAATGCGTAAGATTATGATTTCTTAGATATCATATTTTCATTTGTAGAAAACAAAACATTTATTCCTTTTTATAAATTTAATTATTAGGGTAAATATTTAACGTCATAAACAAAATACTTTAATTTTCTAATATGCCTTGGAATTCCAAAGGAATTTTAAAAATAATGAAGTGATAACAATCCTGTCAATTTGCTTCACTTTTAATCGAGCGTACGACAATTTTTTCGTCTCAGTATAGACTTGGTAAGTTTTCATGGAAACATCCACATGGTCATTCTTAACTTATCAGAGTAGGTATAGGTACTTTAATTACACCATAGAAATGTAATTAATCGTAGCGTAAACAAATAATACTCATACCTATTATTAATTGCAAAGTATACCTAAATGCCTTATATTTAATTTTGTTCTAGTTAATTGATTTGAAACATACCTACCTACCTACTTAGGTATATATATACCAACCATACATAACAATATTTGTTTTGTGCTATTACATTCTGGTCTATTTTATTTTATGAACAAAACAAATGCGAAATCTTTCTACTGTATTTTGTGTAGTGTAGGCATCTCTTCATTTAATATTAAACCAGTAAGTAATCGGGAAGGATCTATCATTTCAAATTTACTTTGTCCGAGTGTTTTGGGATCACATACTCCAAAGCCTTCAAGGTCGACCGAGGACGAGGCCTCGGCAAACACATCTTATTTAATACTTAAGTACACCTTTAAACATTATTCCGAAGGGATCTCTCCCTCAGTGGCATCTCAGGCGAAGGATATATATAGGTCGTAACATAAGATGGATAAGATTGCCCCATAAACTAGGCAGGTTACATCTCATAAAATGTAACCATCAAGGATCATCCTCATTACCGTAAATCTCACTACTACAAACACTACTCTTGGTAGGTACTTACCTAGGTAGATGCCTAGTTGATATTTTATTTATATCGAAGTAATACTGAGGTATTAGGTACACACGGCCACAGATCAAGCTACACACTGCGGCACCTTATGCGCAGAGATGTACAAAATACTTTTCAAAAAGTATTTAAATACAAAATGCAAATACTTTTTTAATATAGTATTTCAAATGCAAGATACAAAATACTTTTGCCTTTTGTATTTAAATACTAAATACAAAATATGTATTTTCAAAATACTTTATTGAAATAAAATACTTTATGGTAAAATTACTGCAGTCATCCATAAAAAGTCTCCTTTTCGCCTTCTAAGCTCCAAACGGCTTCAGCTATGGGCTTAGATGTGCGAATATACTCTAATCAAAAACTGTACTTCCATCTCTTTTAAGACGGTCAATCCTAGTTTTCTCAGAACTTCATTGATGGTTTCTTGGACTTTCAGGATATCAATTATATATTATATTTATATTACATACTTGCCACAATGCCCACAATGACATCTTTTTTGTAGTGCTGTTTACGTACCGGTTTTTTATAAATATATTTTTCTATTTCTGTATTTTTATTTGTCATTTATACATTCATAATCACTTAAATACGAATCGTTAAAATAACGTATTATTGCCTACACGGCATATTGTTTAAATACAATTTGTTTTTGCATTTTTTTTAAAGACATTTCGAGCGAACAACACAGAAATAATGAAATAGCTGCCAATACTGCAAAACGTAACAGTGACTTTGAGGATTGTCAAGAGGGGTCCCTCATATATTATTGGTCCGGTTTTATATGCGTTTTGTTTCATCTGTCATTTTGTGCATAGACTTTCAAAGCTCCTGCGCCACTAGTGGCCATTTTTTGTTTTTACTGAATCGCGGAATGCTTTAGAAAAATGAAGCTAAGAATAAAAAAGTATTTTGTATTTTACAAACCATTTTAGAAATACAAAATACGTCTCGAATAGTATTTCAAATAAAATACAAAATACTTTTTAAAAAAAGTACTTAAGTACAAAATCCAAAATACGTATTTTGTATTTGTATTTTAAATACAAGTATTTCAAATATGTCACAACTCTGCTTATGCGGTTGTAATAGACGCTATTTTGCAACAAAAATGTTTAGCTTGATCTGTGGCCGTGTGTACATTTACGATAGCCTTCGATTTAAATAAGAAAGTGTATACATCAGTCAACATTTTTTTATCAAATATTCTAATTTCAGATAGACTGGTTCAATTCAATTGAACTAGTTTGTGAATTGTGAGCTCGTGAAATGGAATGAAAAGCCAGCGAATGGTTTGTTTGTTTTCTTCCAACCAATTAAACGATGCACTCTGTTTTCTATCTGACGAAGTTTAATCGCGTTCAGTCATCCATAAATTCTATGTTCATCGTTGTTTTATTGGACGAACAGGCAACAGCCAACGAGTTTCATTTCAAATGGGCATTCGCATTAAGGCTCGAACACTCCTTTGACGATAAGACGACCTACTGTTGAGAACGGGGTTACATTTCCTTTATTGGAAAGGTATTGGTTAGAACGAGAATGAAATATAGTGACGTAATTTTACTGATGGAAATAACTAAAGATAACGAAGGTTATGTTGTAATATTGTTCCCGTTTTCCTCACGTTTATATACCTAATTGTATTTTTGTCGAAAACATTTTCAAGCTATTTAATAAATAGTAGGAAACTATTTTGCATAGATTAGATATCAATTATAACGAAGTATTTAAGTAAGTGCGTAAGTAATGTATAGCCCCAGTGTACTTATCTATATTCTCCCTACAGTGTGGCATCGTTTGATGTCGGGCGGCGATGCCGTTGCCCCTGTAAGTACTTACGGTGTCGCACGCAGACGTGCCAGGATTGTCACAAAATGGAAGATATAATAAACGTGTAATTTAAAAATACATACCTAATATACGTTCATGTAAATTAAATAATATTATTATCATTATTTAATATAAGTATATATATCATAGGTACTTTACCTACCTACCTACACTCCTTACAAAGTTGTTGTTTTTTTATGAAGTCTCGTAAAGTAAAACACGCTCGCGTCGTCCCTCAACGTTTGAGTCTGCAAACCAAGCGTGTTTGCAGGCAATGGTCCGCGCCGCCCACTTTTCCGCTTCCCCGCAAAAGCTCTGCCGTTGCTCTGCGCAAGTACATTCGACAAGCTATGAAAGAATAGAAAAATATGACCTCGCTGTGTTTTTAATGCTGGTGGATAATAATAATATACTTACTTATGAAACACTTATTATTTTCTTAAGTAAGTATATTATTTATAGGTATACCTACGCTTCGTCATGGTAATTACCCAGCCGGACCTAGAGTTAAAAGGTCTTATGCAAATTTTAATACATCGTTTAAAGTCTTTGTACAATCAACAAATTTCAAGCATGACTACTATAAGGCTACATTTTATGTGCAGAGACTAGAGGCTACCTATGGATGATAGTACTATAAGCAGACAACCCTCTTGTCATAATAGTAGTACAAGGGTTTTTATTCATAACAATAGACATGGCGAGCTTCTAATAACTTGCTCATGTCTCAAATTTGTCAATGGTACTAGCAATTGAATATTGACCTTTATGATCAGTAAATCAAGTCAATTTAACAAATTACCTACAAAACATAAAGCACTTTATCGAAAGCAATTAGTAAAGTGGTTCAGTCAGGCACCTGTGTCACCGCCAACGAAGAAGCGACTTTTCTCGCTCAAGAAACAAAACGTAGGCACCTAATGTAATAAATGTTCGTCCGGTATAAGTAAAAGAGATACATATATTGGTGACTGTTCACACTACACTGCCGAGATTACTATCGTTTCTTTATTATAGCATGATTCCTGTGACAGTAGCCAGAGTCATAAAATGAATCATATGCTTTTGCAATAAGGTTCAAAAAAAGCAAACAAACAATCACTTGTTTGATAGGTAGAGAACACTCGCTAACTCGTTTTTAGTTGCTAGCTCTACTTGCTTTTCGCTAATCGTTGGCGGTGGAACAGGTACCATAGAGACATTCAACTACCGTAGCCGGTTACACCGGTCTTTTGACCAACTAACTTATCCTTAGTTCCATAGAAGTCCAATACTTTCCCGGGATTCTATTGTTTTATTCCAAAGCTTGATAGGATGCTTTATCTCGTCAAGCAATTAACATAAAATTCACGATATTAAAATTCCACACAAAATCCCACGAACTTTCACATGTTATAAAATTTGTAGGATTATAAATACTTTCACCGTGGCCGGATCTAAAACTTCGGTGTTCTGCTCCTGACAAACCTATTCACTACATTTTAATCTTTGTACCTACTATATATTTTTTTTAATTTATTGCGGTACCGGTGTGGTGTTTAGGAGCTGATAGATAGTCCGATCATCGTTTTAAGAATTATACCAATAGAATTGCAGAAAAACTGACGTGACTTGATATTCGTGCAATTTTATAAATTATAAAGTCGTTATTCGGAGTACGTCCCCAGTTTCTTCTAGTCTCGTGTGTTTGCCACCTTCTACGTTAGTACATTCATAATTTATTCACCTGTGACAACTTCTACCACGTATAGCTACCGCGTACTGCGTTGCATCATAAAAGCCTAATTCACAGTAAAAATATAAACCTTAATTACGTTGACCTTTGATTATGATCCCTATTTATAAATTAAATTAGTTGTTTTGTAATCGTTACTTTTCACAGACGGACGACGTCACGTCACCTTCTATTTTGTGTTTCGGTGGACTTGCGCCAAACAAAACTGACGTAGGTTGACACTCCCTCTTGGTGCCAAAATAACTGAGTGTAGTGACGTCATTGAGCTGTTTATCCACTTTTGCGAAAGAAGAAATCAATCGTCGTTGTCGTTGCGTCATCAATGAACTGGCGCCTTATAAATATGGTGGAAAATATGAACTTAAGATTTGTTATTTTAGAAAACAAATATAAAGTATGAATTAGGTATGTAGTCGGTATCAATATAGCTAAACTTTAAAAAAGAAAAGGTAACTGGGGGCTATTTACTTATGTCCGGACGCGTTATGTGCTCTATAAAAAGCATAGATTTGTTCAAATTAGTGCATAAATCTAAATAATTTAGAGACTTACGTCATGAAATTCACTATTTGAGATATCACGATAAAAAAAAATGCGAGTAGATACGCCAGCACCATAACATTACTAGGTATTTTTTAAATACTTTGCAATTTTAAAAAATATGACGTCTGGCTAATATTTCACGCATTCCGTTCAACATTCGCGCTCTGGCTAAGGTAAATAAACTAAGCATTAATCAAATAGAAAACCTAGCCTACTTTAGCTATTTATCAACACAGTTGCTTCGAAAATAATGATTCATGAAAGTACTTACGACCACAAAAAAATTATAGGTTTACAGTTGACCCCAATGCGGTTTTTAGTGCCGGCCGACATGAGAATAAAATAGATATGCAAAATAATTCGCGGAATGCTCTCAATTTCTTGGACTTGTTTTAGTGTTTACTCATTATTGAAGTTTTTAGAGTAATCGTTAACAGATTCAGTGAGATTGTTTTCCTGGACTAAAAGTCTTTCACATGTTTTATGAATATCCGGTGATGACCACATCCACATAGGAAGAAGTAAGTTCTACTAACACAGATCTACTAACTTCGTAAAAAAATATTATGTAAGGGTCTCGAAGATGTGAAAAACAAAAGACATCGTCTATGAACGTTTATAATATCAATTTAATACATACCTAGTAGGTATATAAAATTCTCGTGTAGTGTTTTTCATCAAACTCCTCCGAAACGCCTTGACAGATTTTTATGTTTTTGTTTGTTAATATATATATATATATCCTATATATATTAGGTAGTCTGAGAATACGTCGTAAATTATATTATCTACTCTCATATCGTAATGTTCTTATTATGAAATCAAAATCAGTACTTTAATGACCCACTTTATGCACACCCGTGTATAATGAAATTAAAAAATTATATTATAGCACAGTTTTCTTCCCAAGATAATGCTATAAAATAACTTTTTTTCATTAAAGTACAAGTATTTGGACATGTCTGGCCACTTATAATGTTTTTTGGGTTTTAATACTTCAATTACTGTCAGTCAACTTGTCAAACGAAATAATAAAGAAAAAAACATTTTATGTGGCCAGACATGACTAAACAATTAAACGTAGTATTATATTCTCTTTGTAAACAATTAGGAATCAATCAGTATAATTCAATTTTAGATGCAAATTTACTCTGTGGTCGCGTATGCGGTACTGCGGTAGGGAGTTTTTCCCAACACGGATTTGGGCGCCATGATGATTAATGTTTGTTTATTTTATTGATTTTTTGCATACATATTTTATTTTGGCCAAAAATTATAGTAAAATAGCAGTGATTCTAAGGTGAAATAAACTTGGATCTGAAATTGTGGAGGCGGCAATGGAAATGACGAATAATCGATACCCGTGAGTCATGAAAACCTATGACAAAATATTATCGATTTTTTACCTTTAAATTACATTATTGGATGAGTTTAGATAAAGTACTGTATGATACTGCACATAATTAGGTATTAAAAACTCGTGTGATACTATTAAGAACCTCGCCTACGGCTCGGTACTTAAACTCACACTCGTGTTTAATAACCCCTATTATGCAACAGTATCATAAACTACTATTTTATCCCGGGAACGCGAGTGAAACAGTAGGTATTTCATATAAAATTGAAGAACAAAGCATGATTTCATATTTTCCTGAAATCAGATATTTTATACACTTTATTTTATCGGAACACGTTAAAAGGTTGTTTACGAATAAAATCACATAAAAGTTGTTGTTGTCTATGAACGAGGAAGTGCTATATTTTAGTGGAAAAATATTTTTGTTATTGAAGCGGAATGTAGGTATACAGTAGTGTACATTGAAGTGAAAATAACGATGGCACTAAAATCGTGGCACTAAATTAAGACATGTCGTACCTACATAACAAGCCTTCCTGGTTTGATGTTTTCATCTCGAAGCGTTAATGCGTCAGCAATAATGTAAACAATATTAAAAGCTCTTAAAATATTGATCATGTTAAAATGCGTTTATCTCTATGATATTTTTGCACTTGAAATTGTTATTAACTTATAGGTTTTTTTAATATTTTTTTTTATAATATAGTTTTTTTAAATTCTATACATATACAATATTTACAATTATTTACAACAAACTTATAGGTTATTTAAATGCGGTTTATTATTTATAGTTACTCTGTATATAGGATAGATTTTGTAGTTTAATTTTAACTAATGTTATAATATGTACCTAAATAAAAAGTTTTAAAGTTATAACTTATAGGTAAGTAAGTAGTCTTCAGATCATTGTATAAAATTTAGAATTAGAGGAAAAAAATATTTACTTATAAATTGTTCGAACCTTAGAACCTAACATACAGTCCAGTACCTAATGATAAAGTATGATTTCACCACACTAAAGAACGTAAACATGCGCGATATTTTCTACTTAGCAATTGAAAATGGTGTTACCTTATGTAATACAATGCAAGCACCTCATGGTTATCAGTGCAAGAAAAACAACACCTATTACACATAATTTTGTTATATTACCTATCTATCATCATCAGACTGGAGACGTCGATTGCTGTAGAAGTATTCCCAATAGCATCATGGCACGGAGTCCTGCTACATAATTGTGTTCCTGAGTTACAGCTCCATCCAGCCCTGCCCCACAGAGTAGAGAAAATATGCTGCCCTGTGTATCTACGGCTGGTTATGTTAAACTATGTTTATGTACGAATGTTACGAATTCTAGCTGAGAAACTGCACAAATAGCAAGTCTATAGCTATAAACGTAAATATCACTGTTTTTAAAAACTTTGAATTTTGGGAGTTTTTTTATTCTTAAATCTCGTTCTTTCATTCTGGAAAAGCAACGACGCTGAAGTTAATTTCCTAGAGGAAAATTATTATCGTTCATTTCTTTCCTTCATATAGGAGTGCCGTAAACTCCCCTATTTAGACTGTCGATTCCAGGTTGCACGCAACTGCAAGTTTTGACGGCAGGTTACCAAGGCGATACACCTTTTTTTAAGGGAATTTATTGATCCATTTCCTATCAAGTGGTAATGGTAGATAGATTTAATACAAGGTGGGTATTATATGGTAACGAGTGTATGCGGAACAAAATAAATAAAAAATAAATTTCCGGCCTGTTATAGTCACTTTATTAGTTAGTTTCTTACCTCAGATTACGTGGGTAGGTATAGATATCTACTATCATAATTTAGATTTTTTATTATAATACCTACGAAATCATCCGATAGTAGTATCTACCTACTTCAATAGTAGAATGTTGGTAGAATGCGTGCTATCAAAACATTATTTTACTTTTTATTTTTAAGAAATGTCATAACATTGTTTTTTCATTACCTAAAGAATTATATTGGTAGGTAAGTACCTAGGTATGTTGATTGTTATTTTATGAAGGCTGGTGGACTGAAATTCGATATTAGATTTAGAATTTTATTAGACTTCATGTTTTATTTCTGTAAAAAGGCTAAGCGAGGCCTCTAAAATGTTAAAATAATAATTTCAACATTTTATTTGTACTTATTTCCAGTCTGCAAAGGTAGGTAACTATTCTTATAGCTAGTATATTACATAATCTATCCTAATAGTATATATTTTCTTTCGTGCTGCCAGATCAAATACGTCCCAAAGATGTCCCAAAGCCTATGGTGCCTAACAACTGTAAAAAAAAGCTTCTAGTCAAAGCAGTAAAAAATACGGCCATTTACTAGGTACTTAATATCTTGCATAGTTTGAAACTTGCAAGTAGTACGTAGTATATTCTTTGCTTGCAAGTAAATCAGAACAAAACATACAGATACTTGCCGTTGGTTGACCTAAAATCACGAAATTAGGCAAGAAGCTGTGCGGAACATAGCATAGAGAATAGAGTACATGCCTCGAAAATCTACAAAATCTCGGAGCCCCTAGAGAGAGGTTTAACCAGACTGGTCCCTGTACGTTGTAGGCAAAGAGAATATGTTGTAGGTAACACTAACAACTACGTCAAACGTCATTATCCATTCACTCATTGTGCGGGCCGTTCGTGGCACCTTGTCTTGTGGACACCCGGGCCGCGCGCGAGGCGGGGGCGGCCAGCTAGTCAGTCAGTCAGCTACTTATGTCAGTTCCCAAACGACACGGTCGTGTTTAACTGTGTTTCCGAACGTAACGCCAAATCCGGGTGGATAATGGTTTGGTTACTGAACGTAATATAAATGTCACTTTTTTGGAATAATATTCAACGGCTCGCGTAAATTTTTTGCTATTCATTCAATCTGTAATTTACCATTTTTCATTACTAGAGACGTGAAGTGTTGGATTTTTGTGGAATTATTGCAAGGACCGTTACAGAGTGGTTGGTGTACTGTTTTGATTCACAAATTGCTAGTTGAGTTTTAGTATCCCAAATTGTATTTTATTGAAAAGAATAATTTGTTGTAGGTCTATGACTTCAGCCTCGGATTGTTTTAGCTGTTTTGGCTTACGATGTATTTGCGAAGTGACTAAAATATCGAACTACAAATCTTTGTGTACGATATACCGAGTTATGACCTTCTAAATGAAGGAATCATATCCTGATGACATTATGCTGTGTTTTGTCCAAGGCTTCGGTGATAGTGAACGAGGGTATAATAAAAATCGTGAGGAAAACTCAATAAAATCTGAAGCGCCTGACCCCACTTTGAAAGATTCTAAGAAGCAACGCGGAAAGAGGGTATCTCTACAGCTAGACGTCAGTGAAGCCACCGAGTGTATAGAAGAGAGACATAAGAAGTCTCAGGGCTTAGTGACTGGGAAGTCTTTGAGGCTGTCTTCAGGAGCAAAGCAGACAGACGTGAAGAGAAGCTTTAGTGATCGCTTTTCAGTCATCACCGATGCAAGTGGAAGACGTCCCCCAAGGGGGCTCTTGACCATAAGGAAAACTTGGTAAACAATATTATAATATAGTACATAATTAATTATTCTCTAGCCAGGATCCTCAGATCAGATTTGACAACCTATATGATAGTATTGTTTCATTTTTAGAACAATATACCTACAGATATAATATTTTAGTTTCCTTACATCTACCAAACATTCAGTTGTATTTCTATCCAATTCATCATGCTTTTGAAGTGAACACCGCCCTATGATGTCATATTTATTTTACCCTAAAAAGTGTCCAACTTAGTAGATACCTCATTCAGTGATAATAATTTTTACAGGCATCAAATCAAAGGTAAACTAAATTGAATCTTATTACAACCAGTTATGGTTTTTCAGCTTTTACTATTAGATTAGTTAGAGGTTTATATTTGACCACTATGTCAAGGTCTAGAAAAAAACAGGATCTCAGAAGTTCAGCTGTTACCGGCATGTACATGGTGGGATCTATAGCATGATATAGATAGATAATCATCCAGATTGTTGTTGAATTTAAAAGTTTCCCAGGTTTTCAGTATGGTATGGCATTAGAAAATTAACTTACGTCGACTGGAATCTATTTATACCTTACAGAATACTGTAGCTAAGGCCCAATTTCAGCAATGTCTGATAATTTTGACAAATTCTGTCACATGGCCATATTTATCCCGGTAATTTGAAACTTATTTCCACCGGTTGTAGTTTTTCTTACGCCCATTACTTACATTATTATAACTGAAACTGGTAATGTGGAATGTATCAAACAACCCTTAAGTCAGAATTTACTATATAACAAGGTAACCTTTCAAAACTGCAACAGTAAATGATAAAGCCTCTTTAAACTTGAAGTTTTTTTTAAATAGATTGGTGATACCATTGTTACAACCAGGCTCCAAAAGAACTCCATTTATTAAATAAAACATGACATTGCAGACAAGTCATTCATTTCTATGTATACTTGTTTGGTAAAGAATGATATTGCCATTCTTAAAAAAAAAATAAAAGGATGCCCTTGAATTGTATCTTTATATACAATCTAGAATTTGTTTGATTTATTTCTACAGCTGCGTATATATAATGTGAAAGGGTTCTGCTAACCAGCGTTCTTTCATAATTCACTAGAGGTAATTTCTATTACCTACTAGGATTCATTTTTGCATATTATGGTGCATACATTATACTAATGTGACCAAATATTGCAATGTGATAAACTAATAAACACCAAAAAGAGAAATAGTTTGGTAACTCTATCCAAAATTTTGCCAGTTTCGCTGCTAACAAATGAGGACAATTAATTAAAATTTTATCTGAAAATAGCTATTAAAAGGAAATTATATTTTAATGAATTCCCATACACATTAATTCTAAATTAAATAATATTTTTATAAAACTAATAAACAACCATAGATGACAAAGGTGTTTAGTTTGAGAGAAAGATGATATGAGTAATATATCTTCACATAGTCACTTGCGCTATCTGTTTACTTAGATCTTTTAAACTATTCAACGGATTCGCGAATGCAGTTTTCAGTAATAGATAGAGTAATTGAAGAGCAAGATTTATATACATAATACATGCATTTTATATAAGTAGTACAGTAAAGCCCGGGTCGCTAGTTAGAGATAAATAGAAAAGATAAATGGTAAAAGAAGCTTTTATATTAATTAACTTTATATTATGCCTACATCTAGCATCTATGCTGTTTTGACAGTTTCACTTGAGAGCAATTGTATTCTAGGAATTCTATATAACTTTATTGGCAAGCCACCAGTATTCATAGGACACCCATTCATCAGCCTACTGAGACAAAAAGTTAAAGCAAAAGGCCTACAATTACCATTGTAGATAAATGAATATAGTGGATGCATTTACGTACAAATCTTGGTATTATTATTAAATATCTCTGTTCTCCTCAAGATTTTCCTTAACTCCTGTAGTAAAATTCTAGATAGAAGTCAATTGGCACATCCTTATAAGCCTAGAATGACTTTGTTAGCTTGATCATACAGTTCTTTCTGCAAAAAAAAATTCTAAGTCATGTTTTTGATTTCTCACTTGTTAGTGATTATTTCCATGTTAAATTAATTAAAAAAATAATCATATCTTAATAAAAGAAGATAGAATCTGATATTTTGTGAGGTAGTTATCTCGGAGTAATGAACAACAACTAATAATAAACAACATTGCGTTTTTTAAATTAAGCTTAAGTTTTTTTAAGTAGTTAATTACTTACTTACCTATATGTATAGGATATCTTGATTTCTGCTTAATCAATAATAAAGTTCTATACATATTATCAAATTAATTAAGGACTGACATAGCATACAACAGAAAGCAAGCATGTTTAAATAATATCACATGCTTTTTATTTCATATCTAAATACAGCCAGTAAAGGATTTCCTACACTATTATCATAGAATATGAGATAGCCAAAGATATGTTTATCCACCACATCTTGTTTATTTTAGATGCATTGCTTAAGTTCAGTGATAAGATACACAGCTACTAACATAACTGATAATAATCTACATCTGAGTCGGGTACCATACCATATTATTTCTATAAGATCTAATGATGCTTTAGCTAGTGTTCATCTGAATAATGATTTTGAGTTTTGCAATAAGCAATCTTTAAACTATTGCTAGTAAGATTTGGCTCCTTTCCATGTTCTACTTATTGGAATTTTATCTTTGGAATTAACTGAAGTGGGGAATTAAAATCTAATGTGACTGACTGACATTACAGTTAGGGTTTAATTTATGGTATACATGGTAAAGTTAATTTTTACTTTATAGTACCCGCCTGATTGGCTACCGCCTATTGGTGTGTTCTGGTAATAGCCAACAAGAATTAAGACTTGAGAGCCAATCCCCTACTTGGGTTTGTGTGCTTAACATTTCATCCACATTTTCTTTCATATCATAGTGAGATAATGTTTATTCATAAAATATGAATACAATTGAAATATGTAAATCCTCTATTCTTCAACTTTGCTTAGTGTGCGAATTTGTTTTGTACTCTATTCTTCTAACAATAAATTAATGGCCCTAGCTAATTTTAGCTCAATTATTTGATTTTGAATTCTATAACATGAATCGAATAAATCAACGTCTTTAATAGAATATTATATCATCAACGAAAAAATCTTAGGTTTAAATCTGTCATCGGATGTCGGCGCACGCACATGTCGCAACTTAACATGTATGATAGATTTTTACCATATGCCGCCGACCTACTTTACTCTGAACCGTGCACCTCAAAATAACCGGTATGCTGTTAAGGCCAAGATAAATTGGATTATCAATGTTGCTATATTATTTACGTAATTAAGCAGTACCCACCTATTTGGCATAAAAGCTTTAATTCTTTACCGTGTTCTTTTGGTTGAGTTGTTAAATTATACAGATGTCAACGCTTTGATCAAAGAGAATATTTAATACTACTTTCTTTATCGATTCTCCGTAAGAATAAGGGCCACGCGTGGTTTTGAATAAGCAATCTAGCGCCGATCTTATTGCATACAAATTCACGGTCTATTGTGATGATGTCATCTTTTCTTGAGAATGGAAGGATGCCCGTATTTGTGGTGAGGACTTTGATTAGTAAGTAATGTCGATATGGTTGGCTTTCCTTATGAACCTTGTAAAGGAGTCTCGATATGAAATTCTATAAACAACATTTAAATAGGTACTATGTGAGTTCTATTCTGTCAAAAGCTTATAGTGTCACCTAATCTGGTCAAAGTACCATCATTAGTAGTAGCTGAAGAGTTTGTTTGTTTAATCTCCGGAGTTACTCATCCGATTCGAAAAATTCTTTCACTAATAGGAAGCTACATTATCCCAAAAGATTATAGGCTACTTTTTATTCCGAAAACGCGAATGAAGCCGCGGGGAACAGCTAGTATAAAAATAAAACTCTTAGTAAAATATGTAGTAAGTCATACACACTAAATAATACACCACACCAAATATTCGTCTAGTAATTTCAAAGTAAATTATTATATTGGTATTATGTTGGTATATTACCTTACAATTAAAGTCTTTGCTGTATGTAAGTCCGAACTAATACAAACTCTGATTTGGTCAAGAGAAAAGAAGATACCAAGAAAGTAACTTTGTTATATATACCTAAGCAATTCTAATATAATCTATCACTCTGTCGTAATGAAAACACAAGAACTAATATTACTCCGACGACGAATGGGACATTTGTGTCAAGTCTTTTATTCTCGGTAATAAATAAAATTAAGAGCCTTTTATCCTACATCTATTTTAGTTAAGATCGTAAATGCTGGTTTATCTTACTAAGAGGTAATTTGTTTAATTACTTATAGGCCAGCTTACTTGTAAAATATTATGTTCAATAACTAGGTACCTACTAGACTTTTCTACAAGCGTTTCTTTCTAAAAGCTAATATGGTACCTAACGGCTTGCGCAATCTCCCTAATACCCTAATATCGACTGAAATGACGTCATTAGGTAGGAATCTTTCATTGTTCTTATAAGGAATTGAAACCTTAAGCACAGTGAATTTAACATGTAAAGTTTCTCTGAAACCTGATTAGATAATTATGAAATTAATTTTTGTCCTATGACAAATTTTAAAGGATAAATTTTATTCTATGACAAATTTTATTATTCACTATTATTTTTAAATTTCAACCTCTTCATACATTTTGATCGTGCAAGTTTGATGTTTTTAATAATAATATTGTTTACAGTTCAATTAGGTAACAGATTTCGTCAGTATTATTATTATTCGTAAAAAGAGATACGTGAATAATATCCATGAATCTGTATGTGTAGAGACAGCTATGCTGTGGCAAAAATTGCCTTACCAACCAGAATAATACAATTGTTCCGTTTGTTTCACCCTCAAGTTTAACATCTATCACCAAGCACCTTCCGGTGTCCGACAGTTGCACTTGAGAACCAGTTTCCTTTTAGGCTTTGTGTGCTTACCACCATCGGCCACATTATCACTGACCACGGTGAGATTGTGGTCAAACCCAGGCATTATATTTTCCAATCTCGTTCAAAGGTACCTAACCCTTCAAGATTTCTCAATATTTCACTTAATCCTTGTATCGCGTTTGTATTTTATTAACGGTCATTGCCGCTATAATAATATGATAGGTACATATATCATCAACTACTAGTATCTCGTACGTGACTATTTTCTCAGAAAATACGCAGATGGGTACCAAGGCCAGCGCACTTAATATTATAGGTACGTGACTAAACATTCTGTTGAATTAAACATTAGTTAATAACGCCTTGGTCCTTTGATGTGACTGTCCTACTCATTTTGGTAGCTTGATCTAATTTTTAGCCTGTCCGCAATTTATATCTAGTATTGGACTGAGCTCGTATGGATGCTGGCATGATGCCAACATTTAGTCTTTACCTTTTGTAATATCGGTTACGACACGTGGCGGTTAGCAATTCGCTTCTAGGGATCGTTTATTTTATTTGCTTAATGTTATTTTTAGTATGTGTTGACTTTTAACTTGTGTTTATTATTAAATCCGAATTCAAAGTCAGGATTGAACTGCGAACGATTTGTAACGTCATGCACATAATACCTACCACGGTTTTGTTTTCTATTAAGTACCTAGCTAGACTAGTTCATCATAGATTGTCATCATTATATTATACTAACTGTTCCTGACAGGCAAAAATCACCGGGTTACGTGTGGGTAACAGGTGATTTTTATAGAGATTTTCGTACAAAAATGCCAACCAAATTATGGACAAGGTTAGAATTATTAATATGGAAAAACAAGAAGCAATTTTGATAATAAAGTCCACCAAAAACATTTTCATATAAAATGTTGCCAACCAGAGACCATATTTCTCGCAATGTCAAAAAGTTATCAGATCTCATGTAGAGCCAAGCTTCTAACTCTACACTTTAGTCAAAATATGTAGCTTGATAAATAAATGTACCATCAACAAAGTTGAAGCATGATCAGTTTTAAAACCTTTTCGCCTGCAGCCAGTTATCATAGTTCGCCCTGTCCATTATTGACAATAAAAACTGTCTCTTGCAAAATTAAGTATTGCAATAAGCTTTATTGGCAGTGAGAATAATGATTGAGACAGTTTTGATTGACACGATCAATTAATTAAATTTCAATTTTCAATATTATCTATCTCAGATTTTCGTTCTGTTTTATTTAGAAGAAGTACTTTCCACCGTCTTTCTGCTATTCAGAAGCTGTCGCTTTACAATGTCGTCGGTTAGATATTTTTCATCAAACATATACCTTTGTGGGTTTTTAAGGTGTTGGGTAGGTATACAAGTAAATAGTTCTATAATAAAATCTTATATGACTCTACCCATACGTCTACCATAAACTAAATAAGTGCGTCATATATATTTATTTTGTACACAGGTTGGTTTCCCACATAAAATATTGTTAGCATTATTCACAGTCGACATTGGTCTATGAGAATCAACAGCTGCGTATGTTTAACAACTACTCTGACGTTAATATCTAAATCATTATCAACATGTTGGAAATATTCAATCATGGCTGTTCATAGATTGTTTCATGTCAAAATTCTTGGCATAAACAATTTATTGGCAACGTTATGGTAGTACTTATAATATATTGAGAAAAGGGTCAGTATGTACTATAATTTTTGTTCCCACCAATAATCTACATCAGCTTCATGAAGCACAGGAAATTACAAACGTTAAAAAATAAATGATCCCTATATAAGGAAAATCATAAAGATTTATTGATTTATTATTGATAGACATCGATTGACATAAATAATGCATTTACCACGATTGAGGAATGGGTGGTACTTCCTTGTAGTACCTGAAGAATAACACATAATATTCAAATTAACTATAAAACATACTCGGTAAATAAAACGCCCACGTTAAAGGAAATGTAAATTGGACTCACCTTACAAATCCACCTGAAGGTGAGAACGCCTTGTCATTTAACGGCACCAGATGTGGTGAAGATCGCAGCCCTTGCGCCATTTTGACGAAATACTTCACACTACTTGGTATTAAAATACCTGAATAGCAGAATAACATCTGTATTAACAAGAGTGAGCTAAGGCAAGCTAGGTATTTTACAAAATAATATTTTGCGTTTTAGCAACAATTGATTCATAAAACATGGTGAATGTTCTAACCATTGGCATCATATCTATATTTACGTAATAGGGATTGCATGCTTGGATGTTGTATATTTGACAGGACCACAATTGCACATGGCTGTAAATAAAAAAAAACACATACGGAACTAATGAATGAAATCAACCACAATATTCATCCACTACTTTTGATCGATTAATTAAAGAAATCTCCCAAGTTCTGTCTGACCTTATTTAATCCGTCATTGATACGCTTCCTGTTAATTTCTAAATCATTTTCCTCATGATCATTTTGATTATACGTTTTTAGTCCAATAACTGTTTCGCTTATGTTTTCTTCACTTTGAGCAATTTGTGTAATGGGTTCATCTATATTCGGAACAACAGTTACGAAATCCAGTGATATCAACCTCTGAAACAGAAAAAAATATTACAATATTGGAAACATGACAATGTTTGCTTTACGAGTAATATGGCTAATCTCACATTTTCAACAAATATAAACTTAAATAAAATCACAAATGTAATTTCTTTAAACCCCATGACACTGTCTAAAAAGAACAAGTTCTTGAAATGAAATGATACTACGACGACGGATCAAAATGACTCTTTGTTAAGTTTATAAACACATCCGTATTTTGTTGAACGTGAGAATTACGTTTCAAATATCATTTCATGTTTTGAAACAATTTTTAAATAACCATGTAAGTACGTTTACCTCATTCAGTATTTTTCGGCTGCAGCTTAGGAGTAATGTTGCTTGAAGGAACAAATTGATTATCATGGAAGACGTAAGTAAATATTAATTAAAAATGTAGCAATTTATGTTGGACTTGCACTTATGTTTCTATACTATTGCTTCAATTGAATTTCTGTGGTGCAAAACCTACACCCTATTATGCTGTATCCTCATATGATAATTCACGATGAACATTTGGGGCTTGCTGCTGGGTTAAAAGCAGGTATGAAAGCGGATTTGTCGACAAAAATTTGTAAAAAATATGGTCTTAATATATTATTGATAACCATCCATAATAGTATAGTAAAAAAAACAATGTCAAACTTATACCATTCGATTTAGGTCAAACCTACTCTAAAGTCACAGATAGCAGTAGTTCCTTACAGATATTTTCATAGAATTTTTTCAACTTTTTCGTGACAATGTTATACTAAGATTTATGTGTATTTTATTGCCACTTTCATGCTCCATTACATATGCACGTGGGATCGATTAAACTCTAAATGCATCTAGCCTTGATTAAGTATTCTTTGACTGCTATAGTTTACCTTGCCCTTCCAAGTCGACTATTCTTGTTGAATTTCCATGAACTACGTTATTATTAACTACCGGACATGACTAGCATTAACTAAAATTATTAGCTATAGTATAGCTATTACACGTTCCTCTATTTTTCATTCTAGCTTTTGCAGGAGTTTTATACCGTGTTAATTACTATTTGCGATATGCATTAACAAGATCCTGATTCCATGTATTTGTTATAAATAACATTGTATCAGGTAGAACATCTGAAATAATAACGGTAGACAGGTGGGCGCCTGCTATGTTCTCTAGTTTATTTTCGTTCTACTAACGTGGTTGTCTTATAGCTTTTCCTTTCGTTTACCTCGTATCGTATCATTTAGTAATCTATAGTCTTCTGAGATTTTATACCCTACATTCCGAATGTGTTACGTATTGCTTACGTTAGTTTTGTTTTATTTTAAGT
The DNA here is from genome assembly GCA_963555595.1 of Tethea ocularis. Taxonomy (NCBI): domain Eukaryota; kingdom Metazoa; phylum Arthropoda; class Insecta; order Lepidoptera; family Drepanidae; genus Tethea; species Tethea ocularis. The sequence continues at coordinate 4,683,603 of OY741971.1, read as the reverse complement.
ATTTTGTATGTTAATTAATTGGAGTTGTAAATTGTCCCCACAGTTATCGTATTTGTTTGCTCCAGAAATTAGTTGATTAGGTTAATTGCCAGTGTTCGTAACAACCCTGAAAGGAAATGCCCTTGGCTTTTCCTTAGAACATCTTGTTTACGCTACAACACTTCAAATACTTCCGAGAAAGTCGATTAACTTAACGAGAACATGGAAAATATCATTAGCGATGAGGAAAACGATATTCTTGTGTTATGGAGCATCGTAAATAATTGAAATAATTCAGGTATAAATCACATTCTATAGCTGACTTAAAGAGTCCAGCTAAGTAATGGAAACAATGGGCATAATTTTAGTCAAAGTATAAAAATGTCAAAAGGGTAAAATTGAATTTTCTTAAAAAAATACTTTTGCATTCGTTTCCACATTCTAATGAGCATTTATCCGTGTACTTATGTGTTTCGGATTTGGTCATCCAAAAAATTCATCCTATACGGGGTTAGACGGGGTGTAAGTGACATCGTAATCGATTCTGGTTCCCTCAGAGGTAGTATACATTTTATTATTCTCTGACGGGGCATATCTTCAGTAATTGGATTATCTAACGCAAAGACTGACTAGTACATAGTTGAAATTAAAACATAAAAACTGTTCCGCTTTATACCTAATATGTACAACATACCGACAGCAGCGCCACCTACCGGGTCTAATGGTGTGTTTAAATAATCCAATGAAATATACCCACACAATTCCATTCATTTCATGTTAGCTTTCATACCTCAAATCCGTATTTATTGCGATTCAGTACAATTATTGCACTTATAATGCGCGTTCGCTGAAGTGTTATTGTCTTATTAACCACGTTGATAAGTTTTATCTTTATAGGAGTTTCAGACAATCAAGTCTCATTATTATATTTATTTAATTTAATTCACATCGAGATCATTCATCGAGAGATAAATAATATTCTTCCCACTGACCCCATCCGTTTCAATACTCAAAGAGTTTCGTAGGTAAGTTCGGATCTTATGATTTCCAGTTTTTTTTATGCTACGTGCGTTGTTGATTTCATTTATATGATATGTAACGACCTCCGTCAGCTACTTACTTCACACACCGATGGACAGATGGCGCCACTATAGACTACATGCATCCTACATCGCGCTTGTGAAGTTTATTCTGATATTGACATGATAATGTACCAGATCCCAACATATACAGTTGCACTGCAGTCCACAGGCAAGATGACCCAGCCTGGCCGAAAATCTTCCCTTTTAAATGCAGGAGTCATCCACCTTCCTCCTCATACCTACCTATAAGTGTGGATATGTATGTATGTTTTAATATAAGTTGAAGTTTTTTTTAAAAACCCTCATTGTTTCATGGTCGTGGAATTAGGTGACGTCATTTACTATGTACACTGGTATTATTAACACAAATTGATATGAACCCAACACTTATTATTAGGAAAGATAGGATGACAGTACAATTCTCTGAGTGGAAAATTTATAAAACGTTTCATAATTGGAATATTTCAGTATGTTATTAAATTGTAATTTTCTATACTCTTTGCGTTCCTCACAAGAATTTTACTGCCATTAACGGATATTATTGTGTCGGCGCATAATTTTGTTCATAAAAAGCTGACCTTCTACACATGTTTACACAAATGTAGGTACATTCATACTATTATAATTCAGTTTTAAAATTCTCTTTATCACCAGTAGTCGTTTGACTAAGCGACGTTGGAGTTCGAACCAATCATATTTCTTGTTTATGACGAATTTCTTTATATTTTTGTGAATAAAACATATTGTAGCACCCACGCACGTTAACCATTGTTAGGCATTGCAGTGTTTACGGTTGATCGATATTGTTTTGTCTATAGGTATTTTAACGTGCTAAAATTTCTTTAGCCTTCCTTTAGCTAGAGGCTTGAAAGTTATTCATTGTGTCAAGTTGTTCATTCAATGTCCAGAAGTAAAGTACCAAAGAAATATTGTAGTTACCGCGGATATCCGAGTTTCAATGTCACACAGTCGTCCCTGCGTCGTCGTAGGAGCTATAGATACAAAAGGTACTACCACTTCAGCTGATAGGCTAAATCGTCAAAATTGACCATGACCTAAGAATTTACAGGAAATCTAAACTCTTGCACCATGGTCATAGTTCATTGTTTTGCGTTAAACCATTTATCATTCATTGCTAATCAAGTGTCAACATACCTATCTATACTATACAGGTCGATTATCTATCTACTTGTTGTACCTATCCTAAGTACACACCACGTGGAGTATTGATATTTGGATAACTATATGTAACATTAAGGTTAGGTTTGTTTGGAGCTAGTAGATTTAACGTGTGTTTGTTTGTTTGTTTCAGGTCAACCGGGAACTTCGCATCGGGCGCGGCGGGTGGTGGGTGCGGGGCCCCGCGCTCCGCTCCCGCCACCCCGCTGCAACTGGAACCCCATCCTCGCTCCAAACATGATAAGTAAGTACATAGACTATTATTAATTTAAAACACCGTTGAGGAATTTCATGGAAGCCGCTCGTGGTTGTGAAGAATATTTGGAAAAGTGCCTTAAAATTAAGGATCGTATGGAGAATTATGGTTGTGATGCTGCTTTAAATGTTAATTGTAGTGATATATGATAGAGTCACATTTCATCAAAGATTCCAAATGAGTATTACTCATCATGTCAGCCGTAAGACGGTCCACATTGTGGGGGGCCTGCCCACGCTGCGTATTCCGGTTCCTGGTCGCCACTCGAGAACCCTTCTGCCCCAGCGGCCGTCGGTTCTACGAGCGATGTGCCCCGCCCACTGCCACTTAAGTTTTAAATGAGTGTTACTAAGCATAATCAATATCTACCCAAAAACAATGTATTGTGCGGTTATAGCTCTGTAGACATACTCTGTCTTTTTAGACATTATTTCTATAAGGCCTAATTTCACTAAGGAAACGGAAAGTTCCAAATAGGTTACAGCAATATCAAATAATGGCATTAAAATGGCAGTGAAAAGTATCCGTCTTCTATGTATGTATAGGTAATAATAATTAACGTTGGCCGTAAAATAATAGACTAGCAAATAATAAATCGTAGACAAATCAACACAATTGGTATGTTTATCGGATGTTTATTATCTAACCGATTATAACGATTACGATCCTTGTTATTCTCTGTACAGGTTATAATCAGTTGTATTTACGTCGCGTTCTGTGCAAAACGTGCTTCGAAACGCCGCGACAAGCACAAAAAACTTGACGAAGCACCAATTTTTTGTTCAGAAAAGTTATAACTCGCTTGGAAAATGACTTGAAACTTTCCGGCAGTGATATATGGCCTCTAGGTGGCAGTGGCAGTGATCTTGTAGTGATGTGAATGACAATGGCACCGCACCAGGAAACTGACGAGCAATCGGTTTGGCGAGTTGTAAGACTTGTGAATACTGTCTATGACGGATTGAGGTATCCAATGTAATTTTAAATCTTGATAGCAATGATTATTCTGATATCGAACTTCGATAAAACTTTTTTTTGGCAATTGTCTTTTTCAAAGTTATAGTCAGCGAAGATTATTTATATCTATTCTCTACTTCGTGGTGAAGACAAAGTCAGTCGCTGTCCGTACAACTTAACCTAACCCAGGTTTTATGGAACTGGGACGTAAATATATTTAATTCAGACAGAAAATATATCCTATTTTTTGCATTTAGTTTCTGGCAGAATAATTATCACTTCTTGATATGAACTTGATTTTCAATCAATACTGCTGTTGTATCGAAACAGAGGTAAATTGTATTGTTATCTCTGTCCCTGGTGTTATGCGTTTGATTTCATAATCTCACTTATCAGGTGGTTTTAGCAAACGTTTTCATATTAGTATTAATTACTTATCAGTAAACTTAGGTTGAAAATATGAAATATTCATTGATATAACTAAAAGATATTTGCGTAGATTATCTTATGAGTAAACACGAAAAAAAAAATTATGGGTAAACGTAGAGTGCACCTTGCATATAAAGCATGTGTCTTTTATTGATAAAACGATATTAGTCATCTAGTCAAACTCAAAACTGTATAGGTAAAGTTATACATGCCGAATTCATTATCATACTGAACAAATTTTACAATGGGGCCAACTCTGAAAACGTGGACGAAAGCTCAACATAGTTTATTTTTTATGTCAATAGGTTAAAAATCAGGCAGACATTCCACATGATGAAAAGTGATCATCGCCTATGAGCATTTATAATACCAGGCTAATAATTGCGAAATGTATGTTTTATTTTGTATTTCAAATGTTGGTTATAGTACTTATAGTATAAAATGTTAAGCATTATGAACCCAACATCATCAACACCATCAACACCATCATGGATCTGAAAGTTTTTCTTACATCATATAGAAAATAAAAATATGTGTCTTGCAATTTTCGAGAGAATTTTAAAAGCCGTCAGTCATCTAAGGTAGCACTCAAAACTTAAACGACCACTAGGCTACTAGCAGAATTAAGATGTATTTGCCTCGACAGCCAAGTTAAGTACAATTGTTTTTTGTTTCGGATATTTAATTTGCATTTATTCTTCTTTTAGTTCATAATGAGCATCAATGCACAAAAAATCTTTACTTTTAATATTCTTTGTAACAAAGCAAAATCATAACATTTTTCGGATAATATTTAGCTTCTAGAATAGGACATAACGTTATATGGATGGGTTCCCGTTCCATCTTTTCGCTCTGGACATACCTACCTACCTAGTACCTACTATAAATATTAAACTGAAGTTGTTTCTATGTGAATTTAATCGCCATCTTTATTTGTCACGTTCACGACTATACCCGTAAATAACAATGAAAATATTTAACGCTGTCACATGTAGTCTGTCATTGCATAGATTAAAATATATTTTCTATCTATAATTTTTGTAAGAAAGAGATGTGACACATGAATGAAATTAGTTTAGTTATGTAAACAAGAGAATCGGCACGAATGTTATAGACCGATAACTATAATTTACATTGCAACGGTACTTTACGGTACATCATATACCTAGTATGATAGCATGTAAAGTATGTTTCCTTGACCGCTTGTTTTAAGGTAAACTAGTTAATGTTGTAGTTACGTAAGTACCTAAAAAGTACACATACGAGTACTATTCTTTTAAATTGTTTGTAATATGAACTACCTTTCCGGTCCGCGGTTTCACCCGCGGCCTCCTAGTAGGTACATCATTTCAAAACAATTAGTGAAGAGCTCGGAGATCGAACTAACATAAAGAAATATTTATAGGTAGATTACTCTCAGCTTATTGTGTTGCTGATTTCCATTTAAATGTTCAGTTGAAAGTTTTTTTTTAAATGACTTTTGTTATTTTCTTGAATACAATTTTATTATTATTAAAAACACGAAGTGCTATTTGTGCAGAATACAAAAAATGTTGACGTCTGCTCTGAATTTTGCCTGCTTTGAACTGAGCATAATTTTGAAATCTATACCAATAATAAAGCTGAATAGTTTATTTCTTTGAACGCGCTATACTTCTCCAGGGGGGCTAAAACGGCCGCTCGAGCAATATTGTTTGGCAATGTTGCTCTTAGTTTCATCAACTATAGAAACTTTTATTGTGTTCTTCTGTCAATTCTAATTATCCTTCCTACTAATATTATAAATGCGAAAGTTTGTGAGTATGTATGGATGTTTGCACTGATTTATAAACAATAGGATGTTTGTTACTCTTTCACTTAAAAATCAACTGAACGGATTTGGATGAAACTTGGCACATATAACATATAAGATTCGGGAACGCGGGTGTAACAGATAGTGTCACATATATTATTGCCTTTTACTAATTTGTATACCTACTACATCTACCTACTCCTATACTATACCTATACTGCCAGCCGGTACAGAACGGTAGTTTTATATTACTGCGGGTAGGTATGTACCTAACGGTTATCAGAATCCATAGCATCTTTGATTTTATAGCGATACTTCAATCTATTAGAATATTTTGTATATATTTGATGTTTAGGTATATTTATATGATCGAAACTAGTTAATATTCAGAATCCTGTGTACCTAATCATAAAACACGACTGCTTGAATCGTGGGATGTATTTACAATAGGGTATTGAAAATTAATAATTCATTATTTTCAGCTCTTAAAGGAGAGAATAATATTGCTTCAGTATTGTTCTGTAAGACCTTTGTGTAGGTACTTCGTGTTATTTGTTTATTGTTCATTCGTATTTTCATTTCTATCTGCATTGAAAGGTTTCTTGTTGGTTCTGCTATTCATGAAGAAGTTTCAAACAAATCTTATATGGGAATAATAACCTTATAAGGCCTCGTAAACATAATTAAAGTATATTTTAATAATGTTTTACGGTTGTTTGTAGTAGGTATTACACGAACGAGTAAATTAATTCTAGGCTATATATTATGAAGGTTGGCAACTCATAGGCAATTGCCCTGGTATCTATCATATTTTTAACTATGTATAGATCTGTGTGACCTCACTGTGAAGCACACAAAGTCTAGAATAGAAGGGAATTGGCTGTCAAGTAAAGTTGTCAGAACACACCGATATGGATGTTTGGCGACAGATTTTCCACTTGACTTCATTCACATTACTGACCGAGCGAGCGATGGAGTCGGGTGGAAAATATTGTAATCTCGCGAGATCTCGCTCAGGTTTTTTTTGGTACAGCTAGTGATTGACCCAGTGTTGGCAGCTGTGCCATAGATAAAGAATTCTTAACAATTTCGATGTCATTAAAATAAATATTATTGTGTTCTCTTTATGCATTAGATAAAATTGGATGAATGTAGGTAACTCCATTGAACCTCATTAGGTTAAAGTGATATTAAACATTGTTACTATGTTATTATAAACAATTTAAAAATATTATTTATTGATTAAGATATATAAGGTTATCTTAGGTGGTAAATACCTAAAGCCTAGTGACGTCAATAGCTGCGGTCGCACATGTTTAATATTCATAAGAAGACGCTGTATCTCGAGAAAATATTTGTTAGGCTTGCTAAGTAACTCTTAAAATATTGCTAGAACCCATCTATGTTTTATAATTTGAGCATATGTCTGATGTCAAACGATGAAGGTTATCGGCGAATCTTAAAGCCTTAATGAAAATGTATTGTAATCACCTAAAATATCACGACCAAAGCTAGACATTGCGAAGTTATTTCAAAAACTACCGGTTGAAGTGCAATCTACTGAGAAAATAATTCCCTCATTATCTATTGTTCGTGAAGCATTGCAAAAATTGAGTTAGTTTGTGAAACTTTCCCGTTAGATAAAATCATAGCTTTCTTGCAAATTGGTTAATTAAATAAATAAATTTCCTGGGACATTGTTCACACACGGTTATCTGATACCAAACTAAGCAGAACTTGTACTATGGAAACCAGATAACTGATATACTACATATACTTACTACTTTTGTTTTTGTAAATACATACTTACTTATAGGTATAGATAATTACACCCAGACACAGGACAAACAGACATGTTCATGCACACAAATGTTTGTCCTGGATGGGAATCGAACCCATGACCAGCGCACGCCGCTGGTGGTGTCTTAACCAACTGCGCCAACTGGCTTGTCAAATCAGTTATTTGTTTGAAATTATCCGTCGTCATTTTCATTGTCGTTATACTGGTGTTGTTCATAATGATGAGTACCTACAATCATTCCTGAAAATTTGGACGGTAATTAAAAAAACACCCTGTATGAATTATTTGTAACCGTATTCAATCTGGCATATCTCGATATGTTTTACCATTTTTAAACGGTTTTATGTTTAGTTTAAAACTAGGTATATTTTTTAATGTTTTTACCAGCTCAATGGTGTTATATCATTTTCTATTTGCTTTATATTATCAATATAATGTTTTTATTAACATTTAATTTTTTTTATTAAAAATATTTTATTCGTTTCTTTATCTTCAATCGTGATTTGCTTTTTATATTAATTACTTAATAATACCATAAATTTTGATCCTACCTACGTCTCAGTATTAACTGGTATTTCAAGTCAAGGTAAGCTTAATTAAATGTTTGAAATTATTTGGGATTAGGATTAAATAATGCACGAGCAAAGTTCTTATTGTCACGTGTTAAGTGTGATACATTTGTTGAGTCCATTTGTTCAATCAACACAGATAATGTTGATGTTCCCGGCTCGCCCTCGATTCATACGACCCAATGTGTAGCGTTAGTAGAACAAGTTATCGTTAAAAGTCACATAACAACTGCATAATTTACCTGCTATGATTAATAGTATTTCACAATCAATACCAATAGCAAAATAATTTGTTACTGCACGATTCAACCAAGTTTTATGAATAGTACCTAGTCTTTTATAGTTTTATTGATAACAACAATTTATTTAGTGAAAATGAATAGCTTTTTAGTAAAAATCGTAGTTTTAACGAAGTAGTAACTTGATTTTAGACCGGTTGTCTATAATACACGTGATATTTCATCATACATTATAGTTTTATGATTTATTATTTTTAATCTGACCATACGTAGTGTTTATGAACGTCTATTCTTTCCTTGGTTACAAACATGTATATGTAAACAGTCAGTGTTTCCTCGACTAGCAATCACAGTGTACAGTTTTGCAGTGGACCGGCCGAGTGAACGGCTCCTCAGGTGATTCGCGTCTTTCTCCAATTATAAGATTTTTGTGTTCCCTCTCTCTCTGTTCTTATCGATGTCAATAGAACTCGATCTCTCTGTGAGTATACCGCGATCTCTTGTATTATATTCGGATGGGTCGAATCGATTAAGCATTGCAAGGTCGTTGGACTCGTTTCTTTAAATACAATCGTAAGAAGGTTGTCTAGGCTTCCTAATGTACCTTAAGTTTTCTTACTGCATAATATTGGAAAAATACTTGATAGTGAGTAATTGTGTTATGTTTTTGGTTTTTTCGCCGCTATCTTATCGTAGCGATAAATTACAGTGTACTCGATATACAATCGATACTATTAATATGATGCTCGTTTATATTACTCTGTTTGCAACAGTTCTGTTATTCCCGTGATCGCGGGCAGATCGCTGTTCTGCGTCTCGTTATGCAGCTTAAATTTGCAAAATTATGTATTAAAATCAGTGGTTTATCCTCGTTTTTCCTTTGAGTTATTCGCGGAAGTGCAAATATGTGTTCTCATTGCAAATGTGTTTAAATTCGATTCGGTGTTTGTTTTACTATCGGTGCTGTGTGAACATGTGCCTGTAGCATCACGAACGAGCGAATTCGTGATCGTTAACATGTGAATATCTAGTTTGAATGTGAATATATTATGCTTACACCTTACTTTATACATTAGATTAACGAACGTTGTTGTTTTCTGAACCGGTTTCAAGTGTCCCCTTTGCTCAACTAAACGATTTCCTCCTGACCCAGCATTGCATGGTGGCGTGGTCATCGATGTCATCACATTCTAGTCTACATTCATTATCACAATTTATATGAACAATGAATGTATTATTTTACTAGTCATATTGATGACCAGCTCGCTGTGAACCTTGTATACAGTTTCTGATTAAGATAATATGACAGCAAAAACTGTTTTATCTAATCTCCTGATGAATGAGTGTCGCAACTTTAGCAGTTTCCACTTTAATTTTGTCTTCAATTAGATAACTTCAAATTATCTGTAAGGATATTTTTATGGAATATTTAGAAACGCGTTTTAATATCTGTGGCTTGTGCTACTTTTATTCAGTTACTTATATTGATCACTTTATATTCATTTTTTTGTATTTTCCTTATATTTAATGTTAAATGGAAAACCTATAAATTTTGGCTAAATTAAAATATTGTTTTCGATTCAATCGTCCTACCTCGTCTACCTCAGAACACTGGTTTCCACTGTTGTACCCATAGGTCTACCCAGCTTAACGCTGAGTGGGAGGCCTGTTCAGCTCCTTAGTTTAGTCAATTGTTATTTTGAGTTTAATAAACTGTTTCACACTACCGGTAATTATCGCTACCGGTTAGAGAAATTTTAATTTAGTGATAGGACTAGTAATTACCACTCGCTCACAATGTAATTTAGTTTCTTTATTTATTTATATTTCATTCAATTCGCAATAGGGATTCCTCACGTTCGCTATAAATAATGTGAGTGAATCATTCGATGTGTGGACTGATCTTAATTGAACAATGGTGGATAACGCGTCGTTCGAGTATTCAGAGGAGTCCAGTGGAGAAAGCACCTTTAACCAGGATTATGCAGGGTAAGATATTTGTTGTCATTTATCTTATACACTTGTTTTCAAATTGTATCCTGGGTTATTGACGTTCAGATCTTCTGGGTTTTCTATACCTATTTTGTATACTAATTCACATTATTCTTGTTGAGTTACTAAAACTGGTTATTGAGCTATTTTAACAATTTACATTATGTTTATGATTGAGAAATTCATGCAATCAATGAAGTTGTTAAAGTTAAAGCCAGTTTGTATAAAAATTGTAATTAAGGAAATAACTATAGATATTCACTAATTATTCTTAAAAATGAATTTACTTGTCCCTGAATTAATATCAACGTGATATTTCTATAAAAACTATCACGTGAAACTAAATACATATAAATAAATAAATAAGTCTATTATTTCGAAATTTAACAATTTATTTTTTCTACTAAATAATTACTAGTGCATTCATCACAATAAGTCTCTAATTTCGGTGTGCCTTACGGCATAGGCCTCCTCCAACGTCTTCCACTGTTTCCTATCTGTTGCAATTCTTAGCCAAAGGGGACCTAGAGTCAACTTCAAATCATCTTCCCATCTTCTCACTTTGCGACCTCGGCTTCTTGACCCGTCTCTTGGATACCAGACTGTTACTTGCTTGCTCCATTTTTCATGCTTACAACGGAGCATATGCTCTGTCCATCTCCATTTTAATTGGTCAATACGTGTAAGGATGTCTGTGAGTTTAGTTTCGTGTCTAATATCCACATTCCTGACTTTTTCCTTTAACTTTAGCCTTTTTAAATACATATACATATATGAAAACGTGACTGACTGATCTATCAACAGACTGCCTATGGCACTATGAAAGGATTTTTGTATATTCGATTAAAATAGGGGACCGCGGGGCGGAAACCAAGTCTGATTTACTATTTTGATATATATTTCGTAAAATAATGCCTAATTATCACAGACTAAAGAAGGAATGTATTCTCTACTTCGTGCTAATTACTCTCGTTCCCGGGAATCTTATGTAATGTAATTTCGGGATACAAGTATCGACTTATGTATGTTCCCTGATTACTCGAAGACGTGTGGACCGCTTTGGAAAATTCTTTTTTTGTTTGATAAAATTAAATACTTCCCAGGCAACTTTTAAAATTTTATAGGCACTTACGTAATGATTTTCACAATATATAAATATGGAATATATTTCCTCTTTTCTTATTATAATAACCAGACTAAATGAATGTGAATGAGTCAATCATATTCCAAGTTGAATACTGAGTAGTATCCCGTTAGTATGAGAGCTTTGGTTCACTGAATTTAACGGGAACTCTGGAAAATTTACCGTTGCTGTCCCATTTAAAGAATAGGCCGACGGACCCGAAATATCAATCTTCTTTGGGTCTGTTACATATTTAGACCTGATTCAAATTTGTAAGTCTGCTCCACTCTGATTCTATCAAAATATTCTTGAATTGATGATCAACGTCGATGCGAAAATAGAGAGAACAAGTAATAACAATCAGAAACCGATGATAGCTCATTTGAAATTAGAATGCCAAAGTCTGTGGATAGCTTGAGTCTTCGGTAATGGAAAAACTTGGTCAGGAAACCATAGCACGGTGGTCGGGAAGTTTTTAGTATGTATCCGTCTGGCAGGGTATATCTCCTAAAATGTGTGCCCAGCGTGGGTTCCGGCAGTTGGTTAAGTCACTTAACTATAAGCTTGGAAAATGCAAAAGCTTATATTGTACCTACTCAGGTTGTCAGGTTCCCTTCTTGTTGTAAGGAAAATCACCATAATTCGTCATGCCGATGCATTGATTTGCCTTGATTTTTATTCGAAAATGCAACATGGTTAGCCCCATATGTTAAACCGTCCTTCTTATCAAAGTCATATTATTAAAATTCAATAACTTGCGTAGATTCATGCGTCATAGAATGTTTTATGTATTTAGCACGTGATAAGTGTTCTTGTCTTATCATTCTAATAATAGGGGTTGTTTTTGTTCAGCAGCGAAGGTTTGTTTTCGCGGTTGGATCCCAATTTCGTATGAATGCATATAACCTGGAACAAACACGGTTTCTGACCAGTTGTCGTTTCGAGGTTTCAGAGACTGGTGTCCTGATTGTGTTCAAAGAAAATGGGAGTGTTCTTCTTAACAAAGTATGTATAATAGATTAGAGATTTCTTAATTTAGCCTTATACTTATATCATTTAAATAAATGAGCAATTTTCGAGAGTTTCATTGAGTATAATTTCTTTTTTGAATAAAATGGAGTATCTACATGTTTTACGACACTGCATTCGTGTTGAAAACTTGGTACCTAGTATAGTAGGTTCTGCGGCACATCGATGTCATTCTCATAGTTATATTTTTGTCAGTTTTGAAGAAAAAACATTGGTTAAGTAATTTATTTATCGATGCATCCTTGCTTGCAAGGCCGATCCTACAAACAGATTCATGTCGCGTGTGAATTATTGTCTTGTCACTTTCCGATAAAAAATAAACAACTAAAATAATTTAATGTCACCTCTCTTTCTAACAAAAACATAAGAAAAAGATGAAATAAATGTAGTCCTGTCAAAGTTGTACGATTTTATTTCAACGTGAATTTAGGTGCGATTTTTAGTCACGACTATTTCCCCGTAAATTACATTTTTGGCTTTAAATATCTCATATCCTTTTTAATGTTTGTAAGAAAGAGAGATGACGTGAGTAATATTAGTTTAGTTTGTAAACAACATAATGGACACCATTGATTGAAAGACTTTACGGTCGAACTGATTACACACGTCCAATAGGCTAGTTGACAGTGTCAAAAATAAATGACCAAACACTAACCAATGCATAAAGCATCTAAAAACAAGTGGAAACATCAATTATGTTGTACATTTAATGCTTTTTATGATTTTGAATTACCAGTAGAACCACTAAGAGTAGATCATTTGATGCTGTGAAACTATGACGTCATAGTGTAGTATTTCATACAAAATTTCATATAAACTATCGTTTTGACATTTATTAAAAAGTAGCTGATTTGATATGTCAGGAAACTACCCTATCCATGAGCTGTGAATCAATCGCTTTATGAAACAAGGATATATTTTGAGTATCCTTTTATGACTTCAGGGCTTTGGGGATAAAGATGAGGCAAATTGTTTGGAGATGGAAGTTTCCTATTTAACACCTTCCCGGAAATTGACTTGTTTTCCTCGATCAAAGAACTAGTGTTTGTGATTACACGTTTTATAGCAAACTTTGTTGTTATCTAACACTCGTTCATCATTGATATAGAATATACTAGATGAACAGTTCAAAATGATTGAATCAAAAAATATCTATCATATAGTAAAAAAAAAACTGTCATATTGTTTTTCATATTACTATCAAAATGAAAGGCACTTAGGAATGTCAAAAATTACAGTTTTACAATAGACACTACCGGTTCGGAATATACTTGAACTGAGAAGACTCCGGCAAGAAACTCAGCAAGGCTTCTTTTTTTTGATCATGATCACCAACAGCTTATAATTTGTAACAAAATGCAGATTTCCATACTATACGTTGCACGTTGAAATTAGTTCATTATTTACTTCTCAGTTTGGCTTAGCATATTCCGTGCGGTTTATGTTTAGGCAATCAAATATAGAGTGAATAATGTTAGGCATTAATTGCAGAAGATGACATTTATCAGTCATCGTTTGTGAATCTCTACTTTTTATATATCAATGTCGTACGACATCGCCATCCGCCTTCATGATAATGTTTAGTGTCGATCGATCATTGTGTCCGTTAGTGACAACTCGTAAACTATTGCACTTACTATAAACATTTCATTGTTTCCTTTATAATCATAAATAATATTGTTATGACACAAAGTGTGCTTGTATTGTAATGGTGATCTCTCAGGAAGGGACTGCGTTTTGATAATTGATCGCTGTTGTATAATCTAAATCATTTCAACGTCCGTTAAGATTTATATTTACAGTTTGATGCTTCGATATTATATTAGTCACAGAATAATATTGTCATCTTAATTATTAGTGACTATTACTAAGATATCTTATAAGTATAACATTAGTAAAATTACAGCTAGGTTCCTAAATCATACGTAAGGTGATAATAGCGGAATATATGGAATTCTGTAATGTTTAGAGCACGCGCGGGGCACCGGATAGATCTATGGATGGTTTATTTGATATCCCACCCGTTTCCCATAATCAAGAAAATGTTAGCCTACTCCAGGAAAGTTCGTTATACCATTTGTATAAGAGGTTAATAGAGAGAGCTCTGCTGATGGCGTTAAATAAAGCATTTATTTTGCTTTTGTTTTGCTATCTTGTTCAGACCTTCAGAATACGATAAATTACTGTCGCTATTAAAAGCAAAAAACGATCGATAACTTCCAAACAATATGCTTTAAGCGCTTTAAGTATTAAATCTGCAGTGAAGTTGAAAATGGCAACGTGACAAAGGATTTTTTTTATTTAAGTAACAGTGACATACTGGTGATCCAATTATAAGACCTCAGTGGAGTCGACCGCCGTGAACTCGACCTTTCCTTAATTGTCTAGAGAGTTCGGAAGACACCCACGTTTGAACGTGTTTGTTAGCCAAACCCTTGAATGGAGGCCTTCAACTTTTTCGCACACTTTTTTTTGATCTAGGTAAATGTTTTCTTTCATGTTCAGTTTCTGACAAATGTAATTTAGGTTATTGATTTTTTGTCGTATCCTAGGGAGTCATTCCATTCTTTGTCTTTGAAAATATGATTAAGTGGAGTATATTAGGGCGAAGGGTAAGATATTGTACATATACGAATTGACTGACTTTTATTATATATTCTCCTTGCTTTTATGTAACGTTGATTACGTATATTTGCTAGATAACTTGTATTTTTCCTCATACCCTCGTCTTCATATAAATAACTGGTTGCGAGATTTATGATGACCGGTTTGAATATTGCGTCATCAATCAGCATACGATCATCCGAACGCGAACTCTTTCTCCAGTCTAGTATTTCATTTTTACCTAGTGATGTGCTTTTAACGGGGTGTGGTATTTATATCTTATTTATAGAAAGTATCTACGAAATAGTTCACATACGCGGCAGTAAAGAGAAAAAAAGTGATATAATCGTTCACCTGAAGTTAACGTGTGAAGAATAGGTACTTGCCTATAAAGTAACAAAATTCCTTGTTTGTATAACGTTCTATCTACAGAAGTTATATTTAATCAAAGTAATTGAATGATAGGGAATCGTGGGATAATGATAACCTCTTCCATCGAAGTATAGGTCTCAACTAAGGTTCTTTTAATCAACATAATGTTGAAATTCTTTCGAGATACTAAAATTTTCATTAAATACGTTTCGTGTTACGCACGTTTTATTACCCCACTGACTTATTTTTGGTAACCGGAATATGGTAGAATGGTTTGAAAGGCAGTTTCAGTGTATCGTTAAACTCTATGCGAACCATATTACGCTTATTTTACCTACGCCTATACGACCTCGTAAATTTTAAAGGCTTCCTTAAAATGTGAAAATTGGATTTGGTAATGAGTGAACATCGTACTTTTCAAGTTAAGCTTAATTATAGATAAGGCTTTGTTCGTGTTTTCGTTTACATGAATTTAAATAAATAGATTAACTTTTGTTTTATCTCTACATTAATATAAATATGTTTTGATTAATCAACAGTAGAAATCGCAACCAGTTTTGGGATTCTTTTATCATTGTCGCAAATCGATAATGTAATTTAATCAATGTGATAATGATGATTACCTACCAAACTGGCTGGCTTTAACATAGGTGTTCATTAATCAGTAAATTATATATGTTACGATGGATCAGCAAAAGTCCTTATTGCTACATTTTTGTTGGTAGTCTGTTTTCAAACAAGATACGGTTCCAGAAAATCTACTCGAATTCGGTTTGTCTCAGATAAGACAGGAATTATGTCTAAATGGGATTGAGACTCGGGATATATATGGCATTTATTTTATAGCTTGGCTTTGGCTGGCTTGGTTTGACTAAAATTTGGGTTTCAAATCTATACTCTATATATATTTTTTGATCGCGCTAATTTCCTCGAATAAAAAAAACCAGTACCTAACTCCTGGTACTGGTCCGATTCGAAAAATTCTTTCACGAATAGGAAGCTACATTATCCCCGAAGGCTACTTTTTATACCGGGAACGCGAGTGACACTGCGGGAAACAGTTATTAAATAATAATTTTGAATGTTATTTTATATTAATAAGTTACAGAAAAATAAAAGCATATAAATTGCAAAATACCGGTGCCTTTTTTTTTAATATAATATATATATCTTTACTGTACTTCTCATAATTTTTCTGATAATCCTTTCAAAACATAAACTTGCAAGAATTTTCGATTTTTCTGATATTGTAGGTACTTGATCAAGCCTTTTCATGATCAAGGCTTTAAATCGTACTTAGTTATTTAAACAATTATTTTAATTTAGTAGTTAATAATAACATTATTTCATCTTTTCAGACAAGCCATCAAGCCGCTCTCAGGGTCGGCGCCGTCAGTGCGCGTGGTGGCACTGGGCGCGGGGTCCGGCACCGAGACGACAGATGGCAAGCAACCTAGCAAGGCGCGTCAAAAGAAGTTCCAGAGGCATTTCCCGCAGGTCGGGCCGGAGGAGAGGGTGCTAAATTGTAAGTTTTATTTTTAAAACAAAGAAAACAAAATTGTATTTCATGGCAGTACCTACTAAATTGGATGCCTAATGTTGACACCATTGGAAGTTAGTCTGACATTTAAAGCTTATTTAAATTCCAATTGCTATACCATAATTGAGGTCGTCAAAACCTGTTTACCGGTATTCAAAATATGCCTTGATATGAGATTAAGTATTTTTTTTTATTATTTCTATTTATCTTAGTAGGTATTTTGTTTACTCAGTACCGACAAACTGATTTAAAAAATATTTACCTTGATATCAGATAAAGTGACTTTTGAGAGTGCCGTAGTGCCGTATCCAGATGGGCCCGAAAGGAATCTTTGGTAAATCACATTCATCCGTCCGTTCGACTGTCTGAAGCTTTTTACTGCTAATCAAGTAATATAGAGTCCTACTAATATTATAAATTCGAAAGTTTGTGAGGATGTATGTATGGATGTTTGTTACACTTTCACGTAAAAACTACTGAACGGATTTGGATGAAACTTGGCACATAGATAGACCATAACCTGGAATAACATATCCCTCGTTAACGCGGGTGAAACCGCGGACGGGGCGGAAGCTAGTTATATATCACATTTTGTGAGTCAAGAAATGAAAAGTCTTAAGGTTTAATCTAGTTTAAATTTCTTGTTTACTTGTGATTCATAGATTTTATGATTTCAAATAAAATCCATCATTTCTCGCGATGACGCTTTGAAGTTTTGGTGGCCCGTTTTCTATTTACAAGACCAACATTGTTTCTTTAGATTTATTTTCATTCAATTTGCAAGCTGACGGGACGGCGGCGCGGCGGGGCGGTCTGATGGCCTAGATAAAATGTTTACCGGTCTAGTCAGCGCCGCCTGATCGTTATGCAATTATCTACATTATTTGACAAGGTCTCGCGTTATTGCAATTTTATTACTTATTGATATTTAATGATCATGGTACTGCTTGCTTTTGTAATGTAACTATTGATGATTTAAACACTAAATACAGCATCGGTGATTAAATGTACCGTTAATGTTCGTTTGATATGTTAGCCATCACAATATAATAGTTCCGTTTTGACAGCACATATATATATACATCAATGTGCCAAAAAGAGACAAACGATTAGGTTTTGACGAATTTACTTTAGTAGGTAATAGTGTAGTATCATATTTATAGTTAAGGTGTGTAAAAATGACCATTAATAGGTTTGCTGATTTTATTCAAATTTTCTTTTGCTGTGTTCACTAATGTGCGGCCGCTAAGAAAATGCGTTGCTGACATTCTGTTAATAATAGGTACCTTATTCTCGGAACTGGTTAAGTATCTGAATTCGATGGGTCTTTCGATTTTCTTAGGGTATAGTTTAGTTAAGATCTCAAGTCTGGTTAGAGGATCCATTTCTTAGATCACTCATGAGCACCTCAGGCGCGTGGACTGTCGCCCAACCGCGCCCTACCCTAACGCCGCTACTGTGTGTAATATACACTGGTTTATGTTAATTCACAATTAACTCATTGAATAAAGAAAATAGTGCCATAATTAATAATGATTTTGCCCATATACCTTGCTCCGGCTCTGTACAGGACTTTTATTATTTTTACTTTCTAGACTACTCCTGCGCCCTGGTCGGTGATCTCCTGCTTCAAGGTCACCTGTACATCACTAAGAACTACTTCGCTTTCTACTCGAACGTATTTGGATACGTGACCAAGGTGAGCTAGTTTATTGTGTAAATAAATCGGTTATCACACCCATACATAGTACACAATCTCGAGTGATATTTGTTATGTAAAAAAATATTTACTTTAGTTGTTGTCACTGGTGACAGTTTAAATGATTTTACAAAATAAGCGGTTTGTGACGTGAGTTCACAAACAGTTTTTACAGTTCCGTAGTCTAACAGCCCTTTACTATCGTATCGTATGTCTGTACGTAAACTAGAACGTCTATGTCGTTCTTTGGTTCACATGTAGTTATAACGACGAGGTATAATTAAGGGCTAAATTTCGAAAATTAAAATTCTGAAAATATAAAAAACATAGCATAAAATCGAAGAGCATAAACTCTTGTCAAGCTACAGGGAAAACTATCAATTAGAAATATTACAAATTTTGTACATTTTCATGCAATAAAATTGACAATCATTTGAATATAATTAACATAATGTTGTGATCTTACTAGTTATAACATATAATTAAAATTCTTGTGTTCATAAGTGAATTGGTACAGAGGCGTCAACCTAATTAAGAAGCAAAGCTACTTCCTTTGATAATGAATAAATATGTTTAAGTGAAATACGTAGGTACTTGAAAATAAAACGGTATCGTTGAGTGATATAGAGACCTCGAGGCTTGTGAGTGTTATCTTGAGTACCGAGTGCTGACGGAGAACTCAAGGATTCGATACTTACTAGAGATGTGCCGATTAGTCCGCGATTAGTCGGTAAAGCCGACTATCCGGCCACTATCGTAGTCGGCGACTATTCGGCAAATTGCAACGTCTATCCGGCTTCTTACTTTGTATGTATTTCTCAATAAAAAAGTCGCGGAAATCCCCGAAACTGTGTTCGGCTTGGCCGACTACGGCCTCTTTACAATCGACTGATCGGCTAGTCGTCCAGAGTCATAATCGGCATATCGCTAATAGGTACTTACCCTACTATGCCTCATAATTTATAGACGCATAAAACGCCAGATATATTCGTTAAAAAATCGAAATCAGGACCATCTACTAGGTAGGACCTACCTATTATGTATTTGTCAAGATTTTGTACATTTATAAATATGATGGTATTGTCTGTCCATATCCATTATCATTTCACGATATCTGTTGTTCTCTTATTTATAATTTATTTTCAATTGTAGGTATTAACATAAATCAAACATTATTTCGCTGTCGTATTTTCAACAGAATTAGTTGAATACACGTGATACTTCACGTGAAACATGGAACATATAAGACTGAAATCGGATTACAGAAACCAATATTAGACTGGGTTAATCTCCGGTGACCCATTTGTAGTGTACACGCAAGGTGAACGTCGCCTAAGGTCAAATTATAATAACGGTTCGATCGAAGTATTGTTTGATTTAGTTATTTTTATTACAAACCGGAGAAAAAAAAACAATAAATATTTCTACAAAATAGTACTTTAAATTGCTCAAATTATTTAATTACTGAAGATATTATTTGCATAAATTATTTTTAGTTAAACTTCAAGCTTCTATTGAAACAATGATAAAAAGCTTATCAACCCGCCAATTTTTTTAGTTTGGGGATTCAGTTAAAAATGATAACGTTTATGAAACAATGACGTTCTATACTAATTAATTTTTTGCCCCAACCTAAAAACTCCCTACTCAATTTAGGGTTATCAAACAATTATTTTATTTTCAGCTTCTTATCCCAACAACATCGGTGCTAAGAATAACGAAAGAGAAAGTGGCCCGAATAATACCGAATGCAGTGGGAGTGTGCACGAGGGATGAGAGGCACGTGTTCGGATCCTTACTGTCCAGGGATTCCACGTACAAGCTGATGACGCACGTGTGGAAGGCGGCGAGGGTGCCTGAACTTGCTACACCTCAACCTCAGGTACTGTCAAGTTTTGGACCTTATTATAAAGGCAAAGGAATAAAAATGCTTTAAACTTTTAAAAGTAAATGAAGATCTCATCTATAATGCTAGTTATATTTTTTTCCTAAAAAAACAGACACGTATATTTAAATATGTTAATTATAATTAAGTAGGTCATCAAACGATATTCTGGTTGAAATTAGGTCTCTGCATGGATCACATCCTGTTCGTTTATCATTTCATAATGTGGACCACAGATTAAAGTAGGTTGGATACCCGTACGCCCTAGCGTGCCCGGTAAGGTACAATTTACCGCGCTTCTAATAATTAGTTTATGACTTGAATTTAGTCAGGGTCAAGTCGTGTTGCAGAAAACTAAAAATGACAAAATTGTGTCAACTGTAAAAAGTAGTGGAGTAAGTCTATGGAGATGTTTTTAATCGTTGGTAGAAAAAATATACGCTCGGGTTCATATATTTAATGAACTAGCTGTATATATCTAGCCTACTCTAAATCTGTTACAAGGACCTTAATTTATCAAAAACTCTTTAAGGAAAAGAGAAGAACCAACTGTTGGAATGTCAATTTCATTGTAATGTAATTCCGTTTAAGGCGATGATAGCTCAGTGGTTGTGACGTCGGATGCCGAGACGAAGGTCCCGGGTTCGAATCCTACAATGAGCTTGAGCTTTCGGTGAAGGAAAACATCGTGAGGAAACCATAGCACGGTGGTAGGGTACTTTGTAGTACCCGCCTGGCTGGATACCACCCTCAAGTTGAAAATCTGTCGCCAAGCACCTTTCAGTGTGTTCCAACAGCTGCACTTGAGAGCCAGTTCCTTTCTAGGCTTTGTGTGCCTACCATCATCGGCCACATCATCACTGACCACGGCTAGATTGTGGTTAAACACAGGCCTATACATAGTAAAAAAAAAAAACTTTATTTTGAAGGACTTACCTGCATCGGAAGTGGAAATGGACGCGTCGGAGTGCTCCCCCGAGGACGACAGCAGCTCCGCCGGCGGAGACCATCACGACGCGCCCACCAACACGCCCAACAGAGACTCCGAAGGCATTATAGCTGCTGGTGAGTTCACTTTACACACTGTACTGTACTATACTGTACTGTATTGCACTACGAGTCCGGAAACTCTGCAGTAGGGAAGATTATTATGCACTTACGGCAGTGCATTGGGAGGTACCATTCTGGAAAAATGGGTGTCGGCTTCTCTGACGTCCTTAGCGGGGATTGAACCCGCATGCGTTGTGTGTGCGTGTGGTGAATAACTATAATAGCTCTGGTACCATTCTGAACAAATAATATAATAATAATAAGAATTCCTGGCGCTTCATAAGGGGTTGTCAGGAATAGTTTTAACAACATTAAACAGTGAGTGTTTATACTAAAAGAAATGAGAATTAATAAAAGAAACAAAGTTAAATAAAATGTGCAAGCACAATATCACCCTACTTGTTTATTTTTCAGTTCTTTAAACGTATTGTATATAGATGTACTGTATTGTGTTGTGTCCAGGTGCAGCGGTGATCCAGCCGGCGCTGCTGACGGGCGGCGTGGGCGCGGCGGGCGGCGCGGGCGCACACAAGGGCCGCTCCCCGCTGGCGGCGCGGGGCTGGCGCGCGCTGCTGCTCTGTCTCACTGTGTTGCTCACTCTCTCCGCCCTCGCGCTCTCATATCAACTATATGTGGCCAGGTTTCAAGCGCAGGTATCTATCACGGTTCTATATTTCAAACTGGCTTCTCTCGATTTCCAGGCAGAGAGGATCTTTTTTTGTCCAATACAAGGTTAAAATAAAAAAAATAAAAATTATCAATCTTCCTCAAAAAAAAACTGTCGATAGAAAAGATGCTAAAAAGACATGTTTATAATTTCCAGGAGGAGCTAATAAAACTGTCAAGCGAGGAGGTGTATTCTGAACTGGTGCGGTGGCGAGCCAGACTGCACGGTCGAGCCGCGAGCGAACTGCACGCGTTCCTTACCACCAACCTGATGCTCCTTACTAAGGTAATAACAATTTTAGAAGGGAACTGGCTCTCAAGTGTAGCTGTCGGAACACACCGAAAGGTGCTTGGTGACAGATTTTCAACTTATGGGTGGTAGCCAGCCAGGCGGGTACTACATAGTACCCTACCATCGTGCTATGGTTTCCTCACGATGTTTTCCTTCACCGAATGCTCAAGCTCATTGTAGGATTCAAACCCGCGACCTTCGTCTCGGCCTTCGACTTCACTACCACTGAGCTATCACCGCCTTAAATCGCTCATTCATACAAGTAACAGTAGAAAGTATAGATTAAAGCTAATTTATAATTTTCCAGGTTCGACAATCCCTAGAAGCTCTATCGGGCGTGATATTAACGGACATGGCTCAAACCGGTGCGCACATAAACGATGTACCAAACGAAACCGTCTTCAGTTAGCGCCAACATACGCCAGTGAAGTGAGATACAATATCGGGTACATGTTTATTAATAATTTCATGTTATGCTTTATGGCAGTGTTTTTCAAACTGTGGGTCGTCAAACAAAGGGAGCCTTAATCAAGGGGTCGCGAACAAAAGAAAAATGTATTTTTACGACTTACACTTCAATAAAAAATACCTAATACTTTCAAAGATCTCGTGGCTTCCTTGCAAAGTGTACCTACTTGATTTTTTAATTAATATATAAGGCCCAATAGAAAACTTTAAAATCACAGAAATATTTGATTTGTTTATGGTCCTAGGGGGTCGCTAGAATTTTAAAGCTGTAAATGGGTCGCGTACTCAAAACAATTGAAAAACACTGCTTTATGGGATGGTCTAGGTATTACGTCACCTCTCATTATGGACGGGCCGCGTTTTGAAATATTCGATTTCGAATATGAAACATATTTTGGTGAATTTGTATTTGAAAATGCGGATTATTGTACTGAGAATGAGTTCAAGGACCTATTAACAGATTCTATAATAGAATCACCTACGTCACCGTTCATAATACGCTATTACGTATCACGTCTTAATTATATTGTAACATATAGAAATATAGACATACAAAAAAATCTGGATGGAAAAGCAAAAAAAGAAGCACATACATGTGAGTGATTAAAATCATTTGTTGCATGCAGGCACAAGTGAAACTGAGCTCTATTGTCTCTATTGAGGTTTCCATATGAAATAACAACGGATCGGCATACAATGGTTAATATCATGCGTGATTGTATTTATAAGGAACCTGGATTACTTGAATTGCTTTGTGTGCTCGCGAAGCTCCGTCCAGGTATATTTGTATGTCTATCATGTCAATATAAGTTTTTCGTAAGTGTATTTTTTTATCAAGTGGGTAGACCAAATACCATAGATATGTGGTCTTTATTCATCTTAGCTCAATCTAAAGTACACATTAATATAATATAGACTTTAACCTAATATAGACGTTACCTTTGGAATGTTAATCTTTTTCATAATTATTATTGGCGTAATCAATTATAAAGTGTGAGATAATACGTAGATACATCCCAAAAGAGTTTCAATTCGAATCAATATGGGTAACTATTGCATTTTAATTCATCGGATTTAGCCACAAGTCCATAATGGTGAATACTCAAGTTTTGAGTTCAGACTGAATGTTTATAAGGTATTATTATTACTATAGACACATGTATTTAATGTATACTATTTTTCTGGAAAATAGGACTTATTGTTTTGACAATAGATTACTGGATTCTTCTTCAAATTATTATTTTGATGTCACAGTAGATATAAAGCTGAAATAGTAACTTAACTTCGCTATTTCTTTAGTTTAATATTAAATGTTATAATAGTTAATTATAGTGGTATAACTATAGTCGCTAGATTTTTCATAGCTAACAGAAAAATATTTTCTGTGAAAAGGTTTTATTGCTCTGTTTACTGTGGCACTTCAATATTATTCCATAAAGAAAACTTTCGATGGTAATGTCCAAATTAAATAATTCGATGTTGGCTCAATATTGTCTGTAGTCATTCGTATATTTGCATGTTTAGATGTTATAATATCACGTTGATAATCGGTGCACGTTATTATCGTTCTTACGTCATCGCTTTACAGATTATTTTACTTTGAACTTTTGGCTATGGTAAATAGCAGAGATTGCTCATTCGTATGAGGCTTAATTTTATTTATTTTAAACTGTAAAGAACATTGTAGCTAATCATAGAGAGAATGAATGAATATGGAATGTCGATTAACATGTAAAATTGGGACTTGTCCAAAGAGATGATTATATTGTTTTTTTTTAGCAAAAAAATGTAATCGTCGTAAATGTGATTCTTATTATAAGACCTAGAAGTTCGAACCGAAAAGTGTCTAAGAGACATCACGCTACGTCATATTAAATTGTGTCAAACACAACATTTAGGTTATAATGGTAAAGGGCCAAGGGCAAAAATTAATAAACGTGAAAAAAATAATCCTTTTCATTTGTCAAATTATAATGAAAATAAAAACGTAGCAAGGGTCAATGTTTAAACGAAAAGTAACGTTTATTTATTTTGGTCCTAATAATGATAGAGTCTACATAATCACAATTGTGTAAGCTTCCATTTCCTTGAAAAAGATATAAATTTTCAACTATAGACGTGGTAATAAAAGCGAAAATTGTACGACACCAAAATATTACCCGGTATACAATATCTTCACTTCACTCTTCAGCATTTTCAAATAGCCAATTTAATAGTATTCATTAATTTAATATAAATATTATTTTGTTATCTTCTGAGCGTATATGATTGTGAATGTGATAGTGTCAGAAAAGCAGTGGTGCTAGTAATTAGATAAGAATAAAATTATACCAACATTCCTCAGTCGAGCAATATCTTGAAACGATTCAGTGGGCTTTTTGATGTGAGTCGAATGTTGGTCCCAATATTCGCTTGTAATTCAAATAGTTTGCCAAATAGTTTCGTAATATTTCTTGCCAATACGTAATGACACTCACTTATTTAATAGACACATTGTTTGTAATAGTGCATTCTAGTGCGTTCGTTTTAAGATTTAAATTTCAATACCTAGGCAGCAATACCTACAGTTTTTGACAGTGTTTTTATTAATATTTTTGTAAGTAAAATAATGTACTGTAAAAATTGTGTAATTCTTAATTTATTTATTCTAGTCTTCGGTAAAAGCTCAAGGAATTTTGTTTAATAAATTCGGAGGGTATTGAATAATTGTACTTATGGTGATTTGTTCATTTTTGTGTAGACATGGGAAATCAAGTGGTCAGTATAGAAATAAAAGTACCATCAAAATATTTATATATAAATTCATAAAGGTAACAATCGATTTTTGTAAAGTATTTGTATTATAGAGTACAGAACCTCACAATTTAAAAAGAAATCACTTCTTTACGGCAAATTTGAAAGTGCATCAATCGCTTTTAGGTAATTGTAAAAATATGTTATCCGAACATTTTCATTTTAATGTTATTAATGTAACTTGTAACAAATTTATTATGTAATAATAATTTTAAAGTTTAAAATCAAATGTATAGCGGGTATTTTAGCGTAATGCTATTCTTTATAAAATTATATTATACATATACTTGTTTCTATGAATTAATTTGATTTTAGATGATGCTAGTAAATGGTTTCATTTATATGTTATCATAAAAATCGATGTATTTGTTGTACATTTTATTGGCTGTTAAATAAAAACGTATTTAGTTTACACGCGTTAAAGGCCTAATTTGATTGTGTTAGGTTACCATCAGTGCCAAAGTTATGGTTGCACGTAATTTTCTACTATTAAAAACGACAAATTAGGCCTCACAATGTATCCATATTCCATATTTTACATTTCGGATCTAAGGTTGTTCATACACGGTATCCTATCGCTACGAGTCGGTCTACTCTTGTATCAGATAATCAGAAACTGCTATGAAAACTACCAAATTTATGTGACGATTAAATTTATATCATATCAACACAAGTTTTTAAAGTTTACATTCGAGTTTCTGAGTTTGTGATGCTAGTAGTAACAAATATTGCCAAAGACAAAACACTAGACTAGATGGATATCAAAATAGTTAGAATTATAGTGAGGTTTGTACAATAGATAGTGAGTAGGTAGGATCATGCGGATTTTTATTAATTGTATCATTCTAAGGTATGATGTTTTACGTATATTTTAAAAATATTATGGGTGCAATATACGCGTAGACAACCAGTGAGAATTGACAGATTTTATTTTAAGTTATTTTATATTTTAATATTTGGTATGATTTGCGAGGAAACATGATTTCTGAATATTTACAATTTCTTATTACATTTCAGAATAACTTCACCTAACTGTTGTGTTAAATTTAAATAGTTATTTTTTCGAGTATGTTTTTCAAAGTTTCAGAAACTAATGAGAACTATTTTCTAAAAATCAAACTGTGAATAGTATATTAGTTTTTAATTATTTGAACTGCCTCGCTTTTCATGCATAAAGAGCGATGTATCGCTAATAGAAATGTTTTTGTTTATGTGTCGATTCATTTCTACCGCGTAGAAGTGTTGACACGGACGTATGTTTTGGTGATATGTTTTTGTATATTTGTTTGGTTTTATGATACGTTTGTTGTTTATTGTAAATAATAGATAGACGAGTTAAACATGAATATTTTTATGGTTTTATTTCGATTATATCCTACATTCCTAGACAAGAACGCGTTAGTTTGGTGCCGATTAGGCACTTTGCGGACGTTATAATTGTCTACTACCGGTACGAAAATCATAATAAACTGAGAACACTCTGCCACGATACTTCTTTCAATAAGTATTTTGCAATATTCAATCAAAATCATTCTGTATACTGTGTGGCACTTCCTGGCAGGGCCACCATCACGGATCTGAATTCCAAGTCTGTCGCTATTTTGTCATTAATTTGTCCAATTTTGTCTTCGAATATCAGATTTTGTCGCGCCCTGGTTCAAAAGTTATAAGGGTTTTTAGGTGGCCCTGCCTGGAAGTGCCACACCTGTATACTGACATGAATATATAAAATACTTTCATAACAAATAATATTTTATTAAAAACACAGGTTAACGTTTAAATACATTAAAATATTAAATGCTTATTTTAAACAAGCAAGTATCAATAAATCCTGGTGGATAATTCAGCGCAAAATCGGATTTTCAAATGACGAATTTAATTCGTAGGTATATTGTACACACGGCCACAGATCAAGCTGCACATTTTTGTTGCAAAATAGCGCCTATTACAACCGCATAAGGTGCCGTAGTGTGTAGCTTGATCTGTGGCCGTGTGTACATATTACATCATATCATGAATCTGTGGATGAAGCGCAATTACATTATATAAAACGATTCATCGTACATTTTTGTGGACCGATTAATGTTTGCTCGCTGCAAACATTAATCGGTATCTGCAAACATATATCGCTATTTAGAAAATAATTAATATAATGATAATGAACAATTTTTTTTTATATGCAGGTCTATAGGTCTATCTAATCATTAACATGAGGGTAGGCATTATACACAAATTAACATTAGGTACATTATCTTATTATAAAATACTAGTTGTCCCCCGCGGTTTACCTACGTTCCCGGGATAAAAAGTAACCTTCGGGGATAATGTTTCCTATTAGTGAAATAGTTTCTCGAATCAGACTGGTGAGAGTAGCCCGTTCAATCAAACAACCTTTTCAGTTTTATTATTAGTATGCATACCTATAGATTTGAACAATATTTAGTTTAGGTACTCAACATACTACATATTAACGTACAAAATGTTTTAAACAATACGACTTACATACATATTCATAAATTTTAGTAAGTATTTTTTAAGTTGTACAAAATTCTTACATGTCGCTTGTGGAATTTTATTTCTATTTAAATTAATGGTTATTATCTAAGTATGGTATGGAAGTACAAAATGTTTATAATATTTTTGACACATTTACAAGTCTAAAATTTTACATATTTTCACGAAAATAAATTGAAATCAAATTAAATATTATATTTATTTAAATAGGCCTGCAAAGGACATATCATTTTTTAGACTGACAACTCAACTATTACTTTTTTCAAAACACATGAGGTGTGTCTTTATAATGGGAAATTGACGTTATAATTATCTAAATTTGAAATTTATTTCAGGTGCACATTAGAGGATGATCAAAATAGTTTATGATAAAAAATTATTTCGAATCATCTAGATGAAAAACAACAGAGTATGGGAGCACCTATAAGTAACTTTGCTATCGTAAATATTCAGGAACATACTAACTATTGTCTATAAGTGAACAATACAAAAAGGACCATCTTGATCCTGATGGATCCATCTTTTTGTTATAAACAAGATGTCCGTTCAATTTACCGGACTTAAAATAATTATAACTGTATCGATCATGTTTGCATGGATTTTTATTTTTATACTTAAGATAAATAAGTTTAATATTTTCAAATTCTTCTTACATTTGGGATAAGTTATAACATTTCATTTAAATAGGCACAACCATATAACATAACATTTTAATCTGAACCTGTGCTACTTATTTTTGGATAGCGTCCTCTGCTTCTCAGCGTGCTGTACCAGCTGCTTGTCTGTTGAGAGTCCTTTCCTGGCTCGGACAGAGTCCATGTAGGCCTTGGCTCGGTTCACGCCGTCCCATTTTTCACCCCAGTGAAGATATTCTTCTTCAGTGCGCGGGCGCCAGAATGGATCTATATCTATAACCTGAAATTGGTAAAATGGGTTGCTTAGATTTTAAAATCTGTAAGAATTTTTACAATGACACTCGGTATTTGTAGCCCGATAATCACAATGCGTTGTTTTATCGCATAAAGGTGAAATAGATAAATTAACTGACACGTAAATGTAATAATGGGGAATTTTTGTTATCATTAACACCATCTTTAACATTTACTCCTACATAATATTTTTACTTTACATTTTTTTTCCTTTTTCTTTTTTTTTATTACATTATATTATGTTGAAACAAACCACCTTATAAGATTAATTTCGATAACTTTGGAAGGATTAATAATTCGGCATTCAATTAAATGATGAGATGACATTTGAAGTTGATCTACGTCTGGTCTGGTTGTTTGTAATCGAATGGGGAAAAATATCAAATAAGATGAATATTCATGATAGGTCACTTGTAGTGACGTGGACGTCCAATACCATGGCGACGATCGGGTCGTGAGCTTGAACATTACAATAAACTTTAACTTTCGGTGAAGGAAAACGTTAACCGTTATTAAATAGGCTTCAAGCTATTTACCTCCCAATGACTGAAGAGCAACTGAGGCGCAGCCAGTCCAGAGGTGTGAGTTCTCAACTCGAGAGCGAACCTGAAGCTCTCAGCGACGGGCAGCAGTGCCCTCACCCTGAAGGAGGCTGAACCACTCTGAAGGTCGCTGGCTACTACCCGCCCGCATCGCTTCCCAAGGATCGCGTACATTCTTCCTGTAAAAACAAGGCAATATTTTACGAACATTGTTCGTTTTTCCAAGGGACAATTGAGGTTCTTCGAAAAGGTTGTGAAGAGATTTTTGCAGTCGGTAACGCCCGAGTTACCATTTAGATGCCTACCATGGCGGGCCGTATGCTTGTTTGTGTTATAAAAATAAATGTTCTAATCAATTTGGTGAATATTCAAAAGTATGTACGCGTAAAATGTGTATGGAAACGTATTTTAAATCTTGACACGCAAATCGCAAGATTAGAATTCCGAAAATAAAATCTATCACAAAAATACAGTTCATTGCAATATTTTTCCAGAAACTTCATTTATTTAATGCCTATCAATTTATATCTGAATGGTGGGTAGGTATTTTAAGTGAAGAAAATACTATCCGCAACTCGTGGTCAGGAAGTTATAAAAAACCTTTCGACCACCCAAAAAAGTTCGCTTCGTGATATCACCAGGTTCGTTTGACAAATATTCAGTGGTCAGTCGCGTAGAAAAATTCCTTACTTCATACAGATTCGACGCGGCCATTTTGAGATGAAAGGAGGGCTTCCGGTCACGGCCGTGCATCCGGTTCAATTGGTCACGTAAGCCTTCTTGGACTAAGATCGTATTTACACAATAAATAAGGGAGCTTTTTGTACACACAGTTATTTGAACTTTCATTCATATACTCTTACGCTAAGAATGTTAACGAAAAAATAATATCATTTTTTGACGGGAAACACTCGAGTAATTGACCTAATGGCCTGTTCGATTTTGAAATTTGAACTAGTGAGTTTCTGATGTCGATAAAAACAAATGACTTCCATTATTATGCATGGAATACTGAGTTATGTACACATTTACATCCGATGACAGAAGTGGTGTCTAGCAATGAATTTGAAATTAAAACGGACATATCACAGGAATAGCTGACGCCTCTCGTATAAAAGTTATTCAAGGCTAACGCCAAATAATTTTTATATTGTACACATTGATATTCCTACTTATTACGTACAAAAAATATTTGCTTCAGTATAATCTTGTTAAAATGAAGGATGCTATTATAGAAATTATGTAATTTATTTCATTTCAAAGACTTCTTACACAAAATTAAATTACCGTAATATGTTATATTCATTTGCAACATTTATAATTCCCCACGGCTAATATACCTTATATATAAAATTAATAATTATTTATGTATCTAATTATAAGGAGCTTGGGTAGTATAAATGCCTGTGTAAAGTGTCCTCCCAATGATAACAAAGACCAAAGAAAATAATACTAAATATAAAAACGTAAGCATAGCAGTACTCTTAGCAGTATTGCACCTGACCTATGGCGTCGCCACTTGCTGCATGTGCGTATGATCACAGTGTAGTTAAAAGTATGCGTATGGGCCGGGTTGTTAGATTTTACATGTATAATGTATTTCATTTTATCTCTAGGTTTTGACGCAGAGGTGAACTTGTGCCATTACGATCGGTAAATGCGCTTGCCATCGAGTCTTTTAATATTAAAATTTTGTTAACCAATTCGTATGCACAGTAGCTAGATTGCTCAATATGTATGAATGGAGTATGTTCATAAAACTCAATTGTTTATCTCAATTGCAATTCAACCTACGCAAGTATGAAATACATAAAGGTCAACTTAATTGTAGAACTTGTAAACATAATAATTATATTTGTACGTCATATGTGTAATATTATTACAACCTACGTAATATCTCTGATGAGGTCGACTCGAGGACCTGCAGTCTATTAAGTAATTTAAATATAACCTATTTTTATGTACCAACGTGGAAAAATCGGACAGGTGCGAGTTTGACTGGCGCACCGAGAGTTCCGTAGCCGGATTGAAGGAGAAAAAAACACTAAAAAGTAGCTATCCACACCAAAGGTTTTCCATCGCATCATAATAAAATTTTAGTAGGCAATCAAAAATACAATAATAATATGAAACATCAACAAGAAAGCTTTATTAGGTACAAAATCTTGTGGCTGCTCTTTTTACATCAAACCGCTACTGTTTTTCTCAACGCCTATAACAACACTACACTGGAGAAATATTTCAACAAACACATCGCGTAATGGACTCTGTGACGTAACCGAAGGCTTCGTGCAATTCAAGCCGGCCGAGAGATGCCCATTTCCTGTGGTTCCATTCAGTAAATAATAATTACACTTTATGAATGTCCGACCGCGACTCGAGAGACTATGAGAAAGTTATTTTTGTGGTGAATCGCTATGTGCGTGAATAGGCTTCTGATGCGTGGATTTATTTCTTATGTTTTATACTAACTTCTGGCCTGTGGTTTTACCAGTGTTTCCGAGGGTTTTTGTTTTTCGAGGAAAATGAGTTTTGCATCATCAGCTTTATTAAATGGTAGGTACCTATGCCATGTTTCATTAAGTTTTGAAGTAATTTAAGAAAATTATCTAACTCCTGGGCCTAAACTTTAAAAAATACAGGAAATAGTTTTCACCTATACGATTACGATAAAACCTATAATTAAAGTAACATAGGAAATTATCTTTATGGAACCCTCAGTGCGCGAGTCAGACTCGCACTTGTCCAGTTTTTTAAATGCAGTTAGTATAATAATTCCGGTATGTAGCAGCGGTAGTGGTAGCGGGCACCATGAAAACCGTTGCGCCCTATATCCCTATCCGTTGGTAACGGACTTAACTTAGCTTCCGAGGACATCCGTCTGAGATACGGGCTGGACTATTCTAGGCTAGACATCACATATTTTTCTGTTCAAACAAGAATAGAACCATCCAATTATGTAGGTCCAATTTCGAGAAAGAGGTTATTCTTCAAATCGAAATCGGCTGGGGTTCGGGAAACTACGTATTATCTTCTCGTCCCAAATACCGCAGCGTCTCAAGTCGAAAGTGTGTGTTGCCAGTGATGACTTATATACGGAGCAGAGACGTGGTCGCTTACGATGGGCCTCATTAGAAGGCTCAAGGTCACCCAAAGAGCAATGGAGAGGGGTATGCTCGGAGTTTCCCTGCGAGATCCAATCAGAAATGATAATATTCGCAGGCAAACCAAAGTAACTGACATAGCCCCAAGTATTGCCAAAGTAAAGTGGCAATGGGCGGGGCACATCGCGAACGGGTGGCCGCTGGAGCAGAAGGTTGTGAGTGGCAACCCGAACCGGAAAAGGTAGCCAACCAGCAGGGTACTTTACCGTACCAGTATAGCTAATACCAAAAGCTAATAGTGTGTCCTATAATGAATCTTAATAAATAAAACTCAACCGCTAAAAGGTCAAAATAGGAATTCGCGGAAACTTATAATTCTATAGGATTATAAAACCCACAGTTTTCGTCACGGCATTCGGCATTACTATCACTGACCTATATCGTAGTATGTTTTGGGAGTTTTTGAATAAATTTTTTATTTGGATAGTAATTATTTTCGAACAATTTTTTTATAACTACTAATTCACAATGTAGCAGACCTATAATTTCCCTCAATTCATATTTCACAACATATGAGTCTTCTGGCTCCCTGGCTGGAATCGCAAAAATTATATTCTTTGTACCCATTATTTTACGAATATGGCAACATAATAGAAACCCCTTCCTTCAGATATAATTTGCAAAAGCAACACAATACAAATCATAACATTACAATAAATCAAATGATTCCAGAAAATCGTATCAACAATCAAGCGGATGAAGCGCTGGATAGTGTGAATATGAAATTGGATACAAATATGTAAGTAAAGTGATACTTAGGCGAGTGTCGGACATTGCCATGCAAACAGTACGGTGGTATAATGTATACGAGACTGTATGTAAGTGCTATGCCACGCGTGATTTACAATTTTCCCACGATGAAGGCAGCGTATGGTCGGCAAAACAATTGAGTCGTCACGCCTCCATTGAGTTTCTATGTCTTTGCATTGACACTTGCGTTTGAACACATGGTACGTGACGTAACGCAGGCTACAAGAATATTAGTCCTAGAGAGAAAATCGCAGGCACAATTCTACAAAAAATATTTTATTAATTGTATTGTATTGTCAACCTTCTGACATAAAAAAAGATAACATAAAAGTCATCCTTGGTCCCTAAGCATAGGGTATTTATAAAATGCAAATATTAAGCAACACTAGAGATAAACTACTCTAACATGGCGCGCCCCTCCAAATTACAGTTTAAATGTTTGTAGTAATATCATTACGAAAGAAATTGTATGTAGGTGTAAGTATTCGTCCAGTAGCAGGCCGCGTCTGCAGTAGGTACCTTAGGCCGTATCAGTACACGGTACACACACATTCATTGTGAGTCTGTAAGTATATACTTTCACGAATACATTTGAAACGTTTTGAGCTATCGAGGGGCGCGCCGTGTTATTGTAGTTGATCTCTACATACTAACAGCAATTTTGTATGTGGAACATTTTAATTACGCAGAGTTTATAAAATATTCCATGTACTTGTATATTAATTATTATCTTGTTTTTGAAAACCGTACCACGCGCATGTCCCACGACAACATGAATAATAAACATAAATTATTATATTTAGTTAAACGTGACTAATTTAACTGTTGATACTTGTTGAAATTAATTTCTTAGTTTTAACTATGTTCTAGGAACACAAACGATTTAACTGACATGCCTACTTGGCCATATACTACGTAGATATATTTTAGTGATAAATATATATTTTTGTCAAGTAAAATCCCATTACATGTTTCACTGAAAAATTACTACTTAAATACTAAATTCAAAATCAAATGAAAAGTGTCTTTATTAAATGAACTCATTGCAAGTATTTTTAATCGTCAAATTTGTAAAAATAAAAAATATGTATATAAAAATAAACTATAGAAAATAAAATAAAATATTAAAATTAACAATATGACAATAATAATAACAAAAATTATAATAACAATAAATAGCATGTGAAGCGAACAACTCATTGAAATGCGTTCTTGTCCTCTATAAAATCAGAAACTTTATAGTACCCTTTTTTGTACAACTAAACTTTAATTAGCTTTTTAAATTTTAACACGGACAATTCTTGAATTTCTTTGGGTACTTTGTTAAAGAAGCGTATACATTGCCCCTTAAAAGAATCCTTAACTTTGCTCAAACGAGTTACAGGTAGCAAGCAAGTTTATCCTTATTTCTAGTGTTTAAACTATGAGTGTCGCTATTTTTGGGAAAGTTATGAATGTTTTTTCGAACATCAATTAAGTTTTCATATATGTACTGTGACGACACTGTCATTATATTTATAGTTTTAAATTTATTTCGTAGGGAGTCTCTGGGACTTAAATTATATATAGCGCGAATAGCCCTCTTCTGCAGAATAAAAATTCTATTGATGTCGGCACCGCTACCCCAAAGGAGGATGCCGTAAGACATCAAACTATGAAAATAACTGAAGTATACTAATTTTGCCGTTAATTCATCAGTGAGAGAACGAATTTTCTTCACTGCATAAGCTGCAGAACTAAGTCTATTCACTAAATTATTAATGTGAGGACCCCATTGTAGCTTATCGTCTAATGTAATACTCATGATGTATTTTCGAAAAAAAACTAAAATCCACACATGTAGATGTACCTATTATGTAGATTAATACACGAGGATTTATGATGACATTTGCAAATCAATATTATATTAATATCTCTTTCATAAGACCATAAAATTATCATCCATTTCAAGTTTCAAGTACCTAGGTACGGAAATTAAAACGTCTAACTATATAGAGTGCGTGCAAACTGGTGATTAAATATCAGTAGATTGAACAGGTGAGCGGTGATAAATACCTATAAATAGCGGGGATTATTTCCCGTATCTTAGATGATAGTAATTTGATCACTGAGTAAATGTGTAAAACTAGGGAATACATAGAGATATCTCTTTACCCAACAAAGAGATTTTTCACTCGAAGAGTAGTTCGACTGGGATATACCTACCTTACAGAATACTGCAGACAAATAACTTTATGTTGTGTTCCATGCGTGATTCAGGTCGCCAGAGATCATCAGGGTGGGGTGAAGAGTCGGCACGGCACCGCACTATCCGGGGCGCGGATTAGTAAATGGTCTATGCCCCGTGTGTCGCTAGCGTCTATAGGCTACGGTTATTGAAATACTTGTTTGTATTTATTATAATATTTATTATTGATGCAATAATCACATAAAACTCAATTCCTAGCCTCGCATCTGACGCGCGCGGCCTATGCCATACATTTTCATAGGTTGACTGACTGGCCGCACGTGTCAGCCGTCAGCCGCGACCCTCGAAAGCCTACCATTAGGGTATAATTTGGATAAGATATTTCTATTATTATCCTCTCATAATTTTCCATTCCCAAAAGGGTACTAACCTTTTGGGAAACGATGTGGATACCATGCAAATAATTCGAACCCTGTATGTGATTACAAACCGTCTCTGGTCGTTGGAATTTGACTAATATTCGTGGTTTTCTTAGACTGCAAGTATTTTAGCTAGCGCTTTATTTATCAGCCACGACAAAATCTCCTAAATGGATCCTAACAAAACCTTGACAATTATTTTCCCTAATGATAGTCTGACTTGCTTACAAATAAAATTACTCTATAGAAAAAGGTTTCCATATGGCGGTGTATTCCCATAAAATCGGAAGCAGTGATTGCGCCATCATAATTTGTCACCGGTGCCGGTGGTATAAGTTGTGGTGGCCAAGTAAAAAGCCGATCCGTGCTCGCTCGCCATCACTCGCCTGATGTAAAACCAAGTACACACTTGTGATCACAAACACAAACTAACATGGGGTTGAGATCGTAATAAGACACGCCATATTGAGCCATGTGACGTCATTAATAATTATACGTTCGTCTATTAAATTGTAAAATGTCATAAGCCTATGGAAAATATTATTCAACATCCTACTGAACACGCGCTTATTGAATAAAGGTTGTATATAACATTTATTATAACTAAATATATACCAAATATTGTAACAAATTTAGTTTCGCTAACTTTGAAAGGTTTTTTATAATACGTAATTTAATTGTAACGTTCGTCGCCGAACGTGCGCAATGTTCGTCAATATTTGTTCGAAGTGAGTACACGGCTTAACATATTTACTGGCTTCCTGCCTTACTTCCCGTCACGATAACGCATAACATAAGAACAAATTAAATCCGATCGGATGTAGAGAATATTCGTTAATAACAACCCGATCAGAGACCCTTTCCGTTCTAAAGAACTAGTATTTCGATGTAAGAGTATATTAGTTGTCGGGTAAAATCTTGAGGTGGTAACTATGTTCATTTTAGTATTTAATACCTATTTATAAAAACATTAGATTTATTCAACATTTAAAAAAAAAATACCCGGAAAGCCTAGGTACATAGTTATTCATTCACAAGTCTTCAAAATTCACTTGGACAACTATACCATCAGATATC
The DNA here is from genome assembly GCA_963555595.1 of Tethea ocularis. Lineage (NCBI taxonomy): Eukaryota > Metazoa > Arthropoda > Insecta > Lepidoptera > Drepanidae > Tethea > Tethea ocularis. The sequence goes on along the minus strand of OY741971.1, from coordinate 4,646,224 downwards.
CGATTTCTATCCATTTATTAAAAAAACAACGAGAATATACTCTTCATTATTTAAAAATAAAAACACTAATTAACAAGGTCTCAGACACTTGAGATCCAAGTTTGAAATTGAGACAGTTTTTTAGCAAGTAATACGCCGTAGATAGTTTTCCCATGAAATGCTGGGAAGCGACTCTGAGATCATCCTGTTTCTACATGCCATTAAGAACTTACTTCCTGCGTCACATCGCATCTGTCACCATCGTGCCATATTGGACCATGTGACATCATAATGTAGGGTGTAGTTTGGAAACCTAATTTGACTTCATCTTGCGATTTCTTATTTTACTCCCTTAGGGGTTGAACTTAAAAATCCATTCTTAGCGGATGCCTATGTCATAATACTTAGCTATCTGCAGGTATGCCTAATTTTAGGCCGATTCGTCTAATAATCTGTAGGTACGTCGATAGATCAGTCTGTCAGTAGTCTTAAACCATAGATATATCCTATGTCTCTATATATATAGAGTGCCAAATACAATATAAAAACCTTAGAAAATAACTCTTCATTATAATTCACTCAAATTTTCATCATAGCTAGTAAAAATAGCCTTTTATTTCTATGTAGAACCATATTATACTTATGGTTTACAAAAAGTTGGAGATAGGTAATTGAGAATATACAAGACTAGGTTTCCATTCCGCGGTTTCAATCATAATTAGGTACCTATTTTATCCTCTTAGGTGTGGATTTTCGAAAAATGATCATCACTCTCTCAATTTAACTCCAGGGCTAGAAAAAAAAAATATTAACACAAATAGGGTATCATTTTATGAAAGTAATTTCCAACATAATAAAAGATGTGTTACATTTTAATTGGTTATAACCATTCGATTTAAGACATTTCTTAATAAGTCTTAAATCGATTATAATCATATTAAACAATTAGCTGTTTAATTATGAACACGACAGAAGGCCTTGTTAGCGTAGTGAGTCACTCTGCCTACTCCTCGTCGAATAAGTCAGCATACATAACAGTTTTAATCTCTGACACCATATATGTTGGTGCTGCTTATAGTTAATTGGAGCAGTGTCGCTTGTAGGCGAGTGTCCAACGCGTTTGTTTGTAAAGTCAAATAAAAAAAAAACAAGTAGGCACCTTATTTTTTCTACAATAGAATACTTTTGAGGTGGTTTCAAAAGACCTAATCGGCTTGGATTGATAATGGTGCCGATTTTGTTGTTTACGAACTAAATAAATTTAATCACACTATATCTCTTTCTAATAGTAAATATAAAAAAGGGATGCAAGATATTTTAATCCTGTCAGTTTAGTCCGATCACATATTTCAACGTGAATTTAAGCGCGATCTTTATTGGTCACGACTATTTACCCGTACATTACGACGGCATGGATACTGACAGCATTAAAAATGTTCTATCTTTATTCAATAAGGTTAACATGAAAGAGAGGTGACTTGTCTAATATTAGTTATGTTCGTGAACAACAGAATCGGCACCAATGTAATACTAATTATTATTATTAGTAATGAGGTTATTAATTGGATCATCATAAAAATGACCAAAATAATAAAATAGGCACCGCAACATTCTGAAACTAAACCGGCCCTCCTTAATCAACTTTAGGGTCAAGGTAACATTACAAAAGCAGTCCCAAAACTATTGTAAATTTTTCAAGCAAACTTTTATACGAAAGAAACTTTACTTTATATATTTAACTATCCATATACGCTGTTGGAAGGAAACAGTGGGCTTCGAGTGGGTAGTGAATCGAACCCACTACCCTAGCAGATGCAGCGCAGCGTGTGGGTAGGTGGTAAACAAATTACATAACGTTTGTTACGGCAATCGAACCAGTTAATACCTACGTAATAACTACCTATATAATGAGAATGTAGGTAGGTAGGAGGTATTTTATTTTTAACTAGCAGGTGGTAATCTATGGTAAATATTTACATATATATAGGTACTTACATTAGGTAGGTACATTATTTACATATAACCCGTCAAAAGTTTCGCGCTCTATCAAAGTCCGTGTAACCGAAGCTTTTTACCATAACATTTTTTTATATTTTTGTAATTGAGATGTCAATTTGCATAACGCATTTTGTATTTGTGTCAATCTAATAAAATCTTCATTAAAACTCAAGTACCTCTATTATAAGACGACTCTTGCACGTGCAGTAAGTGGGAGGATAGAAAAATACCAAAATAACGTAATTACACCTCATTACTTATTAGGGGGTTATTTATGATAAAACACCCCATTCGGAGGAGCCTGTGAATTCATGATAAGGCTTACGCGTGGGAGAAATTGACTGCACGTGTATCGGGTTTGTACCTATACAAACGAGGTCATGACTACGTCTTGGGACGGAAAATTTAGTTTTTAGTAAACCAAGGGTAGATTGTTTCAAGAGCTATGTATTATGTTTTTTTCAATACCGCCGTTAATCACCGCAACCCTCTTATAGTGAAAGCCGCAACGTACACGCCCTCCCGTATACTCCGTATCCTTAGACTAAGGCAAGCCCTCAGCGAGCCGGATGACCCCATAACATTAGCTCAGATCGAAGCTGACGAAGCCCGTAAAAGTACACAACACACTACACAAAACCGATTACGCTACCGTCCTCGACGGCGAGGACCGCCGCGACGTCCCAGTCAGTCTCGTCCCGTTCAAGCGGCCCGAGCTGCCATTAGTAATCCGACCGCCCCCAATTAGTCGTAACTCGTACAAAGTCCTCCCCTTCCCCCGGTAACGCCCTGAGCCGAGGTTCGTACCCCACTCGGGGGTGCCCTCAGGCGTGGTTACCTAAATGTTACCCGGCTGAGAGCTCTCTGCGCTCGCCGATTGTCCGGTAAGGTTGGAGCAGCCATCAGAGGCTACCAACTTTAGTCCTTTCAAAAAAAAATAAAAATAAAATGATGATTTTAAAATGCGTTTTTCTCTGGATTCTTTGTTCCAAGAGATTTGGAAAAAATATATGTTAAACTAGAGAATATGAGACGGGGAATAGTTATTTTTTAAAATTGGGATTTTTCATTAGTAACGTCAGAAAATATGCCCCTATTTAAAACTAAGATTGCATTCTTCTCTTATTTGGGCCATCCAAATAACTTGAAAAATATTAACGTACATTCTGAAATCCATTAGAAAGGGAATAGTTTTCTTAGTTTTTTAAAAATGTGCTTAGTTTTTATTTAAATAACATAAAACAATATTTTTTACTAAAATTACTTTTCTCCTGTCTCGCTTGTCACCGCCAGTTTAGTAAGGGACGGAGAGATACACAGATAGCCTCCTCTTAAGGATTTAAATTTATAGGGTCAGAATATGTTACACATAGTTTAATTGTTCAAAAACAGCATGATAATCAAGTAAATTTAACTGGTAAATACATAAACAAATAAGTATACGAAGTGAAGCATTATAAAGCCGTTTAAAAATAACAGATAAGTACGTACCTAATAATTAAGCAATTTTACGTTAGGAATTAGGCAGTGAAAGTTACATAGTTTCGATAAAAAGCTTCTTAAATTTATCAAACGGTTATACAATTGGGTGTTCTATGACCGAATAGAAAAAATATTCTAATTTTTCTTTTAATCCTCGTCAAGGTCGTTCATGTATTAAAACTAATAAATATTCTTTAGGAAATCGTAAAAACAATAATTACATCGTTTTTAATCACAAATGGTTAACGTCAAAATGTTTTATTGTAGTTAAAAGTAAAAGATCGCGTGTTTTGAACTGTTTCAACTATTTTGTAAAGTTATATCGACACGTTAGAGAGTTAATAAACTGGGTAGTAAATGGCTCAACTTTTCTTTGTTATTAATTAATCCTGGCCCTGGTAGTATCATTTTCATGTTGCCACAGTAAAAAGCTCAGCGCAGTAATTTAAATTGTAGTTAACAAGTCATCTCTCTTTCATGTTAACCTTATTGAAAAAAGATAGAACATTTAATGCTGTCAGTTTAGTCGATGCCATCGTAATGTACGGGTAAATAGTCATGACCAATAAAGATCGCGCTTAAATTCACGTTGAAATATGTGATCAGACTAAACTTATAGGACTAAAATATCCCTTTCTTATATTTACTATTAGAAAGAGATATAGTGGGATTCAATTTATTTAGTTCGTGAACAACAGAATCGGTACCAATGTATACAAATACTCGATCAGTGTGTAAATATTATTAATAGTTATATACTGTCCTTGTCCTATATATTGCAGTGTCTTAAGTATGTTGATAAAAATCTAAACATAATCCAGCTAGGTTTTGAACCTTCTTACGTAAATAGTATCATAGTCATAAATGTCTCACATGCATTTATTAGAATTAGAGCATACCCAAGTTTCGAAAAATCTCAGTATCTTAGCATTACAATAGATTATAACAATTAGATTAATTAATACCTGACTATATTGCTTATGACATATTATTTAAATACAGTATTTAACTCTTAAACATCGTTTCCAAAACATTTGTGTGAGATATTTGAAAGTATAAATAGAGTTGTACTACTAACTTAGCTATCAATGCATGTAGGTACTGTGGCCTTTTTTAAAGAATTCGTGTCGCTTGTTATCAAGATAGGGATGACTGGTGAGGGTTAATTTTTGGGTGCACGAATCAAGGCTCGAAATTCCGTGACCAAAAATAAATTAAATTGCCTCAAAATTTATTTAACCAATTAATATAATCGTATTTTTTTACAGCCCTGTAAAAAAATTTGGTGGTCGCAACTTCACTCATATGGAATCATAGCAAGCAAACCGTAAAACTAGGTAAAATTTAGCTGAAGATTAGGAACTTTAAGTCAAGTGTGGAAAGGTACTAATAAAAATCTAAATAAACAACATAACTACGATGAGTATTCGTAAGAAAATATTTCCTGTTACCACTTAAATGAGAAAATAATAGGAAATTCTTTTATTTATTTTCCTTAAATTATTATTTATGTTACTTAGAGGAATAAAGGAAGGAGGTTTGACAATATTTTTATCATGACAAGTGATGATGTGATTATAGGTGGTAAGCATACTAACGCCTAGACTAGCTCTTCAGTTTAGCAGCCAGAAATATAAGTGCAGCGGATTTTTAATTACGGGATGATATAACCAACCAGGCGAGTACTACAAAGTACCCTACCACACACATGTATGCTAAAAATAAATTATCTGTCACATTGATTATAAAACAGCTTGTCATAAAAACGACTGTTAATATTATTGACTTTTACTACAACAGAGATACCATTTCTAAATAAAAAATAGGAACCGGATTTCCCAATTCTAAGTAAAGAACAAAACCTTATTATAAGGAAGTATCCTGAAACAACAAAGGCTTTTGAGTGCGCGTGCCAAGTAGGGTTGCTATATCTTTAGCGCAAACGATGGACTGTCTATTTTACGAGTATAATGTGCCCATTTAAACTAATAACTAATTGTTATAGTTTGATAGAAGAATAAATATAGGTAAACTAAGTATTTAATTTCTTTAATGTTTCCCCAGGACCTAGATTTAAACATGGGGTGAAATCCTCATACGAGTATGAATTTTGTATTTAAAGATACATTTAACCCAAAAGCATTAGCCGAGATTGAGTAACAAACAAACGATAACTTTTGGATTTATATACGAGACAGATTTAATACACGTAGAGTTGAAGAGCCGAAAAAAATAAATAAAGGATAATCCCGTTTCCAATCATCATAAACATGGCATCCCTACCGCCAATATTTCCGTCTTCTTCACACCTTTAGATGCAAAAAATGCTGACCACTCCAAATTTGAAGTGCGTTCTTTAGAATGCATTGTCTAGCTGGAGATACAATGTGAGCACTTATCTTGGAGTGGAGTTCTTCTCTTATCTAGCTTTAGAACAACCCTTGTTTATGGCCGCTGCATTACGGAATATCCTTCGGAACGTGACTTGGCGCAGTTAAAAAGTTTTTGTTTAGAGCTATTTTGGTTAAAAGTTTAAAACGAGGTTTTATGAGAGGTTCTTAACTTAAATCTAGTAGTAAATAAACATAATGAACATTTTTATTTGTTTGCTTAGCCTTTGATAGCTTTATTAAGTACCTAAGTGACGGGTAAAGTATTAATGTACTTATATTTTCGCGATTAAAGATCTTAATCATTGCCTAAAATTAGGAAAACCCCTACAGACAAAAGAACTGTATAGGTAAAGGTCACTAGATCGTAAATCCAGCTTAGTGTTTAACATTTCGTGCCATTTTGTTCGAAATATAAAAAAAAGTATTTCTCATTCTCAAACATGTACTTAAATCATTAATCATTATTATAAGACTAGCGTTTTAGTGATATCAAAAGGTCATACTGATATTTTAGTAAAATGTTGACATTTCAAGATAAAAGTTTTGTTATTTGTATTTAGGTAAAGAACGCTGAATACGATTAACCCGTAAGCTCGGGGATAGGACAAGGGTCTCCATACCCATGTAATACTAGAATTCTAGGAACTGTTCATCTATGGTTCTAGTATTCATATTTAGGTATATTATATAGGTAAATTCTCTGTTATGTATGTAGGTCTTAAATTTAATTTAATTCTTTTCAGCCATTGCGGTATGATTTGAGTTTATTTTTTTAAAAGTTTAGATAGATAAGCTATGGTTTAACTACACTTAGATAAATGACCATTAAATCCCATAATTTTAATTGAGTTTTTCTTTTCATTCTTATGATTTTTTTACGTCACACAGTTTGTGTATTTTGCCAGTGTCAAGTTATATTTTCAGTTCTTGTAACGTCATAATAAGAAATCCCTTTCTAGTTATAGTCAGTTACAGTCGTCCGTTTATGTCAGGTTTAGTATATCGGTAGCCGTTCTACTAAAACTTTTCACGGACTTTTTGAGACAACTTGAAAATTCACTAGGTACCTACATGTAATCAATTCACTTCACATGCACTTGTATTGATCATTATTGGACAAAAACCACTGTCAATATTCACTAACACCCTAAAACTTTAAATACACGGATTTATGAAAATAAAATGAAAACGCAACGTCACTTTGCAAGTTCCTGCCAAAATGTTTTAATTAAATTAAAACATCAAACTTACACTACAGTCGGCTTCTAAAATAGATTGTCAATTAGGTGCTAAATAAATAATAACCTACTGACATTCTCTGGACACTTGGTGTAAACCGTGTAAAAATTGTGAACAACGTAATGTGACACCATACGCAAAGTGATCAGCGTTTGATGTTGACTGTATACAAGCCTAATATAATCAATGAATATTTAGCAAACCCACGATTGACGTCATAGAGCTGACTCCGTGAGTAATTAATACTGGCTCCAGACACGTCCCATCATATTTCGTTAATATCACGATAATAGTGGCTATTTTGGCTTTTCTTTCTATGTCTTTGTTTTGCGTAATTTGTATCGAATTACTAATGGATTGTGTTGTGTATCAGTTTGTGTTCTTCAAATAATCACGAACATTATTGTTGACTAAGTAAGTTTCTTTATGTATTATAGTGAATCATATTAATCGATTTATTATATGTATTTAGCATGTATGTTGAATTAATTTATTAGATAGGTACCTACCTAATTTATACGAGCTCTGAGATTTTTTTTTCATACAGGTTTTTCAACTTAAGTTGAAAGCAAAACATGTGAGGACATTGCGAGTATTTGCGAGTTAGTAAAAAAATCTCCATTAAAGCATTCATATTCTATCATCTATTTAATATTTTCATTACATAACGTTTAATCGCTTATCTACGCGAGGCCTATTTACCTACGCGCAAAGAAAAAGTTACAATAAACGCGAAACCAAAAACGACTGCATAATAAATCACAATCAATGTCCGTAAGCTTTTTATAAAATGTAAATACGCTTTATAATATTTTAAAGCCAACGTACGCCCGAGAGCTAAACATTTATTAGGTACGTATACAGAATAAAACGACGACTAACCACGTGCCATCGCATCGGATATAACATACGTATACATAATACATACATACATCTATATAACTAGATATAAACAACGTTAAACATACCTCGCGATCTGCAGGTATATATAGTACTATAGACACTGTCCATTCATAAGAAGCGGTTCATTCATGCGGCCGCGAGGACGGTGAATGGGAGCGAACGAGACGGCAGATATAAGGTCGCGTTACACTGACAATGGAATCTTTTTTCAATTTCCCATGAATGACTTGAAATCCTGTTCTACGAATACTTGAATGACATTGTTTTGTTTTTAAAACAATTGAATGTGTGGCTTTGTTGATCAAGTGGTTGCCAGAAAGGAAGCAACCCCTGTAATTCCGTTGTGTAAGCAATCGGGATTGGGACGGGATTATTGAGGTGGTTTTAGTTTTGTAGGTCAATTTACTGTCTTATTTAAATTGGGTTTAGTTTTTTATCAAAAGCTCTGTAGATTGGTTATGAAAGGAGTGTTAGGGACCATTTCTTTATTCGAGCTCTTTAACGTCAATACAGTACCCTAGCTCGGTATTAACATAAAAGAACACGGTTTGAACAAAGTTATATCACTGATAATTTAAAATTCTCTGATATAATTATTATTATTTTATTTTTAAATATACTATCTATCGATGTAAAATTTGGTATAAAGATTTAAACATTGTGGACTATAATTTCCTGAAATTCTAATATATAGGTACCTACTATCGAAACATAAAAATACATAACAATTGTATAAAATTAGGTAATCAAATAAGTAGGATTATTGCAAATGGAGATTTAAATTTTAAATCTTTGTAGGTATAACCAAATTGAAAACTTGAATAACCATCGAAATATGTTGACGCATTTATAAAAATAAAAAGGATATCAGAAAATATTTCTGATAACTTAGATACAACTTACTGACATTATGAACGTGTCTTTATATATCAGAGCAACAAGATTGTGTAAAAAAACATCGTCGGTAGGAAGTCAACCTGACGCAACCAAACCTTCTTGATCCGCGCAAGACATGATCAGAAATATTTTATTTCGTTACATAATACTTGACTTCGATTTGGAATTAGAAACTAAAAAAACAAATACCTATTAATAATTTTATACCGAAGTTATTACAATAATACTTCACACAGTGCTATTTTCTCTTCTGATTTGTTGCTTGATTGAATGTTATGATACCTCAAGTCTAAAATAAAAAAAGTCCTGAATTCGCTAGTTGCGCTTGCATGAACCTCAGTCAGAGTTCATGCATATCATAGTTTAATTTCATACCATGCAATAAATTTTCCTGCTAATCATTATTAAGTAAAACATACACCCTTTCTCAAACTTATGCATGTATAAATTATTATAACTTATTTTAAAATCTAGTGAACGGTTTGAAAACCCTTCGAAAGCATCAAGTAGTTTGAATTACAGTCGGAGGTGGTTATACCGGGCGCGTAGGCCAACTCGTACCTGACTCGGCGCGCCCGCTGCCAGTCCGAGTTTGCCCGACCTCACGACACAACGAAACACGCGAGCTTGACACGCACACGCGAATTTCGAATTTCGATATTTCAACAATATTTTGAATTCGTAACGAAAATTTTCATTAGCTAGTTAATTTACTAACTGATTCGTGTAAGTGCGCTAAAAATGCAAGTTATAATACCATTGATATTCGCTTGGATCAGTTGCGGGGTCCGAGGCGTGATAAGAACTCCATTAGAAGCTTTTAGGCCATCTGCAGAGATACACATAAGAAGGCCAGACAAACTTCCCCTTCTTCCACACAGAAGGATCGTAATGCCGCCAAAAAGTGGCCTCAAGATTTTATATCAAACTGGGGTAAGATATTTATTTTTTCATTTTGCATTTATGATAATGCGTTTGTTTTCTTTATGACCTATTTTATTTGTAACTTTAAGCTTTGCAGCGGATTTTAAGACATACTTAAACAGGTAATGATAAGTTAAATACACATGGCGCCTCGAAAGCCTTCAAGTAAATCCTGATTGGCGATCAGATAACTGAATATAAAACAGTCATTTTACATAATTACCACTTTGAGTGTGTTTTTTTTTGGAGTTTGACACAATAATTGTGGCGCCAAAACTTATTAGATGGAAGTGAGCAAAAAAAAACAACAATTAAGTCGTTATGTTCGAGTTCTAAGACGTCAATTGTCTACATTCTAGATAGAAAATAGCTTTAAGCAAATTTAAGGCTTTCTTGGATCAATTCTGCATAAGTTATATACGAGAAGAGTCGAGCGTTCAGAGTCGTGACGGCAGTCACGAAACTTAAATGAAAGGAAAACGTTACCCATCTTTGTTTCAGGCCATGGGCTTTTTTGCATAATACCCCTTATTAAATAGGATGCTTTGACACATTGATTTTTCAAAATATCAGCGATAAGGATTCCATGATGTAAATCTATTAAAATATTACTTTAAGTAAAGGCTGTTGGCGACAATACCATTCCATTCATAAAATGTATCTAGGATATCTATGTATATAACAAAACTTGTACTGTTTTTACACTAATATATTTACCAAAAAATAATTGGGGGTGATGTAAGAAACGTACATACGGATACCATTTTAATATTTTTGGTCTGACCGGACGAACCACTAAACGGATTTCCATTATATGTTAAGATTCAATTTACCTTGGGACAACTACACTTTATTTTATTGAACTCAGCTGACGAGAAAAGAGATGTACTAGTTTTATACACTGCGCGAGCATAGCCGCGGGCGAAAAGCTAGTGTGTTAAAAACGATGAATCACAAATAGTATACTACGCCGCAGAATATATTTATGAGAGATTCCACGAAGGGTTCCCGACAATTAGCCCAATTAAAATTGATAAATACATAGTCCAAGACCGTCCAACCTTAATTTTTCATAAGCACGAACTAACCATGACTAACATCTTTCTAGGGATCACAAGCAATAATATTTTTTATGCAAAAAAACACCAACAACAACGGAAGTGACGATGAAATACCTCACAAAAACATCCTTGTAACATAATTTCCTAATCCATATAAAAATATATAATAAAAGAAGTATAATTACATTTCTAAGCCAATAAAAATAGTTATAAAAGCAGTTCCGGATGTCAAGTCTTGTCGATCATATTTAAAAAACAACGATAATCATTATTATACCTAATTTTAAAGTCGATTCAAAAAGATAATCGCTAGCCTAAGTCGTAATTGCGTTCGTTCAATAATCGTTTTAAGAAATCGAGTCGTTAAATCAAAAATAGACTGTGAGACAGTAGAATATAAGATTCAAAACTACTTTTGTCGTGAGAACATTTAAAAATGGAATCATAAAATCGGAGCGTTGCGCGGGTGCGTAGGCGCACGCGTAACACCGGTGGCGGCAGGTGTTCATTCACTCATTCTTATCTTGACAGCTTCGATGACTTACGGGCTGAACCTCGGTGCCGGCCCGTGTGTGCTATTTGGTTAAAAAAGCTCTTTTTTATGTCATTGCCTTTAAGCCCATTCGTAACGGTAACCGTCTTTCCGATCGTTCGTCTCTTTAGAATCGGAATTTAAACTTATCTTGTCGTTTATTCATATTTCGTTTTATGGCAGGGCTTAAAGTCTCGACAGATATACGAGCATTAAAGCGCGAAGTGTTGATTTTTTTAGCGTTTGGTTATTTTCATTATATTTTAACAAAACTGCAGTTCACATGACAATTGCTATTGTGGTTTGTCTTCGGAGACAGTGGATGCGGCACTTTTCGCAATAATCAAGCGTTTACTTTCTCAGCGGGTGTCAAAGTGCCGACTGGTAAATAAAAGGTAGTTTAGAGCTCTGAAGATTTGAATAACAAAACATCATGAGGGTGCCGGCCGCACCGTCCTCTGATCTAGCCGATGGGACACACCTCTTAAACATCACATTCTGAATGAATATGTATGGATAGGATCCTATATTCTATTCTGACATCTTTATTTGTAGGTATCATTGCAATAAACTGAAAAAGCTTTTCAAATGAACTGTTAAATAAATCAGTTTATTTATAACTTTCGTCAATATATTTCGTGGTTCACTTAACCTTTATGACCTTAGATTTAAAATAAGACTTAAAAATAAAGCATACTCGATTACAAAAGTGTTCAAGGTAATAAATCATCTTCACTGAATTGTCGAGTTGGTCACTTAGCGCAATTTATAAGCGCACACGGAAAAGGTAAAGCGAGTTGGCCATTGACTATCAAATTTCATACACCAGTGTCACGAACTCACGACCTAACAGTGCTAGGTTCCAAATAGAATAATGGCATTGCAATTTGACTATCAATTCAAATATTGCAAGTGTCTTGGTAAATTCAATTGTCAAGCTAAGATTTTTATTGTTCAATTGGACTGGGAAGTCTTGAAATAGGCAATTTGAAGAAAATTTCAATAAATGAGGTTGTCCGAAAAGATTATATATGTTGAAAATCACTTATATACTCTTACAAACTATCGGATTGCTAGGTAGAGTACTTACACTATAACAACATCTAAGCCAAATAATTTATATTGGAAACTTGGGATAATGGAGCGAAAGTTAGTTATGATACAAGAATATATTAAATATAAAGGCGATGATAGCTCAGTGGTAGTGACGAAGGATGCCGAGACGAAGGTCCCGGGTTCGAATCCTACAATGAGCTTGAGCTTTCGGTGCAGGAAAACATCGTGAGGAAACCATAGCACGGTGGTAGGGTACTTTGTAGTACCCGCCTGGCTGGCTACCACCCTCAAGGTGAAAATCTGTCGCCAAGCGCCTTTAGGTGAGTTCCGGCAGCTGCACTTGAGAGCCATATCCTTTCTAGGCTTTGTGTGCTTACTACCATCGGCCACATCATCACTGACCACGGTGATATTGTGGTCAAAGACAGGCCTATACATAGTAAAAAAATAAATATATAATATCGTATGAATAAAATAAATACAAAAAAAACAAACTTTTTGAACAGATGAATGGAGAAATAACAGCAGATCGCGTGTAAACAATCAATCAAGCAGACTCGCATTGGGTGTCACATTATATTGGCCTAAATTTATGCTGACACGAACGGATAACAGGCGTTTATATAACCAAGGGCTTATTTCGTACTTTTTGAGCGATGGGAAAATCAACAATATGGACTGAAATTTGTGTGATTTCAAATTACTTTAATTACCTACTTTATACTATACCTACAATGCGACATGTTCTTATAAACTATACAATATTCTACATTAGTCATTCGTTGACATATTATATCAATGCTAATAGGTACCAATAATTTTATGGTAGTAATAATTTTACAAGTTGAAATTTGCATGTAATTTAAATCAAATTATTTCAAATTGATGTTGATTAACGTATTTATACTTTAACGAAGACGTTTCTATATGATTCACTGATACACAATAATTAACCTTCTTGATAAGATACAAAAGAGTCAATTTCTATTAAAGGTATAAATTATTAGGATTCTTACATCTACGATTAATCTTTTGTTAGTATGACTATATTGTAATGCATCAGCAAAATCTAAGGCTTTATCGGGCACACTACGGATATTACAAGAACAGTATTAAATAGGCCATTAATCATTATTAAAACATTATTACGGGTCGACCTCGGTTAGACGCGCCCTGTTTTTGTGCACAGTTTTATGCTTCTAATAGGTGCAGCTTAAGAATTTACATTGTGATATAAGTAGCTTCCGTGTAGGAGCTTAATGAACAATGTTTAAGTTATACTACAATCTAAACAAGAAGTTTATTGATTAGCTATTGAAATAAACTAATAGTAACTAAAAGTAATATGTAGTATTTCATAGACAAAACATATATGAATTTAAATGTTTTGTCTCACATAAAACATGAAATTTGGAGAACAAGCGGATATTGGTGTCGATTCTGTTGTTTACGAATTAAATAAATTTAATCTCACTATATAGAAAGAGATATCTCTTTCTAATAGTAAATATAAGAAAGGGATGCAAGATATTTTAGTCCTGTCAGTTTAATCCGATCACATATTTCAACGTGAATTTAAGCGCGATCTTTATTGGTCACGACTATTTACCCGTACATTACGACGGTATGGATTAAACTGACAGCAGCATTAAAAATGTTCTATCTTTTTTCAATAAGGTTGAAATGAAAGAGAGGTGACTTGTGAGGTGTGATGTTAGTTGAGTTCGTAAACAACAGAATCGACACCATTATCGTGATAATACGTTTTAACAAATCATTAGGTTGAAACGAAATTAGAGTTTTTCAGCAGCGTTTTTCAAAAAAGACGTGAAGAGGAGGATGCTCTCCGAGAATATCTCCGCCCCTTACTAAACTGACAGGACATAATGCGAATTGTGACATTGTTTTAACATAGTACTTTGTATTTTGATTTTATATCAATACGAAATTATTATTTTTACGATATTTAGAGATTATTCACACACAGCCATCTGATCCGATACGCAGAACTATGAGAACAAATATAACTATACCTATCAAAGTCATAGCCATTTCTTTTAGCTTAGGAGGGTTTGTGATGATCAAAGCTACCAAAGTTACGACCGGTTCAGCAGTCAGCCTTGTGAGACTGATGTGAGAAAGCAAAATAATAATAAATATTATGCAACGCTTCTAGCGGATAGTTATGGAATCACAGTTTTATTCGCAAAATGTTTTACGGTAGGAGTATAAGAGAAAACTCATAAAATACCTACCAAAACACTAATTTATAAGTTGCCAAATTAAACTGCTATACTCAATGCCTTACTTAGTTATAAATCTGTTACCAAGTAGAAAATCACACGATATTTTTCTTAAACCCGAAGTAAAAAATAACAAACCGACAGAATCACCGGATAATATAATTCTCATATCGATAAAATTAAATTTAGAAATGTAAACCGTGTAAGGTAGGTAAACATACGTGATAAAATCGACGCACTTGTATAAATGACCAACACATCCGATGGGAAGGTCATAAGATCGCATGTGCACGCGCAGCGGACGTAACGGGAGTCGAATCGAACGCAAAGGACACCGTACTGTTGCTAAATGTATGCGTAATAAGGTATACTGCAGGGTGTGAAGGCACCTAATGTCCATTTGTTTATGTATTTGAATTTAGATTCATTCCATGTGTAGAATACTGAATGAAATTCACGATCCACGATTCATTGGTCATTTGCTCTGGGTCTTGTAGAAGTATGTTGTTTAATAAAAAAAATAAGTACTTATTAGGAATGAAGATTCTGGATTTTATTAGTACACTGGCTTTGACTGTGTGATTGACAGACTATATTCAGCCCAAACCGCTGGACTTAGAGATAATACAAAGAATTTTGGAAAATACGAACCCGTGTTCAAAACGGGATGAAATTTTGTATGAAAATACGTCATTTGTGTGGAGTCCATGAAAAATTGTATGGATTGCGGTAACCGCGGGGCGGTAAGCTGTTATATAGTATACAAATTGTTTGAGGATTTGTACGAAATTGGGAGAAATTATGATCGATAAGAAAACATGAATCACCTGATGATCGAATCGAAATTGCTTGGTGAGAGTAAAAACAAAGTTTTTTCTAGGCAGGGATGGATTTAGACAATAAAATCAATAGAAATAATGAGATAATTTACGCTTCGCCACGGATGGAGCGGACAAAAAGCGTGACACCAAGACACGCGTCAACAAAGAAAAGTGAACGTAAAAAATGACCTCGACTGGGATTCGACTGCCTCGAGACAACCCGTCAGTATTCCCGCTAAAGGTGGGGACATAATATCGAGAAACATTGGAAATGTTCTTGCGAGAATTAATGTAGTCGTGTTAAAAAAAAAAATCTAGTCTTTGATATATGCTCTTACTTTAGTAGTAAATTACGAATTTCTGCATAAAACTGCAGGTGAAGTAGACCCCGTTATTAAGAAATCTTTGCATCCAATATTCAAGGAAAACCTGATAATTCTGAAGCAGAACAGAGTAATGAATTGCGTCGGTAATTAATTTAGATATGGCTTGAAAGTGGGTACATGGCTATATTCACATGATTGAGGATGTGGAGAGATTTGATCCGGAAAACTGATCTTGGGAAATGACGGTGTTCAGCTTAGTCGATGAGCCAGAATTCCCAGTAAATGTAAGTTTGTATTCGATAGGTTTAATTAAATTACAATAAAAATTATCCTACTAATGTTACAAATGCGAAAGTTTGTGAGGATTTAAGGATGTATATACATATGGATGTTTGTTACTTTTTCATGTAAAAACTATTGAACTGATTACTTTGGATGAAACTTGGCACAAAGATAAATAAGGCTACTTTTTATCCCGGGAAATCATAAGATTCCTCGGGAACGCGGGTGAAACCGCGGGGAGTACGGTAGTTAGCTATAAATATTTGCTTTTATAAATAAGAGTTCATCAAGTTACCATTTAAAATACCAATAACGTATTGATGATTAAAGCATATTGACGCAAACATTTATTATCTTTAAAACTTTAGATAATTCACTATATACCCATCCCTACACAATATTTGAGGAAAAAAACATCAATAAGTAGCACCCAAACAGGACCGGGAGACACCTGCGTTACGCGACGCGACAAAAAATCTAAATGCGCTCCTGTATTTTTTACTTGCCCGTTTAAAAAATAAACATAGATCGACCTGTCAGTTTTTACGATTTATGTTTTTATATTTTTTTTAAAGTTGCTTTGTTTTTTTTTGTGCAGTGATTTAGGATTTCTACACTCGCGAGCTTTAAAATCAAGTTAGTTCATATAGGGACTCCATTTTTTAATAAAACAAGAAATTGATTGAGGCATTTAGTACCTACTTAGGTAACGTGCGTCTATAGGCGAACCATTGAACAACCACACGTATCGTGTATTATTCAAAATCGATTTCAAAAAAACTTATTAACGTCGTAAGTTAAAATTGACTACCACCGGTTCGGAATACACTGAAACTGATAAGACTCCGGCAAAACTGTATAAATTACTTAGATATAGACTCTTATTCGTATAAACTTGGTAGTATCATCATCGCACGTAAAATATATATCTATATACTAACATTACTCAATGACTTTTCTAAAAGGAACTGAACTGAAGGGAGTAGACATACTTGAGTGGGATATAACAAGCGGGATTCGAACTGGCATCCGTCTCAGAGAGCCACGTGCGTCTTGAATGGACCACTCCGGATGCTCCGGGCCACAATGAGGACATAGCGTGCACAGATATTGTGTTGTACGGATGTTGCCCGTTCAAGTGTGAGAAGACGTTTCTTAAAACATTTTAAAAATATCTTTAGTAATACTATTAACAATTAATTCATTTTAGTCTTGAAACTACTTTGTTTGCAAACAGAAATCATAGCTGGCTCTTTTGTTGAGAATAAAAACATTTTCTTGTGAAACCATTTGTTTTCACTACTTTTATGACAAGAGCATTAGCTGCTGGGGGTCTAAAACAGCCGCTAGACCAATAGCTGTATGCAATTCATTTCTAGATTTTACAGCAATTTGTGAAATTTGAAAATGCAAATAAAATATTAAATAATTAAAATGAGCAACAGTTTCTTCGAAAAAAAAAAAATTTGAACTACTTCTTGGATCGAGAAATTAATTGCATCTCGCAATAGTGTCTCTAGTAATTTAATACAGACCCTTTCTTAAAATAAATTTAAGTAGATACAAGTAACCTTGACAAACTCTCAAAGAAGTGAATATAAAACTCCCAACATTTCACACCGGAAACCGTAGGCAGAACTTAACTAACATAAGTGTAACATACACAACACAAGTTGTTTCATAAGTCATTGGACACATACGTGTGACAATGTACCAAGCTTTATACGGTTAGTCAATTAGTTGCGTGCGCGCATTTTGAATGCATTCGACTACAGAGCTATCACTTCCGACACGAGGGCGGGCGTTGAAGTCTTTTATACGGTACCTTTATATGGTATCGTAGACCTTAAAATCTGCCTACGAAATGAAGATAAATAGTAAGAAGTGATATATGATTGATTTATTGTGTTGTAGGACGATCATTTGCTTAATTGGACATGAATTATTTGTAAAAATAAAAGCGCAAAATAATATTATGATTAATACGTTCCTACTAATATTATAAATGCGAAAGTTTGTGAGTATGTATGTATGGATATTTGTTACTCTTTCACGGAAAAACTACTGAACGGATTTGGATGAAACTTGGCACATAGATAGATCATACCCTGGAATAACATATAGGATACCACGGGAACGCGGTATTTTATGTTTTCCCGAAATTACTAAAGATAATTTTATTATATACGATATTCTACTATATACTAAAGATAATTCGGCTATATGCTATATATAGCGATTATTTCTAGTAGTAAGTGCATACTTTTCCTAAATAATTTCCTAAGTTGACGATTATATAACTTTGATTTAAAACTTCGTGAAAAAACAAACACGCAAATTCAATGCAGGTTATTATCTGAAACATAACTTATCAAAACGAAGTAGCATTTCCTTTAATTATAATTATTTTTATTCACATTTAAACACTGTTAACGCACGGAACGTCGCGTCGCCGGGAGCGTTCTTAGTTAATTGCACCATGTAATAAATAACTCATGACCGTTGGCCATCGAGTAATTACGCGGATTAGTAATTTGTTCTCGGCTACCTGTGTTGTTCCCGGGAATCGAACCGGCGGCCCGCAGCATCCGGCCGCCGGCGTCCGCTGCCCGAGGCACGTCGGCCACCAAAATCGTTATTATAATTTATTTAAGTACATAGTAGATTTGGAAGGTGGCCGTTGCCGTATAATTATATGTGATATTTAATTATACATCTGCACAGTCGTACATTTTTTTGTATGTGAAATAGTTATACCTACCTCACGTGTTCCATTTCACTGCGTGTAAAAGTTTTATTTTACACTAGCTTCCTCACGCGGTTTTACTCGCGCTCCCGGAATAAAAAGCCTATGTTACTCTTCGGAACATATATCACATCTATTCTACTGCAAGAAAGAAGGATAGACCATTATAATATTAGTACTTTGTAGGTTGGTGGTTTTCTTCTTTTAAAATGTGGCCTAAGGTGGCAGTATACATATTAGGGTACCTACCTACCTACTACACTGTATCTAATTTATTTTAGTAATATTTTGTACAAGCTTTCCTCGATCGCGTATGAGTTTTTCACATTCTTATTTGAAAATATTATGGATAAAAAAATACTCTATAAAATGCACGCTACATAGGTACCTACAAAACATAAAATTTCGGGAACAGTAAAATTCTTCGAAATGGCTGAAGTTAAAAACAACACAGCGATATTTTATTTGAATTTAATTACACTGCGGGACATTTTTCGAGGAAGGATTAAGTATATTAATGGATGAAGACGCGGATAAAAGTTATTAGGGCGACTTTTATTACAAACGTAACATCCTTTGTAAGTTAACGAATTTTTTATAACCCTTTTGTAGATTATAACTAAGAGATAATTTCAGAATTTTAAATTTATGGATTTTATAATCTTTTATTAACTTATTATTAGAAAAACATAAGTATCTACAACTACCGTTGGAGAGTATTATATCTACATTCAAATATCCTTAAATTAATTTATACTTTTTAAAAATATAATTCTTTGATGTAATTGAAAAGTATGGAAAGATAATAGAAATTCTATTATGAAGTACTATTTGTTTTAAGAATAAATTAAAATCTTCAATTTTCTTATAAATAAACTTACCCTTAGGTAACAAAATAAATCAGCAGCATATCCTAAATCAGAGACAGCAATATACATTTCCCCTACTAAAGACAAGGATGGCACTACGGAGAAGGTTGTGGAAGGTCGGAGCGGGTAACAAATTATTTCATTAGAGTGGGCGCGGCGCGCGCGCAGCCACCTGTCCAGTGGACCGGATGCCCCTCTCCCCTCACCCGCCCAAGGGACTTAGGTTCTGTACAAACTGAGAGGCTGTTAAATGGAAAAAAGAAAGGAAATTGCGCTTTTTGCACATCATTAATGAGTTTACTGTAGGATTTTCTAAATATTTTTTGGTTTTGGCTGAGTGCTTCCTGTTGAAATGTTATTATTTAATTTTTGAGTATGGATTTTATAATTAAAGTGATGTTTTCTTTTACATATAACCATATAAATTTTCTCTCGGGTAAATTGTGTATTGCAATATTTCGTAACTACGGTAGGTATTTACCCTACTGTAAAGTGATCTAAATATTTTTTGGCAATTTAGGCCAAACATTTTATGTTTTATCACATTGGTAATATGGAGTGGTAAGCACAGAATGGTTAAGATAGGAACTGGCTCTCATGTGCAGTTCCCAGAAGTTGTACACTTACCAATTTTATAATTTTCAAGTCAATCTGTGTACTTATTAGAATTTCGCTATTCTGAATTAACATTGTATAAAACATTGATTTAATTGCAGTTTGGCCTCCTCAAAATTAGCCTCAACTTTACCATCTGCCTGTGCTAATTTCAAAAGAAATGGATGTAAGTTTATTCCATAACTATAGCCTCAGGTTAGGCCGGACTTTCGTGTCCCAGATATCTCTCCCGAAAAATCACCGAAGAACATCGGATGCCTTTAAGCGATACAAATGTTAGGTCCCTGGTTTAAATCTGTGATCATTGTGTATTCAAAGTAATAAATTAGGTACACGCGATGTGATGATAAAGACATTTAGGGGTCAAATTAGTTTACTTCGTGCCCAATAAAATTTATTCGTATACAGAGTTAGTACCACGAAATACTAAAACAAAGCATACGAAACCTCATCATTATTACACACAGCCAACGAAAACATCCTGTTTAATGTCAATGAATGGAATGTACACACCCTGTTCACTATTTCCCGAAGGAACGTCTAAACAATCGAAACGATCGCCGATAACCCTGTTGATATTGCAAAGCACACGACACTATTATTCCGGTGATATTTTTTTATTTGCCTTATTAAGAATTCAATGTCGTCATTCAGAAATGTGATTCTCTTACAATACGCATTATCATGCAGGACGTAGTCAGGGCTCCGTTAAATAAAGTAGAACTCTTCGTACAAGTCAACAACCCATACATTGTGTGCTTTTATACATCGCTGCTTTTTGTTTGTCACACAAAAGGGCTATATCCGGTGTTTGGAAGATCCGACCGTTTCCGCGAAATCTATCGCAATATGCAAGAAACGGGAAGTATATCCGGAACAACGAAAAAAAGAGACGCTTTTTTCACACCTATTCGTTATAGGGCTGTCGAAAATATTTTCGTGGAATGTTGGTGTAATGATCACTTTTTTATTTATTTGGGTGAAAATATTACGTATTTAAAATTTTGATGTAAAAAAAACATGCCACCAATACATAATGATGATTAAAGAGTATTTGTTAATCTGATACATTGTGAAATTGCTACAATAATTCTACACCGATAATTTTCCATAATAGTCTGATTAAAGCCCCATAAATATTAAAAACCAATTTACCAGGATACAAAACGTTCAGCAATTTATCTGGCCTGCATAAATTATGGCTCATTATACGATATTAACGATTTAATTAAAAGTGGTAACCCTGTAAGAAGTGTGTGCGCAGAAAAAATATTCCCACAGCGAACAGGTTGCCGAATGGCATGTCTTCCGGTCGGAAGTAAGACCGATGGTCCTTTTTGGACGAGAAAAAAAAAACAATATGGAATGAATGGATTCAGAGCGCACATGTTCTTATATTGTGATGCCAAAGTTTGGTTTTGATTAACATCTTTCGGACGTCGTTTGTCATAATGATCTCTATTATTCTTTTGCGTTCATTGTCAATGGCAGGTGGAATCTAATTTTGTGTACACCTTCTACGTTTTCCCACGCAATGTACCATATTTTGATTGATTGTGAATTATCATTTCGTCGGAGTTGTTACCTTGTCGAATGTTACTGCTGCTTATATATAACTATACGATTGATGCGAGTTGAATTACAATATAAATATGCAGGTGAATTTTAGAGGTTACGTGCATTGCAAATTTTGTGTTGAGTGAGAACAATAGTGTATTTATTCCACACAATGTAGTCGTTTATTTGAGAGCTAAAGTATGTGTTGCTAAGTGCAAATTCATTAGTATTGAGCTTTCGTGTATTGTTTCACAGCTAGGGTCTCAAATTGTGATTTTCAATGATATGTGAAAAAAATATTTTGTTAGTGTACATATAAAAATGTTGGTATATCTACTATAACAACAAATGAGTATTCTTCGACAAAGAAGGAAAGGAGGATTTCGTGGCCAGAACAGCGTTCTGAATATAGTTTGCGAATCGTATGGATGCACTTGGTCCATGAGAAATGTCATGGATGCTGCTATAGGTATGCATCTGATTTGAAACTAGGTACCTTAGTGTGAAACTAGGTAGTATTTATGTATGATAGTTAGTAACATAAAATATGGCTTGTGAATATGGTGTGAAATAAAAAATACAATTCAAATTGTAAACCGATATTTTTTAATTTCTTAAACGGTTTCAGCTTAGCTTAAAAAACCTTCAAAAATCAAGTTACAAGGTTACGACCCTAATTTTTGAACCTTGTAATGTACTTGTTCATATTTATGAAATTGTCAACAACTTTCTCAAAAAATATAAGTACCTATATTACGTTATTTCCAAGCCTTGCTAATGATTATTCTCTTTATTTGCAGGTGTCGGAAGATGATCTTCCAGACTGCAGGGCGAGGCAGGTGTGCAGTAAGGTGGACCTCTATGATACCACGCAGCCTTGGATCGAGAGGAAATGCAGGTGCTTGGGACACAAACCTTGTTCTAGGTTGGTATTACTTAACAATATTGAAAAAAAAAATGACTTTATTTTTATTGTTTACAAGATTGTGTGTGCCTAGAAAGAGAACTGACTTTCAGCAGACTATTAAAAATAATTCTCCATTTATTTTGTATAAAGCATAGATTAAATTGTGTATTAAACTAACAACTACTTTAAACTTCTCTAGTATAATGCAACGGCCTACTTGTTACATTTACTAAATTATGTATTTTTTTAGGCTCTATTTATTGAGTTCAATCGTCAAATTTTCGACAACATTAAATGTTTTACTTTCTAAATTATCTTTGGGATTTCATTGTATTTATTAAAGTTTTTGCTCTATTCGAAAAACGAGTTAGCTACCGTAAAGCCTTAGCATTGAGCCTTGAACTTGTAGAACAAAAAATCGATGATGCATTAACCGCCTTATGTTTAAAAACTTTCATCTTCCGTTATTTGTATTTGATACCCAGAACTAAAATAACATTTTAAATTTTCAGTGATCTGACTAGCGATGACAATCATACACTGGCGGACAAAACAACACTTTACAAAACATGTGAGCCAGTGAAGAGGTTACCCAAATGCCGATACTTCAAAGACGCTGCATGGACCATATTCTCATTTCCTGACAGTAACGCGACACAGCAGATTGTCAACTGTCACTGTCCGAAGATGTCAGTCACATATTTATTGAAGAAACTGCCGTATACGACACCTAGCGGAGAGGCAGGGAATCAGTACCAGTTTGCGTGCTCACCGCTAAGTGTAAGTATCTTTCGTAGCTTTCTAACTTAACGGTTTGGATAAATTCCGTATGGTGGCGCTGTGGTAGTTGAGTTATAAAACAACTAGGATCTAGAGATATTGATTGAAGAACAATATTTCGTGTTGAATTACATAACTTATAAAAAATAACTAGATTACTATGCATCAACATGTAAGCGACGTATGCTTCGTAGATTTCTACAATAAAAGGATTTTGGCCGGTTCTATATATAAAAAGAAATAGCTTTCCACCCCGCGGTTTCGCCCGCAATCCCTTATTTAGGGATTGAATTTTCAAAAATCGTTTCTTAGGTGATGCCTAGTTCATAATAAATATCTGTATGCCAAATTTCAGCCCGATTCGTCCAATGGTTTTAGCTGTGCGTTGATAGATCAGTCACTCAGTCAGTCAACTTTTCCTTTTATTTATTTAGCTAAATAAATTCAACATGAATACATTAATATAATGAATTAATTTAACATTACAGAGGTTAAGGTGTTCAAGAAAAGAGCCGTGCAAGTTGTTCAGCGCTAGGCGACGACACGAGCAAATCGACGAGGTAAATGCAAACACAATATGTCAGTGCCCCAGAGATCACACGTGCCCGAGGCATCACACAGAACCCGGCGTACTGGCTGGAGTCACGTACGCGTCAGAGGACATACGCACGTATCACGGCTATTGCATGCCAGAACCACCCCCAGAAGCTTTCAGATTCGTAGGCGACAAAGATTGAGTGATCCCCATTAAATATTCCAACCAGGCAACGATAACACAACGCATTTCAATACCATTTTTATGTGATCGACGGCTGGATGTGTACTTAAAAGTGTACATTTTATTTTGAAGGAGTCGCCATCGACTGAAGACTTTGCTTTGCTCATTACCTGTTTAGTACAAAAAATAAAAACAAAATCTGTATGGAAATGTTGCATGTTTGGTATTTAAAAAAAGAGTGTTTTTTTTGTTAATATTTTAATTAATTGGTTATGAAAATGCCGCCTGAAATTATTTAGGTTTCAAGTTTCCGAAACTGAAGTCTTATCAGCGGTGTATCATGTATTTAAATTGGAATGGAAACTGTCAGAGGCTGGCGCTATTAAACTGTAATTAGGAAACAGTTTTCTGGCAGTTTCCGATTCGGATTTTAATGAGGTCGGGAGTTAGTCTACGATCAAAATACTTACGAACAAAATATATGATTAACATTGATGTACAACAATTTGTAAGTGATGCAGATACTGTAAATACCCTTATTTAAGGATTCGGTATTATTGTTTCTGTTATATTGTGTAAATATTTTTAGCATAAGACAATCATTCCAAACGTTTAGTTAATATTATTATTTTTCATATTTTAATTATTTTACTTGCCATACTTACGTAGTTGTTGCGTTTGTGCCGCGTCTTCCATTCCAGTCAAGGAGGCAAAAAGTTATTTTCATTGTTTTGTTTATGTTGACAAATAGTATGATAATTTTTCTTGTTATATAAAATATTCGATTGAGCCATATCTTAAAGGTTTATGAGAGAATTTTATTTGAATTTGTGAACATTTACGTTGAGAGGAAATAAAATAGTAAAATAAAATTGTCTTACACCTTGCCTTTTGTGATTATTGTAAGAATACGTCATTAAACCTAATATGTCTCTTCTATTAATGATAAAAAAAATAACCAACATTTTTAACGACGACTTCACCTTAATACTCCCTCCTTCTTAGTAATTTTATAATAATAGCCCTGTTTCTGTTGTTAAGAAACTAAACTAATTTTAATCACGTCACATTTCTTTCTTACAAATATTATAGAAAAAGAAGGAGATATTTAAAGCTGTCTAATTAGTCTATGTAATAGTAATTTACGACAATACAGACATGACATGAAATAAGCAATCCAACTAATTTGACACGACTAAATTTATTTTATCCCTTTTTGTTAGAAAGAGATATAGTGAGATTAATTTAGTTTAGTTTGTAAATAACAGAATTGGTGCTAATGTACATACATACTATTTTATTAGATTGCGAATTTGTGATTCATTAAATTGAACGCAAACTTATAAACTTTTATGTATATATATGTATTACCTGAAATATATTAATGTATAAACTTTTGAGCTTGTAATAATATAACTATTGATTTCTATGACAGATACTTATAAATTAGTTACAGCATCCATCATATTTTAGCTCAGACTCTGTTGCAACAGAAATCTAAGGTGAGCTGATTTTATTATGTAATATCTTTATTTGTGCCTTTTTTATAACAATTCTACACATATTGTCGTCGTTTTATAATATTTTTAAATTACAAAACAATAAATCTTTAAAAAATGTCTACAAGAAAAATAGAAAGTACATGCAGTCGCTGTTAAAACTGTATTTATGTAAATATGAAAGCATGTTGATGTTTGTGTAATGATACCAACGATATGGTACGTCTTCCTTTGTTTTATGTATAGGTATACAATAAGTTAAATTATTGACAGAAAATGAATAAATGTTTCGATATCAAAATTGTATATTGTTTTGATTACCTACATTTTAGATTTTTTATAACATTTCTAGGTATCATCTCGTTAAATTTTAGTAAGTCATGTTTACTTTGGGGCTTAAATCGATCAACGAAAGATCAATTAAAATCCTACTAATATTATTAGTGTGAAAGTTTATGACGATGTATGTATGGATGTTTGTTACTCTTTCACGTAAAAACTACTGAACGGATTTGGATGAAACTTGGCACATAGATAGATCATACCCTGGAATAACATATAGGCTACTTTTTATACCGGGAAAACATAAGATACCTGGGGATTGCGGGTGAAACCGCGGGGCAGAAGCTAGTATAGGTATATAAAAATATATTTTAGCGATTTTAAAACTGGCCCCATAGTTGTGTGACGAAGAGGTTCGTTCGTTTTGACAAGGTATCTACTGAAGATATTTAACCGTATAATTATTGGATTGAATGATGCAGAATCTTAGTATTACTAAGAAAGAAGAGAAAACATTAAAAAGTTTCTAATTCTGTGATTCAATCTCAACTTTTTCAGATCCTGCTCTTCAGACCTCAATAGTTAACTTACTTTCTAAAACGTCACTTCACACGATTTAAACGACACAATACAACAAATCTTCAAGATAGATCCTCTGAGATAAATTTGCAACAAAATAGCGCATAGTGCGTGCCCGCTGCCATGTTCATTATTACATCGATTTACGAACAATTACATCCACGCAAGAGGGCATGCCCTGCTGTAGCTTGCGTTTCATCCATCCAACAAAAACCTATTCTGATGCCTTGATGCATCATCATAAATATTATAAATGTGCAAGTTTGTGAGGATGTATGGATGTATATTGTTACTCTTTCACGTAAAAACTACTGAACGGATTTGAATGAAACTTTGCACATAGATAGATCATACTCTGAAACACATATAAGCTAGTTGTGTCTCGGGAACGGAGTTGAAACCGCGGGATGGAACTAGTATATGACTAATTCGAATATTGATTTTTTTCAGTAACATCTATGGTACTGTAAATTTGTGAAGGAATCCTACCTAATATTATAAATGCATAAGTGTTTATTGTGATGAAATTCGGCACGCAGGCAGATTATAACCTGGAACAAAAATTAGGATACCTTTCATATTCGGTCGGAAACGCAGGGTGAATGATAGTCTGAAATAGACATAGTTTTAATCAACATTAATTTCAATTCTATAACTCTGCTTCAATTAAAGCAAAATGCGTTCAATTATTATTATTATTTAAGGAAAACGTACAGTTAACTTAATAGCCTTTCACCTTATGCCATTAAGGTTCGTGCAAACTTCTGCAAACTACACACTTTGTGGTACTTGTAACTGGTACGTTTTGGAATGACCACCTATCAGTTATGGTATCAGTCGTGAGCGTGACAACTACAGTTAAGTTGGCAGCATTCTTTACTTTATATATCTGCTTTTTAATTCTACGTGCCTTACTCAATATCTTTGGTTCCCAAACTTTGCTCCTATATTTTTTTTCCATCTATATAATTTGTATATCGATTTGGTATTTTCAGGTGGTATATATAGAGTTAGCTCGTGTAAGCTAAATTCTGAGGGTTAGTAATTATTTCGCTTCGACTTCATCGTTATTAGTTATTTCACAAAAAATGTTTTATTTTTATTTTTACATAAACCAATGCTAAAATATAATGCGGTCACGGTGATTTGGAGCGCAAAAGAAAAAAGGAATTAATTTTAGATTATTTTTAATTTTTTTTATTATTACATGAACAACTGATGGAAATTTGGGAAACTTGTTCTAAATAGACGATCTACTAAAATTTATTCGCGTAAAGATTGAATCATCGCATAACAACGGAAATAGTAATTTCAGATGTAGGTTGTCGTAGCTAACTTGTTATGTATGTGTTTTTGCAAATTTTAATCCGTTATTATGACAAAGATTTTTTTGTAAACTAGATAGCAGATCATATAACTTTCTTTAAAAAACGGGGAAGTTTTCACAAATTTCCTACCTGCTATCGTTTCATAGATTTACCCACGAGATGGCAAATTTCAGTAAAACTTTTCGTGGTTACTCTCGGCAATTCCTAATGGTTGACTTCGGGCATTACTTAAGTAACTGCAAAATTCTAGCACAAACCGTTTTGACCGAGCCACATCAGTTACCTTCAAATTTATAAAAAAAATACATAGAGGATTTTGCGGTAGTACAAATTAAAGTATGAGTGGAGCTCACCGAATAAGACCGCCTCACTGTCTGTAGCTAATCTGAGATTACGATATAATAACGTAACAAATGACTCGAGAAAAAGGCAGGCGATTCCGTTAATTCGCCAAGTCAATGTGTTTTTTCACTTACATCATAAAATATTACGATTATGATATAAAAACGTCGGTTTTTGTTCTCAGTTTTATTGTATGCTTATTACATGACAATTTGAATTAATAGACGCTATTTACGGTATAACATTGCAAAGAAATGAAGTGTGCTGTTAGTGGATTATTCACAAGATGACTTTGACATTATACATGCAAATTGGAGCTTTCGAATTTTTGAAACTTAATGCTGAACAAAATCATATAGCTTGATGGGCCGATAACCTGAATTGGTGGCGAAGCAAAGTAAGGAGCGGTTGATTGGAAAAGCTTAGTTGAGTAGTAGACGTAGATATGTAAGCTAATGAAAAACATGGCAGTATACAATAGGAATAATTAAGTTTCTTGTATGATGGATGATCATGAGGAAAATTATATCACACACATTGCTTAAAGAAAATTCTAAAGTTATCCATTTAACATGTTTATACCCAGTATGAATAAACAATAAAACTAATAAACGTACTTAAGTTTTAGGTTTTGTTCGCCCATTTATGTTACAGTTATATTATTATAGTAGATCGTATAGGTAGGTTCATTGTGAAAGATTAAGATTATTAAAGGGTACTGGAAATTTGAACTAACAATACATTTACTTTATTCTCGTCGAAAGTGAAATTTAGTCGGCGGTTCTAGAAACTCCATCAATTTTGCCATAAATGTAAACGTCCTGTCCGTTAGAATCTTAACTATGGCAATGTACAATCTTAACATTTCTGTCTTGTCGTGTCTTACCGGTGAAATGCGATAGAACGGTAATAATGTATATAAATATTTTCTTCATAAATTACCGTTTTAACTCATAGTGGAAAGTGATAACGTGGTCCAAAGTAGTAAGCCTCGAAGGAAATTTAGGCTTAAGCAAGTACTAGATTACAACAATAGGTATGTCTTTGTCATAACATTGTTAAGAACTATTATCGTAAATTGTTGCAAATTATTATAATCCTCGGTATATCATACAAAAATCTACTAGCCGTAATTTTTCAAACAAACTAAAACAATGTAAGAATAATGATCATATCAAACGACTATAAAGTACTCCATACCAAGATAAATAAGCGATGCAGCGAGCGGTAAGTAAAATAGAAGATGTATCTCGAAGTAAAACAACAATCGTGGACGGGAAGTAACAGTTTTAAGAGGTTTTTATAAGCAATGTTCCTAAGTGCCAGTCCTTGGCAGAATCTATGCCTCAAACAGCGTCCATAACAATCGATACAGTTAAAGCTCCACGATTCAACTGAATATAAACTGTATTGGTACCTGACGTCATTTCAATAATTCGTGATTTCTACGTCAATTTGACATAGTTCCTAACAACACCAATCTCGTTGAATATGAACTTTACGGTTTTCATATTAATGTTCAGTTTGTAATGGAAATGGTTTTTACAGTAGGTACCTACTTTATCTGATTTAAGTAGATATAAATTACAGTTTTCACGACGGGAGTCTTCTCAGAATTGTCTGGAATAAAGAGATTGATGTTTACAATGTTATTAGATAATACTTTGTAAAATTCGATAACAAACCGGATACTTATTTATGATATAAATATTTTCAACTGATATGTTTACCATGCAATAAACAAATATGTGGTTTTAACGACTAGAGAACGCATGATAGTTATTGTTAAGAAATCTTTACTGATTTTAGAAAACGTCAGAAATTATTTTTGCATTTCAATTAGAAAATCTATGCCTGTCTCGTTATTGTTATTATAAATAATTGTTTATTTTTTATGAACCATGCTTTAAAATTAGAATATTTTAAAGCTTTACAGTTAGGCTTAGGTTATCGTTTTAAATACCGAACACAATATTACATGTTATTAGTTATCTAACATGGACAATAAACAGCGTTTATAACATTAGATTTTCTTATCACAATAGGCTGTATAGAAAAACCTTATACCTTATAGAAAATAGCGTATTAAAAGAATTATTCATAGAAAGTCTATCAACTAACGTGAAATTGTGACCACAAAACGTAATTATCCCTGAGAAAAGAAGAGAGGCTATCCAAAATACATTTAAAAATAATAAAACATGGAATCAGTAAAGTTTCTAGAGCGCGCCCTTAATTTCACCAGGCAAGTTCAAGCCGTACGGTATGGCGTGTCTTGCTACATGGTGCTGTAATTGAATAGTGAAGAGCCAGCCTTACTCGTGACTATGGTACGTACACATCCTATATTTGTGGCTTGTGGTCGGCAATCATTAGGGGCGACCACCCGTGAATCTATTTTGTCTCGTTTCAACAGGAATTGCAAAGGAACTAAGGCCTTTTAGTTGAAGCCAGTGTTCGCTATATTGCACAATTTTAATGGCCTCTGAATGAATGACATCGACAGAGATTGCTCTTATGAATAGACGGTTCTTGTCGAACCATTAGGGAAATAATTATGGAATAAATCGCTAATATGGAATAGGAAAGGACCGATTCGGGAAGGTAAATGTACTGAAAAACATACTGTTCTGTTGCAGTTAACATTATCCCCTAGCTTAGTGGGATTTCTCTAGTTTAAGGTAATGAATAACTTACAAGTAAACAATGTTAAATTGTTACTCCTATTCGTTTAAAATGTATGAAAATTTTGAAAATAATAATAACATTTATACTATAAAGGTGCAGCGCTGCAGGTGAATTACAAAAATCTCTGTAAATACAATTAGATGTATACGAAGAATCAGTTATATTACAATAAAGTACCTCTACATAAATTAGTTTCACACATTTATGATCGTGTTTCTTGTGAGGATCTTCTAGTATATGCGTAGTAATGTCATCATAAACATCATCTCAGCACAAGTCAATGATGTCATTTCATCAATTTGTATTTATAGACTGCAAAGGTCCCACGGGGTGCCCCGGCCACGTCTCACACCGAAGCGCGGGCGTCCTCGTTTTGCTATTTTAATTATAGGTATAACAATCAATTTTCACTCGGTACAGAGAGAGCCGACCGTCCAACAGTGGCGAATGCAAATCTGTGTAGGGCTGCCTTGTTAGTCATGGACTGAGCGCTGAACGTAGCGTTATTTGCCGGTTTAAAATAAATACGTCTGATGAGTGTTTGTGAATTTGTTTTAAATATTCGATTCAATAGAAACTTGATATACTTAAAAATTTAAAGAAACTACCGAAACACACTAGAAAAGTGGTGATAATCTTCAAACGGTTGAGCGGATTTTTCTTGAAACATGGCTAAGAACACTCTCGATTAAGATACATTTCAAACAAAAAAACACTTAATTAAAATCGGTCCACCCGTTCAGGAGCTATGATGCCATAGACAGATACACACTACAAACTTATAACATCCTTCTTTTTCGTCGGGGTTAAAAATACACTGTAAGAAGTTTAAGAAAACGTGTACCTACACACACATAGTGGGTATGATTTACTTCAATCATCGACTCTCGACCCCAACTCATGAAATACTATCATTCGCCCATAATAACACCAACTCATAGCTGATAATGACTGAATGTGACAAAGTAAAAGTGTCTGCAATGTGTTCGCACCATTATCGCATAGGCAAGCTCCCTTCCGTCATTAAGTTCAGTTAAGTCTATAGAAATCTAAAAAAATATCTAGGATGTTTTAAAACTACTTTTAAGTGGGAATTATTCATAGGAGGTCTAACTGTACAATATAAAACGAAACAAGCCTATTAAATTAACGTCTGTTACTGATTATCACAATGACTCTTATATACATACTGCAAAATTCAGGAAAGACGTGTCAGTTTGACCTGATGAGTCACAAAACAACAACTTCACGCGGTCACTTTGATGCAAGTTGTCACTAAGTAAGCCACTTCTATACATATGTATTAAGATTTCTATAGTTATTCCTTACTTGGCGATCACATTGATTATTATGAGAAGCCTCACAAGCGCTTTTAAATTGCATGAGACTAGCGGCAGAAGACCCCAGTTTCCATGGACCACGAATGATATCAAGAAGGTTGGAAATATCAGTCTTGTAATTATAAAAAGAAGAGATAGCTACAATAGTCTATGTAGTATATCAGTTATCTGGTTTCCATAGTACAAGCTCTGCTTAGTTTGAGATCAGATAACCGTAAGTGAAGAATGCCCCAGGAAAAAGAAAATTATAGGTATATTTATCTTGATTAATACATACGAGTACCTATGTTCATTCTTGTGCTATAGATTTGTTAGATGTTATTATATACGATAGTTATCTAGATTAAGCTAGCATTCTTAGTTTTCGAGATTTATAGGTTTCTTTAAGAGACAATTCACATGTTTGTTGGTCAGCATGGACTTGATAGTTTAAAGTTAATATCATGTTCATGATTCTCTAAAATTTCAGACGGTTGAGAATTAATAAAACAATAACCAAATCGAAAATTCGAACTCACAAGAAACAACTGAACTGTCGTAATTCTACCCTTTATGGTCCCAGTACTGATAACTGTATATGTAAGAAAACCTACTATTAAAGCGTTAGATAGCGACTCGAGAGCTACTAAAGACAAAGTCTTTAAGAACATGGAAGTGACCTCCCCGTCACATCGATAACTTCAGACGCTTAGAGGATAAGCGCAGGCTTCTTGTACGCTTCGTCTCTGTAAATATCCTACTTGAATAGCAAATAAATCGACATAGTCTAAGCAGTAAGTCTTCCTACTGATTAGCTCGACTCGGGGTCTTAAATCGAGGGTTACCTTTGTGATCTATAACCCCTTTCAATTTCGTACCCTAATGTAACTGAATAAATTAATGTTCTGGTAAATAATTTGAAGGAAGTACATAGAAATATAAATATTGTTATTATGCATTTTAATATGCATGTTAATATGCATTTTGTTTGAAATTCGTTTTTTTTAACAGGTAGATAAGATCCATCTGGTGGAAAGTGGTCATCGCTACCTTTGGACATTAGCAATACCAGGGTGATTGCCATTGTGTTGCCGATCTTGAGGACTCTTTCTGCGCCTACGATATTTTTACGGTTAATCTAAGCTTAGGCAGTGATGATACCCCATGAAAATATTGGGTTAATTCGTTCGATTTTTGGTGAAGGAAAACAGCTACCTATTGCACTATGGTATACGACTGTAATTTTTTGTTTAATGTCAATAAATCCTTCGGAACTCTCCCCATTATACAAGCGGTAGAGCATGCAGAGTGAATAAAAGTAATTTGAAGTTTACTTTCTTCATAAAACAACACTTACAAACAAAACTTGTAGTAGGTATAGCTGCTACTTTGTGATTTGTAAAACTATTTTTTGATTACCTATAATTTAATTTGCAAACGATGTATATAACAATAAATTCAATGGCTATTCATCCAGGAGTTTTATATTTTCGGGAACATTCAGGAAGTTCGAATACAGAGGCATAACATTGCGTAAACAATACTCCTTTCATGATATTCGCTTAATGACAGCTCGGGGGGACTATCTATCTAGCCCATTGTGCGCTACAAAGTCTTCCTAGCCCCGTGGGATAATGCGTGTTCAAAAGCGCGAATTACAGCCGCCTCGGAAGAGTGTCAAGCGATTACTCTTACCCACTGACACAAAAATGCATTTTCTGAATGGTGATAATTGATTGAGTCAGAGCAAATCACGCCTAATGATCGCCAGTGTTGACCCAGCTTTCAATACGATTGTCTACAAAATCACTTCCTCATTTTCCACTTTGTGCGTTAACCACGAATATTTCGAACATTCCACAGTAAAAAGATTTTATTTTCTTTTCTGACTGGATAGGTACTTTGTTTTAGCTTTTAGTATAATTTATTTAAACTGCACACTTTAAGTAAAATTTTGTAGTGCAATATTGTGCTCTACTTTTCTCTCAGTATGCCATTATCCATAATTTAACATGTTACTTAAATGAGTACGTTCAATAAGTCATATCTACTAATTTGGGTATTGGTTGATCACATTTATAATGTAGTTTAGTATTTAATTGGCCGATAAACAATTGTTTTTAAAGTTTAGCTAACAACACGTAGTAGCAATAGTTATTCTAAGCATAATATGAGTATCTAAGTAGAGTAATGAATGTAAATAAATAACGTTTGCCTCGCCTTTATGAGAATGTTGTCATTTTGTTAGATGCTCATACTAACTATCGTCTTGAGTAGAATTCTAAAACGCAACCGCTAGGCGGAACTTTGATATGCAAAAAATATTAGAATTAGACTTTGTAACTTTGCATTAAGGTTTAAAATGGCTATTATAATTGCGGTGTCGTGTGCCACATCCACGTGCAGAGACGTGCGTTTAGTTACAAACAGAAACTGTTTGTTCGACCTTTTCACACAAATTCAGGTGCATATCGATCATGTTCCGGATTCTGATAGCCACTGTCGTCCGGTGAAAACGAGTAAAGCCGTTATCTGTCGCAAGTGGGGCAGCCTTCCGACGAATAAGTTACAGTATGTTATACGATCAATGACTGATAAGCTGATAAAGATGATATTAATCTTTTCATGGTCGATTATCATAACTTAATAAAAAGGTGCACTACACACATTTCATTTATTTAGGTTTGTCCACAATTTATAATACTGAAAAATTAAGAGTGGGTTCCCACGGCCCTCGGTTTCACGGATGCATACGACAATTTTATAAGTGAATTTACACCTTATTACTAAAACAATAACGATGAGTGCGTAACATAAACTATCACTAAGAAAGGATTATAATTATACATCCACGCACTAAGCACTAGGTTGTGTTGAAGAACTCATTGTTTTCCGAAACAGTATCCCGTAGCACTACAAAGAGAAATTCATTTCCTATAGCGAATTGGTTTTCTTACCACCTCGCGGTTTTACTCGAGTTCCCAGTTTTTCTCCGTAGTTCCAGTACACTTCTGCCAACTTTGATCAAAATCAGTTCAGTAATTTACCCAAGAGAATAAAACAAATTCATCAAAAAATCCCACTTTTGCTATATATGTATTTTAATACTATATTAAGGTAAACATCAATATATTATACCGAACCACTCTTAAAAGGTCACATCTTCGTCCAGTTTCTTACCATCTATCTCCAGATTACTTACTATAAGAGTCAAGTTGTGTGAGACACCTTATCCACAAGTTCTCACTTACGTTTTTGCAATATAATAATACTTTTCCAGCTACTTCCAAGTAGCTAGAGATCCATTAAGCCTCTAAGCTAATGAAAGGTAGAAGATCTATGGTGTACAAAAACCGCTCCCATGGATGTAATCTCGCAAATCCCATTAAACAATACGCTAAATCAACTGTTCTGAGACTTTAACCGTAGATACTGTGATTGCGTAGATTTGAAATGATTTTAGACCTTAAGGGCTACCATGAGAAGCTTAATTCATGTAACTCTATAGTTAGGTCAGTTAACTACGTGGTCTACGTGGACGAGATGATTTTGTTATCGAAGAAGATTATTGTTTATTTAAATTACGAGGAAAGCTCAATGAGCTACTAGGTATTTCACTAAAATATACATAATTGATTGATATTACGAGTAAAATTTTATTAATTACTAGCTGTTCCCCGCGGTTCCACTCGCGTTCCCGGGATAAAATGTAGCCTATAATTCGGGGATAATGTAGCTTCCTATTAGTGAAGTAAGAAAGTAACCTAACCTAACTCCAGAGATTTGCGGGTGCAACCAAACAAAAAAACTCTTTAACTAAACTATTTTAATTTTAAGTAATTCAACCATACTTAGTAGGCATATTTAACATTTAATTTTGACAAAATCTCTTCCAAACTTTTATTAAAGCTTTTGAGGGATAGAGATTTTCATTTTGACAAAAAAATCTGTACGAGTTGAATTGCGATCAAACAACTGATTGCAGCAGCTTACGTCTGGGCATATCATAAAAGTGGGTATCTGTGTAAGTCTTTATGAACCGTGAGATTTGGTCTGTCAATATTAGGTTGGCTTGTACTAAATGGAGCATACAGAACGATTTCGCCCGTTGATTATTACACAGTTTGCGGTGAAACAACTCATTTTTATATTTGAAATAAATTTCAGGGGATAGACGTGCATATTTATTGACACGTAGCGAATGTCCATGATTGCATAGCGGTATCCCAAAGTAATGTATAAAACTATAGACCACAGGAAATATGAAAAGAATATTATAATTAAATCTATATAAAGCCTATTTAGCGTTTTTGATGGCTACTAAGAAAATTACCAGCACGCATAATTATGTGAAGTGGCTTAAATTAATTCCCTCATTAAGTATCACTTAAGTAGATTCCGATAGTATACCTATAGGGTTATTCAAGGTATATTATAGGCGGCTACCATTTTCCAGAAACTAGTTTGCATAGTAGGTATCTTCAGTAGAATTGATCTTCAAGGGTTTAATGCCATGTTATTTTATGACAAATTTATGTATATTAAATTTACAAATAGTACAGTCGTAGATACATATTTTGTGTTTTAATTGTAAAAAACCCGCCGTTATTAAACCAGGTGAAAAAAATCGCGTAGGTAAACTATAAGCAAAGGCAGGAAATGCATCTGCAATCACTACACAGGGCGGTTTGAACTAGGTGAGTGGTGGCGTCTACAGCGTGTACTCTTTGTCGGCGCTCGCGCAGTCCCGCTTGCATCGTCGTCGCGGACGCACGCGCACGCCGCGCCATGAATTACCCGCTGACCGTACTCTTCGCGCTAGTCGCCCTAACCATTGTCGTCGATGCTACCGAGCCGCAGCGACCCCGGCTCATCGACTTCAACCCGTGGGCATGGCTGCCAGCTAATAGAAATAGATCCCCATCCATAATGGACTATTTTTTCCCACCCTCTAGAACCCCCAAACAGTCCAGTTTAGACCCACCCGCTGACCGTAAACCACCCCCGACTACAATTCAAACGAATACAGACAGCACACCCGCACCTACCATCCTCGAGGAGAGATCCACAACCTATGCGAAAAAAATATCAACTAAAACTAAGACTACCGTACCCGCGACCAACCCTACTGCAACAACAGCCCCTAAAATGAAAAAAACCACGCGTAAACCCATTGCGGCTACGACGACTGAAGCGAAAACTACGCAAACTAAATACGAATCACCTACGTCGACTACGAAGGACGCGAACGCTACAACGTATCGGCCGACAAAGCACTATACGATACGGCCGGTTGTGCGAACTACGGAGACGCCTACGATAGAAGATACGGAGATGACTTTGGATAGCGATAGTACGGAGACAGTTTCCGAGGTCGATACAGTGGGAACTACTGCTGAAGGCCCTAAGGATACGGCTCCAACAATGAGTACGTCTGATGAGTCCAGGTCGACAGACGCCGGGATAGCCAGCACGGCGACTGTGGACTCCACCACGCCAACGGACACTACCCCATCGGAGCCGGCCGACAGCCGGGAGGGATACCTATCACTTCGTGATAAGCCTCAACAAACGCACGTCAAGATCAACGAGCAGACCAAGAAAGAGGTCAGTGATTTAATAGTATTCTTAAGCGTTGTTTTTTCTAAATTGTTCACAGTCTAATAGCTGCAACTTTCCTAGTTTCTACTATCGCTGTATTTTCTCAAAGTGATCGTAAATTTCATTTCGTCAGAGTAAAATTTATCGAAACATAAATATTCATTGCGCCTAACGACTTAAGCTCTGGTAGGCGTAGAATACGCTGATATGAAAGCTCTTCCGATATAACACCTAAGTCTACCTAATTACGGTGCACATAAATTTCAGCTAATGAGTAAAGGGATAAGGGAAAGGTTACTGTGCATTCTCCAGCTTTGAACATGTTCCCACATTACCCGTGCAAATTGATATGAAT
The DNA here is from genome assembly GCA_963555595.1 of Tethea ocularis. NCBI lineage: Eukaryota > Metazoa > Arthropoda > Insecta > Lepidoptera > Drepanidae > Tethea > Tethea ocularis. Next base: position 4,607,903 of record OY741971.1, on the reverse strand, counting down.
TATTTAGTTTTTTGCAGCTTGATGAAGTGTTCTACTTTATAAAAAAGATTATCGATAAAAACAAGACACGTAATGGCCCTGTGATCACTATGTAAACTGACTTAGGTATTAAACAGTTTGTAGTTAAAACAATTTATAATGGTCGATAACGACCGTTTGAAAATAGTTTCTACTAATCGTCGAAGTAAATTCTAATGAAGTCTTCAATGAATCCAGATTACACGTGTTAAGAATTCAATTAACAGTTTTTGTTACAAAGAAAGTTCGCATTTTCACAAGGTGAAGAGATCGTATCAATGATAATGTTAAGGTAAACGATATTAAACTAGGCATGAAGGAAGTAAAATTGTTTAAAGTGCCATAAAATTGTAAATATCCGTCTTAGAAGAGTAAAAATATGCGATTTCTTTCCTAATTCTCGTCTTTGTGCTTTTACGAAAGGGAGGAAGTATTTTTGAAGATATATTTTGAAGTGCCAGTACTTATATGCAAAATCGTCGATACCATCTTTAAATTTTCATGTAAAGTTGAAAATAATCTAAATACCTAATCTAAATTCTGTGCAAATTTAATACAAAGAAGTATTTTACACATCTTATTATACTATAATTACACACAACACAAAAAATGTAACAATGGAATCCATTAAGATAAAATGTTACAAAAAAGGGAAGCAATTATTGAGTAAAATCTCATATTTTCAGTGGTTAAACTCATTTGCAAACTCCAGACATGGAACAAAAACTACTACTTCTATAAGAAATATTGACTTTCATACATTAAGGGTACGATGATAAATTACAGTGACATTAATAATTCTTGAGCAGTTTTTTGTCAATCTCAAAGTACATTCGAAAAATTATAGACAGACTGAAAGAAAAAAAAAGAAATTCCCAATGCAGTCTGAAGACATTATTAAAAAAAGTTATTCAAATCGTATCGGAAAGTACTGGCTTTCCTGTCATTAGAGATTTTGTGGTTACTCGTAACTGTGGCGGGCGTCCGCAAATTTTGGACAGAAACAAATTTAGCTCGATTTAGCGGAGACACTATTCACAATATGAACTTTCACTGTTATACAATCAATCTATCATAAGTAATGAATGAGCCGGCATTTTCTAAAGTTGGATGATCTTTTGTTAACGCTTTCGGCCTTGCCGTTAATTTGCTTTTTAGCTTTATCTGTTAGCGAAACGTAACACTATTTGTATAACTCTACATAAGTATGATTATTTAATTCATTAAGGTTATTTCTGTAGTTACTTATGAACAACGTTTACTTAAAATTATGTAATAATGATAATACATAATAGTTTTCAGTAACTTGTACGCTTTTCCAGAATAGAGGTTTAGGTTTTCTCACATGGTTCCAGTTACATGTTTTATTAGCCTCTAACATTTCCCTAAAGTATTTTACTTTATTTGAAATAAATTGGTATCAGATAGTGCCTTTTCGAACAGTAGTCTAAAATTACACAGCTAGTATAGATTGCACTGATATAAAAACTCGGATTCATCGACGTAAAGTTTCCCGTTTCCTTGAAGATAGGAGAACTTGAGCTCATAAAATATTGCTACTGTGTATCAAATAAGCTGTTCCTAAGGCGTCTGTTGAGAAGGACTAACGGGCTCGCCTCAACTTTGCATCCGTGTACTATAATAATTTGCATTTTAGTATCTTATATTGATGATGACAAGCGGTATCCTACGGTATTCCCACTTAAGCTGTATTATTTAAATTTTAATGTTAAACGAGACAAATATACAAAACATGATGCCATTTTTTGTTGTGAACACATGTTTTATGTTAAAATAAACAAAGTAGTTAATTAAGTTAATTTTTTCACGGTTGCGAACAACAAAACACTTTGTATAATGCCATCACTTAATTGCCATGTTCATAAACCTATTGTGATGCAAAGCAGTTCAAATGAAAAAGAGTTAAATGTTGGGAAAGGTCGTCAAGATTTATTAATACCGTTTAGAATTCCACATAGCACTTACTTCAATGAATTTTTATAGCACCGTTTTTGTGTCAGCATGTGTTTACTGGACGATAAAGAGTTTTCTTTTTGTAGCCAATTTGTTAAGAAAGCTTTGACAATTGCGGTTATTTGAGATTATTTACTTGATGGAACATGAATTCATCGAAATCAGATGTTAGAATTTAAAGTAAATAAAAAAAGGTAAATTTGGTCTATATAAGCGGTAAAAAAAAGTAAAATAAAATATAATTCTTCTAGTTTATTTTCAAATACTGAAGACAAATAAGATTATAATTAAGTTTAAACTCAATTAATTGGTAAATCAAACCAAAGCGAGATGAAACTTAACAAATCTCACTTTCGCAAAGTAAATGAACTAAAGGTCGTGTCGATCGATACTAATCGTGTCTAATTAATCAGTTCGCATTATTGATAGAAAGTCGATATACGGATCTGTGAACAGTGTACACGAAGAGAAAGGGAGTTAAGGAACAATCCAAGGAAGTAGGTTGGAGTTGTTGTAAACACAAATTACGCCTAGTCAAGTCTTATGGCTCTCATTTAGTTGGATGTCACACAATCTATTTACCTAAATAAAAATAAATCTCTATTTCCCTTGGTCACGGAATCACACGAACGGCTGGACCGATTTCGGCAATTCTTTTTTGTTGTTAGCTATTTTCAGGAGAAAAAGAAAGAAAATTGCGCGGAAAAACTGGGCCAGCTAGTCATTAATAAATTGTGCTTCTACAACTACTACAACCAATAGAAAAGTCCCGTTAAGGCATAAAGTTGAAGAGTTATAAAAATATGCTAATACTATAAAAGCTATCGATAATCATAAAATTTCGAAAAGTCGTGTCTTTTAATACTTTTTCTGATAAAATGTCCTTATTTAGTACAAAAAGAATCTTTGAATGAATCATGCTTATATAAACAAAACTATTTTGCAGTTTATGCAATGCGTGACGAAGATTTTTCATAGTGTCAATTTCATTGAAATCATTTATGGCTAAAGCGTGCATCACACTTTCATTCAAGCCGGTGTTAAGTATAAAATAATGTATTACACAACATCTGATAGTTGGAATGTTCGGCCCGATTGTAATTGTAAAATTCAATTGAAAAATAAAAAAACGAATCTTCTACTTACAATTGCATTCAAATACATAATCCTATATCAATTGGAAGTGAAATGCAACGGAACTGTAATACAAATAAGCCTCAGGGGCGTATTGTTGATTTCATCGTATGGCAAATTAATCGTTAACTTTTCTATAGCAACAGATTTATTTCAATTTATTGTAAATTGTATGCCGTACGTGTCCGATGACTTTACTGTACGTGAATATTACGTTCTAACTACGTGGGTGATTGAAGACCATAATAATATGTATGTTAATGGAGCAGGACGCTTGTGGCTCACTCCGGTCCGATTTGATCAGATTACCGATATCATTACTATAGCCACAATATTATACCAGAATAAGTCAATAGCTGCATCTGAAGGGCTAACAATATCCTCTAGTTTTTGTATACCATTATTTCCTTTATCCATGATTGAAGCTTCGGACATGTAAGGTAATGTCACGACGTGACTGCCAAGGGATGTTTTGATATATCTGACTTGAACTGTCTTGGTGAAAGGTTAAGTCCTAGTTAGGTACTCATGGATCGTTACGGTAAAAGAGACGTTAGTTACTCGTTAAAGTTAAGCTATGTTGTAGCTGTTAGGCATTTTGAATGTTGAAACTATTATTTTGTTAACGTATTAATCAGGCATTTTACCTTTATTTTAACAGAAGTATCATTTGAATTACTACTCCTTTCAAAAATTCTATTGTAGGTCGTTTACTTACGATAGAATTGTTGAAAAATATCACATCACGTAATTTTTTCTGCAATCCTATTGATTGAATTTTTAAAACGATGATCAGACTATCATCATTAGGGCTTCTTATGAAGACGTAGGAAAAAGTGGCAAAGGAGATCTTCGTAAAATAGATATAACAAAGATATTTGCACATTCTAGCAGTTAATTTCGAGTTGACAAACAAATTCAATTTGATAAGCACTACGCTTTTTGGAAGCGTCAAGGGAAATTTCAAGTCATCAACAATAGATTCATTACTCTTATTATTAAAAAATATGTGTTAATTAAGATGTGAGGCTATTTAATTTTAATCGCTATCATTCGTTTCTAACGTTTGCTTACTGTTTATAAATACAGGTTTCCGTGCTATGTCGTAATTTGTATGGCCGCCGTATACGACGACCGACATTGACTTCAATCATTCGTTCAAGGCCATCTGTTATTGCATAAAATGTTTCATGTAACTGTACGTTTATATTGCCAATATTTTTATGTCAGTTAGCTTCAAGCATCTACGTCTATTACTGAATTGGAGATTGTGCATTGAAAACATTACTGCTACTCTTATTTTCGCTTGCCTGTCATCACGTACAGAAGCTAAAGAAATCATTGTGAGCCTTTTTATTTTTGTGTGTGCAAAATTGAAGACTGGTTTTCAATTTCAGATTGAAGCCTGATCAAATATTTTAGATCTTTTTTGTAATATAAAATGTGTTAAAATAAAAAGTTTTGATAATAATCGTAATTTTTTGATTAAAATTATGGGAAGGAAAACTAACTGATATTATAAAGTTTCTTATGATCCATTTCACAACAAAATATAGCTCAGGTAGATGAGTGACTGTAAAATAAGTTCTAGTGTTACACGCACATAGTTTAATTAAGGCAGGAAATTCTTGGTATTATTTTAATGGGCATTTATGCATATCCCACATAACATAAGTAATCAGTAATTATCTCGTAGGTACTAATACTTACAAGATAATTACTGATTACTTAGATTAGACAGTATTAGTACTGGGATGCTTTTACTTCCTATCCCAACTTGAATGGCATCTTCGTAGTAGAAAAAATAATTTTAATTTTAAATAAGTATCAGATAAAAAAGTGATAAAGTTTTCGAAAATAATATGATTTGGAGTTGGTACCAGAGCACTTTAAAAGTTTTGACCGCCACACAGCTTTTACTATGCTACACTCGTAGGTATACTACGAAAAGGCTGATGTGGAAATTGAATTTGATAAAGTAAATACTAAAACCTATCAAAATTTTACCAAACATTCATGTCAACGAGCAGTTACGAAAGGTGGGGCAAGTTCCACACAGGCGTTGCAAACGAAATTACTCTCTAGCCGAATCGTCAGTGATGATCGTGTTAAACCATACAGAATATGATGCATTTTCTATTGCTAAACGCAATTCAGGTTTCGTAATCCGGAATTATGAACTTGCTTGCTTGTTTATGACATAACCGATTCGTCGGACGCAATTAAAGATGGCGTCACGAGTGATACCGTAAAATGCGTTTATCCGCTACACTTGACACGCGAATGCCACACGCGAATCTAACCAAGATAAGTTACCGTTTTTGTCGAGAAAACCGATGTTGCAGACAGTTACGTACCAAATCGCGTTACGTCCGTTAACCGTAGCAGGTAACATCCTTGGTCTAATTGAGTGAGATATAAACAAGCAGTTGGTAATTAGACAAGTCGGGGAGTATGTTTAATTCATTCAATCTCGTCGGGCCAACGGTTTTAAACGACCTCGGGAAACCTGGTTAGACATTGTTTTATACGCGTGGATGTTGCACCGGTATTTTGTGGTCAGTGGAAATGTTGAAGCTTGTGAAGAATATAGCCAATATTATTGATGGCTGATGTTTAAGAAACATATTTTCATCAAATAATGCCTACACATATGCAGTTACCTATAGACGCTTGCCACACCAATTGTCGACTCTGCAAATTTTTTTTCACACCTTGATTAATCATGGAATTTATTTAATTCACAACCTAAACGTGGAATGTAGCTTCTCTGAAACCACAAAGCCAGAACATTTTGATTCCAATGTGTGCGGATGGATGGTAAGAAGTGCGATGGTAAAAGGTGGGCAATAAGTTAAACAATTTCGATATGCCTATTTTATATGCAATCTGTACTATAATTTTGTACTAATATTGTGAGAGTACGAATTTTGTGAGTTTGTAAGTATGTGGAAGGTTTCTTTCACTAATTACAGCTACATTATCCCCGAGTGCTATAGGCTATTTTCAAATGGATGAAACCGCGGAAAACAGCTAGAGATAGAATAAAGAGGTAATTTCGAACCGCAAAATACGAAGAACATAATCTTTGTAATACAAGTACACTTTATTTACTCTTACATTAACTTTAATAATGAAAAGTTATGTAAACCCGTGAAATTTAATAATATTATAATTATTAAATTTCACATCTATAATAATAATATTATATAGTGACGACGCGGCGACGTGCTAAATTTAATTAAAAAAAAAACACCTTTAAACTAATCCAAAAAACATTTGTTCATGTTTTTTGGATTAGTTTAAAGGTGTTTTTTGCCGGATGAACCGTAAGTAGTAGTGAATTTAAACATTCGACGTATCGCAATAGAATAATGATTATTACACTTCCTTTATTCCGAAAGAAAAACAACACGCTGCGTCATCAAAAGACAAACAAGTAGCACGAAAGCGAATCTAACATGAAAATAATCGTAGAAAGTGTACAAAATTGATTTCTGGTATGTGTCCATTAGTTTATTTGACAGTAAACGGCAAATTGTGATTATTAAAAAAAATATACATTTCACTCGTAGTTCTATGCAGTCATCGGAATTTATTTCGATGAATATTGAAATATTGTAACAGTTACAAACGTTATGCTCATTGTATATTTCATTGAATTAAAAGAAATATTCAACATTATGTACGTTATTCGCTTTTACTAGGTGTTGCAGTCACGGAAGACATTACGCACATTTGTTAGATTTTTTTTCTTAATGGTATTATCATTTCTTTGACTTCAGAGGTCGAGTGTTAATGGAACACATCATTCATTTGATGATGTGATATAATAAAACATTACTCGCATTCTTTTAAAAGGGAAACTGGTTCAACGACTGGTACTTTTTAAAAGGGAAAATAGCGGCATATTTCTTTAATATAGATAATGTACGTGGGTGGGTCTAGTTGATTAATGTTCAAATATTTATTTCATGTCTTAACTAGATCTTTTGGAAATACCTTAGGATTGAAATGTAGCTTACGTATGTATGTACTAAGTAATGAATGTATACTAACACAATAAGTTGTGATTAAATTGCCATTTAAAAGTTTTATTGTATCGGGGATTGATGATAGGGGCTTGTCAAGTATTTAAGACACTTTCAAATCTTAAGTGACGTTTCAGTATTTGGTCAGGCATAATAGATGCCTATAAGGCTTCGGAGAATCGTAACGCATATCAAATTAAAAAAAACAAAGAAATCTAACGTTAGGGGTGTGATAGTCAATTGTAACATATAGAGTGGCTTGTCAGGGCAACTGAATAAATATGAGTCTGATAAGTTAAGTATTTGTTATTGAAAATGGGATATATTTATGATGTGGTATGGACCAAGACTACAAGCATCTTTACTACTGATGGCTAAGATTTACACTAAAACACCTGACTGAGAAAACACAAACTTAGTCAAGGTACGACGTTTTTATTGCAATGGGGTAAATGACTGCAATAAAATAAAGGTACTTGTAAATTAAATCATCAAATTACCCTCATGTAGGTACGGTTATAATTATTACGCAGTTAAGAACATTAGAAAGCATAGAGAAGTATGTTAACTGGATGGTTAGTGTTAATAGTGATTTTCACTCTCGACAAGACGCGAATAATTACAGATGCATTCAGAGCAACGAGTAAATTGTCACATACCCAAATAGAACACGTCAAGTGTTAACAAAGCTAAGAGACGGTGCACAACTTCGAGAGCACATAACTGACAATACTTTTTGCTGAGCTAATATTGGATTAACAGCAGAAGAAATCAGCGAAACTATTCGACCGAAATTCAATTATACTGTCAAAACTTCGATTTTGAATGCACCACCTTTAACCTGACTGTCGATCAAACCTTGCTATTCATGGGAATTGTAATGCCTCATCTAGGTGTACAATGATCTTTGGTAAATATGATTTGCAGAATTAGTTCTAGGTCTTGTTAGTTCGTTATCTCATTCGACATCAATGATGACTCAGATAGTAGTAACTGAGATACTAACTCAAGTACAATGATGTCCTGCTGTGACTGACTTTCTACCTTCATTACATCTATGAATTATGATGATAATAATGGACTCATTGCATTACAAGAATAAAACGTAATCTAGATTGTGTTTATTTAATACAGTGAATCAATACTCACAAGAAACGGCTTCCCATACGTACCTGGAACAAGTGTTAGAAAAGCAAATGAAAAAAAACAATCAAACATAATAATGATGTCACAACATTGAGCGATTTGTAATTTGCATGCATAACATTGCTATTATATTAAAGGCCCCGGGCGAAAGTTTATCGGTTCTACTGACCTCTCTATTCATTAAAAGATAATTGAAAGTGAAATTAATTCTTCGTCGAGATTATTTTGACAGTGATTATATTAACATGTGTTCTGACTCTATTTTACATTGGTCCTGACTTAGTATGGTCTTGGCATCTGTCTTCAAATCTTTCATTTCAATTGGATAATGTGCGTGTGAAAATTAAATTCATTGACCGATAAATTCTGTGAGGAAAGCTAGAGTATATTTCTTTTGTGGTCGAAATTATATCCCTTACGCCCACTTACGTTTCAATCAACTAATTGAATACATTCCGTATTATATTCCCCTGTAATAGAAGGTTCGCTGGCCTGAGAAAAGTGTTGGGAAAAGGCTGGATACGTAGGGCGGAAGTTAGAACATGATGACACGCGTTGATTGGTTACTTGATGACGGTATTTTATAGCTAGTATAAATCATTAGCCTTCACCATCGTTAGGTGAAGCTGTAAGAAATATACAGTTCCCAGTCTCGGAACTTTAAAACGTTAAATAAATAACATGGTTTATAATATCATTAATACACCGGTATTAAATGACCGTAAACAATTTTATAGCTCAGTTCTTGCTAAACGATCTATTAATTCGTTTTGATAATCATATTACTACTAAGAATTTATATATTCTATAATTGATTTTTCTATGGATAGCTTTTAACGAGTTTGTGGCTATTATTATGTGACTGATTCGTTACCTGTTGCATCCATAGATAACGTAAAAACGCAAAATAAAAAAAAAATGTATAAAACTAAGGAATAACAGTCGAATTTGAAATAAGTATAGGTTTCCTCGAGCACCCAGCTAAAATATTGACGGGTGCTATAAAAGAAATATCTTTGCTTCTAGCGGTGGTGCTCTAAAAATGGGCGCAAAGTGGAATACTTAGAATTTTCACTTAAGGCGACGATACGACAAATGATTTTTTATAGATTAAGTTTTTCGTATAGTAGAACAGATTTCTTAATTTTTCAAAAAAAAGTTTTAGTTATGAGGACGGAGTCATTTGCGGAGAGCATTCTCTTAATAACCTACCTATTAGGTGGACAAAATGAAGGTCCCAATATTTGCCAAGTACAGTAAGTAAACAACGACTAACGAGTATTCGCTAACTAAATTATACGTTTTTCAAGTAAGTGCTAGTCGCTGTAAAGTGTAGGTCGGTACTTTAAGGCTTTCTACAGAAATAGATCTTATTTTTGCCGGTACAAATATTTCAAGACAATGCTACTTTATCTTTTAGAAATTTTAAAAATTATTAGTCCTAGGATATTTATATATTAGGCCAACCCTTTTTTTAGCCGTTTGTCTAGCTTCGTCTTTCAATGAAATAATTCCCGCATATTTTCCATTTTAAACTTCTGTAAATACATTATCAGTACAGTTGCATCGAATGGTTATGTCATCGTTAAATACATGAGTCGAGTTTTCATTAACACCTTTTAACTACAAACGGAAGCAATATATGACCATTCGTGATCTTACCCCGTTCTACGAGTATCAGCACTCACGATACTTTTAGCGTCAATGGCAAGCGATTTTGCAGCCGGCATTGCGTCTTGACTTTTCGGCTGTCGACAGTTGTAACAAAAACGCGCTTTTTTGCGATATCTTCGATACTGTCTCTGGCTGGGGAAGATATGGCATCCAAATGTGTGTGGTGCCGTCGTTGTAACGAGTTTCCAAAAAGCGAACGCGAGATTGAGCTTCCGAAAAATAACGAAGTCGCAGATCGCCAATGCTTAAGGGGGAACGTTCGGTTGGAGCGCGAAATTCAAATTTTATCACGTTTTTTGCAAATTGCAGCTCAGTTATAGGTCGTAAGTTATCAACATGTTATTTGCGAGAAGAATGGTAGTATATTTACTGATTAATAACAAAAGAAATCATCAACATATTCCTCCAAGGTATATTACTGACATATACGACTATTTCATAAAAATGTTACTACCAACCGAAGGTATACCCTTAAAGTACCAAGAATGCTTTCGCCTTTAGTTTTATGTATTTTCTTATATCACGTTAGCAACTGTAGCAACCGGTAGTGGAGTACTTAGCAATAATATGGAATTATGATTATTTGCAGCAAAAATGTGGACGTTTTATTCCGATTTGCGATTATTACAAGTGCACTGACAAGATAACGAGATAAACGGAAATGGACGTTGTTATTACTGAAGAATTTATTTAAAATTGATTCATACTTCATAGTGTTGATTCGATGAAGATGTGTTTTTATTGGCAACTAGTTTTCGCCCAGCAGTTTCACTCGCATTTTCTCGGGAAAAAATCATCCTATATGCTATTCTAGGGTATGATCTATCTATGAGCCAAATTTTATCCAAACTTTCATATTTATCAAAACTTGTTGGCCAGAAGATAATAGGATATGATTTTCTGGCCAACAAGTTTACTTTATAGTCACTCAAAAAGGTATGATATATTTTTACTTTATTATTCCCGCTCAATTCTATAATATGTAGTCAATATGTAGTAATAAAATAAATATTGGCGTAAGTTATTTTCTTTGATGATGTGTAAGATATTACGCAAAATGTTTTTCTATTCCAAAATACCCAAAAAAATCTAAATTAATCAATGGAATAATTTAATTTTATTACTAGCCGAATATAAAAAAAAAAATGGAACAGGATACTCAGTCCTAATAAAACATCAGGAACAAGAGCGAAAGCCCTAACAGTGCTTGTCTTTTAAAAACAATTGCCTACATTTTAAATTAGCATAGTTTGCGTTCACGCCTTGACTTAGTTCGTAAATCTAAGACAACAACGAGGCCTGTATTGTAGCTTTCGCCTTAGCAATGCAAACTTTAGCTTTGTACATGCTACGCGATTTGTGAGTACTAGGCTATGCGTAGTGAAACATTGAATCATGGGTTAGTTTTTAAGGGTATGTAGTCAAACAGGAACCCTTATATTTTTGCCATGTCCGTCCATCCGTGTGTAGGTTAGAGCCATAATGTTGCTTGTAAACTATAAGGTACATGACGTTCAAAATTGGCACACAATAGTTAGTTATAATGACAGAAAAGTTATAAACAAATTAATAAAAAAAAAATAACGTTAAATTTTTAACGTAACTGGAAAATTATCTATTTTTCTCCATTAGCATCCTAAATGAGTATTTTTACGCAGCTTTTGCCATTTTTATCTTTTCAAATAAAAGCAAAATAGTGAATAGGATTACAGAATCAATTTATAAGATTTTAATAGGGGATTTTATCTATATAAGTACGTATTTAAAAAAAAAAGTAGATGTAGTATATCAGTTAGGTACCTGGTTTCAATAGTACAAGCTCTGCTTAGTTTGGGTTCAGATAACCGTGTGTGAAGAAATGTCCCAGGATATTATTTATTATAATTTTCCCTACCTAGTGGTAGGGAAAATTCATCAGATATTATAGTTAATATCTGAATAAAACTTTTACAAATCTCACGTAGCGTTGCCTGTTGAAACGACCTTACTTATGGTGACAGAGAGCATTAGCGAGCTTCTAGTTAAACTGACCCACATTCAGAATAATTTCACCGAAACCCACGAATATTTGCACGTAACCTGTTATCAGGAGAAACCGTTAGCACAATTACAGTTGTACACATCTTATAGAATGTAGTTAGTGTGAGATATTATAGAGAAATGGTAAAGCTGCGTGGAGGATTGTACCGAGTCATTTCATTGTAACAATTCAATGTACGAATGGGTCAAGTATACTGGTATTGTTTTGTGCGAGGCTTTATTATATTTAAACATGAGATATTCATACCGTTAGCATTATAAAATACCATGGATTCCATATTTTCAATAAACAAGTTGTTTATTGTAAATCTGTTGAATTCAAATACTGAAATATGATTCTAAAGAAAAGATAAAGTAAGTTGTTGATTGACTGGATGCAAGTGGCACAGTTTGTTGTAGATTCCCATAACAAAATGAGGAACATCCCTAAGCTGAACATTTTTTTTTCTGTGAATAAGCTTGTGCTTGAACACAACTTCACCATCTCTTTCAAAACTAGTGCTCATGTGTAGTTATTGGAACACACCAGTAGAACCTACTGTGACAGATTTTCAAATTGAGGGAAGAAGTCAGCGTGCTGTTGTTTTGTCACGATGTTTTCCTTCACCGAAACCTCGAGTTCTTTTAAAGATTCGAACCCATGCTATACGGTATGTGATGTCACTCACTACAACTAAGTATCGTCACTATGTAGACGATATCATAAGTATTTATTTCGAATTCTTGTACACATTACTACCTTATAGGTTCTAAACTTGAGACAGACTCTCGAGGTTCTTCGACTCAGACGAAACTATTAACTGGGAATTGAAACATTAAGGTTAGCAGAAGGGCCCTTAATGGTCTCCCTGAAGGTTCGCTAACCCTGTTCAAGTTCCCAGAACGTCTTTAATTAACGGACATGCGCTATTTAACGACCAAGATAACTGCGTAGGTTCTTTTGACACTTGATTTGTTAACAGTTAGCAGTCCGGATAATTTTAACGGTCGATTAAGTGATTTTCACAATTTATAAAGTCATACGATATTTAAGAGATTTATTTTTATAGACAGAGATGGCATATGCAAATAAATTGATGTTTACTTAAATCACTCTTATTTGAATATAAATCGTCACAAACATGCAAATCCGGCTCATTTTAAACACATTTTATGACACAAAATACTGTTTTTATAGCTGATTTCGCAAAAATAAATGTGATATTGAGTGACATATGATAATTTTATTGGTTTGACTTGTGGAAAAAATATCCAAATATATTGATTTACTTTAGTTGAACATATTTAACAAAAAAGAACTGAGTACATACTGTTAAAAAGACCCGTTCCATCCCAAGTTGCAATGCAACTAATATTAGAAAAAATGCACAATAAGCAAACACTCAAATACAACTACAGTAATGTTGTTTGTTTTACTTACGAAATATTCTAAGTCTACTACCTATTCGAAATATTTTAAGAAATAACCCACAACGAGGACATGTAGGTTTAAAAGACATCTTACAATGAAAGCGAAATTTCAAATAGAGACCACTAACATTTGCAAACCATAACATCTTAACCAGTCTCAGAACCTAAAAGAAAATTGGCAAAATTATCAGCAACACGTGAAAGCAAGTAAAATGGTCAAATGATTTGACAAATACAGTGGTGCTATTAAACGTGTGTGAACAACTTGACACAGAGAACCGGCTAAGAGTGTACAAACATGATGTAGTGGATGTGCAAACGCATCCAAACAAACAGTTATGAGGAGCTTCAATGACCAAATATGAGAAGAAGAGCTATTAACTGGAATGAAATGGTTTCATGGGGAACATGAAGTAGGTAGTGTAACGAACATCAATTTCACTGTTTGTCTTTATGATTTAACTGTACCTACTTCTATATAACTTTTAAGATTTTCGTTATAGTCATCACATTTAAACATTGCAGCTGAATTGGAATTGTGTGTTATTTAAAGAGTTGTTAATTATTACATTGTTAAACAGTATTACCTACTGCGTAAGAAAAGGTGATTCACAGAAAAAAAACATGGGATAACTACGAGTATTAAAGGAAATCTAAACGACTTCGACAGCCAGTTTATAACTGTTGCCTGTTCACTGTCCAATTTGCCCGTCTAGTGGACGAGTGATAGTTCCAGTAAAACAGCCCGATACAGAATAAAAACTAGAATCAGTACATACACTTCTTTACAGAGGCACTTAATCGGTATAAGAAATATAGCATTACGCAAGTCGGTAAATCGGATTAAATACTTAGAACATAAATCGAAAGTATAATTAACGAGTGACGATCTCGGAAAAGGCCACTTTTACCATCACTATAAAGATGTATTGTAAAGATAAGGCGAATGCATCTCGATAGTACCGATTGATTTGCTATCGGCAATTTAGCAAATTGATCTGATGAGTGAAACTATTATGCAATTGGATTCACTGAGTATTCATTCAAATCTTAACGAAACGAAGACATTATTGACCATTTAGAGGTTCTTTAGCTTGAGTTATGAAATCTATTGTGGCCTGCCATCCAACGGAATTTTATTCAATAAAGCACTGTGTCAGTTAGCGGTGAGCACATTTTTCTTTTACCTTGTCCAATCTATCTTGCTTGGCTGAGCTACGATTCGATAAGCTGGGCTTAATCTCGACTAATAACAGCATTTTGTTTTTTTACCTCATAGCTGTTATGAAAAACATTTGGCGCCCTACCAGTAAAAACAGCGCATTTTCAATTGAAGAAAATTACGGTAGTATTTCAGTACTTACCGTTATTGTATATACCGTATAGGCATTCGATAACCTTTCAGAAAGTTTAGAAAGCAAAAGTTTGAGATGATAATTACACACAAAAGCGTTAAATAACAACTTCGCTTTTCGTTTCGAGTGTTTAATGATAGCATCGGCAATAAATAGCGAGATCTAAAGTTAATAAAAAAAGTGGATTAGTACAATATACTTAAATGGAAACCTCTCTCTGACGCCTGTAACTGTAGCCGGTAATCTAGTATGGCGATATCACTGATGCTATAGCTATTCCGTCATTGGTGGAACTGTTAAGTCTTGCAGTATCACCATCTGCACATGCATTACATAAAGCGGAATTAATTTAAATTCATACTACACTTAAGAGTTTATCAGTGACAAGAAAGATTTAATGAAGTTTTGTGCAAATAATCAAGATGGTGTTAGAGAGAAAACGCTATTAACAGTATTTGGAGTATGGGAACGTGGGTATCTGGCGTTCTGGCATTCGACTGGCGTATTAATAACCGATGAGAGTGCAAATAGATCGACAATTACACAATAGATGGTTTATTTTCTCGCATATTAAAGTTAATACAGTCCGCGGTATCATTGATCCGATGTCCGCGGACAATCTTAGAAACGTGACCACCGCTCTTGTTTGGATTGCGGTTGAAATAACTATAAGCGGACGAAAGTTTCAACCTACATCAGATTGAGCACGTAAAGTATGTATGTATCACTAGACGGACAATTTCCCTGCTGTGACGTGGGTCAAACTTTTATTTGTGCCAGTGTGTTGCATTGCGGAATGAATGCAAAGGATGTCTGCAAATTGTTTTAAGTATCTTTAATGAGTATTCAGATCACGTAAAGAGCGAAATTCGCGTGCCATTGGCTCGTGCTGTCGACTTTTATAGACTGTAAATGGGTCTGTTTACATATCTGAAGATGTTGAATGAGAAAAAATGTTTAAGAATGAATGAAGCTTTACGTCTGTTTTACATACTACTAACAAAAATGTTTACTACACTCTACGAGAATGCAAACTTTCAGTTTCTAGCTTTATAAAAAAACTTTCTACAACTAAAGATCTAGAGATAGATCTAAGAATTGTTTTCAGTATAGTAACATATTTTTTTCTAAAAAGACTCCTCTTTTTAATGATCTCCATCATATCACGTTATCACTTTACGACTTTATGATACAACTGTCATGACATAGATACGGGTACTTAGTATAATAAAATTTCTCGAAACACATTAAAAATTCAACAAGATCTATAAGAGGACATGTCCCATGTAGCAGACAGATCACTTCTCGTATCGGGAGAGATCGTCCAAACGTACGGCTCTAACATCCTTATTTATAATGTTGCACCGCTATCTCGGCTAACAGGGAACAAATCGAGGATTTCATGGAAAGCCCCTCTAGTATGGCGCTCACGCATAAAAGTATTCACGTTGTTCAGTTAATCTAATCTTTATCTGATCAACAATACATCATTTGTTAATCCAAACATTCGCACAAGTAGTGCGAAATGAACATTTGCAGGGAGATGCGTGTAGTAAATCGTTGCAGCTGAATAATTTCAAGTGTTTTGCATAAGACGATAGGATGACTTCAATTGCTTCCTGTCTTAAACGTTTATGTTGATTGACTCATGTTTGCTTTAATACCATTTAGCTTGTAAACAATGCTAGATACTGCTTAAATAATTTCATGGGCAGTTATATCTAGAAACTAATGGCTCATATTTAAGGTAGGATTTCTTCTGAATGAGGTCAAACACCCACTCGTGCAACGGTAACTATCACACATTCTTTAAAATTCTAGTCAGAAAATAAATATCTTAAAGAGAATAATGTAATAAAAGTACTTTTCACACATACCTACTAAACATGCATGAATAAATCTTTAAGATCGAATTATAAACATGTCGTTAAGTATAATACATCAATGACAGCATAAATACGCATGACAGGAAGATTTACATTATACACTACTTCGTTTAAGTGTGATGCTACAGAAAATATTTGTTAAGGAATATAACTATCACAATATAAAGACGTATGCATCATGTTGATGGGTTGTTACGTCTTTATAAGAATCGTAGCCTATGCCGTAGTAAATAAGGAAGTTATTAAGTTTATTACAAAACATAAAACTTTGGCGTAAACAAGACGCCTTTAAGAAAAAAACATCTTATACCGCGACTCGTAATTAACCCCGGGTTCAACTATTTATACTAGCAACGAGGGCCTGAGAACGCGAGCATTATTAAAGCCTTAAAAGGGGGGAGAAAGTTCAAATGGTTGCCTATTCTTCTCCCTTATTAATAAAGCGACATAGAATAGAATATTCCAATTAGTATCACACTTATGTAACAAATAATTGACGTTTAAATGCATAAAAAGCATGTAATAGGTGAAAGCAATAGATTTTGAAGACCTCATCATTCGGTCTGATAACCTTAAGTGCTATTGTAAACCAACATCTAACTGCAATAAGGGAGAGTTGAGTATTGAAAAGGGGCTTTACATTTTCCTAAATGAGTTGCTAGTTGTAAAACTCTCGTGTGGGTTATTAGGCAGCGTCGGTAGCATTGTATAAGTCATCGAAGTGGCCAGCCACAATAGGGGCTTTCACGTGGCCTTTATGCTCGTCTTTGAGCTGTCAATAAAGATATTCTTCGAACGTAGTAATGACTGGCGTGTCGTTAATACCAAAGAATATTTAGGAGAGAGCAATTCGTCGAGAATTCCCAAAGATTGTAGAAATTCTATTGTTCTTGTTGATTTCGATTTCGGCTACTAGTTGAATGGATGGACCATTACCGCAATAGGTCACAATTAAGCTGTAGCTTTAGTTAGTATTTCGCGTTGAAGTGTGAAGTCACGCTTGCACAATTTACGATGAGTTCGGTTCACAAACTCTCAAGGCACTGAATAGACAGACCTTTTGTCCCGCCTACGTGCAAAGGAAAGCTGCAAGTTTCAAGTGTTATTTCATTGCTGAACATGTTATAGAATAATGACTCGTCGTAAACATGAAGATTCCTTCACCTCAAGTTAACTTTAGCGCAAAAACATTAGGCAGGAAAACAAAGTAAACAATTTTGGTCTGTTGTTAGCTAACAGCTATGCTGCGTGATTTCACCTGCATTATATTTGGTTTATTACATAGCTTTATGATGTTTGACACATCGGAATTATCTAATAAATAAAAAAATTATAGTATGGGACCATTCCTAAAATATTTTTAGTATCGATATTAAAATCCGAAAAAAAACAAAATTTTATATCGTAAAAAAATACAGTCGAACATAGAACTTCCTCGTTTTTTGAAGTCGGTTAAAAACTAACAAAATATGGTTATTTTTATGACACAATAGCATAGCGAAATGCATCTCACGCACATTTGTGCCATAGCCGAGTGCAAGATATCTCCCGTTAGTTACAAATTCCACGGCCGCACAATGGATCCGTTGAAACTCCATCGATGGGTAATTTGGGTCCATATTGTGTTGAAGGGGAAGGGCCCGCGGCCGTGAAAAGGCATTTTAATACGAACGACCAACGGACCGGAAACACGTCGCCGCTTTAATTGAAACTCCAGAAAAAAGGCCCAAAGACAGATGAAATTAACTGCGCCCTTTTCGATACGGTAAAATACGCGTCATTGAAAGCAAAATGAGAAGTTTGTCGTTAATTTGATAATGGAAGTACCGTTTCTTGAAGTGTCTCTTGTCATTCTGGTTAAGAGATTTCGTGAGCTTTTCAATGTTTAGAATTTAGCGAGCGAAATTCCATTGGCTATTGAGATTCTTTACGCCACTTTTAACAGAATGTGACATCCACTAACAGAGATTATAATCGCTCAGAAATAAAACAATTATGATGTCATGATTTCTATTGCAAATAAACAGTAGTGTGTCAAATATTTCTTTGCCATAAAAACTTATATGCTATTCCAAACTCTCCGAATATAAATTTTAATGTTTTATTTTGGATTTACGCTATGCAGTATAATGCAGACGACTGTCTAGGACGTCGTTTATTATCTCGATAGCGATAGCAAGCAACCGCCTACAAAACAGCATGACCTTCCGCAGTGGCGGCTTTCTACACAGAGATTGTCTGAATCTTTGAGTTACCGCAAGCAAAGTCAAACCTCAACTGTTCAAGCAAATTTATGGGAGAGATGGTAGGTACACTCGCGCAACGGTTATGGCTACGTTGCTTGAAAATTACGGAAACGATTAGATTTGTGCTCGATGAAAACATTGAAGAGCTATGAAAAACTCACGTTCACTGTGAAATTTCATTATTCTGTAATGAAATGTAGATCTCCCAATTCTGCAATAGGTTTTGATTTTAAAAAATGTTTTCTAAATTCACTTTTAACGCTCACATCTGATCTACAATTGAGACCCTATTTGATTTTATATTGCATGTTTAATATTAATGAATCCAATTTGAATTATTCTACATTAAATGATAGATATACTATTAAAACGGAACAATTTCCCAAGAAAGAACATCAATATGGTAAACTATTGATGCAGGATGGGAAAACACAAGCAAACCTAGAAATATAAGCAGTGGTGTGAGAATCGCCGTAGGTCATCATCATGCTAATGTGACGGTCACGACTATGCATCACTTGACGAATGGATGTATGACAGTTGTTTAAACTTAGCAAATTTTGTTCACTGACACTGAATAAATACATACAGGGCAAAGTTTCGGAACATCGTGAGTGACTTTTAAAAATAAAGATGATTATGACAGTGATAAATGCAATTTAAAACTGTAACAAATTAAATGATTCAGAGAATTTCAGTTACACCAGATTAGTAGCAACGTATGGTTCAAGATAAACTTCCTGTAGTGGGAGTTTCTCAAATGCTAGACGGCGCCGTACATTACTATCTGAGCTACAGTTACTACGAGCAAATCAAAGCGCGATCAATTTAAGAGTGGTGAAATAGTTGAAGGGCTCTAAGAAGGAGGTAAGAATTCGCATTTCCTGGAGACCGTGGAGAAAAACATAATATTGCTATGGAGAAAAAAATCAAAATAAGGGAAAAAGCAAGCTAAACAATTCTAAACAATTGTCGAGAAAATCAAAGCAATATTAACAAGTGCTGAAAGTTAAAATTGTTCTAACAACTACATTTGTTTCTTTGCTGTTTATCTTAAGTTTGTCCGGTACTAGGTGCTACTTAACGTATCTAAAAAACTTTCAGCCAAAGCTTGATTTTAATTTTTATTACAAAATGTAGAAATGGAGAGTTCATCTTCATTACTAATATTGTTAACTTAATTAAAATTACGGAAGTGACATATTTCTGTATAATTATGTTGAAATAAAGATATAATAACAATTTGTTTCGAACACAATTCTTAGCGCACTTTACAAACAGTTGCTACGATATTTCAAAGAACGACACCTAAGGGCACTCTTGATGAACCGGGAATCAATTTAGCTAAGAATCTAAGTATGCCATTAGGTTATAGTGTACTGACATTCCGACGTTCCGTTACTCGTGGTCTAAGCATCGACACCGTGAAATTATACAAAGTTACAGCGTTACAATCCAATTGACTGGTGACTTTTCATCTCGACCTCAGAAATGAAAATGACCGACATTATATTTAATCTCATATGATCACACGATGTACTTATTGATCGTAAAATACATTGTACGATTGCGTTGCACTGGCCTTATTTAAGTTGAAGAAACCGTTGCAATGTTATGGCCGTGTAAATTGACGAGTGAGGTAAAGCCACGTCTGTTGCGGTCTAACCCTAGATGAGGATGATTAAGGCATTAATCTCAGTTTTTATCGATCTATCAATAGTAGGTACATAGGAGAGATAAAGTTCACGTAATAGCAAACCAATTATAAACCTCGTTAGAATAATCACTACAAAACATAAAATACGGTTAGATGTCGAACCTTAACAGACCCATAAGCCTTCAATATCCCCAATAAGGCAAAGCGAATTTTCAAAAGGCCTGAATAATATATTCATAGCAAGCTCACTTCAGACCTGACTAGAGACACGAGCAGCAAATCTTTCTAAGCAATCATTATTCTAAGTGACATCAAAACGAGAAACAGGGGTTGCTATAAAGGTCTATTTGTAAATAATCGTCTCAGTTCTAGATTTTTATATGAAATATGATGTAGTTTGAAGAATATGTTTTGTCAAATCATGGGCTACGTAGTAATACAATTATTTAAAATTAGTACATGCTTACTATATATGAATTATTAAATTATAGTAAATTTAATTTAAAAAACTGCAGCGTGGGCAGGCCAAGGTGGACTGACGATAGCGGAAAACCGCTGGATGCGGGTGGCGCAAGACCGGCCATCGTGGAGATTCCTGGGGGAGGCCTGTGTCCAGCAGTGGACGTCTTTCGGCTGATATGATGATGATAATTAAAAAAATATATTATAAATTAAATAAATCGTATGAAACATACAAACAAATAGGTATAATAATAAACAATACGAGAGTTTCCAGAACGAACATTACAGATAACATTTTGTTAATACTAGTATTCAATAGTTTTATGTTAAATAACAGACATAAGCAGAAAAGCTTCCGGGCAATAACAGCTACGGGTAACGATGTAAATAATAGAGTTATTAGGAGCTTTCTCGCATTACAGCACGTTTGTAAAACGATGTTAAGTTCACACACGTATGTAAATACGAAGGAAATACAAGCATAAATAGTTGCAGCTAACGATGAAGTTATTTGTGAGGATGTAACGGTATTCGACAGGTGACATCAACCATCCGCAGCGGAAACTCTCAGAGCTATTATGAAACCCGACGATAAAGACCCGAGTCATCCCCTCGACGATTTGTGGTTTCAGCCAAGAGGAGAATACAAACTTTAAATGCAAGCTCATTTCCACTTCAGCTTAAAAGCAAACCGCAGCCACTTCGCACTAACTCTAAGACCGCATACATTGAAGCTAAGAAAGAACGTCTTCATTGGCCGTTATGTCATGAAAACCTGATTCTATAACACATATACAAAACGGTATTTATACTGATTTCTATGAACAGCTACTTATTTCACAGCAGAATTGTGATTAATCGAACGTAATGATAATGAAGTAATGAAAGATGAATATTAAAGTGTATGTAATTAACGCTACATACAGATAAATACCGGCGAGTTAATAGCATTTAACACATATTTGCGTCACAGTAAGTGGGGCTCTCTATAATCAACTATCACGGAAGATGTTGAAAAACGTTTCCGACTCGGGTATCGCACGCTATATCTGTCTCAATGGAGTAGTTCAGTTGTTTCTAACAATACAACTCGGTGAGATGCATGACAAAAACTTTATAAACACAATAAAAGTACGGTTCCCGACCTTGCATTTCACCTCAGAACTGGGCTTTGGTCGTGCCATAAGATACTACTATGGTGAATATTTCAATTGCATTGACACTGTAATACCGTTTTGAGTACCGCTTAAATCCAACGACGTAACTATTGTTGTTAATAAAGAAAACTATAACAATTTAAACTAGTGTAAAATAAGGACATCTGTTGATTTATCAAAATATGAAAAATTCAATCAAATTGATGCTCGTATTAGGTATTACGGTAGACTAATGAAGATACCTAATAAAAAGCATTCAGATAAAATATTAAGTTGAAAAATGTATTTGACTTAAGAGCGAGATAACATGAATAAACAGGAATAAGTTTAATCGCACGTTTTTAAATCAACCAACATCATATTATATGCCTCGGATGCAAACGTACTTGGAAATTGTTCGCGCAACAAATTACTACTACATTACTTGTACGTACAATCTTGATAATGTAATAATAGTAGCTGCACAAAAATAAAGGTTACAACCATGAACATGTATTATGAGTACAATTTGAATAATAATTATTGATGTAAGAGCATTCCAAGTATCTGTTCACAATGCGCATTAGTTGAATACGCAATATACTGTGGGAAAATAATTGAAAAATAACAGGATTTAGAAAGCAATTTAGATACATTGATTTACATTATAACACATAATCTACATAGGTATGATACAACGCACTTTCCATAAAACTATGAATACACTGATAAATATGACCATATATTTACTTTACTACTACACGGAAAAAAAAGATTTTGCGACTTATTTGCGCCAAGACCATAAATATTCTTAAAAATATCAACTGATTCTAAGAGAGTTTTGTTTTCAATCGAAATTTGATTCTTACTTAAAAAAAATGATTCTCTAAACTGAAGGAGAAAAAAATTATTTACATTAAAATTATGTATCTTAGGTCAAGTACCCAGGTTTTTTGTTCTGATGAAATTAGTTTACATTCCATTTAAGACATCGAAAACTCTTGTTTTGATCAATCTTTGTAATCCACATGAGATATTTAATCGTCTATACTCAAAAGTGAGCTTGTATCATTAGAAATAAAAGAAATCTTTTTCTGTGACAATATGTTATCAATTCAATATTAGATAGTAGTCTTGACAAAATATACAACAAGTTTGTATCCAAATTGAAGATATATTTATTACGAAACAATTATCTTTAAGCAAAATTTCCAAAAAATCAGATGAATATGAAGCTGCATAATTTTATAATAAGAGTGTTCTCTTTTTAATCAACTTTAAATTGTTTACATGAAGATAAAACAATTCTCATAGATCGTTGTAAATATCTCATGCCGGCCGCCATCACCGTATTTACTGTCGCACCGCACCGGTGACACATGCGCGTCCATCGAGTTCCGAAGCCAAAGTTTTGGTTTTTTAAAATTTGTTTTACTTTCATAAGTCTTGGTGAGTGTGTTGTACATTAATGGAGAAATTACTCAAAAGCTGGTAAATGCCAGCTGAAGTTAGAGCTATCTTGGTTCTCATCAGGGACGGCCGTCCCTGGTGCCTGAAGTACAAAATAATTCCAGGAACTGGATGCCATGGGGCATTTTAAGTAAGTGTGTTTTTTAGATTTTTGCGTGTATAAGTAGTATAAGGATATTTACCTACTGTTACTATCTTTAACTGATTAATACTAATGTCTGGCTAACTCACTTCTATATAGTGCCGAGGGTACGTAGAGGGAGGCAACTAATAAATATTCATCTAATTAACAAATAAGTACCTACTTTAGGTACTTAAAGCTGTTTATGACCATAGTGGCGGCAGCAGATATGTGTGAGATTTATTTAAATCCTAACTATTGGTTTAAACTTACAGTAAATTGGATTCAGACGAACCACATAGGTTCTCTCATGGAAGACAATTTGAAAGAACTCAGACCATTGCTGGGTGTGCATATTGACTTGAAGATAGACTGGTAAATATAAAACTTAATATTTTTCTAAATCTGATCATTAGTTTTATGCCCAATATCCTTTGAAATTGATTTAAATTGAATAAACAACTGGATACTACTTAGGTAAACCACTGGATATTAGCAAGATACCTACCTAATTATTTTTTATTTTCAGGCTACAGTGGAGGAGGAGGAAATGCATAATTAGTTAGATGTTCAACACAAGCTTGTCTGATGTCTTCATTCCAAGACTTTGACTTCAAACTCATCTAGAGACTTCACAATGTGGAAAAAGCATTTTACTATTCTATAGCAGTAATGGATTATTTATATAACCAAACGCAGAAACTGCTTAAATAACATCTGGTTACAAGTAAGTATTTACAATTTATACAGTTATTCATTTTAGTTATTATATCCCATTTTATTGTAGGTGTATGTGTATGATAGATAGTACACACTAAATATATAAAAGGAAAAGGTGACTGACTGACTGATCTATTAATACACAGTTCAAACCTCGAGCTGAAATTTGGCATACAGATAATGAAGGCATCCGCTAAACTATACTCTTCACTTCGTAAATTCATAAGATGTATAGGTATAGCTAGTACAATATAATAGTACATTTATTATTAAAGAAAATATAGTAAAGGTAATGAGAGCTAACTATTTTTTTTCAGGTGTTTGACATAATGAAGATTATACTTTTATATCTGGAATGATAATAATTAATACTCTCCACTCAAGAGTCCGCAATTAGTACCTACTTCACCCAACCAATAAAAAATGTCATACCTGGTGATAGTGGGCAAATCTATCATAGCAAAAGGAATGGTATAGTGAATGGTAGGTACCTAAACCAACCAAGATTATTTTGTTGAAATTTAATAATATCTTGGGATATTATAACACATGGCTATCTGTTCACAAACAGTAGAGTCTTTACCATGGAAACCAGTTAACTGGATATACTAAATTATTTTTACTTAATATTCTAAGAATTATTTATATGTAGGTATAGATACAATTGAAACATAACAACTATTATAACATATATGATATATTAATTTAAAATTAAACTACAATATCTATCTTATATACATTACAGAGTAACTATAAATAATAAACCATAATACCTTCTTATTTTTTTAATTTCATTTTTTCTTTTCTTTTCAACTAGAACTACTGCAGAAGGAAAACAGGAAGACCTTGATTGGTTAAAAGAAAATAACCCTGGGAGGAAGATATTGCAAAATAGAAAGCTACCCCCTGCTCAATATTGTTCGCAAGGCAGGATGTATCCCATTATTTCACTACTTTGCTTATAAAAAAAGAAATATTAAGTTGAGTGAAAAATTAAACGCGAGTTTTGCATTTTGCAAGGAGATCGGTTTTCTTATCGTTCATAATTTTTTTTTAAAGTAAATATTTGCAAACAAAATGTAATTACTTGAATATGTTTTATGTAGGTAGATATATAATTTATTTTGGCTAAGTCTAAGTTTTCAACCTTGTATAGTCATAATTTTCTTGAGCATATGTAATTTTATTCTGTACATATTAATTTTATTTTTTTGAGTACAACTACACACTACAAATGTCATTATTATTATTTAAAGATTTTAAATACTTCGGTCAATAATGAAAACTGAAATTATCTCATGATTTTGTACGTTATTTTGGACCTCTTAGCGTTAAAATATTGCGTGGTTGTTTTTTTTTGTTAGTTGTTAGTTTTAATAACTAACTTACAAAACAGGCGTAATATTTTTTAAAAGTTCGACATACAATTTTACGCTGAAAGGTCCAAAATGGCATAAAGGATCCATGTTTTCAGTTTTCGTTAGATGCTCGATGCCACTTACACCCAAGTATTTAAAATCTTTAAATAATAATAATGACATGGGTAGGTTGTAGTTATTATTTATGGTGTATTCAATAAATAATGATTCTCAAATTTAAAATGTCGTGGTTTTTATTGAAACGAACCAAACTCTTCCATACAGACAAGCAAACTATTTTAGTATTAAACGAAGTTATCGATGCATTAAATAAAAATAGTTTACTACTTTGATCCAAAATACTATCAATTTTACCATCAATAATACTAATAATTTGGATCAAATTTTCTTAAATGTTTACTCAAAAGATTTAATATTTTGAACCCTTTAGTTCAAAGTGTTTGTTTTTTCTTCGTAATACGATAATTACCTTGAACTAAGCATCTACTATTCTATATCGAAGACAACTCGATTCTTAGTCAAAAATCAAATAATTTCAATCAGGAACATGTCTGTTTTATAATAAAATAGAAAATATCTTGATCTAAACAAACGATTGTCTTAAATCCAAGACAAACTGTTGTCTTAAATTAAGTGAACTCTATTATTTAAATTCAAAAACAATACAAAGGCTTCAGTGAAGAAAACTCGATTTCTTAAAATAAAATAATATTTTATTAAAATAAATAGTTCGTATTCCTTTGGATTAAACGTATATCAGTTTAACACAAGGTTATATTTTTAAGAACACCGAATACTGAATTTAAGAGAAATGAAGCGTTTGAATATATATGAATTAATATTTTCTTGGCAGAAGGCATTTTCCTTTATTTGAAGAAATCGTTTTTTACCGTGTAGTAATATTAAATTCATGAAAAAGGCTTATCCCGTTGGGTGAAAACCAATGCAAAAGTGTATGTTAATGATATGAAATCGATAGCTTTCTCAATGGAAGAAGAAAACTCCAAGCCAAAACCAAAGGTTAGTGCGACGGATGCTCCGGCGCATGTAGACCGTATCGGTAAGAGCAGCCGACAAAACGGTTCGTCACGCCTAACTAAGCCACGCAACATCGAAAACGTAAGAAGAAATGGTAAAATTATGTGCAAATTGTAACAACTGTGATAAACCATTGTATATATGATAACATTATTGTTGAAAAAGGAAGACAAATAACAAGCATTTACATTGATACACTTTCATTTCCCCATTGTGGTTATTTATTGATGGATATCACGAAGTTAAAACAGTGCAAGTAATGCAACACACCGTAACGTTTGATATATCTATATATAGGTCATGTGAGATTTATTGCTAAAAACATTATTTGCTACCAAAACTAGTATCGCTGCGTGATTTGTTTGAATAGTGAAAACGAAGTACAAAAAACTGACCCAAATGCGTTAACAAGTGTCCCCGAGAGTCGTCTATATTCAATGAACCATATAACTTTTTATGTATAATTATTATTTGCGTTCGAGTAAGTATCTACAGGGCTTTCTAACACAATTATTTCTAAAGAAAATATAGGTAATATGTACACGGGCATAATTTGAGTAACCTTTGCCATTGTAACAATAGCTATTACAAGATATAATGTTACTGGCAGATGGAACTTTATGTATAGGTTAACAAGCTTTAATTCCATGATTACCGGCGATAACTATCGCCGACACATAAAAAAGCAAACGAGAAGAAAGTAAATCGTTTATACGATCATCCGCTCGCAAATTGGATGGCGGGTGCAATGAATCAAAGTTTCGTAGCAAATGATGAGAAAACAATACCCGAGATATTTATCAGAGACGTGCAAACGTATCTAAATCTTCTTAGTGAACTGCCAAGCTAGCCACTCTGGTTGGATTTCGAATCACTACTGATATACGATCAGGCTTCTACACGCCCATGGTTTCATAGGAAGTCGTAGTGCAGCAGAAGAATAGGCAATATAACTGACTATTACGGATGTTTCTTTTGTTTCTGCGATTGATCTAGAAATATTTAAGAACGGAAATATTTAATTGGATTCGGTACAACGTCTTTGGAGTAAGAAATGAGCTAGCTCTCAAAAGCATTGTTTTTAACAGTTTGATTATAATTGCTTTTGATAGTTAGCGTCCTGTTACGTGATTTCGGCTATAATCTCCTGTATGTAACTAAGAAGATTTGATTAGAAAATTAAGGCAACAGAGTGCGTTGATCAGTTGATTTAATACAATGACAGCTACCCAACGAATAGTGTGGTTGCAACTAAATATAAGAAATATTTAATTGAAAAAAAAAGAACAAGTCATGATAAATACGTAAATAAAATTTTAACTAAGAAAACCACATAAAGGCAAATACATTATGTTTATTGATATCTTTAATCGGAATCAGTAATCAGAAATATTCAGTTCTCACAGCCGACTTCTCATCTCATAATTGGCACCTATAGAAGTTGAGATGCACTCACGATGAGGTGTAAGAAAAAGTGTAACATAACACGATTTTACCATACGATTATAAAACCAAGAAGATCCCTTGTACCTACTGAATTGAACTGCAGTGCAGTTAACTATTTTTATTCTAAATTACATAAAAGTTTAAATAAGATGAATATATACGTATATTCAAATATTATAATCAGAATAATATTGTTAATTAAAATAGCAAGTAAAACAAGTTCTATTAGCTATAAATATTTCAAAATTAAATATTTTATGCGTAAACAAACATTTCTAGCAACTAAATTCTGTGCAACTGAATACGAACATTATTCATCAGATATTTCTCGAGGTAGCAAATTCTGAATTAATTTGACAGGTTTAATAAACCTGATTCTCATCTGCATAAGACAACTGCAGGAAAGTGCAGCGCGTGCGGTGTGTGCCACTGACCCACAATTCGATGCAACCTACATACTGCGTTAGTAACAACCAACCTACGATTAACCCGTGAATATGATGCACAGCACGTACAAAATTGCTAGTTACAAATCATACGACGTAATCCAATACTGATTTGATGACAGATCGTTTTCACGAAAGATGATAATTTTCGTACATGACCAGCAAAAAGTTACTGAGTCGTCTCAGAATCTTATTTTAGCTTGTTATCCGCAATTTGAGATTTCACCACCTTTAAAGGTCATCATAGTAATTGTAATAATTTGTAACGTAATGATCCTACAATTTTCTTTTTCTTCTTCGGTTGATCACTGATTTATACAATGAGAAATATAGCTACAAATATTTATTTATAACTTATATTTTTGTTTCGCAACTGCTGAAACGGCTGAAATAGCCAGATATAAGATGTCAGGCTAATACGCTAAAATCGCGATATCAGGCTACGAAAAAATGGGGGCGTTAAACAATAATTTATTCTCAAAGTGGGCAGTAGACAAATTAAGTTTGGGAACCCCTGGTATGGATAGATATATTGCTGAAACAAATACAGATCAGTGGATAGTGTGCTTTTTAACATTGTAAATGACGTGGAAATTGAATTGTATACAAATTTTCACATCTATTTTACGAGTACTACATCCTATTACGATTTGTTTTAGGTTCTTATGCTTAAAATTCCGTTACATCTGTATTTGAAAACACGAGTTACATAATTTAGTTCCATTGTTATAATAACCATAATACAAATCCATTTGACTCCACTATTCAGATGCTTGAAATGGGAAAGTATCGAAACTAATTTCTTTGCGACACACTCCATGCCTTACAATATGAACTATGTTGGACTAAACCAATCAAGGTAACTTCTGTTATGTGTCCAGTAAAAAAGTGCTTATACCAAATCATACCAATTTGACGGTGCATTAGCAACGGTTAGCAGTTTGGTGATTATCTTCAGGTTACCGTTCGTCTACTCAAGATTGGCAATCATGTCACTTTTACGTTTCAAATTTCAATAAAGAAATACCTACTTGTGTCATTTAATAATCATAGTTAAAGTGTGATATGGGTTAATAGTCACATGTGAAATACTGAGGTGCTTACAATTTAAGATTCTTATAGAATAGACGTAGTTTGAGCAGAAATATCTAACAGTAGTTATTTGTTCACCCTCTATTACAATGGTTGGTTTAACAATGAACGATTGTATCTACATTTAATAAACGAGACATGATGTTTTCAATTCGCAATTAAATAAAATAAAATTTCTTATTAACAAAGATTTTGTAAGTCAGTATTGAAGCTAATGCAAGTTAATTTGACTTATATTTTTAATTAATTAAAATGAGTTACATTTTCACCAAAAAATATTAAAACTATATAGGCTCTACTGTAATTTCAAGAAATGAATTGCACGTAGCAATATTGCTCGAGCGGTCTTTTTAGACCCCCAGTATTGGGATTACAGTGTACCAACCTACCAACCATTTATCGACACAAAAAACTTTTATATTATTCGTACTTTATTATGTAATTTATATTAATAGTTAAAATAAGTGTTATGTATTCATTTATTAAATATCCATTGATTCTACTTGAGTATATTCAAATAATAAATTGATTTAAAATACTTAACAATATTTCAAATACTAATGTCTATTTTGAAAGCAAATTACATACAACAGTTAACTCGATAGGCAATCTTTAAATCGTGATCGTGATTTTTAAACAGAGGCATCATTGTTTGTGTAAAATTTAACAGTAAAGGTTGAGAGGGCAGTCTTCATATTCGGATTCGTTTGTGTGACAAGTACCTGTCAAAGTGTAATCATCAATAGTGAAATGATTTTCGATATTGGTCACGGTTATGACTATTTGGTATAAGATTACGCTTGCGTCTTCTATACGGATTAAGGGTTAAGTAGTTTTTTAATGCTAATATCTGTTAAATGATTTTTAAAGTCAGCGTTAAAAAATTTTTTATGAGTTGGTTTTGATAATTTTGAAGTTCAAAATACACACTATTGCCTGAGAATGGATTTTTGAAAATTCAACCCCTAAGGAAGTAAAATAGAGGACAGCGGGTTGAAATAGCCGTACGAAAACTTCGTTTTATCATAAACAAGCATTATCTGATCATTAATAATTTTACAGTAAGCAACGATAATTTCCATTTTCACTGCAACACATAACATTAAATTCCGTTGATATCTCCATAAATAAAGAGCTATGCTGTAAGCCTCCAGTCGTGCCCCGAGACGGTAGGCAAAGATAATAAGTACGATGCTAATCTAACAAGGTTCTAGCAAGGGTTTCAGAACTTTAACATAACGCAAGCCTTTCTCTTTGATTTTAATCTGAAATGTGAATAGCACGAATATGTTTTGCTTCCGATATTTAACAAAGGTGAAGAGTTATGATAGGTCAATGATTACCAAGTTCAATTGTATGTGGTTACAGTTAGAGATCTTAGTAAAGATTATGTGAATGATCTATGGACCACTGTTTCAATTTTTCACAAATAACAGCTGGGGTATAAATATCCCTCTATAACATTTCATTGCTAAATAGTATTGCAAAATTCTTTAGGATTCTTATAGTACTTGCTATGGGTAGCTTATTTTCCAAAAATCATGCTTCTTAGTTAAATAGTTCTTGCGTTATACAGGTTGATAAAAAAAAAATAAAAAGGTCATAAAATTGTCGATGATCATTTTTTTTTTATTATTGATTTGCATGTTGTTACACTTATGTTACATGGTCTACATATAATTATCATAACTTCGTAATGGTAATGCTGAAGCTCCTGAAATGTTGTAGAATTATTGATAATGATATTCGGCCTAATATACCCTACCAAAATCACCTGCATACAAATATGTCGACATTAAACCCATATTGAAGATTTTGAAGACATTTGCACGAGATAAAAAAAATCCGTCAGTATTCATGTCTCGCTCGAAAGCAAAAAACCTAAAATTATACCCATAATGAAACAGTACACAAAATGACAACTAATAGAAATACAAGACATCAAAGTAAACATAGCCTGTCATAGTAAAATTAAAAAGTGCAGGTAAAAACTAGTCGCACAAGGCTATGGTAGAGAAAAACGGGTGCAAGGGTTCAGTGGTCCCGAGTACTCCCGACGGGTTCCCACAAGCTCCTGTGATGGTAATAACGCCACTCACAATGAGCAATCACTCTCTGAAACATGCATAAAAAGGCAAATCACGCCCAGGTTCCACCTTCACTCGCTCCACCTTCGTTAAATTCTAAAGCATCGCTAGCTTTCCCAATTACATTTATATTGATCACGTTTTCAAAATCAATTAAATTGAGGATGTATACCACCGTTTAGCGAATTTAACTTGTGTTAAATGACATGTAAGTTCTAAAATTGTAATAACCATTATTTCTATTGTTAGCCTTTTAACCCATTAAATTCACTTTCAATGGAATAGTTTCACCATTGATTTAAATGACTAATGGTATAACATATTTATCGTTAACTGTTTCTGCGGCATGTATTTTAGGTTTTATCTAACTAGTAATTTGATAGAGCCGATTTTATAATGAGTATTATTTATTACATTTAAATGTTTCACTAACAGCTGTTACATGTTTAAAACCGTTTGATAAAACCCGGAAGCGTCACTATTATTTGCATGCCGGAGTGTTTATCTACACGCGATTTCCAACATTACTTTCTAATGAAAACTCAGTTTTGTATCAATTTGTTATTTGACGTCGAGATACATTACATGTACTTAAACCATTAAGTATATTAAATATTAATATCTATGTAATATGTTTTTGTTGGGCACAAACAAATGTCAATAGTAGTAGTATAATGTACGAAGCTTTGTAAGAATTTAATATTTAAAAACAAACAATTATGTGTAACGAAGTGAAGCTAAAATAAAACTTTTTTAAAAATATAACATAACAGGCTGAATTTTAGGCTTTATTTGGTTCATTGAAAGCGAGTTGTTTATATAAAAAAACTCGTCAAGTAAGTGGTGTAGTAGGAATTATACTAAGCGATCAATTAGGTATCATTATAAAGCAATTTGTCATGTGCTTTTTGAACGAGCTGCTAAAGAAAGTTTAGTTTACCATCGCGTGCGCAGCTTAGGTTCCAAAACGAACAAACACCGATCGACAATCGCCCGCTAATGATTAATGAATGGTGCGTGAAATTGAAATGGCTGTACTGATATGCAATGAGTTGCCAATAATACAAATGGTATCAAAGTAATTCTGAATGGACTGCAATATTGTTGCTAATTGAGACGCCTTTAATTTTAAATTTACTTAACAAGAATTATTATCATGCAGTAATATTTTACAACAAATAATTTGAAGTTTAGTTTGGGCATCAAATTCAATTTGAAATGTTAGTAATGAATTATCTGACAGACGAAGAAAGAATATATCATGAGTAAGTATAAAAACACTACTAAAGGTTAAAAGGTACCTATATGATGGTTTTTTTAAGTTTTTACCAAATTCTACCTTGGTAAATTCTTTCTAAAAGTCGAAGACACAGACATTGAAATTGTAACGATTGATTCAAGTCCATAATTGAGGTAGACACAAAATTATAGGTGAAATCGAATAATGCAGACCACGTTTTTTTTAACTTATTGTGGTAATGTAAAAACGATTTAACCACTTTTATATGGGCCCTTTCTCTGTAGGCTTTCTAGTTTGATATCGCGTCTTTATAATTCCATTATTCAATCTATGGACTGATCGAAGCTTTATTTTATTTTTTAGCCGACATACAATACTAAACAGGAAGAGGATTTTATTTTTACAAATTTTTTTACTAGCTATTCGTGCCCGGCAGTCATCCGGCTGGACTTTTACTGCAGTTTTCATCCCAAAATACCATCTCAATTTCCGACTTTCTCGTGGGCTTTCCGGAAATGTTCTTTCCTAAAAACCTTGTCCTAATAATCCTACTAATATTATAAACGTGAAAGTTTGTATGTATGATTGTTGCTCTTTCACGCAACAACTACTGAACGTATTTTGGATGAAACTTGGATACAAATACAAACATAGATAGATCATGGAATAACATATAGGCTTTTTATCCCGGGAACGCGGGTGAAACCGCGGGGGACAGCTAGTTATGAATGTAACAAAATAAAAATCATCTAAATTGTGAGCGTGTCGAGCCGTTCTGAGCAATTGTATATTTATTTCTTGTATAGATATTAGGTATAAACCTACCTAAAAACTTCAAATAAACATGAACTGATTTTGATGGACAGAGAATTTAACCGAGACACATTAATTTTAATAAAAAAAAAACAGACCTGAAATTTCGATGAAGTGGTTTTTATTCTTTTCATTTTATTACTAATGCCTTTTATATAGGTATATAGATTAAAAATCCATGAGAACACTAGGAATATGTTTTTTGTCCTTACAATCCATCATTAAATCAGCAATGCGTTAGATAACTTCAATCATACATCAGGTAGCATGTTTTTCTTGTGCTACATACCTACTCGTACCTAATGCAATAGGTACATTATACTAGTTCCATATGAAGAATTGATCTTGTTATAATGTGACAGATGCGCAGACACGTCTCACGCACTCGCACTTGTCAGCTCACTTTCAATTTCGGCGCAAGCGTTCACTGTAACACTGCCTTTGTTGTCACGTCGGCCATGCAAAACAAAACTGTTTGAGAGGTGAATAAAGAACAGGTCTCGTGAAAAGAGAAAAAGAATTTGCATTTGTTCCATAAAATTCATTCAGTTCTGGTTGACACAATCTTATTTAAATATTATACGCCGAGAAAGACAAAAAAAAAATTTATATAATACACACAAGAAAGATCAAATTTAAACTTAAATAAGATTAATGCGGTACCAATATTTAAACTTGTTGAAGTAACTAATCATGTTTAGCTAATTAAAAAAGCGGGCGTGCTTTAAGCGAGTTTTTATCAAGATCGCCGATCGTTGTCGATAAGATATAGTTTTTCCAGAATTTCTTGTCGGAGGAGACAGTGAAGGCCGATTATTCAAATGTAGTTCAAATTCCGATGCGTCACGGAAACGTTTAGTCAACTAGGTTAAGAGAAGTGAACACACCATTTTTGAAAGAAATCTTGTGGGAGTAACGAACAACACATTCACTACGTGCTTTAAAAGGGAATGGAAAGCAAACAATCCCATTTCTTGGTCAATACAACTTTCCATGATACAATACGAATTGATTTCACTAAAGACGACTATTTGGTGAAGAAAACAAGGACAATAAGCCTATAAAATCCAAAACAGAATTCTCGCAATCGGATATGGAGCAGAGCAAAGTATTATTATCAAGTTCCAGCATGTCGCGATCTCAAAATGTAGAGCGTACGAACACGCTACGAGCAAAAACATGTTAACAACTAGAATGTTGTTCTCAGCAAAATGTATCTTATATCGTAATAAGAACTATTGCACCTGCACTGTAATTTAATAAACCTTAATAATACGAAAAAGTAAAAAGTTATTATAACATCGGTAGGAACGAACCTTTTAACTTTCATTATATTAGAAGCTACAGCGTATTAAATGGTGGCGTAATAATTAATGGGACCAGAGATGCACTGAGTAAAACAAAGAGAACGAAGTCAAGCGATTCGGATGTCAAGTTAATGACAGTAGTCGGTTCTCGTATAACAATAAATTAAATTTTAATATATATTTCCCTCATGCGGAAGCCACCGCTCAATTTTATTCCAACAGGCGGCGGCGGCGCATTAGCCAGCCGCAATCATTGCAGGCGGAAGGGCAATTTTCAAGACTTTGTTAACTTAAAGCACGAGGCAAGAAATTGTAAGGAAAGTTCCACAGTTCTGGTCAACGGAAACGATGGAATAATAAATCACAAAAGTGATACTGAAGGATTTATTGAGCATTAGTTTGAGACAAATCGCACATTTACATAAAATTATAAGAATTATCATCCATAACAACTAAGGAATTACTAGCTGTAATCCCTTACCCATTTCCTCTCTAGGATTTATGTTACCCACCACTTACGGCCACATTATCACGGTCAGATTGTAGTCAAACACAAAACTATTATAAAATAACTGTTAATACATATCAGTATTCTATAAAACTTAATTGTTAGTCTCACTTTTATCAGACTGAATTTGAATTCATTTTCCAATTGACTGAACATATTTCAATAGTTATTTTACTGTTGTGTAAATCTTATTCTTACACGATGTGCATAAGCAATTAAAAATAATCGACATAAATAATTACACATTAAGTTGAAAAAATATCAAGTATAGTATAATAATTTGAGATCAACATAATCATTATTGTCTAACGGATTGTTTCAATGAAATAAATTCATGGAAATAATTTAATTTTGATAAGTATGCTATTGATAGACAAGTGTATGGATAAACAGGAAAAGAAAGATCGAAAAGAGATGATGATGGTGTGAAAGATGATATGAGTAAGAGAGGATGCCATATGACGGATAGCAGGACTGAATGGAAGAACCAGTACATATTGCGCCGAGCATATTGGGGACAGAGTAGGAAAATGATAATTAATTGTCAATTACCATTTCAAACATAATTATGAATTTTAAAATAAAACTTTGATAGCAGTAACATAATAATTTGATTGAACCATGTCAGTTCATAAAATATACATTTTTGCAAGGTGATAGGAATTTAGTTGTATCCTTTATAGCTTTAAAAAGTTTTTTTTATGTTGTGCAAAAGTGATTTGACTAATGTTTAATAAAAATGGTTTCAT
Organism: Tethea ocularis; assembly: GCA_963555595.1. Lineage (NCBI taxonomy): Eukaryota > Metazoa > Arthropoda > Insecta > Lepidoptera > Drepanidae > Tethea > Tethea ocularis. Next base: position 4,571,318 of record OY741971.1, on the reverse strand, counting down.
CATAAACGACTAGACCTATGCTTAGGGCATGTTATGCTGTAAAAACATAAAAAGCCGTAAAATTTATATGTTTCTGTTATTATAGTCTATTAGATAAAGTGAAGACTGTTTATAATATCCGTTATTATCAAATGTAGATATAGTTTTAATGTTTAATTTATCCAGTTAATATAAATAATTATGTAGAATACATATCAAATTATTTATACGAAAAGTATTATGGCACGCGTATATCTACCTAGATACTCTGGAATAAGACATTTTTTTGGGAATATACCTTAACAATTCTTCAGAATAAAAGATATTACCTAATAATAAAGTTTTTTCTATTAATCTTATTAAATATATAGTTTGAACTAAGTTTAGAAGTAGAAATCTGTTAGGATAATAGTGTTACTCGTTAAAACCCACAACACATCATCAATCGTGAGTATGTAGATGCCACATTACAAGATCTAGTTTTATAAATAATATTAATATAAGACGTAGATGAAAACTCGGGAGCAGACACACAGTTCACACTAGTTTTAACTTTTAATATTCCTCTCGATGACTCCAGAACAAGACACGATGCATTACAAGGAAATATTAGTTTTAAAGCAAAAAAAACTGTACTTTTATAATAAACCGTGATCGCTTCTGGGAAATATATAGAAAGTCATGGCAGTTGAATTTAATATGGTCCAAACAATTGTTAATTCTCACTTTCTGGAGTAAAATTGTAGAGCGAATACATACGAATTATTACGAATGTTTATTGGTGCAATTTAATCAATCAATCAATAACAAATTATTATGGTACTATGTATGTATACCTACATTACCTACTGTATATACAGTGTGAGTCTTTATAATGTGCACATATCAAAATGAGGGAATCTATGCTTAATTTTATCGACGGAAAAAATATTTAAAAAAATCTAAATATTTTTTTTATTTTTTTATGGATTTTTAAAAAAAAATGTTTTCTACTTTGACCCCAGTGTAAACAAAACTCTGTAACTTTTAAACTAACTAATCTATCGCGATGAAACAAACTCCATAATGATTGGAAGTAATAAGGCGTCCTCATAAAATGAAAATTGTGGAAAAAAACGATCCTCAATTGAAAATAAACATGTTTTTTTTAGCATAAATCAGTTTTTTTCATAAATTTTTACAATTATCGTAAAATTTCTCTTTAATACTCCCCCATTACGTACATTTTTTACTACTTTAAGTTATTTTTGATCGTATTAGCCATCTAATGGTAAAAATTCCATGTTTGTAACTCAATCCCAACATTTCTTATCTACTGTCAAAGAAAGGCCTAGCGCACGGCTACGCACTATTGTTTAGCAGGTAGATAGTCTTTTGTTTGCTATTTTTGTGTGTGTTTGTCGGGTGATGCATTAAATTTTGTGTTAAATAATAAATGGTTTTAATTTAACGCTTTTGTATTAATTATCATCCATAATAAACCATCCTTAAAAGAACAATAAATGGAGCGTTCGGAGTGCCATCTTTTAACACTTGATAGAAAATGTTATGTTTGAGTTATAAACATGCAATTTTTACTATTCGGTAGCTAATACGATGAAGAATAACTTAAAGTAAAAAAAAAGGTAGGTAATGGGGGAGTGTTTTTGAGAAATTTTACGAGAATTGTAAAAATTGATGAAAAAAGACTGATTTTTGCTAAAAAAAACATGTTTATTTTCAATTGAGGATCGTTTTTTCCACAATTTTCATTTTATGAGGACGCCTTATTACTTCCAATCATTATGGAGTTTGTTTCATCGCGATAGATTACTTAGTTTAAAAGTTACAGAGTTTTGTTTACACTGGGGTCAAAGTAGCGAACAATTTTTTTTAAAATTCCATAAAAAAATTAAAAAAATATTTAGATTTTTTTAATATTTTTTCCGTCGATAAAATTAAGTATAGATTCCCTCATTTTGATATGTGCACATTATAAAGACTCACACTGTATGTTACGAAAGAACCAAACACTTTCTTATTATATGGAAAGTCCAACGCTCCTTCCGAGGTTTAATTGTAATCAGCGAACGCTTTACAAATTTAATATATTTAATGCACTCGAGTTACTACAAATATTGTCGTGAAACAAAACTAAGCATTTACTGTTCAATGAAAAGAGAAGAGTCATGAGCCGGAATATTGCGAATTATGTTAACGAAGCGCGAAATGATTGTATCCAAGACTTGTTATATTTATTTTTATTATCTTTATCCGAAGTGCGTGAGTTCATATGTTCGATGCGTGATTTGTGTATGTGAGCGTTGGGATATTGATACGCATGATTGACCATTAAGTACGCATACACTGGAACGAGTTTCGCACATACACCGATCGTGTTTTGCTAGCGGAAGAACCAGCTAATGACCGTTGTTCGCACCGAGATGGAAACAAGGGAACAACTGACAACGGCAATTCCTCCGTAAAGGAATTGTGGGGCTGGTGTATGTATATTGTTGTCGATGATATCTAAACGGTTGACTAGATATTTACGCAGTACCATATAAATAATTGTGGTTAACGAGCAATGGGAAACTTTCTGTAGATTTTAGCAAAGATCACAGATCAAGCGAGATTTTACGAACAATGAAAGAGAAAATGAAATAGATTTAAATAAAATGAACATAATTTTGTTTCAATTACTGCTAAAAGACCAGTAATTTCAATAAATTGCAAAATTATATCGGTAGCTACGATCGTTATGATATGCGGTACATAAATAATGCAAACGATACTGCTGAGATTTGCTTAAGCGTACTTTCTAACAATACGTGAGCTAAGATATACAGGCCATTATCAAGCGTTCAATGCGAGAAACTTTCGTTTGAATAAAGAAAGAGAAGATGCCATCGTGAAAACAAAACTAAACATCAGCGGAGTCGTGGTGGATACAATAAAAATAAATATAACAGCACGAGCTACGACCAAACTGACCAAACACGAAACTAACAGCGGTATATCACTTGAGTATCACGCCCATGCGAAGCTTAGTGTCGCTATTGTAGAACTGTTCGTCACTGCAATCGCAGTAACAAAAATAAAATTACGATGATGAATGAATGAAGTATAAAAAAACTAATTTAAAGACTGTCACACAATTAGTTGCATAACGTTCACCGTTAATACGAAACACGAACGGCACGTAAGAATCGTTAAACATGAAGACAATAGATCGTAGTGAAAAAGAGATTAATTGAGTGGGTCTCTCAACTGAGACTGATGCCGCGATTACCGCAAGCTCTGTTAAAACGGGACCAACTTTTGTGGACATTTCCCTGTAGACTTGATACATAGCATGGACAGCTAGTCGCACGCAAAAACCACGGTCAAAACCAGCATTGTTTGTTGATAAAACATTTTCGCTCAAGTAATTGTTACACTTCTTTTATTTAGAAAAAACTGCAATAAGATTGTTTTGAATTTACGACTATTTATTTCTAAACATTTTATTACTTCTAGTTCTTTACTAACAAACATTTTAGAATGTAGGCATTGTTTCGTGAGCATTGTTTCAGAAACAGCTACGGCATTTATACTATTTTGCCGGAATCACGACGTGCAAGCGAATTTATCCGCATAGGCAAATAGGACCGTTTACGGTCAGTCGCCATCGACGCTCGAAGCCAATTACCTATCGACAAAGTATTCATTACACGGGAGATACTGAGGAAAATGTATAGGTGCTAAGCCCTCTAACAGCGCCCGGATAAACGTAACGTACGATCAGTGCCACCTTATCGGGATATCTGTTCTCTGTACACCGCACGTGCCTTTGCATACATAGATGAAGTAACTACGATAATCGATATCGCATGGAATATTGTCGTGTCTAAGCGACGTCGTCCTGGGAGCCGTTGGGAGAACCTACACTATAAAGACCGCTGGCTGACTCTCGTTCTGATGTAAATCTTTACTCACTCGATTTCAATGGCTAGCATTGTTCTATTTAACGATACAATTCAAGTGAATTTCTCCTGAGCGGACTTTCGTGAGCACTTTATACGAATAGTAGGCGTTTGCGATGTCTTAAGAAAGATATATATTAAGAGAATTCAAACATATTTGTGAGACAAACGCAGAATTATATACACACTTGTATTAAAATAATTTGAATAAAAATTTAATAAGGGTTCAAAGGTTCGTGGAGATCCTTGAGGGAGGCTTTTATCCAGCAGTGGACTTCTTTCGGCTGATATGATGATGATGAAGGATTCATAGAAATTATTATAATCCGTATTACCTTAAATAACTATTGCAAATTGTGAGAAGATCATATCTAGGCGATATGACAATTCGTGAAAAATCTATGTGCTTTAGTTATTTTATAACTATAGACTAATATGAGAGATATAATAGGAGATAAACTCAATTTATCTTATTCGAAGTCAGTTATCGCTATAGGCGCAGCGGCAGTGTCGCCAGCTAGCGTGGGCAGGGGAGGAATCAAGATTGTTTGATCTGCAGCCACGCTCTGGGATACGTTCTTTCACTTATCTCACATCCCACGCACTAAATTGCAATCGCCTTTTAAAGTGCAACAACATAATTTCTACCGATTGAGATTTAGTACACTAAGTAGTAGATAAATATATATTTACGAGGTACTTTGGATCACAGCCTAACTTATCACTATTACTCAATTTGAGCGTCCTTAGAATATTTGTTTGGTTGGATACGGGTTTAGCTCGATCCTATTGGAGTGCATTCTCGGGAGGCAATTAATTCCTTATTCGCTACTCTGCACGACTTCAATTTATTTTTGTTTTCTCCCTGCCTTTGGCTCTTGTTAGAGTCATCCTACTACTTGAGTTAGAGACCGTAACAAATTTCCAAGCAGACGTGAACACGACAGTTTGTAACCCGATCTAGAATACCGAGCTCTACTAGTCGGGCGTAAATTTATTTAACTCGCCAGTTAGCTGGACGTCACAATATTGTCGAGATAGTTTGAAATGATAAGTGGCACTTTGAATATCGACTTATTTAATTATAAGCGACTTAAGAAATTTGCAGAAATAAATAAGCTTTTTAAAAATTTATAATCACTCATTTTGCGGAGATCGAAACAGTAGTTTGACATTGTATTTATATAGGCTTACTAGCTTTCGCCCAGCGGTTTCACCCGCATTAGAGTTCATGAACACCCCGTACTCAATTTAACCAACCAAATAATATGTAGGTCAATTTGTCCGTTAGTATTCTCATACCTTGAGAACCACAGTACAGATTATGAAGCGCTTTTCAAAGATAGGTATCCTCTTAGGTTCAGGTTCCTAGATGAAGGTTTTAGGCTATTTAATATCCAGGGGCAGGTATAGTTCTGTGACGATTGAATGCAATATAAATATGCCTATTATGCATGTGGAGTTCAGTTTTCACGTTTAAATACTTGTCAAAAATTACAATCCATTATTAGTCATACATAAGTTTTTGTTACGTTAAAAAAAAACAGTCAAAGGTTCAGAGCCATACAGCCTTCTTATTATTTTTTATTTTTGTAGGTATATTGAATTTTTATGTTTGTTTTTTGTTTTTTTTTTTTATAAGTTTCGAATGGTATGCAATGCAGGAGATAAAAGTTTTTCTTTCTTCTTTCTTTCTAAACGTTCAAACAGTGTGTAATGAAAATTGGCAGTGAGGTAGACCCGTGAGATAAGAAGGTATTTTTATCCCAGAACTTGTGAGAAACTAAGGACAGCTTCTTAAATGATTGTCTCAATGATACAATACAGATTAATGCAAAATTGTCAAGAACTGCCAACATAAACCTATCTATAATTTATCTATACTAATAATAATCTATATATCTATCTATCTAAACTATAATGAAACTGAAGAGTTTTTGTTTGTTTGTATGAACGCGCTAATCTCTGGATCTATCAGTCGGATTTGGAAAAATCTTTTTGCAATTGAAAACCTGAAAAAAAATATGTGAAGAATGTCCCAGGATATTTATTTATTTTTGTATAGCACGGGCGATGCGACGCGGCGCCCGATGTAACCCGAGCAATACCGAAAAGAACCGAACTATGCATGACTTCACCGACATGAAGTCCTATACGTAATTTGTTTGATGATAATTGCTTTGACGTTGAATATTTTTAAGTTGAATTTTTGTAGATGTTATATACGGATTTCATAGAAACAAATACTACTTAAGAAGGTCCTAATTATTTCAAAATTGGTTTTGAGTTTATTTTTACTAAATTTTTTTTTTTTTTATTTCTTGGGTGAAAACTTAATCTATATATAGGTAGTAATAATAAAGCTGAAGAGTTTGTTTGAACGCGCTAATCTCCGGAGTTATTGGTCCGATTCGAAAAATTGTTTCACTAATGGGAAGCTACATTATCCCTGAAGGTTATAAGCTACTTATAAACCCGCGAACGAAACCGCGGGGAACAGCTAGTTATTTTATATAAACTAAATGCTAAGTATTATAATTTTAGATCACTTGTTTGAGATATTGAAGAAAATTTAAAGCTTTGTTACTTTATTTTGGCATGAAAGTTGAACAATACTGTGAGTGGAAGGGTTCTTAGTGTGCTATAAACAATGCATGCTATATGATAGCTTAAATTCATAAAATATGGTACTTATATGAATAGAGTAGCTTTATACAGTCTGATAAACTTTTTAAAAAAATCATATAAATATCTATGACTAAAATTTAGAATAATTTTGATTTCTATGTTGTTACATTTGTGTTAATTAGTCTATATTCAAAATTTTGGATCTTTTGCTCAAGTAATTGCAAAAATATTAAAGGGCAAAAATGAAATATTTCACCCTCTATAACATTTTATTGCTAAATAGTATTACAAAATGCTTTAGGATTCTTATAGTGCTTCCTATGGGTAGCTTATAACCAGAAATTTGTGGTTGTTAAATGAATAGGAAAAGCGTTATACAGGTTGATGAAAAAAAATTAAAAATGTCATAAAATTGTCTATGATTAAAAAGTTTGAAATTATTGATGTGCATGTTGTTACAATTATGTTACATGGTCTACAACCAAAATTTTAGATCCCTAGCTACAGTAATTGTAAATATATTAAGGGGCCAAAATACAATTTTCCACCCTCTATAACATTTCATTGCTAAATAGTATTGCAAAATGATTTAGGATTCTTATAGTGCTTGCTAAAGGTAGCTTATTTCCAAAAAATCATGCTTCTTAGTTAAATAGTTCTTGCGTTATACAGGTTGATAAAAAAAAATTAAAAAGGTCATAAAATTGTCTACGATCATTTTTTTTTAAATTATTGATTTGCATGTTGTTACATTTATGTTACATGGTCTACATTTAAAATTTTGGAACCCTAGCTTAAGTAATTGCAAAAATACTAAAAGTCAAAAATAAAATTTTCCACCCTCTATAACATTTCATTGCTAAATAGTATTGCAAAATGCTTTAGGATTCTTGTAGTGCTTGCTAAGAGTAGCTTATTTCCAAAAAATCATGCTTCTCAGTTGTATAGTACTTCCGTTATACAGGTTGATAGAAAATAATTTAAGGTGTCATAAAATTGACATCTATGAAAAATTTGAGAAACACTGGTTTGAATATTGTTTCAATTGTATTGAATAGTTTATATTCCAAATTTAAGGTCCCTAGCTTGAGCCATTACAAAAATATTAAAGTGCAAAAATTGGATATTTCACCCTTTATAACTTTATGCCGCATGAAAAGTTTGAGAAACTTAACAGTACATTTCAAAACAAATACTGTAAAAAGCTTATATTCCAAAAATCAAGCTTCTGCTATGAATATTAACTGAGAAAAACAGGTTGTTAAAAGTAAATTTTCAACATTTTTACTTTGTCTATGGGCAAAACTTTGACAAACATCAAATTGAAATTTGTAGTATTTGTATAGCATAATGCGTATACGAAATTTCATTTGCCTATCTTCAGCCGTTGCAGAGATATAAGAGTTTAAAAAATGCATAATTTCCATCGGTAATATCTTCCTCGAAGAAAAAAAGTTTGAGAAACGCCGAAAATATATTTTAGCAGTATTATTAAACTACCTACAATATAAATTTTGAGTTTGTAACATTCAAACTCACAAAGTTATCAAGGTTTAACGGAAACGAAGCAAATCCCTTATTTTTTTAATTTTTCCTCCCATAGACAAAAGTTTGAGAAACGCTCGCACCCATATCTAATATTTTTTACTGAAAAAGCTACATTAAAAATTTCAGACTCCTAGACCTTATGGTTCCAGAGATATTAAGATTCTTAAAATCGCACAAAGGGCCCGTTTCCACCACTGCGGAAAGGAATTTCGAAAAATCGCTTCTTAAATGGGGTCTACGTGACAAAATCTATGCACATGCCAAATTTCACATTAATCGGTTCAGCGGTGTGGGCAGGGGGATGTTTACCCAAAAAACCGCTACTCTTTTATATAATAGATAAAAATTATAATACAGCAATGTAATAAACCACAATTACAGACAAGGGATAGTGGGCTAATATAATGATTAAGAGAATTATGAAGTTATATAAACGACTGCAATAACAATTAAAATGTAGATTCAACCGTTATGTGGCACAGATAAATAATTATTATTAATAAAAAAATGCATTTTTCAAAGAGAAAATTGCTAAAAATTTGTTTTTCTAAATAAATAAACCACAAGCTTCACAGAGAACTAAAAGTAGGACGTACTTTTACGAATATAGATGAAATAGTTGAAGTAATTTATTCCAATAGTATCGAAAAATACATCGTCGATTTAGTAGTTTAATTTATTTATGTTTCCCTTATCGAACCCTGACGAATTTTATAATGACAGCTGATGTAGAAGCGACAATCACGTACCCTACGTACGTAGTAAGTGTATTAAAAGGTGTAAAGGCAATAGAATTAACAAGCAAGCAAGGTATGGGTGGATATAAAGCATACAAGATGGATCACCCGATGCGTTTCAATTAATTCTTGCATAATTTTAATATAATCCATATTAATAGGATACACTTTATTTATCTCCATTACATATTAAGTTCCATCGGAAATCATAAAGTCTCTACAGACGAAGCCGCGGGCAGAGCTAATCTCCACATAAAAAAACGTTATACCACTTACTGATTCACCGACGATTAGTCGAAAACAACTTAATCTATGAAGCTAAAATTTGGCAAGTAGGCACATATTATTATAGTTTTTGGGCAGAAGACGTCAGAATTTAGAAAAACAACCTCTAAAGGATGTTATTATCTACATAAGTATGTATTTACAAAAAAAAGTACGTAGTATATTAGTTATCTGTAAATTCAGTTATGTCATAGCACAAGCTCTGCTTAATTTGGGATCATAAAATTTCACGAGAATCGGTTGAGAAACGAGCGACCTGTTCAGGAGAATAGCCGGACAGACATGCGAAAGCATTTTTGGCCAAGCTAAAACGAGAGGCTTCGAGCTCGCTTAGTCAATTACAAAGTGGTGGTATAAGGGACATAGTGTGGAGAAAATAAGTCCAAAGAGTTGCTTGAAATGACTTACCAGCGAACAATAGTTTTTCACTTTTCTTTCAAACCAGACATCGTGGGTGGGCACTGGGCAGGTATTGAATAAATGACATCACGATTTTGGTAAGAATATAAGACATAGACTTTGCAATTCAAACTTTTTCCCCGGAAAGACTACGAGTAAGTATGACGTTGAATATTTGCAAAGCATCAGTTCATTAGATAAACATAAAATCAAAATACAAACTGAGACGTGGGCCGGTCGTGATTCGATTAAGATCTAAGAACTGGCTGGGTCGTGAACATAGAAATACTTATTATAATGAGGGTAGTATTATGACATTACAGCAAGTGGCGTTAAGTATTGGTTGTTTTTTTTTCTGACATCAGGTTTTGTACTTAATAAAGTGGCAAGGCGGTTTTTTATCGAGTTTGGAATTAGCTAAGGTGTCCGATTTAACATGTTTTTCATAACTTTATATAAGATACCAATACCGGTATGGACAAGTCGGTATCTAGTAAGTAAATATGATTTGTTTAGTTGCAGAAGTATGGTTACAGTCACGATCCTGCAAAACACATGTATACTGACAGCAGCGCCACCTACCGGGTCCAATTGTATTTTAAAACCATCCAGGATCCCATCCCAATTTCATCCAAATCGGACCAACCGTTTAGGAGGAGTTACATAACAAACAAGAATTATGATATATATTATAAGATAACATTATCATTAACCTATTTTATTACTTAATGACTTCCGCGTATTAATTTAATTCCAACAAAGATATGAGCTGACTGGAATCATAACTAAATCCTGTTAGTGCAGTTAGGTAAGCCTATTAAAATTCTTAAGTCCTGAATCGATTATAATAAGACTTAAGGCTATCCTCATCGACGCAAACTGGGCATGTCACTCGACTAGGTGTTTGCCGTGTGTTAACAAGTGTCTATATGATAAGCTGCTTTGTGAGCTGAATGAAGCGGGTAGCGCAAGACCGGCCATTGTGGAGATCCTTGGGAGAGGCCTTTGTCCAGTAGTGGACGTCTTTCGGCTGATATGATGATGATCAAGCTGGATGCGTTGATTTGGATGATGTATTTAAGTACTGCAAAATTAATTAATTTCGTTACTGAATAAGAAATAAATAAAGAACAACTCCTATTTTGAGAACAACTAATAATATTTAGAAGCGATAATAGCTCTGTGGTGACGTCGCATGCGGCGACGAATGTCTGGGCTCAGATCCTCATAAATACAGATATTTAAAAAAATATGCCTAATAACTCGCTAACATAATCATGAAAATCAAAAAGCCATAGAATTAAGATACCTATTCGGTTTTACTTATATAGTTTGTTTTTTCAAATCAGCAATTTTTATTGGTGTGAACGATATTTTTTTTTCCGAAAAAATTGCTATCTTGTTGGTTGGAACTCAGATTGCATTTTAAAAATAGCTAACGTTCACATAACTTTCCCAGTCTCCGAGGAAACATAGTCTAAAAGGATAAATCTGTTTAATTGACTATTTACCCATGCTTAAGTACATCATTCATTGTTTTAACTGGTAAAGAATTTTAATGGTTTTTTTGCTGCCTCAATGTGATAATGAGTACAATTTTCCAATGGGACGTTATATAACGATGTATTCTCATGCATTGGTAGTCAATATGTAAATAAATCAGGATAGAGTCGGAAGTAATTACTAGTTGGTTGCGTTGCATAAGGCAACCCTGAAACCTGTATTGAGGCTGGTCGCGGCCAACGAACGCGCACATTGCGTGCGCCCGACACTACTTGGTCGTTTGTTTCATTATAAATTACAAATGCTTAATCGTGTAACAGTTGTATCATTTAGTGGAACAGGTAAATTATCACATATTGAAACTGAGAATTGTGTTTTTTCATGCCGGTTGTTTTATGTTGTAAACAAAACATTGTAAATGTTTTTCTTTCTTTTTCAAATGCTTTATTAGGTGAATACTTAGATAAGTTTATGTTTAGGAAGTCATTATTGCAACATAATTCAAATAAATATAGTTAAATACATGATACATAATTCTCCTAATCAGTCACGTGTTCATAATGATGATAATACTACCACGAATTTTAATTTAGTAAATGCTTGTTTTACTCACGTTCACGGAATTCTAAAGTAGCCTATGTCACTTTCCAGGCCATAACCTATTTACTGAAATGCTAAACTATATGCATAAAATGCACGTCAATTCGTAGCGTCGTTGCTGCGTGAAAGAAGGACTAACCAACAAACACACTTTCACATTTATAATATTAGTAAGGATAGAAGTAGGGATTTCTTCTTCTTCATATTGATAAAAATAATGAAATAAACCAATAACACACATGGAATAATGAGATTATAAGTGCTATAGCATTTTCAATTGCAGCGCAGCGCAAGAATTTATTACGAAAGCGTAAGATAAGACGTCGGCTGCCACTTTGTAAATAAGCATAGGTATTCGTTTAAAGGTGAACAGTTTGCTTCAAAACGAGGATCAGATGTTTCTAAAAACTAAAATGCACATTTCAGCAGTATTCTTAATAGTAAAAATATTTTATTACTACGTAAATACACGATGCATTGCCATTAATAAACTTAATTGATCAATTGTCATCAATTATAATTATTGAATAAAAAATCGCAGTACGGGTTAAGTGGTACAAGTGAAGGGTTGCCCTTTGCGTGTAAATAAACAGCTATCATTAGCCGTCGTTTTGTCATATCATACCGATAGCGTAGACATTATAAATATATAATATTCTATTGGTTATTCATTTTTGCTGAAGTTTACTATATTTACAAAACAAAATTAAAGAATAATGACACGTATTTTCACAGGGTTTGAATAATTACTTTTAAGACAATTACAAATAATATAAAAAATAAGAGAGAAAGAGTATAGCTTTCTTTTGTTGAATATCGCAGCCAATGAACCAATGGTCGAGTGCTCAAAGGGGAGTAGGGACACTAACACGTGATACCCATGGTATTGTCAGTATCACTTACCACCAGGTGGGCCAAGTGCTTGTTTACTGACTTAGGCGTTTGAGAAAATAAATAAAAAATAAGCAATGCAACTCATAAATTACATTTGTAGGGAGTATATCTCTGTACTCATATTTATATGAGTTTATATATTAAGAAATTAAGTAATTTCGAGTTGAACTTAAGTGTGATAAAGAGTCAATGGCAGCTGACTAACAAAAGTTATACAAGTAGAATTTAACGAGTTAAATAATTATGGTTATTACTCAAATGAGGTAATACTTCTGTAAAAAAAATGCAGTAGCATGCGGTAAAACAATTAATATAAAGTATCAAGACATATCATACTCCTATAGATACTATCAGTCTGTGGATCCACTACATCGATGTTAGGTCATGCTGTTACGTGAATTAATTGCGAAAGGTGCTTCTCAATGTCGACTTTTCAAAAGGTTGTATTTAACGATTTACACGCACTTCCCGTGACAACGATGTCGGCAAGAAAGAAAATGTTAACTGGAGGAAGTTTGTGAGAATGAGTGAGTGAGAGAGAAAATTGCTACACTAAGATTTTATATTTTACCTGCTTCAGAAGAACTAGGGTTAATGGAAATTTATGTAGCCCTACAGCTTATTGTATGATTTTTCGGGCCTTCAAGTTATTCAGAACCCAGACATGACAAACTTATTTTAGGTTGATAAGTTGATAAATATTCCTACCTTCTTATTTCCAAAAAATATTTCACCTTTTATGTCAGACTAGCTATCCTATGAGGTTTCATCCGAGTTTCCGACATAAAAGTAGCCAATAGCATTCAGGTATAATGTAGCTTCTTGTTTTAATTGGTGAAACATTTTTGGAATCTCATTAGTAGTTCCGGAGATTACCTCCGAACTCCAAACACAAACTTTATAATAATTAATAGTATAACTAAATACTGGGATCATTATATGATACCTAATCAGAGACAACCTATTTACAATTTAACAAAACTCAAGTAAAACCTTCAAAATGTATCCAAAAACTAAAATTTCGATCATAGTCCAATAGATTGTAGGTACTAAATTACAATAACGCGCTTCATCATCCAAAGGAATATAATAGTTCAATATCAAACACGAAATACAATAAAATATTCGGATAACTTGCAGTTTAACAACCTTTTGTTATTTTATCACGATTCGAGTTACATCACGATCATGTCAAGATGGCGAACCGAAGATTTGCTCTTATGGTAAACATGTCGTGTGATCTGTTGCACTGACATTGAACTTGCATATAACGGATTCTAGTATGAAGGTGTATTACTATTATGTTTGGGACAGATTAACACAACTGCTTTAATACCATATCATGTTTTTTTGATCGGGGTAGTTTTCGCTTTAGTCCTACATTTGTTTAAGAATTTAATTATTATTATTTTACTACAGTTTTTGTTATTCACCTCAACAACAGTTCAAATACGTTAACACTGCTTTGCGGCAAAATCGAGACTATTAACAATATGATCGTAAAAATATTTTATTGTGCTCGAGAAAGGGCTCCAAATTACTTACAAGAGCCATAAAACAGGTGAAAAAACCCATTGAAAACCAAAGCAGTGTCTTCAACAAGTTACCCCAAAACCGCCGAGATCATTTCGATCATTCAACTTGAACGTGACGTCCGGTGACTTTACGTTGATAAAAATACCCGTTGGAGGATCTAGCCTGACTCTATCGCCCTCCTAAGTCATCAGTACCGACGTACCCTGTTATCGACGTCGGAATCAGTACGGTACTAGCGGCCATAAAGTGCAGTAACTCCGGAACACAATGACATACCAAATAGATCGTGTTTTAAAAAATGTGCTGTGTTTATTAATGGTGAGATTAAAAAGTGAAATAATTAATTACATACAATCAATATTTGAAATATCGAAAACACAAAGTGAAAGCACTAAAATAAACAACAGTCGTATTGTTGTAATTTCATTCGAAACAATCAAATTCAAAAAGCAAGAGTTAATAAGAACGCTCGCTGAATTTACAGAAAGAAGTGAAAGTTATTGGCCAATTACATATAAAAACAAAAAATATGTACTTGTTGGTGAATAGATGATTCCTTTTGTGAGTGGTCGTGAAGGTCATGATAGAGCATTAAAAAGCTTTTATATAATCATGCACGTGAAATTAAAAACATCTCAATAATTACAACCTACCTAATAAGCAAATTCAATTAGTGAGCCATGATATTTTAGGAATATTAATTGTACATCAACCATTCTAATTATTATCACACATTTGGTATTTAATCTATACTAATATTATAAAGAGGAAAGATTTGTTTGTTTGTTTGTAATGAATAGGCTCCGAAACAACTGGACCGATTTCAAAAATTCTTTCACCTTTGGAAAGCTACATTATCCCCGAGTAACATAGGCTATATTATATTAAAAAAAAAATTAGGGATCCTTACTAATATTCCAATAATGTAACATAAGGTGTAAAAAAATGACCTGAAAAATTCCTTACGTCGCGTGCGCTGCGAAAACTATTGATGATAGAACAAAATCATTTACTACGACTTTGCAGAACTCATCATTATCTACAAAAAGTGTCGCGACAGCATATGTCTAAATATTATAGTTATGTCACAGTAAGCAGTTTTTTATTCTAAAATATTAATTTATATATGTCGCCTCTTGAAAAGGCTCTTCATTTGTACCTTGATATTAATCCTCATCAAAATAAATTACTTTATATTCAAGACGACTTTAATACCTTTTTATAACTTTTTGAATTATTCAATTCGGACATTTCATTCGGAAGATATCACGAGTTTAAAAATGCAAGTATTAGAAAAAAGTCGCGTGGTTGTCGCTCACCGCGCTCAGCTAGCCAGCATGCGATGTAGGCTCCATGTAAGCGTCACTGGGGTACGGGGGGGAGTCATTTTACTTTTTTTTTTAAACCCGATGCAAAAAAAAGGGTGTATGTGTGTGTGTATGTACCCGTGCGAAGCCGGGGCGGGCCGCTAGTAAACTAATATTATTAATTCATCTTTATCTGTGGACAGAAATTAAAGCCAGTATAGGTAATCCACATGCGGCTGTGCTATGTTAAAAATAAAAATAATCGTTAATGTTTCAATATTATTAATAATGTTTTGTATGTAAGTAACATAATTGAATAGAAATGTATTTTTTTATCGGCTTCAAAAAAAGCAGGAGGTTCTAAATTGTGTGTTTTTTTAAATACCCAGTAAAATTCTGTACATTGGATCAATCATTATAACCGAAACAAAAAAACATCTAGCGGCAACAAAACGCACTGCCAATTGAATGAGTAGAAAAGTTAGACAAATCCATTTTACCGATTGCAATCCGTAAACATTTGATAGGTTTCTTGATAGAAACTGGACTTGGACAAAAGGCACACTGTTCTTAATTATTTGGTGTTGGCTAGGCTGAAGAATGGTATAGATAGTATGGAGAATAAATGTCAGTGAGAAAAGAGTAAATGACTAAAAGGTTCGTCTTTTTAGCATTCATCCCTTTTATTCATCAAGCCGGCACTTACTAGTCTTCTTCTTCAGACTTCATCATTTCATATAATTATTTACTATTACATTCATTAATCTTTTAGTCATAGATATGGCTTTCATTATGCTCATATCATATCCGTCTATACTACGATTTCCTATCAACATTTCAAAAACAGCAAAACTGTAAATACGAACAAAATTCTTTTATAACAGTTACCTAGTTAACAATATTGAAGTGTCGCTTTTAATATTAATAGTAATTTTGTAAATTGCTAAATAGAAAAAATAAGTGTCTGATAATAATGGAGTCAGTGCAATTGGGCAGACACAAAAAGGTCTTTATTGTAAAGTAACAACTGATGATAATATACAGGTTACTAGAGCAGATGAATGGTCAGATCGGGGGACTGATATTTATCAAAATTGAATCTCGCAGCAGGTGGACTTTTAACTGTAATTGCTTATAAGTGTATTGCGACGTTTCATGGAAATGACAGGTAAATAGCCATGTAAAACGAGTTACGGAATTTAACCTATTAAATAATTATCAATATCTATGTAGTAACGTCAGCTTTGAGGTTGTTCAAATATTTTTTAATGACATATAGACATGAGAGATATGACAAATTGAATAGTACTCGGAAATCTTGAGCAAATTGAATTAGGAAGGACGCAAAAATGAAAATGATGTTTTCAATGAAAAAGTCATAAAAGCTAATCGTCATTTAGTAGGTTTATTAACCTGTTCCAGCAATAAACGTGACTACGTAATCGACAAATCGCAAGGTGCATGACCGTGAAGCTTTGTTACGAGTAAGAACCATTGCGCACGAATGATTCTTTTCATATGCCAATAGGAAAAAAATACTAAGAGGATACCAAAATTAAAAACAACGATGAAAAAATCATCAATAATTCTGGTAAGCCACCGAGCAAATCCGGCAAAATCGTTTCAGAGCAAGCGAATAATTATTAACATTGATTACAAAGATATATTCTATTCGCCAAGCAAATGCGAAACCAATAAGAGGACACATGAGATCGTTGACATAGAAACTCTCGAATGCGAAGAACTAGGATGAATAAAATTGTGGTTTGCGATCCGAGACCGACCTACAGACGTTTCCCATCATTGTTATAATAACTAACGACAACAAGCTATAAAATGATGCTTTTGTACAAATCCACTGTTCTTAGATACTCGTGAGTGTATTCGCCTAACTAATAAGCATTTAGGAAGTATTTTTATGATTTGAAAATTTATTTGATTTCAGACGGTGCCATTACCAGCCGGGTCTACTTCGGTCCTCGCCAAGCCTACAAAGTACCACTACTACCCTCATAATCAACATATTTATTTGCTGCCGGAATGCGCTATTCAACAGGTAATTGCTCTTTCTGTTGTTGCATGCTATTTATTAGCAGTAACTGCCATATAAATTATTAGATCTGTTTAAAATTAGAAGTCTAGCTATCGGAAGTCGTGCGTACTGCAAAAAACTATACTAGGCATTAATACCGGCAATTTCTAAAATGCGAAACTAATGTTATATAGTGACACTAAAAGATAAGTAGTAGGTAACTACAATGTGGACGAGTTATCAGATGATGGCTTTTGATGTCTAGCTACAATGAAGTTAATGCACCTCCAGAAATTACAGAAAAGTACAGAAAATAATTTCAAAGATCCTGTGAAATCCAAAATGTGTGAAATTTTAGTCTCTACTGATCTAGTAGAGACTAAAATCAGAGAGAGAATAAGAAACAATTAAAGAAGTAATTTTGCATTAACACAAAGTTAAAGAAGATGATAAAACATTAAAACTAATCGTTTCAGGTATGCAACGCGGTGTACGTGCGGTTGAATTACACGCAGCCACTTTGCGCGTGCCCAGCTCGATACCGCGACCCGTGCTCTGCGAGCCTCAACGCAGACGACCTGCATACCACGAGACTCACCACAGATTCTAAAAAAAAGGTAATCTAGTAGATTCTGGTCTGACAATTGTTTTAGAAAATTATAGTAATGTTACGCTACATTGGAAATAGCTATCTAGAGAATTTAAGATTGATATAGCCAATACCAATACAATTCTAGTAGCGTGATGTTTGGGTGATCTACTTTCATAGCATACAATAATACCTATCGTTGTAAACAGATTTCAGAAGATGATAAGAAGTCTGACTGATTAAAAGCAAGCTTAAATACCAATTAATATTCATCAATTAATCATCTGACCTCTAAGAGAAACCTGGCATTTAATCGGTGTCATTTCTTATTTTTTTCAGTACGCCAATAAAGCTGTGACTTTAGTGAAGACATGCGAGGCAGTATCAGAAATGCGCGAGTGTCGAGCACCTCGTGACTGGTCGTTGCTCGCTCTGCAGAATATTAGGACCGGGAAATCACACTATCTCGTCATCTGCAGGTGTCCAGAAAACCACATACTAGGTAAAACAAACTCATTCAGATTACTATTGTATCAACTTGTTTCTGACATCTAGCGAGTAAAAGCGAAAACTTTCGAATATTTATAACTTGACACGGTTTCCTGCGACTAATGATTAGTGATCAAATTCAATTGTTTCCATTTTACAGAAGGTCCAATGTCCCACGACCAACCGACATACGCATCTGTTCCCGGAATTAGGGTTTACGGCATGATGTGTGTACGACCTACTTCACCTTTCCAAACTGGTGAGTGCTCAATAAAATAAGTCACTGAGTATATTACATACCCTTGGATGCCGTGGGAAAAACCTAAGAGAATTAACTATGGGATGCTCTCCAAACTGCTTTCTAACGTGGGGGTTATGCCAAAACCGCTGAATAGCAATTGTCATTTTGCTGAGTTTCGGATGGAATTCCTGCAGCACATCATTCTTCATATTTTAATATTACACTACTGTTTCAATCTCGATCTAGCCGGTGGTGTTCCCTTGATAAAATTAAAGTACCACATACATACTTCAACAAATTGTACTATGTTCTAGTTGTATAATATCTAACATAGATATTTACTCCTCGAATCTTCATTTTCAGGTTACAATGCAAACAGATACACGGGTAAAGTCCAGAGCACCACGAACGCTTACAAAGTAGACTATTCTCAATCTCACACGTATCCCGAGAAGCCAGTATACAACAGATATCACACGCACCACTCAGAGCCAAGCTACTACAACAGGAGATCGCGAGTAGTCAGGGTTAGACGAGCGACATCGGATTACCCTCCCTTCCCATGGTACAAAGTGCAAGAATTAGCACGATCGTTACATTGGATCGATTAGAATAATTACCTTTTAATGAAATAGGAAGAATAAGTTCGTTGGGTCCAATAAGGCCTTATTTATAATCATTTGCCTCTTTGGATTCAACGTAGACTTGAACGAGTATTTTCGAAACGCTTTTTTTCGCTTTGTTACGTACCCGATTTTATGATAAGTAACTAGTGAAGCTATTTTTCTAAACTAAATTTTAGTTTGGTTAAAATAAGATTCAAATACCTATCAAATACTCATACTGCATTTATTAATTTAACAGTATCTTTAGATATTTATTTTGACTGGCTGGTGGCTATTCTAGTACTTCTTAAGTAATTTTGGCCTTATTGCATAACTGGTTGTAAAAAGAGCAGGCAGAAATTATTTTGGTTCACACAACATTATTATTTAAAACTATTTATTAAAAAAATATCACATAAGGGTTAGTATACAATGACGTAAAGGGTAAAATTAAAATCGCAATTAGTTCATTCCGCCTTCGAGGAGAACTGATCCATCTTCTAAGTACATAAAGGTACAATTTGCCAGAAACTGATTTAACCATGACTGTAGTAGCTATAAGGAATTTGGGAAAGTAACATTAAAAATAAATCAGAAACTCCCCACCAATTCCGCACGGTGATTATACATAGTTAAAATCATGAGTTACTTACTATTTATTATTTAGAATATACACAAAAAAGATGTGATAAGTGATTTCCAGTGGTTTTTTTGTGTAACTTTTCGATGCATTTATAGTTTTAAGTTGCTAGTTCATAAATCCATACGATGTTTAAGTAAATCATATTTATACTTTACTATAAGTTGTAAATATTAACTATAATTACAATATTTGTAATTATAAAATAAATTTTACGGATTTTTTTTTATGTTTCAATTCAAATTGACCCAAAACACATGAGATTAGTGCTCAATCTTGCATGATGTGTCATTGTTAAGACTTACCTAATACTTTTTGATCAACCACAATGTCGCAGGAGTACATAGCAGCCATAAGCCTTTGTGGTTGTACTTGGAAAGCTCTTCTGCAACCTTCTTTTACTGCCGACATTATTTGACCTGTATTATAACAAATATTAAAATCATTTGTAGTCAAATAAAAAAAATCAAGTTCGAACGAAGTCATAAAAAAAAAATATAAAAGTTAAACATCCTAAAGGATAATACATGCCTGATAGCGGTCCAAACGTATGTGACACATCATCGCCTTCACATTTTTCGAACGTCCATTCTTCAACGCAAAAAGCAACACCCATCATTGGTTCCTCACACAACGGCCCAGCCAAAGAAGCCAATTGGAAGCCATTCACAAAACTACCCTCAAATTCAAATCTAGAGTCCTCCTTGATTTCCTTCTCGTGATGCAAATATTTCGTATTATAATCCTTGGTGTGATTGAGAAGCAAATTTGGACCGCAATTCCTAGGTCCTACAGACCAAATTTGGTTGACAATATCCGCCCATTCAGGATCTAATTTCGAACAGATAACCTGCAATTCGTCTTTGAAAGTTTGTATCAATTTTAGCATTCGGTCGGACAATTTATGTTTTGTTCCATTGAGGTACAATCCTTCTAGTTTATTTTCTATTTTATCATTCTTTGCTAAGCCTTGTAACGTTTTGATATGTTGTGAGATAGCTTTCAATAAATCTGTAGACCTGTCTAAGAGGGTTGTTATTTCACTAGGTAATGGTTTAGCTCTAATTTTAATTCTACTTTGTTTATTATTAGTATAAATAGTAATAACTGGATCTTCTTCTTTATTGACACCCTTGTCTATGTTTTGCGAGTCTATTTCTTCATTTGTCATGTCTATTTTCGGTGGTTCTATAACTGTTTCCCTAAATGGTACTATTGGTTCTGATACTGAAATTGGTATCTTGGCGTAGTTCGTTCTAGAATAGAAATACATTTTTAGTAACCAAAATATAATCTTTTTCGATAACGGAATAAGTAATCAGGCATGTACAAAGCCTACCTAATATCTTGCTATTGTTTCGTCTCAATAGTTTCCAACAATCAAAGCTCAAGCTCTAATGATACTTTAGCTACTTGTTATAAAGTACATAATAGACTCATACTTACTTCAAATCCTCAAGACACCTCTCCAAATGTATTTCTCCAGCCGTAACAAGAACATGTTCTCCTGTTTCTTGTAATAATACTTGTACACATGAGTCTGATTGATTCAGCAGTTTTAAACCTATAAATAATTTAATTCAGAGTAATTTTACATGGGATACTTTTTTAATGTTATGTATTCTATATAATAATAATTAGTTATGTTAAATCACTAAAAGAGTAATGCAAAATAACAGCACCTAGTGAGAGAATTTGGCATTCAGTTTATGTTGATAGTCTATGTTTAGTATAAGTCAGGTTATTTTATTTACGTAAAGAAAAAACTGGTGAGTATGAAATTATGTAACAAATATGAGGAAGGCTTGAATTAGGTACCTCTTACACATATACTTTTATAAAATGGACCAGGAACTTAATATCAAGAGATTTTTGAAAATATTCATGTCATTATACTTTTCCTTTTTTTATTGCTATGAAAATTTGGCCAAAAGGTGGTGAGCACATAAAGCCTAGAATATAATGTTGACATAAGTCGTAATGGTAAGTCATCGTTACCTTTTACTAGTTGCGGCATTTGCGATGGATATTGAGGTTCTATGGCCACTCTCAAAATAGGAATGTTGGTGTATTGTAGTTCACTAAAGGCTGGACAAGCAATTGTACTGCTGATGGTAGCTGTTTTTAACACATAGTCTTCAAGGCCTCCTATACCTGGAATAGTTAAAGTAAATTTAAAGTTACTGGTAGTGATGTGAACATCATATGATAATGGTTTGCATTGTTTTTATTGTGGTTTTGGTTTTGGTTGTCAATTCTTTGTTTTAATTAAATTTTATCTGAGATTTCCAAGGGTATTTTAATTCTACCAATAGGTTATGGGCCCAGCACGCTTCCACTGCTGGAAGATTTAAAATTACTTTTGTATTTTTTTTAGGGTTCCGAAACCAAAAGGTAAAAAACTGGACAAGTGCGAATCTGACTCGCGCACCGAGGGTTCCGTAATTTCCTATGTTACTTTAAATACCATAGACTTCTATAGGTTTTCCTGTAATCAATAGGTAAAGAACTATTTCCTGTATTTTTGTCACACAATATATGTTTAAAAAAACATTTATTTACGTAGTAGTGTTTGGGTCACCGACTTACATTATGTTTACCAAATTTCAACTTAATCGGTCCAGTAGTTTCTGAGCAAATTAGATGTGACAGACGGACGGACGGACAGAAAGACACACGTTCCGTTATTTTTAAATTTAAGGGGTTTGAGGTAGTTAGAAGCCTCTTAATAGTTCCATTTAGATTATTAAATTAGTTATAATTAGTATCTAATACAAACCTATTATATTTCCAGCAACTGCTTCTTCAATATATTCTAACTCTCTTCCCATAAGAAGGTATAAAGATTTAATTCTGAAATAGAGACATTATCACATAACATAAAATTTGTTCTAAATGTTCTGAATTTCTTGTAAAGATGAATAAATATAATACTCACTCTGTACATGTTATATGTTCATCATTATTCAAATCTTTTAATTTCTTATTAGGATCTACTTGAAAATCTTTTCTACTAAGGACTTTGGACGGGTCATGTTTTGGGCCTAAAATATACACCTTATCACCTTTTTTAACCTTTCCACTAAATATTCTAGCAAAAGCTATGAATGCAGGTTGATCTTTATCCTCACTCTCTTTCTCATCTTCTGCACACTTCTCACGATCATATTCTATTTTCTCTTCTGTAATAGGAATTGCCTCAGAATTGGCATTCTGTTTCATTTCCTCGCGCATTTGTCTCGCTCTTTCCCTCCTTAGAGCCATTTCTTCTGGTGTTAGAACTTTAGGTTTATTTTCTGGCAGTGCACTCTTATCCACACTAAACATTTTAGATACAAAAATAATAAGAGGTCTATCATTACTATTATCACAGGCTAAAAAGTCTTCTTTAAGCTTTTGAGTTTCTGAATGGTATGATTCGAAGTCTCTTATTCTTGAACACATAAGTTTTTCAACTTTTTCAGGTATTATATCTTTTGGAGAAGGTAGTTTTTTACATACCATATTTAATACTGTATTAGATAAAGGTAACCATTGGACCATAAGGGCTTGTAGCTGTATGCGAGGGTCAGTATGCCTCATATCACGTGTTGTCAATTTGATACCTAATTTTTCACATATCACAGGTACTTTTTCTTTTTCGTTCCTTATAGCAACTGTCTCATAGACATTCCATAAGTTATCAAGTATAACTTGAACAAACAGGGGTTTTTTTGCCTTCTCTTGAGCACCTTTCATGAAGCGTTTCGTTTTTGCATTCAAATAGAAGTCACCCCATAGAACTTTGTTTAAGAGGTCATCTTTTACACCTGAAAATAAAGAAATTAAAAGATAAGCTATTGGGACTCACTTCACATCTATAAAAACTTTCATGTTTTTAATATTAGTAGTTATTGTGGTCGCATAATCATAGCACAACATAAAAAAATGTTTCTACTGGTGTTGTCATTAGACATTCCTGCTCGCAAGGTTTGCAGCACCTTTAGTATTCTCTAGGCCTATTCCGGGCATCACGCAACATTACATTATTGTATGTTACTCTGTTTTTACTTTTTTTTTTTTTTTATTGTTCAACGTATGTATTATACTGTATGTCATAATGTAATGTTGTGTGTTGTCTAGAATAAATGTTATTTCTTTCTTTCTTTCTTTCTTTTAGTGGCCAATACAAACCACTTTAGTTATTTTTAACAAATTTTTAATAAGAGATTTGACATTACTAATATTGGTAAAATGGTATTTTGGATTTTGCAAAAAAAAAGTTTCGAAAAGTATTTTAAATAAAATACAAAATGCTTTTTTTTATAATAGAAAATAGGTATTTTTTGCATTTTGTATTTTGCATTTGAAATACAAACATTTCAAATAAGTCACATCTCTGTCTAAAACTTACCTAGTTTATCAGAAAACAGTTTAGCAAATGTCTGGATAGTGAAGCCCCAACCATCAGCAGCACTGGCAAACACTACATTCCCTTGTTCCGGTGAAAAATATAATTGTGAGTCATCAGAATCTTCCAGAGCAGAGGTCCAATCATAGAAATTGTTGTCTTCCTTATTAAGTTGTTCTTTTTTTTGCTGTTAATTAGAAATAAACACTAAACAATTAAAATATTATCTTAAACATTCTACATTCGAAATTATACTAACCCTTGTTAAATTGTTTTCTGTTGTTGAAATTTTAATATAACTCTAACTTTTCTCCTTGGTTTAACCAACAATCCCTAATCTAATTACCGCTTTAGAAATTGGTTTGCGAAAAATCCATCCTTATTCTTTGATTTAATTATAAATAAAAGACTGTCTACATGTCATGCAAAATTTCAGGTTTCTTGGTCTAAGGGTTTGGGCTAAGTGTTGATGAGTTAGTCAGTCCGAGTGATACACTTTTTAAATTATGTATTGATAAGGTCACAGTATATCTTAAAACAATTAGAATTAAACACCAACCTCTTTCTCTATGGTATTCTCCTCATTTTCAAATACTTCAGTAGCAAATAACTCTCCCATTACAGCATTAACTTGCTCCAGTACTTGATTGAGTAGGACGAAGGCATCAAGTGGGGTAAGCTGCATTTCCAAGATGAGTCTATCAATTTTATTGAGGACTAATACAGCACGCATATTCTCTGAGTATATCTGTTTCAATACCAGTCTTGTTTGAGGACACACACCTTCAACAACATCCACCTGAAAATGGTAAAATATTAATTAATTTATGATCTATCTATGCTAATATTATAAAGAGTACCTGGATGACTTTTTAAGTGGATAGTTCTTTAAATATTATAGGACTAATTAGACTGACGAATTGTATTCTTTGATGTGATGATGGAAGGTACTCACGTCCACAGATCAAGCTACACATTTTTGTTGCAAAATAGCGCCTATTACAACAGCATAAGGTGACGCAGTGTGTAGCTTGATCTAAAAAAAAATTATTGCTATAAAATTTTATTTAATTGGAGTAGAAAAGTACCTAAGCAAAACAAATACTTGACTTACAACAACAATAGCTCCATCACACAATCTGACTGCAGTAGACACTTCACTTGAAAAATCTATATGTCCAGGAGAGTCTATGAGGTTCACCAGGTATTCTTCTTTATCAGCGACGTGGTACAGGGCTATACTACTGCTTTTCATCGTTATACCCCGCTCTTGCTCATCGGGTCTACTGTCCATGTACCTCAACTTCCCCGACATTCTCTGAGAGATTATACCATTGCTGGATATCAGGGAATCGGCCAAGGTAGTTTTCCCATGGTCCACGTGCGCCACAATACAAATATTCCGTAGATTTGGAGGTTTGTTTTGAAGTTCTAAAAGTTTCGACGAGTCGACAAGCCGCATTGTGAAGATAATAACCTGTACGTATTGTTCACACTTTGAGTATAATACGTGGGAGTGTACTGATAATTTTTAATACAAAAAAGGTGAGCAATATTGCGAAAATATCAAGATAAATTGCACAACATGAGTTCAATCGCGATACATGACAATTTGTATGTTGACAATTTTGACTTGACATTGACAATGACATTAAAGTTTCGTTCGGAAATCATATTATTTATTAGAATAAAATAACAAAAAATAAATTTCCCTCAAAGACACTAAAATAAGTACGTAGGAACTATAATGTGACTGTTTTGAAGTCAGCGAAAATGTAATTCAGTGTAGATCATATTCCATGGAAAATATCATAGTAGGTACAACAGATTCTTTTTCGCTGAGAGTCTATTTTCAAGTAAAAAAAAAGTAGTTCTTAGAAGCTTAATAGATGGCATTGTAGTCAAAGAAGTATAGATTTTTAGACCTTCCTCATGAACCATCCGGTCTATTGGTGAAAACCGCATGAAAATCCATTCAGTCGTTTTTGAGTTTATCACGAACATACAGACAGTCAGACGCGGCAGGGGACTTTGTTTTATAATACCTATGTAGTGATTTATACAGGTAGGTCGGTAGGGTGGCGTTTCAGTAGGTATTTGGTCCTACCTACCTACTAAAATTCCTTTCCCGAAATCGGGTAAAAATTGAATTCCAGGAACTGCGATTCAAGTGATTAAAGTAATATCCCAGTCATATTTGAGACGCATTTTTACTTATTCAGTGAAATCTAAGGAGAGCGTTTTAATAAACTCATTTTGCTTTTTGTCGTAGAATGTCTTACAGTTTCTCGGAAAATAACTCTTTCTTTTGTAATATAATGCACTAAAAGTTTGCTTGTTTTATTCACAAGGGTAATAACATCTTTGTCTTCATGCTACGAGGTCACATTCCTAGAAATAATATTTTGGTATAAATAAATAATTCTTGTTCTGCCCCGAATGAATTTTTAAGTAGTTTAGTAGGTACCTAGGTACTATTAAAATTAGTACCTACCTAGTTCTATTCATAATTAATATTGTTTTAGTTAATAAACTATTTTACGTAGTAAGTAGGTTAGAATTTAATACTAACCGGTAACAAACTACCTACTTATAAATGTAAACAAATAAGTTTTGTATTGTAAATATATAAATTGTATAGGTAGTATTGGTATAGGTTTTTATCCCGCTCCATATTTTATAAAGTTAATACTTTCCTCAATCTATTGAAAATGACTTCGAAAAGTCTCTTAGGTCATTTTATGTCTAGGACTTGTCACAAGCAGTAGCAGAACTTTTTGGCTTGTTTTCGAGAGACACCGACGCGACTTGGAAACCTTAGGTCCTTCTTATTTCCATTTATGGGCACGATTCTGAATTAAAATAAAGTTTAGACATAACTACCTATTTATTGCTGAACTATACCTTACTAATAGTGTGATAATACCTATTATCACACTATTAGATTCTTTGCTATTAGTAAGTACCTACTTACTTAGGCACATGTTTAGCTAGTACGAAACAAAACAAAATATAAGCAACAGACTGAACCGACATAATAATTGGAGTAAAATGGTGATCTTCAGACAGACGGACATTATGTAAATATTATATAGAACGCATTAGCGTTGGAATTGTATAACTATAGGTACAATTCCCATGTCATAAATGGCACCTAATGTGAGCTTTACTTGTGGTAATTACAATATTTTTTGTTCGTTATTACTATGTGCAAATAAAAAATGAAATGAAAAAATGTTTTTTTGTTAACTTAACCAACATTTAAAATTCTTTGCATATTAAGTTCATTTTATTTTAGCTACGCAGAACTAAGATTGCTACAAAAACGTTGGAAGGACAATGCGTTTTTGTGTCACGACATAAAATTAATGCGCCAAAGTTTTCCAGATGGCAGTGTTCCCAGTATAACCAGCAAAAACTGTTACTTTCTTCTATTCGTCAGCCTCAGGCCACTCTGAATAAATTCACAGTTTGGTGGCTGCTCGTCCTCGGTCCGCGGTGGCTAATAAGTAGTGGCTATGTCCGCGGCTTGTTAAAAGTTTAAAGGACTTTAACCCCAATAAGTCACGTATTAAACTATTTAAACAAGAATGAATGGAACTATTTATATATTTTCGACCGTTGATGACTTGGTATAATATCCAATCCTATACAAGAGATAATAAATACCTACGTGACTGTCAACCGTGACAGATAAACTTACCTACTGGTTTTTGATCACTGTTTTTGTAAGCTTCTTTTAGTGTATCTACTCTTACTTGTCTTTGTGAGATGTAAATAAATTAAAAAAAAAAAAAAAAAAAACCAGAGCCCCCGCAAGCATGGTAGCATGGCAAGGTAAGTACCTACACTAGAAAAAACTCGAGTCTTCGACCAATAATAGGTAATCGCGGATTAATTGCGCATTACGTCATATTATTTATGTGATTTGATTGGCCAAAGATTCGAGTCTTCTCTAGTCTAACTACGCTTGCGATGCTCCGGGGGCAGCTTTTCCAATGGTGATGAAAATTTCGTAGTCAAAGTGGCATAAAAAATAGGGTACTTTTTCTAGTAGGACGGAAACTACGTAGTTTAAAATAATTTAGTACCTATTTATAGTATGTACCTACTAGTTTTTTGAACAATCATGCGCCAATATCTATTCAAAGTCGCAATAAATTCGATTCGATTCTGAAAGAGAATACGTAAATTCCTATGTTAGTTTCCTTTCTGTGTTTTGTTTCTTTTTTCATATCGGGAAGTGGCAATTTATAGCTTTTTCAACAAAAGCTTAGGTTGAAGCGCGGATTCCTTTGACAAATCGCTCCCATATCCGCGAGCTACCGACACTTTGCGTTACGAGATAGGTAATATATGTTAGTTTCTGTATGGTTATGGCTGTTGATATGCTATATAGATATAAGTATATATTACTATTGGGAGAACCAAACAAGTATCTAATACAGAAGCCTTCATTAAAAAAATGGATAACTGGCAGTTATTATTATAAATACATTTTTTATGAAAATACATTTAAAAAAAATTAAGCATACCTATTTGTTTAACTACAATCTGAACGTAGTCAGTGATGCCGAAACTTGTCTCTCAAGTCCAGCTGTTGGAATACACCGAAAGGTGGATACACTGCCACCGAGGCATGGTTTCCTCATGATCGATGATGATGCGTGACGTTTTATCCGCAACCTTCGTCACGGGATAAAACGTCACTACGACTGATATATCATTGCCTTAAATTACATTATGAATAATTATCATTACTCCAATACAATTATATCCAAGACTGAATTTTCAATTCATAAAATACGAAGCGTCGTAACGACCGCCTTTAAACGACCATCTCAACCGGGTTTCGAGGCACTTGACAGTCCAACACAAAAGCCGTAATCACAATAGACGATCTGTACGAACCATTTATTCAATCCCATAGTTCTGGCATGGCTGGAGCTTTTAAAGAAACACTTGATGTAGAATTAGACACGCCTTCTGCATTAAGCCGGCTTCGGAAGAGCCGCGGTTATTGTGGCTACATAAAACGAACTCTACGCCTCAGCTAATTGCGAGTTAGACGTGCTAAGAATAATGTATTCTTCTAAAGAAATTGCACTCTACGCTACAAATGCTTGTTTATTTCTCTCTATTTTTATATTTGCAGCGAGCTCCTTTTATTACAGCCGAGTAGGTAGGTACCTACTTAATGGACTCTATCGACTTCTTTGTCCTAGCTCCTTAGGTACTTCTGCGATGCTCTTACTGTATAGGTATTGAAAACGTGTTTCATTACCTATGTATGTATATCGTAAAAAATCATATACCACTGCGCTATACAGGGTTATTAGTAACTAGCTTTGCACCCCGCGGTTTCACCCACGATCCCCTATTTTACTCCCTAAGAGGTTGAATATTCAAAAATCCTTTCTTACGTCGCTAATATCGATCTGTATGCCCGAATAACCCGATCCGTCTGTGCGTTGATAATAGATCAATCAATCAGCCAGTCAGTCAGTCACGCTTTCCTTTTATTAAAAACGTTCTGAACTTTGAAAAAAGTTTTGTATAAAACTACTCTTGTAAACCGGGTGTAAGTGTCATCGAAAGGAAAACTGAAACCATGGATTCTGTACGTCGCCATTTTGGATCCCTCAGAGTAAAAACTTTAAGTCAGACTTTAAAGACAAATTATAACATAGTTCACAGTTTTTCAGGATAGTAATAACTGCGAATGAAGTCGTTTGAAAAATGCTATGGGAACTAAACTAGAGCCATCATAATAATAGGACACTCTTGACAGACCTTAATATACGTCCATTTGCGAAAATTAAACAAACAACAACAACCTCTTGTCAAAGTTTAGCGATCTATTAAAAATGGCATCATTTTTTTATCATAGTAGGTAGGTATTATCTAGCTAGACTAAATCCGCAGCGGAGTGGAGTTGTGAAAATAACGAAGTAGGTAAGTACTATTGGCTGTTTCGACAACCTCTCCCATTTCAAAGCTATAAATCTCACTATGAGCTCTTACATAACTTGCTCCCTGCGTATACCTTTATCTATGGGAATTTATTTTTAAGTTTATAACGATGAAAAGATGACCTACGATTTACTGACAACTAAAATGTATCTGTTATAAAAATACCTTAGACATTTAGGAATGTCATAGAAAAATAAATCTCTCGTAAATCTCTTAAATATTTGGTTAATTGCAAAATAACAAGGAGAACTCATTATGAAAAAGTACCTAAGGACTATATTTCTCTTGAAATTTCGTCAAAACGCCTTTCTTTTTTGCTCTGTAGGAGGATATAAGTATATAGGTTTACCCTATTTCAATCAAATGCTTCCTAATTTATGAGGTTTTACCTACTTGTCTAGCAGAATGTAGGTAGGTATTACATTACTATGACACACCCATCGTAGTAATTGGTAACATAATCATTAATTAAGTTTAATGATAGAAGATAATAATAATTATACATCGGTTGTATGCTGTGAAAATACTTTACTCAATTGATGAAAATGAATGCCATCAATAATGTTATTTCAATTATTTTTGATAGGCTAGTTGGCGCAGTTGGTTACGACACCACCTATTGCGCCACAGGTCGTGGGTTCGATTCCCATCCAGGACAAACATTTTGTGTGCATGAACATGTCCAATGCTCAACATGTTGTCGACGTCATCAATTGCGGCTACGTCCAGAACTGATTAACTATGTAGATATTTTTAATTAAAACTTTAAACTAAATGTGGTAACGAACCTTTTAGCGTACCTAATAATATGAAATAAAAATTACATTTAGAGTGTTTGTTCTACGGAAATAGTAGGTATGTGGTGTTAGTAATAACATTGCCGAATATAATGTAAATGTATGGTAACAATGCTTTACCACATAAAATTGTAATAAAACGGACAGTATAACAATACGAGCTGTAGTTAAATAGATCGAGTAAATCGTGACTACATCCACGTTTAATGTGGAATTAAGGCCGTTTTACTGCTTTTAGTAAAAGCCCATCTTCGACTGCCTAGCCGGAATAATATAAAACGGTTTACCTCTTTAATTCACTATCATATTAATAAATTTATTGAAACTATGGGACAACTCTGAAATCACGAAAACACAATACCTACCTCATATAAAACATCAACATCGCTGAATCAAAATTGATCAAATAAATGGAGAAACATGTTATGGGAAGCTAGTTTAATATAATTCCTTGAATAGGTGGCAAGCTAGAATTACCGATAATTAATTTTGGTTACCTCACTGAAATACAGATCAACTAAGTCCAAAACAATATTAAAACGAGCACGCGCATAAAATAAAACCTAAAATACAATGGAATAAGAGTGAGAACTACCTGTATTTCCGCTTTTCAGTTGCTACTGAATCATTCTGCAGTCGGGTTCCTACCGGCACACCTTTCAACGCCAGAGTGTATGTATTTATCATAAAAATTACCTCACTTCACACTATACTCAGCTAAAGATTCTTATATTCTTGAAGTGGTTATGTAAATTTCTTTTAGGTCTTCGAGTTCATATTCAATGTAGGTCAATACGAATTGGGTTTACCCGGTAGTTGGGATAAATGTGAAAAATAAATCTGTATTACTTTCTGGTAAATACGTAATATTGGGATCATTACGGCTGGGTTCTCAGAATGCTGTGATGGATAAATGATATTCGATGGTTGGATTAAAATTACTTTGTTGTGGGAAAGTTTGTTAGTTTTGCTTCGGTATTACGTAGAGTAAGTACCTACTTCCTGTTACTAGAAAACTTTTTGGAAACTATATATTCTTATATTGAAACTTGCTATTTATTGTAAATAGTTAGGAAGGTATATGTCTCAGCTGATTTCAAAGATATAAGTAGGCAGGTAGATAGATAGATAGATAGATAGATAATGCTTTATTGTCACACCACAGAAACTTAAAAATATATGACAAAAAACATAACCAAAAGAAAAACAAAAGTGTTACAATGGGCGGCCTTATCACTAAAAGTGATCTCTACCAGGCAACCTTTGGATGGAGAGGAATATAATTAACTATAATATTTATAGGTACCTAATAATGAAGAAATAAAACATAAATCCAATACCATCACAAAGGATTGATACTAACCACATAAATGAAATTAGAATAAAAAAAATGTTTGTAACAAAATCGGATGAATGTGTCAATCAAAGGGAACATTTTCCGATCCGTCGAAGTAACTCAATCGAACGCTTTTCACTTCTAATTAATGACAAAAGTGGATTTTCATTCGTTTATGAACGTGATCAAAAGGGGTTTGATGATAACCACATTAAAGGCCAATATTTCAATAGACACTTCTGCTATCACTTTAGAAAATAATTATGTAGTTACATACAACGTTGAAAATATCAACGATTCTTCTACTTATGCCATTGCATTTTGAGCTCTATTAGATCAAATAGCAAAAGTGAGAGAAATATTTCTACACAATATGTAAGTAGGTATATTGAATAACTTAGTAGGTATGCTTCATATTGAATTGTACGGAATGCATCATGCAAGATTTATTATTGATAAGATTTTTATGTAAAGAGATTCATAAACCTATTGTTTTGTAATCTTAGGGTAAGTGGTGAATTGTTTATTTCGGGACGAAAGCTGGTGGCCATCACCATCTAAATCCTAGATACCTACGATATAAAAATAATAATTATTATGAGAATTTTTATAATGAATATTAAAAAGATGGGTACTTTATACCTAGGCTATACATACATACACTATCAACCTCTGTTTCACCAGCATTTCCAGAATAAAATGTAACCTTCTTCCTATTACTGAATGATCACTCAATTGAAAAACCTGAATTTTGTAGGACCTAAGAGTACACAAAAAAAACATGATTTTATTTTACCACTTTGTTGGGAGTAAATTAAAGCTTTCTGACAATATAAAATAAGCTATGCAAGTCTCATGAATGAGAAAGAAGCCGTAGGTACTTTCATAAAATTAATTACGCTCGATAGGAAAGCTTCATACGAAATGCATAGAATTAATTTGTGCGGTCAATAGGAATACGTACTAACACGAACTCAGTAGTTATGTAATTAAATTTTATTGGAGTCGTGGGAAGGTTAATATTGAATACCTCATAAGAAAATTCATAACATAGAGAAGTTTAGTATTTTTAGATCTTGTAATGCTTATTTGAATAAATAGATTCGTTTGTAATTTGATAGTTTCCTGTAGAAAAATAATTACAATACTAATAAGACATCTATTTGATGAGTAATAGTTATCTATTTGTTCAGCAAGTGAGTAAAGTAATTTCTTATGACTGCTGACTTAGCGAAGTAGTATAGAATTGAATTCAAATAATATACCAGACTTAGCCCACATTTCGATTTAAGTATATAAGTTAATTTTTTATGATATTTTCATATTCATATTTTAAGTTATGTTAAGTTTCGAGTAGATTTTTACCCTCTAGGATGCGGGTGAAACCTCGGGATTAGTTAAATATACTTATAATGAAATTTGGAAAGTCAATTGACTTTAAATATCGTAGTTAGATCGTAATATAAGTATGTCTTTAGGATTTCATTAGACTAAAATTTTAATTTTAACATACAAACGTTTCGTTTCAAAAGTAAGGTATTCAATTAGTAAGTAGGTATGTTCCGTTGAAAGTTCGTGGAATCGTCAGCAATTTCTTCAAATTGGGCCTTGGCTATAGTCCAGACGATTAACAACTTAGTGCAAGCTGTTTAATTTCATGCCTGGATGCCCACGTTTTATGTCCAACCCGCCCCAAGTGCCTTTATATTATACAAACCGTGTACTACGTACAAACATGTTTTATTTAAACATTAGCGTATAAAAATGTAAAAGCAAGATCAATACAAAAACAACGACTTAATTTTTCACTGACTCAAATTGCTTAATCAAACTTAAACAGATTAAGTTTACCGGCTGAGAGCCCTCTCCTAGCGCCTATAAGCCTATAATGTTGATGCAGCCATCAGAGACAATATTTGGTCTTTTAACAAAAAAAATCGGACAAATGCGAGTTAAACTCGCGTGGAGAGGGTTCCGTACATGTTTAACTAAGTTCCATAAATATTTTTAAATCTGACCCTTTGTTGATGGTAACGATTAAAATTTTTGGAAATCGTGTTTTCTAAAAACGTAACCTAGCTACATCGATTTATCGCCCCGGATACCCCCTGCATACCAAATTTCATGAAAATCGTTGGAGCCGTTTCCGAGATTCAGATATTATCCATAAATTGTAGGTTTAAATGTATTAGATAGACTTCTTATAGGTTTTCCTGTAATCTTTAGGTAAAGAACTATTATCTGATTTTTTTTCAAAATGTTTGGCTCAGTAGTTTTGGAAATAAGGGGTGGGGGGGGGGGAATGGTCAATTTTCGCCAATTTTTCGCCTATTTTCTTAAATAACTTCAAAACTATTTATATTAAAATTCTAATAAAAATATATTGAAATCCTCACAAGAATCCCTTTCATTTGATATGTTACACAATATTGTCTGCAAAACTTTTTTTTAAATTTTCTAATTTACCCCCCAAAATTAGCCCCCCATGTTTGAAATTCATTTATTTACGTAACACGTCTATGTTTGGGTTACCGACTTACATATGTGTACCAACTTTCAACTCAATCCAGTCCAAAATTTTCGGACAGACAGACAGACAGACAGACAGACAGACAGACAGACAGACAGACGGACAGACACTCGAGTGATCCTATAAGGGTTCCGTTTTTTTTTTCGGAACCCTAAAAAACTGATCAGACTAAACATATTGAAAAGGAATCAATAATACTCGTACACTATGATGTAGACAAATTCGAAATCCAGAAAACGTTGTAGCAAAAGTGTTCTCAAATCATTTAAATCGTATAATTAAGTACATGCGCAAAGTTGACACGCAAGCGTCAGGCGAGAATCGAGGATTTTAATTGAAATAAACTAATTGTGTTTAATTTAGTTTAATTAACCAGCTCTTTGACAAAGTTAACTTTAGCAATGCGAAACGGGCCCTTAATTTGAATTAATTTCAAAAAGGGTTCACTCGTTTATGTTTTGAACGAGTAACATTGTTTTGTTTATCGGCGATTAACACTCTTGCGTTTTTAATTGATGATGTTAGAATAAAATAATAAATGGTGTATGATCTTAGTCATTCTATAGTAGATTCAGATGTAGGGTTCAAAAGTCAGGGCCTAAACAGATTTGTTTCTATTATTTAATTTTTCTAATCGATCGATCGAAATCCGCTCAATAAAATGTCAGCAATGTAAATGTTCTGGGATTGTGTTGATGACTAGACGATATATTTTACTGATTTCCTTCAAAACTTTCGGGTTTCTTGTTCCATTATGACTATTCTATATCAGTAATAATGAAAAAAAAATATGATATCATTATACAAGTTTATATTACCTACCTACTTCAAGAGCTTATTTCATACGAGCACTCATATATTTAACATTCAATATTTACATTTCATTGTAACCATGAGAACGAGTACCTATCTCTTTACCAAAAGTATATAAACTATGTCATTATTCAAATAAAAAGTATGAAAGCTGAAAAAAATTTAAGAGAAAAAATAAAAGTTTAATTATCAACCTGAATAAAGGCAGCAAGGTGGGTGAGTCAATATTGCTGACCAACACTATGGTTCAATCAATACTGTGTGGTATAAGTTTCGACAGCATAGCGAATGTACCTACATACTAAAAATATTATAATACTAATGCTGATTACTGAATGGGTTATTTGACAGTTCGATTGAATGAGATATGGGCTTCTCAAGGGAGATGTACTACATTATATTAATTTTAATAGTAACTATGTAGGTACACACGACGCTACACACTGCGGCACCTTATGCGGTTGTAATAGGCGCTATTTTGCTTGATCTGTGGCCGTGTGTACATACATAAGTCCTCATAATAAATAATAATATGATATAATTTTTCAAAAATGAATATATTACACACTATATTAACATGAAGTATCTATCCCAATACTCCTATAGCGATCTTTCAAATTCAAAGAGTCAAACGAAGGACTGCCTATAAGTCTGGGATCTTTTTGTACTGAAAAACGCGGTACTAGCGTAGCGTTATGCCATGCAGTTTTTAGTCCTCCGCGGACAAAAGTCCTTAGTCTACGGAGGCCTTAAATAAAGCTCTTCCATGACCTTAGAAATGTATCAGCTAGCTAATCAACAAAACTCACATATGACAAATAAGTGGTTACAGGTGGTACAGCTAAATAAATGGTTTTTGCCTTGATTTCGATATTTATAACATACTTTTTTTACATCTAGCCTAATTTTATATCTCTTTATTATATTCCCCGCTACCAACTTTTGCTTTGAGACTTACCAATACCGCCTCAGGCCGTACGAATCGTACGGTATACGAATACGTGCCCGACTGTAAGGTTTTCCACGACATTGGCGGTTTGTATGACTACGGAGTTGCCTAACTCAACACTAGTTTTAATACTTTGGCACTATCTGTGAATTTTGCACGGTATCAGCAACGTTAGACAACGAAATCTCTGAGGGGTTTGTTGCTGATTAATTTGATAATTGGTATTTTAACAGGAGTCAGCTTGTGTAACAAACTAAATTAAGTCTGTGGAGTTAAATATTTGAAGTAAATTAATAAAGAAGGGAATTGATAACTACTATCCATTGGATACTTTGGATAGCCAAGTCATATCAGAATTAGGATATTTTAAATGTTTAATACATAGGTATGGCATGACCAATATTTTTTTTATCACAAGAAGCAATATATTGTTACAGAAAGAAGCTACTTGTCACAATTGATTACTGATTGTTCAGCAGTTTCAAATATATGAAGATCAAACTGAAATACACAGACAAATAGATTTTATCTACGACATGAATCAGAAGGGATAATGTCTGTTTTTGTTTGCTCCACGTAAAATATGTGAAGAATGAAAGGTTTTTGTTATTTCGTCCTTTATTTTCGTTGACTCGGTCATATTTATTTGATTCAATTTTTAGAATAGATGAAAAGCTATTAGTTAAATATCGATCTTTATATATCTAATTTAATCACATCATTTATTGTATATTTTCAAGGTATATTTCTATTATTTAGGGATTGTTTATAACATATTTCTAAGGCTTAGATAAGTAAATTATTAGTCTAACCTAGTCCATTATAACAAGTTTAAATGTAAGTACCTACTATGATATTAATTAATACTTAGTAAAACCTATACCTTAGCATATTTCTAGTTTTTACAGGACGGTAAATCCCAAGATAGATAAATAGATAATGCTTTATTGTCACACCACGTGTGATATATAGTACTTCAAGTACCGATAGGTAAACTTATTCCAAAATCATTCAGTTGTAATAAAAAAGTAAAACGCATTCCAAATTTAAATTGTAGAGCAGAACAAACCAAACGCGTCAATACATTGGAACTAGCTTTAGCGCTAGACTGGCCTCAAATGCAAACGTCGCTTTGGTCCGGAATTAAATTTAATGATTTACAGCCGTTGGGAGCTGCGCCGCTCGAAACTCGATTACAGGGGTTGTCAAAGCAAACAGAGACGGGTGACCTTCTAAATTAATTGCGTGATTCGACGTGGATGTGACGCAAGAAAACTTGTGCTGATTGAGTGGTCAATGACGAGTTTTCGGGTTCTTGCTTTTGCTCTGTTTTGTTGTTGCATAAAAAAATTAAATAGCTATTATCACTACGTTTCAGAGTGAGAGAAGATATCTATCAGATATTTAAGCTAAACAGCTTCTAATTGTCATAACTTTGTATTGGTAATGCTGAGACTCTTCAAATTTGGTAGGATTATTGATAATGATGTACACTATCCACAGTATTTGGCCTAATATCTACCAACCTGCTAACATAAAAATAAAAGGCCTATACAAACTTTATAGGTTAGATATTATCGACCAAAATTATTATGTACCTATATTATTAATTTGGTTATCGGGCCCCTTTGTTTGGTATGATGAATTATTGAGTTGTATTGACAAGTTCAGAGCATATCATGAACCGCATTGCGGGTAGTCATCACACGAGGAAACACGCAATTAAAATTACCGTATGTTTACTAGAGCTATGGAAATATCAGTGGATTAGATAGAAGTGGGATTCTTAACAACTGTGACGCTTATGATAGATTGTTTCAAAGGAATTGAAGTTAC
The DNA here is from genome assembly GCA_963555595.1 of Tethea ocularis. Lineage (NCBI taxonomy): Eukaryota > Metazoa > Arthropoda > Insecta > Lepidoptera > Drepanidae > Tethea > Tethea ocularis. Next base: position 4,532,738 of record OY741971.1, on the reverse strand, counting down.
ACGTTAAATTTTAACACTAACGTACGTTGTTTCACCTATGAAAAAAAGAATGACAGAGTGAAAAGAACTGACAACTCGTGACAAAGCAAAATTCATGTTAACGATGGTTAACGCCATTGTTAACATTTACTAGTATTTATGTACCTACCTACCACCCAGTATTTTCTTATTGATATGGAATTAGGTACTTCCATTGATATTATACTTATTTTAGATTTCTAGCTACCTTATCTGATGACAAGTTGAGCTTTGTTATAGTGAACTTTATACAGTGATTATACTCGGTTGATAATTTTGCTTTGTGATTCGTTAATTTTACTACATGCTTGGTTAATTTCAGTGCGCGCTGCAGTAAAGTTAGTATGCATGTGCTGCATATTAAAATGTGATTTAGTCTAAAATTTATCAAAAGCCAACACACATTTTACGTACATATTGTTATAACCCACTTTGTTGTATTATAACTGTAATTTGTCTCTTCATGCAGTAGGTAAATTTAATTACGATAAAAAACTAAAAACTTAATTCAATTAACTATAAGTATTTAATTTTTTTTTACTATTATTAAGGCAGTAAACAAGCATATGGCTACGACCCACCTGATGGTAATTTTATACAAAAATAAAAAAAATCATGACGTCCTTTTTTCAGATTTCAGTTTAGAGTAGGTACCTACTTATACGCGGTTAACCAGGATAAGTAGGATTCTAAATACCACACACTTCGGTTTAAGTATTCAGAAATAATTATGGATTAAAGAAATAGGCAAACATTATATACCTACATGAATCTTGAAAACATTACACCCTTACTTTTTCGGGTAGTCTTAAGAAAATAGAGTAACTATAAGTCAATGACTCAACTACTTCATCTTATTATGGGTTACTTTGCGCGTAAGCCTCTATGGAAAGGTCTAAAGTAGGTTTAAGATGTGATTGTAGCAATATTATGGAAGGAAAGATAAGAGACTCTATGAGGATATTATTTTGAACGAGATGAGAAAAAAATAATGGACGAACAATGATGACCCTCTTATAAATATGTATTTTTATATAAACAAATATTTACATTAATTGAAAAAAGGAAAACAGATTTACCTTTGAATTACTTCGTGTTTACGTAAAGATGACGAAGTAAGTACACATAAAAAGACGGGGATTATTAATTTAACACCAAGGGATGATTGTATATTCCGACGACTAAGAAGAAAATAAAGTTACAGTGATAAATATGCAAATAAAACAGAGGAAAAGCTGGATAATCCACAGGATGAATATAAATCGTGTCATCGTTAATTGAAGTCAGACATTTTGTTCAGAGGGCCATCGTGAATAACAATGTTTTTTCATTGCGATGTTTTCGCGAGAAATGCGTTTTGCATATTGAATGTGTTCCATAAATGCTTCGATGCGATTTTAGAACCCTTCTATTTGAATGTTTGACAAAACGCTTACGGCATCAAATTGGGGTGCTCAATTTAAATAAACATTTGGGTTTATGCGTAAGCATACTTTTGCTTTAATTATATTATGGAAACATTAAAACATGCTTGGGAAAAATAATATTATTTTTATAATAATTTATGTATTGTACATCGCGCGCCAAAAATACTTATTATAAGTATGGTAGATTAATAATACCTTTATGGTATTAACCTACTCGTTGTTGGAATATCTAACAACCTAAGCATATAATATTTTGGTTAATATGTAGGTATTCTATTTTTATCTCTCAATAAAATGTACCTACAGAAAATAAATTGAATTTTACAATATTTGGTAATCCTAATATTTTATAATAAATGTGAATGTTTGTTTGTATGGATGTGAACATATTTTATTTATTTATTTGAACATTTTTATTGAAATTGATATTTAGGCTTGGACTTATGATACCTCAGTTGCTGAGCTAGGCTTGATGCCTGACACCCTAATTATTTAGTTTAACATTTATTTAATGTGGGATTTAGTGAGGATGAGAAGAAGTTACTCTTTCACGCAAAAACTACCGCACGAATTTAATTTTTAGGCCATAGTGTAATCAAACTTTACACTATACCCTGAAATAACATATAGGCTACTTTTTATCCCAGGAAAACATTATATTCTTCGAGAGCGCGAGTGAAACCGCGAGACGAAAGCTAGTACTTATAACGGACCATGTTCATTCATTCATTCATTCATAATTGACAGTCAAAATAATATAATTGGATACCCTATCCGCTCAATTTCATATGAATTAAGTACGCTACTTATCAGAATCGATGGTTATTGGAGTAAAGAAGCCAATATATAAATGTATGGGAAAATAAAAGCAATGTTGAATTTCCCATAAATCGTCACGTTTCTTCCGAGAGTTTTCTCTCTAAAAGCAAAAATACAACGCTTCAACAAACAGATTACTTCACCTGACTTAAGAAAATTGATTTGATGGAACTCGCTACAATGACGCGAATTAAGATAACAAACAGCTTTTCTTAGAATATATTTTTCCCGTAAGTTAGGTACTTTGCTTCATTACAAGCTCAAATGATGTTGTAAAATTGTATTACGGAGTTTTTTTTTATTTATTTCTTTGGCTATTCTCACGCGTTTATTTTCAGAAACAACAACTGTTAGATTGCTGATGAAGTCATTTGGGCTCGTATTTAGTCGGTATCCCTGAATAAGTATATTTTTTTTCTTCGAAGATTATTCTAGGTCACATTTAAGTACATGATGCTTCAATAAGTCTATATACAAATTCAAAGTATTTTTTAAGGACCAGTTTTTCTTTCAGACCAGCTCAATTGTATTATCATCGGACTTACATAATTGTGTACCTAACAAACAGATAAATTGAACACTAGGAAGCGAGTCAAATTGACTCTCAAGTTTCGAGCATTTAGTAAGTTTACTAAAAGATTGTAAAAATGTGTTGCTGCATTGCTGTTGTGGAATTCGGCATTTTTATTTTAAAAAAATTACAAATTCCGCGGAAGGTTCACAAGGAGAAAAATTGGAAAATTTGGCCGAATAATTGAAATATTTAAAAAAATATTTGAAAGTGCTTTTTTCTATGGGATTTTTGTTTAAATTTTAAATCTTGACCTTCAAAGTTTATCGGGTCAACTATATAGTATTTAATACCAAGTTTTAGTTACCTGAATATACGAGTACCTACCTAGTCAAGCAAATGTATTTGGACAGTTAGTAAAGCACATAGACCTAAATCCTGGATCTTGGAGAGGCTCACGGTAGTGCTTGCCAGCAACTAACTTTATGTTTGCCATATATACACAGCCTTGGTTTAATATAAGTGTTTAATTATGAATGTGGAGATACATGTATTTCTATTTTGTGTATGGTGTTTTCATTAGAAGATTTTAATTACACTCTCAGATGAACTAAATTGAACGCAAAGTTTAATTTTGACCGGAGAATATCATCGTCATAAAATAATATACTACAGTAATCTAATAGGTCGGTAATTCTAACAGGGAAATCATCTTAATTATTTCCCGGAAAAGCAACCATAATCAAAGCTTGGTAATTATTATTAACCGCTAAATCATCTACACTAATATCATCATAGTATTTGAGAATAGTAAGTAGCTTTTTTGTATGTTTTTAGGTAATTATCATGTCAGCCGAAAGACGTCCACTGCTGGACAAAAGCCTCCCCCAAGGATCTCTACGATAGCCGGTCTTGCGCTACCCACATCCAGCGGTTTCCCACGACCCTCACAAGATCATCGGTCCATCTTGTGGGGGTTGTTGTCACCCACTTGTTGGTTAACGATTAATTCAAATTTGAAATGAATAATTATTTTTCAGTTTGTATAATCATTACTAAGTAATTACTACTACTAAGTATTATTAGTTATGGGTCAATTTTAGCTATTACATACGGGGAACGGCAAATAATTGGACCTTATTCTATGCATGCATATCGCTAGCCTGAAATCCCCTCGACATCATAAAAATAGATTGTATCCGTCTACGTGAACTGACTCTACAACGGCTATAATGTCTCTGTGTAACAAAATAAATTAAAACACCAGTTTTTATATTAAACAATAATTTCGTTTTATGCCCTTTTTCATTTATATTTTGGCAACGACTTTTCAACCGGCTGCGGGTTTAATATAATCTCGAAATATAGGTAATTTTCTTTCTCATAGCTGATATGCTGAACATGTGGAGAGTGATAAAATGAAATTTTCTTAATCTGTATTTTATAGGTACATAGCTAAAATGATTACATAAATGTATACGCGTTATCTCGTATTCTCAATATGATTTAATTAAAACAAACATCACAGAACGTTTATTGTTTTAGTAATCGCTACGGGTTCGTTTGTTTCATCGATAGAAAATTAATGAATCGTGCTAAAGATTCGCTCTTGATAACTGTACCAACCATAAATTGCGTGTATTCCATTGTAAAGATCTAGTATAAGTACCTACTCTTCAACTCAACCTATATGTCTGATATGCCAAAAAATTACGTTAAACAGTTGCTTCATTAATGCGTGAAAGAAGGACATACCAACAAAAACACTATCACACTTATGAATAAAAATCAATTGCCGAAATTAGTAGGTACTATGTAAGCGCATTACTTTAGAACGGCTTCAATTTGGCTAATTCTTTTGTCTTGTATTGGTATTGTTAGGAGAAGGTTTGTATGAAAGTTTTTTTCTGGAAAATCCACCAGTAGAGTCCGAAATTTCACAACACAAATACAAAATCACCTGGGTGATGCCATGCATGAACAGCTAGTTTATAATATTAGTAAAGATTGTGCAAAAGTTATAGGTCAAATTATAAACAAATTCTAATTCCCTGAAAAGCTCATCTAAATCCTAGGTGCCAGTCAGTGCTAGGTTATTTTAAATTTATTGGAGAATTATAGATACCATATAATTAAACCAAATTACGAATGTCTGTACATTGTTTAGTTATGAGTTTCCAGTTCAATGACAATTTTAATTAGTCCTAAATAATTTTCAATATCATTCGAACGACAGTCACACACAGTATGAAATATACATACAGCAGCCGGTATAACTTTATGTTGTTTCATTAAATTAGCAGATCGCTCGTGACTGGCTCGCTACCATTCTGCTTTCGGAGCTCGTGAAATTGAAACTCATAACTAATATTCTAATTTAGCTTTCAATATTTTACTGTTATTCAATATTTGGTTAAATTATTTTGTTATACAATTTATCTCAAAACACTTTCCATGATGCCGCAATTTAATCCCAAAGATTCTTATTAAATCTGGAGGTATCGACTTAACATAAACTCTCCTGAAATATGTTAACCTAAACTTAATACCGCTAACTAAACATTTAAATATGAAACGAGATTAATTATAACTTAAATTATCATGTTTCTGGCATGAGTTAAATTGTTATCTCAGACAGTATTTACCTAACCTAGGGACGTGGGTTGTGGACTTATAGAGTTAGATAGTTGACCCTGCTGCTCTGCATTATGCTATATTTGTATGGTTTCCAACTTTTGTAGTACCGTCCCCTTGTTGGTTATAATTTTTGCAGTATCTCTAATTAGACTAACAGCAAAAACAACGCTTAAAATTTCAATTATATAGTACAATGGATTTACCAGACAAAGCTTCAAAGATATTCCAATCTTGTTTTGAAATCGTAAAAATAAATCGAATAGATAATCTTTTGCTCTATGAGCCATAGTATATTTTTAAATAAATTGTGCTTAATGTTTGGCTATAGATCCACCCATTTAAACTAGGGTAAATAAAAACAGGGGTTATTTAATTGTATAGGTATAGTCTAAACTCTAAATCCAATAGTCATCTAATAAAGGTTAAAAACACATGCGATATTTAGAACTACAGTCTACACTACAGTATCAATGTTACAAAAAAGGGGCAATAAAGTTTGAGATAGCCAGCCTTTCTTACACCATGTTCTATTTGAACAGCAAACGTGCTCCACGAAGCTTTCGGGTAACTTCCTCTTAGTTAGTTGAGAATCGTTTTCTCAGCTTTCCTTTTCAAGTTGGTATGTTTGTACGTAAGCCCTTATTTATTCCTCTCTTTTGGGAGACAACTATTGTGATTCCTTATGAAGGGACCTGTGGTGAATACTGATTATTAGTTAAATAAAAGATATCATGCAATACGTAAGTCTATTCTGAGGTAGCTTTTCATGTTTACCCCTTTAACTCATGAGTGCCTACGTACCTATTTGACGAATATACCTACTTTGTACAAAATATTATTTTGCTAGTACTCTTCAATAAATGTATAATTTGAGAAGAACTTATTTATCTTTCCACCTGTTTGTAAAGCCGTGAACAACACTTTTATTGATAAGTATCGACCCATCCCTTTGTAATTTATAATCCCTTCCTCCTAGATCGCTCTTTCTATTAGTGAAAACCGTATTGAAATAAATCTATTTTATTGCTTAGAATAAGTAAGCAGAGTAATAGACATATAATTTAGAGAAACAATAAACATAGATGTATTAAAAAATAAAGGGTTTTATGCATACAGGTACCTAGGTACTTAGTGTATATTAGCAGAGGTGTCAGTGTCTTTCAACAAAAAATAAATAATATATTTTTCCGCGAAATGTCTATTCAATATGTGAACTTGTTTCATCGGGTGGATCCATCATGTCATACGTCATTATCCGACAGGACTTTATTCCCAGTATTGTGTGTCACATGGTGACAAGTGAAAATATTAAATTATTTCAAATTATGTGTTGGGTAATCCACTAACGTCACTCAACCTATTAGGGTTTCACTATAATAACATCTTTGTACTTAGATGTATTCTTTATTTGTTACTCTTGATGCTTTATCGAAATAATCAGGAAAAGAACCTAACTTTAATAATTGGGAATACTCAAGTATTTCAAGTAGGGGAATCATCAATCTCTTTAACATTTCGTAAGGCCTGAATATTTTGATTGTTGTTTTAATAATTGTTCCGCAAACCAAATTGAACAAAACATTACCTACGTTTGGCGTTGAATTATACAAGTCAACATTATGTAACAGCATTAACTGGGTTGCTATTCCAATTAATTTTGTACAGAGTTCTTGAAACAGTAATAGGATTTATTTACAGGGTACAGTATGTGTTCTGTATTGGCTCGACGTTATAACTATAGTCTAATTGACTTACGAGTACTTACTTACAAAATTATGATACAATTTATCATTAATATAAAACTCGTATTAAGCGATGTTTAAAATAATTTGTGTAGGTCCAATTAACCTTTATTAGGTTACCTTTAGATAATAACAATAATTAGGGAAGTGTCAATAACATTACACATAGGTAACGTTAATTTAATTGTAATTATTATAGACGGGTGTTAAAATAGGTGATGTTAGATTGATGTTTAAACAAGTCACAAGCTATTTCCCGCGGTTTCACTCGTAAAATAATGTTGTATCCTATCAGCGAAAAAAGTTCCGGAATCGGATCAGTTGATTTTTTTTTTAATAATATGGCCTTACATTTGACTTCAGACTTCGAGACGAGGATGTTACACGCTTACCCAGAACATCCGAAGGTTACCTAGTAGCTTTTATACCTAGAAGAATATTCATCTATCTATTTAGATGTATGATAGCATAGTGATTGAATTACACGATGTAAGTGATTAGTAATGTAAGTTATTATTACTCTAAAAATATTGACTTCTAATTCTCACTCAAATCAAAGAAGTTTTCCATGCAATTTTCACCGAGATAATAATCTTTTATCGTTTATGCTTCGAAGTCCAAGTATATTTAGAATATTCAAAAGAAAACTTTGAACATAAACAGCGGAGAATATGCATTTTGTGCAAGTATAAAATGAAATTGGTCGGTAAAATCTTACCACGTGGCTGAATGCGGTAATCGCTGCACTACCAAGAGTCGACACCTCATGTCATTTATATTTAAAGGTATGTTCACAAAGTTGAGCATTCTACATCCTGAATATCTAGTTCTCTTGGAAATGTGTATGTTTATTTCAAGTTCTAGATTTAATTACTTAGTTTTATACCGGAACCAGGAAATGATAAATTCTAAGATTTATTTTGACTTTATAATGTCCTTGGTATTTTCTAGTAATCATTTGCATCTATCGTGTTAATACTAAGTAATAAAGAAACCAAATATGTATTTTTCCATAAAAAATTGGCATATATACCTATATAGATAAAATATCGAAATATATCAATTTCGTCGCATTTTTCCGTCGACAGGTCTTAAAAAGATATTAAAATAATAAAATATCCTTTGCCCGATATAAGAAATTTTCAATTATCACTAACTTTAAATTAAATTACCTATCAGATATATATAAGCTTAGTAATTAACAATTGCCGAGATTAATAGAGAATTTAGGATCATCATGTAAAGCTTTTAAGCCGTTTGGGCCTGTTTCCATCATTTCATGGCCCTTTGGTTCGATAAAATCGACTGATGTTGTAGTGTTTTATGTAAGTAATTAATATTATTATTTTTATGGCTTTCAGAATATCCTTATTTACTCACTTACAAATCTCTAAATAGAATTAAAAAAAACTGTCTGCTTCTCTCTGTTTCTGCCATTACTTTTTCTATACCATGCAATGGATTTTGATACGGTTTGCCTATAATAAACTGGCTCTCAAGTGCAGCTGTCGGAACACACCGAAAGGTGCTCTCCACCAGACTTTCAACTTAAAGGTGGTAGCCAGCAAGGCGGGTACTACAAAGTATCCTATATACCATCGTGCTATGGTTTCCTTACGATGTTGTCCTTCACCGAAAGCTCAACCTCATTGTAGTATTCGAACCCGTGACCTTCGTCTCGGCATTCGACGTCACTACCGCTGAGCTATCATCGCCTTAAATCACTGAGTTATTATCGCTAGTCAAAATATAAGAGTGTTTCTTGCAATGTGACATATACCTAACGGCGTCGTCTCATATAGGATAGCAATTCGCCGAGGCGTACGACAAGGGTGCTGTGTTTCAGCTCTTTTCTTTCAAAGTTATTTTACATGATTTCACTAACAACAAGCGTCAAATAGCGTTTCAATATTCTAAAGGATGATGGCAAACTCTATGCTGAAATTCTAAGGAATAGCGCAAACGTGCTAAGTATATTTGGCGGTGAATCACCAGAAGGAAATGTCATAGAAAGGCCTTGAGGAAAATAAAACTCGAAGGTCAAGACCAAATATAATGGCAAACCAAACAAAAGGGGAGCAGAAACTTAAGCGATAATAAGTTTGTCTGTGGAAACAAGACAAACCTTATGGATTTTTCGTAAGTCCGAGTAGGTATTCGTATATCGTCAATATAACATCTTCAACTTTTTACAGCATGAAGGTTTTACATGAAGTGATCAAATACCTCATGATAACATAACACATTCTTTATGCACCAGCCTTAATGTATCCAGACATCCATTGTTAGGCGAAGGCATTCGTGTTATCCACCTTACACTTCATTGATTCAGCTCAATGAGAAATATTCCTATTGAGCCAGATAAGAGTATAAACGGGTAGAGCAAAATTTCTGGTACACAATTCGATTATGATATAATTAGTATGTCAAGGCTCAGTTTAAATTGATGTTATGCGGAAATGAGGACGAACTTTTGTTATATTATAACTTCGATTTTGATATCTTTGTATAGTATAATTATGTAGGTACAAAGAAGGTAAATAATGGTAATTAGGTAATTTTATTATGAGAAGAATTTTTTTTTTGGAAATCTTCCCCCATCCCCTAAAATAGGGGATGGAAATTTGTGTGGGACTCTCCCAAAATTCGTATTTACAGAAAAAAAAGTTACGTGGAAAATAGTTAGGTAAATAAGTTGTTGTAGGTAGGTACTTACCTAGGTAGGGGTAGGTAGAGGTAGGTAGAGGCAGGTAGAGGTAGGTAGGTATAACTACCTATACCTACCTACCTCTACAGGGCCCAGTTTTTTTTTGTTCTCAGGACAACGACTGCCGGGTCAGCTAGTTACTTATAATAAGTAAACAAACATGCAATCATGAAAAAAAACTCAAATCCGCTTATTTCAGACACGTACTAACACAAAATCTAGTAGGTAACCTATTTTATTTATAAAGTTTCTTGAAGATACACACTGGTTTATAATTTGCACATTTTCGAGTGTAAAAATCTCTGGGGTACGTCACGTCTAAGTCGGTTCACGCCGGGGTAATCAAGATGTAGCGAAATACGTTTGGTTAAAGTTTGTCGTTTGGTATAAAGTAATCTAAGTGCTCAGTAAGCCGCTGGGAACTGACTGTAGCCTCATTGAATGGAGTATAATTTGATTTTGTTTGGATTCACTTGACTAGTTTTTATCGATATGGTACAGAGTTAATAATTATACTACGTATAAAAATATGGTTACCGTGTAGCGAGCGATACACCTTGTTTCAGCTATTAGACTTAATTGTCTATATAATATTTTAATGAAAAAAAAAATACTCTTAAGTAAATATTATTATACTGAATATAGTACCTACCTAGATTAATTCAGGAGTACCTAGCTAAGCTAGGCCTGCCTCTAAAGACATTTTTAATATAAAGTGTAGCAAACATGTTTATGAAATTCCTATATGCTCCTTTCTATGCGTTTATTACCTTGTGCAAAGTTGAAGCTATTCACACTGAGATGTTTATTATTATATTATATATATATAGTATTACTAGCTGTTCCCCGCAGTTTGCCTCACATTTTCGGAATAAAAAGTAGCCTATAACCTTCAGGGATAATCTAGCTTCCTATTAGTGAAAGAATTTTTCAAATCGGAACAGTATAACTCCGGAGATTAGCGCGTTCAAACAAACAAACTCTTTAACTTTGTTATTAGTATAGATATATAAATAGATTACCTGAATATAAATACTATTTAGGGTTATGCAAATCACTTGCAGTTCTTAAACGGGTGCCTACAACATGAAGAACTTTTAATTATGGGCCCAATTCTGAAATCGTAAAAAAAACAAATTTTTACCATCAAGTATTCGAATATTATATGAAGGCTCAAGACCATCATGGAGATCCTTGTGGGAGGTTTTTGTCTACGATTTGATAGGTTTTTTCATCCAAATATTCTTTAGGTTTCTACTTTAAGGTAACCCTTGTATCTTTGACAAATAAATTCTTAGGTAGGTAGGAAATACAGTCAACCAATCTTGTAATTTTATAGATGACTCAAGACATTTCTGTTGATTATTATACTATTAGTTGTGAACTTCATTTATATTGTTATTTTACTTCATTCTTTTTTGTTTTAGTCAATAAAGAAGTTTTACGTGTTATATAATTAGTTGTGAACTAGAAAAAACGTAGGTTGTTCAGAAATTGTTCGATTAAATCTATTCTAAAAAGCTGTTTCTTTCACTGGGATCAGCCTGGAACAAACCTGAAACCTGGATTACAATTTTTATTAGATTATATATTTATAAGTATTAAATTATTTTACTGCATTATTTTTTGCATGTTTATGAATCCAACTGTATCTTTACTATGTAGGTATCTAATACTATCTCATGTTGGCATAAGAAGACACACTTGAAGTATCCCACGGGAAAACTAAATTTAGTTTGTCTTGTAGACAACGAACTAACTCGAAAGAAAAATTAGGAGTAACAAGAAATTTAGAAGCATGTTCCCAACAAGCTGTAGTTCTACAGAACAAATAAGTAATACAACTTATTGGCACATAGCAGATTCATTAATAATGCAGTTATAAATTAACTATAACTAACAATGTAAAAGTTTGGTCAGTTTCCAACGTTCAAAAAAATTTATTGAATCAAATTTCTTACGTATTTTTTCCATCGCAATACTTAACAGGAACTATGACAAACTTTTATGTTTTTTTAACGAATTTTACACGATGTGAAATGAAAACTTTGGTCTAGTTTGCAGAAACAGTTTGTTTGTTCTTTGGTTCTCAAATTTTTGGTTTCAAGCCATTTTTCTCGCCCGGTAAATTGAGATAATTTTCGATGTTTTTGCTATTTAATTAAAAACGTACCTGGAATCAAAAATAGCATAATAATATAGCGCGAATAATGTAACTTATTAGTAAACATTTTTTTTTTGGACCCGTAGCTCCTATAACTGAACATAAAAACTTTACCTCTTTATAATATTAGTGTAGATGTAGACTAGATGTTCCCCATTCCCGGGATGAATACCTATCTACAATGTAATAATACTCAAGGATAATGTTCCTACCTCCCTATTAGTGGAAAAAAAAATCAGAATCAGATAAGTGGTAACCCCATGCTGTAGTTTCTTGAAATTCTAGCTGTATTCTCGTACAGCATAGCACGTAATTTTTAAAAAAAATCTTTTAAAAATAGCCACAACTGCTTAACTAAATCATTGTTGGCGTACAAAGGAGGTCCAAAGAAAAAAAATTATGTTTTGTAATGAGGACCGCATAAATATTCATCAGATCCGAAGCTCTTACACTAACGCTTTTCATAATATTTGCATAATACCAAGTAGCTCAGACTTTTTAATCTTCCTGTTTGTTTCGATTATCCATATTTGATGTATACTTTGGGAACAAAATTCTCATTTTTATTCATAAATTGAAGTCGGTTAAACAGCAGTAGCACGTGAGGGAAAGAGATAGGTACACGAGTAGCATTAATTATTTCAATTTAACGCTTCCCTTCCAATTGCGTCACGCGACAAAAGAGGCAAAATATTTAGTACCCTTGTCCAAAAAAAATCTATTCTCTCTAGCTTTGAAGGTTATCAAGCTGCATGTGTTCAAAACCTTATACCAGAAGGGATATAAATATCTTGCATCTTTAAATATGAAAGTTTAAGTATTCCATTTAGGTAGATGATGTGGGAATTTCCACAACGTAGGTGGATATTTAGTTAAGAATTAGACTTAAAATTAAGCCAAGTAGAGTTAGCTGATAAATATTTCTACTGCCGCGATTTTGAGGCTCGCGGGGGCAGCAAAGTTATCAAGTGGCGACCACGAACCGGAAAACGCAGCGTGGGAAGGCCCCCTACAAGGTGGACCGACGATTTTATGAGGTGGATAGCGCAGGTAGAGATCCTTTGTCCAGCAGTGGACGTCTTTCGCCTGATATGATGATGATGACCGCGTATAGGTGCGTATAATAGTAAATACGGAGCATGCTTTTCTTAGAATAATTATTTAAGATTGTGTATTAGTTGTTGGCATTCCTTATTTCAATAAATAAATAATTTCAGGTATTCTAATCCACATTGTACTTGTGATATATATCAATAGCCTACCCACTTAATGCACGTGATGTACCTATAGGTACAGAATGCGGTACGAGCTCCATAGTACATAGATACATATTCTATAGTACCTAATATTATGTTATCGCCTTTGACCACATAGTAATATATATAAAGTGTAAAAAAACGAAAACTTTGCTATAGAAAATTAAATACTGCATAATTTACGAACGTAAAATGAAAAGACTATAGAAACTAAGTACCTACATATATACGTACAGACAGACAGCCTAATAAAACTTAACTCACAGTACGAGAGTGGCAGAGGCTTTTAACACAAATTAACTTTTACTTTGGCCGGCTTTGACATGATGGAAACGTGAAATAAAAACTTTATCCGGCTTCAGTGAACATTAGGGTTTTTTCTGTTATGGGTACTTTTATATTACGTTGCACGTATTATGTTTCATACTATTGCATACATTTGTTGTGGTCAAGAAAACGAATTAGTGGACGAATCTTGGTGTAAATACTGATCGGAGCAGATCATCAAATTGAGATTTTATTGAATTGTCACCCAAGTGGGTGGTATTTGGAGTAGTGGATAAATATTTCACTATCTGATCATCTCTGGTGTAAATAAAAAACTATAGAAAGAAACAACGAGTGCAACCGTGGGGGCAGTTAATAATTACATAACAATTATAGTTATTTAAAAAATACAAATTAATTTAATTTTTAAGCCTCATTATTTATTTACAACAAAGTATACAAAATTATTCATTTAATATGAAATAAAATTACGTCCTACAGTGATTGTAATTATGGTAATGGTTAATAAATATTGCAAAATTATAATTTACAAAGTTAATTTGTTTGATAAAAAATATATTTTTGTCGTTTCAATATAAGACGCACATGTACGCCGCGGCGCCGCAGGCTGGAGACACAATGTTTTTGATATACGAATAAGAACATAGAAATGCCTTCAAAAGGAAAAACGTCATGCAAACAATCTCCTTCGTAAGTATTTTACTGATGCTCATTTTATGAAACAAAGAAAATTTACTTCAAACAGCTTCGTATAAAGGGCGAGATTTTTTAATAAAGTACTCGCCTGTCTTGATTATGGTTTTGATATTCTTATAAAGTAGCTTACTAGCTAGATTTTATCTCCAGAAAACTTGTTTCAATATAAGAGTAATATAAATTACCTAAAGTCCATTGATAACTTGACTATTAATAAAATTGTTATGTTTAATCATACTTTTTTTTTTAATATTATAAATGTAAAAGTATGTTTGGTTTAATAAATAAACTTTATTAGTATGATATAACTTACCAGATAAATATTTACCGACAGAATTAAGCTTAATAAATTAAATCTGATTCAAAATTTGGCATGGTACCCCTGATTTTTGTTTTGTCTTTATTCAACACAGTAATGAATGAAAGGATCAACGTAATTTTGGCATAGAGATAGCTTATGAGTCAGAGAGTAACAGGCAGTAATAGGCTACTATTTATCTCGGTAACGCGGGTAATCCAGCGGTACAAAATTTTTCATCCTCGGTAGGTATTCAATTCATGACTTGTAATATGAAAATGTATACAACCCCCCCATTCGGTCCACTATAAATGACTACTTTATTTAAAAAAATACTCGGCCTACATTCTACAACACAATTTAGCGAGGACCCTACACTAGCGGAAGCACTTGTGCCCTCGCTCTACGAGACCAATATAGTATCCACGCAGACTCGATCACTATCAACACAGTCTTAATTAAAGAGAGCACTTTACTCTGGACGTGTTACCCTGTAACAAAGACAGGAGAATGCCAGGGGAAAATGTTAAACGTACAAAGGAAATACAAAATACAATAGGTCTACAAGTGTTATCAGATTATTTAATGTTTTGTATACTATAAGAGAGTATACAAAAACATTAAATTAGAGTTCCATCATAATCTTTTTTTTATACGTAACTTGAACATTTTTTTTTTACAGCAGCTACAAAGGGCCTTAGTATTTTATATGAATGTCAACTTGATACCATCACGCGTCCCTTGAAAAAAGGTCTTGACATACATACAGACAGAGAATGACCAAGTGATCCTTTAAGGCTCCTATTTTTTCTAAATTTAATTTCTTCTTTCTTCTTCTATTTTTCCTATTTAAGAAACCTAAAAAGACTTGTTTTTTAGCTTAAATACTTATATAAAAATTTTACTTTCGACGTTACATTTATCATAGGGTTGCCATTTATAATTCAGTAGTAGCGAGCCCGTGAACGTGATAAAGACATTTATTAAACTAATAGAAGGCCACATTAAACCGTACTAATGGCGTTGCGAACAGAGGTGACGGGGAATTGCAGTAAATGACTAAATGGAATAGTCGCACAACGAGGCGCTCCGGAGTCAGTTGAAGATATAAGGCACCCTCTCAGGTAGCTAAGTGAATAAGGTACTATTATAAGAGTGGTAAAATCGTTCACGTATAGTTTTCGCTGATGCAAAACTTCGCGTGGGGTGTATGTTTGTTACCACTCAGCTCGGTAATGGCTGAACAGAAATTTGCGTAGTGCATAGTTATATATGGTGGATAGATATTTCATACCCTGGAATAACATATTGACTCATTTTATCCCAGGAATGCGACTAGACTAGAGTCTTGGGGGACAGTTAGTATACCTAGCTAGATATATGGCATTAACCGGTATTTAATAATGAGTATAAGGCATACAATGGGCCGATATTTTGTTGAGAAAGGAACACATGACTACCAAATCACAGGCCTTATAAAGAGTTCAAATAAAGAAAAGTGGAAGATGTTACAAAGTTCTAAGAAGAAAGTAGGTGAGCGTGAAAATCGGCCTCGAGTCAGCTCGACAATTGAGTCTACAAAAAAGTATGCCGTCTGCTATCTCCCTAAGAAGTGATGAATGGAAGGTACTTACTTACCTATTGTGCCGACCCCGAAATGATTGGGAACAGGGTAGGCAGATATTTTTTGTTTGGTCACACTTTTGTATATTCTGCCTGTTTTATTTAGTTACTATTGAGCCTCTATGACGCAATATTTCAGTTTGTTTTTTTTTTTGTTATTAAAAACTAGTGACCCGGCCCGGTTTTTCTGTACTATAATGTGTATGTATTATACATATAAACCTTCCTCATGAATCACTCTATCTATTGCTGAAAATTGCATTTAAATCCGTAGAGTAGTTTAAAACATCTAAGCGAACAGACAGCGGAAGCGACTTCAATTTATACAATGTAAAGATAAACTGTTGACGAATTTTTAAGTAACAGTCTTTAGAAATGTAGCGTTTCATTTGTAAATACTAATTAATATAATATAACAGTGAACATTTCGTGTGTTACACGCTTTCGCGGCGGAAAACGAACCGTTGTACCTATAATTAAAAGCTTTACAATACAATTTCCTAGGTAAGGTAAAGTAGGTAAGTCAGACTATTCTGCTGAGTAATTTTTAAGTGCGTTAAATTCCGCACATGCTGAAATATTTTTAATTTAGCTATACCTACAATCGGACTGATTTCATTTCCTACCTTCGCTGTGATAATGTAAAATAAATAAATATCCTGGGACATTCTTCACACACGGTTATCTGATCCCAAACTAAGCAGAGCTGGAAACCAGATAACTGATATACTACATAATACTACTTTATTTTTTTTTGTAAATACATACTTATATAGATAATTACATCCAGACACAGGACAAACAGACATGTTCATGCACACACATGTTTGTCCTGGATGGGAATCGAACCCATGACCAGCGGCGTGATAGGTGGTGTCTTAACCAACTGCGCCAACTGGCTTGTCAAATGGGTATGAGAGGTGTGGCTATATTCGATATTCGTGACTTAGGTACTACTTACTTGTAGTTATTTATTCTATGCTTGTAGGTACTGTTATTCCTTGTGTTATACTATACGTTATTTACGTAGTGATAGTAATAACAAGTCTAACAAGAAAACCGGTTGCGAGATATGTTTTTTTTTACATAAAAATACAATTTAATGTATCGCAAATAAGTATATCATAATACAAAGATACTTATATACCCACAACCATAAACTTTCCCATTTTTATGTCGTTAGGAGCAGCCAACAACCACCGTTTCTAATCATTGTGGCCTCGGAAAAACAACTCTACCCTAACTAGTGGGTCATAACATGAAAATTATTGGTTTGTTCTTCTTATCGTACAAGTTTATTGGCAATGAATTACCATCGCATTATTAGGGTTCGAACTGAAAGTCTTGCGGAACATATGTGCGTATTCACATAATAATTTTTATCGGTGTTGACGTACTTATAGGTACCTACCTAAAGAAGAAGTATTAATAATGTTTAGCAATACGTAATTTAGCCCGAAAATAAAGTACTGCTGAATATAGTCTGGCCATGGAAAACCACATCACAATTCAGGCCGCAACATTAGTATAGTTCTAATCTTTTTTATGTCGCTGTCGGGCAGTCGTCAAATGATTGAACACAATCTCGTTGATATAGTAAATACGTACCTAACAATTTAATATCACACTACTATATCTATAAGTATGTAAGTATCTGAAGTTAAAACAAAATCGGTACAAACTCGGAGTTGCAGCCTGCAAATTTAACAGAAATCTAGAATAAGGGAAAATTCAGTAAAGCCCATACAATACCTTTCCTTTTGTGATGGCTATTGAACTTTTTTACTTGAATATTTACCATTCAATTAATGATTCAAAGACTTTTACTTCACTGATATTAATGTATAATGAAAACTGTATTGAAAAATATATACTTATCTACTTATAAAATATGGATTAGATGTTTCTATTAAATAAAATTACGTATTTATTGCTGATCTCCTGAATAATAACTGTATTTAAACTACAATACTTAACTAATGTGTGAAGTGAAATTAAATTCAGTTTCATGGGTTACAGCAAACCTTGTCAGAAATGCTGACGTCACAGGTGCAGTCTAATTTATTCACTTAAGTGAGGCTCCAGCTGTGTAAGTTAATTGCTAAATGATGTTGAGGTTCCTTGTCAGCCAATCTACGTATGCCTATGTTTGTAACAAAGCCAAGTAATTATAATTTCATTAATCTGTGGTAAAATATCCACAATCGAGCAAATAGTTTTTGTTGTGATAAATGTTTCAAATTAAATCTCTGTGAAGCTAACCAAGAGGTATGGTTAGTCCAAGAGGCTCAATAATATGAGCCCACGAGTGGCGGACTTGGGGGGTCTGCCGCCTGACACAGACGGGCTCAGGTGGATAGCGTGTGTTCCCCAAGAGCTCCAGTCCCCACTGTCAACAGTGTCAACTAATAGGCCTTCCACCACAGTCGCTGGGCACGTGGATGAATGCTTCGGTGCGGGGGGGGGGCAGCGACAGATAGGAACATAGTGGGGTTTTAGTCAGTAAGAGATAACCCATCCGCTCCCCCCGGAGGATAGGGTATCCATCAGAATTTCCCTTTATAAAAACAAAGGAATCTTCAAGTGTAGCGCTTTATAGTAATGACGTAGCAGCTGCAGCATGTGACTATTCATTAAGTTTAATTTATGTACGGCCTTTTTTTAATATTTAAGTTTAATATAGTGATTTGAGACTAGAGAATAAATTTGAATTCACAGAATTGCTTGGGAATATAGGAATAATAAAAAATAAAGACGCATATTCTGTTATGAAATTGACATTGCGGTATTATAATGAAGAGTTCCCGGCATTGTAAACATTTCTCCAATTCTCCGTTTGGCGGTGCCCGATGAATATGAAAATTGGAAAAAATTCTTTAACTAAGACCATTGAATGTTCTTTATTGCGTGGTAAGTTTTATATTGCTTTGTTTGTCAAAATAATTGCCGTTTATTCAAACACCAATTAGTTTAGCGTAGCTTATTTTTATTACCCCGCGTTCCCGGGAAAAAAAGGTGCCTTTAATTTTATGAGTTTGTTTTTTTTAATATACCTAGTTAGTTTTTATAACGCTAACTGCGAGTTTAAGTCCCGTCAAAATCATTGATTAAACCTGACAGACAGAGAAAATTTTAATACGCATAGTATTTTTTTTACGTAAAGACTGGGCTAATCTCCGAAATGACTGAACAAATTTTGATGGATCATTCATTGGGACCTGTCCAGATAGATAATAAGATAATGTATCTGCTCTTAGCTACTTTTTATTTCAGGAATGGAGACGGAAACCGCGGGGAACTATACAAATAAACTAGTAGGTATAACAAATACCAACAATAGATGACTTTATTTGGTAATTTCCAGCTGTCAAATGCAGTTTTGTGAATTGCATTCTACAGCAGTGGTTGGGATTCGGCACTCGGCACTCAGCTCGTCCGGCCTGTCAGATTTATGACGTCTGAAGTAAATACATGAAGTATTTCAACATACATTGGGACTGTATTTATTAAATTTTGAAGTAACATAGGTAGGCTGCTTATATATTTATTTTCTATTAGGATTATCTACAGGGAAAAAAAAACTAATCGCGGATAGGATTTAATATTGAAACCATATGTTGTGATATTGGTCGATCTAATGTTACTCGTAAAACCAGACAAGTGCGATCTGACTTGCGCACTGAGGAGGGTTCCGTAAAGATGTTACTTTAGATATCATCAATTTTTTATAGGTTTTCTGTAATCTATAATAAATAAAGAATTATTAGTTAGTTTCGGTACTAAGGATCGACGAATTTTCGCCATAACTTCAAAACGATTTATCGTAAAATTATAAAAAAAGTATGTGAGATTTTTACAACGAGCCCTTTCATTTTATAATGTCACACGATATGCATTTTTTTTATTTTCTAAATTGTCCCCAAAATGTGGCACCCATGTTTAAATAACCCTTGTTTTCTTTACACGTCTGTGTTTGGGTAATCGACTTACATTTGTATCAAAATTCACCTCAATCGGTTCAGTTGTTTCGGAGCAAATTTGCCGTGCGTGACAGACGGTCTGACAGACGTTTTTCCTATTGATGCACGGAACCTTAAAAATAGAGAAATTCTCAAATCAGTCTAGTAGTCAAAAGACAGTGCTTGTTATTAAAATCACTTACAACAGAAACAACTTATCAAAGCTTAAAGAAACTTGTTACGTTGTTAAAGATGATTACTTACAACAAAAGTTTGATAACGGGAAATCCATTGATCTAAGTTTCTATTCTATTACTTGTCAGATTAGCAGGGATATTATTATCAAGATTAATATCCGTTAGACACCAAATACGCTATTTCAACAATGCCTATCGTTTCTTAGTTTAATTAAAACTGTTCTTGTAAACTAAATTATGGAACTGACGGTTATATAGCTAAGTAGAAGCACCTACCCACATGGGATGTCACATCACATAAATAATAATATCACCTAATAAAAATCTTAAGACCCTGTCATATCGTAAAATTACCGCGCAAATGAAATCAAGCTAGCGTAACTCGTAAAAACGTAAAAAAAACCCTTGTATTTACTATTAATTCATTAATAATTCTAGTCAGTTTAATTTTAAAAGTGAATCGAGCGGTATGTTTAAAGTTTTTGTATATATCTAAGTCTATACAATTGTGTTCTGAGTTCCGTCAAGAGCTGCAGAAAAGTCTTCAGAATGTCATACATTTAAAATACGTATCCGCACAGCAGATATCACCATTTAAAAAAAACTCGTTTTAATTGACTTCATGAGGTGACATCACCTTAAGCTAGTTTAATCATAAAAGATTTTCTGTAAATTAAAAATACGCACCCAAAGAGCTCCAAAAGTGCTTTGATTAAATAAAGAAAAGTCTCAAAACAGAGATCTCATTATAGCTTTGCACATTTTTTTTTTTAATTCTATTTGAGAACTTTGAGAAAAGCTTTGAATTACATATTTATACCTTTAAATTTTTTTTTTTGACCTGCTCATTTCGAACCCTTTTATTTATGTCTTTGAAATTAATTTGTTTAACTATTTACATTTTTAAATTATAAGTAATTAATACACCCATTCTCATTATTTATGTACCGTCCACAAATTACGATCCCATGAACTTGATTCGATGAATCTTAAAATTATTTATGTGCAAACTGCGCAAAGTAACTTTCCTAGATAAGTAGAACTTCAAAGTGGGTAAGCACTAAGAAGTTAATTAATTAATAATTAAAACGATGTAGGAACTTTAATCTAATTCTGTAAACATCGGTAAGTAAGTACTATATGGAACACTTGCTACCTATCTATGTCGACTTCAAAACAGTACCTACTAAATTGTCCAGTCAAAATATCACAAACATTTTTATTGATTCAAGTTTTTAAGAAAAAAAATATTTATTTATTACTTACTTACTGAAAATAATCTTAGTGTGTTATGTACCCCGGATGCTATAAGTCTTTAGGCTAAGTTAACCACTTACCATCAGGAGGCCAATTCTCGCGCGGGTAGAGATGAATGTCTATGAATCTCACCAAAATGTCATCATTCGACATCGAAATCTCTACTGCTCCGGACCATTCGTTGCATCTCGAATAAAAGAGATTCGACATTTCTCTAGTGTGACATCCCGAGAATACGAAAAATTTATTTTATTAGAGATTCGCCATTTTGTTTCAACATATCTCGAATTAGAGATGATCTCTACCCGCGCGAGAATTGGCCTCCAGGGCCGTATTTGCCGACATTGGTGTATAAAAAAATGTCTAAAGTCATCTCTCTAACCGAGGCTAACCTTAGGTACACGTTTTTCTTGACCATGTCATGTGACTCCATGTTGCTTACAATACAAACATAGCCATCAAAACCAAGACATCAATGAGAAAAACAAAATATATGACTGAATGAATAGTTTTGAAATATAATATTTTTAATTCTGTCACCGTTATCGTGAGCCAGAGTAAAAAAAACAACGTGTTATTTTTAGAGACAAAATGATGAAATTAATCTCACGATTAAGAATAAATCACAGGAATATTTATTTTTATAGGTAAGAAGCTACTTTACCTACTATTTCCATGTGATTTAGAATGAGTTGCTGGAGGCGAAATAATATTTCCAGTCAATTTTTTTAGGGTATGGGCAACAACAAGTTGTTTAGGGTTCCTTGGCAAAATGTCAATTCATCCGAGCTTGGAGACTACTTGGTTGTGTAAAAAACTTGTGTTTAGAAATATTAACCGTACCGTAAACCTATAATGTAATTAGAAGGTTCTTAGTTCCTAGTTCTTATTGTAATACCAGTAATATCTACGTGGCTATGTAACTTTACGTCCCTCTAACTTTTCAACCGTTTATTTAGAGTTTTTTAACATAATTGATAAGTTTTAATTGTTTAAGTTGAATGGGCCACATTTTGATTTTTTTACGGATATTTTTTCGTTTTAATTTATTACTTATACATAGATTTTAACTTACGTAAGTACAATTTTATATAAATGTTTTTGTATTAAAAAATAATGGTCAAAACGTCTTCACGAGTCTCTCCCCTACAATCTTGATTAAATATTGTCTGTGGTACGCTTACGGTATTAGGGAAATCCAGCCGACTAATTACCAAAATGCAAAGCAAATTCTATCGCGTATAATAAACGATTTTTTAATTTTGCCTTTGAGTAACTTACACATTTCTACCGACATTTGCAACTTTTAATTAGTTTCTGCGCCTAAATGGCGGATTAGTATCTTACCACGGTAATGTTTCAAGCTACCAGATTATTTGCTGAATATGTAATTGATTGTTCTGAGAATCAATGCAATTGGCGGAGGCTTGAATAATTTATATGAACCCAATTGTTAATTATGTAGGCTACCTTCAATTCCAATTTACCTTTTTCGGGGGTAGTGAAGCCTATTTTGACCGTTTGTAAGTTCTATACAAAGTTTTCGATCTTGTAAGGATTGCGGGAAACCACTGGATGCGGGTAGCGCAAGACCGGCCATCGTGGAGATCCTTGGGGGAGGCCTTTGTCCACCAGTGGACATCTTTCGGCTAATATGATGATGATACAAAATTTACAGGTAAATAAGTTATGATGTGTCTAATTACAGAATACAAAATAAACTGATAGATGTCCGGAAAGGAAAAATAAAATAATTTTCATCATAAATACTTATGTTGTGCAATTGTGCATGGTCCTACTTGTCCCGTTTTTCTGATTCCCAATGCACTTTTCAACGCCAATACTAAAGTGTATTTGAAGGAAAAGTGTGCTTGCAAAAATGAGGCATTGAAAATATTCTATACGAAATTCCCTCAGCAACAGTAGCTATGGCGAGTGATCACGTAGAATTGAGACGGGCGTTTCTAGACTGTTGAATGGACGTTATGCGGGGCACAAGTTTTGTGTCGGCCGCATCCCTGTTGTGACATTTATCGGATTTCCCTTTGTGACCGCGCACATCTCTATTAGGGCCGGTGCACAATTATTGTATCAAAGCATTTCATACGTTGTATGTATACTCGGCCGGTGGATTTCACGCTTTCGTCAGTTTCAATTTCCACGTGAGTAATGCAATGATGCGGTGGCAAAATCTGCTAGAGCAGTACTTTTAACTGAATTTAGGTACGTGAAATGTACCTAAATCGAGTTTTGTAAAAAAAAAATTAAATAAGATCCCCATACGAACTTGCTGCGTTTCTTGCCGGAGTTTTCTCAGTTGTCAACTGTATGTAGGTACTGAATGAAGAAGGTTTGAGTTTGAGGCCTAAGGTAACATTTTCAATTTTGTGTCTTGTCAAAATGTGACCTCACTTTTGGTTTGATATTTATATTTATGAAACCGATGCACATTGCTTCACAATGCGGTTCTCTTTCCTTCCAGTATTTTTTCCAAGACTTAGTTTCACAGTTGGTGCGTCAAATTGTTAACAAACGAGAGTTTTGGTACCACGCCAGTTTCCGGCGCACATAGATTTATATTTCATACGAGTAGTACACCATTTGCTTTTTCTTGTTTCCTACGAATATTTAGGAGACAAAAAATAGTTTTGTATTTAATTTCCTTCTTTGATTAATTTATCAATAAATGACCTACCTTAGTACTTATAAAATTGGAACCAGAATCGCAAGGATCCAAAGATTTCATAATAATCAATATAAATCTAAACCAATTATTAAAAATATTGTAGAGTTATACCTACTGGTAAATCATTATTTTAGTCATAAATATTTATTGTAAAACACCGATAATTATAATAACAGTATTGCTGTTAACTTGTTACGTAATTATTTAATACCAACATATATGTAGGTAGGTGTTGTGCATTTATTTATCAGTGCAGTAATCATCCGTACATGAAATTGGTTTAATTAGTGAACTTTGTAGCAAAATATTACAAGCAGGTAAAATTATTCTATAAACGAAATGTTTGCAGTAAATAAACTTCTCTCTCTATATATGTAGGTATACGTATAGCCTATGGGTGCCATAGTGAAAAGACTTTAGTCGTTTAATACTAGTCGATAATGTATTTATTTCATAAAATTACATTGATCGATGGGTAAGTAAAAATCTTAATTCTAGTGTTACAACAACAGAATAATTACATTTTAAAAAAAAATCATGAATCCCCGAATCCACTAGAAAAGAGGTGATTAACTTCAAACAGCTGAGCGGATTTTATTAAAACATTTCTAAGTACACTCTCGAATAAGATACATTTCAAACAAAAAAAATATAATAAAATAGGTTCATCTATTCTGGAGGTATGATGCCCCTCTTTTTCGTCAGGAGTTAAAAATGAATTGCCGACACAAAATAAATGCAGACATTTTTGTACATAAATCATAGAAAATAAAAATATTATTATGTTAACTTTAAAATGAATAGCCTCAATAGCTGTACATTAAAAGAAAAAGTATGGCTACGATATTAATAAATAAGTCACCGTTTGAATAACTAGCCAAGCCACACGATTTATAGACTATGTTGTGCTTCGTTGGAAAAATGTCTAGATTTATTGCATTTCATGCTAAAACACTGACTTCACGTACTCTGCCCTGAATAAAACTACAATGGAACTTTTATAAAACCGAATGGTATGAAAATGTAATTTAAGTTTGGTACCATAAGTTTGGGACGAGATGGAACTTATCCCGAATTTCTAACTAGTTTAAACTAATCCTTACATATTGTATATTTGTGACATTGTTTCAGTTTGTTTTGTTACTCAAATTATGGTGGTCATAAATAGATATATTAGATGTTAGATTACATTCCATAAGGTAATGGCTAACTATATAAGCTATAAAAATATAATACATGTAGTGTAAAAAAGATTTTCGATAGGTTGTGAAAATTTTAATTTTATTTTAATGACACATAAAAAACCTTCTGGGATTTATTTTATTATATTTTACTAAACACTCCAAAATACAGCGAAGCTCTTCATCGTTAATGTTTTCACAGTTGTAAGAGAAACTGAAAAAGCTACTCGTTTAAGGAACATAAATCATTCCAGTGGTATTTTTTTTTATTTTCGTGTGAATACAATTCTCCATTACCTACATGGATGAAATACAGTATTTTATTTAACTAAGTAGTTTTAGTTTTTACTTCTTACAAGTAAAAAATAATTAATATGTATTGAATGAGTTTATTTTTGTAGTGAACTTTTTCTGAAAGAGACAAAATCTATACTCTATACTAATAATAAAGCTGAATAGTTTGTTTTTTTTTTTGAACGCGCTAATCTCCGGAGTTACGTGTCCGATTTGAAAAAATCTTTCACTAATAGGAAGTTACATTAACCCCAAAGGTTATAGGCTACTTTTTATCACGGGATCACAAGTGAAACCACGGGGAACAGCTAGTTTAAAAAAGGGGTACTTAATCTATCTATACTACCTAATACTAATACTAAATATTTTTTGCTTGAACGCGCTAATCTCTGGATTCGAAAAATTGACGGCAGCTACATTATCCCCGGGACAGCGAGAGAAACAGTTTATAATATAGGTAATATCATGTAGATATACGCAGTTAATAGTTTTTGATAATGCTTATATGGTCTCCCGCGATACGGCATGCCTATAGTGCGGGGACCGTTGCAAAACATACTGTTACTTGCGCTGAGAATAAAAAAAAATACCTGAAAAATATCTACGTACAAACAAACTTCGTGAGGTGACATAGCACCTTAAGATATAGTTCATATACAATAAGATACGTGACCTAGATTTTTACTTTTACTATTTCTTTTTAGACAGAAATGCTTTGATAAATTATCCTCATATTGACATGGTTCAATAAAGTACGTGTGTGAAAAATTTGTCTACGAAACTAAACAAAATAAAAAAAGATAATCAATCTAGCCTTTTTTTGTATTGATGATATCATGTTCGTGTATTTAATAACCTAGATTCGTCAATACAACCAATAAATTTGGTTTCGCTGACTTCAAAATAGTGTCAGATTATAGTTTCAACATCATTGTTACTATTGAATGCAGTGTTTTTAATTATTGTTAAAAGATAATGAATTTGAGGACTTCCCTGCTGTATCTTCGAGGTCCTTGGAGTATTTATTTTCGTGAGGAATACCTTATAGGATAGGAGCGATAAGGTTGTGGTGGCTTAATGCTACCAACCTCTTTTATAATTTCGAATATGTATATAGCCATACATAAAGGTCATTAATTGAGTATAGCTTCTCTTATGATAGAGTTTGTACCAATACTGTACATCCAAATATAATATTATATATATATATAGGTATACTGCTCCGAGATCCTCGTATCATTTTAACGCTAACATCAGGTGAAAAGCCAACCTACCATCCCGAACCAAATGCTTTAAGGTTATGCCGAACTCGTACCGGATATAACCCTACGGTGATCTTCGCTGTAGAGGGGTGGGTTCTCATGTAGAACGCGTACTCACTCCATACGCGTGGCGTTAGATAGTCCATCCCAAGGGAAGTGATACTTCCCCCCAGCACCCTCGCTGTGCTGGGGGTATCACACGATGGATCTTTCATCTTCCTTGGGATCTAAGTAAGAGTAACTAAGATGTCTTATAATAGATTCAAAGAGTATGTTAAACATAAGTTGATTGACAAGGCCTACTATAAGGTGGCGCATTACATAGAAGACAAGAATATATGGTTGTAGTAGCTTCCCTCTGCACTTGCAGCCCCCTGGCCAAGTGATAATTGTATGAAGTTTATGTATATTTAAAACAACAACTGTAATTACATAAATTCAAAAAAAAAAGATCCACAAAAAAAGAAGCCTTGCTGAGTTTCTTGCCGGAGTCTTCTCAGTTCAAGTGTATTCCGAACCGGTAGTAGAGTCTAAAAATTGTAACTGTTGACATTCATAAGTGCCTTATTAGGGCCTAAACTGAATAAATGAGTTTTTGATTTGATTTTGATTTGATCACTTCTGGAAGCACAGGGCTCCCTGCCCCGATTATACACGACCCCAAAAGGTCCCCGTTTAGCCGACTTTTACTACAGGTAGGAGAACACCGTAGCTGTTATGCGAGTCAACTACCTATCCTCGCATGGCTCATCTGTACATATTTACACATTCCACACATATCTCTGGTGGAAAGAGTCACACAGAATCAGAACTTCGTTATGCATCGTCGCATCGCTCCGCTACCTCGCACATCACTGGTGGATACGTAGACTAATCGAATCACGATAATAACTAGTACCTAACCAAAACTACCTACCGCTGGATAAAATCTAGGTACAAGTAAACACAGCAATTTGGCTTAGAAATTGGACATAAATTATTCCTTACTCAAGATTCAAACATTCTTAGCTCCAAGTTCACCGACTAGAAAACGGTCTGATAATTTATAATCGGGCGTTTACCATGAATTTTCGTATGAAAATGTCATCGTAAACGCCTGATTATTACCGTTTTCTTGTGGGTGAGCATCGACCTTAGACATACCTACCTATTATTTGGCAAACAAGACGTTTATTCTCCGTAAAGCCCAAGTGCGGTATAATCTATTTATAATATTTAATTTTCATTGACAATCTTAATTAGTTCTCTCAAAGGTTTTAACTTGGGAATTTCAATCTACGCACCGAGTGTAATGTAAAGGGATTTATCTGTTTTAAATTTTATAGCCTTGTAAGAAATTGACAAGAAGTACCTACTCATCAACTCTTCAATTTGTAAAATGAATAAAACAGAACGTTTAATGAATTTGAAACAATAAATTAAAAAGTGTTTCAAAGTATATCCCTTGAATAAATAAAGACTGATAGCCGATAAAGCCCTTTTATAGTAATGGATTTCCAGCTATGGGTAGGTATAACTACAAAGTCACATAGTATATTTGGTGCTCTTGATACTTTTACTTGTCTCATTTTTTTTCATTATTTTATTCGAATTGTTAGATGAAGGTGCCTCTATCATTATTTTTTATACGAAAGTTAGTCATGTTTGTTTAGGTACCGGGAAATCTAAATCAAATAACCTTTAACAAAAAGATTAAAACATCCTTCAAACAATAAAATTAAAATGGGACCACCTTAGCTATACCAACCCAACGCAAAAATAATTATTAAAATCGGTTCAAAATTGAGAACCTCCTTTTTTAAGCCAGTTAAAAATTTCATAAATCGCACCTATGTTTGGTTAACAACTTAGGTGTGATTTTTGAAAATTTTCCCAAGTACTGAGTGTTTGTAAGCAAAGCCTCAAGCAACAGTTAACAATATATAAAGTTTTGAAATGTGCTAATTAATCTCTTTTATTTGATACATAACACGCATCATTAAAAAAAAATATTCATCACTTTATAACCTCTAGAGCCAGGGACTTTTTTGCCCAGAGGCTAAGTCTGATCATTCAGCGAGGCAACGCCGCAAGTGTCATGGGTACCTACCATGCCAAACTTTGAAGGAGATTATTTTTGTATTTTGTAATTAGTAGTTATATAGTTTAGTTTAATTTAGTTTTTATTTATGTAAATAAGTGTAAATATGGTAATATAGGTTTAATCATAAATAAATAAACCTCTAGAGGGCATTAAAGTAAAGTCACAAAATCTTGCGGACAAATTTTATTATGACGCATATTATGATTAGTAGTTTAAATGTTATTAGGGAACATATTAACATACATACCGGTCGAAATCATAGTTCAGCCTCCTTTTTGCTTCGCCGTAAATGGGTAGAAATAGAAAACGGTGCTAGCCTGCTGAGTAACTTGCCGTTTATAGGCAACAGCGGTCACCTCGAGGTTTTTTTTTATTATGTAGATTGTATTTTGTACGCCTATTTTTTGTACCTAAATATTATCTACATTATTGTAAATATTTACCTAAATAGTTTTGATTTTGTTAAATTCATAAAATAGGTACAATTGTTGCCATTTTATAAAGTGAGTACCTACATTACAACCTCATATTTTAAACAATTTACACACTCTAGCCGCAAAGAAATTTCCTTTCCAGAAATAAAGTTTTCTTATCCATACTTGTGCTATTTGTTTATGATTGTACTTGGTACGTAGGGTTGGCAAATTGAAAAATCCAAGGAAACAGCTGCATTGGAAATGTCTGCGGTTTCTTAGTTATTATTTGTTACGTAGGTAGGTATGTAAGTGTACTACTTGACTTTACCTTTATGTTTTAAATCTGCCAGCTGATGTGTTCCGGCTGTGTTCGTAGTAAACCAATAATTTTATACTCAAGGTGTGTTAATTGTATTTTGTTTGAAATAACTAACAACGTATTTCCGAATTATGTCAGATGCAGACTAGGTAGGTAGATACCTATAACATTTTCGAGGCATTTATTGGTGTGTGAACCGATGAACTGATCTATCACTGAACTATCTACAGATAGATAGTTTATTATAACGTAGGCTTTTTGAAAATACCGAGTAAAACCGCGGGGCAGAAAGCTATATAGTAGGTATATTATATGCATTGCATACCAAACAATCAAGTCAGGGTATATCATACTGACTTGCCATGCAGGATAAATATTCTCGTCACCATAAATAAAAGCTTTATTTTGCTCAGGTATTTTTTTCTTATTTTCACTGTTTATGAATATATTTAAGTGTAAAATTCCTACACAAGCATTTTTATGAAACTTCACACGTTTTATAAGCAAACGACGTATGTAATAATGTTCCTTTCATCTTTTTGGCAACCATAAGGTTCAAGTAAGTACACCTACGTATGAAATATCACGATCCAACATTCCGAGACGAAAACGCACTGTTGGGCTTGCAGGAGCCTGTAATAATATTTAGTCACGTACGTACATATTATAGCACACTGCTATGTGAGTTATATGATGTGGAGAACCTACATATTTCTTTGAGAAAACATCCTACTTTGTATCTACAGGTAGGTAATAAGAAATGTTGTAAAAATAAAGAGATACCTCTACAGGTGAGTGAGTCTCTTACTTATTGGGTACTGTTAGAACCAAAAAAATGTTTTCAGTCACTGAAATTATTATGTTGACGTGAAAACTACTTTAATAGAAGACTTCTATCCTGCTCAGTTTGTTAAAACGTTATTGCTACGGAATTAAAAAGAACGAGGAGCACAGTTTATATATCCGCAGTTCCGTACCTTGCCTTCACAGGCGATCCTCTAGGGTCCTCTGTGCTCCGTTTAAACGCATTTGCTCTGCTGTAAGCCATGGAGTCACCAAAGCTTAAAATATTTCTAGCGGTTACATTTCCTGTCTTTTAAATCCTGAGGAAAAAAAGTAAGCAGTTTTTGTAAGCAAAAAATATAAATGAATGTTTTTTTTAGGGCTACAGTTTTATCTGTTATAGTATCACGGTGGAAATACAAAACATCATTGGAATTTTAGAATAAAAAAGCTTGTAAAATCTGCAAGATCGTAAATAATAAGATGCTTGGTGATTTGGACCGCGAGCCCCAGACACGATGACTCATCCTGGCGGAAGATCTTACCTTTTCAATGGAAGAGTCATCCACTTTGAAATTAAATGAAATATTTTTTATTCAAATGGACACTTATGAATAATATTTTCAGACTCTAATGCACGGTTCGGAAGGTAGCTTGCTCGTACATAAATGGGTTATGCTAACATACTAAATAAGATACATAATTCTCAGTAGTCAAGCGGGAAAATAACTTACAAAAATAAATTGCAATCAATTTAGTAGACTCAAAAGGCACATAAAGAATTGTAAAGGTAAATGGATACAAAACGACATACCTAACAAAATAAAAGGAAAAATTCAATCTAAGGATGATTCGATTAAGGGTACCACTCAACATGCCTTTATTTATGTTAAATTAAGGGAATTGGATGAACAATAAAATTGTATATTATTATTCGTCTTGTTATTTTTTTATGGGCAACCTGTCTTCAAAGGGAAAACTATTGAAATTAAGTTAACAGGGGTAAATCTTTCAAAATAATATTTTACTTAAATGACTACTCTGTAAATCATCTAGCTATGTGTAGGTAAAATATTCGGAAAAGCTGCGATCATTCAAATAAATAGCAGGTGATTTCGTTACGTTTGTAATACTCACACCGTGCCCACTCGTCGCGGGATAAGTGTATCGATAATTCATGTAAAATTTTGTATAAGTATGCCTTTTGTATGTTTTTATACCTTCATTGTCTCTGGTTCTACGTACCTCTGTCCCCTTTAACTTCCATAAATGATTACGTAAGTAAATATGTTTGTTTGGATTGCCTACCATTTATGACACATAAGAAAGGATGATTCGAATTGAAAACCTATAGCAAATTTAAATTTAAAAAAATACCACGAAGTTACAAAAGTAGGTACCTATTAATCTCAAAAATACTTCTCTACAATGAAGCAGGAGCATCGAGCAAGCATAGTATGTAGTCAAACAAAGCGATAGTTTCAAATTAAAGTCGATTTCTGTTCCGGTACAGTACGCGCTGCTGGTTCTCCGGTCACGTTTTAAGAGCGGTGCAATTTCATTTTAAATTTTCTGTAGTCCCCACTCTTGGGTAGAGTTGCCAGATGCCTGGCATTCGAGTGGCAAGTCCGTGTTATTTACGATGTCCCATGATACTAAGTAACGTGAACCTAGTTTAGGATGATATTTGTAATATTGCGGCGCAGTTTGTTGTACCTAAGATTTTTACCTTCTTTTTGAAAAACTGTGTTGTTCTCGTTACATATAATATATAATATGTTCTCTGCACGAATTTTCTCCAACAAGATGGCAATCTTATTTCCGTGGTATCCGTGAGTGGAAGGCAGTTTGCGAGGCATTTAGAAACCCGGGTTTTTATTGCTAGACTTATTTATTTTCCTGCTACCTGATATTTTGTTGTCAGTGCGAATAGCAATTCATAAATTTCGTGTTGTGTCAAAAAACATTTGAGCAGTTTTATTTATTAGCACTTTATTAGTGACAAAAATCTAGCACATCACTAGTATAGTATATTATCTTCTCTGTGTCACTAGTTACGTTTTCTTAATAATGATGTACCTATTATAAAATTATATTTCCTTTTGTTTACTAGTACTTATCCCGTAAAGCGCAGATAGGTAAGTAGGTATAGCTAAATAATTTGTTATAGGCTCACTGAACGACAACAATACATACAAAATTGAAACTCATAACTCACACGTCCAAACTACACGTTAAAACAGCATTCACACGTGTGCGCAAACGAAAATTAAACTATTATGAAATTTTTAGCTGCAAACACCTGGTTCTCGCCTCGTTGGGACGTGAATAAATTGCGTGAATATCACCGTTCGTTATTTGTTACCTGTTTGCATTTGTCAGCACGGACGTGTGTACATATCTCAAATGCAATGCATAAAAATATGTGTCCAACATCATCACTATCACTACATATTATAAAACAAAGCGATTTTGTTTGTCTGTCCCTCCCTATGTAGGTATGCTTAGATCTTTTAAACTACGCAACGGATTTTATGCGTTTTTTATTAGATAGAGTGACTAAAGAGGGAGGTTTGCTTGTATAATACATGCACATTATAGTACAAAAAATCGAGGAAAACCGTGGGAAGCCGGGGCGGGTCGCTAGTACTTAATATTATGGTGATGATAGCATTACCAGTGATGACGTTGAATGCCGAGACGAAAGTCGTGGGTAAGAATTTTACAATGATCTTGAGCTTTGAAAGAAAAAATCGTGAGGATGAACAACCATAGCACGGTGGTATGGTACCTTGTAGTACACGCCTGGCTAAATATCACCCTCAAGTTAAAAAAATCGGTCGCCAAGCATCTTCCTGTGTGTTTTGGCAGCTGTCACAGACATTGGCCACATCAGAAAGACAATTATTTTGGTCTCACACAAACAAACACATTAAAAAAACAGATTGTAGAAACATAATAACACCATCCCGGGACCTGGGAAATATCCTGGGACATTTTTTCACACACGGTTATCTGATCCCAAACTAAGCAGATCTTGTACTATGGAAACCAGATAACAGATATACTACATATACTACTTTTTTTTTGTAAATACATACTTGTATAGATAATTACACCATCGCCTAAATAGTAAAAAAATACGTGAATTATACCTTACCTTATCGATGTGCAGGAACATTTGGTTACCATATTCATCTACTCGAGATAATTTCTTTATTTTGAGTGAACCATGAACATAATATAAACTAACTCAAAATAATATAAGTAACATTATCAATTTCGAAATTACTACATACCTATTTAGAACAAAGTAAATTATAGTTTAACATCAACTAATTACCTACCTATTCTTATAGAGTAAATTAGAAAGTACCTATACCTACACTCATTTTATGAAAGTAGGTAATTAATTTTAATATAATAAAGGAACTTAACTCATACTGAAATCTCTATTCTGTAACGCAAAATGATACCTACGTTGTGGTTGGAACGTGATCTATCATTTTGTTGGTTCTGCTGATGAAGGTCGCAAAGAGGTTGTGTACGTACACCCCTGGAGGATAACTTAAAAGCAACATTCATAATGTCGCCGCATCCTTTTTTAGTAAGGGTTCCATTATTTTAATATATGGTTACTATGGTGTGTTTAGACGAAACAAATAAGTTTTACAAAAAAATATGTGTCCTCATAAATATTTTACAGTACTTAAGTTTTTCATGAAACTATAACTTTTTCGCTAAGGTCACATTTCTTAAAGCACATTTGCAATGCTAATTTTCCTCTATAAAACGAAGGCGCTACCAACAACAATGCTAATTTTGGATAAATAAAATGCACATTGTCGTTTCAACATAATGAAGCTCTTACATAAACGTGAACCCGGCTTTATACGGGGAGGTAAGTGTGAGTCGGCCGCAGCCGATCCCTGGCCGAACGTTTCCGATGCTAATACGAAACTTTTATTACCCATATTAGAATATCGAGTATTCGCCATTGGTGGGTAGATCGCGATTACCATCTCCACTGTTTATTTTCAATCGTCGCATTTTAAAAAGGTTATAGGTAACGTTGTGTTCATAAAAAGGGTATTAATTTCGATTGCATTTATGTTTTCTGCAACTTTAAAATTTTTTTTCTTTAGATTATTTTCAGCTTTCAAAAAGGTAAATGCAGAATTATTAAATACATTTCAGGTTCCATTTAAGCCATTACCGATATCAGTGGGACAATCACGTAACATTTTTGCAAGTTTAAATATTTTTCTAATTAGAACTGGTTAAAAAATATAACGGTTTTCTGATAACTGTTTTAACCTTATTCAAACAGCGCTTGATTCCTCATGTAGAAATTTCTACATTGTAATTTTTTTTACGATTTAAAGATTTAATTGATACATATAGATTAGGTACTAAAACCCTCACGTGATTTTATATAATTATGTAAATGTAGATTAAATCACTTTTTCAAACTAACAAATTATAACTTTTTCTGTAGCAATTCAGATAAAGTCAAGATAGTTCAAAAATATTAAATAAAGTGAAACCAGCCTCTTTTTTCATACCTCCTCGCAGACTGATTACGATGTTGAAGACTTTTTCATTCGTTTTCCACTTTTCCTCGTCAAAAAAAATAAGGAATAGCAGAGTTTATTTCAGCGCATCCAAGAACAGGCTATTTTGTAAGGTTCCGTAGTCAAACTATAGTTATGTCCGTTTATTTATCAGGGTCATTTTACTCGGAAATTGCCTGCAAATATAAAACTGAAATTTTTCATAATTAGGTCGATTAAATTCAATATACAATTAAATTAACTCCTAAGTATATAGAATTCCAATTTTAATTATTAAGGTGGTTTAATTAGTATTTAATTATATTTTTTATTGTAGGTAGGTAAGTAAAATAAAACATTGTGTTAATAAATTTATCATAAATTATTTAAAATAATTACCTGTTTTGTTTATCCGGTGCCCACCCATAAAAATAAACATCTATGTTACAGAGTAGCACCATACCATCTCGTCTGCTCATTGTGAATCTTTATAGTCAAATCTAAATAGCTATCCAAGGAAGTAAACGATGAAGGAACTGGCTCTAAAGAGCCCGATAGCCAAATGACGTATCGATTTTCATAAAATGGCATAATATTCAGCGATATTTCGCATCGCTTGCACTAAAGTACAGCTTCCCAACTAGCGATGGCACTGGCTTTTATTACGCCAATATTTTATGAAAACATTCCAAAGCGTTCAATTCTATTCCATTTGCAGTATCTGTATCACGTAGTAGACAATTTTGTGGAACGGTATTTATTTGCACCGTGATTTATTTGACGCTGGCGCTGAATGAATTGTTTACGTTGCAAATTAAACTATATAGTTATGATACTATTATATACTATGGTCATTTATTGTAAGTATAAATTGTATACTAATCCGGAGAATTATTCAAAATAATTTATAATAAATAAGTTTTATAAATAACTAGCTTTCCGCGCCTCGGTTTCACCTGCGATCCCATATTTTACCCGCTTAAAGGGGTTGAATTTACAAAAATCCTTTCTCAGCGTGTGCCTACGTCATAATAGCTCTATGTATGCCAAATTTCAGCCCGATCCATCCAGTGATTTGGGCTGTGCGTTTATCGATCAGTCAGTGAGTGAGTGAGTGACTCAGTCAGCTTCTTCTTTTAAATATATAGATGGTGGTAAAAGCGGTATCTGGCTGTTAATTTGAAATTATGATATATAGCTTATCTGAGGTTTATCTAGCGATTGATATACCTCGGGCCTAAGGCTTTAGTAATTATGGCCCACATCGAAGGGCTCACGGGACATAAGACAGTATTATGTATTTTTTTCACAAACCAAGAAGAATGAGTAGGTATGCCTAAGAGTCAATTACATCAAGTTATCACTGTGACCTCTAATGTGGCATGAACAATGTTTATATTTATACATAGCCTTTTAGGTTTTATTGCAATGCCCACGAAATTAATTTTATTTAACACTAGGTACTTATAAACGTACCTCACGTCTAATTTATCAAACAGACGGACGGACGAGACGGACGGCTAGACAAAGTCCAGAATTAATTAAAGTCTAACTTTAACAAAAACCTGTGTTGCCTGTCAGGCAAAAAAAGATTTTTACTTAAAATACAAAAGTAATATTTAAATTAAGCTTCTTTTTTAAAGGTCTACTTTTGTAACTAAAAACTTTTTTTATTTTTTTGTTTGGCTAATTAACTTCTGCCGTGAGGTTTCGATGGATCTAATGCTATATACCTATACCACGGTTAAAGGTACCTACTTAGAGGTTTAAAGCAAGTACCAATACTTGCTATTAAACCAAAATAGAGCTTATCCTAAAATTAATAAAGATCCACTTAAGATTAGGCCACTAGTGACTGAGTCCCCAAAATACATTGCATTGCATTACAAGTAAAAGTATACTCAAACACATAAGATGAAACTTCGCAATGCAGTCTTCGATGGAATAAGTTTTGCGGTCACTAATTAAAGTTGTCTTACAAGACAGCAACAAATGATGTGTACGAGTACCTACTCTATAATACCTAAATATTTTGAAATTTTGAAGTCATGATATTTGTTAGTGTTTGTAAGTTCGAATGTTACAAGTAGGTACACTCTGGAACTACTGATTCGAAAAAATATTTCATCAATAATTACATTATATTTTCAGAGTGGTCATAGGCCCGTTAAAATAAACTAATTATTAATTAAACCATGTAAATAATTAATAAATGTAC
Source organism: Tethea ocularis (assembly GCA_963555595.1). NCBI lineage: Eukaryota > Metazoa > Arthropoda > Insecta > Lepidoptera > Drepanidae > Tethea > Tethea ocularis. The sequence continues at coordinate 4,495,344 of OY741971.1, read as the reverse complement.
CTACTTATATAATCAACTAAATTGCGTTTTTTTAGAGGACTTACTAAAATTCAATTAAGCCTCTTATAACTTTTATGCGAGTCTATAGGTACTAGTCCAAAATAATATAGCCCAATGCCAAATAGGGTACTGTTTATGCCAAATAGGATTATGTCTTTAAAAGTTATGCCAACTTATTATGCCAAAGAAAATTAGTATTAAAAAAGTTATGCAAAACAAAGGGATATCGGGAAAAAGTACTTAGTTTATCCTATTATGTTATTCCATTACATCTATATGTTTCATCCAAATCCGTTTAGTCGTTGACGCATGATTTAGTCAGAAATATCCAAACTTTCCAAACGTTTTTCTTTCGTTTCTTCTTTTATAGTAAGCAGTTATATACATACTCTCCTTAGTTTGAGACTGGATTACCGTGTGTGAAAAATATACCAAAACTTGTTTATGTAAAGGTAAACAAGATATAGGTTTATGTGAGCCTGTACATACATGATTAGATCGAGAAAACAGACGCATCGGAGTATTCAGGCGGGAGCGTGCCTAATTAGCCAAGTACAAGATCTATGAACTTGAACAAGAATCTAATTAATCACATCAGTACATAATATACTCTATATATAATGAGACTAAGACATCAAAAGTAAATTATGCTAGGTGACACGTAATTAAAACCTTTTAACAGGCAGTTTTACGTTTTCAGATTAGATATTATAATGGAGATTTTATGAAACACTAAACTAAAAAAATATGATTTAAAGCTTTTGGGCAATTTTCTCAAGAATATGTACTTTTGTATTCAACTGTGTACTTAATTTTTCAGATCCTATGCATTATTTGTGTCTATTATATTTGCATCATAAAAATGTGAAACTAGACTTATTTTAGTAGTGAGAACATGAAAGTTACCAAATTGGTGATAATAATTTACAACCGAAATCCTACTTGGAACATATAAAACCTCTTACATCAGTGGAAAAATTTCAAAAAGTCACAGCACGTTTGAGATACTTTTAAATTTTCCACATGTACGAGAGCTGCTCTAATTTAATTTATCTGCAAAAGTGGAACAAGCTTTGCTCCAAATAATTTCTATACATTTATTTTGTTGACGGTCAGTGTTGTTAATATGTGGAGCATTTAAAAAGAGTATTGTATCAGGTGTGTGCTATCTGAGGCATGGAGTTTATAGCTTTTCTACTCTCCGAGTCTAAAACGACGCCACGTAAGCTAACAATACAGAGCACCAGCGAATTTAAAGTAGTGTGCTCAAAGAATTCTCTAGTGAAAGATAAACACATTATGTTTTCATCTATTTTTTAATGATTTTTTATTTTTAAACACTACATTATTCCAATATCTATATGTGAAATTAAAAGACCATCTAAACTAAAATTAATTAAGCAATTTTATTTCCAAAACTCTTTGGCGAGTAAAATAATCAGATTTGCGGGTGAATCCGCGAGGGGGAAAGCTTGCTAAATACTGGTTGAATGATGAATGACGGATGAATTTTCAGGATACCTAGGTCATAATAACTATTAGGTATGTATGCCAAATTTCAGCTCGATCCGTCCAATTGTTTGAGCTGTGCGTTGATATAGATAGATCAGTCAGTCTGTTACGTTTATATATTTAGAATTTTTAGAATAACCAAATTTTATATCACTCCAACTCTGTCGGGATCTACCTAAAAGCCAAATTAAGTTTTGGCATTTACGAAACCTTTATTTTATCATGCATGTTCATCCATGTAGTAGCCATTTTACTTGGAAACAATTGAGACTAAATGGTTGAATTTTGGCAGGACTTCTCTTAACCGCCATACCTACAGTCGAGTAGTGCGTACTTAGAAGAACTGAGGCAATTCAATTTTTGAAATGTCTAGTATTTCCAGTTGACTAGGTTTTATTTTAAGTTTATCGACTGACTATAATAATTTTATTTTTCATCTTATTTTTGCAGTGACCGATAATAACAGTGTAAACTAAGTAGTTGACAATACCTAGGTACTATAAAACTTGCGGTTTATAACGAGGCACAGGTTTCCCAACAAGCAATAAGCAAAACTGTTACGCACGTTCCCACTTTTTATTTTTGGGCTAATTTGTCATGGATGTGACTGATAATCTTTCAACTGTATACCATACCAAGTTTGAAAATAAATATTTTTAAAATCTTTTCTTGTTACCTTTCGTTTGACGCCATTCGATATATATATAAGGACGGGTACAAATGAATCCATAACTTAATAAAACTGTTAGCCTCAATCTCTGATCGCTAAAAGAGTGGTGAGATCGAAACGGAAAATTAATATCCTCTAACAATTTTTCCTTTCAGTTTGAAAAGATTCGATCGATCTCCATTTGTCTGTGTTTGCCGCAATCTCATAACTTTGTTACACGTTTCACAATCACTTATATGAATTCCAATCCACCACTTAGGTACCAATATGATTCCAATCTCCTAAGTCTTTTTAAGCTTGAGACGGAACTAACGTTCAATATTACTGGTTATACATCAAACAAAATAGTTTTATTGTTGTCATGTCGGTGTAAAAACATTTTTAACAATTTAATTTGCTACACAGTAAAAAAAAGGAGAGAAACATTATATGCCTCCAACACTTTAATGCCTTTAAGTAACACTTAGCACATACAAGCGAAGCGAGTACCTACTGGAGATAAGACAATATTTTAAGAGAATTCGCTTCATTTCTTAAGAGCTAGCTTTTAGTGAGGGTGTATTTACCCTGGTACGTCTTACGTTTCGGCCACATCCGGCGTGTGACACGCCCTTTACATTAGCTCTTTACCACTATATATTGTACAACTTCAACGTTTACCCCTCTACAGTTGAATGGTAGTCTATGATAGCGTTAAATCACTTGCAGTTACCGCATTATGTTAAAGTTCACGACCAATTATTTATGATGCTTGTAAAGTTCATATCTGTATACTAAATATTCCGTGCCAAAGGATTATCTTTTACCAACAAGCGTTCTAATACTGTACAATATTATGGTTTTTTACTATGTATAGGCCTGTGTTTGACCACAACCTCACCGTGCTCAGTGATGATATGGCCGATGGTGGTAAGAACACAAAACCTAGAAGGGAACTGGCTCTCAAATGCAGCTGTCGGAACACACCGGAAGGGTTGTAGCCAACCAGGAGGGTACTACAAAGTCCCTACCACCGTGCTATGGTTTCCTCACGATGTTTTCCTTCACCGGAAGCTCAAATTCATTCCAGGATTCGAACCCGCAACCTTCATCTCGACATTCGACATCACTACCAATGAAATCATTACCTTAAAAGGTATTATAGAATTAAAACAAAGCCACAGTATTAAAACGAAAGTTAAAAGTAAAAATGTTACAAGTCTCAAAACTTCGAACTTAATTCCTATAGACATGATGGATTTATTAAGTCTATTTCAACTAAGACTTTTCTCTTGAGTTGACTTGATATTGACAATGACAGTTAAGTTATTTAAGGACTAACTCGTGAGTCAATAAATAGAAGTATTTGATGTGGAGGTACCGTAAACTTCGGGTTAAAATATTATAACTTTGATCAATCGAAAGAGAATATCAACTTCCCAATAAATCCTTCCATTGCATTTTTTCATTGTACATACTTAAGCATGTTGCCTGTCATGGATTATTGTTTGCCATCTGGTGCTGTTCTCTGTTGTGTGGACGGCGGCGACTCGTTTTTTTTTATCCAATAAAGTAGTAGTTTTAAAGATTCCTTCATATGTTAATAGAATGAATTGGGTCAATTCACGCTCAAATTATTATCAAAGACCCGATTTGCATGAATTTTATTACGTCTCATAAATAAATAAGTAGGTAAGTATATTATTAGTTTTTTTATGGCAGTTTGAGTCATATGTAAAATAACGTACCTACCTACCTGTATGTTTTTATTATTTCTGTAGGAAAAAAACAGAACAGTAAAATTTATAATATCAGTTTATGTTATTTTCAATAAAGAAAAGAGTAATAAGTGAATAAGTAAAGTAAAGGCAAACATCAATTTTTTTAAGCTCAAGAAAATATGAGCCACAAGTCAGTATGAAGTCAGCAGAAATAACTTATGATAGTGGGGGTAAATAATAACATGTGTTAGAGTATTCCATTATAGATTCTGCAGTATCAGTTCTCTAATTAATCGTGCTCGCGTGGAGATTCGTCGGGAAAATCTTAATTGAACAAGAAGAATGAGGTTACCACCGACTTTTGCAGCACGGAAAATTTATAGCGCACCAGAAAAAAATGAAAAGTCATTGTAGGTATGTGAGAAATACAGTCAGTGTATTTCAGAAGAGAATCAAAATATAAGTCGTCTCAAGAATAGGTTTATTAAGTTTAATATGTATGCCATTTCAATTTCAACCTTAGGTCCATTATTTTAGAAGGTCAATCATAGCGCAAGTCATTTTTCAATCGAGATTAAATTATTGATTTTGGGACCTGGCTCTACCGCACAAGGTTTGTTGTTGCAATTGAAAGTTATTCTCAAATTATTTATTAAAATTATAATACCACTTGTTCCCGCCATGTGGTTTTCCCGGGATAAAAAGTATCCTATATGTTATTCCAGGATATGTTTTATCAAGGTTTTATCTATCTGCCTAGTTTCATATAAATCCGTTCAGTCGTTGATGCGTCATTGAGTTCATCCAAATATCATAACTTTCACATTTATCATATTAGTAGGAAATAGGATAAGCAAATAACCATACAATAAACTTTAAATTAGTTCTGCAACCTACATACACAGCACAAAAAACAATAAATGATTTTAACCTGATTTGCGCTTAAACACTGTATACTTTCGTAGAATGCAAGCACCGCTATACAAAGCTCCAGTTTTGAGGTTACAATAGACAATAAATTCTACGACAATTGTTGTAAAACAACAAACAACTTTGTGGAGTGCAATCGCTATACGATATCCGCCGTTTGTCAGATTGTTATACGTTTACAGCGAAGAGAGATCGTTGGTCGGCATTTGGTAGGCACCTACCTATATGTCTACATAATATCTTGATTTATGTATTCGTAACGCTGCAATACAATACATTATTGATTTATAGAGACGTGAGCTTATATATAGCGTGAAATATAATTGATACAAATTTTGAGTCAAATATTTCCTTATTCTATGTAGCTACCAAAACAGGCACTATAAAGTAAATGTTATGTAATTAATTTAAGCTTGTTTTGAAAACAGTAATTTCTGAGATTGTTGCCGACTCGCTCTATTTAAATTTAACAGTTTCAGAGTAAGTAAATAATAAATTATTTGAATAGTTTATTTTAAATCTCTTGTTTACTGTGTGGTTTAATGTTTAATAATAGATGGCATTATTGAGCAAGAGTTATGTTTTGAACATAATTCATTTAATCAGTTCAGCAAAGATTAAAAGAATTTAATTGTTCTTAAGTATAAAATTAACTTGCTTAAGCTGTGCAAATTTATTACAAGCAATCTTGAAATTTCAAACTTTGAAGGAAAATTGGGACCGCCTCTAGCGGTTCAAGCATCATTAATTATGGTACGGAATGGAAACAGACTAAGAAACACACTGAAATCAAATAGCATTGAATGAGCTCCACTGTTATTTGAAAATTGGGAGCCTCTTTGATAGGTCGATTTTGGTGCAGCCTCCGACCGGCCCTGTCGAGACCGACCGAAGAGTACCTAAGTACAAGCATGCAGTTCAGATTAGAGAAACGACGCCGTTCGATATTTACAAACGATATCCTTTTGTGGTTAGGTATGCATACGTGCACAATGATACTTCATACATTTTCAGTTACAAAATTTTATTTTTGATTGTTCGAACATTCAGGGGCGCAAAGCTATAGTACAAAAATAAAGAGCAAAGTAGGTACTGATCGAGTCATCCACTGACTGACACATTGTAGATATAGTGAGAGTCTCAGAGAGTACAATAAGAGTGGAATGGCATTTCAAAGTTTGTGTAGAAAATAATACTTTTATTGACAATTTTACTTGAATCTTGCTATTGAGCTCTTCGATACGATTAATATTATTCAAGCATTTTCTAAATTCAACACTTAAGAGAAGAAAAGCAAGAGCAAAGTTAGTACCTATGAGCAATAATATTTTTTCCTTAGATTCGTTACCATTTTTATAAATCCAATCTCTAAAGCATCATAGCATAGAAATAGCAAATAGAACATCGTTTTTATCGCAAAAATGAAAACACATTCGTGCGGCAAATGAAAATTCGTATCAATTTTGTAGCCACTTTGACCTACACCTGGTACAGGCCGAAATTTAGTAGAAAAAGGTATTACGTTTAATTCCATTTCAGTCCAGCATTAAGCTAGTGTAGCCGTTCATACGGTCTGTCGCCGCGACGTCATTTTGCACAATTTAGCCCATATTTTATGGCTATTTCAAGCTAATGTGCATCTGGAATATGGAACTGATTCTTTACACTTAAATAGATCACTTCTAAAAAAGTCAATTCATACATTTTCAGAAGTTTTTTTTTGGTAGAGTTGGAAGACCATTATGTGAGATTGTAGGTGACATAGAAAAGCTATTTTTTTTTACAAACGCTAAACCAATTAGCTTGTTATAATAACAAGTTATTTATAATATTCTATGTGAAAGCTCTTTGCAACATGTAATTGAGTTGTACGCAGCGGCAATGTAGAACAACATACTATACAAACTAATTAATTACTTCTAGTCATCGCTTCATTAATACTACTATTTTCTCTACTTTCTCATTAATAACGACCCAAATAAGTATTATTAATATAAACAAAAATACAAAATGAATTACTTTTATGAGTTTACAAAGTTGGCCAACCCAGAAGAAAGATATACTAACAAACATAATATTAGTAAAAAAAAACTACTCCTTGTAGATGTACTATATTTGAGACAAATACATTTAGAGTAAAATAATAATAACATTTACCAAAATTCTGATTCTTAAGTCTACATCTGTGCCGCATATTGCTGAATATAAATCGGAAAATGACAATAAGTACCTATAAGTTCAGCAAAATTCTAAATTGCCCTTAATTTTGAATACGTGACGCTAAAGTGGTCTATCTTTTTTGTTTCTAACTTTTAACTATTGAAACCTAAAATACTCTTCATCGCTATTTGAACTATGCAACTTGCAAGTAAATTGAATTTATTTAGCAAAGTGAAATTTTACTCTAGTGCCAGTAACTCTTGGAGCTATATAAATATACGTGACTTACTCAAGTTGTTGAATAAGTGAGCACTTTGAAAATTCAGCTTCTCACGCTTGACATTACAAAATCTTTGTAAGTAAATTGCTACCCAAGATACGAGTAAAACAGTATGTCGGGAATACAAATTTACGCATTCATATTGTGTCAGTGCACATACTTATTTCGTTAGTGGAGACAATTATAAAAAAAAAAATCTTGGATATGTGCAATGTTTGTAGAATAAAAAACACAAATTGATAATGTAGAAAATTAAACACCCACCCTTATATGAATAATTACCGAGTAGGTAACCTGAATGTTTCAACCAGATTACTATAATAAACCGTAAAACAAATAACTATGAAACTTTCGACTAGAAACAATAGAGCTTGTCAAAATTCAATTTATTTTCAACTAAACAAAAGCTGTTAAGTACTGCTACATTTAAATTGGCATTTTTGAAATATTTTATCAGGTTGGTGTTCTATTTCGCCCGCCACATAGAAACCCGTAGTAAAGCGTTAAACAATAGACCACTTCGTATTGAAACGCCAATAAAATTGCCGTGTTTTGACGAATATTTTTTTTATATATATTCTCGAAGGTATTCTAGATGTCATTCACGGCTAGCTGTTACCCACGTTTTGTCCCGCGTTGTAATGCAATGTAGCTTGCTATTTAAACAATTTTTTTAATCGGACCAGTAGCTGCGAATATTAGCTTTTAAATCCAAACAAGCTTTACCACTTTAGAAAATTTTACGTTGAAGTTCATAAAACACTCCTAGCTAGTTTATGTACCTGAAGATTTGCGCAAAATTTTACGTTCCTATTCCCAATTAGTTTGGGGTTGTGCGCTGATATGTCAGACATTAAGTAAATTATTTTCTCTTTTTATGAATATACATTAAATAGATAACTTAAAATAGATATAGCCCTGCCTCCTAACGTTCCGTATATACTCTCTTTCGTATAGTCCACTCCATCCCAAGGTCGCCTGGTAAGCATTTTTGTTTTGTCTATTTTAATACATTGTATTTTCATATACCTACCTACTATTATCATTTATCTTTTTCTTTCTTTTTTACCAATCAAAACGTTTTCTTAGGCATTGTACAGTATTTAAAAATACAATCCTTCTCGGTTTGGTTCGAAATTGAAGTATCCGTAGAAACCTTTTTTTTTTTTAACAAAACCTAAAAGTTTGGTGTCCCTAAATTACTTAGCTAATTGTGATTTTAAAAGAAAAATATATATGAATTTTGTACAATGCTTGGGCATTCGAACTGTGTAGCACCTTTTAAATGCATTTTTCTATGATGTAAAAGTGAGTAAGTATATTATAGCAAAGCTCCTATTTATGAAATATCTAGGATACACTAGACCTTTGGATGTCTTAAGAATGCAGGTAAACCCGTGAAAGGACGCCAGTAAGTAGGTTAATATACAAATTTTACCTTAAAATAAAATTTTTATTATGTTTCCTTAGACGTCCGAAGTCCATTATGAGAGAGTACTTCGTTTTCGTTTCGTACTGTCGCTAGATGTCGCTAATTTCCATCACGCAACCACGCCTGCAACGCCCCTTAGCGGCAAATCTGCAAACTAGGCTCACAACCAAAGACAAGCCGCCATGTTTTACCGTCATTGTTCGGTTCATAATGGTGTTGTAAGGAATACCTACATGGTAATGGAATGCGGAGTAGGTACACCAGGAAGACATCACCTGGACTTCGGACGTCTAAGGAAACATAATAAAAATTTTATTTTAAGGTAAAATTTGTATATTATGTGTTCCGTTCGACGTCCGAAGTCCATTATGAGAGATATGTTTGTTATCTTCTGGTGGCTTGTTTAAATAAAACATTTTGCAACAATGTGATGTTAAGGTAATTAGAAATGTTTATAAATGTTTCTTAACAAAAATAGTAGGTATAATTTGAAATATAATATGCGAATTTTTTTCAAAGAATTTTCTTATTGATTTTTATAAACACTACAAATAAAAATAAAATCAGTATGTGAATTCACAGAATGAAATAAAAATTATACAAAAGCAATGAGAAAATAAATCACTTTTGCTTTAATTTTAAACTGAAAAATATTTGGAAAGGGATTTCTCAGATCCTAGATCATTGTTACCATTATTAACTATCTCCTTAAAGTAAAATTTCTTAAATGTATTCTCATGACGCCAGTTTGCTTTAGTCAGAATATCATTGATTGAATAATTTTCAATCCAGTTTAAGGAAGATACTGCGGACCTAAAACTACCTGGTGAAGCCTCGATGCCAGCTTCTGAGAGCAACCGCTTTATCCAACCCCCAATAATAGTTGGGGTAGCTGGTCTAACTGGTTCTCTTGTGGTAATGAATAAGTTAGTTATAGAACCTCTGGGTTCTTTAGATAAATTATTTAAGGTTCTGAGCCAAAATAATGGATTTATTTCTCTATCCGGGGAACTTAATAGAGTCCAACTCGATTGTTGGAATGACACAGAGTCTGTTTTTGAACCAAAAACTGGATGCAAAGTTATAGAGTCGTTATTATCTATAAAATACCTAGAGTCACAATGTAGAAGTGTAAGGTCATGAACCCTTCGGCCTGATGAAAGCAAAAGAATTGTAGCAGTACGCCTTGAAACATCATACAGACTATTTAAATTTGGATTGGATTTTTTTAAGTATCTTATGAGTATTCTTGCATCCCATATGGGAACTTTAGGGGGTAATGGTCTGGCAATCGATACTGCCTTAAGGATGTGCTTGACCAAATGATTTGACGAGATCTTAATATCTGAAATAGTTTCACAAATAGAGGCTATAGCTGACTTATGTACCAGAATAGTACGGTAAGCTAATCTATCCGTCAAATATAATTTTGCTAAATATCTAGCTACATCCGCTAGCAAAGGGCGACGAAAGTTTATATTATTTAGCTGGCACCACTGTGACCATTTTCTCCAGATGGGATAATAAGTTTTAAGAGTAGATGCTCTCCAACAAGATGAAAGAAGTTCTTTTTCCTGTGGGGACCAGCTGACCGTCAAAGAATCCCACCCGAAATGAGCCAGGCTTCCAGTTGCAGGCTGCTGATATGAGCTGGGGCTCGTCCCGTCTTTGTGTCCACTAGAATTTTCTCCAGATCTCGTATTTTCATTGGGCGCGCTCGTGCGCGGCTCTTCAGGTCGGGACGCCAGAAAGGTTTCTTCCACTTGGGTGCTATTATGATGAAATTTCCCGAGGCTGTGTTGAGATGTTGCAGCACTCGCGGAAGTAGACCAGGTGGAGGAAATATCCAGGCCAGGTCGTATTGCCAATATTTGCTGAAAGCGTCGTGAAAGCAGGCGTTCGAGTCTGACAAGTCTAGCGTAGCATAGTTTTGAACTACGTGAGCACTCTGTGACGCGAACAAATCTATTTCTGGTGTTCCCCAAAGAACGAATATTTTTGAAGTTGCTTCGTTCAGTAGATGCCACTCCGAGCCTGCGCGATTGCGCGAGAGGTGGTCGGCTTCGGTGTTGTACACTCCCGGAAGGTGGTGAGGGAGGAGTATAATATTGAGGCTGTCTGTCAAAGTCATAAGATGTTTTGTCAAGTCTAGAAGCGGCCGTGATCTTGTTCCACCTTCTTTCTTTATATAAGACACAACCGTTTTGTTGTCGCTCTGTAAGACTACAGTTGAATTCCTGAGTACTGATGCTTCTGACGTTATAGCCTCTATCACTGCATGCATTTCCTTTAAGTTGCAATGCAATTTCTTCTGATGTCTGCTCCACGTGCCCGCTATTCTGCTGTTGTTTACCATGGCACCCCATTGAACATCCGATGCATCTGTGACAACATAATTTGTAGGCATTCTCTTGGTGTGAATCCGGGTACTCTGACTGATATTTTCCAGCCACCATTCTAGTTGGACGCGCACCTCCTTTGGATAGGGCATAGGTTTGCGAGGATGTTTCCTTAAATGGTGGCAGTTTTGCTGCAGGACTCGGCAATGCAACCTTCCCCGGTGGGTGATGAAGGATGCAAAGTTGAGATGCCCTAAGAGGCACTGCGCCTGCTTGAGGGTCCAACTGCCAGCTGCTAGTCGTTTTAACAAGTTCTGACGGACTTTCGCTACTTTGTCTTGGGGTAGGGACTTGATGTTGCGATGCGTGTCCCACCTTATTCCTAGATAATCTATCGATCTTGTAGGCATTATCATCGATTTTTCTATATTTAAACACCAACCTAGGCCTGTCAAGAATTCTATCGCCATCATGGCCTGTTTTCTGAGCGTTTCCTTGACTTGATGTACAATCAAATAATCGTCTAGATATACCACGAGGCGTAGACCTTTTTCGCGTAAAACTTGAGCTGTCCAATTTGTCACTGACGCAAATATTCTGGGCGCTGCTGCTAGCCCAAATGGTAGGCACGTCATTTGAAACAAACGGCCTTCGTAACTGATTCGCAAAAACCGTCGGTGCTCTTGTTTTACTGGCAAATGATAATATGCCTGACTTAAATCTAGCTTTACCATCCAATCGTCGGGTTGTAGGAATTTCGGCATTTTTTGATGATGAAAGAGATGAAAATGTTTCGGCTGCATGTATTGATTTAAGATCTTGAGGTTGAAAATAACACGATTCTTTCCATTGCTCTTGGTTATTAGAAACAGGGGAGAAATGAATGATGGAGTCAGGGGTGCCGGTTCTAATATCTGTGTTTGTAACATGATTTGAATTTCTGACGACATCATATTTGAGGTTGGAGTTTGAAACTGTGTTAGAATATCCAACGTTGGAAAAATTAACGGGGGTTTTTGATTGAAGGGAATTCTGAGACCAGATATTATTTTTAAAATAGTTTTTGGGTGGCTTGTAATGTGCCCAAATGTCTCGATAGTGATTGAGACAGCCGCCCGAAAATCTTTGTGAGTCATTTGTTTGAACGTCTATTTTTATAACCTTTTCCTTTTGCTCCCCCTTTTTTCTTTCTGTCCGAGTAGTCAAAATTTCGCTTTCTTTCTTTCCCTTGTACAGGTTTGTTTGGTTGAGGACGAAAAATCTTATCGCGGGAGGTGGATGCCATAGGCGATTTCGAACGTATTGGTGACTTTGAACGTGCTGGGTTACTTTGTTTTTGTAATTTATCTATACCCCCAATTTTTTGTAAGTATTCTGATAAAGCCAAGGGATTGAACATGTATTCAGCAGAAGGGGGTATTTTTTCTAAATCTTCACGTTGGTACTTTCCTTTCAATGCTTTTAAAAGTTGTTTACGGCGCAACTCTAAAACTTCAGCGCGTTTTCCGCATATTATTTGAAGAATATCATGAGATACGGCCCTATAATCAGATTCACTACCAAATAGTTCTTTTAATTTGTCGTACAGTAAAGTAGGAGAGACCTTACTATCAGGGTTAGCTGACCAATCAATAAGCTTCTGTAAGGCAATATTCACAAATTCATTTTGAGCTAAAAATGCATTTGATAAAGCCGCAAAACTACGCTCCATTTGGAACCATCTAAGTGGAGCAAATGGGTCTTCAAGTTGCCTTAACTCTTCGTTTACTTTTAGCTCGGAAAATGCTGGAATAGCCATATATTTTTTCTGCACATCGGTATAACGAACCGCATTCCATTCTGTTGAATCGAATCTTTGCATGGAAGATATTTTCTCAACGCGATCGGGCTTCGCTTTCGAAATTAAAGGTTCTTTTATAGACACTGCTAGTTCCGAAATGTCACCCACTTTTTGTGGCGGGCACGTAAATGGGTCTCGTAGAACACTCGTTTCGCTTGATAAAACCGCAGACGGTGGTGCAACATTTATATTTGTCGAAAGCGACGGTAGTGGTAAATAATTGGCACTTAAGATTTTATTAACATGACTCACCAACTGTTGAGATAATATCTCAAACCTTTGATCCAGCTCCTGTGACGCTGTGGATGTGCGTGAGTGGCTGCGGCGTCGGCGCTTACTTGGCGGAGGATCCTCATCTGACGAGGAACTTCCACTTTCCCTCGACGACGAACTTTCTGCTTTTTCTGCTTCCGAAGGCGCGGGTATCTCCATATTTTTTACGTAATGGAAATCTTATGATTTACAAATCTTATAGAACTTTCTTCTTTTATCTCGAAAATTCAAAATTATTAAAAACGACTTGCACGGTTGAAAAACGATGCAACAATGACGGTAAAACATGGCGGCTTGTCTTTGGTTGTGAGCCTAGTTTGCAGATTTGCCGCTAAGGGGCGTTGCAGGCGTGGTTGCGTGATGGAAATTAGCGACATCTAGCGACAGTACGAAACGAAAACGAAGTACTCTCTCATAATGGACTTCGGACGTCGAACGGAACACATAATACCTTTACTATAACTAAGCACAATATTAATGAGTATGTAATTCATATAGAGTTCAAACTATCCGAGATCTGGGTGTCATGCAAGATGCAAAGTTTACTATTTATCTATCTATATTTACTGATAATAAAGCTCAAGTTTGTTTTGTTTGAACGCGTTAATATCTGGAGTTACTGGTCGAATCGTATATTTTTTTTCACTACCTAATAGGAAGTTACATTATCTCCGAAGGTATAGGCTACTTTTTATCCCGGGAACGTAAGTGAAGCCGTGGACAACAGCTAGTTAAATACAAGGCTTACAAAATTCTCGGTTTCCTAAAAAGAGTATGTACTTATTACATCATTCATAATTGTAAGTAAATGACTGTGAATGAAATGAATAATATGACCGAGTGTTTTACAATTCGCTAGCAGTATATGGTCACCACAATACGTTATCCATAAAAACCAATGGGAAAGAGTTCAAAGGGAATTTGTTACGTACCTCAACTCATATATATCTTCATATGAAAAGCCTGCGAGTATCATAAACTGTGTGAAAGTGTAGTTATGTTCCATGGAAAAAATCATGGTATCGCAGATTTTTCGCTGACTTCAAAACGGTCAGATTAGAGTTCCTATATAGTTATTGTATGCTTTTTAGGGCCTTTGAAGGCGGTTCTATTTTTTGTTAAAGTTTTATTTAATTTTTCACAATCCATGTACTGTATAACACTAAATTGAAGAATAAATAATGGAACTCTGTAATTGGCCAATTAACAACACAATATGTTATGATAATAATATTTGAAATGCTGTAGATTCCTTTTAAAGAATAAAGAAATAAATAATATTTTCATAATATAAAAATATATCATTGTAAACGTATCAAACTACCCCACTATACCTACTTTGTAAGCTTTATAATCTTTTGTGTAGATACCTATCAATTTTGTTCACTCTCAAGGCAACGTAACTAAATTTCCATTATGAAGTCTACCGAATAATCACAAAACCAGAATATCACATTGGTTTGCGAGTCCTACCACGAGAGAATTTCGATCCAATTTGAACTACGAATTTCATGTTCGAATATGGTTTTCATAGCTACGAGAATGTTATGTGATAGGATTTTACTCTTAATTGGTGTGATCCTATGATATTGCACTGCAGTAAACAATATACAAAGGTGTGATAACTAAATCCAAATGTATATAATACTAGCTGACCCGGCAGACGTTGTCCTGCCCTGAGAACAAAAATAAAACTGGGACCTACAAACCTATCCCTACCTACTCCTATCTACCTCTACCTGCCACTACCTACCCCTACCTACCTTACCTACCTACCCTACCTACCTACCCTACCTACCTACCCTATCTACCTATCCTACCTACCTACCCTACCTACCTACCCTACCTACCTACCCTACCTACCTACCCTACCTACCTACCTACCCTACCTACCTACCCTACCTACCTACCCTACCTACCTACCTACCCTACCTACCCTACCTACCCTACCTACCCTACCTACCCTACCTACCCTACCTACCCTACCTACCCTACCTACCCTACCTACCCTACCTACCCTACCTACCCTACCTACCCTACCTACCCTACCTACCCTACCTACACTACCTACCCTACCTACCCTACCTACCCTACCTACCCTACCTACCCTACCTACCCTACCTACCCTACCTACCCTACCTACCCTACCTACCCTACCTACCCTACCTACCCTACCTACCCTACCTACCCTACCTACCCTACCTACCCTACCTACCCTACCTACCCTACCTACCCTACCTACCCTACCTACCCTACCTACCCTACCTACCCTACCTACCCTACCTACCCTACCTACCCTACCTACCCTACCTACCCTACCTACCCTACCTACCCTACCTACCCTACCTACCCTACCTACCCTACCTACCCTACCTACCTACCCTACCTACCCTACCTACCTACCCTACCTACCTACCCTACCTACCCCTACCTATCTACCTACCTCTACCTGCCACTACCTACCCCTACCTACCTTACCTACCTACCTACCCTACCTACCTACCCTACCTACCCCTACCTATCCTATGTCCTTCTCCTGGCTCTAAACTACCTCCCTGCCAATTTTCAGCTAAATCGGTTCAGCCGTTCTTGAGTTATAAGTGGAGTAACTAACACGACTTTCTTTTATATATATAGATTACATTGACTCCCCCCCCGTACCCCAGTGACGCTTACATGGAGCCTACATCGCATGCTGGCTAGCTGAGCGCGGTGAGCGACAACCACGCGACTTTTTTCTAATACTTGCATTTTTAAACTCGTGATATCTTCCGAATGAAATGTCCGAATTGAATAATTCAAAAAGTTATAAAAAGGTATTAAAGCCGTCTTGAATATAAAGTAATTTATTTTGATGAGGATTAATACCAAGGTACAAATGAAGAGCCTTTTCAAGAGGCGGCATATATAAATTAATATTTTAGAATAAAAAACTGCTTACTGTGACATAACTATAATATTTAGACATATGCTGTCGCGACACTTTTTGTAGATAATGATGAGTTCTGCAAAGTCGTAGTAAATGATTTTGTTCTATCATCAATAGTTTTCGCAGCGCACGCGACGTAAGGAATTTTTCAGGTCATTTTTTTACACCTTATGTTACATTATTGGAGTTTTAGTAAGGATCCCTAATTTTTTTTTAAATATAATATAGCCTATGTTACTCGGGGATAATGTAGCTTTCCAAAGGTGAAAGAATTTTTGAAATCGGTCCAGTAGTTTCGGAGCCTATTCATTACAAACAAACAAACAAACAAACAAACAAATCTTTCCTCTTTATAATATTAGTATAGATTTATAATTATTTACAACAAATATAGGTACAAACTACATATAAAAAAAAAACCTCGAGATTTTCTCTTGCCGATCAACATTCGGGAGTCTCCCGGAATTCCGGGAGAAGTGGCAACCCTATCGGTCTTGTAGGTAAATCTTTGATCGGACATTAACATTAGTGTCGATCATTGGCCGTTCAGGTGCAACAGATCATTATGGGCTACCGACCTGCCATTACTCCGTACCGTAATCGTTGTTGATTATTCCAGATTGATCGATAGACAAAGTACCT
Organism: Tethea ocularis; assembly: GCA_963555595.1. Lineage (NCBI taxonomy): Eukaryota > Metazoa > Arthropoda > Insecta > Lepidoptera > Drepanidae > Tethea > Tethea ocularis. The sequence continues at coordinate 4,478,637 of OY741971.1, read as the reverse complement.
ACAAGTGGCACGTACATTACTGTACAGTGGATGTCCACTGACAGCCATTAACCTTACATTATTATAATATTTATATTACATTATCTTCTCTATGATATTACTGAACTAAGTTATGGTCTAAGGAATGTAACGCGTTTAGCCACATTTAGGCAAATTCAAAACTTTTAAATAAATAGATAGGTACTTACTTACATTAAATACCAAAGAAAACAATAAATATACCCAAATCAGCCATGCTAAAGGTAAATCTGTTCTCTATTTTCTACTAGACTCTATAGTAAAGCAATAATGATTTGTTCGCCCCGGTTTGCTTTATTTTCCTTTGATGTGCCGACATTGGAAGGGCGTACGGTAGTAAGCTAGGGAATGGTGGCGAAGGTATTGGTATGCTTTCCCTGAAACGTTACACTCGCTCGTAGGTACTACTTCATTCGATGTCCGTTAAAGTACGCTTGAGATGATGTCACTTCATGAAGTCTATTAAAAATGGGTATTTTAAAACAGTTTATTCCTTTACATATTATAAAACACTTGCAAAAATATATGCATGAAATTCCTGCAGCCTTTGAAGGAACTCAAAACATATTTGGATATACTTATATATAGGTATATAATATATATTTAAATATACCGTTTCATTCACGTATAAAAGCAGTTTTTCTCTTCATTGTCTATTTTATTTGTAATTCAAAATACCTATATCACACGATTTCAAATTCTAAACCACATAATATTGACGGATTATTTTTAATAAATAGTAGATAAAATAAAATTGAAAATGAGTTCTATTTACGTTCTTACAAGTTGCGTTAGCTTGATTTCACATCCAATGTATGGGGCAGTAATTTAACGACATAACAGCGTCCTGTATACGCCTGCGACGAGTTTTCCTAGCAGCAGTAATTTACGTTAATCGTATAAATGTAAAAACACCTAATTATTACAACTTACATAACTCTTTATTGTAAATACGTAAATAGAAAAACAAAAGAAATGCTAGTTTGATTTCTGCACAAAGAGCGTCCTCACTGTACCTAAGTCTCGGAGTTGTTTGAATGTCACAAAATAATTCGCCAACAAAAAAGCATTGAACAATAGGTATGGACGAATCAATTTCGATCACTTCACAAAAACGTCTACGTCAGTGATTCTAATTTAGTTCGGTACCAATATCCTAAACGGTTCCAAAGTAGGTAACAGAGATAAAGTTTTCGATATTTCGTGTGGCCGAAGCTGCGGGTGAGCCTTACGAAATAAGTTTCATGATAGACTTTCTTTTGTCTTTGGGAAACGGATTCGAAACTTCGTTTTCTTACTTCTAGTAGGTTTTCCTTCTTTAATGGATCAGAAAATAAACTTGATTTGTCTGAAAGTACGCAAGCGAATAATTGAATAGCTAAAAATCAATGTCAGTTTATGTATTATGTAAAAAATATATTTTTGACAAATTTTTGTTAACCTTTAGGTATAGGGTCACAGTCAATTAGCTCCGAAAATACTAGATCGATTGAGTTGAAATTTAGTATACACAAAATCGGTGACCCAAACACGGACTTGTAACGTAAATAAATGAAGATTTATAACAATATTGTTTATAAAATAAGGAGATAATAGAACACATAAACCGTATGTTGCCTTTTCTACTTAGGTTTCCGCCGAATTTATTAGGGCTTCATGGGTCTGAAGTTACACGTCTACGCGTCCATTTAAATCAGAGTGCCACTTCTGAGTGCGTGATCCTTTTGACGAGACCTAATTGAAATTCTAGATATGTCCGGCTTAGGTGTTTCGGGTCTCTCGTTTAAAACTGTTGCGACTCATTTGACCCTAACAACCAACCTCCTTTAAATATAGTTGGTTTACTATTTTTAAATTCAAAACAAAATTTATTGTAGTCGGGCAAAGAAAAGGTTCGTCACCTTAAAGTCGAAATTTATTTGCACATTTATTGAAACGAAACACTCATCTGGTGATACATCAGTTACACCGAGATGAAGTAAAATCTATTCCTGTAATGAACTACATTAGTAGTTCATTATAAATGCAGGTGTTGGCAGTGAAGTTTAATTAATGTAGCGATTACTTGATCTAATCTAGCCGAAATCTAATTGGTTGATGGCTTCATCAACCTTACCGAACACACCGGTTGAGAGCCTTCTATGCTCGCCAATTTGTCCTGTAGTTTCATGAAGCCATCAGAGGCTCCCAATACAAGTCCTTTAAAAATAGAGGATACAAGCTCTGGAAAGACTTGAAACAGCCACGTAACCCAAATAATAGTAAATAATAGCCTCAAAACTTTTCAAAGTTTGTTATTTTTACAAAGGTTCCAATATCATATGTAAATTAGTTTGAGGGTAGCATTTTCAGGCTCATTATTTAATTGTAAGTAGTTTAGTAATTTAATTTAGTAATTATGATTTTCAAACATGGAAGAAATGGACATCACCAAGGATTACGCTACGTTAGCAATTGCACAGGGGCAAAGTCGGTATAAGCAATTTCGTCGTTCACTGATTTTTAATCAATTCTGACACGGGTAGTTTCAAGTTAAAGTTTGACAGGTATAGATTCCATGCACTGGAGAACCAAAACGTGGTTCGTTACATAACTTTGCAATGGCAATGTTAAAGCGGATAGGTCGTTTAGTTTTTAGTATTACGTGACCCAAGCAACTGTTAGTGTTCGTTGGGAATTGATAGGCAGGTAACATATCGTGGAAAGGTAAATAATAATAATAATAATAATATTTATTTATTTCTCTCACAAGATTGTAAATATAAACAATTGAAGGATACTTAAGTACTAAAATCACAAACTTGCTTTGCGAGAGCTGGTGCCTGATATAGGTTTATAAAAACCTGTATTACAGGTCACCAGGGCCCACTCTACGTATTTATTAAATTAGACCTTAGGTAGGTACATATTATGTGTAAGATGTTAATAATCTTTAACTTGAGAACTAAAGAAAAACAAAATAAAAGTAGAAGAAAATAATAAAACAAAAGGTAAAACAATAACAAATTAAATCACAGCAGTCATATGTTGAGTAGTGTAGGGGTGTGTAGTGTGTGTGTCTGTAGGTGCGAAAGTTAGTTAGAGGCTAGTGAGAACAACAAGTACAAAATAATAAAAATATGACATATGAAACAAATAATTATATGTTCTTTATTTAAGTTGGAGGGCTTAGCATTACTTCAGTGTCCTCATAGTTAAGTGATTTTAGGTAATTAGAAACTACCTGCTTACAGTTGGCCTTACGTAATGGATAAATATTACACAAATTATTCAATTTATTATATAAGTAAACGCCTGAGAAACAATAAAAATGACGGGAAAGACTCGTGTGGAACACTTGGGATTGGCATATAGTACCTTTGCGTCGTTTATCTAGGTGTCTGATGTTTCCATGGAACTAGATTTAAGTTGATGTCACACGTACTGTGAATTCAAAATAAGGTTCTGCAAGCACAATAGGTTCGTGCTCTTTTTCCAGATAGGCAATAAGTGTCTTAGATTAAAAAATAGTGTAACCTAGTCAATTTCAGATTTCATGTGTAAATGACTACTCTATTATTTTAGTTTTGAAGTTTTTTGTTGTGAAAAAGTATAAGTATTCCTACTTAACCGTCAAGGGTTGGAAAATCACTAACCTTACTCAAAGAGTAATTCAGTCTGATAAAGTAATAAAGTCACAATTTATCGATGATGTAGGAGCACGGCTCTGAGACTCTTAAAATGACCCTCATAAGCTTAGAACATTGATATTATTACTACTTCAGATAGTATGGCATGCCTATCATGTGTCCAAAATATGTATACTTTAGATACCTCTTCTAGATCGCTTTTATCATTATTCATGTCATCTAACAATTTTAATTAGGTACACCAAGGGTAAAAAAAAAGACTTGAAAGAAAATTACAACAGTTGTGATAAAAAAGTATTTTAATTGGATATTCGTGCAAAAGCGCTGTATAACTTACTTATTCATCAACAAACTACTTAGGTAGAACTAATAAGTCATTACAAAGAACTATATTATTACGTAGAAATTACGAAGGTTAATTCAAATGAACTGGTGGAGCTTTCCCATTTCAGTAATTTATATTGATCGATGTCGCAGAACAATTGCCGCTAGCCGCGTCGGTTTTAATGAAACATAAGAATTTCTGCATACCGAGCAAAATTGCTGCAATTACCTTGCTGCAAGAGAATGTGTTGCTGTTTATACCAGTTTTAAGCATTTAAACCATTTCCCAATTGCTTTCAGCTCGTTACGGTTTTGATGTTCTATTTCCTAAATTGTTGAAAATATGATTAATGTTTCTGAAAGTTTTTTTAGAATCAATATCATGAAAAATAATAAGATTTGAATAGATAATAATTTTGTTTTGGGTCTTATTTTTTAATTAGCTTACGAAAATGATGCGTCTAGAAATTTAATAATATCTCAAAATTGTACGTAATAATTAAACACTACGAAAAATGTTATTAATGTATCTATTCTAATAAGACAAGAAGTTTTATCCCACTTGTTTGATTATGATGTACTGTACAGTCATACAATACGTTTTTTTTTATTCTTTAAGTTCCTATAAGTTTTTTTGTTTATTTCATAATAGGTGAATATGAGGCCCATAAAATGCATTATAAAAGCAAAAGCCTAAGTAGCTACTATGTTTTTTTTATGTGGAATGTTTTTTTTAAATCTGCTCATTATAAATATCATGGGACATTCTTCACACACGGTTATCTGATCCCAAACTAAGCAGAGCTTGTACTATGGAAACCAGATAACTGATATACTACATATACTATTTTTTTTTTGTAAATACATACTTATATAGATAATTATACCCAGAGTCAGGACAAACAGACATGTTCATGCACACAAATGTTTGTCCTGGATGGGAATCGAACCCATGACCAGCGGCGTGATAGGTGGTGTCTTAACCAACTGCGCCAACTGGCTTGTCATTGTTATGATTTTTACTTATTTTTTTAAATTAGTTATTTAGGCAAGTCGGTACAAAAAATTATTTTGATCACATTATTTTATATCTTAGAGCTCTTAGAGTATCTTCAAAGAAAACAATGATAGGTAGATAAAAACATCACAATCTGTAGGCAAAGACGATGTTACCCATCGTAATCGTCACGGGGTCGTAATACCATGGACAATTTATTTTAACTTTATTGCAAATTGGATGCATTTGCACGTCGAAGCGTTTAGAAAGTAGAACGGTGCAAATAATGACAACCATTCACTCGAATATTGAAATGCGTTATAGTTTCTTCGCAAGAATTAAAGGAGATTCAGAGTGGAGATTGTAGAGAAAATTGAGACAATATCGACATATTTGGGGAAATACCTAATATGGCCGGTTTATTTTTTTACGATGTATAGGCCTGTGTTTGACCACAATCTCACCGTGGTCAGTGATGATCTGGCCGATGATGGTAAGCACACAAAGCCTAGAAAGGAACTGGCTTTAAAGTGCTGTCGGAACACACCGAATGGTGCTTGGCGATAGATTTTCAACTTGAGGGTGGTAGCCAGCCAGGCGGGTACTACAAAGTACCCTACCACCGTGCTATGGTTTCCTCACGATGTGTTCCTTCACCGAAAGCTCAAGCTAATTGTAGGATTCAAACCCGGGACCTTCGTCTCCGCATCCGACGTCACTACCACTGAGCTATCATCGCCTTAAATTTTTTTCATTTTTTTTTCATTAAACCATAAGAAGGTATAATAGCGCGTGAAACCGCGGGGTGGAAAGATAGTCTGATAAATAATATATTATAGGGTCATAGTTCAAAGCTTCAAAGTTACGTAAAACTAATCCATTATAAAGAATGTCTCATTATTATTTTCTCATCTTTCAAAATAGGAAAATAAAACTACTGTCGCACGCATTAACTTTATTGTGTAGGAAATTCTCAGATTGCGTGACCCCGTACGACCCTACAAATGTCACTGAACCTTATCAGATTTGCTTCGACTAATCATACCTTCAAGTCGCAACAACGCGATGAAAGTTATGTTTATTACTATAATTTATCGCCTTTATAGTCGTACTAATTAGCATTATTTAGATAATTTGAATGATTAATTTAAATGGCTGAAAAAAAAAATATTTTAGTTTCTACGATAAATTATGACCAATTTATTAACTATCAATTTATTAACTATTTATTATTAATTATTTAATCGTGCATACGAATGTTGACTTTTGGATAAATAAATAAATTAATTAATTAATAATTCAATAGGTCAAATTAAAAAGAGTCGAGACAATTTTTTCAGACAGTGTGAATTATGGTTTTATAGAACAACAGAACTGTTTTACGAATTAAAATTAATCCATTAGGCCGATTACGTATATGTATTTATTATCAAATAAATATAATCTATATGATAAAATATAAAAATGTTACACGAAAAGACAATATTTAGCACTGTTTCTTTTCAACAAACCTTTTCAATCAGTGCCGGGTAGCGACAATAGAATTCGCTAGTCTAAATATAGCACTATATCCAATCTCCACAACATTCAAAACCCGAAACAATCTCGCCGGATCTCGATTCAATTCCGCAAATGACCCCCAACCTTGCCTCCAACTTACCTACGTTCAACACAACTTGTGTCTCTGTTCACGCGAATTGATAGAGCCAAGAACGAACTACTAACTAAAGAGTCACATAAAACGGACGCTCCTGAACTTCTGACATCCCTTCTATCTTCGCCAATTGTCCAAATATTTCATTCTCTAAAGTGTATGGATCTACCGACATTGATACATTTAGCTACCTCGAAAGTTGGCACTTTGTCTAAAATCAACTTGAGGTATTATGGCAAGACGAACGTGGTCCGGAGTTCACATTTATTATAATTAAATGTTTGAAAGTAGGTAATCATCATTAAAAAAATTTGATCTTCAATTCTGTAGATTACTTTCATATTAAATTAATAATTGTGTATAACGAACCTATACTTATATAGGGTGTAAGTGACATTTTATCGAAAACTGATACCATGACATAATACTTGGACCCTCCAGCGTTTAAATTTTGCGTGACTTTTCCTGAATTTGACTAATACCTATGAAATATTTTTTAAGTGGACAAAATTTACGAAATCTCACAAGTAACTGCTAGAAACACTGTATTTCTACCGTGGTTATATGCTCTGCCTGTGAACTTATGATTTTCGAGAAAAAAACATAAAAACCGATCATGTCGTAAAATTATCGCCGTACATATTGGAGGTGAAATCAAGCTAGCGCAACTTGTTAAAAAGGATAAAAAATCTTATTTACAAAGAATGTTTTAACTATTCATTAAAAATGAATCGGTCAATTTATGTAGTCTAGAATATGCAATCTTGTGGTATATTTTTAATTTCAAATGTGAATCAAGTGGTATTTTTGAAGATTTTAATCTAAGTATATCCAAATATGTTTTGAGTTCCGTCAAATGCTGCTGAAAGGTCTTGAGAATGTCATAGTACATATATTTTTTAATTTAAATTATGTATTTATTTATGAGATATGATGGTTTAAAAAACCAATTTTTAATAGAATTCGTGAGGTGACAGCAGATTTTAAACACGAAATTAACTTAACTTAACTTTGAAATAAGTATAGGAATATTAATTTACCTGTTAATTAAAATGTAAAATTCGGTCGAATGAACGTCCACCCATGAGGTTTCTTTTAACATGATAGGGTTCAGATTATAATATTCGGTCGACTCCCGATCTATATATAAACTTATGTGGGTGACCGATATTAAAATTAATTTTACTTTTAAAACATAATCCTTTTGATCTAAAACTCGGTTTGGTTAGGGTTATGTTTATTTAATGTTAATTATGTTTACTTCATTTGTTACAATTCAATGATTTGTAACATTACATTTTGTGTACAATGAATACCATTATGAGGATAATATAATAAATCTCTTTTTTATCTTCATTCGCCAAAAACACCTACTTTTATTTAATAATAGCTCCCGCCCTGCGGATTCACCCGCGTTGCAAGATGTCAGCTACATCTATACCAAATTTTACCAAAAAAATTCAAGCCGTTTGAGCGTAAAGAACAAACATACCACTCTTAAACTTTCGCAATTATAATATTAGTAGCTTATTTATTCTTTGTTAGTAGGAAGTAGGATTTACTTGAAGGGAAATGGCTCTCAAGTGCAGCTGTAGGCGAAAGATTGTGAACTTAATGTGAGGGTTAGGTACTATAAAGTATCAAACCATCGTGGTACGGTTTCCTCAACACGATGGTTACCTTCACAGAAAGCCTTAGTTACGGCATTCAACTATTTTGGGAGAATATGAAATAAATAGAATTATGAAAACAATTACAACCAAATAGCAATTCACAGTTGTAAAATGTTATCTAAAAAAACACTTTTAAGTCATCATGCGGAAAAATCGTAAAATCCGATATTTGCAGTGTATTGAACAAAATCCCTAGCTTGTTTGCGAGTAGATTGTTACTGCGTATTTGTGACGGGTTGAACGCCGCAAATTGAATTGTGGGCGCGGCGAGAGCGGGCGGGCGGCGACGGGCGGCAAGTTAGCGACCGGGCCAGTCATGTATCCAACCCGCGTGCATTCGACAGCCAAAGCCAGCTGCTTTTCATTTGGCACTAATTTGAACATAGCATTATTAAATCAGTAGATAAATTGTCGATTCTGTTAGCAATTTAAACTAATTTAGTTTCACTATATATCTTAAGAAATGGTGAAGACGAATTAGTCGGATAGCTTGATTTAAGGTGAATTTACTAATGGTTTGGTCATAAGGCAGTAACGGAACGAAATATTTTTTAACAATTTTCAATAGATTTAGTAATGTTTATAAGAAAGATATGTTTATCTTTTTTAACCGACTTAAAAAAAGAAGGACGTTTCCAAATCTACTGTGTTTTTTTTTGTATGTTTGTTATGCGATTACTCCGCCATAATGTGAACCGATTTTAAAAATTGTCATTTTATTCGAAAGAGCATCTTTTGGTGTGGTCCCATTGTCAACAAGTCTCAGGATCTGATGATGGAAATGAAAAAAAAAACGGCAAGAAACTAAAACTATAATAATAAATAACTATTAACCAAAAGAGAACCGCCTACAAAGCCTTTGGAGGTATTTATTTTCATTGTCAAATATTTTTTTTCTACATTATTTAACCAAGTATCTACTTACACAAAAATACAGGTTATTTCAAAGAAACTTTAAGCTCCAACGCTTGCTTTCTCTTTATAGAGCTAATCCTAGAGAAAGCTGGAATTTGTTTTTGTTTCCAAGGATTTATTACGCTTTGTAATATACTGCTTCAAAAAACATTGTAAATGTTTGTAAAAATTGTAGTATGTAATACATAGTGTTTAAATTGATTTAAAGTAACAAAAATGTAAATCGTACCTATACATTTACTAAAACAGAATTATATTTAGAAGTAAATAAGATCTACAAAGGAACAGGGTAAATTAACCCTCTGATTTCCATTTACTGTGTCAAGGAATATACCCGCCAGTTGTGATTTTATTACATTGAATGAAATTGAACTTTGTACTGATAATAATACAATATCTGTAATTGAGAAGCTATAGAAAAGAGTGTAGTGAATGTAAAAAGATAACAAATCGTGTGTTTACTTAAATTAACTACATACATGTAGAAACTACTGATTTGTTATTCTTGGAAGTATGTATAAGCATCCAAAGATTTTGTCCTACTTATTTTCTAAGAACAAATTGACCCAAAATCTAAGAATCTAGATAATGAACCCTCATAAATTGTATGAGGTCAAAGATTTACTTACGAAAACTTTTGCTTCTAATAAATTTTGAATTTTTTATAAATGTGTTAGTATTAGGTACATTTAGGTACATACTTAATTTTAATCAAATACATCACTGAACAACGTATGTTATACATTGTTCGCATGACAATATATACTTACCTAAATCATAATGTTTATCATTCTCGCCGCATTGTGTGTATAGTATTTTGTGGTTTTATGACGGCGCTCGTCCGAAACCAACATTAAAAAAATAAAAATATGAACATCAATGTAGCCCAGTCTTTATCAAGCTACAAAACTGTCAGATTAGAGTTCCTTCAATAATATCCTATGTGTTTTATTGTAAACCATTAAATTTTTTTAGAGGTTGGTTTTATTTTTTGACTAGCCTTCCGCCCCGTGGTTTCATCCACATTCCCTCATTTCACCTCCTTAGCAATAGAATTTTCGTAATTCCTTGCATAGGTCCGCTAAGGACCTGTTAGACCAAATATCAGCCCAGATCCAAGCGTTCATAAATCAGTCCATCAGTCACGTTTTATTTTCATATATTTAGATTAAAAGCTATCACTTTTCCAAAGTCAGTACGTAAAATAATACCGATCTAAAATATAAGGTAACAATTCTTTGCTTGAAATGCTGGTTAGGACCGTTCTTACCAACAGCGAATGATGATGCTGAGATGTTATCTATTGAATATAAATATGTAATAGATAACATCTCAGCACTTAGATAACAATAGAAACACGGCCATTGTTCGACAAACATCATAGATTGTATTTGTGCGTATATTAGTTGATTAATTGCGATCGTCCGGCCGCAGTCCACGTCTGATTGCAGTAAACATTTGTCACTAATGGATGAATCGCTTATGGCTCATAATTCGACACTGCCATCGATTATGTTCGTGTTATCTCGTTAGGTATGAACGCTCAATCGGAACTAAGAATAGATTGTTTGTTCTTTGGGGTTTTAATAATTTGGGATAAAAATATGACAATTGATTGTATACATTGATGTATGTCACAGAATGCAATTTTATTATTTATTAGTGACCCGCCCCTGCTTCGCACGGGTGTACAAATCTTTGAATTTCTCGGCTTTTCTGTACTATAACATGCATGTATTATAGATATAAACCTTCCTCTTGAATCACTTTATCTATTGCTGAAAATCCGTTGAGTAGTTTAAAAGATCTAAGCGAACAGACAGCGGTAGCGACTTCATTTTATACTATGTAAAGAAGATTGTTATTATGTGCATTTTACAAATTTCTAATTATTTATTGAATTGACTACTTAAAGCTTAGTTTAGTCTAAAGTTCCACAGATATTAACTTAAATAATATTCAGTTTGAAATTAAAAATAATAAAAATTAGTTGGTAGATAGATACCCAAAACAAACTCTACTGATTTTATCTTCTTTTTTTTCAAGTGCAATGTAAACTAAAATAGTGTTGAGCTAACAGTAAACACATTGTAGTTTTTCCTCTCACTTTCGCCCATTTATTATTCCCCTCATATCCTGTGAATCCGGAAATACTTTCTTTTACAGGAAGAACCCATACCTTTGTATAGGGATTAATTTGTTAGACTTTCTTTGAGATAAACGTTTACCTACCTACCTAACAGTATGTAGGTACTAGAAAACTTTGACGAAAAAAAAGAAGATTGTACGTTCTTTTAGACCCGTTAGCACTAAAATGTTGCTTAGTATTTTTCAAAAATTGCGAATAAAATCGTATTTTTTTTTAAAGTCCGTCGTATAATTTTACGTACGTAAGGGGCTCAAAGCGGAGAATTAAATACACTTACACGTGGTGTAATAGATTTTTAATTATAAATTAAGCTATTGATAATTATCAATCACATAGGTAAGTACTTAATTCTACTAATATTATAAATGCGATAGTTTGTGAGTATGGATGGATGGATGTTTGTTACTCTTTCACGCAAAAACTACTGAACGAATTTGGATGAAATTTGGAACACAGATAGTTTATAACCTAGATACATAGGATACTTTTTATCCCGAGAAAACATAAGATCCGCGGTGAAAGTAAGTAACGCGGGTTAAACCGCGAGGCGGAATCTAGTCAATCATAGTGTAGGTAAACTTGTATTCAATTGTAAATATTCAAATTGTATGTTGTAAATAAATACCTAACGAGTAAAATTATGTTTCTATTTCTTCATTTGATTTAAAACTGCAAAGCCTTTGTAACTCCAATTCATTACCTGAAAAAAAAAAGAAGAAAATAAGTAAAGGCTTATATTAAAGTTACTAGCGAATATAAAAAAATACACATATTTCGCAATGTGTGATGTGGAGCGGATTTTTAGTCAAATTCTTAGATGACGAAAAACAGATTTATATATCAGGTTAGTTAAGAGACGGCATAGGTCTTGAAAAAAAATACTGAGTGGGAGCTACTATCAACGTGAAACCTAGTTGACTAAATCCAAAGTGTAATTGGTAAAGATTAAACTAGAGGGGTCGATTCTCTGGGGGGTGAGCCTGTTATCCCAAGGTTATTTTGCTACTGCTGTTGAATAATTCAGTAGTTTGTATCTTTTAATAGGAATCACTACGTGTTAAATTTTGACAAGGAGAGCAAAAATGTATGTTAATTTATTGAAAAAGAAATATTGTCATCTCAAAATTCTTCGTTTTACGTAAGGTGTGCTTTGGCAGTTATCACACTGGGTCGATTATGAATTTTGTCGCACAGTAGGTACTCACCAAGGAGGTAGTGTGTAGTACACTCCCTGATCACCTTAGTTCTGGTAACTGCTGAGTTGGTATTGCTCACAAATGAAAATGTTCAGAAGAATTGAAGGCGTCACAACAATTTTCATTGGTGATTAAATTGTTTCGTGGTAAATAACGTACTACAGTTTGGAGGTATTATTCGCCTTAGCAGTTCTCAGTCGGTTTGAGGGTAGTTGAAGATAATGTTTTATTATACTTAATATTATTATATATGTTTTATACACTTGAATTATTTTATTACACGTAAATTATTATGAATATAATTGAAATATTTATATTAATTACGGTAAGTCTGATTTGGCATTTATTCGATTATCAATACTATTTATTTATAATGAAAAGTACTAAATAATTTTGATAGCCAATCAATGTTTTCACAGTGAAAAATAAGGCTAGTTTGTCTAAATGATCGAGGAGCGGAAGCAAAAATGTATCGAGAAAAACTCTGAACAAGCTAACGAAGTTGCCTCGTAGAAAGTTATTTAAATACTTTTATAAGATATTCTGATTGCTATTGCTGGCTTAACTTCTTGAATATTCAACTAAGTAATAAGTTTACGTCGAAACTTTTGTAAATACGATAATAAATCAAATTATAAAACAAAGTGAAGATATTACAGTATTATTTTGAAGGCTAATAATTAAAAATATGGTGGTAGATCACCACGGTAGGTTTGAAGTGACTGATCGACGCCGTAACGCGCGGTAATATGACTGATATGTATGTAGATACGGCATTGAAGTACAACTGCAAAACTAAGACGTATCATGTATTCAAGTATCATAATCAGTAGCACTCAAGCCAGAGTATTAAATTTAAGGCTATAACGATCTGTTAGGTCAGTATGACCCTTCCGAGGGCCGTCATCAAACGTCATAGGGCGTTGATGTGTGCCGGTACTCCAGTAGGTAGTCCTCATGAAATAGCAACGGATCAGTAACCCCGCTGGGTTTATGGACATCTTTAGACGTCAACCTCTCACTCAACATTAGCAGAGGTACATAAATGTATATGAATTTGGTTTGTATATTAAACGACCATATTCTGTGATACCTATCTCGTAGTAGAAGTCTATTGTTTATTTATTTTAATTTTTAAATTTCTTAGGTCCATGTTCACCGACTACAAAACGGTCCGGCTATATAAAATATAATCGGGCGTTTACCATGAATTTTTATGGATGTCCGAAGGAAAATGTATCTAATCGTAAACGCCCGAGGTACCTACTCAGTAATATCTAAGAGAGTGTAACTTTAGAAATTGAAGGTATACAAGTTATTTCATATCTTGTATTTCTTAGTAGGCGTGTACCGTAGGAAAAAAGTAATAAAGTAGATTGTTGAACCTTGTCTTTGATTACACCACAAAAACAATTGTGATATTCTTGGAAATTATCCCAAGTATTCGCGGCAACAATATGATAAACGGCTTAATAACTGTTCAGCTTAGATTTAGATCTTTGGCGACGAATTTATTGCGTTCACTTATTTAGAAAACATCGTTTCATTTACATAAAGATGTTATTATAAGAAATTGCGGTTTCTATAAATTTTTTACCCAAGTACGCTACCCTTTTACGCTTACAGATTATGTCAATAAGAGGACAAAACACTATACACATTTTATGGATAACCACAAGGATCCGTAAAAAAAATTTTGAATTCTCCCAAAACATAACCCTTTCGGGATTCTATTAACAAGGATTTTTGCTAATTGCAATATCACGAACAGTTTAACATAATTACTGGGGAGGCAAAGTAATAAAGAATCTACCAAAAATTACTGTAATGTATGGATTTAAATAATTTCAGAAGTATAATTAAATACATAGAATAATCAATTCTAAGGCGCTAATCACGGTGATCACGAAGCGGAAGACGCAGTGTGGGCAGTCCCCCCACAAGGTTGACCGACGATCTTGTTAGGGTCGCGAGAAACCGCTGGATGCGGGTAGCGCAAGACCAGCCGTCGTGGAGATCCTGGGGGAGGCCTTTGTCCAGCAGTGGACGTCTTTCGGCTGATATGATGAGGAACCTACCCTACTTAAAACGTGATCAAAAATGTACATACCTAGATATAAGAAAAATAGATTTTCTATGTCCTCGGATCAGGGCAGAGGGCAGACACTATCGTCTGCCATCACGATCTATTGCGATCTAAGCGCTTGATTTTACTCCAAGTTAGTTTTTTGTTTGGTCAGGTTTGTTTGGACGGAAAGTAGGTATTTACTACTCTACCTAATAATAATAATTATTATTAAAATGACTATCGTTGAAATCTTTTTAGGTACCTACCTACTTAGGTACTTACCTACAAGCTTTAAAAATCCATTGTTTTTTATCAGTTTATTTGAATAACTATTGAAAATACATATACTGACTCGACTCTGATCATTGAAATAAATTACACGGAATAAAATACAATTGCATAAAATATTCTATGCAATACCTAGTTACTGAATACTAAAAATGTTCTTCAACTAAGTAAGAAATTGAATTTGAAATTGACAGATCGTAGCGATACCAAAGTTTGAGCAGAAGTTACGATTGAAATAGAGTCTGTAGGAACATGTCACATCAGCGCGGTACCCCACAACTTTTCAAAACTATTTCATTGTTATGACAGCGTAGAGTAGTGAAATAAATCTTTCTATTCAATATGGAAAAAATGGCTGAAGTTAACTAGAAACTAGACTCAAAGTATCATTAATAACCTTAACGGCTGACTAAAACACAAGCCAGAATTAGTCGTCTGTAATGGAAGTTTTAATACCTAACTCAGAAGGTAAAGTTATTATTAAACTTAAGTAATCTAACGAAGGTTAGAAGTTACTATTCATTGCGAAGATAAGATGAGAAATGATGACTAAGTATCTATTTGAGTAATAGGTGGAGATTAAATATAAGAGGAAGGCTATAATATGTTCTTATCAATTTACAACAAGCAAAAGCTCTTTGTAAGTAAAGTATTAATTTGAATTTTCTTTGCACATATTAATATCTCATTTATTCATCATTTATCTCTTATAAATTACATTATTAAATATAATTAAAAAAAAATACATTTAATAGTAGTTTATGATACTGTTGCATAATAGGGGTTATTAAATACGAGTGTGAGTTTAAGTACCGAGCCGTAGGCGAGGTTCTTAATAGTATCACACGAGTTTTTAATACCTAATTATGTGCAGTATCATACAGTACTTTATCTAAACTCATATAAATAATGTAATTTCAAAAAATTAAATTTCTACCAACTTTGCAAAAAAAAAAATATATTTTGGTGACTATGGTGACAATGATATATGTAGGCAAAAACAATAAAATAAACAGACAATAATCATATACTACCTAATCAAATCCGTGTTGCCAACTCCCAAAAATTCTTAACTCTAAATTTCAAGTCAACAAATTTGTCACATTGTCATCGTCAAATTGAATTGATACTGATTGATTATACTATTGATAGGTCCAAAGTGTACTTTAATAGAAAAAAAAATATTTTATAACATTATCTTGGGAACAGAACTGTACTATAATGAATCATTATACACGGGTGTGCCTAAAGTGGGTCATTAAAGTACTGATTTTGATTTCATAATAAGAACATTACGATATGAGAGTAGATAAAAATATAAAAAACAGTACCCCACCGGCATCGGGAACAAGGTCCTAGCTGCCGATGGTCAAGGCTCCATAGAGGGGAACTTCCTTACAATACGTGCCGTCTCCAGGAGCACTGCCTTCTGGATCTGGCCCTTGACCCAACTGCCTAACGCGAGCCTCTTAAGATGTTTATCGAGGCTCTTGGCCATTAGGCCATGGGCGGAAACGACTATCGGTACAATGGTTGTCGTGTCAATGTTCCACATGTCTACAACCTCGTGTGCCAGATCAAGATATTGGCCATAGTAATTATTATTACATTTGAAGATTTAACATATAAATAAATTAAAATTGAACTGAAATATCTACTGCTGATAAAGGTATAAATTTCGGAACAATGTACCTTTGTAAACGTTTCTAGGGAAATGGGAATGAGTTTTGCAGCCCTTATTACTATTGGTTGCTGGGTTTTCGCTATAAATATAACAAGGTTCTTCTTTACTCCATTTGGTATATTTAGCCATGGGCATGAATATAAGCTTGTTGCCACGTGCAAGCTCTGAAACATAATGACAGAAAATACGGTAAAACTCTAATACTTACGTCTAGGGGTTAGTACCGCTAATAAGCCACTCTAGATCAGTGGTAGATACAAAGTATGATGATGAAGGTGGGTTCACATCAAACACTAGCTTTTGTAGTTGTCAAATATAGCACGGTCGTTGGCCCCTGATATTACTCAAATACTGATATTTACCATTAGATGAACCGTCTGCTTGCAGGAATCGGACAAAAGTGCATCTAACTTTTCCCACAAATATATACTGCAATTAATTTTCCTATTGATTTAATAACAATTAATATTAACACAAATAATTACCTTCACAGCAATAGCGTTTCCAAAATAGCACTCAATGAATAGATTTACAACGAAAACGCATAGATATGCCATCACCCACGTCACGACGCTTTTGTTTTTTAGCGGAGCCTCAATCTAAAATAATTTTGCTGTTATTATAAAAATAATATATAAAACTTAGATCTATAAAATCTGAGAAATTTATGGCTTTGTTAAGTTGTGAAAAGATGCTGCTGGTATGAACATAGTTAAACACTAGTTTAAAGAACATAGGCTCCATGAAAAAAACTATTTCCTTTATATTTAAGTCTTGACATTAATCTTATTTCATTCTTAACCCTCTGCGACTGACGTGCTCTAGTTTTCACAATTCTACTAAGACGTGGTAGTACAGCAGACACCACTTTGACGGCTTATATTTATTTAATTTAGGTCCATAAACATACATAGAACGCTATATAGTTAAATAATAGGATTCGAAATATGTTATTGCTCACTGTCTACTACGTTAATAATAATAGTTTATGATATTGTTGCATAATAGGGGTTATTAAAATACGAGTGTGAGTTTAATACTGATTTTTTGCATACATATTTTATTTTGGTCAAAAATGCCAAAAAAAAGAAATGATACTAAGGTGAAATAAACTTCGATCTGAAACTGTGGAGGCAGTAATGGAAATGACGAATAATCGATACCTACCCGTAAGTCATGAAAACCTATGACAAAATATTATCGATTTTTTTCCTTTAATTAGGTATTAAAAACTCGTGTGATACTATTAAGAACCTCGCCTACGGCTCGGTACATAAACTCACACTCGTATTTAATACGAGTGTGAGTAAAAAGTATTTAATAAGCGAACAGTATCATAAACTACTATTTTTAATTTCATTATACACGAGTGTGCATAAAGTGGGTCTTTAAAGTACTGTTTTTGATTTCATAATTAGAACATTACGATATGAGAGTAGATAAAAATATTTTTTTCATCCCACCTATTCCAAAAGGACGACTTGGTTTGCCTTTAAGTGCACCCAAAGGTAAGTAGTGTTTTATATAAGAAACTTTTAGCGGGCAGTAATGAGTTTTTAATCCTCTTTATTCCTCTTTATAAGTGCGTAAGTGCGCCGCAATTTACTTTGCCGCACACTTTTTGAATTTGGAACATGTTAGTGATCAACGCCAAAGAAATCGAATGCAAATATTGTTTGAATGAAGACTGGCTCGTAGTCGCGCCGCCGCCGCGCCGGCTGATAATTGCGAAAATGTCTCAAATGTAAATATAAGTTTTAGTTGTTTTATTATTAGACACTACTTAATTTCAATTTAGTTGTTACTCTAATAATAATACTACAATAAAATATGAGGCGCCTTTTATTTTCTCATACAGCCTAACACATATTAAACTGAAAAACATCTACATTGTATTTTTTTGACCTAGGTATATGTTTATTAAATTTAACAATAATAATTGTAGCATTTATTGGTTCCATTCAAGCAAAAGAAACTCAGTCTCAGAATCACAGTTTTTTACACCTCCGAGACGTACACACGGTCACAGATCAAGCTACACATTTTTGTTGCAAAATAGTTCCTTGCTCCTTGCATAGCTTGATCTGTGGCCGTGTGTACACTCCCGGCTCCTCCCGTATCACTAACACAAGCTTGAGGGTGCTATACCTGCTATAGGATAGGAAGTAACTGAGTCGTGAAAGCGGGAGTCAACATTTAAAAAATAAAGCCGCAAGACAACTTTTTCATTTTTGCGGTGTCTGTCACACTACCATCTTGCAGAGGGTTAAAATATAATATAGTTTATTATTATTTAGTTTGTACTTTAGAGATGTCTATTATGTATTCTTCATGGTTCATACAACACAGTAGCTTCAGGAAAGTCTAAGATAAAGTGAAATAAAACAAAAGAATAACGTTTTGGTCTGCAAGATATGTTGGTTGGAGAGCGCACTGTAGTAAACCCTACCTCATAAGGTAACAACATGGGACTAGTTTCTGGTGGTGTATAGTAAAAAAATACTCTTAAAAAAACAGGGTTGCGTGGGCGCAACCTGGAGGGTTTTGAGGAATCGGCAGTTAAGCCGTCCCTTTTTTTGGTGCATTTTACCTCATCGAGTAACAACTTGAGACCTAGCCCATTCGATAGAAGTCATCGAAAAACGTATAAAAAAAGTTGGTTGCCTCATCCTATCCTGGCACTTTCTGAAATCGGCCAGATTTTAGGGTGCTGAAAAATGACCGATTTAACCTCATCGAGTAACAACATGCCACTAATGCCATTCGATAGCTTAGATAAGCCCGATGATAAAAATATAAGGTTGCGTGACCTCAGCCTGGAGGATTTCCTAGTCGGCCAGGTTTTATGTCGGATTTACGAAGGCAAAATTTAAGGAAATCGTCTATAAAACAATGAATTTGACATAATTTCAATGGTTTAACTGTATGAGATGGCTATGATACATATTTGAGTTCATACAAAATCGGTCAAGTGTGTGTCGGACCACGCATCCGATAAAATTTCATATTTTACAGATTTTTTAATGCTTTAAAATGAGCGACCCTACCTCTTCGAGTTACAAGATGTGTATAATGCCATCCGATAGCTTAGATAACTCCGATTATAAAAACATAACGTTGTCTGCCCTCACCCTGAAGGATTTCCTAGTCGGCCAGGTTTTATATCGGATTTACTGAGGCAAAATATATGGAATGAATTTCACATTATTTCAATGGTTTAACTTAATGACGATTGTTTTGATACTTATTTAAGTTTATAAAAATGCTGTCAAGTGTGTGTCGGACCACGGATCCCATAAAATTTCATATTTTACAGATTTTTTAATGCTTTAAAATGAGCGACCCTACCTCTTCGAGTTACAAGATGTCAATAATGCCATGCTATAGCTTAGATAACTCCGATTATAAAAACATAACGTTGTCTGCCCTCACCCTGAAGGATTTCCTAGTCGGCCAGGTTTTAAGTCGGATTTACTGAGGCAAAATATATGGAATGAATTTCACATTATTTCAATGGTTTAACTTAATGACGATTGTTTTGATACTTATTTAAGTTTATAAAAATGCTGTCAAGTGTGTGTCGGACCACGGATCCCATAAAATTTCATATTTTACAGATTTTTTAACCCAGGTAGGGTTGCTTATTTTAAAGCATTTTATTCATCTTATTTTAGCGTTGCTTCGAGTAACAAGATGTCAATAATACCATTCGATAGTTTAGTTAGATTACTCCGATAATAAAAATACAAGGTCGCCTACCCTCAGCTTGGAGAATTTCCTATTCAGCCAGGTTTTGACTCGTTTTTACTAAGGCAAAATGTACATTATTTCAATGGTTTAACTTTATGTTAATTGTTTTGATACGTATTTGTTCATGTATCAATATTTTTTACCCAAACCTAATTTACACATTATAGTTTTAATCAAGAATTCCATAGAGGGGAACTTGTTTCAGAAGTCTAATGCAAACCTTATTATAAATCTTTACCTGTTTGTAGTCGTCATTTGGCCATGCTATGCCATATATTACGGTTAATTTATGCATTGATCGCTACATGATTTAAAACATATGTAACACGTAAATATGATTAAACTTACTTTTTAAACAGGGATCCTAATATTTTTTAAGCAATTTAAAAAACGATTGCTAGGGATATCCCTAAAATATTTCTATAATGATCAATCATCTACTAAAACTTTACTAACGTTGAATCTATACTAATAATAAATCTGAAGAGTTTGTTTGTTGGAACGTGCTGGTACTGGTCCGATTCGAAAAAATATTTTATAGGGAGCTACATTATCCCCGAAGGTTCTATTATACCTTTAAGCTGTATTAAAATAAAACTTCTATGTCAACGCAATCAAAAGAAACAGCAATTTAAGCCTCATATTTTGAAACTCGCAACTACTCGCAAGGGAATTAAAACCTGAAGGATACTTTCTGTCGACCTAGAGTCTTGAAATTTGGCAGGAAGCAACGTTTTATAGCACAAAAAGGAAAAAAAAATTAAAACTTTAAATTTTTAGTCACATCACATAATATTTTTTTTTTAAATAATTATAACCTTTTCCTCATGAACGCGTAGAGATATCAAGTTGAAATGCATATCAAATACTTAGGTGTAATTGCCATTAAGCGGTGAAAAAAAAACTAATTTCTAAGTCAACGCAAAACGCAAAGGTACAACCATTTAAACCGCATATTTTGCAACTACTTGCAAAGGAATCAAAATTTAACGGCTACTTACCGTTGACATAGAATTTTGAAATTTGGTAAGAAGCATAACTTGCAGCACAGGTAACAGAAAAATTCAGAAAACCTTAAAATGTTTGGTAGTTACCGCAATGACTGCGACTTATTTCTATGTATGGGGAGGGGACAAAATTGTTCAAACTGCAATAATGACTAACTTAACGTCATCCAATCCGGATGGTTTGGTTGGTGGATGTAGCCCTAAATGCGTTTATTTATATTTCTTATTGTGGGTTTTGTTTATTTTCAGACAGCTTGCTTGTATTGTTCCTACTGGCGAAGTGAGACAAAAGTTTTGCAAACTATTTTCTGTGACATTTATACTTTTATACTAATATTTTTTGATTGTTTGTTTGCATTGAATAGGCTCCGAAACTACAAGACCGATTTGAAAAATTCTTTCACTAATAGGAAGCTACAGTATTCTTGAAGGTTATAGGCTACTTTTTACCCCGGGAATGCGAATGGAACCGCGCGGAACAGATATATCAAATAAAAGGGCTCGTTGTGAGGATCTCAAATATAATATTTCTTTTACAATTTTAAGACGAATAGTTTTTAAGTTATTTAAGAAAATAAGCGAATCTCTCTCTGGAACAAAAATATCATACTGTGGTGACATTAGGTATAAAAAAAATATCACCAAACTTCAAGTTCATAGTGAATGGGGAGGTAAACTTTAGCCCTCTTATTCATAAACGCTGTTTAACTAAATCAGTGTTATAGTGTCCTCCATCTCACTCTTTCGATCACCATACGTCACTTGTCAGATAAATATCCAAAATATCCTACATAGATAAAGACTACGGAATTTTAACTAATCAACGTTTGGTAACTTTTTTACGAATAAAAAGCCGCAAGTTTATAGCCCCAGTGGTTTAGGCTCTCCGTTAAAAAATCAGTTAGTCAGAAGATATGTAGATATAAACGTTTGTAAGCCATTTTTTTTGGAAAGGAAAGTTATATATTATAGATAGCCTCTGATGGCTGCTTCAACCTCACCGGACAAATTTGTAAATTTAATTTAAACTATATTGGGTAAACAAACTGTGATTAAAATACTAAACTCTATGCTATGCTTGGTCGAGAACTCTACAATATTTCGAAGATTTTGGAAGTTTATTTTCAGCCAGAATACTATACAAGCTGTTACGGAAAGGGTATATACATATCAAGTGCACGGCTTCTTTCGATCATAATAAACTATATTGCAAAGGTTTTTAAATCCTATATCTACATGTTAGGAAGATATGAGGAATGAAACCAAAAACCCAAACATTTCAACTTGAAATTTACACATCACTAGCAACCAAGTCAGCTGATCGGTGTAAGTAGGTAACTCACGATACATTCACCTGTGAAAACAAACCTCTTATGCTCTTACTCCTGGTATTTTTGGATAATGGGTTCCGGATATTTTATTTTGTTACTCACTTTTTCTGACAAAAACTGATTATGTTTGTGAACAAGCTAAAATACAAATCCTTTAAAAATTAACAAATCATCAGTAAATCATTTGTTAGCTTGAAAATGATATTGAATTTAGGTAGGTAGTTAATGAAGGGATTAGTAGGGACTAGTAAATAATACTTAGTTACCTATCTACGTAAAACAATCTAATAACAAACATAACGGAGTATGTAATGTGTGAATCTACGTAATCATTGAAATTAAACCACAGACACAGAATTTGAGTATCCAACATTTCTTTTTTATGTTGGTTGACATACATAGGTACTCTACCAGAAATTAATTGCTTAGGTAAATACTGCGAAAGAACCTAATGGAACCTAGAACAAAAAAAGGATTTCGTAATATAATTTATTTTCAAATGAACCCTAAATAACTTTCCTCCGCAACTTATGTGTGTCCTGGTACATAAATAATGCTGAAGGGTTCTGTGTTTAGTTTAAATTAAATAATTAAAAAACTAGGGATTGTTTGTAAACAAGTTCAAATGCAAATGCTTGTTTGCAGCTTGGAAAATTATTTTAAAACTTAGGCTGTAGGTAATAATAATAATACTTAAAGAAAAGTAACAAGAATTACGGAGTAGGTACCTAGTTCACGACTTTCGGTGAATGTGTAAATGTAGGTGCCTAATAATTATGCACATAGTAACTTTCTGCCACATTTTTTTTACCTCACAATAACAACAAAACGGGATAAAGGATAACGATACGAACGATCCTTTTAATGTTGATTTTTTTTTTATTCAACTCAAATAAGTATCAAAACAATCGTCATTAAGTTAAACCATTGAAATAATGTGAAATTAATTGCATTTCTTCCATATATTTTGCCTTAGTAAATCCGACATAAAACCTGGCCGACTAGGAAATCCTTCAGGGTGAGGACAGACAACGTTATATTTTTATAATCAGGGTTATCTAAGCTATTGAATGGCATTAGTGGCATGTTGTTACTCGATGAGGTTAAATCGGTCATTTTTCAGCACCCTAAAATCTGGCCGATTTCAGAAAGTGCCAGGATAGGATGAGGCAACCAACTTTTTTTATACGTTTTTCGATGACTTCTATCGAATGGGCTAGGTCTCAAGTTGTTACTCGATGAGGTAAAATGCACCAAAAAAAGGGACCGCTTAACTGCCGATTCCTCAAAACCCTCCAGGTTGTGCCCACGCAACCCTGTTTTTTTAAGAGTATTTTTTTACTATACACCACCAGAAACTAGTCCCATGTTGTTACCTTATGAGGTAGGGTTTACTACAGTGCGCTCTCCAACCATGTCTCGGCTTTGAATATACTGAGGTCTGGAAGGTGTGAGTGTGATATGCAATAAAATGTTCTGCATGCTTACAGAGAGAACCTGCACTCCAGTTGTTCCAATAACGCTGGCTTTCAATATCAATGTAAATAAGAATTGAACATAAAACGTTTCCTGTAGTGTGTTTAGATATCTGAAAACCGATATTGTATTTTATAAGTATCAACAATTTATAGGTTTTTCAAAATTTGGTATACCTATAGTAGGTATTTTTTCTGATGTGCACATTAATAACAAAATTTATGGGAGTATTTTGAATTATTGAGCAAAATAGGTACATATAAAACTGATAGGTACATATTATTAGTTTTAAATCCATACATAAACCTCGGTTAAGGGTTATGTTAAAAACTATATTAATTTCTTTTTTTTGTTTGACAAGCAATAAGACAAAAAGGCCCAAATATCTATTTGCTAATACGAGGGGGATTACCAATGCATTGCCGACCTTTTTGAAGAACTCTTTTTACGCTTATGTGTAAGTGAAGGGTTGGCTTTACAAAATATTTTGCTACTTATATGAAAAACCTACGAGGACTATCTTTGTCAGTACCTACTCTTATCATCATAGGATGTTGGTGTAAAAGCCGGGGATCAGTGTGAACTCTGATAAATATTTATGTTATTAAACTGTTTAGAAATTAAATTAATTGCTCAATAAAATAAATTGAAAATTACCTTAAAATAGATCTATGATGAAGAATACAACGTTTGAAAATTTCCTTAAATGCTTCGTTTTCGTCACATTGTTTTTCAATCCTCGTAGCCTTAATAAGCTCTTTTATATTATCGACGTTATAAATTAAAACATCTAATTGACTGACTGGAACAATAAAATGTTTAGAAAATTCGAAATAAATAAAACGCATGCTAGGCAATTTAATTTGAAATCTAAATAAATGCTTTTAAATACTTGAACATTTGTATAAATAAAATAAAATAACAATCTGTGTTTTATCTTAAGTATAGGCGGCAGCGGCCGCCTCGAGGATTTTTTTTATATATACCTATAGTTTGTATATTTGTTGTAAATATTGTATTTTTATAGAATAAAGTTTTCGATTTTATTTAGTATAGGCATAGGTATAGGTACTAATAAAAAATATTTTACAGTTTAAAAAAAGTTCACTATAAATTTGTTTTGGGTATTAACGTTTCTTTAAATCTCGGAAATCCATAATACAATTTCTATCCCACATTATTTCGAGTTACACAAAAATAGCCTCCAGCAATAAAAATATCCATAAAATATAAATATTAAGATAAATTCAAAGAAGATAAAATGAAAGTCTTACTTGCACAAGACATGACAGCCCACGGTAACGACTGTAATGTAACAAACATCGTCAACATGATGGGCTTGTACAGAATCTGTAAAAGTAACATTATATTTTTTTTCTTTGCCGTCCCAACACAAATGTAAAAGAATAATTTAGTTTCGAGAAAATATTTCCCTTTCCACTTTACCTGATAAGCGCAGATATATTTAAAATAAGGCTCTTCTTTCACATCAAAGAATATCAGATCCATCTTCAAAGGCAATGTTGCGAAGCGATGTAAAGATGGTACCACAATGACATGTACTAAAAATATATTGTGTAAGTTTCTTGCATTTTTTCTTTAGTATTTTATTTGTGTATAGTAGACATAAGAAGCTGATATGATGTTTTTTGTGTGTTTAATGCATAAATTCCTAGGCGGCATCTATCTACACACACTCGCCCTCATGCGGTTTTATAATAACTAGCAATACTATACTAGCAGCAAAACGTTTATCATATTTTGCTATTTACTAGCTGTCCCATGCGGTTTCACCCACGTTCTCGGGTTGAAAAGTATCCTATAACCTTCCTATTAGTGAAAGAATTTGTCGAATCGCGCTAATCTCTGGATCTATCATTCGATCCAGAGATTAGCGCGTTCAAACAAACAAACTGACCTGCAATATCTAGTCCAGCGCCACATAATAGTCCTAAAAATAACCGTCTTGATATTTTCACAGCGTTTTCGAGAATCAACTTATGAGATTCCGTCTTACAATTGAATTCGTTGCTAATAAGTTGATCTATCAAGCGTGTGAAAAGGCCCCGGCGCAAGCACAAATCTAAAAGCTTAAACGCAGTCAGCATCTCCGTCAAAACTAGATTTATTCTGTAAAATGTAAATCGAACTTTACCTCCTACCAAGTTTATGGCGACATGTTGGTCTCATATATTATTTAACATTCACTAATCCTCTTTTTAAATGCTTCTTAATGTATAATTATATTCATAAATTCAACATGTTTTTGTGTAGCTTTAAGAGCTCCAACATAGTTGTTTATTTAATTCATCGAGATTTATGGAGGCCTACAATTTAGAGGCTTAAAATTACGATAAAAAATTCGCCAGTATTTTTCAATTTGCCTTTAGTATGTTTGGCACAAATAAGGCCAAGGTAAAAATAAGCAGAGAAAAATAAGATTTTCCAGGTATTACCTATAATAATGTAAATAACTGTATACCTCCATTAGCTGACCTCAATATCCCTATTTCCTTCATCGTAATATGCACAAACAAATCGTATTAAATGTATAAAGGAGGCAAAAAGAAACATATCAACCGAGTAATAACATACGTCACTTACACCCCAGCAATTTCCTGAATTTCCGCCTCTCCCGATATCATCAACTTTATCAAATATACTATCTGACCACCCGTCGGTATAACGAATACTAATATACCAATAAGGATACGTATCAGGATACTTATCCAAAACTTAACACTTGTTATTGAATATGGTATGAAGAACCATAAACAAAAATACTTCAACGCATTTATGTGTAAAGAAATGTGGCGATATAAGTCAATCTGTGGACCTGTCTCCATTTTGGCCCAATAAAGAAATTAATGTGTAAAATCACATTGGGTTTGTGTTTTTAAATCGAATGTTTCTGCCGGGCGTAGGAAGTTTATTTGGAAATAGGGTTTCGTATTTTTTTGTATAATTGGATTCATTACGCAATTAATTTAGGCATCTGAGAAAAAATATATGGTATTTTTTTACTACGTACCTACACATAGGCCTGTGTTTTACTATAATCTCACCGTGGCAATCTTACAAAAAATCTTGTAGAAAACATTGATAATGAGATGTTTTCAATTTTAATGCAAAGCGGTTTTAGTTTTATCAATTTACCCAGAATTCATAAAATCAACAAACAATGCAACTCAAGGGGTTCATATTGTGTTTGTCGAATATATGTGACCCATTTTTACAAACGCACTGCAGCTATTCACAACACGATGTGACGGATAGACAACCCAGTTCGGCGTGACATAAGCTCTTTGATGCATCGATGCACCACAATAGGTACCATGATGGTGTATGGACAAATATTGATGAATTCAATTTAAATTACGTTCAAACTAGCTTTCCAACCTGTGGTTTCATCTCGATCCCCTTATTTTACCTCTATAGGGTTGAATATTCGATGAGAAAGCTACAATCCAAAGGAGAGGTTAAAGTAATTAAAATTCGGATGAAATTGGATTAGCTCAGTGATAGTGGCGTCAGAAAACGTAACGAATATTTCAATTCTAGGTATAACGAGTATGAACTTTCTGTTTCCAAAAAACCATACGATTGAGGTAGAGCATAGAAAAGAGAATATAATGATTCCGTAGGTTAGAACTTTGTGACTGATTGACTGACTGACTAACTGATCTATCAACGCACAGCTCAAACTACTGGACGAATCAGGCTGAAATTTGGCATACAGATATGAAAGCTATTATAACGTAAGCACCCGCGAAGAGATTTCTGAAAATTAAATTACCGATTGGTCCCGGCAGCTGCACTTGAGAGCAAGTCCACCCTTCCAGGCCTAACTAAAGCCAGAATTATTACTAAGATTGAAGTCAGATACACTCCATATATAAAATGACATAAGTAGAAAGTCATTATCAATCCAAACAAAACTATGGAAATGAAAATAACTATATTAACTAAAGCAGTCGATTTACAAAAGCGTCGAAAGAAAGTCAAAAGCAAAGAATACTCTGATTACAAAATATCGAATAGCAATTTGAAATCCTTTTCCGGACAATCACTCAGCAAAGTGGATGGAGTTATTGATCGGTGACCTTCGATAAGTGATAACACTTAGATGAAATGAAGACAGTGTAATCTTTAATATAGCATGGTGAAAGATGTTTTTTTAATAATGTATAGGCCTGTGTTTCACCACTTGACGGAAATTGGAGATCGCAGGTGAAATCGCGCGGGGTGGAAAGCCAGTAATGCACACAGGAATGTTGTAATATAATTAATGTTCCTACCACCTGATAATAGAAAACGTAGAAAAATTAAATGGTTTTCGAAATTCAAGGAACTCTATTGAAATAAACAAGAAAATTTATAATCTACATTAATTTAGATAATTAGATTTAATCGTAGCATTTGATTGTTTATGGGAATAAATTGCCTATTTAAAAAGCAATTAAGCGATATATTTTCTTCATACTGAAATTTTTTACTAACAGAAAATGTGATCAATACTGATGTCAAATCGACAGCTTTTATTAAATTTTACACTGATTGGTTTGTATGCAATATTGACTTATGACGTCATAATTTTTATAAATAATGATATTTAATCTAATTTCTATGTTTATTTATAAACTAATCATTAGAGCAGTGTTTGATCATTAATCTCAAATACAGGAACCATACATACCTAATAATATTATAAATGTGAAAGTCTGTCTGTCTGTCTGTTACCTTTTCTGTGAAAGGGCGGGGAACAGCTAGTTCTAAATAAAAGCAAAATCTCACTAAATAAAAGCTCACGAGAAATTAGATAATTTATATTGTAGGTAGTCCTTATCTACGTAACAATAATATATATACCTATATCACATACTTTTACGTTGTGAGGTTAATTCAACAGCCCTTATTGGACAATCCATGGACCTCCGTCTTTGATTTCTATCTTTACAAACCGAAAACCCTTCTCCGATATTATCAGAGATAAATTAATTATTTCCATGTAATTTAACTAGGTACTGATAAGGGTTTAGTTTTTATACCTACCTCTTATCTAAGAGATAAGTGAAGTTGATGTATTTTATTCACGGAATTAAGTTATTCTATTATTATAAATTGAGATTGTATCTCTTACCGCCTCAACGGCACCACCAATCGTGATGAAATTTTGCACGCAGTTATATCCCAACCTGGAATAAAATGTAAAATACCCCCTGATATTTTTACCCGGAATAATATAAAGTACCAGGCCCAAAAATATAGTTTTTTCTTACTAATAGTAATCGGATTCGGATTCAATGAGAATTTCAGAAACCACCATCTGTGCCACGCCACGTTATTCTCGTCGAGAGTTATCTTTTAGGTCTAAGATCAAAGTTCACCGATTATAATTTATCGTACCGTTTTCTTATAGGGAACATTGACTTTAGTCTTTTAAAATTAAACTGCTCTATTCCAGATAATTTTTTCCAATGCCACGTAAAGATCCTGATATGTATTTAAATTTAAAAATTCAAACGTCTTTAGTCATACAGAAACCATTGCAGGTTAGACATAGACACCCACGACAATCACACACTCGAGCAGACCATATGAGCTCACAAGTTGATATCCAGTAAATATGAAATGGCTATGTCTGAAATCAAGAGCTGCCTACAAGAAATACATATAAAACTAGTATGATTTTATAAATGTTTTTACTGGTGAATATTTTCCATATGATGGTCCGTTTTAGCTGTTAGAAATCCACTTTGAATATGGAACGCAAATTCCATGCTTACTCGGACTATGCAAGTTAATTTGTTTGAACATGTTCGAATAGCATTGGAGCGAGCACATTCGAATTCTATGGGATTTGTGTCCCGCGTTCCACGGTTTACATCAGCTTAAACAGAGCTTCACTTCGTAATAGCTAACCTAAAGGTGGGATTTGTTTTAGATTAACAGACGACGAAAATTTGCAAAAATAAATAAATAATATAAACTAGTAAACTGGTAGAATCAATTATTTTGTTTGTGACATTCTATACTTTATCAGTGCCTCAATGACTCTTAGCTACTTATCTACCTTTGGTGACATTATATATTTACAACAATCTACAAATACAAAATTCCTCGAGGCGGCCGTTGCTGCCGATCAACGGCAAGGTTCCCAGAAGGCTGGCAGCGTTTCCTCTTTGGATGGCCAAGCTGACGCGTTGGCGGAAAAAGCCCCACCCGCCGTTCTCCCGAGGGATAACTATGGGATGAATACCCTGCAGGGTATATCCTTAATTAATTTCAATGAGGAGAGGAGATAAACCCAAACAAGAAACAATTGCTTTCAAACAGCCTGATGGGTTTTGTATAAACAATTGTTTTTCTGGAATGGAACTTGATTATCAACATGTCCAAAATAACATAAATGGAATACCGTAGTAACGGTCGTTGATTCGTAATTATCAATAATCCTACAAAAATTCAGGAGTCTTAACACTATTAATACGAAGTTATAGCAATTTGAAGTTTAGCTTAAAATCTCTGATGAATTACCCTAAGTCGTTCTCGGAAACCTAGTGATGGGGCGAGATAGTGCCCACTTTAGTTCTCGAATAATTTAGTAGGTGCTGAGTTAGATAAACTTACGTTTACATACAATATGTTAGTGCTAAACTAGCTTGGCTGTTATTTTTTAATCTTTGTATGAACACATTTTTATGTTGTTTTCCATTCTACGAATTTTATTTGGCATAGGTAGTTATATAATGGTGCCGATTCTGTTGTTTACGATCTTAACTAATATTAGACAAGTCTCCTCTCTTTCATTTTAACCTTATTGAAAAAAGTAACTAATATTAGACAAGTCACCTCTCTTTCATTTTAACCTTATTGAAAAAAGATAGAACATTTTTAATGCTGTCAGTTTAATCCATACCGTCGTAATGTACGGGTAAATAGTCGTGACCAATAAAGATCGCGCTTAAATTCACGTTGAAATGTGTGATCGGATTAAACTGACAGGACTCAAATATCTTGCATCCCTTTCTTATATTTACTATTAGAAAGAGATATAGTGAGATTAAATTTATTTAGTTCGTAAACAACAGAATCGGCACCAATCTATGCTTTAATAACTGCTATACTTTTCTTATCATGCGTATACCTTGATAGCGTATCTAAAATATTAAAAGTTTAGAATCTATGTGAAATAGGTAGGTTGGTAGAAGTATATATCTCGTGTGTCATGCTTGTAACATACCTACTTATAGGCTTATAGTATTGATATGAGGTTCAAGCTTTTTACCTATCGACTGAATAGTAAAATATTCATCAGAGAGAGCTTATCAAATATAAATATACGTCACTCGTAAATGTTCCTGCGTCAAAGCGGTGGTGGCGAAGTTTAGTTTTTACTGAGTGAGGTCATATCGGCCGGATCGGAACGGGATAACTAGGGTCGCGGGCACACTGCCAAAACCGATCGCAGCGTTCCGCCTCTTTATTTGCAGTCGGCTTACTGTGCGACAATCTCTTTGCGCCCGCACTTACTTCAATACATTTGGATAATGGTTTTTCATAAAATACAACTGCGATCTCTGTGAATTTGAAGCGTGAAAATAAATTATTGCAGTGCCATTCGATTTAGAAACAAAAGGATCACACTAAGAATATTGATAAAATGTTGTTTGTTTGCAAACTCTTTACATGTTTGTCTGCGTAAGGGTGTTATAGCCACCTCTGGCTAACACCTACATGTCCTTTAAAAAAATAAAAACTTGTGGCCACAACACAGTATTTTGATAACATCTATTAACAATGCGGCTAATATTGAAATATTATTCGGTAAAGAATATTGAGGGTTGTAATAAAATTATCAGCAATGCTGGCAAAGGAAAGTTTCCGACATTTATGTGACAATCGAGAAAAATATCTAAGCCGTAGATACGATTGCTACTCCAGATTCAGCCATCGATAAAAAATCACACGACCCATGTCATAATATCCCACAGAAGCGCACGAATAAGTAAATAAAATTGAATAATTTACGAGTAGGTTTTACCACGGAATGTCACAGGGGCGGTGATGTGAGATATCAAATTATAAGAGGTTCTTTGCACATGCGCGGTACATATCGCAGGCCGCGAGCTCCAGTCTGCTCGACGCTCGTGCTCTTTCCGAACGGCCCTGCGCCATGCGCAGATTCAAATTTCCAAACTCGGACGATATTCGAACGCAATAATAAAATTCAAAAACCATAATGAATTTTTAATTGTGCGTGGAAATAGAAAAAAAAACTTTTAATTGAGTATCTTTTCTCCGTGATTTGCTTTTCTATGTTTCGTGTCGCGAAACCATAACCAACTTTAATTAATAAGATTTCTCGCTACGATAAGTTTGTTAATCAGTGGTGTAGTGATTCGTTCTTTTTGGATTAATGAAACTTAGCTATATCTTTGGTAAGATCAGAATTCTTTTTTATAACAGATTAATAGAATGACCTTTCTTTTTAATTATTTTATTCGAGCGTTACGCATCTTCACATTTTTATAAATATCTTATCTATCCTGTATATGTTTATGGAAACTTAGAATTTTAACTAAATTTTTTGTTTGCATAATGTACGCTTTTTAATTCTACAAATATTATAAATGCGAAAGTTTGTAAGTGTGTACGTTTGTTACCTCTTCATGCTCAAACGGCTGGAGCAATTTGATTGAAATTTGGTACAGAGGTAACTAACACCCTGGATTAACATATAGGCTACTTTTTATCCCGGAAAAACATAAGATCCCTCAGGAACGCGGGTGAAATTGTGGGACAAAGGCTAGTAAGATAAATAATTATTTAGTTGCCTGCTTACATTAATCGTTTCACATAACACTAGGCTTGTAAAAAAAAGTCTGATTGAAGACAACTTCATCATTAACAATGTAAACTGAACACGAACTAAGTACCTACTCCTAACTACTGACTTTACCAATTTCCGTACCAGTTCTGGGAAGGTAATAATTAATACTTAGCGAAAATGTATGATTTGGTATTTTCAATCAAAACTTTAAGTCGGTATCCATTATCCATCCTAATAACTAGTTTCATAAATATATATTTGAAGATTAGAATGTTGTATTGTGTCATTTTCAGATTTACTAAGAAATAATGTTTACTACGTATTTGTATTTGTTAAAAATCTATATGTACGTGCCAGTTTTTACAATTATTCTGTACTTACCAATTGTATATTAGAAATTATATTAAATAGGTGATAGATGATAATAGACTCTAAGTATTTCTTTGAAGCGAAGAACACATAATTATAATTATTTTACCTTCATATTATTTTATAATAGGACTCGTAGAATCTGACACGTTTTAATTTACAATTGACTTACGTTTACCCGTCGACTGACCTCAGAGAATATGATGAGGCCAAGGATGTGGCACGCTTGGTCAAAAATCCCTAGCAATCCCTGCCTTGAAGACATCCAGCTTGTAGGTACGATTGAGTTTGACTCCTTTGCTAAGCCTTTAAGCGGGATGTTGACAGTGTGTAAATTCTCCCGTCGCGTCTTGTGGTGCGATTGACAAATGGGGATGGAGAAATGAAAATAAATAGTTCCTGCACACACTCTTCAAAATATATCTTATAGAAGTTCGACGAGCATGGAAGCTAATGCCGATCTTACTAACAAACCTTGGATGTTTGATATTTAACCCTCAGTTAGTGAAACAATACCGGTTGATTAGTATAAACTAAAAGACTTCTTAACATGATGGACAATTGAATATCTTCTTCTACTTCTGGTTTATTAGTAGCTCTTTCACGAAAGTTAAATGTTATTGAACTTTGAATGTGAAATAGGTATATTTACGTTATTTTATGTTCTTGAAGATTTTATTCACTGACCGTGTCGCATTGCATCGCTCGCCCACGCTATTATATCCTTCTCGCTTAGGGTCCTTTTTTTGCTCGGCTTCTAAAGTTCACAGTGTGACGTAAAGTAGCTTATTACCTTCCTTAATACTTATAATATAAACCCTTATGGTAGGGCACTTACATTATTCAATCGCCACGGTAAACTGACTCCCACACACACTTTTACTTGCTCAATCAAACACCTCATCCACATCTCACGCGCATCTCACTCACACTTCATCCACACCTTATACACACCTCACTCACTCCCAACCCACACCACACGCACATCTCACACAACACCCCACCCATATATGACACACACTTTCACATTCTTGATTTCTTATAAGTTCTTTTCTTTCTATAATTTCATCATTGTAACTAGTCATAGGAAGAGACCATGTCTCCACAACACAGGGTAACCTAATGTGTAATAATAATAAACGCAAAATAATTATAAACGTACCTATAATAGTTTATGAATCTATTGCTTATTGGGGGGGGGGGGGGGGTGCTTTAATATCTAATAATGTGCAGTTTCATACATTACTTTATCACTCATGTAATAATGTAATTATAGGTTAAAAATGTCGTAGGTAACGTTTTTTTCATGTACCTACGGGTATCGATTATTCGACTTTCGACTTCCATTGCCGCCTCCAAAATGTCAGGTGGAGTTTTTCATCTAAGTATCACTACTTTTTTCAGCCATTTTATAATATATATTGTCAAAAAGGCTGTAATA
The DNA here is from genome assembly GCA_963555595.1 of Tethea ocularis. Taxonomy (NCBI): domain Eukaryota; kingdom Metazoa; phylum Arthropoda; class Insecta; order Lepidoptera; family Drepanidae; genus Tethea; species Tethea ocularis. Next base: position 4,443,835 of record OY741971.1, on the reverse strand, counting down.
ATATAAAGGTGCGTTAACGTACGTAAGGTTGACTTCAATTTATTTATAAATGGCATGTGCTATCGAGTGTGTAACTTTTCCCTTAATAAGCTATCGGATTTTTCATGTGACGACTGAGACCGATAGTAAAGAAATTTATTCAAATAGGTACCATAAAAAACTTTCATTTGAATTCTCAGAACCTTTTAAAAAATCAGTAATAGGATTCCGTTGAAGAGAAATGTTTTCCCGGTGCCTACGCCGCTTAACACAGCTTAGCTTAGATTTTCAACACAATCCGCTCTGATTGCACAAACGCTTTTCCCGAAGCGTAAAATTTTTACTGCCGCCTATGACTATCGGCGAAATGGGCAGGCGTCTATTTTCCCTTTTTATGGAAAAAAACGTCTAGTTTCTTTTGTGATGTTTTATAACTTCTATTTTATAAGAGACGATAGGCTTCTTTTGCAGTAACCAGAAAATCTTTGGGGTGAAAAAATTAAAGTTACACCCACGTCACTAATATCACAAATGTGATAGTTTGTCTGTTTGTGACTCAATTTTTATATCAATAAAATACTTAATACTTACTGTGACAGACAATCTTGCTGAATGGATTGCTCATTCTAGACCGATTGTCTTCCCTGAGCACCCTAAGTATGCTCAACTAAAGATAAGTTTATATTTAGCTGGGGGGGGGGGAAAGACCTCGCTTTGTTTGTTGTTTTGAGATACTTTGGGTGTTGCATGCGTCCATATCCTAGGTACTAAAATAAAGATGTATCATACTTTGAAAACATGAGATTATTTTGTGAAAACAAACATGAATTAAACTGCAGGTTGGAAGCTATTATAACATAAATTTCATACCTACCTTTACTGAAATTGGTAGTGAAATTTAGGTACTTAAATATTAGCCAAGATAAGTTATATTCATTATACTCATTGTACGCATTTACAATGTTTTTATTATTATCGAAGTAGTGTTGCGAAAACAAATCCGAAAATAGATGAGAAATTGTCAACAATATGGATATTGATTGATATTCTTTTAGGGAACTTTGGAATGTCATTACCTTCTGTATATTGAAGTAAGAATAAGAATAAATTTACTTGTGCTACAAAACGTAAAGAATTTTATCATTTTAGTAATGATAACGATGAAAGTATTGTTGCAATCCTTCCGATGTGTTCCGACAGCTGCACTTGAGAGCCAGTTCCCTTCTAGGCTTTGTGTGCTTACCACCATGGGCTATAACATCAGTAACTTAACCCACGGTGAGAATATGGTCAATAACGGTAATACATAGTAAAAAATTAAATAAAAAAGTGCTCTTCCCCAGACAGGTATTACACAAAAAGCAATTGTTGGTGATTTCTATGAAATTATTAGTAGGTATTATAGAAAAAAAGGTGTCTAAGAAACCTCTAATAGGTAAAATACCTATTATACTTGAATTATTATTTAAATTAAATAGGTGGCTTAATAAATAAAACAAATAACGTACCTATTCTTTAACTAAGTAATCGCTCTTCACACAGTCCTCGTTACGTAAGTCATTATTTCACTCATCAAAAATATATATCGCTTAATAAGCAAAGTTTCGTTTTAAGCAGTCATGTTTCTCAAGTTTTAAACAGTTGTTTAGTTGAAGTTTTAATGTTACAACTTAATTGTCTTGACAGAGAAAATATTCCGAGATTTTATAAAGCAACAAGTATTAATGTCACAATTTTAGCTTTATGAATATTAAAGATAAAACCGCTATAAGTAGTCGTAACATGATAACATCAGCGTGTTCATAATGTAATGCGACATTACACCTCATGTGAAATTAAATTTTATGTAGTGTAATCTTTTATGAGAAACATAAGAGTTAAGGGTACTTTCATTCGTACTATTTACACTCGTCTAATGTTAAAGTAAATATCGTAAGAAAATCAACTTGCAAGTTATGCGAATGTGTCATCTCTGAATTATGAAACCTATGAAAATAGCAAAAATAATGCTACATACGATATTTCGTATGCCCTTTTTTGTCTCTTTTCTATGTCAGACGGTTCATTTGATGGTGAACATTTTGATATGTCATCTTTTCATTAATTTTTTGACTTTTCGTATGATTTCTTTTTCACGTAGGTACCCAGTTCTTGTATGATATTTGTAAAGTTAACTTTTATTCAAAAAATGCTATCTTAGTATTCAGTCTTCATCAGTGGCATAAACTACACGTAGAGCTAGGCGGAGCAGTGCTCCAGTGCCCCGTAGCTCAGAGGGCCCCTTGGACATGAACGAAAATGTTATATATAATAATAGAATTTTCGTGGGGTCTTAGTTTTTGAGCTACATTACGCAAATATGTGCAAAACAAAAAAAACTGTGCAAAGTAATTAATATAATAATATTTAAAAATTTAGCGAGACACTTGCTCGATATTTTACACGTCACGAAAATCTTTTCAGACAGTATTCATAGGATCAAGTACTTCAAAAAGCTGAGAATATACCTACCTAGATTTCCTCTTTGACGGTGATTGCACAAAAGCGTATGGAATAGCTTTAAAGCTAACACCCCCGATCAAAGGATCCGTTGAGTCGACAAAATTCTAATGTCTTCTTTCTACCGTGATATCAGAATTTGTAGGCGTTAGTAGTGCTTCTCTATACGAGTAGGTATAGTTTCTGTAAGTGAATTCGATTAGTTTTTTTTATTGTGGAAGATAATAAATCATTTACCGTCTATAAAATAGTCTATTTCGAGCTATTTTTTTTTTCATTTAGCTATTATTTTTTGGGAGGAAATAAATCTAGACTTTCATGAACGTCTCTTATAATATTTTTTCACATTTATGTAACTTTTTCAATTTAATATTTTTATCAAACAATAAGAAGATACGCCACAATGTTCCGAAACCACCAAGCAGATTTAGAATAAGACGACGTAAAGGTCATATTCAAGCCCTGTTGATTACACAAACAGACGTAGTGTTCTAAGCGAGAGAGCTCTCGGCCGATGCACAGCCCGCCCTCGATCAAAGCACTAAAGTGTACAGCAAACCAACCGAGAACTTAGCGTGGCCGACCCACTTTGATGCCTCTATCTTTCGAATCGATTTAAAATGTACGCTTAATTTGCTTGATTGAATCGATATCGTTAGCAGGTAGGTTGGTAGAGACGTAATATCACATAGCTATGTTGGTGAATCAATTAGTAGTGTTTGGTAAGCTATGTTTAGAATTAGTAATATTTTTGAGAATTTCCACATGCTTTCCGCCTTGACTATGCATGCATGCTAATTTAAATTAAAAATATTAATTTATTGTAAAATCCTGTCCTGGGACATTTTGTACGAACGGTTTTTTGATCCCAAACTAAGCAGAGTTACTACTCCAGATAACTGATATACTACTTTTTATAAATAGATATTTACTACTAGACTCACTGAGAAACAGACATGTTTATGCACACAAATGTTTTTTCCTGGATGGGAATCGAACCCACGACCTGCGGCATGATACGTCAACTGGCTCGTCAAAAATTATAATTTCCTCAGCGACTAATTAAAACTAAAAGTAGTCAGAAAATTAACAAATTACATTTTCATTTCAGAATATATTTCTATAAATTGTTCAACACGTGCAATGCAAATGTGTAGGTACAGATAATTTCATAAAATATCAAAATATTGATTTCAAATTCTAATTATCAAATATTTTTTTTAAATTTGCATATAGAATTACATATTAACATATTCCTCGAGGCAGCCGCTGCTACCGATCAGCGGCAGACTGACAACGTTTCCATAAAATATGTAAATAATTAACAACCTTCGTGGAATTTTAGTCATTATTCTGTACGGATAGTAGAGTATGGTAGGGTTTCCCTTCATTATTAACTATGACGGATGTAATTTCCAGCGCTCGGTAACTTTTTCTCTCGGTACGCAAATTGAAGTAAGTTTATGCAAGTTTTGTTAACTATGAATAAAGGAAGTCCAAAGTTTCACTTGGTTCTTACTTTTCCTCTCACATTATTATATACTTGTTGTTTCAGTGAGAAGAATAATATTTACCAACACTTACATAAATCGTTATTGGTTATTACTTTTTCTTCGGCTCTAGTATGAGAGCTCACATTACTTTTCATGTATTTGTTTACGCCTCATTTGGTAGTCGCAAGGCGAGCAAAATGGAAACATTCTTATTGTATGATTCTTAATATTTCTTTCATGAGTAATGTAATGTATGAGGATTGAATCGTTTAAACTTTCTTATTAACCTACATTTGTTAGTACGAACTTGTCTTACAGTATAAATCTTTTACAGGTAAAATAAAACTGCATAATATAAAGTGAACTGAAGATGACAATTAAATTCTAACTATCAACTAACGAAGACAAGTGAAAAGAGGTTGTGTTCACACTAATGATGTGAAAAAGACAATCGTGATGTGGCTTCCGGCGCTGGTGTGTTTGCTCTGTCACCTGGGTAAGTCTTTGTTTTTTTATTCTTACTTTTTTTAACGGGACCATTTGGATTTTGCTAGGTAAGAGCGATAATCTTTTAAGAGAAAAGTGAAAAAGTAAATATTCAATTATGGCTGAACACAACTTTAAATACCTAAAAAAGTACTCAATGTATCCTAATTTGATCATTTTTATAAATCAGTGAAAAACACGTTTTAGCAAATATGGGTCTAAAGTTTCAAAACTTGTTGCTAGGAATCTGAAGGTTGTTTGGCTTTAGAGGTTTATTTACATCTACAGTTGGCAAATCGTATCTTAACTTATTGATCTAGTTATATAGTTTCGTGTGTCTTCAAGTGAAGTAACTCAATGAGTAGCTTCTTAAGACAGCCAGAGCTTGTAACCCCTCGGCTACTGAGATAAGATCTCTTGTCTCAGTAGGGAAGTTCGACATATGCCGGTAGAATATTATTATTAGCCATGAGCCAAGATATTGCTTTTATACTCTCAAAATATAAAAGCTGCGGTGAATTCTAAAACAATAAACTCGCAGTTGGCATACGCAAGGAAATAATTTTGTTTACTCAGTCTCCCAATAACTGAAGAATTTTAGTTTCCATGAATTTATTGTCTACCAAGAATCCGTACTTACCTATATTTTTATTGCTAACAAGAAACGGGTTGCTATTTTGAATCGATATTAAAATAAGTTTTACACTTATTTATTTTGAAGATAAGTCAGTTAAGATATTTTGCTCTATCTTAACGACATGGTCTGTGACCTGATTAACGATAAGATTTTAATCTGTGACCTGATTTTAAAATTTCCGTGACTATTGTACATTTAATAAATTAACGAAACAGCAGTTTATCACGACAATACCACCTGTAATCTGGGCATTATTTCACTATTCACGTTGCTTTTTATGCTTGGAAAACGAAACGTTCGTACATACTTAACATCGTTTCAGAGCATTGTTATTATTCTCATAAGTTAAACTGGTGAGTATCATAGTTATTTTTAATTTATATTTGTACCTACATAGTTGAAGCTAAAAATGAATTGTTTAAATCATTGAACGGAAACAATTTAGTTCCAACCTATAGGAATGTACAAGCAAATGTACTCTACGAGGGTTTGGATTTAATACTGTTCACATAGCAGGTATTTGAAATGAAATTGAAGACCTCAACAACGTTCATACATGGCTGTACATATTCGGATGAGAGAATACAAACAGTGAGCAATACTCGCTCACAGTATAAATACCTTACGTAGCGCAAACGAAGAACGACTAGCTACGTACGTGTACATGAGTATTGAACATTCGAATACGTGTCATAGTCGAGTTGTCGCACCAAGTTATTTAACTATTTCATTAGTCAATTGTCTATACTAGAATCGTAACTAGTAAAGTTATTTGAAACAACTTTTTCCGTTGGCTTCTTTTCGTAAATTGCAATGAACTTCTACTAGAAATATACAAGTTCATCATTTGCTCTACTTTTCCCCTTTTTTTTTTGTTATACCCAGCACTTTTTAACTACAACATTCTCGAGTTTCTCGTTATAGTTTGACCACTATACGGGTGAATGGTAACCATGGAAACGGAAATCTAGAACGTTTTGAAATATCAAAGTAAATACGTCTTCCTTATAGGCTCATGACATGAAGGTACTTTCAAACGAAGCTTATTAGGTTAATTTCTGTTTGTTACTTCATACGGTTACAATATTCTATGAAATCACTAAATGTAAGTACTAGATTACTGAAGAATAAACTCATTCAAAAGGTAACAATACATATTTTTTGACTAAAAAAATACTGTATTCTAGAATATTTTTTCATGTCCGTCTTATAAGCATTTATTAATAGTTCGTTTTATTTGCACCATTTACGTAGAGTATCAAACATTGATTACAAGGTTATCAGCGTAACCTTGCATGTATACAAAATTATTCAATGGTCAGAGGGCCTACTCCGAAAATCGATACACGATAGTCCGATCATCGTTGTCAAATTATTAACCAATAGAATTGCTCACAATTTACATCTCGTCGGTTTGCTGCAATTCTATTGATTAATAATTTGACAACGATGATCGGACTATCGTATATCGTTTTTCGGAGTAGGCCCTCAGTGTCTAAAGCAGGGGCGAGATAGCATTCGCCTTTAAAGACATTATCTCACTACAGATACTTCAAGGGTATTACCGCATAATGTTCCGGTATTACATCTATTGGAAACATGGCTTCACCGAAAATGTTGATGTATTTTGCCAAATATCTAATTTGTTTTTATAAAATTAAATTTTTATTTGTCCCAAAAAGATTTCACTTGACTGATTAAATTTATGTCGATAAATATGTTTCTGTAAATAAATAGAGGATAGTTCTTATTTTTCTTATTCTAGCAAACTAAACACTTTATCGAATCGCTTTAGTAGGTATGTTAGATCAGATAGAATTCAATAGATTTTTCTAAGTATTTATTTCGGCTTATTGAAGTTACATAAGAGACACTCATTTACTATGTATTTATTCGATTCACGTAAAAGCGTGTGATATGAAAGACTGGGATCTTTAGATACGAGTAATAAAACCCCAATCTTGTTAAAAATAAATAAATACTTAAAGGCCACCATTTAGCTCTGGGTCGGTGGTATAATTTTAATCAATGTAGTTTTTGTTGACTTTAGTTGAAATAGGTAATTTTTGACTGTAGTGATATCGAAACACTATCTAAAAATAGTTTTAGTTTTGAGCATCAAAATAAAACTAATAAATAATATTATTATTATACCTAGTTTGAATGGCTAGCTATTCTCCAATGTGATATGTACGCTTAACTTAGCTGAGATTTACATATGCACAATGAGCTTGATTTAAATATGCCACGGAGTGTGGTTTATACAAAAGTAAAACAATTTTAAATAATACAGTCGGCTTCAGAAGAAGATTGTCATTTTATAAGCCTTTCTATGAAAATTGTGAACTGCAACTAAAAATGACGCTGACCGTACATAAATTATTGTCTGTTTAATTAAATCGTATGATAGGTAATAAATTTGATAGAGAATGAATGCACCAACCCTAATCATTACGTATCAAGTTTAGTGATACCTACACATTTCACAATCCCATTGAAACTTGGATTGGTAGGCATTATATTATTTTTAGCCATTTTTTTCTAAAAATTCCATCAATTTGCCATCTTGTTGCAATCAGATTTAAGGTTGAAGAGTATGGATTCAACTTCCTGTTCTGTTGTTTCCAACATAACCATAGAATTTATGGGCGTAACGGGTGTTTCAGTGTTACAATTTTTTTTTTTAATTCTACAACTAAACATCAGCAACAAAAGTAAATATTCGAGCTTTTATGTAGGGTTTGTAAATTATTATAAAGTAAACTTACTTGCTTTAGATAGAAACATAAGCTTTACTTAAAGCTTTGCGTTTTAGATAGTTTGGTCTATCGTTTTCGTTTGCTAACTTTTCCCGAACAAACTGTTGCCGCATGAGCATATACCTAATGTGCACTCAGTAAATATCACTTAAAATTAATATAACTTGTAAGTTTCAATGAGAACCTAATGGTGCAACACGGTTCGTTCGCCTGTATGTCTGTCTTTATATCACAGCAATATATCAGTAAATACTAATGATATCAAACTGAAACTATTTTTTTCAATTATGTCTATTTTAAGTCCTAACCTATGGATTTGAAGTATTGATTTGATTATATATTGTGTCAATCAAATAGTGGCCATACCGTTTAAAACCTGCACAAAGGTTAAACATTACATTCAGTGGAATATAATACATGAACTCTCTTTTTTCCTTTCTTTCTTCCATTTCTTTATTTTGTGTCAGACATACATTGATAGTGGCTGACTTAGGGTAGGTTTCTCGTACATTTTAGTTAAAGTTATATTCAAAGTTAACTTAACTATTACCACGCTTTGATCATAGAGTTACTTTGACGATGACCGATCTCCCTCGGTCGGTTATGGTTACGGTTAAATTTTTTGTTAAAGTGACACGAGCAACCCAGTTTGTTTTCTTTCGACTGTTAAAGTTAACTATAACCGTAAGCTAACTATAACCTTACTATGACCGCGCTTTATGCAACCGACCCTTAGTAATTCAGAGGACAATGTAACCTTTTTAGAGGCGAATAACACTGTTAAAAAGAAGTCTGTTTAATTAGCGCCCATAATAAAATAGTAAAGATTCATTAAAATACTTTGTGTAAAGTATCATTACTCTTGCAAGACTCAAGATTAGTCAGACATTGACATATTGAGTAATGGATGGATTTAAAACTAAGCACTTAACAGAAGAAAATTAAATCTTTCAACACTATCTTTAGCGAAATGAATATTATGAGTTATGCTCATTTAAACGGTCCCATAAATTTACCAGATCCGGTAATCTTGCAAGTGCCCACGTAGGAGGGTAGGTACTGCATAAAATGAATGTCTGACTTTGACCTTTTCAAGTTTATTCTTCCATATTCTAATTTACCTTCATCATAATGGAAAATGACACTGGGTTCCTAATTATCAGCTTCTATCCAATTTAAGGTCATGATGAAATATTGCATTAAAAATATTTGATAATTTTTAAGCCGTAATTTAAAGAATTTTTTACTATTTATTAAAAATATAAAAGTAAATAATTCTAATATATTTATACATAATAAATAATTCTAAAGCACCTAAATAATAATATATAGGTGCTTTAGAATTTGAAATCTTGTGGTATATTTTTAATTTCAAATAAACTATACAACGGAGATAAAAACTGCTTTTAAAATTAAATATAGCGGTATGTTAAGAGTTGCTTTATAAAAACCCTTTTTAATAGACTTCATGAACTGACGTCACCCTAAATACATTTAGTATTTATTATGTTGTTGTTGACTCATTGAAAACGGGAGCACAGTCATATAACATTTCACCCAAGCAACAGCAACTTTGTAGAAATATGTCGTAGCTACGGTATTATTAAGTAAACAAAATTGCGATACCAAACAATCTTCCCTTATTTCGCATAAGTTACTTAAGAGGCATAAGTTAATATCTTGCGAGGAGGGTACACGATAATTTATATTACAAAGTAACTTTCAGCATCATTAAATGGCTTGACAAAGGAACAGATATAATGGAACAACGAAATAATAAATTGCTCCTACTTAGTAATTAACGCGGGCACTTACTTTTTGTCAAATATTATTTGCTACAAAAATATTATTCAATGTACGGTTAATTTGTATTTGTCCTTTGTACGCTTTGTTTCCAAAGTTATTAGTTACCTACTTTATTTTATTACTGGGTCTTTCAAAGATTATTGCAGCAATTAAAAAAAATATAGGAACTCTTTTATTGACAGGAAAAATCTTAATTCATAGTTTACTTTGCATTACAAGTGAAAAAAAAATAGACTATACAAATGACAGACAAATTACCTGCCTCTTAATATTGATTAACATAATTATGTACAAAGTGTAGTGTGGTACGTTTATGAGGCTCTCACTCCAGTAGTTTGTAGTTTATACGCGCCTAAACCGTGAGTGTTGTCATGTCACGCTAAATAATAATATTATGTACATTCTCGTAGAAGTGCTACGGCACTACGCCGCCCCGTAGAGCTTGGCTACGGAATATTACTAGCTACGCAACATGATTCTAAAGATAATTTGTATCCATCTTGTATTTAAATATTTTTCCCCTATCAATTGCAGCTATTTTATTTATTTTTTGTACGATACGCTTCGAAATTACAAAATATGATTTATAACACATACTAGGTAGATATAGTAATTTATATATTGAAAGGTAATGTGCTTTGTGAGGGATACATGAGCAAAAAACATAACATTACAATTTTATATAGACATGGAGACAGTACAAATAAATCAAGTCTTGATAAAACGTAAAATCAAATACAAGTATAAGTTAGCGATATGCCAATATTTTAACGTAGGTAATGTTTTAGCAATTTCTTACAAAGAGCGACACAAACTGGTACCATATGTCAAAATCGATGGTACATGAGTGGTATTGCCTTTACGTGACCGTATTTCTCATAAAGGTTGTGTCCTTAGGACAAGTGGGTGATATATTTGGTACAAAGGTTTCAGAGTCAAAGAAAAAGGGTTTTCATATTTTTTTCTATTGAAATAATTTATAATAAGCTCAAGTAAGATTTAAGATGTTTCTTTCCTTTAGTAAAAAGTAAATTTAATCAGCAGCATCAAGTACATTTGAGGAGGCACCGTTTTTGTGAAAATAAATAACAATTATTCGACCCCAAATGATTGGGAATAGGGCAGGGAGATGATGATGATGATGAATGAGTTTGTTTGTTATCTCTTGGCACCTCAACAGGAGTCATGATGAAATTTGGCACACAGGTATATCATAATCTAGGATATTTTTTAACCCGGTAACACTGATACCCCGAGCAGTACTGTGAGAGGAAAGTTAGTAGGTATACCTAGAAAAAATAAATGAATATCATCCTTTTTGAACGAGATACACAATAACAGAGCTCCGTACAATCCGGTACATAAATTCCCGCTGGATCACAGAACCTACCACTACTACTAGCGTAGAATGAAAATGAAGCTAGTAAAAAGAACTAGTCGTAAATAAAAAGCCGAAACACTTTCGGCTAACTATAGTTCGGCAGGGAACGGTTGTTCGGCAACGCTCGATCAGCAAATCCCAAGCCCGTATAATTCAGGAAACTGCCCAAGTCAATTTCCGAACATATGAAAGCTTAATCGATAGCCGAGTTTGATTTGGTCTGCGGGAAAAATCCTATGTAATTAACCACGGGGGATTTGGATTCGATTCGATACAACGTGTGTTACATAACTTGTGTCACGAGTAGTATTTTCTCATAGTATTGTTTTTGTGTTTAAAGAAAATTAATTCTTTGTGTTTTTTAAATCTTTCACTAACTAGTACCTTGCTGAAGTTATGTATTCTTTTTGGGTTGAAGTCAATCAAGAAATTGATTATCTGACATATTTAGAAAATTCAAATTTTGTACACAGATTTCGAATACAATACTCGTAGCTTAGGTTCCAGTTATATCGACTGACATTGATATACCTACGTGTAAATTGGAATTTTAGTGGTTTGGATTTTTTAAATAACAAACATCAAAATAAAACTTATACAAAATTACCTTCCTTTCTTTTCCTTGTAATGCGTAATTTCTGAGATATGCCATAATTTTCACGAAAAGCTTTTGACGAGGTTTAATATCTTACTGTGTCTATCAACACATATTGGGCTGAGATATATAAAGTAGAGTATATTGATGAGATTTCTCTTTACTTACCTGCTTTTAAAGGGAAACTTTAAATTAAAAATGAATTGTGAATTTAAGGGATACGAGATTACCTTCGTAGTAATTATTAAACTCAAATATTAAATGATGAAGTTTGTGATTGGTCTGGTACATTTACATTTCACCATTCTATAGAAATTTCAGTTAATTAATCCTTATTAGCTTTCGAAATACGTATTTTGTTTAATTATATAGTACTTCTCAGTGTTTTTTTCGCTAATTTTGAAATATTTTAAAACATTACCTTGTTTTACTTTTGAAGTCCTCTGATGCTTGTTAGAAGCGGACGCGTACGCGATTATCGTGAAAAATACTAAAACTTTTAATAAGTTCCGACAGTCGAAAATAGTTCCTATCGGTGTAACTTTAAAGTGTTATTTCAAATACATACTTAATTCACATCTGACGTTGTTGTTCTAAACAAGTAAAGAAAAAAATGAATCCAGTGAGGTCACCGCCTGGTGCGAAGTTGATAAGCGGTAGCGGGAACGTTAGCGGGTCCGTACCAAACTTATCCACAAGTGGAAATGATGAATCCTTTTACAACATCACCTCGAGAAAACGCAAAGAGCGTATTGAAGAACACGACTACAAAAAGGATTTTGCAATTTTTCGCACAGATATAATGGAATTCTTAGAAAAATTCGGCAGAACACAAAACGAAAACCTAAACCTAATAAAAGAGGAAATATCTGAGATTAAAAACGAAATTAAAACAATAAAATCATCGACAGAAAAGTTATCACAACAATTCGAGCAAATGAATAATGAAATAGAAAATATCAAATTGAACAACAGCCTTACTGAAAACAAAATAAAACATATTGAAAGTGATGTAACTCAGTTAAAAAATCAACAAAATATGTTATGTTCAGCATCTAAATCGCCCGTCTTAGCTCACGAAAACCTCATCCTTGAATTAAAAGACCGGTGCGACCGCGAGAAAAATATTGTAATTGTGGGTGTATCGGAAAAAAATGATACAAACTCTAACTCCAGACGAAACTATGATGATGAGCAAGTCTTAAAGATAATAACGGCGCTGTACGAAGATTGCCCCAAACCAATAAAATCTATTAGACTGGGGAAATATATTCCGAATAAAAACCGACCTATAAAAATATATTTTAACAATACCGACACACCGAAATACCTGCTGCGCAACAAGATAAAACTACCTACAGATATACAAATATATTCCGACCAAACTCCAACACAAAAACGATATCTGCAATTATTAAAAGATGAGATGAACGAGCGCACAAAAAATGGTGAAAAGGACCTTATAATTAAATATATAAAAGGAATACCGGCAATCGTCATAAACAAATCTAACCAAAAAAACTAGTAACTACCTCACTACAAAATGCTATGTATACAGAAAAAATAAGTAGATTAAACCATCACACAGTCGGAAATTACGAAGACATTCTATTACACCCGTCCTCACTAAGGTTATTTTATGCTAACTTACGCAGTATTCGTAACACCGGTAAGTTTGATGAGATAAAATGCATACTAAAAGCAATACCAAAAATTATCCACCTGTTAATATTTACTGAGACGTGGATAACCTCTGAAAGTGACGCAAAACTATATCAGCTACCGAATTATCAACACATTTATAACTATAGACGTAATAGCAAAGGTGGGGGAGTTTCTATCTATGTGCACAACACTATAAAGTATGAAATTACAGAAGAATTATGCGAAAATGGGAACCACTACCTATGGATATATATAAACAAACTTTCATTAAATATCGGAGCGATTTATAAACCTGGAGAAACCAATATCAGCAATTTTTTAGATATATATTCCGCACAATTAGAACAGCGAAGAAGAACTGTTGTTTTCGGAGATTTTAATATTGATCTACTTAGCATGAACAGTCAAGCAAAACAATACTTAAAAGAAATACAAGAAGCTGGATATGAAATACTAAACAAAATCAATAGCATGCATAGTACGCGGGAAACCAGCTCGACAAACACTATACTAGACCATGTATGTACAAATATAAATAATCACTCATTTAATATGTCAATAATTGAATCCTCCCTCTCCGATCATAAGCAAATACTTCTTGAAATTAGCAGTCTGGCACCAGAAATAAATAAAAAGATACAATACAAAGCAATCGACTACACAGACTTATATAATAACGCTTCAAAAGCGAACTACATCAACGACGATAATGAATACTGCTATTTAGAAAGATTTATTACAGAACAAGTACAACAAAGTAAAAAAGACAAGACAAAGATTTTGAACCTACCGCAAAAGGACTGGATAAACAAAAATATTATTGATTCTCTAAATTTACGAAATAGTTTATGGCAACAAACAAAAAGTAACCCAAAAGATGAAGCAGCACAGAAGAGGTTTAACAAGGAACAAAGCAGAACAAGATTTCTAATAAATTCACATAAGAAAAACTACTACTACGCTATGTTCCAAAACAGTTATAAGAACTCAAAAAAGATGTGGGAAGTTATAAATAATCTAGCCTTAAATAAAATTAAAGACAGCAGTGCTCCTCCAAAATTGATGTTGGAATCGGGACTTATCACAGACGGTAATAAAACTTGTAACATATTTAACTCTTTTTTCTCGTCAATAGGTAAAGAATTAGCAAATAAAATACCTATTATGTACCATATGAATACAGGTAATATTCTAATGTACGAGCATAGTTATGTACACGATTTAACGCTAAACGAGTTTACACTGTGTAGCACAGATGAAATATCAAACATTATTGATAACTTAGATAGCAATACCAGCACTGGCCTGGATGGAATTAGTACCAAAGCGATTAAATGCTTAAAAAGCATAATTATTGATAGACTAACTAACTGTTTTAATGTGTGTTTATCACGCGGTATTTTTCCCGATTCACTAAAATTAGCCAAGGTCAGTCCTATTTACAAAGCTGGTTCTAGAACTGATCCCAGTAATTACAGACCAGTATCAGTCCTGCCGGTTATGTCAAAAATACTTGAACGAGTTTTGTATAACCGCCTGCACATTTACTTAACTGAAAAAAAAATTCTAATAGATGAACAATACGGTTTCCGACCCAAATCAAGCACTCTTACAGCTGCAGTAGACTTAATTACAAAAATAAAAACACAGATTGATCAAAAACAGCTCGCTTTAGGGATATTCATTGACCTAAAAAAAGCATTCGATACAGTTAGCCACCAAAAGTTGATACAGAAATTAAGCAATATAGGTGTCACAGGCACAGCTCTTAATATGTTTAAATCGTACTTACAGAATAGGCGTCAAATCGTAAAACTAGATAACTTCACTAGCTCCACCCAAAATGTCACTTACGGCTGTCCTCAAGGCTCGGTTATTAGTTCGCTATTGTTTTTAATTTACATAAATAATATGAATAAATCGGACTCACCGGGCAATTAACGCTATATGCGGACGACACATGCCTCTTCTACTTCGATAAATCTATTCATAGCATCATAACCAACGCTCAAAAAGACCTTAATGTGCTTCATAATTGGCTTAAATATAATCTTCTTACAATTAACACATCAAAAACCTCATTTATGATCTTTTCCGCAAAAAATAAAAATATTCCAGAGTTTACTCCGCTCACTATTAACAATGAAATAATAAAACGATCAAACAGCGAAAAGTATCTAGGGCTATGGGTAGATGATAAACTAACCTGGAAACTACACATCGACCACGTCAGAACAAAACTAATATCAATACTGGCAGCATTGCGTAAGATCAAAAATTGTATACCAAATAAAGCTCGAACTATAATATATAACGCATTAATAAAATCACATCTGCAATATTTGATTGAAATATGGGGATCAGCCGCAGTTACTAATCTCAACCCGTTACAAAGAACACAAAATAAAATTATTAAAACTTTATTCCACTACCCATACTTAACGCCCACAAAAGAATTATATGAAAAAACTAAATTATATAATCTCAAACAGCTATATACATATTACACCTGCATTCTCATTAAAAACATTGCTACTAATTCCATTCAAACCAATATACAGCTACATAAAAAAAATATTACCCACAACCTACGCAGTAAAAATAAATTAATTCTACCTAAGGCACGGACTAATTACGGAAAGAAAACGATATTATTTGAGGGAGCACAACTGTACAACCAATTGCCAAATGAAATCAAGGAATGCGAAAGCTTAAATATATATAAAAATAAACTCAAGAAATATGTGTTAACACTGTAAAGTATTCTATGTACTATAATATTTTGTTCTACTAGCTTCAGAGGTAAACCTATCAATGTAAAAATCTCATGTATCTCATTTTATGTAAACTGTAAAGTTTTTATGAGAAATAAATTTCTTTAACCTTAAGTCTGGAATGATTATATTCTCATGATTTTTTTTTCAGTCATAACATTTTCGTTCTGAATTATAATTTTTAACCCCCGAGGAAAAAAGAGGGGTGTTATAAGTTTGTAGTACATATCTGTGTGACCTCATAGCCACTGAACGGATTAAACGATTTTGATTAAGTTTTTTTTTGTTTGAAAGGTGTCTTAATCGAATGTATTCTTAGCTATGTTTCAAGAAAATCCGCTCAGCCGTTTGAAAATTATCACAAAAATTATCACCAAAATTATTTTTTGTGAGTATCGGGGTTTTTTTAAATTTCAAATTTTAGTTTTATCTTACAATAACTAGAATAACAAGATTAAGTGCATAAATATCATGTAGTATCTACCAATTCTTGACACATCCTATGTAAAAGATGTATGTAAAAGTTACAGACTTTTAAAACACATTACTCCGAGTTATTTTTGTATTCAGAAACCCTATATATATACTCGTACTCTACTTGCATATGGAATGACGCAGACTTAGATATTCCAATTAATGACCAACTTCAATTCCAACTACACCCTCACAGGTACGCGTGCTGTTTCATCGGTTAGCACGCTCGTTGTCGGTCACCGCGCTGTGGATAATACCTATAATGTATGTACTCGTACCAACTATGTACCAAATCATGGATGTGGTATGCCAAACCATTAAGGTTTTAGAGTTATAATGAGTATTACTTATCGTTTTCCTTGTTGAACTCTTTAGCTTCAATTAATATTGATAGGTATACATATAGGTACACATCAAAAGTAGCTAGTCCGATTTTTTCTCTAGACACAATTTAATACATGCATTAAATTGATAAAGGTTTTTGTAACATTAATAGTTTGGTTAATATTAATAAATTTCAAAAAACTTTATTAAATCGATTTAGCTTACCTACGTGATTAGTGTAATTAGTGTTATGCGTAGGGCTTTCTCGAGTGTCTTTGTTAAAAAGGCTAGATATCTGCAAGTTCTAGTTATTATGTTAGGCTAGCAAAGCTCGGCCTTAGACTGAATTTATTTTCTGCAAAGGGTCAAGTGTGCCTGTACGAGGCGGGCCGTGTATAAAAGGCCGTGCTTCTGTGCAATGCGTAATTTCCTGCCTACCCTCTTTTTTCTGAACCACAAACAGCTTAATATTTTATCAAGTTCAGAAAGTCTATTTAGAAATTCTCTGTTATAATATTTGAGCTATAGGTACCTACTAAGTAATTAAGTTTTTTGTCTAACTTAAATAATGTGATTATGTCTTAACGGTGTTTTAAGGCTAAGTAAAGTTGTTAAAGCCTAAATTATATTTTGATTCTACTACGTACAATTTATTTCGTGAACTTAATTTGTGTTTAGTCCCTTAACGATACTGTCAAACTTTTTTTGTATTAGAATATTTTAGAATTATACTTTTTGATTACATTACGTCATTTGAAACTATAAATAGAGGTCCAATACCGTGGCGAAGGTCGGGGGTACGAAGCCTTACCTGCATTAAAATTGAGATTGAGAAAAGGGAAACAGAATGCTGGTATAGTACTTTGTAGTACCCGCCTGCTTTGTTATACCACCCTTAATTGACAATACCTACCATTTAATTAGATCAAACTGGCTCTCAAAAATAGCAGATTAACCCACGAATGTACTTGAAGCTAATTTCGTTTAATTGTGAGATACTAAATCACATTCAAACACAAAAGAACAGATAATGAATTATTAATTAACAAATGTATAATATTATGCAAACCACTAACATGTCCTCCCCTACGTCTCAAAAAGAACATTTACAAATTCCCGAAATCATTTGAATAAAAAAGCAATTCTTTTGATGTTAACAAAAATGTTTATTTTGTGGCATTAACATAATTGCATTGGTTTCCATGTGATACACGATGTGAGAAAAAACATCAGTAAAAAGGCACTCGTCAGAGAATCTCTGAGGAATCGTAATGGGATGTGGTGACAGTGACAGTAATAAGAGTAAATGGATGTAGAGGGGTGTCTTGCGCGTGGTGCAGGCGTCCAACGGTTAGAAATTAGGGCTGCCAATGCAATGAAACCTTGAGATTATTGTAGGCCTCGTCATCTTTGGTCAACTCAAGTTGTATCAAATCACTGTAATAATTTTGTAAAATAGTGGTAGCTTATGTTACTCTCCGACTCATAACCTATGTAAAAATCACATCAATCCATTGCTCTGTTGGTTCGTAAGAGAAAGACAATTTAACAAACACACTCTCGCATTTTTCAACAAGTTTTTCAAAGAGATTATTTTTGCCATCTATTCTTTATTAAGTATAGATTAGTTTTCTTTAGTTGAATTATTATTATTTGTAATTAGTATGTATTCAACCAGGTTTTGAGAGGTAACCCTTAATTGCCGCCTGTAAAATGGCTACGCTTGTACCGCCAATAGGGTTCGCACCATTTTTCACCCTCAGTGACGTAACACCGATTTGTTTCGGATGTGATCTCTTTATTAACGACTGTGAATGTTCAGCCGCGATATTGTACTTAGGAGTGTAATACCTCTTATCTGTCAAGTCTGTGGAGTGAATAATTTGTAAGGTTATATCTCCTGAACGGTAACAAGAAAGGATATACTTACTCTAAATTGAGTCGTATGTGACGGAAAACAGTAAGCAAAGAACATTATATCTAAGGCATAATAGGTAGGTATAGTATATACCTATAGTATGAAATCAGAAAAAGTCTGACTAATTTATCCTTATCTATGAAAAAACTTCGAATGTTTTATCCGTTGTCTTTATTTCAACTAATTAAGAAAAGGATTGTTTAAAATTCGAACTTTTTGTGGTTTTATCACAGGATTTTATTTATAATGTAGTCGTGAACTTTTCTTTCAGTAAGCACACGTTGAGGGATTAGATTAAAATAATAGGGATTACATAAAAAAACTAGTTTATTCGAATTTGCGAATTTTCTCTAGCAATATTATATCATTTAGTAGCTTATCCTATCAACGTAGATGAGCAACTGCTTTGACTTTGTTAGATAACGAATCTTTTTCATCAGATATACTTACATGCAACATTACTGCACTCCTCTGGGATTTAATTTTTAATATAATTTTTATTTTCATAATTATAAATAATGTCTCATTGAAAGCTAATAGGAATATTGTTGTATTATAAGTAACAGTATTTGTATTCTTATGTCAAGTTTCACCCACTCTTCTGACACTATTCGAGAATCATCGAACCTGAAAAATAAAGTTTGACCCTGTTTCAAACGGCGCCTAAATTGGAATTCCATCCTCTGAATAACGAGATTTCCATACCGCAGTATGTCACTCAAACAGCCATTCTTAACAAAGTTTTGCCAATAGTTAGCTTCGAACCGAGCCTATGAATTATACCTTCGGTAGAAGGGGTGCATGTGACTCAATTTCCGTTTGGACGTGTGATCGATCATCGACACGGTAGGTAATAGGGGCTCGCTCAGGGATATTCAAAGGTCATTGGTATGACCCCTCTTGTACTATACAAGAGGGGTGCTCGATATCTGATATAGATTTAATAGTATACCTTAAGTAATTAATTAAATCTGTAAATTCTCAGGTTATTCCTAGATCCGTAGATACATTTTAATGGATTAGGTTGCAAAGTTGTTAACCTAGACAGTATAATCATATACAGTCAATAAAATTGATAAAACAATTGCGTCAATATTCTCTCGAAAGCGACATGTCTGATCAACATTTGGTTATAGTTTTGTTGGTTCTAGCGAAACGAAGACAAAACATACAAATAATATAAAAAAATATAAGGGATGAATGCAGTACCTGTGCAACGCCTTCTAAAGTATTTAGCCTTGTCCTGTAGGGGTGGGTCCATATGGGACGTAAAAAATATTGTGTAACATACACAGAAACATTGTGCAATAAAAATAAAATGTTAATTCACTCAAATATTTGTTCAATCATTTGATCCAATACTACCAATAAACTTAAATTGGTTAACTTGTTTGTTCCCTTTAATCCAATTATGCTGTGTGCAAAAAAAAAATTAAATTGGATTTGGCCAAAATATGTACCTAAAGCTACAAGCTGTACAAAGAGGTACCATTTTATTTGCGAACCGTCTCTGTTTAGTTTGCCCGCGGTTTTACCCGTGACAAAAAGATAAGCCATAGTTTCTGGCCCATAACCTCTATGCGAAAATCATGTTGTACTTTGTACCTACTAGAAAAACAAACTAAGCTTTTATTAATCAGGTCACTTAACTTCCATACAAACATTCCTGAAAAAATGTTGAACATTATGAAAGCTGTCAAATTAGTCTTTATGCCATCGTCAGCCTATTGTCATCCAATAACGGTAGCGATCAAAATCGTGTTGAAACAAGCGATTGGACCAATTTGTCAGAACTAAATTCCTTGTATCCCTTTCTTATATTTTTTGTGTGTGACATACCAAATAGGTATAGTGAGAATAAATTAGTTTAGTTTGGAAATAATAGAATCTGCACCAGTATAATTTTTACAAAATGGTGTATTTATCTACGTTTTCGTGCATAAAATATAATTCAATAAATAGCTGCCACTGGTAGTAACTTATCAAGGTAGTGGGCTAACGAATCGTCAAAGGGTTCCGCCATGACCCAGGGCTAAGATCGATAGATTAGTTGGCTTACTTCATAAAGGACCGTCAGCCTACAAAGGAGAACAAAATTTTGCTTTGAACTAAGTAAATTTAATTAATACAATAATAGCTTAGTTAATGCGTCGGACTGAACGTCTAACTCATCACACAGAGTCTGAGCATATACATTTAGGGATAAATGAGGAATAGACTCCCCCAACGCGTTCGAAACGTATAAATCGTCCAAGGCTAGCCCTCTGTGAGCCGGACGACCCCATAACAGTCGCCCAAAATGTGATTAAAGCAATCCGTGATAACTTCAACACAGACAACACTCCACATAACCATCAACCATGTTATCGTCCTCGACGGCGAGGACCGTCGCGACGACCCTCTCAGTCTCGTCCCTCTCAAGTGGCCCGAGCTGCTAGCAGTAATCCGACCGCCCCCAATTACTCGTACTATGCTCTCCCCTCCCCCGGTAACGCCCTGAGCCGAGGTCGTACCCCGCAGGGGGTGCCTTCAGGCGTGGTTACCTAAAATTTTTTAACCGGTTGAGAGATCCTCGGGACCTCGCCGATAAGTCCGTGTAAAGGTGTCTTAGCCACCCCTGGCTGCACCTTCATGTCATTTAAAAAAAAAAAACACCCAAAGAGGAATAGCCAAATAATTTGAAATTAAAATCTTCAACACAACTGTGGTATTAATTTATCTTTTTTAATCGTTAATTTCAATCTATGATTGTTATTTTTTTGCTATCAATACAATCAAAGCTTGTCAGTAAACTCAATATACGACTTTTATGTTTATTATAATTAACTAACTTTTATAGGTACTTCGAGTCGATATCTAACTTTTAGATTTTTCGACACCATTTTAATTTCGGCCTTTGCCTTCAAAACGACGCTGAAAGACAAATAAAATCAACAGCTTTTTACCTAATGGACGGACAAATACTTACCGAAACATTACAAGACTCTCTCAATGGTCTCTGCGATAAAAGTACCTATTTCCTTTTTGTAATTTGTATTTAGCAGCGTTTTCGGGAAATATTAGAAACTTATTTCGTTCTCTTTTCTGTCATTTAAATTATTGTAAGTAAGTATAGGTGTTCGTTTCAAAATCAATAAAACGCTACAAACGATCTTTGAAGCGAGTTTAAAAAATACAATAGAGCCTTCCTAGTTCTACAACTAAATAGATAAACCAGTGAGTCTTTCATTCATATTAAATGTACCAACATTACTACGTAGAACATTGAATTGTTTCACATGACGAGTTTTAAATGCTTAGCTCGGGAACGCATAGGAAATTCAACACGAGAGAGTTTTATAAAATGTTTATATATTCAAATACCTGCACTACGCATTCACACAAAGCTTTCAGAGTAATATTTGATGAAAGCCTGTAA
Organism: Tethea ocularis; assembly: GCA_963555595.1. NCBI lineage: Eukaryota > Metazoa > Arthropoda > Insecta > Lepidoptera > Drepanidae > Tethea > Tethea ocularis. Next base: position 4,421,627 of record OY741971.1, on the reverse strand, counting down.
AAATACTGAGCTCAAATCGTATTTGGTACGCCAACATGGCCGCTGGTATACCTCCTGCCTATTGTTTTGTATAAATTATGAGGCGTTCTCTTAAAAAATTTGAAAGTATAAAATATTTTAATTTGAGCCGTACAAGACTGCCACTACAAGGTTCCTCGTTAGAAATGGTCTCACAGGAGCAAATGAAAACTTACTCGTTGATAATGGAAATAGTGATGAAAAAAGAATGAAAATTATTTATTTGTAACATTTCAAACGGTAAGTACCTACATAAAATACATAATGTTACCTACAAGTGGGCCACAACTCAGTAGGTACAAATATTTCAGATTATAACACCGGGCGAATCTTCCGTAGGAAACAGTTAGTGACATCATGATCCATAACAGTTTCTTAAAAAGAACAAAAACTCATTTCAACTCAAAAAATAAAAGAACAACAAGATAGAATATTGAAACTTGTAAAACACATGATCTTTTTAATCCTTAAAATTTATTTTTACCAAAAGCAAGTTAATATTGTAAGTATCTACTGAAAGGATCGGCTTAACTTTTAAAACAATAATAGCAGGAACAATGTAAAAATCAGATTCTCGTTTCTATGATATCATTTTAACTGAGATGACTTTGTATTCAAAGGCTTTTCATAATTAGAATTTCGTTTGAGATTATTAAGGTTAGGTACACAATGAACAGCCTACGGCGGTGGGTGGTTGTTGGTATAGTACGATAACACTCTAAGGTTCCAAAGTTTAACATTATAGTTTATTTATTAATTTCTATAAGCCACGTCATGGCAATATTTGGTTTGTTAAAGTGTAATAGCGCAAAGTACCATTAGGTATTTAAAAGTTCGGTTATTTAAATAGTGATTTATTTAGATTATGTATTTAACTTCAAACAAAAAAAAAATTATTGATTAAAATAGGAAAATAATTTCAACTAGGTATTATGTACCATTGTAGGTATATGGTTGCTAAAATATCTTATAGCTTTAGGAACAACTAAAAAATTCAGTAACATTCTTCTGAAACCTGCTCAAGACTGTTTGCAACTTCTTTGCTGTAAATAATAAAGACTTACGTAGAGTTCGATAGTTTTTTTGCCAAAGTACCTAGCTGATGGAACCTCAGATTATAGTCATAATGCGAACGTGAGATAACAAAGCCCACTTGAAACTCTTGACACTGCCGCCAATTATTTATCATCTGTACCTATTGTTGATCATTTCGCTGAAGTGCTATGATAAAAATCAGGGAACAATAGAAAATAATAATGGTAATAAGTACCGCTTTTTTGTATTAAAAAAGGCTGTATTGCCTTGCCATTATTTTCTCCATTCATACAATGTATTGGCTCTAAATTAACGATACATAACTTTCTATAGATATCAATCCTATACTTATACCCACTAGTGAAATCATAAAGAAAACTGGATGAAAAAAAATTGATTCTGTACACAATTTTTTAAGTTAGTTATAAGAACTTGCGAACAAAGTCGTTCTTTTTTATGACCAAAGCTATCAAATTAAAGCTAAGAGAGTCCAATAGGTTTCAATTTTCTTACTATGTCACATACACCCAGTAGGCACATGAGTAAATAAACTAAATCTGTGCAGTAGGTAAAGAATGATTTTAGTAAAGAGTTCTTTATCCCTGTAAAAACACAATCGCAATCTAAATTAGTAGTAATTGGTCGAGATACCAATCGTAGTACTTCGTTAGTCTAATTTGATTCTAAACTAATTCGATTGAAAATTTATGGAAATATTTTTGTGTTGTTTATCTATGTTTTATAACTAATACTGTTATGTTTAGTTTACAAGTTCCACCCAAAATTACCCTGTTTAATACAATAAAAACATGAACATTTAAAGGTAACAACAAAATTACTCCGTCAACAATAACGCCGTTTATTTTATCCATAATTATGATATAAATTTTTGCTGCCTCATAAAATATGATACATTAATTGCACAATCTAAGCTATAACATAATTCGTTTGTAATAGAGAGAGATAGGATGCTTAATAGACATAAATAATTAAAATAATGAGATTCTGCGAGTACATTTAATATCGAGTACCCTCGTAAATCTCATAGTAATTAAAAGTAATTATTTCCTTATATTTAAATTAATGGAAAACTCCAGCTTTTCATTTAAAACAAAATAATGAGACCCGTGTATTTTTACTTAAAGCTTTTAATTAGTGTACAAGTAATTTTACAAATACCTTTATAACGCTTTCTAGAGAGAATTAAATACTTAATCATAAGTTAGTTTTATTGATCAGGATCCATGTCAGTTCAATAGCGTTTGAGATTGAAACTTATTACGTACCTAGTTATAAATATGCATTGTTTTTGCTCATAAAGCACTGTCTTTTTTTACAGTCGGGGTACGAAAGCTTTTGTCAGTTTTCAAAGTCATTCCTTTAGGTACTGTTAGTAGCAAACAACTGCATATAAAAATAATAGGTACTTACTAGAAATTATAACAGGGATCAATAAATAGTATTAGTATGATACATACCTTTCACATATAATCTAGTTTCATATCCATATATTACGAAGTTCGAATCAAATTATGTTCTATTTAAATGTCAGTGTGTGTCAGTGTTATATATTTTTCTCTAGCATTTCTTGCGATCAATAATAACTCTGCTTCAACCTGTCAATCAACTAGCCTATTGTAAATGTCAACGCAATATTCTATTTCGTTCGAAATAAAATATTAGCCCTGGTACAAGCAAATGTCGACTTTAAGGTGACGAACCTTTTCGTACCCCGACACACAGTGGAACGAATGTATGGGAGAGGTTGGACATAGGCAATTCCGAAAAAAAAAAAGTCGAATTTTGAAAAACTAATAATGCCATCGTTTTTAAATATCAAATGCCTTCAAAACTTGTTCTGACAAATTTCTTTCAATCTCTCGTATTTCAGGAGTTATTCGATTAAATGAGAAATTTTACTATGAAAATGACTGTATCGATCTCTCTGCTGCCTGATTCCGGCCTTGTTTCAAGTTTTGGTCTTTACTATCATAATACGCATAGCAAAAGCTACATTTACTCCGAAGACACATGGTGCGCCAAACTTGCACCTTCTGACTTATTGTTGATGTATTTTTTTACTGAATTGAGCTCTTTGCCTCCTGAATCTGGTGCTGATTTAAGTTGTGGTATTTACTATCATAATACACACACCAAGACCTGCATTTAGTGCTAACACACATGGTGCGCCAAACATGCACCTTCTGATATATAGGGTGATGTATGTTTTTACTGAGTCGAGCTCTTTGCCTCTTGAATGTGGTCCTGTTTTAAGTTGTGGTCTTTACTATTACAATACACATACCAAGAGCTGCATTTAGTGCGCCAAACATGCACCTTCTGATATACAGGGTGAATTTTTTAAGTGGGCGTGGTAGACCCAATCCTAAAGTATAGGGAATAGAGAAAAATGCTGAAAGGAGTCTCGGGGCCGATTTTGATAAAAACTAAAACTGTATACTTGGATATTCAAAAATATTATTTGCCTTGCCGGGAATCGAACTCATTAATGTTGAAAAAAAAACACAGCCTGTATTATTGCTCCATATCATAGTATCGCTTATAATGATCAATTTCTGCGAAGTAATGTTGGAGGAAGGTGCATGTTTGGCGCACCATGTGTGTTAGCACTAAATGCAGGTCTTGGTGTGTGTATTATGATAGTAAATACCACAACTTAAATCAGCACCAGATTCAGGAGGCAAAGAGCTTAATTCAGTAAAAAAATACATCAACAATAAGTCAGAAGGTGCAAGTTTGGCGCACCATGTGTCTTCGGAGTAAATGTAGCTTTTGCTATGCGTATTATGATAGTAAATACCAAAACTTGAAACAAGGCCGGAATCAGGCAGCAGAGAGATCGATACAGTCATTTTCATAGTAAAATTTCTCATTTAATCGAATAACTCCTGAAATACGAGAGATAGAAAGAAATTTGTCAGAACAAGTTTTGAAGGCATTTGATAATTAAAAACTATGGCATTATTAGTTTTTCAAAATTCGACTTTTTTTTCGGAAATGCCTATGTCCAACCTCTCCCATACATTCGTTCCACTGTGCGACAGTGCCAAAGTATACCTATTGACATATTTGAGAATAACTTGATGATGTAATTGAAATATATACACTAGGTTCCCGCAGTTTTACCTGCGTTCCCTAATTAGTACGCCTAAAGGTATTATATATTGAAGTATACCTCATACATGAAGTACACCTTTGATACTATTTTAGATTATGCACCAAGGGGATAAAGCAGTATCTTATGTCACGGGCGGCATATTGGATCCTGAGCGTAACGAGAGACGCTAGAGTTAACGTAAGGAGATATGTAGAGTCCTGAGTGAAGCGAGGGGTTCAAGCTGCCCCAGACGAAGACAGGCTTTATCCTCGAGATGAATACCTACTCAACTTTCTCAACAACGAGACCATAAAAACTTTCGGAGTCAAATTACTATCGCTCGACTAGTTTTTTGTGTCAACATGGTGTCAACGTGAAAATTATAAAATATTGAACTATTAAAATAACACCAAACACCAACTTTTGTTTCACATTCTTTACAAACCCAATCCTAGACCAAAGTCCGAGTCAAAGGCGACAACGGATGCAAAGTATAAAATGCCGTATCTGTTCATACCTTAGAGAAATTACTTACGATGACAATGAAACAAATTCTTGATCAAGTTACAAATCTTAAAAAACGAGAACAGCTGAATATGTAACTATATGAGTATTTACTTTATCAACTGCTAAGTAAACACATTGAAGATAATATAGAGCAATATTTATTGTCGACAGCCTCCATTAGCCCCAATGAGGGGCCTAATTCTTATTTATACAACAAATAAATCAAAATTAGTTCTAAGCCAAATTACTCGACGCCACTTCGTTCATCAAAGCCGATAAAGTGGTTTTATGGTGCCCATTATTAGGGAACAACATATTTTTATTGTGGTTTCCTTTTATTGCATTATAAATATTGGTAAACGATAATAAATACTTCGGGGAAAAATGGTACGGTCGTGTTTTTGTCGAGAATATATTGGCTACGAAGCGACGTGTATGAGAAAACAGAACAGACAATATGTTCGTTGCTCAGTAAAATTTGGAAATAAAACTCGTTAATTTGTTTGTTTATTGAATGTTCAGTCCAAAGATAGGTAACTGAAAACTAACTATTTGTAGGTACCCATAAGATATCATATCGTAGATTTACTACTTGTAAGACTTTAAAAGACATTAACTTTTGATAACATACTATTGTAAAGCTATTCGATTCGATTCTATTCGTACATAATAATACAAGTTTTATTATGGTCTATGGTACATTCTTGTAGGTATATTTAACTAACATAAAAAAAATGTCTTACTAATTTTAATATTCATAAACACAATATCCATTTTATTTTTTATTTTATAATATAATAATTTAATTTGGTCCACAAAAACATTAAATTAGAAGAGGGACTAAAATAAACTTTCGAAGCCGCATGTAAAATAATGTGGTTTAGTACGTCGACGAACTCGTAACAAGATGTGAAGTTCAAAGAGGACTGGACATGATAATCTGCTTGTCTCTCGGAAAATCTCTTTCATTCGTGTTACTCCGGTAAAAGTCGGGACTGACCACAAACCCTTTTGTGGTTTACATGCAACATTTTGAATACGACATGTTTATTTGGCAGAGTGTATTCATTTTGGAATAGCGACGATATATCCCATCCTTTTTTTTTTAAATAAAAGATATTAAAAACATACAAACACAAATGTAACGTGGCACTAGTGAGCTCTCGTACGTATATAAAATGTAATACCTACTTAAGTTATTTTAGTTGATATAAGTTCTCATTTAAGTGAATTTAAAATAATTCTTATGAGAATAAAGCTCGCTTTAAAATTCATGAAAACGCGTCAAAATAAAAAGCAAAAGATATTAGAGCAAGGTCCCAAATTTTCTGAGTAACAAAATGTATGGGACAGAGTAATGTTAGCATATAACTGTGAACGTATGCATTACTGCTAGCTTGGGCCTAGGCCAATTTACAGGTACCTCCCAGATGCTAAAGTTACGTAAAAACATTACTCACTTCTTTTATATTCTGAGTTGTAATATTTATACTATCATCCTCAGGGAACCATACCAAAACTTGTTGTAAACAGCCAGACCAATTAGAAGGGCCAAACATCTCGCAGACACTATATAAATGTAACTATTAAGTATAAGTGCGAAGACATTATTCGTGCGCTTGAGTTTATGTGTCATATCTATGCGATCTCTCTACCTTGTACTAGTTGTACTCAGAGTCTTCTCTGGCTATTAGTGTATGTGTGTTAGTTAGTAGCTTAGTAATAGGGTAATAGTATACAGGGTGGAAATGTAAGACGGGTCAGTATGCCTGAAGCCTACGAATATGGTCGTAGAAGACTAACCCTCTAACTAACCTTAATGATCTTGGAATATATGAAACGTTTTTATCAAAGCTAGATAAGGCTAAATACCGCACAAATTTAGATAAGGCAAAAGCGTGCCCAGCAAGTAAGAACAGTGCACCAACTTACCCCGCTCCAATTTTTTTTTCTAAACATTAGCGATCAGAGAGAACCATGACATAGTGAGGATTTTGAGCCATATAATAATATGATCTAATTACTAACATATTAGAAAAAATAATTCAATTCTGAGGAGAGTTCGATCTCTTAATAGCCTCGTATTGAAAATGCACATGACATTAGAGTAAACCTTGACCAAAACCGTATTCGGAACAGTGCCAGAGCAGTATGTTATTGTAATGTAAATGTTCATACATAATGTACGAAAATACATGGCCTACTGAACTGTGAGAGCAAGACATAACGTAATTTGAATGTTAGAATTGTAAAGACAGAACCTGACCGTTTATCCTTACTTAGGAATATTAGGTATAAGCTAGGTTTCGCCCCGCGGTTTTACCCGTGTTCCCGAAATAAATAGTATTAAGCCTATATGTTAGTCTCTGACCCATAATCTAGATTATAAGTGCTCTGGAATTATAATAATGTTCTCATAAGTTCCTTCAATAAACAGCAGATTTATATGCCTCGTGAAGCAACAATACTTTGAACATTGTTCACAAAGTTGAAATGCTGGCTTAGGTTGAATCTCAGCCCTAATTACACCAGTAAGATACATTATATCTGTATAGACTAACGACCTTATACCTAAAGTGTTCACATTAGCGAGCCTAACTTCGCTTACAATAACAGCTTGGATTTAAGTTGTGTTTACGTTATCTTTTTCAGCCTAGACTTAATTTTTCCTCTAAAATATCTTCACTCTTTATTGAAAGTGAAAGTACCTACTCAACAATTTATTAGGTACAGAATTTTTAAAAACACACTTCATGACCTTTAAATATGAAAGCTGGAATAAATTACTAAAATATTACAAAATAACTATGAATATTTTGTGGATTGTTGTTATAAATGAAAATTAACACCACAGCAGTATAAGAAAAAGAAGTTGCCTCAGAGTATATGAATGTACAGTAAACCTATCTATATACCTATCAAACTATGTACCTACATACGAGTATATCTTCGATATAAAACTTTGATACTAACTTGATACCAACATGAATAACCTTAGTCGTACAACTACTCAACCAGTTAACCTTTTCAACCCTTAAAGCGTAATTGAAATCACGGCAGAATTCCAAAGCACTTAATACATGTGCTGAAATTGTTGTTTTCACGTTACTAGCTGGTACCTTTCACGGGCCTTAATTGAGTGATCCCTCGAGCAAGTAAGCGTTTAAGCGAATTAGAAGGAGCTTTCGAAGTCCTCGCTTAGCCCAAACGTATACGTATCGTCGTTAACAGGGTTTTAACGGACTTTAGCCTTCATTAGAATGTCGATTCATCCACTGTGATACTGACTTATTGAGCCAATTGTGTTGAATGTTGTCGAGGTTATATTGTTTTGATTTTTTTTTAATATTCTTTGATCTTACCTTTGATTAACAACGAGTTTCAGGAGATAGTTTTATATTTGTTAAAGAATTTTATACTCTTCTTATTGGTTCAAAATAAGTTTTTGACCCAACTAATGTTTTGTGAGTCTAAATAACTGTTGTATCTACCTATTATGATTAAAGAAACTCAATCAGTATTTAAAATTATACTTTTATAACTGTAGATATGGGTCCCGCGTTCCATTAGGGGACCATAATGCAAACCTGACACGTAGGTACAGTTCCTCTAATCAACCGTTTTTATCCAAATGTTCTGTCAGCAGGCATTAAGTTTAATGTCTACATCTATGGTGTTGCATTAGAGGACGTTTGAAGGTTTCCTCGTTAGCAGATCCACATATCGTTACGACATTAGGTATAAGTCTAATTTTGCAAATTTTTAATTAGATAAAGTAAGATTTTGAGTTTAGTTTTGCTTTTGATGCCGATGTTTTATACCTTTAGTTGGCGAAATTTGACAATTATATTTGGAATCTGAGGGCCTACTTCGAAAAACGATACACGATAGTTCGATCATCGTTGTCAAATTATTAACCAGTCTCGTCAGTTTGCTGCAATTCTATTGGCCCTCTGTTTCTGTGTACGGACGACCGCAAGTCAAGGTAAACACTGCGGCACCTTATGCGGTTGTAATAGGAGCTATGTTGCAACAAAAAGGTGTAGTTTGATCTGTGGCCGTGTACATAAGCAATCAGATTTTGTATTTTTGTAATAACAACTATGACGCACCTATTCTCACCAGTCATGTGTGAATATTGATAACGCATTTTGTATCACTAACAATTACTTTTGTAAAGTTTCACTAAATCCTTATTAATGATGTGCTCATAAAGTTCTTTGAAATCTAACAATGAATAAATTGACATAGATTTTAATATCATTTTAGACGAGCAAGAAGTCTTCTTCATGAACGTCAAAAATTAGTTAGTGTTATTGGCAGCTGTCGAAATGATGAATGACGTTCTGCCGTGAAGTAGCCTCGGGTCGAAGCGTATTCAATAGAGGCTATTGAAAAAAGGTCAAGATTTAGGCCTACTGGAAGTAACAAATTGACTTCTACTTAAAATTCTTTCAATGGCATCAATATTACTAGTCTATGACAAAATATCTGAGAAATTTACCAACCAACTTTTTTTAGGAGACTGCTAATAATTACAAATTCCTAATATTGTATCCCTATGTATTTTATAATGAAATTCTTGCCGCTTCTTCTTTTCAGTAAACATTATTATAAAAATATAACTAGATAGGGGTAGAGGGGTAGGTAGGCATATAGGTACCAGTTTTTTTAATTATCAGGGCAAGATAACGTCTGCTGAACCAGCATATATATAAAATTCAAAGTCCCTGATTGATCATTGACTGACACGTAAACACACAGCCTGAACCAGCTGGTCCCAGAGACATGAAATGTGAAGGATGTGTTTTTTGCAATATGTAGGCATCCACTAAGAATGGGATTTTTGAACATCACTCTTAAGTTTGTAAAATAGGTGATCACGGGCTACTGGTGAGACTGCAACGACCATTCGCCGTTTAAAAATAAAAACAACAGAATAACTAAAGGAAATAAAAAAAACCGGACAAGTGCGAGTCTGACTCGCGTACCAAGGGTTCCTGTAATCTATAGGTAAAGAACTAATTTATGTTTTTTTTTTAATTTGGTCCAGTAGTTACGGAGATTAGGAGAGGGGGAATGGTAAATTTTCGCCTATTTTCTTAAATAACTACAAACTCACTGTTTAAAAAATTATAAAAACAATATATTTGAATGCCTCAAAATGAGCTTTTTTATTTGATATGTCACACAGTATAGTTTGCAAAACATATTTTAAAATCTTCTAATTTACAAAAGTGGCCCCCCATGTTTGAAATTAATTTATTTACGTTACACATCCGAGTTTGGGTCACCAACTTCCATATGTGTACCAAATTTCAACAGACAGACACATGAGTTAGAGTATAAGAGTTCAGTTTTTATTTCTTTTGAGTTCCGGAACTCTAAAAATATTGTATTCTAGAGAAAAAAATTCAAGATTCTATGTCAACGGTATCCTTTAGGTTTTGATTCCTTTGCGAGTAGTTGAGACTTTTAAAATATGCGGTATAAATGGTTGTTTGTACCTTTGCGTTTTTGCGTTGACTTAGAAATTTGTTTTTTTTTTTCACAGCTTAATGGCAATTAGACCTAACTATTTGATATGAATTTCAACTTGATATTTCTTCGCGTTCATGATGTAAAGGGTAATAAGTTTATAATTATTAAAAAAAAAATTGTGATGTAACTAAGTGATGTAATTTAAGTTTTTCAAAGTTTTTCCTTTATGTGTGATATAAAACGTTGCTTTATGCCAAATTTCAAGATTCTAGGTCTACTGGAAGTATCCTTTAGGTTTTGATTCCCTTGCGAGCAGTTGCCAGTTTCAAAATATGCGGCTTAAATTGCTGTTTCTTTTGATTGCGTTGACATAGAAGTTTGATTTTGTTAGAGTTTAAAGTCATTATAAACCTGAGTATTTGATATGAACTTCAATTTAATACCTCTACGCGTTCATCAGGAAAGGGGTAGTACATTTATAAATATTAAAAATATTTTTATTATATGATGTAACTGAAAATTTTAACTTTTCGCAATTTTTCCTTCATCTGTGCTATAAGACGTTGCTTCGTACCAAATTTCAAGATTCGGAGTTCACGGTAGGTTTTGATTCCCTTGCGAGTGTCGAAATTTACAGCATAAACGGTTGTATCTTTTGATTGCGATTGTTTGTGTTTTTCTTGTGATTGTTTGATTTTTTCACATCTCCAAGGGACAGTAGACTTGATTATTTGATATGAGTTTAAGCTTGATACCTCCACGCGTTCCTGAGAAAAAGGGTCTTGACAGACCGACAGACAGACAGACGGAAAACAAAGTGATCCTATAAGGGTTCCGTTTTTTCCTTTTGAGGTACGAAACCCTTAAAATGTAAACAACATCAGAATCTTTTTATTAACTTCATCACGTTCAGACTAGTCAATCATTGTGATAAGTTAATAAAACCTGTAGAAAATAACGTCCTGCCACCATAGTCTCGGTTTTGAACATAGAAACCTCGTCAATATCAATATTTCTAACAATAAGAAGACGAGCTTCCGCTCCGCGGTTTCCACCGCTTTCCCGAGGGATAAAAGTAGCCTATGTGTTAATCCAGGGTATCAGCTACCTTTATACTAGATTTCATCAAAATTAGTCCAGCCGTTCGTGTGTGAAGAAGTAACAAACATACACACTTACAAACTTTCGCATATACATATTATAATACAAGTAGGATTATGGAAGAAGTGTTTCCATGGCATCAAGGGAAACCTAACGTTTATATATAAAAATATAAATGTTACGATAACGTCTTGGCTTTACAATCTGAATGGAAAATCCACTGAAAAGCTATACATAGATAGAATAATTGCGTCACCGAAGTGAAGCAGTGAAATACCTATATAATACGAATAATAATATTTTAAACAAGCGTCAATAACCTACGAACAAAAGGACCCAAGCTTTACATATTTGAAAGGTATTTGGCAGCTATTCATCTCAGTTTCGTGATCAATTTTGGGTCGCAGCATACATAGAAATGAAAATTAAACAATAATCTTCGAGCAGCATACCCACATTAAACATTTATTAAATATCCTCTGCAGAATATAGCCAGCGGGTTTACCTACTCAGTTCTTATTTGAACTACAAAATATATATGGTGATGTAAATTTGATTCGGAATGAATGGCCTCTTCTTGTGGTTATTACTGGCTTTGTATTTGATGTGAAAAATAACGAATTTCATAGGAGTGAATTTCTATCATGTACATTTTTGTGTTTAATTAAATGTAAAAGAAGCAAGAAGTTTTATTAAGTGAAAAATATACTCATTCAAAAACATTAATTCAAAAAGTTTTTCTATTCTGGGCGGATACAGAAATGTAATAAGCTTGCATAGCATTAAACTAAAATAAATTTTACAGGGATAACAGCGGGCGGTGGTGGGGATACCACGGAAGATGTCACCACCACCACCACCACGGACATCAACAACACTACAGTCACCGAGAATATGGGACAGCCCTACTTCGACAACGAGACCAAGCGAGAGTATACTGCTGCGGTTGGCCAACCTGCTTACCTCCACTGCCGAGTTCGGAACCTTTCTGACCGAGCGGTATGTGTTTATGTATATAATTATTAGTATTAGACAGTAATTTCTTTCAACCAAACAAGTTTCAGAGCAGGAACTTTTAAAGAGAAAATTTGATGTTACTAACCAAAGTAATAGGGTTGTATTAAACTAAAATCGACAATTTAATAAACCAGCTTCTTGGAAAGCTTCCTTGCTATTGTTTCGTAGTAAGTTCATAAATGATTTCTTAACATTGAATCGAAACCCAACGGTATTAGGTACCTACATAATTGAACGAAGTGACGTTAGCAAATCTTGATTAACCTTCAAGTCTATTTAAACGAATTTGTTGTAAAGCATTGTGGACATAAGTAATTACCTTACTTCACACAAAGAATGAGCGAGGCGTCTGTACGTTTGGCGCTTTGATATATATGAAGCGAACTTTTTGAGGAATGTTCTGATAAGGAAAGCCATTCATTTTAATGAAAAATGGTAGTATTTTTTGTGCTCTACTGAATCTATTGGACATTATCGTTCGTCGAATTGCCCTAGTTATTCAAGCTCAAATGACTGAAGTTAGACTGTGTTTATAAGTAAATATACAATTTTAGAAAGCATTAGATAACTATTATTATTACACTAATAGGTATCTATAGCGTACCAATGATAGACGTTACTATCTCTCTCGACTCTTACCTGAGCCAAAAAAGAGACACATTGATTGACACAGGGATTATACCTCGATTTCTATCCTCATAGCTCATAGCTGTTACAGGAGACCAACAACTTCAATTGTAGTAAAGATGGCTGATATCTTAACAATATCTCATTATAAATAACATATTATTATTATTATTTATAAAACTCAATAACAGGCTTACAACTCTATCAGTTTCGCATTGTCCAGAATTGACTCCTACTCCTAGCGTTGTCGATCGTAAACCACAAAAGATTGAGTCAAATATCTCAAAATTATGTACCTATAATCATGTGTCATTAATCAATTTTTAATTTTGTAATGGGCTACAATGTTGACCTCTGTCGTAGAGAGCTGTTGAATTATTCGTTCCATAAATTCATGGAGGCTCATGTTCAGTAGCCGACATATCCAGATGGAAAATATTCTGCTCTTCCTCAATACCGAAAATTAGACAAATCTGATAGGAAACAAAAATATCTGGATATAAGCGAATTGAAGCAGCAATGGATGTCCGTTTCTCGCTTATCTGTCACAGAATTGGCAGTCGTCGGGTAAACGTGGATCAGAAGTGATACCACAAAATATACATCAATCATGTAGGTAAAATCATATAAAAAAAAGACAATGAACAAAACGGAAAAACACTAGTCAGATTGGAGTTTTCTAAAAGTCTAACATAATTATATATTATGTTTATATTACTACTAAGTTACGGACTGGTAAAAGGTTACTGAAAGTTTGGAAACTAAAAATCTATATATCTGTAATTGTACTACAAAACAATATAGTCTTACCTATCTTACTTCTATAGTGCCACAATGCACTGTAAATTGATACCAAAATACCAATATTTTTGCATTGTAACTAATAAGTCATTTGGCTGGTAGCCAGCATAATCATCTAATTATTGAAATTATAGATAATCATTCTTCATTTACGTAACACGTAGTCATTATTAATTAATGATTGTTCATCATACTTATAAGAATTACAAAACAATTATAAATCTAATATCTACTGGTTATTTATCTAAAATTACTAGAATAGCGATTTGTTTATTATTTACTTGAATGAGTTTGCAGACAATATAATATAAATATTATCGATACTGAGTAGGCAGTTCATGGATCATTTGTATTGTTAAGTCTAGTTGCTAACAAACAGCTAGGATACACAATGATAATTCCTGTACTCGCAAATTTCTGTTTATATCAAAATTAATTCGCAATTTACATATTAATCCCACAAAATACCTGCCGTGACGTTTCGAAGCTTGCTCTGCCGTCAAATGCCTGTCCGAAATAAGCTGATGGATGCAGTTTTGTTAAACTACACAATTCTCTTTACAATCCTTACATCAGATTTTATCATCGGCAGAAAAATAAAAAATATATACAAGGTCAGCAAAACTTTGGTAATGCCTTGGTGGTCATTTACCATCAGGTGGACTGTCACCTTCGATGATAATAAAAAACATCAAACTCAAAACTCATTAAGGCAATTTATATAAGGCAATTATGAACGTCTAACTCTACCACTGGTCTATGGACTCTACTATCAGCTCCTATACGTCTTTATTAAGACACATACCCGTCCAAGAACAAGTTTATACAGGTTTACTTTTCAATGAATAACCAAATTTTTCAGTAATTTTTATACTTTTATTACCGGACCAACAATGAACTCACGAAAAAAAAACTTTCATACATTTAGATCAGACAAGATTGGTGAAAAGCATGAAAGTTTGATTATTTTTTGCGAGTTTTTAAAGTTGGTACTAATCTTAATTAGTTCATAATTATGTGGTCAGGATTACTTTTCAATGAATACTCAGGGATTACCTTGACTACTCATTGAAAAGTAATCAAATTAAAATAAAGCACGATCGTATCATTTTCATTGGTATATAGACTGGGTCAAAATCAAACAATGTGACAATAACGAAATCTTATTAATTGTTTGCGTTTTCGTCAAGTAGACGAGCTCACACAAACTACATGAAAATTTGACTAACTCGATATAATAAATCATAGATCAGTGTATCTAGTATATCTTTAGTAGTAGTATCTTTGCATAAATATCAAAATTAATTATGCCTTGTACATGTTTGTAGGTCGTAAACAAAAGAACAAAGAAATACGAACGCGCCAATTCTTCCGTTTGTGCAAAAAATACTAACATCAAGTCTGCGTTACTACCCAATATTACGTAAACGGAATACATGAATATTTTTATACGTAACAGGACATAAACTCGCAACTGCCTCCCCGAGGACCAGTAAGGGTAGGCATAATACTAGCATCCCTAACAAGTAACTATAAACTGAGATGGTAACTGTCAAATGAGGGTTTCTCACATTACATTGCTCGTAGTATATTTTTTGTTGCATCAAAACAATGGCCTTGTTAAGGTCGTCCTTTCGTCTGTGTCCATTTTGTAGGGTTATGTGTACCCAAATGCACAACTGCTGTCTGATTCCGTATATCATAGGGCTGGGCTGTAGCTCGTAACCGGAATGTACCTATTACAAATCTGTTTGGATATTTTGTATAGAACACTGAATTACTGAATTAGTAATTCAATTTAATTATTTTTCATGAGTGACATGAAAAAGTAGCCAATAATTTTCTAGAGGTCATTGTTGAAAATAGAAATATTCCTTTCAATCTTTTTTATTATATAGTGACTTACTTCCTTTATTCCTCGTGGAATATATTTCAATTGATACTTTATAATATACGAGTATAATAATATAGCAGTCCATGCTCTATTATACCCGCATCATAAAAAGCCCATACGTTGCAAATATCCCAATAGCGCCCGATTTTCACAAAATACCTTTTCTTCAATCATAAACATTCACTATTCCGCATTCTAACACCATAGGGGGGAATTGACCCTTTTTCTATTAAAGTTACATAATTTAGTCAAGTATAGTATATATATATATATATATATATATATATATATATATATAATCAACCTTTCACGGTAAATGTTGCTCCAGTGAGAAGTTAGAACAATTGTTGATCCACCTATTTCACGTGTATACTCAGCTCCGCGACTCGCAAACTGATATACTTTGATCCGTCTTTGATGCGCGTGTGACGTAGGTGGATCTGCACGTATCGGTTTTCAACATACTCCTCAACGATTTGACCATTATTTGTTGATCCATTAACGGTCGAAAAAATCATACTGAATGTGATTTCTTAGATCCAGAATATATTTGACTTATATGCGACATTTACTTCGACTAAGTTGATCCGGAGCCAAAATTGACGAATAGGTACTGAAACACAAAGCGGCAACGTCGCGTTCTGCGTGTGACAGAGAACCCCGTATATTAATTCGTTAGAGTTATAAGGTAAGAAAGATGCGTTAGCTGCTGCGCTTGAGTTTATGGACAGTTTTTAACCACGAACACCGTCCGATTGTTATAATATGGAATGCATCGTAGATACCTACATATACTGGGTTATTTTTTTACCATCCCGGATAATTTTAGGGATTATTGTACTCGTGAAAACAAGCAACTTTTATTATAGGACTAAAGATGAAATCCTACTTAATATTATAAATGCGAAAGTTTGTGAGTATACATGTATGGATGGATGTGTGAATGTATGTATGTTTGAAACTCTTTCACGCAACAACTACTGAACGGATTTAGATAAAACTTGGCACATAGGTAGATCATATCCTGGAATAACATATAGGCTACTTTTTTATCCCGAATAATCCCGATAGTATTTTCCCGTGGGACAATTATCGAACACCACGAGGGCGACGCCCCGGGCTTCCATTATGTATGTTTGTTACTCTTTCACGCAAAAACTGCTAGACGGATTTGGATGAAACTAGGCACATAGGTAGATTATACTCTAAAATAACAGGTTACTATTTATCCCGAATAATCCCGATAGTATTTTCCCGTGGGATAATTATCGAACACCACGAGGGAAACGCCGCGGGCTTCCATTATGTATGTTTTTTACTCTTTCACGCAAAAACTACTGAACGGATTTGGATTTAACTTAGCATCCTATCATTTGGGAAAACTTAAGATCCCTCGGGAATGTGGGGTGGAAGTTAAAGAGTAGCCGTTTGAGTCATCATCGCCCTGCCCACATCGCTGAACCGATGAATGTGAAATTTGACATGTGAATAGATTTTGACACCATATATGAAGGGATTTTTTAATTCGTTTCCGCAGCGGTGGAAAAGGGCCTTTTGTACGATTTTAAGAATCATAATATCTCTGGAACCGTAAGTCTGAAATTTTTAATGTAGCCTTTTCAGTAAAAATTATTAGAAACCGGTGCAAGAGTTTCTCAAACTTTTGTCTATGGGATGAAATATTTAAAAAAAACAAGGGTTTTGCTTTGTTTCCGATAAAGCTTCATAACTTTGTGATTTTAAATGATACCAACTCAAAATTTATAGTGTAGGTAGTTTCTTAACATTGCTAAAATGTAATCTCGGCGTTTCTCAAACTTTTGTTCTTCAAAGAAGTTATTATAGTATGACACAACTTAGATGAAGCATCGGCTAAATTCGTAAAATCGATCGTTCCCGAAAAGAGAGCGCCTACAACATTACTCATGTGTTAAAAAATGATCGGCGAAAATGATCTTGTTTTACGTTGAATGGCGCGATAATGGATGATTTTTATTAGTTGTGTAAATCGGAAGTGAAGTGAACGAAAACGATTTGCCGATGCTACATCTAAATTGTGTCATACTGTACCGATGGAAATAATGCGTTTTTCAAACTCCTTTATCTCTGCAACGGCTAAAGCTAAGAAAATAAAATTTCGTAAACGAGTTACCCTATACAAATAATATAAATTTTAACTCTGTGTTTGTCAAAGTTTTGCCCATAAACAAAGTAAAAATGTTGAAAATTTACTTTTAGCAACCTATTTATCTGAGCTAATATTCATAGCAGAAGCTTGATTTTTGGGATATGAGCGTTCTACAGTATTTGTTTCGAAATGTACTACTAAGTTTCTCAAATTTTTCATGCGGCATAAAGTTAGAAAGGGTGAAACATATTTTGAATATAGACTATTCGATACAATTAGAACAATATTAAATACAGTGTTTCTCAAAATGCAAAGCAATAAGCAGTCCCTTGAGTGTAGATGTTGATCCGGTTGGAGCCACATTAGTTACCAGAGATGCATATTGGATCAACAAAAGGCGCCGGATCAACATGCGTTTTTGGATCAGCAAAGTGCTCGCCCGAGTAGCATTTTTTGTTGGTATTTCGTTGGGCCACTGATCGGCACAACCACCACTACCGTTGGTCAACCGTTGCGAGTGACACACCTGTTTTCAGTAATGCCAACGATGTCTCCCAACATAGGGCCTACCAGGACGACTATGTTGGGCCAACCACTGTTTCTCATCGTTGGGCCAACCACTGTTTCTCATCGTTGGGCCAGATTAACATTTGCAACTTATGGCCTACAGCTATACGACTACGTTGGGCCAACCACTGTTTAGAATTGTAGGGCCAGAATTACATTTGCAACATAAGTCCTACAGCTATATTCCACGGTTGGTATACAGTGATTCTATTTTGTAGGCCCTTCCTACGCCATAACGTAGGGTTACAGATGTTTTATCTTACGCAGGCGGGTTGGTCTTCGAGAGCGATACTATACCGCCCGTGCACACAACAATGTGCATGTGCATCTACACTCAAGGAAGGTCAACCCGTCTTCGTGAGATAAAACAACTGTAACCCTACGTTATGGCGTAGGAAGGATCTACAAAATAGAATCACTGTATACCAACCGTGGAATATAGCTGTAGGCCTTATGTTGCAAATGTAATTCTGTAACATACAAAGTAAAGGTCTTATGGCTGAATTCACTAACATCACTCAAATCTAACTGCAAATTAACATTTGATAACAGACATTTGAATGCTTTATGGAAGATCTAAAAGTTAAATTATGTTGGTGAATTTCACTATTATATAATTACTTAAAAAAATTGCAAAAATAAATTACATAATATTTCGATATCAGTGATAAATGAAAAAAATTTGCAATGACGTTTATTGGAAATTTGATTTACTTGACAATGGCTTCATAATATGAATATAAATATATATATATTTTTTTAAGATCAATAAGCAATTTAACTTGGTTAGATACCTACCTATAGCAAAAATGACCGCAAGTTTTTGTTTAGTCATAATTTCTAACCATAACTTGTCTTAGCACCATTTTTGCTTTCCCTTTTATTAGCAGAAGAAAACCTTTAAAAGGAAAGACAAATTACATTCGTTAATTTTTATAATTCTCAAGGTTCGATGCAACTACATTACATGTTGAAGCTGTCAAATTTCCTATAATTTATGCAGTCCTAGCCCTGATATGGCGATGCTTTGTACTTCTTAAAGATCTTCGGCTTTCTCTGCCTCCATCTATCTTTAGTGAACCGGAACCAGTTTGAAACTACGGCATGAATATCAGCATCTGTGGCTCCTTCAAAAGGTTTATTTAGTCAAACGGCACCTGTAGGTAAGAAATTTTATCATATAGTTATTGTTTTTACTATTACCTACATAAATCATCATCAAAAGTGCAGGAAACAATTTGTGGGTAGGGATAGGTAGGTAGGTGTAGGTATGTTTCAGTACCATATTTTTTTGCGGAGCAGGACGTCTTCCGGGCCAGCAAGTAATTAATAATTTCTTGTGTTAATTAATATTTTTACGAAAGATACAAAATAGATATCAATTTTTTAAATAAAGGCCCCGCCATTATTACGGTCACCTATCCCATATAAATGTTTCCAGCCCAACAGGAAGTTAGTTCAAAATAGATTGCAAAATTTGTACCAAACAGACAGACAAACTATAATTAATATAATACTGTATTCCGAGCCGCGAAAACATTAAAAAAATTCTATATGTAGCAAATTTCATCCAAATCTGTTTAGTCTTGCAGTGCTGAATGGTAACAAACATACACGCAAATAATTATCAGCAATACAGATAATTTAGTTATAGTATAACTAATTTAATATATTGAGACTTACCAGGACCATGGCTGGCTGTCCTAGATCCCATATCTACTCCAGTTGACTTTGATGTAATACAAGGTGCACTTATTATTCTGGTTTCTGTAAAATCAAAACATACTTTTTATCACTATCTTTATGAACTACTTTATTCTATAATATACAATATTTACAACAAATATATAAATATACTATTTAACAAAACATAAGTAAACATAAGTTTGCAGTTTTTGTGAGTGATATGAATTTATTTTCTGTTATCATCAAGTAACTGATCTGTACTATCAATTAATTTAATATCACAGATTTTGACCGTTTACATTTAATGCTTGTGTCAGACTGATTTTTATAATAAATACAAATCACTGAACTTGGCAAGAAAAAGCAACAAAATATTATTAGAAATATATGTCACACAGGTAGGTAGTCAGGACCAGATAAATCGAAACAGAACAATTGTTGAGAAAAAATTAAAAAACCCAAGGGGGATCTCCATACCAGTAACCTCGATTTCATGGCAATTTTTAGACCATTTTTGTACAAACTCTTTTCCCAAAATAGCTTGTATATTCCAGGTGTCAAATTAATCCCGCCCCAGGACTACTCAATGACCATCAAATTAAGCTTAAGAGAAGTATATGGTTTGTACGTAAAACAACAAATACAAATTACGTATATGTAAAACGGTCACCCATCTATTTTTTCGACCGCGCTTACAGATGCTTATCATTAGAGTTGAGATTTATTATTTTATAAATTATATGGATCACGGAACCCTCAGTGCTCGAGTCCGACTCCTACTTGCTTGGTTTAATCTGGCATTATTTATTTTGGAGGAGGGCCTGGTACAAAATAAATAGTAATAGTCCCGTTTAATATACAATGACAGTAAAAAAAAACACTCAACTCACCTGTTTCATATAAAATCCGATTGAAGGGATAGACGATCCAAGTATCGTCTGGTAATATTTTTGTTGGCAGGCACTTTATCAGACACTTGTTGAATTTTGAAACTATTTTATGTGGAGGCTAAAGGCACTCCTCAAGTTTACGAGTAATCCACTCCTTTGACGCTCAAACTACCCAAAATACCGCCAATACTCCCACCACAATCGTCAAACTCAACCACCTTGTACATTATCAAGATTACTAAAAAAAGAATAGGTCGTAGGTATTCACTTGCACACTATTTTGTTTGTGTTATAGAAATAAACTTCAAAAATCTCTTCTATCCTTTGAAAAAACAAAAAAAAACGTGAGCACACAGAAAGCACGCAACTACATCAAAATTATCAATACAAAATGGCCGATTTAGCCGGCCGGCCGGCGAAATTTAGGACTGTTGATAAAATATCGATATATCGAAATATCGATATTATTATTTTGAAATATCGATTATTATTACTAATATTTTTTTAAACGATATATCAATATTTCGATATTGAAATGTAGATATCGATGGTCGATATTTTTTTAAAATAAATTTTAATTTTTAATTTTTTTTCGTTAATTATTTAATCGCTAAAATTTTGGATCGATAGTAGGCATTTTACTCCCGTGCTATCAGAAATAGCTGTTAAATATTTAATTTCTTCTGCTACATCTGTAGCATCTGAACGAGTTGCTTCTACAATCAATCTTTTAGTGCCTAATAATCGTAGTAGTCAAACAGCTGAACATATAAAACAAAGAGTATTTTTAAAAACTCATACTGAAAAATATTGGTACACATAATTGTCTTATTTAAATTAAACAATAATTACTAAGAACTATATATAGTTATAACCTAACACTTTTATACATTTATAATTTAATTTGCTTAATAAATATACTGGACTATAAACTGTGTAATCATTTTTGAGCTGCCTTACGATTATTTTTTTTAAATAAAGCCGATATATCGAAATATCGATATTTTTTTTCGATATATCAAACTCCGATATTGATATATTTAAAAATATCGATATATCGAAAATCCGATATTTTTAAAAATATCAACAGTCCTACGGCGAATGTTTGGCGACTCGCGCGCGTGTCAAGTCAAGGTTGCATCACCCGCGCCCGTCCCGCCCGCGGCCCGCACCCCTTTGTAAATTAGTTGGTTGTTGGTTGGCATAATACTACCTATTTTCATGTTCGAAAAAAACATTTGTAATAAAGCATGTAAAATTATTCAGGGATCATAATATTTTTGTTATATAAATAACTAAGTATAAATTACTCATATTTATTTGAACTAAGCGTGATGTACTGTACGTGTTGATACGTAAATTACACGTACTACTTACATTCATCGAGACTAATTTCCTAGTTTTTTTTTTTTAAACTGCCTTTTCTAAAAATGTAACCTAGCTAGATCGTTTTTTTCTCCCCCGAAACCCTCTGCATATTAAATTTCATGACAATTGTTGGAGCCGTTTCCGAGATTCAGATTATATAGGTATTAGATTATTAGGTATTAGATTGTTTTGTGTTATTTTGTTAAAATATGACGATAATTGTATGAGCAGCCCTCGTATGGATTTTCGGTTGAAAATCCAACTGAAACCGCGGTCAGGCCTTTGTTTTATGTTCGTATAAATTTTCTGTTGGGAACGCTGATCGAAACTGCAGTTGGGCCATTGTAGGCTGCTGGTATGAATTTTCGGTTGGAAAACTGTGGTAAGACCTTTGTTTTATTTTCGTATAGATTTTCCGTTGGGAATGCTGAGCGAAACCACAGTAGGCCCATTGTAGGCTGCTCGTATGGATTTTTGGTTGGAAATCTAACCAAAACCGGCAGTAGGGCTTATGTTAGATATTTGTATGATT
Source organism: Tethea ocularis (assembly GCA_963555595.1). Lineage (NCBI taxonomy): Eukaryota > Metazoa > Arthropoda > Insecta > Lepidoptera > Drepanidae > Tethea > Tethea ocularis. Next base: position 4,398,857 of record OY741971.1, on the reverse strand, counting down.
TTGCTGTTGCAAAGCCTACCAATTAGTAGTGAGGCCATTGTTGGCCGTTCGTTAGATTGTCACAAACAACTGTTGGCACCGTTGGCCAACGCAAAATGCTACTAGGGCGCGTGAAGTCGCGTCTGATCAACATTTACCGTAAAGGGATATCTATATATATATATATGTAGAAGTAGGTAGAGGTAGGTAGTGGTAGGTAGAAGTAGGTAGAGGGTAGGTAGGCGTAGGTAGAGGTAGGTAAGGATAGGTAGGTAGGTCCCAGTTTATTTGTTCTCAGGGCAGGACAAAGTCTGCCGGGTCAGCTAGTCGCGAATAAAAAAACAGTTGTTTATACATACAAACATATTAAATAAGAACCGTATGGACCAGCTAATTTTTTGTTTCGCGATTTCAGTTTTGGTGCCACATTCATCTGGGGTCATAACATTATTGGTTACTAGCTGTTCCGCGCGGTTTTACTCGCGTTCCCGGGATAAAAAGTAGCCTATAACCTTTGGGAATAATGTAGCTTGCTATTAGTGAAATATTTTTTTAGATCGGTTCAGTAGTTTCGGAGCCTATTCAATGCAAACAAACAAACAAATAAACAATCAAATCTTTCCTCTTTATAATATTAGTATAGAGGACACCACCTATCATGCCGCAGGTCATGTCGTAGGTTCGATTCCCAACCAGGACAAACATTTGTGTGCATGAACATGTCTGTTTGTCCTGTTGTTAAAAATGTCCCAGGATATTTTACTTTAAATTTTTTAGTTTATTATGTTTTATCACTGACCTAGTATAAGCTATCTTTGTACCTTCCATCATCACATCAAATTATATAACTAAAGAATTATCCCCTAACTCCTAACCGTTATGGAGTTGTATACTTCCATCATCAGCTCAGCAACGTAAATGACTCCAGACGCAAACATCTGAATAGCTTTAGAAATTATATGAAAAACATTGTAAGTGCCTATAAAATTGGAAGAGTTCTCTCGATTTTTCCAGGATCCCATGATCAAATTCTGACCTGGTAACTATGGGATCATCTGTGAAGTATAACCCTTTCAAACAAAAAAAGAATCTTCCAAATCGGCCCAGGCGCCTTCGAGTAATCGGGGAACATACATAAAAAAAAGGAAGAACCTCCTCCTTTTTTAAAGTCGGTTAAAAAGACAAAGCGCTGACGCTGTAATTATTTCGACGTATGCGATTGCCGAAAGTTGAAAGCGAAGTGAGTGGTAGGGCAGACGGCAGTATGTAAACACATACTTCTCTCAAACATGCCGCGGCAATATTTAGGTAATTATTGCCGGCAGCGCGAGAAGCAGCGGCAACGTCGCGGCTGCTTTCAGCCAATCCGATTGTTTGCTGTGCTCTGATTGGCTCATTTAAATCGGATCAACATTTTCCGTAACTATCGCAAGGTGGATTTGTATATCGGATCAACTTCGGCAAACGCTAGTAATCAGTCCCGTGAGTGTAGATGTTGATCCGGTTGGAGCCACATTAGTTACCAGAGATGCATATTGGATCAACAAAAGGCGCCGGATCAACATGCGTTTTTGGATCAACAAAGTGCTCGCGTGAAGTCGCGTCTGATCAACATTTACCGTAAAGGGATATCTATATATATATATATATATATTACCGTCAGAAAATTTACCCTGAATCCACTCTCAACAATTTAAGTGGAAATATAAAAAAAAAATACAGAACCGGATTTAGTGAGAACAGGGGCCTACTAACCAGACTTCTAAGCCTCAGTAGTCCGATTGCCACTTAGTAGGTACAAGAGCCTTCTGCGCTTGCTGATTTGTTCGGTAAGGTTTATGAAGTCATCAGAGGCTATAAATTTTAGTCTTTTCCAAAAAAACAGTACAATAATACTATTATATTTTTTTATCTGCAGGAACATTATTTGTGGTGCGCGCCACTTGGTTACATCATCTATGTTTATATTAAAAAAATATTGATCAATTATTTGATTTCTATTGCACTAACTTTGCTTAGTTTGCGGTCTGATAATAATGAAGAAATATCCCACGATATTTATTTGTTGTAATACAGGTTCGAGTAAGTATTGAAATTATTTGATAAAATGTTTACTGAAAAAAAGTACATTATAAAGTAGCTCCTATTTATACATTATAATAAGGGAAATTTTTTTCGATGATCTTTCCAATAACTCAGTAAAAACCACACAACGATCGATATTGAAAGAAAGCAAAAATATTTTCTTTATTCAAAATATCTACCTACTTTTTTCTTTTTAGCCCCAAGCATATACTTATACCAAACTTTCGGAAGAGCAAACAATAGAAGAGTCAAAGTATTTATAATAGTAACATTATATTTTTCTCGTAAAAATACCACATAGAATATTTTATTTGTAAATTTTTATTATCTTCGGTAGATCTTTTATGTTAGACTAGCTGTCCCCCGCGGTTTCATCCGTATTCCCGGGATAAAAAGTAGCCTATATGTTATTCCAGGGTATGATCTATCTATGTGCCAAGATTCATCCATATCCGTTCAGTAGTTTTGCGTGAAAGAGCAGCAAACATACATACATACAAAATGTCACATTTATAATATTAGTAGGATGTTTAACAGTTTGATTTTTTTGTGAATATTTTTTGAGTTTTAATTTATTACCTACAAGAATTTCAAGCGTCTATGATACGTAATTTTGTGATTATCGAAGGCGTATGTGTATATATTTATTTATGAACTTAACGTGAACGTAGCGTGACTGACAGATTCCTACTTATGTAATAAATTACAACGCAAATATTCATGCTGTAGCTAAAATTAGCTCTATCATAAAGAGGTATATTGCGAATTAATTTATTTATATAACAATTACATATTATGACTTTGTTGGACTTCTTGAGAGTATAGTTACTAACCACATTTTGCTATCAATCAGAATAATTAATGTTTTACTACTTGTATGTAAGTACTTGGAATTATATCAATAAACGTAATATAGATGTTTCTTTTATTAGAATGAAGGCAATTTCTTATATGAATTTTTTCATACAGAATTCCACGAAAATGTCACATTATACCTACGATGTTCGTTCATGAACAGTTTTGTGTACGTAGTAGGTAGGTACTTACATGTGCTTAAAATTCTATAATTATGACTTCACTTAATTAAAATGTACAATTAGTTTGAAACAAATTCCATTAATTGACTCCGCATGTAGGATTCTCCGAAAAATATACATTTCACGACGTTTATGAACAGTTCTTTGTTAAAAAAAAAGTTATATTACGTCTGGTATCCACGCAGCATCGTGCCCTTACAAAATATACAAATAACTTTATTAATTAGTCGCCTTCGTCTCGCACTAGACTGTTATTAAGGGCCATAAATTAAATTTATAGTTTGTATGTAGGCACGCTATGAATTTCTAGTGATATTTGAACTATTTCAATGAATTATTCGCTATCTGAGATGTCGTGGTTGTAAAATAGGTACCTACTACAATATCAATTTAATTTCAAAAGTTTTAAGTACTTAGGTATGCAATTCCCTTGAAAACGAAAAATATAATTTTCAAATCCCTTCAATTTTGAAATAGTAAATAATACTGACTTTGTTTCACGAGACATAACTATTCAAGGTATTTGCATGCATGGGCTCGCAAAATTCAACAAAATTATCAGATGGTTGTCTATAAAAAAGTAAAAAGTTATATCAAAGTGGACAATAATTGTGTCTCATATTAAAAAACAAACAGTCTCAGTCCAAACTTCAGAGAACGCGCACACTCGGATTTTTCTCAATTCCGTTTCTTCTCAAAGTTTAATCTTAATTGGAATTTATGGCTTATAAAAGTCTCCACACAGAATGGCAGATTCCTTTTCAGTATTTTTGTAAAACGTTGAAACATTTTCCTTTTATAAGATACGTAAGAAATATTTATTTCCAAGGTTTCCTAAGTACCTAGTGAATATGGAATTGTGGTCTTATTAAAATTGTAAAGTTATGTAACAGTGTTTATTCACAAGATTGTGTAACATAAGGATAGGTAATGAATGAAAAATTAAAAAGAAGATAAATGAAGTTGCCGTTTTGGTCCGAAATAATTTAGATAAATTTACACGTGTTAGTAGTGATGTGGCCGATGGTGGTAAGTACACAAAGCCTAGAATGGAACTTGCTCTCAAGTGTAGCTAGCACCCAAAGGTGCTTGCCGACAGAATTAGAGATAGCTGCTATCTGTCAAAGATTTGCACATGACAGTAATTTTTTGCCATGATCGAAGCCAAGCTCCTTGGCACATAGTTAACGAACTCAAATAAACCAACGCAACCGCAACGAGGGTATGACGTGTTTATAAAGCTCTCACTAAGTCATCATTTACTATGAGTAATAAATAACATTGTAATACATGTTAAACAATTTTCGGTAAAAAGTTGGCCGCAAAACACAACCATAACTTTCCGACACGGTTACCGTAAGAATTGGGTAAAAGCGACGAAGTCTCTATTTGTTGGTAGCACGCGACGGTAAGCACATCACGACCATTAAGGTACTTTTACAATGTCTCCAAAAGACAATTTAAAAACGCTGTAGTACTGAAAAATATAACCAACTTTGTTAACGCAATAGATATCGGTTCGATATCTCAGTATTAAAACGCAATAGGATTCCTTCGATGTGAATAAAATGGGCTTCTTTTTATTTCGACTTGATGTAAAAAAGATTGGACCTAACCAACCCTTCCGCGCCCCTAATGACTCAAATTAGGGTTACAAATGAGATCCTAAATACATTTCAATTGTAACCCGAAATTGCACATTCAAAATCTACATGATTTTATTATACCTACTGAATTCGTACAAAAAAGGGTAGGTAGGGACTAAAATCCTCACCTGCTAAAAGGTATCTATTTCGTATGAATAGGGGTCATTTGTATGATGAATTTTACGATATGAAATCAAATTGAAAATTATAAGTTTCATTGTATTATTTTATTTTGTGAGGCGGAAGAAATTACGTCAACATGTTTGAGGTTGATGAAAATAATAAAATCAATAATCAATAACCCTAGTAATAGGTAAGTAGGTATCGCCCCGGGGGAAATTATCCTTAAATCATATTTTATTGGAAATAAACACGGAATCCGGCAGGTCTCTGAGCTACACCTACACTCATCGTGTATTAAACAAAGCATTTTCTTTTGCAGACGGTATTTACGGGATCCGACAAAGCATATGAGATATCCATAAAACGGTAGAGGAATTCTATTAGGCACCGTCAATTTATCGAGCGCCGCGTTTCGTCCGTATATTGGCAATGCGGCTTAACAGCTCGTATGTGGGATTTGATTTTCCGTACAAGCTCCAGTAAGTGCAATAGGAAATGTCGCGTGAGCGTCGCCGACGAATAAAGCAAAGAGAATTGGGTCGAGGTCCACGAAAGCCGCACATTTTGGAACAAAGCCAGCCGCAGCCGACGATTTTGTTTTATTTTGTTAAAATACTGTATGACAATTTACCCCGAGTTAATAATGGTATCGCTCCATTTATTACAAACACCCGAGGGTTATTTCGGTGTGTGTATTCAATGGATTTTTAGGGTTTAACAGATAATAGAAGCTGATAATGGACTTTTTGTTTACATTGTGGCATTTGATCTCCTTTTTTATATTTAAAATATCTGATAGGTTTAAAATTAATAAAGAGAAAAACAACGAATCCATTTAAAAAGCATTAATTTCGCTTTGATATTACTTGCTGAATAATTGTTAATTCGTATCGGGTGCAAATTGATTTACCATTTCAAATAATTCAAACTAAGGGCTACATTCGTTGAATACAAATATAAGAAATAAACAGTATGATAGCAAGCTGTGAATTTCCCAGGAGACAAATTATGACGGAGTGTATGGCTGAGTGTTCTCGAAAGAAACACGTGATTACAACATAAGAGATAATAACTTATACGATATGTGAAGTTCCGACGCTATATGAACGTTATTTTTTATGTTAGAAATCCTAGAACGTAGGCTGTTCATATAATGATATGTAGCTACCATCTCGTATAGACATTAGCAATAAATAGTTGGTGGATTGCCAGAGTGTGGCAACCTACTACAACATCCAGAAGGAAGCGCTCAAGTGCACAACTGCCGAATAGACCTCTAGATGCATGATAAGCTGAGGGTGGCATTCAGGTAGGCGAGTACATATGACTTGCATGCAGTTCATGTATGCGGGCTTGTATTGGCTTTAGACTAGCGATGTTTTTAGATGAAGAAAATATCATCACGAAACCAATTCCTTAGAAGTTAATACGGCCTAGTAATCCCACTGGGCTCGAATGCTGTCAAAACTTAGGTGTTGGTCGTTTGCTACTGATGAAATAAATATTAAAAAAGACAAGTAATTTTATACAACTAACAGCTATGGATAAAGCTATCTAGTTGTGTCACAAAAATATTGTAAAACTTCCTTGACCCGAGATAGAGTTCAGCAAAGTTCAGCATGCAACACATTATGATTGAATCGAATTTTGCATTCTAATTTGGTGTGATCTCAATCTAGCAGATATAATAAGGTCATTATTAGTTATCTAACCAGGCCCTGTATACCTACCTATCTTTATTAACTTGAATACCCATTCAAAGCTTTCAAATCTTACCAATAAGAATAGGTACCTACCTACCTATTCTTATTGGTAAGATTTGAAAGCCAATGAACCTGACAACGTTAATAAAAATTGGGACTTTGATAAGATGTTTGAAGGATTTCCTCACCCGAGTCCCTTAACAAATCTGAGTGTTAATTCAATGGAACTAATTGCCCATCCCAAAGCGAACGAAAAAGAAGGAAAGAATGAGAAAAGGTTTTGGTAATTTGATTGTTCTGCTATCTTTACGACATACTTGGTAGCTTTTGGATTCTGAAAGTTATTTAGTTTTCACTCTAGTATGCTCTCTTGGGAGTCACGTTTCTGCGCCAGAAATCTTAGCTTTATAAAAAAACACCCGAAGAAAAACGATAGGCTGCCACGTAACTCGAGGCAGACTATAAAAACCCAACCTCGGACGTGGGTGTGCGAAATGTCGGATAAAAAGCAACATTCAAGATACATAATGTGCATAGGTTGTTAAAAAAGGGTATGTTACTAACCATAAATTATACACTATAACTAGCTATTGCTAACCTTTGAAGAGAAAAAGTTAATATATACTGATGTTTGACCTTTATGGGTACACTATTTTCTTTATTTAGGACCACAATTGTGGTTAATGTTTTCGTATCTGAATTATTAAAACAAGAATCAGAAACCGATGTTATAATATCAATCTAAATTTCGGGTTAAAGTGGCTGGCGAGAGAAGCTTTTTGGCACCTATTAATGGGTTTATATCTTAAAATCTTTATATCTTTTCATAGGCATATTGGATCAGCCGTTTCTGAGAATACCCCATTAGTTATAATTTTGAAGGAACTGGCTCACAAGTGCAGCTATCTAAGTCTCTTGAAAATCTCATGAAATGTTAACTAAAATATGATAATAGTATATTATACCTGCGATTATTCCTTTTTATCTTCTATTGTAAGAAATTATTGACGTGGTTTTGTGATATTCGAAACATACTAAATCTTTGAACTCTGAGGCATCATGAATAATTTCAATCACATTTCATTGCAAATGTAAACGCTTTCGCTAAGCAGTGGAATATTAATCAGTTTCAATATTAATGCTTCAGATATGGATGTATGATTGATTTATTAATCAGTATTTATATTGGATAGAATTTGATTTAGGTAACACCTATTTTGCATCAGGAAGAATTTATAATACTTTAGATAAATATACTAATAATACTACAACAGTCCATGAGCTACGGTAACCGCTTACCACCACAGCTGGTCAGCTAGCTACAAGATTGTTCTATCACCCCCATCGTTTGTGTAATTATGCAGTTCACTCATTTCTAGTTTATGGTTTATTACGTAAGGTTTGTTACGTAAAACTATGTTCTCATTGAATAAACAGAAGAATATTTTGCACCCACTTAAATTCCATTTGCAAAACAGTAACATTAGCAACGCAGACCCACTCGTTAAAATGAAACTAAACCTTTAATTCCTTCAATATTGGTGAACTTTGTGTGTTTTAAGGTACTTCATGTCAATTTGATAACATTCCAGGGAGTTAATTTAGTTTTTATACTTGACTGATTTAATCTCATCTTAGTTTAGTGATATGGCCGAAAATAACTAGTAAACTAATAAATAGGTACAGGAGTGATTGACGCATAAAATAATGTAACTTTACCAATTCTACTCAATTCATAAAAGATACACTTCATACCAAAAAAGATAAGATCCCACGGGATCGCAGATAAAACCGTGAAAAATAGCTAACTAACATTACGTTTATAATATAATAATATAAAATTGCTAACAAAAATCTATTACTTAACATTTCAAATCCAAATATCTTATGACAAACCTGATATAAAAAAAAGCTTTTAATGAACTAGGACTTGCTGCAAAAAGTCCATAGTAGCACATTACCGACTTGTTGTTAGGATGCATCGACATAATAATAATATGTTTACAAAAATACTGCAACGTCTCTGTAAGAGAAGCTCGAGAATTCAAATTGTAAATAGCTCCACCGCTCTTTCTGTAAAATAAAAATAGTTGTTACATGAGCAGCTAAAGCAGCTTTAGCAGCTGTGGGGTAAACCTCAGAGCAAAATATCATACGACATAATACTATGAAAATAGTTAACCTAAAGGCTTATAAATAAAAGCAGATTGGATGGCAATTGTTAACAAAATTGTTACGAATTAGCTACAGACTCGGCTGAAGATAGAAAGTTGCGGTTAACAGCATTAATTAAATTTTGATCCAATAATTCACTTAGCAAACCTATAATAATATAAAGCCCACAAAGGTTTTAATACTACAAAGAAGTTAATTGAAAAGGATTCATTGTCCATTTATAAAAGCCGATTGTTAGTATTAAATAAAAAATAGACGAGAATTATCAGAATATTTATGACATTTCATATATTGTAAACTTATCTAAAAACAGCATTTATTTTTGGCAGATATACATGCAATGTAACGTTGCCTTAATGTTATTTATTTTCATTAAATTGTGTCTTTTTGACAATTAAATTCCATAAATAAAGAATGTAAAATACCTAACTACTGGTTGCCATCTTGAAAATTGAATAAATTCCGTCGTCCGTTTTACGTCGAAAAATCCGATACTGGCAGAAACTTCCTATAGGTATAAAGATTATTGCCACGACAGGTAAAAAGGTCTATATAAGTTCTACGTATAATGAGGTGAGTGAATATACCATGCTCTTACCTACACATTTGTTGGTTTAAGATTAGCACTATTAGTGTTGGACGCAGTTTCAAGAGGGTTGAGAGGTCAAATAATTCTCACGCTCGGATAGTAAATACTGGCTTGTTTAGTTCACCCACTAGCAAGGCAAAACCAAGTCGCATATGTGCAAACGAATCTAGCACCCAATTTATTTCTGAGAGGATTTCTGGCTTTTAGGTCGGGAATTGCCCAATTAGGGCTTTTGAGAAGTTGTGCTACTTTCAAGTGTCAAAATGTCTAGAAGTTGATTTTAAGAACTGAGCTAGTGAGATTATTTTGTCACAAATCTTTTAGGAGTAGTTGCGATTATGTATGACTTTATTTCAGATTTCTTGATGTACAATCACGCAGATTGAGAAAGTTAATGAAGTAATGAACATTCAATATATTAATCAAATTAATTTTCAGTAGGTTTCAGTAGGTAAGTCAATACAAGATTCAATAAGGTAAAAGATGCATTGTTTTAAAATTTTGTAAATCTTATAAAACAAGTGTTCCATGTAACAATATTATGATTCGTGCATTTATTACTTTAAATATTTTTTTATGTAAAAAAAAATTACATATAAAAATTACTATTACTCGTGTAAATAGGTATATCATTATGATTTCCTTTTGTTTTTTTTTTAATAGCAGCTGCAATAAATATACTTAAAATATATTTCACCAAGAAAAGAAAAGAGACGGGTTACTATTGTAGATTATACCTATTTATTTTTATTTCATGTTTCCATGATCTTTTATAGGAATACTGATTGAACTTGCAATCCAACGAGGTAACGTTGCCAGCTTTTTGGGGACCCTGCCTGCAGGCGGCGATATAAATTATATTTTGTTGTAAACTTGAACCAACCTTAGGTAAATTATAATTATTAAAGATACAAGTTAAAAGGGATAACCGACACCATGAGAATGTACTCTACTTCATATAAAGTCTAGAGCTATTCTAGTGCCAAGAACTAAGAAGACTTGCCAACTACGCTTCGAACTAAGAGCTTCATATATCAAAACTTTTGCAGAAGTATTAAGATTTTCAATACCACGATGAAATACGCCTCACCATTCTACGCGTTTCAAAACAAGTTACATGCCATGACAGACAGAGCACGCCGAGGCGCATAACTTTAACTATGGTGGGTAGGTACTATTATAACAAACAAACAGAAATCTAGGCACTCTTTGTTATTCTACAGATACCTATTTAGAACTGTGGTAAATCTTCGCGCTTTGGAACGATAAAAATAAACAATAAATAAGACAATAACTAAAAAACCTTTCGCTATAAAATTAATTACCTATCACCTAAAGTTAATTACATTCCAATTTATTATAGTTTGCATTTTGTTTAATTAATTCGTACTCGACTATACCTAATCTATACTATTAATAAAGCGGAAGATATTTTATGTTTGTTTGAACGCGCTAAACTCTGGAGTAACAGGTCCAATTCGAAAATATATTTTACTAATAAGAAGCTACATTATCCAAAGGTTATAATTGGTTTTATACCGGGAATGTGGGTAAAACCGCGGGGGACAGCTAGTTGATGATAATTATATTTGTCAATAGGTATCCTGGATCCGCAAACGAGACCTGCACATCCTAACAGTGGGAGTTCACACGTACAGCAGCGACGCGCGTTTCGCTGCTCTTCACACAGATGGATCTGACGAGTGGACCCTGCGGGTAGCGCCCGCGCAGCCCCGCGACTCCGGCGCTTATGAATGTCAGGTCTCCACTGAGCCTAAGATCAGTCTTTCATTCAGGCTTACTGTTGTTGGTAAGAATACGATCTGATTTTATTAGTTGTAGTTAGATGTATAAAAAAAATATGAAAGCTACATATACAAGAACTTTCTTTTTATATTAATAGGTAATTATAACGTTATTAGTTTCCCATTTTGATAAAAGTAGAGTGATGTTTTTATCTGATGACTACATGAGTTCATTTTTAAAATCTGTTAACTCAACAAGACTAGGTACCAATATTCAGTAAGTATTATACTGGTTTTTTTTTTTGCCATCTAGATTTTTTTGCCAAAAAACCACCAGTAGGATATTTTTTTATTTAGAGTTTCATTTATTTTCACATGTGGTGTATTAAATTCTAAGCTCAATAAAGTAACAATACGTAAAAAATATGCAGTTAGTGTAAATTGACGTTGACCCTTTACGTTAGTTAATATTTTTCAAATATTTCCTTTAAAGACGCAACAACAAAAATAAGGCGTAGAAAAGGAATCAATCAACTAAAAGATGATTAATATAATAATTCAATAGTCACGCAGATTAAGAGCATTTCACAATCGACGCATTCGTATCGCAATTACGTTGATTACCAAACAATGAACTCGTGAAACGGTTCCCAATCTACGTTAGAGATGAGTCAACGATCATAATGCAATCCTTAGCAAAGCCATTGACCGGATTTACAATAATCCATTAAATCCTAGCGAGGATCGTTGGGCGGTAGTAATACGTAATTGAGATGTTATTAATTTTACGTATTACAATATTAGGTAAGTAGGATTGTAAGGTGTACTCCATTTTCACTGTAATAAACGTTTCAGTTTTATTTTTATATAAAAATGTTTCAGTTATTAAATAAACAAAGTATACATACGAGTATAATAAGACAGTAGAATCCAGTGTCGTCTCTAAATTGAAGAAAAGTAGAATTTAAACCAGCGATTTTATAATTATTTTCTGTCTCTCTGTCCATCTGTTGGTTTGTTCGCGCACATCTCCGAAACTACTGAAAGGATTTCCATGTAGTTTTCACAGTAGTTTCATCATTTAACTACATTTCAATTAAAATCGCGTATTGATGTTGCGTAAAAGTTATCGTCAATTAAAGATTTTTTGAAGTTATAGAGTTAGTGTATTGTATTAATGAAAACTACTACAACTGTATGAACTGTTAAATTACAATTTTAAATTTATGCGGTGCAAAATAACAGTAAATTCCACCCGGACAAAGTCGCAGGAAGCAGCTAGTTGATTTATAAATACGTAGTATCTCTCTATATGTTCCATGGCGAATGGGAAAACATTTTCTTTTACTCATCTCTATTGTTGCAGTATCAAAAGCAGAGATCCTGTCGGGACCAGAGCTGTTCGTGAGGGCTGGCTCAGATATCAACCTCACCTGCATCGCGAGACACGCACCTGATCCACCAAGGTTAGTAATTATCTTACTAGTGTAATAACAATATGTCCGTAGCGTGGACATTCCTAAAAGAACAGAAGTGACGTACAATCAGGAAGCAGAAATGACAATGGGCAGGCCACATCACTCGAAGAACCAATAACCGTTGGGGAAGAAAGATTCTGGAGTGGCAAATAGGTCTTCTCAACAGATGGATTGATGTCTTGATCAAAGTCGCTGGATGTGACTGCATGTATGCGGCCTAATACAGATCGGTGTAGAAATTAGGTGTTCACATGTGTACATCCTTGGGCTGAATAAGCAATATTATTCTCGATAATATTTATTAACTAAAACTATTATTTTAACAGTTTCATTTACTGGTACCGTGGTGCCAACGTAGTGAACTACGCTCAACGTGGTGGCATCAGCGTTGAGACTGAGCAACGCACGAGAACCAGTCGGCTGCTCATAGCAAGAGCTTCACCGAGAGACTCTGGGAACTATACGTGTGCGCCAAGTAGCTCTGGTAATTATAATAATAATTACTTGTATTACAGAAAATTATTAGTGACCTAGGGGTAGCGAGAAACCGCTGGATGCGGGTAGCACAAGACCAGCCATCGTGAAGATCCTTGGGGGAGGCCTTTATTAAGCAGTGGATGTCTTTCGGCTGATATGATGATGATTAGTGATCTATTTTATTCATGTTTATCTATAGGTTTTCATAATTATATTCATTAAGGTAAGTAGATATAATTTATGATTTTCATGATCACTTTGTTTATTGAACTATGCTGAAATAAATGATTTGCGAGGGAAGTGAAAGTTATAGGATCTCATCAGAATTTTTTTTTTTATTTTTTTTCATTTTCGTATCTCGACGCCAAACAATATTCATTCATTTATCAGAAGTAAAAATAAAACATTTATTTTCATAGTACATACACAGCGGTCGTCCATCCGTACGTACGTCCATGCGTACATATACGTATACATTTTTCACTCAGCACTAGCCACTATATCTCTGCCTTTGGCTGTGTTAAAACCATTTGTCTTTTTTCACGCCCTTTCCCCTAAAGTACTGATTCAACGTGTCCAAATTCACTGTTTATTTTACTTCTTAACGGCCATTTGTATGTCCTTCGCCTCATTTATTTGTTTTTAAAGAATTCTATTAAAATTCCAGGGTTTCTTTAAATTATGGCATACTACTTCCGCCCCGCGGTTTCATCCGCATTCTCGTGGTATCTTATGTTTTCCCGGGATAAAAAGTAGCCAAAAGTATGTTATTCCAGGGTATGATCTATCTATGTGCCAAGTTTCATCATTTGGAAGAAGTTCGTTCGGTTCAGTAGTTTTTTCCGTGAAAGAGTAACAAACATCCATACTCACAAACTTTCGCATTTATAATATTAGTAGGATAATGGTGCCGATTCTGTTGTTTACGAACTAAATAAATTTAATCTCACTATATCTCTTTCTAATAGTAAATATAAGAAAGGGATGCAAGATATTTTAGTCCTGTCAATTGAGTCCGATCACATATTTCAACGTGAATTTAAGCGCGATCTTTATTAGTCACGACTATTTACCCGTACACTACGACCTACCCGAGAAGTGACTTGTCTAATATTATTTAAGTTCGTAAACAACAGAATCGAATCGGCACCAATATACAGACACACATGCCTTCGAAGCATACAAAAAGTAAGTTCTTCAGGGTTATTTTTTTGGTTTTCTTTAATTTATTTTTATTCTTTAACAGATTCAGCTTCTGTAGTCGTTCATGTGGTAAGCGGTGAGAGGCCTGCAGCAATGCAGAGCAACGCAATGAAGATATCTCCATCTGTACCATCGCTCATAGTAATCTCCCTCAGAATAAACAGAAGTAGAGCAATTTTCACAGCGATGCTTTTACATTTTTTTCTACTATTGCACACTAGATTTCTAATAAATGTTATTGGAAAGATTAAACCGCTATGGAACAATTATTACATAAGAAGATTTGTTACAAGATGACCGAAAGATATTAATTCATAATTTGAAAATGCATGGCATTTATAATTACTAAATTTACAATTAAGTAAAACTGACGTATAAAGAAACGAATTATTGCATTAAGAGCCTATTCCTCTTTTAACCATGAAATCTTTACTTCCTTTAATTAATTACCTGTACTAAAAAATTAATTTGGTGTCTGAGTAGCTACTAAACATTGTATGTTTTTGTCAGTCAATAATTTTATTTGAACGATAACTTTTATCACGTACAAATATAAATGTGAAATCACACATAGTGAGGTAATTTAACGAGACGCTAACTATGTACTTCATATGAACCTTGTCCTCGCTCTGAGGACACTTTTTTTTTTTTTTTTTTTTTTTTTTTTTTTTTTTTTTTTTTTTTTGAAAGGACTAAGTTGGTAGCCTCAGATGGCTGCAACAACCTTACCGGACAAATCGGCGAGCGCAGAGGGCTCTCAGCCGGGTAATATTTAGGTAACAACGCCTGAGGGCACCCCCGAATGGGGTACGAACCTCGGCTCAGGGCGTTACCGGGGGAGGGGGAGGACTTTGTACGAGTTACGACTAATTGGGGGCGGTCGGATTACTGTAGGCAGCTCGGGCCGCTTGAACGGGACGAGACTGAGTGGGACGTCGCGGCGGTCCTCGCCGTCGAGGACGGTAGCGTGATCGGTTGTGTGTAGTGTGTTGTGTACTTTTACGAGCTTCGTCAGCTTCGATCTGAGCTAATGTAATAGGGTCATCCGGCTCGCTGAGGGCTTGCCTTGGTCTATGGATACGGAGTATACGGGAGGGCGTGTACGTTGCGGCTTTCACTATAAGAGGGTTGCGGTGATTAACGGCGGTATTGAAAAATCTGCGTGAGGTGCGTTTTATAAATTGTTTTATCGTGGGGAGACCTAAGTCAATGTGGAGATTTTCATTACGCATGTACCACGGGGCGCCCGTGGCCTTGCGCATGAAGCGATTTTGAATCACCTGAAGGCTATGGATCCGTGATGGAGCTGCATGTGCGAACACAGTACTAGCATAGGTCATGATGGGGCGGATACACGTGGTATAAAGTCTAACCTTGCTTTTAAGTGCAAGTTTAGATTTACGATTTAATAAAAAGTGGAGGCGCCCTAAAACAAAGGCGGCGCGCGCGCGGACCGCTTTAATGTGGGCATCAAAGGTCAAACGATCATCGAGAGTTACTCCGAGATATTTGGCTTGCCTTTCCCAGGGGATTGGTTCACCGAATAGAGTAACTGCCTTTGGAGGGGAGGGGGTACCTCGATGGTAGGGTCTGTAGAATAGGACCGCCTGGCTTTTGACAGGGTTGATCTCGATCCTCCATTTCCGAAACCAGGCGCCTAGGGCGTTAGCCGCGGTTTGGAGGTTCTTAACAATGACTGAGGGGGACTTACTAGAGCAGTAGACCGCGGTGTCGTCCGCAAAAAGTGCTAACTGCACCTTGTCGGTCTTTGGCATATCACTCGTGTAGAGCGAAAATAGCAAGGGGGACAGTACCGAGCCCTGTGGGACACCGGCACCGATAGGGTGAGGGGAGGAGAGTGCGCCAGGAATGCGATATCGAAAGTGGCGATTTGACAAATAATCTCGTAAGATGAGCACGAGTCTATGTGGGACACCTAAGGTAAATAGCTTAAAAATTAAGCCATTGTGCCACACTTTGTCAAATGCCTTCGCGACATCGAAGAATAGGACACCTGTCATGTTGCGCTCTTGGTACTGAGAGGAGATGTGTTCAACAATACGATGGACTTGTTGAACACAAGAATGTTTGGCTCGAAAGCCAAATTGTTCATCAGGGATGAGTTTATTGGCGTCGGCATATGTTTTGAGGCGGATATAGATCAGTCTCTCATACATCTTGCCCAGGACATTTAATAGACTTATAGGGCGGTAACTGGAGGGCTCGGACCTGGGTTTGCCGGGTTTATGGATTCCAATGACATGGGCCTCTTTCCACTGATGTGGAAAAATATTACAAGAGAGGGCAGCGTTAAATATGGAAGTTAGCAGTATTATGAGGTGGGCGGGGAAGAGTTTTATCACTTTGTTAGTGATTTTGTCCGAGCCCGGGGCCTTCCGCGGGTGTAAATCCCTGATGATCGATTTGACCTCGTCAGGGGTCGCCGGAGGGAGGGGGTCATCCTCTTCGCTGAGAGGGGGGGGTGGTAACGGGAGGGCGGCTCTCCGTTCAACTTCAGAGTTAACTTCCTCCAGATGACTCGGGTCTATCGGGAGGGTACTGGGCGTGCACTGAAACTCTAAGCTTTCAGCGAGGCATTCTGTCTTATCATCGTCATCAAAAGCGGGAGGGAGATTGGGCCTATTTAATGGGGGCATGGGTGCTACCGTGTCCTTGGTAAGGGCACGAGAAAGCTGCCAAAAGGCTTGATGAGAGGGTCTAATGTCTGTAAGGGGAGGACACTTTCCACGCGCTTGTACTACTCGCCTCGAGAATGCCTCAAGAATGCCTTGCGGGGTAGCTTCATTCAGTGTAAACTAGCCTTAACTATATGCACGATACGTAACTAAAACAATACCATACTGTAAATAGTACTTTAAAAAACTTTTTTTTCAATAAATAGAGATCGATGTTGATAATTGTTTTCCTATTAATGTAATGTACCGAAACATATTACCCAACATAAATCGTATTTAAGAAATTTAGTGTAAGTTTTAAAATTAGTGATTACTAATTTTACTATTAAGTTAAATGTAAATAGAGTTTGTAAATAAATACGTTTTACGTGTTATTTATTGATGATTTTCATTAATATTGTTTTGTAGGGATACAAACATCGAAACCATGAATTTTTATGTTATGTCCTTAATAAATAAATAAATATCCTGGGACATTTTTTCACACACGGTTATCTGATCCCAAACTAAGCAGAGCTTGTACTATGGAAACCAGATAACTGATATACTACATATACTACTTTTTTTTGTAAATACATACTTATATAGATAATTACACCCAGACTCAGGACAAACAGACATGTTCATGCACCCAAATGTTTGTCCTGGATGGGAATCGAACCCACGACCTGCGGCGCAATAGGTGGTGTCTTAACAAACTGCGCCAACTGGCTCGTCTAATGTCCTTAAAGCGGTGTTATTTTTTCCTCTTCTTGAACCTACACCTCTGGCTCCTGTCCTCTGTCTGTTACAGTTTTTTGCACAATAATATAGGTAATTTGCGTGTCTAGGGATTTTTAAGTGGTCACCAAATAAGGGTGGGTTGCACCATCCAACGTTATCGTTAAATTGTCTGTCAAAACTGTCTTTAGCTAGCAAAACCGTTGCTCTGAATTTAACGATAACGTTGGATGGTGCAACCCACCCTAAACGTGTTACACGCTCACCCTGCCATTTTTAAGTGACAGATCAAAGTGACTATTATTTTAGGGAGACGGTACCTAAATAGAATTAAATCGTTACTCATGGTAAAAATATATTTTTACCAATAGGAAATATTGTGAATATTTCCTATTCACTCTTATTTACAACTCTTTTGGTTTTTGAAAGATTTCATCACAAATAGAACCTGTTCTTGTGAAATATTGCCTACAAGCACTTAAAGATAAATGTAATTTAAATGGCCCCTGAGTTTTCCAATTATAAATAATTGTTGGGTGTAAAATTAAAATGATACAATTAAATGAATGCCCTCATTACGAACCTACCGTTATGCTGCATTTGGGATCTTATCTACGCTTCGAATAAATAATATTATATAGTACATTATGTATTTACTATACTTACTGATAAAAAAGTGTATTCAATCATATGTAGGTAAGTACCTAATTTTTTTTTTACTCTTACCAATTCCAATCTAACTTCACTACCAATTACTACCAAATACTTTGATGATTCGGCCATACAACTAAGTACTCAGAGCATACATATAATTTTGTAGGACAAATATAAATGATGGGATTCCTCAAAAAAAAAGTCTAAGCCTATCGTATTTTTTTAAATTCAACCATTAAAGGGGTAAAATAGAGGATCGCGGGTGTAACCGCGGGGCAGAAAGCTAGTCTAAAATTAAAGAACATGCTTTTAAATCACCGCCCGCAGGCAGGGTTCCCGAAAACGACAACGATTCCTCGTTGAGTTACAAATCGTTAGCCATGATAAACTTTAACTCGCTATATAGTACAATACAATACAAAAATTCTTTATTGTTTACACAAAAACACATTAATACAAACAAAGAAAAAGAAAACAAAAAAAAAAAGAAAGTATAAACAATTTAGGCGGCCTTATCGCTACAGCGATTTCTTCCAGGCAACCTAGGGTAATAGGATATAATATATAGGCTATGTCAAATACATACATAATCTTACAGTAATAAGTACCCTAATACTTAGACTATATTATTATAATAAACTAATATATATTTAACACAAATAATATAATATACATACATAGATACATGATGAATATATGAAAAGTCTATTCAGATAGAGAGAAAGTGCGAAAAAACAAGTGATTTAAAAGAATCAAGAGTTTGAGCTTGTCTGATATTTAGAGGAAGAGCGTTCCACAACCGGACAGCTTCCACAGAAAAGGACTGAGCTATGAAGTTAGAAGAATGAGAAGGTGTTTTCAAGCGGAGCACAAGAGAACTGCGAAGTAGATGAAGTTGGGAGCTAAAGTATTCGAACCGTTCCTTAAGATAAGCTGGGGCACTGGGATTAAATAAAATATTATATAGAAGGGAAAGAATGTGGGTATTCCGGCGAAGGCGAATAGGAAGCCACTTGAGCTGTTGACGAAATTGGGAAACATGGTCATATTTGCGTAAACCAAATATAAACCTTATGCATAGATTTTGGAGTCGCTCAAGTTTGTTTAGTTGGTCTTCAGTGAGGTCAAGATAGCTGACATCTGCATAATCAAGGATGGGAAGAAGTAACGATTTAGCTAGCGCAATTCTCGTGTCGATGGGAAGGAAATTTTGTAGACGTCTGATCGAACCAGCCACAGCAAACATCTTCCTGCTGACCTCCGCAATTTGCGGTGCCCAAGATAAGGTGGGGTCAAGGAGAATGCCAAGGTTCTTAACAACATTGCTATAAGGAATATTGACTCCATCGAAAATAACCGAGGGTAACTGTTCAAAATAAACTCGCGAAATCAATGATTTACTACCTATAATAATAACTTTAGTTTTTGCTGGGTTAACAATAAGTCCATAGCGTCTGCTCCAGTCAGATATGCTGTTAAGATCTACATTAATTGACAGTATCGCACTGGGAAGGGAATTCAAAGACGATTGCCTGTAAATTTGGAGATCATCTGCATAAAGGTGATAGTATTGAATTTATTAACGCAGTGACATATCAAAAACAGGACACCAAACATATTTAAAAAATGTATAAAGATTTCTTCTTCTTGTCAGCCAGGATTAAAATCAGGAAGTAATACAAAACCTCTATGCAACACGCCCTCTTAATCCTGAATGACCTCTAACATTTTTCCAGTGAAATAACTATGCTTAATATTTAACAAA
Source organism: Tethea ocularis (assembly GCA_963555595.1). Classification (NCBI taxonomy): domain Eukaryota; kingdom Metazoa; phylum Arthropoda; class Insecta; order Lepidoptera; family Drepanidae; genus Tethea; species Tethea ocularis. Next base: position 4,378,782 of record OY741971.1, on the reverse strand, counting down.
GCCTTAGTTAAAATATCCGCTATCATACAATCCGTAGACATGTACCTCAATTCTATTATTTTACAGTCAACGGCTTCGCGTACATAGTGATATCGTATATCCACATGTTTGGTACGTTTATGAAACACTGGGTTAGTAGCGAGTTTAGCAGCTGATTGATTATCACTAAACAAAATAACACTATTTAGTTGACCAGTGAATTCAGCAAGTATTGCACGAACGTACACCGCTTCTTTAGTGGCTTCAGACAATGCAATATACTCCGCCTCGGTGGACGAAAGTGCGATACACGATTGTTTATAGCAACCCCAGGAAATAACATTTTTACCTAGCATATAAACATACCCCGTATATGACTTACGATCCTCACCGTTAGCCCAATCTGCATCAGTATACCCAAGTAATCGAAATTTATCATCGATACTACTTTTTCTATATACAAGGCCTAAATTAATCGTACCTTTTAAATATCTTAATACTCGCTTAGCCGCAGTCCAGTGTTCCACTGTGTAACGAGTATTATACTGACTAAGAAAAGTAACAGCAAAAGAAATGTCAGGTCTAGTTGTCACAGACAAATACATCAAACTACCAATCAATTCCTGATAGGGTAGTTTATCATCATGAAAAATACTCTCCGAAAACTTCAGACCTACAGCTAATGGCGTCTTGGCTATTTTACAGTCTTGCATATCAAAACGTTCGAGCAACTTTTCAATATAATTTCGTTGACTTAGCTTCAGCTCACCTTTGCTACGGTCTACTTTAATACCTAACATATTTTTTACCTCGCCTAAATCCTTAATCGTAAAATTAGATTTCAAGGACATTTTCAACTTTTTAGCAAGTTCACCACAATTGTAAAATACGAAAAAATCATCAACATAAAGAGCGATAATAATTATTTTCTTACCCTCGTGACGACTGAAGATACAGCTCTCATGCTTACTCTGCATAAACTGCTCCGAAAATAAAATTTGCTTTACCTTCTCGTACCATGAACGTGACGCCTGCTTCAATCCATAAACAGCTTTCTTGAGTCTATACACTTTGTGTTCATCGCCTTGTTTAATAAAACCTTCCGGCTGTGTCATGTATATTTCCTCATTTAAATCACCATTTAGAAATGCAGTCTTTACGTCTAGATGGTCTATCTTCAAATCCAACTCAACCGCAAGAGATAATAACATCCTCAATGAGCTATGTCGTACAACTGGAGAAAAAGTTTCATTGTAGTCTACACCGAATTGTTGTGTAAAACCCTTTGCAACTAATCTAGCTCTATAACATGCTATTTTTCCATTCGTATCACGTTTTATCTTAAACAGCCAACGATTTTTGACAATATTTTTGTTTACAGGTCTGTCAATAAGTTCCCAAGCCTCATGCTTATTAAATGAATCTATCTCATCTTGCATAGCTTGCTTCCACAGCTTACTGTCACTTGACTGCATAGCCTCCTTGACAGTTTTCGGCTCACTCAATTCATCCTCAAGTGCAGACATCGTCTTCGGAAATCTAGGTCGTAAATTATAAGCTGGTCCATCATTATGCATCTCCCGTGATGAAACACCTGTATCAGTAGAAGAACTTGGCATATCCGACTCCGCCTCAAACCATACTTCAGACCTGGTTGGTATTGCCACCTCAGTCTCAGTTACCGGTATGGGTGATATCTCCGCCTCAACCTCAACCTCAGGCTCGTCATCTATCAAGTCATCAACTCCAACATTAATTACAGGAAAAAATATCTCCACCGATTTCTTTCTGCTGGCGACACCTGGAAAGATTGTTTCATTAAAAACAACATCACGACTCCTAATGACTTCACTTTTGTCTAAATCATATAGCCTATAACCATTACTTTCATATCCTAGAAATATGCAACGCTTACTTTTTGGATCAAGTTTGTTTCTTTTGCATTTTTCAATGTGAACAAATGCTTCACAACCGAACACACGCAAATGCTCTAAACTCACCTTTCTACTAGTCCAGATTTCTTCTGGAGTTTTTCCAGGAATCCTACTAGATGGTGAAATGTTTATTAAATAAGCTGCTGTATTAGTAGCTTCTGCCCAAAACTTATGATCAAGGTTTGCTGTATATAGTAAACATCTAACTTTCTCAAGTAGAGTCCGATTGAGCCTCTCAGCTGCACCATTTTGTTGTGGACTGTATGGTACAGTTACCTGATGTACAATCCCCTTACTTTTCAAGAAATTACTAAGATCCCTATTCACATACTCAGTACCATTATCAGATCTCAAAGCTTTTACTTTATCACCTGTTTGAGTTTCAACAAGCTTAATAAAAATTTTCGTGTATTCACTCACCTCGCTTTTTCGCTTCAGAAAGTACACGAACACTTTTCTCGTATGATCGTCCAAGAATGTAAGTATGTACCTCTTGCCACCAAGCGAATTTACCGGCATGGGTCCGCATAAGTCAGTGTGGATAAGATCCAACCGCTTATCAGCCACAGACTTCCCAGGATTACTAGGAAAAGGATAACGTGCTTGCTTTCCCTTCAAACATACCTCACAAGTAACAGCTTTACACGGGTCATCCTGAAAACTAATATCATTAGCAAGTCCCTGTCTCAGAAGCTTTAAATTATTGCCACTTAAATGGCCAAGTCTCTGATGCCAAGTTGATGTGCTAATACCAAGATTCGCCCTTAGACTGTAAGTCTGAAGTTTATACGCACCTCCTATATCTTTTGCCGTAATTATTACATCGCTCAAATTAGAAATTGTACAACCATTAGTATCAAAATTTACAATACAACCATTCTTAATCAATTGAGAAACAGATATCAAATTAACAGATAATTTAGGTATATATAAAACGTTAGTTAACATCGTATTATTCGACAACTTAACGCTACCTATTCCTGTACATTTCAGTTTATTTCCACTGGCAACGGTCACCGAACCATCATGCGATTTCAAATCAGTCATCAAATCGCGTTTGCCAGTCATGTGGTTTGTAGCTCCCGAGTCAATATACCACGAAACATCCGAATCCGCTGTAGTAGTGTATGCTGACATCACCAAGTTCCCTGAAAGATCTCGTTTATCTGAACAATCTTTCTTCAGGTGTCCTTTTTGTCGACACTTCCAGCACCACGGTTCCTTTTTACGACCAAAAGTATCTTTCGTACTTGTCTCTCCCTTGTTATGGTTTGCCTTACTCGTCCCGGAGTCCCTCGAAGTAGTAGCGCTCATTCTATTCGAATACAAGCCCTCACTCAAAGCTCCATGAGTTGTCCAACGTTTGTCCTGCAGCAGTTTAGTCTTGACCAAATCAGTGGATATAACAGCTCCTGAATGTTCTAGCGCCATGATCATGGGTTCGTATTCAGATGGTAATCCTTTGAGCATCACTGCTCCCAGAAACTCATCATCAATAGGTTTATTCATATTCGCTAATTGTTGAGCTAATGATAAAACTTCATTGACATACGCCTCCATACTGACAAAGTTTTCTAGTCTGACTGTACACAGGTTTTGAAGTACCCGTACTCTCGAACTAAGACCTTTATCATCATAAGCACGTTCTAGAGCATCCCATGCTTGTTTAGCAGTATCAGTCCCCATCAAATGAGAAAAACAAGATTTTTCAACAGTTAAACAAATTTTTGATTTAGCCTTCTCATCTAATCTTTTTCTCATTTCGAGTTTGGTGCTATCATCTGGTTCGTAACCTTGTATAGAACTCCACAAATTATCATGAATAAGTATATTTTTCATTACAAACCTCCATTCTATATAATTCTGCCGTCCTTTTAATTTCTCCACTGAATTACAATAATTCTGCACTTTTTCAGACATTTTCACGTTGTAATATTTGAAAAATAATATTAAAAATTATTCTGGGCCCATAACCTATTGAATTTATTAACGCAGTGACATATCAAAAACAGGACACCAAACATATTTAAAAAATGTATAAAGATTTCTTCTTCTTGTCAGCCAGGATTAAAATCAGGAAGTAATACAAAACCTCTATGCAACAGATAGAGAGAAGAAATGTTGTTGGTTATAGAAGAGATAAAAATCGAGAATAAAAGAGGAGATAAGACGCCACCTTGAGGTACACCAGCAGCAGTTTTACACCATGAAGATACAGAATCATCAATGCATATGCGCTGCTGACGCCCATACAAGTAAGAATGAAACCAGTCAATGACTGTTGGAGATATGTTAAGAGAGCACAGTATAGAGAGAAGAATATCAAAGTCTACAGTGTTAAAAGCATTACTGAAATCAAGTAACGTTATAATAGTTAGTTCTTGCTTCTCCATTCCAGATCGAATATCATCAGTTATTTTAACTAACGCTGTCACAGTACTATGTCCGGGACGAAAACCAGACTGGAAGGGGTTTAGAAGGTTGTTTCTAGTGACATGAGTACTTAGTTGGTGATGTACCAGTCAGTACCTATTTTTTATACTTCTAAGGTAGCAAAGAAACATATGGCCCGCCTGATGGTAAGCGATCAACGTAGCCCATAGACCGTAGCGTCGTAAGAAGCAAGAATCTTTTTATACTTTTCTTGAGAAACCCCCTGACGCAACCAATCAATTTTAAAAGAAATAAGGTTCACATAACTTAAAGACGAAGGGTACGCTTTGACGGTCATTTATCATGAACCCGCGAGAATTCATAACACTCTGCGACATGAAATACGAGAAAAAAATGGTTACAATTTCTATATTAACTTTTTATTCATTTATTCAAATCTGCACATAGTGTTTCAGACTTTATCTGGTTGTTCGGTAGTGCGACAAGAACATACTTTAATTCTACAATGATTGATAGACTCTATTTTCTTTCTGTGGTATGTTGATCCTAATCTAAATGGGACTCAGCATTTTTTGACGACTAAGTGACGTGGAATCCCAGGGCTCCTAGGCACTTAACAGCTGGGATGTCCCAGGCAGAAAAAGAAAAAATGGAATTTTATATTTCATTTCTATTTTTATATAACTACTACTATTCACAAAATTTGTGTGTATATCGCAAATATTATTATTTTTTCTTTCTTCCAGTGATTGTAAGTTGCCCGATTGAATTATAAAGCTTTTATTCCACCCGGTGCGTTGTTGACCGAAGCAGAGATCTAAGTTCCTACTCCGAAAAACGATACATAATAGTCCGATCTTTGTTGTCAAATTATTAACCGATAGAATTTCAGCAATCGAACGAGACGTAAATTTTGTGCCCTCTAAGCCTAAAAATAGCATAGTAAATATTCCTATCTTTACTAAAAACCTTTACTGTATTAGTTAAATTACATCAATAAATTGAAGTCCCTTGAATACTTTAATTTGTTCTTAGGACTAAATTTGAAATCCAAAGTAAGTGGTAAGCCACCACTAGTCCTAAAACCTAAATGTTACACTAACGAATCTTATTATGTATTCCATGAGCACCTTAACGAGACATACTTCAGCATGCATAATAGCTAATTTTAGGGAAGAAATTGAAAACACTTTTATCTCATTAATATTAATATCGTTTACTAAAAGCACTTTCGATCTCAATACTAGTTGTCGCCACCAAGAGACACTCAAACTTGGCTTCATTTCACTGAAATAGAAGATTAATTACGTTTTAAACCTAATTTCGAAAGCGTAGAATAAAATCGAAAAACCCTCTTTAATAAATCTAAAGGCTCAATAACGTGTCAAATTACAAAGAACATGAGCTGAATTTCATTGAAGTCCATGAAGCATTTACTTTGAGATTTCATTTCAACCCTTGATACAGGGTCAACAAATACGAGTGCCTAACTCAATAAACCGGTTGACCTATTCTGGCACGACCTTTTTTGCCGATTAACCGGTTAAACTCGGATAAGACAAACAAGCTTTTTCTCCAAGGCGTAACTGTGTAAGATGACAGAAACTCTTCAGGATACAGTCCCACGAGAACACTTCACTCAAGAGTCATGTTTGTAAGTAAATTAGGGGAAAAGTCGCAAAACAAAAGATAGAGATGGCCCGTAGCGTTAAAGTACGTAATTGAACAAGATTATCCGTCAGATGAGAAAATGTTTTGTACTCGTAACAGTATTGTTTGCTTCATTACTTAAGTACCTACCAAGTTCGTCATGATTAATCTAAGTTCGGGTAAGCAGAGATATCTGTGATGAAAGAGGACGGCCATCAACAACATGTATGAAACAATAATGCAAAACGATGGCTTATGAAATCAAAATCTACTCCTATTTTAAATTTTTGCACGAGAAAAGGGTTTAATCATAAACTTTTTCGAAATTCCTGTGGACCAAATACAAGTATTACTTATATATATTTACTGCACAATTTTTGTAGTATGTTTTAGCATATTTATTTAGCATACTTAAAAGTAGCGAATTTCGTCAGGTTCGTCGTTCTTTGACCGTAATTTTATTTAAACTAGGTATGTACCTATTATTAACACGCACGGCCTAATTTACGTATATCTTTTATAAGCTAAAAATTGTACGCACAAAGAGCAATTTTCCGGTTTTGTGAATGTCGCAAATTAGCCTTTAATTAAAATTATGCCAAAAATTTACGTCATTATTTCGTAGTCCTTTGTGATTGCGACCCTTTTGAGCCTTTGCCGTCGCCCTTATCTTTTCTGGGGAAAAAATAACTAAGAAAAAACACATGAAAAACCAAACAATATTTTGTGACCAGGGTCGGTACAATCCAACCAGGAAACCATCGTGTAAATATTTTATTCTAATAAATCAACCGAGCTAATACTTATTTATTTTTCATTTCGGGAAATCATACAATTTCCACAGAGAAACAAAAACAATTTAATCGACTTTAACATATTGTTACTTCGAATTGTAATTTACATTTTCCCGTAACATGAAACAGAATTAGGCTTTTTCAGGCATTCAGTGGTGTTCTAATCGTCGCTGCCACTCAGAATGATGTATCTCCGTCTACGTGATGACGGGTACCTCGCTAATGGAATAATAAATACAATACAAATATTTGCTACCTACCTGTAACGAAGGCATTTCCTCTTTGGGGAAATCCAGAGAACGTTTCACATTAAAATATTGGTTTATTGTAAATTTGTGAGCTTTCTACAGCCAGTTTGAAATATTTCACCATTTTTTATTATAAAAGTAAACCTCCAGAACTATGTAGTTATAGTAATACATGTACAAAAGGTTACATTATCTTTCCTAATTATGGTCAGTTATAGATTACAGGTTATTTATAAATTTGAATCTATTCAGTTATGTTCCTGACTGTACATTTTGGATTTATTACATGGCGTTCATATTTTACCTCCGGATGTTACTTCCCCTACTGTCCAATATAATATTACAACTAGCTTATTTCCTACTTGAAACAAATTAATATTCATTCGTCTTATGTATGCCAAACACTTTAATTTATTTTCTTGTGTTTTAACTCATTTCAGTAAACACTTTTTAAACACAGGCGAACTAAATGAGGTTTTATGGTAATATTCATACACAAAATAATAATAGGTTGAAAAATGGGCGAAATGATGATCTAATCTATACTTTCTATACTAATATTATAAAGAGGAAAGATTTGATTGTTTGTTTGCATTGAATAGGTTCCGAAACTACTGAACCGATTTGAAAAATTCTTTCACTAATAGGAAGGTACATTATTCCTGAAGGTTACTTTTTATCCCGGGAACGCGAGTGAAACCGCGCGGAACAGCTAGTTGTTAGTATTCTCCGATTTGAAAATATTAACTAGTGTATTTATTTATGTATACACACAGACAATTAAAGAGAAAAGACAAAACAGATACAAAGGCACAAAGGCACTACTTATTTCTAATAGAATTTTCTTCCAGCAGCCCTGCTACTGGAAAGTGTGATAGTGTGTTATTTTACATAAAATAAAATAATTAATAAATGCCCAATCAAAATGAAACATCGGTAGTTTGATCTCATATTGAGTATAATATATAATAAAATGTAAATGTTACTGCAAAAGTGTTTGTCTGTGCTACTATCACGAAGCAACGGAACCAGGAAACTACGTGTTTTTTGCATAGAGGTAGGTTATGGTACGGGCCGGAGAGGCTAACATTGAATACTTTTTAAATTAAAAACTAATTGGAAAAGTCAATTAAACATTAATGGCTTACTAGCTAGTCGATAAATACAAAGTTTATTTTTTCAACCAACTATGTAACGAAATACGTATTCAATAGTTTTGTAGACTAGAAACATTAAAATAATATTAGGTCATCAGTTACATGATGTACATTGTAAATCATAATAATTGTTTTTTTTTTCAGATTATAAGTTTATAATTAGTAATATTATGTTGTTCGCTTAACTAAACGTTGTTTGCTCTTTGCATAATTAAAAAGTATTAATTCATTAAATTAAGTACCTACTTTAAACATTATTAACAATCTTGCTCTCGCCCTCCCAACACTTCATTAGATTATGTCCAACTCCAGATGCAAGCCTATTCAAAGTATAAAAAACTAGAAAACTTTACTCAAACAATTTTCTGTCATTACTCATAATTATATACTGTTTTTGGATACGAATGGCCATCGTGGAGATCCTTGGGGGAGGCCTTTGTCCAGCAGTTGATGTCTTTCGTTTCGGCTGATGTAATGATGGAACTTTTATTGTTTTATTATTTTTTTACTCGAAGATCCCTGATTTGTAAAAAAAATATTTTGTCGAAAAGGGTATACTTACTTTACAGGTTGTTTCCATGGTTAACAGGTCAGGATCTGATGATGGAATCCTGGAGAATTTGAGAGAACTCTTCAAATTTTATAGGCACTTATCAACAATGTTTTACATATTACTTTCTAAAGCTATTCAGATATTTGCATCTAGTAGTCATCATCTTATGTTGATGGAAGGTACAACGCTAATATGCTTATACTAGGTCAGTGATAAAACATAAGAAACTAAAAATTTAATAATAAAAACTATTAACAAAAAATAGAACCGCCTTCAATGACACTAAAAAGGCGTTTAAATTTTTTTTTTCAGTTATTATTTATATACCTAATTACCTACTTACCAACCCACGCCCAAGGTACCAACATGACTTGTATATATATAAAAATAGACAGATCCATAAATAGGTACGCCCAGTATATTATTAAATATAGGTAAAACAATATCTGCAAAAATGTGCTTCTATTATAACTAGTCAGGTCATAAATTCTGTCACATGTTTAATATAAAATAATTGAAACAAGTTTATTCATTATGTAACCATTTATACACCAGAATGAACTTAACAAAACATAGATTCTTATGACACTAAAGTTTATTCAAAATTACCTCCGTGATTATACAGGCCTTCAATCTGCGCGGCCAGTCGTCTATCGCAGCACGAACGAGGTCCATGTCAATATCGGCAGCTGCCTTAATCAAGGATGTCTTGAATGACTCCAAATTGGGATGAGGCTTTGAGCACGCCTTTTCCTCCAAGTGTTGCCATATCTTGTAATCTAACGGATTCAAATCTGGACTGGAGGAGGGCCAGTCTTCGTGCCGGATGAAGTCGATTTCACGTGCCGCCAGCCAGTCTTGTGTGCTCTTCGCTCTGTGATCTGGCGCCGAATTTTGTTGGAATACCCAGTGCCTGTTATTGAACATGGTATGAGAAACAGGTTCCACAAGGTTTGTCAGGACTGTATTTTGATACACAACTGCATTAGTTTTTACACCTTTCTCATAAAAATGTACCTCTGTTAAGCCCCAATAAGAAACTCCCAACCATACCATGAGCGAGGATGGAAAATGACCTCGTTGGACACGCGGAATACGGTTGCTCGCTTCTTCACTACTGTGTGCGTACACCTTATCAATTTTTTGCATCCGAAAAAAGAATTTCCCGATATTTTTTCCCGCGTACCGCTTCAACAAAGCGCGGCATCTCTTCAGTCTCAGGTCCATTAGACGAGCATTCAAACGATGTCCTGTTTTTCTACGATATGCCCGAAGCCCTAAGTCTTCATTTAACACCCTTTTCACCGTGGTTCTGCTTAACCACATCTGAACAACAGGGCCAACAGTTTCTACTTACGTTTGGGATTTCTTTGAATTCGCGCCTTCACAGCTTTTATCACTGCTGGAGTCCTAACAGACCGAGGGCGACCACTTCTTGACCTGTCATCTACACTAGAGTCTTTATTGTATCGTTTGATGGTACGATAAACGAATCTTTTGGTTATATTCAAATTTTTCAGTATGTCAAAAATTTGAATTGGCGCGTAACCGCAACGATGCAACGCAATAACTGCAACACGGTCTTCTCTTCTTTAAGCATCCACTCCATATTTAAAAATGAGTAAAATTCTAAAAAGTATACATTTTTATTTTCATGAACAATTCGAAATTCGAATTCAATAAACTTTTTTGTGGCCAGCATTCTAAAAAGAAAAGTTTTTAACGTGTGACAATACTTATGACCTGACTAGGTATATACCTTTTATACCTTTGATTATTATATTAACCAATCAATAGTCGCTGTTCAGATAATAATAACAAGTATTAAACTTCCGTTATATTAACACTATAAAAACACCATAATGTTACTAAAACGCTTTTTACACTTCATTATAATGCTCAAATATTTCACAGCTGAAGTACCGACAAAGTGTCGAATGTTTGTTACACTAACTGCCCATAATTTTTAGCAGCTATTCGCCTAAACTACTAAACTCCAACCGGTTGTATTGCAACACGTTTACGATTATGAACCAACAAGTTACTTTTCATTGGTATACTATATGTATACTAGTTATAAGTGTTTTTTTTCCAGGCATAGGTATCCTAAATTAAAAGAAATAACGAAAAATTGAATACTCTCGAACCGACTTTTTTTTATAAAAAAACTAAAATTGGTGTGAGTATTTTTTTATCATGAGACCATTCCTTTAGTGTACCATTTAATTTTATCATTAGGTACTTCCCAATATTTGGCCCAGTAGACATTGCGGTGAATAGCTCATATTATATACGCTTACTTAATTATTAGGTCGATCTTCCCTATTTTGTGCAACCAGCCATTTTCCATGGCTTAAATTCCACATTCTGTAAATCGCATATATTAAATGTGTTACAAAACCACGCTAAAATAAATAGGGGTCAAGAATCACCTACAGTTAAGTAATCGGTCCTTTGCTAATGTCCTGGGTCCCTTTAATCTTGTGTAAAAAGCGCTATTTCAAGCGAAATGTAACTGAAATTTAGATTGGGTCCCATGGAATGTCTCATTCTGTTTTTCTACCTCTAAATCATTGTCGTTTAGGTACATGTCGTTTTACTGAATACATTTGGGTATCTTTTGAAAAAGGTACTTACCAACCTTTTGATATTTTCACCTACAAACAAGCTCTATTGAAATATTTGATGTTTTGTAATTATTTTCAACTCCTGAAGCGTACCTACACGCTATTTTAGGTATAATAAATAGCTCGTTCCAACATATTCATGGAACATCCGGGTTAACTATTTTGCACATAAATCTGCTAAATAGTTAAGTAGCTAGCAGAATATTTTCAAACCTGAACTACTTTTTGAAAGTAATAGTAACTGCAGCGCTTTACGGGTAAAAGTACCTACTAATCAATATGAACAACCTCAACAATGCAACCAACTCTTTTATTGCGAAAAAAATATGTTACATGTATATAACTTTTAACAAAAAGAGAAACTGGCTTCAAATGCTGTTGTTTACCATTTTCATTAACAGATCCTGAGACTTGGTTACAATGGGACCAACTAAGAAGTAAGTATACCCAATCGAATAAAAAAAGAATTTTTGAAATCGGTTCACATCAAAAAAACTCTTATGAACGTGTTCCTTATTGACTTTGAAAACCCAATAAAAGGAAAACGTGACTAACTGACTGATAACTATCAACTGGATCTAATAACGCACAACTTAAAGGGAGGGATCGGGCTGAGATTTGCCATACATATTTATTACGAATTACCTACTTATAACGTAGAAAAGTGTTTTTGAAAATTCTGTCCCTAAGGAGGTAATATAGGGGACTAAGGTGAAACCGCAAGGCAGAAAGCTAGTTACAAATAAACCTGTAGTGTAGTGTGTTTGTTACAGTAACTAACCATGGGTAGGAACGTAATGACGGAATAATATAGGCACAACTGCCTTCTGGAGAGAGTTATCGATAAGTGCGGCATAGGTAGATGAAAGAGATTCTCTCTACTCACCGCACCATCATACCATTTATAAACGATAACGTCATTATAAGTCAAATTATTTCTAACAATAAATTATGAGAGTTTTCAACAATTCCCTGTAAAGCGTAGTTTGAAGAGTAATATTCATTAAAGGGCAAAATTTTGTATTCAACGAGTATGCAATTAGTGTCTTGCAAAGTTTTAGGAGTTTCGGGTGCTACTTCAACTTTTATTTCCTTGTTTTCATCAAATAATTCGAGAAAATTTTATGATGTAATTACAGCTGAAGATAAAGTATTTTGGAAATTATATTATTTATAATGGATGCCATTTATTAATCATAATAGCACCATTTATATTAATTATTATTATGAGACTCGCGCTTCTAATAGATATGGCTTTTAAAATTCTCAAATTTACTTAGGTTACCTATTTTATTCCCCACAAATAGTGAAATTGAAAATAGAATCACTATGGGTAGAAAAGGAAACTCACCTTGATGTGAATTTAATGTTCTCGTAAATTGTAAAATCCAGTATAGGCAGCCGTAGGTATTTAGGTACCGTGAAATATGCCAATATTGCCCCCAAGGGAAACTTTGCCCGAAGAACAATTTATAAGCATATCTTTGATGTGCAAAAATATCTTAATGTTATGGCAAAATTTATTGACTTTGGTGCAAAATAGGTCATATGTATGGCAACATTGACTACGGTGTTTGTTGCTATCTATGCTCAGTAACTTGTTGGAACTCGTCAAGTGAGGTGCGTGTTGTTACGGGCAAATTTTCGTGCAAATTTGAAAGTAACTTCTGTGAGATGGCGAAAACACAGGTTATTTTAATTTATAACATGTGATAGTAAATTATTTGTAGAGTTCATTAATGCTAATGTCATTGCGTAAGGTCCTTGAAAACTAAAGTTATGATGATGGGCAATGTTATCTAGTAATGTTCTGACTTACGATTGACAACATTGCCCACCATCAAAAAACGCTTAGGGTTGGCACATTACGAACGCTTGATTTTTTTTTCGTTTTTATTTTACCGCTACTGAGTTTATTTAATTTTAAACACGTCAAAACAAAAGAAATCATCAACATATTCCTCCAAGGAATATTACTGACATATACGACTAATTCATGAAAATGTTACTAATATACCTTGGAGGAATACGTTGATGATTTCTTTTGTTATTAATCAGTAAATATACTACCGTTCTTGTCGCAAATAACATGTTGATAACTTACGACCTATAACTGAGCTGCTATTTGCAAAAAACGTGATAAAATTTGAATTTCGCGCTCCAACCGAACGTTTATAATTAGTAAAATGAACAATTGTGCCATCGAAAAATATGTGATTTATATTGTTATTGCGGGGTGGATTCAGATCAATCACTAGTAAATTACCCCAAAAAATTTGATCTCTAATTATTAACTTTAATTATAAAAATAAGAGTAAGAATATATAATTTAATTTCATGTGTTCTCTATTTAAGTTTAAACTTTAATTTGTGAATCAGTCGGACGTTATAGTAGTACTAATGAACAATTTTATTGTGATATCAAAAAATATGCGAAGTATGTTGTTATTGCGGGGTAGATTCAGACGAATAACTAGTAGATAACCTCAAAAATATTGATTTCTGTTATAACTTTACCCAAGGATATAAATTGAAAATGGAAAACTACCTTATCTTGATTTTTTTTATTAACTTCTACATAATTATGGTTAAAGTATGTATGTGTGTGTGTAATGTATGTCTTCAAATTAAGAAAAATAGTATTAATTTAATTTATCTACCACATACTTGTACCACATGATAGGAGTTACTTGACTTGACTTGATCTCTTTCATAGTACCTAAGTATCTACTTTATCGAAAAAGTGTTAACTATAATTTCAAATTTTATTAAATACTAATAAGTGAATAATTTTTCTATGTTTTTCTTTTTATTTACCTAAACACATTCTATCCATGTGCCAACCCTAGCACATTTAAAAGGTGAAATGTAGATTGTATGAAAAAGATAAAAAATGTCAGGGTAATATTGCCCAGTCATTTTTGTAAGAAACTTTTCATAGTGTCGTTTACATTCATGAAGTAAACGCCATCTTTACCAAAATTCTTGTACTGGTTTTTATGGCATCTGCATAAAGACCATATTTACGTCAAAAATCAATGTGGGCAAAGTTGGCTAAAAGTCCAGATAACTTCGCCCGCCAACGAAATCGAACAAATATAGCATTAAATGTTGAATAGTATTAAATTTAGTTATACTAACACATGCACATAATCTTACGGTTGTAGCTAATGAAGGAAAATACTTACGTCTTCATAGAAAAATTGAATTCAAATTGAAAATATTTGATAAAAGTGGGCAAAGTTGGCATGTTTCACGTACTCTCACTAGTCTCACTTTCACATGCACTGCTCCCGAAACCTTGTTCACTGGTTTTTATTGATTTTCAAACGTTTCATCTATCTTTAATTGTTTATTTTTGTTATTGCACCACGATTTGCAATTTCTCCGATTTTATTTTCACTAACGAAGGTAGGTGGCGACCCCGGCGCCGCCGGAGTCGCGCAACGTTCGCGCCGCGCCGTAGCATTTATGTGTAAGAAAAAGGACAGGGATAGTTGGGTCGCAATGAGTATGTAAGGAACAGGAATATGTCACTAAGCTACCCTTATTTATGTTTTTTTTCTAATATAGGTTGACGCAAACAATTTTAATTATTATTTGTTTAATGTTTAAATTATATTATCAAGCGACATAAATGTAAACTATGTGGGATGTAGATATTTTAACAAATTAAGAGTATTGTTTTGCTTTGCATTTGATACTATACCCTAATTTGCATACAAACTGACTACACCTGTATTGAGCAACTGTCGCAGGAACAATGGTGTACCTAAGGTGCCACGACATTTTATAGACGACAGAGATTTCAATGTCTATCTATACTTACTAATAATAAAGCTGAAGAGTTTGTTTGTTTGAATGCGCTAATATCAGATTCCAGTCGGATTCGAAAAAAATATTTCACTAATAGGAAGGTACATTATCCTCATAAGCTACTTTTAAACCCGAGAACGCGAGTGAAACCGCGAGGAACAGGTAGTCAAACATATAAATGTTACAAATTATATGCGAAATGTTTAGTCCTCCTTGACTAAACCTCAGCACCGATCGCGATGAGCCTGTGATATTTTAAGGAGTCAATTATCTTAATGTTGTGCGTGCGTAAGGCAGAGATCATCAGGAAGGGGGAGGTAACCGACGTGATACAAGGCATGTATTGCAAGCGTACATAGGCTATAGTAACCGCTTACCAGCAGCCAACTTTATCATATAAAAAATCTTTGTCTAAGTATGACATGTTAGATTGACAGTGCAAGTTCTATTAAAGTGAAAATAAAACACAAGATTGCCACTAGTTGTCTATTCAAAACAGACAGCAACAGGAGTTTGTGTTGACTTATCGCTATGGCTTCCACACTAACCCCACACCCCTAATTCCAAACAATACAATGCGTCTTGTATTCCTCAATCATATTACATAACGCCCATAACTGCTGGCAGTGCTATGTGTATGCAAATTCTCCTTGCATATTGCAGAATCGAGCCGCATTGCTGTCTTTAGTATTTCCCAAAGGAAACAAAATTATGTACCTAGAACACTCAGATATCGTTGGTGTAACCAGAATAATGATGGTAGTTAAACTTTAATCACAGGGAGCTCTTTGGGTCGTTTACCTTAGTATATCTCTATGAATGTAAAAACCTTAATGCCCTTCCATATAATGGCGTTCGTGTTGCAAACTGAACAAGATAACTACAACATTAATTTGAATTATGATGAAACCACCAGGGAATTTTAGCAGAGTTGTAATTGTGCAGACCGTTTGGTCGTTGAGGTTTGTGTTAGTTTTCTTTATAAGACTGGAAGCCGCGATAAGATAGACCAATTATTTTCTATACACCTTCTTTAACTGGGTGTGGGAGACAGGAACATGAAAGAAAACTGATTCTATTTATTAAATCCATGTGGAACGATCATGAAAACATGTCAGAAAAAATTAAATATTAAATAAGAAGTGAAAATTTTATTGGTTCGTCACAGAAGAAAAAATTTCGGTCTCATTTTAATGTTTAGTAACCCTTGTAAAAAGTCATTGATTACCCTAAGGCAGGTACCCAGTCACCATTTATACAAAACATCAAAAAGTTTGCTTGTACAGCGAATAAGATATAAAATAAATTCAACCATACTCATAAAAACATTCACGTGTTTATGCTGGAAGGCTCGTCGGGTTCACATTGTGCCAATAAACCTGCAAAATATCATTGTATTTGTGCAACTTCACATGAATATTGTTGTAGGACACTCAGAACTGCAGTTGTGTAACGCTTCAATTTTCGTCGAAGCTGTTGGACATAGCGAAAGCAACCATTTTTGCGCAGAGTGCAGTCTCGAAATAATTTTACTTTCAAATGCTTCTTGGGACAATACCATTTTTGCCGTTGAAAATTAACTGAACAAGGGAACTTACTATCTTTTGCGTGTGAGCAGTGTTAGATGCAATTCCTGACACACCGGTGATAGTCTAAAAATGTTTCAGAACATGAATTGAGCTTTCAACGCGGAATACAAAAGCACTTTTCTGCAAATATATAAGTTGCATCACTAAATTCTCGTTCACAACAAATACCGGTGACACAATTTCAAATGGGACAATACAAAATAAAAATCTGCAGTGCAAACAAAACGTGTAGGTACAACAATAGTGGGTTTGAGTAATGGTTCCACTGTGAGGGTTTTCTACACGGGCCCTCCAGGGAGCCGCGGAGGGAGCCTGAGGGCGACGAATTGATTGCCTAGTTGTGACATAGTTCCATAGTAAATTGTAAAACTAACATCCGGTACAATCCATAATCCTGATTTATAAGATAAAACTAGGCATTAGTTGAAGGCGTTGAAGTTGTTAACGTTCTTGTTTGAAGTAGAACTAAAAAAGATATTTTATCCGACTCCGTAAGATGTTAAAGATACTCGATCCCTCGAAAAGAGTCAAAGTTCAAGCTTCACGAAAGATAAAGTATGTACCTATTCTATAAGCCACCAAGATAAAAGTTTTCCAACAAAAATCGATACGTTGCTGAATCTATACGGCGACATTAGTGACAGTAATCAAAAACGTTTAGTGTTGAAATCACTTTGTTTTTAATGAGTTTTAGCTACGAAAATCCCTACAAAGGCAACAGCCCGATAAAAAAGAACGTCCATTGTACAATTTCTTCCAGAACATTTGCAGTTTCTTCGTAATGTACCTATCAAGCCTTGAAAAATGAAAGCATTTTCGCCGAAGTAGCGCATAGCACTTTTTCTTTTTTTCTTGTTAATTTACGCGACTATTCATCATATTTTGTGGAGCTGGCAATCCAAATGAATAGGGAGATGTTTCTTTGAGTCGCATAATTACTAATTGAATTAAATCAAAGAAAGTATTTACGCAAGGAAAATCAATGGTAGAGATACTACGAGTATATTGTGCATAAAATAAATTGATGTACAAAAGGTGATGCCCTTTGCGGTGCATTAGGCGGTAGGTAGCACGGTTGTGCGGATTTAGATTTTGCACTGCTCAATAGGTAACCACAAACCGGAAGACGCAGCGTGGGCAGGCCCCCCACAAGGAGGACCGACGATCTTGTGAGGGCCGCGGGAAACCGCTGGATGCGGGTAGCGCAAGACCGGCCATCGTGGAGATCCTAAGGACAAGACTCATTAACAAATTACACTAAGAGTAATGTTAGTCTCAGTTACTTCTGAAACCTCAAACCTAATGAACTAGAAAAAGTTGTGCTCATCCTAAAATAATTTGCCCTCCATTGCACTTTGTCACGTTTCTTTTGCATATCGCACCGTCCGAGTAAAAAACGAAAAGTTACCCATAATTCAAATTTTATCACGTTTTTTGCTAATTGCAGCTCAGTTATAGGTCGTAAGTTATCAACATGTTATTTGCGACAAGAATGGTAGTATATTTACTGATTAATAACAAAATAAATCGTCAACACATTCCTTCAAGGTATATTAGTAACATTTTCATGAAATAGTCGTATATGTCAGTAATTTACCTTGGAGGAATATATTGATGATTTATTTTGTAATTTAGCAAAAAAAGTGATAATATTTGAATTTAACGCCCCAACCGAAGCCTCCATCTTAAGTGAATTTTCAAAAGATTTATAAAAAGTCCTATAGGGACACCGTGAAATTACATAATGGTTGTGCACTTCGAGATCCTTTGGGAATAATCCGCAGCATAATTGACTCAATGCTGAAATAATAATTATAAGAACCAATTTATGTTTTCGTCGAGAATTTTGCAGAGTTCATTAAATTACTCTTCTCGATTGTTTTGTGAAAACTGAAAACTTTTGTTTTTGGCGAATGTTTTGAGTTCCCGGAAAATTATCGAATGAAGGGGTTATATTCAATACTGAGAACTTAACCAATTGTTTTATTAACTACTATGCCTGAATACAAATTATGATTTTTCTAAATATACAATATTATTATTAATAATAATTTTATTAAAATTGAGGCCAAACTATTCATTCATATCACACATAAAAATGTATTATCTATAGGTTTACGAAATACCATTGAACTCCATTAAATTTAACAGTTCTCATACTCTCTAAAATTCCTTTTCCTAGTTACCATGTACTATTTCCCGAGACATAATGTCCTTCGCGAACATTAAACTTATAAATATTTAACATTTTGCACCCACTAGAAGCGAAGCGTCAGAGACAGATAATCGCTGCGATTAATTGAGACTCTCGTGTTACGACAAAGACTTACTAGCTCAAGTAAGTAAGCAAGTTTCATGGGGATTTTGTAGAAGCTAAGAGGCTAGACTCAGAGCCACTCAGCTATTCAGACAATTTACATTATCGGATCAAAGTACAGGTCAGTCGAATATTGTTTTAACCAAAACAATCCTATACAAGATCAATAGACAGAACACGATCCCGATCGAACCCGAAATTAGCTCTGAGCATGAGGGGTACAACCACGTGGCTCTCTTTTAATTGTTTCGACGGATCAATGACGGATCAATGTCATAACTGAACGACATATTGCCATAGTCTAAGCTTGCCTTCAAATCTATGTTTACTTACTTATAACCATGATGTTTTTGGAGTGAAATAATGTTGACATTTAATTAATTGGAGTACGTAGACATTTCAAAATTCTACTCATATTGAAATGGCGCCAGATATATTTCTCTAATGCCATCTTTTAATTTATGAGTTTCGAGTGTCACGTATATTTTCATTTAAGTGAAGTCAGACGACACCAACGATTAACTTTCGATCGTTTTTGACGAAATTATAGATAGGCTGAACATTATTGAATTTCAAAAAGAATGAGATCTTAATCATCGATATGATTAATTTAATTTGATTATGAAACGGATAGATAAACAAACGTGTATTTTTTGTGTAGGGCAATACTATCTTCTGCCAGCGGTCTTTAAAAATCCTATGTTACTTTTTTGACCGTAAACTATGCAAAAAAAATACGAAGATCCATTGCTGCGTGAAAGAAGGACGAGATAGCAAAAACATATCTGTTTTGCCTAATATTGGGCTATATTACGAAACTATACAAACAAAAGATTTATGACAGGCCGATGAGGTGTCCATTCGAAATATCTATGAAGCTGCAAATGTGATGAAATTAATGACCCTGATCTATCAACGCAAAGCACAAACCACTGGACGGATCGAACTGAAATTTGGCAAACAGATTCAGATGGCTATAGCCTCGTGATCGTGAGGGAAACCGCGAGGAGGAAAACTAGGAATGACATAAGAGTAAAAAAAACATCCACAAAATAATTTTATTCAACCTCACCTACATTGCAATTTTCTTTTAAACTTTGTTTGAATTTATGAGGTAGGTACCTACCTGAAAAACTTTTATTTTTTCATATTTGTCGAACAATGGTATCGAGTCATAAAAAAGCAGACGCAATTGGTCGTGAGCCTGGCGAATGTTCTCGTTGGTCGGACGAATTGCAAGTTCTATAGGGTTGCCATCCCTAACAATGTCTTTTATAAAAATATATTATATTTTTGTAGCAATACTACCAAATAGTAAACTTCTGCAGAGAAATGAAGCTTGATGATTAAAAGAGGATTACCTACTAGAGATTTGGTTATAAAATAAACAAAGTCACTAATCGATTCACAACTATACTTCGTATTTACTTTTTTTAGATTATAGAGCTACTGGATTACCGATGATTTCACATTTTATAATTACATATTTGAATAGGTTTGCGTTTTTGACAATTCACTGGTTTATCCATAATCTCACACAACTTCGTCTATGTACTTAGATAAAAATGAAATTATCACAATCTTAGGCCTGATTTGACAAGGTGTCTCTTTTTGTCGCACTATGTTCGTCTCTTTTTGGTACATGGATGTGCTATCAAAATGGAGAACTCACTTAAAATTATATATTTTATAAATAGAAAAACAAAGGCAACCTTTGGATGGAGAGGAATTAAATTAACTATATAAGACCTTATATTATTGCAACAAAATTCAAATGATCTGGTAACCCTGGGTTCTGTTGAAGCGGAGATTTGCCGCGGCTCTTCTCGCTCGTTGTACCAACGAATTACAAGGAATGCCCCAACAATAACCGAACGTTCCGCGTCGGTTGTCGGCTCCCGAGCGCCCCTGCGAAATGTTACCAATATTTTTTAATTAAATTACTGAAATAAAAACGTACCGTAAGGAAATGTGTCGTGATTTTCGCGAGGTAACTGGATTACTTCATTTACGCATCCGATTTTAGACCCACGGAAAATAGGAATGTTTTCATTGAAAATATTGTAGGTGTTGCCTTAACTGTAAGAGGTTTCATATATGATTTTCAGCAAAATCATTGCTTATAGCATTTTAAAAATGGTCTAAACAAAAGTTTTAATTTTTAATTCGGGTAAAAGTAAGTATTACACTGATAAATACCTACTTTTATACTGATAAATTAGTAATAAGTTAAATTAGGTTTTAATCACCTATACATACCAACTATTGTTGACTGTAAAGTTCAATAATGCAACGAACACGAGACATAGGTACCTATAACGTACCTACCGCCTTAGAAATCCCTGATACAAGCCCAGCCAGCATATAATGAGGAGAGAAATGCATTGATTAATTCCGTTGTCTAATTTATTCCAATATTCAAACCCCATTGAAAACCTCACTGCAATAACCAAAGATTTGCATGCTATATTCAAAATGGACCACAATACTCGACTGCTTATAATAAATGGACCCCAATCCGTTTCAAGGCTCAAATGTCTACGAAGATATCGAGTAATTAATATTCAAAATCTCCAGGAATAAGAACCTCGAACAATTTAATATTAAACAGATCTAAAGAGACTAAAATGGTTTCTGTACGTCTATGAAAGGCCCGACTAATCCCATCGGTTTAGATCGGCACGATTCGTTGAATATAAATTGTATGAATTGAGGATTGAGTGTGTAATCTCATTAGACTAATCTCTTCGTACAAGATTTGCAGGTAGGTAGGAGATACTTAGGTATAATAGCTTATTCGATACTTACGTTTTTAACAAGGTCAATAATATACCATGCTTATATCCTACTTCCTACTTATATTATAAATGCGAATGTTTGTGAGAAAGTATGTTTGTTACTTCTTCACGCTCAAACGGCTGGACCTATTTTGATGAAATTTGGTATGTAGGTAGCTGACACCCTGAATTAACACGTAGGCAACTTTTTACCCTCGGGAATGCGGGTGCGACCTCGGGGCGCAAAGCTAGTTTTGAAATGTTTATCTTATCATAATAAAGCAAACATCGTTGCAAAGGAAAGTGTGTTTAATTTGCTCGCGAATCACGCTCCAGAAATGCCATGGGCAAATTTAAAACTACACGTTAACTACCCAGTATTTCATTTTTTCACTTTATTCAAAACTTTTACGAGCAGTGTAAATGTTTCGCGTAAGTAATGGGGCTCTGCGAGACTACGAAACTCAATTTATAATTTTTACCTTGCTCTGTAGTGCAAGCCCTGCGGAAATTAAGAAAAATTTATTTCGCAACGGGTCCAGAAATGCTTTGAGCTTTTCAACAGATCAATATATACTAGTTAGTTAGTAGTAGACCATAATAGTTTTAGTAACTAGATGGACGAGTTCATTTCAAAGACTGAGTACCTACTTTGTGCTTACCGTGTAAACATAATAACTACATAATATATATATATTATTCGTTGGTATAAACAAATATACACCGTACCTTTACACCGTACCGTACTAATTTTATCAAAAATCATCATAAACCATCAAACTCAAGTTTTTTTATTATTATTAGGTACTATTAGGGCAATAGTAAAAAGAAAAAAAATGTTGTTCTTATCTAATAAAAATATACGCAATTTTGTAAACAATCGGTACGTACGCAAATAAATCTAGCAATACAATCGAGTCGCGTTACAATTGAACCGAGTAGACTGTACACAATCACTGACGAGACAAGACGTCTCACATGGAATATTCGATTACGTAGATCGTGATCAAACAGTGAGCAACGCAACGCAACGCCAACACGGTCGCGCAATCAGATCTACAAATAAGTAAGTGTCGACGATATGCCTCTAGGGACTGCGAGGAACAATTGTCTCACAAACAGTTCTAAGCTGGGAATATACCTATCTGTTCATCTGATCGTTTGTACTTAGGTACAACATTAAAATTAAAGTGGATAGTGTAGATAAGTAAGGAGAACATACCTTATAATATATAAATAGTAATGATATTTATTGATAGGGTTGATATACATAGATGAAATGATAGGACCGAGATGTGTTACCTACTGTCCAAACAGGTTATTTCATAAAAAACTTACAGTGGTAATCTGTGCTAAAAATTTGAGGACTCAAAAAGGTTTACCTATCTAGGGCCAGTTGCTTGTACATTTTAGTTAAAATTATAGTCAAAGTTAACTTAACTATTACCATGCTTTGACCGTAGTCACTTTGACGATGACCTATTTCCTTCGGACGGTTATGGTTACGGTTAAAATTTTAGTTAAAGTGACACGAGCAACCCAGTTTGCTATCTATTGGCGGTTAAAGTTGACTATAACCTAACCTAACTATAACCTTACTATGACCGCGCTTACGAGCAACCAACCCTAAAGAAAGATACGACATGGATTTAGACATTGACATCAAAAATCATCCAATATGTCACTACCACTGCAAATATCCAATTTGAGCCACTAGCGAAGTTCCCCGGACACGGCTTTCAAGACCGCTAACTTCACTCACACGTCAGACAAAGTAGGTGCACTTATGATATTACCGAAGCATAACTGCGGTTAAGCAACTCGGTTCAGAAGTAGATTTAACTGCTCCCCACTGTGCCATACACAGTTAAAGTAGTAAGGAAGTAGGTATGTTAAATTATTTTCACAGTCTCATGGTTAACTTAGAGTAACTTCATAGACCAAGTTCGCGGTGTAGTACTCTGCTCATAGAACGCAATTATTTCTTAGCTCTTACTTAGGAAACTTGAAGTTTATACTCTAAATGCATATTATATTAGTACCCTTTCTAACTTAGGCACTTGCTTTAAAAGAATATTGTGATTCAAAAGTTCGCTGCATGAAAGTTATCTAATTTGAAGATTTGTTCTTTTAGATTTTTACCAGTTTCATTAAATTATAATACTTTATTTCAAATAATTAGCTTTTTATTCAAATATAAAAAAAATCTCTTCTATTTTTAGCCCCCGACGCAAAAACGACGAGGTGTTATAAGTTTGACGTGTCTGTCTGTCTGTGTGTGTGTGTATATGTATTTCTGTGGCATCGTAGCTCCCGAACGCATGAACCGATTTTGATTTTGTTTCTTTTGTTTGAAAGGTATTTTAATCGAGAGTGTTCTTAGCTATGTTTCAAGAAGTCAATCGTTTGGCCTCAACATTTTTAATTTTAGTTATTCAATTATGTAAAGGTTATGTAGGTACGTTTAAGCGGAATTTATATTGTTTATCTACTCTCATATCGTAAAGTTCTAATTATGAAATCAAAAACAGTACTTTAATGACCCACTTTATGCACACCCGTCTATGATGAAATTAAAAAATTATATTATAGTACAGTTTTCTTCCCAAGATAATGCTATAAAATAACTTTTTTTCATTAAAGTACAAGTATTTGGACATGTCTGGCCACTTATAATGTTTTTTGGGTTCTAATACCTCAATTACTGTCAGACAACTTGTCAAACAAAATAATAAAGAAAAAAAACAATATAAGTGGCCAGACATCAGGACTAAACAATTATAATTTAAGATGCAAATTTACTTTGTCTATGGTCGCGTATGCGGTAGAGTTTTTCCCCACACGGATTTGGGCGCCATGATGATTAATATTTGTTTATTTTATGATTTTTATGCATACATATTTTATTTTGGCCATAAATGATAGAAAAATAGCAGTGATACTAAGGTGAAATAAACTTGGATCTGAAATTGTGGAGGCGGCAGTGGAAATGACGAATAATCGATAGCCGCAAGTCATGAAAACCTATGACAGCATATTGATACTATTAAGAACCTCGCCTACGGCTCGGTACTTAAACTCACACTCGTATTTAATAACCCCTATTATGCAACAGTATCATAAACTACTATTAGGTAATTGTTGTTTTACTTCTAAGTATATAAATCTTGGTTATAAAAACAAGTGATTAAAATATGAATTCATAAACGTTATAAACATTTATGAATAGTCAGATTCTAATACCGGTATGAAAGGTTACTTTTGCTCAAAAGAGCCGGTAACTCAACAATTACCTTTTCAAAGTAAACTTTAATTTATTTATATAACATTTTCATTTTATACGTAATAGAGAATCAAACAAGAAAGTCGAAAATAAAGTAAATTTAAACCTGTTACGAAAATTAATTACAAAACACACGCTAATTTTTTAACACGTTCTCGGGATTATGGTAAAAACCGAGGGGCAAAAGCTAGTTTTTAATAACAATGAGATTATTTCAATATCCAAGTAAACACAAAATTATTCTGATATTCAAATATTATTGCGAGTGCAACATTATTAGAAATGGTTTCATAAATAAAATTCAAAGAATGACCTTATTTACCCTAATCCACCAACAAAGCATTGAACATTTTTAGAAGACGCATCATCCAATTTCAATGACAAAGGAAAGCAATTTGAAAAACCCTCGCTGAATCAGCTCTTTTTTCACGCTGTCATCAGCTTAATGAACACATTAAATTAAATTGTAAACGCAAAAAAAAACATGTAAAACCTAAGCGGCCGTGACCCATAGCATCTGTTTCTACTGAAAAGATTAAACCGCACCAACGCAAACGCAATATTTTGAAATGAACCCACAACACCATATTAATTATTTATATGCGTTGTGGTATTCGGTGCCTCACAATCAGTAATTCACGCAACAGCTGATGGCATAGTACGCATACGTATATTAAATTCTGCATATTTACAATAAAATTAAAAGTAAACGCAAAGAGATTTGAAACCACAACGCTGTTTACAGAAACAACCTATATGTGTCCCTCCTTGGAGATTCTGCATATTTCATAGTACCACGTAATCCTGGAATATTACCTTTGCCTCAACCACGAGAAATAAAATAAAGGGAAGTCTCCGAGTGCTCAGGTAGGTAATAAAGATTATGTTCTTAAAGCCGTGTGTACATGCCTGTGACGAAGCGTGTTCAGGTGAGAGTTAAGAGCCGGCGCCGGCCGGAGCTCGAATATTACGTACAATAAATTAGAAGAGACGCGCCAGTAACATTCCCTCAGTCTCGTTTCCTTCACATGGCAATTGTCCCGATATTACATGGCTATAAATTGACGGTGTATGCGAGAGCTCGTACGCGCATAATGTATGCTAATACTTTGTAGCTTTCGAGGTGAAGCAAATTTTTATTATGTTTATTACGCAATCCTGTGACTTCACAAAGTTTTGCTGATATAATAGAATTACCGAAACCTTGTGTTCGAGCGCGTTTGACAGATAATAAGAGTAGAAAAATATCGAGGAAACTATGTCTTTTGTAAGTATTGTGCGATCGTAGAAGTAAAGGGACAGCATGTTTCGTACGCTAGTTCGAAAGTGTCATAAAAAGAATAAGGCTTATTTGTGTAAGGTTCCGTCATTTTATCTTTGTTATCAATGTTGTCGAATTTTACTATTAGATGGATACGCAATGTCTAACTAAAACAATAGAGCTAAAACCATGAAATTTTACAGAAGTGTTGGTTCCTAATTTAACGTATCTACTTAGGTGAGAGAGCAATATAAAACTATATTTGAAAATACATCCCATTATGGGGCTAAATTAAAAAATCGCGAGCGGAATACTAGTCCTGAAACAAATACATAACTGTTGCTTCAATCAAATCTGCAAATAGTATTTAAAACTTCAAACAATCCGCGCGACTGGAAAATTAATATCCTCGTAAAATGGTATAACAGAATGAAAAAGTTAACGGCTGCTATAAATCCAAAAGTAATGAGAGTCGAATTTTATTTTGGTTAATTTTTATACAGTTCCGCTTTCAATTACCGGTAAACCTCTCTGTAATAGAGCAAACAGGTGCATTTAAAGACATTTTCACTTTCATAAACATTTTGAGAGGCGAGAGAGGGTAAAAAGGTCCGTTGCTGACTTAATAAGGCGGGGTAGATCACTAAAAAAGTGGTCTTGCCAGTAGGTAATTAATATTACAAAAAACTTTTCCTTACGATTTTCCCGACTCAATAAGGTTATTCTATTAAAACCGACATTGCAAATGGAAATGTAATTTCGATTGAAATTGAAAATATGAAGTACCTTTATTTAAAAGTGTTTACAACAAATATACAAAATACAGGTTTGATGAGGAAAATAATAAAATCCTATTAACATTTTTATTTTGATTTCCTTTTACGTTATTTGAGTGTTAGGTATCTAGTAGTGATTAAATTTAATACTTATCAATAAAATAAATGTTATTATTGAAAGATTATTATGCTTATTTTTTAAATTATAAATGAGAAAGTTTGTAAGGATGTATGGATGTTTGTTACTCTTTCACGTAAAAACTACTAAACGGATTTGGATGAATCTTGGCACATAGATAGATCATACTCTGCAATAGCATATAGGCTACGTTTTATTCCGGGAACACATAAAATCTCTCGGGAACGCGGGTGTAAACGCGGAAGCGTAATAATATAATAATAGCCATATATTCAAATCCTACTACAATCCTAATTCCTATTAATAATATTGTTAAAAACATATGTGTATTTAATACCACTTAACTCTGTAATGACAGAACGGATTTGGATGAACCTTGGCATATAGACCGACCATACCCTGGAATAACACGGTATCCCGGTAAAACATAAGATCCCGGGAACCTGGTAAAACCCCCCACCTCAATTTATTTCCTAACCATAGCAAGCTAAATTTCAAAAATAATATCCTACTCGACTCGTATAGAGTACTATTATTAAAAAACGTAAACAATCCCTTTCCGTTCCCTAAACACAAATGTATTTAATTTTACAACCCATAAAGACCCGTCACATAAAATAAAAATTTCAGCAAATAGATAAATGTAGGTCTGACGGTTTAGAGAGCAATTATGGTCTTTAATGTAGGTAAAAGTTATTCGTACTTCTAATAGGGATTAGCTGTGAAAATACCGGTTTATATTAGTGTTTTCATGGACTGCCCACACAAAGGTTTTATTATCTTTTCACACTATTACAGCATCTGATTTCAGTAGCCGAATCAGTTCACTTTGATGCTTATTTTGTATTTCGAAACAATTTCAAATATTTAGGTAGGTACATGTTTACAAAAGAATTTTGATATTTCTTTTTCTTTGGTACCTATTTAATCGGAAATATATCTATCTATTTTTTTTTTATACTACTAAGGTAGCAAGCAAGCATACGGCACACCTGATGGTAAGTGGTTACCGTTGCCTATCGCCATTGGCAATACCAGAGATATTGCCAATGTGTTGCTGACCTGTTACAATGCCGAGAAGGCAAATTGGCTCTCAAGTGCAATTGCCGGAACACACCGTAGGTGCTTGGCGACAAATTTTCAACTTGAGGGTGATAGCCAGCCAGTCGGGTACTACAAAGTACCCTACCACCGTGCTATGGTTTCCTCACGATGTTTTCCTTCACCGAAAGCTCAAGCCCATTGTAGGATTCGAACCCACGACCTTCGTCGCGGCATCCGATGTCACTACCACTGAGCTATCATCGCCTTAAAATTGGGTTGTATTAAGATTTATACTAATACCTACGAATACCAATTTTATGAGTTACTTTACAATAAATGAGACTTTACATATTTTTACAATCTAAAATGAATGCTACCCCATTTTCTTTAATATCTATCTATGTATTATTAAAAAGACCTCTCCAAACGATTGATCAAAGAATGGCTATAAATATTTGATGGGTTTGCAATTTCATATATTACTCGTAATATTAAATCTACAAATAATTTTACGTCAATCGAGAGTCTGAAAGTCAGACGGAGTTTAGTGATGTCTTGCACCGAATAATGTCTGTATAAGTATATTTCATCCATCCATCAGCCAGCACATTATCATCTTTGGTTGATGATTTAAAATTTGATCTCAATAAAAAATATTTGAAATGAAAAAAAAATTGGTACAATTTTATTGCAGAAATTTCAGAAAGTTGAAGCTTCAAGCCTCGCAATAAACAGGGCTCAAATGTAAGTAAACGAAAGTAAGAAATACAATGAAGCTTACATAGTTTACCGGGAAATCGTAAAATTCCGACAAAAATGTGTTTTATCTGCGTAAAAGTTTATGTTCTTTAAATCGAATATATTTCAGGAAGACTCTTGTAATAAATACAATTACTTTGGTAGGTATAGCTAGATTGAATACGACATTTGTGAGAACAAGTAACTCTTCCGCCAAATGTCGTAAAGTTCAGGAATCAAGGACAGGAATTAAAACTATTTCGAAACCACTTTAATCAAATAAATCTTGCCAAATTCATCTTGTATTCGAGACTAAACTCTGTAACTTCACGTTAAGATTGGTTATAACAGTTTGAGTTCAAATACTTAAATTATGTAGCCAATTTGTCAATGCTCATAATTTTGTACGCAGGTTTAAGTTGCCAAATCGAAATTTGCGTGGATATTGTGAATCGCTTGAGAACATTTTATTGTTTGAAATATTATGCCGTATTTAACGAGGTTTATAATATTTATATCTAACTGTCCCCTGCGGTTTCACCCACGTTCAACCGAATAAAAAATAGCCTGTGATCTCCTTCATATCATAGGCTATCTGACAGCTTCCTGCGTAGGAATTTAGTGAAATGAAGGACCTACTTTTACATTTATAATTTTATTGTGAGTAGGTGTATGGATTTTTATCGAATTATCTTAGACATTTCAGTTTTAGATAGTGCTTTTGCTTCATTTTTGTTGTATTAGACTTTGTTTATTGAAGTTATGTCAGTACATCAATCAGAATACAATGTGGTAAAAGAAATACAAATTTAAATGTTTGATTAGCCAGTTACATACAACAATTTTACTGTTTAATTTGAGTGACAATACCTAAATCCAATAGTTTTATTGACAAGCAAGCTGATGGTCCACCTGATGGTAAGTGGTCACCGCCGCGCCTATGACATTTGCAATAAATGCTATTTTAAAACACTCGGATTCGTCATCGAAATCGGAAACGAAAACTTTCCGATATCGATTCGGTTCCTGACGATCTGACAAAAGGTTATTTTAAATAGGTAGCATATCGAAACGATTCGATAGCGGAAAAATGGAGTGCGTTTATGACGAAATTAAAATAGCAATTGCGGGAATTCGTCTCGGATGTTTCCGAATCCATTTCCGATGTCGAATACGAGTGTTTTAAAATATCCCTGCAGGACTGAGTCATCCGTTCACCCCATGTATATACGCAGTACATGCACTATCACGTATAGTGCGAATATAAATTATTTCACTAACTTTACGAAATAGTAGTGACCACAGTGAAATAGGTGTTTCACTGTTCATACAGATTTTAGACATATTATTATCAACTTTTCTACTTTATAAAATCAGCAACGTCTTAGCAATTAGTGGGAAAAAATAAAATATTTTTTGTCGCAACAATGCGGGAGAATTTAATATTGGTTTCGTTCCAAAAAAAATTAAATATAAACAGTAAATCTCGATTGTGGCCTCGTTTACGGGATCCGCATTTAAGTAAGCACATTTTATTATCTACATTTATTTACACACGATCGGTTAAATATGTGTACATACAATAAGTGGAAGGGTGTCTGAGGAGATGTGTCTAACTAAAAAAATAATTTGAGGTCAAGGTTATAAGCAACGATCATCATGATATATACATATAGGTACACATAGGTAACTAGGTTCTTTCTCGTGAATATCCTCCAAATGGAAATTATCCGGTCCGTCCAGTGGCTTGAACTGTCTGTGTCTTTCTTTAATTGTATTGAATAGCATATGTATAGTTCGATAGCTTTAAATTTGACTTTAGATCAAATAATATGGCTAGGCATCTATGAGAAAACTCACCAGTTTTATCCTGGAATCCAGCGCGTCCCGGGACGAGATTATTTTCGTAAATCGTTCACTTATATAGTTAATTTGTATAGTATTTATAGTTAATTTGTTAATTATATTATTTTTAAAGAGTTTTTATCGGAGTAGCGTATGTACGTTCGAGATCAGTTTTTTGGCGACAGTAGCGCCACCGGTTGCTGCGGCTTTTCGCGCTAACGTCTTTTTAGCGGGCTCCGGATGATGAGGCGGGAGTTTTCAAATGCAGCCATAGATAATCAAAACCCAACATTTCCCCCCACCGAAATCCGCAAGGATTTCCCAGTTACGATACCATGTTGAATTAGTAAAACTTGAGGTATGTTGTTAGGCAATATGTACTTTAATGTTATAATTATCAGTAATAATAGTGTTTTTAGTGGACTGTATAATAAACTATTATAGGTATAATTAAGGTTAATGAAAGCTATAACTATATAAATATTTAGCTATTCGGAGTCCTGATCCAACGGCAGAGGACTAACCTTTGAAACAGGACGAGTAAATTCATTTCCGCTAGAGTTTTTTAAAACTATAACACGGACTACGCCGTCCGGGCCACTATGTAACTTTGTGATTCTAGCTAAACCCCACTTGAGCGGTGGAGCATCAGTATTAATTAATACAAGATCACCGATATTGAGGCTACGACAATTTGTTAACCATTTTTGACGTTGTTGTAAAGTATGTAAGTAATCTTGCCTCCAAAGTTTCCAAAATTGTTGTGACATCTGTTGGACAGACTGCCAACGATTCAATCTAGAAATGGGCAAATCAGTCAAATTGTAATCGGGTACTGATAAGAGTTCCCTACCTATGAGGAAATGTGAGGGAGTTAGAACCTCGAACTCGTTTGGATCACTAGATAAAGCGCCTAGCGGCCTTGAATTAAGCACAGCTTCAACGCGAGCAAAGAGTGTCCCGAGTTCCTCAAACGATAGAGCTCGTGTACCAATAGTGCGTTTTAAGTGTAGTTTTGCAGACTTGACTGCAGCTTCGTAAAGTCCACCAAAGTTACTACCTGTCGGTGGATTATGTCTCCATGTTACACCGCGTGCAACAAAACCATTCAATATGTTGTTTAAATCTGAATTTAAGAATTTCGTCACCTCGATCAGCTGTTTACCGGCTGAGACAAAATTGGTGCCATTATCGGAAACGATAGAATGGCACAGACCCCTTCTTGCCGAGAAACGGTCGAAACATGCGAGAAAACACTCTGTACTCAGAGAAGACAAGACTTCTAAGTGAACAGCTCGTGTGGCACAACACACAAACACGCACAAATAAGATTTGGATACGTGAGCGTTTCTACGAGTTGACTCTTTGGTAGGAAAAGGTCCGCCTATGTCAACACCTACAGTATGAAAGACATGATTATCTCGAGCACGATATTTAGGAAGTTCACCCATTATGGGTTGTCGATTTGTAGGAGAAACCCTGAAGCAAGCGATACATTTCATAGTACGTGATCTAATGGCGCCACGCGCTGAAATGATCCAATATTTCTGTGTTATTAGGCTTTGAAGAGTTCGTGGACCTACATGTAAATGTACTTTATGAAAATGATCAATAAGTATATTTGTGAAATTACACTTCTTAGGAAGTAAAAGAGGATGCTTTTTTTCATATGTCAAGTTCGACTGTGAAAGACGACCCCCCACCCTGAGGAAACAGTCGGAATCTATAAAGGGGTTGAGCTTTCGCAAGGAGTGACTGCAGCTACCGTCCTTAGTTAAAGACATTATGTCATTGGAAAAATGATGTTTCTGAACCGATTTTATGAGAATATTATGCGCCTTTTTAAGATCTGAAATCGTGAGACACTTTCGTTCCTGAACAGTTAATCTGCAATGACGGATAAACTGATAGCATCGAGCTACGACGTTGAGCAATTTATTATAGCTTGAATATTTTTCTGTCAATTCGTAAAGTAGGTCAGATTTATCAGTCTCAGTTGAAACATGAACTGGTTTAGGACACTTGAGTTCAGGAGGACTGCAGTCTCGAAATTCATTCATGGTTTTAATCGGCCATTGAGACTGGTCAAGATTGAGCCAGTCTGGTCCGTTAAACCATTCTGGAGTCGCTAGCAATACAGATGGTAAGGCGCCACGAGAGCAAATGTCAGCGGGATTAGACACCCCACTAACATGATACCAGCATTCACTAGGCACACTGTCATGAATTTTGGACACCCTAGTGGACACAAATGTTTTAAGTGTATAGCTGGGAGTATTGAGCCACGCCAAAACAACGGAAGAATCCGTGAACAACAAGATATCATTGATCTCAAGACGAGTACGTAATATGGAATGGACATATTTGGTAAGTTTCGCAAGTAAATGGGCAGCCATGAGTTCCAGACGAGGAATGGTGACAGTCTTTAAGGGTGCGACCTTAGATTTTGCAATGACTAGACTTACTTTAGTCTCACCATCCGCGTTTTTAGTTCGGAGATATATAACCGCCGCATAGCCAAGAGTTGAGGCATCACAAAAACCTAGAACCTGACAGTAGGTATGATGCTCTACTTTGACATGCCGGTCGTGTTTTATTTGTGACAGTAATGGAAGTTCATTGACATATGTCTGCCACTTGGTCTCAAGAGCTGATGGCAGGCTTTGGTCCCAGTCTATTTGACGAGCCCAAAGTTCTTGCATGTAACATTTGGCATAGAATACGCACGGAGCCACAAAACCTAGAGGATCAAATTGTCGACCAATTTGGGATAACACTGTTCTCTTAGAATTAACAGGGTTAGGTGGAGTGGTGGCAAAAGAAAATGCATCACAGGCTGGCAGCCACTGAAGGCCAAGTACTTTGATGGATAAATTCTTTTCATCATCGAATTCAACGGGCATTTCACGGTGAGCCTCGTCCAAATGTTCCAACACCTGTGGACAGTTGCTCGACCACTTGCGGAGTACGAAGCCCCCAGTCTCCAACAAATCCATAAGCTGTTTTTGTAGCTCTACTGCCTCTTCTACAGTCGCCACAGACCATATTAAATCGTCCATGAAAAAGGCAGTTTTCAAAATCTTTGCAGCTATTGGAAATTTGTCCGCTTCATCGTCCGCTAAAGTGTGCAGCACTTTTATAGCCAAATACGGGCAACTGGCTACACCGTATGTTAACGTGTTCAAAGAGAACACCTGAATCGGTTGATCTAATGTGTAACGCCATAAAATATGTTGATACGGTCGTTGACACTGGTCAACAAGTATCTGACGGTACATTTTGCAAATGTCCGCAGAGAGGCAAATTTCGTGAAGACGAAACTGTATTAAAAGTTCGTTTATATCTGCTTGAAGCTTGGGCCCCGGTAGCACTATTGAATTGAGTGACATATTATTTGATGTCTTGCCAGAGGCATCAAATACCACACGATGAGACGTAGTGGTGCTTGTCGGTTTGATGATGCAGAAATGTGGGATGATGTACTTCGAATCCACGTTCTGGACATCACCAAGACAAGTCATATGCCCGAGGTCCTCATATTCACGCATGAACTTGTGATACTGTATTTTGAGTTCAGGTTCTCTTTCCAGCTTGGACTCTAAGTTTAGCAATCGGCGAGTTGCCATTTGACTTGAGTCGCCAAGCCCAATCGATGCTCTGAGCGGGTATTTGACTACATACCTGCCCGATGCGTCACGTGTATGCTGTTTTGAAAACAAGTCCTCGGCGAGTTCATCGTCTGGATTACGCGGTACCTCAGACGGCAAATTTTCAATTTCCCAAAACGAGCGCATCACTTGGTCGAGGTTCATAGCAAATCCACAGAAAGTTTTATTTCGTGTGGTACTAGTAGCAGCTGGACCAGTATTAGCTGCAGCGTGAGATAAACTAGACAGTTCTGTTTGACCCACTATAACATAGCCAAATACTGAACTCATCGCAACAGGTAATCCGGGTTCACGCGGAAATATTTTTTCACCGTCATAGATGTACGGAAATAGATCACCTGCTAGCAACATATCAATAGGCGCGGGTTTATAGAAAGTCGGGTCAGCTTACATTAAATGTTGAAACTCAGTTCTCACTTTATCGGAAAGTTGCACTGTAGGCAGATTGCCCGCTATGGTAGAGACAATTACCGCATCGGTAGATAAGTTGGGTCCGGCCAAGTGTCGCGGCTTAACAATACAGGTGGTTAGCCCAAACTCCTTTACCGGATTACCCCCTAAACCAATTGGTTCAAAATTACAGTGACGTCGCGGCAAGCCTAATCGTTTGGCACAGTCTTGAGTAATATAACTCGTCATAGCCCCGCTATCAATTAAAACACGTACGGTGTGGTAGTGGCCCCAACTATCTGCGACGTGAATGAACGCGGTACCGAGTAAGACTGTCAAACTAGCTGAGCACGTTAATGTGACTGCACTAGAATTCGAATTTGCAACAGAATCTATGTGCAGTGTGTGGTGATGCTTGTTTTTGCAGACCGTACAACGTACCTTCGATGGACAGTCGTCGACAAAATGCTCGCGTAAACAATTTTCGCACAACTTCAATTATTTAATCTTATCGAGACGCTGTGCCGGAGTCAGGTCGGTGTAGTCGGTGCATCGATAAATAGAATGCATCTTTTTGCAATACAAACACTCCATGGACTTCGTTGATTTTACAGGTTGGTTTGTATCGATAACAGCTGACGACAAAGTAGGTCGCTGTAAATTATTTGGTTTTGATGTAAATGGTTGACTGGCCTTAGTCTGCCCCCGAGTGTACGGTACACTTCTAGCACTAGTGGAATTTGTAGTACACTCAGACATCTCAAGAACGCGTACATGTTTTTCAATAAAAGTTAATAAATCGTCATAGGTAGGATACTCATTTTGTCCTAACTCCTTTTCCAATTCACGCCTAGTCGTGGGGTCAAGGTTACGCAAAGCGACGTAAAATAATAAAAAACCTGATAAATCTTTTATATTCAAAACCTTCAGAGCTTTAATGTTTTCTTGATATGTCTGTAAGAAACCATTAAGCCCCGAGACCGACTCATTCAACAAAGGTTTAAAGTTAAATATTTTATCGAGATAGGTAGTCGCTAATGCACGTTTATTTTCATACCGTTTCAATAACGCGCTCCACACGATTGGATAGTTATCCGAAGTAACAGGCATGGACTTCACAATAGTTAACGCGGACCCGCTTACCGCCGAAAGTAAATAGTAAAACTTCTCAATGTTCGCTATTTGACTACTGTTATGGATTAAACTAGAAAATGTATCACGAAAGGTGGGCCAGTTTTCCAGTTTACTGTCAAAAGGAAAGAGTTCCAATTTAGGTAACCTAGGCTTTACACAGCTGCCTTCACCTTTCATTGTTGCATTAGGCCGATCTACGTTCAAAGTATTCGAAACACCGCGGATAAAATAGTATAAAGAATCAAAACTTTCGAGTTCTTTATATGACGGCACATATTCAGAATTAAATTTCTTTTTTAGGATCGTAATGGCACTAATACTTTTTTCGAACTTTTCCCGCCATTCGGGCAAATCATGAAAACGGGCATTAAATTCATTAACTAATTCGGGTTTGTCACAAACATTTTTGGAAACTTCGTACAAAGCTTGTAATCTTAAAAAGCACATTTCTTTTGTGGTAACATGTGGTTGCACCAATTTCTCGTATTCCTCTTCGGATTTGGTATCATACTTAGGTGGCATTTTACAATGAACTCACTCACACACACAGCACAAAATTATATGGCGGCCGGCCGGCGTCGGTCAACTTTCGTAAATAAAATTTGAAAATGACTACTTGAAATAATGTTTTTGGAGATGAAATATACGATGGATTAGGAGCATGGACACAAAAAAATAAGATATGAATAGGTTTCAGAGTTCTAACTTGTTTAGTTTACAAAATATAAGCAAATTAGTACACAAAGTTATCGAGTACCTATTTATCAAAGTTGAAACGAGATTTATACCAATATATACGTAAATTAATAATAATTTAGTTGTACTGATTTCGTAACTGGTTAATCCTGGCTCGATTGACCAAAATGTATAGTTCGATAGCTTTAAATTTGACTTTAGATCAAATAATATGGCTAGGCATCTATGAGAAAACTCACCAGTTTTATCCTGGAATCCAGCGCGTCCCGGGACGAGATTATTTTCGTAAATCGTTCACTTATATAGTTAATTTGTATAGTATTTATAGTTAATTTGTTAATTATATTATTTTTAAAGAGTTTTTATCGGAGTAGCGTATGTACGTTCGAGATCAGTTTTTTGGCGACAGTAGCGCCACCGGTTGCTGCGGCTTTTCGCGCTAACGTCTTTTTAGCGGGCTCCGGATGATGAGGCGGGAGTTTTCAAATGCAGCCATAGATAATCAAAACCCAACAGCATATATACAAAATTTCAAGTAATTTTGATAATAAACAATTTATTTTTCTCAAAAACATTAACACCCCTATTAACCCCTTTAAGGGATGAAATTCATGGCATGATTCCACATTCATTCATGATCCATTAAATTCAAATTAAAACGACTGAGGTTCATACAAATTTGTATCCCCTATTTTACCCCCTTAGGGGTTGAATTTACAAATAGCGGATGGCTACGTCATAATAGCTAAGCCCGATCCGTCCAGTGGTTTGGGCTGGGCGTTGATCAATTAGTCAGTGAGTGTGTGAGGGAGTCAGTCAGCCAGTCTGCAGTTTCTTGTTTTGTACCTTTAGATAAAATTAAGTATATAGTACATAATAGTGTACGTCTACTATCAAAACAAACATGAAATATATATTAGTACCTATCATAAATAAACACATTGTGTAAAAAAATGCTGTAATGTAATGTACCTACTTATATATAAAAAAAGACTAGTATATAAAAAAATCTGATATATTCTACTTGTTTACAAATATATTATGCAACAATGCAGTACTTTGAACACTTCTTTAAATCCTCTCAACCCATATAAAAGCCATTAAGCAAGATTTATAGATGAGAAAGACTCGCTGATTGCGACTGCATAAGTTGCGATCCAAAACCAAATAGACACAATCGTGAATAAAAAATTTGGCTGCCGTTGGGAATCTAAGGATATTCGTTTTGTATTGTTTACTCTGTGAAGTTCGTTTCAGTAATCAGGTGTATTGGGAATCGGGGAACACAGAACGGGCGGACTTGATTTACATTCCAATTTAGTTTTGCATTTCCAGCCTGTTTTTCCAACATCACATTTTTCTTGCAACTCTTTTTAGTTTAATCTGGCACGACTAAAACTGGCTTTCGTGAATCAGCCTCTAGCATTGGCCTAAAAAATCGTTGAAATGGAAAGACACGAATTTATTCTACCACATCTTATTCGTAGGTCTTACATAAATTAACCTCCCATGAATTTCCGAACTTAGTTCCCACATGTCTGAAAGACGTTAGTTGTCTCCAACTTGCATGTTAATCCTAAGGCTTGTTGCTTTGCAAATATTGAACTTTCAGTACTCCGTGTTGCAAAGTAGTGCAGATAAACAAGGACTTGGAGTTCCGGCTAAGTAAGGCTTCAATAATGTCATATATTGGCATCCACACTTCTATTGGACTTTGCTTGGACTATAGTGAAGTTTGTAAGATGGATGAGGTCGAATAGATTTCCAATGTCAATTTTTGAACGGTCAATCCCAAGTCAATCCAATAAATTTGTCAAAACCTACAATCTTAGCGTAGTAAGAGATGATGTGGTCTCTAAATGATAAGGAACTCTTAATGCTGTATGCAAAATTACAAATTCAAAACTCGTTTATAGAGATTAGGCCTTGTTAACGGAAGGCACTAATGATAATTGACTGTAGAACTGACTTGTAATACAAAAATTTGCAACGGTAGGCACCTTCAAGTAGAAAATCTGTCGCCAAGCACCTATATACTGGTGGGTTCCGACAGCTACACTTGAGAGCCAATTCCCTATATCCCTATTCCCTACATCTATAGGCTTAGTGTGCTTATCACATTCTGCAACATCTTCACTGACCACGGTGAGATTATAGGTACCTACTCAAAGACAGGCCTATACATAAATACATTGTAAAAATAAAGTGATAGACACACACATAGATAGGATGGAAGAAAATGGGATCATAAGTGCAGCTACTGGTACACTCTATTAGTACATGATGATAGATTTTCAAAGAGTAAAAGAGCTTGGTAGTAGGTATAGGGTACTCAGAAGTAAGTATTACAAACTTCACAAGCAATAGATCGCTGGACACAATAATATGACGCAAAAACTGTACCTAACTAATACCAGAGTTTAAACGTAAGTTCTTTAAAAAAATTGTCGACAACTTTACAAAGGTTCTTGATTAAAAATGTTAGCAACGTACAAAACTAGCAAGTACTGTTAAAATTAAACTTTATTTTTCCACGGCACTTATTACATCGTACATAGTAAGGGTTCAATTGTAACTTAGCCGACTATCGCGATACAAGTTATAGGTACCTACAGTTTTTATGTAGTTCCAAAGAACGTTTACTTGTTATAAAGTTTTGTAACATTGTTATAGGACGGTGTCAGTACAGATAACGGAGAACATACGAGGCAGCGATGCGAAGTAGACATGTCACAGTACATTGAGATTAGTACGACCACTCACACCTGCCACATTAATTCTATTTATTTTAGTATACCTATTTAAATCTTTTTCGAGAGAGGTATAGCGTAGCGTTTTTTCGCTGAAAGAGCTACTCGACTGTCATAAAGGACTGGCATAAGTCTTACCCAGTCGAGTAAACACCTGCGGTATACCGCAGCCAAATAACGTGTGTGTTTCAACTAGAGCTCGTTGAGGAGAGGGGAAGAGTATGTAGCGCGTGAGTGGCATAAGTAAGGCTAAGTAAGACTTATGACAGTCCATTATGACAGGCAATTTGCTTTTCTATCAATATTCTATTTATCTCAAAAATGTTATACCTACTTACTGTAAATAATTTTTGTTTTTTTTTTATTAAAATTGTTGCTGATGAAAGTACCTACCTACTTACCTTATAAAACTGACTAACGACTGATTTTGATGGGTAACTTCAAATTATTACGTAAGCAATTTTTAGATAAAATTAATTCTAATTTTTAATGTAATGCATCATGCACTTTTTGTAATATAGAGATAATAATGATAGATAATACATTTTGCAAGTTAAATTAATTAATTTCAAAATTCAATTTTTGTCCGGTAAGGTTGGTGCAGCCATCAGAATCTACCAACTTTAGTCCTTTAAAAAAAAACAGTTCACTTACATTTACGATTCGATACTTGAAAATAGTTCGTACCAGAGCTACTGTTCTCCTTTTACTGTGTTAAAGGTAGTGAGGTGTAGTAAGGCACTTTAAAACGAAACAATACACATTGTATCTCATTCGGGCGTTATAATGCTATTATAGCACGAAGCATCTACTTACCTTATCGATATTTTCATAAATGAAAACAATGGTCCATTAATGGAGCTTAATTTTACCAATAATGCGTATTAAACCATTTAATAGAGTACTCTATTGTATTATTTGCAAATTTATGTATTAGTTAACATTCCATTGTAACCCAAAGCTCAATATGACTGAATAAACACAACTTATATATCTTTCATTTGGACCATTCCAAAGAAAATATTAGATAGAAAATTATTTTATGTTAAAGTTGTCAAATGGAGTTATTTGCAAAAAATAACTTATTATAAAAATAAATCCGTCCTCTGAATCGTGTCTCGTATTGCCATAAGGCTGATACAATAATAAAATACAATGCCCTTTGTGACTCGCGGCCGATACACATGAGATGCGTCGTATAACACCGTATGACATGTTTCCGACATACTCAATAGATACACCCTATACACGACGTCTATTGCCCCCGGATGAGGTCACCTATTTTCTCATAAAGGTCACTTCATATAACGAGCTGTTTGCACTGGTCTTAGGTTCTTATCTCAATCAAAAAAGTGGTTTGTCTTCAAACTTCAAATATTGCACCTCGAAGCATTCTACATAAGTATTAGACGTACAGAATAATCTAGATAGAGACCTACCCACTTAATATCGCCACTTTACGATGAAACATTAGAACAGATTCGCAGAAACATATTTGTTTCGCCTAAAACTGGCTACGAAACTCCATACAAATCTGTCAAATTAGATGAAAAAAGACAGATACAGGTCGATGAAATGTCCATATTACGAATTCACATAAAATTAAATATATTATGAAGCTGTAAATGTGGTGAAATTAACCCCTCTTATCCGAAAATAAAGCCCAAAATATCATATTGGGAATAAAATTGGTACAATTGACAATGAACCCTAATGTCACTGTGACTGTGCTGTAGACGTCTCGATGCGTAATTACAACCGATTGACATACTATGATGCATGCGTTTGCTTGCATGAGAGGCTTGTATTTATAAGACTAGTCATACTGGGGTGTCTTTATCTTCGTATGGAACAAACTCCGTCCAGATATGTTATGTAAGTCGATGGCATTAGGTACATACATCATCATATGCAGTTCATCTTATGCAGATAGTCAGATTTGAATCAGATTCCAAAATCGATCAGTTAAAAATGAGCTCAAAGCAAAAAAAATAACTCCAAGATTGAATTTTAATTCGTCTGAGAGATTTAAGCGAGAATTGATTGCTAGTGTGAACCAATGCTTAGTAGCTATAGAACCGAAGAATTGATCAACCGTGGTACTCCAAGATCGAACTTCCAATGAGTGAATCCTCTATACGAAACTAGAAAGTACGGATATAATGTTCCGCTTAGTTTGGTAACTCATCCCTTTGTTTTGTGATGAATGGATATTATGGCATGCGGAACAATGGTTATCATGGTAGCTTACCTATTAATTTTCTAATTAATACACGCTAAAGGCACAGTTACGTAATTAACGTAGTAGGTATCTATACGTAGTATGAGTTTATTTTCTTTGGTAAAAACATTGTTGGAAATAAGTTCTTATAATGAACGCACATAGGTACTTTTTTTTAATACTTCTCACAGGCCCGTGAAAGAGTCAAATCAAGAGAGTCGATATAAAAGTGAATATACCTAAAAAAAACAATCAGGAACTAATATCATAAGCATAACAATCTGCAATTGCTCAGTTAATGAGGCAATTTAACTATTTACATCAAGCAGCAACAATAACTCGTGGCGATAAATTTACACGCCAAAAACCTCGACAAATATTAGCATACATACACTAAACAATTTCTGTGCGCAACGTAAGGCCGCAACCCTACTCTGTGTTTGCTGTCACAGCCATACGAAGGAGTTTTGTTGATACAGGGTAATGAAACCAAATACATAGACCTCTACAGAGTAGTGGTTTTCCTAGAGCTTACCGTACCTATTTATTTTAGTAAGTTACTAGAACTTCTGAGTGCATTTTATAGAGATTTGATGATTGGTTCAAATCTGAATAAGATTTCTTGCCGGTCCTTGTCAGAATTTTCAGGTTTTCTGGACTGATGGAATCGAAAGATAAATTTGTATTTTTATAACAAATGGATATAATTAGTGTAAAAATCAGTTCTCTTTCCACAGAAGTTCACATCCTACTAGGCACCCACTGCCTTACTGCTTTAAAACCGCATAGCATGCAAAGGGTTCTAGAATAAGTTCATTTTGGGTATCTCCTATAAATTCTGTACCGTTCCTTCTACGTCAGGTGAAAAATACCTTATATTGTCTTTATGAAATACCTAAATAGGATAATTTTATCAGTCTACAAACAGGTAGGTGACCTGAAATTTTATTTATGATATTATAGTATAGATATTGTAGCAACGTCATTACTAAGCAAACTAAAGCGTAATATAGTTTGCAAGTTATTTTAAAGTCAAATTTGAATTTGAATTCATAGTTGAAATTCGTCTAGGAGAGGTGTCACGAGTATTTGTACGCCACAACAGTGGCACACAAAACTAAAGTTTTCTTGTTACACAGATTTCACTAAGATATACTTACCTACCTGTAAAATGTCTACAGTAAATTAGAAACTTTTAATAAGATTAAAGAATGGTTAATAAGAATTATTAATAAGAAATATAATTTGTAAAATTAATTTAACAATACCGTAAAGGTTGTTCATTATTTGCCCTTTTAATTTTATATCTTTTCCATTATTATTTTAGTCTTAAATTTACCAGAGCTATTTCATTTGATATAATAATTGAATTTCGTAGAACAATAAGAATGTATGAATTACCTTGATTAAACCATTGTTTTTATTCATAAAAACATCATACAAAGAAACTTAATCATCTCATTTAAAAATAAACATTTTCAATTTCGCAAGAAAATGGAACAGTGAAATAAAATTATACATCAAAACACAAATTGAAAGACTTAGCTCAAAAGAGACGGCTTAGAGAAAACCCCGGAAAATTAAAAATAAGTAAGGCCGAATTCTCAACTGAGGCAAATTTATTAAATTACCTATATCCTAGAGATCCGAGAGTCTTTTCGGTTTGGTTTTCCAAAGGGTAGTTTATGCTGTTGGTACATACGGCCACAGATCAAGCTACACATTTTTGTTGCAAAATAGCTCCTATTACAACCGCATAAGGTGCCGCAGTGTCTAGCTTGATCTGTGGCCGTGTGTACTTACCACTTCGCAAACTATCCTTTTGTCCAGCAGTGGACGTCTTTCACTGACATGATGACTGCCAAATCTTCTCGGTACAAGCAATCCTCCGAACTGTGCGTTAGAATTTAAAAGTTCATATATAATTATTAGATTACTAAGTTAGGTATAACCCTGACTGAATAGCAAAAAATAGTGAACTAGTAGAGTTGTGGAAATTGCCCATCCAACATACTTTCAATTGAGCACTCAGGCCGGGCTCTATCTAAATTTCCTACTTTCAAAATTGACCTCTTGTGACTTATGGATCACCCGCTGAATTATGTACGGGTGGAGGCAAATGCGATTCGCGCTTAGCGTTTGAAACTTCTTTAAAGTCAGCTCCTATAAGCCTTCTTATGCATTTTCGATACGTCACATAGAAAAGTTTATAACTAAAAGCGCATCAGCCTCTTATCTACTTTTCAAGTTCGTTTAACTCCCAAAGATAGCTTTAAGTACTGCATCAGCCAAAGATAATACTGAAACTACCAACCCAACCGTTTTAATATACGTTTTCAGATTAAATTCTACGAATACCTACTCGTACTGTTGGTATCGGAAAAATCAATGGTTGAGCGGAATACTGGAACCTGCAACCTGCAAGGGAAAATATTTATTTAAAAGCCAAAGGAAAATCCACATTTTATCAAGAATTAAATTATCAATACGACGTACAACAAATACCTACGTT
Organism: Tethea ocularis; assembly: GCA_963555595.1. Lineage (NCBI taxonomy): Eukaryota > Metazoa > Arthropoda > Insecta > Lepidoptera > Drepanidae > Tethea > Tethea ocularis. The sequence goes on along the minus strand of OY741971.1, from coordinate 4,334,490 downwards.
CAATGTTTTTATTATTCAGCTTTGTAAAACTATTTAGTTATCACCTTTAACCTATTAGCAAAACATTGACAAATCTAGGCGAAATTGAATGAAAACATGAATTGAATGAAAATAATCTCTGGTAGGTACCGCTGGTAAAATCGCGAAGTAGAAACTACCTATAAATTTCAAAGAAAACATATAAATAAAGCCCACAAGTATTGATTTATTGATGCAATAAACATTAATAAATACTAACCGCATCTGTTTAAATATTGCCGCTGCAATTTTCCGATATTAACAATGGTATTAAAATCAAAAATTAATTACGTAAATATTAATAGATTATTCGCCTATATTAGCTTAATATATTAATTATTTATCTTCAATCATTATCGTTGACAAATCCATGGAAATGAAGCCGATAGTCAAATTTATATTTTCAGCAAACTGCAACACAACAAACTGGTGTTCATCGCATTCGATTCGGGTAGTTGTTTTGAATTGATCAGTATCTAATCAGTTATATCCAATTTAGAAAAATAAGTGAATATGAACTCTCTATAGATTCAATACACAAGATAGAATTAATAATCTTGTTTAATACTTTCCAGACCTAACGTTTTCCATGGATTTTTATCTGAACGTAGGTGAAACCACGACGGGCTTATTTATAGGTATATATAAAGTTAGAATATAGTATCACTAAGCCCTCACTTACGGAAATGAAACAAAGTATTAAAATAAAGAAACACATAACTATAAATGCGGCAGTTTCAATTTCCATTTGCAATTTTCTCTCACAGCGATTTTAAAATCCATTGTCTTCAAGAGTAGGACCTACAGATAATTATGGCGGTCGTTTTAAACACTACGCTTCAGTAAATTAGAGTACCGCTTTAAAACTTTATTATATTGAAATACATTGAATTATTTACTTTATATAAAACACCAGAGCTTTTAACCAGTTACTTTTAGTATTTTCTAGGAATACTTATAAAAGGATATTTTTTTACTGCGAAGTAACCTTCATGCCAATTCGTACTGTGTACTTTGACGTTAATCGAACTGAATATATACGATGAGCCTGAGCCATGAGCAATGGTGCTTTCTTTTTGCTTTTTCTACAAAAACTCTCGTTTCCTGTATAATAGGTTAGGTACCTATCTAAAGTACCTACTTACTACGAAAATAGCGCTTTCTATTTAACTCAATAAAACCTCTGTACAAAATAGATACTTCAACAATAAAGCTATGATATACGGTGTACCTTCCTAACCAGGTAAACAAAAACAAAGTATGAATAGGCCGAATCACCCTACCTACTGCATAAATACTTGAATTCCTGTGGCCTATATCGTTGAGGCACTTCACTTATAATTACTTTACGCAATAGTTTATTTCATTTTATTGAGGTTCTGTAACAGAGTAGATATTTATTTGTGCTGAAGTTACAATTAATTAAAATTAGACTTCAAAACAGTCAGATTAGAGTTCCTACATAGATATTTTATGCTCTTAGTGCCTTTGAAGACGGTTCCAGTTTTTGTTGAAAGTTTATTTAAATATGTCGGCGTCAGCGACAGCCAAGCGATACAAACATCACGTTTAGGATCTGATGATATCAGAATTTATTGCAGACAATGAAACAACTTTACCATAACTTAGAAAAAGTCCCTTGAGGAGAGAAGCGACGCAACAAACTCCTCATGAGCCTCGTTAGAAGTAGTTCTATTTATTGTTATTATTTCTACAATAATTAAATTATCACTTCACTAAAACGTTACAGTTTTAAATTACGATAGACTTTATAAGACCGAAACAACAATTTGACTGAGGTTCGTACAGCTCGAGAGCTTGCGTGTTGCGATCAATGGACACAAAAGATAGAGATGATGACTGGATAAAAAATAATTAGGTAATTCTGTTTAGTCCGTCAGTAAGGTTATCAAAAAATATTGGATAAGTATTTTTTATTTTATCAAATCAATTAACAATTACATAGCTAATTTCGCATCAAAGTTCAGGAGTGTGGGTTGTGATGTTACTTTTTACAGAGAGATGTCACGACGTCTCGTGAAATTTTAACGCACTGTATCTTCGTTATTTTTGTTTTAGGAACTAAAGAAAAAACATGTGTCCAATATTTTTTGTTAATCTAACTGACGGACTAATTAGATTTTTTTAGTCACCACCCCTATTGTTAATTGACGTGGATCTCGATGATAGTTTGACATTAATTGATGCCCACATTAAAGCGGTCCACGCGCGCGCCGCCTTTGTGTTAGGGCGCCTCCACTTTTTATTGAATCATAAGTCTAAACTTGCCCTCAAAAGCAAGGTTAGACTATATACCACGTGTATCCGCCCCATTATGACCTATGCTAGTACTGTGTTCGCACATGCAGCTCCTACACGGATCCATAGCCTTCAGGTGATTCAAAATCGTTTCATGCGCAAAGCCACGGGCGCCCCGTGGTACATGCGTAACGAAATTCTCCACATTGATTTAGGTCTCCCCACGTTAAAACAATTTATAAAACGCGCCTCACGCAGATTTTTCAATACCGCCGTTAATCACCGCAATCCTCTTATAGTGAACGCCGCAACCTACACGCCCTCCCGTATACTCCGTATCCTTAGGCCAAGGCAAGCCCTCAGCGAGCGGGATGACCCCATTACATTAGCTCAGATCGAAGCTGACGAAGCCCGTAAAAGTACACAAAACCCTACACAAAACCGATTACGCTACCGTCCTCGACGGCGAGGACCGCCGCGACGTCCCACTCAGTCTCGTCCCGTTCAAGCAGCCCGAGCTGCCATTAGTAATCCGACCACCCCCAATTATTCGTAACTCGTAATAAACCTCCCCTTCCCCCGGTAACGCCCTGAGGTTCGTACCCCACTCGGGGGTGCCCTCATGCGTTGTTACCTAAATGTTACCCGGCTGAGAGCCCTCTGCGCTCGCCGACTGTCCGGTAAAGTTGGAGCAGCCATCAGAGGCTACCAACTTTAGTACTTTAAAAAAAAAACCGTTAGGTGGCGCTGCTGTCGGTATACATGTGTTATGAGGACATAGGTAGGTAGGTTTAGGACCGTCCATTTTTTCAGGACATATATATATATCACAATCTATTGGATAATCTCGTCTCGTCTCGTCATTCTCTAACCCTTTTCAGTTTGCCGTCTGAACTGAATAGATAGGTATAACCTGATAATATCAACCAGGCGTATAATACCCATCTTTATCAAAATGCAAAAGCCGACTCATAACAGTTTAAATAAATTGCCAGTGGATTATCATATTATGACGTGAGAGTGAAACTGTCATATTATATCCCAGATCGAGGGTACGAGCGTAGTTTAATATATCTAACTACGTGCTGTAGGGAGAGTAACGGTGCGGAAGAGTAGATTATAAAATGTTGCAGGCATTATGTTGAAATCAGCATACCTACCTACCTATATTAAACTTTCCAAAATTGATATTAGCAATTTTTACATAGGTACCTACATTACCCATTTAGTCAGATGAATATGGAAGTAATGATATTTTGTTACAACCAGAACAGGCAGGAACATATTTAAATCCAATAAAATAATAATGGTAAATATTTTTCGTGTTTAGCTTTGTTATTAAAATAAACACATTTTAGATTATTATTACACAATATAATATACGTTGAATGTATTGATGGCAGTTTATTTTTAAAATCTTCAACTATAATTTTTATCTCAAATTATAATTTTATTTATTTCATTTAAAAACTTAACCTATTACAGCCTGGAAAATTGTAATTAAGTAATACAAATAAATATTAGGTTGAGCACAATATAGGTGGCTGTAGCTGAGTCTACACTAGGAAGTCCTGTGTTGTAGACATCAGCTCGTTCTTCCGCGATGCAAATAAGCTCTTATGAGTTAACATCAAATCTGTTTAACATACAAGATTTATATAGGTTAAGATAAATTATGGCAAGACCATTAATTACTGTTCTTACAAAAAACAAGTTTTACCGATATACCTATGTGTAGGTATATACTAAATATGACACAGAACAAAATAATAAAATATACGTAAGCTGATTTGAATGTATAAAATATTGAAATTAAAATAGATACTAGAGTACAATTCAATATAGGAAATATACTACGAATAACAATAATAAAGACAAAGGATACACGTGTAGGATACATATAGCATATGTATCTACATAAAAGATGGGTACAGAAAATTTGCGATAAGATTGGTGAGAAGTAAAAGCAGTCATAGAGATTAGATACGTTTTTTTTAAAGTAATCACGAGAAGATTAGAGCTAATAATTAGGGACAAGAAAATACTGTTAATTCAGTAAGAAAATATGATTTTAATAATTTGCTCAGATTTAAAAAAAATACTAAAGTTACTTATTCGTGCACTGAGGCTGCCGACCATGCCGAAATAAGTCAGAAGAATAAGGAAACTAAATGGTCCTATAACCGACATCCGCTATCGTGATAAGTGTTTTTTTTTACGATGTATAGGCCTGGGTTTGACCACAATATCACCGTGTTCAGTGATGTTGTGCCCGATGATGGTAAGCACACAAAGCCTAGAAGAGAATATGTGATGTGTATAGAATGTTGTTAAATAACCGAATATTTTGAACTGTAACGTAAGATGTAGAGGTAAGAATGTTAGACTCAATCAAATATGTCAAGAAAATTGTATATAAGATAATGATGACTCAATATTGTTATACAATCAATTGAAAATTACACACTATTTACCGACTATTATCGAAGAATATATGGAACTATATTTTAATATGAATGAGGTAGGTATACTACCATATAATCTTGTAAATAAACAAACGTAACGCCATAAGTAAAAAAGGAGAATTTAAAGTTTTGCCATGTCACATTAGACATATTTCAAAATTACGGTTTTCCTCCTTTTCCTACAACATACATACTGAAGCGGGCGTGTGGCAGCAAGTGCTATTCTTACCTCCCTCCATTATGGGTAGACTTTTTGTTACTCTTTCTCGATAAACTTCCCTGAGGTTTAGAACCGGATCGTATATCCGAGCGCTAAAGTAGAATGAATAGACCACTGCTACACATAATACATCTCTGTTCATAACTAGAAGTGTAATATTTTAGAACGGACCTAGAACATGAAAAATATATATTATATATACCTATTTGCTCACCACCTATAGGTTAGGTGAATGAACCAACATCTTATCAGAGGCTTTAATAAGAGAAAAAATATATAATTGGCGAGGAAAGTCAGATACCCTGACTGTCAAACCATAAGTCGAGATCGATTCCCAGGACAAATATTTTGCGTGCATCAACATATTTAATTGTTTAGTCTAGGTCTAATATATAAATGAATATAAATTACATAAGTAAATACATTAATAAATAGTTATCGAGCTATATATTTTGTTGGGATCAGTCGTGTATAATTAATATCCCGGAATATGTATAATATTGTATTTGGTATTTTACTATGTACCTATAGCCCTGTGTTTGACCACAATCTCAACGTGGTCAGTGATGATGTGGCTGAAAATGGTAACTCCACGATTATTATGGGTTGTAATAAAACTAATGAAAGTATTACAGAAATCTCAATAAATGATTATATTATTATAAATATTCTCATAATATTCGGCCAGCTGCTTTTATTTATCCAACTAAATAAACTTGCCCTTAAGAGCGAGATCGTAACGTAGAGCTTATTAAGCTTAGGTCATCATCCCAATATAACTTATAGTATCAAAAGCTTGACGTGCCTTGACATAATTAATTACTGAATGTTTCTGTATTAAAATATTTCGTAATCATTACCTATTTTTGTTAAATAACGATGTATTATTTTACTACCTACCTACAATATATATAATTGATAACAACTAAATACAGGTTAATTACGGTTGGGTAGGTATATTAGGCCAAATACTGTGGATAGTGTACATCATATTATATATCCCCTACTAATATTATCAATGTGAATGTGTTTTTTTTTTTTTTGAAAGGACTAAGTTTGTAGCCTCAGATGGCTGCATCAACCTTACCGGACAAATCGGCGAGCGCAGAGGGCTCTCAGCCGGGTAATATTTAGGTAACAACGCCTGAGGGCACCCCCGAATAGGGTACGAACCTCGGCTCAAGGCGTTACTGGGGGAGGGGGAGGACTTTGTACGAGTTACGACTAATTGGGGGCGGTCGGATTACTAATGGCAGCTCGGGCCGCTTGAACGGGACGAGACTGAGTGTGACGCCGCGGCGGTCCTCGCCGTCGAGGACGGTAGCGTGATCGGTTGTGCGTAGTGTGTTGTGTACTTTTACTACTGAACGGATTTGGATGAAACATGACACATTGAGAGATACATCATTCATACCTGGAATAATTACTTATAAAAATTTTATTCCGGTAAAACATAAGATCCCTTGGGATCGCGAGTGAAACCGCGGGGCTGAAGCTACTTATTTAAAAAACTACAAAATGTCAAGAGCATGAGCATTGTTAGTTTTGACAATTAGAAGTCACCTCGAGATACTTAGCTATTTTTTATCCATTATTTTTCCGGATAAGCATAAGATCGGGGCGGAAAATAGTGATAAAATAAAGAAACGAATGAACAACATAAACACACATAAACTAAAGTTTTGTTGTTCGGGCAGTCATATTAAAAGTACAGTCATACTTACGGTGTACCGCTTCTTAAAACTTCCTTGTGTAAACATTTCGGACTTCATCATGGTTACTGAACTAATATTTGCCCTGACTAAGCTCATGAATTAACGATGATCTGTAATCTCTTAAAAGGAACTCATGTTTTCTTTTTAAACTGGTTCATATAAATATACACGATTTTATACTTAAAAAATCCTATTTTGTTCTACTTATTAAAGCTGGGTTTAGACGTACTATTTTTGCACAAGATTTGGTATTCGTTTCGTAGGTGAGCGCTAAGAAAGGATTTTTGATAATTCATTTCAATTGTCAATTAGAAAGATGTTTTTTTTTCTATCTATCTTTCTATTTGTTCCAGATAATCTGCGAAACGGAAATATTATTAGGATAACTACAAACTTATAATACTTGTATATAAGAAAAAGGATTAGGGCTCCAAGCGAAAAATAACCGGGAACACGGATGAAACCGCGAGGGACAGCTAGTTTATAATTAAAAGTTGAATCAGCGTTTTTAGAAATGCATCCTTGAAGAGGATAAAATCACGAGTGATCCAGCTTGGATTTTTAAAACCCACTACAAAAAATCTCTATTTTAAATAAAACCTACTCCATGTATTCTTTGTCACAGATTGTCTTTGGAATTGATCTGGCTGGCGCCGTGGCACAGAAGTAAACAAGTTCAAATGAATTCAAACCAATCTGTTCTTCAATAAACTTATTTTTCAAAAATATTCCCTCAAATTGAAAATCTGTCGCCAAGTACTTACCTACCGGTTTGCTCCAACAGCTATACTTGAGAGCCAATTCTCTTCTAGTCTTTTTATGCTTACCACCTTTGACCACATCATCACTGACCACTGTGTAATTGTGGTCAAACAAAAAAATGCACCTATCTTTTGTTAATAATTCAGGCCGATAATTTTCTAAATAAGGAAAATAGGCGTTCTTGTAAATTCGGAAATTGATTATGTTGGAATACATTTTCTCTGAACGGGACGGTACCTACCTTTAAAGTTTTGTAAACATTTGAAATTCTGAGTGAACAAAGACTCATTTCATTTCAAAAAATCATTTTACCATGTTAAATTAAATACCTACATTAAAATTTATATTTGGTTTAAATACTTACACAATTATTTTAGGTAATTTCCATTTCATATCCTAGTTTTTTTGCCCAAATATGTGTAGATCTATAGGTAACAAATGTATCTATATCTATACTAACGTTATATAGTGGTAAAATGGGTTTATTAGATTATTACATCCAATAATAAATTAATTTCCAGAACAACTGAACCAATTCTGTTTCTTTTAACATTATCCTTGAGTGCTAGGCTACTTTAGGCTTTTTATAACAATATTATAACAACGTAGGATGGGATTCTTCAAAACACCAGGCTCACCCTGTGAAAAGACTTTAGCGGGATTGGCAACGCGCGAATGATAACATACAATCTATAGACTCTTGCAATACTAGTATATATAGTATACTATATAGATTTTATGCTACCTGAGTAATATAAAAAAGAAGTAAAGTAAGATAGTCAAAATACAAAAATTATCATTTTGAAAATATTTATCAGTCTGTTTAAACACGTCTATATCCAACTTGTTTGAATTTCATGAGGTTTCAGTTAGATTAGTCTGACGCGTTTTTTTATCAAAATCAGCTAATAGAAAGAAAAGATATAGTTATCTACAAATTATGAAGTATGCGCGAGCAAAGCCGCTGGCGAAAAGCTAGTTTAAAATAACTTTACCATCAAAATTATATAGGTATTGCTGACCTATCACTTCGTACAATCTTTGGCTATTAATCAACACTATCATATCTGTTTTAGACACACTTTATCATCGACAACTTTCAAGAAAAAAGTAAAGCCCAAAGCCTTACCCGTGACCATTTATCACAGTTACCCCCACGTAACAACGCGAGTAATATTTTATACGTAAATATTTTAGCAGAGGCCTTGGAACGACACGAGAAGTATAAACGGAAATTAAACTGTATATAAACGGAAAGTGCGGACTAGCGGGACCCTATAACAAATACTTAGGTACTAACGGCTACGATAACATCACATTTTAAAACTACTTTTTATGACCTGTGACCAGCTTTCTTTAAGGGGTTATACTCAATTTCAGAATTTGTTCAAAGCATCTAGAATAAAATATGTTACTAAGAGCTTTGCTAGAAAATTCTACATACTTACCTCTTTGGAGATTACAAATGAGTATATAATTTTAATGACACGCGATTTTACTTATTATATGTGTAAATTAAATATAATTAGTTATTGTGACATACCTTCTTCACAGTCGGGCACGCTTGTCAGCGAGGTTCATACATATAGAGTACATGAAGGTTCTAAAATGTTTTCCCTGGTTAGAATTGTTGCTTTGTCAATTTTAAATACATACATATGATGATGATGCGGGATACCAAGAAACACATAATAAAAAAAGTTATATTGGCTCAAGGATTATGAGATAAGAAAAAGAAACTTCGCTACGCTTTCTGTAATCTATATTTATACCACAGAGTAAGATAATATACCTACTACGTACAATCTATACTAATAATAAAGCTGAAGAGTTTGTTTGTTTCTTTAAACGCGCTATCTCTGGATCTACCAGTCGGATTCAAAAAAATATTTCACTAATAGGAAGCTACATACCCGAAAGTTATAGGTTACATTTTATCCTGGAAACGCGAGTGAATCCGCGGGGAACAGCTAGTATATAATAGGAATATTCACACATAAAATCTTATTTTTATATCCAACTCAACTAAAGTAGGTACTTTTAGTTTAATTTAATGTTTTGTTTGTTGTAATATCATGTAAATAAATACATTATTACATTCTCGTTGCAAACTAAAGTACTTCTATTAATGATTCATCATTCCAAGAAGAACTACGTTAGTACTAATGTTTCCGAACAGAAATCCCTTACAAACTTCTAAATTATCTTAGGCGGCAGAAACTAGGGCATCTTATGTTGTTAAACTTGTTTCTTATGATGAACTTGCAAGGGTCACAATTACTTTTTATTTATTTACCTGCCCCTATTAGAGCCAGCGTGATATATCAACATTAAAGTCATTTGTACAGCGAAAACAAGAGATTTTCCCGAGTTCTTATCCTGTCTTTTACGTTTACTGAGATGTTTACTACTCCCTTATCTATAAGGTACAAAATGGAACAAAAGATGTCATAATAAATTCACTGTGTACAATAAAAACTTATATTTTAGGCGACAAAAGTGCCGAGCGCGTGGGAAGGATTCCCACTGGATTATTAACCTGGGGCTACAATATAATAGGATTCTAGAAAATAGGAGTTAAATTCAGTAATTTTCATTACCATCTCCTTACGCAGCCTCTGATTAGTGTCACTAGGGGCCGCTGAATAAATGGTAAAATCCATCGGAACAGGCGTACCTAAGTATATAGCAGTCAATATTTCCCACTGGAATTATGAATATAAGAGATCCACGAAAAATGCCTTGCGTGTATTCCAAACTCGCGGTAGAATCAGTTGAATGTAACTTTCATGTCTTATCGGGTCCTAAACTGAATAAATGAGTTTTGAAAACTCTTGTATATAAGGTTCATTTAGTTCTATGTCAGAGGCCTATTGTTTAGTAATCTGAGGTCAGAGGCTTCTCAGTTCATGTGTATTCTAAAGTGATCGTAGAATCATATGTAAGTATGTAACGTAGGGGGGAGGCTTTTTTTTGTCCAGCAGTGGACGTCTTTCAGCAGATATGATGATGATGATGTTCATCAATAATCGTCGAGTCATGACAACATTTCATTTCAAACAAAACAGAATAACGCATTGACGTTTGCAGTAGGCTAGCTGACTGACAAGTTGATGCAGAAAATATATGACATTGACAAATAAGTAGAACATATCTAATAATTGCGACCTCTTTTTAAAAAGTATTGATATTGATATGAAACTAAATTAGGTATAGTCAAAGTAGTATAATATATTGATTGGCCCTTGTTGTTACCATATCATAGTTTCAAAAGGTAGGTACTAAGAGTCTACGACTTAATAAAGTAATGAATTTCAAAACTGATGGAGGTTTTCAGACCCAGACTGTACATAAGTACCTTTTATGCGCCTAAACTGAATAAATTTATTTTGAGTTTGAGTTTGGCACGTACCTAAATATATCATATCCCTACTAAGCCTTAAGTTTAAATTAGGAGTAATTATAACCGACCACAGCTTTATTGCTAAACTAAGTTGGATATTTGCATGCACATAATATTAATTAAACGATAAGTTTAAACATTAATCTAGATAGATACTTAAATATTTGGTACCTATAAGGTACGACTCAGTAGGTACTTAATTCTAATACAGCTAGGAATTAAATAGGATTAGGTGTTTGTATCTCGAAACTACTATCTAGTTTAAATTAGTAATTTAACATGCGAGATTAAATATGATACAGAACAGGAAAATTAATATTTTGGTTTCAAAACTGCTGGTATGCCAACGGTGATAAAATCGCGATGGCTTCTTTTTTTGTTTCTTTTTATTCACGTTACTTTTTATACCGAAAATGCAGGCGGGAAAATCGCGACGGACAGCTAGCGGCGTGATAAAACAAAGTACGATAGGTCCTGTTGACATATTTACTCCTGCTAGAGTTGTATTTGCCCATAATCTCACAATGATGCCCTTTTTGACAAAATTGCCTACTAAAGTTGAGTTATAGAGTCACAAATAAAATTGGTTTTATTATTGTAGGAACAGAGTCCAACTCTCACTTGGCCGGTTTTTGCTTATTGACCTGGATTCTACTTTGACATATAAATGGAACTAGTACAGACAGACAGTGACTGTAAGTTTAGTAAACAGCCATCGGCACATTGTAGCTACTCTATTTTTTTACTTAAGAAACTGATAATTGAAAAATAAGTTAACTTTAAACAAAAAAGAATAGCCTTCTAAAACTCGAGAAATGCTCTAAAAACACTTGAAACAGCCATTTTTTAACCCAAATAATAGTAATGCCGATAAATACCTAATTAGTTTGCAAAAATCTCCATTATTCACAACATGGCAACAAATATTTAATATTGGTGTTTATATCAGAATTTTCGGGGCCATTGAACTGAGCAAAATGTCCTTTATTTATGGTACCTACGGTAATAAACAGAACTGTTTACTAGGTAATATTTGTTTCCGAGGTTATCCGGGTGAAAAGGTAAAAGGATCGAATGGTTAACAGTGGTGGTTTCTTTTACCTATATTATTCTTTAGTTACGTCATAGAATAAATAATATACTACGTACAAAGTTACGTGGTTATATTCGTTATGAAGACCTCCTCATGTAAGAAACTGTTCTTGTAATAATTGTATGAAACGGAAACAGGCATTGAAAGGTGAAGACCAATCTTTTTACCTTTCTTTTCCGTCAGTTAGTGGAAAATATAACACAATTACTTTACTTCCTTTACGCCCCATGGCTTTACCCGTCTTTCTGATGGATTTTATATTTTTCCGGAATAAAAAGTATCCTATATGTTTCTCCGAGGTATCATCTATGTAGGTAGCAGTGGCGAAGGGTCCATACACGCCGATTCTCATCGGTTTACCGTTAGAAATCCCAGTCCCACAGATTCATTATTTCAAAGTAAGTACCTAATATAGGTACAATTAATTTAATGTGTTATTAGATATTACGAAAAAAAACACGCTTGCGCGCAAAGAATTAGGTACACTGTAATTCAAATTATCGGTGTTTTTTCAACGGCTTACCTTCGCCATAATTTCACCCCTCGCCACTGGTGGGTAGGTATGCCTCTTTGAGTATCATTTAAATCTGTTCCAAAATTTTAGATTTTTAATATTAGTGACATGAAATGACATAAAATAATATAATACATAACAATATGTACATTGTGCATTTTATTAATAAATAAATATATTTATATAATGTCTAAAGTCGTGGGGTGGGTGGTCAGCAACAAGGCTACCCAGCACATCAAAGTGTTCTGACGTTCTAGTAATTTAATAATTTCAATAAAATAAAATCACGGTATGCATACCATAACAAACTTCGTAAGCAATAGAAGTTGCAGGAAAATATGCTTTTTATACGTATTTTCAGAGTAAAATTTTGAATATTTTATAGCGAATACAGTAGACGAGTGACCAATTAGCGGGTCGTGCAATCCGCATCGTTGATTGCAGCCACCGCGTGGCAACCCGTCGACGCGATTGTGGCTACCAAAGTGACATGCCTCCATTGTAATTAATGTATTTATTTTAAGCACAGCTCACATGTGCAACAGACGGTTATAGCCTTTTTTGAGAAGTCACTGCCATTTGCGGCTGTGTAATTTGTTAAAGTAGTCAGGTATTTAATATTGTTTTTATATATGTCACCGTATGAATGCGAGCACCGCTAGTATACAAACCATCTCTAGAGATTGTACACTGTCGACAAATTGTGAACTCTACCATACTGCTCACATACAACGTACCTATCAATTATAATATATATCAATAGTTCATAATATACCTATCCATATCAAACCGTTTAATTGTGATTGTGAACAAACTTGCACTCTACGATAGGATTCCGATTTTATCACAAATAAAATTGTGAACCGTCCCTGAATAGTCGGTCTCTGAGTCAAATGAAGTATTTGAACATTTAAGATCAAGTAAATTAATCAATATAATTTTTTAATATACTTTTTAAAACCCACAAAAACAGCTGTTTACCACCCGCCATCTTTGGCGACAGCAAATGCGCGGGGCACGTCACGTTCGACAAATCAGCGTGCAAGTTGTGTTCCGTCGATGATGCCAGTAGTACCTACTGTACGTACATAATTTAACTGTTTGATATGTTTGGACCATGAACTATCGAAAATTAACACGCCACATTGCAAGCAATATGATACAGTTCTCAATGCATCGACGGTCTAACTACGGTAAATGATAAGATGTGTAATATTTATTATTATGATACCACGTATTTAAATATCTCTATTTTAGGAAGACCTCTTGTATTAGAACCTAAAGTTAGTGTGCTGTGACGCCATCTTAAAGTGTCTTAGGAGCCATTTTGTGGCCATTAAGGTCACAGCTTGGCATCACAATCCCCTAACGTTGGAGCTTAGATACATCGCAGTAATAATGGTCTGCCACTAACATTACCAATTTCCCTCAGAATTTAGTCATTATTTATATTCAACGACTAGATAATAAATAAGGACCTAGGTACGTTATGAAATATTGATACCTCAAGTCTATGTAAAGTACTGATATTCCTTGTTGCAATTCGTTGATAATAATTCCACTAATATTATAAATGCAAAAGTTGTGAGTAAAGTTACTCTTTCACGGCAAAACTACTAAACGGATTTGGATGAAACTTGGCACATAGATAGATCATACTCTGGAATAACATATAGGCTACTTTTTATCCCGGGTAAACATAAGTTACCACGGGAACGCGGGTGAAACCGCGGGGCGGAAGCTAGTTAAAAATAATTCTTACTTGGTATTGATTTAAAAGCGCCTAAAACATCATTCCATTTTGTTCTAAAATAATTCAATTTTCATTATTAACAAGACAAACAAAAAAACATCATTGTTAATTAAATGATTTTCCAACGAAAAGCGACGGGTTGCGATGTAACAGGTTCCAAAATTAAAATAAACAACATAATTATGTACCGTAACAATAACATTGTTCACCGTACTAGAGTAGGTAAGTATTAAAATTTGTAAAAGTAGGTACTTTACCTATCATAAAATACACAAAGTAAAGAAAGAAAGGTGATTTGCGTGAAACAAATCTAATCATAATTGCTCAACAAGGTAAAAGAATAGGTGGTCCACCTGAAGTAAATAGCTACTTACTTACCTAAGTTTGCACATAGCCGTACGAGAGTGCCCATTCCGGGGTATAATATCCAGGTCGTCACTCCCCTGCCATTTCATTTTTCACATTATTTCCTCGGCTTTCATAACACTAGGTATTATGTTGAGTGAGCGCAGTGTTGCGTAGGTAGGTACGGAAAATACGAATTCTTGCATTTATTCATGACTGCAAGCTGGCCACTTTACCATGTCGCTTTGTTTTACAAATATACAAGACGTAGATTTAAGGCAACTACGCTAACTTTGAATACGAATTCATTTTGAATACATCCATTCAAATAAATGTATGTTTTGTTCCTTTACGTAGTAAGTAGCATTCACTGCAACAGTATTTCCTAAGTGCCAATTCGTTTCTCGCACGATAATAAAAGTTCCACGATCATTGGACCGAGGTCCGAATATCCATTTGGTAGGACACACAAGGATAATCGCCTCGTTTTTTTCCCTTCGAAAATCGATAGTCCCGGAATGGAGAATTTCCAAGGAGCACTTTAAATTTAAATCGGGGAAAGCTTATAAAAGATGATTATAATCGAATCGAATTTCTGATCAAGCAATTTATCTCAAATTGAGTATCGATTTGATCCGGTGGCGAGTTGGAGGAAGAGATTGATTGGCTTCTTTTCCGAACGTAAATCATCGAGTCTAATTGAATGATGTAGGCAAACATCGTTCAATTATTATTTATTTTGATTAATTGATTGAAATCAGGTACAAAAAACAGAATTATAACAATTTGTAACAGTCTTTTTCTTAGCTCACTAATGCAAGTAATCATTCATAAAATTAATATTCTCGTGGGTAGGTAGGTATATTATTCTATAAAAATAAATTAATAAAACTGCTTATTAATTTATTTGTATGTGTATCTAAACGGAAAGAAATAACATAGCTAGGTGATATGAACTAAATACTTTCCCGATTTTCCCGAAACAAAATACTTTTGATCTTTGGCAACTGACAGCTCTCTTAACTTACTTTTAATGACGATATTATTAATATTAAAGTATAAATTAATTATTATTATATTTAACAAAATTAACTAAATTGAAAATGAAAACAAAACTACCTAACTATAAATAGAAAATTTGTGCCAAATCGCTGCCCCGCGGAAGTGTGCCAAGAAGACTGGCAGCATTGCCACGCTGGATGGCAATGGCAATTCTTTGAGCTAAGTATGTGCCAGCCTTCTTGTCACGAGAGGCCTCAATAATACGAGCGGAGACCTCTTTGAATAATCGACGAGCTGGGAGGGAGCTGAGAGGCTCGTCCCCAGGGCCCTAGAGTTTCAACCCCAAACGCCGAAAATACGTTGGACCCCTGTAGAGCAGCGTATTTGCGGCGCTTGAGGCACTCTTGTTGCGTAGCAGCAGCGCCGGCGACTACAGACGTATCTGGAAGGTGGGAAGGCGCGAGGGTGTCGACACATGTAGCGTCTCACACCAGGGGCCTACCCATCTTCCAGGGCACCAATGACATACCGTCCGGTCTCCTACCATCGTCACGTACCAGCCCGTTAGGTTTTAAAACAGCTGACACGCCGGCGGTGACAAGATCACGGCGGATCAAATCATTGAGTGCCAAATGTCTTGACAGCCTCCCGGCACTTCTACTACAAGAAAGGCCATGGTGGCCTAGCTCGTCGACATTAACCCCGCAGGAACAGCGATGTGGAACATTGCACATCGCTCCCAGACGGAGGCAAGCACAAACACTAAAAGAAGATGAATCCAACAAAGTTCCCGTGTTCGCCGATGCTAAGGCATTCAACCAAAGCCCAGACTCCCACTCAGCAACAGCCAAGAGACGAGCACGGTCAGCAGTGCTGATAGATGAATGCAGAAGCGATTCATATGATAGCCTGCTAAGCGGCTCATCCCACAATTTTTGACTACATTTTGTTGTCGGCATATCTGTGTTTGGACAAGCCATTTTCCAAGCATTCCTGGCCTCAGACAGGAGCGAAATCTCAAAGTCACAGAGTGACGGCTTAAGAATTATTCCAATGAGATCTCGCACACTGTGAACTGAGGACAAGAATACTGGTAGGGCTACACTAAAAATTTTGCGGATCCCTAAGCCTCCGAACTTGATAGGTAATGAGGCTTGGATTCAAGATCGGTCGTTCAGATCAATGTTTAAAATTGAAGTAAGAGTGTGCCTAACAACAACATCCAAATTTGATAAAATATTATGGTGCTGCCACAACGGACAGCTTCGTAACATATAGGTAAATTTTGGAAAGAAAAGACAATGCCGAATAATAAAATCGGCGACCCTAAAAGATGAAGCGAACTTTTGTTGACAACTTTTAAATTTGGAGATATAATTTTTGATCTTGATATTCCTACCTAAGTAACATCAAGAGCAGACGGAACGCTTACGTTACGTTACCTTTTTCATCGCTGTCATCAGTCGAAAAATATCATTTTCAGAACATTTCCAAAGGCTTCAGACATTAACTAGGTCATCAGTCCAGTCAGTAAAAGGCCATACACGGAGCCATTTGTTACGTGGTCACCTTTTTTCCTTAAAGAAGATTTGACCTGTCATCCTGCTGAAATAGTAGGTTACTGGACTAAATAAAAATGAAAATTTATTACGTTACAACTATGGAAAAAGTGGTTGGGTAACTTAAAATTTGCGAAAGCACCGTTTACACGTTTACATTTGAATCTGTACCCTTACTTAGTGCTAAAAATATCTAGTGCTTTTTTTCTAAGTCCATGTCTACCTAGAAATAAAAACTACAAAGATTGACTGACAAGAGTGTTTAGAACATTAGTACGAGATTTAGTCGACTAAATATCAAGGACTTTTAACTCCGCAGTGCTTCTAACATAATCTCATGTATCTGCTCAAACTCAAACTCAAATAAATTTATCCAGCATAGGCCCTGATATGGGATTTATGCTGAACATTACAGTTTACTCTACCACTGGTTTCAATGAGTGTCGAAAATGCGATATAATAAAAGTATTTTTGTGTTTAGGTGAGTATTAGGTACCTAATACTTAATTAACTACTTACAGGAATTGTAATTATTACAGTAAAATAAGAACGGAAATGAAATTGTGAAATCTTGTATTCGTGTACACCTATAAAACGATGAACGACAGGATCATTATCTTTTTTATAATTCAAACATAAGTAAGTATGTAGTATGTATCTATTTAGCAGTCAGTTGCATAGAAGCAACTAGCTTCCGCCCCGCGGTTTCACCCGCGTTCCCGAGGTATCTTATGTTTTCCCGGGAGAAAAAAGTTGCCTATATGTTATTCCAAGGTATGATCTATCTATGTGCCAAGTTCATCAAAATCCGTTCAGTAGTATTTACGTAAATGAGTAACAACCATCCATCCATCCATACTCACAAACATTCTCTTTATAATATTAGTAGGATATAGAAAATACCTGAAAAAGTCCCGTACATCCATCACAAGTATTTGTATTATCCGTCACTCAAGAAACTTTTTCTGAACTTCTCGTATGACATATAAATGCCGATACTTTTTTCGAGGCGCAGGCGATACCTATTCCCGCAATCTGTTTTGCGTCGAAAATGTACACACGGGAATAAGAAGATCCAAAAACATTTTCTCACCTTCTGTACCGCCATTTGGGTTCCGTATGTACCTATATTTCTACTTATACGAATGGCTTGGCCTATTTTGCTTCAAGAGACGTCCCTGATTGTTCAATACGACGATGACCTCTTTGATTAGGATATTTTATTTAATTTTAGTAGATACTTACTTGTGTATTTTATAATTTGAGTGTCGGATTTGCATCCAATAATGTAGAGAAAACTACGATCAAAGATTAATCAACTTGCTTTAATTTAACGACTTCGCAGCGGCTCAGAACAAAGACGATTAAATTACTTACTAAATAATTATATTGAGTAGATTATTGATCTATTTATTTTCTCTTAGGAAAATTTACAACGAAATGCCTTTTACCAATCTCCACTCTAATTATTGCTGTACAAAATTTAAATCAGGTAGGTATTGCGTCGTTATTTTGATGGTCCATAGTAAAATTTGTTCATAAAAATGAGTACAATAATCCCTAAAAATTTCGAGATGGCAAAAGAAACATCCAGTACCTATATTATTTAATTTCATTTCAGAAAGAATAAAAAATGTTGCCCGTCAAAGTATCTACATATATTCCTTAGTATATGTATGTATGTATACCTATAGATACGAGTATAATAATACAGCTTCAACGCGCCTATCCATTCATCACCCACTCCTCTTAATTGAGCACATTTACGTTGCCGGTAAGATCAAACACTGTCGTATAGAATGCCTACTCTACTGTAGTAATATGCCATTATAAATGTTGTTTTAAATTCCCAAATATTAAAAAATATATAATTTTGTTGATCGTATTTTCTTATTATTGTGTGATTGACGAGGTGTGACGTTGAAACTAGTAAGTCTGAGTCCTACAATGAGCTGAAAATTTGGTGAAGAAAGGCATCGTGAAAAAACCACCCGACCAGTAGTGCATGCCACCTACTGCATATTCTGAGGGTACCCACCGACTAAAAATACTACGCCAAAGATCTATTGAGAACCAATTCACATCCAAGCTTGTTTTTTCCACCTTTACTTAGCCCACCACCATGGACAGATGCAACATAATAAACTTAAAAATAAAGTCAACCTAAATCATTGAATAAAATAAAAGACTTCATTTAGGATTTCCCACATAAGCTAAACACAAAAATATATACAAAAGATGAAAATAAAAAACTGTGAAGATGTTATTTTGAGCCAGCAAATAAATATTTAAATTGAACACCACTTTACTTTTTCTCGAGATCATTATTCCATGAAAAACACGTACGCATAGACAATAATAAAATAATTGGAGCAACGGGAGGCAGAAAAAGGAAAATCACTAAGAAAAAAAACAAGTCATACACGAGAAATATTATTTCGCGCTTTTGTTCCGATGACACGACTTTTTTCCTCGGGTTACAAACGTTCATTTATAAAAAGGCTTACCTATGTTCTATCACCCACGTAAGGATGGATCAAATAGATTTCGCCTCAATAAGACAAAAAATCTTTCGGGACATCCCGCATCATTACAGGTGAAGACAGGGACATATACTCATTTGTATTCTATAGGTTACTTTTCCGTTTAGAACTGCGACCATTTTACTGGGTACTTATAGGATTCTTACATAATTTCCTAACTATAAAAGCACTTACTACCTACCCCATTCTTGAAAGATTGACAATCGTTCATTTGCTATTACAAAGTCACTTATTGTAACGTAATTACCTACTGAGTTTACTCCTGGATCTTCTAAACTGGTAGGTAAGAGAGTCAGGCCTATTTGAATTTATGATACTAATATTTATTTTCATTATGATATAATTTCTAGTTCTATGATACAAATTCGTTTTACTCATACCTAACCGCTATACATAGAATTTTTAACAGCTGGCTGATCCTGAATACGATTCTAAGTATATTAAAAAAGTGATATCTTCTTATACCTAACAGTGCGTCTCACATCAAGACCGGGGTCCCCGTGAAAGTGTCAGAGAGTAGATATATTTTAGATAGTGAACAAAACTTCTTAGACCACTGGATCGTGAGCGTACTCGTACGTTCCTTACGTAATGCAATTGCCTTTGTAACACCTCGGGCAAGTTTCTTGGAGCTAGCACATACGTCTCACATAGACCATGTACGTGACATGAAACATGTTCCAAAAGCGTATTCACTCATCCGCTCGTAAATTATCGCTTGGTAACTAATAAACAATAAAGTTCTGGACCATTAGTAGTAATAATTAACTTGGAAACTGCAACACCCGGTCATGCTAGTATCTGAGATCTTTATTTGCTTCTGCACAACTCCTGTCCTTGCTGTATATCGGAACTATTTTAAATTAATTCCGTTTCAGTTTCATAAGAACAATAAAATGTCAAAGTTCTAAGCATTTGATATTATCTTTTACTTCGCAAGTTCGGTGTACTCAAGATAGTTCGAACTGCTTTTATCTTCGTAGGATAAATATAAGTTGTAACGGTGCGCATGCTTCTGAATTTCATACCATAAATAAAAAATACTATTCAAATAATAATACGTCTTGAAAACTATGATGCCATGTTTTGACAGTTTCCTAAAAAATCTTTCAACAAAAAATAGAACCGCCTTCAAAGGCACAAAAAAGCATAAAATAACTATATAGGAACACTAATCTGACTGTCGGTCCAGGCCACGGGTCCAGGCGTATTCGAGTAATCGAGGAACAACATAAAAAAATAAAAATATCCTCCTTTTTAGAAGTCGGATAAAAATATAAATAAAAGGAGAAAATTATGCTACTGGACCAAAAACAAATGTATACCACTAAGAATGAACTACTAAGTAGGTAGACCTCAAGACAAAATTAATGTATAGGGGTTTACCGTCCCGTTTACGTCGTTAGAAGGATAAAATGCACATCGTCATGCTTATATAAACACAATTTGACCAGGACACGAGTCTTTTGAAGGGTTAAGCTTATACGAGTAGGAAGCTCTTTTCATTATTTTCGAATAATTTACGAATCAAACGCATGAGTTTAACAACTTTACAAATACAGATTGCGTCATAGAGCAGGAAATCACCATATCCTTCCCGCAAATACTCCAACAAGTTCCGTTAGTTGATTGATTAGATAAATCGGTGGAACTTCAGACTAGTAGCAAACTTTGTGTAGAGAATGTTTTAAGTGGTCTCTCGTGGTGACCCGGATACAATTCTCATTACTCACTCTCTCATATTACATTCTTGATTAAAGAAATATGATGGATCTGTAAAGTACGTATGACGCCTCAACATTGTTAAACGTGACATAGAATATAAATTGAATGATTACACGTGTGATATTGCCTTTTTTCAATTAAATTCGGGTTAAGTCTGGAAATGTGTTCAGCTGAAACACAAATAAATGCGTTTACGAGTCGACCTTTATGGAAAAGTGGAAAAATACCTTTTCAATTTTTATTAAAATCTCCATGCTTTTAACAAAGTTTAGTAGAGATTGTCAATTTTTAATAAGTACATGCATCAAGTTGAAAATCTGTCGCCAAGCACCTACCGGTGTGTCCCGGCAATTGCAATTGAGAGCCAGTTGCCTTCTTGGCATTTTAAACGGCAACACATTAGCAATTACCTCTAGTAGGTATTGCAAATGGCGATAGGCGACGGTAACAACTTACCATCAGGTGGACCGCCTGCCTGTTTGTCAACTATCTGACATAAAAATACCAAGTAATTTTCATGATACACATTAATTTGATTTAAATTTTATTAGTAATTTTAAAGTTAAGCTTTTCGTGATTGGAGTGTTACAAAAGATAAGCATCTATTCTTTATTTGCCCCTTCTATTCGTATGGATTAAGTTCAATCCAATTGTGTCTTGTGGAGTTTTTGAAACCTCTTTACTTTAGAAAATAATTGTTATAGACAATGCCGAGCCTAAACCGCCGGGGCTACAAACTTGAAATTTGGTGGGTGTGTTCATTGTGATGTGTAGGCATCCACTAAGATAGGGTTTTTCAAATATCCGCTGCTAAGAGGGTAAAATAGGAAATCGCGGATGAAAACGCGCGGCCGAAAGCTAGTAAGATGAATATCTAGCTAAAATATCCAATAATAAAAGAGATGATGGTGATTACATAAGTCTGGAAACGATAGAATAAATCTAAGAACCAAATAAAAAAAGCAATCCCCAGAACTTATAGCTGTTATTAAAGATATTGCCAACAAATCACTGCTCACTACGAAACAAACTAAAACAAGGCGTCAACAAGTTTATACCCACTTCCTTCTTGTTTCTATGATCGGAATAATGCCTCTGACGTAATTAACATTGACCCTTATCAAAACTTTCTTTGATGTTACACCCCTGTTGCTAGAACATGGTTGGATTAATTCTCTGCTTTCCGCGAATGTAAATTATGCATGTTTAACTCGGGAAAGCCGTAAGATTTATTCCAGGAACTTGTAGATATGCGAACATTGAATAATATTCACTTTGTTTCTTAGGTACCCAACAAGTGCCAATGACATCTGAGTTGAAGATACACTATCGATGGTGAGAGATAAAACAAAATACATAAGAATTTGAATTTACTGGTCAATACCATACTATAGTTACCACTCTAAAATAAAAGCATATTGACACAAAATGCCTATTACTTTATAAAAACGAAAGTATCTTTTTTTGTTTATCTTTCATTCACACAATAACAGACCTACTTACTTTTTTATGGGCTGTCATCTCTAACTGAAAAGCGGGTGAAGTACCTGTCAATATCTAACAGTCCATTAAGTGGTCGCAAAATACAGTGAACCAAAGACTCTCAAGTTTTTATTTGACTATCCATTACTGTTCTTACTAAATGACCCGTGTTTTTGATTCTATGGCCGAGCTTAAACTAATGAAAAAAGTTTTCTAGCACTTTGAATGACCCACTACGATTACCATTATCTATACTAATAATAAAGCTGAAGAGTTTGTTTTTTTGTACAATCGCTAATCTCCGGAGTTACTGGTCCGATTTGAAAAATTCATTCACTAATAGGAAGCTACATTATCCCCGAAGGTTATAAGTAGGCTACTTTTTATCACGGGAACGCTAGTGAAACCGCGGGGGACAGCTAGTCATAAAATACACCACAAATGACGTAACATATTCTAGACGATCAATTGTTTTGTCTCCTTGCAATTGGTTACTCTGCGCATCTGTCGCTAATGTATTATTCGTAATAACCTGTTATTAATATACTGAAGCACCTGTGTTTAGCACTCCCTTGATTAGTTTTCCACCATTCCGTCTCATTGCCGATGTGTTAATTTATGATAATTTAAATGATTTACACACCTTACAATTATGTAAAACAGTTTTCGTTAGCTGCTCCTAATTGAGTTTTTTTTACTAAGGCTAGATATATAGGCCACAAATCAAATAGATATTGCACAGTTCGCAGATTTAAATACAGATTCTCAACTTCAACAACAACTTCTCAAGTCAAGTGTCACCATAATCCCAGGGTCCCAAAAAAATCTAGTTCAATTTGCAAAACTCAAATAGGGCTAAATTTAATGAAGAACGTTGTCAGAAGGCATCCTTCTCAGAATACTGGCAGCACAGAGTATTGACAGCAAATAATTTACCTTATTAATTTGCCTATTATTTCAAAACATTATAAGTACCTAACCTACTATTATATCACATATCCCATAGACATGCCTTGATTGTCGATGTTATATTTTCTACTAGACCCTATTTGTTATATTATGTTGAAGCATGAAAGAATTATATAACAATACAGGGTAGTCAAATTACTCGTTGCTTACTTTTAACGACATTAGATACCTTTCCGTCTTGTCTCGCCCGAGGATATTTGAAGATTTATACATCATAGTACATTTTTATTTCGCATTTTTCTTTATCTCGCTTGCCTTTATATACTCGACTGAGGAAGTACCACCACCTTACATAATTCCGCAGCCACCTGATGCGCATGAGTAAGGTCCGTAGCTCATCGGGGAGGGGGAAACTGTCGGTAATGCGCTATACCTCAAGTAGTGGGTGATCTGCTGTGACCCGGGTCTAGCAAGCCTTAGCAGGCGGCGGCAACTGCTTAACATCAGATTGGCTTTGCTTGTTTGCAGAGTTCACTGTATAAATTAAATTTTATGAGGATAGCAAACATTTTTGTTAAAAAAAGTCTGAGTACTATTGAATTAAACTAAGTGCTAGTGTAAGTAGCTAAAAGTTAAGGATATGAACGTAAACCAGTAAAAAAACATTCAACAAAAATGTATTCATCATTACGATTATTAAAAAAAACAATTATTTATCTTCAAACTGTATAAAACGTTAACTTGCTAATGATATATCGCATGAATAAACCCCAAACAGTTTCATATACAATCGACGTCATGGAGTCAGCTCCAATCAATCTGGTCTACGATAATGGTCCCATTAAAAATGTCCAGAGCAGATAACCTCGGACAATATAATGATCCGCACATTATTGAGGTTCCGATAGAAACAGAGGAGCGGCTAGGATCAATGGGGACCATTTAACATGTCGCCTCCGTAGAGGCCGATAATTGGATTCATTGCCAACCAAGAGAAATATGGAAGCCATTTATTGCCCCCGGACGTATTAACGA
This sequence comes from Tethea ocularis, assembly GCA_963555595.1. Taxonomy (NCBI): domain Eukaryota; kingdom Metazoa; phylum Arthropoda; class Insecta; order Lepidoptera; family Drepanidae; genus Tethea; species Tethea ocularis. The sequence continues at coordinate 4,309,688 of OY741971.1, read as the reverse complement.
CAACATTTCCCAGATAATTCTAGGGTACAATAATGTTATAATATTATATCGGCTTTAGATGATAATTACTGACAATTCAAAGAGCATTATTTGTTGGTTGGAGAATTTATTACCTCGATTAATAGAAAACAAATTTATCGTTCTTGTCTGGACGATTGAAAATGCATTTGATACTCGTAGCTGTATTTTGACATTTCAGGGCTTTTACGTGGCTATTTACTTTTACGTGTTTATATTATTAGATTATTACTATTAAGTTAATAAGTAGGTACAAACATTATTTGCTCAGGATCAATAGTTGATTAATAAGGTTTCCAAAAATTTTTATAGCTAAAAATATTTGTGAGTGAATAACAACACTAAAAAAAATCCATACCAATTTCAAAACAATATCATCAAGTTTAGCATTAAAATAGGCTTCAACGTCAGTAGACGTCTTTCGGCTGGCTTATGATTACGCCTGTTTGACCACAATCTCACTCTAGTGATGATGTGGCCGATGATGGTAAGCACACAAAGCCTAGAAGGGAATTGGCTCTCAATATTACCTATAACTTTATTAAAATGTTATAATGCTCCATTACTATGTTTCAGAGAGCGAGTAAAGGCTTTTACCAGAGATTTATGCTAAACTTCTAATTGTGATAACTTCTAGATATTAAGGCCAAAAATTTAAATATTGTTCCCAGCTTAAAAAAATACTTTTCCTTTAAGATTTAGGTACCTCGTAAGTTATAAAAGAACAGCAGACGTTCCAACAAAAAAACAAGAACTTACCTGAAAAACAATGAATTTTTATTCAATGTTTAGGCACAAAAACTTTTTCATTTTGAACAAATTGCATAATGAAATTAATGAATACTAATGGAAACTTGAAACTTTTTACTTGTTTTATACTTGGTCGGTAATATTATTAGTAAGTACCTAGTTGAACAAGAAGTTTTGTATATTTTTACACTTATGATATTTTCAAGATCCTTATAGTCTTTTTAGATAAAAGGCTATTCAACTCGAAACCTTGTAACCTACAATAGTGAGTTTTATTATTTCTACAAACAAAATTGTAAGTACGATTTTTATTTTTGAAAACTGTAAAATTTTCACAGATGAAGTTTCCGACAGAAGAACTTTTTGTAGACTACAATGGGAACGCTAGACGATTTAGATAGGCTAACCCTATAAAACGTAGATAAAGGAAATTTGAATATTATTTTCATAAGTTTCTCAAACTACGACTTCTTTTTTGGGTTGACCTGGGTACGATAGAGAGAACTATTTATTGTACGCCAAATATAGTTGATGATAAAATACATTATATTAATTTTTTGTACGTTTAAAATAAGATACCTACTTATTAGGCCTGCTTCCTTACAGAAAATGCAAATCTTTATTCGTATTTTAATTAATTGGGGTTAGATACTACTTCCGTAGAACTCGTAGTAGTAAATATAAAAATAAATAGGTAGGTACCTACGTACTAATTGTTTAGTTAATTTTAAAATCATTTATGTTAAACATTCTGGCCCAATCTTCCTGAATTGAGTAGAAGGGGAAGGAAATTAACAATTGTTGAAAGGGTTTACACTTTACAAACTTGATTATTTCCGTTTAATTGCAAAGTCTTTGTTGAAACCAAGTTTTTGTTCCACGAAATGTTTCGCCAATACAATTATTGTGTTGAATAAATAGGAAATATTATTGAAGATTGATGATTGTACAATTGTCAAAGTTAACGGAACTTTGCCGTCAACATAAATTGTACCTTTAGATATTATACTTGTAGCAAAGTTAATAAACATTACGTCTCTTGCAGTTTCTATAATTTTGTAACTGAAATATTTATAAAAAGCCGTTATACCTACTTTACATAAAATAGGTATAATATTTTGATGTTTTTAAGTGTTTAGTCCGATAGACAAGTGGGACAATAACCCAGAATAAAATATTTTCCAATAATATTTTGCAAGACTGCACATTTTTTATCTATTTGCCTCAATTGGGTCCCCCAGATATAAAATATATATGGGTATCATAAATTCCAAACTTAGATACCTTTTTTTTATTTCACACTAAAAAACAGGCAGTTTTTATTAAGTTTTTATAGAACATCTAGTCTGAAGAGTTAAGATGAATTGTTCGCTACAAGTTAGCTATAAAATTTTATTAGACTGGATTCAATAAATTGAGTCAAGACCTGGCATTCAAAATTTATTTTTTTCTTGGTTCCGTGCTTCAAAAAGATAAAAGAACCCTTATAGGATAACTTCTATGTCCATCTGTCTATGTTTCAAGACCCTTTTTCCTCAGGAACGCGTGGAAATATCAAATACTAAATTCTAACGGTTTCTGGAGCTGGAAAGAACCATAGGTGATATAAAAAATTTACCTTTGTAGATTTATTAGAAGATCCTTTACTTGTGATTGTCATTCAATTGAGTTTCTTGCCGGAGTACAACAAACCGGTAGTCGAGTCATTTGTAACTTTCGACGTTCATAAGTGCTTTATCAGAACCTAAACTAAATTAGTAAAAGAGTTTTGAGTTTGAGTTAGAATCAGACTTATCTTTGAATTACCTATTATCAATTTTATTTCTTAAATACCATCAACTGAAAAAGTAATTTTAGCAATTATCCATCCTACACCGCAAAATTTGTAAGTCTACTGATACCCTACACAACTAAAAATAAACCAAAACAATTCATAAAGAATCCCGTAACAATGGCCTTATAATATTAAAACTAATTCCAACATAATTCGTTTCATAAGCTAGTCTATTTACGAAAATGGTGCAGAGCCGCATCTGTGACTCGGACACAGCCGCCACCGCAATCGCATTAAAAACTTGTCGTGCACTTCGTTCACAACTTATAATGAGGTATTTTCCCGTAATAAGGATTGCAAAATTTCTACCCACTGAAAAAACACTTTTTTTTTCCATAAGTAACTCCCCATAAAAAATGAAATTGAGTTACAAAACTGACCTACAAACCTTAATCTCGGTTGCTTCTTAGACATTGAACCCTGAAAAAAGCCTTGTTTATTCGAGGCCGGTTTAATAAGATTGCTCCGCTCTAGTGGTCCGGGACGTCACTGCGTCAACCGACTGACTTACAAACAGCTTTGTGAAATTCAAAGTTCTTTATTTCCTGTTTTAAACAACAAATTCAAATGTACGGGTTTTCTTGCTTTTCCTCTTTTATTTAAATAATTCTTAAGTAGGTATTTTTAGATTCTCAGATCGGTCTTCTTTGATTCCGAATGAAGTTATAGTTACTAAGAAGTATATAGATACCATGTCTATATTTCAAATTTTCTCCATTAGGTATCTAGGTACTCCTCGTTTCGTCCCATAGAAAGTGCTTACTTATATATGAGGTTACACATATTTAAATATATATTAAATATTATGTTGAAGGCTTGGATCATAAGATGACAGTCATATTGCAAAAGTAAGCGACTTTGGAAACGCATATTTTCTAGCAATCATGTCGAGACGAAAAATGATAATCTTTGTTGGCGATGTTTATGTATCCAGCGAATATATTATTTTGCACTGCAAATGGGTGTCAAGCGCTTCAGCTTCTCAGTTTTCCAAGTTTGCATTATTTACCGAAGCAAAGTCGGTTTTCCGACTAAAAGTTCTGCTATTGCGCTTTCAATTTCCTCTTAATAAGCTCTCAATGAGTTTAAGATCAGATATTTCTTAGTAGGTATCTAGTTCGTGAATTATCCATCCACGGATCTTTTGATTAATTAATTTTAAACAGACCCTGAGCTTTCTAGAATAAATTCTAGACTAATTTGAAATTACATAATCAATTTTGCTACGAGGTAAGTTATATAGTGTTCATTAGTTTATATTGGTATAATAACTTCAAAATATTATTTAGTACCTACTTCCAACTAAGTTTACCATTTAGGTATATTAACACAGATTTATAAGGACGGATGCAAAACTTAGCAAGTTAGGTAATTATTCGTTAGATTTCCCTCCCGAGTCGAAGTGTCCGTGAATATTCATAACCGTTGGAATATTTACTAGGGTCGCCTAAGTCCCCTATAGGCCATCTCACCGCTTCTATATCCGGCCAAGTTTGCGTTAATTGCATTCAAGTTCCAACTTAAACGGATCGTTAATGAATCGAGATTAATAATTCAACTGTCTTCCATATATTAGTCAAATTTAATATTGTGTTTGATCCATTTTTACAGAGACGAGTAATTATGATTCTAGATTAAGTTTTTCTTCTTCTTTCTTTGTTGCAAGCAAGAGATTTGTAAAAAATATATGTTAAACTGGAAAATATATGACGAGGAATAGTTATATTTTAATTTTTCATTAGTAACGTCAGAAAAAATCGTGAATAGGTTCCTATGTTCCTTTTTAAAATAAGTAATGAATGTTCCACTTATTTGGTCCATCCAAATAACTTGAAAATATTAACATACATTGTGAGATAATAGAAAAGGAATATTTTTTTAAATAACATAAACAATATTTTTACATACCTACCTGTCTTGCTTGTCCTCGTCAGTTTAGTACCTAAGAGGCGGAGTTATTCACGGAGTGCATCCTCGACGAGAAACTGAATATATTGAAATTGTAAATCTTTACTACTGTCGTAGTAAATATTTACAGGCAGTTATTTCTTCCATCGATATTTTCGATGATAAAATGGTATTTCAACTCCAACGGTAAAACGAGTAGTCGAGGCTAGACCATACTATATCAAATACGACAAAAATCCTCTCACCCCAAACGCATATACCGTTTCCGTTCCATCGTGGGTAAAAATAGCTTGTGGCATTTCAAAAGCAACAAAGATATATCCATACTCACAAATTTTCGCATTTATAATATTAGTAGAAAGTAGGACTAGCTGTCCCCCGAGTTTTACCTGCGTTCCCGGGATAAAAAGTGGTCTGTATGTTATTCCAGGGTATGATATATCTACGTGCCAAGTTTCATTAACACACATTCACATCTTCTATGTAAATATAAATCAATTGCCGAAATGTATGTAAGCGCATCATTTCAGTACGGTTGCACTTATTGGACTAATTATTTTTTTGTTTTGTTTATAATTGTCAGGACAAGTAAAATCCACTGGATAATCAGAATTTTGATATGGCATTTTTATGTGAAAATCTTAATAAAAATAACCCGGGTGACGTCGGGCACGAACATCTAGTTTATAATAGTACGGTTAAGACATTAAATCTCATTCGTAAACAATTCAAATATAATTTCACTTCAGTAGGTACAAACTGAAATGTTTGAAATACTTTTTGCCGCCTACTTACCCACTGGAAATTTTGGTTTAGGTATGAATCCGCATTCCAGATATTCAACCAGCGGCAAAGTTATCTTAAATTACATATGCCGCCCCAAAACTTTACTAATTCGCAGTTAGGAACTTTTCTAATCTTTGGTAATGATTTTTGCATAATATTCTGGGTAAGTAGTTAGTCCTAGTTACGATAACAATAGGTAAGTAGATTTCGAAGACGTAAGGTACTGTCTGCAACATAATGTTTTAGAATACATCCTTTACAAAACACCTGTAGGTACACTACAGCTATCCACGATGTGGAAAGATAAAGTAAACAAGTGTATAGTAATTATAGTTGTACCTATAAAAACTTATATACCTAAATACATTTATACATTATAGACGTGACAATTTTAGTTTATTTGTGTCTGTTAAGATTATGTTGCTGACCGTATCTCTACTTCTTTGCCATACCACAGATTAAGTTATAGTTAGGTATTACGTAACCATACATATTATAGTATTATAGCATAATAATAGTATGAGAACGGTGACACATTTGTGTTTTGTAAGATTTTTCAATGGCAAGTACCTACTTATTTATTTCGATAAAATGTTTCATGAAATACTTTGTCTAGTTCTGGTATCATCTCAAAGTAATCAAGTGAAGGTAAACCTATGATCGATTGCGAGGGTCGCGGGAAACCGCTGGATGCGGGTGCCTTTGTCCAGCAGTGGCCGTCTTTCGGCTTTCGGCCGAGGATATCTACCGGCCATAGAGAGAGAGGCCGGTAGAAATCCTCGGCCGAAAGACGGCCACTGCTGGACAAAGGCATCCCTTGTCCAGCAGTGGACGTTGTTGTGCTGGCATGATGAAGCAAGTGAAATTTCATAAGTTATGGATAAAAAACCCTGCATCCCACGTAAAATCTCATACTGACTAACTGACTGCGATTCATCAACGCATGCAGAGCTGAAACATAAAGGTTTTTCGAAAATGCGCTTCAAGGGTATTAAAATAGGGGATCGCGGGTGAAACCATGTGGCAGAGAGTATAGTCAGAGAAGGTAAGTACCCCTGGTAGGAAAGTCATAGGCGTATCTTGATGGGGAGAGGCCTACACTTCCACCCCTGGGGCTCTTCTTGCCCTATAGTTAAATGAAATGTTTGAAAATCGCAAATCTGTCTGAGGTCCATAGACTACGGTAACCGCTTATCATCGGGTGATCGTATGCTTGTTTGAATTTGTTGTTTAAAAAAAACGTAGGTACCTGCAACAAAACCTACAAGAAATTCCTGATTTACCACCCTTAGGACAAAAACTGGGGGGGCGTGTAACAAGTATGAATAGTCAAACAAATACTTCCCTTTGATCTTCTGTTCCTACTGATAGTATATCCTAACAATACGAGGATTAGTCTACCACCCGGGCCCTCCGTAAATAGGATAAGATTATTTGCCATTGAATTTAGCTTCTCGGGCCTAAAAACTCAATATAAGCACCTATACAGACACACTCAATTTCATCAAACCTACCTCTATCTTTTGGCATATTTTTTTTATATTTTTACTAGCTGGATCGGCAAACGTTGTCCTGCCCTGAGAATTAAAATAACTGGGACCTAGGTACCTACCCCTATCTACTTACACCTACCTACCCTTACCTACCTAACCTAATCCTCCTATGCAGTAGGCCCTCAAATCTGTGATTGTTATTTTTTAACCGACTTTAAAAAAAGGAGGAGGTTATCAACTCGGTCGAATGGTTTTTTTGTTTGTTCACGCATAACTTTTTTGTTTATGAACCAATTTTAATAATTCTTTTCTGCGTAGGGTTCAGAACAGCTCCACGGTGGCTATTTAACATATTTGAAGAAGGTTTTACTCCTTTTGTTAAAAGTTGATTAAATAAAATTTATTTAAGGCGATGATCTAAGTGGTAGTGACGTCGGAACTTAATGCAAAATTTAATTTTAAGGTTAATTTTCATATCTCTCTGGCTACTGTCACCCGCACCATGCTACAACGTAAATATAGTACCTAACTTATTTGATTAAATGTCTGATTTCACAAATAATATAATAGAATATTAGTTATCATAAAAACAAATGAGATTACAGTGAGCCAAACTTGTGACCTGTCTAATCGCAGCCCACCATAATAATGTCCGATTACCTACCGATACTAAATAGTGACTTTTTTTATCTACCGAAGGATCAAATTAATTTGTCTGTGAAAAAGTCCTTCTTTTAATAAGAATTTGAGCGTCAGTCACTCCCAGGACCATCTAAATAATTAAACTTGAAGGTATAGAAATATGTAATAGGTGCTGAAATTCATTTGGTTAGGTATAAATTCAAAGCTAATTTATTAGATTATATTGATGATTTTATAGGTACCTAATTACCTACGGTCTAGATAATATAAGCCTGTATCTAATTTTGGATGTGATTAACTCGAAAAACTCCGTAATAAATTCACACTGAACCTGTGAAATAAATTAAAATTAATCAGAGTAAAAGATGGACATTTCAGTCGCGACGTAATTTCGTCAAAGGTGGGCAGTCATATTAAAATCGCTCATTCGAAAAATCAAATTTCCGTGACAACAGGCGTCTCTCCATAAAAAATAAACTTTTTACGATGTCCCCGGCGCTGGGTATACGTGTCATAACAAATTGAACATCCGAACGTTACACCCAAATCGTTGCTTTATGTTTCTAGAATGTAAAGCAGGTTAGTAGTTAAAGGCAAGACAACTATTCAGATTCCGAGATGATGATAGAGAATATGATGTCAATTATCTACTACCCTACTACTAAGTAATATCATAGCCAGCAAGTCAGTCCCTTAACTGTGGTTAACAATTTTATTCCTATCTGTGCCTAGTTTCGACTTTCTATCTATAATTTCGGAAATTGGGATACCTAGGAGGTAGGTAGGCGGAAGTAGTAGTACTGTGGTAGTAGTGATAGTGACGTCGGATGCCGTGACGAAGATCGATTCGAATCTTACTCTGAGCTTGAGTTTTCGGTAAAAAAAAAAATATCGTGAGGAAACCATATAGGCACGGTGGTATAACTTGCAGCACGGCTACCAACCTTAGCTAGAAAATCTGTCGCTAAGCACCAACCGGTGTGTTCCGACAGCTACACTTGAGATCCAGATCCCTTCTAGACATTTTGCTCTTACCACCTTCGGATAGGGTTTCGATTTCTCATCTTCAAGAAGTTCCTAAGCTAACAGTTGTATTGAGATTCTTTCATTCCCATAAAGGTACCAGAGGAAAATATGTCAGTAACTAAGGAACATAAAAATTTATTGTCCCATTCCAAGCAAATAAATCGCAGCTGGGTCACAAAGCATTTGCCGAGTCCAATATTATGTCGATATTGTCGCGAAAATATTTCATTTCGTTGGTCCAACAACGCTCCCGACATCGACTGCTCAAGAGGGTCCATTCCTTATATTATTTGTTAATATTATCTATAAATTCCAGCAGCTGCTTTCAGTTACATAAATAATACACTTAATTATTCACAGCGTTATACTAATTGTATGCAGTGGCGGATTTGCCCTAAGGCGCGGTAGGCCTGGGCCTAGGGCGGCCAATCATGACAAAAATAAAATGTCGGGACAATCCAAAAGTGCACGCCGCAACAAAAAGCTCAGAAGGTAAGAACCAATAAGTTCGAAGAATGTAACACCTAAGACAAACCTATACAGGTTTTTAAGGTGCTTCAAATTTGTAAAATATTGTCATGATTAATAAATAAATATAACAAATAAACGACCCATATGTAATAATACCTAAAATAAAATTGTTTCAACATTATTGTAGAAAAATTAAATAATACATAAAATAAACTCTAATATCAACAAAAAACTTCATTTACCTACCGATGAATGGTTATGTTTTCTTTTTTCTGTGCACTGTCGCTTTTACATGCACCATGATATCATGGTGCATGCATTGTTTATTGTGTGGAGGCGTCGGTTGGAGCGCGAAATTCAAATTTTATCACGTTTTTTGCATTACGTTTTTCGCGCTCCAACCGTAGTCTCCCCCTTAATACAGTGGAGCTCCCAGATCTATTTATTTTTTTCACTCTTGAATTTATCACATTAGGTACTTTTACGTAACTAACCACACCATATATATCGATATCTTTTAAAAATATCGATACGATATATATAGATATTTTGCCCATCCCTACCTCAAAACTTACCTATAAATCTGATCGTACCTCTTCGGTCGTAGTGTGGTTTTTCCGTACATCCTTTTCAGTCTCATTCGTTTCGTAGGATTTGCCACATATCATCTGGCAACTCTGCTGCTGTCATTGTCTGTCAGATAGAGAGTTACAGAAGGTTACATTTTTCGTAATTTTTATATTTGGGGCAATTTTTGTAACTTTTGAGAATAACGAGATTTGTAATACTAGATTTTTATTGCAAAAAGTTTACGAACGCATTTCAATTCAAGGCATCCAAATTGGACGTACCTAAAACTCACTTTATTCACTCCATATCACACTCAGAAAAGGCTCCGAATGGAAAGGGGCACAACAAAATAAAACGTATTCTGGGCGATAATGTAAGGTCTTTATTGTTTTTTTTTTTTGCATTGAAGCGTTCTTGCATTGTACTTGCCCTTTATTAACAGAGCCCTCTTACGAATACGTCTTGGTAGACAAGTACGTTAAAAGCATTTTATACGTATCGAATATTAGTAGTTAGTTCAGAGTAAAATAAATGATGCACTACCTCGTAGTTTTAGTTCAAACTAATAGAATATGCCAGCCTAGATAGCAACAACAGTGAAGATGGCGCTGAATGAAACTACATAGTCTGTTTTATCCTAAGATTAAATACACCATAGATTTTTTTTTATATTCCACAATTTTGCTGGCATCAAATTTGCCTCCGACCTTCGAACCAAAAAACCATGTAAATTAAAAAAAATACAATAATGTAACTATTGCAGCAAAAATGTTACATTTCAGGAATCGAAACGTAACTTACGACTCAAGTGCCCTGGCAACACTGGTTCCTTAACTGTCAGTTCAGTCAACTCGCTTACTTCGTAGTATCTCTAAGTAGTCTGTGCTTACTTCTGTCTGTCAATAACTACTGTGTTTTCCCCATTTATTTATGTATTATCGAAATTTCTTATATGTAATAATATATGTTTATAATTAAAACTGCTATTAATATTTATGTATCTATTTCTAAAATTATTTTTTTGTATATCTGTCTTAAATAACACTATATAGTATGCTGTTAGTTTGCGACATTTAAAAAAAAAATATACATTACTCTTGTTGTTTTTCACCTTTTTTTCTAACCATGACATTGGCAAAATCATCGATCACTCGATGGAGCCAGCCATAAACAAGAAATTGGAACTTCTGTCTGTCACTTGAAGTCTTGAATCAATAACGTTTACATTTAGACAACAAATTTTAAGCATAATTTTGTGAGTTTAATCTACTAAAGATAGATAGTTTATGCATATCATTGGGTATCAGCTAAACTGAACATGCATTATAAAGTCACTTATTTTATTAAATGATTGAGAAATAACGTGCAAGCAAACATGGAGGCAAAAAAGATATCATTCGGTTTTAAAAAAACAATAAGACACGATAAACCAGTCGTCGAGGAAAAAAAAGATTACATAGAATGTGTAGAAGAAAAATCTATAAAAGTCGTGGGGTAAGTAATAGTACATAAAACTAAATTTGGGGACATTCATTACACGCGGCTTTAATCCAAAACGAATGTAATAAAATAACGCAAGCTTAACAATAACCTTATTGGTTGAAATGCACTATGAAAAATAAGCTTTTACAGTTAAATATTACTTTTTTGTATGCAAATTTAAACTAACGACCCGCCCCGGCTTCGCATGGCCTTTCTCGGATTTCCTTTATATGCTATGCTATTATATAATATGTATTATACATATAAACCTTCCTCTCGAAACACTATCTATTGCTGAAAAGTGCATTAAAATCCGTTGAGTAGTTTAAAAAATCAAAGCGAGACAGAGGAAGCAACTTCATTTTATACTATGTAAAGATAAGTATGTGTGTGAGTGCTTCAATGTTTACTATGTAAGTATACTAGCAAAGATTACTCATACTGACATTTAAGCTTTTACTGTTTTGCTACTGCAACTACCAGTAGCAGCTTATATTAGCATCATTATTCATTCATAATTATTATCATTATAGTGTCCCACCCAACTTGATAAGAAATTCCCCATGGTTTCACCAGCCTACCTAGGACCAATAGTAGCTTATGCCTTTGTATGGTACAGGCCATCTATGAGTAAAATTGCTTGACATTTAGCTGTCCTATGCCAAGAAATTCTGTAAACAAGGTCAAACTAACCACATCTAGCAGGTTCAAAATCAATAACAACTTAACTTAACTTGCATCTGTTTTCATTCCAGAGGTGAAGAGATCAAAGAGACAGCACCCCTGGTTATTCTCATGAAGCCAAATACTCTTATTACTGCTGAAAGACTTAAGCAGATTGCTGAGCAAGTAGAAAGTGCTGTACAAGAAACAGATATAAAGGAAGAACTAGATATCAAGGAAGAACCACATGCCACAGATGAGAATGTTCCAGAGGAAACATTAGAACAAATGGCTATTAGAGAGCTGATGCAGGATGCTAAAAAGGAAGTTAAAGTTGAAACTGTAGCATTGACTGTACCTGTACCTGCAAAACCCGTTATGGATGGACAGAAAGAGGTAGGTTATTGTTGTGTATGCAAACAGTTATCATTATTTTTTGCGAAACTTTTAAATATATGTGGCAAAATTCTTCTTCGTAAATGATATGAAGCACATTATGATATCTACAGATCTTTTATTTTTTCTCTTAAGGTGAATACTTAGGTTGGACCGTAAAATTCATTATTTTTAATGTTGTTTTCTAATTGCAGCTCAGTTATAGGTCCTAAATTTGTCAATGTTTGATTTGCAACATCATGAAATCATCAACATATTCCTCCGAGGTATATTAGTAATATATACAACAATTTCATGAAAACATGACTACCACAAATTTAACTCTGTCTTAGCCTCTTGTATTGCAGCTACTTGAATTCAATTTCTTTCATATGTAGATAAAGAATATGCATCTGAAACATGAACCATCCAGTTAAAAGTATTTTAAAATGTTATTTTAAGTGCTTTTAATCCAGTATGTTTGCTAACTAAAGTCTGTTTCTTCTTAATTCGATATTGATAATATAATAAAATTGTTTCTTTTTATAACAGTCAACCCTAGATGATTATGAATCGGTGCCAATACAGGAGTTTGGAATAGCTATGCTGCGAGGTATGGGATGGACACCTAATAAGGAACAGTGAGTATATAATTTATTTACATCATGTTTATGTATGATGTTCCAGTATATAAATTATACTCGAGTCAAAGATTGTTTGAATGTGAGTAACATACTTCAAAATCAAAATATTTTATTTTCGTAACTTAATTGCTACAACAACAATATCCTTTGATGGGTTCTCCTTTTATGTATTAGAAATACCTGTGCTACGTTGCTCTTCTAAATGTAGTACATTAATTAAAATGTAGAATTAAGTGATAATACTCAGTAAAGATTGATTGTTCATTTTGTGTACATTAATTACATTATGTTTATTTTTTTCTTTTTCAGGTCCAAGTACAAACAACCACAGTTACGGCCAAAAGGCCTTGGTTTAGGAGCTGACAAAGTAGTAACAGATAATCAAAAGAACAAAATTGCTAAAGACAGTAAAGGCGAAGAACTTTCCATTGTGAAGAACTCATTTGTGAAAATTACATCAGGAAAATTCAGCAGTTATTATGGAAAGGTGAGATAATATGTTATGTGGATGAGAAAAGGGGGGCCCCCCTGAGTGCTGCCCTGACGTCAAACACTATGAACTATGTACACAACACATATTTGATTGATTTTACTATTTTAAACATGCATTTAAATATCCTCTGCTCTAGTTACACCTGTCAATATTATAAATACACACAACTAAAGTGAGAAGTAACTTCAGGTATGTAGGTCTCCCTAATTCAGAACTACTCTACTTGGTTGCCATTCTGATATAGGAATGATGTTATTTTATTAAATTTAAGATGATACTGTGTTATATGCAGTCTATTTACTATGATCAATCATGTTCTGAAAGACTGCCTCAATCAAAATCAAAGGTACTTAGCGTAAAATTAGAAAATGGTGACATTCAATATAGGAAACAACCAAATTGCTTTGTCTTATAATATTATGAAGCTTATCTTCATTATTCAAACTAAATCTGTAAAGACAAAAATCAGTGTGCCAGTATTTGCCTTGCATAGGTAAGTAGTTATTTTGGATCTTGCTCAAGTTGATATCAGTTTTAGGCACTTCTGCTAGAGTTTGAGATAACATGACATTTGGCAATGTCTTTTTCTCTGTTAGCTAAAGCCTTAACTTATAAAGACCCCAAACATTATTGTTGCAGGTGGTGAGTTTAGATGAGGATAATGGTCGAGTGATGGTTGACATTGCTGTCAAGAAAGAGGTGGTCAGCCTGAGTGAATTCATGATGCATCCTGTGACCAAGTCCGAATATGATAAGGAGTCCAAAGTTATAAGTATGTGCCCATTTGTGACTTTAAAAATTGCTTGACATAAATAAACACATACTTACAGTGTTTAGGAATAAACTTCCTGAATTGTATTTGAATGCCCTGTGACATGATTTGCAAAACTACACAGAACTTCATAACAGAAAACTTAGAATAGACAAATAATACTTGTACGGATGACAACAATTCAAGCTAAACACTGGTTGTTGTAATAACACAAAAGTCGCCAACACATCAGACTATACCGTCTGATGTGTTGACTGTACAATAAATTGTTGAGATAATATTGGGAGTGTTGGGAGTCATGAAACATTAACTCAAAAATGCCAAGTGATTACAAGTGAAAAATATATAGTGTGATAGAGATACTTCATAATAAACATATTGTTAATGCATTGATGAAATTACAGATGCTAGTTCATATGAAGAATATAAAAAAAAGGAAAATAAACACCAAACATCAACGGAATATGATGAAGGATCATCAAGTCAGAAAACAAATAATATTAACAACAAAGAAAGAAAATACATTGAGAATAAGAGAGAGAGAGACAATGATAAATCATCGAATGGAAGGGGTAAGAAGCAAAGAAGGGATGCTTCCAGTAGCGAAGATAGATCCAGTCGGAGGAGAAAGGAAAAGCGATATAGTAGTAATGATTCCATAAGTTCTCAATCTGATTCTGAAAAGCGAAGGAAAAAGAAAAAAAGCGGTAGAAGGCGAAGTTCTGATTCATCAGATTCTTATAAAGAGTCAAGAAGGTATAAAAGAAGTGGGACTCCTAAAAGTAAAAAAGATATTGATAAAAAACGAAAGGGAAAGAAGAAGAAGAGAGATAGAGATCGGTCGCCAAATTATAAGAAACATAGGAAATAAATTACATTTTATTGTAATAAATGAATAAATGGTATTTATCATGTAAGCAAACTGCATACTTTCAGCAAACTATATCTGTTATTTTTTTTAAATAAGTACCTATACCTATCCATCTAGGGTTGCCATCTGGGATACCTCCCGTACATCTAAAAGCTAAACGCCTAGCTCGAAAAATCTGAAAAAAATCATGATGGTAGTCCATGTGATGAACTTTGTTAGTTCAGGAGTTATAGAGGCCTAACTAGAGGAAAACTTCGTATACAATATATAATAACGAAATAATAAGTAAAAACATAAAATTAAAAAAAAAACATTTTCATGAAATAGTCATCGTATATATCAGTAATATACCTTGGAGGAATATGTTGATGATTTCTTTTGTTATTAATCAGTAAATATACTACCATTCTTCTCGCAAATAACATCTTGATAACATACGACCTATAACTGAGCTGTAATTAGCAAAAAACGTGATAAAATTTGAATTTCGCGCTCGAACCGAACTACTACTAAAATACGTATCTAGTTGGAAATCAAGGGGTTTAAAATTATCCCTTGATTTCTAACTAAGGTATTTAAGGACATACAAATGTTATTAATAATAACTTATTAATATTCTAGAGCAGGTATAGTAGGCATGTATTCTATAGTGTTTACATTTAAGTATAGGTATATACATTGCCAGAAAGTTGCGTGTGCCGTGCATCATACAGCGCTACTATCTTGATTTCTCGAGTGATATCTCTATCCTCATTTACAAATGTACTCTTTGGATACTATGCTATGTATGGATGGAATCGGCCTTCGGCCTTACATTACATTACAAGTCAGTGGAACGCTACAATATCTCTAATTCTCGAGTGATTATAATAATAGTATTATAGTCTCAATTTCAATCTCTGTAGAGTTTTAATTGACAAAAATAAGTAATTAGTAGTAAGCGTTTAAGGGTAAACGTTCGGTTGGAGTGCGAAATTCAAATTTTATCACGTTTTTTGCAAATTGCAGTTCAGTTATAGGTCGTATGTTATCAAGATGTTATTTGCGAGAAGAATGGAAGTATATTTACTGATTAATAACAAAAGAAATCATCAATATATTCTTCCGAGGTATATTAGTAACATTTTCATGAAATAGTCGTATATGTCAGTCATATACCTTGGAGGAATATGTTCAATTAAAACTCTATAGAGATTGAAATTGAGACTATAATACTATTATTATAATCACTCGAGAATTAGAGATATTGTAGCGTTCCACTGACTTGTAATGTAATGTAAGGCCTATGTAATCGAAGGCCGATTCCAGTGTGGATTTCGCGTCTCGACGAGGAGCACTCCTAAGAGAGTTACTGTCATAGTTATAAATTTATATAACAATATTTTTTTATTATCAGAGCAGGACAACGTCTGTAACCTACACTCCTGCAATTATATTATTCCTTTTCATATTATTTGGTTTTAAAGTTGATTTTAATTGAGAACAAAAACTAGAAAGATGAGGCGAAAAGAATTCGGAGAGTTATTTGCAAGCGGCCCTCCCTTATTTATATCAAATAATAATACTTTTACCCTAATTACAGTTTTAGTTTAAAAAAATGAATTTAGAAGAAAAAAGGGTGGAAATTGAGGGGGACCCCCGAGGGACCGCCCTCGAGGAAAAAAAAAAAAAAAAAAAAAAAAAAAAGGGACCCCCTGTTCCTATCTTAAATACCTACATTTAAACAAATTATATAATTTAAATTCAGAAATCTTTAATCGGCCTTCGATTACATAGCATAGTATCCAAAGAGTACATTTGTAAATGAGGATAGAGATATCACTCGAGAAATCAAGATAGTAGCGCTGTATGGTGCATGGCACACGCAACTTTCTGGCAATGTATATACCTTTACTTAAAACACTATAGAATACATGCCTACTATACCTGCTCTAGAATATTAATAAGTTATTATTATACATTAACATTTGTATGTCCTTAAATACCTTAGTTAGAAATCAAGGGATAATTTTAAATCCCTTGATTTCCAACTAGATACGTATTTTACTAGATTTGTCAGAAAAATCCATAATTCAACTATGCACGTTCATTCGCTCGAAAATGAAACGGAATTTTGACATTTTTGACATGTCATGTCTTGGAGACACATCGAGTCGTTCCGTTTTTTTTTTTTTTGTTGTTGTTTATTTTAATTTACATGTTTTGGAGATAAAAAGACGCAAAGACCTAGTTTTTTGTGTCTCACCTTTTGCCACCGCTTTTGCAATGCGTTTCTATTGTTTCTTGGGCTGTTATCTCTATAATAAAATTAATAAAGAGATATATATTTATAGTCATAACAGAATCAAATAAAAGCGAGTTTTAAAAGATTGGCTGCAGAAGCTGAATTACTTTAATACAGAAAAAATATTTGTACCTGTTTCTTAAATAATATAAATCATTCATCGCACAAGCAACGACACATTCATAAACAGTCACCCAACACACACTCATAACATACACACACACACACATAGACATTTTTCTTGCACAGTAAATCCTTTTTATTTAGTTTTACCAAATTTCATTAGTTTTTGTTTCTTTAATTTTTTACTTGTTTTTTTGGAAAATATCCCCATATTCCACTATTTTTATTTTATTTGATTACTTGAGATTTTATAATAATTGGTTACATCATCTGTGGGGTGGAGACCTGGTGTCCTGAAATACAGGCCGTGCCTAGCTTAGGCACCGATCTCCCGCAACATAAGTGATTTTGTTTATTTTGTCTCATCATTTCAATTGTTTCTTTTATTACTTATTGTGGGAGAAATAAATTTATTTTATTATTATTTATATCATTCAAGGTTTGCTGCTCTACCTTTTTATTTGAAACAAAAACTTATTATTGCAATATATTTGATTCCAAAAAAATTTTTGAGAAATTAATTATGTAGAAATCTAGCACAGCGCCACCAGGGGTAGGGTTCACGCAACATTTGCAATACAATCCACCACATTTCTTTTGAGTTATAACACCATGATAATAACCCCTCAGGGCTTGCTTAGGGCCCCTAATGGTCTGTGATCCATAGCGTGAATTTTTTTGTTTACGTTATCTTGACATTATTATTCAATTAAAATTATAATTTTAACCGTGGTATTTCAATTTAACGTGGCTAACGTGAATATTTTTTTTTATTACACTGCCTGCGTATTGTGATAAAATAATAATAATTGCGCTATGTTTTGTTGGAAAAATAATAATACGAATCTTTATAAGTACTTAATTTTTTTTGACGATTTTTATCTCGATAACTTGTAAGTATTTCTTGTAATTTTTTATCGGTCTGAGTTCCTTGCTTGCATTCTATTTTATTATTGGAGTTTACTTCTTGGGAATCAATTTCTATATAATTGTTGAAGCATATTAAAGCATCAGACTTTCGAATAGTTTCGACGGCTTTTGAAAGATATGTAAATAATTGAAAATACTTTTCTACTTTTTGTTCTATTTGCTAATAAATAAAGCGATTTGTTTTTTAGTTATTTTAAACTACAATTTATGTGTTCAATTCATTAGTAGTAAATTAATTAATTTATCAAATTTCATTTAATAACAAAATTAACAACATTAACAAAATAATAAATTATTGAGAACAGCATGATTCTTATATATAAAAATGAATCCGTGTTTCGAGCAGCAAAAATATTTATTTATAGTTTTTAATCAGTTGTTTAATCAAATCCAATTTTGACTAAATCAAAAAGTGCAAAGAATCAAGGCGACAGCATAAAATTAAAAGATTTTTAGAGAAGGTTGAATTGCGTTGCAAATGATCTTGGGTGCCTAAATAATTTATTTAGGTATCACTACATATTAGACTACAACTCTTGCCTGTGTCTGTCTGTTTGCAATAAACTCTAAATCAACTGAATGTATTTTCATATGGTTTTCACCAATAGACTGAGAGGTTCATGGTTCATGAAGAAGGTTTAAACATATCATTTGTTAAGATTTTGCATAAATTTACGAAATATGACGGTAATTGTTGATAATATCTGAAAAAATCATACCATGGGTTGCTTAATATAATTTTAGAACCTTGGAGTAAAAGTAAATAGTTTATCAAAAAGCAAATTAATATACACAACAAATCAATGGTTATACACATATTGTTGACTGCTGCAGTTTGTGTGTTCCAATCCCAGGATACTATTATTATTATGTATATTTTGGATAGTGAGTACATTACTTATTTCTTGTTTTTCATCCTGTTGGTCATTTTCACATTACAGATAATGTCTTCCAAAACAAATAAAAAGGCTTATCAACGACATGTTTATTCAGGAACAATAAAGCATCGGAAACGTATGCTAGCTGCGTTCAAACGGTATCATGGTGTAACAGTAACATCGTAAGTTAAAAGTGATACATTATTTTAAATTTACTTTGCTACCTACTATCATAATATGACTTGTTGATTCATATTGCAGCAATTCCCTTCTAGGCTTTTGTGCTTATCACCATCGGCCACATCATCATTGACCATGGTGAGATTGTGGTCAAACACAGGCCTATACATAGTAAAAAAAATACACTCACAAACATTCGCAATTATAATATTAGTAGGAAGTAGGATGGACTGTGAATGTAAAATCATTAAATGAAAATTAAAATATATTTGAAAATGAAAATATATTTATTTCGGTAACTTAACTTCTACAATAACGATATCCTTTGATAGGGTCTTCTTATTACCTGTGCTAGGAGGCCCCGCTCTTCCAAATCTAGTACATTAAAATGTAGGAGTATTTATTAACAATCAGTTCATTTTAACAAAAGCAGTAATTAAAAAATATTGATAATATAAAAAGACAAATAATAAATGAGAAATGAGTATGTGTTGCATTTGATGTGTGTAGATATATAGACCAATAATATTTGAATAATTTCCTTTTTTTGTGTGATGATTGTCTTTACATTCATATGACTCATTTATTTGCATTGCAGCCGCGCAACAGTTTGGCGTAAACCAAATGCTTCGCAGAATAGCCCAATAAATGAAAATATTGGACATGAAAAATCGAAGTAGGTACCTTTTAATATTTTGTTATTATTAGTGGATAACATTGTATGTAGCAATTTTTTGTAATACACTGTATTGTAATTAAAAGTGTGTGTAATTAACTTTTTTTTTATTTCAGATCGCACGATTCCTCCGTTATAAGAACACATGCGCTTCAATGGCCAAAGATAAAAATGGAATCTGTAATGTATGCTCATAGTACTAGCACGGCTGAACCTAAAACTGGGCCTGTTCAAATTGAGTATCAGCCTGTTAAAACTGAGCCTCAGCCTGTTGAGATTAATTGGCCACGACCTATTCCAGAACAAAATAAATATGTAGGTAAATCAAAATTGATTAACTAACCTCCTGGCTGCCACCTTCAAGTTGAAAATTTGTCGCCGAGCACCTACCGGTGTGTTCCGGCAATTGCACTTGAGAGCCAGTTTGCCTTCTCGGTATTGTAACAGGTCAGCAACACATTGGCAATATCTCTGGTATTGCGATAGGCGACTGTAACCACTTACCATCAGGTGGGCCGTATGCTTGCTTGCACCTTAGTAGTTAAAAAAAAAATACTACTAACTTTCCGCCCCGGGGTTTCACTTGCGATCCCCTATTTTACTCCCTTAGGGGATGAATTTTCAAAAATCCTTTCTTAACGTATGTCTGCGTCTTAATAATAGCTACTGTGTGCCGAACGTCCAGTGGTTTGTGCTATGCGTTGATCGATCTGTCACGTTTTCCTTTTTACTTTACTTGAATGCGCCAGAAAGAGGGTTATGTTTTTCGAGTAATAATAATTATAATAATAGTTTATTACCAGAAAAAATACAAACATAACAATATGCCTTCTTAAGGGTACACACGTAAGAAAAATACAATATAAATGACAAGAGAAACTACTTCCTAAAAAAGGGTAGAACCCTGTAGCTTAGGATAAGCAGTGCTCTTCCCAAAAACAAACTGACACTTACAAATAAAAATTTACAATGATAAGTTAAGGCTTATTGCAAACGTCTGTACTGTACAGGGGTCCGGGGGAAGAGCTATAGAGTGTATGTATAATGTGTACCTATATTTCTTTGTCATGCTCTGTAGGTGTCTTCAGGTGTCGTTAGATTCGTCTTAATTTTGAGACTGACTTAACTATATGTATAAGTAACACTAGATTTCTTTTGGAAATGTACAAAAATATGTGTGAAATTTAAATGGTAACATAACCAGGATCATGTTAGGATCATAATCTCATGTAATACAATACAGAAATATGTCAGCTGATAAATAACTCTACAACTTCTACTTTCGACTTGTTTTGCATCCTGTCCTACAAATTTTCAAAACTGTATTTAAGTATATAGGGTTATTTGTAATTCCACCCCATAAAGTACCTAATACCACCAACAGTACCCCAAAAAGTAAGAGGTGGAAGTAGGTACTCACAATATGCACAACTTTTGTTATGAAACTGACTCTGAAATCCTAGTATATCTGATTCCAAAATAAGCAAAGGTAGGCCCCAATGTCTCTATGAAATGAATAATAATTTGCTGAATCTTAATAGATGTCGGATATATTCGAAATTAAGTTGGAAAATCTAAAGACTGAAAACGAATCTGAAGAATTTGATGATGATCAGTTTGATTGGACTCGGCCCGTTCATGAGGCTTTCGAGAAACCAGAAGAAATGTTGGATGTGAAAATAGAGATTGACGACTTATCATTTCCTTCGTTTTCCGATCCGCTATCGAAACCTTTGTAAGTATAAAAATAATGATTGTGTGTATATATAAATATAATTTCATATATATCTCTCTACTGTCTACTGCAGGGTCTGCAGGTATGGCGAACCTTTACGTATCAACGTGCCATTCTTCTAAAGAAATGTTTAATAAGCTCATAGACGTGCCGTGCGTATTTATTTGGAAAATAATAATAATAAATAGGTACTATCAACTCAATTACTCGCGACCTACTTCACACTGTTCGTAGTGCATTATGAATTTTGTGATCAGTGGCGTGCCCAAAATATTGTGTCGCGTGCCATTGGTTCGCCATTCCTGGCTACTGCTTACAAATATGAAATCTAGTAGATACCTCCGCGGTTTTACCCGCATGCCCGACGGATAAAAAGTAGCCTGTATGTTAATCCAAGGTGTCAGCTACCTCCATACCTTTATCTTATCTTTGGCATCTTGTCATGAAATGGTGCTAAGTTACGACTTTGAAAAGCGGCTTTGTAGTGGCAAGGTATAAGTAAGTACTTCGCCTTGTTGAATCTATCAATGACAATCCTGTACAGCATTTTCATCTGAAATAATAATAATAAAAATCCTGCAAGCAGTCTTTATACACGTCGATAGAGTCTATGAATCCATCCAACCTGGCCGTTCCATCGAAACGTGAGATACACTTCGAAAAATTCGCTGTGTTCAACACCTTGATGCGTCCATCGATGGAACCGGTGTCGATGTGCGTATCTCGTTGATAAATCGAGTGAAAAGTTCTGCCTGGCTGCTGAAGCATTTGCATCATGGACGTAAATTGCTTGCTTCATCGTTATCGTAGGCTCATCCTAAATCCGTGCCTGGTTGGCTAAAACTTTTAATATTTCGTTGTTATTAGTGGAGAACATTAAATTGTAGCAGATTATAATAAAACACTGGATTTTGTTTTGTAATTAACTTTTTAAATTTTTAGATCTCACGATACCCTTGATTTAGGATCCCCCGTTTTAAGATGCTGTATTAAGGATGAACGTAAATGTCCAAAGATTAAAATGGAATCAGTCTATGCGCCTAGTACCAGCACAGCTGAACCTGAAACTGGGCCTCAGCCTGTTGGAATTAAGCATCACACTGTTAAAACTGAACCCCAGCAGGTTGAGATTGATTGGCCGCGAACTATCCTAGAAGAAAAACAAAATGTAAGTATGTATGTAATATCCCATAGATAGACTAGACTTGAAAAGGTATAGAGATATGTTTGAATCATCGCTTTAAATGGTAACAGAAAATATAATATATATTGATATAATCATTTTTGTGATGTGCGAGCATTTATAATAAGTGAACTAAATCTAGTGCCCAAAGCATAAAGCAAGGCTGGCTGGCACCTCCTATGAGGACCTATATGAATTTTATTAAGTATGTACATGTAAAATAAACCTATTCCTCATAAGCAGTAGGAAAGTAGGTAACTTACCCCAAGCAGGCGATGTGACCTTCGCCTATGTGATGTGATCTAGATGAACTGAGTTTTCACAAGGATAGGAAAAGAAGGAGAGTCCCAATTTATCAATGACATTAATAATAATTGCTTTATCTTTATAGATGTCGGATATTTTTGAAATTAAGATGGAAAATTTAAAAAATGAAATAGATCCTGAAGAATATGATGACCAGTCTAATTGGACTCAGCCCCTTCACGATCCTTTAGGGAAACCAGAAGAAATGTTGGATGAGAAAGTTGACATTAACAACAAACCGTTTTTTTCTTTGGATTCGGATCCGTTATCGCAACCTTTGTAGGTATAAAAATAATTATTTCAGATGATACAGCTAGTGATGTAGGTATAGTTAATCGCTACGAATTAAAAATAATTGAAGGAAATTTTAACCAAAAAGTAGCCCTACTTCAAAACAAATAGACATGCTTGGTGATTGGTTTAAATTCAGAACGAAAGCAGGGATTGGTTCGGAAATCGGAAGGAATGGAGTTCCTTATCGCACGTTATCGTTTGCGGGCTGAGGGGCTAGACCGAAAAATGTTTAACCATTGAAATGTGTAACAAGTAGTACAAAATAATGTCAATACCTATTTACTGACGAAAATTATCTTATATTTTTTTAGATCAGTGGGGAATTGTAATTCACAACTGGAAATATGCGAGCATCCGAATGATAATATTCACAATATTTCTTTTCAAAATTCATATCAGCAACTCAATAACTATGCACAGCCGCAAGCTATACTATTACTAAAAATCTATGTAATACCTTTAAACGAGCAATTCTTGTATATAAATATATATAATCTGAATCTCTGAAATGGCTCCAACGATTTTCATGAAATTGGGTATGCAGAGGGTTTCGGGGGAGAAAAAACGGTCTAGCTAGATTTCATTTTTAGAAAAGGCAACGAAAATAACCTAACACCCCGAGTGGGGAGTTTTAGAAGCTATGCAATAGCTTAATAAAATCAAATCAAAATCAAAATCTCATTTATTCAGTTTAGGCCCTAATAAGGCACTTATGAATGTCAACAGTTACAATTTTTAGACTCTACTACCTATCTAATACTATATAGCGTATAGGTAATACATATTAATGCCGCGCAGAGAAAGTATATATGATATTATATCTATATAAATGTACATCGCGCGAAATTCGATGATCAAACTCTTGATATCGTTATTTTTGTTCAAATTTTTTGAATGAATAATTGTTTTGGTGTGTAATTACACTATTAATACCTAATTATTTATACCTAGATATTTTCTTTTTATAGAGAAGAAAAGCATAAAGAGCTAAAAAAAGAGCTAAAAAGAAAAAGAAATTGTGAACGTCAAAGGGCATATTATCAGCGTCAGAAATATTTGAAGAAAAATGAAGAAAAAAAAAAAAAAGTACCAAAAACAAATGCTGAACGTCAAAGGGAATTTCGTCAACGTAAAGCAGAAAAATCCTACGTGGATATGTAATTTGATTTAATAATATTTAAAAACATTGTTATTTCAGTTACCATAAACTATAGGTTTCAATGATAAATATTCCTGAATAACCTACATGTATAGATGGGTAATCCACCGGGTTTAAACCCGGTGCTTTGGTTAAAACCCGGTAAAATCCCGTAAACACTCAGAAAATTGGGTGTTTACTTGATTTGATGAAAATACATTGGTGATGTTCAAAAAATATGTTTTAAAAATGATTTTAATTAATATTATAAAACACTATCTATAATATAACACTGTAACAACATTAATCAGACTGGGGAGAATAAAATAAAATTGTATGAGTTAAAAAATTACTTAATTTTTTTTTTATATTATTGCAACTTTTGAATAATTACAGCATTTTTACACACAAGTAGGCAAACAGATTCAGGTGAATCGGCCAAAAAGCCCGCGAAATTAAATTCATATTAAGTTTTTTGCTATGTGCAGCGCAGTAATGGGTCGTATGTTTGTCAAAATGTGATTGGCCTTTAGTATTCAAAGATATATACATAATAACAAAAACGACTCTCAACGGAAAGAGCTGCAAAAATTTCATTTATACCAAACTTGGTGACCCGGCAGACGTTGTTCTGCCTTGAGAACATCTGGTACCTAACTGGAAACGGCTCTAACCTACGCAGACCAGGAACAGGCAGAACCAGGTGTACCACAGCACGAGAAGATCGATATCTGGTGAACACCATGCTTCGTAATCGCTTTCTTACAGTAACTGAACTTGCAAATCAGTTACGACGCCTCGGAGGAAGTAACCCAAGCGCATGGACAGTAGGACGACGACTTGTTGAAGCTAACTTGAAACCACTTAGACCTGCAAATGGCCCTAAACTGGAGAGTGGGCATCGTTTTTTCACGACTAAGATATGCCCAGAACCACTTAAATTGGGCCATTTATTGTCAATTTGGGTGAAGATGCTATTTTTATGCATGACAATGCTCGACCTCATACAGGTTGGATTGTGAATACTTGTGAACTACCTTTAAGAGGTGAAAATTACTCGTATGGAGTGGCCAGCACTCAGCCTAAATACGTCCTTAAATAAAACACTTGCGGGCCTCAACTACCCTTAGTTCAGTGGCGCTGGCGAAATAATGAGGCGCCGAGGCGAGGCAAGTAAAGGCTAGTTCGATAGGCTGACCTATTTCCCGCCTTGACCTGCTAAAATTATATCATAAAAAGAATTCCGCGTTTACTAGATTGGAAATTGGGGTTGAACAATTTTAATAATGAAACAGAACTCAATTTATTTACAAAATCACATTGTTTTATTAATTTTTCAGTAACTAGAATCACACCGGAAGAAAAGGTTACAGGCAGGATATCACATTGAACATTTATTTAAATAATTAAACATTTTATATCAATTTATTATATTTATGAACATATATAATACCAACTACAGATCTTATTCACACTGAAATATTATAAAACTTAATTAATTTTAGGTATTTATCTGTAAATACATACTTACTAAGTCATTTATCAAAGTTAACTGTTTGTAAAAAGACAAAAAGTTTACCATTCAGAGTTCATTATTATTTTACTGTTAAGAATTTATTTTATTTAGTCTCTCAGTAGGTATATGGTATATAAGTATGTAGGTACCAACCAATAACCATAGGTGTTTGTTTTCCTTATTTAATTAATAATATAATCCATACAAATATAGTTATGTAGTACATTACAAATCAAAGTTTTTTCTTACGTTACACGTAGTTAGGTACATAGCATAGGTAAGAACAAGTAAATAAGAAGTAACTGGTTTTATGAAGCACATTTCTTTCCTGCATTTGATCCTTGCTTCAGAGGTACTTTATTAATTCGTTTAATTGTATAATGCTCGACAAAATACTTTGCGCGAATTTATTTGAGCGATCTTAATTTGTGTATATTATTTCAGTTTTTTTTGCATAAACCTATTATGCAAAAATATACTCATCAATTAAATCGATGTGAGGTACCTATTACGTACTTATTTATTTATGTAAGAAGCGTTTTTATTTAAATTAAAATAACAGTTCCAGTGACGTAGCTTGCCTTAGACGGGCTCTTGTATCAAAATATGTTGAATAAAATAAATATGGGGGGTGTAAAGTGTAAAGATTTTTCACAAATATTTACCTACACAATAATTATAATAGATTAATATGAGAAACCCGGGATTAGAAATATTCTTTTTTTGACATTCGTTTAATATTTAACATCAGAATTATAAAGTACCTAATCCGAATATATAGTAAATGTGATTTTTTTATAAAATGGTTGGCCCAGCAGTTAATCTTTCTCTTACTCAGAATTTTTGTTTACACAACATGTTTGTGGCCCCTGTAGGTAGGTACCTACTATTATTTTATTATCTTAGGGAAGCTGAATCTAGGGTTAGGGGTATAAAGTAGGTTAGTACCTCGTACCTACATAAGCTGACGAAGAATAAATTTATACATGTAACTATGTCCAGATAGTTGGTAAGGTACGTATTAGTATATCTATACTAATAATAAAGCTGAAGAGTTTGTTTGTTTGTTTGTTTGTTTGAACGCGCTAATCTCTGGATCTGCCAGTGGGATATGGAAAAACCTTTTTGCAATTGAAAGCCCATTTATTAAGGAAGGTTATAGGCTATAGAACATCACGCTACGACCCTCAGGAGCTGAGCAATGATAAAAAGAACGTTAAGCGGGAGCATGTATAGCATGGGTGAGCGATGCGACGCGGTTGTCAATGGATGACAGCGGTTGCCTAGGTAACAGTTTTTTTGTTATTTTTAACTGTCATCAAGACGAGGTTATCAATTCGTCGGAATCTTTTTTTATGTATGTTCCTCGATTACTCGAAGATGCCTGACCCGATTTGGAAACTATACATACAGGTGGTCACATGGTCACCAAGTCAGGGTCTGATGACGAGATCTTGAAGAAATCGAGGGAACTCTTCAAATTTTATAGGCACTAACAATGTTTTTCATATATTTTGTAAAACTATTCAGATATTTGCGTCTGGTAGTCGTCACATGTTGCTTAGCTGATGATGGAAGGTACAACTCCTTAACGGGTAGGAGTTAGGGGATAAATCTTTAAATATTATAGGAACGATGATGGAAAGTAGAACACTAATATGCTTATCCTAGGTCAGTGACCTTGAGAGTCATTGATTACACATAAGAAACTAAAAAATGAAAAATAAAATACTTTTAACAAAAAAAACCACAAAGGCACTAATAAGTATAAAATAACTATATAAGAACTCTAATCTGATAGTTTTGAAGTCAACGAAATTAGCCATTGCTGTTGCATCATCAGATATTTATTGCTGCTACACTATTGATAAGTAGAAGGACGGCTCATTTCACTTCTAAACAGACCCTACGGTATTTCTTGAAAAAGACAGCGTACGCTCTATACGTAAAATGGACCATTGGGCAAGGTTTTACAAGATGCAAACCTAATAATATGGGATGAGTGCACATGACTCATAGAGCTCATCTAGAGGCTTTAGATAGAACTCTCAGAAATATAAAATGCACAAATAGCCATGGGTGGAATAACTTTGATGTTTTCTGGTGATTTCAGATAAACGTTGCCTGTTAGGGAAACTAGAGCAGATATTATTAAATCTTTCTTAAAATCTTCCTCATTATGAAAGTCTGTTGAATTATTGAAACTGTATACCAAAATGAGGAGTCACTTGGGTAGAGGAAGCACAGATTTCCCAATAAAGCTCCATTTAATCGGGGATGGGAAAGTACCTGAATCAGATAAAAAAATAGCTATTGACAAAGACCTTGGTAAAATCGTGACCAACATTGAAGACCTGATCTGTAGAGTATATCCGGATATAGCCAATATCGAACAAAAAAAACATTAATGGATGTGTGAGAGGGCAATTTAATTTAATTAGCTGCCAGAAATATAAGCGTTGACGCCATCAACGACAAAATCATGGCTAAACTACCAGCCGACAGCGTAGATTTCGAATCGGACCAGTAACTCCGGAGATTCGCGCGTTCAAACAAACAAACAAACTTTTCAGCTTTATTATTTAATGCTAAATAGCTTTCCACCCGCGATGCCACCCGCGATCAGTCAGTCAATTAACCAACTTCAAGCGGAGGTTATCAATTCGTTGAAATCTTTTTTTTTGTATGTTCCCCGAATACTCGAACGCCTGGACCGATTAGGAAAATTATTTTTTGTTTGAAAGGATATACTTCACAAGTAGTCCCATGGTCACCAAGTCAGGATCTGATGATAGGATCCTGGACAAATCGAGGGAACTCTTCAAATTTTATAGGCACTTACAATGTTTTTCATAAACTTTTCAGCTTTAATATAGAATGCTAAATAGCTTTCCACCCGCGATATCACCCGCGATCAGTCAGTCAGTCAATTAACCAATTTCAAGCGGAGGTTATCAATTCTTCGGAATCATTTTTTTGGTATGTTCCCCGAATACTCAAACGCCTGGACCGATTTGGAAAAATATTTTTTGTTTGAAAGGGTATACTTCACAAGTAGTCCCATGGTCACCAAGTCAGGATCTGATGATAGGATCCTAGACAAATCGAGGGAACTCTTTAAATTGTATAGGCACTTACAATGTTTTTCATCATACTTTCTAAAGCTATTCAGATATTTGCGTCTGGTAGTCATCATCTTATGTTGCTGAGCTGATGATGGACGGTACAACTCCTTAATGGTTAGGAGTTAGGGGATAATTCTTTAAATGTTATAGGAACGATGATGGAAACTACAACGCTAATATGCTTATCCTAGGTCAGTGACCTTGAGAGTCATTGATTACACATAAGAAATTCAAAATTGAAAAATAAAAAACTTTTAACAAAAATAGAACCGCCTTCAAAGGCACTAAAAAGCAGAAAATAACTATTTAGGAACTCTAATATGATAGTTTTGAAGTAAGCGAAATAAATCTGCGGTACCATGATATCGGTTCTAATTTTTGTTAAAAGTTTTATATATTTAGATTGGCTATTGGACGCTGATCAGTGTTATTATCACCATCGGCATCAGCATAGGCATCAAAGTGACCATAAGAAAGATCTTGGGAAAAACGTAACCTTTTGATGGGTTGGTTTTCTGTACCAAATTTGGCATACTGGTTTCCATTTCGATTTACTTCAAATACAAATGGGTATATTTGACCGGCTGCAACTAACTCGCAGAAATGTAGAGTGTTGTAACATCTAATTTATACTTTTCTTTTGTCCCATGATTGTTGCCAAGACGGTCATGAGACATAACAGCAAATTCATCCCAATTGTTCATCATATGCATTGCATTGCCCCAAGCTTTTATGTGAGTTCAAAAGCAGTATTGATATCAACTTCGATGCAAATCACCACCAAAATAACTTTCTACCCTTTTTTAACCCCGATAGGCGATGAGTTTCAATAAAATACAAAACACGTCTTCCATCAACTATCTTAAAGAATGTTTATGCAAAATTTGAAGTAGATTGGACCAAGGAATCACGTTGTTCCATACAAACTTTGTCCCAGTTTTTCAACCCCTAAGGATTTCGGAAGATCCTTTCTTATAGGATGCCTACTTCATACGAAGAACAACCCTCTAAATTTCAGGTCTCTACGATCAGCGGTTTAGGCTATGCGTTGATCCGTCAGACAGTCATTCAGGACAATGTAACTCAGGACATTCAGGACACCAAATTTATGTAATGGTACCAGACTTCAAGTAAAATTTCTAGATTTCTGTCATAGTAGCGATTGGTTTTGACAGCCAGCAGTTGGGCAAACAGTACTGATACCTCGCATTCCGATGATATCCACAGATTTACCATATAGATTTAAACGAATAGGTACAATTTCCTGTGAAATTACCTACCTATCGTCTGAAGTCAATATAAATAAAGCACAGGGACAAACTTTTAAGCATGTTGGAATATATTTAAGAGAAAATTGTTTTTCCCATGGACAATTATTATGTTGCCTTATCTAGATCAGGTTGCATAGGCTACTTTTTATTTGGAAACGCGGGTGCAACCGCGGGGGACAGCTAGTAATAATATATGCATATAAGTACTCTTATATGTATTGCTAAAAATACATTAACTTACTGACTATAAGCGTCATCACACCGATCACATAACACCATGTTACACCGTTTTAGGGACACTAATTTAGGAAGACTACGAAGATTCTAGGATGGAAAAAGGTAGGTAAAATATTTACGAAATTTTATAACGCAGAGACCGTAGTTTCAGTTCTATAGAGATCAACAAAAATACTCTCTTTAAAAATCTTCTTTGGTCTTTTAAGATTCACGTAGGTAGGTATTTAATTATGTGTCTTTACCTACCCTGCCTAATATTATTAATCCCTCCTCCACCTAGGATATGTTTTAACATACACCTCTAAATGCGATATAAAACTTATTATGAGTCATAATATATATACTACGAAGTATTACATACATACACTCTATTCGAGATAGTAATTCGACCAGATATTTTATATTTATGTAGTTTGCCAAAGCTCGACCATAGGTTCGTATTAAACGTCATATAAAGTAAAAATTAAATAATGTCGAAAAATAAACGCATGCGTGAATTGTGATCAGGTTAGCGCTTAGTGAATGGGTTGTTGCGGGCGGTGGTGCGTGCAGCGGCTGCGGCAGTCTGCGTACAGTTGCACAAAGCGTCGAACATGCGGAGGACGAAGCCGCGCGCACGCCCCAGCCGCCGCTTCAGGTTACCTGGAACAAAAACCAAGGGTTATCTAAAGGTGATTGAGATAGTAAGGTCAGATAAGCTGAAAATGATAAGGAGTGGGATATATATATTTGGATATTAGGAAAGGCTGTTGATCCTTGAGAATTAATTTTTTTTGCTCTACAGAAAACACTACCTACACGAAGACATTTTCTCGAAATGTGCATATAGTGTTGTGTGAAGTAAGTAGGTGTCCCGTAGGCAAGTTTAGGTGAACACCTACAGGAGTTCTTGCTTTATGTAGGTACTTTATGCATGATAAATACAGGGGGGCAGTGGCCCCCCCCTGGGGCATGCCCATGCATTCAGCGTTATTCTCGACGCTGCCAAAGTAAAACTTCAGGTGTTCACCAAATATTTATGCCATCTATACCTGTACTCATACATATCAGCATAGAATAAATGTTTGGTATGAAAAGTTTGAAATTTTTTGAAAGTTTTTTTTGTAAGGGTTTTGTTGGTCCCATGGTAAAAGTTGTTCATAATAATGATTACAATAATCCCTGAAAATTTGGACGGTGATTAAAAAATCATCCTGTATTATAAAGAAGTATCTTCAGTTAGACTACCTACCTACTGATACGAATCTGAAAATCTTTCACTAATAAGCTACAGAAACGTGGGTGAAACCGCGGGAAAAACTAGTAGGTAAGTATCTATCTACATAAGAAATATAGCAAGAGGAATGATAAAAAAACTGAAAAGTGCGAGTCTGACTCGCGCACCGAGGTTTTAAATAAGAACAACAAACCCTGTAAAATGGAACTCAGATTCTCGCAAGAAATATAAGGCAGCGCATACTTGAAACTTGAAAGAAACTTATAGGACTTTCAAGGCAATCAGCTACGGGAACGTATTCAAACCTTACTAATTCATCTTTAGTCGAATATTTTTTTAGTTATGTAGATACCTATCTATAATGTCAATAGGTGCTCCTTCATTTATGACTGACTTGGCGGCGATTCCCGCCACAATGATGCAAATTCAGAGTTTGATGTTGGATGATTGCATGTACCTATTTGTTCAATTTTAGTGCATTTTAAAACCTTTTTGATCCACCTGTACTTTTTTGCAGTTTAAAAATTTTACGATTCGTCACAGACGAGGGGTGTGTTTAAAGGGTGGAATATTGATTCGGTTCACCTCAGCCTTAGGGAGAATAGTCTGAATTTATTTAAAGCTATTCGAGGTGTGGTCTACTCATATACTTAACATTAAGAAACATTATAAATATATCCTAGGCAGGGTGCCATGCCCCCCCCCCCCCCATAAGGCCGGTTACCTTTGCATTTTGCATTTAATTTTGAGGCTATGTGATGAGCTTGTAGTACAAAGCCGAAGGTGTTAAGCTTTGGCATGCTATTGATTGCACACAAGACACGGGTCTATCTCGTCTGCTTGTTCTTCTATTAAAGAATTATATTTTTTACTTTTATTTTGGTATGCAAATAAAATAACACCAGACCCACCAAATAATTAGCTGAATAAAAAATCATCTTGATAAGAGTTCCCTACCATGAATGAAAAAGAAATGTAGGTATTTATTTAATTTATAGTATCAATATCTATGTGTTGTTTTAAAAATATTACAAAGTAAAATAAAACCATTGATAGGTATATTCCCTGAATACAACCTTCTTACTAGGTACTTTATAAGAAAAGTATGAAAAGAAAAATCCTAAAGCTTGTTAAACTACTCAAGATCAAACAAAACGTCACATCAAAAGACTCATAACGTTATTCAAACGTGCGGGTTCCTTTTTAGGCGTCGAGATCGAGAATGGAATCAATTAAATGCCATCACGAGATTTGTAGATTTAAAGGTTTACATAGTTTTAAAGGCGATGATAGCTCAGTGGTAGTGACGTCGGATGCCGAGAAGAAGGTCCCGGGTTCGAGTCCTACAATGAGCTTGAGCTTTCGGTGAAGGAAAACATCGTGAGGAAACCATAGCACGGTGGTAGGGTACTTTGTAGTACCCGCCTGGCTGGCTACCACCCTCAAGTTGAAAATCTGTCGCCAAGCACCTTTCGGTGTGTTCCGACAGCAGCACTTGAGAGCCAGTTCCTTTCTAGGCTTTGTGTGCTTACCATCATCGGCCACATCATCACTGATCACGGTGAGATTGTGGTCAAACACAGGCCTATACACAGTAAAAAAAAAAACCTACTTATATGTATTTTTTTTCTAGGCTAACCTTTGGATGATCTTTTTGTACCTACAACTAACCAAAGACTCCAGGACCAGAACTCGAAACCTATCCAACTGCAGCGAGGTGTGAGACAGGGAGACGTGATATCTCCGAAACTGTTCACCGCTGCATTGGAAGATGTCTTCAAGCTTCTGGACTGGAACGGATCTGGCATCAATGTCAATGGCGAGTACATCACTCACCTTCGATTTGCCGATGATATAGTCGTCATGGCTGAAACCTTGGAAGACCTCGGTACAATGCTCGATGACCTCGGCAGAGTCTCTCAACAAGTGGGCCTAAAAATGAACATGGATAAGACGAAAATCATGTCGAACGTCCATGTTACACCCACTCAAGTAAACGTTGGAAACTCTGTACTCGAAGTTGTAGACGACTACATCTACCTAGGACAGACCATCCAACTAGGTAGGTCCAACTTCGAGAAAGAGGTCAATCGTCGAATCCAGCTCGGCTGGGCAGCGTTCGGGAAGCTACGTAATATCTTCTCGTCCCAAATACCGCAGTGTCTCAAGTCGAAAGTCTTCGACCAGTGTGTGTTGCCAGTGATGACTTATGGAGCAGAGACGTGGTCGCTTACGATGGGCCTCATAAGAAGGCTCAAGGTCACCCAAAGAGCAATGGAGAGGGCTATGCTCGGAGTTTCCCTGCGAGATCGAATCAGAAATTATGAGATCCGCAGGCGAACCAAAGTAATCGACATAGCCCGAAGAATTGCCAAACTTAAGTGGCAGTGGGCGGGGCACATCGCTCGAAGAACCGACGGCCGCTGGGGCAGAAGAGTTCTCGAGTGGCGACCACGAACCGGAAGACGCAGTGTGGGCAGACCCCCTACAAGGTGGACCGATGATCTTGTGAGGGTCGCGGGAAACCGCTGGATGCGGGTAGCGCAAGACCGGCCATTGTGGAGATCCTTGGGGGAAGCCTTTGTCCAGCAGTGGACGTCTTTCGGCTGACATGATGATGATGATGAACTAACCAAAACAAGCTAAAAAAAGCTCTACAATTTTTACTAAACTAACATCTCGGTAACTACGAAGGAAACAAGTCGTCTTATTTTTTTTGTGAGGGTGGATTGCTTCATAGGATCAGTTAGTACATACCTACCTACGTTCGTCACACTGACCTATAGGTACCTATGGGTACCTTTCCTAGTATTTAACGTCACGTTTATCACAGTTTTTAGCCGACTTCAAAAAAGGAGGAGGACTTTTTTGTATGTTTGTTACGCGATTACTCGGCCATACCTTTGTGAACCTATTTGAAAAAATCGAAAGAGTATACTCCTGAGGTGGTCCCATTGTCACAAAGTCTCAGGATATGTTGATGGAAAAAAACGTGTTGAAACTAAGTACCTATATATTTAAACCTCTATTTTTTAAGCACCCAATTACACATTATGTTAAGTCGTTACTTGTTCAAACGATTTCTTTTGCAGTAAGTGACAACGTGTTCAATTAAATTGTTCAATATTGAATGTACTTAGTTTTGATACAATTCATCTGATCCATAATGTTCATAAGAGTGATTTTATTTCTTTTCATTTTGATCCATTGGTGTTGTGCTTACAAAATAAGTACTATTAATGTTTCCAGCTCCCGGAATAAGTCATTTTAATATTGGCAACGGCTACGTAAACAGTCTATTGAAAGCTGGTCACGAGGTAAGAACTTCCATCGTATCCCGCAATTATTAGGTACTTAAATACCCTTCTATCTAAATAGGGTACTTTATCATCATCAACCCTGCGACTTACCTACACACGATGGAGTCGATGGACGTCGACAATTTGTCTTCGTTAGCGGAAAACCACTTTCGAGCGGGCTTGGCATATGAAATCGAATTGTTACGTGGTTATTTATCGATTTCTTATCTTAATGTTAAACATAAGACTGCCCATTGTTATGTGCCATCTACATTCTGAATCTACCAGCATTTTTCACCACATTCGCAGCTTCATAGAATCACCATTTCAACTTCGTTGTAGACTAGACTGAGTAAACCGTTATGAATTAAAATTCTACAAGGAAGGAAACGTACTATAAGGCGAATAGCTCAAAGATAGTGAGTGACCTCAGACGTCGCGACCGCGGCAACGGTCGGTGAAGGAAAACATCGTGTACAAACTGTAGCACGGTTTTCAAAATCAAACATTTATTGCATCACTCACAATACACACAGCACATAACAGTTTAATAGGTAGGTAGGATAGGTACATGTGGCCTGTTTAGTTACCATCAAGCTCCTAAATTTTAAGTCCAGTTCCCTTATAGGCTTTATAATAATAATGGTGTGATATGTATGGTACAACGAATATCTTACCAAAGTAAAAATATACTAAGTACAGTAGTTACAGTACAGTATACAGCGACTGAACGGATAAGGATTCGTCATTGCTAGCTGACGCACCATTGGATCATCAACATTCCTAGATTAGTCGGAACATGAGCTCAAAAACCATAAATACAAGCAATTTTGGCTTCATACGCTCAAAAATATATACTGGGTATGTGAATGTTCCTACGTGTATATGTAGCTAAAAACAGCGAAAAAGGTCTCCGGAAATCCGTTTTACATGAAATATTTAAATCCCATTTAAAATGAACAGAAACTGAACAAAATGTTTTCTCTAATAAACTTTGGTTAATAAGTGGCGATGAAAGTTAAATATTCAATGGAGCATTTGTATCTGCTGTCGCTAAAAGCAGTACATTTGCCACCGTTGTATGAGGTCTAATATGATGCCTCGCTGATGCTGGGAATCTCCCTTGTATCATCGTTAAGATTGCCCAGAATTGCTGGCCGATTGCTGGATATCATATAAATGATTAGGTGGAACGTTACCTGAAGTAAATATAGTAAGAAATAAATTTCGGTAGGTATTTCATTCCACGAATTTGGTATGATCTGATTATCTCTACTATTACGAGTACAATAAAAAAGTTTCAAATTTAACTTTAGCTGGCTTAAAATTTGATTAGATGACATATTTACCACTGTAAAATTCTAGTAGAGAATAAATATACAAATAAAAAATGATCGCTAAAACTAAATAAATTCTAATGGACGAAGCTGTAAACGGTGTAATATACTTCAGTATCTGATACTGCGAAGTGAGAGCTTGCCGGAGGAAATAAAAAGAGTAGCCTTGGACATGTTCAGTGGTCTGAACCAGACAGTGTTATGGAACTTCAGGGAAAGTTACCGGTCCAATATTACTATTTGTATAGGCCTGTGTTTAACCACAATCTCACCGTGGTCAGTGATGATGTGGCCGATGATGGTAAGCACACAAAGCCTAGAAAGGAACTGGCTCTCAAATGCAGCTGTCGGAACACACCATATATATGATAATGTTCACGTTGTTTTCTTGTACCATTTTGTTTCAGATATCTGGAACAGGTCAAAGAACTATAGTACATATACCACAATCGGCCAATCTCCCCACGGAAGGAGCTAGTCCATTGGGTAGAGCACGTCAAACGAACTGGAGGGGCGCTGCATTTACGCTTGATGGTACCCTGGTACCAGAAGCTTTATTACGACCTTATTTTTGTTCTATTACATGTTACCTATTCTGGCTGTTCATTGGTTTTTAAAACGGATTTTGGTTGAGAGGAAAACAATATTTGGGCTTGATCAAGAAAGTTGTCTGTTTTTTTTTCATATGGAGTGTAAAAGGTTCTTATAGATCAATTTGCAATTAAATTAGTATCAGTATTTTAACAGGACTCTTTTATTCATAAACACCATGTAAGAGGTAACCGTGTACCCAGGTTCGCATGTCTCTTTACAATTTTCTTCGTCCAATATCATTAAGTTTGCTCTGACACATATCGATAAAGTTACTAAACCTTATACCTTTTCGTCACGATATTCTCCAAGAAGGGGCGTGCAAAGAGCGCAATATTGATTCCTTATCCTTCCCGGATTTGGGGTGTAATTGAATAGGTTTGTTGGAATTTATTTATTAAAATGTAAAATGCTTCTTTTGCGGGAAAAACCTTGTTAATATTAGCCTATGAATGTCTGGTTCAAAACCAAAATGCCAATGAAAGGTTCATTTACCAGATCATCAATCGAGCAAATAGGAAAGATATAATAGGTCATTTGGTAGATAGGTACATATATTACAGGACGATACTAACTTCGTTGTTAACTATCCTAACTATCAACTTGTATTTAAATATGTTCGCAGTACGTAACAATAACGCAAAGTTAGGTACTTACTAAAAATAATATAACTATACTAGATTATAAAACAACTGTACCTAGGTATGTACAAACATGTATCTAGATATAGTGAACAGCTTAGAACAGAGCATGAGATCTTGACTAACAAAACTTCTACTTTATGTTAATCATAAGTAATTTCGGTTATTTTCATTAAAGTAATAACGTCTAACAAATAAATTCTTACATAATTATGCTTAATTATCGTGAGTTAATTTGAATAATTCAGTCGTAAATTTTACATACTAGTGCAGAAATAGGCAAAGTCGACTCGGTCACGAAATTTTATTCAGAGAAATACTCAACTAAGTAATTGGAAGAGAAAATTACAACCTGAATACTTAGTTCATCCGATAATACATATCTACCAATAAATACCTACACGTGTAGTATGTACATAATGACATTAACCTTGTGGGTACGTATGCAATGTTAATATCATTACGAGATTACGAAATAACTATTATAATATGAAAAGAAGATAGAAAATGAAATACTTAGACAGAGATTAGAGAAGAGACGAACATTTACTGCTGATGCTTTGGTTCCGAAATGTAAGCCAAGCCGGCGGAACCTAATTGTAGTAATTAACTACAAGGACTCTTATATACAGTGCTAGGATTACGTCAATAAATCCCTGTAATAATGAGCTACGACTACAGAATCTGAAATCTCTCTCTATTTGACCCGTTGAATGAAACCGTGACCTAATTCTAATTAGGTACATTACCGCCCAAAAAGACGCCTCATTACGTCCATATTACATTGTAGTGAAATTCTTTTGAAAAGGTATTCCTAGGTACTTCGTATGACACTAAATTTAAAAAAAAAATTACGTGTCTCACTCGATATAGAGTGGCCGTTTTAATCATGACGTATTGTGATATGCACTCGCTTCACAATACGTCACTATTCTTCTAACCAAGGTGGTCCCATACCGCATATTTCGTCGGTCCATCTCATCCTCATCTCATGATCTACTATTACGCGCTAGAGTACTCTCACTTTATCAATAAGTAGGTAGGTACACTAAGTAGTCGTTCTAAAGAAAGACACATCGCTATGAACTACACTATGGAATATGAAACACTTATTCGCAAGAAAATAGAACTGCATAAATAGCAGCACTTTATGCTAAAGACATGTCCAGCAGTGGATAGCCAACGGCTGATTGATAACGATAAATGTTAGTGGATCGGAGACAAGCGCTTTGCTGTCACAAATGTTGTCATTTTCCATGTTATTAGTGTTCTTATTAGGGATTCTCACTAAAAAACGGTATCAACTCTGACTAAAGTAGGCTTACTTAAACAACTTAAACCGGCTTTAAGGCAGGCTTTCAGGCTTTAAGAAGCCTGAAAATACCATTCAAACTGTTTATGCCAGTCTTCAACATTATAAGCCGTTAACAAAGATCGTTATCTCACGGTAGCACGAGTCAACATGCAAATAACGTCATGATAAAGAGTAAGGACGAGACAATCTCCATAACAATTATAATAAACTGTATTTTAATAAGAAAATAATGTAACTTATCTCCAATTTAACTACTTATTTTCTTGCAAACGCATTAAAATTGAAGGCCGAAATACTACAATATTTATTTATTACTGTATTTCTAATTTCCTACCATACTTTAGATACATTTACAGCGAAATTACATTGTTTTCAACAGTTAGGTCCAACATGATGATAACTCCACCAGGTTTAAACCACAATGTTGTCACGTTGTCTGTTTCCAAAAGGCTTGGCTAAATGTCTGTGACGGGCAGCGATGTCACCGAGGCAAAAATACACCGCTGCCTTTGCTAACAAGCCAGGAGTAACTAGGGCATCACTGCAACCCTTTCAGTCACTGATTTTTGATAAGTATGTATATTTTGTAGTAATGTTAATGAAAAGGTATAGGTTCTTAATATAGAAAAGGCCAAAAGAGCAGAGTTCATTGAGCATATACACTTTTCTTATAACATTAAACAAATACTTTTATTCAATAACATAACTATGTACACACGGCCACGGATCAGGCTACACATTTTTTTGCATAATAGCTCCTATTACAACCGCATAAGGTGCCGCAGTGTTTACCTTGATCTGTGGCCGTGTGTACAATTAAAAATAAATAAATACTAACTTAATAGGTACCTGAAATGAGTTCTAGAAGTAATTCAGTTTTGTAGATCCTTCGATTACTTTCGGCAAAAAAAATTATGGCTCATAAAATGAGGTACCTACCTACGTAAACTTTTCGAGATAAAAGATTTTCCTTTAGTTTCCTACTTACTGTGATAAATAAAGGTTTAGTGAGTAACTTAAGTACTCTAACTTTAATACACACGCATAAATAGTAATAAAGATAAGCTTGGAGTTCAAGACATACGAATGCGATAATAAAGATAAGATCTAGATGAAAGGAAAGGCTATCAAAGGTCACGCTCTATCTCAAGAAGAGAATCTAATAATATCTGATCATGGATGAATCTATTTACTAGACTATACTATAGATCCTCTTCCGTAGAAAATTTAATTTAATTTTTACATTCAGCTGCTATGTCTCATATCATTAAAACATATAGTATGTCTTTGCAGAGTTTCTCCCCAACTACTTTTTCGAAACATTGCTAACTTCAGTATAATTTCTTTACCTACTTGGATCTAAACTGAATTGCTAAAATGGCAATTAAGCATGTCATAGTTTTTATCTTGGTTTTTGTACTGACAAAGTAGATACCTACCTGCAGTATGTATTTCAATAGAATAGACTCCAAAACAGTTAGATTAGAGTTCCTACATTGTTATGTTATGCTTTTAGTGCCTTTGAAAGAAGTTCTATTTTATGTTAAAAGTTTTTTCCATATCGCGATATAAGGACTAAAATATGCTGAGGCTGAGGACAACTACAATTACTTACCTACCTATTCCTACAGGCTTTCTTTATTTGACTATGATTAAATGTACGATAGGTAGTTAGGTAACTACATACTGAAAATAAAAGATAATGGAAATACGTCAGAAAAAAATGAGTTGCCTCTGCAACTATTTTTAACTTGTCATTATGTGAACTAGCGAAGCATTAATTTCACGTTGAGTTACAATGGCGCTACCTACACTCATAGAAACGTTAGGTAGCTAATTGGAATATATCTACCCACACTAAAGTTATGAGCAAAAATAATGAACGCTCATCATTGTTGTAAGTATCATTCTAGCTGGCTAAAAGAGCTAAAATATAATCACTTGTTATTTTATCTCTTTATGTTTTCAATTACCTACTCGTTTCGTTAGATACTTCACGGATTCTACTTAATTTTATTTTAATATGTTTAATGTAGAGGCACCTAGACATCTTTCTAATATATAAAATCAATAAACTCCTCCGAAACGGCTTGACCGCTTTTTATGTTTTTTTTTTGTGTAAGTATATGCGGTAGGCCTGATATAGCTATACCTAATAATCTCGTGTCTTACACAATTGATATAGGTACTCAATGTCAAAATTTTTTTTTTTAGTTTATTGCCAGCTTTTCTCTACAAATGCAACCTTTGAAACCAAGGTTAGAGGACGATTCATGCCAGCTTAAGTTTAAGAATTGAGTAATTTGATTCTGTGAATCAGATAAACTTTTAGGTACATAGATATACCAACAAATATAAGTTAGTAAATGGAGAAATAGGGTGAGGACCCTTCTTCTGAATCCCTGCCAAAACTGACAGGTGAGGCGTACCGTCTTCATCGCGTCCTTTTCACCTTTCTGTCC
Organism: Tethea ocularis; assembly: GCA_963555595.1. Classification (NCBI taxonomy): domain Eukaryota; kingdom Metazoa; phylum Arthropoda; class Insecta; order Lepidoptera; family Drepanidae; genus Tethea; species Tethea ocularis. The sequence continues at coordinate 4,268,153 of OY741971.1, read as the reverse complement.
GTCGTTGAGGGGAGATCAGTAAGTTATAAAGAGTTTCTGATATACGACCCGTAGGTACTGATAACATTTTTCACGATTAATAACGATACCAAATCATGACTTTTGTAAGTACCTAGGTACTATGACTGACTGAGGTTTAATTTTAATTAGATTCTGGACTGTAAATAATGACACTTCTCCGTTTTGAATCTTAGGTTCTATATTATAAATGTGACTGCGCAATGTTACTAAATCAACTGATTTAGACGAAATTTGGCATAATGCTAAATAAATCCTATATAAACTGAGAATTTCATAACTGGGAAATGTACCCTTTAGGAACGCGAGCAAAACCCAGCTTTTAAGCTAGTCATTTATTATTGATTATGTTCATTATATATTCTCGCAAATCTACTCGCACTTTCATTGTAGACCATTCACAGTTTTATGTCAAATAAATAAATTTAACAGTAGGTTTACTTACAATAGAATCTAAAACTCAGTACCTACCTATAAGTCTAGCTTAAGTCAAGAAAACTGTAATAAATCACTACAGTAGAGGTACTTGTATCAACAACAACTCTGTACACTCATCAAGTTTAAACAGGAGCTTTGAAAAAACATTTCCACAAAAAAACAATGGTATATCCAGACAGCGCTATAATAAAGCTAAGCTGTATTTTCCCACTTCAATACAATGAACCCCAACTGAATTGGAGTCGGGTTACCATGAAGAGAAAAGACTTGGCGGAAAACCTTTATTGCATAAACGTAATCCAGACAAACAAGCTTCCTAGATCTTCTAATCTTCCAGAACTATATGCAAATAAATAAAGCATTGAATGAATATACCTACGCAATGAAGTAAATCTAATTTCTAAATTCATCGGCTGATTGATGATAATGATTAGCACACATTATTACATTCAGCCAGAATAACGACCGACCCATGTCGTATACAAGCATCGACTACCGCATACAACTGAGTTTGTTTGTATTAACTGGTACATTGAATAGTTATATCGAAGATGGATAAACCGAAGAGCGAGTGGTTCATAGAAGTGACACGTAAAGGATGGCCAGCAAACCGCAGCCAGCTAACCACAATCGACCGACAGACTGATATTCCTACAAAATCCCGAAATGTTGCTGACGTGTGGCTCCACTAATTTCGGGGGAGCTAGGATGGATGTCTAGCATCTATAAAGGGGCGGTCCCCCTATGGACCCCTTTAAAGGTGAAAATCGATGGGACACATTCAATCCTACGCCACACGACAATGAAATAAATTAGTTGTAGTCAATCACCGAAATACCCATTCTACTGGTAGAACATTCTGAACAATATATTTATTACTGGTAAAAGTATAACACAGCTTTACCCAAAATGTAGAATAGGAAGATATTCAGGAAGATATAATTTTCGAGATAAGTTGTATGTTGTTTCTAGAATAAAATAATGTAGAAAGAAGGTTAAAAGAGGGTGTTGTGTCAGTCAGCCCATTCAATCATATTTTTAACTGCCCCTTTTGATAGGTGCAATGTAAAAATACAATAGGTAGGTTACCTACCTATTGTATTTTGCCTACCTAAATAAACTGAAGTTATAACCATAAAAATAAATAATGCCCTCGCTTGTAATATTATCACACTGTTATTGTCTAATAAACTTTGAAGACGCCGTAAACTGGGTGGCAGCTGGCCGTAAAAAACCTTTTATAAGTAGTTGAATGTATTACTAATTCTATCTCATTTTAAGATAGGTATGGATAATAATGTGTGGTATATACGTTCTATCTAATAAAAAATAATATTACTTTTGGCTTGTGCCCGGCTGTTGCAAGCGTCCGAAGGCTACGGTTACCACTTACCACCAGGCAGGTCGGATATGTTTGTTTAGTGACTTTGTTTTATAAAAAAAAAAACATCTAAGGATTAATTGTATCTCATAGCTCGGCACAACATTAATTTGTCAAAATATTGTTTCAAAAATGTGCAATGAATTTTTTAAACATTATCTTTTATACGTTTTCGCAGAAATTGAATAGGGTAGTTGACAGTGTCAAAAATAAATGACCAAACACTAACCAATGCATAAAACATCTAAAAACACGTGGAAATGACAAATATGTTGTACATTTAATGCTTTTTATGATTTTTAATTACCAGTGGAACCACTAAGATTATATAATTTGATGCTGTGAAACTATGACGTCATAGTGTAATATTTCATACAAAATTCCATATAAACTATCGTTTTGACATTTATTAAAAAGTAGCTGATTTGATATGTCAGTCAACTACCCTATTGACAAATAAAAGCTAAACTTTTATAAAAACTCGCTGGCCGTTAATAAGAATTTTAATTGTTCTATCCATCTCTTTGATGTCACCCTAAATACAACCAATGCCATTTCGGTAACCGACCGAAAAGGCAGGGTGGATTGGACACGACTATTTAATAGTCAAATTAATTAAATAAATAAATTGTCCCTTCCCATTTCAAAAAGTTTAGTAATAAACTTCTTCAAAGAGTTAAAATATTCACGATGCTTAAAATACCAGGGATCAAGAAATACAGACAAAAATAATAAAATTTGTGGTTTAGTGCCCAGTAAATATGCAATATAAATTTTTCGATCCGACATTCTAAGTATTAAAAGGAACAGAGGCAGTAACAAAAGGAATAAATTCAAGTCAATAAAAACATTGAGTAAAACGAACTAATAAATCTTGAAAATAGTTGCTGAGTCTGCTGTCACTTCTTTCGCAAAATTGATTGTTTTTAAAACTTTTAAAGTAAACAGACTTGAAATTTTATCTAAAAATTAAAACTTTATAAAATAGTAAGATGAAATTCGCAAATATTTCAGGATGTAGGTATCTGTCGAAGAAAGTCATTTGTCTGGCGGAGATGAAAGAGCAATTTTGAAATAGTTACAAGATATATTTTGTTGTTTGATTAATAATCCATCATCACTATTGATAACATTCATCACATCAAAAGGGGCATAAATCCTTGCCAAAAAGCCGAACCTCATTTATGCGAAAGGCCGAAATCCAAGTCGACTTATGTGTGATTAATTGTACGTCAAATGTTATGAGGGTAGGAAAATATGAGAAAATAATAGATTTATTCTTGAAGTGGCTTCTGAATACCGTAATTAAAGTGATGATAGTTCGACTTCAGGATTCTTGTCGAATAACTTGCCGAAAGTCGCAGGTTCAAATTCTACAATCAGTTACAACCATCCTCGAATATAATTATTATTAGGTATATCACCAAGCATTTTGTTCTGGCATCTTTCGCCATTTTTCGCTTTTGGGAATGTGGTCAAACATAAATATAGAAAAAATGTACACACGGCCACAGATCAAGGTAGACACTGCGGCACCTTATGCAGTTGTAATAGGCGCTATTTTGCAACAAAAATGTCTAGCTTGATCTGTGGCCGTGTGTACGAAAGTAGTTTCCGCAGAAAGAAAATATAACAACTAACAAAATGCTAATCCTACTAATATTATAAATGCGAAAGTTTGTGAGAAAGTATGTTTGTTACTTCTTCACGCTCAAACGGCTCGACCAATTTTGATGAAATTTGGTATGGAGGTAGCTGACACCCTGGATTAACACATAGGCTACTTTTTATCCCTCGGGAACGCGGGTGAAACCGCGCGGTGTAAGCTAGTAGGAATATAATTAACTAGCCTTCCGCTGCGTGGTTTCACCCGTAAATTCTCACTATTTTGTTCGGCCCTGTGACCCACCAGCGACCACCTAACTAAATTAGTCGGACTATGTTAAAGACAATGAATACTACCCAATGAGATGAGTCGCATTCCTCAAAAGTATGGGTTTTTTACCAAGACATTGATATCAGTAATTGGCCTTACCTATTGTGTGAAAGAGAGGGCCTCTAAACTCTGTACTGAAATGTGGATTGCGCCTTACGAGCGCCAGAGAGCGTATTACGGTTAGTAGAAATTATTAAAAATCAATATTGGAAAAATATACGTTTTGCGTCGAACCACTCATAACTCTTTTCCCCATATATTTGGATTACAATAAATACATTCTGTGAAATGTTAACCCTAAACTGAACATTTCAATAATGGACGCGAACTTCGAGCTTATCAGGTCCAAAATGGCCAATGACAAAAGAAATCCGTTGAAATTTCTAAATGCGCCTTAATTTAACTTTACTCTAACGTCATTATTACTAAGGCCTTCTAGTTGGACCGAAGCTAGGGAGCGTCCTACGCCTGATCGCAATTTAAATTTTAATAGACATGTTACGGAAAATGGGTCTCTCTAGGCGATGTCTTAGGACCTTGTTTATTCCTTCGCTTTAATGTTAAATATTGTTATGAATAAGCGATAAATTAAGTGAATTACTGTAACATTTTAGCAGTATAAGTTTGGAATTAGTTATTTACTACGTATTTGATGAATGTATAAGTAGGCTTTCCGTAAATGTAGCTCGTTAAATGGTTCAAAACAGTTCATAATAGAATTCCTACAAAGTTATTTTATAGTTTTTTGTGGTTTAGAAGGCGGTACTCTTTTTTGTAAAATGTAATATAGGTATTTTTATTTTTTTTGTTTTTTGCGATATTTCTGGGATCCCATATCCTGATTTGTTGACAATGGGACCACTTCAGGAGTAGGTATACCCTTTTGAATGAAAGGATATTTTAATCGGTCAACAATTTACAGAGCTACCGGTGAAAATACATTAAAAATTTTTTTCCTTTTTTAAATCAAGATTACTGCAGATTTATTTTCTGCATTTTCTCAATCTAAGTATTTGTGTCGTTTCTTAGTAGTTTTTACCTCAAAAGAAATACCTAAGTTGTTACTTTATAAAGGGAATAGGAAAAAGATCCCTTGATCTTTTAAAGCACTTATAACGCTTCTTTCTTTTCAAATATATATCTACAATAGGTCATAAAGAAAAAGAAAATCTACACGCTGCAAAGGAAAAAAATGGGGAAAAGGGTGGTACATTTAATCTGCAAGGCTCTTATTACTTACCCGCACCTGGATCTTGAGTTTCCTGTAACAATAAAATTAAAGAAATTTACATTTTTACATAAAAATAAAATAAAAAAATAATTAATGCAAAAGCACGCAATTTAAATCACAAAATAAAACAACGCCCATTAATTTTAAAACTGTGGCAATTAAAATTTATATACTTAGCACGTAATTTATTGAATTGTGAATAATAATGATTTATCATTATCAAACCATTTCATAAAACCAAAGAGTAGTTTTAAAATTGCTATGCAATAAAAACTAGTGCAACATAGATTGCTATCGTGATGCTAATGGTAGTAGAAACACGCTATTGTGTCAGAAAATAGCATGAGGAAAATAGTTCAGAGAATAAAAAGCAATGTAAAGATTAGGTATTTGAAATATGTTACGAGGATAAACTTTGTAAAGTAGAAGATCAACAAGGACACGTGGCGGTTGAGATTCCTTATTTATTTGAATAAACAATATAATAATCGAAATAACCAATTTCACATTTTATATCAACAATTTAACTTTGAGAATAATAATCCTTACTAATCTCATAAATGCGAAAGTGGTTTTGTTTGTTTGTCCCTCTCTTCTCTTACACAATAAAGCAAAGAACTGGCGCGATTTTTGGTCTGGAGAAGAACTACTCTTTATCCCCGAAATAAAAATATTTGAGTAGATTAACACCACCACAGTTTTATTCCATTTTATGATTACTAGCTTTTCTCCCCGTGGATTGACCAGCGACCCTCTACTTTACCCCCTTAAAGGATGAAATTGTGAAGTCCTTCCATAGTGGATACCGGCACTTAACTTTTTAGGTCTAAAGGTTCAAGTCAGTCAGTCAGTCAGTCAGTAAGAGAGTCGGGACTGTTTGTAATGGTAGGTACTGCGACAAATTTCTAGACTTTTAAAAGGGGTTTTTGCTGGGACTTCAGAAGGGTCAAATACATTTGGCCCAAAATGCAATGAAGGCGTATGTTCATCCAGTTGACAATCGATCATACTCAAACTCGTTACATACCCACTATTCACATCACATTTTATCAGATAAACATAAGCCGATTGCCCAATAATCTCATGAACATCAATACAGTTTTACCCAAAACGTACCTATCATCGTTCAAGGGATTAAGCGAATGATAAGCTTTGTACCTAGATAAAGGTACACCTGAACAATAAAGTTCTTGCAAAACACAAAGTTGCAGCACTTGGCAACTTACATATAGGTAAATAGCATATAGACATATTCATGAAATTAATGAGACGAAACTCAATAAAACTTTTCGGAATATACAATATTTGCTCATATTCGCTTATACGAGTAGATACGTGTACCGCAATATGAGATGCGAGACGACTAAGTGTATTGATTAAATTACCGTCAAGAGTTACTGCAAATGTGAACATGAATAAAATATGTATGATGATGGACATTATTCAGAAAGTAAGATGAGCAAGAGCATGCAGAGACTTGATGCGTTGCAGATAATACTTATGTTATGATTGAATAACAGCGTTTCTATTTGGAAGAAGCCGAGTTTTGCATTCTACAGCAGCACTACGCCACTTTTAACACTTACCGCCCTATCAATTCCTCTTATCTCTTTTCCTTACGGGGATAAATATACATTGATACTTACGAATTTACTTCTGTCTTTCTCTTTTTGTTTTATTTCTGCCTCTTTCTTTGCTTGCTGAATAAGTTGATCAACAAATTCATTGGCTTGGCGAAGTTTCTCCGGGTCACTCTTGAAGGCGGCTACTCTTTCAGCTATCGCCGAAGAATCGCTGTCGTGCCTCATTTTGTATTTAATTAAAACTTCGTTACAGAAATACTATCCACAGGTGTGCTGAATCACGGTTGCGTTCAAATCCTGTAAACGTCGGTTCTACACAACTCAAACAAACATTATAAACCTTTGGGTACTGAAACGAATCGCGTGCGTATTTGGGCCATATCTTGAAACAGATGTAGGTAAGCTGGTTCACTTATTTTTGTGACTCGCTCTCTTGATTTCGAGGGCGGTGTCAGTCATAATTGTCCACAGGCCCTCTGAGGTTTATACCGAGAGCGAGGAGCGTGTATCGGCGGTGAAAGCGGCGGGGGTACTGGCTGCCTCTGCCGGGCCGACCGAATCAACCAACAGACGCCGATCATGCGCCCACGGACAAACGGTGCACCTACTACGTTCCGCAGATTAGCCCTAATACAACCTAGGAACGATCTTGAGTTAGCATCTCTTTGCTTAATAGCCCGCTTCGGCTACTATGTGCATTTATTTTTTACTGCTTCGTAGGTTGTTATCCGCTGCAATAGGAATCCATCTTGCAATATCGATAGCGTATTGATGTTTTATATGCATTTAATAAAATATTGCTTTATATTTTGAGGGATATGATATTAGACTCTAATTATTGCTGTTCGTTCATAAGTGCATCACATAAGAACTACGGCTGGACCGATTTGGTAGGTAATTCTGTTTTAAATGTCCGGATAATTTTAATTAAAAGATGAAAATTTGGGAATAACTGAAAGTGCTAGTTTGTATAACTATGACAAGACAAGTCTGTCGGGTTCGGTAGCCTTAATAAGTTTTTATTTTTTTTAATCTAAAAAAGAACAAAAATTGACAACCCTAAATCGTAATGGATATTACCTACCATTGCAAAGGGCACAACATTACAGACACGACGTCAACGATAAATATTTTCCTTTTCCAATGAAATTCAGTGTATTTACAAAACAACGTTGTTCCCAGTAGACTTCATGTTTATTAAACGCCACCTCGCCGTCTATAATTTAGCTACATATATACCTACTTGGCATAAAAATAAAATGTTGCATTTTTACTTTACAAAAAGAAAATAAGTTTAACCACAATCCATATTCTCATCGTGGTCTCATTATTATTTACCTACTATAGTGAGATGATTTTGTACATAGCAATGGAAAGAAACTGACTCTCAAGTGTTGCAGATATAGGTACCAAAATAACACTTTAGAGCCAGTTCCGTTCTAGGCTTTGTGTGCTTACTATCATCACTGACCACAAAAAATACCTATTAAAATTATGTTACACGTGACTAAGTACTTACCACCGAATCGGTTTTCAGTCGAAGGCTGACTACTGAGTCGGTTGTAAAGTAAATAATGGCTTTGACTTTGAAGCTATCTTGAAGACGGCTAATCGTCAAATAGTCTTTCGAATTATTTTCATATTGCAACTAAATAATGTTGATCGTATATTTATTATACCTTCATGCTATTAGAGACGTGTGACGGAGACGGCCTTGACATGACGATGTAGTGACCTGTGTAAATTAGGGCATCCAATATAACCTCGTTTAAGATCGAGAACAATTAGGTATAGTGGGATAGTTAGCTACCTAATTATAGGGTCTGTGGGGTAAAGTAAATATTTTAGTCACTCATAATTATTTTTGTCTATCACGTAGGTAAATGAAACTGTTAGTGAGACAATGTATAATGTTACGTAGGTAATAAATCTATATTTGTTTTGCTGAGTAGATCTATTGCCTGGTCTTCACAGTAAGTAGTACCCATTCGAATCGTTATGAATGTCAGCTATACATAAAATTATCGATTACAAGAAATATACTACATTGCTAGACAAAGAAGAAAGCAAAAGCATGAAAAAAATACTTATTTTTGGACAAAAAATAACATTATTAATATACCTAAAATTCAAGGTTATCTGTCGCCTTTTCAACAAAATAAGTGATGTAGCGTCGACAGGGGTCAACGCTACATCGCACTGACAAGGGCTATTATTTAAATGAAAATATCAAAAGTATTTAGTAAGCTGTAGGATCATACTTTCATTTTAATTAATTGGATAGAACTCATAATTAAATTACGCATAGTTTTGAAAAAAGCCTCCTTAATCTTTAGTACACACCTACTTTCTTTTAGTAGCTTATTTTAAACTAGCTTTTCGTACCTCGAATCCCTATTTTACCCCCTTATAGGTTGAATTTTAAAAAATCCCTTCTTAGCAGATGCTTACGTCATAATAGCTAGGTATCTGTATGCCTTTCGGCCCGATCCGTCCAGTGGTTTGAGCTGCTGATAGATTAGATCAGTCCGTCAGTCACGTTTTCCTTTTATACCTGTTAACCTATAGGTATTCTATTTCTACCTATTTAGATTAGGTACTCATGGTGTTTTGCTCATAAAAATATTCGGGAGATGCCTTACTCAAACTCAAAAATACCTTAATATGATAATAGAAGATTCTGTTACTTGAGTAGTGCTCTTTCTTATTCTGTGTCAGAAGTAAAGTCTCTGACATTGCATACCTATGCTTATCCATGCGACTGAAATCATTAAATCGCAGTGCTCATTCAAAATATTTACACCCAAAGGATATGACAATGACCAAGACCATAGATTACTTGACCACCGTAAAGGGCTATTGCGACGCACATTTAATTAGCGACCGGTTGTTAAATGTATTAACGAGCTATTACAAATCGACGACACAATGACTCCGTTGGGATATTGCCGGAATGGACGTGACTGCACGTTCGCCTGTGTCGTGTGTTGCCTCAATTACCATCTTAACTACAGTTTGAATGTGGTTTTGTTTGCAATGCTATTATGAAAACGAGTATTCATTAGCTAGTTTCGGAGTATTGTAACGTTTTCTTTTTATTTCTTTCGATTTTGGGTGGGTATTTGTAGCCCGAATTCTAAGGATGTACCTACCTACCAAGTGTATTTACAAATAGTGTACTTACATAATTATCAATAATCCTACATTTCAGGAGCCTACCATTAGGCAAAGTTATGACAATCAAAAGTTTTCCGAAAATATCTGGTAAAAAAAACCTTTACACGCATTCAGTTAAAAAAATATGAGAAACAAAAATCACAAATAGTGTTTGTTTGTCATCACGGGACCGTTGGGATTATTTTTTTAAGTCCCGTCAACGGGACTACTGGGATAAAATTTCCAATAGACCTGTATAACGTGACAATTTCAACGGGGTAGGTATCTACTATGGGAATACTCCGAACTATCAAAAATTAACTCGCCACATTGCAAGCAACATTAAAGTTCACAATGCATCAACAGTCTACAAACTCGCCAGAGAGATCACAAAACAACGGCGCTCATTAATCATACGTATATAAGTATATATATATACAAATAACTCTATCATCGCCGGTTCGGAATACTGAGTGTATTTTAATTTAATTAAGACGAAATAATAATAAATAGATTAATTTAATTATAATTCCAATCACCTATACAACCATCATGTCTTGTTTTCATCAGATGGGGGTGGGCATGGAGGACACTCTGGAGTAGGACATGTGGTCTCACCGGGTTCAGGTACACATTCGTAGTAACAGTGACCGTCCCACCACCATGTTGGTCCCGGAGTTGGCATACAGCTGAAGCAAATCTGAAAAAAAATAACAATTAAGTAGGGAAAGTGGGTAACAGTGAATAATTTTTTTTTTAAAGAAGTGTTACTCCGAAGTTTATGGCAAAATTATACATCTCTGAAATTAAATGATAATTTGAATATCTTATGTCTAAAGTAAAAGTAATTTCATGGCATGTGTTATACAAATTTACGAGGTAAAGGCACTTTAAAAAAAATGAGTGAATGATCCACTGTGACCCGGGAACGGGTCACTTTGAATTAATGCACGACGGGTGACAGTGAATCGACTGAAGCACACAGGATCAATTTGCAAAAACTACTAGACAGCCTTTTATGTCAAAATAAACTCAGGAAAAATTTGTACTAACAGCTCAACGTCTGGGAACTTACGGAATCTGGCTTCAAACCACCCGGCGTGGACTTTTTTGTCGGATCTTGACCAACGGGTGGACCTTCAGCAACAGGAGCCACTACTGGTGGCAAAACCGAATTCATTGCATTCCTTGAGAAGTACCAATTGTTCGAATACTTATAAACCGGACCGCGAGGTATGTCCGGTGGTGGTATAGACCTGGGAGCTAATTTAGGCATAAAACGCCCGTGCAACGTGTGTTTTCTGCCTAACAAGAAATTACGAAGAATTTGCAAACCTAAAGAAACATCTCTAAACTCCCATCTACTTTTAGTCATTATTAGATCAATAAATTAATAGATAAATTGAAATTAAAACAAATTGAATTTGTCAACGTATCATATATGTCAAAATAAAAGAAATGTAAATGTTATATTTTTATGATATCTTCAGAAAAAAAACCTAATAAAAAGAGTAACACCTCCTTCAAACAAAGACAATATTTTTTTTTGTTTCCATATAATAATTATATAGGTATAATAGTGTAGGTTTAATGGAGCTAAACAGAACCCAATTCATAAAGAAATATTAAAATCTGTTCATAACGCAAAAAAGTTATGCGTGAACAAATTAGTTCTAACTAGCATTCTTGGCGCTAATCACATGATTGACAAACACCGAGTTATATGCACGAAAAATTAGAATTTAGCGGCTTCGCGGCTTGAGCATTTTTTTTCTTTTTGGCGCATTGGCATCACACTTTGTGTATTTTGACAGTGTCAAGTTGAGCAATGTATTATTATTATTTAATTTGATAGTTACGGCCGCAGGCCACTTACAACTAATCAAAGACACAACTTTCATGCACATCTCTCACAGTACGCCAGACACACCGACAAAATGTTCCATTAATACATATTTAATATTTATTAGACAAATTATATTTTCTCATCAAGTTATACCTATTTTAAATTCGTTAAAGTGCAAGTCAAGTAAATCATTTTCAAGTCATAGTCAGGAACCAATGCAAGGTTTTCAATAATTTCAAAAGCATTGTATTAGGCGCTAATCACAAAAGGAACTATTTTAAAATGTACGTAATAAAAACAAAAGAAATCATCAACATATTTCTTTGAGTGAAATACGACTATTTCGTGTGTCTAGTGAATTAAAGTACAGCAACGTATCGTTACTGACTATAGTAACTATACTTCAATTGCGATACTCAAAAGTGTTTTTTTAGTAACGCTACTAATTACGTTACTTAAGTTTCTTAAACTGTATCGAAATTGTTACGGTATCCAAAAAAATAACGTTATTAATACTTTTATTATTTGTTGTCTCTTTTACTTAATTGAGTTCTCTCTCCTTTTTATTAATTTCATCCAGGCTCCAATGACCACGACGACGTCGACGACTTTGCCCGACGATAAGTTTGGCAACATCGCATTATTATCGTTACAGTAACGCTACTTTTCGCTAATTTTTGTTACTAATTGCGTTCTGTTTCTCGAGTAACGAATCGCAAAGTCACGGTAAAATATCGTTACCGATTTCATTAATCTGTAGAGTTAGCTACACGTACTTGAACTGATTTTTCAGCGGGACTGCCCTGTGTATACAACATATTCTATATGATCTGTGGACTGCCCTAGTTTTTCTATAACCTAACATACATAGACATTTGTCTATGGTAAGGTAGCTGTTCAAATACTAAAATAGTAAAATAAGTTAAAAAAAAGATTTTTTTGTTTACTTTCAAACTCTAATATAGTTATTTAGATTTATTTTAAAATTAGTTTACCTCGTTACATTGAAGATTGTTATATTATAAAATCAATAATATATACATATTATATATAAATAGGATAAATTGTAGAATGTAAGATATTATTATAATATATTTATATAACTTTCGATTTATATATTATATTGTGAGTGAGTATGTTTGTTTGTTACTTCTTCACGCTCAAACGGTTTGACCAATTTCGCGGCGGCGGGGCGGAAGCTAGTGTTTCATAAAGCTAGTTGGTCGAGTTAGGTTGGTCCAGTTTTTGAACAAGCGCCAAACTCCCGCGCGTTTTTACAGATTATAGCTCAGAACTGTCAGAAAGTTCAATGAACAATGGAAGTATAGCGAGATGTGTTTTTATTTATTGTAATTGTTTGTGGGGTTTCATACTTAAACTGTAATTATTGCAACGTATCTATTATTAATTGTGTAAAGAACATGAAGACTAATAAGTCGCCGGAGAGTGAGACCACACCATCGAAGAAAAAGTTGAAGCAAGCAAGACTTCCATTCAAACTCATCAGTGAAGGTTCACCGACTCCGATTACTCCTCAAACAAGAAAAAGAAAGCTTTCGACTACAGAGGCGGATTCTGCAAGTAAAGTAGGTAAAATCAGTAAAGAAAATGATCTTGTAGAAGAATTGGTCGTAATTAGCGACGAGGAAAGCAAAGATGGCGATAAATCTCAAAATACTGAAAAATCACACAATCCATTTGTCAAGTTGGTTGATACAGCATGGAAAAAGAAATTACAGGCTAAGGCTAAAGGTTCAAAAAAGAGGAAAAATAGTAAGAAGACCAAATCTAATGGGCCTTCTAAACATGCTAGCAATACCAATGAGTCAGGAGATTGTGAGATGATGCAGGTAGACCCAACTGAAGTAATATCTGAGACTGAACTAAATATGATGGAACCAGTCTGTGATATAGTTGTTTTGGAAGATTCCAATAATTCCTCAGATGTTATGGACAAAAAGGAATCTCATATTGCTGTAAATAAATCCAATGATGTAGATAGTCCTAAGAAGGAATCTAAAAGGGATGTAGAAACCAATCTTAAATTAGATAAATCTTTAGATGAGAAATCACCTGAAAAATGTAATAGTACTGATAAAGAAAAACTTGCCACTAAAGATACTGAACCATCAGAGAAATTGGAAATAACACTGAAAGAGCCTGGCAATGGATCAAAATCAACTGAACTTAAAAAAGATGTATCTAGAAATGTAAAAGAGCCTGCCAAAACTGAAAATAATACTGAAAGTGAAATCCCAGATAATGAAAAAGAAACTGAAGAAAATATTGTAGTAACACCAAAAAGGAGTGCCAGAAACATTGCTAAAGAAAAAAATAATAACTCAAAAGGTTCACCATCCAGTTCCAAGCTCAGTGATTCAGTATGTTCAACACCTACTACTCCAAAACAAACAAAAAGTTCATCAATCAGTAATAATCAAGATGAGTCATTGAATGAGTCTATAAATTCTGCTAAATTAACACCAAAACAAGTAAGTATATCTCCTTAATTACTAGTATTTCTATGGTATGACAGTCTTGCAGTAGAATAGAAAAGAATATGTATTTTATTTAATAAACATGGGCATATCCATACTATCACTGGCCTATCTACATAATAGTTGTGTTTCACAAGTACATTGAAGAGGCATGCTTATTAGCTAGCCACTAGAACAATGTAATCAAATCTAATAGTTTAGTAATTAAAGCCAAAGTTACAAATTGTAATAATTTCACTTTAAATATAGGCTAATAATAAAAATTCAAATTATAGGTTGATTATATACCAAATGTACCCATAGAAAATATCAAATATTCTGTTAACGAACCATCAAAATCAGATAATCATTTTCTAGATAAAACCATTATTAGGATGCCTGTCCACTAAAGAGGAGTGTTGTAGAGCTAGCAAAATTTAACCAATAAAAACTTGTATTCAAATCATTTTAAAAAAACAAAAAATAACCACCTTCAAAGGTAAAACAGTCAGATTAGTGTTCCTACATGTTCCTACTGAATGAATGATGCAATGGTTAAATTTTTCTAGCTCCGCAGCCCTCCATAGTAGTAGACAGGTAGCCTTAACAAGGTAGAAACATATTCTCTCACAGAAGCACTTTGCATAATTTAAATATCTTTTATTTTTACAGGTGCAGAAAAAGCTAGAATCTGCAAAAAAGAAAGAAGAAAAGGAAAAAGAAAGAATAGAACGTGAGGTAAAGAGGCAGCAAGAGAAAGAAGAAAGAGCCAAACAAAGACAAGAAAAAGAAGATCAGAAGAAAAAAGAAAGGGAAGAAAAAGAAGAAGCTAAGAAGCGGGAGAGAGATGAAAAAGAAGAACAAAAAAAGAAAGAAAAGGAAGAGAAAGACAGACAAAAAGAATTAGAGAAAAGTAAGTTTTATGGTTACATCTTCTGTACTGTGTGAATATCATAAAAGTAACATTAGTTTCTAAATAGTTATGATGACAACTCACCCACTTATAAAAATATTGGTTTATATGTAACATACACATTTTTTTCTCAATTAACAATATAGTGTTAAGTGAGGCTTGACTTATAAAATCTTCCATATTTTATTAGGTTGTATCTGTTAAGTATTTCCTGTATCTCTATTTAAAATCCCTCTGGTATTTGTTTATGCATTAAAATAGTATAATTAGTATTAATTATGCATTCTAAAGCATACTTTCTTTATAGAGCAAAGAGAAGAAAAAGAGGAACTGAAAAAGAAAGAAAAGGAGGAGAAGGAAGAACAAAAGAAAAAGGAAAAAGAGGCTAGAGAAGAGGAAAAGCGTAAAAAACAAGAGGCTTTAGAATTAGAAAAGCAAGAACAGGAACTGAAAAAGAAGAAAGCTGCTGAAGCATTTGTTAACTTCTTTGTTCCTAAACAGAAATCTGAAAAAGATCAAGCAACTATTGGTCCAGTTAGCAAAAATTGTAGTGGAACGTCACTAAAGTGACAGATGCTTTCCCGCGCTTTGCTTGGCGTGCCTCGCTGGCTTGACACGGCTTGACGCGGAGTCGAATGTTTGGTATTTATGAAGATAAAATAAACTGTGTTCCCCAATACCATCTTTTATTAATAATATTAAGAAGACCAGTCGCCACGATAATACATGGCGCAGCCGGTGAAGAACCAATACCATTGAAAAAGTTCCCGCCTGAGTGTGAGAAACCGAAGCCTAAAAATGGACTCGACAATTGAATTTCGCCCGCCTCCTCCGTTAAGATTGGATAGCACGGACGATTTGAAGCCTCAGTGGACAAGGTTTAAACAGTCATTTAATATATATCTCCTAGCGGCTGGTCTCAATAATGTATCTGAAAATAGAAAAGCGGCAATTTTGTTGAACGCTGCTGGTCAGCAAGCGCAAGACTTGTACTATAACGTATTGAAGAAAACCGATGTCACTAAATATGAAGAAGTAGTCAAGACTTTCGAAGACCACTTCATACCAAAGCAGAATGAAGTAATTAATTCTTTCAACTTTAGTCGCAGAAACCAAGAAGATGGTGAAAGTTTTGACAATTTTTACACAGAGCTAAGAAAACTGGTAGCATATTGTGATTACGGTGAATTAAAAGACAGAATGTTGCGAGATAAGATTGTCATAGGAATAAGAGATCACCATGTGCAGCAAAAGCTTCTGGCAACGAAGGATTTAAAACTAGATTTGGCAGTTGATATCTGTAGGTCTGCGGAGATTTCTAAACATCAAGTCAAGAAAATCAGCTCATCATCCACAACTGAGTTAGTGAATGCTGTTGTCTCTCAAGAAAGGAAAAAGCAGCAGTTGACCTCTGGCCAATATTATAGAGCTAAGTATTCTAATAATAATAATAGTAATTTAAACAGTAATTTTAATAATAATTTTTTTAGGTGTAAAAAGTGTAATACAGAACATGGTCCTAGGAATTGCCCTGCTTTTGGTAAGATGTGCTTGAATTGTAATAAACCAAACCATTTTGCTAGTGGCTGTCGTTTCAATAAAAAAGTTAATGATGTTGGACAGATAGGGTCAGAAAGTAACAGTAGTGGAGATAATTTAATAGTTGATACCATTGTTAAGTATTGCAACTCAATTAATAATTTAAAAAAGGAGTGGACAGAAGTATTAAAAATGAACAATAAAAAGGTCAACTTTAAGATTGACAGCGGTGCACAAGTAAATGTTTTGTCACTTAGAGATTTTAGGAAAATTGTCAATGATGATAACAGTAAACTGTCTGAGACAAAAGTAGTTTTAGAAGTTTTTGGGGGCACACAAATAAAACCTATTGGACAAAGCCAATTAATGATCAGCAATTCAGACAATTGCAGTGAAAATGCATTGTTCATAGTAATTAAAGAAAATGTTAGACCAATTTTAGGTTTAGAAACCAGTATAAAGCTTGGTTTCATTATATATAATAATAAAATGAAAGAAAGTGTTTGTAATGAAAATAAAGAACTTGGAATTGAATGTGTAAAAAGTAATAATATTAAGCTAACATGTAAAGATGATGTTATAAAACGGTTCAAACAACTTTTTCAGGGAGTTGGTGAGTTTGCAGAGCCACTGCAGTTGCGAACTCGACCAGAGATACAACCAACTGTTCATCCGCCTCGACGCGTACCTGTCGGCATTAAACCCCGACTTGAGGCTAAACTAAGAGAACTAGAGGGACAAAAGATCATTACTAAGGTTGAGCATCCTGAATCTTGGGTTAGTAATCTTGTTGTAATTGAGAAAAAAGATAAAAGTTTGCGAGTTTGTTTAGACCCAAGAGATCTAAATAAATCCTTGATAAGAGAACCTGTATTAATACCAACCTTAGAAGAAATTGTAACAAAATTGACTAATAAGACTCTGTTTTCTGTCCTAGACTTAGCTGAATCATTTTATCATGTGAAACTAAGTGATACATCCAGTAACTTATGTACATTTAATAGTCCATTTGGTTGTTATAAATTTAATAGAATGCCTTTCGGTATATCAGTAGCACCTGAGATATTTCAAAAATACAATGAAAAAGTATTTGGTGACATACAAGGGGTATTAATTTACTGCGATGATTTATTATTGTATGCTGATTCAGAATTGGAACATGACAATATATTGTTAAAAGTCATGGAGAGAGCACAAAAACATAATGTTCGTTTTAATAGTACAAAATTCCAATTTAAGCTAAAAGAAGTTAGATACTTTGGTCATATCTTTTCAGAACATGGTATGAAAATTGATCCTAAAAGAGTAGATGCTATAATGAATATAAAAAACCCAAAATCTAAAAAAGAATTGCAGGTTTTTCTAGGTATGATTAATTACTTGAGAAAATTTGTTCCTCAAATGTCTGAAATAGCTTCACCTTTACAAATGTTGTTAAAAAAAAATGTAGATTGGCTTTGGACCAACATTCATGAAAAATCATTTAACAAGTTAAAAGAAAAAATAAGTTCAGTATCAGTTTTACAAAATTTTAATCCTAAGTGTGAAGTTGTCATACAATGTGATGCTTCACAAAACGGTTTAGGTTGTTGTATTTTACAAAATGGGAAGCCAGTTAGTTTTGCCTCTAGAAGTTTAACTACTACTGAGAAAAACTTTTCACAAATAGAAAAAGAGTTACTAAGTGTAGTTTGGGCAACAAAGAAATTTCATTATTATATTTATGGTCAAAAGTGTACTGTTCTAAATGACCATAAACCACTTGAAACTTTATTAAGAAAAAACATACATGATGTGGCTTCACCTCGTCTTCAAAGATTAATGTTAAAATTACTTAAATATGATATTAACTTCAAGTATTTAAAAGGAAAACTAATGCATATAGCAGATTTTCTATCAAGGTCATACCAAGAAACAACAGATGACTTTGATGACTCATATTCACATGAATTAATACATGTTGTGGGCTTAGCAAGCTATCTACAATGTACTGATCAGAAAAAACAAGAATTAAAGTGTGAAACACTGAAAGATAATGATTTGTTGTTATTAATTGAATTTATCAATAAGGGTTGGCCAGAAAAACAGGTACAAGTACCCGATTCAATTAGGTATTACTTTAAGTTTAGAGCAGAATTAACAGTAGATGATAATTTAGTATTCTTTAATCATAGGTTAATAGTGCCTTGTTCTATGAGATTGTATATGATTCAAAAATTACATGAAGGACACTTGGGCATGTCAAAAATGAAAAAAATGGCTAGGAGAATTTTTTATTGGCCCAATATAGACCATCACATAGAAGAGTTTGTAAATAAATGTATGAGTTGCCAAATGTATCAAAATAACAATGTAAAAGAACCTTTGATGTCACATGACATTCCAAATATTTCATTTTCAAAGCTAGGAATTGATATAATGGATGTGAAAAATAAATGTTATCTTGTAATATATGATTACTTTAGTAAATGGCTAGATATCAAACAATTAAATAATAAAAGTGCAAGTAGTATTACAAATAAGTTGATAGATGTATTTTGTATTTTTGGGATTCCTAAAGAGATTATCTCTGACCATGTACCCTTTGATTCAAAGGAATGCAAGGATTTTGCTGAAGAATGGGGATTTAAATTTACATACACAAGCCCAAGGTATCCTCAATCTAATGGTATGGCTGAGCGTGCTGTACAAATTTCAAAGAAATTAATATTAAAATGTTATAATGATAAAACAGACTTTAGGTTAGCATTATTACAATACAGAGCTTCTCCTGTTTGTGGTACTAACTTAACACCTGCACAATTGGTATTTAATAGAAATATTAAAACTAAATTGCCTATTAGTCAATGTCTCTTAGAACCATGTCTAAATGAAAATGTAAGTGAATCCTTTATGAAGGAAAATTTAAGAAATATTAAGAATTATAATAAAAATTCAAGAAATAAGTCAGAATTTATAAAAGGACAGAGAATTTATTTCAAAAAGGATCCATTAAGTAGTATATGGTTACAAGGCATAATTGAGTGTAAAAATAATTATAGATCTTATAGAGTTCGAGATAAAGACAATGTTGTTTATACAAGAACTTCATATCACATAAGACCAGGCTAATAATGATCTTTCGTCTCCTCTGTATGACCTGGTCGAGTGGGCAATACAGTGTTTTGATTTGGTTCTTTAGAATATAGTTAAATTGTTTTCTTATTTTTTTTTTTTTCTTTCATTCAGGAAAGAAGGAAGAAAATGTAGAATTGTTTAAAATAGTAATAATAACGTAACGTCAATTTAGTATTTGTAATAAGATAAAATTGTATTCAAATTTGAAAGAGGGAAGATGTAGTGGAACGTCACTAAAGTGACAGATGCTTTCCCGCGCTTTGCTTGGCGTGCCTCGCTGGCTTGACACGGCTTGACGCGGAGTCGAATGTTTGGTATTTATGAAGATAAAATAAACTGTGTTCCCCAATACCATCTTTTATTAATAATATTAAGAAGACCATATCAAGTTTTACAATAAAAGTTGACATGAGATTGGCACCAACTGTTCGAGTAGATTTGAGTGAAGAAAAGAGAGAAAATTTGGACGATTTATTAGATAAACAGGATGCATCAGAGGGTAAATTGTATTTGACGAGTTTGAGAGAGGGAAAGAGCACACCCATGTCAAGTGGTAAGACATGGCCTATCAGTGATAAAGATGATGATGATGACATCATGATTGTTGGTAAGATTTTTTATTTATTTTTTTAACTTTATCTTGTAACCATCTCACTTGTCCTAGGTTGAAAATATTACACTTAGAAGTGTCTGTGTTAAAAAAATGTGTACTAGCAGTCTATAACTAAATAGTTATTTGTGCTGTTGGTTACTATATAGTTTATAGGTGGTAATGACGAATTTGAAAAGCAACAGCTATCAAGCTCATCCATATTTCAAATGCCTTTCAATAAGTGCATTGAATACTATTATGATTTCTTGCAATACTCATGCTTTTTTTGTTTTTAGAGGATGAATTGCCACCAGCTGTAGAAGGTGATGGTGAGATAATATCCTGCAACCCAGCCCCTCGAGAAAAGCTTCGTCCAAAACTTTTTAGTTTCCATGGCAATCGGCGCCCGCCATATTGGGGCACGTGGCGTAAAAAGAGTTCGTTTGTTAAACCTAGGAGGCCTTTTGGACAGGATGAGGTATGTAGCTAATCATTTGATAGTTTTTTTTTCTTTTACTATGTATTTATAGCCACACCAGTGTGTGACTATAAATATAATGCATAAATAACATATACAGGTAAGTTTTATCCCGAGAACGCGGGTGAATCCGCGGTGGATACCTAGTTATCCATATAAGTATGTATTTTCAAAATACTAATATATTTGTTATCTAACTCCGTATCTGTTTTGCTTGAAATCACATTTGGGAATTCTAATTCTTCTTCCCAGGATATTATATTATTATTTTATAAATTCCAGAAACAACTAGACTATGAAGTTGACAGTGACGAGGAATGGGAAGAAGAGCAGGAAGGCGAGAGCATTGACGGCAGCGCTGCAGGCAGTGATGACGAACAAGATGCTGACGAGTATGAGGTGGACAATGAGGTCTTCGTTCCACATGGGTATCTTAGTGATGAGGTAAGTTTCTTTTTTATAAAACAGTCTGGCCCACCTGTTGCTAAGTGGTTATCTTAGCATATAGATGTCGTAGGGAAATACTAAAATAAAGGATACCAGTCATATCATATCACCAAACATTTTTAGTAAAATGTCGTAATAAACAAGAATTTTCGACATCTACAGTGATATTGTGGTATCCCTAGTATCCTCATTTAACTGCAACATAGACACTTGCCATGCTGGTTGTTCCATTACAATTAATAACTGGTATTTCAAGTGGTCATTTCAGAATAAGGAACAGGCTCTTAATGAAGTATCAATCCTTAATGAAAACTGTGACTAGGTAGGTGTAGTATGTATGTAGGTACCTATTACTTTAAATATAAACAATGACTTTGCCTCCAAGATAGTATTAGAACCGATAACTATTTTACAGAATACCATACTAATCCTGTAACTAATGAGGTAAGCATCTGTGGTGTATTTATTTGTCTTTTCACAAAATTTGTACTGTATAGTATTTTTAATTAATAGTCTTTGAAGTCTGTAAAAAATCTGTATAATAATTTAATATTTTAAGGAACGTGTAAAATGTTCTACTCTTTCACACTCTTCTAAATAGTATCAGATTACAGATTGTTTTTCGTAGTGGCCTACTACATATACCCACGATAGTCCTGGGTATGGATTACCGAGGCTCTGCTATAGTTACAAATCAGTGAGACTCAGAATAATACTATAATGTTTACTATCAGAATTTTGTGTAATTATCACACTAAGTAACAAGAAATATTGATCTCTCAGGTCTATTTATGGGTTTTTATTATTTTAACAATTAATTAAAAATCTTATTTGTTTCAGGAAGCAACAATGGATGAAGACGACGTCTTATCACTATCACCAGAAGCCCAAAAAGCTAAACTGAAGATATTAGAAGATGAATTCGAATTTGAAATGAAGAAACCAACTGAGAAACTGAAACCAAGAATGTATGGGTTATTATGGGAAAACAGTGAAGGCGCTAAACCAGATAAATGTGTTGATGCTATATGGAATTACTTTGGGAAGCTAGCCATGATAATGAATGATCCAACACCATTATTACAACCTTCAAATGAACCTGAAGAAACAGAAAAGAAAAAAGTTAAAAAGAAGAAAATTGTAAATGATGGTGAACAAAACAGTCCTAAAACTGAGAAAAAGAAAAAGTTGAAACCGGCAAAATCTGATGAAAAAGAAAGTAAACCAAAGGCTGATTCTAAAAAGAACACAGAAACAAAGAATCAGCCTGGCATCAACATGTTTTTAACTAAATTTAAATCGACATAAGCTTATTTCTCAATCGTAATTTTATTGATAAAATTTAATGTCTGTGACACTGATCGACTTTATTATAAAGTCCAAGGCAAGTCACATGGTGAAGATATGACATTGTTTTTACAAAAGATCACTGGGACAGTGATAAACCAGCGTTATATAGAAAAAGAAGGAAAGTTAAGAAAGATAGTTGCTTCTCTTTTCCTGGTATTGTGTGGTCTACTGAGACGATAATGTTTCGATAAAACATGATTGTATCTTCACCGTGTGTAAGTTATTGGTTTACTTATAAAAAAATAACGTATATTAAAATATAATTGGATTGATTCCTGTTGTTATATTTTATTAATGAAAAGTATGCTTAGAAATTTCATAGGTTTTTGGGTTTTTGCTACACAGGAGCCTGTGATCTCTGATGTAAATATATAATAATTTTAGTTTCTTTTTATTGTAAGACGTTGAAAGTGCCGAAAATATTCATAAAAATTTGTTCACTTCATTACATTTTTTTAATTATTACATTTATTTTAGATCAATAAACTAAATGACAGAACGATTGTGTTTATCTGTACTCAATTTTGGACATAGTTTGACTATATCTGTACTCAATTTTGGCAGTTCATTCACAGTTATTTTACCTCTGACAGATGTTTTCTGAGTGTTGGTATTACTGTTGAGTCGTTTTGAAAAAAATCTTGCGTATTTGTTTATCAGTTGTGATATTTCATGTGATATAATGCCGAAAAGGATTCAAAGTAGCGGAAGAAAGATTGTATTAGCAGTGCGTGATTTTTGTGAAAGAGAAAAAGACAATAATGCTCCTTTAATTCCATTTGGCAATGTTCGTCAACGAGTAGCCGCCATTACAGGTATGTAAAAAAGGGTTACCCGTCTTAACATTTTACCCAATTAAACTGGAAACTAAGAATGTCATAGCGTAAGCACCATATTTAGAACATATATTGCATAGGTATTTTTGTGAAATTACTTACACGAGGACAACGAATTTGAAGTTTTATAATTTAAGATCATGTCGTTTTTTTTGTATTATGTTGCTATTAATTTAGGTTTTTAATTTTGATGTCGTTTCTATTTGTGTTTTATTTATAATTTAAGATTGTTATTCACACATACAATAATTATTGTCAAATAGTGTAAGTTGCCATATGAATAAATAAATAATAAAAAATAACTATATATTTAGGCTATCAATTAAAGTTGTTTGTTATTTCAGGCATATCTGAAAAAACCATCAGCACCATTACCAAAGAAGGTGAAGTAGCTGCTTCCACATCTCAAAAAATTTCCACACCAAGAAAGAAACGAATGCAGAAAAAAAAAATTGAATTGGATGATTTTGATTTGTGTGCAATTCGAAATAAAATACATCAAATGTATACCGTCAGAAAGGAGGTACCGACTTTGGGAAAACTCTTAGCAGAGTTGAAGATTGACATAAATTTTCGTGGAGGGCGTACTACATTGTGGAAAATTATCCGACAAATTGGATTCCGTTTTAAAAAATGTGGGTCAAAAAGAAAGCTACTGATGGAAAGACCTGATATTGTGGCCTGGAGATACAGGTACCTAACTATTTTGAAGCAAAATCGCGATGAAGGCAGGCCTGTTGTGTTCCTAGACGAGACTTATATTCACGCGTCCTACACAGTCAATAAATGCTGGCAAATAGAAAATGAAGAAGGTGTCCTCAAGAACGATTCTGCTGGTGCACGATGGATAATTGTTCATGCGGGTGGTGAAATGGGGTTTATACCTAATGCTCTCTTAATATTTAAATCGCAGTCGAAATCAGGTGACTACCATGATGACATGAATAAAACAAATTTCATGAAATGGCTTCAGGAAAAACTCATTCCTAACTTGCCGGCTAATAGCTTAGTAGTTATGGATAATGCCCCTTACCACACAGTAAAGTTAAACAAGGCACCAACATTAAGCTCTACTAAAGTAGAAATGCAAAACTGGATAACAAATAAGGGCTTATCTTATCTGCCTACCATGGTTAAAGCTCAACTATATGAAATTATAAAAGAGCATAAAGAAGCTCCAGTATATGAAGCTGATCAAATGCTTGAAGCGCATGGTCACAAAGTGGTCAGATTACCGCCATACCACTGTGAGCTAAATGCAATTGAATTTATGTGGAGTCTCGCCAAAAGACGTGTTGCAGATAAAAACGTAGGACAAGAAACAAATAACATAGTTAATTTAACCAAAGAAGCGTTTCAAACTATAACTGCAGAAGATTGGCAAAAACAATGCGAACATGTGCGCCACATTGAAGACAAGCTTCGTGAAAGAGATGGGTGTATGGACGCTGAAATAGACAGGTTAATAATAGAATTAAATGACGAGTCTGATACAGAATCCGACAGCAGTTACGAAGATTCATCTGATTGTGATGATTCATCATTGGCAATTCGCCTGGAACATGCATATTCAAAATAAATATTTTTATTGCAGTTCGATCTATTGTTTATTATTGATTAATATAATATGATTGGTACTTACATAATTATGTTAATCGAATATTGGCACAACTGTACTGATTTTGTAAGGAGATAAATATTTTATTAAAAACATTACTTTCAAAATACCTGGGAGACCAAACTTGGTTGGCGGTTTATTTTATTTTTTTTATTTCGCGTTTTCTTCTGAAAAGTATCTGAATGAACTTATAATGGTAAACCCTAAGTATAAAATTTCATTCAAATTGTTAAGGATATTATATGAATAAATAAATATACATATATATACAGGATTAGCTTGTTTAAATATTTAAGAAATATCGTATTATATGTACCATTATCACACAAAGTGTAAAATTAAATCGGCATAGTTAGGTAATACATATTAGCATTACTGTTTTTTACATTTCGTTTATGGGAGTCATAGAAGCTAGTTATGGCAATATAACGCTCAGATTGCCAACCTAACAGCTAGAGGTAAAATAACTGTGAATGCACTGTAGTTTGACGGCCTTTACGTTACTACTACTTGTAATGGCTAGAGGCGAGGCGAAGGGAATCCTCACTATGTTTTTCTTCGCCGAAAGGCGAAAACTCGTACATACAGTTGCTATGCCTATAGCTTCAGTTATTTACTTATATTTGTGCCGAATATAGGCAAGTTTTTTGATGCCATTTTCGTAGTATTTAATTTTATTTTTAGTTTAGTTATAAAAAAAAGTGTTAGCACGTTAGTGAAAAAATGTCCCAGGATTCTAAATTTTAATAAACAGTAGTAGTATCATTCCTAAATCATCGATCAAATCTGATTCTGAATTCTAAACTTTAACTTTTACAGTAATAAATAAGCTGGAGGATTCAATTGGTAGCAAAAAGGAGCTTATACTGGCAACCAAAGAGTAATATAATACATTGGGAACTGGCAACATTTTACACCTCTGTCAAAAAAAAAAGGAATGAATGATCCCGATCTTTGCAATTTTTGTATCGTATTCCAGCGATTTCCCTGAAATTTTCAAAAAGTGTGGGTGTGTCCGTCTTTACTCTTTGTAAATTGTATTAATTTGTATGTAAACAATATATTTTGAGACTTCCATGGCTGTGAAATCATTTTTCTTATATGCTGTGGATAAGGTATCGAGCTTCTAATTTCGTGAGTGTTGTGTGATTCATTTTTTGTCTTTCCAGTTTCCAAGTAAAAGAAGCCGCTGAATTCGCAAAGCGTGCTTGATTCTTTATTTGCGTAACTAAAAGCGTAGCTGCTCTATTGATTACACTTTCTGCAAATATTATTTCCAACGTAGAGGCTTGCTTAAGAAATCAGTCCGGTATCGTGTTTGTACGAATCCTTTGTGGATTAATCATGATTATTGTTAGATAGCAGAACTAATCTTTCACAATATTGATTGTATATTTAGTACATAAGAACTCATTATTACCTATGCAGATAATGCATACCTATATCTCCCAGACTAAATATATGTCTGTCTGTCTACAAGTAAGTAAGTACTACTGTCTTCATCATCATCATATCAGCCTAAACGACATCCACTGCTGGATAAAAGCCTCCCCCAAGGATCTCCACAATGGCCATTATATTTAATTAAATGTGACACAATCTTCTGTCAAATCTATTCCCTAGAAATCTGTTATAAACTATTTTATAAAACACTAGCTTCTGTTTCTATTGGCTTCACTCACATTCCCGGGATATAAAATAGCCTATAACGTTTGGGGATAATGTAGCTTCCTATTAGTGAAATATTTTTCTAATTGGACCAGTGACACCAGAGATTAGCACATTCAAACAAACAAACTCTTCTTCTTTATTATTATTATAGATTACAAGAAACAAAATATCAAGCAAAACTGATCATTTTGTAGTTTCTTTATAGAATCTGTGGTTTGAATCAAATGCCACAATAGCAGTTTATAGGTAGGTACCTTGCAGTTATTGATTGAAAGTAAATAATTTCAATCTCTTATTTTCTAGAAAAATTCTTCATAAATGCCTCCGATTTTACTTCATGGGTTAAAGAGAGCCTAATAAACCAAGATGAGTAAAATGTCAAAGAACAAGCTGAATTTGACCCTGCCACCAGGGTCAATAGACACTGCTCCAGCGGTCACTCCATCTAACATGACTCCACAGCTGAGATCTGCCACTGCTACTGAGTAAGCTATTTTTCTTTTGTTGTATGGTTTTCCTTAATTGAGTTTTGAAGGGTCAGATATGCACAAGAAATAATCCGTTTGTTGCAACTGTCTATGGGCTATGGTAACCATGTACCTACCATCAGGTGTCTAGTGGTCATGTATTAAATAAACTTAGGCACAACAATAATGGAGATGGAATTAATAATAATTTCGGGAAGCTTCCATACATGAGGTTGCACTGTAACACTGGTAAAACCTAAGGGTAGTATTTTTAATTCAAGTGCATAGCTCCACTTATCATTTTATTACAACTTTGTCTCATAATAATTTAGGTACAATGTAGTAATATAAGACCAAAGGTGATTATTTAACAAAGTCTAATAGGCTGAAGGGGGGATTATGCCCAACAATACACACCTGTGTGTCCAATGTCTACCAAATCCAAAGTTGTCAACACTATTAATTTATGTGAATTTATTCTGTGATATTTCACTGTGCAGGCGGCAGGGATTAGCTGGAAAGTCAAAGACCAGTATTGAAGCGCTTACTGAAAGGCTAGAGCAAATAGAGATGGACGACACACAGCGGCGTAGAATAGAGGTGTTTCTCTGCCAGAAGGAAAAGATAGGGGAACTCAGTGATGATGACTTTGAAAAGCTGGGGGAATTAGGTAAGTAGTTAGTAGTCTTCTCAGTTCAATTGTACCTACTATTTGCTACTGTGTAACTACTATAAATGAGTTTCACTTGTTTGTTTTAGGCTATAAAATTCTAATGTGAATTTCTCCATCTCACTTTGTCTTTTGTTTTAATGAATTAAAAACATACATTATAGGGCAAGGTAATGGTGGTGTAGTCATGAAAGTACGCCACAAGTCGACAGGATTGATAATGGCTCGTAAACTCATCCATTTGGAAGTGAAGCCAGCTATTAAGAAGCAAATCATCAGGGAGTTGAAGGTCCTACATGAATGCAACTTTGCACACATAGTCGGCTTCTATGGCGCATTCTACAGTGATGGAGAGATCTCTATATGTATGGAATATATGGATGGTGGATCTCTTGATCTTATTTTGAAGAAGGCTGGAAGGATTCCTGAGTCAATTCTAGGTGAGCTTTACTATGATTAACTAATGCAGTTCTAATTCCCCTTTGCTTTAGTTTGAACTAGCTGGTCTGTGTCTCGCCCACCCACGTTCCTGGAATGTATATTAGCCTATAGGACATGGGGATGATGTTAACTTCCTATTAATGAATAATATAATAAGAATATGCACTTTTTAGTTTTAACAAACTCATTTTCATCACAGTGCAGTAACTTCAGGCTTATCATTCATACCTGTGTCCATACTAATTAAGGTGGTGTGTCGAAGGCTACTATTAAATAATGTATAATTGTAATTGTGGTAAACAATAAAGATAATTTTAGCAATTCTAATTTGTCAAAACTCCGAAAGTGTCACCTTTTTACCAGTTAGTAGTAACAAGCAAAAAGGTGACTCATCAATAATTATAGACATGTCCCAAACTTTATTTAGGTATGGTCACATCAAGCCTGATATGATCAGCCCACAGTGGAATTCTCCTTGACTGAGGCCACATCATTCTTATACAAAAATAAATAAAATACTGTGATGAAACAATTTTTCCAGGAACAATAACATCAGCAGTATTGAAGGGGTTGAGCTACCTCAGAGACAAGCACGCGATAATGCACCGTGATGTCAAACCGTCGAATATCCTGGTCAACAGCAATGGGGAAATAAAGATCTGTGATTTTGGAGTGTCAGGACAACTTATAGACTCTATGGCCAATTCTTTCGTTGGCACTAGGAGTTATATGTCTGTAAGTTATTTGTTGGAGTTAGAACTATATGTTTTTTCAAATCTTGACCTTATCTTTCCAATTCAAATTTTTCTTGTTTATGGCTCCATCAAGTGACCGATGACTTTGCCAATGTCATGGTTAAAAAATATTGAAACTATTTGCTACATTAAAGTTACGCGGTAGAGCCCCTGTTTCCTAAGGTATGACGATTGCATACTATTTCACAAATTTTATATTGGCAGTAAGCTAACTTCCATAAAAATGTATAATTCCTTGTAGCCGGAACGTCTCCAAGGCACTCACTACTCGGTGCAATCAGATATTTGGTCCCTGGGTCTCTCCCTGGTCGAGATGGCAATTGGAATGTATCCCATACCGCCACCGGACGCGAAGACACTGGCGGCTATATTTGGTGGACAAAATGAAGATCACTCGCCAGGGCAGGTTGGTTCATTTATCACCCGCGTTCCCGAGGTATCTCATGTTTTTCCGGAATATAAAGTAGCCTATATGTTATTCCAGGGTATGATCTATGTGCCAAGGTTTATCCAAATCCGTTCAGTAGTTTTTACGTGAAAGAGCAACTAACATACATACATACTCACAAACTTTCGCATTTATAATATTAGTAGGATTTACATAATACTAGCTATTCCACGGTTTCATCCACACTCCCGGCATTCTAGGTTATGATCTATTTATCTGCCAAATTTGCTCAAAATTAATGTTTAGTAGTTTTTGCGAAAGAGTAAGTAACATCTTCATATCCTAACAAACTGTCACATTTGTAATAGTAGTAAGATGAGACTAGCTGTTTCCGGCGGTTTCACTCGTGTCCGGGATAAAAATTATTGTATGTACTAATCCATACATAACATCTATTTGTTTTCCTCGACCTCGACATTCAGTTATTTATGCGTGATCGAGTCACAAACATCTCATCTTTCAAATTTCATAATATTAATGAGATGAGATGAGATTAACATTCTGTGATATTAGTGAGATGAGATGAGATTCACATTTATAATACTAGTTAGATCTGTGTAAGACAGAAATATTTCGATAGAATTTTACATTTACATTTGTTAATTAAAACGTTAAATTAAACTCGATTTTGTACTGTAAATTCAATACTTAAATGTTTTTATGCAATTTGCATAATATTTTGATCTAAAAAAAAATATGATATGGTCTAATATGTACACGAATCTGTGAACCAAAAGCTACAAACATCACAATAGTGTATTTCTGTACAGGCACCAAATTCCCCCCGTCCGATGGCAATATTTGAGCTCCTCGACTACATAGTGAACGAGCCACCGCCCAAGTTGCCTTCAGGCATCTTTTCCGACGACTTCAAAGACTTCGTCGACCGCTGCCTCAAGAAAAACCCCGATGAGAGAGCTGACTTGAAGACTTTAATGGTAAGTGCTTTACGACAACACATCATGATGATCGCTCAATGATAGTGACGTCGAATGCCATGGCAAAGCGAGGTACATCGTAATCATAGTACCTGCTAGGGTCGTCGTTTACATTTTACATAAAAATCGGAAAATAATGGTTCATGACTTTGTCGATCGTCGACTAAGATTTAGTTGTAATGAATACAAGATGTTTATTTGCCTTTATTGTAGAACCACGAGTGGATCCGCAAGGCGGACGCGGAGAAGGTGGACATAGCGGGCTGGGTGTGCAAGACGATGGACCTCATGCCTTCCACGCCAAACTCTAACGTGTCTCCTTTTTCTTCATAAGCTGCAAGAAGTGCATACTTTCATCAGCGAAAAAGGGTTAGTACTTAAACATGTTTAAACAAGTCACAATTAGTATAATAATAAAAAACAGTAAGTCAACTACCTTATATAGCCAGTGCTTGATTATATATTCGAGATCATGTAAGGATTCTAACGATATACCCCAAATCTGTTCAGGCATTTAAAAGTTATGGCGGGATAAAGATACTCATACATACATAAATCCTTCTTTGGGCAGTCGTGTAAATGTGACAAATATAAATAAATAAATATCCTGGGACATTCTTCACACACGGTTATGTGATCCCAGATAATACCAGATAACTGTTACACTACATATACTACCTTTTTTTTTATACTTACCTAATCGTTTATCAAATGGCAATTTTTGAAAAGCTATGATCATTTTTTGCCATTTCAGATTTGGTCCAATATTAAAAGTTTAAGTATGTCGAACCGAATTAGGTTTTTGAAGAAAAAACATCTGGAATTATCACACTGCCGTAAATCACTATATACTAAAATAGAATATTTATATAATGTTTAGGTTGCATTTAGTTTAGAACTAGAGAATACTTAAAATCTAAAACTAAATAAACGAAATAGACTATCTATTTCATAACGGATATGTTGCGACAATTCAAGATTTTACCTATATCTTGTATTAAATAATGGAGTGATCTTATAAAACACTATTATATGGAGTTATTTATAATTCACCGGCATTATTTTAAAGTGAAAGGGCTCATCAAATGGGACCATGTAAAATTTTCACCCCTTTTTTTGCAGGTCAAAACATTTCCCAAGAGAAAGCGGGCGACACAATCAGTGAGGACGCTGGCGCGGAGGAGTAGCCTCCCTGACACCACGCGATGACAGTAAACAGTATGTCAACTCTAGATACCATTGTCCAGTACGGAACCAAACCAACGCCGACCTAACATACCTACCGGAATATCGACATTGCATCTATTATCCGTCGAGTCGAGACGTGTTTTGATATCCCTTGTTTTTTATATGCAATACAAATAATTAACCTAAATGGTACCTATGTGTACGTAGATTTGATTGTTTTTGATTTGAATTGAAAAACCGGTTATTAGATAGCTTGTCATCTAATGGTGATAGTCATGTCAGACAGGGATGACACGTCTCAATTATAACTCGCTCGTCACAACATTAAACAAGTTTGGATTCCTTCGAGCGATACCTACCTACCTGTCATCGAATATTGAAACTCAAAATTAAAAAATAATTTATAGAAAATTGGCTAAAACTTAAGATAAAAAATTCGTAGGAGTTATTGAATACAATGTGTTACGCTACACTATGAAATCGATTTTGAGTGCTGTTTGGTACAATTGTCGAAACAGTGATGTGGTCTATCGATGTCGATACTCATTAAAATGTCAAAATGAATTAAATAATCATGTCAGTTTGGCAATTCATAGTCGGAATATGTTTTACACAGTAAAATCGTGAATGGAAAAATGTCCTTTTGATAATAATAACGATATTAGAATGGCCAAAACTATGACATGACAATTTCAACGATTGTACATCGAAAGTGTCGATAAAGGCTTTCCTTTTCATATACAAGATATATGATCACGTGAAAGTTTGCAAATTGTGAATTGATGTGTGTACTGTAACAGAAAACATGGTGTCTGAAGATAGATAGGGGTAATACTAAAACATAGTGCATTCGTGGACGAACTAATCGAGGTTTTATAACATAAAAAAAAACAACTAATCGATAAATGGTCAAGTAGAGTTGATTTCACTAGTCGCAAGTCGAAAAAATGTTAGTAGTGTTTTGACATATTTTTCTTTGCTGAAAGTGCGTAATTCATGTCAGCTGATACTTGTTATTTAAATAGTGTAAGGACGCCTTGTGTTTGCGAGCGCGTCCAGGGAGTTGGAATACTCAAACGGCCGTCGGTAGACAGGCGTGGGAGCGTTCCAAAACTCGACAATATCATCTTATAATCTGTATAATAGAATGCATTTTTTAGAGATTACACGGAAAATTATAAAAAAAAATACGTAGGTACGTTTTTTTTTCTATTTTTGACGTGATGCACTTTTCCCGTTTTGGTTTGTTGTGTTAATCGCTTCGTTTTAGTAAGTCCGCCTTTAATTTACCCACCCTGTCCTAAGCACCTAGTGTAGGTAGATAGATTACATTAACGTGCGGCTATTTGCTGCTGTAACGTGTTTTGCTATTATGAATGTGTGTGGTTGTTTGCTTACTCGTTTTATATCCGAGGCTATAGGTGTGTAAAGGCCTATAAAATAACTTTTACCAATAAAATGTAATGTATAATCTTCCATTACATTTTATTATTTCCCGCAAGCACGCACACGCATTGTAGTCGATTCAGTTTCAAGGCTTCTATCACAAACATTTTAATAATGTATTGACATGGTCCATTGTTTTATTGGAGTGAACGAGGGGATTTTTCAGTTAAGATAAAGTAAAAAAATATTCCTCGAAATGTATGTAAAACAAATGTCCTATGAACAAACTGTGTTAACTGATTTTACCGACTGACATTTTACCTCAGCTTATTTTAGCTTAGCTTGTTTTAGCTTCCATTAACTCGATATAAGCTTCTTAGCACATCCACTGACGCTGATTTATTCGCACGGTTAGTACGTCAGCAGTGAACCACTTCGTAAATGATACACGTGCGTGACACGAACTTTCAGTGGCTAGAAGAACAAGAAGCAAAATTAGTGGATTGCCCCGGAGATGGTTGACTGTACGTACACTCTTTTTACATCGATAGCTTCCATAATGCCATTTCCAACGCCTCATTGTTCATATAACAAGCGACATTATTTCTTTTGCCACTAGTTTTACCCCCGCATGTTAATAACGTTGTCACGCTTTATGGTCGATATTGTTTCCGTTTACGAGTGTAGGATATACTATATGATAGGTATTCATTTCATTCGTTATATAAACAAGTGAGAATCAGCGGTTTGCGAAGTGTTTTGCCTTTTGTTGTAACCAGCATTTATGATTGTGTATTTTTTAAAGATATATTACAACTATTTTTATTAGGTATTATTATATTTAAAGGTGCTTATCAGTTACTGTTGACATAAAGTGATCTATAAAACTGTAATATGTTAAATAGATAATCAGTAGATAGGTTTTTTGATTCTATATAAAGTGAAAACATTTGGCTGTAGTTATCATTTAGTAGGTTAGGTTAATATAATTTATTTATTGTAAGTGTACGTAATCCAAAATTGTAACTTTGTACTTGTAACATTAAAAAATGAACCTCATTCTTAAACAAAAACTAAAGTAGAAAGAAATATAGAAATTGTACACTTATTTCATTGAATATATTAAAACAGTAAATCAATGTTACACACTGAAAGATAAATGGCGAAAAGATATTTGTAATGTAGTCTCAACGTGGCAGGTAAGCGATAATGACCGAGTGTTTTAGAATACATCAGTCTGAAAATATATCTGTATGTAGGTATTTATGCGTTACGTTTTTATCTTGTTTAGAAATGCTAAAAATATTTATTTAAAATGTGATCACTTTGATTTTAAAATTTGTTTAGGAATTTTAAAGTACTTCTAATTGTAACGTAAGTTTTAATGCTCTAATGAAAATGTGTAATTGTGTGATTTTTCCACAATGCAAATGTAACACCAATAAAAATACCTACTTAGTTATATAAACGTTGATAGGTAGTCTGCTTAGTCATTGATAAAAAGTTGATATATTTTTTTAAACTTGTTTGTTTAATGTAAAATAATGTTTGAATTCACTTTATTTTTTGTATAGTATTGACATTTTCATCTACATTTTCATAAATATTGGATTTTTTTAACGTTTTAAAAATATGATCACGTCCGATCTCTCTATGGCTAAGTGTTCAGTTTGCGATTACTTGAAAGTATTATTACTGATCAAATTCGTGATCGTATAATGTGCGCTTAGCCTTATTTTGTCATATCGTATTTCACTAAGTGTAACTTCATAGTTATTTTATATTTAAGCTTCTTTGTTAGTCAATAAGTAGGTACTTATGTACAAATAAATGTTAATAAAATAAGAATATTTGTTTTAACTTTCTCTGTTAAGTTAAATTTCCTAAGGTCAATATTTGCTATGCATATTAATTGAGGCGTTAAACAAGCTAGCTACGACTGAAATAAAGTTCATTTTATGGTTATCAGAGCTTTGTTTGGATGAATTAATAAATGATTTTATACTAGACTGACTCCAATTACCCAATATTCAGACAATCAGCACTATATTTTATAGAAAAAAATGAGATCCCTACGAAAATTACAATACTAAGGTATAAAAAATCCATACTAATATTTATAAATTTGAAAGTAACTCTTTATGTCTTTTATCTTTTCACGCCTAAATAGCTGAACCGAACACGATGAATGAAACCGTATCTATATATCGTATACAGGTAGGTACATATACAAAATAAAACACATAAAATACATGCAGAACCTACACTAAGATAAATAATCTTGTAGGTATCGTAGGTGTCTGTGTACCCTTCATATGTAGTTTAGATCAAAGTTGACGCAAAATTAATTCTATGTTATGATATGTTTAATTTAATAAATTTACATTTGATTTAATTTCAATATCAGACATTATTATTAAGTTAAGTTTATTCTATAATTTAAATTAGTATGTTTTGTTGTGATGTTTGGTATGTATTTAAGATGTGTTTGTTATATATGTGAGGGTGTGTTTGTGTATTTTGTGCGGTGAGAGTAATATTGATGACGTAGACGTAAGAAAATATTTAAATTATTTAGATTTAAAATCTAGTAATTAATAAGTTCGAAATATCTCTCCAGCAAGTGAACTCAAGGTACCTATAACAGCATTTAAGTATATGTGACGATGAACGGCGACCAGCCAGCCCAGCCAGAAGGCGGTCTCAAAAGGCATTAAAATGAAATATGCGAAGTTGAATCGCAAAGAGTTTGCCGAGGGTGAGACTCTTCCTCATTATAAATGTGCGTAAATATTGTTTCTGTAGAGAGCATTTTGTCGAAGCTCATTAAGAAGCCATTACGAGTTCCCGCTTAATCCTCGCCGCGACTTTTTACTAAATGTATAAAAGATTGCTGCCAACTTTAAATTGGTGGAAAGGGTATTAGTTAAAAATGCTGGGATACTAATGTTAACGGTCCATAGGAATAAACCTACTAACAAAATAACCATTATAGTAGTTTTTTTTCAGAATGTTTGACTTCTCTAGGTACATCCTTGTCTATCAAGTTCAATTATCTTGGAACCATTAGCCATGGCATAGAATAAATAATATACTACGTACAAGCCATGGGAACCATTAGCTAGTGTTGATAGGTGATATTTTACTCAATCTAAATTATGATTTTATTTATAGTTTATACTTATTATACTATAAACAACGACTAACAGAATTTATCAAACTATTAACAAAGAAACTGTTAGATGATCCCATCATGATAGCGTTACGACTGACAACATTGGCCTTGATCGCATTTTGAATACCCGCGAGCGACTAACGACTGACGGCGGAGTGTCGACTTCCCAAGGTTTTCACAGTAAAGTGGCAAAGTTTGTAGTCAACTTTGTCGAGATGGTGGGCTTATGCGGCCATCTGAACTTTAACATTAGACACCCACTAAACAAACTTAGTGAAGTTCATTAGCAATTATTTAAAACCCTTTGTTGCTTTATTGCTTTCAATATTGCGAGTTCGGGCGAAGACGCGCTCAATTTAACGTGAGTGAAACAAAGACCTTTCAAGTACCATTATGTTTTCGACGGATCAGTCTTTATAAACTAAAGCATTATTGCTTTTTGATTGAATACTTTCAACTCTATCTGAGATTGAGATAGAATGGCTACGTATTTGTTTTGTTTTTTATGTCTGAAGGTTGACTAGCAGGCAGGCGGTCCACCTGATCCATACTAATATTATAAATGTGAAAGTAAGCATGTGTGTCTGTGTATCTGTGTGTCTGTTTGTCCTCCTTACACGGCAAAACGGAGCGACGAAATGACGTGATTTTTTATGTAGAGATAGTTGAAGAGATGGGGAGTGACATAGGCTACTTTTTGTCTCTTTCTAACCCCCACTTCCCAAAAATGGGGGGTGGAAGTTTGTATGGAGCATTCCGCAGTTTTCAAAGTAGAAAGCTAAAAATCGGTACACAGACTCTTTGTTACCAACGAAAAATATGCCTTATTTTTTTTGGAAATCATCCCCCAGCTCCTAATAGGGGATGAAAATTTGTGTGAGACTCCGCAAAATAAGTACAGAAAAAAAGTTACGTGGAAGATAGGTAAATAGGTTGTTGTAGGTAGGTAGGGGTAAGTAGGGGTAGGTAGGGTAGATAGGGGTAGGTAGGTATAGGTAGTTAGGTCCCAGTTTTTATTTGTTCTCAGGGCGGGACAACGTCTGCCGGGTCAGCTATTAATTAATAATCTCAAAACCGATTTAAAGAAAACATTCACCAGTAGGTATAATTATATATTATCACTGAGTAACATAGGCTATATTTTATTATGTAAAACTGTGAATGTACTTTGTAAAACAATAACGTTTACTTTTATTTATCAACCATGAACCACTAAAACCGAAATGCGTAAATAGGTACCCACATTTTATTAACGTCGGCATATTGGCAATCATTGTTATTTCTTTGACATAGGTAGGTACTACGAGTATATGACTATTATAGGTAGGTACTTAGATGTAATAAAGAGGCGAGTCGTCATCAAAGGCAGCGTTTGCTTCGGAAGTCAGGAAGTAAGGCACGTGTCAGAGTGTGTAAGTAGGTCAATCGATATGCCATATCCCGTCGAGGCGGTGATTATAATAACAATATTGTCGAATTCTGAACTTTTCCTATTTTCTACTGTGACTCGGAAAATTTTGCGGGCAAAATGGGACAATTGTTTTTAGAAGTTTTCTTTTTTTGTAACTTTATGGCTTCTTTGAAGTGTGCATGCGAAGTATTTACGGTACGTAGGGTATTTATCTACCTATATTTTTTATATCAAACTTAAAATGATTACCTATACTCTTAAGATTTTAGTTTCCATTTCATGCTGACCTACACTCACATTTGGTAGGTACTCGTAGATATATATAGCCGGCTCTTATCGATTCATGAGCCGGCTATTTCAAAACAATCGCGTACAAAAATTAATTAACTAACCTTCAGTCAACAGTATTTAATATCCCATGCGGAAGAAGCTCTCCGAAATTTGATAGGCATTTTAATTTATTTACCATAAATAATACTGGCCTCCAAGAGAGTTGTTTTATTCCCTTTTAAAGATTAAACCTGAATAAGTTATCGCCGTTTTCTCTATAGCAGAACACCTTAAAAGTGAATTAGGCGGGATTAGAGATCCGATCTCTGGAAATCCGTGGATGAGAGGAAGCGAAAAGGAGGCCTTCCCAGCGGATAACGGCATACCTAACCAATGATAGATAGGTATTTTACGTTGCACGCAGATCGAATAATTAGCCAATTTACAATGTTCCCAACTATACTAACTTTAAAAAGCTTTAATTCTGGATTTAAGCGCAGAAATTACACCGTTAGACTGTTTTCATACTACGGTTGGCAAATGGCGGTGTAAACCATAGTATGAAAAGAGGCCACAGCTACATGAGCTAAGCTATTCTGATTTGATCTTTGGGTGATCTTGAGCCTTCTCATGAAGCCCATCGTAAGCGACCACAGAGACAGAGATATCCTGGAGCTTTTTAAAATCACTCACGTAATTTAAAACAAAATTAAACTATTCACTGTTGTTGGGTTGAAAATTTTTAGCCAGTTACGTGCTCCCCGATTTCACATTGAACCTGTGACATTATACACAGTCGCAGCTCCACGAGTAATCTGTCGGACGTTTCTTTATTTTTCTTCAGTGAAATGAAAAAATCCTCGCTTTGTGAAAGTTTGCGCTGAAATCCTTCCGGGAATATAATTATATCGACAACCGTTGGTGTTATATTCACAGGGAGTTGTATTCTCCGGTTTACAGTTTGAAGTAGCTACCTTATTTGAGGATAGCGAAAACTTTTTGAACAACATCGTTTGTGTTAAGATTTCTTTTGATTTTTTATACATATGTTGTATTCTGTGTTTGTTATATATCTAATAATAGGTAATAATAATATCTTGGGACATTTCTCACACACGGTTATCTGATTCCAAACCAACCAAACCTTGTACTATGGATAACTAGATATCTGATAGGTATACCTACCTACAATTTTTTGTTGTTGTAAATAGAACCATAATAGTAGCTAAGTGTGAGTAGGTTATAGATGGAATAGAAAAATAATTAATGTCGATTCTTTATTAAACATACCTACTTAATTTGAGCGATGAAAGCTCAGTGGTATTGATGAGACAGTGAGTTCTAGTTTACTAGACCTTGTCCGGTAAAAAAAAAATGTACATTCTCTAAGGTACAAATATCTACCTATAGACCCTAAATATTAATATAGTAAGTGCAATTTAGTTATGACATCAATATGAATGAAAAGAGATATATCATAAAATATTAATAGTTTCAATAAAAATACGAGTGGGACAATTCATACTGAAGCGAAGGGGTATACCTACCTAGTGGAGTCAAAACTGGCGCACTTTATTGTTATTTCCCTGGTCTCGGCTTCGATATTGCTCTCAATCTGGCGTGCTTAATAACATTTCGTATAAACGTCTTTTACCTATATTTGGCTCACTTTCAATCACTTTTCACTAATTTGATATCTTTTTTATTTATTTTTTTATGTAGGTATGTTCCTGGATTACTCGAAGGCGCCTGGACCGATTTGGAAAATTCTTGACTTCAACACAGTCTGATTCACTCTGATTAGAGTTTTTACATAATTATTTTATGCTTTTTTAGTGCCTTTGAAATAGAACCACCCGTTTTATTTTTTCTTAAAGTTTTTATATCCCTGAAAGCTTAGTTAAATTAGGTACTAAAATTAATCCTGAACAAACATAGGTATAGGTACCTAGTTATTGTGTTGGATATAATACCCCCGGAATATATTAACTACCAAATTATCGCTAAAAAACATGTGTTAAAGGTGGTTAAAGGTATTGAGCGAGTATGACTGAAGTTCATTTCCTAAAGCATTCCGCTTATTTCAGTTCAGCCGGGCTATGTTTTGGTGGTAGTCGTTATGAATACCACCAATGACGCGCGCTATGACAAAGACTATTTATGGGCGTGGTGAGCCCTTATTGGATGATTTTCAATAATTATTTTATTACGATTCCTACCTACCACCAAAGATACGGGGTAGATCCCCTAAGAATAAACATAATGCCAGTCATATTTCACCTAACGAGTGATTTTCTGTGTTTTATGATTCCATATTGTAACGGAACAAAAGTAAGAACTAATGTAGGAGTTTCGGACCCGATGGCACAATAAACAAAGACAATGAAATCTCTTGCAAAATAAATGAGAAATATCTCTGAATTTTGTAATTTATGTAACCAATAAATGTCCAAATGTAATTCTGACCCTTTTCATTAGCTATGTTTCAACAGGAAAAGTATTATACAATCTTAGTAGGTACTTAAGATTCCGAGTGAATCTGAAGGCCTTCACATCGACGACGGTATCGAGATAACGAAAGGTCCATCTTGGAATCCTTAATTCAACATTCCGAAAGGATTATGTAAGTATAGAGATAAATATAGTAACAACAAATAAGACACTCTTAACTTAGGGTGGTCCTAAACTAAGCAGAATTTATATTACGAGAACTCATATAGGTAATAGTTGATAGAATCGGAGCCACAACCAGAAGCATGGTAAACAGGATCTTCCACGCCAACAGACCCATTAAATCGGAATTTTAAATTAATATTGCCTCTTCAATTAATCAAAGACGTGTACCTATAGAATAAAACAAAAACTTTGTGTCCCGAAGTTAGTAACTCTTTCCCATCATCAGTGACCTTCCTATCAGTGGTGAAGGTGAAGTACATAGTACTCGTGTGTTCTCGTAGTCAGTCCACGCAAAGTACCCTTGCGTGGATGTGTATGTAACAGGTAGAAATACATACTAAACATTAAACGAAAGTTAATTAAGCACCTAACCAATCTATTTTATTCAACGATGGAAATCGGGCATAAATTTTAAACTTTTGCAAATTACCACGAGTTTTTAAAAGTTTCTGGAAAATTTAACATTCTTTT
Source organism: Tethea ocularis (assembly GCA_963555595.1). Lineage (NCBI taxonomy): Eukaryota > Metazoa > Arthropoda > Insecta > Lepidoptera > Drepanidae > Tethea > Tethea ocularis. The sequence continues at coordinate 4,227,230 of OY741971.1, read as the reverse complement.
TACAGCAGCATTTCACTGTGGCCGGCATTTTTAATTTGGCTACGGAGCCCCGCCATCGCCTGTGCCGAAATTGTAGTAAAACGTAACAAAATTTTCGCTGCCCTAAAGGCGAAATGGCGATGAAATTTTAATTTGATTAGGAATCTGTCAGTGAAATTGTGAGTAAGCGATGCTGTACAGATTTAAAATTCTCTTCATTTAGATGCTTGTTTTTCAAACAGGGTCGGATCAAGCGATGAATTTCTTTATAAATTATCAAACATACATATTTCAAAGGTATTTTTTTAATTTAATGATGAATTATGAGATAGCATGGTGTAAATCCAATATCTAATCCTTATATATCCAGTAGGTACGTAAGACAACTCATATGGTTTATCATACCGAAAGATCAACGAGTCATTTGATCCCAAGACAAAAACATTCCGTTATGTGAGGAATCAAATTAGCCAGCGGCATAACATACCCAAAATTCTCGGTATGTAAACCGTATCCTTAACGTAAGGCAATATTTTACTGGGTGCCCCTGACTTGGGGTCTGTCGTAAAGAGAATTAATGAAATCCTGGTCTGCCCCCTTCAATAAGGCAAGGGGGCTAATGATATAGCTTCTACATTACGTTGCCAAGGTAAATGTAATAAATTTTAATTTTCATAGCGTAAGGTAGCTTGTCCGGAATTGAAAATTTGCTTTTCCTGCGGTTCACGTTTTAGTTTTGATGCAAACATCCAAACACTGTTCTATACAGGCTTAATGGGGTGCAAGTACCTACTTATTAATATTAACAACTTACTATGTGACCATATTATTATTAATTAAAAAGAAGATTTTAAAATTTTAAATTCATCACAAATCTATACTAATAATAAAGCTGAAGAGTTTGTTTGTGTGTTTGAACGCGATAATCTTTGATTTTACTGGTCCGATTCGAAAAATTCTTTCACTAATAGGAAGCTACATTATTCCCGAAGGTTATAGGCTATTTTCTATTCCGGGAACGCGAATGACGCCGCGGGGAACAGCTAGTTAAATATAAAATGAGTTAATGAGTTAGTTATTCCCTTTTGAAAAATATTCCGTTGTATCCGCTTGCCAGCCTGAGGAGAATGGTTATTTATTTTATTTGCGCCGCCCGCCTATTACCAGCCCGCCCTAGGGATATAAGTCGTGACATCGAGCGATTTTACCTTTCTAATATTGGTGTGATTTTGTATTATTAATTACTATACTAACGGATTTTAATTAAATTAGACGCTTCAGTTTATCTTTTACACTTTTATTTCAAACTTATTACCATAGTTTTGGAACAAAATAAAGTGATATATAAATAATAATATCCTGAGAATAGTTCACGGTATGGAAAGTGATTTATGTAATGTTTTTTTGTAAAAATATAATTAGGTATTTATGATTCTGAGCAAATATATCCGCAATATGGTATACCTACGTAGAAGAATGTTCTTATAATATAAATCGTGATCAAGAATAGGGTTTTTTATATGGATTATTCTCCCATGATTCTTTGTTATGTAATACCCATTGTACCTATATATTATTGTAAATATATAAACATATTTTTCATCTGATGTTACATACTTTCATAAAGCCGTTATATTCTTTTCCCTAGGGAATTTCATTATAACCAAAAAGCAGAAAGTTCTTTGACAACTCAACCAGCTTCCAATAATGCTCTTTTTCACAGAAAATGGATGTGTGGCCGTGATCAAAAAACCAAAACGTGTTATTACTTTCTTTGATTCAGAGCACCAATTTCATTTGACTTCAAAGCGAAAATAAATATTTAAAAAAAATCTTTTTCTGATACATGGTAGTTTTTTTTGAGAATGTAGTGATAACTGACTGAGGTATTAATTTAATAATTCCGTTATTTTCCACCTTGCGGTCTTACCTGCATTGCTGGGCTAAAAAGTAGCATAAGTGTAGGTATCTCTCCAGCCCATAATCTATCACTATACTAATAAAAAAATGGCTAAATGCGAGTCGGACTCGCACATGAAGGGTTCCGTACCCTCATACATTATTTTACAGACAACAGGACAATGTAGGCTTAGTAGTTGGTAGTTGCGTTAGCATCCTTTGGGTGCGGAACAAGGGCGGAGCTAGGATTTCAAATTGGCTCTCAGCCACGTTATAAGGTTTTTAATTTAACTTGGCGAGCTCTTGATTACACGAGCTCATCACAGTAGCATTAAAATTCAATGTAACTGCATAGGTAGCCGTAAAATCACGTCGATCCGTTGCTCGTTGCTGCGTAAGGACAAACCACAAATTTTCAAATTTATAAAATAATGTGAGGCATAGTAAGGATACGGATATTCAACATAGGACATACCTACTATATAAACATAGCCAGTAATATAAATAAATAGCCTCCAAATATACCGCTGTGGTCGGCGAGCGGGCACTCGTCACTTTTTCACAAAAGCACTGAAATCTTTTCTCACACTCCGTGCGACCAGTCCGTTAAAGTAAACAAATAAACAACCTTTTATGCGAGCGGCAGGGCGTTAAATAACGTCTATTTATTTTATTTACACCATTGACACCCATTAAGCACGTTTTGTACCGTCTAACACGCAATCTCTGCGAGTTCAGGGAAGCTTGGGATCGTTTAGAGGAAGCGAATTATGTAATTAGCCAGGTAGGTCTGTTTATTTAAAAAATATTTATTTACCTTATTGAATGGATTTCCTTGGTGATGTTTGATGGCTAAAATTTTAGTGAGTTATCATAGTATGTTAACTGATCAGGCTGAAATATGGTATACAAATAGCTATTAAGAAAATAAGCGTCAATTAACAAAATATTTTTGAAAATTCAACCTATAAGGTAGAATGGGAGATCGCGGGTGAAACCGCGGGGTGGAAAGCTAGGGCCATGAGCACACATACTTAACTTTGAAGGACTGATGATAATTTGCGTACAAATTAAAGTTGGAAAATATGTAAATTCGTCCTGAGGACCGTGACCTACATCGCCCCCACATTCATCCATGGACAAGACACGGCCATTTATTGCTTTCACACTTCAGTTTCATTAGGGTGTCAAAATGTTATATTAACAATATTGAGTAGCCGAAAATAAACTTAAGATATTTTATAATGCTCGATATATTTTTGGGGTAATTTATTAAATACCGAGTTGTACAGTCAGCGTCTTAAGTAGCTTTAGATTCTTTATCACAGTTTTCATACAAATTGTCAAGATAAATTGTTTGTTCAGTATGTTAGTGCTTTTTTTTTCGGGTACAGAGTTATGTAAGGTGACCAAATCAGGAACATATTTTTGTAAAGATATTTCAGAAGATATTCCTATAAAAGCTCTGTCCGCATGAAAAATGGAATGGTACCGTACGAAACCCTCTAAAACATTTTTTAACATAGTACCTACGTTGTTAAATATCCATTACTTTTTTAAACCAGAAAATTTTTTGAATGTTGATATTTTTAATATACCTGATAACATTCGCGCAATGAAAACGACTGGTTATGTAAATTAATTAGAAGTGATAGCGACATTGCTACATTAATAGGTATCTACTTTTACCCCGCCTACCCTAATGTAAGCTTATTAACCCTAATGTACCCACATCGACGTATTTTCTGGAGAGGCAATCCAATTTACCCATATTTACCTGTTGTATTTTACAGTAGTAAAAAAATCTTCTTCTAAGATTTGACATATACTTTACCAAGACTTATCTTCGTCAATAATGGGCGTAAATATATAATACTGAAAGCTACACGGTAGAGGTAAAATTATATTATAAGGTAGGGGCAATAGGGCTGGCAAAAATTTAAAAAATGTTACCTTGGAACTTTTTCACATACGGCGCGGCGGCGGTTTGTTTCCAAACTAAGCATACATTATACCAGATAGCTGATATACTACATGCCTATATTACTTTTTAAAAACATACGCAAATAGATAATTACAGATGCTTGTCTTGGGGGAGAATCGAACCCACGACCATGACTTACTAACCACGCCAACTGGCCCGTCATATTGAAAGACAATCTATAGCAAAGAATTAAAGAAATCAATTCAACTTCAAGAGAATTAATTTTGCGAACATTATAACGTTTCTTATCATATTATATCTTCAAAAACTGAGCACAGGTTCTTACTTACCAGGACATTTCTCACTTTAAGTATATTTTGAACCGATTGTAGAGTAAATTTGCCAACAAAAAAACCGGACAAGTGCGAGTCTGACTCGAACACCAAAGGTTCCGTACAGACAAGTCGGATTGAAGGACAAACTTTGTAGTTGAGTAAATTTTCTCCCATACTTCACACATTGATATTATGTTATTGTCAATTCTCTTTACAGCTCCAAGGGAAATTAATTTAAACTTGATAGGTACCTCGACGCGATCCTGAGAAAAAGTCTAGTCACACAGACAGACGAACTACAAAATTATCCTATTAGGTTTCCTTTTTTGAGAGACGGAATCCGAAAAATACCAATTAAAATGCCATGGTTACACGGCTTAATCAAAATAGAACGGTTTTACAACAGCCAAAGCCTTTCATGGAAATCCATATCAAAAATATCTGAAATGGCTGCGGCTGCCTGTATTCGTTCCACATTCACATTCAAAAAGGTACGTTTAAAATATTTTAACAATTTGGGTCTCGATTTTTCAGTATTTTGCGTGTGGAATAAATGTTTGAATTTCGAATGGAATTCGTCATACTCGTATAATAAATTAATAATTAACGGCTGCACTCAGAGTGTTTAATGATTGATTATCTCTAAACCAGTCCCTTTCTATAACTTTGCAATAAACAAAGATGGATATACTTTAATTCTATTTGACGTCTCTAAGTACGGCTGTCTTTAAAGTACCTAAGTGTGATTTTGTTTCTTTCAAGATTAGTTAATAAGTAAGTATATACACATATTTAGAACAAATAAACAGAAAATTATCTAACTACATACTAATTTTTTTACAAGAAACAGGATAAAAATATTAATAAAAATAAAAGATTAGCTATTTATAAAAAGTGGGTGCATACTAGGGCTTTCAGTCTCGATGCATTACTGAGTCCCGGGAAAAAAAATACGAGACTAGGTGTGGTCTCAAAATTCCCGGGGAAAACGAGACTTTCGAGACTATTTCAAAACTAGGTTTCTTACTTATAGGCTATGCAATTAGAAAGTCAAAACAAGATATTTTAATCAAGTACTTTAATAAAAAAAACGCAATTTATAAAAAATCAAAGTCATTTGTTACTTTTTCATTTTTATAGTGGGCACGTAAAAAACAACAAACTAGCAAAAAACAATATTGTGTCAAATAACACGTAAAATCGATATTTAGTAGATTAAGCATTAGAAATTTATTAAAACGCTGTCATGCTATAGAATTACAACGAAAACTTAAGTACCTAGGTACAACATAAAATGCGTGTAAAATGCCACAACTCAGTCTCAAAAGTCTCGTTATTCCCGTGACCGAAACTGTTAGTCTCGAGTCTCGAAAATACCAACAAATCATCGGGACTCTCGAAATTTTCGAGACCGAGACTCCCGGGATGAAAGCCCTAGTGCATACCTATAGCTGATCCAAATCGCTGCCAGCTGGTATTGTAACTAATAGTTGTTTTTGATATTTTTGAACCTGTCAAGCTTGATTCATCGTCACCATTTATTGCACAAGGGCTTTGAGGGTTATGATATAGGATTTTGTAAGGCCATGTCCTAGCTTTACTCGCGAAAATATCAAATAACAACAAACTAACTAAGTAGTATATAAGATTCTAAGTTACGATCTGCCTGCGTGATAAATTTCATCACAAATGATTGTGTTGTTGAGAAGTCTAAAGGTAACAAACAAAAAAACAAACTTATGTACTTTCCTATTTATAATGTTAGTTACGATAGTATGGGGTACCTACTTACTAAAGATTTGATAGACTTTATACCCCTAGTGATAATGGGAGGTCTTGCCAGGTAATTAAATTCTAATATATTTTATCCATAGGTAGTAATCACAGATAAGAAATAGCTATAAATGTTATGATTAATATTCTCGATATGTCCGTTCGTCTGGTATAAGATCGGAAACGTGGTTACGTGGGCGTGAGAGGCTGCGGCGTGCTCTTTCCTTCCGCCGGAATTGATATCAGAGTAATTTGTAACGTAACGTAATCAAGACTAGAGTCACGCCAAATATATGTTCTGCCGAATTCGGCCGAAAGTTCGGTTCAAAATGTACCGAACTGTATGGTCAAATTATTCGGATGTTGTGAAGATGTTTGCTATCCACACTCAGTTTTATAACCACAGAGTGTATCTGGTTAAACTGAGTATGTATATGGTAGATACACCTTGGGATAACATATAGGATCTTTTTAATCACAATAACATAGATTCCACTGAGATTTAAATAAGGTATTATTCGGAATTTGAACTGAATGTTCCGCCGAAAACGAAAAATAAGTCGAATATAACGAATTATCGGCGCATCTCTAATCAGAACACATATTATGTAGATATTGTGTTACACATGAGTACCTACCTACTACCTACGTGTAAGATGAAACCCATCGGTATCATTTGAAATTCTTAAAAGACAAATATCAGTTTCCATCAAAAACGTTTTGTAAACTGAAATTATGGTCAAACACATTTTCACAATAAGTGTACATATGTTGAAACTGATACTGTGTTAATACCTAGGTACTAACAAATGTAAAAAATATACTTCCAAATATTTCACCATATTCATAAAATTGTTGTCTTTGTTCTAATACATACCTAAAAGCGATGTACTTAGACTATACGTTCACTAGTTCTATTTTATACTACACTTTATTTTACGTTACGTCACGTTACCATAGACGTATTGCTAGCAACCTAACCGTTATGTATTACAATATGAATTTATCCATCTGCAATGCAGATAATTAATTGTCAAAGGAATTCCCTAATTGGAGACGATATATTGTACACACGGCCACAGATCAAGCTACACACTGCGGCACCTTATGCGGTTGTAATAGGAGCTATTTTGCAACAAAAATGTGTAGCTTTATCTGTGGCCGTGTGTACATACTGCCTATGCAGGTGTCAAGAACCTAGCACGAATACGCATTGTAATAATTCTGAATATAGTACGGTGAAATGTGATATTGAATTGGTGATTTTAGACATGTACTTAGAGGATAGTGGGTGGAAAAATGGGACAAAAACTGGCTGGGTGACAAAGTAAAATGTTAGCTAATTTGGGTTTCAGCTTGAAAGCCAGTTACATGATTTTTATGCTTCATCACGTTCAACGGTTAGATTGTGGTTTGAAACAATCCTAACCTTTATAAAATTCCGTCCCGCGGTTTCACCCGCGTTCCGGAGGTAACTTATGTTTTCCTAAGAGAAAAAGTAGCCTCTATATTATTTCAAGGTATGATTTATCTATGTGCCAAGATTCATCCAAATCCGTCCAGTAGTTTTTACGTGAAAGAGTAACAAACATAGATCCATACTCAAAAACTGTATTAGGTACCTATATAAAATTCAAAATCCCTGACTGATCTCTGACTGACATCTCACCGCTTGTCCTAAAGATATCAAAGGTGTGTTCCTTGTGCAGTGTAGTTTTCGAAAATATAGGTACTTTTATGGGGGTAAAATAGGGAGTCGGGTGTGAAAGCGTGGGGAGGCATAAAGTTAGTGGTTTCGTAAGAACTGTGCACCCTGTTACATTTATATCTGTTTGATTCTCATATACAACAAGCTTTTATCTCTGACTCGTTCTGTGCAAAGAAATGAGTGAATCAATAGCTCTTCCCTACAAACTGAGGACACAGTTCATATAAATCATTCGCTAGAAAGCTACAGCTCTAAATCAGGCTTTGTTCGGACTATTATAGTGTTCTGGCAATTAGTGGTTGCAGCAATCGTGCTCCAACTATTGTTTCGCTAATACTGAAATGCATTTTGTTTGAGCATTTTGTATTAGCAACTTCATTGTACTTCGGTTTCGTCACAAAGCAAATTGTTTAGTTGTATTGTGAGCATTCAATTTGGTAAAATACGTACTAACTTAGGTAAGAATTGTGTATTATGTCACTGTTGTCATTAATTATATGATCACGTTAAATTAGGAATTTTACCTACAATAGTACCTACAATCTACCTCATATTAATGACATAGAATTTAGTGTATCATAAATATATAAAAGGAATGAAAGGATTTTTGAAAATTATATTCCTAAGGTGGTAATAGGGGATTGCAGGTGAAACCGCGGGGCGAAAAGCTAGTATACGTACTTAAATTATAAAGAGGTAGGTTGGTTTGGATGTAGTGCACTAATAGGATATAGCTACATCATCCCCAAGCGTTATAGGTTTCTTTCATCCCTACAGAAACAGTTGCTTCTACATATATACTCGTTCTACATATATTGTTTATTTAGAATTTATTGTTTCCTTTCCAACACATTTAAAATAACTTGAATAACATAGTTACGAAGTATCAAATGCCGGAACACTAAAATAGGATTAATAAATCCTTTGATAATAACGGTTTATACGCTAATAAATTATATCGATAAGCTTGGAGCGATTATTGTTTTATTGGCATTCTCGTTTGCATGATTTATAGAGCCTTATTCTAGAATTGAGTCGGTGAAAGATTTAGAAGTGTTGTTGTTTTTTACATAAATATAAAATATCTAGGCCGAAATGTAGTATTACTTAATGTAAGGTATGTTTTTGGTCGGATACCACTTGTCTTATTCTGACTTTACACAATTTACAATTTGGCATTTATATTATTTACTCGAGAAATCCTGGTGATATCCTGTTGGTTATTATAATAATATAATAACACTGGATGGCTTGAGGCCGCGTGACGTCACGTCCGCCGGTGGTGACGCTATTTCCGGGTGTCAACTCCCGCCGTCAACACTTCCGGTTGCTCCGGGTGAGTGTTGCCGCCTCTGTGTACAACAAGTATTGGTTTTTATTCGTCGATACCTGAACTTTTTAAATGAATATCGTATCAAAATTAAATCGTTTATCGATACTGAATAATATTTTTCGTAGGATTCCTTCAGATGTTATAAACGATCGTTTTTTTACTATTGTACCTATATATTATATTGGATTACAGTCTTGTTATTCATTAAATGTTCACAGTGCTTCATACGAATAAGTAGAGCAAAAATATATTACTTTATATCATATCTAAATTGTTGTACCTACTTCTATTGTATCCATATAATAGAGTTACATAGATACCTACATTGTTATTTCTCTGTTTATTTATACTGGTTGATTATTTTTGCTATCTCGAATTTATTAGGGATTATTGTACTGATCATTATGAGCAACTTTTATAATCACAAAAAATATTGAGATGTAAAAAGAAAACATCCAGTATATGTACCTAATACCTGTATAAACATAAGATTATTAAAATAACTTTTTCATATCAGACATAAAAATCGACTTATTCACTTTCATCCAGTCTCTTCCTGAAACTAAACTAAAAACGTTATGCGTATTTTGAATTCATAGAATATAACATTAGTTGTAAATTCGTGTGAATTTCCCTTAACGTTGTCAAAGTATGTGTTAATATTGCACAAATGCGGCGAGCGTGACAAGCGAGGCGCGCCACAAACGACGGACGTGACACTCCAGTCAAAGCTGTATGTTTATGATAGCATAGATAAATAGTAGACATTAAAATAACATAGGCTACATTTTATCCCGAACGCCCATAAAACCTCCTGGGGGAGAATCTAGTTTATTTTTAAATATTACTGTAGACAGTCTATTTCAGCTGTCGTCGGTCCAGTGGTTTGAGGAGTAGCCCCAAAGATTGCCAAGACGCCTTCGAAAACTGGCCTGCTCCATTACTTTCTATTCTTGTTTACCAACAGAAAATAAAATCATACATTTTGTATAAAAACTTTACAGCGTGTAACGGTGCGGGGCAGGAAGTGCCGCAAATAATTGACGTAACGCTCAGAAGGCCAAAAGCACCATGTTTCTATAACGAATTATATCGTACCTAATAAATGTTATTTATTATAGACCATTTTATAGTAATAGGAAAGACGAAAGCGAGTAAAATTATTCTCCACTACATAGGTATTACCTATTTGTAATCAGTGTTACGTCATTGCGAGTGATGTCATATATTTGAATCCTTTTTGAAACTGTATAGTACCTAAGCACGAGATGAAAATGTCTTTACTGTCCGTTCTATAGCTAATATGTATAATAATTTAATCTCTTACATTACTATAATAGTTATTGTTTAGGCTAATAAAAAACCGAAACATGATAATCATTGTATGAAATTCTATTTATAGAGTCATGTTTGTGTTGTATTTATTATACGATGCGTGACAGGGAGGTGATGAAAACGATATGACCGACGTGTCACTCCGATAAAACGCTGTGTGTTTATCATAATGTCCCGCAGCGAGCAATAGCCCGTAATACATGTCTTTATGGGTAAGTATTTTATCAATGAGTAGTAGCAAGGGGCTGGGCAACCATCAATACCAATAAAACTAAATTGATTCCACAAAATAAATAATGCATATAAAAGAGATCTGAGAGAGATATGAGAGAGAGTTGATCGGTTTACAATAACTGACTTTCAATTTTTTCTTCTATAGGGTAGTTGACACTGTCAAAAATAAAAAACCATACACTGACCAATGCATAAAAGATCTAAAAACACGTGGAAATATCAAATATGTTGTACATTAATGCTTTTTATGATTTTTAATTACCAGTGAAACCACTAAGAGTAGATGATTTCGAAACTATGACGTCATAGTGTAATATTTCATACAAAATTCCATATAAACTATCGTTTTGACATTTATTAAAATGTTGCTGATTTGATATGGCAGTCAACTACCCTATTGTAGAGAAATGTTGTTTAATGATATTAATGCAAGGGCAGCTTGCATCAGAGTATGGCATCAGTGTCAGCTTTTCATATAATATATTAGTTTCTAAAAAATTGAGCACAATTTCGCATTATATATTCGTAAGTCTAGGTGGCTGACCTTTAGAACATTTTTCATACTTCAAAGGTAGAACACAAGCTTACGATGATGGTAAGTGGTTACTGTAGTCTATATACGCTTGCGACACCAGGCGCATATGGATCTTCATTAAAAATCTCTTCACACCTTATTTTAGAGCCCTATCATGTTCTCCCAACAAGTAAATAATCAACATCTTACGGCAGTAAAAAATCTTCGTCTAAGAACGCACATTATCATCCAAACTTATCGAGGCCTCGGGCAGGGGACTGGCGGATGGGGAACCTTTTCCGCCAACGCGTTAGTTTGGCCATCCTAAGAGGCAAAACTGCCAGCCTTCTGGGAACCTTGCCGTTGATCGGTAGCAGCGGACGCCTCCAGATTTTATATGTAGATTGTATTTTGTATATTTGTGGTAAATAATTGTATAATATAATTCGTAGGTTACTTAGATATGTTAGTAAATAATTAAAAGAAACCATTATTTTAATAGAAGTCGTAACAAACACAGTACCACTATAACAGTTACTTGGCCCTCCATCTTTCCGCACCATATGCCAGTGCGACAAACAAATTAACAGATTAGCTTTGTTTTTGTTTACTAACAGTATTTCTCCTTGACCTTATTGCCTTGTGCCTTAATTTATAATCCATTACTTGTTATTTAATAAATTTAACCTATTTTAACGATAAAATGCGCTTTAAATTTGAATATCTCGCAAACGGATACCTACATCAAAAAATCGTCTTCGCAACCTCAATGTTTTTAAAAAACCTATCTAATGATACCAAATGGGATAGACGCCCCCCCATCCCTACTTAACATGTAGGGGAGGTACCCCAAAAAAAAATATTTTTCGTGATTTTATTTTAGCACTTGTCGACGTGGTAAATACACATATCCATACAAAGTTTCATCTTTCTAGTACTAACCGTTTGGAAGGTAAGCCGAGGACGGACGGACGGACGGACGGACATGACGGACATGACGAAACTATAAGGGTTCCAGACGTGAACTACGGAACCCTTAAAAAAACACCAATAAAATGACTGTATACCTGACTTACTTGACTTATCAGCCTATGTCTCTGAAGATAAGCCTCTCCCAAGGCGCGCCACTGCTTTCGGTCTTCCGTCTCCCTCATCCATTCAATCCCTGCCATTTTCCTCAGGTCATTTGTCCAGCGAGCCGGAGGGCGTCCCACTCCACGCTTCCCGGTCCGAGGTCTCCATTCCAGCACCTTTCTGCTCCAGCGACCATCTGTGCGTCGACACTGCCACTTCAGCTTGCTTATTCGAGTTGCTATGTCGGTCACCTTTGTACGTCGGCGAATTTCATCATTTCTGACTCTGTCACGCAATACCTATAATGAGACAATAAAGAGACTGGCGCAACAAAATTAAAGAATGTCTTGAGCGGCAATGCAATTAGCTTAGCTCATTAACTCTTGATTAACGCCAACTCGTTACATCGATTTGTAGAGGTTTTATCTAGAGACTGGTGAAGAAAAATATAATTTGCATGGAATGGACGTCGCTGAAGCTAGGGAATTTGTTTACTTTAGAAATACAAACTGTGCTGTCGATAAGACAATATTGGATTTGTGCAGGATTGGTTTATTAGTTGCTTTGATTGCATTGATACGATGTTGAATTAAATATTCAAAGAATTGATTAAGATTATTAAAAAAACAGTCAAGATACTGAATGACTAACATATCAATGTACAGCGCAAACTGTAGGGTCTAGAAACATTAAATTTGGAAACTATGGAAGCGTTTCCAAATCATTTCAGACTTTGGTCAAAAAAGGGGATTGCGGAAACCAAGAAGCAGCTTGTTGGATAATATTAAATATTTTAAAATAACAATATATTTGTTTTTCTTTGATTATTATCTTTAGAAATACAAAGATTTAATTGTTGTAATAGGGCTTGTTTATTTATCATAAAAATTAACATAGCGAGTCACGTTAAACTGTTGCTACGGCAATAAAGGTATTTGCCTCATTGTTATTCAAAGTAATTCTGATTCTTGTGTCACGAAACTCCGTGTGAAAACGGCCCTTTGCAGTGATTTGGGGTACTCAAAGGGTGTATAACTGGACTCTATCTATCACAGGGTAACCTATATGGTTCTTGGCTACTGTCTAGACAAATAAAATCCAAAACTATGTATAGCATAGAGGCCTAAGTTTGACCAGAATCTCACCGGCAGGAAAGATGTGACCAAAAGTAGTAAAGCCAAAGTCAAAGCCATTTATTCAATGTAAGCCCCAGAAATGAGGGGCACTTAGGTATGAAGTTCAAATTTACTGAAGTTACCGTCGGTTCGGAACTTCGCTTGGGGTCAGATTTTCAACTTGAGGATAGCCAGCCAGATGGTTACTACAAAGTACCCTGCCATCAAGCCAAACAATGTGAAACATACAAACCGCCTCACGATGTTTTCCTTCCCCGAAAGCTCAAACTCATTGTACTTCACTTTCACTAAGCTATCATTGCCTTAAATTATTATTTATATTAACCCTCCATTTGCGAGTCAAACTTGTACATGACCGGTTTTTTAGATTTCCACATTTTGTGGACGTGACAGCACCTTGATTGTAAAATAACGTGGACCGATAACGTGCCGTGTCGAATAATAAATGCAACGCCATAGCTTTCAGTCACAGCCTTTTTGCTATTTACCCATCAGTAGAACTGGCTATGTTTGTGACAGGAAATTTCCATTTCGGTAAACGGAAATTAAAATGAAAAATATACAAATATTTGTGTTCAATTTATTATTTTTTTATAAAAATACGCCAATCGGTATTTTATTATAGTATTTTATAGATAAAAAAACTATAAACCTTTTGTCTAAGTAGCCTACCCTAGACTGTTCTACGATTCCATTAAATGTGTTTTATTTACTCTTTATTGAAGAGAGAGAACTCGTCTTGTCTCAGAATGTTTGATGTTTTTTTAGGTTTTTCTGATTAACACTGATAAAATGAAAACCACCCCACCGAAAGACAAACAAATATTCAGGCTAACAATAATATCGATTCGGTAATAAATATCCTGCGGCCTATTAAATAACCAATAAATCTAAAGATATAACGGTTCCATCTGATACGAGCAATCCTAAATCATAAATGTAGAAATAAATTGTCTCCAATATACTTTTCTAAATAAATCCGAACATAGTAGGTACTATGTTCGGATTTATGACTGACGTCACAAATTTGCTCATGCCAGGTGTAAGTTTAGAGGCGTCTATACATATATTTATTTACCCGTTCAAGGATCAGCCTTAAACTTGGAATAAAAAATTTACCCGTTTCTTTTACGGGAGAAAAAGAAAGGAATTTCAGTTTGCATTCACGTACATATAGGGCTGCTATGAAACAATTCTCTCCAGAAAATAAAAATATATATAAGTTATGTAGTAGGTATATTACTTAATTCAAACATGGATAGAAAATTAAAATTGGTATTATTATTTGTGTTTTATTAAAAAATATTTAAATTATAACTGGATATATATTATATACTGGATACATTTAGTAATAGGATAGCAAAAAAGCTCTGTTCCGTCTGATGGCTAAGCGGTTTAAAGCGTCAATAAGCACTGTAATTAGAATATCTAAAATCTATTTTCGTTTCCCTATAGTTGTTAAACAGTAAATACTTAACAGACAGGTGGTAACCTTAGTGAAACGTGACGTCAGCCTATAGAGCTATTTTTAAAATTCCTTTTGTTTCGTTTACGCGTAATTCGCGATTTTCCTGTTTAGCTACGTCTAAGTCAAGGATCTAATTTATCATCAACTCCCCTTTTTATTGTGACGTCAATCACTTATGCAATACCTTTTTACGGAAACCTTTCTCAAATCGAGTACTTAAAAGAACTTATTAGCAATCAGAATATTTGTATCAAGCAATACTTAGAAGACATTTTCATTTGCATCCTCCTTTACTTTTGCGCGACTACTTACCGTCTTTGACATCAAAGCGTAAAGGGCAGTCGATTTGTCTTATGCCTTTCCTTTTAAAGCAACATTATTATTACTTGTACATAAATGTAGACACAGTAAGTAATACACAGAGTATATAATTTCAGATTAGATCATTCGAAATATACGTCAGATTATTACTTTTACTATGGGACCAAAGAAATCGCTATAAAAACAATTTAAAAGGTCAACCTGGTCAATCAAACCTTTATCATTAGTAGATATGAAAAATTTGTTATAAACAAAACTTTGGTTAATGCCATCTAAAGGTACCTTCTTCCCTATAGAGTCCACCACAACATTCATCCGTTATAGAGCATTCAAAAACGATTTATTTTGCGACCAACCCAAAGTACTTCAGTGTAAATTTGATATCACTAGGAGTTTTAGTACCTAGTAATTCCATTCAATTTTGTGTTTTATATACCCCACTCGCGATGTTTCAGCTGTCACCGTACGAAATACACGTCCTAAAGAAATTGGACAGACGTGTTCCGTCGCTCTCTCGTGGTTTCTACTTGTATACATACAGGTAAATTGAACTGTATGATTTTATAATATGACGTCTACAACATTAACTGCTAAATATTATATTTAATAGAAGAAATCTTTGTGCCGCCTCTTGTTCAAATTTTCTTTATAAATATCTTTTTCGTATTTTATAATCTCGGTCCTTACGAGGTAATGAATTAATAAAGACAGAAAGGGTTGGTAGCTTAGTCATTATAATGCAAAAGGCGACGACTATAGAATGTCGCCTTGTGCGCGATTCTCATTTCCTATGCTCTAATAGCGATGATAGGAGAGTCCATGCGCTAGGTACGAGTACATAGCTTTGCGTCTCGAATTCTTGCACGCTTACAACTTCATTTTGAGCGATATTGGAAAATTCCGTGCGAAATTATATGCCTTACTGTACGATTCCAATATATCTAGCTGATATATAAACAGTTGTACTGACAACAACGAAAATTCCTCTAGATTTTAGTTTTAGATAATATTTAACATTTTCTTTAGTCTGATATCTTCTCTTTTGTATGTCACTTTTTTTTCGAGAATAAACGTATTAATTTCATATATTCATGCGGCGTGGGTGTGATTTATGGCTGATGATAGAAGAGACGTTTAATTTATGGTTTCTGATAAGTGGAAATAATATCTAAAGGTTTTGTAATGAAAAGAAACGTTTAGAAAGCGTTCAATTCTATTTTCTTAGGTATCATTTTGTGAAGTTATTCATTATTTAACTTTTTTTTATCTAAATTGATTTGTAAATAATTTGACGTACCTATAAAGAGTTTGACTTTGTGTTCTCTATCTAGAAATTTAATCTATATTAAAAAACAACACTTAAAAATAATCAATAGAACACTACACCTAAGCTCTTAGACCAGCAAGACCTGACAAGCCAAGCAATATACGCACACGGTGTTTGTTTATACGTAATTTAGTATCGGGTGTACATAGTCTAACTGGCCATCTTGCTTGTCTTGGCTTATATTCACCTAGTCTAGTGTTTCATTATGCGTTACCTTATACAGGGCTTTTTCACTCACTCATACATTTTGAAATTCACCTTTATGGGTGGAAGTAATTTAAGAAAGTTTAAAATAGTTAAATTACCAATTTAGACCTTACTGTGTGTTCAATATAAGAACTATTGTTGTCTTAATGACATTGGTGCTGATTCCATTGTTTACAAATTACATAAATAATCACGTCAAACCTCTTCCTTACAAAATTATTGTAAAAAGGATAGAACATTTTGCCTTCTGACAGCGATTTCGTCATTTAGTTAAATCTTTTTAGTTTATGAAGTCTGAAGTATAATAAGTATGTCATAATGATTTCATATGGAACATTTTTAAATACCGTATCTTGTTTATTGGTCACCTTTACTACCTTTAAAATTATTATCAAACATACTTAGGTACATATTAATAACTTGGTATAAATTAAACATTATGAAGTTACTGTACATTTTCACCGAGTAACGGATGAAAAAGTTATTTAACGTCTTCTACATTTGCTCTTTGTTAAATTACGTAGGTACTGTATGATAAATTGTGTTCAAGTACAAAGGTATAAAGCTCTTCTTCGTGAAGTGGCCTTCACAAGCATAATAATAAATATAAAGTTTTAATATATTATATCATTCTTTTAAGGCCCGTCTTTTTACGCTACACCTAAGATACATGTACCTAACTCTAGCACTCAAGTTTTTATGACTTTCAACCATTATCTATCTAATCTACTTTTTTAATTATATTAAAACAGGTAGTATGCTTTATTAATACAAAAAAAAGAAATACAAGTGAATTTAAAAATTAAGGTTTAAGAATTGGGGGACCGATTTGGCATGATTTTTTAAATGTCCATAATAGACTGAATACATTTTTCAGGGCAAAAATGCCGGAAAGACAGAAGGTGCTTTTATCTATGCGTTTTTTTGTATTATTGAACAAGACAAAGGCTGTGAAGTCATAGAGGTATATTTAAAATTTGCTCCTCGTATTAAAATAAAAGAAGGTAGTACAAGTAAGTTTAACTATATCTTAAGTTTTCTGTAATTCACGAAAGTTTTCGTAGTATAACGTAAAAATTAGCATCAAATTACGTTTAAATTTTAGCAACAATTTAAGTTTCATTGTTGTTCGTAGCACGTAGCAACTCTACGGCGTAGATTCTGTCGTAGCAAATGCTACGAGTACATCAGTAGTGTAGAGGAAAATTCTTCATTTTTGTCTAGTAGTAAAGTGTTAGGAGACCAATATAGACTACATATAGGCCAATATTATTACAAATAGTTTGAAGAATAAGCTAAAATTGGTTGTGCTAAAACCTATGTTATTCATGAGGTAATTCACTTTTCAATTAGTTATTTTGTTTTGTATTTTTTGAGCTAACTAATATACATTTTATGTAGAATGTCCAATAATGGGCCCGAACTAAACAATTCGCTACAACAACTTTTCCGCAATCAGCAGTTTCTGTAGAAATGAATACTTAACAAAGTCAATCTAAAAGCTTTCATTACCTGTGGGAAACAATCTGTAAAGTTGCTAAGATTAGTATCACATTCATTGTTTTAATTACCGCCCTGCACAGCATTATTAACTGCTATGTTAGAATTGAATGGTTCACTTTACATGAAGCGCAAACTGTAAGACTGTAACACATTTTATATGCCATAAAGGGGGATAAGTTGTTAACTCGCTTTGAGAGCCGGGATGCTGTAGTTTGGTTATAGTAGATAATACTGTATCTTTTAGTTCTTTGGTTGAAGTTGATAACACTGATTAAAGTTGTTTCAATATACTGTTGTTTTTGGATCTTAATATGGTAACAAACTATTACGGTAATTATGCGACTGAGCCCCCAAAATTAAGTATAGTAGGTATACGTACGAACGGTCACGTTTTGCTATCATATTTTAATTAGCCATACAGATCAAATAAACACTGTCAACATTAATTTTATTTCCATGCTATGTAGCTGTTCCCCGCTAATTCATCTGCGTTCCCGGGATAAAGATTACCTTCTACACCCCCACCAACAAACAAACTTAGTATTAGTACAGATTATAAGATTCCAATTCACATTGACATTACTATTATAGTATTTTAAAAATATGCTGTCAGAGATGTCCTGCATGAATGGCTTTAAAACGTAAGTAAAATATAGGCGAAACGAACGAACATTAAGATGCTCGAATGTTCCAATGGAGATTGCCTATTGAACCAAGATATATGGGGCACTTCCTTACCAGTTATTCCAATGACCTAACGACCTGGAATTGGCACAATGTCGTTAGATGCGGGCGAAGATTTCATAAAATAATGTCCAAGGATATATTTACTTGTGCTTGGATAAAATGTACGTAATTAATACCGTTTGTCGATATATTATAGTCTTTTTAAATAGTAAACATATTTTATTTTAATAATAATCGGTTGTTCGATTTGATAGATCAAAATAAAATAAAACTTGTGATTTGTTTTTTTTATTTTGCATAAAAATGTAGCACTATTATCTTCCTAATAAGTTTTTTAATGTAGGTAAAGAAGACTTAAATAAATAAAAACTTAACTAAATAATTAAAAAATTAAATAACTACAAATTCCAAAAATAACCTGCTTCAAAATTTGACATGACACTTACGGCGTTGCCTCGCTGAATGATCAGACTTAGCCTCTGGGCAAAACAGTCTCTGGCTCTCAGATCGCCAGAGGCCAAGATCAAATGCTTGCCTATGTCTTGAACTATTAGTTTCGTGTCAGATGACCAAAGGGCCCAAGGTTTCAACCGCAAGCACCGCAAATACATAATCATCAATGAGTAAACAGTAAACATTTAATAATTATTTATTTAACTTCATATGTTATGTTATTTTCTATTATAGTCGGTTTAATTTTATTTATAAATTCTTGTAGGTTGCTTGTATGTATTTAGTACTTTAAAAATATGAGCTTCCCCGTCTCAATTATCACTATACGTAAATAAACAATACCTACCAAGAATTGTCTTCCTACGCAATAATCCTACTCTGTCTGAACTGAAGTGTCTGTCTTTGATAGTTTTTTTTCTAAATTCGTTACTTTATATCACATGTTATCAAAATCTAAGCACCATAATAATTATCAATATTTTTGTTTATCAATCTATCTGTTTGTTAAGTCGAGCTAATCTCATAAACGGCTTGAACGATTTTGTGTTTGTTTGTAATTATTAAATTAAATTAAAGGTAGCATGCGGATGTAACAGCGAGGTGGAAACTTGTAAAGTAATCATATAAAATAACATGAAATTAGATACCATACCAACATTTTCACTCCCAAAAGCAATAATTCAAAGTGGCAACCACAAATTGACTTCAAGCCATAAAAGCTCACAGCGAGATATTTTGAATAATTAGATATACTTACTTTGAATTGATGTTACTCTCTGTAGAATTATGCAAATTTACCCTTAGAGGTTGATAACGGTTGCTTTTAATATAGGTACACACGGCCACAGATCAAGCTACACATTTTTGTTGCAAAATAGCGCCTATTACAACCACATAAGGTGCCGCAGTGTGTAGCTTGATATGTTTCCGTGTGTACCTACCTAGACTATCGTGTTGTAGTCAGAAATGGAATTAAGTTTATGATTTTGGATCAAAGGTTACCGTTACCGTTTCATCCTCAGGTTACCTGCTTAATTGTTAATTTATTTGATGTCTTTATAATAAGTATGTAATTAAGTTTGATAATATGAAATCTAAATATAAAGGAAAGCGTGACTGACTGATGTATCAACGCACAGTTTAAACCTCTGGACGGATCGGGCTGAAATTTGGCATACAGATAACTATTGTGACGTAGGCATCCGCTAAGGATTTTTGAAATTTTATCCCCTGAGTGGATAAAATCGAGTGAAACCGCAGGGCAGAAAACTAGTAATATATAGTATAGGCCCCGTGGTTTTAACGGCAGATGCCATAAATATAGAAAAAATATTTCTCTCACAATAAGTAAATAAAGGAAACAATAGAAATAAACACTTATGTTGCGGGAGACTAGTGCCTAAACTAGAAAGGGCCTGTATTTCAGGACACAATCGGTTCGCCCGATCTTTTGTTTCAACAAAATATATGTATACCTACATATCAACATGTAGGTAACGTTCCTTGAATTTTTTATGACTGTAAGAGAAAAAATACAAAAAAAAAATCCAAGAACCATTTCTTATTTGTATCACGTAACGACAATAAAAACTTGGTGAAAATTACACATTACGAATGGGCGAGTGTTTTTCACGTCGACTACGACCGCGTCGGTTGACATTGAGATATACCTGCCAAAATGTTCTCTTGTGGAACTGAAAAAAGAAAATACATAAATAAAAGATGTTACTAAAGATCCTGAAAATGTAGCAACGGTTTTTTTACATGTAGTTTATTTTATCTAATAAAAAAGAACACGTTATCTTTTTATTCATTTATTAGGTATCTTTTCTGGGTTTCGTTAGCATTTTCTTTTCTCTTCTTGTGTATAACACCTGTGTTCCATTACAGTGTTGTCATCATAGCATTTGTCGCTAGACTTTACATCTGGCGCCCTGGGCGGTCGCCCAACCGCGGCCAACCCTAACGCCGCTACTGATTATAATGATGACAAACAAGCAAACGGACCGTCCCAATGGTGAGAGATTACCGTACCAGTGCTTTACTCATGCGAAAGAACGTTATTTGCTGCTGTATTCTGTAAAGCAGTTCTCCAGTCGAGTTACTCTCTTAGAGAAGAACGTTATGCTCTACTTCTCAAAAATAATTGAACATTACAATTATCTTACTTGAATACATAAAGCATTGTTCTTACGTAACAAAAAGCTCCGAACATCCTGACAACCATATTATATTATAATACCATTTATAACGAAGACTATGTCCTCGGAATATAATTCAAGAAAGTACGCTGAGATTTGGGCTCCAAACATTGCCAACTCACTCACGGGACGCAAACTCCAAAGTAACTTCTATTGTAGTTATCTTACAGAAAGTGCTATTACGACAAAAACCTTTGGGAGTACCATTTTATGTGTTATGTTACCTTCATAACTTATATAAGTACCCTACGACCCTATAGACAGTGCTTACACGTGTCCCATTTTGGTTATAGCCAGTTTTGGTGTAGGTAGGTCGTTATTTTTATGGTTATCATAACTGTTTATATACGTTATGTATACAAAATATAAAGGACGTTAGGAAAATTCTGAAGTGAACTAGTTAGGTATAGGTACCTACCTACTTCACAGAAGGCTCTCGATCTTTCTGAAGTTAAATCATTTCCCATACATAGTGAACAGTAACAAACATTCATCCATACATCCATACTCACAATCTGTCGCATTTATAATATTAGTAGCGATTCTGCGCCCTGACTCTCTAGCTATAGCTGTTCTAGCAATATAGCAATAAAGTTTAGGATTATAATATCCCGAATAGTAAACTTATGGTTTTATTACTAAAACTAATAACACCTATTAGTTTTGAACGTAGTTCCTATACTAAAACAGTTACTGAATATGTTAATTTCGTTTAATTTAAATGCCTCTGGAAACGGCGATTAATACAGTTTTAAAGTAACCAACATAGTCCGAAGAATTGCCAAACTGAAGTGGCAGTGGGCGGAGCACATCGCTCGTAGATCTGACGGCCGCTGGGGCAGATAAGTTTTCGAGCGGCAATCACAAACTAGAAGACGCAGCGTGGGCAGGCCTCACACAACGTGGACCTACGATCTTGTGAGGGTCGCGGGAAACCAATGGATGCGGGTAGCGCAAGACTGGCCATCGACAAGATCCTTGGGCTTTTGTCCAGTAGTGGACTAATTTTGGCTTATAATATGAAGATGATACTAAAACAAAAAGGTTATTGTAATATAATAGATTGATACATTTTTCAGTGGCAGCAATTAAAATAGGTAGGTACGTTGAAAAAACCCGAAAAACTAAAAACAATATGAAACAGCTTGTGAAACATCTTGACCTTGTAACTTACCTAATTAACTTCAAAGTAAGCTCCAGTTCGGTAATGAGCTTTTGGCTCCAAAGTTCTGATCAAATTACATGACGCATTCTGAAGTCTTCAAGTGTTATTAGGTACTAAATTAAATATGAGAGAAAGATGATGTGAGATAATGTCAATAAATAAATGATAAAAAACTTGGTAAATTTTCACATATTACACATGTAACACAGTGGTCTTTCAATCTCGAGTAGAAAATTTGTCATCAAGCACGTCATGTCGAGGTGTTCCGGCCGATGCACTACTCTAGAAGTGCATCGCTCCGTGCTTGTGGTAATAATATATGGCACATAAGAGTGCTTACCAATTTTAACCACATCATTGCATACCATGTGTGATTTATTTTTTTATAAAATACACAACCAATTACATACGACTAGCCACAAAGCTTTGCCGTGACTATTTTTGCTACGTTAGGTACCTATTTTTGTTATAGGACCAATACTAGAATCACAAAAATATTTATATTTTTTCATAAATTTTGTATCGAGCAAACATTTTCAAACTTTTCTTACTAAAAGTTAGTATGAAAATGTTGTTTCTTTTTTCTTGTTATTTCTACTAAGTTATTCATGAAAAACCCGAACCCGGTTTAGAAAATATGCTATTTCAAAGTATCTGTTCCTTTAGTTACAAATCCGATAATTACTGCGAGAGTAAACTAAAGTGTAAATAAAATATCGATTGGATACAGTATTGTGGTCGTTATAACGGGTGATTTTTTTGCTGGTATCTTTTTGGCAACACTGTTTTTGACAGATCACGCGTGAATCGTGTCTTGTGTCATTGTCAAACTTGTTCAGTTTGGTCTATAATTTAACCATGAATCGACTTACGAACGAACAACGCTTGCAAATTATAGAATTTTACTATCAAAATGCATGCTCGGTTAAGAGAGTGCATCGCGCACTTCTTCCAATTTATGGGCAGTTTGGTCGGCCTATTCGGAAGCTTGTGACTAAATTTCGAACCCAGTTTACATTATTGGACCTTAAACCACGAACACGCATACGTAGAGTGAGGACCGAAGAAAATATTGCGGCTGTATCCGCCAGTGTTAGTGATGATCGTGAAATGTCGATTCGCCGCCGCTCGCAGCAATTGGGCCTCTGTTCGCCTAGATCGTGTGATCTAACGCCTTTGGACTATTTCTTGTGGGGCCATGTTAAGGCTCATGTCTACAGGGATAAACCAGCAACGATTGACGCACTGGGAGCCAATATTGAAGCATTTATTCGTGATATACCGGCTGATATGTTGGAAAGAGTGTGCCGAAATTGGGCCTTGCGAATGGGCCATCTAAACCGGAGCCGCGGCCAGCATTTGCATGAAATCATCTTCAAACATTAAATTATATTGATCGTTCTATCGATTCCAATAAAGATTTCATCAAATTTTTCAAATTTTTTGTGTTTTTTTTGAAAATCAAATCCTATACCTCTTAAAAAATCACCCGTTATAATTGGGATGTATTGTGGTCGTTATATAATTGGGATACATGTTTACAATCATGATGTCTTCCAACTGCCTTGTTTCGTTGTATTCGTCATTTTAGAAACTAGGTCAAGGCATTTTTTTCCGCCAAGGACCTCATTTTGCGTAGCACAACGGGTTTTATTTTAATATATTTCATAAGTTATTAAGAGCTTTGAATGTATTATTACAGGGCTGGAAATATTTTATGGTAAATGGTCACCGCTGCCTATGGATATTTGTAGAACTCACTGGTGATTTATTTATTAAAAACAAAAACGATTTTTTGTAAAAGTTTGTGTAGTGCTCACAATTGTTTGTAAGCTGTAATCACATTCTATAAAATGTAGGGGTACAGTTAACTATTGATCAGTTATTGCAAACTTATTATCTTAATACCTTCATTACACATTGTAATCTGGTTATTTCATGTATTTCCGTAATTGAAGGGCGTTTTTACGCCCTGTTTGAAGAACTTAGCGCTATGGAATAACAAAATAAACAATGATTAAAACTTTCGTTATAACAACAAATAATAAAATAATATTTAATCACAAATTGTAAGTATGAATCCAAAAAAAGCGTTGTAAAGCTTACCTTCAAGCTTCTTTCTAATTGATATTATTCGTAGACAGTTACTTTAGCAATCTAGGCAAATTAACCTATGTAATCTAGGAAAATCTCACAGCCGATTCTAGACGCTTACACAGCTCTGTATTGATGACATGTCTTTTAGTCATTTAGTTTCCACAAAACTAAATCATGTTATGGGCTTTTCTACTATCAAAATTTGCAAAATACTCGTGTTCATTGATTTTTTCCATAGTTCTGTCAGTGTGTAAAGCCTTAAAATTTTTGGACAATGAATGGGTATAAGCCGACACGGGCGAAGACGAGGGTAACACGTAGTATATTATAAATCCGGCTAAGTGCACGGCCGGCTCGCGCAAGATAGCAAAAATTTGTAGGTACCTACTTCGATTTTTTCGACGAATTTTTCCTTTATAACATTTTTTTCATAATTATTACTTTTTTAACAAGTGGCCATTAATTAAACAGCTGTCTTGAAACGTTCGAATTAATCTTCGCGGATATTATTCTTAAATTTCCTTTGAAGTTCTCGAAGACTTGTTTTGTACAAATATATATTATTTTTACTTTTATATTAATTCGTTTCAGGGAGTCTTTAAAGATATATTTTTTGCAAAACTAATTAGCCGTCTGGTAACTTAAAATTGTTACATGATTTTGAATAGGTAGTGCTTTTCATTATAAGTAAGGTCAAGCGATTCAAACGATTTATTTATTCTTTACAAATTTTAATTAAACATTTGATTATGATTACATTATTTTTAATTTAAATTGCAAAATTCTCGTTTATCTAAAAACATATTTTGTTTTTTCTCAGCCATCTGTCACAATTTGCAGTGTTGTATCGTTGTACGAGTAATTTATCAATATGTTGAAACTTCTGCTGCAGTTCCTGATAACTTGTGGCGCTTGTAGGTATATTAATCTTAATGTTTTCACAAAGTTGTTTGTTTGTAACCCTTTTCTTTTGAAAGAGACATGGAAAATGATTGGTTGCTTAGAATTTTCATGAAAAATGTACGAGAGATGTGAATAAGTATTATGGGTATTGTGTATTCTTGAACTACTATCATGGGTGCGATGTTTCAAATGCTTACTGCTAATACAAATTTCGCGTCGAGTCACGATTAGGTACTCAATCCTATTGTCTCTTTAATTTTTCTTTTATGTGATGAAACAACGCTTCAACGATTTCTATTTCCCTGGGATAAAAAGTCCTATATGTTATTCCAGAATATGATCTATCTATCTACCATGTTTCCATGACCTATGTGGCGGTTAATACATACCCATGTAACTAAATTACATCACAGTTACATAAAAGTACCTACTCGTAGTCTATCAGTTTCCGTAGTAAGGCCTGCTTGTTTTGGAGTACAGCGAGAACTATGATACCAACATAAAAAAACTAGTACAACTCCACAGCATACAAATGATGCAATAAAATATAGTTTATCCTGTATATTGCATCTTGAGAACAATCGTTAGTGGCACGTGTGCACATATTGCCAATAAAAAGGTCACATTTACGAGTATCACGTACAAACCCGAACTGTTTGTTGAAATTTTTATATGATATGTGTGTACAAATCATTTAAAGTGAAGCTTTGTGGGATTTTCGTTTTGCTAGGGATCTCTTATTTTTTGGCTTTATGAGCTTAAGAAAATTGGATGTGACAGAGCGGCTGCCAAAGAATACCTTTCTGACAGATGTCAGAAGTGTTTATGGATTTAATTGATGGGCCAAACTTGGAAATGGATAAGAGGCGCGTGCTTGGGATGAGGGTCAATAGTCAAAGTATTTCTAAATCTTTATTCAAGAAATCTCTTTATATTTATTCTACTTACTTAATCATTGCTACTAAAAGCGATTCTTATTTCAAAGGTAGCTTGCTACACGCTATAACATTTTACCCTTTTTCACTAGTTTTAATCTTCCCCCAGACGCTGTGGTTTGAGCCATTCTGTGGAATCTAATATACTTTTCGGATTTTACACCGAAGACTGGAGTAAAGCAAAATGAATAACAAGATGAGAGTCGACGTAATACGTAAATGTGTATTTTCTTATTTCCAAAGAGAAGTGTTAGAACTGTCAGCGTCTGTGGATAACAGATACGTACCTATTATGAGAGGTTCTAGTTTGCCATACACAAGTTACTGAGATTTATTGTATCTATCTAAATTCCAGTCTATGAAGACTAATACTGAATTTGAAAATAGGGGAATGTAATCAGTAAAAAAAATCTTCACCATTTCATTGATCGGTTTTTAGGAGTACCTACCTACGTAAGAGCAGATTTTATATTTTTATGATAACGCAAACGTGAAGTATTTTTCATTTCAGGTACTCAGCTTCCATATGGTTTTATCTGTGTTACCCGGATAAAAAAATAACCAGTATTACTCTCCCACCCATAAACTATCTTTGTACCAAAAATCAATAATCTATAACTTTAATAATTTTATTAACTTTATACAGAATGATTTTGATTTTTTGAGTATATTAAGCCAAATACTGCAATGGGGATAGTGTACACACGGCCACAGATCCAGCTACACATTTTTATTGCAAAATAGCTCCTATTACAACCGCATAAGGTGCCGCCGTGTGTAGCTTGATATGTTATGTGGCTGTGCGTACATCATTATCGATAATTTTACAAAATTTCAAAATGCTGAGGGCATTACATTTACGAGAAGTTTTTTTTTCTCTTTATAAACTCTCGCGAACACAATTCATGTTTATAGATAGGTTTATAGAAGTAGTAGTCAAAATTATGTTTTGTGCGCGAAGAGACCCGATATATTACTACCTATAAATACGAGATGTTTAGCGTAAATATCTGGTAAAAGGCTTTACTCGCAATCTGAAACGTATCGATGGGGCGAGATAGCTATTTTATCACACGTGTAATCTTAGACATACGTCGACGCGTATTTCAATGCTATATTTTTTTGTTTGTATGGAAATATTTTAGTGTTATTTTCCACTCTTATTCTTTTTCATGACCTGTATAAGGTATTCATCAATGCCTGCAATGCATCAATTTTAATGCAGGCCGAAAGTGTCTGCTGTAATATTTCAAAATTACCCGGTATAGTTAGCATATACAAATTTACCTGATTCCATTACCCCTATTTTGACTTCAAGCCACAAGACGCCCGCCGCGCCGTCGGGAAAAGTTCCTTACATTGTTGACATACAACATACGAATTCAACATTTTGCATCTTCATTTATAATGCGGACAGCGAAAGAGTGGATCTTGCTTCAGCCGTTTTCCTACAATATAGGGACTTTCATGGCAAGAGTGAAAATATAATTAAATACATTAAATTGACTGATATTTATTAGTTCTTTCAAGACAACTACTCTTATATACATTTGTTTTATCAAGAAAAAACAATTTGATTCGAATGACCAATTTCACTGATGGCTTTAATATAAAAACTGAGTCATTTGAAAAATACTTAACAAAAAGGCTGGCTCTTATGGGCACATGTGAAGAGCTATCCAGTGAGACTCCAACGTGATATATTGACCACATTGCAGCGGACTACTCAACCGAATCGTTTCACCGCGGTAGCTATAGGTACGTATTATGAACACGAAATTCTTTTCACTTAGGTCCGATTTTTAAACGGGTAGATACATTTTAGACAATATTTTCGTATAATCTGGTAGGACAAAAACTGTTTTAATTTGATACTAATAACCTACCTATTACCTACTCCAAAAAAATTATATCACGTTTTCAGTAGGTAATTCTATTGATTTAATTTTTAAAACGATGAGCGGACTATCTACGGGCTCTCCGGGTCTGAAAACTTTGACCATTTTAATATAGGCTGTTCGAAATAAGAAGGTAATAGTCAAATTTTATTATATGGTTTTTATGTGTTTTACTATAGTTCTACCACCTATATACCCGCCATACTTACTTTTTGCACCACTAGTTGAAAATATCTAGTAGGTACCTGAATACTATAATTCCAAACATTACAAACAATGAGAATCCAAAATTGAATTTTATAAAATAATGTATAAAAAAAGTCCTGAAAATCACTGTGCACTATATTCATGACCTTTTTAACGTATGCAAAATATTTTTTCCAATTGCAGACCCAACCCATGTATTCAGTTCAACAACAATGTCCGACGCTGATATTTGCATTGGCTTCAATTATTTGGGCTGAAAATAATTGGTTAAAATACAACATTTTTGGTAACAGTAATGCGTTTTCTGTATACCTACTTTCGTGGTTAATTTCGCAATATAAACTTTTATTTTCGCTTGTTTGTTATGGAAATATAATTTTCCAGTCCATAAAATAGTTGTACTCTTATTAATTTATATGTTTGATAAGTGAACGGAAAAATAAAGGTAATAAAGAGACACTCACGCCACACCATAGGCATTTGCTCCATATGACGATCAAGAGTACTGCTATTGCTCGCAAAGATTTTAAAACCTCGTTGCTCGATAGCGGTGGGTGACGATACATTCGCAGGGTTGTGACTACCCCTTCCTTTTATACTGATAGTATTCTTTGAACAAAGGTTTCGGTTGGTTTAACGGGTCATAACTAATATTGTCGTGTACACGTCCGACTATCTGCGTTCATGACAAAAGGAGGCTCACGACCGTACGTTGAGCTATAAACCACTTTCTGGATCCTCAAGCATTCTCTTCAGATGCGTAAACTAGCTAGATGTGAACTTAGTATTACCTATAGGTATTTATGTCGGGCCTGTGGGACATAGTGACATCGTAATGGAATTTAAAGTGGGATACCGGTATGATTTTTATCGAAGTCCTGACGAGAAAAGAAAGATGAATGCCAAGAAAATTGGCGGATTTTTTAAAATCCGAGTGTTGACGCGGATTTAGCTGTTATTAAATAGGTAAATATGGATGCCTTCAGTTACTGAATAATATAGGTACGTACCTTATCTTATACATACTAAATACTGTCGTAAATATATATATAATTCAGGTCCCCAAGTTTAATATAAAAATAATGTCACAAATGTAATAAGTAGGTAACAAACACTAATTAAGGTAGTCATTAAATCTGAAATAAATCATTTGAATAGTCATTATTTGTACTGCTCAACATACTTAAATGTTCATTTCCAGTGAAGTTGGGTGCGTGCTTTTTAACAATTTGCTTCATCACTCGGAATAATGGTCGCGGACAGGCTTTCAGCTTTTATCCGACCCGGCTCGTGTGTGGATTGAAGAAACTTGTTTGTCGACAGACGGTTTTTATGTCGACGGACGTACGTTAATTATACTCCGAAATAATTATCGTATTCAACATTTGTGTTGAAATTATGAGATTCGAAATTAATTTTAAATCTCGAATAGATAAGTCAAAGGTCGGGTCGCAGGGGTCGGGTTTAAAAAAGTGGATGGTCAATCTTCACTAGTTGGAAAGGCAGTGCAAGAAAAAGAAGTTTTAGCCCCGCGGTCTGACCTATGTTCCTGATGTAAAATGTTTGCCTGATATAAAAATAAAAGGTATATCTATGTTTAAATTAAATCCAAAGATATAACATCGCTGCATTCAAATACGTGTTTTTCAATATAGGAGTCCTAGGAGTGCGGGGCGAGAAGCTGGTATTTTCTACAGAATCTATTGAATGGCGTGGAAATTTAAACTAAGGCGTCGTAATAGTATATTTATTTATTTACTTTACAACAGTCTAGACACGGTGGTTTGAATGTGAGTTAAATAATGTTTATTTACATATTTTATTGAATTATACTAAGTCACGGGATAATTTAGATTTAACTTAGGTACCTAGATGTAGATGATGTTGTGCTGAATAAAGCTTTAAAGAGATTTTCACTGTAATCCTAAGTTTGTATTTTGATAAATGTTTAAGTTTAAATAAGTTTGTATTATATTAGATGTTCATTCTTAAAGTCGAGAAATTAACATCATGAATATTCATTTTCAGAACTTAATTGTCGTTTCATTGTTTAAAATTCCTACTAATCCTAAAAAAAATGTATAGACATAATTTCCGGAAAAATCATGATTTTTTCATGCAATAAATGTGAATAAAATGTTTTTCTAGCAACATAACTTTTTTTCTCTATCGTGTCAATTACTCTTTTAGTGTAATAGATATCAATAATCTTAAAATGAACGCCCCTCCACTAAACTTGGTTGTTTCAATGTTTGAGAGGAAATACTTATTGCAACACTTTACTTGTGTGCGTGCGTTTTACTATGGTATTACTGAAAAACCAATTCTATTGGTAGTACACCTACTTTGCTTGTGAGCATAAACACATTAGAGGGGCGTTCAGTTTAGACTAGACGATCTCTACCTTAGTACTGTACTAGCCAAGCATAATCTTATTACCCAGAACTTAATGTTGCTGCTAATGGAAGAATGTACGGTACTCCTACTCGCACGTATAAAGTGAAGTGATCCATTAAAAGTGGGTACGACACCATAGCACCTGAGACACGGAGAAAGCGAGCGTTGTCAAAACTTCTGTAACCACGTGGTTCCTTTGTGAACTATGATAAATTAATTCATAATTTGTACTAGGTATAGTTACCTCTACCTTATTCTATAACGATTTTCGTTAAATTGTAATACTATGTAGAACACTGATATTATAAAAAAAATACTTTTTTATATTATGACTTAGTAACATAGGCTATATCCTGTTGGGCATCGCTATCCGGATTTGGCCGATAATTTTTTTTTTCATATGGCTTTCATATGGTTTACATCAAGTAGGTTCCGTTACTCTTTTATTATTTAAAATTGTTACTTAAATTTCAACCTTGACAGGAAAATATAAGAATTATAATAATAACGTTTTTAAAGTCAATAAAGACAAGATTCGCCTGCAAAATGGAGTTGCTTTTCACGATTTTCCTAGTTTTTCAATCTTACCTATTTTCAATTTTATTTAACAGCCACACCTGCTGGGTTCGCTACGAAAAATCATGAAGCAATTAGAAAATAATACCTATTATTTTGCTATATGCTTAATTAGTTTCAGTTTACGCATAACATTGTTAGACTATAAACATGTAGTGCATATTTTATGTAAGTAGGTATAATTTATAGTTTTTGAAGCAGTGTAGTTTTTATTCCAGTATGGAGATAAAACTACAGGAAACAGCTATTAATAAATATATTTATTTCAGTATCCATGTTACGTATTAAACAGTTTGATAAAGTCTACACTGCAAAATCTAATAAATTATCCACAGCCGGTGTTGCAAATAAATAGCCGATTCAAAAGCACAAGTGTGTTGCTGACCTAAATAGGGACACCTTCATTTAAACCTCTAATTTAAACTATAGTGGGACCGTAAACGGGCGATCGTCGGGATAGTCTGCAATATTTTATGTGCAGGTACATTTTAGTTTGTCTGCCTTCAAGCTTGGATAGGAAGTGTGTCTTATACTTGCAACGATTTATGCCATAAATGCCGTCGCCTTAGAGTATTTTTATAAAATATTTATTTTAAAGAACAACTTACTCTGACTCAGCAACGAAAGACTTATTTTAAAATGTAGTACCGATAAAGGGGTATAAATTTCAATATTTTAAACCGACTTCATCTTCAATATTAATTGAATTTATGGACCTTTGTTAATAAAACAGAATAGATGTTAATAAAGTTGTGCGCCGGAACTTAAATTAATTAAAGATGTTCTGTTGTGCTGTGAATGAGGTAATAAATAGTTTATTAATTCTTATTTATTTATCATCCAGGCTTCATGGTATATTGAAATAAGGATTCTGAATTTATGTTTTATGAAGAATACCTCAGTATGAATTCAATACCTCACATAAGATACGATTGTTAGTTCGCAGCGAGGTGGTAAGCACACAAAGTCTAGAAAATAAATGGCTCTCAAGTGCAACTGCCAGGACACACACGTGAAACTCTCCATCCGGTAAAAAAAACCAGTATGAACTTATATTTTTTAAAATACAATACCACCAAAGAAAAATCATATTATACTCGTACCTAATATATTAAACTAGCTTTCCACCCCGCGGTTTCACCCGTGATCCCCTATTTTACCCCCTTAGGGATTGAGTTTTCAAAAATCCTTTCTTTGCGTATGCCTATGTCATAATAGCTATCTGTATGCCAAATTTCAGCCCGATCCGTCTAGTGGTTTGAGCTGTGCTTTGATCAGTCAGTCATTCAGCTTTCCTTGTAAATATTTAGATTGCTAATTGTAGTTACCCACATGTACCTAAGCTAATCTTGGCACCGCTATTGTTCAGTAAATTTAGGTCAGCTGGTAATAGAATAATGTTCAAGACAGTCCGTTCTGGGACCTCGTTGGAGTCTTGTGGTGTTGTCAGAAATCCAGACATATGGATTATTTACATGCTAAAGTTAGAGCTATTTTGGTACTGGGTCAGAATTAGATAGTTTTATACCTATGTACATAAGTGAGTGGTCGTTAAATAAAATGCTATGTTTTTTAAGTAATTGTGAGTTTATTGCCGGTCCTTCTCAACAAATGCTTTCCGAACCGGTCTTAGTCTGAGTAAGACTATTTGGATTTTTTTTCTGAAAAAATATTTTTGCTTTTGTACATTATATTTTATGTGTTTCTTAAATGCTATTCTCATGAGTGTAATTTCAATACTTAAAAATCTCAATCAATAAATATAATTTTAATCAAGTGATTGTTAACAATACAAGCTAAATCAATAATCCATAATATTCATGGTAGTAAAATCAAGAAAACAGTCAGCGTTTAGTTGAAATTTAAACAATAACTTGGGTATACCTTTTAAATAGATTAAAAATCGAATAAAAAAGAAATACAGAACATTTTTCCGATGACAATGCAACGTAAAAATGTATTGCATTCAACAAAACAGCACGGGAGCGATTCCAATTTTCCACCGCGCCTCTACGTTACAAAGAATTGACACATTCTAACCGGGAAATTCTATATACGTTGCATGTTTTACATTCACAAAAATCACGCTATGTCACCACGTCAATAGTTTACACGATCACAAAACATGTCCAATGTATTCTACATATATTTGTAATGAATGATGTAGGACTTTTTGTGTAGGGTTTAAAATATAGAAAATAGAATTGTACATATATTTTTTTAGTAAACACATGTTCTACATACGCAAGTGATACCTATATTTTAAAATGAATTGCTATAGAAATCTGAGCTATTGCTATCTGCAATTCATTTTTCTAATTGACAGCGAAGTTCTAATATTTTTATTTCATTAGCATTTCCGAAGTTGCCAAATTGCATGTAATCTGCTGTAAATTCGACATATAGCAATATTCCTCGCGCGGCCATTTTAGACCCCATAAAACACTACAGCGATGCCAGATACAAATAAATCCAGATGTAGAATGTACAATGTTTGGTTAAAGAAATATGTTATCTCTATAAAACTCTTCACCAATGGAAATGAAATGGAATGGAAATAGAAATATTCCGAAATCAATTCATAGAGCTACTTCTTTTAGTGAAAGGCTTAGTCACTAAACGACTATATCGCCTAATAAATCATGCTCTCAATATTTTAATTATACGTAAAATAAGTCGACAAACAAAATTATAGCTACGAGTATATATAACAATTGTAAACATAATGAAAACTCTAATATTAACATCTCCGCTATCCCTATAAAAACATCTCCGCTTTGAAATTGGTGTTGACTAACTATAATATATTACTAACTAATTTTAATCACACATGTCATAAACAGTTGTTATTGAAAAAGGATAAAATTATTTACTGTTCTCATTATGCATTACGGGGAAATGGTTGTGACAAAAAAAAAGATCGTCGACGAAAAACAAGCAATTGGACGAATTTCTTGTATCATTTTCTTTTTTTTTGTTTGAAAGAGTTTTAAGTTTTAATCAAGTTTGTATATAGTAAAATCATCATCGTGTTGGTGGAAAGAGATGTAGACAACGGAGACATTAGAGGATCTGCAAGAAATGCTCAATGACTACAACGAGGCTTCCTAGAAATCAGGCATGTGGATAAACATAGACAAGATAAAGATAATCACGCAATTCACAGGTATGGAGCTTGTTAAATGTGTAGTCTTAGGAGTTTATGTAGAATTCAAGTTTGAGTGACCTCGGACCGAGTGACCCGGGATTGGACCTTCCAACCCACTTCATCGCCTATACACCTAATACCGTATCTTGGTAGAAACCTATGCTTAGCAAAGGAGAGGCAATCAAGTAAAGGCAAGTATAAAATATAAAAAAAGTAATGACACTATAACTCCGGTAAAAAAAGACGTGGGAATTGTATTATTATGAGTAGGTATTACAATAAAATAAAACAGTTGAAAATACAGGTTTTGGTCCCGCATTTTATATGTGGTCGCATACGTCATTCGGTGGTCGTCTGCGTTGGTTTGTGGTCACACATGACGTCACAACGTCATGCCGCCGGGCTATTTGTATCCAAATACGGGTTTAAAATCTGAAAATTAAATTGGACGCGTTGAATTTCTGTTATTTGCTAGTACGATATTGCTGTTTTCATTGAGTTTGTTTGTAAGTGGAATAGTTTGCTTAGTGACGCTTACTCTGTTTTTGGAAAGTATTTTATTCCAGCAGAATGTATGCTAGTTTCGTTATTTTTTACTAGTTTTGATGATTGCATTTAGTGTTTTGAAACAAAATAATCAGTATATCTATATAAGTATGTGTTTACAAAAAAAATGTTTTTTATCAGTTATCTGGTTCCATAGTATTAGGTTGCGTTTCCACTGACGCGGTCTAACGCATTAGCGTGCGATTCTACTAACGCAGGCAAAGGCAAGGGTGAGTGGACCGTCAATTGTCCAATCACACTGTTTCCACTGATGCGGAGTTGAAATACGCAATCGAATTAACTAGATGCATTTTTTATCAACTCAATACAATGAATTCTGGAAGGTTTAGGCGAAGCTGGGATGAGTTACTAGTGAGACAATACAATCGACACGTTGCCAGTGCCTACTTGTTATTTATTTATTCAATAATAAAACAACCAATTTTGTTTTCATTGTCGTTTCAGTTCAATTAGTAAATTTTTACACACAATAACACTATTATTCGCGGAATGTTATAATTAAATTATGAGGTTGAATGATTTAATATAAATAATTTATGGGTTTCCTTTCGTATAAAATATTTTCAATGAAATCGTTAATTAATTTTCTACGAAGCTTAAATCCGGCTTACGGGAGTTACATAATGGTGCGTAACGTAATTCTTTCGCATTGTCCAATCATAATGAATCCTCAAATGATTCAATGCTTAGAATACCTATACTGAAAGGTAATGTTTCTTTATTGTATAGAACTCAATGGGTACTACTAATAGGTATAAAAAAACAACTATTCATGAATTCTATCCACACGGCTTCATCACCGCAGACTAAACGCTAACCAAACATGAATAATAAAAATCTAATCCAATTCCGGAATCAGGATTACAGATTCAACTGAAAGGTGAAACACGAGGTGGATTTATTTATTCAGCTGTTCGAATGTACGTGGAACACACAGATACAGGTAAGCGGATCCGTGTGACGGACACGTTGCGCCGGTGACTGAAAACGTCAATACTGCAATACGCTGCTGCTGTCGTTACCATATACCTAAACCATATTTAATTTGCTACCATAAAATCGAGTGAGTAATATTGTTGATTCACTGAGTGTATATTTTGATATGACATATTTTCGAAAACGACTGGGGTTGTAATATAGCATTTTGTTTTTATGGGCCCATCAGAATTTGCAAAAAAAACTCGTACAATTTGATCGCGCAAAATTGAACTTTGAACTGTGCTCAAACCACAGAATCTATACCTAAATTGTCATTTTGCACAATGATTTCATATTATAGCTTTGGGACTTCAGGGGTTACCAAAATTCAGAGGGTCGCGGGTGAAACCGCAAGGCAAAAAGTAGGTCTTATTACAATATATAGAACATTATGTCTAAGAAGATTGCAATTTCATATATCGCATTTTGGTTGAAGGCTTTTAGCGTAATTGGGAAGCACTTCCCGTATTCGTCAGTCCAATAAAAGAAAATATAACACAAATTGCTGTAATGGCTCGAAATTTCCCATGGTAATGCATCATCGCTTACTATACTATAATAACCAAATACAAGTACAAAAAATAATATTTTTGAGACCTTTATGATTATCACTGTAATTTAAAAAATAAAACAACGTCTGAAACATAAATTATAGCACATTTTAAGATAAACGAGTACCATATTTCATGTTAGTTTAAAAGGAAACAGCGAGATTGCTTGGCACCTGAGTATCAGGAGTGATCATACTATGGCAGTTTGTACTGATAGGTTTGGCGAGGCGCCCGAACCTTTTCGAATTTATGCGACTGTAAACTACAGCAGAAAGTTTAGACCAAAATAAAGAACAAAAAAGAGAGTCCATAACAAATTATCCTGGGTGATAATAAATACAATGAGCTCTTATTTCTAGTTTCTGACGGCGCCAAATTAATATTGGAATTATGGTATTGTGAGGATTCTTAAAACTGGCCACATTAGCTTACACATTATATTGAACTTATTTAAATAAATATCCAGCTGTCAGTCTTAAATACCTAATAAGATATGATATTAGTTAAATAGTTAGACAGCGAGTCACTTTATCTAAATACATAAAAGGAAAATATTGTGCCTGACTGACTGATCTATCAAAGCACAGCTCAAAACACTAGACGAGCTGAATTTTAGCATACAGATAGCTATTATGACGTAGGCATTAGCTACGAAAGGAAAAGCGAGGTGAAAATCTGGTCTGCCTTATCATCATCATCATCATCATATCAGCAGAAAGACATCCACTGCTGGAAAAATCCCTCCTCCAAGGATCTCCGCGATGGCCGGTCTTGCGCTACCCGCATCCAGCGGTTTCCCGCGACCCTCACAAGGTCGTCGGTCCACCTTGAGGGAAGCCTGTCTGTCGGTTCTACATTGTCTGCCTTTATGGACTGATTTTTCAATCACTAACATACATATTTTTCACAGAAAATCTATTCTAATTTCAAATTAACAGTCTAGTAACGATTATCTGGCCCTAAAACAGTGATGCTCTCTGAGCGTAAAATATGGCTTTAGTTACATTGAACATTGGCTATTGAGTAAACTATGAGTAAACATGAATTTAATTATTCACTATATGTATAACTATGATAAGATACAATCACGTGCTGGTAAATCCATAATGATATTGTACTTTCAGCTTTATGTATGTTGTGCTGAGAGATTATACATTAATTAACATAATACTAACAAGTGGCTTTGTTGATACTAATTTTGATACCTACAAAAGCAGCCGCATAAATTATGACAGTAATTTGTATTAACTATCACGCTACTTTGATATCCCGGGAACTTGTGTGAAACCGCAGGGCGAAACCCAGTAAACAATAATACAGGTTGTGTGCGTATGTTAGTAAGATAAAGTATTTCGTCATCTTCTAAATATATAAACGGGAAGGTAACTGACTGACTGACTGATCAACGCACAGCTCAAACCACTGAACGGATCAGGCTAAAATTTAGCATACATGTAGCTATTATGACAAGGCATTCGCTAAGAAAGGATTTTTGGAAATTCAAATCCTTTTAGGGGTAAAACAGGGGATCGCGGGTGAAACCGCAGGGCGGAAAGGTAGCATATAAAATTGAAACTTTATGTGGCACTTGGCCGCGACGGAACATCACCTTCCTCACAAAACACTTTTATGTTAAACACGTTATACGGCTCGATCCCAGCAAGTGCACTTTCAGCGTGTACAATTTCCAGTAAACACAATTCTCTCAGAAATTAACAAATTAGAGAACACAACTGAAGCATACAACGTTCACTAAAGATTTTTGTTTATAAATGAATGTTTTAGTGGGCACTAGCCACGCAGTTAGTTTGACAATGGACGTCACAAACATCAGTGGAGAGTTTAGGTACAATTATGGTAAACAAAGTAGCGTGTACATTACCTCAGGCAAGGCGCGAGCACTAAACAACCCCGGGATGTTGTTACAATGTTTGTTATGCCTCATGATCTTGCTTCATTGTTAATGTTACTTTATTTGAGTTTATTTATTAAAACTGTTTTGTAACATGCATTGCGTAGGCAGTAGGTACTTAGAAGTGATTTTATATAGTTTTATTTACAGAACCTGGATTGAGAAGGAACGTTTTTGGATTCATTGATTATAAGTTCTTACTTTTTGTGTAGTGATTATACAATGTTATTGAAATAAAAATGATGATTACTCAAATTAAACACAATACATTTTTCATTATTAACTTTGTGGGGTATCTACCTAGGTACGTTCGTAATATGATACTTCGCATTTTTTTTTCCAAATGTCACGCCATGTGGGCGTAACTCATTCAAGTAATACAAAATACACTTATAAAAAACAAGAAACTTACAGAAGCTTTCCAGCAAGTGTTATTTCTAGCGGCTTCTTCATTTATTTTCTTATTGGAATAAATCTTAAGATCGTAAAGAAGATAAATAAATTGTTTATTTATAAATAAAACAAAAAAAAATATTTTACATTTTCTGTTCTTCCCTATAATAGTAGTCAAATTATTTGAAAGAAATACCGTCATTTAAATTTATTAGTCACTTAAATTGCAGTACCTATTAGATAATAATCATACACAAAAAACCTAATATACTAATTATATTAATGGAAATAAATAAACGAAAGGTGGAACAATAAGGTCTCGACAAGAAGCAGAGACAATTTTCATACTTTTTAGTATGCCGATATATTTTACGGTCGCCTTGAACTTTTACAGTTTACGATTGTGATTAGGAAAATGTAAGAACATTGTTATTAATTGCAAAAAATCTGAGGTTTTCTAGGCTATAATAAAGTTTACAGCACTAATGAGCCGTTACGCACAGATGCTTTCATTAGGGACCTAAGCATTCTGTTTTAAACAAACTTTAATTAAACTACTAGAGGCAGTGATTAGTGCTCCTTCAGTGAACAGTTTTGCTTCAGTGAAAAATATACTTGATAATTATCTCAGAATTAGTTCATTGAAATTATAATGTTATAGGTACACATCAAAATAATAGTGCGTGCTAACGATTTGATGAATCATTATCTCAGACGCATAAAAGTTGATAACCCGTTTGTTGTACCTTCTACTGTATCTATTTATAGGCAAATCATACTTATTCATACATTATTTTTAATTGTTAAGGTAGCATACGACCCGCCTGATGTTAGACCTACATCTATTACTCTCGTGTGGGCGACGCTGTAAAAATCTCTTCACACTGTTGTTGAAGAATATATTTTAAAAATAATATTTGTGATTCAAATTAACAATCATCTTTATATTATAAACATTAAAAGTACATGTATTATTTACATTATTGAGCGTCGTATATAATAGAACTTTTAAACTTTTTGCAGTCCATGTTCAGTGACACTGATAAATGGGTGCGTGCGAAATCGTTCAGTCGTCTCTTGACCTATTTCACGAATGAACGCCGAAACCTTTGACTATCACCCGTCATGTAATGCCAGTTTATTGCCTCCAAACTGTGAAAGAAAGGTGTCTCTTCAGCACTCTTGTTAATAAATCCTTTGATAGGATACCCTTGATATTGACAACCAGAACGATTTTGTACCCAAACAAAAATTTTGACGTTATTACATTTGAATCGTTATTTTTTTGTGCTTTAGTTTAGTTTAGTTTATTTGTAAGATTACTAAGATGTTAGTTTTCATATAAAAAATAATTATATGAACTTATTATGGATTTATTGACCGTATTATGAAAAGGTTTTTTTCGCGATATCTGAGTTGGTTTCATGTTAAAATGTTTCATTGTAATGAACTCAATACCGCTATTTTGAATCACATAATTATGAAATATTATAAAATTAAAACTAGGTGCATGTTAGTAAATCATTTAAATGCCTGCAAAACATTTATAAAAAGCTAGGAATTACAAATGTGAAAGCTACGGCCTACGGTGCATTAAATACAGACTATAGTAGACAGCTCGTAGCGGTTACGCTACGGCCGTGCTACGGCGTAGCGGGCTCCACTGCATATATATTTTTTAATTTATTTACAAGAGATCAAAAACAAAAGATATATCGTAAAAAAAGGACTGCGGGTGTACATAAATCTACTGGTATATTTTTAAGTGAGTAGTTAATTGTTTGATTGAAATTCTAACCATTGTATCGATGTACACATATTCGTTGTATTGAGTGAGAAGAGTACTGAATATAATGCGAAAATTAGAAAACTATTTTACATGTCTAAAGCAGATTAGTATTTACAAGAATGTTACTGTCCTCGATTTTCGAACATAGTAAGTCCATATAAGTACATACGTAGGTAAAAGGGAATCAAATGGCTTGTTACAAAAA
Source organism: Tethea ocularis (assembly GCA_963555595.1). Lineage (NCBI taxonomy): Eukaryota > Metazoa > Arthropoda > Insecta > Lepidoptera > Drepanidae > Tethea > Tethea ocularis. The sequence continues at coordinate 4,186,098 of OY741971.1, read as the reverse complement.
GGCGAGTAGGCTTAAAATGACATTTCGCTTCGCACAGCCCTTCCTCTTGAGATTAAGGAGGACGATCCGATTTAGACTGGACTCGTAGTTCAATGGTTGTAGCAGTAGCATAATAGCGGCCTTTAATTTTGTACAGCAATATTTTATTATTCGATGTCATTTTTTATCTATTTTTGTTGTTAAATTTAATAGAAATTACCGAAAACAGGGACTTGCCTATGAGGGTGGGGTCATATGTTCAAATTGAAACTGACAGAATATAGTCATCAACAATGTTTTGTAGTAAAACTAGCTGTTCCCCGCGGTGTCACTCGTATTCCCAGAGTAAAAAGTAGCCTATAATCATCGGAAATAATGTAGCTTCCTATTATTGAAAGAATTTTTCAAATCGGACAAGTAACTCCAAAGATTAGCGCGTTCAAACAAACAAACAAACTCTTCAGCTTTATTATTAGTATATATAGATTACAAATAAAAAAAATATATATTAAGATTCCACCATCACCTTTTTTCTATCGAACCGTAAGATCTTGGGAGAATTTGCTCCCCTGTGTTTTGCCAATATCTTTATCGTGCGTACGAGTGTAGAGTAAACAGGCCACAAAATATACAATGAATAAACATTTTAGTATATCTAATTTAATTAATAAAAAAAATCAAATAATGCATTTTCTTATAAACACGTAAATTACATACTACATACTTTTGACATACTAAATATTTAAATGTATAAGTTGTTATACTGATTCAAATTTGTACTGTGTCATAGTGCTGTAGTGTGATCCGAGATGGCAGAAACTGATAGAGCACGTCTGCCTATCCTCCTTATTGACGTACTGCCTTCGACATAGTTGGACCCGTGCCATTATTATCAACAACTTGAATCTAGTTGGGTTTACTATTTAACTTTTACTATACACGTGGATAACTAAATTACTCACAACCCAGAACATGATTATTAAAAAAGCTACCTCTCTGGTCACACACAATTTTTTTAACACACCTTTACAAGCATTAATAAAATTTCTACACTATACTAATACTACTTACACTATACATAGAGTTGAAAATATAATAAAGTGGTAAAATTATCAATACATGAGAAAAAGAAAGTTCTGACTCACTCACTGACTGGTTATCAGCGCCTATTTTATTCCCAGAGGAGGAGGAGCTATAATCTAGCTAATATGGAATAGAATTTATTTAAATATATAAAATTCAGTCTCTGATTGATCATAGACTAAACATATCAACGCAATGCACTTGAATGATTAATTTAGGAACTTCGCTCACCTCACCTCACCTCACCACTTTAAGAATACGGAATAAATAATAACAATGCTTTAATCGGGAATTCTATCTCATAAGCGAAATATAATAATTTTTGCAGGAAAAGTATTTAAAAAGTAAAATATTGAATAAAACATTTCAGTGTAGATTTGTAATTTTAATTTATCATTCAAAGGCTCACAAAATGTCACTGGAATGTATGATACCGTTATTAATGTTAGACTAATAAAGAGGGCCGTAACTTTAATATTTTCTAATTATGAAACAAATAAAATTGAGTCCTATAAATGCTGAGTGAAATACTTCTTTCCAATGAAATTATAAAAACGTTTTTTTCCTTTTATAATGCCACTGGAACGCAAAATGAATATGGGTTTCATTAACGTAATGATACACATTAATAGATTGCATGTTTCAGCTTAAAATTAAAAAAATATATACGTGATACTCAATCTCATATACGAGTATAATATGTGCTATATAACTGTGCTTTGCCTACAAACTTAACAGCTGATCAATATCGTATTGAAATTTTTACATTCAAATTTTAAGTGTTTTTTTTTACATAGTGTTGAGCGAAAACCCATGAAAGGACCGATGCAAAACGCTATTATAACTAGGGGACATTAACTGAAAGACGTCAGATACTTTATACAAATTCTTTCAATATATTTCATTTGGATACTAAAATAACGTAAATTCGGTTAATAATTTCCCAGCCTCTACGATATTGCTACGAAATAGCTACGAAACTGCTACGCTTATACTATGCATTTGGGATGGTGGTGGTATATAAATATTGCAAGAGTAATAACATCTTTCTGTTATTCATCGATAAATGAGCTCTAAAATTATATATATGTGGCAATAGGGTCCAATTCTACGGTTGTATTTCAAAAGAAATAGCTTTAGTGATGCCCACTATCGACTTTATATCATTCGGAATAATTTATCGATAAACTGGCTGAATATATCTATAAAAGTCTTTATCGGTTTACTGTTTGAAATCAATTGTATTCATAGAATTTATTTTATTTGAGTGGCAATATACCTATAACTTATAAGATTTTATTTTATCTCTTTTTGCATTACGACATTCAATTAATTATATAAACATATCATTAATTCATTTAGAATTCGAATCTCGTTATCGTTAATATCTTCAACTGTATGATTTCGTCACCATTTTCCTTATTTATTATTAAAATAAAATCGTGAGATTTGAACCAATTTCAATATCCCGAAAGCAATGAACGAAATACGTGGTTTTTAACATAATTACATCAGCTGGTATCTCCCCGAGAGCGATATTCAAAGAACTCGTCTTAAATAGAATCCTAACTACAAAACTTTCGTATTTACAAAGATAGACCTACTCTATAGATCGAACTTCGAGTAACTTCGACACTCGTCTCGTTCGAGCGAAGACCTAATTTAAATAATGGCCACATTTGTTGCTAATAGCCGAGTGAATAGCTCTGTGCAATTGGAATCGGTATGCGTCCAAATATATGGAAAGCGCTTCAGTTGTTATTTTGTAGCAGGGGTATTCCATTAGTTCGATACGATATCTGCTCGCTTCGATACCCGTTGTTCTAACTGTTATTACTCCACACTCGATTTCTGGTGATTGTATTGCTTTTATTGAGCATTTATAGCAAAACATCCCATTTAATACAACAGACACAGTATGATTGTTTCTGTATAATGGGTTTGCTCTGCGGCTGATATGAAAACGCCAATACGTTCAAACAGTGAAAATGTGGTCATATACTTTTATGATTCTTTATTTATTTAAATATATATTGTATGCCAACAGCGCGAGCACACATTTCTGTAATCAAATTATGAACTTAATATACTTAACTCACGTATTGTTTTTGTTGTCGCCGTGGTTTTCCCAGGGGTTCAGGGTTCAAGTTAAGGGTGTTATAGGTTTGGCAACACGTGAATGAAATTCCCGGTGTTACAAGCGTATATAAAGGTAACCACTCACCATCAGCCAAGTTGTAGGCTTATTTGTACCTGAGTATACTCCTACTGAGTAAACTGAGTAACTGTATTTTTAATATAAATAATTACGCTAATAAGATTTATTAAGAAACACTTAAAATGGTACTTATTACACTTATCTTCTCTACAAAAGTGTAACGACTACAATAAAAACAATAATTCATAGTTTTTAAAGAGTCAATAAAAGTTACATGTAAAAAGCTCTAGTATATTTCTCAATTTTCACTAACGAAATAATGTGCCAATACAGGGGCTCATATTATCTACGATATGTATTTCTCAGGGTTTTGTATTAGCATAAATTGACTTTACGTAATACGACTGCCTAAGGAAAGTATTACATTTGTGTAAATATTTACCATACGAGGTTCTTACATCGTCCAATAACGAATGATACTTCAGTTCACTCGAGTTGTTAAGGGTTGGGGGTCTCCCTATACGGGTCAAGTGCGTTCTTGTATACGTAATATTTTTTCCAAACTTGGCGACAGAATGTGGAGGGCCTTGTTTATTGCACATACGGCAGTAACCATCCTCCTTTCAAGTGTTTTCGTCTTGAACATTTTGAATATATCCTTTGTCATTCTTTATATTAATCTACATGCTTGAGCGGAGCGTTTTTGTGCTTATTGATATTTATGTGTTCAGTGTGAATATATTATACTAAAGATCCGTCCCGGCTTCACACGGGTGCAAAAAATATAGGCTGTAGTGAGAGTGCTCGGCCGGCGACCGTCCATTTTGTAGCGGTTGTCGATTTTTACGGTTGCGAGTAGTTTTTAATGTTTGATATATTTTAAAATATTAATCAAAATGATATAGAGTTACAAGACAATTATAATCTACATATAATGCTCGAAGTTAATAATATGTAATAAAATTGGGTACTTAATTATTGTCAAATTTTCCTATAAATAAATGAAGAGTGGCTACATTCCCGACGCTCATGTTTTTTTGTCTTTTACCCCGTTAGCGCGTGGCGAGATCTTGTGTTCCGTAGTATGCGTCCGCGCGGTGACCATGAGTTGCGTAATAAATTACTTAACTTTCGGTTAAGTTCACTAAGTAGTCAATTAATATTTATTATTTATGTAATTTTTTTCTTCTTATATGATCGTCAAATATCACATCCTCGAGTATTGTTGGTGACTCACCAGTCAGCCTGTAGTTCAAATTCAAATAGCAAAGTGAATACAGAAGTATTTAATACAATAACTCGCAGAAAAATCTTTTGAATTCCATAGTCGGCAAAATATCGAGTAAATCGATAAAAGTGACGTTGACAGTTACTCAATTACTAGAACGCAGAGTATAGAAAAAATGTGTCAAGACAATTTTCCTTCCCTGATAAGATTTGATTTGATGAGAACATTGGTTTACACTTTTACAGTTGCTGTTTCCACTCAATAGGTATATATCCAAAATAATCCAAATGTCGCACGTATTTGATGATGAAAATTTGGGGATAACTCGTGCTTGTTTTAGAGAAAATGGTTTTTTTTGTTGATTGTTTTTTTTTCTCGTTGCGAAAACATTATTATTTCACAATTATTTACGTGTTTTGGCGTCGCTGTTCCAAGGGTAGTAATGGTTTACCTTAACACTTGTTTTTATATAGAATATTAATTAACTATTTTATATTTCTAAGAGATTCACCAACAAGCTACCTCATTACTTGTATAATTACTATGAGCTATATGGTAAGTTAACATTATCAATAACATTATTTTGATAAGTTCTTATCTTTTCCAACTTTTTCTTTATTTACAGAGTACCTGAATACGAGTTAAGTAGCGTTTTACACTTCCTTAGCAATGAAATATGCAATGAAATTCCTTCATTTTATGATGCCAAAAGCCCTAGCATATACATTGAAGAAATATCAGAAAGGTTAAGTGCTACTTTTCAGGCAGCAAAGTTGTATTACTTTTATGTGCTACTACTTAAGCCATAAAAATATTATGGCACTTTTATGTGTTAATTTATGTTTAAACTGAGGCGTATTTTATAACAATGACAGTTTGATGGAGCAGAATTGTGGTACCTACCGCTCCTACGGGGCGTTAAAATACCATTAATAAAGCGTAGTGAAGCTGAAAACTAAGCCTTTTACATACCTTTCATGCCAAAAAAACTTTGAAAATAAGTCTAAACAACATTCTACTAAATTAAAGGATTAAAGAAGGATGAAAGAGGAAGGAAATAACTACTTTTTTTGAATACTCACATACTCGTAGTTCCTATAATCTAAATCTATTGCTAGGTACTGCAAGGTAGTTGAAAACTATGTTGTGTAATATTCGCGACTTTCGTTTTCTAGAATATTTTTATACCTACCTGCTCTTATTAGCAACCGTTTCATATAATATAATTGTGGAAATCTTTAATTGGCTTTGCAATATGTCGAATCAATACTTAAGATGATTATTTTTGTAATAAGCTGTTGATTTCCCTAATAAATAAATAAATACCCTTTATATCTAAGTTTGTTTGATGAAAGTCAAGTTTTATCTTGTTCACGGTTGACTTCACCTAAAATCTGTTGCAGGCGACATCGGCGTGACGTTACAAATTGAGGTAATTATCAACGCAGTGATCCGAAGGAAAGGAAACCGAAGCAGCCTGTTTATAGCTTCTTGTTTGATGTTAAAAAAAATATATTATATAGTTAAAACTTGTTATGAGATACACAAGTTATATCTCTTTTATACCCATATTTTTATACGCAGATTTATTTCAGCTTATTTGTGATTTCAGAATGGGTCACATAGTAAAAGTTGATTATCCCCTGTGTCGGGGCTCCATGCAGGAAGATGAAATTGTGGAGCATGTGTTAGTGCACTGTGCTGCTCAGAAGATATCGGAACCAAGACGGAATAAATGCGAAAAAGCACGCCTGTATTTTTATGCCGCCAATTATTAGGGTAAATAATACATTAACCAATGACATATCTTTAGGTTACATCCAATCATTATAATATAAATTCCTTATGATTTTAGACTATAATTTCACAAATTACCAACAATATTAGTAATAAGCATTACTTAGTAGGCTTATAAACGTAAAAAGTTGCCGGATTCCGGCTACGTCACTGGTATGCCAGCTTGATAAATGGCATGTCCCGGACACCGCAGCTATGAGTGATGGACCGCTTTTCTTGCACTAGGATCTCGTGAAATAAAGTTTTTACCCACGAGTATAATTTATTTACTGATGCCTACTTGACCTAGTGCTTCTGACAGATCGTTGAAAATTTATTGAACGGTTTTTCGGCATTTTTATTTGAAGTTACTTTTTCATTTCAAGTCATAATCTATCAGTTATGTTCGTTGAGGTAATAGAACTTGTAAAAAGAAAATTTTCTTTATAAAATATATATTACTTTAGTTTATAATCGGGGTTTAATCGGCGTTTAACTCTTTTATTAATAAACTAGCTTTCCACCCCGCGGTTTTACCTGTAATCCTCTATTTTATCCCCTTAGGATTAGATTTTCGAAAGACCTTTTCTTAGTGGATGCTAACATTTCACAAGGAATATACCCTTTCATATTGATAGAACCAGCGATTTAGGCTGAGCGTTGATATGTCAGTGATCAGACAGGGACTGAATTATTTATTATAATTAATACAAAACTAAGAAATTTAGTCGAAATTAAGAATATTTTAGTTATATCATATCAAATATTGCATGATAAGTATTAGTTACATGGTGTGAATAGTATAAAACAAAGTCGCTTTTCGCGTTTGACTCACTGACTGTAACCATTTATTTTCAAAATTGTCCTCAAATTCATTTTTAATTCTTTTCCAAATAAATATAATTAGAACGAGGATCGAGTACCGAGTACTCTCCTTAAATATCGTTGGTGTCTCACCAGTGGTGACTGGAAATTTAATAGAAAAAGTTTTTAAATGAAACCTTATACAGCACCCTGTATAAGGTTTAAATTAATAAGGTAAATTTAATGAAAGACAACCCATGAATATGATAGTATGTACTTGATGACTCAATGATGTCCTAAGCTTTCATAAGCATCACTGCTACGTTTGAATTAGGTATACAAGTTTGTGCTTTAACGGATAGTATAATAGTCTTATAAGTGTTCCGTTTTGACCCTTTAAGGGTACGGAACACTAAATGTTAACTAAATACATAACTTCAGCATTTACAGACAATAGTGTTGATAATGAAACTATTAAATCTAAATACTTATATAAAAGGAAAAACAAACGTTCTATTATTGAGGTACCTACAGCTCAAACCACTGATATTTGGCATAGGTAAGTACAGATAGTAGTTAATATAACGTAGGATTTTTCAAAATTCAACTCTTACGAAGGTAAAATAGGGGATCGTGGTTGAAACCGCGGAGAGTAAAACTAGTAACATAAATATATTTGTAAAACCAATTTTGTTACAGAAAAAATAATTAAATCAACTGCAAATGAACCCAAGAATGTATTTTTTACTTTAAAGTTAGCTTTATGTCGAATATTTCATAAAAGTAATTTAAATTAAGGCTGTCATAAAAAAGTACACAATAGTAGTCTCCCGGGACTGCCACACGAGCAGTATGGTTGCATTTTTTTAGCCAAAATATTCCTGCGTCTTTTTCCCAGAAATGTCCAGGGTACAATTAAAATTTTTAATTCCGTAAGGTTTTTAATTTTCCCGACTGGAGTCGGTAAAATTTCTTTAATTTAATTTTTACCAATTTATTTTAAGGAAATATGAGAGTAGTTAAAAACATACTATGAGTCATTGTATCGTTAAGAATTGGATGTAATAAATACATTCTATTGTCCCTTTATGTTTGTCTCTTCCAGCGACGGTAAGCTAACCTAACTCTTAGACCGCGTGATAGATTCGCCGCAAATTTCTTCTGGACAAGGTTTAAATTCATTTGGCTATAGAAATCCGTAGGTATGGGTTAACCGTTCTTAAATTCTGTTAATTATATTCTTATTAATCTTATTACTTAACAAATGGGTTACTAATAAATCATAGATAAATAGAATGTCTCATCTTATTTTTTCCGAGCGAATCTCATGAAACTTCAGTACCAACTTTGCGTTTATTTTTCCGACAATCTTGAAACTTTCCTTCGAAGAGCTACTGAGTATAGCTCGGATAAAAAAATACCTTTTATCACCTCTGGGACTTTGATCTTTTATCTTGGTATATTGCGCATCAATTTATGAAAGACTAGATCCACCTAGTGTGCGTGAGTGAATCACGTCGATCTTTGTATTAGCAGTGTAACAATACCTTATTAAAATGCGACATTAAAATCGTTATGCTTACGATACGGTTTTTTTTATAAAATCTGTATTATTTTGGAATTTCGATTATTTTATCTGTTCCACTTTTTATGACTTTAAATGTTGTCACGCACCTATCATTTTGTATAATCTACCAATTATTACGCGCCTATTTATAAGCGTAATAAGATGTAAATAAGCTTTTATAATAATCAGTCTTTGTAATTTTAATATTCTGGGATGTCATTTGTATAATATTAAATTAGAAATTGTATACATATAATTTTGACACAGTTTGTACATCTACGTTTTTAACATCAGTGACATGCTAGCATCGTCCTTCCCTCAGAGTGTTTCAACGAGATTTTATAAAGTGAGTTAGTGGTTCTCTCACGCCGCGAAGCTATCACTAGCTTCGATCTAGTCTAGGCTATCATTACTATAGTTCCAAGCACTTTAGCTAATTTACCAGCGGGATTTAATTCTTGTGGATGGAAACTAGATTTTTTAAACTATCACTTTTGTAATTGTAAATGATCTATACCTATTATAATATTTAAAGTAAAGCACGGATTTTCTATCCATGTATAGAGTACTGAAAAGGGATTTAACTTAAAATGTATACATAAAAATCACAGGTCCTTCATTGTTTTCAGAATCACGTGCTATTATGATTTTTATGTCGTTAGCAATACAGTGAAAATTGGCTTGTGAAATAGAAGTGTGCTTCAACGAGATCACGCACCATGGAAAATTAGACTACCTACCTTTTTAAATTCTCGTAGTCAATAACTCTATAATTTCCTTCCTGTCTAAAACATACGAAAGATCAATCAAAAGAAAATGACGAAATTTTTGTTGATAAAAAATATTATTACTTTTTGCTTTTGTATTGGCCTTTTTCTTATTCCTGTATCCCGGAGGTATCTAATATATTTGTTGTTCTCGCTCTATTTGATTTCCCTTTTGAATAATAAGTGAATTTTGGCTTTTGCGATGTCTTTTATGTATGAAACATTTACGTATGCTTTTGTTTCTTATATTGCTTGGTGCTTGTTTAGATATAGTCAAGATGTAGTATCTACATACATTTTTAAGCCGGAATTTCACATATTGCTTATTCGTGTTTCTATGTTTGGCAAATATTTGATATGACGGTATATTTGGCTTGGTGAATATGCCAAATACGCGAACTAAAATAGCATTATATTATTACTAGTTTTCCGCATCACCCACAAACCCCTATTTTACCCCACAATTATAATTATTATGATATAATTATATCAAAATATACGGGCTTACCTATTACTTATCTACATCATAAAGAAAAACTTTTTCTGACTAAAATTTTAGTTTCCAAGGTCATGAAAAAACTTCATTACTTAATACGCTTATGTAACCATTCATAGTTACATCTTTAAAACACTCGAAGTATCGAACTCGAAGATTTAAAACAACCATAAACTGTAAAGTAAAATTCAAGCATTCCTTTGAAGTCATTTAGTATTCGCAAGTTCACTCGAGACAAAGTAAGCGCGTAATTAAGAAAAGAAGATTAAATTTCTAATTTTAATGAACAGCAAATTTCAGAAACGAACAGTGGCGCGCTTACACGATTGTATATGTATGCGCTATTTGTAATGAAGTTGTTTTCTTGTTGATTTGAATACAAGTTATCATAATTAATTTCTTCTTTTCTTTTGGAGTAGGTAGGTACCTATATAACGGAAAGTATTGATATACTTAAGCCAATTTTGATATCATCTTTACTTAATATTCTTTCATAGTTATAAATTACAAGAAAAGCTTGGGGCAAATATCGTATAACGTTTCCACGTACCTACTCGTAAATACGAATTCATGTTTCCAAGAGTTTACTTAATATACAATACATGTTTCCTTAATTGTAAGGAAAGGCTTTTTATTAGGAGATTATGTATTTCTGACTATTTTTTTTTTTTTATGTCAGAAAGTTGACAAGTAGGCAGGCGGTCCACCTGATGGTAAGTGGTTACCGTCGCCTATCGCCATTTGCAATACCAGAGGTATTGCTAATGTGTTGCCGACCTGTTACAATGTCGAGAAGGCAATTACTGGCTCTCAAGTGCAATTGCCGGAACACACCGGTAGGTGACAGATTTTCAACTTGAGGGTGGTAGCCAGCCAGACGGGTACTACAAAGTACCCTACCACCGTGCTATGGTTTCCTCACGATGTTTTCCTTCACCGAAAGCTCAAGCTCATTGTAGGATTCGAACCCACGACCTTCGTCGCGGCATCCGACGTCACTACCACTGAGCTATCATCGCCTCAAATAAGTATGATATTAAGTAAGTTTTCTGAACAAAAAAAAATATTAATTTATTTAAAAACTAGATTTTCGCCCCGCGGTTTCCGCGATCCTCTTGGGGGTTGAATTTTCAAGAATTATTTCCTAGGGAATGCCTATGTAGCTATATATAGTTGTGCGTTGATAGATCAGTCATTCAACTTTAACTTTCATGTCTAAACACATGAAAGACATATAAATACATCATCATGATATGTTGACCAAATTTATAAAATAATCTATTTATCATTACGTTGTTATCATAATGTTGAAAAAGATATGCGCCATTATGGTACGCACCAAGCGTTTATTTTTTTCAATATTTTACGTGCTTAGAGAGGTTTCATAAAAACCTTGTAAGCAAGAGAGTTATCGTTATTTTTCTCATATAAAATAGGTCTTTTATAAAATATTTGCTGAGTACATTCGCCCAACTGTTATTAAATTAATAGCTTATACCTAGCTGCCCGTCGCAACCCGCTGTATTTCAATCTAGTTTCGTTACGCCAGACCGTGCTGACGTATGGTGAGTAAAATAAGTTACTTGTGCCAAGATTTTGATAGAGCGAATGTCCAACAAATTAATTTACTAACCGGATTTAGACGGTATACTTCGATACTGCTACTACTTACCTATAGAATTGCACGAATTTTACGTCACGCAGTTATGGTGCATTTTTATTACTTAGCTGTTTATAAAACAATGATTAGACTATACTTTTCTTTTCTCGATCGAGTAGGTAAGTGTGATATTAAATAGATAGATCTTTAGTAGTGAACATAGATTTAAAAAAAAAAATTTCGTCTCATAAAATTCAACCTGAATTATTTTTGTTAATATCTACATAATTAAATTTAGCCAAACCTAAAATGGCAAAAACAATTCATTTTTTTACAAAGGCATTTTAAGTTTCATTCAAAATTTTATTAATTATAGACTTGAAAAATATAGCACTGCAACGTAAATATATTTAAAATTGTCAAAAGCTGTATTAACTTAAATCTCTGACCATCAAGTTTCAAACCCGCTCGTTAGTGCTACTAATAACTTTATTCATACAGTTTGACAGCTTTTTAAAATAATTAAGTACATGAAATAAAAATAGTGTGTAAATTTAAAATATTTTCATTCGAGTTAATAAAATCATTAAGACATTCATTCAGTAGTATTCTGTAAAAAATAAATCAAAAACATATTTTTCATAAGAATCACTTGTAACAAGTCCCTAAGATCAATCAATTCTGAAGAAAGGAAAGGACTTGTGTGTAACAAACTCCATAAAAAAACACTACCATAATATCCTGTCTACAAGATTATAATATGAAGACAGTCATTGTAGTCTCGGAAATGAAAAACTATTATTTCTTGCTAAATGTTTGTGAAGCTAGGAAGAATCTTGATTAAATGCCTTCATCCTTACAATTTAACGCTAACTAATGAAATTAGACGCTTTGTTATGTGAAACGTTCCGGCCATCTGTTGGTTTCTATAAAATAACGTCTTTATAAGTACTAGATTGCGCCAAGAGGTTTCATTCACGATATTTAATTTGACAATAGCGATTTTGACTATACCTATTTGGTATTTTCAAAATTTTCATTAGGTATAAGTTAAGACACGAGGTTCTTTAAAAAAAGGCGCAAAAAGTGCTCTTCAAGGTCGGTTACTTATTGGTAATCCCAGGGGGATTTTAATGCTCTTTGGTGGCCATGACCACTTTCCGTCAGATACCTAATAGTAATTTCTGCGTTTGTCAACCTTTTGATTAGATTACAATTGGATTGGATAACAGCTGAATGACGACTTTTGCACGTTTTCGTATTCCACTAATAATCTGACAACGGTCGAGATCCAATCATGGTTGAGTTAAAGTTGACGTTCGATCGAAAGTTACTAAACATTTGACACATTTGATTTGATTAGAATAGGGTAGTTGACACTGTAAAAAATAAATGACCAAACACTAACCAATGCATAAAACATCTAAAAACACGTGGAAAAAACAAATATGTTGTACATTGCTTTTTATGATTTTTAATTACCAGGAACCACTAAGAGTAGATGATTTGATGCTGTGAAACTATGACGTCATAGTGTAATATTTCATACAAAATTCTAAATAAACTATCGTTTTGACATTTATTAAAAAGTAGCTGATTTGATAAGTCAGTCAACTACCCTATTGTTTCGGTAGCCCAGGGCAACAACGATTACAATCTAATCGTAATCCAATCGTGGTTCTGTTTCGTTTATTTAGTGGAATACCGTTTTTTAGTCAAATTAGAATTGGATTGGAAATGAACTTTAACTGAATCGAAATTGGATATCAACCGTTGTAATTTAGTGGAATCGGCTCTCAGTTGACATAAAATATTAAAAAAAAACAAGCAAGTAGGTATAGGTCTACCTTATGGTGGATATCTTCTTTACATCCATAATATTGTGATATCTATATTCATCAGTCGAATACCTATTATTATTGGTTATCAAAATTATGAGCACTCAAATGAAAGCCTTTTCGAAAATAGCAAAGGCTATAAATTCTGATGCCAAAGTGATATTGTCGCAATACTATTGCAGCTAAAACGCGCAGCTGCAGCCATTTAGCTGTCGGGTATTAATTTCGTCCAATTTTACGAATACCTAAATATTCCTGTAGTTGTACTATTTTTCTACATAATTAAATGCAAACCTGTAACATAAAGGTTATTAAATATTAACATTTTATGAGAAATCGACGCGAGAAATATTTATTATGTCTGAGAATTATTTCTTTATGTAACCGGCCTTTCCTTTTGTCATTTTATTGTAGGTATACTTGTAGTTACAAGACTTGTAACTACTGTTTAGTGAGTTTTATTATTATCTCAAGAAGAATAATTGAATTCATATTCATGTTATATGAATACAGCACGGCATTTCACTTTCTGGTCCAACGAAGGAGATATCTGTGAACAACTTTTAGAGAGATATTAGAACACAACAGTTTTTGGATACTAAACAATAAGTTTGGCAGTTGGAAAAGTTACAACAATGTCAGTAATGTTACCAAAGCTGGCAGACCGCCCATAAATAATGCACATGATGTATGTGTAGGCAGTCTGCTGAGACCCAATATTTGGGGGTGATTCGCGAGAGCACGTCCGAAGAGGATTCATATTTCATCTCAAACCCTCGACTGCCACCGCAAGGGAAGAGAGAATCCCTTCAACGAAACACTTGTCACGATGACTGTACGTGAGTGATCTTCACGAACGAATGGGAAATAGAAAACATAATAGTCAGAATATTACGCTGCGACGGTATTTCATAACAAAGATAAATATATTCGTAACAAACCGCCAGTTGTTCCATAAGTAATGTGTTCTAACGAATGATGACAGGACGACAATGTCTTCGTTAGCTAAATTTAACATCCATTGTGCGCTGAATCAGCAAAAGCTTTTAATTTAGACCAAAAATCTAGTGTAGCACATAACTTCTCTCGTGTCATCTAACTTTAGATTGCGACAAAAGCCGGAAGTACTATCAAACCAACTATCTATTGTATAGTGAATTATTTCAATATAATGCCTGAGTCAAGTGCTGTTTCGTGTAAAATTAAAGTTTGTAAATCGGAACGTCAGCTTAATAGGCTTTAAATACAACTCAACGGTACTAGATTAAAGTGATGGGACCTATTCGAATGTTCAAACGTGTTGGAAAATTAAATTGAAATGATATGAAATTAAATGTTATATTATTTATTCAAATAAGGTCTATTTGACCAGGCATTCTAATGCACGGTTCGAATGGTAGCTTTTGCTGAGAAGAGCCGGCAATAAACTCAAAATAAACTTTATAATTTAGGTACATAAATATAAAATATATGAGATTTGTTTTTTACTGAAGCAATCATCGCTTAAAAAGTCAAGTTTCCTCCAGGGCCGTTTATTTGACTCATTCGTACAGATGAAGATCTCAATTACTCATGTATTCGCATAAAAATTAATCATAAATATTGTGGTGTAACAAGTACGTCATCAACATGTTATAACTCATAATCGCTTGTTATAAACAAACTGCATACAGTTCTCACGAATAATGAAGTGGTGTAATACAGCATTGTTTTTGTTATTGTCCATTTTATGAGACTTAAGGATTTAGAGGACTTTTAAGGATACTTGAAATATATTGATTTGAACACCGGATGTAAGTGACATCGTAACGAAAAATGAAAACCATAGATTCGGTACATGTTTCGGACCTCTTAGCGTTATGATTTTGCGTCAGACTTTTAATTCGTCTTGAAATAAAACTAAAAGAGAAATTTCGTAAATTTCGTGCACTTAAAATTGCCAAAGACCTTAACCGGAGTTCTGATCAGAAAATTCCCTCGTAAATTTTTGTAGGTACTGCTTTTGCCGATATCATCTCATAGTGGGGTTATAGTTGAAGACCTAATTTTGAAATGGTAACTGAAAGTTTGACAACTTTCATAAACTGTATGAAATATTTTGCTTATTAAATAAAATTTACAATGGACCTTGTAATATTTATTTTATCCTGTAGATGTGTGGTGTTGTGTGGTAGTGGTGAATAATAAGTAGGTATACCTATCTGTATAAAACCGTGTAGTTTTTAATAACACTACTAGGTTTTCCTTATAATGGTCTTTATAGCAGTTATTTAAATAAAATCAAACCGGTAACAAGTGAGGTTTGCGCAGGAACACATTTATTTCAATTTAATTAATAATGTCTGAATATTCATAAGAAATTAGTAGCGCTCGTGACTTCGAAATAAATATCGCAATTTTTTTGGACCTCATGGATCAATATATGTATGTATTACAATATTATTAATGGCTATTGTTAGTGACATATATCAACGCGACATAACGCGATTATATTTTATATTAAACTAGCTTTTCTCCGCGGTCTCACTCGCGTTCCCGGGATAAAAAGTAGCATTTAACCTTCGGGGATAATGTAGCTTCCTATAAGAAACAATTTTCCAAATCAGATCAGTAATTCCGGAGATTAGCGCGTTCAAACAAACAAACTCTTCAGGCAGATTAGCTTATTGCATTTTGTATTTAGGACAAATACACAAAATACAATTTACATATTAAAAAAAATCGTCGACGCGACCGCTACTGCTGATCAAAAGCAAGTTTCCCAACATGCTGGTAATGTTTCCTATTTGGATGGCCAAGCCAAAGCGTTGACGGAAAAGCTCCCCGAGCGCAGGTCCCAAAGGCCTCAATAAATTTGGACGATGATGTGCGATTATTATTCTTGAGATATTGAATACGTAGTTTATATTCAAATATTTTTTTGTGCATGTGAAGATGGAACCACGGGCCATTATCCCGAGAACTTGCAGAGTACCTACTGAAGGGCTCGCCAGATGGGGTATACCTGGTGCGCGAGAGCGTCAGCTTTCCCGGAGACTATACGCTCTCTGTCATCTATCAGCACAAAGTTGAACATTATAGGTATGTTAAAATAACTTCAAGCGTGACTAAGATAAAGCTTCAATTAGTGTACAGTGACCAGCGACTACCTTGTCTGAGACAATATAAAAAACAATACTTTGTCGTACACGTAGAAAAGCAAAGAATTTTTATGGCATTTGCACAGTGGCGGATGGGACGGCAGAGGATATAAAATTTATCAATTGAATTTAAAGTTATCCAATCCAAATAAGGTATATGTATATTTCAACCAGCGTGCTCTTAGAGAAAACTACCAGCATTCACCGAGAATATCGATCACCGAGCATTGAAATATATACCTTATAACAATATACAGGGCGAGAAACCATTTCTTTTAAAACTAATAAAAAATTGTAAATACTACTAACCATTAATTTCTAGTGTAATTAATGACTCTCAAGATGTGTCACTGTCCTAGGATAAGTATATTAGCGTTGTTATAATCGTTCCTATAATATTTAAACAATTATTTTTTCCATAAATTCGATTAAGCAAGCATTTGCATGAAAAGTTAAAAAACTTTAATAAGTTGAGTACCTATTTAGTTTAATATTTAATCAGTTTAGACCAAGATAAGGTAATAATTAATGTTAGGTGCCTATACCACTTCTCTTTCAGAATAAAATGCACAAAAGCATCGGACAATCAAAAGCAATCTGTTTTCATCAACAATAGCCGTATCTTCGATCAGATAACCGATTTAGTACACGTAAGTAGATTTTTTTATTTATGTGTTGAAATATTTATTTATTGTTTTTCCTTTAGGCTAGTTGTGTCTTATGGCGCGCAAAAAATAAAATATTTTTCTTTAAGTAATAAATTTGTAGTTTAATTTTAATTTAATATTTCATTTAATTTAAACTAATGTTATAATATGTAAATAAAAATAAACAAGTTAAAAAAAAAGTAATAAATTGAAATCGATTCAGATTCAAAATATTTTTATTCATTAACTAAAGCATAACATAAATTATTTCTAATGCACAACCATTTGATACCAAATCAACCAGAATAGTATGTATGTATTATAGTGTATTTCACTTAATTATTCATAGCAATGAGCTTTAAAACTTCTAACTCTAGATGTGATGATGAAGATGATAACTATACTATATCTTTGTCTATTACAGTATTATAGACATACTCAAGATAATGGGTTGGTGACTAGATTAAGGAGATGTCTGCCAAAAGCGTCATCTGATAGAATAAGCGACTGCAGTCTACAACATCAAAACAGTCAACAGGTAAATAATACAAAATTATCATATAAATAGAAAATGATTACTCTATGATTATTTATTAAAGTAAAATATGCATATTTCGTAGGGAAATGAGGATAGGGATTTCTCTATCCCTAGGGATAACACGAAATCACGGTAGTTGTCAAAAATTCTTGTTTATTACGCTACTCAGTGTATCATCATCATATCAGCCGATAGACGTCCACTGCTGGACAAAGAACTCAGTGTATAGTGATATGATAATTACAAAAATAATGTCGTAGATATGTCGTTCCACTACACTAAATAATCTAGTAAAATGTCAAAAAAACTAGAGAATAAGACTCGAGCCAGCAAGATTTCTCAATTGAAAACACACATTCCGTTCAAAAACGACGCGGATCGTTTAGGTTGGACACGGATAGAAGTGTATGGCTTCGTTGGATATGATTTGATTTTTATTTATACTCGTATATAAATTTTCAAATTTCCTATTTTTAAATCGTTATTGTAAACAAAATTCAGTATTTTATCCAACTTTTCAGTTCTGTTCCCAAGATTCTGATCAAATAGCGAGTGAAACTTCACCTGAAATCAAAAGAAACAGCTGCTATTTAAGACCGCCGTATCCTCTACCAGCTTCAGAGGTAAAATTGCAAGCAAATTTCAGTATTTCATTGAAAAATCGATATTGACATTTTTGATAAACAATTTTATTTTCAGATACTTGAGTCTACACCTTGTCGGTCATCTACATCCTATGAGAATTCTGACGTCGAAGATTTAGAAGAAAATAAAGATGTAAACGGCCGTGTAAGTACAATATGATGCGCTGACGGCCAAAATTACACATGATACAGGATAATATTTTTTTATATGAAATGGATTCGTTGAATTAGAGACAAAACATTTTCATTCATCTCTGGCCAGTTACTCACTCGAGGTTTGAAATATCACATAAATGGTGTCGATTCTGTTGTTTACGAACTAAATAAATTTAATCTCACTATATCTCTTTCTAATAGTAAATATAAGAAAGGGATGCAAGATATTTTAATCCTGTCAGTTTAATCCGATCACATATTTCAACGTGAATTTAAGCGCGATCTTTATTGGTCACGACTATTTACCCGTACATTACGACGGCATGGATTAAACAACAGCATTAAAAATGTTCTGTCTTTTTTTAATAAGTTTAACATGAAAGAGAGGTGACTTGTCTAATATTAGTTAAGTTCGTAAACAACAGAATCGGCACCAATGCGTGTAAAAAATAAATTATTTTTTATTCAACTACCAAAAGGGTTTGTGGCCAACGTTTTTATTTCAGCATATCTATAAATATTCAAGGGCATGTTATAATTTTATATATAATATAATACCTAAGTAGCCTATTTAAAGCGGCTGAAGCCCTAGAAATCCTTCTGGTTACGGCGACTTACCAGTGCGCTAAAAGCTTCTTAAAATAATAATGCAAAATTAATTTAGTTGGTTAGTAAGTTTACATATTTCATCCGAAGATAGTAACGTTCTCACGTATTACGATGTTCAGGTATTCCCTAATGCGGGACCATCTCCTGCTTACTATGCTAATATTAAACAATTAATTAACCGAAATGTTCCGTTCCATTACCCATACCTGTACCGCATATGAATAAATTATTGACTTCATAACATTTGTTTTATCGTTCATAAGCGCCATGTTCTTATATTGCATGTAAGGACTAATAGTAGTTTATGAAACTCTTGCATTATGGGGGTTACGAAAATGCGAGTGTGATTTTAAATATTATCACGAGTACATATTATCACACGAGTGTTTTAATACCTAATAATGTGCAGTTTCATACACTACATTACCTAAACTCATGTAATAACGTAATTTATAGGAAAAAAATCGATAACATTACCCGTAAATCATTAGGTACTTACGACAAATAATATCGATTTTTTTAATAGTATATAGCTGTTGTTTACTTTCCTCATAGTCGAAATGAAAAGCGGGTGAAAGTTACCTACCCATTTCACACTCGAACTACTGCCCAAAATACCTTGTGTGAAATGGGAGCCTTTCATCTCTTGGTTAACAATCTACTATTCCATGATGATATTAAGCAGGTGACGTTCTTTTAAGTAATTGAAATAGTCTATTGATTTGATGAATTATTTAATCTGATCTAGTTTCCCAAAATTCAAAGGCATGCTTCTTCTACTAACAGAGTAGGTAGTTTGTTATCATTAATGATCATTAGTAGATCAATAAATATTTTTATTATCGCAATGATATACTATGATGTGTCCTTACGGTGTGTTCCGACAGCTGCATGCAGTTAAGAACCAGTTTTCTTCTAGACTTTGTGTGCTTACCAACATCTAAATGGCCAAATTATCATAGACCACGGTTAGATTATGGTCAAACACAGCCCTAAGTATACTCAGTAGAAAAAAGTAGGCACATGCCATGCATGAAAACAAACCAAGAAGAGTGAATTTGAACGCGAGTTTGTTGCCAAAACTTGTTGCCTAGCTACCTTTTGTTCGAAGGAAGTTCCGTCTTATTGTTGCTAAAAACTTTTACACGTTACAAACTAAAAACTAAAACCTGACATAATGCAAGCCATGCAAACTAAGTATTCCGTCGAGAATGTTCATAAATGGGACGGCGAAATTGTTAAGTGACGGAGTTTTATCTAATTTTCTGTTTTGCTTACCTTTTCTTTCACTAAGAGGCTTGCTAGAGATATATTGCAATGGCTTATATCTGTTGTAGGTATAGGTATTTTTAAATTTTATTATCATTAGTCATCTTAGTGGATGCCTATGTCATAATATCTATTTCTACACACGGCCACAGATCAAGCTATACATTTTCGTTGCAAAATAGCGCCTATTACAACCGCATAAGGTGCTGCGGCGTGTAGCTTGATCTGTGCTATGCCAAATTTCAGTCCGATCGATCCATTGTTCAAAACACTGGATGGCTCACGAGTGTTACATGACGTATTCCTTTTATATATTTAGACAAATAACTAATATATTTTTGTATTGTAAATTATACATTTAACATATGTGAATTAGAAGACGAAAATAGATCATTTCTGTGAATTGTCCCGGTGTTGATAGAAAGGATCAAGGTATAAACTTAATTAAACAGATTCGGTTTGTTTACGACCTTAATTAACCGAACAGCTTTTGGCCATCGCTCTGTGATCGGATTTACATTTCATTTTAGTTGGTAGGTAGGTATTTGATGTCTTTGATTTTACGACTCTATTTACTTACGGCCATCTAGATCACGATAAAGTATAGCTTACTAGCTAGCTAGTCTGAAAATTCTTTTCAGAGACCAAGTCAAAGCAAGCATAGTAGGAACAACGACCTTAAGTAAGCTACAAAACTGAGTATAAAGCTATAAAGAGCGATAAACTTAATCATGTGACTCTGTAGACAAAGAGAGAGGTTGATACATCAGTAGGTGGTGGTATGACATGTAGATACATAATCTCGTAAAATATTGTGTTACCATAATCCAAATTTATTAGTTATATTTTTGTAACAAAATTAGGGTTTAATTAATACAATGATTTTTTTTATTTTTGGTATAAGGACATTATTTGGGTGTGAATCTTTTAGTTATGTTGCACGAAAAGCTATAAATATGTCTGACCAGACTACATAAATAAATGTTAAGTTAAAAATAAAGTATCTAAGTCACAGAATTATTAATAACAAGTACAATTTACTTGCGTCATTGAATATATTTCTAGAAACACCCCCGAACAAACAACGGTCTTATTACGTTACCTAATATAATATGCTCGTATTTATGTTTCTTTCTTTTCAATAACGAAGCAATATTACATTCTGAAAATGTTCTCATCTTAGAAAAAGGTAAGTAACGTAACTACTTAAAATTGTATTTATTCAAATTATGGAATATAACAAGAATGGATTACTTTTCAATGAGAAGCCAAATTTTAAGATATTTATTATATTCATCGATATAAACAACTTTTGTAATAAAACATAAAACATGACTCCTTTTGCTTTGCTTCAAACGGCAAGTAGGTACTACATTACTTTGCATAGCTGATATTTTTGTGAATCGCCTAGAGATAATAGATTTTTTTTTTTATTTAAATTATTAATGCTGTAGGTACGCCACGCCTATAGGTATACCTCCACAAAAATGCAAGTCATACTGTTGATGTGTCATACAAGTAAAGAAAATCTATATGAATATACCTAATATATGACACGTATTTGCGATATTACTTTGTTTGCCTTTTGTTCAAAATTTGTTGGATCACACTTTAATACGCGCGTAGTCTACAAACGGTGTCACTTACAAACTCTGAAGTAACGTCATTATAACAAAAGAGCGAAGCGAACGCGTAATGGGCTCTTCATCTTCCTCAAAAGGGCAATTTAAGAAGAAAAATATTTTTTGATGGCATTTAAATTTTTTGTTGTTTATTTAGGTACCGAACATTAGGTATCTAACATTCAACTATGTAAAATGCGTCACGTAACATTAAGTCGATGGTTCGACTTCTACAATGTGCTTGAGCTTTCGTTGAAGAGAAAGACCTTGAGGACCTATCGTTTTGTTCCGACAGCAGCACTTGAGTGCCAGTTCCCGTTTAGGCTTTATATGATTACCATCTCAGGCATCTCATCACTGAGCACGGTGAGATTGTGGTCAATTAAACACAGGCCTATAATAGGTACATAGTAAAAAAAAATGTTGATGAATGAATTCGTTTTTTGTTGCTATTGCTGGGTGTTGAACGATCAGAGTCACGCACGTTATACGAGGAGACGCTCTACTAAAGGACCTACCAATCTAGATACATAGTTTTATAACCCCAAGTTATGAGATACAGTCGTTACAGTCCATTTGGATGCTCGTAGCATCCCCGTTTATTCCCACAACTTTATTTTAATCAATTTAAGTTACTTATCGACTCAATATAGTACATCTTACTCTACTTTAATTGTTTACTTCATGAGCATACAAACGATTATCCCTCCTCGTAGGTATATAAAACAACTTTAATATCTTCACTGATGTAAGTATTTGTATGTAGTATCTAACGGAGCCTAGGCACGCTAAGGTATGTGGGCAGAAAATGAACATAATTCCTTAGGGATTCGGCCCGTTATCACATATTGGAGTAAGGAATTCCTTACACTGTCTATGTTACTGAAGAAAGTTTTTTTTTAGATTTATATGAAAATGTTGTCTAAGATTTTTACCCGACTACGTTTTACGTTTATGTTGATATATTTACATAACAATAAAAAGTATGCTAATTAACTTTAGTTGTTTATTCAATTATTTTAAAAATACATTGATACATAAGCTTATTTATTAATAAACATGAAACATAATAAGTACAATTTATAATTTTAAATTATTGTAAGTATATTAAAAACTCTATTTTTTTCCAGGACGTAGGAAATATTACACGTATTATTTAATTTTAGTAAAATTCGTTTATACCCATCTGTATTTTGATAAGCACTATTGTGACCTAGAATTACGTGTATGACACATACATACTTCAAGAATTCGTTTCGTTACGGGCAATACTTACACCAAAATTAAAGACATTGACTAATGGTCTGTACATAATACTACTACAAAAGTCCAACTTGACATGCACAATTTATTAACCATTTCACCGAGCAAATTGTCGTAGGTACCTACGACAAATTTGTATTAAAGACCTCCTTTAAAATTTCATCATATACCACGTTCCTCATCGAGCCTGCAATTAAGTACAATTTAACGACAACAATCAATCATCCGGCTCTTTTGAAGCAGCTAGACAAATTAAACCTATTTATTATTACTCATTTTTTTCGTAGGTAGGCCGTATTCACCGCCGCCGTAAAGAATCACGAGGGTAGATAAAAGTGCCCTTTTAAAACAAGCCGTCTGTCGCTTCGCAGAAATGAGGCAGAGCGTCTGCAATTACGTGGACAAATGACCCGAGATGAGCAAAACTCGCTTATAAAATACACTCCAGAAATACACACCGGGGGCATAAAGTACCCGGGGTTCCGCTTAGTATCCCTATGAGCTCCATTTTTCACTTTTATGTAACTAGTTAATTTTGCCTGTTTAGTACTTATGCCGGCGCTTATTTATTCCTCTCCGAGTAACATGACTGTAGTGTCTGTAATTATATATCGTCACATTTGTGCCGGGTTGGTAGGTATTAAATTCCAAGAATGATTTCATTTAGGCCCAGATAAAGCTAAGCAAGCCAAGCAAAAGCCAAGCTTTTTAGCAGCAAGCATGCTATATCCTCAGTCTCGTCATAAATCCTTCTTGGAGTCAGTTTACGTCGAAAGTAAGCCTATTTAAAATTAAAAAAATTGTTATTGATAAATCAAAACAGTTTTAACTCCTGAAATATTTATAGATTCACGAAAAACCTCGTTTGTATCATATTTACCTAGAAGTGTATTTGAAGCTATATCGGAAATAGCCACATAGTTCCCGGTGGTACGGAACCTTTGACGCCCTTCATATAAATAAAAGTATCAATCAGACGAAGCCAGTCCCTAAAGAATATTAGGCTTATACGTAGGGTAAAAGTGAAATGAGGACTATTACTGGAACGATATATCATCCATTCACATTATGTGGTCAATAAAAAAATTTTGAAGTGAACTTATTTGCAAATTAAAATAAAACCTTTTTGTACTCGAAAAGAAACTAATCTGTATAGTAGAAATATTGTTTATAAAAGGTAAATCAAACAAAACACGAATTGAGACCACAATATCCAAAGTATTTTATTAAATGTATAAATAATAATCACTAAATCGTTATACAAAGTGCTCAACATAAATTATTTTCCTCTGGTAGTACTTTTATAAGTTACGGCTGAAGTTCTTGAAAATTGATCACATTTTAGGGCCTCGTTCACCTTCCGAGTAAGTTATCAATAATATACAGTTTCTACGTGACTTTTAAAGTATGAAAACTTTGCGTTATACTTTCTTCGCTGCATTTATTTTGAGGGAAATATATTAAAATGGGTCAACAAAAATAGTACTTTTGGATTATTCTATAAAAAGAAATTCAAAAGGATACTTCATTTATTACAAACTAAAAGAAACCTCCACGTGTGCCAGAAGTAACATAAATAAATAAACAGAAAGCATATCACAGAAACATGTCTCAAATGCAACGACTGCATTTTAAAAAGTATCACTTTGCACGAATGTAGAATGTAGGGAAATTGATGAGACCAGGTACACGTTGAGCGCAGAAGTACAAGCTGTTATCGAGTTTTACTACGTTGAAGCCACGCCACCAAGTGCCTCTTGCGTACCAATTTATCGGCTATCGATATATCTACAGTTCAATCACATGTTCTGATATTCAGTCTCTTTGTACAATGTAGTACGATTAGAAATATTGTTTGATTATGCTTTATGTATCAGAATTATGCTACTTACTAAGGCAGCAAATAAGCATACGGTCCACCTGATGGTAAGTGGTTATCGTAGGCTTGCAACACCAGGGGTATCACTCGCGCGTTGCCGACCCTGCAAGAATCTCTTCACTTCGTTCCTTGAAAAACCCCATGCTGTAGTCTCTTGGCAAAACCATGGTGGAGCTCATTCCACAACTTGAGCGTCTGTGGTAGGAAACTCCTTTGGAACCGCACAGTGCGAGACCTTAGATTCATTGTTAAATATGAAAGATGTTCTTACGATCGATTCGAAAAAATATTTCACTAATAGGAAGCTACATTATCCCCAAAGGTTATAGGCTACTTTTCATCCCGGAAACGCGAGTGAAGCCGCGGGGAACAGCTAGTAATATATATAAAGAGAGAGATAAGTATGGTAAGTCCTTTGAAATTTTATATCAATGTACGCGTGTACTAGAGGGTGTGAGGTTGAAAAATTATCTTTCTATTTTGTTTCCAATACAAATAAAGTAACTAGATCCAAAGCACTTCAATAAAATCCAATGATGCATTAGACAAATTTGATGTGTGTGTAGTGTTTGTTTCCGTCCAATACGTACCAATTAAATGATTAACAGAGCGTGGGTTTCCGTGCCATATATACCTAAGCATGTGTGCATGAGCTAACTTCACCGAAGTTAATGTACATTTTGACTAATGACCAATTAAGTTAATAGTGTGCGGTAACAGTGAGCACTGTTTTGCATGACATGTAAGCACTTAAAGTTTAGATCAATTTAGTTCATGTTCCTAATTTATAACTTGTGTGTCTGTTAATAGTTATTGTGCAATAGGAACATGCTTCCGAGTAAGTTGTACGTAATAAGGGATGTATAGTATATATAGGTATATGTATATTATTCAAAAATATCATAATATAATAATTAACTTTGCTTTATTTAGGCAAAAGCAAAGTTTAAGCAATGTTTTCGCATGTATAATTTTGTACTTCCTTTAGTTACGTACACACGGCCACAGATCAAGCTACACCCTTTTTTTTGCAAAATAGCTCCTATTACAACCGCATAAGGTGCCGCAGTGTTTACCTTGACTTATGGTCGTCCGTACCTACTAAATTGTATATCTGATACGTATCATAAAAATAAAAAAATATACGAAACATTTTTTATATTAGGTAGTAACAAAAATCAATGAAAACAAATAACTTACTTTAATTGGAAGTCAGCCAAATCTCTGAGGCTTTTGCGTAACAGCCTAATTCAGTTTGAATGACACTAACGTGCTCTGTATCGGACACTGATTTGAATTACAATGAGTTTGTTACTACACAGCTCAATCACTTTGAACAGTGATATGTTCTAAAGTAGTTTTAAGTTTTCAAATATATCCTGGGATACCTAATTGTAATCGTTTTAATTTAACATTTATAAGAATACTAGCTTTCGCCCCGCGGTTTAACTCGCGTTCCTGGGATAAAAAATAGCTAATGTCCATCTTCATATCATAAACTATTTGCGTGACAAATTTCATCGCGATCTGTTCAGTGATTCAGGCGTTAAAAGTTTATATACAAAATCACTTATAATATTTTAATATAACAACAAAATACAATCTACCTATACAAAAAAACCTGGAGGCGACCGCTGTTGCTAATCATGGGTGAGGTTTTTCAGCATTATACTCTCACGAATGGATTTATACTGTGGTAATTTCTTTTGTGTATTCTGAACCGGTGGTAGAGTCAATTGCAACTGTCGACGTTCATAAGTGCCTAAACTGATTATATGAAATTTGGAGTTTGAGTTTGTGTCGAATAATGTCATGCGTATTTTATTGAGAGTTGGAGTGAAATGAAAATAAATATTGTTTAATGGCTTTTATGGCACTTCATATAGCTACATTATATATTTATGGCATTTGAGAATTTATGTGTGTTGTTGCTAAGAGAATTAGTTATCCATTAGTCCCATTGAAATTAGATTAGGCGTTTCTGTGAAAAAGCAATCTTTCAGTGCCGCACTTTTATACACAAGTTCTCAAATGCAAATTTGATAAAGTAAAGATTGACAATGCCTTCATTTCCGACGAAGTGCCTGAACATCGAAGTAATATTAAGTTTATATTGGGTTAGTTACTGACGTCATCATTCATTAAAGAGAATTGAAGTAGGTACTGCATAACTCTGTTTGAATAAATGTAAAATTTTCCTTTTTACCCGACTGCGGTGAAGTAAAAATTGGAGGGTTATGTGTTTGACATTAAAATAATATTTACAAGAGTCGGTTATTATTGTAGTGGTAGTGGTCAAATCTGAAGCGCGTTTATAATAATTGTATCAAGGTTAACTAGCTCCCCACTAAAGGCAAATAAGTAAAGTGACACTGTAATTTATAACGCGCTGCAGAACTTTTCCTTATGTAATATCTATTCAAGGATAAAATAACCAATCTGGATACGGATTCGGAAATATAATCATTGGCACTTTGCAAACTGGCGACACGTGCCGAATATCAGAAAGATGTATTCAGGAAGTAAAAGATAGGAAACGATACAAGAGACCCAATTTGATCGAATTATACCTGCCCTTTATTATGAAGGACCTTTTCACACGTTCTTAAGGAGCGACGAAAATGGATTCGTCAAAGCAAATAATTTTGGGACAAAGTAATCTTGGACATATGTCACGAGTCGCTTAGAGCTTGCGGGATAATCTTTGAAAGATGAGAAGTTAAGCCTTGAAGGAAATCCTCCGGGAAAACAGCGTGAACAGTTTTTGCAGTAAAACAGTTTGTCAAAAAAGTCGCAGGGTTTTTATGAGATTTTAAAGATTATCTTTATTATATACGTCATGTGTATTTCTGCGTATAAACAAAGTGAACCTAACAGAAACGAGAATAATTTTATAGATAACTTAGTTTTTATTTCTTAGTCAAGGAATGAAAAGCCGGAAACCTAACAGTTTAGGAAAAAGGAAATCAATGTTTTCATATTAAATTTCCCTTTCCAGTATTTTCCTTTGTCTTCATTTCATTCTTGTCTTCATTCTATAGTGATCAGTTAATTATATTATTCAAGTGCAGGCAGAATTCCGCGCCACTCAGATCTAAATGACTAATTGTATTCAATATTCACTTTTCTTAACTTTTTTCAATGGTCACGTTATTCAGGTTTTTCTTTTAAATGTATTTGCATAGGTAATAAACGGTGACAAAGTAAGTAATAATATAAAATTCAGCAGAAAAGCAGATATAAATTTGCACTCAAACCATTTACCACAGATTAATAATAAAAATAGAGAAATAATAATGGTAACTGCAAATCTTTAGCTGTTAATTCTTTAAACTTTGTAAACTTTTGAATTATAGGTAGTTTAGAATCTACATACCATATTGAAGTAAAATAGCTAGTTATCAAATATACACGTGTAGGATTTGCACGCAACCATCGCTAAAACACATATTCTGCGTCTATAGACTACACAATTTCTTTTATCTAATTTTATTATATATATCTCTTACTAGCTTCCGCCCCGTGGTTTCACCTGCTTTACCCAGGATAAAAAGTATCCCATGTGTTAATCCAGGTTATAAACTATCTGTGATCCAAATTTCATCCAAATCCATTCAGTAGTTATTGCGTGAAAGAGTAACAAACATCCATCCATCCATACTCACAAACTTTCGCATTTATAATATTAGATTATTTAATTATATATAATTTTAGTTGTTTCCTCATTTATGGGCTACTGACAAGTGTTATAGGTTTTTTTTTTATGTATATTGTATTTATTACCGTACAATCGTCCGTGCATCACCCGTGGCTTCAGCTGAAAATCAGCGCTGTAGTTTCTGCAGCACCTTTGACCTTTTGGACTCAATATAGCACAACGTCGTAATTGTAAAATATTTATATTTTGTGAATGTATTGTATTGTGCTATTTTGTTATGGCTAATAAATGTTTTTCTTTCTTTTTCTTTTTTCTTTCAGAATAGTGGAGCCGTATCGTCGTGGTATCAATCGTGTCATTAATCGTAGGCTTATCAGTGGCATTACAATAGTGCTTACTAACTATTGTTAGCAGAAGAATAAGAATGCATCATAACCGCGGATTCTTTTGTATTGATTCCTGTTGAGGATAATATCCTAAATAAATACGATACATTTTATGTTAGCATTTTCTACATAGCTATATTTATTTATGTATTACTTGGCGTAAGTGGGAAGATACCCTGCCTATAAAGCCGTAGGTGATGCGGTAAATTCCTGCTCATGACAAATAATTTTGTTACTATGAACATGTTTGTTTGTCTTGAGCGTATAATTAAAAAAAAAATGTATTATCCGTAGTACCTATATCAGCTGTTATATAAAGTATAGCTCTGATTGCCGTGAAGAATGTCCCAAGATTTTATAAATTATAAAAATTGGAAGCCAGATATGATATTACCATAGGTATCGGTTATTTCATTTATTTATTCATTAGAAGTAATCATCAAAAGTGAAATTAATATTTTCCTTCATCATTATGTTAAAGCTCATCATTTTGTCGCAATAAAAGAAATACGTTAGAAACGTATTTCTTTGTCATTAATACATTTGGAAATAAAAAAAAAAATTATTTGCTTACATTGACGTAGGTAATATGCAAGACTGCTTTATCTTTAAATATTATATAGTTAAGTAGTAGTCACTAAATACCCAAAACCTTGGACAGAAGATCTGAGATTATGTATACCGCCAACTTTTCCACAAAGTACAATACGTGATCCACCATTAGTATCAGTTCCATTGCTAAAGTTGGCTGAGGGATTATTCGACTTACTAATTAGGTACTTATTAGGACCCTTTGGGATACCACAGCAGGCAAAGAGCCAGCACTGCTTAGCGAACTGAATCGTGATAGGATTACATCTTATTTTGTTTTGCTTGAGATTTAAAGTACAGTCAGGGAATAAAGTAAAGAAGCTATGTGTTTCAAAGTCAGTAGGTATATTTATTATGTTTAGACCCTCGGAGGGCACTTATCAGAAACGGTAAAATCTACTGAAATTACCACCGATTCTACAACCTTCGTCTGAGAGAATTGGCAATAAATAAATTCAGGAAGTGCGGGCAGGATTCCGCGCCACTCTGACCTAAACGACATCATCCACCGGGCCCTTGCCAGCGCCCACGTATCAGCTATTCGTGAACCGAGTGGCTTGATGCGGGACGATGGTAAGAGGCCCGACGGAATGACATTGATGCCCTGGAAGATGGGGCGGCCCTTAGTATGGGATGCAACTTGCGTCGATACTTTCGCACCGTCCCACCTTCCAGAAACTGTCAAGAGAGCTGGTGGTGCGGCTGACTGTGCCGAACGCCTCAAGCGGCGCAAGTATAGTACCCTAGATGGATATATTTGAGCCGTTTGGGGTAGAGACGCTGGGCCCGTGGGGGCCAGGAGCCCATCGCATTTATCGCGAAATTTCAAAGCGCCTGATCGACACATCACGTGACCAGAGGGCTGGCGAATACCTTGGACAAAGGATAAGCATTGCCATACAGCGTGGCAATGCCGCCAGCGTTCTGGGCACACTACCGGCTGGCAGTGATTTAGATCAGCTGTATCTACTGTAAATAGCTTTTCTTTCTTATTTTAGTCTAGTTTTTATTTTATTTCATAATAGTATTTAGTTTTGATATAAATAGACGATAAATTTAGAATAATATATATATGTTAATATCCTGAAAAACCATTACTATCAAAACAATTAGATTTAATTACATAAAATGTAATAATTCATTTTAATACTTTGTTACAAACGGAAAATATTAACTATTTAAAATAAAAAAATGTTCAACAATTTCAAAACAATATTATGCGTAAGTATTATGATATTACATGCCGCATGTGGTGTTTAGAAATACCTATAATTTGAAATATTGTTCTAGTACCTGAGATCACTTTAGAGTCTGTTCCCTTCCTATTCTACTTCCTACTACGTATGCATAAATGGGGCAATTTGAGTGTATGTTCGTTATCATTCAACATCATAACGGCAATAATAGATTCGATTGAAACTTGGAATATAGATGATCAAAACCGATACACGGGTGAAACCGCGGAACACAGCTAGCAATTTATAAGTTAATAAAGTCTGCAACAAAAAGGTTTGAACATACCTACTTGTATCTACTAGTCCTCGCCCGTTTAAACGTTTATTAGCGAATTATTTCAGTCACGTACCTAAATACGAGACTTGCGACATATTTTTTTAGATTTGTAACAGGTGGGTTTAATGTTAGTCTGCGTCGTCGGGTGAAGTCGTGTGAGAGAGGCAGTGATTGATTTCAAGTCTAGACAGACGTACCTACTGAGAATTAGGATAAAGGATCTTGCGTACAGGTAATATATATGATTATGTTTTACTATGAACTCCGTAAGTTACTTATATTCATAAATTATGGATCTAAGTACAGTGCATAGTTAAGTTAGGTATGTTTTTTTTAATGACTTTTAAGGTGTTTAAACAATTATATCGCAGTGGTAACATTGAAAGCCGCGTAGAGATTCTACAATGAGGTTAAGCTTTCTGTAAAAGAACATCATGTGGCAATCATAACACAATACTATGTAGTTCCCGATTGGTTATCAAGTTGAAAAACTGAAGTCAAACAGCTACCTATTTATCTAATGTCAATCTAAATAGGTATATAAAAGGATAACATGACTGACTGACTGATCTATCAATGCACAGCTCAAACTACAGGAAAGAATGGGTAAAATTTGAAGGACATAGTAATGGGTAAGAAAGAATTTTTGAAAATTCAGCCCTTACGTGGTTAAAATAGGGGATCGCGCGTGAAACCGCGGGGTGAAAAACTAGTCAAAAATAAAAATGTTTCGCTGAGAATTATTAAAGGCAAAGAAATTGTTTCCTCGACTACCTACCTACTAATATCCCGGCTTAAACCCGTATCCAACATTCATCTCATCGAGTCACAACCAGACCGCATTTTAATGGAACTTTTTAGAACTTAGTGATTAACAGTCACGTACCTACATGATATACTTTGTTGTTTGCAGCGGGTCCGCCCGCGTGCCGTGTCCGGCGTTTATGCTAATTGGCAGAGTTTCACACAAAGGGTCCCAGGGTTAGACCACGCAGTTGATCCCGGTTGTTTGTGTTTGAGGACGCCATGCCGCGCGTGACTATTAACCGGTTAGCCTCTTTCTACGAGCAAATAACTCTAATTGAACGCGGGATATACCGGATTATTTATATTCCTCCATCCAGTCGTATAGTAAAAGTGTTTCAAATTGAAGAGCATTTATACCCCATAAAATACTGTAGGTGTATTCCAAATAACCCCCTACCTAGAGTTTTTTTCTTTAATCCTGCTAATTAACCGAGCGAGCGCGAAGTGCGAGTGAACCGTCTCCGTTTTAGCTTGGCCACAAATTCTTTTTACCTATGTATGTCCGGTTGTTCTACTTTACAGGTCGCATGTCTCAACCGATTCTCGTGAAATTTTGTGAGTAGGTTCTTTAATCAAGTTATAAGATACGGTTAATATTATGTTTTTTTTTGTCGTTTCCGTTTTGTTTTTTTTTTCAAAATGGCGTAGATATTTAGGGGTTGTTAGAAACATGTCTTATTTTTTTCAATATGGACTGTAGTCGATGATATAGCAGAGTAGGTAGGTACCTACATTATAGGTAAGTATTAGTAGATTATTACTAGGTCTCATAATAAGCCGAAACAAAGTCAGATAGTCCGAGAGATTTGACACACATAATAGTTTGTTATTTAAATAGGGTATCATTACCGGTTAATGTTGGAAACAGACAGACAGACGGACAGACAAACGAGTGATCCTATAAGGGTTCCGTTTTTTTTTTCTTTAGAGTTTCGGAACCCTAAAAAATAAAAAGAACAATAGGTACTTTACTTTTTTCAACCTGTTATTTTTCAAAGACCGTAGATAAAACTAGACAAAGACTTTATACCAGAAGGACTATTAAAAGCGTTGCCCTAAAATATTTTTAAATGTGATGTTTGGTAGCAAGCTTTAGAAAAGAGTTTGCGCGTGATGGCAGGAAATGAAATGGTAGAAAGTCCTCGTTTGCCGGCACCTTAAATTCAAAGCATTCAAGTTAAGCGAGAGCCTGGGCATGAATAAGTTCAGTGTTTCCAGGTGGGCTGCACTTGAAATTCTTGTCCCAAATTCTACAGAAAGGTACCGAACATATTATAACATATATATTTTATATTATGTGTACCACTCTAGGTATTTCCCGTGGCTTCGCCCGCGTTATACGTTCTTTAATTAATCTACATTCATAAGATAGGATTTGTTATAAAAAAACAGAGTAATTGTTTTTTTTTCTCTTGTTTTCATAAAATATTACCTTACTTAAGTCTGACGTCACGGTATGTCTTTTTGAAACTAGTGACAGATTCATGTCTTATTGACCGAATTATTACTAACCACTGTGCAATTGTGGTCAAAACAGGCCTTCCAGATAAACAATTGGTTCCCAAGTAGGTACTTTAAATCCAATTATTCATTTATCTGAAGTGTAGACGTTAAAGCACTAATGACATTCACACAGAGGCGTTTGTGCCACCAAATTGTCTGAGGCGTGGTATACTCTATACCAGATGGTGCCTAGAGTTTATAGCGCGACTATGCAATTACTACCCGTTGTAAAGCCGAGAGCGTACTCTCTTGACTGAATGAGCGGTTACATGGGGCTAGTGTAGGGCCTCTTCATTTTGTTGGTGAATGAATAAGTTTACGCCTACATGTGAAACAAATTTTACGACTAGACTATTTGCAAAAACATTGTACATATTTAATTTGAAATATTAAACATTTGAAATTATCTATGAAGTTACAATAACGGCCGGAAAAAAAAAACTACTCAATGATTTATATTGATAGCAATATATATAAATTATAGTGTTAGAAAACAAAAGGATCACAAAACAAAACTGTTACATTAATTTAGAACCCCTTATTTTAGGAAATTGATCTATTAATAAATAATTTCAAGGAAATTCCAAAAAACACAGACCACAATTAATCGGGAAAAGGTTGGGCAGATGAAGATAAATTATTAAACATGACAATGACAAATGAAAACGTAGCTGAGTGTCACCTTTTCATTAAATGAGTGATCAATTGAAATACCACAGTGTCAGTCGGTCGTGTCGTGAGTCGGGCAGTCTCCAAGCTGCTAATTAAAGATTAATAAATAATTACTTCAACTCCATAAATCGTCTTTAATCTGTCACAAAAATATTATCAATAATAAATGAATTATCGAGTGGTGGAAGAGACAGAATCCCATGATTCATTCCACAATTTGTATAACTTCTTGTGCTTGTTTATTTTAAAGTAGGTAGATACCATTCAATAATTCAGCATACATATTTTTGAGTATGTAATCATTTATTTTCATGGACTAATGTGCTAAATTTAATGCCCTTTAATATAAAGAAGGCGAAAGTGAATCAATTTGTTTCTTATCTTTTGACACCATAATGGGATAGCCTCATGATTAATTTTGGCAAGCAGTAGTACATAACCAGGAGTACCTAACATATATATAAGATTACTTGTACTTTAACTGCACTTGAGAGCCCTTCTAGGCTTTGTTTGCTTACCATCATCGCCCAAATCATCACTGACCACGGTGAGATTGTGGTCAAACACAGGTTCAGGTTACTTTTTATCCTGATATTATGTATAGGTATATCTCTCGGGAACGCGGAACCGCGGAAACTATAATTATAGTATTTATTGATAAGCTTACCAAATAATGTTTTAATGATTCCCACATGAGTAACAAATATTTTACTACTCATTAATTAATTCAACCTTGTAATTTAATATTTTTAACATAAGAGGGAAAATGCAATATATCCATGACCTAGTTTTCTATATTACATTGAGGTTAAACTTTAGTTGTTAGGTAAGAAGATTTAGTATAGTTACCTATAATTATTGCATTATTGGAAGTTTATTTACACTGTGGAATTTAATCACATACTTAGTTCGATGTTCACCAACTAGAAAACGGTGCGATAAATTATTATAATCGGGCGTTTACCATGAATTTTCGTAGGAACAACCCTAGTAGGTTTTATTATGTTATTCATTTGTAGTTCTGAATAAATATATAAATAGTATCTGGGTGTGAATTGAAACGACTTGTGATGTGGTGGGCACACTACCAGTTGGTAGCGATTTAGAGCAGCTGTAACTATTATAAATAGCTTTTATTGTTTGTCAAGTTTTTATTTAATTACTTGGAAATATTTTAGTTTCTAGTGTTTAGTTTTAGTTGGCTTGATTTTATTTGAAATTATTTATAGTTGAATTGAATAAACTTCCATTTCAAGCTTATAACTAGAAATGTATGGTTTTTAAATTAATAGGAAAAGCGTTAATAAAATAAATTCTAAGGATAAGCAGATAAAATAGGAACGAGTGGAACGACCTACAGCGCGATAAAGCGGCCGCTTAAAGCCATAACTTGGACGTATTGACATCCCATTTTGCACAAGAGTGACGTATGACTAGATATGTGGAACACTTATGACAAGAACAGGTGTTGCCTGTGGCTCGTTAACTTGGATATACGTTTATTATACGATACTAAATAACCGTACTTTATGTGCCTATGGTATAAAAGCTTACAAAGTATCAAAATTGTATATGTACTCGTATATACTCGTAATTGTAACAAAATGGTGTCATATTTTATGGGATGAACAAACATTATTTATTTCAGAAGGCTGCATATGATGGTAAGTGGCCACTGTCGCCTATGAACCACAAGGTAATAACCCCGAACCTAAAGGATCCTTTGCTGTACCAATAAAATACGTGTAGCCCTTATAGATCTGAAAGGTAGCAAATGCGCCTATTATAATCATATGTTTATTTATATCGTTAACATAAGCAAATCAACAGCACATGCATTATACATATTTATAGGTATTATCATAAGTACCTAGTTACAATTTTTCTGATACCACCTACACTACTAGGTAATATATGACAAGCCAGTTGGCGCAGTTGGTTAAGACACCACCTATCACGCCGCTGGTCATGGGTTCGATTCCCATCCAGGACAAACATTTATGTACATGAACATGTCTGTTTGTCCTATGTCTGGGTGTAATTATCTATATAAGTATGTATTTACAAAAAAAAAGTAGTAGTATATGTAGTATATCAGTTATCTGGTTTCCATAGTACAAGCTCTGCTTAGTTTGGCATCAGATAACCGTGTGTGAGGAATGTCCCAGGATATTTATTTATATAATGGCATCAATTAGCAGACTAGCAGTATTGTATATAATATAAACTAACCAAATCTGAGGGTAGGCATTATGCTAACTAGCGTAATGATAACGTAATATATGTATGATTTATCTTGTGAATGCTGTTTAGAACGACGGATTTGGGTTATAGCTTACAATAAAGGTTTGTGTAAAGCATGTTTCAGTAACAAGAATTTACATGTACGAATTTAATCGTATAGTGGGTACCGTATCCAGCGTACATTTTGGACCGGAAATAATAGAGGCTCTTTACACCCCTCGTAAATAGGTCTCGTGTCGAACATTCATTTGTGTTAACCTGAATTCATGGCTGTTAGATGTCCGGTTGCGGCACTGTAAGTGCCTCAATATAGCATTTGATTTGGTTTTGAGAATTACCCTACATTAATAAGGTAAAGAAAAGATTTGTATTTTTGTTTGGAAGTATACCTACTAATTTTACACAGAGTAACATAAAAATATAAAATTCCGTACGTCACACAGATCGTGAGTGAAACTGCGATTTCGAATAATTCAACTAATTACAGTATACACAATAGTTTAATATAATGATACCTATTATTGTGTATTCATTATTGTGCATAATTAATTTGATTTTTGAAAAATCATTTGTGTCACATGTCCTGTAAATCAAATTCAATAAGAAGTCAAAATTTAAAGTAATTTTAAGGACTTTTTTTTATTCAGCTCCTTTAATTTATAGGATTTACATAAGTGTAATAAATTTCGGGTTAATTGAACACTGGTAAGTGGGTTAAAATTGACTTGCAAGTTTCGAGTTTGTAAAAAGAGGTTAGCATTAAAATTTACATTCACCCTTATGTAAAGCCGTGAAGTACATTCACACTCATTTTCATTAACGTAAAGGCAACCTCACACATTCGCGTTTGTCGGAATAAAATAACGAAACAAAAATCTATGTGACTCGGTATCTACCGGCCCTCTACCAAAGCGAATGTAGTAACTATTCCGTATAATTCCACTGATCCTTTGTGGTCGTAGATTAAACATGGAAACGAGTTTCGATGAAAATAAGATTACCCTTTCGTACACGAGTAGGTATTATTTTATAGGTACACACGGCCACAGATCAAGCTATACCTTTTTGTTGCAAAATAGCTTCTATTATAACCGCATAAGGTGCCGCAGTGTTTACGAAACATTTAACATAATTTAGTAAATTATTAGGTAAGTAGGTATATGGGAAGGATAAAAGAAAAGATAAAGGTTTTAAGGAACATGTATTTTTTTGAAATTGTAAACGACGTGAAACATAAACACAAAATAAGAAAACAAATGTTAACAACAGCTTAAAATATTCTTACTCATTAAAAAAAACATAACCTATGTACAAGCTACATTTGTAATGATGTTTTTTTAGATATAATCTTTAAATATTACAAAAGTAAAAAAAAAAAGAGAATCTAAAACAGTAAGCTCTCTCAAGATAGTTTCAGCGCCGGTAACCAGCGCTACAAATAGGGGTCATTTACATTAATTCCCTATATTTTTGTTACCTACTTCTCGTCGCTCGGGGTCAGATTACCTATGCGAAGTTTACCTCGTGACCTGATTCTAAAACTACCTATACAATATACATTATCATGGTAAACGTTAAGTTTTTTACCAAACTTAATTTCTTCGATCGAACATTTTCATTCCAGTTATTTCTTAGGTACGTGTAAAATTGTAGCCCCTGCTTAGCATGGTGTGAGACCGCTTCATACGAGTGGCATGATTTTTCGTCATCTTCAAAAATTAACGTCATATTTCAACTAATAGGGTAGTTGACTCACACATCAAATCAGCTACTTTTTAATAAATGTCAAAACGATAGTTTATAAGGAACTTTGTATGAAATATTACATTATGACGTCATAGTTTCACAGCATCAAATCATCTACTCTTAGTGGTTCCACTGGTAATTAAAAATCAAACAAAGCATTAAATGTACAACATATTTGATATTTCCACGTGTTTTTAGATGTTTTATGCATTGGTTAGTGTTTGGTCATTTATTTTTGACAGTGTCAACTACCATATTTACGCAAAACCTTAACAAACTATTAAATCTAAACCTTCCTCGTGAATCACTATCATGAATACCCTATTTTTTATGTTTCACCCACGTTCTCGTGGGATCTTATGTTTTCCCGGGATAAAAAGTAGCCTATATGTTATTCCAGCGTATGATCTATATATGTGTCAAGTTTCATCCAATTCCTTTCACTAGTTTTTACGTAAATGAGTAACAAACATCCATACATACATACATCGGTACATCCATCCATCAATCTATTCATCAACACAAACTTTCGCATTTATATATTTATTTGTATTTATTAGTAGGATATTTTATTTGTGAATAAAAGTAGGTACTTTGTATTCATGTGTAGTTGGTGTATGAAATAAGCAAAACAAAAAAGGCTTCAATTATATTAAAACCTACAATAAAACGAGACAGTTAATATAAAAGATGAATATCAAGACAATAAAATGTGGAGTCTTTGCAGACGATCAGCCC
This sequence comes from Tethea ocularis, assembly GCA_963555595.1. Taxonomy (NCBI): domain Eukaryota; kingdom Metazoa; phylum Arthropoda; class Insecta; order Lepidoptera; family Drepanidae; genus Tethea; species Tethea ocularis. Next base: position 4,147,178 of record OY741971.1, on the reverse strand, counting down.
TCGTTTTATCGCTACAAGTAATAATTTATGAGACTCTCAAGGAAATGGGCTCGATCAATGCGCGCCCTCAGGCACTTTGACATAGTTTTCATTGTGTCCCACGATTAAGTAGGTATCGTGTTTGCTAGTAAATTTCGTAACGATACTATTAGTATATTGGACTGTAACTTTGTTACAGTTGTTAAGATAATATTGAACTTCTTGGTTGCAAAGCTTACCTATAAGGATAATAGCTTTGTTTTGATAAATAAGCAAGGTTGGGAGGGGTTTATGCCATGAATAAGTTTTTGTATTTTCAGGAAATTAAATTAACTATTAGTAAATAACTGTGATAAAGTTCGAGTTTATAATAAACTCTATGAATAAATAAAAAAAAGAGCATTATATTAATTTTCAATACACTTGCTCGTAAAGTGGCTCTTATCGCACCGCGTAATAGCGTTAATAATCATAATAGGTACAGCTTATTACACATCCGTGATTTTTACTTTACATTATTACACATCCGTGATTTTTACTTTACATTATTGCACTAGTGTTTTTTACTTTACAGTTTCTTTTCAATCTCTGCAAAGAGTTTATGTCTAAAATCAATGTTTTTTTTGGGAATAAATAAATATTTTTGGTTAAATATTATACATCAATTAATCATCAAACGACATAGTTTTCTAATTGAAAGTTATTTATGTTGGATATTTCCATCCTATCTTGAAAATAATTATATTCCTATAAACTACTCCAGAAATGTTATAATTCTAAAGCGTATTAGAGCGAAGCCAGTTAGCAATAAACTAAATTAACTAACTCTGCCCAATTTGCCCACAACATATACAAAGTTGTCACATTACACAAATTTCCCTTTCGAATATACATTGTTTATGAGCCGTAAATAAACAATCGTAATAATATTTATAATTAATTTTCGCTGTACAGATTTCAATTAAGCTTCGCTTCAAGTGCAAGTAATAAAAACTTTTGATCATGTACTTGTATGTGCAAAAAATACACGCATGTTTTTTGATGTGTTGCTTGCATCGATATTTTTAACCCCCGATGAAAAAAAAGGGGGGGTGTTGTAAGTTTGTGATCTATGTATCAGTGTGTCTATCTGTGACCTCATAGTTCCTGAATGGATCGGCCGATTTTGCTTTAGTTTTTTTTGTTTGAAAGGTATCTTAATCGAGAGTGTTCTTAGCTCCGCTCAGCCGTTCGGTATGTCCGTCCGTCACCGTTTCTAATGAGTTTCTTTATTTTTTTAATTTAATTAATTTTGTTTAAAATCATTCTATGTGTAATATTAAACTATACTTATCTTCTGTACCTACAAATAAATAAAAAAATAAATGTCTGTTTGTCAAAATAACAGCTTTTTACTTTATCAATATGAAAGTAGGTACGAAGCGCGAAAACATACCTACGATACGGTTCTTTATTGTCTAATATGTCTATCTATCTCCTTTTATTGTAGAGTTGTTATAGAACCCAGACAATGCCCAGACAAACTGATGTTTATTGTCCAACGTAAAATAAAGTAAAATAAAAAGAACATACTGTTTGTTCTCTATACCGTAATAAGTACCTATTTACGACCAAACTTGTAATTACTTTTAAAATAAGAAAACGCAACTTCAAAACTTTCGACTGCCTTTTACAATAACAAAACAAACATATATGAGAAAATGGTTGTGTTTTCTACAGATTATTATAAGTCTGAAAATAAAATATTATTACATTATTTTGAAACCAAGAATATTAACAAAGTTCATTAGTTTTATTTTTAAAACAATGATCGGTTTCGATGTCGTGTTTCGTTTTTCGGAGATGGCCCTCCGTATTATACCTATTAGTTTTCATAGTTATGAGTACCTACCTATAACCATAACAGTTCTACGATAACAGTTCTAGCTCTTATGCCATTGGTATATATTGAAATACAAGTTCTTGCAGTATTTGTCTATGATATTGCTTATTTGTTTTGCTATGTCAATATGAAGTTATGTTGTTGAAGTAGTTTAGTATTATTCGGTTCCATATTGAAATGCTGAAAACAAAAGAGAAATATAATTTAAATACATACCATTTGCTAGCGTTTCTAGCAGTTTCACTTGCGTTACTGGAATAAAAAGTATACCTACCTATAGCCTAGGTATATATAGCACTGGGGGATAAAGTAGCTTCCAATTTGTGTAGCGCTGAAGATAACCGTATATTTACATCCAAACAAACTACAAGCAAACTACATAATTATAATATTAGTACTTACCTATAGATGACGATTATAATTACCCCTACTTTCCAGTTAGATTCTTTATAAAAAAAATATATATACATAAAATAATTATCTATTATTATCAAACAAATAATATTTCAGTGGTGGATATGTAAGAGCGCAATTTTATTTCCCTAAAACGGGCTCTGCATTTGCGGTTGTATGTACGTGACTGAAATGCGTACACTACACGTCGTGCCATAGTTATCTGTTGCAGGCTTAGCTTAACAATAAATAAGTACATTACAACTATTAAATTGGGCTACATAATCGCAAAAACTATCACAGAAAACCAATAGACGGTCCATTAAAATTGATAAATAAAAAAAATAGACTGCGCTGCGGTACGATAAAAATGCGGAGTTCCTCATTCAAAATTACATTGTAGTCACCTATTAAAACCCTTCATTTTGATACCCCACTCGATCCGTATGGATTTTTTTTAAGGTTACTAGAAGAACTGGTGCCTAGTCTCTAGATTAAGGGGAGAGGTGTTATTCTTCTATAAGTTTTGGAAATGTATTGAATGTGCAATCGTTATTAAAACTAACAGCGTCAACGTTGTGCCAAAAGCAAGCCAATTTTTGTTTCTTGTAGATAGGTATATTTTATATTCATAGAAAGTAGTAAGGCACCTACATAAATCACGTGTAAGTATATTGTATATAATATTTTCTTTTCTGAAAAAAAAATTCAGTAGGTACGAAAAGTTTGTATATTTGCAGTAGATATGCTTGAAACTAGATAACACATTTCATCGACGTTTTTAATATCCGTTATACACTTCTGGACACATCTATTGGCCCACCTTGTATTTTCAGTTTCGTTTGGTCCTAGCTAAAATTTTATATTAGGTCGAGCAAAAAGTTTTTATGCAGTTTTGAACCTGGCACATTCACAATTTCATTCAATAGTCTTTTTTTAAATTTCGAACACAGAATTTAAAGAAACAAAAGACAATTTGGAGCCTGTTTGTTGATATCAAACAATCGAATACTAAGAAAACTTGGTTTTATTGGTTTACTTGGATTTAATTCTTGAAAAAGTGATTGATATCTTTGGTTTTGCAACAAACATTACTTATTCTTAACATTAAGGTGAGGTTCTATCAATAATCTATGGATACTTCACCTGAAGTCGCCGCCCAAGCTGTGGCACTTATTCAGGCCGGACACAGCCAAAGAAACGTGAGTGCTCAACTTAATTTAAGTCGATCTGCGGTCCAAAATGTTTATCGGAGGTACCTAGAGACTGGCGGCTTTGTTCGTCGCCAAGGAAGGCCACGATCTCGGGTCACAACTGAAAGGCAGGATCGATTCATCGTGACGACCAGCTTGAGAAATCGTCACCTTACCTCCATTGAGATACAAAACCAACTTCGCGACTTCCACGGAGTATCTGTGAGCGCTCGAACTGTTCGGAGAAGGTTAAAAGAACGCGATATGGTACCACACAAGCCAGCTAATGGGCCCAAACTAACGCGAGCCCACCGAACAGCGCGCCTTCATTTCGCACGCAGTCATTTAAATTGGACACAGCAAGATTGGAGCCGTGTACTCTTTTCTGATGAGTCTAAAATTGTGTTACATGGCAATGATGGAAGGAAGAAGGTCTACCGACGTAAGGGAGAGCGTTTCGCACAATGCTGCTTTGAAGAGAGGGTTGCTTATGGCGGTGGCTCATGGACTGTCTGGGGCGATATATCCGCGAGCGGCAAAACTCAACTTGAGGTTGTTACAGGACCACGGCTGCCAACATTAAATGCTGAAAGGTACATTCGTGAGTGCTTAGAACCTCACGTGATACCATACGCGGACTATGTGGGCCCAAATTTCCTTTTTATGCATGATAATGCAAGAGCCCATGCGGCCGGCATCGTCAGGGAATATCTTCGCGATGTGAACATCACAGTTATGGACTGGCCAGCCAGAAGCCCAGACATGAACCACATTGAGCACATGTGGGACGAGCTAAAAAGACGTGTTAGGGCTCGTCAGCCAGTTGCCCAGACGATGCAGGAGTTGAAAACTGCCATAGAAGAGGAATGGGAGATGATCCCTCAAAATTTCATAGAGCGGTTGATAAACTCTATGCCTAATCGTATGAGAGCTGTGGTAGATGCCCATGGAGGCAACACGCGTTATTAAATCAAACCTATATTTGATAAAACATGTTTTTTATTCAAAAATCAATTGCCTTTAACAAGGCGCTTATCCGACTTGTTAGGCGTAGCTCCATGTCGTATGGTATTCTGAATTCAAATTTAAAACAATACGATCGAAAAAGATGGTAAAATGAATCAGGTTTAAAACTGCATCAACAGTTTTTGTTCAATCTAGCAATCATATTTCGGTAGGGGCCATCGAAACCTAAACTCTAAGGTGGGCCAATAGATGTGTCCAGAAGTGTAGCATCGGTACACATAAAATCTTATTTCCTCGAATAGTTTTCTTTACATTTTACTCCGTGACAAACATAATAAAAGTGTCAGATTTTCCTTATTTCTAACAAGAGTTATGTAAATACATCTCGCTACGTTTTATGATATTGAATTTGAGCGGAAAAATAAATAGAACACATTTGACGGCCACGTTGGTGTGGTTGGTTGAGACTCCGCCTACCACGCGGCAGGTCATGAGATCAATTCCCATCCAAGGCAAATACTTATTTGCATGAACATAATTATCTGTTTATCCTGTGTCTGGGTGTGTATGCATTTACAAAAATAAGTAGTACATACGGCCACAGATCAAGCTACACACTGCGGCACCTTATGCGGTTGTAATAGGCGCTATTTTGCAACAATAATTTGTGTAGCTTGATCTGTGGCCGTGTGTACATGTAGTACATCAGCTGTCTGGTTTCCATAGTAGAAGCTCTGCTTAGTTTGGGATCAAGTGTATTCCGAACCGGTAGTAGAGTCTATTGTAAAACTGTAACTTTTGACATTCATAAGTGCCTTATTAGGGCCTAAACTGAATAAATGAGTTTTGATTTGATTTGATCAAATATCGGGGCCGTGTCCCAGGATTTATTTATTTATTTTTATCAAGACATTATTTTTAGCAGAAAGGATCTCAAGTGGCGACCACGAACCGGAAGACGCTTTAAATATCTTCTATCCCTTTTCAATAACGTTTGTAAGAAATAGAGGTGACGTGACTAATATTAATTTTATTAGTTCATAAACAGTATAATGCGTTAGCTTGTACCATTGATTGTATTGTTATAGTTAAGTTATGCTTTTATAAGGCCTTTTTTACGTTTCGTGTGAATTAAACTTTTGTTGTAACAATATACTTATCGTATTTAGTTTTTAATCAGTCAGTACTAAAATAAGTTATTTCAATCGGCCATAGTTTCATTAGTATACTATTTAAGATACTTTTACAATTTTCCATTAGAATTTTAGTAAAATTAATATTTAGGAGTTTAGTCATAAACACGACCGTACCGTTATAGAAAATAAGACTCTACTTTGATTAGGTAACATAATCACAAACCAAATGAAATTTAATCTAATTGAACTTTAATTAAATTGTAATATTTCATAGAAAGCTTTACTAAATTTTTGTTGTATAAACCATATTTAGCTGTAGGCTGTTGTAATAAGCGATAGCAGGTAAATAAACCGTTTTGAAATACCTTGGTAGATATAGTACCCATGTAATTTATTGGAAGCTTCTGAACTTTATTTTTTGGGGAGATACCTACTACAATTTTATAATAATCCTGATCATAAAACAATGGTGCCGATTCTGTTGTTTACAAACTAAACTAATTTTAGAAATGCCACATCTCTTTCTTACAAAATATTGAAAAAGGATAGAAAATGTTTAATGCTGTCAAATTAGTCTATGCCATTGTTATTCACTGGGAAATAGACCAATTAAAGATGGCGATTAAATTCTCGTTGATACCTTCAAGTCTTACTACAAGTAATCGGACTAATCTGACATGACTACAGTTTTTTTTTTAGAAAAAAATATCTTGAGATTAAATAAGTTTATTTCGTATACAACAGAATCGGAGCCGTCGTTTCCTGTTTACTAAGAATATTAAATGAAAAAAGAAGATTGATTATTTTATTATAACCAAGCATCCTTATTTACAAAAATATGAATAATACGAATAAATATTAATGTTCCTAAAGATTTATTATGGCTTGAGTTTCTAGCGTATTTTTTTCACCGTACTTTTTCCGACATTGCACGTAGATGGAGCTAATAATTTTCCGCTCAAGCAAGCGCTTATATTAACGCCAGGTTGGACCTAGCTTACTGCTAGACTGTTATTAGGGAGACACGTTCAAACACTAATTCTATGCCAGGAGCCAGGGCTACGAAATATTGCCCCACGTTTAACTGGGGTTGGCCAAGGTGGAGCAAAAACACATTAATTTAAATTCCATCTTTGAAAAATGCATAGGAAAATAATTTAAAATACTAGAATAGTATCTAATTACTCGCGTTAATTATAATTATGGTATATTTAGTATACTAGTTTTAGTATTTAATACCTACGTTACTCGTACGATACGCTGTCATATAATATGTTCTATACATTTGCTTATTAGATTATTTATTTAATATTTATTAATAGTTTAGGATCAGATAAATGTCATTGTATATAATGTGTGTAAAAATGTCTCAGGATATTAATTTTATTCAATTAGACAAACTAATAAAATAAAGTAGGTACTTTGCTAAACATTATTGATGTATATTTAAAATTCGAGTGTTCGAGTTAGTCCCTAAATCTTTAACTTTCACTGAAATTTAACTTTCAGAAAAACGTCACGAAGAATCTAGTATCTGTATTATAAACTGAGCCTTATACGTGTCCCGGTTTATAAGATAACCTATATATTGCATAGCTACTTTAGCATACACATTGTTGTAGTAGAACAACCAAGTCTGCAATTTCACGTACCTAAATAAAACAGGGACACGCTAATTAAATTCACCCCTAGTGAGAGCAAAGTCAAGTTAATTTACTTAATGGCGTTGAACACTTGGCTATATCTACTTCTCGCGCTTGCTTTTTCACTGGACATACAATTTTCATTATAACGCTGGAGTACCGACAAAATAAGAATATTCTAGATATTGATATTTATAAGTGTGTCTTAAGTTGTTATTTCATTTAAATATTCATGCTATTTTTATTATTTCGAGTTAGTTAGTATTTGATTTTTGGTAGTAGAAAAGATTTCTGGGACAAACTCTCCTACAAAACATCTATCTTGTTTGATCAAATCAAAATGTATGAAAAGATTCAAATGTTATTTGTAATGTCAGAGTTCATCCCATAATAAAACTTTTTCATAATCATGACTACATACAATAATCCCTGAAAATTTGGCTACTCATTGAAAAGTAACCCTGTTTATTTAAATTGGTGTAAAAAAAATATTAAATGTTTTCATAAATTCTTTGCTTAAAAGATAAGAAAACTAATCAAAACCATAATTTTCCGCCTCCAATAACGGATATCTGTTCACAATTTATTCTATTATCGTTCGTTGACGCGCGTAAAATACCAATAGGGAAGTTAATTTGACAGGTTCCGTAAAGAATCGAGACCAAACTCGAGCACAGCTAACTCAATTAAAGTTTATGGTGTGTTGCGCACCCCTGATATTACCGAAACCACCCGAAACCTCCCGAAACTCTTCGGCCGGGCAAAATTTTAGTATAGTCCAAAGCTTTTGTAATAAATAACGCGAGTTCTCGGTCCGAGTCAATTAGCGTCACTTGTTTAAAGGAGAGTAGCTTTTAAAAATATAGGTGCTGCTTAACTGCCCCTTAATTGCTATGAACTTGCGTTGGGAAATATTGAAAAACTTTGTATAAGTAAATTAAAATAAAGTTTGTGTTTACGTAATTGTTGTAAACAATGTGTACACTGAAATAATTCCTGCTGGTTATTTTGGTGTACTGTAGGTATTTTTTCATATTATAGACACAAAAGACTGTGAATATTTATTGGGACTTGTCTTATCAGCGCACTCTAGTGGGTTGAGTTCACGTACCTATTTCATATAATAATCCTATGAATCCCTAGTGACAAAAACTAGTTACTTTTGAGGTGGTAGAAATTTCCCAGGGAACCAATTGTTTGCCAACCAATCAACAATGAAGAGAATATTCAATTAGGTAGGTAAACGATTTATTTACCTAGTTAGATTTAATGTTCTAGACTCCAATGTGATGATAAAAAAATTGTGTGGCGTTCATGTTCATGGTGTTCACTTCGTGTTTAATCTAACATGAACTAAACAACGCTTCAGAATGGAATATTAAAATGTTTAAAAAATCAAACCCTAACTGCGTGACTGACTATGACTATTCAAAATGATGTAATAACATAACTTGAACTTAAAATATAATAATAAGTTACAGCTATACAACATTGTTAAACTTGACACTGGGAAAATACACTAACCATAATGTCAATAAGAAAGAGAAAAAAAAAATTATTCCTTTGAAACTGTCAAACAATATTTTTTCTACAAAAAAGGTAGCCGTCAGGTCGTAACGTGGATAGGTACCCAAAATAAGAATGATTGCAATGACAAGCCACCCTAGCCACTTGTGCGTTACGTGAGGTCCCTCCTTAATAGGGATCATCGTAAGGGCTCCATAAATAATACCCTCCCAGAATGTCCAGGGTTTATTACAAGACTGACTGAGTACAGACACATAGATTGTTGCTTCTCCTTAAAATAAGCCAAGACTTAATCTTAGTTAAAGAACAAGGAACTTAAGTTAATTGAATTGAGCTTGTTTTGCTGACGTCGATAACTCGATCAGTCTAGTTTCTTTAAATTCTAAATAAAAGTTAACTCATCATTATTTTTTTCCTACTAATAGGTAGGTACTATAACATATTAATGATTTTGTATATATTAGATTATTACTTTTGGTACCGAAATGTAACAAAAGTTTAAATTCCATAACATACATAAATTAATATTAAGATTTTAAACGAATTTCAATCCATACTTGATCCGATCACGTTACAGAATTCAATCACAATTAGATTGGCCATAAAGCGGATAACACCAGTAGATTAAAAATATTTAAATCGTATGAATACTAAATATTTTACGTGTTCCCTGTAAAAATATTAAATATTTCAATATTGATGCAAAATCAGTATTTTGTTTCATTGTTGTTTAAGTTTGGGGCATAGCACTGTGGCTGTGAGAACAATGACGTAAAGGAACAGAGGAAGACTGGAGACATTTTGAACTGTTAAGGCGATGCTATACGTGAAATTATGATTCTAAAATGTGTTTTTCTCTGTATTCTTTGTTCCAAGAGATTTGGAAAAAATATATGTTAAACTAGAGAATATGTGACGGGGAATAGTTATTTTAAAAATTGGGATTTTTCATTAGTAACGTCAGAAAAAAGCGTAAATATGCCCCTTTTTAAAACTAAGAATGCATTCTTCTCTTATTTGGGCCATCAAAAATTAACATACATTCTGAAATCCATTAGAAAGGGAAGAGTTTTCTAACTTTTATAAAAAAAGGCTTAGTTTCTTTTTAAATAACATAAAACCATCTTTTTTACTAAAATTACGTCTCTCCAGTCTCTCCTCTATTTTACCTCAGCGCTACGATAGCGATATTGCAATGTAGGCATAGACAGGCCGGCTAGCGTGGAGATCCTTGAGAGAGGCCTTTATCCAGCAGTGGATGTCTTCCTTCTGATATGATGATGATAATGAATTCCATAATAAAGAATATTATTTTTACAATAATAAGGTATTTTCTATTGAACTATATATATTTTCATACATTTTTGTACATAGGTAGGTAACTTTGTTATCGAGTGAACATTCAACGAAAATCGAACATCTTCACAGGAATCCTCCCTTTAGTTAAATTTACAATGTAGTGCACTACAAGTACTGTTGTAATGAGTATAAATTAATCTAGACTTAAACTTAGCTCAAACCTCAGACTTCAATAGTTCTCTGAACTCTGTCTAACAAAGTTACCTAATATGAGAATTACTCAGCGTTTGAGATCTACACTATACGTAGAGCGGGATCATTATTTCTCGTAATTGAGTAGCATATTTATTCGTGTTTCTATTCACGATGAATTGATGAAAAAACAAATTAAACATTTTCTTCATCAAATATCCTAAACTATAATTTAGCTATTTTTATTCCTAATCATCCATATTACTAAAAATTTGCAACTGTTACTTATATTTTTCACCAAAATTTCAATCAGTCAGTCAGTCAGCTGTCTTAAAATTGAAGAACCTATGTTATTACAAAAACGTGAATGCAGCCTCAAATGAACACATATCAACCACACTTTATTACTTACCGGAACAAATAACCCAGTGAAATAAAACAATATTTCATGAATATCATCTCGTGAGTTCTAACCATATTTTTGCATGGAAATATTAAACCAAATGAAATATAGTACGAAGTACGTAGTGCACTCCAGTCTCCGGTGCAACAGTAAACCGCAATATTGCATTGAAAGCCAATAAGCAAGCGAGTCGACATATTTTATGCTCATGTCGCAGCCATTTTGCAAAATGTGCCATATCATTGAATACGCTTGGCCATTTTATCATACTAGTACCTACTATTATAAATGTGAAAGTCTGTTAGGCTGTTTCTTATCTACTCTGTCACGCATAAAACTACCTACTGAACGGATTTGAATGAATCTTGGTAGGTACATAGACGGGGGTAGTACTTTTGATCTAACGCGTATGGACCGCGGGGGACTATTTGTATTGATTGTCATATATTGCGATATTTTATAATTTGAAAAATAGTAGAAATTGCTTGCGGCGTCCAAGTTTCTAATTTCTTCGCTCTATTGAAAAGGTATTTTCTGCGCAGGCTAGTTTCATCTTCGAATTCGTAATAAAGGATTTAATGTGCTGAAGGAGGTGAGAGTGTACGTAGTTCATACTTCAAAGTTTGAATGATAAATAATTTTATCTACTCTCATATCGTAATGTTCTTATTATGAAATCAAAATCAGTACTTTAATGAGCCACTTTAGGCACACCCGTGTATAATGATTCATTATAGTACAGTTGTTGTTCCCAAGATAATGCTATAAAATAACTTTTTTTCTATTAAAGTACACTTTGGACCTATCAATAGTATAATCAATCAGTATCAAATCAATTTGACGATGACAATGTCACAAATTTTGTAACTTGAACTTTAGAGGTTGAAGAATTTTTGGGAGTTGGCAACACTGATTTGATTAAGTATATGATTATTGTGTCTGTATATTTTATTGTTTTTGCCTACACATTCCATTTTGACCAAAAATGTCACAAAAATAGCATTTTTTTTTTTTTTGCAAAGTTGGTAGAAATTAATTTTTTTTAAATGACAGTATCATAAACTACTATTAGTGATTATTCAAGGAGCGAGCGATATAATATGAATTAAAAAATGAATTAAATTATCGATAAAAAAAACAAATAAATAAATAATAATGTTATGGGTTCCAGTCAAAACTTTTTTTTAGGGAACATTCACTTGTTTCCGCAGTGGGCTGTCAACAGGGCGACCCTCTCGGTCCGGCTATCTTCAGTTTGGCTATACATCCGATTATATCCAGCTTAAAATCTAAATTTAATGTTTGGTATCTGGACGATGGTACTCTGGGAGGTGACGCGATTTCTGTATTAAGTGATTTAGAAACTCTAACAGCAAATTTTAAAAAAATTGGGCTAGAATTTAACTGCTCCAAATGCGAGCTCCTTGTTTTAGATTCTCTTCCAGAATCAGAACAAACAGAAATTATTCATAAATTTGATGTTTTGGCTCCTAACATTAAATTACTTTCAAAGGAGTCTCTTCATCTTCTTGGGGCTCCTGTCTTAGATGAATCCATTCCCGGTTTCTTTGAGAAAAGGATTCAAAATTTTAACGACTCTTCCAATCGTCTTTATGAGATTAATGCCCATTATGCATTTATTATTGTACGTCTTTGTCTTTTTGTGCCGAAGTTTACCTACTTACTCCGTTGTACTCACTTGTTCAAATTTGATCAAATTTTAAACACTTTGGATGATATGATCAGAATTTCTCTTTCTAAAATCCTAAATTGCAGTTTTGATGAAAACAAAGTTTGGTCTCAGGCCACCCTTCCCATACGTTATGGCGGCCTAGGAGTGCGGAAAATTTCGAGCACATCATTACCGGCGTTTCTGTCCTCGGTATACAGCGTGGGTGACCTTGTCAGATCTGTTTTGAACCCTTCTATTGGATCTGCTGAGGTTTCTTACCTGTCTGATGCCAGAGATGCTTGACGGACAGCTTGTCCAGGCACAAATATTCCGACCTCGAGTAGCTCTCAGAGAGCGTGGGACAAGCCCCTTTGCGAAAAAATTTGGCAAAATTTATTCACAAATTTTTCTACGGATTCAGATCGCGCACGCTTGCTAGCTGTCTCTGATAGGGACTCAGGTCACTGGTTGCAAGCCATTCCATCCACAAATATCGGGACTATGTTAGATCGAATGACTTTAAGCCTGTGCATTTGTCTTCGTCTTGGTTCCAGGATCAATCATCCTCATCGCTGCCGCTGTGGTGATTTCGTCGGCGAGCTTGGCCACCATGGGTTGTCGTGCTCTCTAAGTGCCGGCCGAATCTCTCGTCACTCGGCTCTCAATGACATAATCCGCAGGGCTCTTGTTGTCGCCAATGTGCCTTCTGTACTGGAACCAGTCGGTATTATGCGTGGCGATGGCAAGAGACCAGATGGTATGTCTTTGATCCCATGGAGTGTCGGTAAGTCGTTGGTGTGGGATGCCACATGTGTTGATACACTTGCGCCATCTCACTTGCCAGCGACATGTAGAGTTGCAGGAGCGGCTGCAGCTGTTGCGGAAAATTCTAAATCCAAAAAATACGCTTCTATTGGCCCAAATTATTTATTTTTGCCTTTTGCAGTCGAGACCATGGGTCCTTGGGGGTCCGAGGCTCGCCGATTTTCTCGAACATTATCTTCAAAATTAATTGAGGTCACAGGGGACCGGCGGGCGGGGAGCTTTTTCCGCCAACGCGTTAGCTTGGCCATACAAAGAGGGAACGCTGCCAGCCTTCTGGGAACCTTGCCGTTGATTGGCAGCAGCGGCCGCCTCGAGGAAATTTTTTATATATAGTTTGTATATTTGTTGTAAATAATTGTAAATATTGTAAATATTGTATATTTATAGAATAAATGAACATCTAGCCTAGCTAGAAGTAATGCAATGTAAAGGCCGGCCCATATTGGTGACCCCCTGGTTTTCATAAGATACAAAACTGCGAGGCGAAAGGTTTTAAATAAATTAAAACAAACTATATAAGCAAGGTAATGGAGATTAATTAATTACGCTATTATAAGATTAATAATAAATGAGAAAAATATAAACCTATAAAACAAACAATTTCTTTATAATCAACAAGTACCAGCGTTGAGCTCCGTCAACAACGAGTTCTGGAACTAAATTTCCCATAGGGCCATAAAGAGCTTTTAGAACGGATTTTAAACTTTCAGCTTTATAATATTTTTGTTCGGTTTCACCATGATACAGCATAATAAAAATATGAGAACAAAAGCTACGGAAGTAGAAGTGGAAATGGGTTGAGGAACCGAGGAAGTTGAAAATGAACCTTGGTACCTTGTAAGTACCTATAGTTGGTATAAAGGTCATCGTTACACATAATGTAATTGGTTAGGTACCTACCTTCTGTACCTATATACTGTGAAAATCACCCTTCCCTTTACCTTCAGTAAAAACAAAATCTGGAACCCAATACCTATCGGGAATATAAATGAACACCCTTCTTTCTGACTTCCAAACTATCTTTTTACAGGAAAAAATAGTGATAACAGAGATTGGATCGCTTGCCTATTTTCTCAGTCGGCCAGTCAATAGTCTATAAAAGGCTTCAGATCTCTATAAAAAGGCTGTAAGATAGACTCGCATGGCTTGTTTTATAACTCAAGCTTGGCCTAACGTGCTGGACTTATAGTATTTACGATTTGCTAACTTGCAAAAATATTGTGTGAATTATAATAGCTATCCTAGATGTTTAAAGCTTTAATGTAGTAATAATCTGTAACTTAGAATGAGAATCAAAACTAAGGCAGCTCTCGAAATTGTATAAAAACCTTAAGGTTTCGAATTCAAATGTTTTAATCTTGTTAAGTTTTAGGTCCTCAAAACTGAAACTCATTTACTCATTTCAAATATCTAATACCTTTAAACGAGCAATTCTTGTATACTGAATACTTGTATACTGAATTTCAGAAACGGCTCCAACGATTTTCATGATTTTTTTTATGTAGAGGGTTTCGGGGGTGATAAATCGATCTAGCTAGGTTTCATTTTTAGAAAACGTTATTAAAAAAAAACGAGCTAAGCTCGGTCAACCAGGTACCTACTTATAATAATATATTCGCACTGATTTGAATTTCTGTGGATAACTAAAAACTGCCAATGACTGGCTATATTTTTATCAGCAAAGAAAACAGGTCACGTGTTTTCAGAGTTTGACAAATCACTGAAAACTAATCCTTGGTCGATTATTGGCAGTAAACGAGGCGGAAGAGGATATCTTTCAACTCTAATTACGTTGTTTCCGATTGTAAATACCTACTGACTTGTTTCAAGGGATATTTTCCTTTCACCTAAATCTTGATGTGGTTATAGTAAACTAGGTTGTCAGGACTCTTACTCTAAATCTGAAATGGTACCTACTTGATTTATTGAATTATTTTGTCTAATGGGCTTCGTGCTTAGAATTCTTTTTGTCTTAAAAGTAATGGTAATATCTTTCTTTGAAAATAATAATTTATGTTCGTCACAAATCATAACCTTCAATATATTATGTAATCATTACAATGATAAGTACCTACGCAGTACGCATATGTTTAAGTACCAACATTACTTTAATTTATATATTTACCAATTTATTTATTTCCATAATTTATTCTATAATATACAATATTTACAATTATTTACAACAAATATACGTATATGTTATTATTGATTCAATTACGTTGCTTATCAGCACGTGGAAAAATATATTGGAATTCGACGAAAATCATTCAATTTATTTATTTAAGCGTAAAGCATGAACACACAATAGACGTTATTATTCCATTGATGGGGATCGGGGCATAGCTACCATATGACGTCATAATGGTAGGGGAAAGAAATCTCCCCTATATAATTATTGGCATTTTTCGGAAGAATCTCAAGTCGCTGATGTGACATCGCAAGGGCTTAACTTTGACATTATGGATATAGAAATTACTAGATGAGTTAGAATCATTTTTTTAATACTAGGTACTTAATAGGCACGGCTCTAGCATTATATTACTGAATAATTCTCACGCTCTCTCATATTACTATGAATATTAGGATAAATAACATATTTTTTTTACTATGAAGGTATAATTAAGCTTGTGTTTGACCACTTTCTTACCGTGTTCAGTGATGATATGGCCGATAGTGGTACCGTGGTATGCACACAAAGCCTAGAAGGGAACTAACTCTCAAGTGCAGCTGTCGGAACTCACCAAAAGGTGGCCTGGGGGTAGATAACTTGAGGGTGGTAGCCAGCCAGCCGGGTACTACAAAGTACCCTACCACAGTGCTATGGTTTCCTCACAATGTTATATACTTCAATTCCTTTTTCTCCTACTAAAAACAAAAATATTATATTTCCGTTTCCCATTGTCACTCTGTTAGTAGGTGTACTAGAAATATATATACGTAACGCACATAATTAATGGTAATTTTATTTGGATGAAATATCATAATGACCTATCTATAGATATCTTTAAAAGTAGGTTACTTATTTAGGTACTGTACTTACCTTGTTTCAAAGAGGCGCCAAAGTTGATTATGATTTCGCAGAAAACATCAAAGCCCATCTGCCCAATAGACTTAAATAAATATGAGGAAAATTGTATAAATAATTTAATTTATAATCATAAGAAAAATATTTGTTACAAATGAGAGATAAGTAGGTATTAGGATTATAAATAATACATTAGGTATCAAATCTGTTACGTTTTTTAATTTATGCGGTTTGTTGATCGATAGCTAAAAATAATAGAACCTAGCCTAGTACAGATCCATAGCTTCCTAACTAATAATATAAACATAGCTTCACGCCCAGTGTTGCCCGAGCTATTGATAGTTTTATACAAAAATACCATCCAAATGCGGTAGATTTTCATATAATCCTTTTTCTGACAGTTACAATTCAACAAATCAGGTAGGTAAAGCCGATTTTTTTCAGCTGTTCCAGCCGGTACCTAAATGATTTTTATTTTGTGAGTTTGTTTTTCCTACCTCTTGACGCCTCAATGGAACTAGCAATCATGATGAAATTTAACACTTATGTAGATCATAATCGGGAATAACGTATAGAATACTTTTATCCCGGGAAGACATAAAATCCCTAAAGAAGAGCCGGGTAGGTAAAACTGCGGGACAAAAGCTAGTCTTATTTAGATTTATTATATAGTTTGCGGTGACGTGATTTGCTTTCTTAAACTGAAACTAACATTGAATAGTAAATGTAGCTATCGGTCAACAAAAAAACTTTAAAACTACCAATTAATCAAGAAAATGGAACTATACACGGCTTTTGGGAGTTTAATTCCACCAAAATCTCAAATAGGCACCTACGTAATTCCAGAGAGCAACGTAGCATCAATGCAATGGTTATCGTCAGACTATTTACACAATAGGGGTCAGCAGTACCACTTCCATGCATACACCTACCTCTATGTTCGGAGTACTATTACCCAATACATTAGCTTTATTGATCGTCGGACGCGAACGCGCATACGAGGGATCTCTTTGATAATATCGTTTGATGTAGGTGCGATGTAATTTACATCGCCCTTAGATGTACCGCCTATTGTTTATTATTTTACGATGGAATACGGGCTATGAATGGAATTAGGTATAATGAACCGAAATACAAGACGACGGGAAAATTTTCACCTGTAGGTGCGTTGTTTATGGACACTTTCTGCATCCGATTTTATAAGATAGCAATGAAACTCTATTCTAACATTTAGTTTCCAGTCTCTTTCGCTTTAGTAGTACCTATAGTATATGCATCAATTTTATTTTACACACGATAAGGTCAATTTTTTAACGACTTTGTTCCGGGCTGGCATACTACACAGATATTAGTTGTAAACAAAGTTAAGTATTGAACTAATCTTAGTTTTGGCAAACTAAAACTAAATTTTAGTTTTAGTAAAGGCGAAACATAGGTACATCAAAAGAGGTAGCACAGTGATATGAATTCCATCTTCGGAGGCAAAATTAAAAAAATCGTAAACTGTTAAGAGAAACATTTGCTAAAATTAAAATTAAAAATGTATGCAATATTTTCTAAATTAATAAAAAGCATCATAATAATAAAACAGCAAATGAAAATAGGAACTTTTTTATTTACATACCGAAGTATTTACATAGTAAAGGATAGGGCTCAATACATACCTACATACATAAAACGAGCAAATGGCAACTTGAGCAATACTTAAAGTAATAATTATGCGCGATAATATGATTATTATTTGAGTTGAGTTTATTACTTAAAATAAAATTATAACTAAAAATATTGAGTCCCTCTGAGTAAATTCATCTTTACTTAGCTTTATATTGAAGGAGGAAAATAATGAAGACGGAGATTATATTACTGTAATTTTCGTTGTATTATCCGATGTCGCAGGGTATAAATTACATTTTCCCCCGAAAATATGAGTAAGTGACCCCATTGTTTGAGGGTGGCACAAAGACGATACTTATTTTTTTCAATAGCTTCTGGGTGATATTTTCAAGTATCTAATTGGAATGTTAAGACATGTTGTTTGACGTGCTTAAAGACAGGTTGGCGTAACACTAAAGACTATAACTAATTTCGTTGATGTGAACTTGTTTTTCTATACAAGAAGTAAGAACTACAAAATGAAGTATAGGCTTCATTTTGTAGTTCTTACTTCTTTCTTTCTTTTATAAAAGATATATTTTTTCAAGAATGGATTAAAATTACTTTGTGATTGAATGATGTACGAAAGAAAAGAAGTCATGAAAGCATTTATGATGCTTATCAGATGTTAAAATATTGTATTCCTATGTATTTGTATCCCCAAAACCCGAGACTAGCGGGTAAATCGTAAATCGACTGTAACCTATGAAATCTATTATTTCCTTCGCCCCGTAAATATCTTTTTCAATACATCTTACAATGAATGAATGAATGAATGATGGATTCATAGTTTTCCTGTAATGTAGTTCAGTTACCTGATGAAAAGTGGTTCAAACAATACCTATTTATGGGCGTTAATAGCGTTTTTTTGTTTTTGTAGATTAAAATATTTAAAATTATAATAAGACTACTATAGAAACTTCAGAAATGTAATTGAGCTCCTGTAAAGTAAAATGTAATAAACTTACCTAAATTAATTTTTAGTAGAAGTTCATGGAAAGGAATTTAGTAGAAGTTGACAGAGTTATTGAGCTCTTTGGATTACTTATTCTTATTCGAAAATTATCTAAAATTTCTACGAATTTTACTTTAACTTACAAGCCAAGAAACGAATCGTGGACGGGGTCGAACTAGTTTGACTTTATTGTACCTACTTAGCATGTGGAGCTAATTTCAGTGGAGATCAAAACTGTAAAAGCACCTCGAGAGTACATTAAGAACTCATCTTGGGCAAGTTAATATTGTTCTACTTCTAATCGATCTCCAGTAAAATAAGAACCCACTACTTATCTTATGATAACGTTTAGGCGTTAATTACTTCACATTAATGACAACGTATAAAAATATCAATTGTGACAACCGATTAATATATCACAATATGGGCCCTGCATTCGTTTTAGAAAACCGTTACCTAATTTCTAATCACTAACATTACCTTGATCGATCAATTTCATAATACTTGGTTTGGAATGTTAAAAAAATGCTATAAATTCAGGTCATCCTCGGATTCACTATCACTGGAATCTTTTAAAGCCTTGTGAATTTCCTCTTCAACTTCTAAAGCACTTTGCTGTTTATCACTCAAGGGTAATTTATTGTAAGCGGTAACATTGGACCCGTAGTAACCACCACAACAGAATTTTCTAAACATACACGAGAATACAACATATACCGTTATAGAACTTAAGATGAACAGAACAACTACAAGGCCAACATTAAGCCTATAATTCCAATTAGCACTGCTCATTTGTGGTACAACGGTATTTGGATAACAATAGAATTTTGGTTCAGTATCAGTGGAGTTGAAGAGTTGAGCATCCTCTAAACACGATAAACATTGACTGTTGGTCGGACCTGAGCACGTCGCGCACGTATAATGACATACGAAACACGTAAGAGGAGAATTGGTGTCATTATTAGCTAAAGGCTCCATGTCTAATGCTTCTAAAGCAACTGGTTTAACCCCATTAGTATCATCGTTGCCCTGTCTTTTCATAATGGCAACTTCGGAAAAATAAGTAAGGTTACGTCTTCTTGAGCTTCGTGTCATCGAATTCTCGCTGGCGTATGTACCATCAGGACAATGCTCGTAGCACCGACCGTAGAACAAGTGCAAGCCTTTCGCGCATTCTAGTGAAAGAAAGAGAACAAAGATTTTTAATTACATAAATTAAAGTGAGATAGTCCGACACCACCAGCACCTCTCTGAGCGTCCATGCAGCAATCTTCTGCTAGCAGCCAAATGATGTTGATGCGCGGCCGAAACGATGGCACGATGATCACAGGAGATAAGAGGTAGATAAGATTTGGAAATTCTAGTAAAAGGTTTAGAATCTTGTCACTGATCTCAAATAATTTTGTTTATATTATAATAATCTAACACGAATCTTTAAGAAAACAAACAGATACTAAAATAGGACATGCAACAAACAGAGATGTGCACAAAATTAAATGAAATCAGAGAGAAATGAAAAGAAAGAAGGTGCCTAAAATTGTATGGTATGTGATTGTGATAGAACGAAACAAGAAGACAGAAGATAAACACAAATCGTGCCATAACCTAATTTAATGTGCAGTGTTATTAAGTAGGTACCTATCGAAGCGTAGATAGCGAGTTTATTCAACGAAAAGCACGTATGAAGCAAAGCGATACATGCAATAAAATATAACGAAAATTATATTATAATGACATAGTAGTTTGTTTCCTTAAAATGTATATAAACGATGCGACTAACTGCTATTATAAACTTGATAACCAGAGACAAGAATCATTGACAATCACAAAATGAAAATCTGTATGACTTTTGTAATAAAAGAGTGTTTTTATTATTATTTTTCTTTCACATTAGGTTCAATATATACAAATTATGCTTCAACATTTACATTATTAGATACAATTCATTGGATTCTACTTAACGCCGATCGTAATGAATAATTTTACATTTCACATAACTAAACTGATATAAAAATGAGCCGTTTAACGATTTCTTAAACATCGAACGATAGTTAATGTGATCAAATAAGAGAGATATTGCAAAAATAATTTATAATTCTGAAAAAGTTATTGTAACAACATTTAGGATATACTGTTCCGTACGATGCGTTACCTAATTTAATTACAAGTTATTTTTAACTACCAGTCGATGAGAAATCATGATCGTTCAGTCGTTTTCAATTTACAGGTTTGTGAGCAAATTTGTACAAGTCTCCAAATTTATTTATATCGATACCATAACTACTTATTATTTACAAATTACTTTATAATTATTTACTCTATGCTATATGGATTGGCAATCTCCGCTATGATCACAACCACAATATGCAATTATGTTTTATTAACTACGAATTACGTCCATATACATGAGAAACACACATTCTTTCAATATAATTAATTCACCTATGCATAGTTTCCATCACAGCTGTCTTTACCAAAACTGATTGAGGTACTATCAGTTACTGATATTAAATTTTTCTATATACGACTTATAATTAAAAAAGAAAATCCAAAAGAAATGTAAAAAAAATTACATTTTGTATTTATTGTAGAAAAAAAAAACAACTGAAGAAGAAAAAAGTAAATAATAAACCTACGATGCACTGTTGAGGTAAACTACGCGAACATGACGCGCCCATTCAAATTACTGTTTCAATGTGTTTAGTCACATCCTTATGAAAGTTTATATATACTTGTAAGTTTCGTATTCAGTAGCTAGCAGGCCGTCTTCAGTATCTCACTTATTGTCAGATTTGTTGGTCAACTAATCATAACTACCCAACTGCGCAACACAACGGACGTGTCAATGTCATAGAGTAAGTACGTCAGTGCAGCGCCATACTAATAATAATGAGCGATTAATGACACCACTACCCGACAAACAAATCAACAAATATATTTTTGATTGACGGCCGTATCAGTACGCACAAATGCGTTGTGAGTCCGTAAATCTTTCACAAATACATTTCAAACGTTATGAGCTTTGAAGGGGCGCGCCATGTTATCGTAGTTAGTCTCTACATTAATAAATGGAATAAGACAGCTGTGATACCTATTTTCAATGTTAATCATACTGCAGAGAATCAAGATAAATTATTTAACATTTAACCACGAAACTTATTGTAACAGATATGTATGTATGTATCTGTCTGTATTTCAATGATAGGTACGTAGAGGCGATTTTCTACACTTCACTATTATAATAATGTAATAATTTAGGAAAATAATCGCCTTCGCCACAATCAATTTAAATATTTCCAGACAAAAACTAATTTCTTATATATAATAATAAATAAATAAAATAACTTAGGAAATTTTACAAATGATAAATGCGCTAACATTTGGTATCGTCCAGTGCAGTCCTATTCATTAAAATAAAATTGCGTGAAAAAATATTTAAATAATGACATTTATAGCCCGCATAAATAATGAAAACAAGACCTAGATAATTTATAGCACTGCTGATAGGCATGACTAGTCATAAAAAAGTCCTCCATATCAAAGCGTTCACGTAATTATTTTAGTAACGATAATAATGATCCTAGCGTTTTTATAGAAAAATGTAAAACTAATTTTATTAAGAAACTGCTAAAAACAACTGTATATTGTGAATAAAATATTTTATAGATTTTAAATATAGAAACATAATTTATCATTAATAAAATCTGCTATATTACTACATCCCTTTTGTCTATAAATGTAAAATATTATATTTGATAAAAATTAACTGCCACAAAGCTGCTTTTTCAACCAAAGAAAGCTTTACTAAAAGAAAATCCGTAAAGCTTACTTAAAAACAGTTGATGAAAATCTATTTTAAGTACTACATTAAGTTTACATTATGGTTCAAGGCTTCAAACACAATTCTAAAATGTCCACACGCTTTAATTAAATTTTGTCTATTTTACGCTTTGCAAATAACCCGAGCAAATGGACGTTTATTTATTTGAAAATCGTAAATATACATACATCATTATTATAATGTAATTGCACTTGTTCACTAGCTCTCCATACACTCGAAATGTGCCAATTTATGATTCAGTACAAAAATGTAAATTACGTTGAACAATGGACATTATACAAAATGAGAAAGCAGTCTTTTAGAAAAACCTAACATTTTCATTTAATATTTTCGACCAAGTTTCAAATCCTTTGTTCTAGCTCTGTAGATTTTTCAACTGATGTGAACACAATATGTTTATTTAATATGCAAAAGGGAGTAAAGTTCAAAAGTTCCGAAATTTATTGATTTTATTTCCAATGTTTATTTCTAATCTTAGTACTTTAATTAAATAGTTTTGTATTTATCCAAAGGTTATAGTTACATTCCAATTTACATATTACGTTAAAAGTTAGATATATTACAAAACTGGATGTATTTTAATTATTTCCACTGCCTCTGAAACAACGGAAACTTTCGAACTTTACACCTGAACGGGTTCAATTTAATATTCAGCGGAACACTGCGAACTAACTCGGATACAATACTACGTTTCCGAAGACAGTAACTCTTAACTTTAAGTACAATGGATGGCTAGTTAGTACGAGATGCGTTAGTACAAATTACCCTATTTCACATTGTGATCGGACAGTTATCTAAACGAAACTATATAAAAAGAAGTAAAAATATGATACGATTAACAGCTTGTACTTATTTTTAAATATAACCTGGTAAATTTAACTAAAATCACATGCCGCATGGGCGACGAGTACTAGGGCACCAGCATCGGCGTAGAGGTAGATGTTAGATGCCGCAAGCAGGGTGCGCGCGGCGGGCGCGAGCTGCCAGTACCAGTACCGATACCAGTACCGATTCCGCTCGGCGCCGGCGTTAATTCTAATCTTAGGCTAGCAGTTAGTGCACAATCGCGCTTTCTTAGTCTAGGGGGCTGTCTGCTTTGCGAGGGAGTAGTTCGAGACGGTAAGCGCAAAGCTTCGGCCACCGGCAGTAACAGGAGGAGCAACAGACACAAACCTAGGCACGCGTGCGGAGACTGCTGCGAGTGAGTTGCGCATCCCGCCACGCTCGCGTACTGGCCCCCGTTCCCAACCGTACCCGCATTTGGGGGACTCTCCTCTCGAATCTAATAACAAATATTCAGGTTACTTATAAGAGAACGGTAAAGTAATTGCTAGAATTAGTACACAAAGTTACTGTCTACTCTAAAACAATTATCTTTTATGTAATATAAATGGAGCACCTACGAGAGAAAGCTTTATTATAAGAGGAAAGATAATTAAACGAACAATAACAATCTCAAGTGGCACTGTAAAAGTCATAAGTCAAGATGAGCGCTAACAAATTTCACGGTTTCAATTAACTTGTTCTTGGAAAAAAATATTAAATACGAGCTATTCGTTACCTTACTTAAAATTTGTTTATTTAGTTGCAAATTACATAGAAAATACAGTAGGTACCTACTTAGTATTAGATTTCAAAAGAAATATAAATTAAGACTAAAAAAACGAACTACTGTTGTTAGAAATTAAGCCAGATTTTATACAACATGGATTTGTCCATACCGTATTTTACCGTTTTTCTTGGTGTTTGTGAGCAGTTGAAATATCTAAGGCGAATAAAAATATCACATGTATTATTCTGAACAGTTTACTAAGACATTTTTGTAAGTAGGCAAGGTATCTTTTGTAAGTCATAATTAAAATGTCACTAAAATATCGTTCTTTCATTTGATACACGAAAAAATAATTCATTTTAGCCCTCAAATTTAATAGAGAGTACCTACAAAATTGGAATAATCAAACAAATTTGATTTTGATATTGTTTACCAGCATCAATAAAACTACCTATATTAAAAAACCAAATTGTACTGAAATATTTGGGAAAAAAAACATTTGCCTTTTTACCCATTCATGAATAGGTATTATTAATGAAAACTGTCTCTCCATTGTCTATGGTCGTTACTGACATGGCGACATTCATCAAATAACCATGTCCTATACATGTCCTATATATGTCAAATAATATATATATATGGCTATTATATTTGTCAAAGGCACTGGAATATTTGATAATTATCATGAAGCCGCTTTGATTTCAAAAGGTTGATCTTGTCTCTAGGTTTAGCTTAGTTTCCAAATATGGCGTATGGGGTTGAGGTTTGTACTGAAATCTTTTTTACCAAGGATAAGATTATTTTTGACCAGAATCTTACCATACGTGATGTGGTCAAAGGTGGACACACAAAATCTAGAAAGAAACTGGCCTACCACCTAGTTGTGTTAGTTAGTTTGCCTTTACGTTTAAATCATTATATTATAAAAGTTTTATATATTTCTTGTCTTTTTTTCCGATGTTGTGTTGTATGAATTCAAGGTCATTTGATATTATTTTTTAAGCACTAGGCTATATTTTAAGGTGCTATATTCTTCTGTAGGTAAAAATGTACATGTAGGTATGATAACTTAAATATTATCTCATAAAACACATTCATGTATGTATAGACACATGCCGTACCCTCGTTTCAGATGACAAAATATTCAAACAATGCATCACAAACGTCGCACAAAATGCATTGTTACGTAGTTATATAGATAAATTTTATTTTCCTACACAGCAATTTCACCAATCAGCGATCGTTAACGTGGCAATTCGATTAACTGTTAAAATATAAAACTGAACTTTCCACACAAATTAGGAGTGTGCAAGCGTATGGGAAAATAGCAGTTTTATATTTCCTGGAAATTTATGGGTACCTAATGGATTAAAAAATGCGAAAGGGAACTACTATTTATATAGGTATACTAGCGACCCCCCCCCCCCGGCTTCGCCTACGCTATTACCTAAATCCTTCTTGCTTAGCCTTCTTTTTGCCCGGCTCCTAAGGATCGTAGCGTGATGATAAATAACCTACAATCTTGTTCATAATTGCACTGTCAATTAAAAAAAGTATCTTTTCAAGTCCGATTAGTAGTTCTTTAGATTAGCGCGTTCAAACAAACAAGCTCTTCAGCTTTATTACAAGGTTTTTATTTAAGTATAGATAAACTCACCGTGTGAGAGTCATGCCAGACGAGAGCAAGGTCGTCATCTATAGCATTCTGTCTCACTTCCTCTACAGTTTCAGGTTCGTTGACTCCACTCCATGAAGTGACGCTAGCTCCATGATTCGCACCTGGAGAGTTACTCTCGGGAGACGCATCGTACTCCTGCGCAGGCGTCTCTGTCCCATAGAATATGAGCTGCCATTGCGTCAACGGTCCAGCTGCATAAGTACATTATAATATTTTATCAGTTTACAATTAATTTGAGTGAGGTTAAAAATTGACAGTAAGTTACCGAAGTTGATAATCGATGGAGAAAAATAAAGAAAAAAGATGGCAATCAAATTTAATTTTAGACAATAAGTTATTTTACAGGGGGCCCTAAACGGGCTATCTGACGTAAGCATATTTTTTCAAATCGGAATATGTTCCATAGATTAGCGTGTTCAACGTAAGAACTATTCAGATTTATAATATTAGTATAGGTAGTTTGACTGAAAATAATTATAAGCTGATAAACCTAGATACCTACAGTACCTACGATGATGGTTAGATTAATATAGTTAGCACAAAAGTGATTTTAAGCACAAAAAGCCAAAAAAAAAAGAAGTGGCTGTCAAGTTCAGCAACCTGAACAGTTACTAGTTCCTACCAATCATCTTAGCTTAGTAACAAATTAATTATGGTTTTCTCACGTTGTATTACTTCACCGTAAGAATAAGCTTCTTGTAAAATAGTAACATCAAACCTACGAATCTTCAAGCGATGTAAGATCCAGGTTGGTAACATCAAACACTTTACTTTTCCTGACCGAAGACAGAAAGTATGAAATACAATATAATAAGTAAAGACAAATATTTACACAAACAAAATTAAAGTCAATGGCTACTACCTGAAAACAAAATTCAATACTAAATGAAATTTCATTAAATAAACTTCCACTACGAAATAAAATTTAAACAATGCAAACACACGACATGCAAAGAGCGGCAGAGTCCGGAACAAAGGTAATTGACGTGCAGGCTCAAACTAGGCGGCGGCCAAATAAAACGGTCTCGGCAAAACGAATCAACGGACACAACACATGCATAGTGGCCACTAGGTACCGTTGGCTTGCAGCGGCGCCGGGTATATTCGCTGTATTTTCGGATACTGCTCGAACAGGCTAGACATCTTGCGCCCTCTAGCGTCCGCCAGAGGATCTGTTAGGTCACCTCGCAAATTGAGGCTCAGATCCGGCGCCGTCGACGTCGTCGTCCGCGTCGACGATACCTCGATTGGCGATCGCGTCGCTGGACGACTCTGTTTCGACTTTTGCGAATTCCTATTTGGATTCTTTGAATTCTTATTTTTTTTCCTCTTCACTAGCCCCACAGTGTAGGTGGGTACGATGGACACGGGTTTTCCCCGATTGTTTTTTCTGCCGGCCTGCACCACGACAGGTCTCGTCGCATTACTTTTGTTGCGTATAATTGGATTTCGGAACGGTATTGGATCATTTTTAGCCGCAGGCGTGCTAGTTCCGTACAATGTTAAAGACCAGTCTTGCAACGTTGCTCGACCTATAGTATCGAAATTCAATTTTCAAACAGAAACTTAATTCCAATTGCTTATTTACAGCAGCAAAAAGTTTAAATTCCCAATTTATCATTTTCATTAGCATTGTAAAACAGTTAAGTTACCAAATATCAAGGGAGAAATTGAATTTGAGATAGCCTCGCGTACAGGCTCAAATTTCCAGGCCAGCGGGCTTAGCGAACGACCTTAAATATAACGGTTTTACATAACAATAAAACCGATATTATGTGCCGAGAAGGAAAACATACAGCATTGTTATTGAAGAAGCAGTGTGTACTTAGCCTTATTCCGTCTATGGTTTATACCATAAATGTAGTTCAACGTTTGTCCGCTAGAGGCGTTAGCATCGCAACCAGCTAGAGTGGTGGGAAGTCCGCCATCTTGAGTTCATAGTCTTCACTTCACCAGGAAGACTTTCCTGCAATGCTGTATGTTTTCCTTCTCGGCACATAATATCGGTTTTATTGTTATGTAAAACCGTTATATTGATGTGCCTCTGGAAAACATACAGCATTGTTATTGAAGACGTGTTTGTTATCTGCTGGTGAAAAAGTAAACCACAACGCTATGATGATGGATTGTGAAACGATTAATTAAATCTGTAAATTCAATGAAATATTTATTTATTATTAATTCATTCGGTTCAACGAGTTATAATAAGTATTGATTTTAGCACTCTTCCTTCGGGGAAGTTAATAAAATAATCAAGACAAAATTATAAATTCAATACAATTAGAAAAAGAAAAACTATTCTATACAATATAATCAGTCACGCATAAATCATTATTTTGTATTCGTATACACATTGATTAGGATGGAGTAAAAGTATTGAAAAAAGAATTACGATCATCTTTAGGGAGTTCAATCTGGCGACAGTAATGATTAAAAAGAGTATTCGAAGATTTCCAATTACCACGAGACAATATATCATCTATTGGTTGATTATCTAACCATCCTAAGGAAGCCACCGCTGATCTGCAGCTTCCTGGGGATGCATGGATGCCACTGTCTCGAAGAACTGTGCGTACCCAGTTTCCAATAACGGTGCGTGAAGCTGCCTTTGTGTTACCACAGACAGTTAAAAATAAACAATTCAAATCATTAGCTTCAGACCTTCTAGGTGCAATTTTTTCTATATACGATCTAACCAATGTTACTGGACATATATTTTTATTTTCGTGTTTTGATAGTTTCCACGCGGATTGCCGATGAAAATGGGTATCAGTTTTAGACCCGAAAATCGGTATTAGAAAAATGTTTTCTCCGTTATCGACGAGATATTCATCTGAAGTTCTTAGCAGGGTAAGGTCATGGACTCTGCGTCCTGAAGCTAATAGGAGTACAGTTGCTGTCCTTCGAGATAAATCAAAAAGAGTGTCCTTGGGTGGATTACTAGAAAGCCAATCTAAAACAATTCTTGGATCCCATGTAAATTGAGGCTTAGCTACCTTTGGTTTAACAATTCCGATTGCCTTTATGGTACGTTTTATAATAAAATTTGAGAAATTTTGTTGTTCTACGTGGGGGCCACAGAAAGTTAAGACTGCGGATTTATGTACCAGTATTGTACTATAAGATAAATTTACTTCTAAAAAGAGATAAATTAAAAATTTTGCAACCTCAAAAGGCTGAGGAGATTTAGGGTTAACTTGGGAGCTAGAGCACCATGTAAGCCATCTTCTTAATGCTGGTAAGTAGGTCGCTAAGGTGGACTGACGCCAGCTATTCTTTAATAAATCCTTCTCTTGCATAGACCAGTCTTTTATTTGTGCCCCCCACCCCCAATTTTCCAGACTTTCAAGGTTAGTGTCTGCACTTGTGGAGGCGCCTTCGATGTTGTGATATCTACTAAGGTTTTCGTCAGATTCTGGATCTCGTGTGGGTGATCTAGTGCTCTGGATTTCAGATCCTGTAGCCAAAAAACTTGAGGCCATTCCGGAGCCACTATCAGGTAAGTTCCCCTGGCACTGTTCAGATGAGCCAGTACTCTTGGTAAGAGACTGGGAGGTGGAAACACCCAAGCCAGCCGGTAATTCCAGGGTCTGCTGAAGGCATCTACGTAACTTGCTGATTGATCTCTGCAGTTTATTGATACGTAGTTTCTGACTACAGCACTCTCCTGAGATGCAAACAAATCTATCTCTGGCCGACCCCATCTTTGAAAGACTTCCGCGGTCGCTTGGGGTAGAAGATGCCACTCCGCGGGTTGTTTGCCTCGCGATAGTCTGTCCGCTACAGTGTTGTATCTTCCCGGGAGAAAATAAGCCGACAGGGTTATTTTGTGTTTGTCGATTAGGTGCATCAGAGAGAATGTTAGATTCAGTAATGTCATGGATTTTGTTCCTCCCTCTTTTCGAATGTATGCGATCAAGGTTCGATTGTCCGATTGTATAAGTACATGAGAGTTTTTCAGTGCATTGACATTCATTCTGATTGCTGCTAATACTGCAAACAACTCTTTTTTGTTGATGTGCCACCTTTTTTGTTGGGTTGTCCATACACCCCACGCCAACGTTCCGTCTAACTGGGCACCCCAACCCGAATCCGAAGCGTCCGTCGCCAGGAAATGGGTAGCAGGCTTTTTGTGTATCGGCAATGTTTGGTATAAGGCTCCGAGCCACCATACCAACTCGCGGTAAACTACTTGAGGTACTGTTTGTATGTGACGAGGTCGCTTCTTGTCGAAATGTCGTAAGAAAATTTGTAGATGGCGACAGTGTAGCCTGCCTCGAGGAATGACAAAATTGGCAAAGTTTAGCTGACCCAGAAGGCTTTGAAGTTGACGAAGATTGATGTAACGTCTTTGTAAGGTCTGGTCTATAGTGTCTTTGAGACAGTTTCTTTTCTTCACAGGTAGTGACATTATATTCTCCGCCGTTTGCCAACGAATACCTAGAAATTCCAAGTCTTGTGTGGGAATTAGAGTAGACTTCTGATAGTTGACTTTCCAGCCTAGGAGTTCCAAGTGTCTCACGGCTTCCGCAGCCTGAAGACATAACCTGGACCGATTTTGGTGAACCAAGAGGAAGTCGTCTAGATAGACTAGCACTCGACATCCTTTTGCACGCAAGGTCTCCGCGACCCAGCATGTAATGGAAGAGAATAGGTGCGGCGCTGAAGCTAGGCCGAACGGCAGGCACGTCATCTCGTATAATTGGCATTCGTAACTTATTCTTAAGAATACTCGATGTGATTTCGCTATTGGCACGTGAAAATATGCCTGGGATATATCCAGTTTTACCATCCAATCTCCTGGTTGTATAAAATCTGGTACTGAAGCGTGCGAAATCAGACGAAAATGTTTTGTTTTGACATAATTGTTCAGTTCTCGAAGATCGAAAATCGGGCGCATTGATCCATCGCTCTTTTTCCGCAGAAAAAGTTTTGATATGAAACTGGACGATTTCTTTGTAACTATATTGAGCACATTTTGATCTAGCAGTTCTCGAATTGTTGAAGTCATTGTGGGTGACGTTTTGGTTGCATATTGCTTCATAATCTTTTTTGTTGGCATGATCAAGGGGGGTTTCTTGTATAGTGGTATTCGGGAACCGGTAATTGCCGACATTATGAATTTGTTGGCACCAAGTGTCTGCCATTGGTGATTGAATTTGTTTAACTGTCCCCCCGTGAATTGTGCCAGGTATGAGTCACTTTTTTCTGTCTTTGTTTCGAAATGAATAATTTTTTGTTTGTTTGTTACCTGCAATTTTGTTCTTATATGTTTGTTTTGTTTGTTGTTTCTTATACGTTTCTTGTTGGTTAAATGATTTAGATGTCGAAGGTGTTGACTCATTCAATTTTCTTTTCAAACTTGGTTTTTCTCTTAATCTGGGGGTTTGTAATGGTGACAGCCAGAAATGGGGCCCGCCGAGGGATTGGATAAGAGATAATAATTTCGCTTTGTCAAATAAAAATTCCTCACTAGGTGGTATGTTAATAAGAGCCGCTTGAATAT
The DNA here is from genome assembly GCA_963555595.1 of Tethea ocularis. Lineage (NCBI taxonomy): Eukaryota > Metazoa > Arthropoda > Insecta > Lepidoptera > Drepanidae > Tethea > Tethea ocularis. Next base: position 4,115,858 of record OY741971.1, on the reverse strand, counting down.
TCTTATCAGATATCTCAGATATCAGCCTTTGACGCCTTATTTCTATACATTCTGCTCTTTTTCCACATACAATTTGCAAAGCCTGTTCAGATAATTTGTATGATGGAGAAGTTTTTCCGAAGGTCTCAGTGATTTTACTAAACAAGTTGTCAGAATTTAGCTCTGTTGGTTTTTTGTGAGCCCAATCAACAATGCTTTGTAAACCCGATTGTAGCAACTCTCTTTGGTATAATAACGCATTAGTGACTGCAGCTATGACATGCTCTGTTGGAGCTAAATAATCTTTCCCTTTATTCAGGCAACATAATTCGTCATTAATTTTCAAATTACAAAATCCAGGGAATGCTACCATATCGCTTAATGCTTTATTGTATCTAACATGTTTCCATGTGGGAGTATTAAAATGTTGGAGTTCAATTAATTGTCTTAACCTATTTTCGTCAGCTGGCTTAACAAATTTCTTGTCATCGAAATCCGTTTTACATATACCTAATTCTAGCGCCTTCGATGTTGATGTCGAAGGATTAGTTAAGAACTCGGTACTAGTATTGTCAGACTGACTAGTTAAAACATTAGTATTTGTCGCACACTGTTGGTGCATTATAAAATTTGTAAGAAAACTGACCTGGTCGTATAACGCATCGATCCGAGGATCAACCGTTACCTGTACATCCCGTCTACGTTTTTTGCGGGGAGGATTCTGTTGCTCTGCTTCGCTGGATGACGAACTACCCGAACGCGAGGTGTCCTCAGCCTGTGCAGGGTCCTTCTCGGATGACGGAGAATTTATATTACGTAAATTATCGTCCGCGACATTATCGCTTGGCGCGGAAGACATTATAAAACTAATTAGACAACTAAGATAAATTATAACGATTATTTTAAAATAATTTACGGATTTATAAGGAAATACTTAAGATTTTCGACCGCACGTGTCGAAAGTACACAACGCTATGAACTCAAGATGGCGGACTTCCCACCACTCTAGCTGGTTGCGATGCTAACGCCTCTAGCGGACAAACGTTGAACTACATTTATGGTATAAACCATAGACGGAATAAGGCTAAGTACACACTGCTTCTTCAATAACAATGCTGTATGTTTTCCAGAGGCACATCAATAATAAGGTTTGAGAAATGGTTCTAACTTTAGGGAATGAACGTCTGTAGGTGTTAGTCACATAGGTCATTATTAGGAGACGTGGTGTGAATTATAGTGAGCTTACCCATATATCGGCCTTCGTTTGAGACTTCAAGCTGCCAGACTCCGAGCGGGGACTCGCCCCACATGTGCACAGACATGAAAGGCCACGAGTTGAAGCCGGCACGCGACGAGTCGTGCACTCTGCCGGAAAATTACCTGTCTAATTACACTATACTCAAGAGGCACCCTAGTTAGATGCATCTTGTTTGCTCCTTAATAATGTTAAGAACAAGTGCGCCTATAAACTATACCTGCGCCGAAGCCCGTTGCAGGAAAGTTAAGTAATTATACGCGGGAATAAATTAGAAGCACCTATTATTTGTTATGCATGCAGTTGGATATTGTCTCGTGTTTTCTGTGCATACATTTGGATTTCCATATGTTTCTGCAGGCATAATAATTTAGCTTCTACTGTTTGATATATGTATAGATAAAAACATGAATCAATGTGTTGAGCTTAATTATGGACAGTTATACTATAGATCACATAGTGTTTTATAAAGTTTAAACAATGGAAATACATTATTTTTAAAATGCTCTCAGCAAATATTTGCACTTCATTTGTAAAGACCATATACAACAAGTTATTTTGTTTGAAGATCATCAAACAAACGCTTCTGTATGTATGCTCCTGGATGTAGATACATACATACCTACAAATCCAGCAAATATTTGACAGACTCGAGCAGTCATGTTTAATTGTCCCAACAGACTTGAGCTTTGATCTAAAGGAGATTCAATAAACGCAACAGGTGGTTCAGTATACAACTTGTACACGAATGCGTCACTATCATTAACTCAAAAGGAAATAGAATCGGCTCAAATTTAAACTATCTATACACCTTAAACATACTACTTAAAATAGAAAACAATAATAGAAATTATCACAAAATTATCGATAAATGAGACATCAATCACTACACGATTATTTTATATTTTTAATAGGAATAAATTTTTTTGCCTCGAGGAAATTTTTTAAATGTAGTTTGTATATTATTTGTTGTAAATATTGTTTCATAATAATAATATAAATTTATTTTTAACAGTATTAGCATAGATTAACTATGACACTGTGGTATTAGCAATACATAATTTGTTACATGATAATAATAATCCACAACTTTGGCGATAATTTAACTTCATCGTGGTATTTGGCAATAATATCTTCTAAAAAATCCTGACAAACGTACCTTGGTGCTAACAGCGTAACTTTGGTTCCAGCAGGCGAAGTGAGTGCTATCTTTAAGTCACCACGACGTGCTGCCGATAAGGATACCCGAGCTTGAACGTGCTCCAAGTAGTTCACACCAGGACAAGCTCCTACGTCCAACTGTAATAAGCAATGTTGTAAGAATATCATCGCACAGTGTCTCAATAACTAAGCTTGCAAGTTTAGCCCTTTATACTGTGTGATGCCTCCAACTACTTTCTACTATTGCACCTCATCGACAGGGAGTCAATTCTCATAAAACCAAACCAAGATGATCTGAAACTCAAAACTCATGTATTCGGTTTAGATCCTGATAAAGTATTTATGAATGTCGAAATTTAAAATTGACTCTACCATCGGTTCGTAATACACTAAATTTTAAAACCATGTGGATGGCAAGAAACTTGAAGGAATATTGGGTGTAGCCCCTTTTGGTATATGATCATTAGTGGACTACAAAAGCCTGTTGGTGATAATGATATCGTTGACAGTTACCTAACCTTGTTATTATGGCAAGGCGTTTGCGGTATTTAATGGGCTTGTGTCGAGCACAGAGTAAACAGTAGATAATTATACTGAATAAGTTCTGATTTCATCTACAAGCCTAGGGTTTTCACAAAGAACTAACTATATTTACCTATGTTAATGAATCGTTACAGTACAATTTATACGAAAACCGTATGTATTTATATAGAAAGGGTCTACATTTGCGTCCATGGATGTTTTATTTATGTGAGCGGACACTTTTCTGAATCCATTAGCATAAATTGCACATTGTGGTAATATGCATAGTGAACTACTTTTACGCAAGTTCATTTTAATCACAATAGGTTATATTTAGCTTATATTCTGACTACGGCGCTATGAGTTCACTGTGGTGATATTTAGCCATTTGTTTCAATTGACTATTTTAGATTTGTAACTGCCCAAAATAGAAACTAACAGTATTGCAAATTGTAGGTAACTCCAGACCTAAAAATCTAAACCTGAAGTGCAGAAGTCTGTAAATGTGCTTACTATATTCGGCCTCGTCTTGGGTACGGCCACTTATTCATTCCTTAAAATCCATCTATGTCTACAAAATCAAAGCAAAAGTTTAGGTTATCATTTTTTGAGTACCAACCGACCTGTAATGTTACAGAAGACCTCGGAGGCACAGCTCTCTGAGGCCTCGGGGCGGCCAGCTCGCACCTCCTCTGAGCTGGAACAGTCCGCCACGACCGCGCCAGCCGGACCATCCCTGATGCATCCAGTAGCCCGTACCCAAACGAATGGGACACATTGCGCCCTACACCATTCACTCGCCACTCACCGCCGTTGCTAAGACGCTCTGGCCGAGCTGTTCGAACCACTGTTGACGAAATTTCGTTGGTTTTGAGTTGGTTTTAAGTAGGGTTGTAACATTTAAATACATTAAGTAATAAATGCGTAACATAACATGGCGGCTGCAAGATTTCAAGAGATTACATTATCGATTTTAATCAGTAGATATGTCACCGGAAATGTATGAAATATAGGAATTGTATACAATTCCTGTGTATTTCCCCTAGGAAATTATAATTCAATAATGATACTTGGAAATATATAGAAACTATTGAAAAAAATAGGTTGGGGTTATTTTTTTTTATTTTGTATAAAATAGCAAGTATTCGCACAGAAGTACCTTTCACTTACAACCCCTCAAATACCGCTATCCTTACAAATATACCGAATGTAGTACTCCGATAGATATTTAGGAAATGTATGGATTTCCTAGGAAATGTATACAAAGACGGACTAGATACTTTTCCGTTAACAGATATACTAGATTTTACCTATACCTATGTGAATACTAAGTTTACTTTAAGTGTTACCGTTTTCAATATAAAGCAAAATAACTATCTACATAGCTAGTTAAAATACATAGATGAAAACAGTAGGAGCTATCTATTACTGCTAAAACCAATAAAGCCCTTTGACCGACCGACAAACAGACGGGCTTAGGTTTAGTACGTAATAGGGTCCCGAGCTTTGAGAACGGACTAAAAGTAAGTAAATTGTTTGTGTTATCATATCTTTGTACGTAACTGAAACATTGAAATATATATTAAAGAAAAGCTAAATAAATGCTACGATGTTTAAAACATAAAACAGAATTATATTTATTTAGGACTATCAAAGTAAATACTACTACATACGATAATATTACGTTTAAAGCTTATCTAGATATGGGGAGTCACTGGTTTCTGGTAATATTCTTGTTTTTGGAGTACTGGTAGCTATTTATTCTTACACTAGTCAAATATTTGCAAGCGATAGGGCACTTGCCCCAATAATATTAAATATACTGTAGTCTGGCCTTTATTATTTATTTGCGCCGTGTCGCGAACATATAACAGATCTATTCTTGAGTCATAACTAATGATGTATTTATTTTATCTTCATATCAATGTTTTATCTAGTAAGACATTCCTCATCAACTATTGAGGTCGAGAAAGGCCTGGTTTATGCTTTAATGACCATAAAAAAATACTATCTCTACTATTATTTGCGCAAATAGTTTGAGAACCCCTTTTTTAACATTGAAGGTACCTACTTTCAAGTGTAAAATAAGAATTTAACCAAATAAATATTCTTTAAATTTTATCAATATTTCATTAGGATCCATTCGTATTTGTAAAGACCTTCTACATAATGTAAAATTGAATCTAAAAGCTTTAAGAATTTCTTCACGATAACGCATACACTTTCGTAAATTAGGTTCACACGCGAGAATAAACGGAGTGAGAAATTCTTTTTTGCACATTGTTCGTTGGTGCTTTTAATAACAGTGAAAAACGTTTCCATTTTAAATAATTTATGTGTAAAATTGAAGTAAAAGGAAATCGAACAAGATGTAGGCTACTTAAATCTTTTATCCTGTATTTGAAAACTGCTCTTGAAACTGGAATTTACTGAAAATTAGCTTTGGAAACTGGCTCTCAACTAAAGATGTGATATCTAAACAAGATAGACTTTAAACATGAAGGTGATAGTGAGGTGGAATTTCTTGACTGAAAGCTTAAGCGCATTACAAGATTCGTTAAGTACCTAGTATCGTACCTACTTATCCGCTGCTACTTAGCCTGTCATAGTATATTAAGTTCAATAAGTTAACTTATCTACATCCAATATCTTAAGTTATTCAAAGGAATATCCAATACGTGCAGAACATATAAAAGGGAAACACAGGACACCATAAATCAATTTAACTACCACTAGATATCTTATGGAGGCCACACGCCTCGATCTACCTAGATTTGCAGTACAGCAAATTTTACGGCCACAAATCACACAAATCTAATGCAAAGCAGTCTATAACTTGAAATAGTATGCATTGCCAATGCTCTGTATTTTGGTGATTTATTTGAGACAGACAGAGATTTAAATTTAAATTGAATGTTTCTAAAGCCGATGAATGAATACTATTTTCTTATCACTGTAATTTGAAATAAAGACGAAACAAGGTCATAGAGACGTAAATTAAAGAGGCAGATTAAATTAAAGATAGGCGCAAAAAAATTGGTTTGTGATTTTAAACACTTCTTTTCTACAATAATACAATGTTAATTCCACTCAGTTTAGGTTTAATTTAAAAAAAGTCAAAGCAACTGAAGTTTTCATCGTTATTAATTACTAAGATAAAGCGTTCTATTAGCTTAATGTAAATCCAACTTCTAGCGATACCCCATCCACATTCGTTAAGGCATTTAAAAGTTAAGGTGGAATAAACTCACATACATGCATGGACTCTGATAACATTACACTCCTCCTTTGGGTAGTCGTGTAAAAACATACCAATATGCTGCATATCCCTCCAAGTGAGATGCTTGTTGGCTTGCAGCGCCAGTGCGCAGATTCCAGCGGCGAGCGGTGCAGACGCAGACGTACCCGTGTGACTCACCGTACACGAGTGGTGAAGATCTGTTGTTACCACCTGGTAGAACGTAAAAAAAATATGGCTTATTGTTCGTGCTAATTTAGTATATCTATTTCGGACAAAAACAGGAAAATGATATAGGAAATTTAGTTCTGTCAAATTAGTACGATTATTTTGTTTCCCCGTAAATGACAATGGCATAGACTAATTTAACGGCGTAATTTTTCAAGAATGTTATAAATATGAAAGAGAGGTGACGTGACTAATTTAGTTTAGTTTGTAAACAACAGAATCGGCACCATTGTAGATTGTATGCGATTGGACCGGTCGGAATGTAATTTTCTCAAGCTTAATTAAAAAGTCAGCGAATTTTCATTACTAACGCTTTACTAATGCCCATTTAAATGTGGTAATGACCATTCCAAAGGATAGAGCGCTAAGATTTTATTTAAATTTTATCGTAAATACTGCATTCTCTTGGCATAATAACGCACTTTATCAGTATGCGAGCAGTACTACAATAGCAAACTTTATAGGTATTTTATACTTGAATATGATTAGCATATAAATATAACTGAATTATAAATATACTACCGACTTTATGCGAACAAAAACAGGATTATTATATTTTTATGATCAAAATAATTTGAATATAAGAATAAGTTGCCAACTTACTTGTTCATCTAATCTCACTTATCGATACTGTTTCGTATCGTAGTTTACCTATCACAAACAATTTTGTTTGACCCAAAAGTTTTTCTAACTTTGAGTAATACTCCTTTGTAGAATAGTGAGTAACGGATGGACAAAAGTTCAGCACCATTATTGTATATATACTCATTTGAGTTTACCAACAATACCAGCTTTATAATTTATATTCAAACGACATAATTTTATTTACCCCATAGCCCTGCTGCCCTGCACTGGCAAAGGTTGTTTTGTATAAAGATGGGAGGGCCAGGGCCGTGACCACGTTAAGGATAAGTGAGGCTGACGGAATAAGTTGAATCCTTTAGTATCACCTGGCTTATATAGTAGGTACTGAAGAAAAATTACGTAAAAACATCTATACCAAGAAATAGGTATACTTAAAATGAGCTTAGTATTAGGTTTATTGGCTGGATTAGCTTTTTTACCTGAAGGAAAAACGTGGTCTCCCGTAACTGCTTACGTAACACCCAAATTACTCCAAAGTCGACAACAAAATTAACCCCTACAGACTTCCCGGTAAATCGAAACCAATAACATTACCTACATAGCACTATCAAATAGCAATTTTCCACCAAATTAATATAAACTTACTATAAGTAATGTAATGTAGTAAATACAGTGATGTAATGGAATATGAATCCAGTCCTTGGGATTAGGCTACAAGCCCAAAGCTAAGCGCCCGATTTCATTAACAATATTATATGCATTTTGAAAATAATTAACTTGTGCATGTTTGGGATAAAGCTTTAGTGTTATGTCATGGAAACTAATTAAACTTCTGAAAGCTAAATAATATGATCGTGTTATTTCTTGCTACAATTACATTTGCCTTATGTTCTATATGAATTACAAATTATTTCAAAATTCCTTTACACTCAGAATGTATCATCTTAGTGCCAATCTATTCAAAGGCAAAATCAAAATACTATAAATAAAACTCAGTACCTACATTGAAATAAAAAACCACTAAGCCTTTATTCCTATAAATATCACAGAGCATAACATGAGTAACTGCAGCGCGTATTAACATTACTTTTCAGGTGACAGCAAGGAAGTTATAGCAGTAATTACTGTCTCTGATGCCAGGCAAAGGCTTGTACTTTTACTTCTATGCATATTTACTGCATTAACTGCTCTTTTATTACAAGCTATCACGTCTTCCGTGCAAATTTTATTAAAAAGTGAGCTGGCAAATCTTCCATGTACCTATATTATTTTCTTTACTGTACAATTAATTGAGGATACAAATAGGTGACATGAAATAAGGGTTTGCGGAGAATGAATAAGTACCTAGAATAAAAGTTTGAGATAAAAAATTACCGCTACATAATATAAATACAAAGACTTAAGAAAACAAAGCTGGCAAATAACATGAGTAACAGTATAGAAATAAATTGATGAAACTCGAAAATCCAAGCAACATACCTGCTTCTCATTAATAGCTCCACTGCTGTAAGTAGCTGCTAACGTGGAACTGCACATTTCTGAGTACCACGGGACTTCTCCTCTCTCCGTCGCCGAAGATATAGAGAGTGTCCAAATAGAGTTGGTATACCCATCGCAGTTGCAATTGTCATGTTCACGACCGCCGTTGCCAGACGCCCACACAAATATGGACCCTTTTCCGTTGCGACCCTGGTTAAAACAGTGTGATCTTAAATAAGCTAAGGATATGGTGGTATTTTGTTTGAAGGTTATTTTAATAATGTATTTGATTACTTATAACATTATACATTATTTACATACATAAATGGGATAATTAAGCCCTATTTCTTACATCAATGCCAGTAACACTAATATTCCCAACTGATAAACGAAATTATGCCAATATGTAGAAGTAAACTTCACTTCTTGATTAAATGGCATCAGATCTTCCTATATTATATAAGATTTGAATCATTAGAAATGAGTTTGACTAATGTTATAATGAAGATAAACACATATAGATAACGATCGCATTTAACGCTATAAGCAGTACTGTGTCATCAGCCATTTAGGTCAGAAGTCATAATATATTTATCGATGAATAGCTGTCGTGGAGGTAGACTATTCGAAGCTATGGATAATTAATTTATAGCTGGCTGAGAATGATTAGTGACCAAATAGTCTTTGATGTTGTTAGCTTCGTGGCAGACGTGCACAATTGGATGTAGCAATTTGATAAAATACAATCAGACTCAGATCTTAGTTCCTAGTATGTTCTGTAGTATCAATATCGGACAATTCTATGATTCACGTAGATTCCAATAGGTACAGTTGTACCTGTTTTTCGTTATTACTAAAGTTTTATATAGAATTCGTCTGCTGAGTGCCGACCTTATTTCCATTAAAGGAATACTTAAAAACACATTTTCAGAAAAGTAAATACATTTTTCTGTTGGCCATCGTACCGTGTATCCAATTTCAAATAAAAACATACTATAATAAAAGTCACTGACTGGGAAAAGGTTAAACGATGGGTCTTGTATAAACAAGAGTCCTCAAACGCTGTTTAGAGTTGAAAAGGGAAACAACATTATGTAAATTTCATGCTCTGCGAACACTTGACCATATAGTGTAGGAAATAGAGAGAAAATAATTGCGTCATTACAGAAATTGCTCTAGCCAAGTGTCGCCTCGTTGGTTGGCGTGCACCCTTCACTAACTTAGTTACAAAATCGGCAAAATTATAAAATGAAAACAATAAAGAACCTTACCCAGTATTATACAAGGATCAATATCATCTGTGCAAAGGTAAAGAGACAAATTAAAGTTGCAAATTTAACAGCTGCTGTTGTGACTTTTTATTAAACTTCCGTACCGTGAATATAGTTCCAGGATGAGTTTTTTACCCCAACAACTTTATAACAGCACTTCAAAATAATTAATGTCAATGAAAGTGTCACCATTTCTGGCCCTGTATACCTACATTGTAAAGAAGAAGGTATCGCTTTAGTCATATTACCTAATAAACTACCCACACGTCTGTGTGATTTCAGTTTTTTTTTAATTATAAAGGCTATTATTATTTACTTGATGTTCCTTAAAATTAGTATTTTTTTAGTTATTATTATCGCACGTGCTAGAAACGCATTTTGCACCAAGAACGTGATTAAGTGTTGCATTTCACAAATGAAGTACTATTCGAAATCAGTTCGTGTGTAAAGGCCCTTAGTCCATGAAAAAAACATTTTGAACTCAACTGTATCTAATTAAAGTCACGCACAAAAGCGTCCCCGAGTTTCACTTTTTATGTAACTGCACAAATGACTGCGCGTTGGTTTGTTGTACGTTAATTACATTTCATAGTCGAAATCCAGTGCGTAGTTTTTTAAATATAATATTATTGTTTTTTTTTTTACCTAATATTATTATTATCCGACTTAATTTGATGACAAGAAAAATTACGTACTATGAACATAATTTAAGGTTCTATCATAAAATATTTTGCCACTAAAATGTTTTAACATTTTTATAAATAGGTATGTTTATTTATATATGCAGATAAGAACCAACCTTTGTTACTCCTTCAATAAAAGCCCTAGTAGCAAGTTCTCCAGGTCCGTCGACTGTCTTGCCATCATCATCAGGGCCCCAGGAAGCACTATAGATGTCCACATGCTGAGGGTTAAGACTTAGCGATCTGGCTTCGACTGCATCTGTGACGTCACCATCCAACATTCGAACACCTGTCAATACAGTCATATTATAGTTCATAATCTTCAGATATGTTTTTTTTTTTATGTCAACTGGTTGACAAGCAGGCTGACGGTCCACCTGATGGTAAGTGGTCAACGCCGCCTATGGACATTTGCAATACCAGGGGGATTGCCGATGTGTTGCTGACCTTGAAGTTCTTTTTTCACGCCCCTTTTGAAGAACCCCATAATTACCATACGCTTTTTAGATCTAATATACATTCTCATGCCGGCTGTAACACTCACTACGACCGCATGACATAGATCTACACTAAATATTATTTTTTGCTCTTGGTGCTTATGGCCTGAAACTGCGATAAGCGGGCGGCCGCGCGGTTCCCCGCGACTGAGCACTTTTGTATGGACCCGCGCGGGCGTCCGCGTAACGCAGCACACGGCCTTAGGATGGATGCAAATAGTCTCGAGGCGAGTGTCCTGACATCTTGGTACTATCAACAAAGTAGAAGCATGATCACTTTAAAGGTGTATTTTGTGTGCAGTGAACAGGGGCTACCTGTACGATAGAAAATATAACCAGACAATGCACTTGTCATAAAAATAGTCTATACAAATGATTTTACAAGAGAAGGTTTTTATTATCAACAATGGACAGAGCGAACTATGATAACTGGCAGCAAGCAAAAAGGTTTCAAAACTGATCATGCTTCAACTTTGTTGACGGTTATGTATGAATTTACTGTTGCTTTTCTGCTTTAGAGGTTTTACTGTGTAACTCGTCAACATAGCTTTACTATTGTTATGTGGTAGTGCTAATAAAACTTGGCAGCAAGCCATAACTGTAAATTACGGTGTCAAGGTTTAGTCTCAAATTGATTGCTTGAATCGCATAAAAAGTAAGTTGAAATTGTAGTTGTAGGTAATTATGGCAAACCAGAGGGGGTTTTATTTCGCCAGATTTGCAGCTTCACAATATTGTGAAGCTGCAAATCGGATATATATCCGAAGTGAATATTATGAACATTTCATCGACCTGAAATCTATCTTCCATTTCATCTAATTTGACAGATATTCTATTTATAGATATGTTCATTACTGTGTGAATGAGTATTAAATAATGATTATTTATGCGGTATTTCAGTGTTTCTTTATTATGTACCTAAGTCAACTGTATAATAAATAATACACTCCTAAATAATTGTATTTATTATGCCTGTTCCACCCACAAGCAGGTGTGCTGAAGCATAATAAATACAATTATTTCGAATATTCCCTAAGATTGTATACGAATAGGCATTCTCAACAAGATATTCTAGCAAATTAAAATGTATGTGCACCTTTATTGTAATAAAATGTATAATTCAGTAAGCCGAAAGGATTCCCTTTGAAAACCCAGAAACATTGTAATTGCATAAAACAACCGTAAACCACAAACACCGAGCTGCCTCTATGTATAAATGTATTTTGGGTTTTTGATTAAAAATGGAACCTTCATTTTTAATGATATACTAGCTAGCCTGGCAAACGTTGTACCCTGAAAATAAATAAATCTGCGACCTATCTACCCATACCTACTCCTACCAACCCCTACCTAAAACAGTTCTAAATCTTTTCTTCTTGATTAAGTGTTATTTCATAAGTAATTTCTCGCTCATTCTAAAGCAGGTAATAGGAAAAAAACCATACAGCCTCTTCAATAGTCAAAATTTATTTGAATACTTACTAAACTATTAATTATGCATGATTAATATATATATATGTACATTAATTGTGGTACGTTACCTCCGACACTAGCACCATACGCCACTCCGACAGCACAAAGCGAATTGTTGGCAGTTGCAGCTACTTCGCCAGCACATCTCGTGCCATGACGATTCGAATCTATCATGTCGTATCTTGGCTGAGGGTCTGAATCATGTGAGTTCACGTCATATGACGCCATTGGATCCTGTGCAAAAAAATATAATCAAATACTAGAAAAACTCAAATAATTTTGTGGAGTGAATTTAATTTCGGAATTTAGGATTATCTTCTGTAGATGGTAGAAAATAATCATTGGATTTTTGAATTTCAAACGTTTTACCAAAGCATTATATTGGGTTTGATGTACTTAGGTTCTCTGTATTTGCAATCTGAAAATAAATTACTCGTATGTCTAGCTTTGTTAGCATTGTGAATATATTTGGCTAGTTTTTTTAAAAACCTACATTTATTTTAGATAAATATTTAAATGTAAATTTACGGTTTTTAAACCAAAATGTAACATGCTAGAGTAATCTGGATAATCTATTACTAAATTAAGCAAAGCTCGTACTATTTGTAACACATCAGCGTCCCTCATTTAAGTAAAAACATATAAGGAGACACGTGAGCCTAATCCTCGCTTAGCAAGGGCTCTTAAGCTCCTGGGAGCTGGGTTACATAAATCGTCTCAGCCTACATCCGCGACCCAATTACACATTTTTCCAAACGCCAACAGTGAAATTAAAGCCGTACGGGCGAGATGAATCGTGTAATTTGAAACTCCACAAGCTTTTGTTCGGCGCGCAGATGTCACTCTAGGCCCTTTTATCGCGAAAGCGCGAATCCCTCCGCGGATTACTTGTTCCAGTTCTGATTTCATCGGTTTTTTCCAAACGTGGCTTTTATTTACCTGGAAATTATACGGGATCCGTCCATTTGCGGAAAATGGTTATCCGTAGGTATAAATTGATAAGCTTCGGGAACCAAGTTGTTATGTTATGATTAATTTACGGTTTTTTTTGTAATCTATAAAAGGAAAATTTGATAGATTTTTCACAAAATGAAATTACTTCACATTTTTTGACAATCAGCCATTGAGGACAAACGACCTCACCGACCCTTTGTCATCTTCGGCAATGATTAAACCCATAAAAAAGGTTTGCAAAGGAAGGGTTCTATTCCAATATCTTGTCGTTGAAGTTATTTTGAAAATGCTGTGCCCCACAGCTATCCCTCGTCTAAGATCTTTATTCTGTGGTCTAAGCTACCTACCATCTTAAATAGTAGGTATAATGAAGGTTGTAAACAAACAGACTCTACTACATTTATAATATTGGTAGGTATACTTACATAATTAGCAATTAAATCGGGATGATCAGTCTCGAGGCCATCATCTAGAATGGTAACCACGACCCCGCGACCGGTGAAGCCTTCCCGCCACGCTGGGATAACGTTCATGTCCAAGCCACCACCGCGGTTCTATGAACAAACATAAGTACATTAAAACCTTCCTATAATAATATGTATAGCTAATTGAAACTGACGTTGATTAAGGTCTTGAGCTTTTGCTGAAGGAAATCATCGTGAAGAAACTATGTTATGGTGATAGGGTTTTTGGTTTATTAGTTCACTGATTTTGCAAGTATGAAGAAAGTACAGAAATATGAAATTAACAACATACCTATATATAAAAGTTAATATTCAATAAATGTAAGTAAGCTAGTCATTTATTTCATCATTTTCTTTGGTAGAATCTTAATTTGCCTAACCTAAAATTTAAATCAATATTATTTTTATCATCAAATAGAAATGACGTATAAAATGTTTTTTTTAAATTAGTTTTACCGAAAAATAACTCAAATTACATGTTAAATCCTTTAAAGGACTATTTAAGAAACTTTGTGTTGGTTGAGTTCACAATATACGAGTTGTTATCGCGGAAATGATCTCCTGCATCCATTATTCTGCTTACTTTGCTACTCTTCAAGAAGCAATAACTGTGAATCTACGGAAACAAAAAGTTGGAAGCAATATTAAAGAACTAAAATAGAGATCTCTTTAGTTGATTCTTGACTTATATAGGTATATATATCAATTTCATTTTTCATAGTTACCTTTATGAAGCTTTCGTTTTCGTGTAGGTTAGGTTCTCATTTTATTAATTACTGGTAAAAAAACTAGGTATATATTATTATCTGAGAATGACCTTTATCATCGGATACGTTTAGATTCAATATATATTTGCATTTTCATAATTCTGAGTAAAAACATAAAATTATTCTATAAAGTTAAAATTTTTAATAATGTAAGTGTGAGCATGAATATCATCCTCTTGATAATGGGAGTGTTTTTTTAGGTCGGATAAAATATATTTGGAATGGTTGAAAAACGAAATGAAATACATCAGCCGCAATATTGATTTAGCAGACGGAAAATACTTTCTAGCCGGTTCGTTTGATTAATTATAGATACGAGTACTGCCCGCGGTTTCACCCGGGTTGAATTTGTAACATATTTATTTTTTAAAGGACTAAATTTAGTAGCTTCTGATGGCTGCATCAACCTTACCGGACAAATCGGCGAGCGCAGAGGGCTCTCAGCGTTTTTTTTAGTTTTACGTAAACAGTAATTTTTTAACAAGTATCAAGAATATATTAGCCATTGTAAAATCACAGAATTATTTCCATTAACGGAGTCAAAAACTTTGGAGAAAGAAACATTAACATTTAAGAAAATTCCCCTCGCGAAATCTAAATAAAACTCGAATTTTTGGCTTTTGAATTTCACCTCGTCAATATTTTAAGAAAGCGCTTAAAAACTTTGACGAAAGAAAATTAAACTTCCCTTTGGGTTCAATGGAATTGCTAAAGGAAAACAAAACGAGGCAAAATGAGTGTTTACACAGTGTAACTTTATACCCAGTAAATTACGTTTCCAATATTTACGGTATAATTTATTAATGAATAAAGTCTATGAAACCATTACGAATGTCGGGGCCTTCGACTAATTGCGTTAATGCCATGTAGGGACGTTGGAAAACATGTATAATACCTTCAATTAGATAAATGTAAAGTCCATTTATGTAGATATTTAACCTAACCTAACAATACACTTCTAATATTCATTTTCTATTAACTTTATTTATTTTATGATAAGTAGATATGCCATATTGTCCACAACTATACCTACTAACTGTTCCAACTTTTGATTCTCTTAAAATTTTCAGTTATTCACTTCCTATAAATTTTCATTAATTCCTACTGAAATACGAGGAAATTTCATATCTTTAGAAGCAAAGTATAGAGGATATTACTTACTAAGTACCACATATGAGGCCACTTGGGATCGTTAAGTTGGAACTTAGCGTCAGCTGCTCGTGGCCGTCCCTTCACTCGAGACGGTTGCAGCTCTCGTTTTGATCCCGCATCGCGTTTCGACGCTGATGACGGCGCGGGATCTAATGTCTTCGTTTCAGCTACACAAATAAAATATTATTACTAACTTATGACTATAAATTAGATTTAGCTTTCTACAGCTTATATCTTCATACATTCACTAGCTACCTGCCCCGCGGTTTCACCCGCGTTCCCGAGTGATCTTATATTTTCCCAGGATAAATAGTACCTATATATTATTTCAGGGTATGATCTATCTAAATCAAATTTCATAAAAAGTAACAAATAAAAAGTATAGTAGGATAAAAAGATGCCTATGTCCTTCTCCATCCATATCACAGATTATCTATGGCAAACTCTTCCCCAGTAGGTATTTATATAATTTATATATTTAATTTAATTTTAAGTTAAATAATCCATCGTTGGACTAAGCTTGTTTTCATATCACTTTACATGGTTTTTGTACATAATTGTATTATCAGCATAGGTTACGTCGTGCCATCGCGTTCAACGATGCATAGAGATATATTTTAAATAACGGTTTATCTTATTTAACTTACTAACGTTATATCCTATAGCATGTTACTTTGATTGATATAATATACTTAGTACAAAAGAACATGGAGTTCTTCAGTTGTACTAATGGTTAGTTTATGTCAACATCTGATCAAAGAGAAACGATCCCATCGACGCATGGCAAAGTTCCATTTATCTTTTGTGGTCTAGAATTCTCAGATACTTGCTAATGCTCTCAACTGGAGAATAAAACCAACCCATTCTGCAGTTTTCTGATAAAACAGCGGAGCGGGTTGCATAAGGTTTGCAGCTACAGTCGATTGATTGAAAGTCAAACGTAAAATCACGATCTACTTCTTTTGTGTATTCTTTTGTATATACTGTCGACGCTGAATAGTGAACTCGCTATTCTTACTTCAGCGCTTGTATACAAATAGAACGGTTGCTCTCATATAATTTTTAATATTGAATACTATTGACAATTCAAATACATACGAGCTTGTTTATGTATATACTAAACATTATAAATAATATGATTTAAAGATATTGCACTTTTTTACGCACTAATGTTTGTATGTTGAATAAAATTGTTGATAATACTAAATATGAGTTATTCAATGTAATTATTTATAATCCACCTGCTATGCTTTAAAAAAAGGTGGAAATACTCTTAGAAATCACAAAAATTTAAAACGAAAAAGGGAGAAGTAAGAAAAGTTCTTCCATATTAATGAGAGTACTGCAGGTATTACAAATAACAGGGTAGGTAATTATATATAGTACATTACCTGTTGTTACATATTTTATATGAATATTATAAATTTTTACCTGTAGAGGAAAATGGTTGAAAATCCCTTTTCTTTCTGGAGAGGGCTCTCTGCTGTCGCGCCCATCGCACGCGTGTGTCTCCTTCTAGTTTTCTGTGATGATTGTGCGCAGGAGTTATAGATCGTTTTGAGATTGAGTTGTGATGAAAGTGGTAGTGATTGTCGAATATCTGTGGAGAGAAAACAGACTAAGTTAAAACCTTGAAAAAATCCTTCCATGCTTTAAAACATGTATAATGATGAAGTATTTAGTAATGTTTGCACCCTGATAAATAATAGAGGGACATTTTCAACTTTATTATTATATTTATAAAACATTTTTTAAAATAACATCGTACCTACACAAATACAAAACGATTGAAATGTGTAAATCAAATTAATTTAGGCACTGAATTTTAATAATAGCACAATTTCAATTCACAGTGTAGAAGTAAATATTTCCTACGCTGAAGCGTGACCGTTTTAAATTATACTATTAACCACTCCATAGTCCTTACAAAACAAAAACGATTTTCCGCTTATAAACTTAAATGCCGAGTATTTGTTAAGGTCGGTTTAACTTTAGCTGAAATGTTTTCATAATAAGATACCGACGTCATAGAATTTCAGACAATTTGAAAACGGATTGGATTAGTTCAACTAAATAAAAAACTTTTGTTGTGTATGGAAAAGAAATACGAACAGATTTTCACTGCTCAAAAACATTACAGAAAAAAATAAGTTATACCAGACATGAGCTATGGTAGGTATATATGGGATGGTAGTAGTCATCAATATGAAAAAGTTTTTTTTTTCGCATATTGATGAGTACTGACACCTCTCAAAGCACTGCTTAATTATGAATTAATAGTAATTAATTTAAACAGAGTTCAAACAAAATTCCAAAATAATTAATATTTCATGACTGGCGTGAAATCATTGCAGCATAATAAATTTAAACAAATAATAGAGCGCAAATTATTTGCATTCTTAAATTAATAATCATAAAATTTTCATCACAATTTGACCCAGTTTAATGATTTTTAGAATAAATTTAAAGTCAACATTAATTAATTGTATGAAAAACAACTGAAATATTATTGTTTTTTTTTTTTCAATCTAAATAAATATGTACTGAGCTGAGTAGGTAATAGATATCCTATATCAAAGTGGCTCAGGCAGTGTTTCAAAACAGTCGTGATAAGTAGGTACGTTTGTGTCACTGTTTTGTACTCTTCTCGGGAAGCAAAAGTTTCAGGTATTTTGAGAGCTTATATGTATATTGTGACATTTATAGTTTTATTACATAAAAGCGGATAATTTTAATCTAATATTATAAATGGGGAAGATTGTGAGGATGTGTGGATGTTTTCTTGTTACTCTTTTACGTAAAAACTACTGAGCGGATTTGGATGCAACTTGGCACATAGATGATTTATCTCAGTGTATATATACCCTGGAATAACATATAGCCTGTATGTTATTCCAGGGTATGATCAAACGGCCATGCTAAATATTTTAACTATAGCGTAGAGTTTTTGAAGTTAGGGCTCGTCGAGTTAGAGCGTGTAGAGTTAGAAGCTACATGAGATCTGATAACTTTTTGACAATGGGAGCCATATGATCTCGGCTTCGCCACATTTTATATGGAAATGTTTTTGGTGGGATATACCTTACAATTACCTACCTCACTAATACCTACTAACTCTTCAATTAAATAAAATTGCTTGTATGGGTAAAAAACCTCAAACGGGCCAGTTGGCGCAGTTGGTTAAGACACCACCTATTGCGCCGCAGGTCGTGGGTTCGATTCCCATCCAGGACAAACATTTGTGTGCATGAACATGTCTGTTCGTCCTGAGTCTGGGTGTAATTATCTATATATGTATGTATTTACAAAGAAAAAAGTAGTACATGTAGTATATCAGTTATCTGGTTTCCATAGTACAAGCTCTGCTTAGTTTGGGATCAGATAACCTTGTGTGAAGAAATGTCCCAGGATATTTTAAACTGTCAGATGGAACTAGAAAATATGAATAAAATAGTTACATTTATCTGGGTATTGAAAAATCGCACGCAGTTTTCACATGAGCAGTTCTACTGATATATAAAGGTGCATGCTTATGCATCATTATATCTGAGAGATGTAGTAATTATCGTGCTTCAATAATTAGCGGTTCGTTTAAAATGGCAGGTATAATGACTAGAATAGAAATCCTAGTTGAAATAAACATAAACTTGTAAATTCTGCTTATAGACTCCAAAAAGTGCATGGTTCGTTTTTAGGTCTGTGTACACGCTTTTATAATATGATACCTCTTTCACTTTTAAATTTGCCTTCACATAAATTTAAGGAACATATTAAGACCGTTTTAGTAAAAAAGGCTTATTACAATATGAACGGATTTAAAACAAATACTAAATGAAATTAAATGAAATATTATTTATTCAAATAGACCTTCACAGGCACTTATGAATAGTCAGACTCTAATGCACGGTTCGGAAGGTAGCTTTTGCTGAGAAGAGCCGGCAATAAACTCAGCAATTACTCTTTTCAAAAAATAAACTTCATAATTTAGGTACATAAAATATATCCTGCAAAAGCGAGCGCTACACCCAAGCCTTTTTTTTTTGTCATTTAATAATACTGTAATTGACATGTAGTATTGTAAAATATTTGCTGTTTTATCCACCCCAAATGAAACATACGATAACATTATAACTCTACGAGCCCTTACTTCACTAACTAGCTTGAAAAAACAGTGAATAAACTTTTCACATTACGTCCATGTGATAGTAGCGAAACGGCCAAGCCACATATTTTGACTATGGTGTAGAGTTTGTGAAGTTAGGGCTCGTAGAGTTAGGGCTCGTAGAGTTAGGGCGTGGAGAGTTAAAAGCTGGTTAAAAATAGAGTCGAATTTTGATGATCAGTGAGTCAGTCAGTGACAAAATTAAGGAACTTTGACTTGCAATAATTCTTAAACTACTAGTTCAAATTTAATATAATTTAAAATATATCTAGCTATGTAATTCCCTCTTGGTCACAGACAATTTAGGCTTCCTGTTTTTTCCACAACGAAGTTACGGGGGTTCGAAAATGGCCCGAATGGCTTCGAGAAAAGGATGGTAAGGCCGTGCCTTTTTAAGCTCAACTGGAAGATATATAGGTAGGTACACTAACTACGTTTCGATAAAGTGACACGCATACGCACTCAGCGAATAATTTCCAAAACGCAAATATTCAACGCCACTATCAATAACGTATGCATAAATGATGTTCATTTGAACAACAGATGGATTGAGTACTAATATAAATTAGAATTTCAGTTTGATTTATACATAATTATTCAATTAACTGTGCTCACACGTTAGAGTTGTCTGCATGCACGAGTAATTATTGAAATGTAAATTTATTTCTGACGCAATCGAACGAATGGAGTTATGCCGAATAGAATAAAGAGGGCGTAAGGGAGTAGTGAAATAAGCCAATCTCTAATGGCCTATTCCCACGAGCGCGTTTCGATTCGCAGCGTTTGACGTTGCGATTACGCAGCGATTTATATTAGTGTACGGCCTCATTTGCAATACGCCACGCTTACCACGAATGGCGACGTGCTCGGCACTCCGTGAAACGCGTATTGTTCGTGTGAATGGGTTTCAGCATTTCCATACAAAGTGTGTTGTTGCAGCGCATGCGTCTATCGCTCCGATTTGAAACGCACGTGTGAAGAGACCCTATTTGAAGATAAAACACGCCACGTGGTGGTAATCAGCGGAATATGAAACGAAAATTGATACGTTTTCCCCACCAAAATACCTAAGACATACTAAGAAAATAATATTGTTATCTAAAACGAGCACTATTTTCCAATGTTGTAGGTACCTTTATACTACTGTCTTCTGGGAAATTATAAGGCAAATATAAAGTGACGTAAGTGGCATCATTGAAGGATAGTGACAACTAAAGTGACAGATAAGATACAGCGCTAGACTGAAGGGAAATCCACAAAAATAATACTGTTATACCAAGATGTTTCTGTTCTCTCTACAGCTTGCTATTTACTTGTGTGCTCTAACATTTTGGCAAAGATATCATTCCAAATAACGATCACTGGCATGTTCATATAACTGCCATCTCTGCATTGCGGCTTTGTACCGTAGTTATGTACTAAAAGCTATTCAAATATTATATTTATTATTATACCTACTTACTACTAAATATATAATACGATCGATCTCTTCTGTTCCTAGTCGGACACTCTTGCCAGTGTGGTCGTGGTTATGATAGGTTTTGAGTGGTGGCTTTTGTAATGCGTCTCCATTCGGCCCTGTTGCAAGCATTGCGGGAACACTCGGTCATGGTGGAGTGTGTGACTATAAGATCCGACCATCTAGTCGGGGACCGACCACGTGCTCTTTTGCCATTCATTCTGCCTTGAACTACCAAACGTTCCATTGAGTCCTCTAAAGAAAACTAGAAGTTCTCCGTAAAGAAAGATCAGAAAAAACGAATACGAACGATCACACTTTACCTTTTGGAGTTTTAGGTACTTACTTTATGTAAATGATATTTTTAAAGTTGGCTGGTAAGTTATAATTAAGTACCGGCAATTTTATGTTTTAATTAGGTAATTTAACAATAGCTTAAAGTCGATGTTCACCGACTAGAATACTAAATTATAATCGGGCGTTTACGATGACTTTTTCCTACGAAAAATCATGGTAAACGCCCGATTATAATTTATCGGACCGTTTACGAGTGAACATTGACCATAATGTAGGTTAAATTTACTTGTCTTTTTGCTTTGATTATATACATTATTTATTTTATAAAGATTGATATAAATCTACTCTTTTTAAATGGGATTTGAGTCGTTTATCACGATTTCAGAGATTACTTTTGAAAAATTTAAATTATTGCCCTTGCATTTAACTTATCCCAAATATCAACTCTTTAAATGTACCTATTTCGTAAAAATATCACGAACGTAAAATCTTCTTTTCTGTA
Organism: Tethea ocularis; assembly: GCA_963555595.1. NCBI lineage: Eukaryota > Metazoa > Arthropoda > Insecta > Lepidoptera > Drepanidae > Tethea > Tethea ocularis. Next base: position 4,093,730 of record OY741971.1, on the reverse strand, counting down.
GGTATAAACTGAATACTATTCATTTTAAAACAAGCTTACGGTCAACGAGCTTGGCCCGTGTAAGGGCTTATTTACACCGACAGGAAGGAAGGGATGCGACAATTTCATAGGAACTTAACGTTGATAATCGACTTTATGCCCAACATAAAATGGTTGAAAATTGCACGTTCCAAGTTTCAACTATAGACTAATTCCCGAAGAAAGGCGTGTTATGAAACGTGACTTTAAATTCGCCGTTATAAAGTTGAAAGTCCTTTCCGTTCTTTCCGTGTCACTGCTGACACGTTCATTCAGTGTGAGCTACGCCTAAGAGTGCCAGAGATCCTTGTAGAGACCGGCCTCGGGCCATCCGTCCGCGTCCCGTATTTATGAACTCACGTGAAAAAAGGGATTTCATGCAGTAAGTCGATACAATATGCAGTGGGCTGAGTTTGAACCTCCAACTCGAAAACCAGGAAGTTAACTGAAGCTTGTACTATGTTTGTTTTCATTTATTTTTTTAAGTTTTAGGCTTTATTAGCCAGCATTTTATTTATATCTGAGTGAATGTTATTGATAATATTCTTTACATTTTATTAATATTCGATAAACGATAGATGGCTTATGGCTAAACTCTACTATTCACGTAGTGGGTAAAAAATAGTATCAGCAGCACGTAGTTAGCTACGGTAGTTAGGTACTTAGGTACCTACCTGGTATTTTTTTTTAAAGAAAACTTGGGCAAGCTTATCTATTGAAACTAAAAACAATTAAATAATTAAACGTTCCATTCGAATTTCTTTTCACACGTTTTGAGCCTGAAGCACATAACAATATTGTATTCCATTGTGTAATAACAAAAGTTTCCCTCTTCTCATTTCCTTATGTCGTGATAAAGGCGGCAAACCGTAGTTTCACACTATTGCACATTCCGCTCTCGAGGATGTCACGCCTTAGGGCAGATCGTGACCTGCCAGCTTAGGAAAGGGTGTGTGACAAATTACACGAACATATTTAAACAGCTAGTGTACCTACCTGTATTGTTTCAAGACAAACATTTTCCCGGATTTTATCTTCAATTATATAAGGCAGGTAGACGCAATGATAGGTATTATATAGACCGATGGATGTTACTTTCAGAATAAACTCATTACCGGCGTTCTGAGAATTCTGCGTGAGATATTTACAATAATAGACATGGAACCAAAGAGCGTGTGCCATGCTACTAGGAAGATTATAATAATATACTTTCACGTTTGTTGGTGTGTGTGTATGTACACACAGGTAGGTACTGTAAAATGTATGAAATTGGTCTCGCAATTTTTTTAACGAATATTTTTTCCATTTCGAATATCACCAAAAAAATATCCACTAGATATATTTGAATTTCTTTGTTATGGCAACAACCATGTTTTTTTAGGATTTTTTATTCGGAATATTGGTGGGAATTTTATTTTTTCAATCAGAACGTTTTCATCTTTTTACAATTTTTTAATTGCAATCGGATACGTGGAGCCACTCAGTCATGTTTCTGTTTTCGGATGCCCTATAAATTGTAAAATACGTAGTCTGACTGACATACAAATTTTTATTTGAACAAATACGTAACTTTTTTCTTCACTGAGATGTTACCGAGTCATGAGCTTTCATTGAAGAGTACTGATTACCAAACTCAAGAGGAAATTCATATCACGAGCTTGATTGGTAATTAAAATATTTATGGTGATATATTGTATAAATAAGTGACTCAATGGACTTCTATTTTAGGTCATGAATAAACATATAAGGATTATAATGCAATATTATCAATTAATTTAATGTACTTAACTACTTACATACTATTTATTAGTCATAAAATCTTTAATACTCGTAGATATTCCGTAAGACCCTAATATTAAACGGTTATTTCAAATATTACAACAATTTATCGGGCGAAAGCCGACGTACATTAGATACCTGCTTTTAAATGATTGGGGTACTTTTTTTTTTTTTTTTTTTCTTTATTTGTGGGCTTTATCACTTTATGTGATTATGTCGCCCGAATTAAGCCAACATAAGTATACATTTCAAATGCTTATTAACTTAACCTATTTAAAACTAACTTATATAAAGAAATGGCCGCATCCGAAACCGGATCTGATAAAACTGTGTTACATCCTCCAGTATGTAGTTGCAGATTTCCACATAAATTATTTCTGACCGTTTCGTTTCGAACACACTCACACAAAATATGGTAGACATCATCTAGCACACCACAGTCCGGGCAATTGGGAGAATCATTTTTTTTCATTAAATAAGTAAACTTATTACATGGAATATGTCCCGAGCGAAGCCTCAAAGCCATTACTAATACACGTCTTTTTAGTTTACAATTATCTATCCAAGGTGATTTCATAGGTGATGGTTGGATTGTCCGATACCATATGCCCTTTTCTCTTGATCTACAATCAAAGTATTCATGCCACATCATAAAGCAATGTTTTTTGATTATGTGGATACAGTCAGAATAAAATGGTACAATATCAAAAACAACTCCATCAGTTGCAGCTTGTCTCGCTAGACTGTCTGCCCTGTCATTACCGTATAAATTTATATGAGAGGGAACCCATTGAATAATTACCTTCTTTTTGGTTCTTAATTTCAAAATACTATTTAAAATAGTGTAAGCTATCGGAGATCCTCGAAAGTTCGAGGTGCACCGAGCCAAATGTTGGAGCGCACTTTTAGAGTCAGTATAGATGACAAATTTATCAAAATCTACTGAATCTATATACGATAATGCTTCGATTGGGGTACTTACAACCCCGAATCTCCTCACCTTCTGAATCTTGTTAATCCCTTTACTTAATACCTATATAATGCATACATATACCAAACATTTTGATATATTTTGCCTGTGTCTTTTTTTATAAATAAAAGGAGAAATTATCTGACTGACATAATAATAATTCAAAACCGCAGGATCTAGAAACTTGCCAATTTGCGTAGGCACTACTAGGTAAGTAGCTCAAGCACGAACCATTTTGACGTATCGAATCATTAACGTAAGCAGTTTTTGAATAAAAAATACCACAGTTCTATAACACTTTGATTTAATTTTATGTATCGTCCGCACTTTATATCATACAGAGATAGTATAAATAATAATAGAGAATAAAATTTTAAAGTTAGATGTATGTATTTCAGCTTCAAAGTTCACTTACATTTACGTTTTGATACGTCAAAATGGTTCGTGCTAGCCCTACAGGTTGAAACTGTGACGTAGGCAATTATGCATACAACCATAGACTGTATTTATATCCTCCTTAATACAACTAAGGAAGGATTTATTGAAATTAAAAAAAACGAGCGCGGTCGTAAAAGTTAGTAAAACATGTATTAGAAGTATGTTGTCACATGTGGCTCTAAAGTAGTCTGCAATTCCACGCAACACAAAGTTTCTGAGCGTTCCTGCAGAAAATAAACAGGAAGCGATCCCCAACTCCGTTGTACCGTTCTCTCGGAGGTAAATAGCCCGCGTCTCGTTGTCATGGCAACCGACGTGTAGCCTCCTCCCAAATTGGATCTCCCTTACACAATAACAGTAAATATTCGCCCTCTTTGCCACTCCTGAATGGCCTGGCCTGTGTAAAATGGGAGGCAAAGTAAAGAGGTTTCAGATTAAGTACACGACTATAGACGTGGAGTAAAAACTTTTTACTAATAAAGATGAACTATGAAATTCAAAAAAAAGTATTTAAACTCTGTTTTTTTCTGTTAGGCTGCGGTTTTTTGGCGGGAACTTGCGAAGTGACGTTGCGTTTTCATTTTATTTTCATAAAATCGTTTATTTTGAGTTTTTGTTTGAGAATAAAAAATGTTGTTAGGTTGATTTCAAAACAAAAGCCAAATTAAGGAGATATTCATATTATTAATTTAAGCTTGAACTCACTTTTTACATATCTGTTCCAGCCAGGCATCGTTAAACGTATTACTTAGCGCAATTTCAAAATAAAGCAGAGTCTGAATGTAAGTAGTTTACTGAAATTAAATAATCACTTTGCCCTACATCTTTAAAATTGATGATATTTTAGTTCAGTATACTTTGAAATAAGAAACCTCATTACGCGCCTTTTTTATTAAAAATGTAACACATTTTTTTTTATTTGACACACATGGTGGTTCGCAAACGGCGTTCAGCCGATGATGGTTATTCCTTGAATTTTTTTATGTATTTTTAAATTGTTTATAACTAGCTAAACAACGTAGGTACTTACTTGAAAAAAATATATATTCCAATTTATAGCATTGATAATACCTATTTATTCTTCGAATGCATTAGGATAACTTTTTTAATTTACAAACAAGCATACGGCTCATCTGAATGTCCTTATTAAGGCTACTATCACGTGCTATCACGGAGATTCATGATTAGTAAAGTTATAATATGTAATGTAAATAATATGTATGTTACATAAATATGTAATTCGTATTCACATTGTACGCTACACGCACTGTTTGTATTGAAATGATCTCAGAAATTCCACATACATTTTAATAATGCAAATATGTAAGGGAATATTAAGTTTTTTTTAACATACGTGGTATTATAATAATAACCATGGCAACAGCCTCTTGAAAGCTGTAATGTTTCTATATTTCCCCGTTTCCACATAATATCTTTGATAAAAACTTCGTACCCGATGTAATAAGGTGTTTTACCATCGCGAGCATGAAAATTTCGCACAAAGTTAAGCGATAAATAATGTTATTTTCATATAAACATGTTTCCCTTTTCCTAACTTTGAAAGAGATAAACAAAAATATATAAATGGTGAACGAGTCAACATAATTGAGGCTATACTTTGCTGACTTGGGAAGTAAGCTGTGAGTAGGTAAGGGACGCCACACTTAGTGATAGATTTCTTTTATAATTTTAAGACAGTAAGTGAATTTCACTTTTTTTAAATATCGTTACTACAGCTAGCTGTTCTACTATACTATGTTATGTAGTTATACTAGCTCTTCCCCGCAGCTTCACTCGCGTTCCCGGGATAAATAGTAGCCTATAATCTTTGGGGATAATGTAGCTTCCTATTAGTGAAATTTTTTTTTAAATCGGACCGGTAACTCCGGAGATAAGCGCGTTCAAACAATAAAGTATATACAGATGTAGTATATATAGATAAAAAATATACATATCTCAATGAAAACAAATGCTAGCTACAATAGGCTTCGCACTAGTGAAACTCTCAATAAAGTTTAAATTGAACTACTGCGCCGTTGCTACTGTAAACTGTGAACGGTTGCTAATATATGGCCTCTATATTGAGAGGCAGTAAACACAGCTCCCAGGCAGAGGTATCGTAGTTTTATTCCTACGGGACCTTTGTTCTGTTATTGTTGTATCCCTATACGAAGAAGAATGGCTGTTGAAAAACTTTATGTTATAGACGTACGAATAGGCACATTGCTTGGTAAAGTTTATTATTTATTTGTTTTTGTGTATATCTTGACCTTTATGTACGATTATAACCATATTAAAAATCAATAATATTTGTTTTCATTTATTTTGATAGGATGCTTTTTGTTTGCATTAGAAAAATAAAACTGAAAGGTGAACTTAATTAAAATAAAGTACCTGGTTGACCGAGCTTTGCTCGTTTTTTTTTTAAACGGCCTTTTCTAAAAAGTAAACCTAGCTAGATCGTTTTTTCTCCCCCGAAACTCTCTGCATACTAAATTTCGAGATTCAGATTATATATATAAGAATTGCTCGTTTAAAGGTATTAGATAACAGTACTTAAATTAAAGTACAGTACCTAAGTATCTTGCAAGTTCCTCAATAATTCAGTCAGGAAAGTAATGGAAATTTCAATAAAAGATGTCCGTCCTCCCCTGAGTACATTTGTTGAGGGTCGAGTACAGGCAATACAGTACAGCTGAGTACAGTATTGATGTGAAGAGGTCCCCGAAGAGATCTCCGTTTTGCTATTCGGTATATGAGCTCGAAATACGACCGGGATTATTCGGGAATTTACTTGTCGTAGGTATCTGCAATTTTATATTTAGAGCATTATATACACGTACTACAAATACGTTTTCTAAAAAGAAATCAAGTTAAAATACGTGTAAACGGTAGATACAGTCAAAGGAAAGGCAGTGGTTCTAAAAAACCATAGGATTATAATATATGGTGTGAAAATATCCCCTTTCTTTTTTCCTGTCATGCACAACAATGGACTGTAAAAGGCTGATAAGAGATAAGGGCTCACAGGCACGTATACCTATCAAGTTAGGATGATGTATATTTTGCACGGTTGGTGGTCCATCTACAAGTCTTTGCCACGTGGCTACCGTGTTTCGATATATTGTATTCGAGATTCATTCCCCTTCTAAAAGACTTTTAAGCTTTGTAAAGGTTAATCACCTAAATAAATTAGTAATGGTTGATACCTATTATAAAAAAATACAAACTTGCATGCACAATGACGTCATCAACAAACCAAAAATGCACGTATTGTAATCGTTCCCACCGATATAAGAACTGATTTCAATGACAACGAAATTCATTGGAAATAAGATCCGAGCAAACGCAATGTAGTGAAAACGTGCGCTATTGTGAAATACCAGGCTTTTACGGCTGCAACACTCCGCGAGCCCCAACCCCTTGAGCCTCACCCCCTCTAGCTCTACAAATCTCAGCTGATGGCCTGAAAGCAGACAGCGTGGCGTGACGCCCTGTGCGGGTATGTTATGCTTCTAAAATTGCATTGCGTTTGTTAACGCATGTATTTGGAACCAAGCTTGTTTGTGAACTCTCAACTTCTCACGTCACTTTAATCTGTAATTTCGAAATGATGATTGTTTTGATACTTTTGTTTGTTTGTAACAATTTCACGCCTAAATTGATAGTTTTTGAAAAGTTTTGGTACCGCTAACAGAGAGTAGATTAACATACGACATACTTAATTTAAAGTTTATCAACATATTATAGGTAATGTAGAAATAACCAGAAATGTAGAAGTGTAAAACATAATAATGTTATAGGACCTTAAAACTACCAAAATATTTGTGACTGAATGTGGTCATAAAAGTGATTTAATTGTTTTTGGAGACTTAGAAGACCGTAACAGAACCATAAAGATACCATAACTGTATGAAACGAGTGATGACTGTCTTGATACTTCTGTTTTAATTGTCACTATACATTTTGTTTTGTCCGGTAAGGTTGTTGCAGCCATCTGAGGCTACCAACTTAGTCCTTTCAAAATATACATTTTGTGGAGAAAAATCGTAAAATGTGTCAAGTTTTTATGCGAGAAATAAGTAAAATGAAAAAGTGCTTCAAATGTTTCGCGATTCTGAACAAAACGATAAAGATTCTTTTCAATACAGAAAAAATAGGTTTTCATTGTTTACAGCATGTTTATATAACAAAAAATATGAAAACAATAAATCTGAAATAAGATACTGCGATAGTATGTTTAAAAAAAAATTGGCAAATGTAATTTATTAAGGATAATTCAAAGCACGATTAGATTTATCACTTCAACTGGATTCAATCCTGAATAAGATTAAATCAGGATCATGTTTCATATTATCAGACTACACAGTGAAATTCATGTAAAGCTACTAATATACGTAGGTACTGAGCAAATGTAATGTTGTAACTGATTAAGGTTCGTTTAAACGAGATAAGCTGTGACATCGTCTTACGTAAGGTTATGTACAAGGAAAATCACTTTAATCCGTTGGATGATGCGCCAGTTTCTCATGCTTACATTTTACGTGACGATGACGGAGTTATCTTATAAATGACAGATAAAATTTTAGTACATATTGGACATGCTACATCATTAGTGCTTCGACTAAACGGTAAAGATAAAATAACGTAAATGGAGAAGACATAATTAGGATATACAGAGAATATACATATGTATATTCTTTAGGTGATGATCGCTCCGTGATAGTGACATCAAATGCCGTGACGAAGGTCGCGGCTTCGAATTCTATATACCCGCATGGCTTTCTACTACCTTCAAGTTAAAAATCTGTCACCAAGGACCTATATACTGGTGTGTTCCGACAGCTGGACTTGTGAGCCAGTTCCCATAACACCTTTTGTGTGCTTAACACCTTCGGCCACATCATCATTGAACACGGTGAGATTGTGATCAATAAATAGATAATAAAAATTAGGACTTTAATTTAAAAAAAAAATGTACCTAAGTGCCTTCAAAGACTTGTAGTACCTACATATTTTACAGGTAATACAATAAATTCAATAGTCCTTGCTAGCGTTTATTCCAAAACTACACTAAGCACACAACACACGTGGCTGTAGATAATTTAACGTTGTAAAGATATCTACCTAAGCTACTACGATCCAATTGTACCTATTATTGAACAGCTAACGTTACAAAAATAATAATACTTATTATTTCATAAAATAAACGAAAGTTTTATTAGGGACTTTACAAACATAAAATTTGATATGAACTACTAACGTAGGTAGCGTTGAATCAACATTCATGTTTTACTTGCTTAGGGGATCATCGTTTTAATTAAACCAATAGAATTGCAGAAAAGCTGATGTAACGAGCAATTCGAGCAATTTTATTGGTTAAAAGGTACACCCCCCAAGTGAGCACTAAGAAAGAATTTTTGAAAATCTATCCCCTAACGAGGTTAAGTATGAAAATAGAATGAACGGAGCCTATTTTTTCAATAGTAATTACTTAGATTGAATTATTAGATCACTAGGATATAACCCTTTCGTTTCACATGCCACATCCGAATGCGTCAGAGTTATGCGATAAAAAGAGCAGCGTTTGAATATTTTACTGCTCAAAGGCCGTTTGTATTGGGATTGAGCCTTTTTTATGTTCCTTATTATTCTATGGTAGTACCAACTTTGAACAAGTAAATCTCGAGAAGACAAATCAAATGACCTTTTTATTTTTGACTGAAAGAAATATCATCCTTCAAAATTCAGAAGGTCACTAACTTTTGATTGTATCTAGCTGGGATATATTACAAGGCTGAGTGCAGACTGGTGTAACTATATTAACTTTATACGTAGGTACTCGTCCCGTGAGCAACATTTCCCTTTAACAAAATACAGGCCGATATAGAAACGTTTGCTAGAAGTTCTATGTAAATACAAACATCAACCCCAAGCTCGTTTTGCTTTGAACGTTGCATTTTCCAACTCACATCACATAACAATATTTGTATAAGAAAATAAACAGTTATAATTTATACTTACTTATATTATTTTACTTTATTTTTGGTTGCTTTTTTACTTCCTGACGACATATTAACATTTTATGTTCAGTGGCCAGTTTATGTTATGAGGATCTAAGGTAAAATATTCTTTCTTATTTTCAGCTTTTTGGGAACCCTACGCGTTTTATTATTTATACATATATGTTACGCTCAAAGACCGAAAATAGCATACAAATATTTTAGTTTATTTTTAATTTAATTTATATTTTTCTTGAAATATAATATCTTTCATTGATAAGTAACGTATACTTACCTACCTACGTGCAAGTTGAAATATAAAAGTTGACAATATAGTGTGTCAGTGAAATGTTGTTCAAACATTCAGTTATCACTGAAATGAAATGATCATAACCCGTGACTTTTAGATAAAGTCTGTATGAACTCAAAGTCTATAATAATTCTACCTACCTAACAATGTCATTAAGCTGCACAATTTAAGAGCCGTTACGTAAATCTCTTCCAGCATCCGTTAGTTTTATGTCAGTGACATTGTATTTAGCACCTTGGCTACCGGCTGCACGTGCCTACCTTGTTAGAAGTATACCGTACATGTCGGACTGTTCCGGGAAATTTAGGTACACTTGCTTCCAAAAGACGTAGTACGTACGCTGCATAATTGGCGTAAAGTTAGTTTAATTTGCTGTGAATTTTGGTTTTGTTCTTTGCTTATCGCAATATGAATATTATTTTATTTGATTTTACTAGCATAGTGATATGCTAACGCTATGATTACACAACACTATAATAAATATGCTGTAGTTACACTGGTCTAGCAATGTTAATGTACGCTCGTTTAGGAACCATTTATTTTACAGTCCGAAGTTAACTCCTCTGTAGGTACATCATTCACTGAAAAATGGACATAAAACGTGAAAAAAATGACAATTAATGGCAAAATAAAACAAGGCCCATTTGTTACTTTAATAGGCATTCCCGTTGGAATGGAGATACTAAATTCAATGAATTTACGTGGAAATTATTAGCATACAGACGAGAATTGCTCCCATGAGATGATAATTAAGTTGACCGACCGATACAGTATGTTTGAAGGCAAATATCTAGAGTTCAGGGACCGAGGGGTTTTGTCACCAATTTGCTAACTCGTGGTGAGATGTCGATGTTCGCAGCTACACAATAACACCTACATATTGTAAGCATTTCCAATATTATCTCTAGGAGTTCAATAAACCTTTGATGTACATCTGTTGCCAGGTTACGGCAGCAAGGAGCTATTGATTACAAGATTCATCAGAGAGATACATACAACTCTTTTCAGCTTAAGAGCATTTTGCACGTTCGCGTCTTTAAAAAGGCAGATCTTCAATTTAAGAATCAACAAAATTAACCCTAAGATGACTTAACTAATACTACTTTCAAAGCGAAAAATAACAATTATACGACTAATAAATATATTATCCTACCATCGGACCGTCAAAAGCAACCTTCATGCATAAATAGATGATTTCTTAGTAGTGAGTTATTTAATAGATTTCTGGGAAAGAGATAAAGTATATTTTTATATTCAGTACATTCTAGTCGGCTAACCAATCTGAAGCTACGCGTAGATTAATTAAAAACCATCGACCACAGTGAAATGAAAACTATATTAGATAGGTAAGTATGTTCCAAAAAGCCGGCGAAATTCAAATTTTATGACGTTTTTTTTAATTGCAGCTCACTAATAGGTCATATGTTTGCCAAAATGCAACGAACGTCTCAGAGATATGGTTATAGATTTATCTATGTACTTATTTATTTTGCTTTCGAAGTAATACAGAACTGTAAATTGTATAACTGTAAATGTAAGCTAGACACAATGTAACACTCGTTGGTATCACACAACTTTTAAAATAAAACTCACGTAGAAATTCAAAATCATTATAATACTCACATTCTCTTTCAACGAGAACGTTTGATATCATTATCATACAAATAAGATTTTGTTACAGTACCTACAAAACTAGTTCAAAAATGTACGTGTTTTTTATATAAATTAAGCAACGAGCTGTTGTAGGCACTAATTCTGGCGCGTGACTATTATATTATAATCTAAAGGTCGAGGTCGGAAATTCTATTAGAAAATGTTCATACTTTCATAAATTCTGCGGGCATGTGGCACGCTACTGCGTATTAGGGTTCCATTTACTGGATTTTATGTAAGTACGTGTTTAATATGTGGATTCATTCATGGATTCATATGATTTGGTCTAAGATTATGGCACTTTGTATAGTTAGGGTATTCATAAATAAGTAAGAATACCTATAATAGGTACTTTATAAAGAACTGAGAAACTACGGGAACTGAAAATGTCATAAAAATAATCTTAAACAAATTGGCAAATAGTTTACGTATGCCTACTGATCTAACGGATAAGATGGAAAACACAAATATGTAAATAAATATTAGTATTATTATAACAGAAATTAGTTACAAAATAAAAAAAAAATGTCTAAAATAAAATAAAACCGTAACGCAAGAATACTAGGAGAGATGCGTCTAAATAAATTAGGAAAATAGTCAGAAGATAAAACGTACAAGCTCACGATTCTGGTGGGATGAAATCTGAAATGCGTTTAAATCTGCAAAGCTGACGTTCAATGGTACTACGCTCATGCTCCGTTTCATAAATTGAAAAGCTGCCTGTATATCATATTCAATACAGGATTATCGTCTCTAATGGTCAAAGACACAACTTATCCGTGAATGCCTGATCGCTTTACATACAAGCTTCTTGTATTGAGATGAACTAAAGGTACTCGTAAGCTTCTGGAATCGTACTTTATGTGAATTAAGACTTGAATATGATCAGCGGAAGGCGATCGGATAAAAAACGAATTCAACCTATCTTGTTAATAAAAATTATCTTGAATTGTATGCAACGGAATTGTATGAAACGAGCAATGCGGGCTGATAAAAGAGCTTTTATGCCAAAGGTAATGTAAAATTTTGATCGCTGTCGAAATAGTGAAAATAAATACCCAATACCTACTTATAAATGTAAACGTATAAAGGGATGTTTATTTGAATATTTCATACCCAATCACTCTGTTGGTTAGGTAGAAAATTGGCACATATCTTTTATGAAAAATAAGGTATTAGTATCGCCTGGAAAATATGTGAAATGTATTATACTCGTAATTCAAGTAAAATTCACACGTTGAAAATTTAAACCTGAACTGAATTTTTTGAAACAAAAGCTCGGTCAATTTTCACCTGTACTTAAGAGTGAAACCTCCATAATAGGGCACTCGACGCCATTATGAAACTATGTAATTGGAGTTAGCAAAGTTATGAAGTTCGTGTCGCTGTATAACTTCATATAAACGAAAGTAGAAGTGAAAATACTTGAACAAATAAAGTTGGTAACTCAATGAGACTAATAACTTGCTCCTCTATTTGCCTTACTTGAGAACTAATACTTAGATTAAGTAAATTCTGATCTCTTAGAGTCGTAGAATCAATTAAAATATTTTCTAATACAATCATGTTCGCAAACAAGTAGGTATACCGCACGCCTGATGGTAAGCAGTTACCATAAGTACTCTATAGACGCTTGCAATATTTATTGCTAGATTGGCCAAAATACTAGTACATAGTGTAACATATATAGTGCTAGGTGGTGCTAGTCAATAGTTAATTCTACTATTTGACTACCATTACAAAGTTATAACGATTACAAGTTTAGCGTAAAATCTAAGGTCCCCTTAGCGATGGATCGAATATTCTATTAGTAAATACTCAATTTGATTATGAACTGTATTGTATAAGGTATAATTCCCTTTGCCGGTAAAAACTACCCTAATTAGAGCAAAACCAGGGATACATATACTAATTCATTTAAATTAACTGGTGCATTATGTAAGTAATTGCGTGACGTGCTCTATATTATGTCGTTATATCACAGTGTGAATTAAGCCAAACTTAACATTGAATAATATACACAAGGTATATTATCCATTGTCTATCCATCTCCATGAAGACAATACGGGGGCAGTTTGGCAAAAACAAACTTTGATCGTATATACACACACTTAGTGGAGATCGTCTCAGACATTGGCCATATTGGCACAACTTTCATGTATGTATTCTTTTCTTTCTTTCTAAAGCAAACGTTTGTCCTTTATAGAACAGCCATTTTATCTTTCTTATAAATCCTTACTATCATTTAGTAAGCATAAACATTCTGTCTATAATAACAAATTGTAATGGTACGCGCTAGCAAATATTTTTCGGACCCGACATAAATAAATTACCCGAAAAATATAGACCCTCTTCATGCAGCATTATCGGACGTCACTAAAGTAATTTTTCGAAGAAAGGAATCATTCGACCTTTCAACTTTCGCTTGGGAAAGTTTGCGGAAGCCTCAAGGTACTAAAATTCCTAATATTTTTATATACTTAGTTCAAAATAGAGTCAATGAATGTCATCGCATCTACAGCGTGATTCAATTTACACACCCTAATCTTTGGTCTTGGCCTAAAATTGACGTAACTAATTTGATACTTTTTTTTCCAAATCCAAACGTTATTGACTATTCTGGCTATCACATAATTTTTCACCATAATATTGCTTGGCACGTGCCCAAGATTTATATTGAAGTAAATGCGACAGATATTGGCAACACCAAGCGATACGATGCATGAGGCTACAACCGTAGGCACGTCATTAAATGTGTACGCCACTTGCACCTACTAGTGGCTAGTGGCTACCGTTGCTCACCTTTGTGCCCTCTACCCACGTCTCAATTTCGCACCCCATGTGAAGAATTGGTCCAATCGTTAGCTTCTATGCAGATTGGGGTATGATTGCCGAGTTGGGATACTGAGGGAATTATTTGACGTCCAGTTGGAAACATTTTAGGTATAAAATTTGGTAGGATTCCTTATATATGAAAAAAAGTTATACCGATAATTAATATAGTTTTGTGATGTCTACTGACATTATTGGTTTTCGCAGTCACACAATTTATATTTAACGAAAATTATCCATTTGCCAACATCATTACAAAACGAGCTTTTTTACAGACTAGTCGTCCGCAGTTACAGTTTTATTCACGTTACAAAGCAGAGCTAAGGATTACCTTTCAATGAATAGCTACATTTTTAGAGATTATTGTACTCATCATTATGAACAATTCCAACAATGGAGCAATCCTGAAATCATAAAAAGACCTTTTCACATATTATGACCGAACAAAATTGGTGTTTTGCATGAAATATTTGAAATTTGACTACTCTAGTTTAGAGTGTTACAAATAAATATTTTTTATTCTTTCTTTAAATCTTCTTCTTTCTTACCAATTGAAAACTAACCGTGTTACTAGCTCAATTCAATTAAAAAATGGAATACATAACTATGCGAGTGATATGGAATCATAGTTGGGGATCCATTACTCATGTAGGGCATCTCACCCTCCAACATCGAAACCAGTTCGCATTAGCAGCTTGAGCTGTGTTGAACATTTCAGTTCTGCAGCTGTATAGAAGCCACTTATAATCTGTTAACTATTTACTTGAAACCACCGTAGTGATAAAATACTCTTTTTAGAATGATGTTGGATGTAGTTTGAGGTACTCAATACAAGTCTATTATTCCGTAAGTTCATCATCAGTAAATAATAAAATATTCAGTTTATAGGATTCTTGAGGGATAGCTTTATTAATGTTTATTATTATAAAGTGAAATGGTACGTATTATCATGCTCTTAAAATTACTTAAATCCATACGATGGTTTCTTGTCACCTTTTCTTTAAAAGTTAAATATTTCTTTATAAGATAATGCAAAAGCCACAGTGTACTACACTTATCCTAGGCAAATTGAAACACATTTCTAAGATAAAAAAAACTATACCTACTTTTAAGCTTTATGTCTACTGAATATTTAGAACAACAATAATTTGAAAGATCGAATGTTATTTACACATTATTAGTTTTGCATTGGAAGCTCACATTTACATCATAATTCGAAAACAACATTGTACGAGCCTGGTAGTTGATCCCGTACATTTGAAGTATAAGTGAACTATTTTGGAGTGCGTAGAGAAACCACCGGTTATGAAGTATTAAAGTTGTATTAAAGTTGAACTCACAGTTAGTAAATATTTGGTGATTCGTGCCTCTTGATGTTGTTGATGTGATACGTTAAAATGCACTCTCGTTAATTATGAAGAATCAGTCTATTTATTATATTATTAGCAGGCGACTAAAGTAGGTTGTTGTGTGTACAGAAAATAAATGCACGGTAATGAAACCGTACAATATAATAATTTTGGTTATCGTATTTTCACTGATGGTCATTGTAGAAAAAAGGTAATTTAAAGGATACTATTATTTATTATACTAATACTTTATAGTATAAATTATAATATTCCTCATGTATAATTTCTATCAGGTGATGATAAACATACGACTGTAATCACGTAGGTCTATAAAGGCACTTTATTATGACAAATAGATGTTATAAAGGAAACTCGATCACGCATTTCTCCAGCGGGAATTATACCACAACCTCTCGATCTCAGTTCAGCACTCGATCAATCTTTCGCTGTACAGTATCAGAATTATATTGACGTCATTTGTGAAGATAATATCTTTGATATGAAATATTAGGATGGGATAATATACAACAGAATTAAAAAAACAATTTTCTTCAGTTATGATGAAATGGGATCTACCTACTATTATTCTTTGCTACTATGGAACTAATATGGAACCAAGCTTCACCCATGTTCCGGGATTAAAAGTAGTCTTTATATTATTCCATGGTACGGATATATCTATTTTTTATAGGTCGACTATTGATTAGTGGATTGCATATGCCTCCAACTTTCCAGGCGTGAAGGCTTTGCAATGTTCGCCAAAATCCAGATGCAAATTTTAAACTATAAGCTTTAACAAAATAGGATAAAGATCAATTCACATTGCACTTCCATTGCCTCGTGCATAATTTTTACATAATATTTAAAGTTAAGCTGGATGTTTTATGGAGTAATCTTGTTTTAAAAAATAAATGAAAAGTTTAACGAGATATTTTGACTACACCTGGGTTGCATTGTTTACGTAGTAAAACATAACATTCTAACTTTAAATTAAGATGGGCAGAGACGGATTCCAGTTTTTATAATCAAACTTTTATTATTCCTAAATCTGAATTTGAAATATCGCTGTCTTGCGTTAAGATTAATTCATAAAGTCGGCCTACTCAAACGGGCACAATTGCTAAACTTTTTGACAAGTAAAGCGCTTGAAATTAACGTTGTGCTAAGTTCCAGCCAAGTTTGTGTGAATTGTTTGTGAAATTGTGAAGCGTACGAGACGTGGCCTTGGTGACGGAAAAACCCGACCACATTTGATATATTGATTGGAACATATTGGCACTATGAATACCTAACTTTCCAAGTAAGGCCTCCATTCATCCATTGTTGTAAAGGCTATGAAGATAGATATCGGTTTTATGCGACCTTTTTAGTTTTTCGATTACTCATCGGATAAATCCTTATTTAAGGGCTGCTCAAATTAAATAATTAATCATGGTAACTTATCTTCTATGTCAACTCTACATATGCTCCATATTTTAAGCCCCGCTAAATGCCCGACCTATAAAAGGCAGTTAGCTAATGACCAGGAGAGAAGGCTATAAATTCTGATCCAGGTTCACATGAGAAAATGTGCACGTTAAAACATGGTACCGACTACATAATGCGAGGCTGTTATCGGGGCCTGTGTTCCCGTACCTACTATAATAAATTGACACCATTATGCGGCCAATTTAAAAATTCAATTAATTAAGTCAAAATGTTGTCCATAAAAATAACTTGAGAGGCACAAATCTAATGAATGAATGTAAAATCTGCGATAACATTTTTGACATCTTATCTCTTCCATGATTAATTTTTATTTCTAATATATTTTGGCTATGCGCCACTACTACTCGAGCCAATAATATAGGTACACGCAAAATTTTATGCAGCCTAACGTTTACTCGATAAAATATTTTTCAATTTCTAGGAACTTCTTGTAGTTTAAAAATATACGCTTCATTCTATTTGCTCATTTTATACTAAACATTCTTTAATATTTATTTTTAACCAATATTACTTTTAACAATAACAACACGTGTTGTACATGTAAATTTTCGAAACAAAAATCGACCTCGACTATATTTTTAAACTTTAAAAGCGGCACTTTAATCGAATTTTGCTAAATTTACGATAAAATTAACACACTTTACGACGACAATTTTATCCCACCACATAAAATGCACAACATTATCCGCAAGGATTCCCGCAACGCGGTATCTCGCACATGATGCGGAGGTGCGGATAAAAGTACGCCGCGGAATGCAATCTCTCTCACGCTTCCGTTTAATAGGTTTAGTGGTGCATCCCGCGGGACCCTGGCCTTCTTCCAGCTCTATCGACCGACTTGCACGGAGTTGCACACATATTAAATCGGTAGACACCCCTTGCATAGTTTGTGAAACGAAGCGATGCTATCTACATACTAGCTATAAACACACATACCCGGTATAAAAAAGTAGCCGATAGGACATCCAGATAATGTAGAGTCCTATTAGAGCAAGAATATTCGGAACCGGATCAGAGGGCCTACTCCGAAAAACGATATACGATAGTTCTATCATCGTTGTCAAATTATTAACCAATAGCATTGCACAAAATTTACGTTTCGTCAGTTTGCTGCAATTCTATTGGTTAATAATTTGACAACGATGATCGGACTATCGTGTATCGTTTTTCGGAGTAGGCCCTCAGTACTTTCTAAGATTACCTCTTACATCTGAACAAACTTTACTTCTTCTTCAGAATATTAGGTACTAGCTGTTTTTACACGAGAACCAGCTAGTCCTGGGCTGAATGAAAGTAGCCTATATAGCACTCGGGCATAATGTAGCTTCCTATAGGTGAAAGAATTTTCAGACTCGGATCTGTAGCTGCAAAAATGACTTCCAAATCAGCTTCAAATAAACTTTAAGTAGGTACCTACCTATTTCAATTATTAGTAGATAAATATAATAGTGTTTGTATATAAACAGTAATGCGGAGGAAGTTTTCTTGAAATAATGTACCTCCTACAGTTAAAAGCGACTGCTATGTTTTTATATTATGAATTAATCTGAATTAATAAAACAACAAAGAATGTTTCAATTACTTTGTCAACAAAGTAACCAAAATTTCTCCAATAAATAAACAGTGTTCCTAATAGTGTTTCTTTAACACTTAGCTAACGGCTGATTCTCAAGACAATAGTTCCCTAACATCAACTGAACACTGAACAGAGTAAATACCGACGTGTCAACATTCATCATTGTTATCATAGTACACAGAGCATAAAAACAGAGGGGTAACTTAGGATAAACAAAGGCATCGTGGGATGTTTCATCCTTATAATATGGTTAAAGAGGGTAGAGTCTGTCACATGTGTCATAATTTTGTACAGGTGGCGCTCGGGTTTGCTACATTCACTTGCCTACGTAAACTGGCGTTATAGGGTGGTAGATGGGTTTGTACCTATATGAGAATACAGATATTGACTTTATATCCGTAGTATTCAGCCGAATATTGAATAAACATTTATTCTCAGGCTCTCGACCTATAGTGTGTTAGTAATTACATAGGTATTTTTTTGGAAAGGACTAAAGTTATTAGGCTCTGATGACTTCATCAACCTTTCCAGACATAACTATTGTTAATAGGTACAAATTATCCATGTCCCAGGTTTGCATTTTCATTTGCGTCCATTCTGTGACAATTACAAGAACATTGTCCATTAAAATGACATTTTTAATTTTAAGTATAAAAAGGAAGTCTAATAGTAAGCAGTAAACCGAAAGTGTATGTCGAAGTCAACATAGTCTCGTCCTAAAATAATAAAGTATCTTCCTCATTATACCATATAATATACCCAACCAATATAACCTTGTACAGTTATGGCAATGAAATTCGAAGAAATTTCGCATATAAATATATACTTTAATTGTTAAACTTACTAGAAGTTCTTAATCCAATACTTCTTAATCCTGAAAGAATACCTGAATTCTTTTCTCCAGTTGCATTTTCCAACGATCAAAGAAGTTGTGTCCACTAGTTAAAGATAAGAGTGTTTAAAAGTAATTTAAACAATATTATAACTTGGTCGTGTCTAAGAGAGACCAGCTCTTAACTTTTCCAGTTCTAGAGCCCTGGCTGAATTCCAAGCTCATATCGACCGGTGTGCGTCCACTAACTACGTCTCACAACTGCAATGGACTCTCAACTGAAAACTGTGCTCAAGGCGCAATCAGGAGACGGCCAATACTCGTACCAAGATTTGTACTATGGCTAAAATAAATAGTCACCTGGAGTAAAACTTTAATGTTTTTGAATAATCTATAAAGTAAGGTTTTCATTCTTAAATTTCTCGGGATAAAAAGATTTTTTTACGCGAAACCCTAATGCTATCTGCCAGTGAATTTGTTAAAAAGTCCATCCATATGCATTAAATAAAAATCTGTTATTTTAACACTAAAAACACACCTCAATTTCATCAATCAGTATTGATTTTTAAAGGACTATAGTTAGCATCAGGTAGCCTCTGATGGCTGCATCAACCTTACCGGACAAATCGGCGAGCGAAAAGGGCTCTCTACAGGGCAACATTTACGTAACCATTCCTGAGGGCACTCCCGAATGGGATACGAACATCAGCTCAGGCCGTTACTGGGGTGGCGGAGGGCTAGTACGAGTTACGACTAATTGGGCGGTAGAATTGGTGGCAATATTTATTTATAATTTAATTTTGTTCTATTATTGATTTTTGAGCATCGCAAATAACTTTATTTTTAATAATTTACGTTATTTTCTCAATTTGAGATAATATTCCTACAAATAATAAAGATTGTATCAAAAGAGTTTACAAGCAAATTACTGAGCTATGCTAACAAATTTTGAGTTTATTTTGAATTAGTGCTCTCTGTATTCTCAGAAATAAAGCTATTCTATTCTACTTTTGATTGCGTATTATTTATTCTACTAGCATGTATTTATTATTATGTACTATTTTTTATTCTTATAATATTATTTAAATCTCGTGTTTTACTTTCCCACTTTAATGTCTTTTTAAGAAATGAAATTACTTCGATTCTATACACAGCTTTGATATTATCTCTCTTGACATAATGCAAATTACTGAATAAAAAAAAACTTTGGTTTAATGAAGCCCATCAAAAAAAATCATAATCGGTTAACTTTGTTCAAGATCAAACAATGAGTTCGTCGTAGGTAGTAGGGGTAATCATTGAACGGTTGGTAGCAGCATTTCCAAGTAATTAACAACAGATAACGTTATCTTCTGTTACGATGGGGTCAACGCCGTGAGCGCAATAACTCGAGGCGGTTTATGCGATCAACATAATTAATAATATCGGATCGTCGACACTAGTGATAATATTAACGGCCGAGATACGTGGAGCATTTCAATTAGTTTAGTTTCTTGGTTGCTACAACTGGAGTTAACTACAACAAAAGTCAGAAATTCGTATGCCATCATGCCTTTTTTTTAAGTCAGCGCAAAAGCAGCCTAACCCTAACGTCTCATCCTGACGTTATCTACTACAAATGATTAGAAACGGGAAAAAATTCAAAATCAAAATCAAATCAAAATCAAAAACTCATTATTCAGTTTAGGCCCTAATAAGGCACTTATGAACGTCAACAGTTACAGTTTTACAATAGACTCTACTACCGGTTCGGAATACACTTGCAAAACAACAATTAAATGCAAAACCGGCTTATCTCTTGTTTCACCTATCGTCAACAGATGGCGTTGCAAGTTCTTTTTGCATTACATTATTTTTCTCTGTTAATAATGCAAATCTAGCCTGCTACAGCCTGCCTATATACCTATGTATGCAGTGGGTTTCGGAGGAGATAAATCGATCTAGCTAGGTTTCATTTTAAGAAAACGTCGTTTAAAAAAAACGAGCAAAGCTCGGTCAACCAGGACTATGTACTTATATAGTTCTCTAGATGTTTAGAATAGTTTGCCTTCCATCGTCATCCGGAATTTTTGTGCTATTTTGGATAACGGAAGGTATACAGTCTAAATGTAGTAATTTCTCAGTGCTGTTCCACCTTTGTCCGTTATTCCTTTAGCCGTCTTGCCGTATGTATAGATACCAACTGTCATGTCGGTAGAAATCAAAATCAGTAATTACATTTACTTTAGAACCTTCGGAATATGCGACAACTTAGATTGTATATGGTCAAGGTCATAAAGATAAGTCGTAAATGACGTACCTAGACAAATGGGAAACTTATCCCAAAAGCGCAAATGAGACCACAGGGAACAGATATCTGTTAATAACTTCACTAAAATTATTACCAGATACATTATATAGGTATATGTATAATTATATTATTTGGGCGCTCGAGGATTTCATTTACATAACTACGACAAATTAAGTTTTAATAGGATTTATAATTAATAATAAATTAAGTACCTATGACTAAAATCAATTAAAACTAATGTAGAAATCGTAACGGCTACTAAAATACAATTTAAATTCATATTCACTTATGACTGGTTATTTGGCTAACCCTGATATATAGGGTGGTTACGCGTGTATTTTCCGTATGTTATTTAGGTATAATTGCTCTCGATAAAATAATATGGGTCCTCATTATTATATTTTTGTACCATAATTATCTATATCAAATATGTTTCTATGTACCCAGTATCATTTGATAAACATTCAAGTTATGTTTAAGTCATAACGCTGATGGGTTGAACCAATCTTTATTATTAAATCATGAGAGATATTATCCGTCTAAATATAAGGCAATCCGTGACGCTCCAATTCATTGAAACATTGGAATTTAATTTTTAACTCACCGGATTAGGGTACATGTTCCAGCAATCAAGCTCAGGATGACAAGGTAAGCCGGGAATAAGTGACCCGGAAGCTTTTAAATTACGCTCGGTGAATATTTTATTTGGCACCGACCGAATGCCTCGATATTTTCACAGTCCGTAAATTGTATATGAGTTTTTCCTACCGTTTTCAAATCACCGGATTTATGTAAAAAAAAGACATACCTCATATTAGTAGGGTTGAACACAAAAGCCGAAAATTTAATTTATTTACCTGTAAAGAAACAAAGATTGCTGTAATTGTGTGTTGTTATATACCTACTTAAAAAAATAGTAGGATTACGAATATTTTTATATCAATTTACTGTTAAAAACATTTTTATTTACAATTACAAACAATAGGCACAAATAGAATAAAATCAAATTAAATTAATTAGTTGTACGTTATGTACTACATCAATAGAATGAAAATAGTTTACAAAGCATTTTTAGAAACATTTTTATTGGTTTGTTTCATTACTTATTTTATTTACTGAAAACTTTATATATAATTTCAATAATTATTTTAATTTCAACGGAAGTTCAATCACGACTCAAACTTTTAACTGGGACTCATAAATCAACGCAAACGCGACCCAATTTTTTTCAAATTGTTGACATTTCAGCAAATGCCAAGACCCCATCTCAGTTACAAAAACACGGCGTGAAAATACTTAAAATGTAATAAATGAGTAATAAATTATTTTCATATTTCAAATGGTTCCTTTTCACATTATTGTCTGAAGCGGCTATTGAATAATGAAACGCTCCTTGAGAAAGAGGCCATTAGGAAAATTATTATAAACTCCAAGAATGAGAATAACTTTTATTTTTAATAATTTTAATACTTACTAGCTGTTCCCCGCGGTTTCACTCGCGTTCCTGGGTCAAAAAGTAGCCTATAACCTTCGAGGATAATATTGTTGCTTCCTATTAGTGAAAGAATTTTTAAAATCAGATTTCAGCTTTATTATTCGTATAGATATTGGAAGCTAAAAATATAAACAACAATACGATACGCTGCCAGCCTACCTACTGGGAACCTTGCCGATGATCAGCAGCAGCGTTTTCTATATTTTAGATAGATTTTGTAGATTATCTTTAACATTTTTAGATTCCAATGGATCGAAGCTAAACCGGTAAGATAACCACTTGAATACGGTTTATTAACGAAGTAGGGTAGCGTGAGCGAGAAACATCGAAAACGGCTTGCCGCAGCTTATTTGTCGAAATGACGATTCCAAAACGGAGCACGCCGCCCGCGCCCGCGTCCGTGGACACTAAACTTCGTAGAGCTGACAACCATGCTAAACGGGAATTTATATTGATGAAACTCTGCGAAGTTTGTGAAATTACTACAAAGTTCTATTTTATTAGTTCCATTGAATTTGATTGTGTTCGAATTCCAAACTTATATTTGTTTTCCTTCTTTGAAATGCTGTCTGGAATAATAAAAAAATTAAATCACTTTTATTTCTTTTACAACTTTTTTAACTACTTGCGCTTGACTAAAGTCTAAGTGATAATGTAGTTAATTTATTCAATTTGACTTTGAATTAAACTGGGAAGACTTAATTTCGAAATCAGACATCTGCAACTAATGGATAAATAACTATATTATAACTACAAATTAATTAAATGCGAAAATAACATCCTAAATTGTCTTATAAATGCCATTTCACAGATAAAGTATGTAATGATTGACCGTCTGTTTGAAGCCAGAGTACTACAGAGTTCATATCGTATTGCCAAAGTTGTTCACATCTTGCGGCAATTGGCGATGTCCGGAACTAAACCAAATGAAGGAGCAACTTGTGAACTGGATAACTTGCCTCGGAACGCTAGAGTAGACGGATGGGATAACTTAAATAGGCGACTAGCGGGTGAGCCATGCAAATTTAGTAGGTACGCAATGTACCTACTACGGAAACCGAACTCACTTTCGCGATATACTCGAACCATTTCCAAATTCAAATACCGTGCATTCCCCAGAGTTTGTGTATAAGGAGATCGTAGTTCGTAGTAAAGTCAAAGTACAATATTTTAGTTTATGCGTTTGCATGTTTCGATAAATGGTATTTTTATGTTTTACTTTATGGGTACTTAATATTATAATGAATTAATTTTGCTGTGAATATAATGTTTTTTCTTTGATATATTATCTTATCGCTACCATTCGCTACGAAAAACTAATAGTGAGAGGTTCTCGCCGGCTGTGTGCGAGAAATAATCAATAGTTAGTCGCTTCTTCGTCGGCGGTGGGGCAGGGTCCAGTATTTTTATGGTACCGTTACTCAAAAGGAAAAAGAAACAGAACATTGGCAAAACTTAAGACCTTTTCAACAAACATTAATACAAGATCAATGCAGTCATTCAGTAGCCTTCCTAATCAAAAATTAAATTAAATAAACTGAAGTTAAGCATTAAAAAAATATTTACCGGAAATATTTTATTGAAACATTTGGCAGAGGTGGCAATATAGGTGCAGACATGTTAAATCGCCAGAGATGGTTCCGCAGCTGTTCGCAGGAGGCATCAGACAGAACCAAATTGGGTCACAGTAGAACTGAACTAAGCTTTGCATAATTAATAGCTCCATCCATTCGCAATCTCTTAAACCTCTTTGGATATCGCTTACAATCGCTTTGTAACATAAATTGCTAAATCTGTCATCACAATCGGATGTTTTATGCTATAATTTTGTTGTTTGTACTAAGTACTTACTTACATCACTGATAGTTTCAATAATTGACATTATCTTCAATGATAGAATTTGTAAAGACTTATTTCATCTGCCTTTTTAATGACCGTCCATATTACGCATAACCTAAGTAGCGTCCAATAAAAAAATCCATTTTTGAAAAAAATATAGGATAGTTTGGTTGAAAAAAAAAATATGATTATTATTATTAGATAAAAAATTTCAATTTATGACTCATAAGATAGTTATGAATTAAATGCAGGAGCGGTGGATGGGGCCCTTTAACGAGTACCTAACTTGTAAGGTGCGCAATACCTATAAACGAAAATACTTACTTAGTATTTTTTATACAATTTTGTGATAATAATAGAAACATAAGATCTCAATATTTTTGTACTGTAATACTCAGATACTAAATGAAAATAGTTGATTATTTCCAAAAAATATAATTAGGACTTTGAATTAAACGTCAGCTGTATAATAATATATTTATTTAAGAGTTGTAAACGATGTACCTATTTATGATAAAAATAAATAAACAGAAAATATTTGCAGGTGAACTAACGATACAAGCCCAACCTAAAGAATGTGTAAAAGACTTCAAAAGAAAAAAATGTCGTATTTCGAACATATTTTTGCAATTATTTCCGCCTGATGACTAAAAGATGTGTGTTCAGCGATTGTCAGCTCTGAAACTGGGTCAGGACTCCCAGAGGCGACGCATACTTAATTTCATTGCGCGCTCCCAAATCTCACGAAACGTTTTAAATTTTATCCCTTTTCGTCTTTAAATATGCTATTTTATTATTGATATACCTTTCCTGAAAAAATAATGCTTCTTTATACAACTTATCCAGCTATTATAATGGAGTTAAACAACGAAACATAATTTATTATGAACTCAATTTGTTGGTTAAATATCTTTATGAATTAATTATTCAGGGGAAGCAACTTGCAAACTTAATTAAAATAGGTACTAGAAGAAGAAAATGTTTATTATCTTTAATATTATATTTATTCTGTTGAAGAATCTTCTTTTAACTAGGTATGTCAGATAAGAAAATGACCTCAAATACCTAAGCAGTTAGTGCATACCTATTCTATTTCACATGATAAATCTTACCATAAATCCATTTGATACATAGGTACCAAAATCTATCATAGAAAACATTTAAAGTGGTATATGTCCATACAATAAACCCTATACAGACGCTAGAAGTGTTATAGAATGTAGTTCTTTAGGAAATCGACGACAAATCCCTGTACTAGTGGCGATGGTAAAAGTTTAAATTGAGTTTAACACCAATGACGTCATTCACGTCAGGTAGCCGCAACTGCCACCAAGCCAAACAAGAGTGAACCGATATAAAGTTTATTCATCACAATTTTGAAACTTTCATCGATCAATTGGTATTTTGTATGAAGTTTAAACTACGTTTTTTTATATCACAAAATCAGCAAAAACAATCATGCATACATTTTAATACGGCTTGGTGGTAAACGGTAACCGCAGCGTAAGCTTATGGATGCTTGCAACGCCCAAAACATGAAGAAAATTAATTATATCATAAGATGTAATAAATCTTTAGACAACCACTACACAAAGCTAGGATTAGACCAAGCGCAGAAATTACTCATATATGCGGAAATTTAATTTAGAACATTATTAGTTCTTATTTTGCAGCTTGATAGATTTTCCGTAGTTAATTAGAACTTTACTCTATTAGAAGCTGTTTATTGACCATAAAAACACACGGAAAGTGCGCTAACTTTTAGAGGAAATAGTAGTTTATTTTCTCAGTAATTACCCAAGAAACTAGGAGAGTTCAGCATTTGTACTAAACAACTTTATACGGTAATGTAGGTAAGTAGTTAAACGACTGGAGAAACCACACACCTATACTGTTTCACTGACCCTAGAGGATTTCCGCTAAATACACTGTAGTTTTTCTAGTCTGACTTATATAATTGACGGCGAAGAAGAATTGGAAAATATGTATATTTGCGAGGCAAGTCGATGATGCAGATCAGGAGATGGTTAGCCTAGTTATTCCATTATCAATTTGGTATCTATATGATGCGAAAAACAATAAACCTGGAACGCCGTAAGAAAGCTAAAAATGCTATAGGTATTCATTGCTTCTAGGGATTTTAATGTATAATGCAGCAGTGTAATGTCTCACAAGTATGTGTTCAATGAATCGAACAATTAATTAGTCATTCGATTACTCATTGCTTTCATTCTTGATAATACTTAGTGTGTGTGTGTCGAAGAATCGCTTGGGATCATTTGATAAATCTATATCTATACAAATAATAAACCTGAAGAGTTTGTTAGTTTGAACGAGCTAATCTCCGGAGTTGCTGGTCCGATTTGAAAAATCCTTTCACTAATAGGATGCTACATTATCCCCAAAGGTTATAAGCTACTTTTTATCCCGGGAACTCGAGTGAACCCGCGGGGAAAAGCTAGTACAGTATATTCTGTAATGTGGTTATTACAGTAATTTAATGCTATTACTATAGAAAGATCTTCTAAATATTATATTTGTGTTAATCACATAAAACTAGTTCGAAATAACTTTTACCACGCAACATTAATTTTAGTAGGTCCAGTAAGTAATAGGGCTCTTTAGAAATCCAACGAAGTCATACCTAAGTAACGATTAGCGATTAAAAGTATTGGAAACTTAATTTGAGCCGTAACATGAATAGGATTAAACCATCAAAGTAAATGGAGATCGAATCGATAATTTGACATCCAAACCAATCATATTTAAAGGAATTTAAAAGCGTAACGAAGGAAGTATTTAAGGCGACGATATAATAATATGAGAAATTATGCATCTAAATGAAGGGTTTCTCTGCATTATTTATTGTAAGAGATTTAAAAAAAATACATTAAAAATGAAGACGAATATTTTTTTCAAAAAATTAAATTTTTCTTTAGTAAAAGTTCTCGGTGCGCGAGTCAGAGTCGTACTTGTACACACGTGTGTACGGTTTTTTTGACTAAAAGTTCCCTTCGCTTGTCTCGCTTGTCCCCGTCAGGTTAGTATGGGACAGAGTCATTTGCATAGACCATCCTCTTAAAAAAATCACTGGCCATTTAACTCATCACAAGTAATAAACAAGCAAAAAACAACAACGTTAAAAGTCACGCAGCGATACACGGATTTAAAAAAGTCTTTGACTGAGGCTATAAAAATCTAACCAAAACAAACGTCATCGCCAAAAATACGGCTGCTCCAAAAGCGCATTCTTTTAAGTTCGTGAACCCATCTCACATTCCAAGAAAATGAATGCATCTGACAGATAATCAGATTTACAATATGTAGCTAGTTAAAGAATAGCCTACACATGGTCATAACCATAACATACAACAAACGTGTTCAAATAATGCAGTTAACATTCAAAGCTTATGTTTATTTAGGTATTCACATTTTGAGATTATCGCCTAACGTCGTACGTATGTTTGTCTAACGAAGTGGAACATCTGTTCTCGTCACAAACACGAGCACAGTGCATTTGTAATCACAAACACTCGAAAATTTTGCTACTGAAATTATTTTTCTTGTTCATTTCTATTGAAGATTTGAACTGTAACTGCAATTTTGGACGATAGCCTCGAAAAGATTTTGATGCTATGCACGATCTAATGAAACTCAATTTGTAATTTTTAACCTGAAAAGTGTGTAACAGAAAAAGGAATCTGTGTCAGTAGCTACTCATATGTATTAAGACAAATATTTACTTATTGTACTGTACCTAAGTACCTACTTATGGTTTATCGTTTAGTCCAAGAAACACCCCATCTGTATAGTTTTCTTGTTTATACAGTTTTTAATCTTTTACATTTATGAGATTTTGAGAATAAAAATATTCGGTGGCGTTTTCATTTTTCTAAAGTGGCTGGTTGGCACGAACAGAACGTAACAAAGAGTAGTGACGTCTTTTAGTATTAGACGCCAAGACCCACTTTACAACGAGTGGGATAAGCTTTGAGATTTTCAAGTGTTGTCGTGGCAATTTACATCAAAATTTGGTTTTCTTTCATTATTATTTATGTTAAAGATACCTATTTAGTTTCAACTACCATCTTATTGTTAGTTTCGAATATAAATTTTCGTCTATTCGAGGACTATGTAGTAATATCGTGCGAATATTTAAAATGAGAGATTACCCGTTTAAACTAAACAAGCAGACATTTTAAATATATCATGGGTGAGTGAGAGCCAACTATTTAGCATAAATCCGCCTCCTGCAATCAAATTTCTAACTGATTTAAAACAATAACAAAGGATTTCAACATTCTGAGCACACCTCTGTTTACTTAATCAAATTGAAATTTGTAAAGAGCACTCTCTTGTAACACACAAAAGAGTCGGACTCGGTGAATAAAGTTAAAGTCAAGTCAAATTTGTGTTGATCTACAAAACCAATGGCTTCATCGAGGCTTCCTTCAAGTTTCAGCCGGTTTCGAGTTTGGAGCTAAATTCATTAACGGAAGGACTCACTAACATCTCTCCACAAATTACTTCGTATTTTTATTCACTGGAATTGCTTTTCAGTTATCAAGAATAATGAGTGTTTCGTTTCCCACAAACTTCATTCAAAGTTGGCAAGCGTTGTACTCGTATGTAGGTATATTTCTGTTGATGAAATAAAATTGGCATAATGTTGTAATATTAAATTTAAGGTTTATTCATTTCTTTAGGAAAATGATAATTATTTTTTGTGATGTTTTTCATGCCTTTTATCATAATAAAATATATCGAAAATATTCGACCTTAGAGCCGCATTACTTCGACAATCTTCTATAGGCTTAGTTTTCTACATCCTCAACTTATAAAGGCTTATAAACCCGTGTATTGGGATCACCAAATCTATTCAAAGACTTTAGAAGAAATCCTATTTGCATACATAATAATGTTACCTCTGAAATAAAAGGTATCACTGTCCCTGGGGATCAGGACCAAATAGGATTAAAAGAACAAATCCTTGCGGTGATATGAATAATAGAGAAGGTCAGTACCTACACACATATTTCATTTATGAACGGTAAAGATTTTTCAAGTCTATTGAGTGCTTTAGGCTGATTTGTGGATAAAGTTGATAATTGAAAACTTCTTGGCGGTGTTATTGGAAAACTTAGGCGGGTTCACAATTCTGCTGATACTGAACTGAACCTACAAGTATCAGTACTTTATGCACTGTAACTTTTGCTTCTAAAAGCCAAAGGGCCGATTGTGAGGAAACAATTTCAACATTAAAATAGTAGGGATTCGCTCATTATAATATTAGAGTTATTTTTTAAAAACATTTGTTTGTTCCCAAAGTAAATTATGCCTACTAGGGGAATGGTGGGTTATTATTATTTACTGTTGAGAACTTACAGTCTATATTGAGTTATAGATGTAACTAAATAAAGATCACATTCCTTGTTTGAACATCTCACTCAGGTATATGAAGGAGTTTGTAAAACCATTATAACTCCATCAAGATACATAGATACGTGCTGTTATGTATAACTTAGGGAACTTATAACACTGAAACTTCTATATAAATAGGCCATTAATGAGAAAAACAAAAGGCAATAAAAACTTGGTTATTTATCTACGGAAGTTGGTAAACACAAAAAGAAAAAGTTATCAACGAAGAATATTTTATTAAAATGAAAACAGTAAAAATCTAACACGTGTTTTAAAAATAGCGAATCATTTTTTATTTGAACTGAAATTGTTACTCGTTAGAAAAAGATTCCAATAGCGGACAATCTGAAATATAAAAGGCTAGATAGACAATCAATGAAAAAAATACCAATAATAACAGAAACAAAGACACCTGCAATGAGATTATGAAATCGAGCGATAGTTTAACAGCAGTCCATAAAAAAGAAAATAAACACCTACATTTTCGTGATCTGAAATTAACTTTTTTCATGGGGTCCTTTCTCAACGTGATTTACGTCACGGGGTCGTTTTCCTGCTGCGTCGGTGGAAACTGTAATTGAGGGTCTAATCCGAGATAGGGTCTCTTCGCACCCCTGTACATATATAAGATGTGACCCCTAAGCTCTGTAGAATATATTGCACCTTTGAATTTTAAATATTTTCTAGTTATAAATATTACCTAAGTAGGTACATATAGGATTATCTTTGATTATTATAGGTTCCCGAGGTATCTTTTGTTTTTTTCCAGGATAAAAAGTAACCTATAATATTATATAAGTAGGTAAATAGATTGACTAAACTTCGGAACAAAATTTAAGAGACTTTTCAATCACGAGGAAATATCATCCTTCGAGAAAGAAGGTGGCAGAAGATGCCATCTAAATAATTCCAGTAGGATTTACATCTGTTTCAGTTTTTAAAATCATCACGACAAAAGTTTTTATAGATATCTACCATCTAACAGTTATCGACTATCTAAGTTATATTTGAAAAAAAAAAGCAATCGGCACTATCGCCCGCAGTATTGGCGGCACGCACGGTCCATACAAACATTTATTTTGTCGTGGCGAGATGCTCCCGAAACAAAATTAAGGCTATAAAGTACAGAGCGGGCAAGGGAAGAAAACGAGGGCGCTTCGACGTGTAATGAAAAATTTCACCCCCACACTTACACCTCACAGGGCGATTTCAAAATAAAAAAAATATTTTTCCTCCGCGAATATTGTTTACCGCTTTTTGGGGAGCGATGTTTACGCTAAGGTTTATAAATTAATTTCATTTGTTTGTGAGAAAACAGTGCAATGTTCTCATTTATTTTTTATCGTGTTGTCTCAGGAACATGAATTATTGTGCTTAGCCTGAACGTATTTATTTTATTTCGAGCATGATCATTTGTAAGCAAAACAAAAAGAAGGCACATTTGCGCTCAAAAAGAGATATTGGTTACACTTTATAAGAGCTATTATAGCAGCTTTTATATTTAAATATTTTTTCCCTTTAGAGGTTGAATTTTTAAAAATGCTTTCTTAGCGGATGCCTATGTCATAATAGTTTTCTATATGCTTAATTTTAGTCCGATCCGTCCAGTGGTTTGACCTGTGCGTTGTTAGATCCGTCAATCAGTCAGTCTGTCACGTTTTCATTTTATTATTTAGATGGATAGACAAGACTTCTAAAGAGTTGCAATAAGAAATCTGAATAGCTTCATTATCGGAATTGTACAAAGTAAATGGCAACCCTGGGTTCGGTCAACGCACCACAGTTATTTATAACATTGGAGACATCTCGCGTATATCGTATATCAAACCAGTGGACATCCCCGATCTTTCGTCACTGGGTATAATGTAACACTTTAAAGCTGTTTATACACTTTATTTTAACCTTTACCATTAAATTACCCTCTTGTCAGTTCGCGTACGGGGTGCTTGTTTAAACAAATTCCATTTTCAAATTGAAATTCCAATGAAAGCATTCCTGAGGGTCAATATCTTCACATTTGCAGCTTCATAATATGTTTCGGATGGTATTTCATCGACTTGTTAACTTTTGTTTCATCTAGGTAGTATTTTAGTATTAGAATTTCGTTATATAGCCCAATTTTAGGCGAAACAGACAAGTTTTTTGCAAATCCGTTAGTTATTATTATGTTTCACAGTAATGTGGCGATATTAACCCCCTGGTGCTGATAAGTGAAATGATTTTCATTGAATGATAATGTAGAACTTAAATACGTCTTTCTTATTTTAAAGTCAAAGGTCACTAACTTTTAGGTACATTTCATATACCTTAACATAAATCAACAGTTAGTAATATTCCAGCCAACTGAATTCTTTTTCGGAATTTAAACACACGAAAGTTTATAACAAGTTAGACTGTTTTAAATCTAAACTTTTCTTATTTTAACTTTGCTGAAGTTAATATCGTATGAACCAGCCCTGAGACCTTCCTGAGACGTTATCATATTTATGTGTGCGTTGCAATCTCCCCGTGACATTTCGCTGGTTATATCTTGTCACGATTCTTGTAACACTACTGCCCTATCCCCGTAATCCAAAGGATTTTAAGTTTTGTTTTTATTATGTATACCTGTTTCTGTTTGATTTGACCACAATCATTTTATTGTTATTGAATTGTTATTGAAGATATGACCGACCTAGAAGGGAACTTGGTTGTTTAGTGCAGCTGTCGGAACATATCAGTAAGTGCTTGGCGAAAGATTATCAACTTGATGTACATGATTTTATTTAATAATATAAATATCCTGGGACATTCTTCACTCGAGGTTATACTTTAGCTTTCATGCGTGTGACCACAATCTCACCGTTGTCAGTGATGATGTGGTCGATGGTGGTAAGCACACCAAGCCTAAAAGGATGGAATGATCTGATCCCAAACTAAGCAGAGCTACTACATATAGGTATAGTACTTTTTTTTGTAATTACATACTTATATACATATATAATTACACCTAAACTCAAGACAAACAGATATTATTCATGTTTGATAAAGAATTTTTTTCTATGCTTAATAAGACATATGCAATAAAATGAAATACTTTGAACTCCAGTTGAATACGTGTTTACTCTCAAGCGCCGGTCCAGTCTTTTTAATTTTCTTTTTTTTCTCCCATCTCTCCTCCCTCATCCAATCCACGTTCTATTTTCTTGCAATCTATTTTAGCTCATTGGAACACCGTATCAAATTGGTTAAGTATGTAACTTCAATTTAAATTATTAAAATGTTCGCAGTGGACGTGACGCACTTTAAAAAATCCATTAGCTTTAGCAAATATCACCATCAAATTCAATCTATTGATGTCTTATGCTCCCCTATAGTTTTCCAAAAGTTCCTGAGTCTCTTAAATCTTTTCTTTTCTTAAGTTTTCCATCCTTTTAAATAATTTATCCAACCAATAAAAAAACGGTCTAACAGTCTCCAACTCGTGCGCAGCGAACATTTCCGCTTGTAACATGATAAATGATTAGCATACAAGAAGACAACCTCAAACAGAGTATTGTAAAGTTGTGAGTGTTCCTAGTGTTGTAACACGAAAATAAAATATGTATCGATAGTACTAGAACGGTAAGACTTCAGTTATAAACAAGTTCGACAAATTCAGTTGAAACACCGTAAAATCGTTGCGAATATCCTAAACTCATTCCTATATTACTTTCTAGGAACAAGTAAACTGAAGGTTAGTATTACAGTTTTAACAGCATTTAATAACGACACTAAAACATCGACAAGTCAAGAAGGTGTAAGTATCTTTTCCTACCTGTTGACGCTGCCGACCTGAGACAGTGAAATGGGTAAATCTAATTTAAGCATGTAAAGTTCATACTAAGGCGCTTGGTTACATTCATTGTTGCCAGTGTAACTTAGTTGTCCTTGTTCGACTACCTAATCATTTTGTAGATAAAGCGCTTCTGAATCTTTCCTAGGATAGCAATAAGTAGGTAGGTAGGGACAGTCTGTCACTCTCTGTATAGTGATGCGCGTTACTCTCTAGGTAGTCTAGTGACGTGCCGCCTCACAACTATTTTTTAGTAGGTACCTACATTACTTGTACATACTGGGTGATCTTTTAATCACCGTCCGAATTTTCAGAGATTATTGTACGCATCATAATGAACTAGTTTTAGTATGATACTGGTGCCGATTCTGTTGTTTACGAACTTAACTAATATTAGACAAGTCACCTCTCTTTCATTTTAAACTTATTGAAAAAAGATAGAACATTTTTAATGCTGTCAGTTTAATCCATACCGTCGTAATGTACGGGTAAATAGTCGTGACAAATAAAGATCGCGCTTAAATTCACGTTGAAATGTGTGATCGGATTAAACTGACAGGACTAAAATATCTTGCATCCCTTTCTTATATTTACTATTAGAAAGAGATATAGTGAGATTAAATTTATTTAGTTCGTAAAAAACAGAATCGGTATCACTAACCTTGAAATCACGAAAAAAATTCAAACTTTTCATATCATCTTATTCGGTCAAAATGTATGAAATGTTTGAAATTTTATTCATAATTTCAAGGTTGGTTGGTAAAAGTTGTTCATAATGATAAGTACAATAATTCCTGGAAATTTGGATATAATTATACTGTATAAATAATTACACATAGATTCAGGACAAATAGACATGTTTATCCTGGATGGGAATTGAACACAACCTGGGGCGTGATAGGTGGCCCAACAGTAGCACATAGTAACACGACTATATCTAGTAACTAATAGACCCTACATTTTATTACCAATAATATCTACTAAGATCCTAATTCTGCTTGTTCTATTATAATGAGCATAATCTCTCCCAAGAGATCGGTAATACCTTGCTCTAATCAAATATATCTCCATTATATATTTACTAATCTCCCTTGAGAGTAATGCCCTTATTGCGTTGGGAAAA
Source organism: Tethea ocularis (assembly GCA_963555595.1). NCBI lineage: Eukaryota > Metazoa > Arthropoda > Insecta > Lepidoptera > Drepanidae > Tethea > Tethea ocularis. The sequence goes on along the minus strand of OY741971.1, from coordinate 4,058,501 downwards.
CGGTTTGACAATTTATAACCTTACTTACGAAAGTAGCAAATACAGGAGAATATTATTTGGGAACTGGCAAACATTTTTTTTTGTCTGCAATGAGCACAATTTTTAAGAGGTACTTGCAAAATAAATACGCGGTATGCGTTGCAATTTATCATAATAATTAAATCCAACAAAAACTGTATCAAGCTTTAACTCAACCGGATGAACGATGCACAATCGCACATAGAAGGCGAAAGAATATAGGTAGGTACCTATTATAAATAGAAAATATAATTACTCGATATATAAGGTTTTGAGTACTTAAGATACATACTTAACGTAGGTAACGATTCATTTGGTCGGGTAGACATGACTACTATGAGCTTTCGGTGAAGGAAAACATCATGAGGAAACCTAGTAGAGTAATTAAAAACAATGTATATTTTAAGAAAAAATACTTATATTATATTTACATTATATAATACTAGTATTATATCTTTCTAATAAACATATATATAAATCAAGCACGACATAAAGATAAATAGTTTGTTTTGTAGCCATAGGAAAACTCATAAAAACCCTCTGGAACTTGGAAAAAACTTCTTGACGAAAACTAGTAACAGAGAAAAGCTCTCATAATATTGAAGGTATACAGGAGTCGACATTCCTTCGGACAATCGATTACTCGGAACAATGCGACGTGACTCGACATTATTGGACCAAATACCTCGCGTTAGTTTCGCACACTCTGTATTTGATATGGCATTTAATTAAGAAGCAGCAGAAGAAAGACGACACTAGGTTCTTTATACAGGCTGATTTTGTTTAGGACATTGAAAAATGGCATGGAACACAAAAACATTTCAATGCAAACTTAAAAAAAATATCATCCAAATTAGTTTAGAATAAAACACACTTAAACCTAAGTCTCACCTACTAGATTACTTGAGTTCCTGCATCACTACGTTTCTGGAGTGTGACTTTGGGATTTCACCAGAGGTTTTACGCTAACTTGTAATTGTTCTATCTTCATATTTTTATATGCTCATGAAATTTGGCCTACCTAGGTCCCTATCCGCAAGATCTAATATCTAAATAAAGTCACCCTGTATATTATTGATACGAGTTTCATTGTCATGTCGTGTCAATATAATATCATATTATATATATTTTAGAGAGCTAACATCCCTCGCTATTAGAAACGTGTAATGAAAACTATAGATGATCTTATCAATTGAATAATTTTTTCGTGATTAATTTATTGTATAGGTGCAATGTTTTTGAGCATAATTGCTTACTTAACACGTCACAATTCATTAGGTATCTTATCTGGCTTTTATGACATAATCATTAGCTAATAACACTTGGATAACACTATCAACAGTGATTTTATACAATTTTAATAAACTGTTTTCTAATATACTTTTTTTTTGGTGTATTTATGAAGAATGTTTTCTGTAACATTTTAAATGTTTAAAACCTTTTGTTTATAATTATACCAATATTTATTCATTGATCTTTCGCGCGATGTTGTCCTAGTGATATTAGTAGGCATAATTTATCATATCCCCAATAAACTTCAAAGCTCGTATATTATTGGCAGCGCAGGGAGCCCTAGACATTATTTTGTAATTATCTTACTGTTTTATAACAAAAACTCCTAAAAAAAAATTGCTGTAGACCAGTTGGGTATCATAAGCAAAAACTACCCAAGGAGAAAATAAAATTAAACCGCCAATTAATTTTCATTACGCATTATAAAAATGCTGAACTCAAATGGCGAAGGAATGAAGAAAAAGTTTATTTGAACGACGAACTTAGTCCCATTATAAAAAGAGGAAAATAAACCTTATTGCCATTTCCTACTTTATTTCAGAGAATTCCAATAAGAAATTACTGGGAGTTACTCGAGAAACTCGTACCAGTTGTTGTAACTAGGTAAGTAAGCGAGATGACGTCAGAACCTGTATCATTGCGATTTTACTATTATTCGTAGTATTGGAATAATACCTACCAGCCAGCGGTTTTACCCACGATAAAAAATAGGCTATTTTTCTCCCTGGACTATTAACTATTTCTATGCCAATAACTAAAATTTAAGAAACCCCCGAAACACGCTATAAAAGATCTTCAAACGACTAAGCGAACTTATAACACCCCTCTTTTTCATCGGGGGTTAAAAATCACGTCCATTCGTTTGCTTTGCTAAAAGAAGGATAAATCAACAAACACACTTTCACATTTATAATATTAGTAAGAATTCGTATACTGTGAAAATGTGATATATTTATTTATCTAATTCTAAATCTTATTTACAAACGAATGTGCAAACACTATAACATAACATTTTTTTTAACAGAAGCAGTATTTAACTTAGCACTCACTCAAAGTTATATTACTTCAGTACAGCTATTAACTGTGAACTTAAACGACTATTCCAAGCATTATGCATGGAAACTTTCTTTAATTGCACTTACTTGGATAAAGCCCGTAAATCATAATTAACGTTTACCGTCTCTCCATCAGTCTTCGGAGAAGTAGAACCTAAAATACGTATTATATTTATAAGAACCTTTGTAGGTTCTTATACCTACCTTACCCGTGGTTACCTTATGGTAAAAATATGAAACAGCGGTGTTAAAATAAAACATGCTGTTATACTCGTATGCATAAAAAAGTTCAATCTTACTCGATCAAAATGTTTATAATATGAGATCTACATGTCCTATTATAGAGTAAGAGCGGAATCCTATATTTATTATAGAGAAAAGCTATCGAAGATTTTTTTGCTGCGTTTGGAAAGCAGGTGCGTTCAATTTGCTCATTGAGTGAGATTTATATCGGTAAGCAAAAAAATGAGTTAGGGTAAGCAAGTGCAGATGCTTTTTATTTGGGGTAAATTTTATTTTACCTTATAAAATTTTGACATAACATTTTTTCAGCTCGTATATCTGGTAGCATTTCTTTCCCTTGTAGAAATTATTTTGGAGCTTGTAGAAAATTTGTATTTTGTATATAATACAAATATATTATGTAACTTCTTATTATTATTATAATTTTAATAAACACTTAATGCTTAATTTAATCGCCAAGTGTTTAGAACAAAAGAAACAATAAAGTCGCCCATTGTAAGTCATTGTTTCACCATCGGGTGGGGTGGCCCAACTCAGGAATAAGAGGGAGAGGGGAACAATAAGCTTTCTTACAAAGGGTGCACGTTAACCGATCGTTTTCTTATTTATTGTTCCGCTAAAAACGATTTTAAACCTTTTATTTCCTGGCGAAATGTCAGCAATTTCCGCCGTCTAGACCTGCCCCTAAATCTCATCTGCTCTATTTCACCGCCGCGTCATATAAACTTTTAACTTGTAATATCTTATGAAACAGTTTTTTTTTGTTTTTATTTTGTACGTAGTTACTCGCCGATAAATCAACATAACATGATAACAGCCATTTGAACAGATGTTGGTAAGTGTTTTCCGTAGATTTGGACGTTTGTATACGTCACAGGGGTATCACACTCACCGATGAGCTCTACCGATCTCACTCGTAATTTAGTTGCGGTGTTCTCTAACATGGAGATATCTTGTTCCTCTATCAAGCTGTGCTGCAAAAACGTATATTAGAACTAAATTCCAAAAAAAAAACGGCGTCAATACCAAGAATTCAATTCATAAAACATGTATTTCCACATCGTTGAAAATATAAAAGCAGCAGCGACGGTTTTTCAAATTAAGAAATCTGGAGCTGCGCTGGTGTGACGGGCTTGCTAATGACACTTGTGCAATTGCGGGAATAACCAGGAATTACCGCCTTTATTTCTAAACAACGCTTGTGACTTTAGAACAAATCAACTGGCTTGATACTTGAGCTGACGACGGGGAAAAGTATGCTGCCTGTTTTGCGTTTACTAAACTAGCGTGAGGTGTGAAATTTAGAGATGCAAGAAAAAAAATGACCCGCAAAAAAATGTGTTTGAGAGAGATTGATAGCTAGTTACATCAGGATCATGTTTAGTAAATTATTTGTTTTAACAAATTTTTGCCTATATTTCAATAAACGGATGTAACAGTAAAAAAGAAATGCTTGATCAAAAAGAAATTAAAATACGTATGCACATAAGTAATAATTATAATTCATGCTGATCATATAATTTTGAAAATTTTACTTATTTGGTCATAGAAACATCAAACAATTCCCTGTGATTTTTTAGCTGCGGAGCAGGTGCAGAAGACTTCTGGCAGTAAGTTACAAATCAGTAAAATAAAACCATTAGCAGAATTGTTTTTTTTTTATAAAAAAAACTGATCTTTATTTTAATGTATCTAGCCTTTTAACAATAATAATATAAGAATAAATACTGACATCTATCCAGCTTTGTCAATTTATAAAGCAATTTTAATATAAATTGTTCCATTTATTGGAACGGAAACAATTTATTTATAAATAACTAAGCTTCGCGCCAGAGGATCAACGTATAAAATATTAAAAAAAATATACTGCTATTATGCTGCTACATTTTATAACTCATAGGTACTCACTCTCCTTTATTATTACAAGCTTTTATTTATCTTGTCTTGTTAGTATGTTTAGGTCGAATCGTGGTAAGAAAATTTGGACGAGTTTCATTGATCTGAAATTTGGTACACATAGTAAATCAGTTTTTACTTTTAATTTATACAGATCTCTCATAGGTTTATATTTGAAAACAAGTTAAGTTTATTAGAAATTCAAAATATTTTGAACTTTATCGAACGATTTTCCTTACCGTTAAATTCTTAGGCAATATTTTATTCAAAGGCTTTACGTCTTTACCTTTAGTTTCCTAATACAGTAAAAGCTATTTTTTAATGAAGCAGCGCTATGCCTCATTTATTTGCATGTATTTGCATTCTGTAGCACCTACTCTAAATAGGACCTGAATTACTCTTGTTTTACTTTGCCATATACCTATATTGTTAGAAATAACTTAATACAGCTTAAAGTCTCATAGGATTCACACATATACAAAGTAAACATAAGCGAGGCGAAGCAATTGCGGTGCCGTTTATTTTCATTAAAAGATGGTCTCAGGAAACTGAGGTCTGTTCTCACCCTCGGTTCACAGCCACAGGGGAAATGCGAATTACGACGTCGTCGATTCCCCACAAATTGCAATTATCTCGCAACGGATAATTTATTTTTTTTGTGTTTCGATCAATTTTTGTTTGGCTATTAAAGATATGTTGTAACATTACAGCAAGGGTAGGCAACAGACGGACCGGTCGGACTTCGATCAAATATTGTTGAATATACCTACCAACATTAATTTAGATACCTAAAATTTAAATATAAATAGTCCTAATAATATGTTTGAACGCCACATAGAACACTAACTAGAGCCACTAAATTAGTAATGACTCTAGTTGCCTAGTAACTATTTATTTTACAAGTACCAACCTACCTATGATTGATGAGATTTGTTTATTTAGGTACCTACAATCATCATCATTCTTTTTCTGGACCTAGAAAAAAAATCTAAAAAAACAGTATCCGGACCCCACCTAAAACTACTTGCCGACCTTCATTACAGTATAGAAAACGCATATTATAGCATTAAAATAATTATTGTTAAGATAAAAATCGTAAAATAATAATATACTATTGACGTAATCCCACTACCAAGCAACACAAGAGTTAATAATAATACAGTATCGAATGTACAGACTAATTAACTGTTCAGAGGAAGCAATCACTACAGAGAACTAATAAACTTGTCCTATAGTAGATACAAGACAAATGAAAGTTGTAAAGGTCAAGCCATACGAGCGCAGAATTATAAACAACAGCCTCTCGACACGAACTCACGGTATAACTTAAGAAACTTGCTAAGTTAGCACATCTTGCTAAGTTCTCCGTAAAGATATGCGAACATCATTCATTACTAAGATTAGGTACATTTAGTTAAGTACAGAGCGTAGGTAATGAAGTATGATGAGAGACGGCTATTAAAACTGGTAAAAGAATTGTAGTCGCATGAAAGTTATTCAATTAACCTAATCGGATTAAATAGTCTCAGTATTGGACTTAACGAAGATTCTGTGGTTTCAACGGCTAGGGCTTAGTAAAAGTAGGACTTATTTTTACTGGGCTGGTTACATAAAGTCTTTGAAAACAGTAAACATTATAAAGCTTTAGGGTACAGTCAGCATATATAAAGATTCTTTACGTATAGTGATAGTGTTGCGATGCTCATTGTAGGATTCGAACCCGCGACCTTCGTGTCGGTATTGTAAGTCACTACTGAGCTATCATCGCTTTAAGTCCCAAAAGGTCACATGATTAGATCAAAGGGCACTTCGGTTTGACTTTTAAAAGCTAAGAGACTTAGGTAGGTACTACGCAATTCCATTGCAATAAAATCAATTTGCCGTAAGACCCAACTAAAACTAAAGCGTCTGCAATTTGTACAAGTTTTGTACTACATAAGCTGATTGAGGACTTTTCTTGAACACTAACACTTAGATAAACAGTCAGCATAAAGTTGGAGTCAGAGGTAGGTTTGAAGTAAAGGGTAACAGAGGGTATAATATTATAAACTCTATAGCTGATAAATTGATGTCTGCGATTTTCTAAATAATATGTATATTTCATGATTACCTATTATCTTTAGCCGAATTAATTCAAATAAATATAATTTTCAAAGACTTGTTTTCAATTATAACTCTTTTAGTGACATAGACATATCTTAAAGTACTAATATTAATCTCACTAATATAATTACGCGAAAGTGAGTTTGCTTCTTTATTTGTTCGTAACATTTTATAAGTGTACCTTTTCCGAACTTTAAATTTTTTGATATTTCTAAGCGCCTAAACTTAGTTTTGAGTTTGATTTTGAACTGATCGCGATGAAATTTGACATGCAGATAGCCTATGATATGGAGAAGGACATAGACTATTTTTTATCCCCGGAATGCGGGTGAAACCGCGGTGCGAAACTAGCTTTCGCACCGCGCTTTTTTATAGAAAAAAATACAAAGTGTGTTTGAATATGAATAGATCGATGTGATATTTGTCATAGAGGTTATATTGGTGGGAGAGACTTTTTACCCTGAGAACGCAGCTGAAACCGCGGTCAGAAACCTAGTCTACAATAAAAAAAATACTGGGTGGAATTTTCAAAATCTTTCTTCATCATAATGATTATAAAGTTAGATCCTTATCTAAATATACAGCGGACATTGTTTTATTACCCGTTATGGAGCAATTAACTGCGTATGCTCCAATTAATACCCAGGTAACCCAACATATTGGAGCAATTAAACATATCCTGGTCATTTAGCCAGATCACAACAATACGGTGCTGGTAATTTGTATGAATTAACCTCATTAGTTTGTTATCCAACTGAGCTGTTCTCTCAATTGGAGCTACAACGTAGAATATCAAATAACGCCTACGTAAAATTGTAATCAAGCATGTGGATGCGCATTTCATTCTATTTATTGCTATTTAGCGCTGTCTTAGAATTTATTTAGGACGAGTTTATTTAGTATTGATTTAACATTTCTCTTAACCCTGTTTTAATGGTAGAGTTTTGCCGAGGTATATCGATTTTCGCCACTTCTTTGTCAGCAGTAAAATGAGAATTTCCGTAGTTACAGGTACTCACCCTACTTCAACACACCGGTTACTTTTGTAACAGTAGTACCTACCTACTATTTTTTCATAAACGTGCGCCTTTTAACATTTATTTCGGTCGTATTTTTACATAGTATTAATATAAAACAAATTAATTATCAGTTATACGAAAACATGAAGTTGTAATCAAGCAACAAATAAATCTATTTACACAGACAGAAATTATTACAATATGCATAACCACATTTCCTTATAAACCTTACCAGACTCGCAATAAATTAAAGTAAAATAATTTATATTTATAGGGAGAAAGAAAATAGATTAATTTTGAGAATGGAAACAAAAGCTAAACGCAGCATGAAGAAATTTGACAATATTACAGCAAAGCGAGCGACGTATGGAATTTCATTTTGAAAGCAATCAAGAGATTCCGTAAATTGGGTCAAAAGGTATGATTTTACGCTTCACAGTGATATTATTTGTAACCTAATTATCAGAACATTTTGTGTCGTGAATAGGAACGTTTATTATAAAACAACATATATATATCTACTTAATAACGTAATATAATAGAATCAATTTTTCGCCTCCATTTTTGATCGTATATAACTACAAAACTAACTAGGCCAAATTCATCTGTCCTACCAACCTACCTTTACTATTAAAGAGTGTCAGTCCCTACATCTCGGCTCCATCATCAAATCAACTTGGTGGTACCATAATATTGCACTGTCACCAAACCTACTATAATTATGCCAAATTTCAACTCAATCGGATACCTACCAGCAAGCGGTTAAAAAATGGTTTGCCAATTTTGAAACGGACGACCATACGAACATTGAAAGCTGTATAAAAGTTTTGTCCACCAAATCAAATTTGGATACAAATATTCTTGAATAAAAAAGAAGTATTATTTACTCCGTAAAAGCATTAAACATCTCTGAATTACCAACTCAAACTGCGGGTCAACACAATGGAAAGCCTCGCAGAATACTTGTGGCTTCACTACAAAGAAATTAATACTGCCTCTAATATCTTGAACCAGCGTAGCTAAGCACATAACCGTTCAAAGCTTTATATAGACACCATAAATTGAGTTCTAACTGAGACAAGTATTTCTTTGACAAGATATTTTCATGTCATTAGCATTTTATGATGTCAGAGAGATAAAACATTAACATTGATATCTATTAATTAATAGAAGGCATCATCATATTATTTTATGCTTACTCATTATGGGATACGAATCTACGATCTTTGCCACGACTTTTGACGTCACTTGCCTTGAAAACTTTCAAATAATAATTAATGCGATTAGTGTTCAATACGGTTTCGTGAAACTACGTAATTAAATATGTAAGATGGCCTAATATAGGTCATTGCAAATATTTGTAGAGCATTGTTAATATTGAATCAAGCAGACATAATCAAACTAACGTCATTACTGCTCAAACCCAGAGTACCTAGTTAAGGGTAAACGTTCGGTTGGAGCGTTAAATTCAAATTTTATCACGTTTTTTGCTATTGCAGCTCAGTTATAGGTCGTAAGTTATCAACATGTCATTTGCGACAAGAATGGTAATATATTTACTGATTAATAACAAAAGAAATTATCAACACATTCCTCCAAGGTATATTAGTAACATTTTCATGAAATAGTCGTATATGTCAGTCTCTAACCGAACGTTTCACCTTAATAGAAACAATTTAGTAGATAAGATTAACATATCTATTAATTATCAAATCCCTTATGTCAGTACCTAATAATTGATAATTGATTCAATTTAAATTATAAGTAGTAAAAAGTCACACACTTAATAAGTATATTGTTCATCACCATGATATATATTTGCGGCGATATGGTGACCCTAAGAATCTGTGAAGAGTTAAGACAGAGTCGAGTACTCTTTAGATCGCTCGCGAAGGATTTAACGATGCCGAGCTTACGGTTAAGCTTTATTCTAACACGTTTCTACTATAGACTTCAAACATAAGTATACAAGTATGACATGTAAAAGCTTTGTTGTGAAATTTTAAATAGAGCTTCAAAAGCGTAGGAAATACTAAATATACCAGGTGTTTTTGTTTATTTTTACTATCATCTCTATAGATAGGTACGCTTACATTTTAATGACTAGATGTTTCCCGCGGTTTCACCCGTGTTCCTTTGATGAAAAGTAACTTATAGCACTTAGAGATAATGTAAGAATGGGATCAATAACACCGAAAATTACCTCCTACATCCAAATAACCAAATTTATAATTTTATTTGTCGAAAACATTAGCTTGATTTTTTATAAGTAATTTATAATTATAGGTAACTCAGGCATATTGTTTAATAGTACGACCTAGTTTACATACGTAAACACTTTAAGAAATAAACGATTTAATTAATTTTAAATTTAATTTTACATTTAAATAAAATTTTATGACACTGTTTATAATTATTACTTACAGAATGTAAATAAAAAAATTACATACTCAAATGAGCTTGAATCGACAAAGTTGCTCGCCAAACAGGGCTACTATTTTCAAGGTCAAACCACAGTATACCAAGTACACAGTAACTTCACTTCATACCAACACCACTATTAAATAAATATGTGATAACATTTAACAGCTGTAATTGTTACTTTAACGAGTGTTTTTTTTTATTTTTATTTATTTTAAACTACTATAAACTGTAATCCTGCTAAAAGCTCAATTAAATTACGAGGAAACTATCTAGAATGGAAGTAGTAAAAAATGGAACTAGATTTTATATTAATTTTGCGCCTTTATCAATCTAGCTATTTTTCGTGTTTTCAACAGCACTTGGGCATAATGGGGATTTCAAAATCAGAACAGTAATTTACAACTCCAGAGATTATCAGAAGGTTTTTAAGTTCGGGTTTTCCTACATCCTATACTTTACCTCTGTATAGTGTAGATTAGTGAGCGAGTGTCTTAAGATACACATCAATTTTTTTTTATTTATTACTGTCTAAGTAAATCTCCAATATTTAAAGTGTAAAAAAATTAAGCAATTTTACCTCTGTCAAGTTGAGTTACTACTTATATGCAATATGAACTGTGTCCACGGAACTTACGCATTCCCAACAAGTAACATTCAATTACCTGACGACCTTCGCAAAGATACACTTACATTTAAAATATCAGGAGTCAGGAGCAGGAAGATTATAAGTCACTTGCTCTGATGTCCTTTTATAAAGATACTGTGTACATACCTGTAACAAAAGATATCCTTAATTATTTATGATTCGTTAGTGAGTTCCGTGTTTTCATAAACAATCCAACTTAGTTAATTAAAGTGGATTTGTTGAGAAGTTATTATTTATTAACTTATATCAAGATGTTGGTGCTGTGGGAGTTTAACATACTTTCTTTTGTTTGAAACGAGGTTTAAAAGCAAGTTTTCTTGAATATAGAAAAGTTAATCTAACAACGTTCAAAAAAACACCTTTATGAAAATGATTTTTTTACAATTTTATGTTTTTCTTTTTACGAGTTTAAGTGTGAAATGTAATTTATTTTTGATAATTTTTTTCAAAGATGTTTAAAAAGATAAGAAATATGATCATGATAATTCGATAACTTATTACAAAAGCCACTTCAATGTAACAGGCCTTTATGATACCTACTCAATTGAAAAACATTATTCTTACAGGCCTCTTGGGCCTTTTCAAAGAATTCGAACAAACCATTGAAATTGTACAAAGATTGTTCGCAAAGAAATCTCAATTCCACTTACTATTCTGGTCATGCTTTTATGATAAATGTTATATAGCAGCGATGACGTAGATAATAATAATAATTTTGGAATTGACATATTATTTCTTAAAATAGTTAAAATATAAATGGAATAGAAACAAAATAGTAAAAAGAGAATAAGAATAAAATCAGTCAGTAATATCGCATGCTCTCTCGTATTAAGTTCATTGCACAAATAAAATATTGTTACAAAATATAATGCTGGCAAAATACTGGTAACCTACCTATTACTTATAAAAAATAAATAACTTTTTCTTTGTAACTTTTTTCTATTTTACATTTTCATTATCATTTACTTACCAATAATGATTATGGCCGACCATTGTTTAAAGACAAACATGACAAGAGTTCGAAATTCGAATGGAACAACAAAATAGAACAAAATTGTGTAAATAAACTAGGTACTACTGCGTTGAAACTTGTACACACGGCCACAGATCAAGCTACACATTTTTGTTGCAAAATAGCGCCTATTACAACCGCATAAGGTGCCACAGTGTGTAGCTTGATCTGTGGCCGTGTGTACAATGGGATCGTGTAGGTACAATTTGGACAAATATTTGATCAAATGTCTAATTGAAATTCGAAGAACTTTCATACAGTAAGTAGATGCTGTATTTGATATCCATACATCTAGTAGGGGAAAGTCTTGCATAACTACTTCTAATAATAAAGGAACATTTTATGAATCTTATAGGTTTTTCTAACTAATTCTTAGTAAAATTAAACAACACTTCATAACACAATGGGTAGTATTTTAGGACCAAAGATTATTTATTTATTTTCTAAATAATTCCAATGATACCAAAACAAATCATTATAAATGTAGATAAAATATACCTCTATAATAATACCTAGTTAAACTCTGGAGGTATTTTCTTGTTTTGTCATTTGTAAACAAATAAGATTAAACTGTACTGCTTCGTTATTACGGTCACGTTTACCTTAAATGAGTTGCGGATTACATGCGTAACAACAAATTACGGTATTAGGTGAATCAAAGAAAACATAATGTAACAAAACAAAAAGATAATAATGTAGTAACATAAGATTTACCTATTTCAAACAAACGAAGTAAATTACTGGAATTGGGTATTTTTGTAACAGGGAGTTACCTTTGGTAACCTTGTAGTAGGCATTAGGTACTTGAAAATATATATTTTAGTCCACACTATTTTTTAAAATAACTACTAATATTATCACTGAGTAACATACATTACAAGTTATTTAAATAAAATAGGGATCCCTAGGAAAACTCCAATAATTTATTCCAAGGTGTAAAAAAACTACGTATCTACGTAAGTAGGTACCTATATTATTCCTTACGCAATTTCCACGCATGCTGCGTGTGAAATTGCGATACGGTAATGACGACAGATGCCAAAGTACAGATCCTCAGAGAAAAAGTTCAAATTACTAAAGTAATATTAAGTGTTATACCCGTTCTTAGAAATGACTTTGGGAATCCCACTGGCGCAGAAATAACTCACTTGCCAACCACTTTCAAAAGGACCCTCCAGTTAACACTCCAATAAACAGAAAATGTCTTTAACACAACTTCATTCATGTGTAACTGTGTTATATTAACTGATTTAAGGGAATTCAGTGACAACCTTGGGTACCTTATCCCTCACTAATAAGATTTACTTTTCAATAGCAGCTATTAGTATATAACGCGATTACACAAGTATGTGTAATTGAACGAAAGAAATAATATTATAATGGAATCTGCAAACAATGATCACATTACGCTTTTATTACTCAATTATTTTGTTGTTGCACATTTATATTTTATAAACTAATTAACTAACATCGTAACATAATAACAGATAGACTGAAAACATGCGCAATTGCAATGACAACAAATTAGGTATAACTACTCATACACATGATTTTAATTAATTCCATGTATCTTACTTGAATAAAACATTAATTAATTTTAAAAAATCGGATTTTTTTTGCTATGAAAAAGAATCAGCTTCGCTTTTTGAACTCACCTTGGAATTTGTATCATAATTTTAAAAACACAATGTATTGGTAGTTAGTTTATTTCGTTCGTGATCTCTATAACAACAACAAGATATAGCAACAAGAAATTATGAATAGGTAGTTGAATTATTCAGATAATATATTACTAAACTTTAACAATCACTTCATATAAATGCATTTGAAACACAATTAACAACGATCAAAAACGAAAGCAATTTTAATTGAGCAGCAGTTCTGTCGAAAGATAAATACTGTTTGAAATCACAGAACCTTTTCCAGTATTTTGAAACCAATTTGATACGATGGGGAAAATTGCGAGATTGTAGAAAGCGAAATTGCTTTGCAATTACTTCTTTAAACATCATTTGTGGGAGATAAGCAGCCCGGTTACCTACAGTTTCACAATTTTCCGAGGTACTCGAAATTTCTTGAATATTTAAAAACAATTGGAATCACGGCCTACATTGCTATTGTTATAATCTAACATAATCACACCAACCAAAGGTTGTAAATGGCATCCTAATGAAAACCATGAATTCAATACCTACGTGATTCAGAACAACTAAACGTTAGACTTTTGTCTTTTTTTTAATATTAAATAGTTTCCCGTATTCCTGGGATAAAAAGTAGCCTAGCACTTGGGCATAATGTAACTTCCATTAGTGAAAGAATTTTTAGAATCGGACCCTCCGGAGATTACCTCCTACAACGAAACAAACACAAAGAGGTAACTCTTTGAGTAGATTTTTTGAGCGCACAAAATTTTCAAAAATTCATAAACATTATATACAATAAAAGCTGTAAATTAATAATAGTTCAACCGTAAAATGAAATTCAGACATTTTAATTTGTGAAAACGTTGATCAAAAATTAAATATTAGACCGATGCAAAATTCAAACTAACAGGTCCAGACCAGAATTAAGTAGCTACTGAGTGAATTCATGGTGTTAATTTTAGTTACAAGAGGCTAGTGGACAGTGTCAAAAATGAATGATCAAACACTAATCAATGTATAAAACATCTAAAAACACAGGGAAACATCAAATATGTTGTAAATTTAATGCTTTTTATGATTTTTAAATTACCTGTAGAACCGCTACCTGTGCACTGATGGTGCAATATTTTATTTTCCAAAAAAATCATCACAAATTGGTCCTAATTTACAAAAAGTACAGACAATAGACAAAAATGCAATTTTCTTTAAAGCTCTAATCCCAGATATGTGTTGCCAACTTAGCACTTTGCTTTTAGATGCTAAAAGGAACATTGTAGACATAAATAAATTAACTGGCGAGATTAAAGTGAAACACGTACTTGAAGAAAGCAAGTCACTTAACAATAGCAACCGTACTCTAGAGAAATGAACAAACCTACACCACAAACGTTTACGAAGTTCAACTGCTTAATTAATTACACCCTCTTGATTTTAATTCGTATTACAAGATAGTTCTTGTTGAGAATCAGATTCACAATGTTTAGCAAACTCAAGGCTGTGTAAGAGAGGATCTTTCTTAATGCCCTCAGATTGTTGTGACTGCAATGGATTTTTTTTTGATGCAGTAGGTTAGGTACATAACAAAGTAAAGGAGTTTGTTATAATATTTACAATATTTACAACAAATATACAAACTACATATAAAAAAAATCGTCGAGGCGGCCACTGCTGCCAATCACCGGCAAGGTTCCCAGAAGGCTGTTCACATAACAAAGTTAATATTTCTAATGACATTTTTCATTCATACCTGTATGTAGTAAATCAGCTACGTGGTTTCCATAGTTATACAAGCACCGAATAGATCGTACAATCTCTGCCTAGTTTAAGATCAGATGGTCGTATATGAAGAATATCCCAAGATAATATTATTATATATCTATATATTAGCGGCTTTTATTTTACCGGAAAATGCACCTTAATGAAATTTCTTTACACATTACAGATACGATGCTTCACATAAAATTTCCTTAGAAAGTTTTTCCTTAAACGTTGTAAGCTACTTATGGGAGCCACGATAACCGTAAATTATAAGTCCTTTTCACGTATAGAAACACGGATTCCGTCTTCCGGGGCCCGCGGATGGATATATCGTTTGAACCAACCATCTTGGCGTGTTATTCACCAATACATCTTCCTCGATAAAAGGAGTACCTCGGCCAAATTTATGGCTCAGCGTCAGTCGGCCCATTCACACTCACAATATACCAGACGTCCTTAATAATAAGGATACATTTATTCCATTGCTATCTTTTGAATCGTTTAAGTCGTTTAAGACGTGGAATCGATCCGCTCTGAAATTATTCAGTTAGGTGACCATTTTCTGCAAATAGTTGTTTTATGTTTATAAATCCAAATATTTAACCAAGTACCTTAAACTGATTATTTCAACCTGAAATTATAACTTATTATTGCCACGTTCACTGTTTCCGAAAGATGTCACCGCTTCGAAGTATACTACGTTGCGACAAAGTGTTACACCTAGGGACTTTCCATCGACAAAGACCAATGCTACCACGGGAATAAAAGATATGCAAAGATAATAACTTGAGGCAAGATAAAATAGGAGCTAGTCTGCGTTATTTTGTCTTTTGTTATTATCGTATAATAGACAAAGAAGTAGTAGTAAAAATCAAAAAAAATATTGAGAACAAGATTATTAGTTGTAAAGCAATTGTAAAGAAATTTTTTGGGCACACAGCATATCAATGAATTAGACGATTCAATACAGAAATACAATAAATAAAATCTGCAGCTAACTAATTGAGTAAAGATGGTTATTGGAACCCAAGTTGAAAGAAATTTAATATTTCAGTTGTTTCTACCCGAAAAGAAAATGATAGGAGGGTTTTGGTGAATGACAAAACAAGAATACTTACTATAAAACAAAAGATGTAATAACGAGCAATTTCATCATGAATTTGATGGTTGCGATAATTACCCACATCAAGTGTTTATTGTTATGACAGTATCACAAAACAAACGGACACGACGTGAAAATGAAGTTGATTTACATATTAATTGAAAAATTCCATTGAGTTTACAATTTGGGGCCGCTTAATACGATTTTTGATTTTTGTTTACTCATGCTCGATTGATTAGTTTACTTTGTGAGGTAGATAATACATTGGACGGAGTTTATTTCAGAATTTAGTCAAAGTCTCCTTGAACAATGTGCTTTCGATTGCTTTTATTTGCTAGTGTTGCTCTTTCACATCACAATTTCTAAAGCAAAATAAACTACAAACAAATTCGTTTAAGTTAGAAGCTTTGAAGTAAGTACAGTCATCTGATTGGATTTCAGTTCAGTGTATTCTAGGATACAAAGGAAATTTTATAGATTCAGGAGTTATGCAAAATTAAGTAATGTGACTAAATATCCCAATATCCCTAAGCTGTCCCTTTGTCAACCCTTTATCCTTAGTAATTATACGAGGCGACATGTTAACAATTCAAGATAATATAGTTGTAAAATACATTATATATTTCAGATATCGTTTGACACGGGATAATTGATGATATACCCAAGGGTGTTAAAGTAGAAGGGTATTTTAATTTGACATTACTGGGGTTCGAAAAAAATCTAACATTTTTATCGGGCAAAGTGATGCTATATATAAAATTTTTTTTCACGATACATGATAGATCACATAGCAGAGTAGTAAAAAAGTTTATATTAGCAAGTATATACTTCCAACTTACAAAGTTCTGTAGGTGAATTACTAATAACCTGTATAATAAAACTAGCTTTCCACACTGCCGGATTCACCCGGGATCCCATACTTTAACACTTTTAAATAAAAAAAAAACATTTCTTATGAGTATGCGCCCGTTGTGCGTGCGTTGATAGATCAGTCATTCAGTCACTTTTTCCTTATATATGTCATAAAGACAATCATACAAAATGATGTAAACAAGTAAATCAGAGTGATTCGTGGGTACTTCACACATTCCTACTAATTGACAATCTCCTGAAGATTGTCATGCAAATTCAGTACGCTTAACATTACATAATTATAATTTTCGGCTGGCTCATAACGGTTCAAAGGATCCCGTTACGTGTAATGACTAGAACACGAGCAAAATGCAAATTGCCAAATTTTTTAACCTACTTCTTTCTTGTTATTACTTGTTAAAAAAAAAATTGTTGTACCCAGCTGATAGTTTAGGTAAGTTGATTATTAAACATGGATGCTTCATATTCTTTGCCCCAAACTCACTTTTCCTCTTCGGAGTAAGTATTTTGTCTTGTTACTTTCCAAATTGGAGAGACTATTACTCTATGTACCTTTAATATAGAATAGAAATAATGTGAGAAAATCCCGCAAATTCACCCCTGAATCCGTACTTTCTTTCAAAACCCAAAATACACTGTATTGTGCATAAATAAGATATTCAGTAGAATGGCTAGCTAACAATCGTTGAGTAGGTCATCACCAAACTAAAGCATAATCTTAATTAAGGACTACGTATGTATATTGGGAGAGCACAACATTGCCGTGTTTGTTGCAGCCAAATATCGCTTTATATGCAACATAGGCATTGTCTACACTATTGTTTGTATTGCCAAACCGTAACATAGCTTTATCTACGATAGCTACTATAATAAACAATGGTTGTGTACTTACAAACAAATTGCTAAATCTATAGGTATCATACCTATTTCTTAATCCATTGATTTCGAGCTAGCTTATTTTATAGAGCATGATTATTATATTCTTCTTCAGTAATAAAAAAACGTGTGTGTTACAAATGAGTGAAATATATATTTTGTAAGAAAACCAATTTGCTTTTCTGTAAATCAATTGTGGACTTCAGTGACGTAGATAATGGTATCTATTATACGAAAATAATGATTATGCTAAAATGTTGGTAGAAAAGTTGCTTCAATAACAACACAAATAGTGTAAGTGACATTTGTTATTTTACATGTCTATTTCTCTATCTATTTGCCTACAAAAGCTGTCATGTACTTATTTGATTTATACTACCTACCAGTGGCGAGGGGTGAAATTATGGCGAGGGTAAGCCGTTCAAAAAACACTTGTAATTTTACACTTGCTAAAAGTGGCTTTGAAATGATGAAAATGTGGGACTGGGATTCCTAAAAGGTAAGCCGATGGGAATCGGCTTGTATGGACCCTTCGCCACTGCTACCTACCTTGTTCAAAAGGACTAAACAACATGCATAAAATTATCAATTAGAAGTAGAGTATATTGTAAAGTGACAACGATACAAAAACTACGTTTTTAATTTGGTTGTACAACAGTGTTTATGTCAATATCTTTGCGAAAGATGCTTATAGGGCATAACCGAAGATTTGTTGGTTATTCAACTTATTAATATATTACGTTAAACGAATCAAGAAAATGGATACGGAATCAAAAAAATATAATTGTGTCTTGAATATCTCTAAGGATTGGAAAGTGGTTTTAATTTTAAGTGTTTCAATTAAGATAGGATAATGTCCAAGCCATTTTCACTCTAGTCATATGTCAGAGAACATAGGCGTACCGTAACACAGGGGAAGGGGGAGGGGGAATTCTGGCCAAATGCTAGTCACGCCCAAATCTAAAGATGAATAATTTTCAAGGTTATATTTGAAGAACTTTTATGTACTTGTTATTGACTCGACAAGAAGGCCAGGAGTGAATTATTGAGAATTGTGTGGATCTCAAGCCTCCAGACCTTAGGTATATCGGTCGGAGATAGGGGCCAAGTTTCAGTAGATTCAATAGTTAAAATGTATAATGTTAGTATTTTTTATAATGGATAACATCATGAAGATGTTGGCGTTGTAAAGAGTAGGGTGAAAGGTAATCAAAACAATCAAATTTGATACAAAGATAAAACCAAGCCAACCATAGGTACCTACCTACTGAACAAAATGTGTATATAAGGTTATTAAAAAGTCCAATCATTGAAATTTGCGCTTAGTTAGCAAGAGTAAAATCCGATATTGTCTACCAAATTTTAATGAACTTGAATCCCGGAGCTGACGCTGAATAAACGAGAGAGCTCACAACCTTGTCCTTATATGGCTCATTGGAAACAGATATTTTTTTGTGTCAGCTGAACACACGGTTTACATAATGTCCGACCTAATTCGTCATAGACTACCTAGGTTATTAACAAAACAATGTTTTATGCTATTATGTATGTTCGAACATTTTCAGTCAGAAATACTACAATAAATTAAATATCAATGTATGTGTGTAATTAGTACCTATGTTTGTTTGAAGTTCAATAAATAATTAACACCTACAACAGCTGCAAATCATTAAATTAAATAATACCTATTTATCGGGCATTTTATTTTAAAAATGAACTTGATTCTTACACCAACAGTGAGTCGTGAAAAATGTCAACAAAAAAGCAAACAGAATTGAAATGCGATGAATGCAAAATTTGAAAGCAAAATTTAGAAATCACGGTTGAACGGGATTCGTTGCAGGAATTTTCATTAGTAATTTTTATTGTGAAGTTGGAATTTTCTTTGGAAAATACGCGAGAGAAGAAACGAATAATTCGATGACAATTTTATATTGGTATTTGAAAATATTTTTAAAATTGCGCCCAAACTTTAACTGTTACGCAAAATGATGAGAATTTTATCAGAAAGATGGGTACCTACCTACCTATTATTCGAAATCATATTTTAATGGAATTCTAATTCAGAAAAGAGATCCACTGAGACCATTTTGCTTGATAGATTTATAATATAGATATTAATACATAAAACAAATAAAGATGAAAAAGTTTACAAAGGAGAAATCGAATTGTACAAAATTGTTGGTAGGTACCAAATATTTCACATGACGTCCTAGAAATGCTACAATACGGTCTGTTGATGTCGCCTTAGCTGTCATCTGCCTTTATGTAGGTACAGTTGCTCAAGGCCTTCAGATTGTCAATTACACAATTAGCTTTTGTTGCCGATTGTATCCAATCTTCATGAATTTAATAGTGGATTGACAAACTGGCGTATTGCATTTTTATGTGACACTTTGAATTTGTACCTTGTAACACCCATACGGAAAGATTTAATTTGTTTACTTATTATTAAATCATATTTTAACATAACGGGTATGTTACTTATTTTTATGATAATATACAACTACATTCAATATTTGGTAAACTGCTACAAATAATTATTTTACTAGGTAGGTATGAAAACATAATAAAATACCTAAGTACAGCAAACAATTTATTTTTAATGAAAACATAGATTTTTTATTGAAGCACAAATTATTATTCTCAGAGGAATATAATAGTAATTAATGGAATGTATAGATAAAACTGATTGGTTTCGAATATTTAGAATAACATCAACAAACTGCGAAACAAAATCAATTAATAGAGAAAACATAAAGAGAAGACGCAGTGATCGATATTCGATTTGAAAGCAATGAGATCAGACTAACAGTTAATTAGTAGGAACTAAATTGTGGCAGCCCTGTAATGAACAAAGTATTTCCATCGTCCATTGTGCGAGGGCGCGAGATTGGAGCGTGCGGTTTGCATCCGGACGCACACAATGGCGTTTTCGATTAGTATCGCGATGCGATCTGTGGAGTGGAGAGTAGGGCAACAGCCACGCTAACGCGACGCGTTCATTACGCATCCTGGAAACGATGCTAGCCTGGTACCTGTCCGAAACCACCGAAGCTGATAACACAAATTTGTGTTTAGCAACGATAACGTTCCGATTCAATTGAATTCGAACCGTAGGTAATTTGTATTTGTGATGCGTATTCATTCATTTCATATGGGGTATGTATGGGGTTGTTCATATGGTGAAGACTTAGTTTTTATTATAAAAGACATTGACTTTTATGTTCAAGACTTCAGAAGTATTTAAAATTCAACTACATTCTGATAAAGATCTATGTTTTCGTTTTTAATATCGAGTACGTTTAGTGTAAGTAGGTACGTTAGTAAAGGTAAGGTTTCCTCCAAAAGCGGTGCCATCATGTCACCGTAATTGACACCGTAACGTCAAAAAGCGGTGCCGCCAATTACCGTTCTTGAAACCGCGCCATTGGGTTAACATAGACAACGTTCTAGTGACGTTATTCATCGAAGTATTACGGTCGCTACATGGTGGCACCGCTTTTGGAGGAAACCTTACCTTAAAATAATATAGAGGGAGGAATTTTTTAAACGTACCTGGAGGGCAAATACTCTAAATACTGGAGATAGCAAATTTTACTCAAAGGAAACATTCTTTTATTTAAAAAAAAACTAACCTGCGTTCAAGGATTTTCGAAATCTCGCTTGCCACACTCGGGAATTGAACCGGCTAAAATCCGAAAAATTCCATACTGTATATTATTTTTCAAGACAACTGGCTGTCTGTCGTACCTATATAAATGTTCTCGAGTAAGAACTAAGTTAAAATTTGTACCATGATCACGAGGCTCAAGTCCGAGTTAAAATAGCTCAGTCTATCGGAACCGCAATAAACTGAAATGCCAACCTCCAATAAAAGTTTTGCACGTATCTGCAAACATTTGGGAAATAGCTTCTGTTCCTCGCATCGCGTACCGAAATAAACTCCATAGATATTTACATAACCGATAAATCTAAATTGAAAATATTAATACGTATACGATAGTCATCTTTGGAGCGGAAATAATATCCATTCATGAAACCTATAATCAATTTAATGACGGTCCGTTATGGCGTTAATGTAATGTTCACGTGTATGATTATCGTTATGTAAAAATGGAGCATGCAATTCCTGAAGACCGCTAATCCCACTCATATTGTGATTTAGGTTCCTTCAGTCTTTTTTTAACGTTGATAGTTGAAATACCGAAGGTGGTAAGGCCTGTGTGAAAAATGGGTCGAAAGTGCAAATTTTGGAACATTTCTTTCAGGAGTTATTAGGTAATTCATTAATCACTATACAGGTGGAAGACCCATCAATATAAACCAATGGAAATCTAAAAAAAAAAATGTGTAATCCTGTATTCAAGCCACTGGTATTCAAGCCCAGTATTCGCTTCTTATTTCCAAACAATACTAATACCCAATTTCCTATGTTGAAGCCCAAGCTAATCTAGGGAATTATCTATTTGCATAACAAGTTTATCTTGCCCTTTTAATTCGTGGAATCGTGGAGTATATGTAGTGAAAGTAAAATAATACTACAGAGACTTGAAAAAGGTTTACTTATTGTTGCGGATCAAAGAAAAACGTCAGTAAATCTATTCTGAGAAACCATAAATGAAATGCACTAGAGTATAGAACATCTATGAGGTCATCACCTTATCAACTAAAGTTATGATGAGGATAAAACTAATTTAATATATACTTCAATTCAAGAACGCACAACGGGCAAAATATTCGTCCACATTCGTACAGTATTCAATTAAACAAACACTACGACTGAAGGCCTACTTGGCACCATATCAACCATGCATTCGCATTCCAACGCTTCTGTTTACACACAAGTGAATTTATATGTGCCAAAATTTACAAACTACAGTTTCTTGATGCAAAAACTTTGTCAACATTATAGCGGAAATATTAAAAAACAAGGTTGAAATATTTATATGACAATATTAATTTCAGTTTGCAAAAATTTGCTTTTAATGTTCAGTAACGCACGTTGCACTTAGTAAAAGTATCAACAATTTGAGAAATAGGCCTTATTAGAACCAAAAAAACCCTAATCTCTTTAGAAAATACACACAAAAATACCATGAAAGTATTTTTAGAGGTTGTTATCGTTATAATGCCCGGTGTTATAATATAAATGCACCTTTCGCCGATCCTCTTAATTCAATTTGACTGTACCTACGCGTACGTGCTACAGTTTTTGAAACGTTACGTCATAGTACAAATCGCAACGTAATAAAATGAATCTGGTGACCATAACGTTATCAAACTGCAGTTAAGTTCAGTAATATATGTCCAGCGTTAGGTTAGAGGTGCAGTCATCTGGAACACGTATATTAGAACCACATTTACCCTTTCAACCATTTAAACTGCCAACTAAACCAATTTTTTCCCTAATATACGAATTGTTATTTTAGTAGATAGGTATATTTTCGATGGTGAGTTCACATTGGTAAAGTGAAAATGTGTCTGAAGATAATAATATAAATAAGTAAGACGTAAGAAAGAAACTGGGTCTAAAATGTTGCAATAGGTGATTGATACATTTTTTATTGCATTTTTATAAATGATAGGATGCTCTCCGCGAATGACTTGGTCCTTATTAAACTGACGGGGACAAGCGAGACAGAGGTGAGGCGCACTTTTAGATAAAAATATATAATAAAAAATTTTTTTTTAAAAAATATAACAAATCTCTTGCAACAAAGAATGCAGAGATAAACTTAATCATCATTTCTCGTATAACGTCGCCTTATTACTTTATCTACTCGCCAAATATTAAGATTGAGAGCTAGACATGCTTGTAATAACTTTTTACCTACCATTGTCGAAAAATACAAACAAGAAAAGCTATTTACATATAGATTCAACATTTTTCATACTATGAAGTGGTCATACAAACATGGGCCGTATGTTTATATATAAGTGGAAAGACTTCAAATCAGTCAGATTAGAGTTCCTACATACTTATTTTATGCTTTTTAGTGCCTATGAAGGCACTAAAAAGTCCCTTAGAAACATCTGTATACTATGAACTCCTAAATCATTCTGAACATCATTCATAAACATAAAGTATTTCAACATTCTAAAGGATTGCTGGACGAACATTTCGTCACAAATAGTTAAATAGGTACCTTTGAGAAAGCAAGTCCTTATTTATTATCAAACTTGGGCTCGAGATTACAGCTGTTTGAGAATTGTTTCAGACTTTTAGACAGAGTTTGATTAAAACGAGTTTCTTCTGTTGCTAAGTAGGTATTGTCGCTTTTACTGAAGGTATATAATTAAAATTAAATAATTAAAAGTAGTATCAATCACCAACACGATTATTATAAACAGGATTAACGATTATTATTTGTATTTTGGTTTGTAATGAATAGGTTATCTCAACAACTACTGGACCGATTTTAAAAGTTATTTCACCAGTAGAATTCTATATTATCAATGAGTAACATTTATTTATAAAAATAATAGGGATCTCTACAAATCTCCAATAATCCATGGTGTAAAAAAAAACCTAAAATCACACGGATCACGGGTGAAACTGCGATGCTGAAAGACTTTTGAAGAGTAGATACCTACTTACCTACGTATCTTGAGCTGACATTTAGAAGCAGTGGGATAACAGATAATCGCAATCCAATCTCAGAATCAATTAAGCTAAAAATAATTCGAATGTCACAAATTCTCTGAACTCATAAATTAATTAGTATTTACTTTAGTCATTTTATTAAAGCGATTTAATTATCCTCCATATTGTTGACATAATTTCTAGTACATATTTAACAGCACTTCTTTACATTAGATGGGAAATTTAGGCTAAATATTAAGCTATATGTACATGTATGTAAATCAAGACAAGTGACGAGCCTAGGAGCTTACGACACAATGTGTGGGCGTGTCACGTGTGGGCCCTTAAAAGTTCCTCATCCCATATTTACATGTTTACTTCACTTATGCGGAACGAAATGGCCGATCGGAGATGCCCTGATACAAGAATACGTAACCAATAAACCGCCCTATTTGTGGTTGAGCAGAATCGCTGTTTAACTCTTTCCAACGGTTTACTACAGCCATAAAAGTAGTAAATTTACCGGCGTACTATTAAAATCTATTCTTGTATTACTGTAGGTTCGAGCGTAAAGGTTGAATAAAGTTAGAAATGTGAACAACAAGTGGCGTTACAGTAAATTTAAAGCGTGGACAGTAAATCAAGTTTGGTTTAAGCGCGCTCTTAAAAGACATCACCGCTTGACAGCGGGTTAAAAACCAAACTTTGAAATATTTACGGTTCTACGGTAAATAAACTCAAAAGTTATGGTGTTTATCATTATAGATCTACAGTATAAAACCCATGAGTTTGGCTGTTTTAGTTTTCCAACTATACAGTAATTTGTCGAGTTGATTTACTGTTAATGAAAGCAATTATGTACTGTATCGGTAAAAAGGTACCGTTACTTATGAACGCTTAGGTTTCGAAATAGACATGTCACACATAAAATAGCTGGAAACACTTCATTAGCTACCATAATGAACAAAATGTTTTATAAACAAACTTCTGTGGCACACATCAAAAGCGAGCTTCTAAAGTTCAAAGCTAATGCTGTAATTTGAATTCTGTTTGGATGTAAGTACCTAAAGCGTGTTTATTAAATTTATTTTATTACTGTTGACTGTCGATGTTTTTTTCTCTTTGTAAAAAATCATTTCGAACACTAACACCTACTTTGATTTAAAAATATAATGTGCAACTGGTTTTTTTCTCATGATGTGTTGCTTTTTTCTAATTGGTAATATTATGTATATGGAATAAAGCTGCATAATATTAAAATATTCCTAGTAATATGAATTATCAGATCCCTTTTAACAATATTTCAGTCTAATCAAAATACAACGTAAGCAAATATAGTTTAAACGAACTAAACTAAACCAATTCTCTATTCAATTTGGTCAGTCAGAATAATAGGCTATTAAACATGTGAAAAAAAAACATTACCCATTTATAAAATATCTATAGACGCACAGAAACATGATTTAAATTTATCATTTGAAGAGCTTAGATCATTTGAGCATCAAAGTAAGAATTATAACTTCACTTCTCAGTACCTCATACAAAACTGATGTTTAAAAAGTATATATAGACTACTTATTGCAATAAAACCTATTATTGAATACCTCTATAATGTATATTTGTCGCAGTACAACCTATCGTAAAGAAAAACCTGGGTCTGCTGGTTCCACTATTATTCATTTATCGGTCGGATCGGTCGACCCATTATATAACTTGGAACTTGGGGCTTGGAACACCTGTTCTTCTGTTACAAACAAGGTTCGCATGATCGGAATCCATGCTGAATTGGATACGCTGGTGACACTAGATGGATGACTATCTGTTAGCGCGTGCGTTACCTGTCTGTGTGTTGACATATGTTTCATTCTATGTATCTGTATTCGTAAATCAATGTATATAGAATTATGGTAGATAGTTATCCGATCTTATACACCTGTTAAACGTTTTAAGACTATCGTACGATAGAAAATAGGAGAGGAAAGATGTAGGGCCATCTTATACGGCACGATGAACTAATAAAAAACATCATAGAAGGCAAGAGAGGGAGACCTAGATTTAACTATATAGACCAAGTGAAGGCAAAATTGCACGTCGTGTCGTATAAGGAGGTGCAGGAGGCAGCGAATAACAGAGAGGAATGGATGAAGCTACATCGACAAGAGCCAGGCTCTTAAACATAGAAGAAGAAGAGAAGAAGTACGATCAATCAGTTATAAGCATAATATATATTTTGCCTTTCGGAGACTGTATAACTCCGTCAGATACCAATATTAAATCGGATAATGTAATAACATTTGAAGGACTCAATACATATTTGATTTTATCAAACAGTTTTTTTAAAATACAACTAAATAAGTTAACTACGTATGAAGCTTGCAATTCTTATAATATGTACACGTAAAAGGTACAGTATACAAGTAACTACGTGTAAAATTCCATGAAAAAGAGTGTTCGAAAAAATATTAGGTCCTTTGTTACATGTGAACATTGCATGTGCTAGTGACGTAACGATATATTGCCAACGTCACCAACCGACAACACGTCACAGACTGCCGACTAGGAAAAATCGGATTTTAAAAGCAATGCAACACTTTGTCAACGATATTTTCAGATGCGCAATATGCGCGCAATCAATTTTAACTATCAAAGGAATACTGTACTTTCTAGTCTACAAACAAGCCAGATGTTTCACGGCTTGAGATTTGAAATTGGAAGCTGTAACTTTTTTTTATTGGAGGCAAGCTTTCCTTTGACCAATCTCACTATGGTAATGACGATATTGAAACTATATTTCGATTAAAATCTTATCTCGCTGATGGTCAATGATGTGTAGTCGTTAGTAACTTACCTGAAACAATAAAAAAATCGAATAAATACACAATAATAATTAGGCATCATACCAACAAAAAATACAAAAGAAACATTTTTATTAAAATACAAATAATAAACTACAAATCGTTACTATTATGTTTTTTGATGCTCTACATTGATTATAATCTCATCGTTGATGTGAAGATAGGTATTAGCAAGTATTAGTAACAAATTGTCTCACAATATTATTATGGTAGGTACGAAAAGAAAACATTTCCTATGATCAAACCCACAAAAATATACTACCTATATTCAGCGACACTAAAATCAAGTAATCTCCATAACAATTTTATGCCCCAGCATAGACTAATGAAATGGACTCGAGAGATTGCATTGGGTCACAAAAAGACGAATTACTAAATGTACGCTCCATGTCACACTTTGATATTTAAGCCAAAGAGTTACGTGCTACATTTGCCTGACAGACAACAATTCATCTATTTAGCAGTGTGAGAAGGTTTTTTGGCCTAATTGCGATGACTCGATTTAAGCTACGGTTGTTAAATATTTGATTTAATTGTAAACGTAGACTGTTGCTAACTCAGTAACATTTGTTGTTCAGTCAAATGTACCTACCCGTATTGTAAATGACGCTTCAATTATTTCAAAATCATAATTAAAAGCTGATAAGCGAGCAGCACTAGTACTTTGAATCATTTAAACCACATAAAATATTTACAACTGATTTTCAGTGGTTTATACCCATTCTCATACGTACATACCATGTCTCTGAGTAGTTACAAAAAATATATAACACTGTCTTTTTTTCCAATTTTCGCAAGACTAATGATGTTTGAATAAGTATCTAGGTACTATTGATACAGGGTTACATTTCAATGAGTAGCCAAAATTTCAGGGATTATTGTACTTTTTATGGTACCGACCCTGAAATCAACCGAAACCAAAAGTAGCCCTGTATAACAATTAGGAATGTACACAACTCAAGAGCAAGGCGATCAATCGATGATCCATTCTAATGGTGACCAAGCTTATAACCCAAAAAACTAACATTATACTACTTAACTATTGTATTGGGTACTAATACCTACACATATTGACTCTAAAGCTCATCAAATATTAACACTCCATCCCGTGATCATTTGAGACATGTCAGTAAATTGGCAAGTAATTATGCTGACTATAAGCAGCCTACAAATCAGCCTGACTAGACATTAACCATTATATACATATTAGGTTATATTCTATCGCTAAGGAGTAAGTGATGAAGATATATTAGACATCACACTTTGACCTTTAAGACAAATGCATACGTTAGAACTTTTATCTGAAAATAAGGGATGCCCAATCGAAAGATAAATGGTGCCGATGTTGATGTTTTCAAAGTAAACATTTTTTTCTCTCTATAGCATTGTAAAAAATATATGAAAGAGATATATATTACTTGTTTTAATGTGAATTTTATCGCCATATTATATTGATCACGCACTATTTTTTACCCATAAATGATACAGACTTACAGACAAATTTGACAGCTTCAAATGCATGTATACATATATTCCATCCTTTTTTATTTATGTAAAAAAGAGATGTGACTTAAAGGGTGTCCCAATACCCTTTATTTTATGAATTTGATATGAGTCAAATGATCAAACGATAAGGTAATTATAGTAAAAACTTTCTAAACCAATAAAATAATAGCTTTCTAAACTTTCAATATGTAGGTAAGTAAAAAGTCTTCTAATAAGAATCTAAACGTAAACTTGCTTTAAATAAACCAATTTTTATTAAAACTTTCGAATATGGATCAATCCATAAACTTATTGATATTAACTACTTAAACAATAAGGCTTCTTCAAACAAAGACTCTTACGTCATAAACCTTTAATCATTTTACATACAAATCGTTAAAAAAAGTTCTAAGGGATCGACTCTCAATCTCTTTAAAGTCTCAATAGAGATGATGACAGGCACTTTCATTAACAATGTGAATAAAAATAAAATTACTGAGTCATAGAAAGGCGATCAAAGCATTCAAGCAAGGTGGCCCGGGGCTAAATGCGATACAAAAAGTATGAAAAAAACTTGGAGAAGTTGTAAGGACATCGTTCATCATTTATGTCTGGGGACCTACAACTGGGCTGACCCGAAAACATGGAATGGGTTAGTCCACTGAATTCGTTGTTGATGCATTGAGGTATTTAAGGATAATGATAACCATATTATTTATTATAACTTATCCTTGTAGGTATCAATTAATTCTGATATTTCAAAAATGTTTGCTAATATAAAGTACATACATCTGAAGTGCCACACAGTTTTACCTGCATTCTAGAGATAAGCTACTTTTTGACTACGTATACAAAAAAATATGTCTATTCGTTACTGCGTGAAATAAAAACAAAACACACACTTTCATATTTATAATATGAGTAGAGATTTAAATAATAATCTTTATTAACATTTATTTTAGCCCATTGTATGTACATTATTGAGTTTCAAAAGTCCCCGACGATTTAGAACACGTAGATACAGTTTATTCTTGCATAGAGCACGGAGGGTCTATATTAATATGTAAATTAAAGAAAGAGAAGGACTAACTAAAACACACCTGTTCCACTAACCTACATAAGACTTGACCTTTTTACCTTTTGCTTGGTATTCATTGAAGAAAACATAATATTAGCATTAGGTGGTCACTGTCCATTTTATACTTACAGGTGCAATGAAACGACTTTGTGCGATCTGCTAACCATTTACTCAACTGCTGCCTGAACTAAACCCCAATAGTTTTCACTTCTTTTGCTCAAAATTGCATATGGCCAAAATAGTGCAGAAAATTACATACATGAATCACAAATACGATATATATATATATATATATCGTGAATCTGTTATGTATGCAGTGAATCAGAACAATATTTTTTAAATGCCCAGCCAAAGGCAAAATGTGTGGTTTAGATATTTGTCGATGACGCACGATTGGACCAATGTTCTCGGAAGGATGAACAATAAAAACCACATAAAACGTAAATGCAGGCAATGCCTATTGTCTGGCACATGGACTTCTACCATTTCACAGGTGGTTGTGTAAATCTGCAATAAGCGACGTACATTGCTGTTTCACCACACGACACTCAGAATTTGTCAGAGCACAGCTGTTATACAATATTGCGTTCGGAGATATTCGTGAATGTCTTTACACCTGTGTCATCTATAGTATTAGCATATTCGTATAATCATATATTCAAAGGGTTGAACTAAAGACATTGATATTAAAATCCAATTGCTATGGTATAATTTCAAAGTATATTCCAGATTGCAAAATCATCACTTCTCTTAAAATTCGTTAAAAATCGTGCACGGATTATTCGACAGGTAAACTACATTTTTCGACTATTGGAACAATAAATGTTTGTGCATTACTTTTGTTTGTACGGTTCAGTAGGTTAATGATAAATATTTATTTATTTTATTTGCCCGAGTTGAAAAATAACCAATGAATTATTTTATAGACTGCCAAAATCATTATTAGGTATGTTAATATTTTTACAGAGCATCGTTAAAAACTTTGTCTGCTAGATAAATCAATACTAATCACTAATGTATGATATTATCTGTAGGTGTATTTACCTTGCCCTTCTTTCAATTCACTATTAATGCAATGACCTTTAATATTAATCCTGTTTACAATGTCATATAAATACCAACTACTAGCATAATCGTATTGTACATAAACCATATGGATCATAAACCTAACTAATTGATACATACATCGGATGGTTTTGCATATTATCCGCGTGTCATAACTAACTAACCCTTTAAGTTAGGGATCTCTAAATGCCCGCTGAGCCGAACGATTAGCGGGTGAGCAACCTATATTCAAAACAGGTAGACGGTACACCGCCAACCAGAATCTATGCCACTGCTTGATTAGTTGGACCCTCTAAACTGAATTTATGAACCTGTTTAACTAACCGTTTTATTTATCTGAATCTCTTGTGTGTAGGTAATACGCTTGAACTTCACGAATACATTATTTACATAACTAACAATCGGCTTTGAAGTATTTAATAATATAATGGAAGCCCCTAGTCTTTTAACAGTATACAAACGGATAACACATTTTCAGCACACCTATAGAAGTAATTAAAAAGTTAGACGATGGAATCTAATAACAATTGCCAACATAATCTAGATAATAATTAGAAGATGTTTCTATTATAAATAAGCAGTCTCTTAGTGCCTTTGCCTCAATTTTGTCTTTTCTCTTTGCTTGCCTGTGTGTTTACATAAATAGAAAAAAAATCGTTAGGCAGGTACCGTACCAGGTTCCCCAAAATCCAAAGCAAATGGGATGACTCCTAATTAGTCATGCCGATTCCAACAGCAAATTAACAACCGTGCTCCAATCAGAGGAGTCAAGTCAAGGCAAGGCTAATTCCACGGACGCGCTCTGAATGCCTTATCTCTGTTTTGCGATAAGACATTTGGCCATCAGAACCCAAACGAAAACCATAAAAAAAACTCTTTTTGTTCCCTTTTTTTCTTAAAGGTAAATCACCAGGGCCATTTTTGTTGTTACAGACAATAAACTAAATTAAACAATTAAAATTTACATTTTTGTGACACAAAGTTTAGTATTTTTTCTTTTTCTTATGAACTCAATCGGCTTTTTATAAACAATACGAAATCAAATAGACAATAAATAACGTTTTTGCATACTGGCTAAGATATTGCACACAGATTTGCATTCGTTTTTAAAGCCTCATTATAAAAGGTAGGTATATATTGCTGTTATTTGAAAATTAGAACAGTTTTTGTGGCGTTATCAGACGAATAGCTAATCTAAGAGCGATCGAAAAATCGTACCATTGGATCGGTTCAGTTAGAACTAATACTGCCATACTTGCCTAAGTTTGAACATTTGTCTTTGAGCAATCTTTGAGTTACAATTTAAGTCTATTTGAATAGGATATAGATAATTATTTCTATATTAACATTTTTCCGGTTGATGTAAACCAATCCTACTATATACAGATTCGATATTGACCATTGCCAAAAACAAATGTGTCTCAAATGTTCGAACTGAGACAAGCATGGTAAAATTTGTGTATAATTACGTAGGAGGACGTGGTTGGAAGAGAGCTCTTTCCCGTTAGAAAGAGGCACGTTACCTTGCCAAGGTTTGTGCCCGCGTCCTTTGACTCGTACTGAGAGCACTTCGTTAGTTCACAACGATACGTAGCAGTGTTATGATCCTGCACGTCTCAGGTTGCCTTCAAGTGACACTTTTTAAGAAGAAAAACGACAGAAATGAACGAAACGTAGGCTGAGGATACTAACCGTAAGCTTAAGAGTATACACTCTGTACAACTGCCACAGTACGTATAACTTATAGCAGTAACTAAACTCATGACATCTGGAACGTACCTAATCGAAATAAAATTAATTTGAAAAAAAATTGTGCACTTTTTGCTTCAAAAGTAATAGCACGCGATGGATACTTGAATGACTACAGTACATGTAGGTGTAAAGGTACACCACTGGTTTGATTATGTTTACTGTGGTCCGCGACGTTACCTCGCCGAAGTAGGTTGAGCCACTCATATCACGACGAGCATGACTTGAATCGGTCCGCCTCGGTTAGCAAAGATTATACTACAAGCAAATATTTATTTTACCCGTTTCCAGTCCTTTGTTGTTTATGGAAATTTCATTCGCTACTTTTGCATGCACGTTAAGAATGAACCGTGTAGAGCCGAAAGTGGTGTACATTTGATACTCATTTCGGAAACAGGTACGAAAATGGACACCTGTCAAAACAATACTACAATTTTAGTGCTACGTATACTATGGTAGTCAAGAAAACTATTAAAAAAAGTAAGTACTTACCCCATAATGAGTCAAAGAGCAAACGTAGGTAACTACGTAGATAAGGCTGATTAGAATTGCTAATATATCTCATTAATTAGGTATGTAGGAGAGTTAAATTTTTGCTAATACCTACGTATTAGCTAGGTACTTATTATACATTTTGATACTAAGTAAACTGGAAACGAGAAAGGATAATCATTCAGAGGGTATATAAATTAGGATCTAGAGCTTTTCCATTTATACAACTTTTAAACTGGTTGAAGTTTAACTTACCTACAATCCAGTTATTCGAATTCAAACTTATTGAAATCCGTAAATTCATTTAAAAAAAACGCAAACCTAGCACGAGATAATATAGGTAATGTTCTATAAATCAGTTGCTAGATTTTATAAATAAAATAATGCTTATATCTCATGCTGGAAGTATTCATATAAGATATTCAGAAATAAAAAAAATACACACACTTTATTGAAGTAGCCTGGTTTTGTTACTGTGTGAAACACTTGCATTATAGTAGCTGGGTTGCTTTTAATTGTACTTTTACTTTTAGCTTCATCAGCTTATATTTTCTGTATTGTTTTCCACAAATAATTTAAGGCGCTGATATTTGAAATAGAAGTAGATAACTCTCACAGACTAAGATAACAACATTCTGGATAAAATAGCTTTTTATCAAGGAAGTGGTTTCCATTTTGGAATTGAACGGCAGCACTTGACAATGGCATAATAATTAAAACGCTAGAAACGTTGTTAAAAATTTAAAATGCTGAGAGAGAAAATCCATCTTTTCTCATAACTCTCCTGGCCTTAATCTTTACTTTAGAGCGCTTTAATCCGACTAGAAGAAAACAAAGCTACTAAGTATACTTGGTATATTTTCTCCAGATTATTTTTTGATAAATAAATTAGCCGTACTACTGGTAATCGGCCCTTATCAGTACTAAGCACATTATTCAAACTAACTTATTATATTAAACATATTTATTTTATCAAATGTATGAAGTTTTATTGTTCTGAAGTTATAAATAATATTGAAAATTATTTGAACTCTTTAGCGTTTAATTTTAATAATTATTACAGAAATACTGTTTTAATGAAAATCGTTTTATTGTCAAGTAAAATAACCTTGTATTAAACTGTTAATAATAATATAGATTATTATACCCACTATAGAATTTGACCTAAATATAAACACTTATCGCATGTATGTAATAAATACTGAGTGATTAACATAATTTACTATTTGAAGGATTTGAACCGCAAATTCGAAGCAAAGGTTCAAAACAATCAACTAGAGTAGGGTCGTTTTAAACATAATTAAGTATGTCAAATATCTCACTAATTAGAACGATATTTATAAGACATAAATATCCATGTCAAAATAGGCTATACTGAATTAGCATGTTATTTTGGTTCATCAATCATTATGATAAAATATCGATGATTTTGAGATCAATCCAAATAACTCAAGCACGAAGTGCAAGAACCTCCTCTAAACTGCTGCGCTCTTGGTATCCGTGCGGCCAGCCATTTGTTGGTACGTAAGGTACGTAGGTAGAAAGTTTCACCTCAGCCGAAAGCGAAACACTACACAGTCTACACATCATATCATACGTACATGTACCTACATGTGAGAGGAAAATCAGTACAGGCATAAGTGACACTGAGTCCCTATTGTCTTATCTCTTTGTGTCTTATTGTATTGCATGTCTCAATGCAGAATGATAGAACCGATCGATGAAGGTACAAGTGTGCGTGAATCTTGGTTTACAAGAAGGAAAAACGCAAGTACGTTTATGATTCGGTACTTAAATCCATCTTTTTTTGGACGTCAATGGTTAACAAGTGAGAAGCGATGGTGCGATTAAAATGTTGGCACTCTCTAGTGTTTCCTTTGAGGTCTCTACAAATGAAGGTGCCTAAGCTGTGAGTAGGTAGGTACACGCTGGTATGTGGTTATACCAGTGTCTCTAACCAAACTGTCATTTCGTTGTCAGAGGAAACTGCGATGAGCCGTCCCTCTCCGCATTTTATGCAAATACGGTACTTAGGTAGCTACGCATAAATAATTGATTGCAAGTGCTGGAATAATTATATTGCTCGGCCAAGATAAAAATTGTTGTAAAAGAAAAACAATTCTTTGAATTTATAGTTTTTTTGTTATGATTAATTTAATTATATACCTATGTACTACAATAAGTGACAATCACTGACTTACAGTTTCATATATCAGACCGCATATTATACAGAAGGTAATGAAATTAATTTCGTCCCTACTTAGAAGTTAAAAAAGAACCTGGGAAATGAAAGTCTTCAAATAAAAGCACTCGGTAATAATAATGAGTATTATTATTAGTACCTGGTTTACCGAGCTATGCTCGTTTCTTTTTATTCGACATTTTCTAAAAATTAAACCTAGCTAGATCGATTTATCTCCCCCGAAACCCTCGGCATACTAAATTTCATGATAATCGTTGGAGCCATTTCCGAGATTCAGATTATAGAATTGCTCCTTCAAAGGTATTAGATAGATAGATTTAACATGTAAATATGAAAAAAGTAAAATCGTAAGTAAAAATTAAATTAAATGGTAACACGGATTTCAAACAATCCAACACGAATGTTATCTATATCTATCTATTCGAAAATACTATATGTGTATAATGACTTATACAAGATTCGACCTAAACATCTAAAGCTTGTTACAACAAAGTTCCGCATTGTCCCATTCATATTCATTAATAAATTCGCATACAAAGAAAAGTTGCTATTCCATTGATCCATTGCAAGGAGTTTCCATTCGATTCCGCTCTATTGGACATTCAAACTAAGATTAGCTATTGATATGAAGATCAGTACGATTTCGACTAAAATTCTTCTGATTTAACGCAGTTTGATCCAAAGCATAATTATTATGAAATCCTTTGAGTTATCCTAATCCGAACTAAAAATAGATGCTTGTTTATTCAATTTTTTCTTGGCTCAAATGACGAGAAAATATTGTCTTCTTCAAGAATCACTCATCACTCGTCGTGTCTACCAAGTGAATTTCAAAAATAAACATTAATGTACTACACACTTTAAAATTACTCATTTCATTTGATCATACGCTATTGTTTGTTAACTATTGTCTAAGAGTAGGACCAACTGTGTAAACAATGATTAATTGATAACTAAATGGGACAGATTTATTTTGAATAGCACTTACTGACGACGCATGTTTCTGTGTATAAATAAATTGTCACGTCGTAGTAGGAACATTCAAGTATCCATATTTAAGTATATAATATTTATAATAAAAAGTAATATTATATCAATCTGATATCTATAGTACAAGTGCTGCTTAGTTCGGATTTTCGGAATCAGAGAGCCACGTGTGAAAGATGTCAGAAAAAAGACCGGTCTTTAGTTCACGTACTCGAAAACATGGTACTCGACTCGAATAGTATCATGTTTAAATAAAGCTGAGTTAAATTCTGATTTTAGCTAGGTAGAAACTACAGAGAACAGATCCATGGTAGAAATTTAGAAACATATTTTCCCATTGCGAGTGAGAGGTATATAAGAATAAGAGGGTGGAAGTTCAGATTAGCAACAATTTATACCCGGCAAGGGCAACTTTAAAGAGGTCTAATTTATTCTTTTAATTTTAGCAGTATGTTCAGCGTTCAAAATCTTGATCACAATGAATAATAACTAGAAAAAGGAGCTCCCTCCATCTGTTTCTGTCAATTATAATCCTT
The DNA here is from genome assembly GCA_963555595.1 of Tethea ocularis. Lineage (NCBI taxonomy): Eukaryota > Metazoa > Arthropoda > Insecta > Lepidoptera > Drepanidae > Tethea > Tethea ocularis. The sequence continues at coordinate 4,021,504 of OY741971.1, read as the reverse complement.
GTACCGCCGTACAATGTCTAATTGCTGTTCTCTTTTAAATTATTGTTAATGTCTCCGGCGAAACAATTCCGTTTAATGAAATTAAAAGGAATTCGAGAACAATATATCGCTTGATTAATGGTGGTAATTTTCTTTCTGTACGGGCAATTATACTGTCTACAGAATAGATGTACCTTAAGTACAGTACAACCAGTTTTTTATTGCGATCATTATAAATAATTGTTCAAGTTTTTACTAATCTTAGCAACTATTCACTTGAATTTCTTATTACGAAAATCAAGGATTAGAACATATTTTAATGGCAAAGACAGCAAACGAGCATACCTACGCCTGGTGATACTCACGCCCTATTGATCCGAAATAATAATTTTACAGAGTAAATAAGTGTTCGTCGAGACATTTCACACCCAAAAAATTAAATAAGACCTAATGTTCAATGGTCACCTAGTGATGTGGTGGAGATATTCTTTTTACAAGTGAAACCTCTTCTGGAAATTTATTCTTCAATGTTATTACCCTCATATTATATCTACGCCGTAGTTATAGGTGTGTATATATCATATACATATATGTTAATTATGTTGTGCCTACGCGTTATAACCACGAATTTCTATTAGCCCCTTAACGTTAAATAAGACTAGGTTCAGGTTATTTAGGTTATAAACACATTATAATTGGTAACCCAAGTATGTAGTTGCTAACCAATGTTAGGATATTACTAACCAATGAATATCTGAGCCAATATCTCATGTTCAAGATTAATTTATTAATCTCAACAGATTGACGGGATTCCATTTCTAAATACCTACCCAAATAACGGTATAAAGGTATTTTAGCTTATTATTAAATTTAAAGATGAGATAGAATATAAATTAATATCTAAGAATTGATACATTTCAGTAGATAAGTATGTAACTTTTGAATTCAAGTTGGAACACGTTATTAAAACACACGCAGTTTTCAAAGCAAACTAATTTGCTCATTGCAATAACACTAAAGCTTTATAAGATAGTCTTCACCTTAAGCTTCATCGTAAACGCTAACCAAAAACAGATTTTGATCCAATTTTCCTTTAATTTTATCTACGTCATGTGATCTCCAAAATTATTAAATCCATTATGCTTTTAATTTCAGCAGTATTATTTCAATTACCTCTTGTAATTGCGCGATTAATCAAATGATTACCAAAAGCATCAGCGACAATAGACCATTGTCATCACTAATTACCTATTTAGTCTCAGTCCAATTTACCAATTCCTGGAACACAACGGCTAATAACAGTCAACAATATGGTAGGTATCCAATAAATTAAACCTCACAGTCTCCGCTGAGATCATAGAAGGCAGATAATTAAATGTCATAGAGGCGTGGCGCATATGAGCATTTATCACTTCCTTAGGTAGGTACACTGGCGTTCATTTCCATTCTATCCTACTTTAAAATAAAGTCTAATAAATAATTAAGTATTGTTTTCTTCCATTCTTAGGGTTGGTTGCATAAAGCGCGGTCATAGTAAGGTTATAGTTCAAATTCAAATTCAAAAGTGTCTTTATTAAATAAACTCATTGCAAGTATTTTTAATCGTCAAATATGTAAATATAAAAAATATGTATATAAAAAAACTATAAAAAATAAAATATAAAAAATAACAATATGATAATAATAATAACAAAATTCATAATAATAGTAAACAGCATGTGAAGCGAGCAACTCATAGAAATGCGTTCTTGTCCTCTATAAAATCAGAAACTTTATAGTACCCTTTTTTGTACAACTTATCTTTAATTAGCTTTTTAAATTTTAACACGGACAATTCTTGAATTTCTTTGGGTACTTTGTTAAAGAAGCGTATACATTGCCCCTTAAAAGAATCCCTAACTTTGCTCAAACGAGTTAAAGGTACAGCAAGTTTATCCCTATTTCTAGTGTTTAAACTATGAGTGTCGCTATTTTTGGGAAAGTTATGAATGTTTTTCCGAACATAAATTAAGTTTTCATATATGTACTGTGACGACACTGTCATTATATTTATAGTTTTAAATTTATTTCTTAGGGAGTCTCTGGGACTTAAATTATATATAGCGCGAATAGCCCTCTTCTGCAGAATAAAGATTCTATTGATGTCGGCACCGCTACCCCAAAGGAGGATGCCGTAAGACATCAAACTATGAAAGTAACTGAAGTATACTAATTTTGCCGTTAGTTCATCAGTGAGAGAACGAATTTTCTTCACTGCATAAGCTGCAGAACTAAGTCTATTCACTAGATTATTAATGTGAGGACCCCATTGTAGCTTATCGTCTAATGTAATACCTAGAAATACAGTACTTTTAAGTTACGTATATAGTTATCTTTAACCGCCGAAAGAAAGCAAACTGGGTTGCTCGTGTCACTTAACTAAAATTTTAACCGTAACCATAACCGACTGAGGGAGATCGGTCATCGTCAAAGTTAACCCTACGGTCAAAGCATGGTAATGGTTATGTAAGGTTAAAGTTAACGTTGACAATAACTTTAACTAAAAGTACGAGCAACCGACCCTTAAAATATACAATAATATTTTATTTACAGTAAGTTTAGGTCATGTGTGGACTTTTTTATGCAAGTTTTAAAAATATCTGTCAGTCACCCACATCCGCTTCGGGATCTACGGTTTCGACCTATTTCAAATGCCGTTTTGAAAAGATACATTTGTGTTGTTTTCGAGGTCATAATCTCTCTCAATAAGTCTCCATGCCCATACTTATAAAAAAGCAAGTGGAAATAATTTACTTGAGATAGCATGCATGACACATAGATGACAATGGCATGTAATAAAATATTGGCCAAGTGCGAGTCGGACTCTCGCACTTATTACCATCGTAAATGACTTTATTCACTGAACGAAGCGCTAAAATATCGTTCGTTGCTTAGAGGTAGCGAATTATAAGCAAAAGCCAAGATAATAGGACTTACGTCGACGCCTCTTGGGTTTTAGATTGTATTGATTTTTAATATGTAATTACGGTTAAAAAGATACAGCCGTGCAACGTAAGATACTCCTTATAACATAAGCTAGTGAACTTCTCGTCAAAATTAGTCCAGCCATTTAGAAAATTAGCCGGAACAGAGAAACGAAAAATTTTAATATTGTGTTTTTGGTCGGTTTAAGAATATACATTCATGCATTTAGTAAAAAGTATATTGATAAGTATATTGACATTAAAACAGACACAATATAAATTTTATTTGCCTATTTATATGTACTAGATATCGTTCGTCACCATACAGACTAAACTCTGAATCTTATTGTATACTACAAAGCTGTAGTTAAGCTGTGCCACAGAATACTTAATAGTGCTGTGCATTAAATACTGTTAGTATTATGAACTAACTGCCTATCTAGATAGTCAAGGAGAATGTTGAATGCGTTTGTAAGTAACAGACAGACGATCCGGAACATATACATATGTATATGCTGCATAGTACCTTCTAATATATTCTGTACCTACTACTACGAAGTCTTTGAATACAGACTACTAGACTCTACTAACTAGGTACTTAAAATTCGGTAGTTATTAATATAGATATACCTACAGAAGACTCCATAACTGAAATTTAAGAAAACCTTCATAGATTAAAATAAGATATTTAAAAAAAGAACCGTACGTGGTACATAGATGAATACCTATATTCATTAAATTAGTTAGCAAATCACAATATTATAGGAGGACGTGGTAATGATATTTCAAAGGACAGTAAGTTTAATTGATAAGATGAATTGTTTGAAGTGAACTCAGTAGATGTACGAACAATAATGTAAATATACTTCCAGTACAGTTTAATTACTCATGACTGTGCTTCCAGACTTCTATCGGCCTTCTATCACCCTGCGTTTTATCTACCTAAGATTGGCGGCTCCTAGCTAAAAATAAATGTTAGGTTGAGCAAAAAGTTTTCATGCAGTTTTGAGGCTGGCACATTTGACATCTTTTACGTATGATATTTTTTAAATTTCGAGTTCAAAATACTGAAAAAAAAAATTGAAATACCAATGCTAAAACGCAGCGTAGGGTAGAAGCACAAAAGTGTATAATTTAGGTATTTTGTTAAGCATTTTCTAAGTCCATGGATGGATGGTATAGTGTTTTTACTAATAGAAAAAAGATCCATCTGAAGAGACTAGCTTCATGGGGTCTGACAAATAAGTTAGGACATTTATGTTTCTATATTTTTTTTTATATTTTTTTATTTAAACGTGATGGTGACGTCACTATCGCTTATCATCGCCATAAACTAATCCTTTTGATTACTATTAAAGACGCAATCAACTAATGGTAAAGTATCCTTACAATACTCAGCTATGCTATTCTCTAACGTTTCATTCGTCGACGAGCTCGCGCAACGATGCCGCGTACAACTGACTTCTCACGTGATAGCGTAGTAAACCATAGAGACAGAGTACAGTGACAGCGTTGAATTCGTCGTCGAGCTTGTGATATCGCCTTACAGAATAGAACCCCAGGTCTTACTTATACGTAGTTTAATGCCCTAGGCTGAGCAGGATTACTGCTACGATTAACTACACAGATGGACAAAAGCTATAGGTACCTACATAGCAATTAAGAAGGGATTAGATTGCTCTATTTATATGGCGATGATCTTTAATCATAACTTCATTTGACATTTTAATTGCTTGGATTGTTTTGCCTTATAGGTAACCCTAAAATATGAATTTGTTTGGAAGCAATGTTTTGATCGTTAATAATTTGGTAAGTACGAGTATCCGTTATTTGTCGATATTCAATATTTGTATCAACTAATTCAATAATACTATCGATTTTGAAGAGAGGTTTCTTTTCAGTTTTGTAAACATAATTTTCGATTATAATATACCAGTAATAGTATTATAATTATACACATTACTTACTAATTACTTACTTCGTTTATGAATTTATTAATTTCCTGTTTTTTTAGCGATATCCATGGGTCTGAGCTACAATGAGCTCACGCTTTCAATCTAGGAAAATACGGTAACTATTGCTCGAAGGCAGAATACTATGCAGTACCCGCTTGAATGACTAATAACCAGCTTTAAACAAAAACTGTCGCTATACTCCCAATAGTGTGTTCAGGTAGATGCAATTAAAAGTTAGTCTCTTTCTAAGCTGTGTGCTTACCATTTTTAACCATATCACTATTTACCAAGGTCTATTTAATCTAACTCACAAGCCTAGCCAAGTATATCAAATTATTTCCTGAATGGTCAACAAACGTCGCCAAAGCCAGGTAATACTTTCGTCCACCCACCGTATCTACTGTTCGGCTTAAAACGTATTTACTGGGGGATGTATCTGCATAATCTGTTTTGTCAGACAACCGTGCAAAACTCTATACTTATCCCTCAGTCCCGAGGCTCAGACATCACTGTATCTATTTTTTTTTTCTGTTTAACTTCGTCCTCATTACTTGCGAGACTTTTATTTTGTGTATTATTTCTTTTGTGTAGAGCCTTTTTGAGTGCTCTAAAAGTTTTTTTAATATATAAAAAATCATATATGTTATTTCAGGGATGATCATATGATAGCTATTATGACGTAGGCATACGATAAGAAAGAATTTTTGAAAACTCAATCCCTAAGGGGGTAAAATAGGGGATCGCGGGTGAAACGGGACGAAAAGCTAGTCGTTCAATAAATGTGGATTTAGTTGCAAGTTTCAACTCAAATACATTTCGTGTTTACTCACAAGAATTCTCCCAGAAATGTAGTGAAGTACTAAGACGTCATCGCAAACGACGAGGTGCTTTTATCACATAAATTTTCTGTATTTTCAGTCGCGTTGTTGAAATATTTAAATGTGTAAATCACAGCGCAAGTTTCTAGTGTCATAAGAGAATATAAAGTTCCTCTATCTTAGTTTTTGACGTAAGTTAAATAAAATAGGTCTATAATTTTTAGGGTTTCGCACCCAGAGGGTAATACCGGAGTTTACCGGACCCTATTACTAAGACTCCACTGTCAGTCTGTCCGTCTGTCACCACCGTCTGTATCTCATAATACGTGATAGTTAGACAGTTGATTGCCTTTATTACAAAAAATACTAAAAAACTAAATAAAAGCGTGGCCGACTCGCACTTGGCCGGTTTTTATTATTTACTGGCTGTTCGTACCCAATGATTTATATTGAGATTTTCATACAAACCACCCAAATATCCAACTCTCGCGGTGGATTTTTCAAGAATAATCTATCATACAATCCTAGTTAAGACTACAAAAAAAGAATTTTCCAAATAGTTTTGTAGAGCAGAAGTTAAAGTTTAACTTTTGCTAAGAATAGCAAACTTAATAGCTCACCGTAACGTAATATTAATACACAAGTTTATCTAGACTGAAAGCGCCAAGCCGAGCTAAATCTGGTGCAGCGTCAGTAACAGTTTGATTTATTAGATGACAGACGGTACCAGCAGAGTAATTATAATCGTCGCTCTCACTGATACAAGTCGGTGTTCGGAGACTGAACACTGATAAATTAATTAACTATAGACCGCAGGTTAATAGACAATGAGCCAGGGAACACGTGTGTGTGAAGTGTGAGCGACGTCGAATGCCGCACGTGTCCACCGCATTGTCATTGAGAACTCAACTCAATCCTAATTATACCACATCCGATGTAGTGCACATGTTCAACTTTGGGTACCTATAATAGCTACCTGTCCAAACTTTACCCTGCATTCAATGAGATTCATGAGTCATGGCAGTAGAAATAATAATTGTCTCTGCACTATGAATGTAGATGACTCCGATTATAATAGAGTTTCATTTCGAGATAATAAAAAAGCTGTTGTGAAAACTGTACCTTTGTTACAAAAATTACCGTTATTTATTGATAAGGAACGAATATAAGCATCATTACTATTACGGTTGTTTTAGTTAGAAGGTACTCCTACTCTGATTGATACCTAACTCAAATGTCAATTACTTTTATATTTTTTTTAATAATATCACCAAACTTCAGCTCATAAAAAAAATAAGGAAAAGCAGATGCAGATTTATAGTTTTTTGATAGTGTTGTAGAGAAAAAAAATACCCTAAGTCTTGTGCGAGTTCCACCCAGAAAAAATATTACATTATATTTCAACGGTCTTATTCAAACAAAACTCTTATGTTCGTTTTAAGTCATCGTGAATAATTTCTAGCATTTAAGTCAAGGCCTGAACAAACGTTTCACAGGGTTTCCAGAACTGAAAATGCATCCATATCTGAAGCGAGCACTCCTTGTTATATTACTCTTTTGTCCAACAGACGGCGGCGCCTCCCGTTCGTTTATCTACCAAAACACTACTCGTAATTCAATTTCAAATCCAAATAATTTTGACGAATCAATATGGCTTAAATAACTTCTATATTTAAATTCGTTCTATTCAGCTCGTTAGAAGAATATTTAACCAAAATTACGACTCGAATAAGTTACTTGTAAGATTTTATGCTCAAGGCTTAACTTGAAAGATAAACGATATTTATAATATTATTATGTATTGTATCCTTTTTAACCTTTTAGGAAATTGGGTAAGTTTCGATAGTCGCTCGCCGAGAGAAATAATTCTTAAAGCTCTCAAAGTACTTTTATACTTACCACGCTGTTAGCTATAATCAATAAATTAATTTGGATCCTACCATAGAACAATCCTTTATGGTGGAAGCTCACTTTGACTTTGGCCTAAAGTTTAATTAAATTTCTATCAGAAAATATGCAGGCTGCGTATTTAATTAATGCCTGCTCGTGCAAGTTCTTTTGTAATGAACTGCCTTACGTATGTTCTAAATAAACCTTAGTTAATATGCTGTAGCTCCCGCTGGTAAATGTAAGTCCATTTTGAATAATAATAAGGGATCATATATGTGTTAGTTACCCCTTTATATTTGGTACATTCATTGATTAATATTTCTTTAAGAAACCACAGAAACGGTGCAACAAATCGACGTGATTTTCGCATAGTTTATGGGCGGGAGAGATATATATATAGGGACGAAAACAATGCCTCGGTCTTTTATGAGCTTGTTCAAAGTTTTTATCGTCAGAAATCTTTAATAAAATAATAGTGCCAATACTTTTTCAGTTGCTATGCCAAATCGATAGCCATTAAAAACCAATCAAGGGTAGGGTCATCATCTCGAAATCGGGTTAAGAGAGATTTAAATAGTAATGCCTTCTACGATTCATAATTCTACCAAAAAAAAGAAGTCTTAGTCAAAAGCGAGTAATAAAATCGTGACAAAAGAAAGCCAAGAAAGTCGAGATTATGCCAAAGAAAATCTGGTGAACGTTCACTAAGACTGCTTTCTGGATTATTGGAAATTATATAAGTACCTACTGTATTTTCAAATAATGCTCATATTCTCAATTCGTATCAAAATATCGGCGCCGAAAACACATATTGAATTAACCGTCGAAAACATTGCTATATTTTTATCTTCCTTTTACCTACCAGATCACTTTAGTAGTAAAAATCACAACACAGAAATAATATAATTTAACACAGAGGAGTCAGTGTAGTGATAATAATCGGATGAAAATAAAGTCCGAGAGTCGACCGAAAGGAAGAAAAAAGAGCAAGACGACCACAACGGACCAAAGTAAATAAAAGAGATGGAGGCAGATTGTTTCAAATGGACTTATTATTATGTCGGTGTGCGACCACCGCGAGCGCACAAGCGAGCCGGTTGTATTCCATGCACTAATCCTTCAACAAAACCATTTTTTTTTATATCTTTTTTAATCTTTCAGTATGTTGTCCTAATAGAATATTAAATAGTTTTGATTGCAAACAAAGTCTAGTGCGCTTTTTACAAGTATCTGTGTTTGTGTGCCCTGGTGATCCAAAGCATATATTTCAACATGGCAGTAATGTAAAATAAATAAGTTATCTCTATATTTTTCTAAATAATAAATAAATAAAAAATATAGTAATATTTATTATCTCTATATTTTTCTATTTCGTTTATTAGTCCGAAAAGAATTTATCGTCATTGTCAAATAACAGACAGGCAACTCAAGAATCACATAAAAATATTCGCAATATTCGTAAAGAAGACCAATTCTCATGGGAAATCAAAAAGAACCAAAACCATGCGAGCAGAAATATTTATAAAGACATTTGATTTTGTTAGAGTCAAACAAAGAGAAGATTAAGTCCCTCGTCTCCACTTACTGATTACCTTTGTAATGTTGTATGATTGGACATCCGTTGGAGCCTTGTAGGCTAATAATTTCTGTTCCCGACAAACGACGACCTTCATTAGGACAACGGCAGGTACAAGTTTTTTTAACTCGCTCCAATGTCCGACCACCTCATTATCTGTCGTAATCGCCCCTCTAACATCGTTACATGTACGCCCGTAGCTTTTTATTGCCCGAGTTAGTACGATGATTATATCGTAAAGTTTCGTGATAGAAAAATAATTCCTATTTTCGTTATATTATAGTTCTTATTCTTCACGCACTGAAATTGTATCTTTCCATGATACTATTTCAAATTATGAAATCTTTGCTGAATTTTACGACGCAATTTATAAAACCTTCATAGTCAAATTATTATGAGTCAGTCTACAAGTAATGAACTAAAATACATTTTTAATTTCTTTGATCCTTTAATCATATTTTAATGTAGAACGATCTCTTTATATTTTCTTGGATTCATTCAATTTATTCTTGCTCTATCAATATTTCAACAACAGTGAATTGTCGAAAATTATTTTCGATAAACTGAGAAAAGTTAGCAAAGATTGACAACAAACAGTGGATCGCAAATCCAATTCACTCATCATTAGAAATCAGAAAGCCAATAATGAAAATTTAATTTAAACCACTCGACTGGTTTCTGCGACCAGACAAACAATCCTAACAAACTGCCGCCGGTAAAGCACGCAATCCAAACAAGCACTCACTTAATTTACCAAATTCCAATAGTTTAACAAGGAGTTTCAACGAACTCAAAAGTCATTACAACTTTAGGGACGATGTCTTCGAAATTCAAAGCAATAACTAATAAAGGTGAAAAAGGATATTTGTTATTCTGTAATATATTTATGGATACTCGTCTGAGTCAAACAAATCACGTGTCTTAATAAATTAATTTAACTCACTTTCAAAAAGGAATTAATACTGTACTACTAAAAAACTACTGTAAAAGCTTTTTAATTCAATACGTATAAATATTGCTTCAAATACACAATAAGTATTGTTATTATTTTATGCAGTTTATATAAACCAGTTACTTACAGCAGGAATATTTTAAAATATATAGAGTGCAGCGAAGCTTGTCGATAAAAGCGCGATCATTGGAGCTTGAATATCCATTATGTAGAGTATATTCAATAATATCGATAGCTTAAATATATATCGATAACTATATTTCAGAATCTCACAATATAATAAGAAGTAACTTGTGCTTTTGCAGTCACAGTCCAATCTTAAATCACAAAAACTATTGAAAAGAACATGAAAAAGCTTTATTGAACCCTTTGAATCGACTGCTCGGTAAGATTGCCCTAGAAGGTTTCCATTTACGTCCCAAATCCCGCATCCCGAATGAAAACTCGTTTGCATAATATAAGACAAGCCTAGTATCGAGACTAAACGCAAATAAATGGTTCCCTCAAGTTAAGACGACAATTTACCGGGTCAACGGAGCCAAGATAAATTTGAGACCAGACCTTCCTGAATGCAAAATCTGTCCTTCACTCTTTTTGATATATTAGAAAAAAAGGTAGTATATATAATCTGTCGCCGTAAAACCAGCCGTAAAAAAACGTGCCCTTTGCCAAATAATTTATTAAAATATTTATAGAGCTACACGTTATATACAACGCTGTACGATAATTGGAAAAAACACGAACAATCTAGGTACTGTTATATATTAAACCTGAGCTATATTCCATAAAATGAGTCCGCGCAGGATTTCGATGCCCGCAAGTTATTTTGTTTGACAAGATTTTGTTTTTAGTTTTACGGTTGAGTTATGTGGTTTCTTTATTATGCTGAGAGTAATTCGTTTGCTAGACAAATTGCGGTCTAGACAAAGTTGGAATTCGCAATAAGTAGTTATTTACTACGACTACGAACATAAAATGAAACTTCTGAGATTCTTCAAATATCTTACGCACATTTTTATATTGCTCTTTGCAAATGGTACAGATGGATACAAAGAAAAGGAAAAGTTTTTCTTTTACCTTTTATTACCTAAAGAGGTAGTTAGGTATTTGAAACATGCTTTGATAGGTGATTCATAACATAAACTATCAGATATAAATAGCTACAAGCATAATGGAACGGGTTTTATTAACAAAGTTTCTATTAAACATCATTCAGGATCGTCAATTTTTGTCGTAGAGAAAGTTTTTAAAACTTTCAAACTTATAAGCCTTTTCTTTGGGCACTATTTCCAACACATAATTGTTAAGGGTAATACTTATTACTTAATTTAACAAGTATGGAATTAAGATTCAGTATTGTAACTGAAAGATATAAATTACAGAATAATAAGCATTTAATCGGTGACTCCTAAAGCTTTGGGCTTCCAATCCGAACATAAGTTACCTGAGAATCCAATTTAGGGTTAATCCAAAAAAATATACTTTTTATCGATGATTTACAAATAACAAAACATTTAGATTGAATACTTCCATCGAATCAAAGTCATTAACTGATCGATAAGCAATAAATTTACATTCAATTTACAAAGGGATGACTCGGGAATACCCCGATCCTGCTGTCTACATTAAATTTTAACACCATTAATCTAAATCGAAGTCCAACCTATCTGATAGGGTGTACCCACATCAATGTTAGTCTTAATAAAATCTCTACTGTAGAGAGAGACATTGTCCGCTTCGGAATATCACGAATGGAACAATTTAGTATCTTTGTGGACAGCTATACAAACCAACTCCTATTTTATTGTTTTATATGTGATGGTTTAAAGTCTTGAAAATCCCAGGTATTAAAGTGTTTTTTTTTTGTAAACCGTCTCTAGGGAGAAATTTATAATTTCATTATTTTTTAATATATATCGGCCTGTGTAACCTGTGTTCGACCATAAAATCACCGTGATCAGTGATAATATGGCTGATGATGTGCTAACCAATAAAGCCTGAGGAGAACTGGCTTTCAAGTGCAGTTGTCGGAACACACCGAAATTAGGTCGTTATAGTTTTGGAGGCATATCAATTAAAAATGTTTGTTATTCCATTTACCTACTTGGTGCGTGGTTACTTTATCTTGCAAAAATAGAAAATACCTTCGTTTCTACGGATAGAAACTTCAGATTTGACACGGTTTCTTTCGTCATCCTTCGCGGTGCAGTTATTCTTGGTGACGTTAATGCAATCGGTTTATCTGAGGTTGGAAGCCGGTACCGGCAGACTGTGTTTGTATCTGGTCGGAGATAAAGCTACGGACACACAAAAGCCCCTCCTCAAGTTTGCAGCCCCCCCCCCCCTGCTATGCCCTCAGGCTAGGGAGAGCGTTTAAGCCGACGACGATTGCCCCTTACAAAAGGCAGGCCCGGAACCCGCCCGCGCCCCGCATTCGACTGCAGAATGAATTCGAAAGAAAACGAAATCTCATTCCGTACCGGCGCTCATTGTTTGAAATTCTTTCACAATTGCTTTTTCAATTTTACAATCCTCTTCAACTACGTATTCCTAGTTAGGAAAGCGATTTGTCAGCAGTCCTTGTAAACTTCTAGATACGCTTAATTTAAGCACTGTCGAACACTCCATGTATATGCTAATACTATTATATACAACAATACATAATGGTTATCGTTTTTATGTGACTCAAAATCATTACATTAATAATCGATAATTGGTTCCCCATCAGCGAGGCGATTATGAATTTGCGATAGGTATACAATGTGATATTTCAACATAGAATATGTAGGTACCTACGTTTAGTCATCCTTAGAACAATGTGATGCTTTAGGAATCTTAACTAGATAACCTTCAAATTTGAAATGCCTAGTGTCATGTAAATTAAGTCCGTTATGCGCCAACTACATGGGTACATAATATACAGAATGGAAATAAAATATATTTCAGTGGAACCTGTGGAAAATGTCAATTGTCTTACGGTTTTGAAAAAAATATCACAATCAATGTTTCAGACGTGTAGATTATGAATGAAAACTGAGACAAAAACACGGCATTTATTATTTACTAGCTGTTCCCCGCGGTTTTACTTGCGTTCCCGGGATAAAAAGTAGCCTGTAACCTTCGGGGATAATGTAGCTTCCTATTAATGAAGGAATTTTTCGGATCGGACCAGTATCTTCAGAGATTAGCGCGTTCAAACAAACAAACTCTTCAGCTTTATTATTAGTATAGATTTACTAATAGTAGGCACTTTCAAATGTGTGTATAGCCTTTACTCCTCTGTGCCTTAGTATTATAAAAAATGACCCAAATTCATTTGCCAAAACCACAAGTGCGATTTAACCAAATTAAATCGCACTCTTTGAATCAACGCCAAAATACTCTCGATTTCATATCAATCAATCGTGAGTCAATATTCATCAACTGTCGAAAGAAAGGCCCTCCCAAGAGACAGTAGTCCTTTTATGGCGGTTACGGCTTTATTGATAGTACACCATTATTTATGACACGGTTGTTAGGAAATCTAAAAAAAATATTTCATCTAAAAAGGTTAGGTTTAGCGTAGATTTCGAATTAGGGATTTTTATAGCAGAGAGGAAAACCATATTTTCTGGCATAAAATCCTATCTATGCTTTTATGAATGTGTTATTGCAGCTGATAAAAATTTCAGTCATGTAAATTATTCATGAAATTCATGAGTTGGAATTCTCGTATGCTCATTTAGATAGAATTATAAGTAACTATCGACGAAGAAGATACTCGATTTTGGGTGATATTTTTATGTGATGATGGTGACATCTACATCCTAATTATTCTTAAACAAACCATTATTGGTGCCGGTGTGAATGACTCTCACAATAAAGGCGGCACATTTCCGTGGTTTTGGTTGGATATGACGGTGTCGTTTGGCGACGCGTTGGTCGGCGCCAACGCATTTTGGCAACCGGCCGACAGTTTTTGATGAGTGCACGTCCTGTCCTGTGTGACGACGAGAGCGGAAACTAACGCAGGAACAAAGAGTTGACTGTATACAAAAATATGGGCATGAATGAAACATTATTTTATGTGTTTAATAGTTTTAGTAATAGTGATAGCAATTCTGACAATTTATTGTAGGTAGGTTCTTTGGCATCAAAAGTATAATTAAAGTGAATGAATCAGGCCATTATGTTTAAACAGCTCCTTAGTAATATTTGATAATCTGTCTTACTCCGAATCGAAGATTACATTCAATTCGGAAGACTACCCGATCGGTTCGGTCCAAGAAACGTCAAAGGTACAATCGGAATCGAGTATGGACCCAAACGGCTCTGAATAACCTGAATACCTATATAAATATTTTGCCCCAAACCATATGTGTAATTTAGATTTTATTACACATAATATAATATTCCCAACCTATTTGGCAAGTAGGTAACAGAAATGGACTAATTTGTTAGAAAAATAATTTGTATAGGCGATAATTGTAGTTACGGAAAAAGTCAATTTTCCTGTGTCCTACCTAACAGCTCATGAAACTTATTAGGTGATGTGTAGTGCAGTGCAACATGTAATTATTAATATGCTAAGTGTAAAATTAGTGTATCTTTCCAGAACATCAGGTTAACCAAACTCCAGTTCTTAAGTCGGAAAAAAACCTTCATGAAAAAAAAAACAAAACAGTTTTACTCGATTAAAATGTAGGTACACAGCATAGCGAACGTGACCAAGGATTTGAAAAGATAATAATTATGTAGAAAAGATAATAATAAGACGCCACTCTGTCAACTCTGTTGATTCCTTGCTAATGGCTCTCGCTAACGCTTACGCTTCCGCTAATATTAATATACTGTAAGCCCAATCCTTTCACAAGTCATCCACAAAATAGGTACGTCAATTAATGTAAACAGTCCACATGCGACTGGCTGCAGTACCTATTAAAAAACTTCGTATCCACTTGTTCGCGAAGTCACTCCGTTATCGCTTGACATTTTAGAGTGATAACAAAATTGTTTCAAAACATCTACTTAAATGCTGATTAATATAAACAACTGAACTTCCAGCAATGTTACATAAGTTCATGCTGTTTCATTTTAAAGACACTGCGTTATCATTTTACATGAATTACAATGACATACTTTGAATCAAGTACCCAGCAACAGAAGTCTATTGCATAACTATTACGATTGGGACCAATTCAGTATTGTTTCTGCCTTGACCTACTTAGATTTGCTATATCATTTCCACCTCCTTAAAATAATGGCCGATATTATTACCGACATAAAAACCCACTCAAAGAGATATTGAGGCCAGTACCTTAGTTAAATAACATTGTAGAATAAAGATAACCGGTCAGTATTCATTTTTCTTCCGTAATTTCCATATAATTTTCCATATTCTCTTGGAATTGTAAACCATACTATTCGTGGTAACACAGACTCTACCAATGGGTATACACTGTCTGTGACATTTCATCTGGCAACAGGACAATATAGACGGTGTTAATATTCAAGCTTATATTATAGCTCAAATGAAGCCACATTTCAACAACTGCGTACTTAAATTCACCGAAAACAGGGCCATAGTAGAAATTCCCTGTTAAGAAATTTACACAGAACTGAAATATTCTTTTGTCCTCTAGCATGTTGTTATTTAAGCAAAGATATCACGTGATTGAGCTATTTTTAGCTAATTCATCAGCTTATCAGGCCTCGTCAGTCAATTGCAAAAGTGAATCACTTTTAACCACTTCTCAAATAAGTGCTTTCAACGCATCTCGTCTAAATGAGTATTTGCTGACTTGTAAAGGCTCTGCATTCACCGATTGTGGTGCATTCATAGTATACCAAAACATATTTATGTGTATTATTAAAGCTTAGCATCAGGTAGAATCTTTAACTGAAAAAAGAAACAACTGATGATGAGCGTTCTGATAGGTAGGTACTAGTCTAAAAAGTTTTTAGATCCAGTTATAAAGCTGTATTATATCCTATCTATTATATATTTGTATCATTATTAAATTAAAGGCTGAAGTTTGTTTGCATATAGGAGGTAATCTTTGGAGCTACTGATACGATTCTGAAAATACTTTCACAGGTAGGAAGCTATAAGGCAACTTTTTATATCAGATACCAAGAGAGAATGAAACCGTGGTGAGCATCTAGTAAGAAATATTTGTATTTTAATATGCTATTCAATAACATTTATAAGCTGTATCAGTATGACCAACAATAAATAAAATACTATTATATAAAGAACTAAAAATAGGTTCTTACCCAATTGTTTCCTCGTATTATGTGGAAAGTTTATAAGTAAATAATTATTGTTATGTACTTCCCCACATTTTCCTTTATCGTGACCTCTTGATTGTTTTATTATGCATTTATATACAGCAGATAAATCTTTAAGGAAAATTGTTCGTTATCATTCGGTTCTTTACCGACAATACCGACGAAACACTACGAAGATATTGATTCTAGATTCAGTTTCTCTCTATATTACTTGAAAATAGTCTAGACTAGGAACTGGCAGACACAGCGTGGGCAGGCGCCCCATAGAGTGGGCCGATGATCTTGTGAGGGTCGTGAGAAGACCGGCCATCATGGAGATCCTTTTTTTTTTTACTAAAAGTGGGCCTCGCCTGTCTCGCTTGTCCCCGACAGTTCTGTAAGAAACGGAGTCATTCGCAGAGAACAAGTACCAAACAACTTAGCACTTTAATATTATTGTTTCTGGAACTAAAATATATGTCGATAAAAGAATCAGATTTATTGTGGACAGTAAAACAGCACCTAACAGCTTGTTTATTTTATTACAGCCTACTCTTAGAAGTTGCAATAAAAGCAGCAGTCGGCGCCAACTAAGAAATATGTCCTGATTTTGAACAAATTATGAGGCAAGCTAGAGGTAAAAACTGTATTAGTAAAGTTAATTAAATTCCAGAAACCTTTAAGACACAAACAGTAGAAAGCAAATTTATATCGAGAATATGCAAGTGAACTAATTTCATATAAACAAAGCGTCTCTGAATGAAGGTTAACTTGTAAAATTACTGTGTAAAAATAAACTTCCTTTTGAAGTCAATATGAATAAGAAAATAATATCGAAATAAAATAATTAAGTATATATAGCACCATAAATCTTGCGTCTTCAGTATCGACGATCCAGTTGCCATGAATCATAGGATAGATAACAATTTCTTTTGAAATATTCCTAAAGATAACTATTCATACAATAGTGTCACCTGCGCTTATCCAATACTTTATCCATTTAATTTTTCTTTATACAAAAATGTTTTTTGCCAGTAATTTTGTTCTATACACAAGTTAAATTATGTATAATGCCAGTACCTACTTAGGTACTGAAATACTTAACGATCCTTGCATGATCACCCAAGCAGAGCATCATCAACAAAAACGACTATCTTCTACCAAATCACAAAGGCATACTTTACAAATCCAAGTATTATTATCTTAACTCATTTTCGCAAGAGCTTTTATGTGACGTCACGAGGTTCGATCATTTATCTCTAAACGTATGACGTCACTGAACTGGCGTCGTCGTAGCATTTTGTTATCGGCTACATGGAACTGATGGCTCGAGTGACAGCAGCCTTTTGTATAGCTCTCGGTACCTTCAAAGCATCTATTCACCGCCCTCACGTTGTTGTCGTATTTCTATCACAATAATTGAAGAAGAGACTGGGACTGAGACATGGGAGATTCCTTTTGAACTATGTTAAATCCATATGTTTTGAATTAAAGAATGTTTAATTAAAATAATACGTAACTTTCCTCCGAAATTTTATTAAAATCGAAACCGCAGTAACATTAAATGCACCTAATGTATTTTGAGGAGATCTAAATAGAACTATAAATAGAAGAAATCCCGTTGTCACTTGAAATAAATAACTCTGCTCTCTTAAATTTCCTGTTTATTTCTGTCCCCCTATTTCATTAGCGAGTGTTTTCTAAATGTGGTGTTGTAGGAGATTTAAGAATCAATATTTTTACATCCAATGCACAAATAGAAGCATTAAACTATTTTATTTGCATTTGTTTATTGGAAAATTTTCGAGCACAGTCGTAAAACGTAAAACGGTACTACAATTTAATTTGCACGTTTAGCGAGACAAAGTGTTTATGAAGTTGTTGAAAGCACATGAATTGTTTTCTAAGTGGGCGGTGATGCTAAATGAAATGTTTCCTGAAATCAGTTGTGGCAACTCATGAGTTTGCATTTCCCTCGAAATAACCGACTAATTTTATCTTAGTGCAATGTTAACGATGCAGTTCACTTATTACGTGACACTCTGTGTTCTCTTGTATTACATTATTTCACTCATTGTTGATAAAGTTTTCATTGCAGTTCCTAGTTTTAATATATTCGCCAATAAATATTGTCGCAGCTCTTCAAAGTACCCAAGTATTTCGGTCAATGTCATGAATTTCGTTTTACTCGCTGATTATGGTATAGTAAGGTTTTAATTGTTTTAAAAAACAATGCTGCCATTGATTTTGAATTCAAAGTGAAATGCTCAAGGGCAGATCACTAACTCGTAACCTGACAATGACCGATTTTACCAGGAATACTGGGTCGCAGCATATATCCGGTTGACAAGTACTTGCCTTCGGGACAAAATCTAGGTTGTACTTCTAACAACAATGGATAATTAATCATACACTAGTAAATAGGTACATATTTATAATACAAATAACAAACCACAATAACTTCACACAGCCCAACAAGGATATTAATTAGCACACATACTCGTAACAAATATAAAGTTAGCCTAAATAACATCTCATTCTGGAATTCGACAGAAGTTTTGTCTAAAAGCATTCTTAACATTTGGTGCTCGGGTAACGAATAAATTGTGGATACCTAAGGAGTAAATAGCAGCATAAATCAGTAAGTTTTACCAATAAATTGATTCTACCAAAAAGTAAATTTTAGCAATAAACTTGACTCAGTTGTCAACAAGCTGAAACTAACTAAAGAGCAAAATGGAAATCCATCAGGATTGTTTGAAAAGCCAACTAAGGTCTACAGGAATTCTTACCTCGCCAAGATTGATGAATCCATGGTCCATCGCGACGGCATCGGCGGCATCCTTCCCGGCTGGGACATGGACGGCCCATGTAGGCGTGTAATGCGCATACACAGCCTCCAACAAAGACAAAATTGACACCAGGACGGTCGCCAATACCAAGGCACCACGCGCCATCGCACGCACGCACACACTCACCGGCTAGTACTTGTCAGCATTGCACACACAATTTCAAGAGTTTTATTTGGTTTTTACTTTAGTCTCAAATTAGGAATGGAAATATTTTGCTAGACGAGTAACGTAGAGGTTGGTGCTAATTGTCATACGTCCATATCTGATCTTGACGTACTGCTATGATCCAGACAAAATTATTAATAATGTGATTCACTATAGGTATGACATGACAGGAGTAGATCATGTTCAAAATAATCATCATGAACAATATCGACTCTAATCATTGGTAATTAATAATCGCGTTTTGATTAGAAATTATGAAACAGTTTCATAGTGGGCTGCATTATTTAAAACCAGGAAGAAATAATTTAGTTTTAACATTGTTAATGCTCGTGTATCATCTAATCAGTTTGCAAAGTGAGCATCGTATTGACATTAATCATTAATTTGCATAGCTACAAGTAGAATTGTATCTGTAATCCATCATGGAAATTATCAATTAATTGGAAATTTATTTCCTGCAAATTAAAAGTTGGCTGAGTGTGCGGCAAAGCTTCCACAGTAAGTAGGTCAAGTATACATGAAGGACATCGTCGGAGAACTCGACAGAGGGTTGTCTGTTATATCGCTCTTTATTATCGTATCACCGGACAACCATTAATCACGCTGCGTTCTATCGATATACTTCAACCTACTTCTGTCGAATGTATTGTTTGATCCTCGCTTTTTTTGGGGATAAACAAGACATGGATCATTTCCGCGCTTCCGGAATGAAATTTCCTGTTCCCCTTTCTTATTCCACTATCTACTTTCTGTGGGTTTCTATTGTTTCTTTGTGTCGAAATATGATACACTGTATAGTCTCTGCCAATTTTCTCTCAATTTACTCGTTTATTTTCTGATTCAACTTACAATTTGACTCGATGGAAATTCAATTTATAATTACCTACCCTTGATTTAAAATGTTTGCGATTAGAGCGGCTAGAGTATTGTTGAATTCATTAAACTATATATCTATATTATCAATATGAGTAAATAAATACAGTATAATTAGTGCCCCAAAAACTACATTTATTATGATGTTATTGTTATCTTGATCTTTATATTAATATTATTATACTTAATACTTTGGATTTTCAAATATTCATTTTAGAAAAAGATCTAACCTGAATGAGTTATTAGTAAATTATACATTTTCAATTATTTGATGGAAATGCTTATTGTTCCGTAGGAATTTCGTAGATAGGTAATCAATGTACCTATAAGCTATTGATTATAAATTATAATATAAAATACCTGTTCTTGAAATTTTGCAGCATTGAAATTAGATAAAACCTAGGTACCCAGTTAAATATTACACAAGTAATATCTAAACGTGGAACGAAATTGTTTACGTTATTGTTGATAACCTCGATTGACACATTGAAGATTGTTGTATGTATGTATGCTCTTAGAACGATGTTTGCGAGATGATGTCAGTTGTTGTTTAATGTTTTTTTTATAATTTTGCAGACCGTAAACAGGTTAGCTATTGTTCAACATCTAGGTTAGTAACTATCACGAGTCAATTAAAAGTTAAATTGAAATTAGCTATTCAAATGAATTCCACCTGCAGCATTTTGTATTTAGAACAAAAAAAGTCAGATAATTTGAATTTCAGATAGGTACCCTACTATTTATCGTCAAATCTAAATTCAATTCAGTTTTTACTGACTTCATTTAATTTAGTTTTTCACTTTCTTTGCAAAATGCTTCACAAATCGAATAAAGTGGGACAAACACTTCTATCTAGGTATAGGTACAGTGATACGTTCTACTGAGTTTTAGAGTGTAATATTTACAGTTAGCTTCGGAAATTATTTATCAAGCAATCGCATGCCATACTAGCTCATAATTTGCATACCTAGATATTTTGTTGGAAATAATACTCGATACACTTACAGATAAGCAATTTAAAAGGAAAAACATTCATTTTGTCTTATCTGTATCCATTGGAACGCAATGTAAACATTGTTTTGTGTGACGAATCAAAGACGCTATATTTCGCGTGCAGCCCACGTTGAAAAGCGGATGCTTCATCGATGGAATCCGATGGGAAGGACCAAGATTCCGTGGCACTTAGACAATAGTGGCCGGTGAGAGTCGGCGCCGCTGTGACGAGCGTTCACCTCTCGCATCCCGCCTCTCTGTTATCACTTAACGCTTTTTAAATAGCGTTTTTATTACAAATTCCTCACGTTTATGAAGGCAGCAACGACCACTACGTTACACGGCAATGCACTACAGTCATTATAGGACACGGCACAACTGTCAAATGGCGCGTGAATAATCCGACGGCACAACACGAAGTACACCCGTCACGTTCGCGCACGTGATGCTGACTGGTTCGTATGCTTACTTACTTTGCTCTCCACCGCTCGACGCGATTGGAGCCCGAGACGATAATCGGCTTGCCAGACGCGGCAAATTTACCCAAATATAGGGAATATTTTATTTTCAGGAACCAAATAATGACTTTTATAGATTTTTTTATTTTTGTACCATTTAACGCCTTTTGTTGCTTTCAGGCCAAACTTCTTTACCTTTACACGGATATTGATAATCCTTATTGGAGGAAATAAAATCAGAAAATCGGCAGTTCTATAGACATCTTTGCTGAGGCCGGTTGCATTTTTTCAAATAAATTACAGGAGCCATACATACCTATATCTAAGAAATCGCCTGACCCGGCGAGTGCTGACGTATACCTCACTAATCAGTATACGTATGACTAAATATTGTCGTAGTGTTCTTCTGCTTTTTTAATGAATTAACCCTGATTTAAAAATAATCATTAGTCGGTATTGAAAAGTAATTTTTGGTACGTAATTTGTAAATTTGAGGTTTTAAATTATAACGTCCCCATGCATATAACGTTAGTGAGTTACATATTTTAAAACTGCTAAACAGAAAAATCTTTTTAAGCTTATCCGTAGATAGAGCGTACCCTGTTCTAAAACATAAGATAATTCAAAATCTTAAATATTATGTTAGAGGTACAGATGATGACTTTGTGTAAGAACTCAATTTGATTAAAAATTATAAATTAAGTAGGAACCTTAAATACTTAATTTCTAGAACATTAGTAGCTTACTTCAGAGCTTCATCTATCTTAGACTCATCCATCCAACTTGCATCCAAAAACAAGCAGAACGCCGAATGGCGCCGAGTCCAGTCTTCAAATAATAACATTTTCACGGCAAAGTTTAACGAAATAAATTAATTATACTTTTTCCCGGGAAATCATAAGATCCTTCGGGAACGTAGGTGAAATTAGTAAATATCTACTCTAATAAACCCTACTTATAAGACAATGTTGCTGTCTGCGTCTTTCTGTTTCTCCGCTTACTTCAAACCCGCAACGGATTTTGACGGTTTTCACTAATAGAATGAGCGGTTTTTGTATTTAAATTTCACCCGTGAGAAGCCGGGACGGATCGCTAGTATTATATATAACCTACCTAAGTATATTTCAAATGAAACATGGGCAAGTTTCAGGACCAATTGTTTTAAGTTTCTTCGCCTATATATGGCTAGGTAGATATTTGCTAGTCGTATTGCAGGCATCAATAGTCCCAATTTCTATAATAAATCCCAATACTCCTATATCTACAGGACTGAAAGTACCTACGTTTTAGTGTGCAAACGTGAACTGAATATTTTATAGAAAAATCCTGTCAAGTAAGCATCGAACAACACTAGTCAACGATCCGTAGGTATCTTAAATACTGCAATTTTTCAGGAGTCATGGTCATAATTGTTTAAATATTTTATTAAACGGCTGAGAGAATTATCTTGAAACATAGATAAGAACACTCATAATTTCAAACGAAAAAAAGCATAGATAGTCAAATTCCGTTCATCTGTTCAGAACCTATGATGCCAAAGATATACATAGATACACAGTACAAACTTATAACACCCCTATTTTTCGTCGGGGGTGAACAAAACAGCTAAAGTAACCTAATAGCTACTTGCGGACTCCTAAACCCGACGTTTGTGTTTGATTTGTGAAAACAGAATACTTTCCGGACTATCCCTGTAGGGTGTTAAAACCTATAGATTCCCAACGTAAGTAACTTTATGTTATGTAACAAGAATCCGTCTTTTGACGGTAAAAAAAATTCTATTCAGTTTCTAAAAACAATGCACGTTCAACTGATGGGAATAAGGTTAACACGAATTGTTTGTCTGCGCTGCGACATTCGCTGCACCAGATAAAATTGCCTGTCTTTTAGTCATTATTTATCAAAGAAAATCGAATTCTATTTCATAGGTCACAGAGATAGTAATCTAATTTTGTTGGAGCTACTGAAATAATGAAAGTACTCTATGAAAATAATGTAACGCCTTTGAAATGGCTTCATGGGCGTTTGTCACGACATTGGTGTACGTTACTAGAGTATAAGTGTCGCTTTTTGTTCGATTTCGTAGCGTTTTTCATTAATTTAATGTCGCTTTTACAATATTCTTGCTTATTTGTAAGTAAGCTATACTTAAGTATTATAGCAAGGCTTCACTTTTTTATTTATCTGAGGTAAACTTATACCATATAATAAATAATATACTACGTGCTTCTTATACTTACCTATTCACTAATTTAGATTAATTAAGAAACTATCCTATTGTCTATTGCTACTGGCCAACTTAGATAAATATAGTAGGTACATAACATGTATGACGATGTAAGTTTATCTTTCTTTACGACAAAACTTTCGGTCGAATTCGCCACAGTAAAACCGTAAAAAGTTGAAGAAAACAAGTAAAAGAATGTTCAAAATTCAAATTGCCCATTAATTAAACATGCTTTTCTAATCTAGATATTCTGAATACGTCAACAAGACATGAAATAAACAACTCCCTAAAATCATGTCGTGCGACGACCTTCGATGTTTCATTTCCTCGAAAATGCTTGCAAAAAAGCATTATAAAAACGTTGCGGCTGCCATCATCGAGGTCCCCCGGCCTACCGATGTTATTTTGTTTTACACACACCGTTAACGCCGTTAGGCCGTCCGCAGATGTCCTGAATGAGGAGTTATTGCATTCTCTATTTACGTTTTCATGAAAAGATATGAGTTTTTTTTTGTAATTTGTACATACCGCACATATGTTTAGGAACAAAACAAACTGATTTGTTTTGAAAATTTTATTACAGCTTTTTGTATTCATCCATTCGGAATACCTATCAATGTTGTGACCTTCGGGGTCTAGGTAGGTATATCAATAAAAAACAGCTGAAGCCACCGTATCCGAAATTTTTTTTCAAACTCAAACCAATAAGACTCCGACAAGAATCTCAGCAAAGTTTATTTCGGTGAAAATATCGAATATATTATATTATTATATTAAATAAGTCTTTGAAAAAATACTACATAGTTTCTTGAAGACGAGAGAGTCACGAGAGCTATAATATAATAGGTAGGTACATACATACATACTTAATTAATTTTATATTTTTTAGATATGACCTAGGCTAATCTCATAATAAGCTTTTAGGCCTACTTATACATCATGATGTTATTTTTAATTCTATGATGAATGCTAAGTACCTACCTACCTATGAACTATTAAAAAAAACTAACATCGTAAGTTCTATTGACATAAACCGAAATCGATTATATTCGCGGGTTTTTGTTACCTCCAATGGAAAATGTATAAAAGCACATGTACCTATAGCATACTTACTTAAGTACATAGCAGTTACGTATAGCCATCCTTTCATCACCCTGAACACACTAATGGTCCATATTACAGACACTCAAAAGGGCTCACAAAGAGCTCCCTACAAAGTGCACGTTTTATGAAAAATTCTACCACTATCCAAGTGTTCATATGTGGTAATATAATATGGTATTTCTTTGCACAAACAGGGTACCCTTCACAATCATATTTGCCACCCTCGAGCTTTGTGTTAATGGATTTCACCTGTGGGGGAAGTAAATAATATACCTACATATCTATTTTTTGAGTGATCTCACCTCTGAGTTTGATTCAGTTCTACTTATGTTAAAATAAGTTCAACCTGTATAAGTACACTGCACAAGAACCAGTTCCCTCTAGTATTCCACCTTCTGCCACATCATAACTTATTGTTTTTTCTTCTAAAAAAAAAATGGTAAGATTGTGCTCAAACACAGTTAAAATACAATAAACCTTACACTTTAAAATAAACCGGCCATGTGCAAAGTAAGCCGTAGACATTAGACATCCAACCTACTTTTCGACATGGTCAAAAAGATTTCGATTGCAAAAATAAATTATATTCAAACTAGGAATTTCGCTAGCTCATGGACTAAAAGAGGGCGTAGTTTTCTTGTAATTTCAGTAGGACTAGGTACTGTACTTTACCTACAATTTTAGCGCTTACAGCTTGGCGGTTTAATCTGTGTTAAAGGCCTGTCAGCCTGTGTTTGACTACAATATCACCGTGGTCAACTGGTCAGTGATGATGTGGCCGATGGTGATAAGCATACAAAGTCTAGACAGGAACTGGCTGTCATGTGCAGATATCGGAAAACACCAGATGTTGCGCTTGGCGACAGATTTTCAACTTAAGGTTGGTTGCCAGATATCAGGTGGGTACTAGGAACAATTGATACCCTATCACCTATGGTTTCATCACGATGTTTTTCTTCACAGAAAGCTCAAACTTATTGTAGGATTCGAACCCGCAACCTTCGTCTCGGCATTAATGTACAGAACTAATCATAATAAGTAGGTATTTAGTGAGACTCCTAACCTAATAATAATTTCCTACAAAATAGAATAGTAAAGTTCGGAGTAACCGACGTAGCCTGCAGAGTGAGCAAACTGAAGTGGCAGTGGGCTGGCCACGTTTGTCGAAAGACTGATGGCCGTTGGAGCAGACGAGTCCTGGAGTGGAGACCGCGTACCGGCAAACGTAGTGTGGGGCGCCCCCCCGCCCCCCCGCTAGGTGGACCGACGACCTGAAGAAGACGGGACAGACTGGATGCGAAAAGCGGGGCAGACAGGGTGTTGTGGCGCAGCCTGGGAGAGGCCTATGTCCAGCTGTGGACTGCGATAGGCTGAGTTGATTAAGTTCATTGAAAGTTCTAGCAAAGCAAATTAAACCCAATTAGTCGTAACTCGTACAAAGTCCTCCCCCTCTCCCGGTAACGCCCTGAGCCGCGGTTCGTACACCATTCGGGGGTGCCCTCAGGCGTTGTTACCTAAATATTACCCGGCTGAGAGCCCTCTGCGCTCGCCGATTTGTCCGGTAAGGTTGCTGCAACTTTAGTACTTTAAAAAAAGCAAATTAAAATTAGCGCCATCTATCCATAATCTTATGAATTAAAAATAATTATGTACTCCATTTTACGGCTAGTGGAATTCTGTCATAGTAAGAATAAATTAATTAATGCTCTTTTTAGTTTCCTTGTTACATAATATTAGGGTACTTTACATAATGATAAATCTGTAAAAATACTAATTTAAAACATAACATTGCCTACATATTTTTATTCATTAAAATAATTACTAAGGTATATCCTTCGTAATATAAATAAAATTACGTAAAATGAAACGGAACGCTATGTTAGTTTAAAGTAGCTAGCAATAGATGGCGCTAGCTATGAACTGCTTTACCATGAAATCCACCAATCAAAAATTGAAAAGTGTCCTACTTTCATGACGTCATTATTTCCACGTTGGAAGTAATACAGAAATGTCATGTTTCGATTTATTTTGTAAACTAAAATGTAAATAATGCTTTTTAGTGAAATAAAACTATTTTGAGACTGTGCAATTGATATAAAAAATATTGTGTTGAAAATACATGCGATTATTATTATGACATCAGTGAGTAAATTTTCCGTACAAGATGACTCTCCATAACGAAGACATGAATAAGATCTTGGAATATCTCTCAAGTAATGACCAGGAATCATTGGGAGCAAACCGAAAAACTTGAGATTTTCCAACAGGACGGCATAATGGTGCGTATCTTGATGTCGTAATCTTATGATAAGTTATCACGCAGCGTAGCGTACATGTTGTTTTCGAGAATTGGACCGAAAATGAATGGTACAAGCGATACCTTAGACACGCGGTGAAGTACCTAATAAGTGATCGTAGTCGTGCCGGACCTTGTTGAACAGCTTTCGTGAACTCACGCTCCCACTTTTACCGTTATACTTACTACGTTCATTTCGTTCGGTGAACGGACGTGTTCGGGCGCCACCTCATACATCTCTGTGCTCACTCACATTCCTATATCATCCTTGTATCATTAGCATTGTTAATAGGGGCGAGGGTTTCCCCAAACGAGCATTATTATCAAGTGGTATTTTGTGTCGTTGTGCGTCATTATAGTGTTTACCGCGCGCCGGGTCGGTCTGCGTAAACAAGCGCTCGTGATTTGCCAGCTAGGCACCATGCGGTAGCTATCACTTCCATATGTCGCATAAATTATTCTAAATATTTACCGGTACACTTAACCTACACCTTAGAAGAAACGTCATAGTACAGTTTACTTAACTTTATTAACTATTCAGTGATTGTTCCGTGATATAAACTCAATTGTGAATCACCAATGTTTAAGTGTTAATTTATATCCATGAAAAGTTAAAATGGATAAAAAACTAGACTTATTATCGTTGTTCGAGGTAATTAACAAAGTTTATAATTAAGTATATCTATTATGTATCTCTCATATATTTTTTATCTTCTGTTATTATTTCATGACCATAGTGACAATATTATTTCTGCAACTGTATTGACCTAAAATTTGCATATTTATTTGATAACAGCTAGGTACTTATATTATCTTAATAATCTCTTGATAACATAGCTAGTAGACATAGGAAGTAAAGAAAACACTTTCAGGAGTTGTGATGCAATGCAATATAGACATTATAATAATGGTATTTTGTCTCTATTTTAAAAGCAGTTTAATTAGCATTTCATACATATTTCACACAAATTTAGGTACTGTACGTATATACTGCATACCTTTCTCTCAAGATGTAAAGTAAAAGTTTTGAAAATGAAAGTAATTAATATTATATTTAAAAATATCAACTTTTAAGTATGTACCTCATGTGGATTTTTATCTGCAATTAAGTTATACAATTATTTGAAACATTTGTTCCATACTTTGGCACTTTCTTTTAAATAACACTGTCTTTTTGTATGACCATTCTTATTAGATTATGATTGGCCTGATGCTGTTGTTGACAAACTACACAAATTTAATCACACTATCTCTTACTCCACGATGGCCAGTCTTGCACTATCTGCTTCCAGCGGTTTCCCGCAACCCTCACAAGATTGTAGAGATCCTTAGGAGAGGCCTTTGTCCAGTAGGGGACGTCTTTCAGCTGACATGATGATGATGATATGTCTTTCTAACAAAAAACACTGTTACCCCATAAATGTCAATAGCATGGATTAATTTGACAGCTTTAAATGTCTCCTATCCTTTTTTACAAGGTTTATAAGAAAGAGAGGTGACATGACTAATGTAAGTTTAGTTAACAACAGAATCTTCATCTTATTATAAGTTACTCCACATTTCTTTGACACAGTAATTTCATGTGTTGATATTATTATTAACCCGTTAATACTCTTGATAAGTTATGGATGAGCGGCAACCTGCAGTTCTGTTTTCATTGTTCCTTGCTTCAGTTACTATGGTCTTGCATCATCCACAATGTTTTACTTGTATGCATAACAATAAACAAGTGTAATGATGTACTTACAATAAACAAGTGTAATAGTAGGTACAAAACTTGCATAATCCTAATTTGATGCATGGTACAGGAAAAATTGAACTGCATGATACTTCAACATTTTCACATCCTTGATGTATTAATTTTTCAGTTAATAACACTTGTAGCATTACATCTACTTGTCAATAAATATGAATATCTACTTTTCCTATCTTAGTATCATTGGTACAATATAAAAAACCTTTGTTCCTTTAAAATGTCATAGAAAATGTTATCCTATATGATGCAGATAAATCTTATTGATTGAGATATTTTTAAACTTAATTAGGATATCTTATAATGAACAGACCTCAGTTACACAGAACTACTTAATTATAATAGAACTAGCTGTTCCCCGCAGCTTCACTCACGTTCCCGGGATAAAAATTAGACTATAACCTTCGGGGATAATGTAGCATCCTATTAGTGAAAGCATTTTTTTAATCGGACCAGTAACTCCGGAGATTAGCGCATTCAAGGTCACACACACACACATCTTTTTTTAATATTCTTAAGTCAAGAATCAAGATTCAGTTCATACTAGGTAATTTAACATCTGGAATATCCTTTATAATTATTCATAATTTGCTAACATCTGTTATAATCTTTATTACAATTAAACCAATCCTACAACAATAGTTAAGTAATTGTTTTTTAAATGTTAGAGTGTAACAATAATATACTGGGATATTACGAAATTGTAAAATGGTAATTATCTAATTAGAATTTCAATTACTCTATAATAGTGTTGTCCATTGAACTCGAATGATTTATGAATGAATCGAGCTCTTTTTTTATAAATTCTGTGTTAAGGACATAATTAGGTCATCCAAGTATTCTGTTATTATGATAAGAATTTTAACTGCTGGTGTTAATTATGCCTATTAGTAGATTAATATTTTTATTAAAACAAATCTTATGAATCAAGATATTTTCACTCATATTGCATTCGTAACTATTTAGGTACCTACCTAATTAAATTATGGGTATTATATACGAACTATAATAATTATTAATGTCCTTCCATGTATTCTATTACTATGGACTAACTTAGCTATTAACAATATTATATACCTCCGTATGTTTATTGTTGGTGACTTCCTAACAGTAAATCTTATTAGGAAAAATCATCGGAAATCTATAATATTTATTCAAATAACCATAATAATTAACAATCTCATCTAAAATTGCTTCTAGTAATTCATAAATCTTGGATTAAATGTATTTTCAATTAACATTAGCTTATATTTCTAGTCGGACGCATGGCCTAACTCGGACGAACTTCTGGAGAATATTTTCTCACTGGAACAAGAGTCGTTTAACTTCCTTGAAGAGTCTATGCCGGACTTCAACCTGTGCCCTACTGAAAATGTGTCGCCGCCTTCAGAAGCGATCAGCAGCTCGTGTTCCGACAGTGGCCTGTCAAGTGACCAGGCTGAATTGTAAGTAGTCCATCTATATTTTGTATATGGTCTTAAAATAGACCTATAAAATATCTGGGCGTTACGTCTCATCCGAAAGCGAACCACAATACGTCATACGTATTTGTGTACAAGCAAGCACAAGTGACACTGAGCTCTTTATTATTATCACTACACTGTTGTATTATTGATGCTGAATGGAAACCATGATACTAAGGTCATACTTGGTGACTTCACTTGCTGACTCGGCGAAACTTCGTCCGTCTTTAAAATCTTTTGGTGACCAAATTATTTGCCTTCATTTCGAGAATTTACGGTCTAATTACGTTAAAATTAACATCCTCTTAAACATCACATAATAACCTCTCAGTTGAGAGACAGAATTATGTAGGAGTCACTTCAGGTACCTTCCTATTTTAAGTTACAAATAAAAGCGACATAGGCAGTAGGTACCTAGTAACGGACCGGTTAAATGCCGGTAGCGTGACAATACACACATTAGTATGCTTTAAATGTTTTGGAGTTGAGGAGGCGATCATAACACGCTTTACGAACTACACGAACCTGGCTCTGTGCGTTATTTATCGACTTGCCCGGACTATGACCTCTGCCTCTATCTATAACTGCGGAGCGCTTTACACATTTACACACTACATAATATTTGTTTATCTATTTTGTCACAATTTTCCATTTTACTTCAGATAAAATTAAATTAGTCTTATAACTTTGTTACGTAACATGAAAATTCCAGTCATTTCAATGATGATGAAATTATAATTTGTTAGCCGGGATTATTTTATAATATTTTGTTTCACATGATAATGTATCAATCTTAATATGAGGCTTATTAAGTTAAGCCTATGTAATATACTTAAAGGTTGCGATTCCAAGGTTTCCGATTCCCCAAAGGTATCATTCAACCACCTACAAATAGTACGTAGTTTGTTTAATTACGTTTCAACATAACGGTACTTAGGTATTAAATTTTCATATGCTGCCGCTGGCTGCCGGTCTACCTTATTCCAGTCGACCACTTACACTCACGTAAGCAGTCTCAAACAATTGGTGCGCTTTAAATGAATTGCTTTCGTAATATTGTTCCACTTAACTGATTCAAATCAGTAGAATAAATAACTATTGTCATTTTGCCTTTCATTTAAAGTTTTTAGCAGACATTTGCACAAAAATTGCAATTGACGCTGTAAGAGGAAGGCATGATTATGCAATTTTTAGTGAAGTCTCAGTTGAACAGCTAAAATCCTGTAACTACCTAAAGTCAATCAACGTTTGGAAATATTTGTACCAATATTCGATTTCTTGCCGGAAATCTGAAAGGTTTTAGAATGAATTTCGATTCGTATGAGTATTTCAATTTTATGAGTTTTTTCAATTCTTGAAAATAATCGTCGTATGTTGGATGGATATAGGTACTGTTTATAGGTGTGGTATTCAGTAAAATATACAGTTAGGTATTTGTCTTTGTCAATTTCCCATTCTATTTTTTAAAGTGAAAGTTTAAGTGTTAACATTTCAAAAAGTCTTCTGAAACGATTGGTTTCGCATTCGACCTGCATTTCAATATCACTCTTATTTAGTTTTGTTAGTGCTTATTTTAAAATAATAGTATCTAGATTTATTTACAGTTACAAAAAATGTACGATCATGTTTCAGAGAATATCTAGGTCTTTAGAATGCTTTGGAAGCAAATTCTTGAAAGTAATCATGTATTATATTGTAGGCTAGGTATATTTAGATCGTTTACAATGAGATAATGACCTTCTTCCAAAAATGTATCTGCCAAATGTAATAGGTACCTGCCTAGTGTGATTGTTAACTTTTATTATCATAGTGATAAATATTGAGGTACAGTTAGCCATTTAACCGCAATACCAATAAACAAGTCAATTATTCTATCTAATGGCTTCAATCAATTTGATATTCTTGTCGAGACATTGTATTGGGTAATGCGTTCATGTTACCAATTTATTTAAGTCACATAACATATTCTGAACGGAATCTTTTAACAGCGAGCGTCGCAACAAACGATAAGAATCGAGTTACAAAAACTGTGCAGCCAAAGGTTATAGGTATATTACTTATTTTCTTGTCATTTAATCGTATCTTGTGATACCACTTTAAAACAAATACATAGTCAGAAGTATTTATTAAATTATCAACATAGGTTAATAAGTTATTGCAACAAGAAGATAGTCACAATGTCAACCACGCACAACTACCTATTTAAGTAGGTAACCTACCTTTCATAATCTCAGAACTATATATTTCTGTTATATTAACTAACTAGCTTTCTGCATCGATTTTCCCGTGATCCACGTGAGTAAGGAATTTTATAATTCGCTAGCTGTCCCCCGCGGTTTGACCCACGTTCCCGGTATAAAAAATAGCCTATAACCTTCGGGAATAATGTAGCTTCCTATTAGTGAAATAATTTTTCGAATCCGACTGGTATTCGAATCCGTGGTTATATTATGGCATTATACCGGTGAAAGAATTATTAAAATCAGTCCAGTAGTTTTTGAGTTTATTAATTACAAACAAAAATACGAACCATTTTTCCTTATAGGTAATATAACTGAGTGAAACGATTCCCTAGTTAGAAGATACTGATGGTCTACTCCGAAAAACGATACACTATTGTTGTCAAATTAATTAAACAATAGAATTGCACAACATATACATCTCGTAAGTTTGCTGCGATTCTTATCGGTTATTAATTTGACAACAATGATCGAACTATCGTATATCGTTTTTCGGAATAGGTCTTCTGTATATTTCCCTAAAAGTCACATCGAAATCAAAATCACTATCAATATTTAGCCCATTTTTGACTGTTGTCTGAAACGCATTCCTTCGGCAGTCATAGGTACTTGAACTGACACAAGATCCTTTTATCAAGTATATCATAATATATATTGACGGGTTTTTTCTGAATTTGTAAATAATGGTTAGCACAGCATTAACGTTCGTGACAGGTTAACTAACTGAATCATCAGTAAGAAATGATTCACTTAAGGATGTTTCCGACTACGACGCAATCTTGTATCAATATTACGAAGTTCGAAAGTCACCATTTTATATTAAGAACTTTGATAATTTTATATTTAATTTTTATTTCGAGAAAAATATCAATATTCTCTACGTATGATTTGATTCACACATTGCTCAATTTCAATCAATAGTACCGAGACATATTCATGATTGATTAACAGCTTTTTCTTACGCATAACATTCCAATATGATTCCAATTGAGGTATTCTGTCAGTAATACAGTTAAAAGTATATTTGTACCTATCTGAAATCGATAACAAACTAAAGCATAACTATCATATTGAGGTCAACACGTGTATTGCACCTACGTAAATAAAATCATATTATTTCCAATAATAGGCGTATGAGAGTACCTATTGTATAGTGTGTCCATGCCCTTTTGATGCCCTGTTATGGCACGCAAGTTAATATTATTCAGGGTTGTGCAGTCATAAAAATACAATGTCATTATTTCCTCTGATGTACATTTATTTATTCAGTAAATAGCTCTCCCTTATGAGTGTTACAAATATAGATTACAGCATAATTTATTCATGATATAGTCCACCCTAACCTACCCCCAAATTCATAAATTTACTAAAATTACTTGATAGCAATTTCCACGTTACTGTAATGTAAGCTCATTCAGGCGTACCTACATCGCTTACGTCGCTGTATATAAATAGCCTAGCTGTTAGACAATTGCCTTTCCTAATGCCATGACAGTTAAGTTCATTAGAAAGTATTTCTCAGTCATAATCCACGTATATGTCCAGTTTCTGACTCAGTCGATTCTAGTCAGCTTGACATCAGGCTGATGCAATACAGGCTCAATTTGATCCAAGACATTAACTTGTTATAATATACAAGCCGCTATTCAAAAACCCGTTTGAGAATTGATGATGTGGTTGGACCACGTGTATCTATGTGCAGAAAGGGAAAATGTTGTATTAATTAAATCCGAGAATGTTTCCGTCTAAACGATCTTGATGAATTATTAGCATTTTATCTGACCCGACAGACGTAGACACTGTCCAAATTTCAAGTTACCATACAACTAGCTCATTTTCTAATTGGTACCTGAATAATTGTATTGGATTAGCCATGGATAGACCGAGGAGCGCGTTGTTTATAGGAGTGACGCGCTCTGGGGTGGGAGAGAACGGCCAGGCAACTGCAGCCAGCTGACCACAAACGACCGACTTTTCAACCTACGTCCTGTACAAATTTTAAGATCATACAAAAGTCCTGTAGACAAAAGTACTAACGATTTGGAACAACTGAGATCCTATTAAAATATTTTCTATTTATAACCATTTATATAATAAATAATGTATTTTTATATTACAAAGTCGCCAAACAAGTATACTGCCCGTCTGTTGGTAAGCGGTTAGTGGTTCTATAGGCTAGAGATCTACCTGGACACTTTACACTGAACCTCTTGAAAACAAATAATTTCAATTAGGTAGTATGAAAAACCATTGAACATTATGGATTAAATTAATTCAATTAGTATGAAGAATCAACAAGTATATTTTTACCTACACAAGCTAAAAGGTACATGAAACAGGTTCATAAGCTATTAAACTTCGTCAAGGACCATCGTTAAATGTTGCAAATCCGGTCCAGGCTATTTTCAGGGTCGAACGAAGCCTCACATTTATGTCAACCTGATGCTCGCTCGCAAGCTGCAAGCAGAAGTTAATGCTTTCTTGGTAATATATAATCTTTCACATTCACTTCTCGTACACTTTCGAGTCGCTCTTGAATCTCGCTCCATTCTCCATATTTAGAATTAATAATGACGATTATTTTTCTTAATATGGTAAATGTCAGGGAAATTGCATTGTATTGGTTATCAAGGTTTACTCACTGACCATTGGAATAAAGACTATTATGAATAAAAGTACATTTTATTAAAAGATTATTTCGTTCGACGAGATCGGGTAGTAATACGAGAAATAACAAAAATCCAAGGGTTTTCACTGCAAACGGAGAGGACGCCTTATAGACTCCGTATAACTCGCAATAGTAAATTGCGTACTTGTTTGTTAACCAACAATTAAGAAATAGTCGAGAGGAAAGACCTGATCGAGTAGAAAGATTAGCTCTTTCTCTCATTTTCCTTAACAAAAGAACATCAACATACAATACTCTTTGTTGGAAATGTAAACCTATTTCATTTAAATAAAAGGAGTCAGTTCCGCTTAGCTATATCCGGATAAATAATCGAGGTAGGTAGGCAAGTAAATACCTAATCTGAAGCCTTAGCCTTGCAAGG
The DNA here is from genome assembly GCA_963555595.1 of Tethea ocularis. NCBI lineage: Eukaryota > Metazoa > Arthropoda > Insecta > Lepidoptera > Drepanidae > Tethea > Tethea ocularis. The sequence goes on along the minus strand of OY741971.1, from coordinate 3,985,648 downwards.
TTCAATTATGATTTGTGAAATTCCACTCTATCACCCTGATATTACGTCACAAAATATTTGATTAAACTTTTTTTATTATGGTATTATACAGAAAAATACATGTTGAAGATTTTTAGATTGTGATGAACTATCGATAAAGCAAGTGGTTATAAATAACCTAGCTTAATCTGTATCAAGGAAAACAAATAGATTAGTATCGATTATACTACTGTATATACACATAGTTATGGTTGTAAACCGACTAGTTTTCTTTTCAATGTCGAATATTTTCCGCTGATAAGCAACGCGAATGTGAATTATGTCACGCGACTGTTTCACTACACTAGTAATGGCGCAGTTATGAAAGTAAAGGTTATTAAAACAATTGGATAAATAAATTATGTTCACTCAGTGATGATGTAACGTGCCATTAGTGATTTTTCAGAATAGAATATATTGTAGTTCCGGAAATTACCTCCTACGTGCTAACTCACAAACTTCTTTATAATTTAGTAATGATAACTTTTTGAAATATAGGTAAATAATCCAACGGTGACTGCTTAGTTACCAATAATTTCACCAGGTAGATTATCTGAATACTTGTCAAACTTTAACATACCGAAAAAATGACTTTAGAGATAAAAAAAATCTAGAAACCTTGACAAGCGAAAGAATATTTTTTTCCAAAATTTGAATAACATATTTTCCCCTTTTCTTCTAGCGATTTCGAGCAGCAACTATCACCATTCCTGATTCAGAACTCATGTGACGAAGAGGCAAACATAACGGCTGGCTTGGTGCCGACGAGTCCGGGCAATGTTGAGGATGTCGTAATCCAAGACACATCCTCGAACGACGCTTCGAACAGCTCAAGCGAGGTGATCGAAGAATTCGACATGCTCGATTTCGAACAGAACGTAGTACCCGGCTTCATCAATAAGAATACATTCCAAAGTCCTGGTGAGTTAATCTGTCCATTTTTTGAGGAGGTACTTAACGCTCTGCAGAATTTTGAGATGACGCATGTAACATGCATTGCAAATAAACTACAACGTAATTTGCAACGCACATTGCTCACCACGTGAAATACTATGCTTTTTTTATTCACGATTAACGTAGTTTATGGTCTAATATTATGGTTAAGTTGGCAATTCTGAAAGTCGATAGAAGTTTGGTTATATGTGTCGACTTTTAGAGAGAGATGGAATGTAGCTTCGTCTTTCGGCTTCCCGAAATGTCAACTAAACGGTCACATGCTTATGGTGAAGGATATAAACATGGAAAATCTTATAAACAACGAATAAATTGGTCTCAAATAATATAGATAAAATCAAAGCTCGATCATACTGTACGAGAAGCTTTTTTTTAGTGTTGGTCTCATAGTAAATGTTATTCATATTGATGCGTATTTCTAAACTATAAACTTTAATGCACTTGAATAATTAAATAGCCCCGTATATTGGAGCACGTTGGAATAAACAGTAAATTACCTATCTTGTTAGATAACGTTTTATTTATTGCACACGTTCTACTATAAAATTGTTTTAAATATAAAATATATTTATCTATCCACGAATTTATCGGAATATAGCTTATGGCCTTCGAATGCTTGTACGTTTATGAGTCAGTTTTTAATGCTACACTTGAATAAACACTATTTTATTACAAAAGTAATACTTACCTAAATATATAGATTTTAGGAACAGATTGTCTGTAATAACAATTTCAAAATAATTTGACCTTTACCTATCAGACAAATACAAATAGATGAATAAGTAACAAACACATGAATAAAATTATAACCATATACTGGTGGTAAGTCAATTTGTAATGCTGTTCAGAAGTGCTTTAAAATATGATTTTCGAGGTTTTGACGTTTAACTTCAGAAAAATAACCCAATGATGCTTTACAATATCTGTTATAAGTTAAAATTAATAAATGCACCTTATTAAAAATTAATACGGTTAATTTTACTGTGCACATGACACAAAATTATCAAAAAATATTTTTTTATTATGAATCGTCCTTGGTTTATGCTAAGAAATTCTTACGTTGTTTTTATTTAATCAACAAGCTTACAATTGGAGTGGTGAAAGGACAGTTAGGGCGTTCAATATATTAAAATTAATGTTACTGACCTAGCGAGCGTAGAATAAAACTGCTTCCAATGATGTCTCTAAGCTATACGTTGTGCCTAAATGTTATGTATATGTCTCTATACCTGCACTACTCTGTGGCCAAATATAGATAGTATATAACTTTACTATTACAACTTACCTCACATTGAAAATTTGATCTACCTGCATGCTTTTTATTTTTGTGTAATGCTTGAGTTTATACTTACAGTCTATCAAAAATGCTTAGCAATGTCAAAACAAAATAAACCTTACTGCTTGATTATAAGGTTTATCTGTTAAATCTATGGTTAATTGCAAAAAATATAGATAAACCTAATTATGATGCAAGATTTATTTTTATTAAATACATGTTATTAGATAGCATTAGTAATGAATGGGCGCTTGTTTAATATTCAATTTAAATAAACATCAATGAGAAGGACTATGTTGTGTAATTTATGTGATTATAACAAAGTTATAACTAAACTAACGTCTATTAGCTGTTTCTTGTTTTTATCTCATAGATATTTCTAGTAGAATTTATGCATTTGTTGCACTAGAATTATGTTCTTCATTTATTAAAAATATCTTAATGTAAGTAGCTAGTCATTATCCGAATTCAAAGACGATATTGCTGATATTATTTTGTTATTATCTAAAGCACTTTTTATCTCATATATCCTAGCATATTGATGCTTATTAACTCTATATTGAAAAATATATTTACTTTAGGTAAAGGCGGTAGAAAACGCCGCCTCTCCCAGACACCTCAAGTGGCTGTCCAGCCTAAAGTGCAGAAGCCGTCAATAAAGATACCCGCCACATCGGTACAAAAGCCTCAGCTAGTTGTGAAAGCCCAGCCACAGAGGCCGGTCAAAGTTACCAACATTCAGGTCCTTAATTCCCAAACGAAAGTGTACTCTAAACCTGTGGAATCAGTCGCGCCCCAACGTAGAGTGATCAGGGTTGCCCCGATGGCTGGCAACCCTCGGTCTATACTACTGCCGGTAACGATCAAAGACATGAAGGACCTGAAGTCGATAAAGATAATTAACGCTGCCGATTTGAAGAACGCTTCCAATATCAAACTGGCAGCGGCCAATCTTCTATCGCAGAGCAAGTTGCAGGATCTCAAAACGGAACGCGTCGAATACGATTATGATAACAATGGAAATTGCGGTGAGTTTTGAAAAATTGTACACTCAAGTATAAAGAGGTGTTTAACATCTTCTGTTTTTGACTGTACCTATACTTTTACCGCTTTATCTTTGTTTTCACATTAATTTGCTACTTATATTTTGCACGTGTGAGTCAAATGGTCACTAAACACTTTACTAGTGCACATACCATTTGAGTTTGAAGTTGTCCGCTATGGGTATTTATAAGATGCTCAAACTCGGTTCCGTAACAAATGAGACATGTCACAAAAACGTAATTTTTTGACATCCCTCGTTACAATTACTTTTACCGCGAACAATTCATTAAAAAAGCGTGACGTTACACGACACGACAGTATTGGCTAGTCGTAACACTCGGCTATTTGGTTTATTAAAAGTTTCAGTTGCCTCGATTTGGTCCATTGAAGCAATTGTCCAAGTGTCATAACTTCTGTCTTATTGATTAAGATGGTCATTGTACCCATTTCAACATCTATTTTTCTCAATTAATCTCATGGAATTACAATCGTTTTAATGATGTTACATAAATATATTCTTGAGTTTACAAAATAACTAACATCTGAGAGTCAATGTAAAGATTCACTGTACTGTGTTTTTTTGTATTCAGTTCTGAGTTATCTCTTTGATTGTTATAAAAGTGCAATGGATTTTGCTTCTTGTACCGCGACGCAATCGGTCACCTTTTCCCATAAACTTATGCAAAATTAAATGTAATACTCATTAGCTAATTATAAATAGACTAAAAATAAATACCTACCTACTAAGCACCAAATACTACAAGAAAAACTGAAAGTTACTAACTTAATTTAAGTTTAGGCAATTATACCACAAAGTAACAATTACTTATACTTATATTTGTTGGTCCCATCCTCAGTTTAATTTTCTTGTTGTTTTTAATTGAACCCTAGCAAGGGTTAAGTGAAAAAACTCAAAATTACCGCTACAGCGAAATGTTATTTTGACTCAAAAACTATATTAGCGACATTTGTTACTCTTTCACGTAAAAACTAAAGAAAGGATTTGGATGAGACTTAGCACATACATGGATCATACCCTGGAATACCATATAGGTTACTTGTTATCCCGGGAAAATATAAGATCCCGGAACCGCGGATGGAAGCTAGTTTATAATATTGTATAAGCAGGAGTAGATTGATCAAAATAAATAAGTATCAAAAACATTTATATTTGCCTGAAGTTTTTACCTTAGTCATCATTTTGCTTACGTGCTCAAGAACAAGACATTTTGCCCTTTGCAACATGGTGCCACGTGAATTATTGTTCATAAAATAACTCTAATCATTATTTTAGATGACTCTGGAAGTGAAAGAAGCGACGATGAAGACGAAAAGGAAACCCAAGTCACAGATGGCAGAAACGGCTATCCCCGTCTCGTTCTCACAGCCGAAGAGCGACGATTACTGTCGAAGGAAGGCATCGCACTACCGACTAGTTATCCACTGACCAAGCACGAAGAAAGAGAATTGAAGAGGATTCGACGCAAGATCAGGAATAAGATCTCCGCACAAGACTCCCGTAAGCGCAAGAAGGAATACGTTGACGGACTTGAAGACAGGTAAATAGCAATACCCTTCCAGGCTGTGTGCCTTTACCTGAGCCCACATCATCACTGACGACAGTGAGATTGTGGTCAGACACGGACGTAATGCTATTACATCCTACAAATATTATAAAGGTGAAAGTTTGTATGTATGTTTGTTGCTCTTTCACGTAAAAACTACTGAATGGATTTGGATGAAACTTGGCACATAGATAGATCATACCCTGGAATAACATATAGGCTACTTTTTATCTCGGGAACGCGGGTGAAACAGCGGGGGACAGCTAGTACTTAAATAAATCATGATCAAAAATCTATATTACGTCATTACTGTACTATATAAACACTCAAGGCTGGTAACAAGGAAAATAACAATTAATTTTTATATCAACAGAGTAAAACAGTGCACGGCGGAAAATCAGACTCTAATAAGAAGGATAAAGATTCTGCAATCACAAAACCAGTCTCTAACTGCACAGCTGAAGAGGTTACAGGTAAATTTGCATTTTGCATTTATGTTAATTGAAACTTTATGATGTTATAATAGTTGTGAGGAAGTGGCTGTCCTATACTCGTAGAAAGAACATAATACACGTCGCGGCAACGCGGATATCAATTTTATTTTTTTGGTTACTAATGGTTTAATTTTTTTCTTTTTCAAAGATTAAATGAAAAAAATGTTTTTGTTGTTCCTGGCTCTTAATTTTGATTCTTAACAATTAGTTAGGTAAAGTCAAAATTTGCGTAACTAATGGCCTATATATTATTTATTCTTTGCTAATGGTTTAATTTTGTTTTTCAAATGGAAAAAAAAATACGTCGTCGTTAAGTTTTATAAAATAGTAATCGCATTTCCGATATAATAATTGGATAAAATTCAAGAATACAGTTTAGTTCAAAATCTGCCTCGAGATTCCTTTACTACTTTAGAATTTGGTCAACCAGGCCCACTAGAAAAATTCACCAGTATATTGAATACTTTTTTATATTGTGGTATCATCGCCTTTAAATCATGATTGTTGTTGCAGAATGTCCTAACGGGTGTAACAAACAGTTCAACGGGCAAGTCGGCTCAGCCGGCGACATGTCTGCTAGTGCTGTTGCTGTCTGTAGCGCTGGTGGCGCTGCCGTCGATGCGGGAGGAAGTCCGCTCGCGCTCCCCCGACCAGCCGGCCACCTCGCCGGCCATCACACGGGCTCTCCTATCGGCTTCTAATAGTACGTATTGTTTTACTATACTTTTCTATGAGTAGCCAAATTTTCAGGCATTATTGTACTCATTACTAAGAAAAACTTATACAATGAGACTAATTTCGAAATCACGAATCTTATGTGTAGTTGGTAAAGTCAAAAAGTACTACAATAAGATCAGATTTGTCAATCCCTAGATAAACCTCTCGGATAAGCTATTCAACAGCAAAATAGCTCGTTATCTGACCATTGAAAAATCGGCCCTAAATATTACAAGTTATCTTGAATTAACTGTTAAGTTTTGTTAGATTGATAGTCGATCGTGCTGTCCAAATTAAGATCAACTTGTACCTATTGCACATTCTGACTACATTTCCTTTCTCTTTTTTAATCGCAGCGTTTATATTGTCACCCATGCATGAAGAGGTCCGTCAAAGTATTGCAATCTTTATTTTCTGCTGAGAAAAATGTCTAAAAACTTACAAGTTGTCATGATATCTTCTTAATCTATACTGCTAATAAATAAATATACCAATAATAAAGCTGATTAGTTTGTTTGAACGCGCCAATCTCTGAAGTTACTGGTCCGGTTTGAAAAAAATCTTTCCATAATAGGAAAGCTACATTATCCCCGAAGGTTTTAGGCTACTTTTTATCCCGGGAACGGGAGTGAACCACGGGGAACGGCTAGTATATTATAAAAGCAAGTCCGGTTATTTACACCATTTATAACTCGAGAACGGCTGGACCTATTTTGATGATCTGTGATTAGTTTGTAGTTTATACATAAAAATGATTAGCTTGTTCTTGAATACAACCTTGCTGTTATATTCAATACAATATCCTTTTGCTTATTACATTTTCCATTGTTCACATCAACCTAGACTGTATTTAACAATGGAAAAGTGCAAATAGCTATTGTGATTTTTAAAGATAAGGAATAACGCTTTGTACCAGCAATTATCTCACGGTTGTCAATTTTACGATGACCGTAACATTGCTGTTACATAATCATCTCATCCATTAGCATTTATGCAATTTAAAAAACAAGTTATGCTCAAGTTGAAATGTATCAATTTAACTTTCTCATTGCACAATTTACTTTTTGCAGTTTGATCGTGACTGTACACGGTGTTATGTAATGTTTACTGCACTTTATCCGACATTTTATCGCTTTTAATTTGTTTTTTTCTAATTTGTTGTTACATAAACGGATTTTAGGTATCGAAATATAAATGAAAAACGTGACTGACAGTTGAAATTTGGCACATGGATCTATTAGGATTTTGAGAATTCAACCCCTAAAGAAATCCCGATAGAAACCGCGTATAGCGTATTATGCGTAGTATCAATTCACATATTTTACACAGCTTAAAACATAATATATGGACCTCCTCTTAGTTTCCACCTGAATTTATAAGTGAATAAAAATATATTTCTTTATCTTTACAGAAATTATGCTCGACGAAGCCGTGATAGACGATGGAGAGTTTAATATGGAGGAGCTGATCACATTCAACCGCCCCCACTCCGATCACGACTACCAAGTGGTCAAGAACTTGGACATGCACAAAGTGCTGCCAAGCGGTTACGTCGACCTGCCTATAGACGAGGACTGGCCACCCAATTTGAAAAAACGCATGAAAAAGCAACTAGAGTTCGATTACGAGGATGGGAGGGATTACCTCCCTCCCATCGTCAAGGAAGAGAACTACGAAAATTTCAAAGTAGACAAATTCAAACATGACGAAGAAGGTTTTCCAGACAATAAAGGGTTACTCACAAACACACTCATTTCGACAGGCAGAAAACTTGGCGAAATACTTGACTTTCTACCACCTATACCTGTCAAAAACGAAGACATTTTGATAGAGGAGATCTCCGATTACGAGCAGAGAAACTCTACGGGAGTAAAGAGTTTTGTCGTCAATGGTACCCTGAGTGAATATTAATTTAAAAATCAGATTCCATATTTTTTTATTTCTTTATATCACTGTTGTTTTCTTCAGATACTATTATTCAATAGGGCACGTATTTTATTGTCAAGGAAATTATTCCTTTGTGTTATTCTAGATGTGTTTATTCCGCATGTTTGAGTCTGTTTTATTTTTTAAGAACTAAGAATAATTTACTATTTTATTGTAGTTTTTAGTTAACATAATAATAATATATGTTTATGATAGTGAGACCGTGATGAATTATTTTATTTAGGTTAAGTATTACGTGTGTTTCTAATTCCAATAAGATTATTCCATATTTATTTAAAAAATCAAAATTAATATATAATTACGAAATCAGAAATTTTATTTTATTTACGATTCGTATGAGTTTTTACATTCTGCATGTTTATGTTATGACTTGGTGCAATTACGTTGTGTACTGTTTTTCAGTGTTAGCTAGATAAAATATATAAGTATTTTACCTTGGAGTAGTTTTAGTGTTTACCTGTATTTTAATATAACTACTTACAAGATTGACCGATTTGGGTACGCCGGATTTATGATGATGCTAGTTCGAATAAAAACTGTAAGTAAAATTCGTTTTTCTCTAAAAACCCTTTAAGCCCTACATTAATTTAAAGAACGACGTTAGATCATAATTAAATGAAGATAATCTGATAAACTTACATAATATAATGAAAAAGTTGTATTGAATTTTGGTAATAATTACCTTAAGAGGCTAGTCTCCAAGCGTGGGAATTTATCATAGACTACACACATTGACATATTTTACTCACACATTTGCGTCATCATTTTAACAGAGAAATGGGTGGATTGCCACTGTCCGCGTACTACATGTTATTTAGATAATCACGGTAACCAGTACGTACCAGATCTTACATATAATAATTTTATATTAATTAGCATACACACTTAATTTTGGTTATAGTAGGAGAGCTAACTGAACTATCCTACTAACTCGTATCCCGCAAAGCTAGTAACAATTTATATGATGTTTTATTTATCATCGGTCAATGAAGAATGTACCATTCCGGGCATCTCGCGGTAGCGTATCATCCCTTCTGGAGCACCACCACTATCTAGTCTAAAATAAAATGGACGATGGTTTGATCAGAATATCATTTTAGCCTAGCGATTTAACACATAGTCACAACATTTTGTGTGTTATTTGTTGAAATTGAAGTTTATGAATTTTACTATTGCCTTTTTAAGGACACGAAATCATATTTAAAATTAAAATAAATAAATAACTTAAAATTTTTATATAAAATTGTATAACAAATTTCCTATAAAAATATCATGTTCACTTTTGATACAAATGTCAAGCAGTGTTAAGAAACTTAAAATCGTAATGGCGGATATCAATTTTTTTCTGCATTACGTTGTTTGAACTATTTCTATGATATATTTAAAAAAAATGTGCTGGACCGCAATGAAGATAGTTGACTAATTCCAAAAGCGTTAATAGAACAAGTTTCAAATATTGACTTAATTGTTTTCTCGCTGGTAGAATTGAAAAAAAGTGTTTCACACGAGATATTTTGTTTTCTCGTGGCTTTAAATCACTCACTGTGCTCAATAGTCTACATTAAAATCACTCGCTATGCCCGTGATTCAATTTTTGACTACTTCTTACAAAAATAACGCAAGCAAAGTTATTTTTCGCTACGAGTGCGGATTTCAAATCATGAACTAACGAAGTATGTAGTCTAGAATTAAATCACGAGCGTAGCAAGTGATTCTAATTTTAAAATTATTTAACTACTGACCACAGTGAGTGATTTAAAGGCACGAGATATAAAAAAAATGCTCTCGTGTGAAACATGCAACTTTTCACCTCGACCAGGGAGAAAACAAGACAAAGAAACATTTAACAAAGAATAGAGACGACTTCAAAAGACTACAAATCATAAAATAAACATGTTCGCTTTTTACAATTATATATAAAGATCCATTTGTGGTTAATATGTTATATGATATGGAAAGATGTTATTTTTTTTTACTACACTATTTTTATGTTTATTAAACTTTACTTAATCCAATCTTTGAAATGATTCCCATTGTCTGAACTAGTCGGTGGCCAATCGTATAATTCACCAAATCATTATATTCCTAACCTAACCTATATCATGATTTGACGAATTATACAGGCTAATTTTTAAATAGTATAGTATGCCGAAATGGCATTGATGTATACCTTATACAGATCATGAAAAAACAATTTTAAAAGAAGAGTATATATAATAAATAATAATAATAATGAATATCCTGGGACATTCTTCACACACGGTTAAGAGTGGAAAACAATATTACAATATTTCTATACAAACAAAAGATATCAATCAATCAATCAATCAATACATTAGTTCATCGTTATATATACACTGCAATGTGAGTCTAACTGAGTATCAATTAAATTACTCGAGGAGTATAATATAGCTATTTTGCCCTGTTAGTACTATTCTGATTGCGAGTAAAGGCTTTTACTAGAGATTTTCGATAAACTTGTAAATCTTGTCATCGTAATGGTAGTGCACAGGCACCTGAAATTATGTAGGATTACTGATAATAATGTACACTATCCTTAGAATTCGGGCTAAAATACCATTTCAAAACCATCCTGTATACATATAATAAGCTTGTAGAAAATTCGTCTGTAATTGCAAACTTTTTGAAAAAAAAAAGGAAGGAACTAATTGAGCTACACTGAAGACGAATTACTATTTGTAGTGTTGTTGTTTATCTGTATGTTTGTATGCATTAGTTTGAGTTTAAAATATTTCTTTCTTTCAATAATTTTGAAATATCACAGTTATGTAGGTAGTAACAATATTGACAGTTGTCAGTCATAATGTCTTATTGAGCAGTCGCGACCCAACTTATGCAAAAAACAAAATTCATCGTCGAGCTTCAAACTGGCGTGCTCTCACATTTGATTCTAAAAGGTACTGAAAATGTTTGATACACGCATTCGAAATAATTCAAATCAATTTCAAATAAATACGGTGACGTTCCGCCATACAAATTACTATGAAAAATGGCGGACGAATTTCATGAATATTTAAACGTAGATTATTGTTATGGTGTTAGTTTGTAAAAAAAACTGAGACGGTGAAGATGGGTTTCATACTTTTAAGTTTTATTTTATACAAAAAGATTTATAATAAATCCATTCGAAATAATGTAAATTTGGAAAACCGCAAAGGTCAATTTTAGGTTTTGAGACAATTTATTATGTTTTTTTTCTGGAAATGAGAAAATATTTTAAAAATATGGCTAGGTGAAGTTGTTGATATACCTATTTAGATTTTAAAATGTCTTTGAGATGTTATTAAATGTGGGTTTTATGCCGTTATTTTTGGGAAACCGTAACACATGTTTTAGCGTTTTTCAGGGAATGGGGTCTTAATAGTTCTGAAGCTCTACCGCGTAACTTAGGTGGTAATCGTAATGAACATCATTATGGAAAATCATCCAATGAGGGCTCGACCACGCCCACAAAATGGTCCTTGTCGTAGGATGATAGGATGTTGGACAGATTGGACAGATTGTTTAATTTGTGGACTGTATTATTTTATATTAAATAAATGAAATCCATTAAATGCTTTTTGTGCTTTTTTCTTTATTACAATATTTGACAAATTGAATGACATTAGTCGAAGTATTATAAAAAAACATTATATGTGGCCAGACATATTCCGCCACCAAGGGCAAAGTGCCTCTTTGACCTTGACGAAAAGTATTTTTTTTTTTTTTTTTTTTTTTAAGATATCAAAAATCTTTAACTAATAGTATCCAACAAAGTATAATAAAAAAAATAAACATTTCATTTCCTAACTTAAAAATCATCTATAGATTAAACAGAACAAACATAAATAATAAAAAAATCACTGTGTTACAGGTAAAACATAAAGTTTTGATGTTGGTCTTTTTATTAGTGAATTTTTTGTACGTAAAGTGACAACTCGCGTAATCTGATCATGGCCAGGATGTTTTGTTTCGACTCTCCCTAACAGCCATCGACCTGGCGGTAAATCATCCTCTTTTACTAAAACAATATCCCCAACATTTGGTTCTGAATTTTGTCGAAACCATTTATATCGGTGCATAAACTGTGTCAAATATTCGTGCGACCACCGTCGCCAAAAATCCTGAACAATTTTTTGAGTAAGTTGCCATCTTCTCAAATTATTTAGTTTGGAGTTTTCATTATTAACATCTGGAACTAAAAGTAAGGGTTCACCGACCAAAAAATGCCCTGGTGTCAAAACCTCAGATATTTCATTATTGCCTGTTTTTGATAATGGCCTCGAATTTAAACATGCTTCAATCTGAGCTAGTACTGTGCTCAATTCTTCAAAAGTAAGAGTAGAGTTACCTATTAAACGTTTTAAGTGAAATTTTGTAGATTTTATGCCAGCTTCCCATAAACCTCCAAAATTTGGAGCATGAGGCGGTATAAAATGCCATTGTGTGCCGTTAGAAGCCAACCAATCCGCAATATCCCGAGCAACCGAGGATTTTTGCACATTTAACAAGGTTTTCAATTCCCGAGCGGCTCCAATAAAATTGGTGCCGTTGTCACTGTATAATTCTTCACAGTGCCCTCGTCTGGAGACAAACCGCTTAAAAGCCGCTAAAAAACCTTGAGACGAAAGGTCACTTACGATTTCTAAGTGCACTGCTCGAGTGCTCATACATATAAATAAACATATGTAACCCTTATACGAACGGTGACCTCTTCCTTTTGAAGTTCTAATATGAATGGGGCCAGCATAATCTACACCACTTTGACTAAAAGGACGGCTGGGTGTTACTCTTGCAGCCGGTAACTGTCCCATTAATTGAGTTTTAACAATTGCATTATGTCTTACACATACTACACACTTTTTAACTTGCTGTCTAGTAAGTTCTTTTACTCCAAGAATCCAAAATCTTGATCGTAAATAATTCTGCATTAGTTGAGGACCACCATGAAGTGTTTTATAATGAGCGTCTGCAATTATCAAATTAGTTAGAACAGATTTTTTCGGAATTAAAATTGGATGTTTTCTTCTTTCATTTAACGGAGCATGTTCTAATCTTCCCCCTACTCTGAGAATTCCCATTTTATCAATAAACGGATTTAAAAATCTCAATTTATTTTTTGACTTATTTAAATAATTATCACATTTTAACATCAATAATTCATCTTCAAAATTATCTTTCTGACATCGACGAATACAAATATCTAGACTATCATTAATTTCTTGACTCGTAAGAAATTGTTGATTCGTTTTGCCCAGTTTATTTATAGATATAGTTTTTCTCCAGTTCAGTACTCGTCTGCAGTAAGCTATAACTCTAAGCAATTTAGTAAGTGAAGAATATCGAACCCACAAAAATTCTTCGGATGTTGTACAATTACATTTTATTTCTTCTAAATTTGTCGTATTATTTTTAGGTTTCGTATATTCTAGAATATCTTCTTTTAAAAATTCTGGGCCATTAAACCACATTGAATTTTGAAGCAATTCAGTTGGACATAATCCTCTGGATGCGCAATCAGCAGGATTTTGATGGGTTGAGACATGTGACCAGTGATTTGAATCCAATGTAGATAATATTTCTGAAACTCGATTTGCTACAAAAGTCTTCCATCGATTTGGATGACTATTAAGCCAGGCTAAAACAATAGTGGAATCAGTCCAAGCGTGGACTTTTGTCTTTTCAATCTTCATAATTTGTGCAACTTCTAGTAATAACCGTGACAACAACACAGCTCCACATAATTCCAATCTTGGTATCGAAACTTGTTTGAGAGGTGATACCTTTGTTTTTGCTGTAACCAAATTAACATATATATCTTTATCATTCTCCACTCTTATATATACTACTGCAGCGTATGCTGCTTTGGAAGCATCACAAAATCCATGTAATTCCACATTGTTATTATCTGACTTTGTCTTTATCCATCTAGGTATGTTTACCTTTGTCAGAATAAGAAGTTTATTCCTATAGCCCATCCATTCTTTTAATATATCATTAGAAACTTCTGTATCCCATCCAATACCGGACAGCCACAGTTTTTGAATCAATATTTTGGCTACAATAATACAAGGAGCTAACCATCCTAGAGGATCGAATAGTCTTGTGATATCAGATATAATTTTTCTTTTTGTTATAGGTTCTTTTATTTCAGTAAGTTTTACTGCATAATTAAATTCATCAGTGCGTCGATTCCAGGTAAGGCCTAATATTTTAACTACTGAATCAAATTTTATATTCAACCCTTTAGTTTCGTCTGTATCTTTTCTATTTTCATCCATTTTTAGTAATAACTCTTCACTATTGCTTGTCCATTTTTGTAGTTTAAACCCTGCTTTGCTTAAAAGTTCATTAATTTGTTTATATATCTTTACTCCATCTGTCACATTTTCACATCCAGTCATCAAATCATCCATATAATAATCAGTAAGGACTCTCTTGGCACCTAAAGGATACATTTTTCCTTCATCATAAGCTACTTGTTGTAGAGCACGTACAGCTAAATATGGAGCTGACGCGGTACCAAAGGTTACTGTTAACAATTGATAATCTTTAATCTTTTCATTAGTATTATTTCTCCATAAAATGCGTTGATATTTTATATCTCGTTTATCTACCCACACTTGTCGATACATTTTGACTATATCAGATATCAAACATATTGGATGAGCTCTCCATCTCATAAGAATATGTCGTAAATCGGCTTGTAATCTGGGGCCAATCATAAGAGTATTATTCAAAGATACATTATTTCTTGCCTTGCATGATGCATCAAAAACAACTCGCACTTTCGTCGTTTCTCTTTCTTCTTTAACAACTGCATGATGTGGTAAATAAACGGCTATATCCTTACTGTCATCATTTTCAGGTACTTCTTCCATATGACCGAGAGTTAAGTACTCATTTACAACCTTTGTATATTCGGTTTTTAGATTTTGATCTTTATTTAATCTGCATTCTAATGATTTAAATCTTCTCATTGCAATATCTCTAGTTCCAATAAAACTGTAAGGTTTACCATTCTGGAATGGAAGTCGTACGATATATCTACCTTCATGATCTCGACGAGTAGTGGCTGTGAAAAAGTCTTCACATTGCTTTTCTTCCTTAGTTAATAAAGACGTATGTTCTAGTGGTTCAGCTTCTATCTCCCAAAATTTTCTTAACATATCATCTTGAACATGAGCGTGCATAGCCACCAAATTAGAAGTGCTGGTAACTGATGTACTGAAAGATCCTGAAAATATCCATCCAAATTTAGAGAATTGAGCAACAATTGAGCCTTGCGGGTTCTTTTTTAGACCGTCTTCAATAATTTGACTATAAATGTCAGCACCTAACAAAATGTGGATTTTATTCGGTGTATGGTACTCTGGATCTGCTAATACATTCTCCTGAATACCTTCCCATTCCACAGCACTGACTCTTACAGTTGGAAGAAGAGTTGTTATAGATTTTAGTACGTATGCTGTAACTTTTACATTAAAAGTGGGATCTATTCTCGACCTAAGATTAATTTTAACCAACGATTTCGATATTACTTCTTTATCTCCTCCTACTCCTTTAACAATGTGTCTTGACGGATTCTTTTTTAAACCTAAAAATTGAACTGTAGCTTCAGTTATAAAGGAAGCTTGTGAGCCTTGGTCTATTAATGCTCTAATCGCTTTATAGGTTCCATCTTTAGACTCAGCCCTGATTAGTGCGGTAGCTAATAAAACTGTGTTATTTAACTTTGCTGATGAAAAATAAGAAACAACGTGTTCAGATGTGTCACTTATTGGAGTAACAGGGTCTTGAATATTCATACATATTTCGTTATTTAATAGATTAACTTCACCTTTTGCTAATGCTCCATTGTCTGATTTACTTGTACCTGCATTATCATTCGAAGAAATATTGTCAACGTGTAGTAAAGTATGATGATTTTTTCCACAAATTTGACATTTCCCAGTGGAATAACATTTTTTAGCTGAATGATAATTTCCTAAACATTTAAAGCAAATTCCTTTTTCTTGAACAAAATTACGACGAGCGTCACAGTCAATAGATCGAAACTGTTTGCAATAAGTCAATTTATGGGATTCCGCACAAGATGGACAAATCAAAACATTATTAGTAGTGTGCAAAGTATTAATTTTGCTTATATTATTATTATATTGATTACCTTGAAACTTGTATGCGGAATTTATTTTTGTATCTAAAAATTCTAAAGCTCTATATCGACTGGTTAAAAAATCTTTAAATTGATCGTACGTTGGTAATTCATCGGAAGAATTATTGGAGGTTACATTTAATTCCCATTGTTTTCTTGTTTCAGAATCTAATTTCAAAGTAATAATATAAATAATAATAATATCCCATTTGCTTATGTCAATGCCGAGATTAAGCAACGATTTTAAACAATCGCTAGTAGTATCTATTAGCTCTTTAAGACCAACTGCAGATTCCGAGACTAGATTTTTTTGACTGAACATCCTTTTCAGGATATAATGTGATAAATATTTTTTATTACTGTATCTTATATTCAATTGCTCCCAACAACGTTCGTAATTTGAATCAGAGATAGGAATCTGTCTTAACAATTGTTCTGCTTCCCCAGATAAATATCCCTTCAAATAATGCATCTTTTGAACATTATCTAAATTTAAATTGTTGTGTATGAGTGAAACAAAAAGATCCCGAAAGGTCATCCAGTCTAAATATCTTCCGGAAAATACCGGTATTACAATTTTTGGTAACTTTATCTGACATTGTTTAACACTCGCTACAGTCACCTTTGAACTTTCATTGTCACTTTCAACATCTTTACTATCAAATCCTTCTACAACAGTTTCAAGCTCTGTTTTATATTGAATATATAGTTCTTCAGCTAAATTATAAATATCATTCTTAATATATTGACTTTCATTTAATTTATCTGAATCATATTCATCATACAATTTACTATGCCCTTCCTGAAACTGATCCCAAACCTTTTCTAAACTCTCTAACCTCACCTTAACATAAGGACGTGTGACACGATCCTTAGGTGATTTTTTATAGTTAATATAGGCTTTATTTAACCTATTATAGGTATCTTCTTGCTTATTTATTACAATCTCCATTATTTAATATTAAATGTCAATACATGAACACTATAACACCATCAATGTCTATGTTTATAAAAGTTCACGTTTATTCCACAAATATTTACCTTTATTGTATGAATATTTACTTTCATTTTACTTCTTCAGAGGTCTGATGTTAAAGTTAAAATTGCTAAGAAAATGATCACTTACAATTTTCCATGAGTTAGACACATAAATCATCTTACAAAATTTAAATCTTCTCCTTTAGTTTCGATTAAAATTCCTTCCTTTTAATAATCCTCAGCACACAAATGTACAATCTCCTTTAGAAGAATGTTGCGAAATTTATTCTTGAAATCATTCATTACTTTGCCAGAAATAAGAAGCAAATGAGAAACTGCTATGTGCTGAAATTACCTGGTGCTG
Organism: Tethea ocularis; assembly: GCA_963555595.1. Lineage (NCBI taxonomy): Eukaryota > Metazoa > Arthropoda > Insecta > Lepidoptera > Drepanidae > Tethea > Tethea ocularis. The sequence continues at coordinate 3,968,136 of OY741971.1, read as the reverse complement.
AATGAAAATAAATGGCTCTGAAGGACCATGTTTAATTTGTGGACTGTATTATTTTATATTAAATAAATGAAATCCATTAAATGCTTTTTGTGCTTTTTTCTTTATTACAATATTTGACAAATTGAATGACATTAGTCGAAGTATTATAAAAAAACATTATATGTGGCCAGACACAGATCATTGGATGAAATCATTAACTGTGTTAATTCCAATTACCACTAAAAGAAACGCAATAGCCCAGCTGGTTGTGACAGTAACTTTTGCAGACTTTTGCAGAAATATGTATTTTAGAAAAGAATAAAACGAATATCTTATAATAAGCTTTATTTAATTATGAGTTAACAAATATTTTCGTATTTTTGAACAAGGTTGTGACCTTAACTGAATACAAGTCAAATTGCGTTATGCAAATTTTTTATACCATACATCTTACAGAAAAAATAAACACTGAGAACTGTTCTATGAATATTAATATTTATTTTTATACTTACAATAAGAATTCAATTCAGTTTCAAAAGCATCATGTATTATAATACATAAAGTTAATAACTATAGCTCAAAACTTCCTCGTGCGTCCACAAACAAGCTGACCGACTGAACATGACTTACTTAGTAAGCGAAATTTAAAATTATATTAACTACTGTGTAGATACACCCACTAATGAACTGAGAACGGGCGCACAAGACGCTCCATTCCACATTTTTGGTGCTGTCTTCAATAAATAATCATGTTATGTTCATTTATACATAGCAGAAATTTGTCGAAGTACGCAATGAAATAAAACGGTGCACCGTGACGTCTGATACAGCGATTACTTTCGAATACACGTTTCTCACGAATCGATAGTAATTGATGTGAATTAATGTTCAATTTGGCCATCCACCATATCACAAGATAGTCATTTACATTGATAAGGTGTTGTAAAAGCCGTCATGTATTGATTCACACCAACACACGTGAATTATAACATTGTCTTCACATTAAACACGATAACTAATCGTATTGCGTTTTTACACATACGCTCGAATCACGTTTACAAATCACACAATTTGACTTCCACTTTTTTCAATACCCAATCTAATTTCATTATTCTATCTAGCAAATAGAAAGTAACAATTAGGTACAACTATGGTATTTATCATGTTTAAGACTTATATTGGATATACTGCAATGATTGTACATTATTATAACGATCCATTTAACGAGGAGAATACTTCAATATGTTCACAATAATTTTTTAAAAACCATTATTATCGAGTTGATTTTAAAAACATTTTTCCCCTTTTCATCATCGACAATATTCGCATTATCTATACATTTCTAAAAATATGAAAACGACACAACAAGATGTTTTTATGTTATAAAACACTTCAAACATACTTAGCCAAAATGGATAACTTCTAATGCGGGGGGTACAATTTTGTGATGACTAAATATCCGTGACTAATCCAAAATACCTTATAAAAATGTCATATCGATCAGCACAACGCCATACTAGGCTCTAGTATGAACGTATCCACGGTGACAATGGTCACATCGAATACATCCATAAATAGAGACATCATTATCGCACCGCGCTGATTGGACTGACACCTACAAAATCTTACTTCTACGCAAATCACGCTTGTCGAATCTTGCCGCTTCCAGTCCAAGCAAAAATATACAAATGTTTTTTTTTCTCTAAAGCTGTACAATTTATACACCATCAACATAGCGACCGCCTGGATCGTGTGGCCATGACGACGGTTTAGTCTATAATTTTAATAAGTAAAATTGCTATTAATAGTAATCTTTAGTAAGTTCGTTTCCATGGCCACACACGAAGACGGCAGTGTGGGGACGCGCGTTACCGATGACTTCGTAATTCAGTCTATTCGTAATCCGACTTGTATAAACGCGAGTCGGACCCTCCGCCGCGGGCGCGGACGCGGGCGCGGGGCTACAGCCACGGCCGACACAACACTACAACAAATGACTAAACACATGTGTACCAAAAACAAACGTAATACTTTGGAATGACTCGATTCCAGACGACCGTAGCTGCAGTTCATCATCAATAGATATACTTCGACAGAGACTTAAAAATAGTATATTTTTTAAATGATATAACACCGTCGCGTCGGTCCGACCGACGACGGCCGAACGAAAGCGAGTAGCAGTAATATAAATTGACATGAGCCCAGAGGCACGTGTATTATTTTGTACACAAGGTGAAATGTTTCATTCAGTCTTGTAAGAATATAGTTCAAAGCCAGTTCACTCGGGACTCGATGGGGTACATCGATTGAAACAAATTACATTTTTACACTATTGTAATGAATTTCTACATAAATTATTGCACGTTAAATATAACACTTATGTCATCAAATATAGCTCATCGAATCATTTAGGATCATACTGAATACCAACATAATTAAATGTCACCAAAACATGTAATTGAAATGTATTATCTCGCAACTATGATTCCATTTACTTATTGCATGAAATTGCCAGTTATCCTCATTTATAATAACTACAATAATAGGCATAAATAAAGATAGGAAAGTATGTGGCGTCACTATAGGAACGGAGCCAATATTAAATAATTATATAACATACTCTCGCACAAACTGAACTTAGGTATAAACAATGACTAAATAAAGTTATAATCTAGAATATGCATACGAACGATGAGTTGATTGCGTCGAAACTACCTATGAACTTTTCCGAGACGTAATAAAAACTGAAGTCCGTATGTAAAAAATACTCTCTGTATATGTAAGTAGCTAAACGTAAACCTTCCCTCAGTCTTACCACACCGAGACCTTACAACTTCAAATATATAAAATTAATACCGTTTATAGGCGGGATCTATTCCATTCTAGGGACGATTCTAGTACTGATGAATTTAAATCAGCATCAGTGCAATGAGACCCTGATAATGCCAGTTTATATAATAAGGCATTTGCAAAAATCTGCAGCACGATTAACATCTGCACGCCGATTTAAGTAGCAACTTCATTTAACATTGTCATACAATTTGTATTTCAAATTAATTATACATAAACAGAAAAACATCACAACCTATAGCACAAATCCATGGGTAACATCGCAACAATCAACACACCGCGAAATAGACGAATCCCTCTCAACACACATAAACTTACTATAAAAAAGTCACGATATTTTCTATGTTATGGTAATTCATTACTTATGTAAAAAAAACTCAAAGTTACTATGCATTCACAGCAAATAATAATGAACTCACAGAGGACGTACAAAAATAATATTTCACTGATTCACTAATAAATGGGACAAAGCGATACACAACTACTCGATAAGTATTTTTTATATTATCTACAGCAGTATTATGAGAGTAATGTAACGATGATTATACAAATCTGATGATTTGTTCGTTCTATGTGGTTGGAATGGACACCGTTGATGCGAATGAGTCGTTGAAACGATGCGGGTACTCGATGAGGTAAAGTAAATCTCACGTCACAGTTTAAGACAAAACACTAGAATTTATATAACTTCGGTGAAAATGATACGTAATTCGCTACGGACGGGAACACAAAAACGAAAAATATACCGACCGCACACGGCCTAACGCTCAGCGGCGTTTTAAACTATATTATTATAATCACGCCCATTTTTTGAGATAAATAAGATTAAATAAGTCTACTCTAACTTCAGTATATTAAGTATCAGAGCGATGAGTATGGAATTTATATTATGGCCTATGCATTTGCACCGACAACGCGTTCGAATATTCGAAAACCATGTTAAGTTCACGCAATCAAATGTCTGAAAACTTGGAAAGAAATTTAGACTTTAAACTATTTAAAGATGAAATTTCAATACAGTTTTTCATTTAACATAGGCACGACTAGAGTGACACATCAGAGGCTACTTTAATCCGACTACGTTGAAATTGAAACCAAGGGCTAATAAGCGTTCACTATTTGATTGTTCTCATAATTCTATTTTTAATCGACATGAAAATACGAATCATTGACTTATTACAGTGAATGTATGAACCCGAAACTTAAAAAAAAAGAAAGAAATTATATTGATATAATAAATTAATGAAGTAAGCATTAAATGAAGTGACCGAAACAGTACTCCAATTTGTTTAGACTGCTTTTGAGGAATGAACCTAATTTATTCGTGCATCTCTATTATGTTACGCGTAAGGTTGAAATTTGTCGCAGTAGCCATCGACATCAATATTTTGCGCTGAATTCACTATTTTCACTTATTTTTACAGAGCAACACAAATTTATAAATAATTTAATACGGCTGATTTTATAAAACTGAATTTTCTTGTACTTCCTTCCCAGTTGCTCATTCTTTATACAGAGATACTAACAATTTTATAAATTTTAGCTAATAGAAGCTTACCTTAATATTTATAATATATAAAATGTGCATTTCAACTAATCAAAATATTTGTTAGAACAACAATTATTTTCAAATATACATTTATTTAACTTCACATCATCGGAAACATAATTATTTAAATATATTCTATATCATCGATTTTCCGAACAGTTAACACACTGTAGCAGGAAATTCACTTTTTTATTGAGCAACTGGGCTAGTGTCGACTTAGCATCGATACTTAAGTATCGAGCATAATATCAGTACCTATCATTACTATCAAACTAAATTCCGAATATCGAACACTAGTATCGATAGTAAGGCAACACTATCGGTAACAAGCCCCTTCGTCCTAGGGCACAAGCATACGCGACGTTTCATTAACATGACTGGTTCGGGACCTCGGATCATAAAAAAATATATGTCGAGATAGAGAGAGTCCTCAAAATGTTCCTAGTCGCGTATACAATCCATTTTAAAAGAAGATAGCTGTCAGAACGCCATTTTGATTCTCGTACTATGTAGTAATTAGAAAAGCCAAAATGACGGCCTCAGTTATTATATCTGAAACTCATAAAGGTATAAGATTGTAACTAGGACGAAGATGTAAGGTGTAAGTTAGAGCGGCAACAGGCGGTATGGGCGGTATGGGCGGTACGGGCGGTGCGGGCGATGCGGGCGAGTAGGGGCGCGGGTGCGGGCGGTGCGGGCGCGGGAGCGGGCGGGTCACGTGACACACACGCGTCACTTGCCCGCGCGCGCGGCGCACTTCTTCTTTTTACGCTTGAAGAAACAACAGCACCTGGAATACACGGATTGCCTGCATGACGATTTACAGAGTCTGTCAGGGTATAAGTTGATACGGGCTATTTGTACACACATTAGAATATTTAAAAAAAATCTACACAGAGTGATATTTGGGAGGGTATAGTAGTCAGAAAGAGCATTAAAGTACCTAAACCTTATAAAGGTCATGAAAATATCTGCAGAGTGGAAAACAACAGAAATATTTCCACATAAATTTTAAACAATATCTAATTAATTATTAACTAATCTAATTTAATTATTGGTTATAATTAAACTACTCATCAACGTAAGTCTAAGGGCGTTGACGCCGCGACGGCAGCAAACTGGTGGGGTGGTCTATATCTAGTTAGTTGGGTGGGTGACTTCCTTCACCGGAAGCTCAAATTCTCAATGAACTTAAATATTTACTCTATTATATTTATTTATGTATACATACAAGTAAAAAAATAAAATTAATAACAGATACAAAAGTACAATGGGACTGCTTATTTCCAATAGAAATTTCTTCCATGCGACTGGAAAATTTCAAGAAGAAATGCAGATACAGTGTACCGTGAAAGAAATTAATAAGTTTGTAATCTATTTCTATATTACATCCTAAAGCTACCGTCCAGTTTATGAAATCAAATGCTAAGTTTAAAAAAAAATGAATTTAAATTCATTAGAGTATGGTATATCAAATCTGATTCATAATCTAGCTCAATGTATTCTACCGTATTCAAGGTGATGTGCAAATATCTATGGTGTACTTAAAATAAGTATTAAAATGCAAAGCTTGCCTAACGCGTTAGTTGTGGACATTTCACAAAGCCAGAGATGTAAAAAACAAAGCTGCCGAATGGCAGTTCATGATAGAAACAATGTGAAGGTCTGCTATTTACTTATTACACATTATTTTTATTGAGACTAGATTTAATGTAAATATTTTGTAAATAATCTAAATCTAAACTTATATACAGGATGATAAATAATAATTTTGGGCGGTAAATTAGATTTTTTTATTTTAAGATTATAATTTGAAGTATTTAAGAAAATAGGCGAAAATTGACCATTCCCTCACCTCGGTGCGTGAGTTAGACTCACTCGCACTGGTCCAGTTTTATTTATCTTTGATACTGTTTATTAACAAGAAGCTAATGTTATTTTAACAAAATAATTTTGATTTTATTTGATCTGCTATAACAAGAAACATGCTAAAAACAAAAGCACCCAGCCACCAAGCAACTTAAAAAATAGAAAAGAAAATAAAAAGTATTCATACAGTTGGAACACTGACTTGGTGTCGTCTACGACATCGACTTCGTGGTGTGGCTGCGTGATGGGCGTGTTGCTGTGCCCCGCCGTCGGATCGTCGGCGCCCAGTTCCCCATTTGTCGAACTCACCACCTGATGAACAATATTCCATTACCTCTTTATATCCTGGGACATATCTGATCCCCAAGTCGAGCATGTGCTATGCGGTCATCTGGACCGCATAGCACATGCAACAGATAAGAAGGATGAAATCGAGAAAGACGGGGAATATCATGTCCTCTCAAATCATTATCGAGCTAATGAGCAAGATGCGAGGACAGTATATAACTTAATTACATACATACGCTCAAACTCACAAGCAGACTCATGTTCGTGCATAGAAATGTTTGTCCTGGGAGAAAATAGAACCCACCTGTAGGCTATGAGACTATTTTACCAATCGCGTCAACAGGCCTGTCAATTATACCTAAATATTTAAAAAAAACAGAGATCCAGTGGAAGATTTTTCATCTCTTTTTTTTTGAGATACCCGTTATAATAAAAAAAAAATTGTCGTGAGATACTGGCATACACTGACCGTAAACCATTAAATCCATATTTTCTTTAATCTACATAGTTTTAGGCAGCTATCATGCTTTTTTGTGACTGAATTTCGAGACAGATTTTCTAATACGCGGTAATAGTTGTCCTGTGTGTTATTAAAATATGTGATATCTCCACAATATTTTTTTTTTCAGAAATTGCTAGCAATTTTTTGTTTCTGCAGGGATAATTTGTCTTTGAGCCGCTAGATAGAGACAACCGTCCACGTGGGTTATTTTTTATTGAATAATAATTATAAAATTATTTTAAGTTAATAGTTTATAGTTATTTGAAACAATAAAAGTGTTTTTATTGGGTTCGACATTTTAAATTTAGTTCCATCGTAAATAATGAGTACAATAATCTGAAAATTTGGCTACTCGTTTAAAAGTCATCCTGTATAGCTGGCATAGTCTGTTTTATGTTTCCCTTATACTGGAACCACATAACATTTAGCATGGTAAGATATTTCAACTTAACTAATAATAATCACAGCCGTATCTACGTCGCTAGATTAATGGGCATTTTCACCAACATTGATTACTTTGGAGGCTTCTAACACATGTCAATATCACATTGAGTGAAAAACTGTAATTTTGTCATGCGTTATAGGTCTTCTAAGTATTAGGAGGATCATAATTTGGTTAGTGAAAGTGGACATTAATCCAATTAAGTATTTGAAACTACATACCATCAACAAAGTTGGAGCATGATCAGTTTTGATACCTTTTCGCTTGCAGCCGGTTTTTATAGTTCGCCCGCCCTGTCCATTATTGTGAATAAAAACAGTCTGTCGTAAAACCATTTGTTTAAACTATTTTCATGACAAGCGCATTGTCTTGTTATATTGTGTGAGGCACAGGTAGGCGCTGGTCACTGCACACAAAATACACCCTTAAGGTGATCATGCTTCAACTATGTCGATAGTACATACACTTTCTAATTATAACATAGATCTAATCCACCAAATTAGTTTTAACTTATTTCTTTACAACATATGTTTTAAATCTCTTAGTAAGTAATTAAAGTTACTGTAAGTACACATTTAACATCAAAGCTATTTATTTTTATTCGACGTCATTCTATGAATGCTTACATTGTAATGGGATGAGAAAACTTAAAAAAAAAAAAAAAATTCAGCAAATATTAAGTTTACGAATTAGGACAAACGGACCACGAAAGCTATATACAAAAAAGCAAAGAAAAATAACTAGCCAAAAGAAAAGTATAGTTAAAAACATATAAATACAATTATCACAAAATTAAATTATAACAAAACATAAATAAATATATACATAGAAAGCACAAACAGAAGGTGTTCGTAACTTTTTATGAATGAATATTGGCAGTGCTCGGTAGAAAGCCGCGAAAACGTACAGCACAACATCATAAGCTACATGCAGGCAGACACACAAATGCCGCTAAAAGTTCAAAACTGACCGTTGAAACCGATCCGGGAAATTTCACATACCGAAAATGTTTATTCTTCAATAGCTAAAAAATAAATACACCAATATACATTCACAATATACGAAAATAATGTTTGCATGAATATAAAAATAAATAAAACAAATTGATTGTACAAGTCACCGAAAAATTGCATGCGGGATTCAAATATGTATCAAATCATACCATTCTCAAATAATCTAAGGAAGTAAACTTTATTTAGCCATTATGAACAATTAACAAATGAACAATATGCAACAAACTGTTATATTAAATCATCATAGATTTAATTAATCTCGTAGAACGATGGTTGTATTTTATTTATTATTCATCTGATGATCGACTATTGTTAATTCGTCTTCATCCCGATCAAATCTCTCTAAGGGCGGATTGTTTAAAAAATAAATATATCAGTTAAACTTAACTATCACGTACGTTATCTATTTATCTTAAATTATGTTACCACAATGTATGTTTCATGGCATAATGAAGAAAAAAAAGAATTGTCAAATCGTGAAACAACGCCAAATTTGAGTTCGTTAAGGTTAACACCATCTATAACATTTACTTCTACGTCATAGTTGAAACAACTCACCCTAATCTTAAATTTAATATATATATAATCACCCTTAGAATACGTAACTACTATTTTTATAACCAACCCCCGTAGTATTGGCAAGGGCAGACTAGAGAAGACTAGAGTTTTCGACCAATAATAATCGCGGATTCATTACATCACGTCATATTTATGCGATTTCATTGGCCGAAGCTACGGGGGCCGGAGCAAAATCAGTTTATAGCTTATGTTTAAACTCACGCAGACTCAACTCCACACGGTGAAGGACTTTGTGATAATGATGAGCATCATTCATCTGAAAACCATGTCTATACTGCTGATAATTCCCCCAAAATTAAAAGAATTACCTGAACGGAACCATGCCTATCAGCAGGCGTGAGATGACCGGCCGTGAGCGGCGTCGCTTTACCGCTGTGTGGCCAGTTCCCTCCTGTATTCGCTGTACCACCAGTGCCGATGTCTTTTGCTGCGCCCTGGAATACGACACCATTTGTAATAACGTATCAGTTTAATAGGTATACAGGCTAGGAGATAAGGTGCTCAGATTATAATATTCACATCTTATATTCAGGAGAATAACAAGCTAGGAGTTAACTGGCCTAGATTCAGATCTATCCGTTATACTTTCGGAACAATAGTTTTGTTGCTAAAAGATTATTGATAGATAACTTTATTGTACTCCTAAAAGCAGCTAAGCCTAAAATTGTATTACAGTACAGCGGGGGGACTTATTGCTAAGAAAATTTTAGTATGTCAGTCAATTTTATATCACAAAAAAATCACGAGCGCTTAGGGATTTTTCGTTTTAATTCACTACATCAATTTTGAGTACCTATTTTAAGGAATTTTGAAAGCTTGTAATTGAAACATAAGAAATATTTGTTAAAAATTCAAACTGCGGACCATCCACCTTAAACGGTTATCACAAAAAAAAACACAATATAGAATGTAAAAGTACGTCAGCCTCGACAACCAAAAAATGATATTTTTTTAGAAAAATGAAACTATAATCTCTCTAGCATTTTTTACACCCAATAAATACAATAGGAGAACAACTATAAGCGTTTATTTGTAAGAAGACTGTACCACCAAAAAGTCGTCATTTATTAAGGTAATAAATAATTTACAATGGGATATCAATAAATTCCACACAAAAAACACTGATTGTTTGGTTAGGGGGACTAGCGGTAAAAAACCATATGAAGCGCGAAGCAAAACTGCAAATGATGGATTAATTTACCGCTTCATTTCTACACGTCAAGTTCGTAAAAATAAATCAGTATAAACAGGGAAAAAACTGTATTATTTCTAAAGTAAACTGGATTGCAAATCGAAAAAAAATTATATCGTGAGATAAAATTACAAAAAAAAAACATTGACGCCGATTCTGAGGGTCTACTACGAAAAACAAATACACGATAGTTCGATCATCGTTGTCAAATTATTAACCAATAGAATTGCACAAAATTTACGTCTCATTTGTTTAGGCCTTCTGTTGTTTACAAAATAAACTAATTTTGTGTCAATATCTCTATATTTTTATACAAAAAGGATATAAGAAATTACATTATTAGTCGATCTTTTATAACGATTATTACCCCGACATTGACAATGGCATAGACTCATTTGACAGCTTTAAATATTCTATCCTTTTTCAACAATCTTTGTAAGAAAAAGATAACGTGACTAAAATTAGTTTTAGTTTGGATACATATTATCAGCACCATTATTGGTGTCTAAAGTTTTTTTTTCTAATCGCGTTGTGGATGTTCGCTTTCCAGTATACTAAAATCTTTGGGGGGTATTCGGGAGAGATTCGAGGCAAATGGCAAGGGTTCAGCGGTCTAATGAAAACAACAAATAGGGTAAATGTGAGCGAATCAAACCTCTCCGGAAATAAGCGCCGCCTCATCGTCCTCAACCAAACCAATCATATAATCACACAAATCATCCTGCACCGACAAAAAAGCAATGTGAGATCGTCTCTATATCTCTTTCTAACAAAACACATAAGAAAAGGATAGAAGAGTTTGAGTTATGTTAAATTAGTCAGATTATTGCTAGTTTCAACATGTTTTTTTAGACCTTTATTAGTCATGGTTGTTTCCCCGTAAACGACAATAGTGTAGATGAATTTAACAGCTTTCAATATCTTCTATCCTTTTTCAATAACTTTTGAAAGAAAGAGAAGTAACATGATTAAAATCAGTTTAATTTGTAAAAAACAAAATCGGCACAAAGTACTTCTTGGATAACTTTTGTTCAACTATTCAACTAACATAAAATTTGTTAATATATTACATGGATATTGAAATAACATTTCAAATTTACATAGGTTAATATTCGTTACCTAGTATACTAAAAAAAATTATAATAAAATTAGGTACTTTTGCCATGCAGGCGCAACTGATTATTACGGTTGAATGGTAAATTTTGCCGAGACTTAACTACACCATGTCAAAATATGTCGAAGAAATATTATAAATGCGATAGTAACTCTGTTAGTCTGTTTGTTACCTTCTCACGACTAAACCGCTAAACCGATCAAAATGAAATTTAGCATGCAGATAGTCCATGTTATGTAGAAGGACATAAGCTACTTTTTATCCCGGGAACACGGGTCAAACTGCGACGAACAGCATAGTTAGATATAAATTTCAAGCTGTGATTTTCAAGAAACCTATTACACCATATTTTCAAATACAATATTGATAAAACTCGTACGATAGCCGTACGATGAAAATATACCTAATAATAAATGAATAGTCTTAAAAATATTAATTAAAATGTTTACCTTGTAGGGTTGATGTCTATTCGGCGACGGAACGGTTTCATGGCCTGTTTGAATAGAACCGACTGGGGTAGACTGTAATTATAAAAAAAACAAGGTCAATACAACAGTTTATCTCTAACATGGCTATGTCAACCCAATTTGATAATTTACCTATTATTTTAGATTTATTGCGAAATGTCTTTTTAATATAATATTCGAAAAATTAATCAAATTGTGTAGACATTGAATGAATTAGAAATAATATAATTATCGGCTTATCTCAGGCGGTATCGTGTTTTTGAACAGTGCAGTCCCCATCAAGTGCAAATAAAATATTAAATTAAGCTTATAAATTAAAAAACTTTAATAGGAGTTATTTATTACAACTTATTACAACCGAAAAAAGCAAGGCAGCATTAGCAAAAATAATAATATGAAATGTAAGTATTTAAATTACATCTGAAACACACCAAATAAATCCAAAACTAGTGAGAGAACCTGCATGCCTGTATTAAATTGATTGTATTAGATGTGAAATCTGTACAAAAAAAAAATATCACTAAGAGAAGGCCTACCTTCCAGGTCACCTTAAAATGGGGTCTGAATGAATCAAATCTTAACTGTACACAAAGGGAATATAACTAACCTTGTCAGATTTATTTCTAACGATATTGGAAGGCGGAGCGTTGCGCAAGATTCTCATCACATGAATGTTGGCAGGCTGGAGTCGCAGCGGCAAAGTCGAACACAAAAGCGTTAAGCATGCGGCATGCAACATCCCAATAAAAAGTTTAATACCAACTGTGGCCCTAATTGTAAGATTTCAATCAATATTTACTTAACTAAAGTGTGAAAGAGATAAGAATATAGTGTTTGTGTTGCACCGACGCATGACGAATGCGAAACGCGATCTATTCACTGAATAAAAGTGACATCTCACACTAAGCTGGCAAGAGTGCTTTGGAGGCAAGACCCCTTGTTAGTAATATAAAAGTGTGTCATTAACTATGCAACATTTTATCCTGTCTATGTATATATATTTCACAATCTATTTCGAGCCATTTTTTATGTATTGGATTTTTTTATAGCAGAACTTGATGCTATTTCACTGCCAATCTGTCACTAAATTATTTTGTTATGGTTTTGAATTAATAATATGTATTGTAGTCCACAGTATTACGTAGTCCATGAACAGGAGCTGTAAGCGTGTTAAAACAATAAGCAACGTATTTGTCCCCATAAGCTAATTAGAAACAAAATTATGCAAGTATGTGTCCACAATATGCATTATTGCAGTAAAAAAAAAAAATCTGAACAATCTTAGAAACATTTGCTATGATTTAAAAACACATCATCACAAATTTTGAGTAGAAACTTCCGATGTAATAAATATTTGCACAAAATAAAAATAAATTTTGTGGCTTTACATATCACGCATTCATAAGATATATTTTTAAATCGGAGCCATCAAATAAATAAATGAACTCAATCTACACAGAAACACGTAATAAGGGACAAATTATATTTTATTAAACAAGTATAATAAATATGTAACTTCTACTAATAGCGATGATATCTAATTAGCTAATTTTAACAAATCGTTCATTAATAAGATCGTCATTACGTTATAAATCTAAGAGATAATATAAGAAATTAACTATTTTCCGAACACATTAGAAATGAGAATAATAAGTAATTTAAGTGTTGTACCAGTTATTATAGAAAATAGAATTCGATTATGCACTCAATTTTGGACCTTATTTGAAGGAGTTAGTTTAATAAATAGTTATTTCTTAACTATCAAATTTAAATAAATTAATACAATGCAGATAGATTTTAATGAAACACTTTAAATAAAAAACTGGTTGAGCGCAGATATTGATGACTGTAAAACAATTAACAAGTATAACAGTTAATAGTCAATCCATTTTTTATGGTATCAAAATTGTTCAATACATAAGTCTGACTATGTCAATTCCATAAGGAGATTAGAAAACAATTACACTGTGAAAATTTGTTCCACAGTATAATAACTGTAATTTCTTATCATATTACCATTATTTTTTAAATTAAAAATATTATTTAATAATTTTCCCAGTAATATTCACAGTATTTCATACAAGCATTTGTGCGAGTAAAATTAGATTCGTGCAAAATACTCAATCACACAATATGACTGAACCGTTTATTGAATAACTTATTTAGGTGATATTTAAAACTATGATAGATGAAGGCATTTTTGTGGCTAAAAGACCACAAAATTAATCGAGTCGAATAAAATAAAACAATTCAGTCATTTTCAGCGTCAGTCCCACCGCAAAAGGCCTAGATTTCTGCGTTCATAATTCCAGAAGAAAAAAATACCCCTGTGGAATGTGCATTCGTTTTATCAGAGAGATTTATATGGAGTTCAAAAACGCAGAACTCTAGAGTACTTGCTGTAAGACCGACGCCTTATGCAACAGAAACTTATAATAAGCAGGTGTTCCCATCACATGTTTTAAGTTAGCATGCCTTTTGACTTTTGCAGACGAAACGCTATTAATAAACAACAAAACACTAGATTTAAAAAAAAAGTATTAAAAATAGAATGGGTTATGCTATGAAATGTTAGTGAAAGAATTAATGTCGCTTCAATACACGAAAACTGCTCAATAACCATGTTAAAGCGGGTATTGAACATGACTGTATGTAATCGTGTATAGAAACGAACTTCATACATTGCATTCAACGAAAGATACGCAACTTTTATAGTAGTAATGATAACAGCATTCGTCAGGCAAATTTTATCTAAATAATAATAAAATTCGTTTTCAATTGAATTGCTTTAATATGATTATGATACAAAACATATATTAGGGATCTTAGACCAAGCGAGACACATTTTAAACGGCGCATGCACCTTGACTTGAACACAGCGCGGAATTTGAACGTGATAAAATAAGAAACAATGGCCGAATTTCAGTTTGGTATACACTCATTCTAAGATCCGCGCGTATCATCCGCATCGACCGCCTAGAACACGTAAGTTTAGTCATTCCATCTCACGAAGCGGAATTTAGCTTTATGAAATACACGATAATTCGACCCATATTCATTCAAAAATATGAAACCTGAGAGTTTTCAACATTCCCAAGATTTTTATGTATGTTTGGTAACATAAAAAAAATTTGGTTATCGTTTATGTAACGAACGCGTCGAAATATAAGTGCACTACCATAACTCCAACTTAGTGAAATAGAACATTTATGAACGTTGGAATTTTCAACATCCGAAGTGAAAAAGCAAGTGTTATGAATGTATCAAGCAACGGAATTGTTTACCATAGTCTTGCCGGTCCAGTCGAATTCGCCGTCGTCGACGTATCCGCGGCGCTCGAACAGGTCGCGGAACATCCGCCGCAGCTGGTCGTAGTCGGGGGTCTCGAAGAAGTCGAGCCGGCGGACGTAGCGGAGGTACGTCGCCAACTCTTCGGGGTGGCCCTCGCAGAGCACCTGGATATTTAAAAGAGTCGTTGTATTACCTTTTTAACCGACTTCAAAAAAAGGAGGACGTATTCGCTGCGTGACCACTCCGTTTTGAAGACGCTTGCAAAACTTGTGAGTAAAGCTAAGGCCCTTTAGGCAATTAGTCAGGTCAAAATAATCAACTTAAAAAAGAGTAAAACCTTCTTCAAAGACAATAAAATAAATATGGGACCAACTTAGAGCTATAAAGAACCCAACCCAAAATATTAAATAATTATTAAAATCGGTTAATAAGCAAAAAAGTTATGCGTGAACAGCCGAATTGAGAACCTGCTTTTTTTTGAAGGAGGTTAAAAATAATACAAAACATTATGCTTCCATTGGACCAATTTATCTGCTTTTGATTTTTGCAGTCTCTCGACTGTCCTTGGAAGGATGACATTGTATTTTGCATAATAAATAGTAATCAGGTCTATATAAAATATTTATATTCAAATTTAGATAATAATTATCGCGAATAGACCCAATTAATACTATTACCACAATTTTGCGAATGTGTACTTGACTTAAAAAAAATATAGCATAGTCTATTACCAACCTCAAATATCTTAGTCTATGTTTATCAGTTATGTTTTGTATACGTGTGTACTAAATAAATAAATAGGTGAATCATTAGTGGCTATTGGTTTACAACTTTTGACTGATTTACTGATAATTAAAGTTTGTCAAATGTGTCATAATAACTCGTAATAGCAGTATAGATTTGTACAAATTTGACAAATAGATAAATCAAGTCTTGGAATAAAAGATAAGACATTTTTTATGGAAAAACAAGAACCTAGTATTAAATAATTACTAAGCACAGCAAATGGAACTACGTAATAGGCAGATTAAGAACATTAAATGTGTAAATGAGTACCTCGATAGGCGTTGCCCGCTTGGTGTCACCAATTTTTTGGTATCTTTCTTTGAGTGTGTCAGCTTTTAAACCCTGCCAGGGTAAGGAACCACGTAAAAAATACATAAACATGTGACCGAGAGCTTCTAAGTCGTCGCGTCTAGATTGTTCTGAAAAATAAGACAATAGTGTTACAACATTATAGTATAGATAAGCATAATTGGGCGGAACTTTAACTTATGTCGCCTTTGGCACACCTGTACTTGTTACTCTTTCACATAAAAACTACTGAACATCCAAATCGGATGAAACTTGGAACATAGATAGATCATACCCTGAAATAACATATAGGCTAATTTTTACCCCGGCAAACCGCGGGGCGGAAGCTAGTACGTAATAAATATGAGTTTCGTTTTGCTGTTAGCAAAATAAGAATTCCAATTTAATGCGGGTCTTCTCATGAAAATCAGACGTTAGAATCACAAGTATACAGGGACTTTTTTTAATAAAAAATACATAATTTAATTTCACTCCATGAATCAATAAATTTGAGACTCGTCAATTGCACCTAGCACGACAATGTACCATAAAATATATATCTCAAGATAAAAAAATAAATAAAGGTTACCTTTCCCTAAATGTGTATTTATTGACATGTATCTTGCAGTCCCAGTGAGTGACTTGTGCTCCCGATATGGGATATGTTTGTTTGTCTCTAAGTCTATATATTCTTTGGCCAAACCAAAATCTGAAAGAGAAAGAATATTTACTGGTTATTTATTATTATTAGAAAAAATATACACTGAAAATCAAGGCCTATTATTTAGTCTCGAATGGAATAATTAAAGATTTGTAATTTTCATAAGTATTCAAATAATCATGAATACAGGATTATTCAACATTCAACTAAAATTGGACATTCCAATTACAATATCTTTGGAAATGTCATAATTCCCACACAAACAAACGGATCAACTGCTTGGACACTGAAGAATAATGCATAATATCAATGGTATTAAGTTAGCGTCACGCTATGATTGCCATTTCTCTCGTCTCGCTGACGAGTATTTTTGACTCAGATATCTGTAAAACCTTCATAGCATGCCGCTAATTTAGGTATAAAGTTGTATAGATTGTTATAGTATTCTATCTTTTTTTAGGTAACTTGTGATTGAAAACATTTACATGAAAGCGGATAAACTCAAGATTTGCATTATTAAAAATCTAATTCATTAATAAAAAATAACACCTATTTCAATAATAATAGTTTCATGTGTATTTACACAAACATACCACATATATTGTGGCCCTACAGTAATACATTACAACCGCAGACCTCGTCCTAACGTAGATTGAATTACCTCATCATTCTTATATCTTATTACCTAAACGTGTGACGTGATTTTACTATGTTATAATAGTTCTTTATCAGCTTAACGGCTAGACATTACCTAAAATGCTCACATTAAACAAATCAGATATCATCAGCAATATTGCGAGAAATTTCTTATAGACCTATCAGTGCTAACTACCAATGTTAATAAACATTAGGTGTCTATTACATTTCATAGCGAAATTATTTAATATCTATAATAATATAGCATTTTATCAGTGAGTTAGAATTCTGACGTTACGTTTGAGATATATTGTACTATAATAAATTATATGCTGAACATAAGGTCTTGTGTAGAAGAGGAATTGTGAAGGGCAAAAGACCACGATCTTTTTAAACTGAAAAAACTATACTTTTTGTGTCTATTTATTATATGGTAACAAATCCATGATAAGTTTAATGACTCTTATGCCAGGTGTAAAAAGATAATAGGTTCGATATAATCTATCGATGCAAAAAGTACGATTGCATCATCATGACTAGAGAAGTATGTGATAATTCAATTAAAAACAGATTTCCATGGCGTATCCATCCGCAGATAAAAAGCTACTACATATTTATTAAAAACCCTACTGATTATGATTAACACAGTGTTATTGATATATTTCACGTCTATTCGTTGTCGTTTCGCCGATGCACGCACAGGCATAGTTTAGAGAATACTTTCGCCTTGAAGATCTTTCAGGTGGAAAAACTTTTACAATGACTAGGTGACTTTAGAATTTGATTAGACAATAGACAACACTTTATTTGACATCACAAGTTTTTTAAAGTACACACACAGAAAAAGAATAATAATAATAATAAATGTAAAAAAGCTCTTAAGAAATAAAATATAAATAAAAAAAACAGTTGCTCATGTGATGACAAAAAGGACTCCCACTCAGTATTAGCTGTGGCAATCACCAACAGCACTGATTTTCAGGGGAGCCCCTTGAAGAGTCGCGATGCGCTCGCGGGGCGCTCCCAACAATTAATTAATTAATGATTATAGTATCTCCATTTTTGTTAATTGAATAACGATAGAGAGGGACAAGGCTAGTTATAATTAAAAACATATTTTAATCAATTAATTTGTGTGTATTTGGGTGCTCCAAACAATAGATATTCTGTCAAACCATTGTAGTGTAGATGATATATTGGTATGAACCCCACAAGATAATTTAACATTAGGGAGGGGAAACCTTAAGGGTGGTTAATCGACTGAATAACAAGTAAAAGATCCCGTTTCGAGGAGATCGTATCTATCTTCTGTGGCTTTTGGTGCATATGTTCGTTAAGTAAACCTGATAATATTAACTGCTTGCTTTATTTTATTGCAAATTGGCCTTACAAGGCTTCTTACTGTTCAATGAAATGCAGTAAAATTTACTTTGTCTTTTTACATTTTATAATAATCACAATTGAGATTTTTTTCTTACACTCTTATTGAATTCAGCAAAAACAGGACTCTTATGTAACCAGTTCAATTGAATAAAAAACGATTAACAAAAAAACAGTTCTAAAAACGGTATAAGTAATAATAATATGTGTATTTTTGATTAATTTATCATCAGATTTGTTGCCATACCCCATTCAATGTTAAAGACACAAACCCTTTAACTACGTGAGACGTCAAAAGCAAGTCTAGCAGGTTAAATATATCCATCTCTTTCTTACGCCATTTAACAAGATACAGCCGGGGCTATCTTAAAAACTAAGTTACCATGTATTATATAACATTTTAAACAAGTCTGACACATATTACTGCAACATATTCAATTCTAATAGACAGTAACAAATGCTGGACTCTTTGCACCAGACAGACGACACTAATCTAACCTGTCATATATTTACTTAGGACACAATAAGCTAGTTGACAGTGTCAAAAAGAAATGATCAAACAATAACCAATGCATAAAACATCTAAAAACACGTGGAAACATATATGTTATATATTTAATGCTCTTTATGATTTTTAATTTACCACAAGACGTAGAGTAGATTTTTTGATGCTGTGAAACTGCATCATAGTATTCCATATAAACTATAGTTTTGTTTGACATTTATTAAAAAATTGCTCATTTGATATGTCAGGAATCTACCTTATTGTATTGCATGTCCTCGGCATCAATAACTAAAGACATTATCTACGAAAAAGTAGTAAATCTGCAACAACATGCTGGAGAATGTAACATGGTTTTGTCGGATCCAGTTTCGCATACGGCCATTTATAAGTTAGCTCTATTAGCATTTGAAATGTATTATATTATCATGTTGGCTTCTTTTGGGCGACATAATCACATAAAGTGATAAAGTGGTGCCTACCACCCTCAAGTTGAAAATCTATCGCCAAGCACCTACCGGTGTATTCCGGCAATTGCACTTGAGAGCCAGTTGCCTTCTTGGCATTGTAACAGGTCGGCAACATTGGCAATAACTCTGGTATTGCAAATGGCGATAGGCGACTGTAACCGCATACCATCAGGTGGACCGCCTGCCTGCTTGTTAACCTTCTGACATTAAAAAAGCCCTCAAATAAATAAAGAAAAATAAACTTACCAATGATGTGAATGATTTTTTCCCTTTTAGTTGCAGTTCTACCTATTAAAAAATTCTCTGGTTTAACATCTCGGTATATTAGATGTCTCGTGTGTACGTATTCGATGCGATGTAACTGAAAAAATTATGTAACTTATTAAACATTAGAATATCTAATGAAAATTGAAAATTCGTATTTAAAAAGAGGTCACATCACAACTTTAGGTTTTAAACAAATAACTATATGATTTTTAAATGATGTAATATATAAAATTCTCCTGTCATTGTTTGTCACCAAACTCCTCCGAAATGGCTTGACCGATTTTTATGAAATTCTTTGTGTATATTCGCTAGGTCTGAAAATAGGTCGTAAACTATTTTTTATATCCCTAAGCTAGAAATTATTTATATGGCAAAACAACGTTTGCGGGGTCAGCTAGTATTTCTATGATGTCTTTCATCCGTCTCAGCAACTATCAATTAGCTACAAAGTAATCAATGAGTCTTCGACATTATCCTATTCAGTGGGGTATTTTCCCAACAAGATTATGCTCGCTTATTTATCAATAGCCATGCAGATTGCCGTCGCGTCGTTCGGACGTTGCATCACATACGTCACAACCTCTTGTACTATTTACAACATTGTTTAAACTTCACACGTTGTTTCCAGTCTGTTACAATAGCTTTTCATTTGACGGCGACGTTTAGATCAACTACTTTATGTAGGAATTTCTGTTCAAGTACATTCATTGATTTGAAATACGAAAGTTTCTAGACAAACACAATAAAAAAAGTGTATAACTTCTGACAGTTTAATTACGGATTAAAATCAAGGTCTTTGTGACTTGCGATCAACTAGGTACTCATGAAGATACCTAAGACAACATTTATTATAACATTTTTAGACTGGGATCTAATTAGTATTGGTTAGAAAACACCATCTGCCTGTCTAAGGTAGCATTCATGAAACGACATGACATGGACAATTTGGTTAATATAAATTTAAAGGACCACAATATTGAACTTACCAACTGCATAGCGATCATTAACACAGTCTTTAGAGAGAACCGACGGCCGCAGAGATCGAAGAGATCCTCGAGCGATGGCCCCAGAAGTTCCATCACCAATGCATTGTATTTACCGCACGGACCAAAGTAGTACACCTCTGGGATGCCTTCTGCCGTCGACGGCGCTACAGGAGTCACGGGAGACAAGGGTAGGAAGAGGGAAAGAGACAGCAGATATTTTAGTACTCACATAACGAGCAGTGCTCTCGCGCTCTCACCTGCATGACACAACACTGCAGCCGATATTTGAACCCGCGAGAGCATTGCTACGTTTTAACTAAAAAAATAAAGGTCAATACAACGGCCATGATCATCGCGAAAGAGCCCTCGCTTAAAAAAGTGTTAGGTCAATATCGGTTACGGTGTTGCGTCAAAGAAACACCTATCTACCGAATTTATAAACGTTTGCAGTCACTTACAAGCTGCATAGCAATCATAAGGACCGTCTTGAGCCTGAACCTTCGGCCGCAATGCACGAAGAGGTCTTCAAGCGAGGGCCCTAATAACTCCATGACCATAGCGTTGTAGCGGCCGCCACATGTTCCCAAGTAGTACACTTTTGGTATGCCCTCTAAGTAAACTTTAATGTCAATATCTTTGAAATAGGTATCTAAACTTTGTTAACATCAAGGTTACGATATACGAATAGTAATATAACGAATATTATTATGATCATAAAGAAATCCTGTCCCAAAGCGAAATCTCTACCTCACGGATTCAATTGTTTTTATTGGGCTTTGTTGAGTCAGTGAGCCATAGATCAAAACTATAATTGAATAACAAGTTGACTAAAATCTAAAATGTCTGAACACTCGATTAGTCATAGTCAGCAATAGCAGTCATTCAATTTCAGTATTGCCTATTCACTTTCTTAACTTAATTTGTGTGTACTAAAATGATTCATATAAAAATGTAGTACTTTCAAATTCTCATAAATCTATTCCGTTGAAGAGTTTCATGCACACATGTTTATGACGGCAGAGATCGAGAACGAAACGGTATTATTGCCGTCACCTCATTTTAATGAATCATAAGTACCATGCGATTCATTTAACCAAAAATCGCTACTATCTCATAACAGAATAAAGTTGTACTTTTTTCGTCTGACTAAGCACTGCATTTTTGTAACATCGCTGTGATAATGTAAGTATGTAATCGGGGTAACTTACCGTGCGTGCCTAGTAACTTGTAAAATCGGTACTCTAGATGCAGTTGAGGAGCCTTGGATTTCATAGGCTCCATTTTAATCGCTACATGTTCATTGTTGTAGAGATTTTTTCCTGTAAAGAAAGCAAACAGTTAATTAAATAATTTCATTATGCTTTAAAGGAAGTTATGGTTTACATTGAGCCATTTATAGGATTCTTTGAAAGCAATTCCCCAGACAATGACTCAATCGAAAACCATACTTTTGAACAATACGTGAACTTGATTGAAGGTCATCATTTCAGACGGACGAAAATAAGAACCTATACGTGTTATTTTCAGCAAAGAAAAGAGAAGTATTATAAAACGTATACGTTCAGGTAAATCTTCAATATTACCAATGAAATACCAATGCTATCTTTAGGGAATTATGTATGATGACTGTTTCAAATTTCAATTCATTTCAGATCAGGTGTATGTCTTATTTACAAAACTTATGAGGAAATAATGGAGTACTAGCTAACATTCTGCGGTGTGCTCTTGGTGGTTGTAGTTTATTTCCCATAAATAGTTCTAGGTTCATGAAATATTTTAATGACAGATATGCAGATGGTCTACTGGGATGGTTAATTTAATGACCTACACTTTGATGAAACGCAGCGTGCAGTGAGAATATTGGTTGATATTCGCGGATATAGGAGTACTGTTATGCTATTCGTTTCGGGCGACGATACATTTGCGGTGTGAGTGCACCTTTTTTACGTAGAAACTGCTGTTCCCCGCGGTTTCAAGAGCGTACCCGGGATAAATAGTAGCCTATCGTGATCAAGGCGATGATAGCTCAATAATAGTGACGAAGAATTCCGTGGCGAAGGTCGCGGGCTCGAATATTATAAATATATGCCACATAAATGTCTTCAGGATTGATTATAATTAAAGTGTTGATACACACGAAGACGTCACAAGCAATTTCACATGATAAAACGACATTATCTACAGCCGCAGTGTTCGTCAGCCTCTTATCAAAATAGAATTAGATCTCAATAACCAATATCTTATCGCCGGCAATTACTAAGCAACAGTACTAGCCATACTAATACAGTCAGCAACATAAGTAGTTGAACAAATCCATTATTATCCACTATTCATGATGTAGAAATGTATGGTATGTATACAGTTTTCATAGACACACATTTACTAAATATCTATTTACTTTATCTTTCTATATTATATGAAGATATAGAGTACATGTTATTTGTATTTTTTCTGTTCAGCTACTTATGGTACTGATTTTACGTATAAACCATACTCATCACAAGAGCTTCTGATAGGTTATGATATAACTAGATAATAGAATAAGGTTCGGCACCGGGATGTTATCACCAGCGTTAGAAATTATTCGCTAATAACATTACGTACGACATTTCCAATTTCGTCTAACCGTGGCATCTCGTTTCCTAAATTAATTTGATTCTCACGACAAGGTTTTTCGTTTTGCACCATACTTGGGAAAAGTCAAAAAAATTTAAATTATAGTAAGTAAGCGTATGTTTGGCCACGATCATGGAAAGTGATAATAGAGCCGAAGATGGTAAGCACAAAAAACCTAGAAGAGAACATTCTCTCAAATACCAGGGCAGTAAGTAGCCAGCTGCGTTTTTTTTTCTGAAAGCTTAAGCTCATTGTGCGATTCGACGGATTTTTAACTGTAGTTGACGTCAATACCCTTGTGCTATCGTACCATGTGTGTACTACAGTACTATTCTATGAAAATAATTATGACTAATTATTCAACTAAAGTTATCACCCAATTACTACTATCACCGCAGTAATTAAGGTATGTATGTGAAGGCGTTATTAAAAAACCCACGCAGGAAATTCTGTCTAGACGGGACTACTCAGTAAAATTTAGTTTTTTTTAAACTGAACGTTTAAAAGGAAAATAGCGAAAACAGTGGATAATAATGAAACATAAAAATAAATCATATATAAGTACGTATCGGCTTAATCACCACGCGCACGTGCCCACAATAATGTTATTTTCAGTGACGTGAGGTTGAATCCAATTCTGATCCATAAGCAGCCATATAATCTGACTGACAATGAGGTAACAATATGAAACCTTTTCGCCTAGATAATAAAGTTCACGTGTGGCACAGCGATATGCGTGCAACTCGAAAAGGCTAATTATTACCTACAAGCTCGAACGATTCCATGATACTGTTGTAACGTTGAGATATTATTGTCAGTCTTGTGTGAACGTTGCCTAAGATACATTTGAAAGAACAGTTCCGAAAACCGACAGCAAAAGAATGACTCACACAAAGTCTTCCATTATTACTAGAGGTCTTTTGTTAACGACTCCGCTTTTACCTGCTGAATGTGTTTTTATATTTTGATTATTATTTTAAATTTATAAACGGAAAGAATTCAGGTCATATCATTTTACTAAAGACATTATCTGAAAAAATACGATTGTTGTAGTATTTCGCATAGTTGGTAAAGGGCGGATGCATTCAATAGTCTATTATCTATCAATGTTCTTATCAGATTTAGATATAGACAAAGATTGATATCCTCAAGAAAAACATATTGCCATGTTTATATTTAGATACTTACTGGAAGAATCCGTTGTTTTCTTACTTCTCGAGATTAAATTTGAAAACAATAATAACTGACGTCCTAATTCAGGATGTAACGTGCACAATTTCATTGAAATCCGGTCAGGCGCAAAGCGTGAATGACTAATAAATAATCAGCTGTGCGAGTCGAATTTTGCGCACAGTTCTGTAAGATTTCTTTTTATAAATACCATTTCTTGAAATACTTACCATCAACAACAAATTACAATGAAGAATGAAAACTGAATTAACAAGTTTAAGTCAGAATGAGAATTAAGTCGTATTGACCTTTGGATCCATATTCAAAGGTAGACAGACTGTCCGGCTTTGAAATATTTAGTAGGACATAGCTTTTACACTGCAGTCATAGATACAATGCCCACGGTGTAAACAAAGTGCATTACGCTTTTTGACTGGACGTTAGCAAGAATAAGCTAGGCTACAAAATTACTAGACCAGGAAATTACTTAAATTAATGACTATGTATACGATTTTACAAGTCATCTCATTTAAAGCCCGGAAATATCCAATGTTAAACATAGCCTACAGTTGCCAACGAGTGTTTTTAAGCCACCAAGTCTTCCAGTGACCTTAACCAAGTTTCCAATCAGGTGTAGGCCGTTTTACTATAATATCCATGGCGTATTTCATTAGATTCAAATCGTATGTCTAATGTCCGTGTTTATTATTATTGATTTTCCTATATGGCCTAGGCCCGTATTGAGGGACCTCGCCTTCAAGGGAATCTGGCGAAAAAGATATTAAGGCGCTTCTTTCCTTAACTATACATATAATATGCTTATAGCATGAATAATTAAACTCGACAGTTCTATTGATGGTACTTAATCGTTTGAAGAAGCAGCTTTGCTTTATATTTAAAAACAGATTAATTAATCATTAATCGTATCATATATTACATTCTTATTTTTTCAGATGGTAAATCTGACCGACACGGAACGTAAACATTATAAATAATAATGGTCACCAGATGATAGATTACGAGCTGCTGTAAATTGATCTGTCTACAGATGGTTCATTGCAAATGGCTTCAGGAAACAAGACGATGCACTTATTTGTCTCTTATCTTGGTTAGTGTCTGCGACAGCCGTAGGGATCATGTTAATATACGTCATATCACATAGTGCTAATTGAACATCAACGAGAATGATTTAATGTGGCTATTGCAAAGTACTGGAACGACCATTACATTTCCTTCTTCGCTATTTAAAATAATTTCCACAAGTTAAGCATTGACAATCAGAGTTAATCAATATTCTACTAGCGACAGTCAAATTAGATTAAAACTACCGTCATAAGCCAGTACTCTTGACAGATTCAGACAGTGACATGCTATTCAACAAGTTTTGAAGAAATAGAGCATTCCACGCGCTTATATTAGACTCAGAACAAAACTGATCAAATGCTAAATGCTGTCGTGCACCAAACATCACACTACATCTTCAACACTTGCCAAAGACATTCCTGGTTGTTATCATCCGTTGTTATTAATACTAGCCTACAACACGCCTTAGCAGACGTAAGGCCAATGTTATCTTACGAATGACGATACCACTAAATGTAAAACCCCGGCAAAATGAGATGGAACAAATGTTTTAGCGGCTGTAAAACACAGATGTTAAACTTACCCATAAATCTAAAAAACTTTAACAGAAAGAACAGTTATACGTATCTTATGCGAATGTATGCATACGTGCGCGAATACCAGATTTTTTTGTTATTGTTATTATCAAAGTTATTTGGAAATCTGACAAGTGTGTTAATGTTACTGATCCTCGCCCAAAAAGTGCCTATTACTTAACTATTTATTACTTATTCCGTAAATATTTCAGAAACCGTACAAGGTCGCTGAAACCGTATTGTTATTGGTTCGTTAATCAATGAATGATGTTTATTGGATGTTTTAAAAATTGATTTCACGTCAAATTGAATGTGACCAATATCATAATTGACTAAAACTTAAAAGCCAAAAGAAGATTTCAAGTTTTAAAACCTACGTGTTCATAGTTTTCCGTTCCCACTGGTCTTGAGATGAAGTCATAGAATGAGCATAAAGAACGGAAATTCCCTTGACGGTTATTTCAAAAACCACGTCCATTTTTTTTCCAACATGCTTTTTTCGGGGAACAGTTCCCTAGAGAATACGTATTCTGGGCATACCCAGATACATACACCACACGTCAATACATCCAAATACATCTTCAACTAACACCGCTACTTCTACTATTAAACACATCGCTCGGTTTATAAACTCACACTCGCGTTTTAATGACCCCTATTATGCAACCGTTTCATAAACTATCATAATGTTCATTTATAAATTCATTTTTAAACTCAAATAGGTACTATGTTGAGCCAAACAAGGCAAACGACAGCACGTGGATGCTTTCTGCCGAAACACGTGCTATTTACCTATATATTGTCAAACTGAAGAATAATGTATAAAAAAAAGCCACCAAGTTTCTTTAAAATCGATTCCGTAAACAAGCCATAACAATGAAACAAAAAGATTTACCTTTTGACCTTTAAAATACGATTAGAAATCTCCAAATGTATATACAGAGCTATATTGTTGCTATATGATCTATCTATATTTAGTACAAGCAACATGCACTATGTTCAAATCAATGGCAGGTACATAAGTCTAGGCTATGCAGGCTAAAGATAATTCGTCAGATTGAGTATGACAGGGTTCCACTAATTAGAACAAGAGGGAACCGGTAAGAACCAATGCTAACAAATGGCGTGAAGACGGAGTAACCGTGATCGATGATAAATGAATGAATAAAGAACTTACTGAGTGTTGTCTCACAACTTTACTTGACATACAAACAAAACATTGGCACAACACCATGAAATATAAAGCTATAGTTTCTGGGATAGTACTCGTATTAAGTGTGTGATGATTATCTCCCTGATTAAAATTTACTTTATTTGACTCGGAGATCGGATTTTACGAGTGATAAACCGAACAGATTGTGGACCCTGTTGGTTAGTGGAGGTCCGTTCACATTTTGACGGTTTGATGTGGATGTATTGTGAACTATCGTAAATTAATATGTCATTTTGTGGGCGGTATGGTGCAGTTCACAGTTTATCGCCAGTTTTCATACGATATTTTGTGAACTGACGGCGCTCACAATGACACGGTGACAGATACATAATAATTCTCATTTTCTCTCGCACCTAATTTACATATATCTCGTGAGATAGTATAGTATTGATCCGAATACTCTATTAAATCAGTTAATCTCAGCAACCCCCTGAAGTCAGGAGCTTGCTTAGGTGTATACACTCACCGAGCCTAAGTTCTCCAAAGTTCCCACAGCCGATCTTCTTCCCGACACGGAAATTGGGTCCAACCATTAGGACGCCCGAGGACGAGGTGACTGAGTGCCTTGAGGTGTGCATCGCGCTGCTTCCGCCCACGCCTCGCCCACCACCCACCGCCCCAGTCACACTGCAAGTGTAAACACACCTTTATTAGTACCTAAATAATTCATTCGCAGATTATTATTGATTGTATAATTGTATAAATAAATCGTAACACTTGGTTACTTGTATTACCTATATTGTTATTTACCTTTTTACATTTTAAAACATGATATCTCGGACACTACTATTTGAAAAAAAAATTGTTAATCAGTGCTCTCACTGAAAGTCAATGGATAAGAATGCTTGATTGTTAATAGTTTCAGGATGAGACACCTACCAGTTGTCAGTCTAGGTCTAGTCAGTCACATTCATGACATGACTATAGATACACAAATTGTTTTATCTATTCCTCAAGTAGATACATAGTTCAACTTAATATTATACCTTTTGATGAATCAAATCAACCCTTGGATAAGAAATATAGTATAAATTTCCAAAGGCAGTTTGTACTAGGTCTTCAAGAATAATCATACTTGTTGCTACTCAATAGGTATATTTTATTAGACAGATCAGGAGTTGTGCTCTTTGTTCTACACCATCCTTATAAGTGGCAGGCATCAGTAATTGTATACCAAGCAGAACTGATCATAACTACTTATTTTTAAGTATTCCATTCTTGAGTCTGATGATCAAATGTCAATCTCAAGTTCTACATCTCAAACCCATAATTATATTTGCCCAAGATCACTTGACATTATTTGAAATTGATTAAAATTCGCGATGAATTAGATACGTCGCAAAATTTATTACTTACTCATTTATAAATTACAAGGAGGAAGTAAGAAAAAAATTCAAATCAATGTTGTCTGTTTGATGGTTGGCAATATAGTGTCCAAAATACTAAAAATAAAATATATTTTCTTAATCATGCAAATGAATGTATACCTAATAGTTATTATCACAAATTGTAATAGTCCAGCTTAAAAGTTAAGAAAGTAATCAGATAATGGAGTAAGTAATTTTATTGTCCATGTTATGTGACTACTATCATGTTGATGATAAAGCATTACTGATATAGTTAAAAACCTTGATGGTTTACCATCTACATACTGTATGTAAATGTCTCTTTCTATTACCTACATTTTGTATCAGTGAAAATCAATGATTTTTAACTAAACTGATTTAAACTGTGTTAAGTAGGTAAATTGGAATGTTATCAATTAGGTATCATATATTCTTGGTAGCATTTTAATCAATTGAGATAATCTGGAGAATAAAAATTAATAGAATGCTTCTTTAGTTAATCTCCTACCACACAATACACTACATTTATTTATTGTTTCAGATTATGATAAATTTGTGACAATAAAGTAAAAGGCAGTAATTTAATGGCTCCATAAGGGATAAGCAATTTCAGAAACATGTTTTACTTAATTTATACATCATTTCCATCCCTGAATCTGATCAGAAAATACTTGTTACATAGGTAAATCTCCAATGTCAGTAATAAATGAATGTGTAGACATACCTCCAACCTAATTACCTAAGAGCTCATTTAAAAATTTCATAAAAAAATAAGATAATAAAATCCTTCAGAACTGGAAGTGAATATAATATAATGTAGGCTATGAAAATATTAAATATGACATAATAAAACATGTAGAATTATGTAAAAATAACATAAATAATGACTTAAATGTTAATGCTTAATTTGCAACAGAAAGTGCGTACCCAACAACATCCAAATGTACACAAGCTATAGTGAATCATACCAGCAGACCGTTATTGGCATTGAGTCTAAAAGTGAAAGTTACAATGCACTTCTGACAGTTTAACCACCAAAAGTATGGAAGGAGACAATTATCTAGCTTTGTAAGGCACAGACAACATGCTGTTTGATTCTTATTGTGTTTTAATTGCTGTGCCTAAAATAGCAGCATCAGTGTTGCCAGTTTTAACAAAAATGTTGTCTGGTACATTAATTAAAAAGTAACTTTTATTTTTACAGTGTGCAAGTTAATGTGATTAAGTATATTTAGTGAATTAAGAGTTATTCACATTGTTTATTTTTGTGTTTGACTATAACATTGTTACAAACATTCTATAACAGTTGTTATTCACTAAATGGTGCAATGTTTCAGAACCAATCCTGGCAAGGTTCAAAAAAACCTTCACACTTATAGGTTATACCTAAGTTAGTAAAGATATGATTTCACTACTCACAATTTCCTATGCATTGTAGTTCCTATTTAAATAATAACAATGACACTCATCATTTTGTATATTCATCATTAATCAATAAAATGATCACTGCACTGTACACAAAATACTTGTCAATTTAGGTACATGACATATCACCAGGGCACACTGGATTTCTAAACAAATCCAAGAAAATGACATAATCAGTTGCCATGACTGAAATTAAAATGTCATTACCTACAGAGATTAAATAAATAATGAATTAATAATACTAATTAATGACTTGTAATCACTAAAACTGTATGCAAAAGGGTGTGTATTGAATCAAATCAAACAATAAACATTACTACAACTGGACACGGCTTGTGACTTGTCTTGGGTCTGATAAATTCTGTTTTTATTAAGAACATGTTATCAAGAGCATTGTGTGAGATACAAGATGTTTATGGTTCATGATTCACTGACATATTATACAATAGTTATTGAAAATGTATATACATTTGTTTGGTGTCTGTATGACATAATGAATATTAGTTATTTTAACTATTTCATTAAATACATGATTTTTGTTTCGTTATTTGAGATCTGGGATGATTTCATTAAATTGTTGTTGAAGTAAATATAGTTATACAATATACTCATGCTGCATGCATGAGTGTATTGTATGACCTACACATTAATTAGGTTGGTAGGTATGAAACATCAAAGGAAGTCACTTTTTAATATTCTAAAGTCAATAAATACCTACCTACTATTGCTATTCTTAAGTGAACAAAGGATGAAAACTATTCTGTCACCTAAATTACCTACCAGATATTGTAGACATCAAGGAGCATACAAAATTTAAAATAGCTATTGTTTACCTATTAAAAATGTTCCCAATACATTTCTGGCAATATGTTTTCAAATAGTTGCACCAGTTTTTTCTAAGTTATCTATATGATTTACAAGAAAAACTTTGTTTATGTTTTCACACAGCATTGTGAGTCTGTGAGATCATTGACATAGTATTTATGCTGAATTTATTACATTTATAGCTAAAGGAGAATAGGTAGGTTTATGTAATATTATTATTTAATTACCACCAAATGATATACTCATGGTAAGATCTATTTCATTTTATATTAGCCACATCCTATGTGATCTTATGTTATTTGGGGCAAAAGGACCCAATGTTGATTCCAAGATATTGTCATACATATAATTTTATTGTGTAATGGAATCAAAACATCCAAACATTCAGATTTATAACCAGTGAGACCATTCTTCAACTATTTCTTCTGTTTTGAACTATGCATAATACTTAAAGATTTACAAAACTTAAGTTAAAAATAATGATGGCATATGTTTCCATTTTGAACATAAAGTTGTAAGATTAATACTATTTTTATAAATAATCTAAATTGGGCATAAAATATCAAACCACCAATAAATTAAACTTAAAGCTAATAATTAACATACCTACCTAATTAACAAAATAAATAATGTTAGTATTTTTTTTTTTATTAGACAGGCCAGTTAGCACCGTTGGTTAAAACATCACCTATTGCTTGATTCCCATCCAGAACAAACATTTGTGTGCATGAATATGTCTGTTTTTCTCGAGTCTGAGTGTAATTATCTATTTAAGTATTTACAAAAAAAAAGTATAGTGTAGGATATCAGTTATCTGGTTTCCATAGCTCTGCTTAGTTTGGGATCAGATAACCATGTGTGAAGAATGTCCCAGGATATTTATTATTATTTATTTCAAAGTTACTTCTATTCAATGTTACTTCCATTTTAATGCACCAAGTAGGTATGAATAAAATAGAATACCTATGATTTGATAAGTCTATTAGTACTTAACCTTACTAAACTAGAGACAAGAGGGTGTCTACTTGCCAAACTATATTTGTCTCTTTTTCACACATGGATGCATATGGATTGTCAAGAGTGAACTACTAAAATGGCTTCAGTTTAGTCTATGCATAATATCCTGTTGGTCAAGCAACATAACTAGTCTGAACTTGTCCTACATTTTTTGTATAACATTACTTGATTGTTCAAATATCTTGACCCAGCTTTATATAAGAAAAACTGATGATTAGTTATGAAAGTTATCTCTAATGCAATTGTATGTATTGCTAAATAACTATTTACAGGATAAAATTCATATTTTCGAACTTATTACCTTAAAGTAATAACTTACCTTATTTTCCAACTAATACCTTAAGTAAAAGTATGGTACGTTTACCTCATTTTAGTAACCATCAACATAAACAAAATATAAGTAGTTGTAAAAATAGGAAAATTCTTACGTGGAAGTTCTTTTATCGTCACTCTGACGTTCTTTGTCTTTGTTGTTGTCACGCTTATTCATAATACAAGAATTGTTGCGCAGGCACTAAGCCTGGCACATCTGATCACTCCAGAGCCCAGCGTCAGTAGGGGCCGCAGCGACGCAGCCCATGTCACCACAGCCTCACAGACAGCCAGCGGTGCAACTCCATGCCACAAACCACTAACACTTTTTTTAAATTATATTTGCAATTTTTTTTGTTCTTTCAATGCTGTAATCACTACACTACTGTAGAATTTATCTCAAAATCATTTTTGTTACACTAAAAACACAATTTACAACCATGAGTTGAAAATGTTTCGGCGACACTTAACGGCAAATATCAACAATAGGATTACTGTAGCTGAACACCACTTTCTGAAGATTAATCACTTGATGATTTGAGTGATTTTAGTCAGAAAAGAAACTAGAATGAATAGAGGTCGCCGTGCCAATGTTATGCTCATTGAAGAGTAACAACAAGCTATGTGGGTGTTTTACTTCTAACTTTATACCGAAATCACTGAACGCACTCGAACGAGATTGACATCAATAATGTTGTTCGTAATCAGCTAATTAATGTGTAACGACAAAAAGAGTAAAATGTATTGGAAAAATGTAACAATTGACAGTTCCTTGTGGGAAGTCAACCCCGTATAATTGTCTGTCGGTCGGCTCGGCACAAATGGTTTTGAAATAATTTACTGCAAGGATTCTCTACGATGTTGTTCACAGCACTAGGAAAACCCAAAATACAGACAATTCAAGCACAATTTTATGATTCTAAAGAAATTTCCGAGGGATTAGTCACAACGTCGCCGAAACATCAAATGGACATTTGTCCTGATAAAAGTTTAGATTTTGTAATGGCCACCAATGTTACACTTTTAACACTTCTAAAATTTAATAATAAAGTTAGATAGCTAAAATGTCTGATCGAAAGTAGTTAATATTTTACACATTTACATAAATATATTACCGACTAACGATAAAATTTCTAGGTAAAAAATATCTAACTCAAAGAATAGTCACTGATTCGCCATTCGGCGCATGCGCAAACTTGCAGCATCCAATGTTGTCATTATATAAAATTTAATGTTTAATAAGTTTATAAATTCGTCATTTATCGAATTTTCTATCATTGGAGAATCATAAGTCCAGATGTTGAGATTTTTTTTAGATAGAGTTTAATTAACAAAGATAATGTTGTTGTGAAAAAAGAAACAACTAAAGAAAATATCTGTATTTCAACAGTGTTGAGCTAATCATCTATGGTGTTGAGATTTACGTATGCATGCAACATTCTAGTTGAAAATGGATGCGTTCAAAATAGATAAATATTTATCAAGAAAACATAAAAAAAGCTTTATAAGTGGTGGTTTCTTCCACAAACTAAGATAGTTAGAGATACTCATATTCATATCATATTCTCATATTCCCGAATATAGTATCTCTACTTAGTTTGTTTTCCCGAATACTATTATATGAAAACGCTCCAAAAACGCTGTAAAGATAATTTTTCGTTACTTTAGATACCATAGAGTTCTAATTTTTTCTTGTAATCTTTTTTATACCCGATAAAGAGGGAGAATATTAAATTAAATATAATATTTGTCTTAAAATTATAAAAAAATATATATTATTTGAAATCCTCACAACGAGCCCTTTCATATGATATCTCACCCAATATAAATGATAAATAATATTACATATAACTTTTTTTATTAATTTTATAATGTGTTTCTTTCAGTTTTGATTAGCCTTGACAGGCGAGGCTAAACAAAATATAGCCCTTTATTTCGAGCGAGACTAAATATCCAATACTGTCTCTCTTGCTCTTACGTGCATTAATATTATGACATATAATCAAAGATATAATTTCCTAGCGGTTCAAGGACTAATCTATCCCACCAAAAACATTATGTAAAAGACTAGCCAAGTCTCGATGGAGCTGCTTGTTTATCTCTAAAAAGCAATGAAATCTAGACAAAGTCGTGCCAAGTCTAAGGTTCCTTACTGCGATTTCTTTAATATTATAGTTAATATTGTGTGACTTGGCCGTTGAAGGGTACACAAGGGTCTAAAACCAGGTGCTCCATGACCAAGTCACACAACATTAACTATAATAATACAACTGAGACTAGCTGAGGGTTCTTTATCAGATACTTCAGACCTTCAATTTTTGAAATCAAATGAAGCGGCCCACCAATTTGAATATTTTTTGGAAAGGCGGTATGTCGATCTCTAATAGTTTGGTTGGGCACTTGTGTTTTCTATTCAGGGTCACCAAGTACTCCAGATATTCGATAATCCTAGTTTTTATAGGTTTCCCTTTATGTGGCCATTAAACCCTAACTCTGTACCAAATTTCAGCACTCTGAGTTTATGGGAAGTACTAGTTTTATTCTGATGATCATGAGTCAGTGAGTGAGTGAGTGTCATAAATGCGAAACTTTGCTTTCGCTTAACTTCGGAACTAAATACCTACAGACTTGAAGTTTTGGATTTTAAGTATGTGATTATAGCTTACTGGATGCTGAACATTTCTGCCCAGAGGTTCTCAAATAGGGGCCTGAAAATGCGGCGAAATGGTTCCAGTAAAGGATGGTACGGCAGAGTTTTTTTTTCGCGCTCTACTTGGTGGGGGCACTGCCGTGCCCTCCGATATGCTAATCTGTTTTAGTCAAAATCAAGTTAATTCAATAGTCATATCATATATATGGGGGAAAATTCAAAGAGAATTTAATACAACTTTTTTGGAAAAGGTCATGGTCCTTCTTTGATCATGTTGAATAAAATCACAGACTAAATTAAAGTATACAGATAGTGTACCTATCATCTATGGACTAAATTCACGTTGAATCAAGTAATAGGACAATTTTTTTATATCCTATTATTATGTTTATTCTCCAGAAAGAGATGTAATTTAAATAACGACACATGGCATTGCGATCGGTACGAACCACGAAGATTTTATTTCATAAGGTATGGGGTAGGCAGAGATAGATATACGATTATTTCATGGAAACGTGACTTTTTCCTTCAAATAATCGGGACCGCAACCGAGCAGCTCTGATTCTTGGAATAACCCCAAAGCCCGATAGTATAGAATAGAGCTGCAGAACACTTTCATGAATTTCTATCTCGGGAAAAGTGTAGATCCCCGATACTAAAACAATATACATAGTAATATTTGTACATAGACGTAGTTAGTATATTATTTACTCTATGGTAATAATATGGGTACTACATGTAGTGCCATCTATTGTTGAATATATACGTTGTGTAGCGCTATCTATTAGCGCTAGCGTTTTAATTTAATTAAATACAGATGGCGTAAAACCTCTCTTAAGTTCTTCTCTCCTAAGAGAATCCTAAATCCAAGGTTCTTATTAGCAAAGAATAAATAATATACTAGTTATTAGTCTCGGGATTTAATCCCTACACTAATTACGCTGTAGCTTAGTGCGGGTGAAATGGGATATGTTCTACTTAACCATCTTATCTTAAAATAACTTAGCGATATAATTATGACCAGTTCTATAGGTACATTAATTGGTTATGATTTTCCATGATATTTCAGTAAGTAGATATTGTCAGCAAGTGGTAGGTACTGAAATAGGCACCTAATATGTTTTTACTTCTAATTAACTCTATTACTTACTACTACCCGGTATTAGCGTTGGTCACAAATCTCGTAACTTAAGTTTCCACATTATCTTAGGTATATAGCAAGCAATGTCTTTTCTTTTCCTCTCATAAGCCGCGGCTTATGGAACCATATTATTATTACCTACTCAACGTACCTATTGGTATTTTTTGCTTATATTTCCTATTTAATTGCGGTGATAAGAAAATAAAAATACCAACCGTTTTCAACATTTTATAATTTAATAGTAGTTGATTTTACAAGTAGAAAATGCTTTTCCATACGATTGTACTTGTGTACTCTTGCGCAGACAACTCGCACTGGATTTTATTGAACATCGCAGTCGCAGCCCACTTCAGTAATCGAGAGTACGCACCGCTCTTATGACGTGTCTTATTACAATCTGGTTAATTTAATTCAATATTCATGTGAACTAGTTTGAATTGACTCTATATACAATTTGCAGTTCTCTTTGTTATACGGACACTCGGCAAGTAAGTCAGTTCTAATTAATAAATCACTGGTTCTTAAACATGAAATTATGAATTTCACATACTATCGGCTGCGTCGAAATAGTTAGGTATTGTTCTTATTTATTTTGTCTTCTAAAATACGCACCTCTACATTATGTGGGTATTATTAGGTGGTACCTGTTTTGTTTTAAAAGGTACCTACTTACTTGCATATTATTATTATTAATTAACAAATAATTTAACGATGTTTTTTGTTTTTCATTACATTGATCATTAAAAACCATTTGGTTATCCACATTGATTTTATTAGGTACCTACATAGGTATTCTACATCTTTATTTGGTTAATTTAATATAGGTACAGGATGTTTGGCACAAAATAACACATAGATGGGGCCTTCTGCTTTTACCTCAGCCCCATTAATTCCCTAGGTCCACCTAGGCCCTATGCCGAAAATCGTCCCTTCTAAAACTTTAAACACCAATAACTTTGTTTAAAAATGATAAAACTGGCAATATCTTATTTTTATTTTCATTATTTTATAGTACCTAATGGTTAGTTCTTTTAAAGTCGATATTTGGTACAGATAAACTTTAATCCACTATACCTATTCTTGTTTGTTAAATTTATTTGGGTCAAAGTTTTGGATATGTGGTACCTATGTCCTAATTATTTGGTCTGAGTACGTAGCAGAAGGCCCCACCTATCCCCTTAGTAATTTTATCTGTTCAGCCGTCTGCCAAACACCCTGAACATTGGTATTATGAAAAAAAAATCTATAGTCAGTCAACTCCATCAGGTAGTATCATCACACTTAAATTTACATTAGCTGAGACCAAGAATAGTATCGTACATTAAAATAATAACTTTGTTATTGATATGAAGTAATTACTTACGCAATAATCGTTCATTTATAATAGTGAGTTGTTGAGAGAGACTTACAAACATAGGTCAGGCATAGAGGGGAAGTTCAAGGCAAGATAAAATGAACAGAATTACGCGGACTAGCGATTTTCTAAAGGTATCAGTCTATTTAATCTTTGTATCCAGCTATATTATCTAACGTTTCATTCGTTTACGAGCTCTCGCAACGACTTACAACAGACTTCTCACGGGATAGATTAGTAAATGAAAGAGAGAGAGTTCGGTGACAGCGTCGAATTCGTCGTCGAGCTAATGATTATTTGCCTTCGTTACAGAATAGCATTGCAGTGCAATGCAAATTGCACCACAGCACAGACGTATTCAGTAAAGAAAAATTTAAGGTTCTTCAATTTATTTACCTCGTTTTAACTACGCCCGAAACCTTGGATCATTAATTGACCTAACATTTTTTTGTTCAACGTATATGAATTCAGTTCGATTAATCAAAATAAATATAATAATGTAAAAAAAATATAAGTTTAGTTCTGATCGTAATACTAGATTTGTAAATTTAAGCGCAGGTACTAGATTATTTATCGGCCGTTTGGTAGTCGCGCGAAAATTCGCACATACCTACATAGATAGGTAGCTACATACATTTGTTATCGATCACAATAAATCGATATATTGTCTATAGTATAGTCTATGTGCTTTTAGGATACGTTTATGATTCGTTTAGACCAATTTGTTGCGATGTCGATTGGAATAATTGAACTAAAAAAAGCAATAAAAGACGTCATTATATTCCCACTATTTGCGTCAGCAATACTTATGAAATAACTGTAATTTAAATTCTTTTAGAATCATGAAATTTACCATTCCCCCCTCTTATCTACGAAACCACAGGACCAAAAATTTAAAAAAAATACATAATAAAGTTCTTTACCCATAGATTACAGGAAAACCTATAAGAAGTATGGTACCTATTTAGAGTAACATGTAACATAGGAAATTACAGATCCTCGGTGAGAGAGAGTTATCTCGTAACATGTGACGTCAGCGGATTCCCTAATAGATATCTCAGTCAACCTACGCAATGTAAAAACTGATACAATCTTAACAAGCTCATTCATAGTTTATTTATAGCTAAAACAGTCTGACGTCAAGTCTAATTAATTTGTGTAATTAAAAAATAATATACATATAATTTCCATGAATTGATTGTTTCTAATAAGGGGGATTAATTAAAAAGTGACATTAAAATTAACATAGTAATTTTATTGTCTATCATGAAACCAGTTTTGATATTTTTTTTTACCAAAAGAACGTTATTTAAGCGAAGAGACGATAGTGCGACGAGGGGAATTAAGGCCATAGTCAAATAGGTAGGATCAGCGGTGATTGGAGTAATTCATCAGACTCTGTCAAACCGGTTTCATCACGTTTTGGAATTCGATCCGATCATACATCGATTAGTACAAAATACTTTTTTAAGGTTAAGTTCTGTAACATTCATTTTATAAACTCCACATAATTTTAACAATCTTCATACACACACTCTCTCACTCTCTGACTGGTCGTTCCGTTCCCTGTCTCGATGGGGAGGGATGTCTCTCTGAGGATTGCGATTACATTTCTGGAGCGGATGATATGCCTCCACCGGTTTCTGTCTAGCCTTCCCTTACGATACGACTGTATACAATTTGGATGACGATGAGTCTATCACTTGATCACTCCTGTTTTTTTGTAGGATGTTTTATAAGCACTCTCTTAATTTAATTTTTGTTGGTAAAAGTCTTCGTAATCATATTCAACACTAGACAGCATTTAGTCGTGGTCGACGGTCCTATTCTTATTTCCTTAGAATATCTTAAATAATCAAATTCTTATTCCAGGGATAAAAAAATATATTGTATAAAGAAAACAATAGAAATTTTCTTTTATTTCCTAGAAATAAAATGTTCCAGTTTCATATTCAATTTTCTGAAATGACATTGAAAATCATGAGAACTAGTGTTATTCAGTGATTATATCATAATAATAGGTGGTAATATGGTTTTCCTTATTGCATGTTTCCGACTGTATCATTATTAGCCGGTTAAACTGTGGTTAAACTAACCGTAATCTGCAAAGATGATAAAATTCCATGTTTGTACAATATTATACCTACTTAAAATTTAAGTCCTTGCTTTTTATAAGGCGGTTTCTTTAGGATTTGTTTTTGTTTTGGATTTACCCAGCTGTTTGCTAAAGTTCATGTTCAGTTGTTTACAATGATGTCATACTTCATTTTCAATATGTACCTAGTATGATGACTTATTTAACTATCGTCAAAATTCTAAGTTTATTTATAGTGAATCTCTCCAGGTGTTTATCTTGTCACAAATCGTAATGTTATGCGAGTAGGAGTACCTATCTCTCACTCATCTAGGTAGAATTAGTCGGAATACCAACAGGCACAGATCCAGGATGGTGAGCTTTGGTGCCTATACAATGATAGTATTAAACTTCATGTCAGTCAGCCGAAAGACGTTCACTGCTGGACAAAGGATCTCCATGGTCTTGCGCTACCCGCATCCAGCGGTTTCCCGCGACACTCGCAAGACCGTCGGTCCACGCTGCGTCTTCCGACACTTACATAACAATTTGGGAATAACTGCTTATTGCAATAAATATATAATATAATTCCACTGCACCATTCACTCGGCAATGTTGACATGATTGAATAAATATTTTACAGACGAAGATTCCAGGATGGGTGACCACATACCAGGCGACGTGCTGAAGCAATTGGAACAGCTAAAGGAATGGTTCAACAAACAACCACATTTTCCTAAAAATATAGGTATTACTTATAATATATGTACTAGCTGTCCACATTATGCCCCCTTATAGCCTATATGTTGTTCCGAATTTCATCAAAATCCGTTCAATAGTTTTTGCCTGAAAGTCTAACAAACATTTACACATCCAAACAAACTTTCACTTTATTTTATAATAGTGAGATTTTTTTGATGTCGTTATCTTGACAAATACATGGTTCACCTGATGTTAAGTGGTCAGTGCAGCCTATGGACATTTGCAATAGCAAGGGGATTGCCAATATATTGCCAACCTTGAAGAGCTCTACGTACACCCTTTTCGAAGAACCCCATATCGTAGCGCCGAGGGAAATATAATGAGGAGCTCATTCCTCATCTTAGAAACATCTAACTGAATCAATATGTAGATGATCAAGGTAGGTCTTTGATGTGAGGATGAACTCTATATCGGCAGCGAACATTGCGGTAGAAAGGTGATGATGGCACCAGGTCATAAAATGATCACACTCTCCAATATATACCTACTAATTTATTAACTCTTGCAGTCTAGGTTATAGTGACAACAAATAGTATAATAGTGACATCTAACTAAGTTAAAGGTAGGTCATTAACCTATCTTTAACTTACAACAGTTACAACATAGAGAGCATAAAGTTGATAAAAACAGGTTATCCATAAACACGTTTTTGAGATGACGTAGAGTGGATTAGACAATTAGGAATATTTTTAGATTTAGCTAAGAGTTTTCTGTCATAAATAACACTATTTTAGTACTTATGTATATAGTGGTACTATAGATTTGATATGAATATAAAACATACCTACCCAGAAATGTTATATAAGATACTTTACATTCTAGCAAAGCTTTATATCCATCGAGAATGTGGATAAAACTGCAAGAAGTGTAACGGCTGGAATTGGAGTCAAATGGCAAAAACACGAGAGGTTTATACAGATTTTTTGTAAATTTTTTTCGTATATTAATCCCACAAAATATACCTATATTTTATTCCATCATGTTTCAATTGTATTGATTAAAATTTTAGTAAAAAATATTTTTTTGTTTGCAAAATTAATTTGACGACAAATAAAAACTAATAGTAATTTTTAAATAATAAATAAAATTCAAAATCGCGAAGCTTATCCATCGCTTCCCTCTAAATCCCACACGCGGGAGCTTCGAGTATTTAGTTGTAGGTATGTATGGACGAAGCGTATTGTTTTGGCCTTAGTGATCCCCTTAATAATGAATGTGACGTCCAAAGTCCTGGATTTTAGGCTTTTAAATCGACTCGATTATATACCTATGAAATAACAATAACAAAGATGCATAAAAATATAGTTAGTCAATAAACAACAAAGCAATAACAAATACAATATAGAAACGGTTTTAAACATATAACAATGGATGTATATTGTGTGGTCACATAATACTCTGGTTGGTGATGATCAGCGATGATACACCGTGTGTGACTCAGAACAATGGACATTATGGAAGTGACTCTACATTACTGTAGGTACCTACATATTACGGTGTGACCGTGTGACGTGTGACGTTACTATTTGCGTTTTTTGACTCAAGCTTCGCGCAGACCGAAGAGGAATCTAAGATTTATGAAAGGTAACTTAAGGTTTATAATCTTATGGCCCGTCCCGCGGTTCGCGGAGTAACTCCTCAGTCTGAGCCGTATTATCCCCTGAGTAGTCTGAAGCAACTGTCTGGGTTGGTCCGCATTTTGAAATTATAACGAACATTTCTTGAGTTTTATTATCACAAAATTACGGTAAGTAGCCACCTTAATATAAGACTATAGATATAGCTCTTCGAAATAAAGCGATAGTGAATAATTGCCATCCTATATAAAGGACACACACACATTGAATGTTTGAGTGCACAATGAATGG
Source organism: Tethea ocularis (assembly GCA_963555595.1). Classification (NCBI taxonomy): domain Eukaryota; kingdom Metazoa; phylum Arthropoda; class Insecta; order Lepidoptera; family Drepanidae; genus Tethea; species Tethea ocularis. The sequence continues at coordinate 3,925,594 of OY741971.1, read as the reverse complement.
ATAACCGATGTTGTGAATCATATGAATCAACACGATTTTTATTGCCATTTGTTCATACTATTAAGTATGCCAATTTCTAACCTCACCATACGAGGATAAGATTGAAATTGACTTATATTTTATGTTTACCAAGCTTTGATAGTGGTTGATATATTGTTGGTAGGTAGGTAATGTAATGACGTTTGATACGAAGTGCTGTTCTCAATTGTTGCGATATTGCCATTATACAGCTCCAAGAGAGCATAGACCTTAGTAGGTATTTTTCAACTGGATACCACCACGAGTTCTTGAGAACGGACAGACTGCAGAAGGACAACCATATAAATATCCTGATCCATATATGATCCTAATAAAAGTGATAAGGGTTCCGTTTTTTCATTGAGACAGACGGAACCCTAAAAAAAGTTTTTATTATTTCATTATCATACTAAATGATAGTGATAAATGAAATGGGAAAAGCAAACTGAAGAAATGATTAAAATTGTGAGAATAATCCACAGATTACTAGGGAATAATCATAGGAGTTGGAATGCAGTGAATACCGAAATGGGAAAGTGGGAAAATGGGAAATGGAAAAGGTTTATTTAATCCAAATTATTGGCTTAATATAAACTATATCCAGTCACATTGACTCGGTCGATAGATGGATGCATACCTACTCAATGACTCTACATTTTTACACTCCAAAACTATTATCTTTAATTCCAAACCACTAGGTTAGGTACATAACTACTTATCACATCACCATCACACACCCATGACCACGGTGAGATTGTGGTCAAACATAGTAACAAAAATAATATAACCAGTTCGTAGTCTTCAAACAAGATTGATTTTAAATAATTGGGTGTTTGATACCTACTCAACGTATTCTTATTTTTTTAAATATTGTAGCTAATTATGGACTGAAATCGATAACCGATGTATATAAAATTACCTTCCTCATTCGGTCCAAATGGTCATATTTTTGAAGGTTTATTCATATAATTAATTTGTAACCTAAATTTGTACCTAATAATACCTATTTTATCTGAATAATAAAAGAAAATCCATCTCGTACTCATTTCAAATGGTTTTGTTATAAAAAATAGATATTTCAATATAAGTATTATATTCAAGTAAATATTTAAAAAAATATATGTATACCTAGCTACTACTACCAGTTGTCTGGTTTCCATAATACATGCTCTGCTTAGTTTGGGATTTAAAAATCTGTTTAAAAACATGTTTTGGACTTGACAGAGAAGGATACATCCAGCGGAATTAGTTACTAAATATTTGTCTTCCATCTAATCATGCTTGTCCCCACGAAATAAATTTTATAGGTGGCCATGATTGTGTAGGAGCTATGCAAAATTTTGTGCCTTTTGAAACAGATATACATGTCGCAACTATTAGTTAAGGGTTCTTTCTTAGACTACGGACGAAAACAAAACGAATAGCATTTTTTTTATTTTTCAGATGATAAGCTCCTTCTTAGATTCCTGCACAGTTGCTACTATAATCTGGATAAGGCGAAGAGTGCCGTAGAGCTATTCTTCAGTTTAAGATCATCTAGTGCTGACTTGCTTAGCAATAGGGATCCGCATTCTCCGCAAATACAGAAAACATTGAAAATTGTGTGAGTACCCCAAAATGTCCAATGTTTAAACATATCATTTGAAAACAGACACTAAACCCTATTGATTTGATTTCATTATTGAGCAATTTTTTTTTTATGCATAGTAGGTACAGTCAGTAACATAAGTAGTAACTGAATATATCCACATTTGCGAAACACCTATACACAATAAGTTAAGCTGTGCTATAACTATCCATAATAGAGAAAGATAAAGTAAACAAGTGTCTAGTAAATATGTGTCTACAAAAACCTACATACATACTATAGGTACCTACATTTCTACATAGGTCGTTGCTTTTTGATTACAAAGAACATGTCAATGCCAGTTCGTTATTAATTCATATGCTGGAATATTGTAAAATATAAATAAAAATGCATTGATAGATAAGATAAACATTTATGGAGTAAATAAATAAATAGATCGATATCTGCGATGATAAATTAATTAAAATGCATTTTTTCAACATTGAAACAATAAACAAACAAGATTGTTGAAAGTTGAGTGTAATTTCTTAGATTAGTATTTAAGTATAAATAGGTAATTCATTTTTAGACCCAATTGCACCAACGTCGTATAGCGTCAATCCCTGGCTTAAATATGTCAATTTGACAGACTCTCTGTTGGTACAAATTTTGTCATATAGCCATATTTGACCCGTGGGTTAATGCTATAAGACATTGATGCAAAATTGGGCCTTATTATATAGGTATAGACATGTAACAAATCTTTCCGAAACAACTGAACAATATCATAATGCTTTCAGCAAAAAAATCACCTAAACTGCTTTCAATGTGGGTTTACACTAAAAAGTACAAAATAACGAAGTAGAAAATGTAATATGACTGAATGTGTAGCAAGTGTTTCTTAGAAAATTAAACTTAATATATGGATACCTACTACATAAACTCTTATTTTCTGGAGTCAATATAAAAGAAAACAAAAGAATAATAAAATGAAGGTGAATAAAAAAAGAGACAAAAGACAATACAGACAGAGGACATTGAACTATAGGTACCTACTCATGTCATGTCTTTTACCATGTCTGTGTATGAATAACGTCTATTTACCCAAACTTATTTACCTACCATATTCGCGACTTCAATTACTTCAAAGAGCAAATTCTACAAAGTCGTTCTAGCAATATTATGGTATCAATAATAATTTAATACTATAAACATAATTTATTATTTTAATAATTATATAACTACTATTTAACCTAGATTTCCTGTTGTTATATGAGTAGGTAGTTGATTAAAGCGACTGCTAGGTATTTATTGACACAAAAGGTCGATAAAGAAACAGTTATTACCTTAAACTGAGGAGACAAAATACCCCATGATTTCTTTCTTATGTTTCACTTGATCAAACCTAATGCTATGATATTAATATCTTGAACTGAAAGTATTTCTAAAGTTCACTAAATCGAGTCTACCTTTTAAATTCCAGAAACCTAGCGCAATACCAAATATCAGGCAACAGGAATGTCTGGATATGGCAGTTAAATGACCCTGGGCTAGATAATTACGATTATTTCCAAGACGCAAAGTTATTTTTCCTAACGACTGACGCCTGGCTGCTAGACAATCAGGACCTTGAAGAGTCTGATATAGTTATAATGGATGTGAAGGATATATCGCTGAAGTTTTTAACAAAATTTAACGTTTCGATTGCTAGGAAACTATCGAAGTATCAAGAGGTTTGTAATTATTTAATTTAATTTAGGTGTTCAGGGCGGTAATCACGTAACTTTGTTGCAATCACTTTCAATAATTTTTTGATTGAAACTGTTTTAATAACTTTTTATGTTTTGGTAATTCCATATTCAAAAAGTGCTTCATTTTCATTGCTCATGGAAACATTTTCAACATTGTCAAATTTCTAACGATTTAAAGATTGCAATTGACTGAAACTGATTGCAACAAATACGTGATTGCCTCACTGGTATAACCTGTATTTCCAATTTAAAAGTAACACAATATTATGTTACGTTCCGAGCAAAACTGAGGCCGAAATAGGTTTGCACGAAAAAGCATGAAATAATGATGTTGACAACATTTCACGTTTTATAGTTTTTTCGCAATACGAAATTTACGTTACGCGTTTTACGAGATTTACCTACGCTATAACTACATATTTTCATACTTCGTAATGGTACTTAGTGCTCCTGAATTTTTTTAGGATTATTGAACTATACGTAATATTCGGCCTAATATACCTACTCAATCGAAAAAAACTCGTGTATAGTTTGTAAAAAACATATCAATACATTTTATTAAACACTAAGTAGGTAAGCAATGGAATGCAATAAATAATAAATATTCTCGATGAATTTCAGGAGGCGATGCCAATCAGAATAAAGCAGATACACGTAGTGAACGCGCCGCCATTCATAGACAAAATCTATGGGATGATGAAGCCATTCCTGAAACAAGACATGACGGATATGGTACGTTTCTACATGTATTAAGAGCTTTTTAGTTTTTGGCATCATTTTCGGATGTCTTCTATTGTTTATTATCGATTTATATATTAACAAAATTATTAACACATGTTTATTTGGAAAATCGCCGTTTTCTTGCCGACTTTATTTTTTTATACTTTAGTAAGCCTTTACTGGCCCATCTTAAATTTCCATCTATATTCTAAAACTTATGTGTAAGATTGTACCTAATATTGTTCTAATAGGGCTGATGACTGGGTAAAAATTAATTAATTCTATTTAGTCCGTCAGTTAGATTACCAAAAAAATATTGGACATATTTTTTCATTAGTTCTGAAAACGAAAAATAACGAAGATACAGTGCATTGAAATTTCGAGTGATGTCACGTCTTATTAGGTAAACGTTTTATAGGTATAGAAGTGTCGTCTCAAGCCCCCACTCCTGAACTGTATCTTTGTAATATTTTATTGATTTGATAAAGTAAAAAATACGTACGTATCCTATATTATTTGATAACTCAACTGACGGACTAAATAGAATTAATTATTTTTTACGCAGCCATCAACCCTATTAGGAATGACGAATTATTTTAATTATAGATACATTTCCACTCGCCAAATTCAACGACACTTCATCAATACATGAGCAAGGAAGATTTGCCCGAAGACTTCGGTGGGACGCGAGAGTCGATGGAGACACTTATGAATGGTATCCTTCAAGTGTTGGATAAAAAAAGGTAACAGTCACAAAATTAACAGTAACTTAGGGAACGAGGGTGACACCGCGGGGATACCTAGTTTTAATATTTTAATTAAATTATAAAGTGGGATGCTTCCCAAAGTAAGTTACTGTTGATAGTGACATAGACACAAAAAAAAGTTTTTGATCAGTTGGACAAAGATTTCGAAACATCAAACAAAAAGAAAAAAGATTTTTAGTGTGCCGATAAAAAAAACACTATTAAAAAGCTATATATTTTAGGTATTAAAAAAAACTACTTATTTATTTTTTTCCATGATTACTGATTTAACATTTTATTTTTGCAGAGAATTTTTCGTAAAAGACAACTTATGGATGGCAGATAAAAAGTCAAAGAGCAAAACCGAATCCACAACAGAAGTGGGATCATTCCGTTCTCTTGTTATAGACTAATATTCGTTTTAGCTTGAATTATTATAAGATGACGTACATAATATAACTTTTACATTGATCCCGATCGATTTTTTATAAAGGTACCTAACAAGGTATCTGATAAGCATTCGGTTCGCGATGGTAAGTGGTTAGCGTTGCCTAGTGATATTCTCCTTACGTGTTGTCGACCTTGTGAAAAAGTCGCAGATAGGTTCTCCGTTGGGAAAATCACGGCGGGGAGCTGAATTCACAAAATGACCTGAGATTGCTCCCAGGTCTAGAATGTCAACAGGGCCGCAGGTAACAAGGGATATTAATTTTCCAATCGGGACCTTTAAATACAACATACCTTTATAAAATTAGAAGTTGTGTTTATATGTTGTTTTTTTTTTACCCATAGTGAGAAATCGGGACATTTGTAATACCGATCAATAGGGATAATCGAGATGTATCCACATACCCTAGGAAATCGGTATGTCCCATGCAAATCTGGATAATTGGGAATACAATGGAACTTGCCTTATATTATATATCTATTGTTGACAGAGATATATTCATATGAATATTTTTGATATTATATAACTATATTGTATAATATAATTTTTAGCTAATGATGACGAATGTAATGTTACAATAGGTTGAGACTAGGTACTAGTAAGTAGGTACCCGTAATACTTAATATAAAGAACTAGCTGTTTCCCGCGGTTTCACCCACGTTCCCGGGATAAAAAAAGTTGCCTATAACCTCCGGGGATAATATAGCTTCCTATTAGTGAAATAATTTTTCAAATCGGACCAGTAATTCCGGAGATTAGCGCGTGAAAACAAACTCTTCAGCTTTATTATTAGTATAGATATACATATAAAAGTATATTTTGAGATTAAAGTACTTGTATAATAGTAATTTTGATAAAATGTATCTGTATAATATGAGTGTTATTGTGGTAAATGATTGTATATTAATATTAATGTCAGGAAATATAATGAAATGATCTGAAGATTTAATATATTTCTTCATTTTTTTTGTTTTATTTTCAGAATTTAAACACTTCCCCTTATGATCATAATTAAAATAACTCAGTATGCTTTATAATCGATACTATTGCTCTTTTCTTTCTTAAAAAAAAACAGACTACATGTGTGAGTCTGACTTGAGTGCCGAGGTCTGTTACTTTAAATACCATAGACTTTTTGTAGGTTTTCCTGTAATCTAAATCTATAGATAGAAAGTAATGTAAGAACTATTTTCTGTATTTCTTTTCATAATTTTGAGCCTGAGTGAGATGAGGAGGTAATGGTCAAATTTCGACTTTAAAACTATTGACTTTTATAATTTTACGAATTAACAAGACTGCAATATCAAAAGGTTCGAAAATTTCAATCAATTATTATTTATTAACTGCATTTTTTATAAAATCAAAAGGTTTGAGGTAAGTACATTTAGTTACGTATTTTTTTTGTACATTATGTTCATAAATTATTAGTCTTCCGGAAGAAGTCTGTAATGTTAGTTTTCCAAGCACATAGCTGACACTGATCATTAACTTTTTTTTATCAGAAATAGTGCCTGAAGTCTCGATCTCGATGCATCAGTGTCGTTTTGTAGACAGAAGCTAGCTTTGTAATGTGTCTCAAATAGTTCCTCAATGTAATCTAACTCTGAATTGTCGATCATAAATATAGGTAAGTATAATGTAGGTATACAGGTATCTAAGTAAGTATACATTTATAACCGGAAAAGCTGACCATTTTACTACGCAGCATAAACTCGATTGACTTTACTTTATTCTTTATTTTGTAATGTAACTAAGTAGTTGCAAAATTATAAACAGGTAAAATACGTAATGTGGCCAAAGTTAGTAAGCATAGCACAACGAAGTTAGTAAGCTTTCACGTGCTAATGCAATAGATTTTCAATTCAGATTGGTATTTTCTTTGTGATATCTTCGATTTGGCGTCAACCACGGCTTCAACCATTTATCTACATCAAAGGAAGTACCTACCTATGCATAAGTTATTTTTATATCAATTGGTTGACAAGCAGGCAAACGGTCTACCAGGCAGAATAGTCATCACTGCCCACCGATAGTAGCAATACCTATAAGTTGGATTGCCAATGTGTTCCCGAATTTGAAGAGTTCTTTTACGCCCTTTTTGAACCTCTTAACGTGGTGCTGAAGAACTCATACCACCAACCACATCCGAATGGTTTGCAGTAGCTATAGTCCGACTGAAACTGTGTGTCGATACGAGGATATGAGGATGAACTCCAAATGGGCGGCAAACATTATATAGATGGTACCTACACAGAGCGAGCATATATCTCCCAAATAAATATAACTTCAGATTATCATTAGCATAATAAATGGAAAACTAATGACAGCAAGGCCAAGCAAATGCCTTCAAGGCTAGAGTGAATAGACATTTTCTGAGCAAGCATGTGTCTCGATTATGACATCGCTCCACCCAGACCCAGACATTTTAGGTATATTTCTCGCAACAATTTAAAAAGCACCTAACTACAGCCCGATCATAATAGTCCGTTGATTGCAACTTTTGAATATAAAATACAATATGTATTTTATACAACAGAGTAGGTAACTTTATGAATCATACGCACTTTTTAGCTTGCAGTAATATACTTATATATAGGATCACTCGTGTGTCTGTCTGTCTGACCGTCCGACTGTCACAGCAAATTTTCTCCGAAACCACTGGACCGATTGGGTTGAAATTTGGTAAACATATGTAAGTTAGTGACCCAAACACGGACATTATAACGTAAATATATATGACTTCAAAACTCTCAGATTAGAGTTCCTACATAGTTATTAACCGACTTCAAAAAGGAGGAGGTTAACAATTCGTCGGAATCTTATTTTTTCTTTTTATGCTTTTAGTAAGAAAAAATAGAACCGCCTTCAAAGGCATTACCTTTGAAGGCTTCTAAGGGTTCTATTTTTTGTTCCCCCTACCACCCTCCACACGGGAGGATACTTTGTAGTACTCACCTGGTTAGCTACCAAACTCTGGTTGAATATTTGTAGTCATCTTTTACCGATTTAACTTGTACCTACTAGGTACATATTAGGTATTCTGTGACAGTGTAAAAAATTAATTGCCCAACACAATAACCAGTGTTTAAAACATCTAAAAATACACGGAAACATCAAAACATGTTGTACATTTAAAGCTTTTTTGTGATTTATTAATTACTAGTTCAACCATTAGGAGTAGATATTTTTTTCAGTAAAATTATGACGTCACCACTAATCACCACTTAGTATTTCCTATAAAACATGTAGTAAACAGGTTTGATATGCCAGTCAAGGGATCCAGTTACCTTCCTATTAAGACCCAAATTAAAAAATCTTGTTTTTTCACTAACATTGTTGCATAAATCCGATTGAGATATAGCTCAAATTATGGTATTTATATTTCTATGACCACAGACCTTTGAACCCTAATTATTATATCACTATTGTGTTGTTATAGCTAATTAAAAAAATATAATGATATACCTGATTAACATTGTAACCTTTGAGGTCTTTGTCGTTCAATTTTGACATACACTTCTAATCTACATTCAATTTTGGTGAATTAAATATTTGACATAAATTTTAGAAGATTTGATTTGCTTTATCTGAAAATGATGCACTGCATACCTACACTCAATGGGTAGTGGGTACCTATCGTTGAAGTCTTAAAATAACATAGTCTATATAAAAAATAAAAATTACAGTTAGGTATGTACATCATTCTATTGAGTCTGGGTGTAATTATCTATATACCTATGAGTAACTCCTTGGGTCAGACGACGGCCAAACGTAAGCCCATTTTACATATAAAAAAGTATGTATTTACAAAAAAAAAGTAGTATTACGTAGTAGGTATATCAGTTATCTGGATTCCATAATACAAGCTCTGCTTAGTTTGGGATCAGATAACCGTGTGTGAAGAATGTCCCAAGATTTATTTATTAATTGTGTCACATAAATTCTTTCCGTACAATGATTTCCGTATTTGTTCACGCCAAGATGGTAGAACCCAGGCTTGAGGCCCTTATATACTACAAGGACACACCGTAAACTTGGCCATTCCGACTAGTCCATTACATATAATTACAATGGTCCTACCCAAAAGGTATATCACTTATTCTACAAAAACAATAAACCGGTTTATTTTGAAAAAAATAAGCGCAATTCAGTCAAAATATTAAATAATCTCCATAACAATAACTTTGATTAAAAAAAATGATTAATGAATCAAAGTTCCGCAAGTTATCAAGGATGTTTTAAAAAGGCTATATGTATACTTATGTGACCACACTTACTAAAACGTATATTATTTATTCTATGCTAAAACTATCGAGACCGACACGGTTTATTAGCCGTTTTGATATTTCGTTGTCTCTCCTTGTCTCGCCATGCATGTCTTTTTGGTTCAGTTATATTATAATCCCTACAAATATTATAGATAGGAAAGTAACTGTCTATCTGTTACCTTTTCACGGCCAAACCGCTGAACCGATTGCGATGAAATTAGCCCATAGCAGCAGACATAGGCTACTTTTTATACCGGAAGGGCGGGTGAAACCGCGGGGAATAGCTATTATGTTATAGTTATGAAAATGTCTCCAGTGCTCGCTAACACAAATATAAACGTCACATTGCATTTATTGATAGATGTATTTTTTGGGTTGGTCTCAGGAGTCAGGTGATTATGATACTCGTAAGTACGTAAACTTAAATCAAATAGTCATTATTAAATTATCGTATCTTTATTGAAATGCTTACGGTCATCAAATTTCTATTTAGTTTTAAGGTTGTCAAATCGAGAAACAATAAAAATATTCTACATGATCTCATGTAGATTACACATATCTGAATTAGAAATGAAGAATGATCAAGTTACTTGTTCCTAATCACGAGAATACAGTGCAAATCACTGCATTTCCAAAAAATGTTTCTGATTTTTGAGAGTAAAAGTAGTGTTTGGTAGGCATTAATGATATATATATATATATATATATATATATACACTACATACACATAGATAAAATCAAGTAGTTTACATGAATGTCCCCAGGGCAAGTTTAAATAAAAATAGCTTAGCTAAATTTTCAGGAAAGAAAGTATAATAAACTATTAAATTATTAGTTTAAACAACTTTTAAAGGTACTTTTGGTAAGTACCTACCTATAAAGTAAATAAATAAATCTACTGTTCCTTATATTTTGGTTGAGAAGGTATTAAACTTTTGTACATTTTACTAAGCTCGTGCCTATTTTAAAGGATAATACATAGAAGGATATTGTAAATCGCAGGAAACATGTGAAGGTCAACGTTTTTGTAAATATTATTTATTTATTTTACTAGCTGTTCCCCGCGGCTACACTCGCGTTCTGGGGATAAAAAGTAGCCTATAACCTCCGGGGATAATGTAGCTTCCTAGTAGTGAAAGAATTTCTCAAATCGCACCAGTAACTCCGGAGATTAGCGCGTTCAAACTATATTATTAGTATAGATTAGATTAAATACATAACGTATAGATCAATATAACGTCCTGTCTGTGACTCAAGCCAGCTATGCTATTCTCTAACGTTTCATTCGTCGACGAGCACGCGCAACGTTGCCGCGTACATCGGACTTCTCACGTGATAGCGTAGTAAACGATAGAGACAGAGTACAGTGACAGCGTTGAATTCGTCGTCGAGCTTGTGATATCGCCTTACAGAATAGCACCCCAGTATAAAGTGATCTGTGAATCAAACTGACAACCCTAGCTATCACAGCTAGTGTGCTCTTGGCCTTATTAGTACCATATAGTGTACAATTTACAAGTTATTCGCCCTAAACGCTTAGTCGCTGATCCGATACCGGTGAAATAGGTTGTCGCATACGTACTAGCAACGCTTTGGGATACTATACTTATCCACTAAGTACGTATCTATGTGAACGTGTTGCCTTTAGTGATTGATCTGTTACAGGCAGTGCTTTAAAAGGTAGGTAATCATTTAAATGATAATTCAAAAAATAATAAATTTGTAGATCATATTAATTTAATGATAACATTTTCTGAAATCGACATTTTAGCGGTTGACATTTTGGATCAAAATTATCACAAGTTAATTAGATTTGTTTTTTTTTTTAAATTAAAACTCAATGTAATAAAAATGTCAATAAATGTGTTGACTGTAATTTAAGTACATCAGCGGAATAACAGATTAACAAATTATTTTACCTGAAGGTAAGTACTCATAGAAACTTTTTCTTCATAGTGATATTCGGGGAAGACTTTACTTATTTTAGTGTGATATTGAGTGATATTTTTATCTCTTTATTCTATAAATATACAATATTTACAATTATTTACAACAAATATACAAACTATATATAAAAAAATTCCTCGAGGCGGCCGCTGCTGCCAATCAACGGCAAGGTTCCCAGAAATCTAATTTTTTAAACGAAATTTTTATCTAATTTTGAATACTTATAGCACTTATAGTAATTTATGATCCGAGAAAATATTTTGCTTGTCCTTTAATTCTACAAATTTAATCAAATCATAATTGAATTCGAAGCATAATTAATTATATGTAGTCGAAATATTACTACATTTTGTTCACCCTGAAAAAAATAAGGTCGTCTGTCACACATATATATTACTTTTGTAGGTATTTAATGTAGTCATTTGAGTAGGTAAAATACTCGTATGTTTTGAGAATAATGTCACTTTAGACCTGAAATTAATCCGACCGCCCTCAATTAGTCGTAACTCGTACTAAATCCTCCCCTTCCCCCGGTAACGCCCTGAGCCGAGGTTCGTACCCCACTCGGGGGTGCCCTCAGGCGTGGTTACCTAAATGTTACCCGGCTGAGAGCCCTCTGCGCTCGCCGATTGTTCCGGTAAGGTTGGAGCAGCCATCAGAGGCTACCAACTTTAACTTTAAAAAAAACTGCATATAAGGATGAAGACCATTTTTTTTTAATATTTTTATTTTTATAGGTACCTTAGGACCTAAGGTACCTATAATATTTAATGTATATATCTAAGGCTTAGGTAGGTATATTTATTTGCAATTAAAGTCAAAAGCCATGTCTTAAGTTCGATCAAATCTTATTTCTTAGATTTGATAGCAGATTCGATGCAGTTCTAATCAGACCGTCTGTTTACACACAATATTAAAATTATGCATACAAATCACTGATATTATTTTTCAGATGCCCCATGAAGTGAACCAAGATGTCATCGCGATCAGAGAATGGTTGGTCAAAGAGAGTTATTTACCACAGGACCTTGGTATGATTTTAGCGACATCGAACTTTTTTATTATCTAATTACTAAAGAGATTAAAGTATTAGGTATACTCGTATACTCCAGGTATGAAAAGTAGAGTGTGCACCTCAAGGATAAAGCTGTTTTCGTCTTGGGTGACTTGAACCCCTCGCTTTACTCAGGAATCTACATAATATTATTTCTAAACTTTATAGTCCCTCGTTCGCTCAGAATCCAATATGCCGCCCGCAACATAAGGCACTGTTTTACCTTAGTGCATAATCTACTATTATTCATATACCTATTACGATTGCCGCAACCTTTAATGTATCTACCTACGTACTTATAAAAAATAATTTTATTGCAATGAAAACAACCTAAGTACCTGCATTGAAAACAAAAATAAAATGCTGTATACATATGGACTCCGTGCGAACGGGCTAGGTTAACCAGGTTATTTTTATTTACTAAGGTTAATGACTCTTAGAGCATGTTGTATACATGACTTGTCCTATACTGCACTCTGTAGGTACCAAAGAATTAATTAATGAAAAATATAAGCTGGTACAGCACGAGCTTAAATGTAAATAAACCTTTTATTTACCGGGGACAGTTCTGTAACATTTAATTTCATTATTCATTCATTATTTGTATTATTTCGTATCATAGTATAAAATATATATATAGCATAGGTTCGTTCGCTAAATGTGTTACATATGTTAGTCTATTGTCTGTCTACTATACATAGAATATATTACACTTTTATTTATGTTTTCGATTCCAATCCTATATATGATTTCAAGTTGGTATTAAATTAGATATATGTTTATACATAATATATTATATTTAAAATTAATTAAGTATTATTAACAGTTATAAATACTAAACGCAAGAATGATACAGTCGTACATAATATATTTCCTATACCTAATAGTGTACGTAATATATTATTTACTCTATGCTAATAGTATTAACTTTGCATATTCAGATCAGTTTTTTTTTATCTAGATTTTTTATAATGTGCTTATAATCCTCGTGCTTGTTCATTTTTAAGTTTTTTACCATTTTGAAATATCATATTTGACACATTTGACATTAATGCTATTCAAATTTTGACCGGACCCAAATACCAAATATAGACTGTATTGCGCATTTGGTAACTCGATAAATATAAATTAGTTGTCAAGTTATTGGGTTCCTTACAGGAAAATAGCCCGAATAAACCGATGTAACTAAGCTTAAGATTTGACTTATAATTAAATACTTAATTACCTACATCCAGACAGGATAATCGGTAATATAAATCACTTCGATCACATTAAATTCTCACATTTTTCAACAAAAAACATTACACAGATACGCCGAGCGTAGCAAGTAGCGTTTTTTTACAGATCCGAATACCAATGTTGAGTTTTGATGTATTCATTTTGCATTAAAAATAATAATTACCTAACTGTCCATTGCTACCTTCCTGACTAATATCCGTTATTTATTGGTAAGGAACCAATGTATGGACTTAAATAGTTATAAAAGGCTTAATTATACGTCTCAGTCATTAATATATACGTCTCAGGCACTAATAACAATATTCCTTTCAATAAGGACATAAAATATATTCTTAAAAATCCCAAATGCGGCCCAATCAACAAAAAGAGACCCACCACCTCATGTACACACATGCCTAGTAAGGGTTGGTATTGTCTACCATTGCATCGAAGCCTATTTAATGATATGTTTACCATTATCTATAAAACAATAAGAATATCTGCGTCATAAAATATTTATAAACGTGCTTGGTTTTTTAATTATAATACACTATCAGTAACAGATAGGTACTGTACGTACTACGTAGTATCTCTGTAACCTGCCAATCTGTGCATGTACTAAATATTAAAAAATATACTAGCTTTCACTTCGCAGTGTTATGTATTTCCGAGCCAAAAATATGCATAATTTTACTCTAGTTTTTTACTTTAAGAGATAACAATAAATTATATGAATACGCCTGTGCATTTATGATGTTCTTTTCTTTCTGAATTTAGTATATTTTCTCCACGTCAGATTTTATACCTATATCTTGAATTCAGATCATAATAAGTAGGTAGGTACCTATATCTGAAATTCAAAGATATAACATAGCTCCCATGTTGGATACTTCTTCGGGATTCACCGTTCCTATTTACTTACAGATGACTTCATGCTCAAGAAGTTCCTGCACAGTTGCTATGGCAGTCTGGAGCGAACAAAGAAATGTATAGAGAGGTTCTGTGTCACTCGAGCGAATATGCCGGAGGTTTATACATCGAGGGATACATGTTCACAGGGATTGAAGCATGCTTTTGAAACCACGTGAGTCCACAGAACACACTTATGATGGCATAAAAAAAATGTAACCTAAATATTAATAACCTATATAAACATTAAGCAATTTTTTTTAGTAATTACGTCATCTACATTTCTATAAGTTGTTTTTTTGAGAATTTTGATATACAAGTAGGAGAGAATCTTCAAACTAAAGATCCGATTATATATTTCTTTTTAACCAATAGAAGACTTAATTATCCCTGAGTGCTGTAGGATACTTTAGTTGACTTAAAACATTTATGTTAAAGTAGAAATTACCTACCATTCGATAATTAAATTTATAATGATGGAATAAAAATATATTTCGCAAGGACCGATATTTTTTTACCTCGTACTTTTAGGTATGCAAGCCATTGTTGAAGCCAAACGTGATATACCTACCTATTAACATTATTTGCGCAACACACCATTGACGTATCTATTACATTATCCATTGACATTATACACCTCGCTGACAATTGATTTTGCAATAATTGGTCAGGGAACATATTTTCATAGTAATTATGGTTGCAATTCATTTTCCGAATTCGCAGCAAAACCTAAACTATTCATCCTCTTTCAAGAGTTGATAATTGTATAAAATGAAATAGGTATAAATTGCATTCTTTCTCTTTTCAAGTTCTCTTTAGACCCCCGAGAGAGACCTTGAATGGGATGAGATCAGCATAAAATAGAAAGTGATTGCTACAATCCTGAATATGCAACAGAATTATACTATCAATTCTGATAGTATTAAAAGTATTCGTCATCATTATTTTCGAGTAACATTATGGTTCATATTACAATTTATAAGCTAGTCTTAAGTATGTAGGTATCTATATTTTTTTCACGTTGTCTAGCGATAGAATTTCAATTTAAGAGTAATTGATAGTTTTGCTGACGGACACAATTTTTTATACAAACGTGTGCATGCATCTGATTCTAGGAGACAGAGACTTATACTATGGAAATCCGGTTATTAATATACTCGTACCTACTATAAATTATATAGGTACTTGTACATGGAACAAGCGGTTTTACCCTCGTTCCTGGGTCGAAAAGTAGCATTATAGCACTTAGGGTTAATGTAAGTAGTGGTTTCTGAGATTACCCTTCACAAAATTTGCACTCTCTCTTTCTTAATAATACTAGTATAGTAGACACCTAAATCCAGAATGATCATGAGTACAAATAAGTAATTCTGACGAGTTGAAATCGAATCCAAGACCTATGGTGTGGCAGCCGCAGGGTATTATACCTTCTTTTTACCAATCCGTCAGGAACGATAAGTATTTTAAAATTATAATTTACTAGATTCCACCCCGCTGTTTCACACGTTTTGAGAGAGTTGTTTTCTCGGGACATAAAAAGTTATCCCATATATTATTCCAAAGATATCCTATATGTTATTCCGAAGTAAAATCGATGTAATTTAATTGAAATTCGTTCTGTCATTGAAGAGTGATTGAGATTATTTTAGTTAGATTATTATTGAATTGAGATTTAATTCAACAGATATATAGCAACTTATGAAGCAGGAGAGAACGAGATCCTTATACATCAGCTAGACGACTCAGTACTGGACAAGTTTGATTTCTACGATGTTTTGAAATCAATGACCGTACAAGCTGACCATTGGATAAAGAACACCGACTTATTTCCCAATGGACATACAGTTATCTTAGACATAAAAGACTACACATTCAAACTCGTTACAAAATGCAATATATTTTTCTTCAGGGAATTTATTGTATTTTTGTTGGTAAGTAATTTTTACACGACTTCCCATGAATTACACAACGAAAGGAAATTATTATTTATGTTTCATTCTCAACTTGTATGCTTATTCTTTACTAATCTTCCTATCATCATCGTCATCATATCAGCCGAAAGACGTCCACTGCTGGACAAAGGCCTCCCCCAAGGATCTCCACGATGGCCGGTCTTGCGCTACCCGCATCCCTAACAAGATCGTCGGTCCACCTTGTGGGGGGCCTGCCCACGCTGCGTCTTCCGGTTCGTGGTCGCCACTCGACAACCTTTCTGCCCCAGCTTCAATCTTCCTATAGACAGTGATAATGTGCCCGAAGGTAGTAAGCATAACCTAGAATAAACTCTCAACTGTTTTCACAATGTTGTGTGGTCGACAAGTACCTAGTCAGGCTGGAAGCCATTTAGGCAAGTAGCCTACCAATGTAAAATTACTGATAGGTGACTATACTAAAACTCAACCAGTTAAATACACATTAATTTATTAATTCCAGGAAGGTATGCCAGTGAGACTGAAGCGCATTCATATAATCAACTGCCCTTCTTTTTATGAGAAACTTTATGCACTAGTTAAATCGGTACTACCTGCAGAAATTTGTGAAATCGTAAGTACTTTTACTTTTATCATCCACTTTAAAAAATATTTCGGATTTTCTGTGCAACAAACAGAGAATGAAGTAGTTGATTTTATAATATAGATAATCTAATAACGTTTTAATTTTTC
Organism: Tethea ocularis; assembly: GCA_963555595.1. Lineage (NCBI taxonomy): Eukaryota > Metazoa > Arthropoda > Insecta > Lepidoptera > Drepanidae > Tethea > Tethea ocularis. The sequence continues at coordinate 3,908,285 of OY741971.1, read as the reverse complement.
GTTGTCAGATTAATTTATAGTTAAAACTATATTTATGATGATTCAAATCACATCACTAATAACCAGTAATAACCAGTTCATGTTTTTCGATTGTCCATTTTTTGTTATTTTAATACCTCTGCACCTTTAAATCAAAAAAGTTCAAGGTTTATTCAATTATGTTGGCAACAACACGTGAACTTATGTTTATCCAGACCGGTTTGTAACTCACCTAAAGTATTTTTTACCGTGTACGTATACCATAAGCTCTGTATATATATATATTTCTTATAAATAGTATATAGTTACTAATCTATATCTATAGGTACTAATAATAAAGCTGAAGAGTTTGTTTGTTTGAACGCGCTTATCTCTGAGTTACTGGTCTGATTTGAAATTCCTATTAATGAAAATTCTTTCACTAATAGAAAGCTACATTATCCGAACGAAGGTTATAGGCTACTTTTTATACCGGGAACTTGAGTGAAACCGCGGGGAACAGCTAGTTATTTAAATGAATTTTCATAATAATCATATAAAAATACCATAAATATATACCTTAGAACAACTTATCATACAGATACTTTCCATATCTTTTTCAGATTATTTTTCACACAAACTACGATACTTTATATAAGGCAGTGGATAAAAAATACCTTCCCGTAGAGTACGGTGGTGAAGCTCCAAGCATGAAGGAGCAGCATCGAAATTGGGTTAAAACACTTCAGAAGGAAAGGTAAGGATTTACACCTATACTCAAGAAGTCTGAAATAAATAGCCTAGAAAATCTTTGTATATTTTCCACCTTCAGCCATCATCACAATGGTATTTGTGGTTAAATTGTGCTGAAATAATAGTCTAAACTCGTTGTTTAGTGAGTAAAAAAATAACCATAATTATTGTATTTTTTTTGTAATTTTCAGTGCAGGGATAAGAATAACCAACTTGTATAATGATGAAAATATACCATTATTTAAAATTAATCAGATATTTTTAAAATTTATTATTTAGTAGTGGTTTATTCGTTGATATCTTTTCTTGGGTACAAGATATCTTTTCTGCTACGAAAATACTACGAGGTCACTACGTTTATTTAATTTATGTCTACGAGATTTTTGTGACACTTTAATGATGTTATTTTAAATTATTTGTTGTTAAAAATATTAAACAAGATATTAATTTTACAGGAAAATCTACCTAAATGACAATATGTGGAAGGCAGACCTTAAACAGAGAAGATCCAAAAACAATGGCGTAGAAACTGAAATGAATGGCTCCTTCAAAACTTTATCAATTGATTAAGAATATATCTACTAAACAATATGATATATTATTAGGAACTTGAGGAAAATAGTAGGTACTTTTTAAATGGCGATATTTAAAAAAGCAAAAATGTGAAGTTCGCCAAAAAATGCGAAATATGGCGTAAATAATTATAGTTTTATGGGATGTCGAAATCTGACAAAATAGCTTGAAGCTACAGTACAATTTTTGGAAATTCCTATTCCATAAAACTAATATTAGCATAAAAAATATTAGTATTTATAAATTTATCAAACAATTCTAATCGTTATGTAGTTAAGGTTTATTTGTGATATTTTCTAAAAATCTTGTGATATATTTTGTTTTCAAAACAAACTCACAGAAATATGGGATTAAAATTAAGTGTTGCACTAAATAATTTAATTTAGTGAGGTATGTTAGTACGCTATTTCATAATAAAAATAATAATATATATTTTTTATAAGGAAAATTTTATTTTAAACGTTCTATAAAGTTTCAAATATCACATTAATTAGATACAAATTAACTTATTTTACCTACCTAAAAAATAGATAGAAAAATATATAAAATACCTAATATTCTTCACCTGACTTGCTCTCAGGCTTTAGCTATATAATTTCAGGTTTTATAATATTTCACATCAACATTTTATTTTTTATTACCCCACTACAAATAAGTATATAATAGCACAGTTTAACTATATAATAGCGAAAGCATGGTAAATTAAATAATATTATGTCCTAGTTTACAAAAACTTCATTATCCTAAATACCTACATATTTTTTTAATGTTTTGTAATAATTGTGGTGTATAATTGCTACGTACAATTAGCGCATACTATTTTAAAGCACCATTAAAATATAACTTTAACAAAACTACTTGGTTTTACAAAATTGTACTTAGTTCAAGTAGGTAAATTCCATCGAGATAAATATTACGTACCTACCTACACTGATTGTACATTTTTGACGCTACTTGACGCTACTAACTGCGACCGCTGAGAGAATAAATAATAATATCTCGGGACATTTCTTCACACACGGTTATCTGATCCCAAACTAAGCAGAGCTTGTACTATGGAAACCAGATAACTGATATACTACTTTTTTTGTAAATACATACTTATATAGAGAATTACAACCAGACTCAGGACAAACAGACATGTTCATGCACACAAATGTTTATCCTGGATGGGAATCGAACCCACGACCAGTGGCGCGATAGGTGGCGTCTTATCCAACTGCGCCAACTGGCCTGTCAAAATACATTTTGATTGCACATAATCTCAGAAACGGGTGTAGCCGTTTGTTGTCAGAAATGCATTTTGGCGGCTACATTCATATTAATCTGAGAATTTTATTAGTTACTAGCTGTCCCCCGCGGTTCCACCCGCGTTTCCAAATAAAAAGTAGCCTATGCAACCTGATCTAGATAAGGCAACATAATAATTGTCCATGGGAAAAACAGTTTTCTCTTAAATATATTCCAACATGCTAAAAAGTTTGTCCTTGTGCTTTATTTATATTGACCTCAGACGATAGGTAGGTAATTTCACAGGAAATTGTACCTATTCGTTTAAATCTATATGGTAAATCTGTGGGTATCATCGGAATGCGAGGTATCAGTACTGTTTGCCCAACTGCTGGCTCAGTCAAAACCAATCGCTACTATGACAGAAATCTAGAAATTTTACTTGAAGTCTGGTACCATTACATAAATTTGGTGGTCTAATATCTATTTAACATGCATTGTCCTGAATGACTGTCTGACGGATCAACGCATAGCCTAAACCGCTGATCGTAGAGACCTGAAATGTAGAGGGTGTGTTCTTCGTATGAAGTAGGCATCCTATAAGAAAGGATGTTCCGAAATCCTTAGGGGTTGAAAAACTGGGACAAAGTTTGTATGGAACAACGTGATTCCTTGATCCAATCTACTTCAAATTTTGCATAAACATTCTTTAAGATAATTGATGGAAGATGTGTTTTGTATTTTATTGAAACTCATCGCCTATCGGGGTTAAAAAAGGGTAGAAAGTTATTTTGGGGGTGATTTGCATCGAAGTTGATATCAATACTGCTTTTGAACTCACATAAAAGCTTGGTGCAATGCAATGCATATGACGAATAATTGGGATGAATTTGCTGTTATGTCTCATGACCGTCTTGGTAACAATCATGGGACAAAAGAAAAGTTTAAATTAGATGTTACAACACTCTACATTTCTGCGAGTTAGTTGCAGCCGGTCAAATATACCCATTTGTATTTGAAGTATATCGAAATGGAAACCAGTATGCCAAATTTGGTACAGAAGACCAACTCATCAAAAGGTTACGTTTTCCCAAGATCTTTCTTATGGTCACTTTGATGCCTACGCTGATGCCGATGGTGATAATAACACTGATCAGCGTCCAATAGCCAATCTAAATATATAAAACTTTTAACAAAAATTTGAACCGATATCATGTTACCGCAGATTTATTTCGCTTACTTCAAAACTACCATATTAGAGTTCCTAAATAGTTATTTTCTGCTTTTTAGTGCCTTTGAAGGCGGTTCTATTTTTTGTTAAAAGTTTTTTATTTTTCAATTTTGAATTTCTTATGTGTAATCAATGACTCTCAAGGTCACTGACCTAGGATAAGCATATTAGCGTTGTAGTTTCCATCATCAGCTCAGCAACATAAGATGATGACTACCAGACGCAAATATCTGAATAGCTTTAGAAAGTATGATGAAAAACATTATAAGTGCCTATAAAATTTAAAGAGTTCCCTCGATTTGTCCAGGATCCTATTATCAGATCCTGACTTGGTGACCATGGAACTACTTGTGAAGTATACCCTTTCAAACAAAAAATATTTTTCCAAATCGGTCCAGGCGTTCGAGTATTCGGGGAACATACAAAAAAAATGATTCCGACGAATTGATAACCTCCGCTTGAAGTTGGTTAATTGACTGACTGACTGACGGACTGATCGCGGGTGATATCGCGTGTGATATCGCGGGAGGAAAGCTATTTAGCATTCTATATTAAAGCTGAAAAGTTTATGAAAAACATTGTAAGTGCCTATAAAATTTGAAGAGTTCCCTCGATTTGTCTAGGATCCTATCATCAGATCCTGACTTGGTGACCATGGGACCACTTGTGAAGTATATCCTTTCAAACAAAAAATAATTTTCCTAATCGGTCCAGGCGTTCGAGTAATCGGGGAACATACAAAAAAAAAAGATTTCAACGAATTGATAACCTTCGCTTGAAGTTGGTTAATTGATTGACTGATCGCGGGTGGCATCGCGTGCAAATCTGTGCTCTACCTCTACCCAAGTGACTCCTCATTTTGGTATACAGTTTCAATATTTCAACAGACTTTCATAATGAGGAAGATTTTACGCAAGATTTAATAATATCTACTCTAGGTTCCCTAACAGGCAACGTTTATCTGAAATCACCAGAAAACATCAAAGTTATTCCACCCATGGCTATTTGTGCATTTTATAATTCTGAGAGTTCTATCTAAAGCCTCTAGATGAGCTCTATGAGTCACATGCACTCATCCCATATTATTAGGTTTGCATCTTGTAAAACCTTGCCCAATGGTCCATTTTTACGTATAGAGCGTACGCTGTCTTTTTCAAGAAATACCGTAAGGGTCTGTTTAGAAGTGAAATGAGCCGTCCTTCTACCTGTCAATAGTGTAGCAGAAATAAATATCTGATGATGCAACAGCAATGGCTAATTTCGTTGACTTCAAAACTATCAGATTAGAGTTCTTACATAGTTATTTTATACTTATTAGTGCCTTTGTGTTTTTTTTTTGTTAAAAGTATTTTATTTTTCATTTTTTAGTTTCTTATGGGTAATCAATGACTCTCAAGGTCACTGACCTAGGATAAGCATATTAGCGTTGTACTTTCCATCATCGTTCCTATAATATTTAAAGATTTATCCCCTAACTCCTACCCGTTAAGGAGTTGTACCTTCCATCATCAGCTCAGCAACATGTGACGACTACCAGACGCAAATATCTGAATAGTTTTAGAAAATATATGAAAAACATTGTTAGTGCCTATAAAATTTGAAGTGTTCCCTCGATTTCTTCAAGATCCCATCATCAGACCCTGACTTGGTGACCATGTGACCACCTGTATGTATAGTTTCCAAATCGGGTCAGGCATCTTCGAGTAATCGAGGAACATACATAAAAAAAGATTCCGACGAATTGATAACCTCGTCTTGATGACAGTTAAAAATAACAAAAAACTGTTACCTAGGCGACCGCTGTCATCCATTGACAACCGCGTCGCATCGCTCACCCATGCTATACATGCTCCCGCTTAACGTTCTTTTTATCGTTGCTCAGCTCCTGAGGGTCGTAGCGTGATGTTCTATAGCCTATAACCTTCCTTAATAAATGGGCTTTCAATTGCAAAAAGGTTTTTCCATATCCCACTGGCAGATCCAGAGATTAGCGCGTTCAAACAAACAAACAAACAAACAAACAAACAAACTCTTCAGCTTTATTATTAGTATAGATTCGTTATGGGATAGGAACAACTTATGATCCATTTTGTGATTTTCGTGAAAATAATACAATAATCTAGTATTAAATGAGTAGGTACCTCATTACATACAAAGTAACTTATAAATGTGTTTTAATTTTAGAGGGATTATTGTACTCATAATTATTACAGTATGACACAACTTAGATGTAGCATTGGCAAATCGTATATCTACACATCACTTCCGATTTACACAAATAATAAAAATCATTCATTATCGCGCCATTCAACGTTCAACAAGATCATTTTCGCCTAAAGTACTAATAGACATGGGTAATGTTGTAGGCGCACTCTTTTCGGGAATGATCGATTTTACGAATTTTGCCGATGCTTCATCTAAGTTGTGTCATTTAGTTTATATTTTTGACTGACAGAAGGTTTAGTTCTTACAACAGCAAATTTTAGCACCCAAAACCGTAAAGCGAGTAGGTCGTTTTCAATCACAACAAGATATATTATAGTAAACTAATCAAGTGCAAGTGATCTGAACGATCCAGGAAGGTCTTTCACTCTGTCAGCTCTTTCGTCTTCCGTACCACTTGGTCGCATTCCCTCGTCAACTGCCCACCGTTGGTCGTTTGTTAGGAACCAATCCCTGGAAAATTAAAATAATATAATATTTTCTTTATTGGACTGTTTTAGTTATGTTTCGACTTATAATAATAATAATATCCTGGGGCATTCTTCACGTACGGTGATCTGCATGGCGATTGTCTATCTCCGATTCCGATGACTAATTTCTAATGATTAATTATTATGAGAAGTAATTACAATCGCAGTTTAGTTGTTGTTCACCTAAGATAGACAATACCAAAATTTTAAGATGACGAGGGACCTCGTAATCGAAATCGGAGATAGACAATTGCCATGCTGATCCCAAACTAAGCTTGTAAACAGAGCTTGTACATGGAAACCAGATAACTGATATGTTAAATTATGTGTTTGTCTCATCCAAATTCGAAGCCACATCGGCGCCTTTGAGTTATAGTGGTTACAACTATCCACAGAAACTTTAGATTTTTTAATATTAATAGAATAAAATAATGTTAGGCTCTATAGGGAATGTAGATAATATATTTTTTTTACTTTAATAAAAACTCATTCATATAAGAAGCAAGTAGTAAGGAAGGAAGAAGTAACTAATTGCTGAGTTTATTGCCGGCTCTTCTCAGCAAAAGCTACCTTCCGAACCGTGCATTAGAGTCTGACTATTCATAAGGTGTGAAGGTCTATTTGAATAAATAATATTTCATTTCATTTCAACTATAAAAATAACCATGATATAAGCCATCAAAGATTTATTCCTATCGCAAAACAGAATTTAGCATGGAGTTTATATGGCCGTCATAGTATTATGACCTCACATCTTATGTCCGATCTCTCTGTCTAATCGTTGTCTAATTAGTAAATTCACTTTTTGACATCCTTTTTACGTATTTTCATATTTTGTTATGAAATGCGATAAAAACAAAATCATGCATATTCCCTATTATGAACAATACCTCTTAGCTTCCATCCGTTTGATCCAGTTTCGTTTGATTGACTCGATGCTGCCAGCTTTACCGCCGTACTCATTGGGCAGTATTTCTAGTGGTATATCCTTGTATAGGGTATCTGAATTAGGCTCGTGGAATTTAATCTAGAAAAAAAAACAAATTTTAAATTAATTTTATGGTTCGACAATACCTATAATAATACATTTATAAACATCGAATTTTGATGAAATTGTGATTAAATTCTTTTCGATTTATTTGCAATAAAATTTTGAAGGGTTAAAAAAATTAAAAATTAAAAAAAAAAATATCTGAGCACCAATCAAAGCTTATAAATTATTTTGTGGTATAGCAAGTCGGTTGTCAAGTCAAGCGCACGGGTAACTTTTAAACCAAATTTCACACATTATTACGCCAGAATGTAATTAACACACTTGACTGGCAAGTTCGAAGCCACATGAAACGATTGCCAAATTAAAGCCCATTATTGAGAAATAAAAATTAAAAGGTACCAACTACCAACGTAAAACTTACCAATTTGGCAACTTCAGCCTTAAGGAATGGTTTACAGAGAGCATGCAGCTTGCCTATGTACGAAGGTGCGTTGATAACGTGGACTTGCTTTAGTCTTATTGGCATCGCTTCCTGAAAACATTTAGAACAATAACGTAACTCTACTAATTACCAACAAAATGAGGCGAGTAGTTTAGCCATCAAAACGAAGCATATAGACGAAGATAGAAAGAAGCATTTCAACTATCTAACCTAACCGATTCAATTTGCATTTACATATATCCCATGTTTGTTGTATATCAATTATCTGGTTACATAATATAAGCTCTGTTTATAGACTTTATAATACATTTTGCTATGAGTGAACCTCCTCACTAAGAAGGATGCTCCAGAAGGCAAAGGGATACGTTGTTGCCTAACAACGTTTCCCAAATTAAAAAAATATATCGATGAAATAAATGGACGCCTGTACTGGGACTTCATCTCAACATTCACCTGATTTCCTTTGACCAAAAGCCGGATACGTCCATGATCAAAGTTCCGCTTGCTACACGGTTAAATCATTTAAGAACATCATTAAACAAAATAACTCATGTTATGTAAATATGACTGGAAACTTTAATAAAAGTTGACGTTAATGATTTACCTCACATTAACAGTTACTTAAGTTCACATTAATGTAGGGACTATTACGAAAGTAATCCGACAGTTTTAGACATTCCAAATTTTAAGTGTAACTATGTTTGTACCAGTAGAACGCCTTTGATAGAAACTTAGAACATAAATAGATCATACCCTGGTTTTTATCCCATGAACGCGAGTGAAACTTTGGGGACATCAAGCCGATATTTATCTACTTACTTAAGTATTTAAAAGAGGAGTATTGCAAGTAATTCGTAACAAACATTAAGCAACCATAATGTGCCATGGAAATACCAAAATTTACAAACAATAGTTGAAGCACCAACCTGTGTATACAGCATGTATTTTCTTAACGCAGAAAGGTTTACTTTTCCTATGAACTTGAGCGAGACATTGGCTGAGTCGAATATGGGTATTTCGCCGGCTGGGATGTCGTCTTCTTCCGTCAGTCTGGTGTCGGCCAACATGAAGAATGTCTTCACGGCGTCCACGAAGTTGAAGAGATCCATGTCAGGGTTGTTGAGGCGGTAGATGAATACTTTGTAGTTCTCTTTTGTTTTATTCGGGAGGGGCAACATGTCTCTGGAAATTAAAAAATATATATTAGATCGGAGTTCCTTATGGCACGTTATCGTTTGCTAGCTGAGGGGCTAGACCGAAAAATGTGAAACAATCATAGATAAATGCCACCAAAAACCGACAAAAACATACAATCGAATTGATTACCTCCTCCTTTTTTGTAGTCGGTTAAAAAGCATTACTTAGAAACCAATAATTTCTATCTACGTGATGTTTCCAACACATAATACCACCTCTCATAAGACCATAATGTCATACAACATTAACAAGTAAGAAAGTTAAGAGCAGATGTAAATGACCTAAAAGTAGGTCAAATGCGTCTGTTATTGCGATAGCCCCTTGTCGAGAAATCAAAAGGTTTTTTGTATGAGTTTGAAAAGAAATAATGATACCTCAATTGCGGTTTCGAATACCAGTACCTAATGGTTTTGATCCATTTCTTATATGCATGGTGTGATGGATTATTTTTAAACATATTGTCGGTAAAAATCATGTAGGTACAGTAAATGGCTGACTGTCACAAGCTACTAATTTTATTTGTCGTCATAAATTAGTAAAAGGGCGTAACCACGATTAAATCGTTTTAATACATACGTGATTTCAAAAACGCGTCTTATTTCCGGAGACCAAGGATCACGTTTGCAAAACAGTTCGGGACCCGTAGATCTGATGGTGAAGAACAGATCAATTGTTTTCTTTGTGCGCTCCAGGCTGTAACGACAGCTTGTCAGGAACCGGCGGAGAAGTATTTCATCTAGTGATAAAATTAATTAATCATTAAATATGTATAGTATAGTTGTGGTATAGTGATGAAACTTTCACTAAAATGGAGAAATTACGAGGTACGTTTTATTTTCAAAGAAACTAGAGCTCTTACATCGTACATGTTGTAAAAATAACTTTGAACACTTTTATACTCATACACTCATACAACAAAAGCTCATCCTTGCTCGGGCGAAAAATATAAAAATACAAATTTGAACAAATATTTCTTATCTCTTCTACATCACTAGGTATTCAGTTTAAATTTTTCTTTCATTTGATTATTGGTAAAAATTTATCTAGATTCGAACTGAATCTACGGTCATGTTGAAATACACATGTGATGGAACTGACTAATTTAATTTACATAAACCTATTTCGTAGCGTCATAAATCGTAGCTATTTAAACAGCTGTTAGCACCTTATGTGAGTTCACAGCAAATAAACACTAGTTTGTGAAATCTATTTGCAGCAAAAGTTGATTGTTAGCTTAACGGGCTATAACGTTTAATACAAAGTACCACTACCTACATAACAGACAAATAATTTTACGTGATTTCGAAACGATATATAATAATAAAGCTGCAGAGTTTGTTATTTTATATATACAATATTATTTTAATAATGTAATTTTTTTTGTTTTATTTCGGAACATTTTCACTAGTGAATATTTCTCGTAATTGAATCTGGAAAATAATGTTACCATTATACCTTAATTTCATAAAAATGCTGCATCTTCATAGCGAGTCTACCATAACTTCACTTTTTTATTGAATTTAAATTTACTTTTACTATGTCTTTTCGAAACTCATTTTCAATGTTAATGTTAATCGACACGATACTAGTAGCGATAGTGAAGACGACTATCACGAAAGTATTTTAATTAATTAACAGATTATAAACTGTAATGCATTGAGTTAAATTTGAAATTATTTTGCTGATGATGGAGTCACGATTCGAAGAGAATGTATAATTGGTAACTATCTAAGCTGTTATCTTTGATACTTTAATTATAATGGATAATTATTTAGGAACAATATTTTCTAAATAAATAAATCGATATATAGATTTTAATTTTTTACTACAAGCCTCTATTGTTACTTTATTTACTACAAGTTTGATGGTAAGCGGTTACCGAACGTATAAAAAGATATAGTTCGGTCGACCACTATAGGCACCTTACTACTGTGCAAAAATCTTGGGCGGAGCCCGTGGAGGTACTTGCAAGTTTATAATGAGCTATATTTAAAATTCCATTTTTTTTTATCTATAAAGATATACCGGTAGCAGCATGTTTAGATCAGGTATTTTAGTTAACCGCGCGTTATATTTTAAAGTAAAAATAGAAAAAAAGTTAATCAATCCCATTAGCATTCATATGGAAAAAAATATGAGCGTAAGTTTTTGTGGTTGCGTAATGATTTGATTTGTTATAATTATAGTTCAAATGTCAAAAGAATGAGATTTGGTTTGCCTAACATAACCTCAGTTTAGGTACTTTAAAAATAAATTATTTATCCATTACATAAATTCTAATAATTATATCAAATATTAAAAAAAACGGACTTTAAATTCTATAAAAAAATCTCTCAATGCAAAAACATAGGTACCTATAATATCGCTATAATTTCCATGATTTAGATGTTTAGGTACCTAAGTACTTGTAGTTTGGATTTTGGACTATATATCTATCTATACCAATAACAGTATTTGAAGTGAATTCTTTGAATAAATTTGGTTTCTAAAACTTACCAACTTCATGTGGGAGATGTGGTTGTTTGCTGAGCCAATCTTTTATGGCTAAGAGATCCATATTGTTTTCTACTTCTTGGTCGGGCATGTTTCTGTAAGATATGATAAAAATAATATTAATATATCAATGGAAAACGTGATTGACCGACTGACTGATCTATGAAACGTATCGAGCTGAAAGGTATAGGTACAGATAACTTTTATGACGTTGGCATCCGGTAAAAAAGGATTTTTGAAAATTCAACCCCTAAGGGGGTAACGTAGGAGATCGTGGATGAAACCGCGGGATGAAAAGATATGTAGATATATTATAACACTGCGAAGAATTTGCATGTTTATTTGAGGAACTACAGCCGAATATAGTTTTAAAAAATTACCAATAGAATTGCAGAAAAACTGACGGGACGTGATATTTGTGGTATTCTATTGGTTAACATTTCAAAACGATGATGGTGTGCAGCAATATTTACATTGTATATTGAGATGTAGGTACCAACCAAATATGGTCTACAGTTGAGTGTCAACTAAGTACCTACAACGAGTGATAGTGAATTTTTGATACTTGAAAGAGGGACACATACTAACATCAATATTTCCAGTCCATTGTTATTTGTTTATAGACACACGAATCGATATAGAGGAATATATATTTTTAATTGTGTGTAAATTAATTTTACTGCGTGATATGAATCATAACAGAGACGATGTTATTTACTTTATTTTATCTATCTATCTATACTAATAATATAGCTGAAGAGTTTGTTTGTTTGTTTATTTGTTTGAACGCGCTAATCTCCGAAACTACTGGAATTATTTGAAAAATTATTTCATTAATAGGAAGCTACATAATCCCAGAAGGTACATTATCTTTTTATCCAAAAACGAGTACTTTTCTTCCTCTGTAATCTTTGTGTGTACCTTTTTATTGAACGCAAGAGCGCGTTACCCCTAACAAAAGAGTTAAACGCGCTGAATTTATTTAGGAATCCGAGTATTCAAGTTTGACTTTTAATCATAGGTAACTTGACAGTTGAAGGGTTACCAGTTTTTGTCAAAAAAAAATTGTGAAGTGGTGTAAGAACAAATAAAATTGGATGAACTTAAATAATGTAGGTACTTACTTCAAACTTGTCTTAAAAACATGACAAATTGTAAATTTAGTGATATAAATTTAAATAAAATTATAAGTAAATTCACATGTTTTTATGTTTAGTTTGTTTAAGTCCAATAAAGATACCTATTTCTATTATTTATGTATATATAACTATATCTACTAAATGCTAATATACATATATCAAAGCACATAATAGAAAAAACAGTGAAAATAATTTCTGAAAATTGTTGTTATAAAATGTTTACTTAATATACCTACTTACTTTAATTGTATTATGTATGTTTATGCTACAGTCAGGAAATAATGTGTCAAGGTAATTCTACTTATTGACGAAAAACAGGTAAAGGTCGGGTAGACCTTATCTATAAAAAAGCATTTTAAAATAGCTGACTAAGGCCCCCAATTCTTGCCCTTTCGGCTTTTTCTCAGACATAAGTATTATACTTATTTGTCATAGCATATCCAATCCAATGTAAAGTGCCGGCACTTCACATGTCGTTGCGTATTCGCGTCTGCGTATTTGGTATATTTGACGATAACGAAACATCAATCAGATTCCTACAAATGTAACCAAATATGCCGTTTACCTAAATTAAATAGGTATAGTTAAAAATTAAAGGTGTAAAAAACGTGTTTCTTTTCGATGTTTTTTACTCGACCATAACAATTTCTGTAGGCATCGTAATAGGTTAAATAGTAGACATTTTCACAGAATGTGTATTTTTGCTGCCGCTATTAACAACAAATGATAAAAATAATGGACGATGAACCCTTTTAACACGCTTTCGTTAGCTTCACTTGTAACAAACAATGTAATAAAATCTTGGAAATCAATTTTAACCTACTTCTAATTGACGTATCGAAATTAAAGTTGGTAGGTATAGGTAGTTAAGTTGACAATACTATAATTTGGTATCTGATCTGATGATACTTATAGTCACCTATAGATGATATATATAGTTGAATAGTAGAAATTTAAAGTAGCTTATAGTAAACCCGTCGAGATTAGGCACATAATACGATACGTTTGACGAATCCAATATATTTGGCTTTTAGTGATTCTCTTCTACTGACTACTTAAAGCGTGTTTAAAGGTCGGATAAGACATTGATGTCAAAAATGTTTCCGGAAGACGCATCTAATACGTACTAATAAACATTTAAAAAGAACTCTGTAATTATTCATGTTACTCTCTGGATGCATGACCTCATTTGAAAGTATTTTTTAAAGAAAAACATTTTGTATAGATATTTATGTTGATCCGGTTCTCATATCGCGAAATGCTAGGAAGTTTCCACCCACTTATCTCAGCTTTTTACGTAAGTAGAGTTTTTGTTGATGCTTAAGGCATCATACTTGGGTTTTTTACATTGACGTCAAATGGGATTGGATGATTTTGTCCGTGTAAAAACCACAATTTAAGACCACATAAATAAAAACGGTTTAAGGTATTTAAAATAAAATATGAATTAAGATTTTATAGACAAAGTCGATATACTAAGTATTTGAAAGAATTTAATTAAATCTCGTTGCATTATGGAATATATCTGACACAAATTGCAATATATTAATCAGTTATTGATATTAGAGATTTGTTTTTGTAACTCGATCTATACTTAAATTAGATATAAAATAAGTGGATAAATAAAGTGCATTTTCAGAATCACAAATGAACTGGATTAAAGGTGAATTTTAGTTAGCATTTCATACTGGCATTTCTTACCATTTACGGTAATAAAACTTAAGGTCATGCCTAACATTATACCTACGTTTCGTAGTAACTACCTATACAGGGCTATTTTCATTTCACTCAAAATCAAAATCTCATTTATTCAGTTTAGGCCCTAATAAGGCACTTATGAACGTCAACAGTTACAGTTTTATAATACACTTTACTACCGGTTCGGAATACACTTGAACTGAGAAGACTTCGGCAAGAAACTCAGCAAGGCTTTTATTTTTTTTGGTGGTTTTTTTTTAATCATTTGAATTTTTCACTTGAATCTTTTTACGGAGTGTAAATACTCAGACCTACCCTACAAAAAACATCATAAAAATCTAAATAAAGCTTGGTGACAAACAATTTTCTATATTGGAAGATAAGATAATTTATGTTTATGATACAAATATATTTAAAAGTATTCAGATTAGACCCTTGTAAGGTAATTTAATGTAAAACCTTGACTCTACTACCGGTTCAAAGAACGGCCTAATTTAATTAGTTTTATATACAAAACAGAGTATGTATTAATAATTAGTACAATCAGTATCAGATATATCTACACAGTAGTACAGAGTACAGTAGGTACACAGATATCCAAATATATCTGATATTGGAAACTATGTGCTCAGATCCCATACAGTACAAACAGATAGCCTATCTGATGCTGACCATACTATAATACAGTTGAATAGTCAAATAAATTACATCATATTGTTTGACAATGGCACGATAGTGGTCAATAAACACATGAACATTGAATTTTTGAATATCAGTAACTTGAGGACTACCTACGAAATTATAGCAGCTAGATATTTTTTTGTATATTTCGTATGGATTTTCTCCAGACTGTGGCGAAGCCAAAAAAGGAGGGTTATTTTTTACGTATGTACCTACCTATATGTCCGTCCCCATGTTCCTTCGGAACCACTAAACGGGTGAACCGATTTTGATGAATGATAGTATCGTATTTATTGCGCGAGTGTCAAACGAAAAAAAGCAACAATCAAACACACTCACATCCTACTAATATTATAAACGTTAAAGTTTGTATGTATGTTTGTCGCTCTTTCACGCAAAAACTACTGAATGGATTTGGATTAAACTTGGCACATAGATAAATCATGACCCGTGATCATAACCCTGGAATAACATATAGGCTACTTTTTATCCCGGGAACGTGGGTAAAACCGCGGGAGACAGCTAGTTTATAATACAATGAACAATTACTTATAGGTAAGTTTTTCCTAGACTACCCATACGTCGAGGAGCACATAACAAGTGAGGCCAAGTTCACTGATGAGCTGATTGCGTGTCATTGCTTATGAACGTAAGGCCGCGTGCTTCGTGACCTGACTACAATAACACTTGACTTGATCGATGTGTGCTTCTTACACAAATAAACTTGAAACTCCGTCACGATACAGATACAAATATTTTGTAGTCTAGACCGTTGTAGTGTAGGTATAACAGTTTATAATTTATTCACAGATAGAACTAAGTAGGTACCTAGAACGCACTGGATATTCAATTTTGTACTTTATTAAATTAGTAATAACTATGAAATTAGACTTGGATTATCCGTTGTACAATTTTTTATGTAACATTATTAGATTTATGTGAATGATCCGTACCTAAAATAACATAACTTTGAACCCGCGAGGGAAACCGCAGGCAGAAGGTAGTGAAATATACATTGAAAAGACGTTTGTTTCGCATAAAATAAATCTCGATTGAGCAAGCTTTTTGAAGTTTGTTCAAGGTTCTTACCTTGCTAATTGTCTGAACCATGCTTAGCTCCTCCATAAAAACCATTCACTTAACTACTAATTGTGCAATATAAAGTACAGTTTAATACTTGCTCTTTCTTAACAAGATAGCTGATACTTACCTGCTATATCTTTTTAAATACATCTATATATCTGTATACTTTAGATACTCTATTTTTTAGAATCGGACGAAATTCATTTTTATTATAAAATCTACTAGAATTGTAAATACGAATTCTGTTGTAAAGCATGCAGTATTCGTGTGTTTATTTTTTAGTTAATTTACCTAGTAGGTACCTACGTACTTCAAAATGAAATCATGTTACCTTGGGACGGTTTTAGAAGAATTTAATAATAATGTTTGTGTATTTCATATGCAGGAACATATATTTAACCAAAGCGTATTGACCAAATAATAACGTACCTACGGAAATGTAAACAATGATACCTATTTGCACACGTTTTATTTTGTTTTCACCTATAACATATTAAATAAAATTCTACCTATGTCCTTAGTTGTGTTGTCTTTTCTGGCATTATTAGATGATATTGAAGTTATTTTTACGCGTAGGCATACTTATTCGAAAATTAACGTAATTTATTCTACAAATAGAATAGAAGTTTTTGGTGAAAAATATACCTACAAGTAATGGTCGGCGTCATATTTTATTAAAAAAACAAAATATTCGTAGTGTTTTTTCCTTTCGCTCAAAGAGCACCTCGACTCAGGAAACACCACCACTAATAAAATAGTCATCTATGCCTCCACCTTACAGGGCAAGGTTGCCAGAGCACATCAGTTGGTAGGTATATAAAAATGTCATGTTTCCTATTTTTGTTTTAAGGCGAGTTTTTTTTTTCTTTATGAAGTGACTCATAATTTTTATTACTTTCATTTGGAGTATTATATTGTCTATTGAACACAATTTATTTAATTAAGCTGGCATTCTTAGTTTTCGAGATTTATAGGTTTCTTTAAGTGACCCAAATTCATTGCTCTCGAGTAGTCTTTGGGGTCAGTAACGAAGTGATACTACAGTAACAGCTTACCACCGTCGGGCCATAGGCTTTGGCTTATTAGCTGACTTCAAGCTTATGTTATGTCTAATACATGATGATACAAAAGAATTCATATTTAGAAATATATATTATTGATTATATTCCCTAGTTGTTCAATTATGAAGACAAATCTAAATTATAGTATAAATTATCTACTTTAATAAAATATTCAGATCGATCAGTGTCCCAACATTTATTTTTTTATTTCTTAAGCACCATAATTTATTTACTGCTATTATTATTTCAAAATATATTTTTACGAAAGTTGAACCACTAGTGAAAGGAAATGCAGAGAAAAAATGACGCAATCTTGCATTGGGTGCACCTTATTAAAAATGTCGTAACCCAATGAATGTAGGAAGTTTGCATTTTCAGAATGTCACGGTCTTTCAAATTATGCATTTGTATTTTTCTGTATTTGATAATTCAGTTGATAATTGATTCGGTATTGAATTACTTTATGTACCTTTGGCCCCCGCACATTATTTGTACTATTTCTTGCTATTTATGAAACTTGTAATCATTGCACAAAAAATTAACATAATCTTAAGGTACTAAACCATACCTTGATGATCATAGGTGAATTTTCTACTTGAAAAGTCTCTATTTCTAAAAACACTCATTTAACTGTGGGTTAATCTAATCTTTTTTATGAAAAATTGGTCAATTAGTCATATAGATATATTACTACATTTACTTTGATCATTCAATGCACTATCACGGTCCATCAAGTAACGAAACAAGTGAAGCTACAAAACTCAATATTCAACAACCTTGACATAAATACGAGTAGCTAAACT
Organism: Tethea ocularis; assembly: GCA_963555595.1. Lineage (NCBI taxonomy): Eukaryota > Metazoa > Arthropoda > Insecta > Lepidoptera > Drepanidae > Tethea > Tethea ocularis. Next base: position 3,890,256 of record OY741971.1, on the reverse strand, counting down.
AATGGCCATCTGTATGCAAAGTCTGTAATAGGACATACAGGATATAAAATCAGTCAAATAATTTAATATATTTGTGCAATATGGACTAAAATAAACATACAATAAATATAACAATGTAAATAAAGAATGAAAACGGGAACGGCGGCGAATATCGTGTCCTTGCATCTTGCACTTTAGTTCGTTAGCGTGAAGTCACAAATTACCTAATGCTTCAATTTTATCATTCATGTAGACGTATATCATGTGTTTTGGATTCATATATTTATCTGAGATAAAAGTAACTCTACTCTATTAACATAGTGATAATGTTACTGAGTAGATAGGTACTGAAAAACAGTAAAATTCAGAGTTATCAGTTAATGGGTCGGCTCTTTCGTTATCATAGTAATAATTATTATTTACAAAGATGCATTTTCATAATGTCGTTATTGGATATTAAGTATTTGTGATGTCGACATGCATTTTATAGTAAAAACTTATTTAAAAAAAGGTTATTTTTATGTTTACTTAGTACTAAAAGATCGTCGTATAAGTTCTATAATTTCTTCCATTTATAATGAAACAATGAACTGATTATCATTATTTTATTTTATTACTTTCAATACCTGTCAATAATTTTTGACTCGAAAACTACATTGAGGTGATACATTACCTTGTATGGTAGCTTATGCGGATAACGACTAAGATATTGCTTAATCTTACTGAACGGTCGATACTTAATCGAACCCACCCATAGCCTTTCCATTCGGTTCCCATAAACCGAAAACAATCTGACTGATTACAAAATATTACCTACATTACATTGCTACAGTTGCACTAAAGAATCATAAAAAAGAAATGAAATTGCGAGAATACGATCGCGTTTTTGCAAAAAATTCGGTTTTTGCAATAGGTAATATTTATTAATCAGTTATCACTACGTAGGTAATAAGCGGTGTCTAAATAAAATTATTATATATCTCATATGGCGTGATATACAGGTATAAAAAATAAGCATTTAAAAACATAAACTGGCTATAAGCTTTTAGAAAGTCATACGTGAACGACTTCTTTTCGTTTACTACGTTTACTTCGGACTCAATCTATTGATTGATATCACCTACTTCACGATTACCTACCTACTACAAAAGGTAACACAACCATAGTATGAAAAATATTGAGTCAAAACTAGATACTCGACCTCGAAAATACGTTACCTTACTTAACTGTTTTGTTTTTACCTTTGTCAAATAATTATTAAATACAGGATGTTAACTTTCGGAATAGATCGACTGAAGATAAGGCATGGCGATAACAAATACCTACATTTTTATCATGTACTTGTTATATGGATATGTCACAGTATGATTGTGAGCGCCGTTGGTTTGTGATCTATCCCGCGAGATTATAGGTATACGATGCATTGTGAACTGTAGGTACCTACCATCTACCATGTTACTTGCAAAGAGGTGTATTAATTTTCAATAGTTGGATCTTCCTTGTAGTATCACTTCGTTGTCCGCGTCTGTCTATCTGTCTATCTATCTGTCCATTTTCTCAGGAACATTTCTAATTAAACACAATAGAAAAAATACGGCCAAAACCTTAATGGTAGGAACGTTCTGTTGAACTACTAATCATGAAATATAGCATGAATAAATCGGAAAATTGTGAATTTGCAATTATATCTTAAATAAAAATATTGTTTTCGATAACACATTTGCAGTTTGTGAAATAACCGTGACGTATATCGATGCATGAGAGAATATTTTCTGATCTACAAAATTTATCCTACAATACGAATTTTAGCTATCTACACAATTTTCACGAAACTCTCGGCGCGCGAGCCAGTCTCGCACTTTTCTGCTTTTTATTAATATCGTCATAGAATTACAATACAATTACACACGATACAACAAACTCATCAAAGATAATTTTAGGAGTAGGGCTGCATGGTTCAAAGAATTAAAGTTTAATTGTTAGCTACTTAGTAATTGTTACATTTTAGCCGTATTACCTACATGCAAACCGTGTCCCGGTTTCATTGAACAGCAGAAATTATATCTTTTAACTGTGTACTAACTACTTATAAGTGTATTTTCGAAACGCAGATGCAGGCTTGCGTATTATAAACGTAAATATTTTAACGAAAGACTTTAGAAAGTTGCTTTTAAAAATACTGTTATGAAATCAATGGGATGCGTGCGTTATGTAGGTAGGTACATATATTTTTAAAATAATAATAAATAATGTATGTACACTAATTTATATAAAAGCACTAAAATAATAAATAAGTGTATCTACATAATCGTTTTCATATTTCCCTAACTAATCCATACTAATCTGTAATTTGGTACCTACTTAATTGAGTTCAATGATGAAGCTGAATAAAAAAAGGCTTTCCTTATTTTATTTTTTTATGAAGCCTACAAACAAAGCCTTATAATGAACTGGCTCTCAAGTGCAAGTATTGATAAACACTGGTAGATACTTGGCGACAGATTTTCAACATACGTATGGTAGCCAGCAGCCTGTAGTTACAAAGTATCCTACCACCTCAATATTATGATCACTATTTAAGTTGTTATCGATTTAAAAAAATAAAATTGTGATATATTTCCCTTATTTATCTAAATCAGTGTGTTATGAATAGGTAATAATAAAAAAATATTTTTAAATTAAGTACATAAAACATAACATGAATACTTTAATATTTATTTGAAAACATACCTTTTTAGTTTGAAGTCCGCAAACACAAAATAAAATACCAAACTACACAATTCAGAGTGCGAGCAATGGCCGCAAAGTGTTGGGATCAACTGGCGATAGTTGTTTCGCTTGCTGCGTTTGAATTTCGCAGCAATCGTATATTAACTGGAACTCAAAGTTACATAGTAGTTGACTAGGTAAAAAACAAGCAACCATGTATATAAGCCGGTACAAGTACTTATTTATCTAAACTGGGTCATCATTCATCTATGGGAATCCTTACTTGAATTAACGGTTTTTTTTAACCCTTTATTAACAACCTCAAGTCCTCGAATCATCTTCATTGCAACTACACAACAGGTTTTTTGAATAATTATTTGGCAGCATGCCCAAACATGACCTAAGGACTCGAAGGTAGGACAGCTGACGTAACCAACGGGTATGCTGAAATTGCAACCTCACAAACTGAGCAAGTATGTTGTAATTTTTTATTGAAATCGATTTATGTGATACGTATTTCGGATTTCGTGTGTAGGGTTGAAAGAAGGCAGGATTTGGCCTGTTCCTGAAAGACTTTTGAAACAAAGAAATAAATTAAATAATAGTACCTACCTAATACCTAATAATAAAGGTAGGTTCGACTCCTTACTTAGGTCATCTTTGGCCCGGTAAGGTTGATGCAGCCATCAGAGGCTAATCTACAGGTGTTTATAATTGCTGCTTTTTGTATTGTGAGAAGGTACGACGAGGGAGTTGTATGTAGGTAAGTACTTTATTGTCTGGTGCAACTGCACAAACACAATTGCTTTATTTTGGAGAGCCCATATAAACGGATAATTTCTTCTTATGTTCTAAATATTTAGATAGTTCAATAAATAAGTAATCGTGCTATGGAGGTAGTGAGTGCCTCCCTTTGAGTATAATATTCTGTGAGGTTGTGTGGGTTTGGGTTTGGGCTAAGTGATTTTGATTAAATACAACTAAGTGATTGGCAAAGAGTAGGTAGGTATATTTGTTTATATTATGAGGAGTGATTGGCCTCGGAGCATCGCGGAGCAGTTTTCTCTACAGCGTTATTTAGATGAATAACTATTCAATTCAATTGATAAATAAATCCTCTGCCATCCTATCCGGTCCGCCACTCTGCGCCGGCAAAGTACCCTATACTATTAATCTATGCGGTAAAGTGCGCCCGGCAAGATTCACAAACTAAGTAAGTAGAGATATTACGTATGGCAAGATTTTTATAAGGATGTCTGTCACTCTAGAGATAGCGATTCTTTCCGAAAAAAATCGATTCTTAAATCAAATCTTGATGAATCGATCTTAAAATATCGAGTTCTAAAAGATCGATTTCCCTAAAATCAATCTATTTCCAATGTTAACTTCTATTTTCATAGGAAATAAAAAAGACAACAAAATAATCAGTTTTATCGTATCGTATTTAACGTTAAAACCCTAATTTAACATTGATTAACATTAGAAAGTATGGATATGGATACTAAGTAATGAAAATGTATAATTTTATTGATTTAAAATTTTGCTGCCTGTACCTTCAACTATTTAATTTATTACACTAACAATTTTGTAAAATAGTGTCTTAGATCGATACATTGCTTAATATCGATTTATTATTTTGGCCCCAAAAGACGAATAATAGATTAATTGATCTCAGAGCGCCAACCCTATTTATGTCACTTCACTCAGCACTCTTGTTTTGGTTTTATTTTATTTAGGTTAGGATTTCGTGTGAACTTTCCATCAAATCAAAGTATTTTGCAAATTATTCTCTGATGTCAATTAAAAAATGTTTGCAGTATATTTGAGGAGATTATATCGTGCATGTGATAAGACTATAGTTCGGAATTTGAGACGCGGCAGGATAAACGATCCTGGCCCTAATCCTGGCTTGAACAACAGGATCAAGGCTTTTCAACAAGATGGTTTTAAATTTACTGATGATGATGTGGAAGAGTTTGTTGAGCAGTCAGAGAGCGATTTCTATAAGGTAAGTCAAACATAACATAACCCTACTTGTAATTGATTTGATATCAATCAGATGATTTGCCATACCTACCTTATGAATGAACCCACGTTCATGCCCCTCTGGGACAATGCACAGTACAGTTTGGGAACCCCTGTCGGGAAACTGTGGGGAACAGCTAGTATTTTTTATAAATATCTTGGGACATTCTTCACACACGGTTATCTGATCCCAAACTAAGCAGAGCTTGTACTATGGAAACCAGATAACTGATATACTACTTTTTTTTTGTAAATACATACTTATATAGATAATTACACCCAGACTTACATTTAAATAAAATCAAAGAATAATTTTCTTCACAGGTCGGTGAAGTTTACAATGAACACATGAATGAAACACTCATGGGTAAATATGAATTACGTCACCGCATCATCAAAGAGAAGTACTTCAAGGAAAATATGCCAAACCTTGTGACATGGAGTGAGAAAGAACAGATAAGACATCTTGCTAACACTGAACCTGATGAGTGGACACCAGAGAAGATAGCCGAGAGTTTCCCCATTACTGTTGCTGTTGTGAAGGTAACATTTAATTTGGTGTTTTCTTCAGAACATTACTTTTTTCATTTTATCCACATTATCATCTCAGCCGAAAGAAGTCTACTGCTGGACAAAAGCCTCCCCCAAGGAATTGTAGCCTAAGGTGGTAAGCACACAAAACCTTGGGAAATTGCTCTAATCTATCTAAATCTAATCTGAAATTAGTATTTAATGTGGGTTAAACTGTGATGCAGAAGCAAGCATTATAGATGCAAAAATTTGTGAGGATGTATGTATGGATGTTTGTTACTCTTTCACATAATAACTACTCAACAGATTTGGATGAAACTTGGCACATAGATTGATACCCTGGATTAACATATTGGCTACTTTTTGTCCCGGGAAAACAAATCAATCAGGAATGCGGGTGAAACTGCGGGGCTGCTTGAGTATTACTCTCATTGCTTTTAAATTGAGTCATGGGCTCCTTCCAAGTCTAATAGTTGTATTGGCAAATACAAAGCCTGCAGACCAAAGGTTGAGTTGTTCAAATATACAGTAGCAGCCAAAATATTAATACTGTATAGGAATCTTTTTGATGTTTTAACTAAAATAAATTATTTTGTTTTAGAAATTATTAAAGTACCCATGGAAACCAGCAACAGAGCAGCGGATTGCACGGCATGATGCATCAGTTATGCGAAATTGGAGGGAACTTAAAGAGGGTTCATTGAATATTCCAAAAGATTTGGCAGAACACTTTTTAAAGTTTTCTGACAGAACGATACCACCCATCAATACAAAGTCAGTCAAAATTGATATCACACAAGAAGAGGATATAGGGGAGTTTGAAAGAATTGTACAGAGATGTGCAGCCACAGATAAATCAAGCATAAATGATAATAATGTTAAATCAAATAAATATACAAACACAAGTCCAGAAAGTGAAATTAAGAAAACTAAAAAGGCAGTAAATAAAGACTCCAATAGAATAACCTTAGATCAGTTGACTACAAAAATTAAACAGCGATTAGATGAGGGTCAAGAAGTAGATATTCCTGATAAAATAATAATAAACACTGTTAATGACAAATCCATAGAAGCTAGGAATGATATGAGCAAAGAATTGGAATTATTTCATGGTAACGAAGCTAAACAACTTACGAAATTCAATGAAAAAGATGATGGTGATACACATGTTATGAATTACCCTGAAAGAATAAGGATTCCAAAGAAAGCCTACAAGAGAGGAGCGACTTATAAAGTAAATGATTGTTATTATGATCATGACGGAAGATTTCTATATAGAGTATTAGGAATGAATTAATTAAGTAGGCTTGTTTATGATATGTGTAAATAAAACAATTTTAATTGAAGCCTTATATATATTTTATTAAAAAATTATATGCATTTCATTATACTTGTCAAAATAAAATAACTATATAGTCCATTTTGTAATGAAAACAAATGAAGTTACTTACATGTCTTTTATCTTGTTTTGTAAATAAAATATGAAATCAAACTGATCCAAATACAAAGCAATATGTTACACCATTGCCTTACATTCAAATAACTATAACTTGCTATTATAACCATTGTACATATTGTTGTATGGAACAAAAAATATGGCTTGTGGTGATCACTTGAGGCAAATCAATTTGAACTTAATATTATAATTATATAGTAATTCATTTTATTACAACATATAATGCTACCTTTTGTCTTATTGGATATAGAACCAACAATAACAATTCCATACACATTTGTATATGACTGTTCGAAAAAATACAATTCCATAAAATCATTAATTTCTCAAATAAACAAAATATACATTTCATTAAAATAATTAATGTTTCAATACATTATAATCACACAACAATATTTACCATATTCGTTTTAAGACTTCTATTGAATGGGCCTAAGAATTAATACAGTGGCATTCAGTGAACTAAATATTCTATGACATGTTAAATATTAATTAATATTGAAAATAGTGCTTGTTCGAGAAAAACCAAAATATTTTAGTTAAACTATAGTATATTATTTTCTCTGTGGTTAAACTAAATTTTATTATATAATTACAAGGGGTTGTATGACATATTTTAACTGCCTCATTTGTAATGTAAGAACCTAATCTAATTAGTTTCAATAAATAACGCTAAATATATAGCTTCCGTCGAAAGGTCTATAAGTTGGTTAACTATTATTGTTAAATCTTGAGTATTGTATCATGTTTATAAGGTCACGGGGTTAAACATATTAAAACCAGCAGTGAAATCTTACAATCTTTAATGCAACCTTGTGTGATCGAATAGGTGCAAATATGGCGCTCGAGAAAAACTGTTTAAAATTTCATTTCGCCAAAAAATTGTACCCAATTGATTTATTTATGAAATAAAAATTGAAATCTCATCAGATTTTTAGAACAATTTCACATAGTTTAACATCGAAATTTGGTGTTGCTACCATTATCGCATTCCATCATTTACATATTACCAATTACTAAAATTATGATTTCATCATAGTATGCTACGTTGACACGTTTCTAAATACTTTTGAATTTTGGCAGTCACATTATTCTGTCTTTCCAACAACAAATAAAAGGACTATAAATAACAATAAATCACATACAATTTTTCAAGTGTGATAACAAACAAAAGCGTGCTGAGCGAAGCAAAATATCAATAGACCAGCGACTATGATACGATACATTGAATATAATATACAACCAAGTGAGTAATAATAAATAAATTGAGAGTTAATAAATAATCCCAATGTGAAATGCTACATGAAAGTGACATAAATAATGTGACTATAAATCATACATACTAAAAACTTCAAACTTATTCGTTTACGAATCCAACCGTGCTGCATACATCACACAAATTAAGCATACTATCTACGTAACTCACAAATAAATTTCCATTTTTTGCGGCCCTTACATCTACTCTATACAACATCTCTATGTACACGTTTGCGTTATGGTTACGTACGATACGATCCAATACTTAGCCTTTAGCACCCACAATCCTAAACTAATAGATATGCCGAAATGTGAATGTTTCATTACGGAAATTGCTTATGAAGAAAAATTACGACACGCGTTCTTTTGGGGCAACGTTTCAGAAACTTAGGCCGTAAAAGTTACGACGAGTTACAATATTTTCGTTGAATCTTACTCAATTAATTACAAATACATTATTCTCTTACATATTATATCCATTCTAATAATGTGTAAGCTAATCGAAAGTACCCTTGTTCCCGAACAATTGGACGGGGGACACTGCTGGTCGTTTATTGTATTTCATGCGAAATGCTATCATATTCGAGAGCATTTTTACCGAAAAATAATTTGGACGGTACGTCGCTAAAAACTAAATATGATTTGCCGTTTGCAAATCTGTTAAATAATATGATTGTGATTAATGACTTATGTAAACGCATGAATATATCATTATATCGTAATATTCTTTTTGCATCGAATAACTGCTATAATGTCTCTCATTAAATTGTTGATATCATACATAGTTCTCTTAACATTTTTATTTGTGTATGTATCACTGAACTCCGTTTTACATATTCCTGAGGGATCTAATATATCCCCGGGATAAAAAGTAAAGTAATTATTGCAGTTTATAAGATACTCAAGTGCCGAATTTAATCCACATCCATTCAGCTATTACATTGAGATTGTTTAACAAGTCATACACACGAACATTCGTATTTATAATCGGAGACATTAGCCTAGTTAACAAGGATACGACTGTGCTGGTAAGCGGTTACCGTAGCTACTCGGGGCACAGATTGATGCGTTGCCGACTCTACCCCTTTCCCCCCGATGAGTTCTGCCGACCTTGCTCACGCGCAGGAACATAACATCAGGCTGTATTATACGGTTCTTAGATTACTCGTAGTACATCCAGGACGTAGATCAGTCGTCAAGCGACAATCTGAGTCGTTTGAAGTAATGCCGGCAGCACACAGCGGTGGGTGATGGCGGCAAGTCTTGTGGCCTCGCTTCACCTCCCAGCCGGTCTAAAGCGCGCGAGTACTCGCGTTGTAGTGCGATGAAGTCGATATTCTGCTCGCCGAGAGCTGCCATTGCCAGGAATAGTATGTCTCTGAAAATGAGATAAAGGTTTACATTCGAACTAATGAACAAAACTTGCTTGGATATTATGTTACCGACGAACGAAGTTACCAACGGTTAGGTAGTAAGCGTTCGACTAATTGTAAGAACAGGGCAACATATAATTTTTATCAGCTGACTATTATAAGTAAGTATTTAAAAATGTAATCTCAGATACCTGTAGAACGAATGATATCTCTTGTTGCTACAAGTGTTCTCTCGCCACGAAGCTAGTTTCTGAAGCGCGTCTGAGAGGTCATTACTCAGAAGGCCGTTCAGTACTGCTAATGATACTCTGTGAAACAAAACGATTCTTATTATGTATAATACTTGAAAAATCGGCAAAGTCCGAATCGGACTCGGGTTCCGTACCGTTCCATGTTTTAGTGGAAACGGTAATATATTCTGCAAATATTAAATGTCTATTTTTGCTTGACGGCCGTATCGGTACGCACACATGCGTTGTGTATCCTATTAATCCTTCTCTACTAATATTATAAATGCGAAAGTTTGTGAGTGAGTTGAATGCGAATGTTTGTTACTTCTTCGCGCTTAAACCGCTGGGCTAATTTTGATTAAATTTGGTATGAAGGTAGCTTAGTGGGACACCTAGATTAACACATAGACTTTTTATCCCTCGTGATCGCTGGTGAAACCGCGGTATCTGTAAATACTCTCAAACGTTTTGAATTTCGGAGGGGCGCGCCATGTTATAATAGTTAATCTATACCATACTATAAAAAGCACAAATAACCGTGTATAATACAATAGTAGCGTATAAGTAATACTGACGAGTGCGTGTGGTTGGCGTCCCGCTCGGTGAGCAGCAGCGCTTGCAGCGCCAGCGAGCGCTGGTGTTGCTGGCGGCGCGAGCGCCACGCCCGGTGCAGCGCCACGCCCGCCTCGCTGCACTCGCTGATGCGACCCTCCCATCTGCATTCTACACGACAACCTGCAGAGTGGGGAATACGATCATACTGTCCTCACATATCAATACATCTACTTTCTATTAAATGTTAAAACGATAGTTTATATGGAGTTTTGAATGAAATACCGTACATAGTATCACAGCTCTGGTAATTAAATATGATAACAAAAATTAAAGAAATAAAAATTAAAATAAAATATACTTACAAGACTTATCAGCTTCGGTCAGTCCATCTGCACTCTGATAGTTCGCTTGGAAGTCAGGACACAGTAGGTCCGGCAGATGGTTCTCGATATTCGCCCGCTCGAGGAACCATACCAAGTTCCAATACACGATGGGATGTGATTCAACGAACTCTGATACTGCCAAACATGAGTCGCCTTCTCTGCCTGGGAGAAATTAGTCATATCAATGTTTTTGTTATCAGCATATCTAATAAGAAATAAGTAACCCGAGAAAAAAATATTTTTTTCCTATCTTTAAAAATGACTGAGATATTGAATATTAAAGTACGGCCTCCGACCAAGCGACCGCGTTAACTCGTAGCGTGACGTTACGTCACTCTGCGAGATGCGTGTGCGAGTGCGAAGTGCGAGTCGGCGCTTCATCGTCATCATGTCAGCCAAAATACGTCCACTGCTGGACTAAGGCCTCCCCCAAGGATCTCCAGCGGTGCCACGTGCAATCGTTAATTAGCGATTGCTCACGGACAGTGCCAGCGGAGAGCGATCAACGTTGGCGCTTGCCCGATGACGTACGTGACTTGTTGAGGCAGAAAAATGCCGCCATTCGCGCCTATGATAGTTTCCCCTCAGAGGACAACCGCATCCGTATGCGTGCTCTCCAGCGTGACGTCAAGTCACGCATTGAAGAGCTACGTCAGGATCGCTGGGACCAGACCCTTAGAGTTTCAGTGCACGCCCAGTACCCTCCCGATAGACCCGAGTCAATTGGAGGAAGTCAACTCTGAAGTTGAACGGAGAGCCGCCCTCCCATTGCCACCCCCCCCTCTCAGCGAAGAGGATGACCCCCTTCCTCCCGCGACCCCTGACGAGGTCAAATCGATCATCAGGAACTTACACCCGCGGAAGGCCCCGGGCTCGGACAAAATCACTAACAAAGTGATCAAACTCTTCCCCGCCCACCTCATAATACTGCTAACATCCATATTTAACGCTGCCCTCTCTTGTAATATTTTTCCACATCAGTGGAAAGAGGCCCATGTAATTGGAATCCATAAGCCCGGCAAACCCAGGTCCGAGCCCTCCAGTTACCGCCCCATAAGTCTATTAAATGGCTTGGGCAAGATGTATGAGAGACTGATCTATATCCGCCTCAAAACATATGCCGACACCAATAATCTCATCCCTGACGAACAATTTGGCTTCCGAGCCAAACATTCTTGTGTTCAACAAGTACATCGTATTGTTGAACACATCTCTTCCCAGTACCAAGAGCGTAACATGACAGGCGTCTTATTCTTCGATGTCGCGAAGGCATTTGACAAAGTGTGGCACAATGGCTTAATCTTTAAGCTATTCACCTTAGGTGTTCCACATAGACTCGTGCTTATCTTACGAGATTATTTGTCAAATCGCCACTTTCGATATCGCATTCCAGGCGCACTCTCCTCCCCTCACCCCATCGGAGCCGGTGTCCCTCAGGGCTCGGTACTGTCTCCCTTGCTATTCTCACTCTACACGAGTGATATGCCAAAGACCGACAAAGTGCAGTTAGCTCTTTTTGCGGACGACACCGCGGTCTACTGCTCTAGTAAGTCCCCCTCAGTCATTGTTAAGAACCTCCAAACCGCGGCTAACGCCCTAGGCGCCTGGTTTCGGAAATGGAGGATCGAAATCAACCCCGTCAAAAGCCAGGCGGTCCTATTCTACAGACCCTACCATCGAGGTACCCCCACCCCTCCAAAGGCAGTTACTCTATTCGGTGAACCAATCCCCTGGGAAAGGCAAGCCAAATATCTCGGAGTAATTCTCGATGATCGTTTGACCTTTGATGCCCACATTAAAGCGGTCCGCGCGCGCGCCGCCTTTGTGTTAGGGCGCCTCCACTTTTTATTGAATCATAAGTCTAAACTTGCCCTCAAAAGCAAGGTTAGACTATATACCACGTGTATCCGCCCCATTATGACCTATGCTAGTACTGTGTTCGCACATGCAGCTCCTGCACGGATCCATAGCCTTCAGGTGATTCAAAACCGTTTCATGCGCAAAGCCACGGGCGCTCCGTGGTACATGCGTAATGAAAATCTCCACATTGATTTAGGTCTCCCCACGTTAAAACAATTTATAAAACGCGCCTCACGCAGATTTTTCAATACCGCCGTTAATCACCGCAACCCTCTTATAGTGAAAGCCGCAACGTACACGCCCTCCCGTATACTCCGTATCCTTAGACCAAGGCAAGCCCTCAGCGAGCCGGATGACCCCATAACATTAGCTCAGATCGAAGCTGACGAAGCCCGTAAAAGTACACAACACACTACACAAAACCGATTACGCTACCGTCCTCGACGGCGAGGACCGCCGCGACGTCCCACTCAGTCTCGTCCCGTTCAAGCGGCCCGAGCTGCCATTAGTAATCCGACCGCCCCCAATTAGTCGTAACTCGTACAAAGTCCTCCCCTTCCCCCGGTAACGCCCTGAGCCGAGGTTCGTACCCCACTCGGGGGTGCCCTCAGGCGTGGTTACCTAAATGTTACCCGGCTGAGAGCTCTCTGCCCTCGCCGATTGTCCGGTAAGGTTGGAGCAGCCATCAGAGGCTACCAACTTTAGTCCTTTCAAAAAAAAAAAAAAATCTCCAGCGGTTTCCCGCGACCCTCACAACATCGTCGGTCCACCTTGTGGGGGGCCTGTGAGTCGGCGCTTGCGTACACCTAAATACCTACTTTAGCTCGTTGTCAGTGTCACAGTGTAACGCGCGAATGAACGTAAATTAAAAAAAGCGGTGAAACCTTACAACGCTGTAAATATGGAAATCCTGGCCCGATTTCGATGAAACAAAAACTGTTACTATTTGCACGAGTACGCGCTTTTATAGTAATATTTAGATGTGTTGGTGTGACTCATTATATAAGACTAGCCTCTAAGATTGACAAGACTTATTCATTGTTAAGGACTTTGTACTAACTTGTAGATACATACCTAAAATAGATTCGAATTCCTTCCTCAGCACCAGCGGATTTAGATAAGGCACACTCAATGTTTCCGTTTGAGTCTGGCCCGTACGCATAATCTGTAAAAAAGAAAATAATTATTTACATGCTTCCGCCACGCGGTTTAACCTGTTTCCTATACAATTCTATGTCCTACACAGTTTCCTATACAAATATATGTAATTTCAGTGTCCTATACATTTTTTTTTTATTTGGCTGTTGCAAAATAATTTTTCCGTACAAAATTAAATTAAATTTTTATTTTAAATTAGATAGATATTAAATTGTTTTTATATTTCTCATTCCAAATTACATAATAAGTAGAATAATATATTTGCAATCACCATTTAAAACCCTTTATTTTGACCCTTGATACCTCATTCGATAGCTTTGAAAGATTTTTCTAAAACATTTTCCTCGTAGGAAACATAGGGACGGGCAAACATAAAGGTCAAATACATAACCCTCCTTTTTTAGCCTCGCCGCAGTCGGGTAATTGAACTCCAAGTAGATGTACTACAAAATAGTAACCTGTACAGAGAGCAAGGGCACGGTGTGCCTCCCGCAGGCAGTACACCGAGTGTTAAGGTTAGAGTCGTCGGCCGCCCATCCCGCCATTATATCTTCGTCGTACAGCAACGCTAAACATTGGTGGCATTGCGAGCACGATGACATGTGGACCACCACGCTTATATTGCTGGGTTTTGATGTGTCCTGTAAAAATATAGTTGTATATCGGTTATCTGGTTTCCATAGTAGTCTGCTTAGTTTGGGATCAGATAACCGTGTGTGAGGCATGTCCCAAGATATTATTATTTGTTGATTTTTTGTACAAACAAAGATAAGTAATATTGTTTTAGCGCCATAGTATATTGACCGAAATCAGTACCACAGATTTCGATTACTTGATGAACAGTTGTGTTTTAGTTAAACATCAATTTATATCGGACATAATCCGATATACAAAAAAAATACCTAAATTTGAAAAATATAGGTTATACAGGATTTCTTAACACCAGTCCATTAGAATTAAACAGCCAGATAACGCTCACTGAAAAAAATTAGTCTTTGGTAAAAAAATAATAATTTGAAAATGGTAATTAAGTCAAACAATAGATGTATGAAACTCACGATTGTCAGTGGATAAAGGTTATCGGGCAGATGCGAGACCAGCGTGGCGAGCGAGCCGCGCTCCATGGAACACGCCAGCTCCGCGTCACTCGACGCGCGTCTGAACCCCATGCCTCCTACCCACTCTGCAATTGCAAGTATAGCCAGCCCGTAAACACAACACATACTGTGCCAGAAAGAGACAACTATAGAGCAAGAAGGATACAGAATGACACAACTTAGATGTAGCATCGGCAAATCGTATATGTACACTCCTCATCCGATTTACACAACTAATAAAAATCATTAATTATCGAGCCATTCAACGTTCAACAAGATCATTTTCGCCTAAATTACTAATAAACATTTTAGGCGCACTCTTGTCGGAAATGATCGATATTACGAATTTTGCTGATGCTTCATGTAAGTTGTGTCATACTGTACCCTCTTGGCCAAACAGGCTAATTAGATTGTAAACTAGGACACTCAATGGTGCCGATTCCGTCACCTCTCATTCATGTAAACCTTATTGAAAAAAGATCGAATATTTTTAATGCAGTCAGATTAGTCCATGTCGTAATATACGGGTAAATGATCGTGACCAATATTAGATCGCGCTTAAATTCACGTTAAAATAACGTGTAATCTGACAGGACTAAAATATCTTTCATCCCTTTCTTATATTTTTTGACAACATTTCATCACCATTCGTTTCCGGTTCGATTAAAGTCGTCAGTTGACTGACAAAGAACAAAAAAGGACTCAAAAATCAACATCCTTGTTTGCGAGAAGCGAGCGGATTGACCTAAAACATTGTTAATTAACAATTTATTGTGAGGAATCGGTAGTAGTGAGAACACAACTCTAGACAAAATGTTTATAATTGACTAGTCGGGTTAACATGTCAATGCCCATCTAACAAGTCTTGATCAGTAAACTTCGTCGGTGCTTATTGTTGAGTGTAGTGAAAACGTAGACAAACATGTTATTTAACTAAACTCCATACTAACCATCTGGATTAATCTCGGATGAGCCATCAGTAGAATCCTCTTCAGCAATAAGACTGCTAAATGCACTGGTCGCATTGCCGATTGCACCTTTCACTGGTGTGGAGTTAGCAGATATAACCTCTTTCATTTCATCGAACTTCTTCGCCATACTGTTTGCTGCGTATTTGAGACTGCTTAATCCACTTTGTAGGAGCTCATTGGACTTCTTACCAGCTATACTTGTTGGGCTGTAAACGTTTTGATTATATAATTAGATTAGCTTATTTTGTAATCATGTCATATTATATGTAAAATGCCGTGCTCTAGTCGAAAACATGAAAATGGTAATAATGAGTGACAATATTACGTATTTCGTTCAAATATACTAACAATAATGTACAATCATGCTTCTAGAAGGAATAATGCAAATTAGATGTATGAACTAAGAAGTCATGCGCTAAATGTTTTCCACTTAGGCGCAATTGCACCAGGGTCGTATAGCACTTAGCTAAGGCCTTTTTTATTTGATTAAGTTTTAATTTTTTCATACATAAATTCTTCATCAGGTCAACATTTAGTTTTAATAAAATAATTAACTCTTTTAAATTCATCAAGAAAACTAGAGCAACCATATTATAGGGTCTTATTCATGGTAGTACCCCTTCAAACACCCCCCTGGCTACAGATACCAATCTTGCAGTTATAAAGGGCAGCACACAATTCCAGACAACACCTTACGAAGCGCCAGGGAACAACTGCGGTAGGCCGGCACCGTGATTACTCACTACCATATTTTCCTGAATTCTAATTTACCAGAATAATACCGTAGTTATAGTCACTAACGGTTTAATCCCCACTAGGGACATCGATAGATAGATGGATTTATGGTAGATAGATTTTTATGAAGAAAATATGAAAAACAACCTTTTGAACAAAGCGTGAATAGCATGCTCACCTGAAGTAATTCTCGATCATAGCCTTGCCGAGTTTCATGTTTTCCTTGCGCAACGACAGTCTGGCGGGCGAATAGCGTCTAAGAAAACAAACAGGCTAGCGTACAGGCGTGTCGAGTGCAATTTAATGTTGCTTTTGTATGCCAAACAAAAAGTTGTATAGGAACTTTGGCGACATTTTCAAAATTTAAATCAATTTTGAATGGAGTTAAGAAGAGGATCGTGACTACATGACTGACCTATCAACGCACAGCTCAAACCATTGGGCGGATTTGGCATTTTGCAACACATCCAAAACATATGCTGTGGATAAGGAAAGTGCTTTTAAAGCCATTTATTATAAGCTATTCTTTTTAATGTTATTTAAATTTCAACTTTGATAGGGAAAGAATAAGACATTAATTAACGAAAATAATCGTTAATTATTGTCTTATTCTTCGGAGTTACTTCGCGCGATTTTCGTTCTTTCTATTTTCTTTGTTTTTCGACGCTCGTTAGGTTGAGGAAATGTTAATTTTGAAGATGTCGCAAAGTTTCAATGATTATTTAACGCTAAACTAAAACAAAAGTAGCTAGAAACACATACTGTATTTCTAAGATTATAAACATGAAACATGCTCAATTTAAAAAAAATAAATTGTGACAGTAGTACATAAAAACATAGCCGTGTTACGGACATGACATTAGGGCAGTAAAATGTGAATATTTACATTACAAGATTGATTTTAAAACTTGGTGTAATTTTGTAGTATTTTATTGAAATAAAAATACATGACAAATGTTAAGAGGCGGTGCAGGCGTCCATTTAATATCAGGTGGACCGTTAATTTCAGATATAAAAATATGATTATTTAACCATTAGGAACATTTTGAAAAATTAAGAAATTACACCAATCTGTAAAAATCCTGCAAACATTAAAAAGTACAGTCGAGTGCAACATATACAACTCCAATGACGAAAGCAAATATCTATAGATCTCGTTTCGTTACTGACACTGCGTCCCGTGCTTTATGACGTAATATTTACGGTAAAATTCAAAATAAATGCTGGGATTCAGAACCCGAGATATTTCCGAATTTATTTTTTACTATTGGCTCGTTAGATCAAAATCTTACCAAGTTATGATTTCCTCGACTGTACTATAAAACTGTTAACACTTACCCGAAACTTATCTTCAACGTGTTCCCAAGGCTGACGAGACTAGAGGACACCATCCCAGCGGGCACAGTTTCACTCCTATGTAGTTTCCTGACGGAGAGGAAACTATCGAGGTTATCTTGTTTCAACGGGACGCAGCTCTAGCGATACGGGATTGTTAGCGGGCGGCACGAGTCAAAGGGGCCAGGGGTATTTGGTAGGGGGGAGTATCTTTGTATATGATGGGGTCTGCATGCATGATCTCATGGTAAATTTAAGTGCAATAAAAGACCATTGTGCTTTGGTTAATCGATGTATACTTAGTTTGTAAGTTTGAACGCGGCTAATCTCAGAAATAACCAAGTTGATAAGATTTTTTGCCTTGGTCCGTTTATTAAGGAAAGGCTACACCCATAACATCACACATGTTTAATCCAAATTCAGTTAAAACCGCTGGGCCCAATTAGTAAACAATATTTTTGAAAACCAAATTACATGGTATTCTTTAATTAATTTTCTAATTAAACTACCTAAAGCCGATTATGCCATAAACTCGTCTGCCAATGGTAACATGGAAGAGGTAAAAAACCGCCATATACCTCTTTGGTCTGCATAAGTTGCCTGATTTATCTACTAACATTATTATGTTTTCATTTAATCGATAAGTCTATCTTACTTACCATATTTTTGGAAATAAATTTACTTCTGAAATTATTTTTGTTTCCTCGAACTACTACTAGTTCAAAAAACTCTCATACAAACAATCACCTTACATTAAAAGAACAATAATTAATTTACTATGTGTCTACCTACAGAAACAAGCTACCTTAAAAATAATAAGATTAATGGAATCTTTGTACCCATGATGATCTTCTGGCGGGTCATCCTGGAACGAGTTGCTTCGTCTGTGGAACAGTTTGGGGCTGACGCTGAGCTCGTGTTTAGGGAGGGGCGGGTCCTCGGGCGGCGGCGCCGGGGGCGGGGATTCCACGGGTTGGCTGAGCGCGCCTAGAGGGTCGTCTGATAGTACTGGTGTTCTGGGGGACAGCCTGAAAAATACATTCGTTGTTTTATTGGTACCTATACTTCAAGGATCTTATTATCTGTATATACAGATTGATTTTGATTCAGATCCATAGAGAAATGGAGGTAATTAGTAAATTGTCAATCATATTTTTTATTTGATAAAATGACTTAAAAAGTTAATCACCAAATTGAGTAAGTCAATAAAATGTACACGAAATGGAAACATACTTGAGTGGAGATGTTTTGGACGCCTCTATAGAATCCATCGCCGCTGCCTCCTTGTCTGGTTCTTCAGGAAAACTAAGGGTCCTTGAACATCTTGATTTCACGTTTGGGGTACCTAAAGATTATTTAGATAAAACTTAAAAGTTGTTTAACATTACAAACCCAACCTAAGTTTCGCTAAGGAACCATTTAAAAAAAAAATTTAAATTCTTGATTATCAACATAAAAACCCTAGATCAGATTTTTGTTTACCTGTAGAAAATGCTAGCCTCTGCAGATTTTGCACAATTTGCGCGTCCCCAGCGAAGCTTTCCGACCTCGTTAGAATACGTAAATCCGACGGACTCTCTGGACTAACATGTATTGTCTGAAACAAGTATTATATTTAGACTACAAGACATTACAATACAAATATTTTTTACCAGTTGACAGATGTGGTCTGTTAAGATTTCAAATTCATAAAAAAACCCATACATAGCCGAGTGGACACACACACATTCGCATTTATAATATTAGTTAGGTTAGGTTGGATAATAAGCTAGTATAATATTATAAATATACTATATAGTAAAATTAAGGGAGAATATACATAAACAAGAAATGAAATAAAGATCAGTTTAAAAAGACAATGGTGCCGATTCTGTTGTTTACGAACTAAACAAATTTAATCTCACTATATCTCTTCCTAATAAGAAATATAAGAAAGGGATGCAAGATATTTTAGTCCTGTCAGTTTAGTCCGATTACTTATTTCAATGTGAATTTAAGCGTGATCTATAATGGTCACGACTATTTACCCGTACATTACGACGGCATGGACTAAACTGACAGCATTAAAAATGTTCTATCTTTTTTCAATAACGTTAACATGAAGGAGAGGTGACGTGACTAATATTAGTTAAGTTCGTAAACAACAGAATTGGCACCAGTGTCAATTTATATGTAGTTACTTAGTATTAATGCAATATTTATGATGCTTGCTAAGTTATTACCTGTCTCTTCTCAGGAATAATTAATGGTGTATTGGGTTCTTCATTCCCTAAGGAATTGCTTCTAGGTCTCGGTGTTTCACTCAAATCTGGATTTGATGGGACACCTGAATAAATATATTATTGTAAGTTTACTCAATCAGTTACCAGTTTTCCTTTTATGGCTGAAATTAAACAAATACCTACTCACATATTAGTGACAATAATACAAGTCTCTTTTTGGAAAATATTGTTTTTTTTTATTTATTTGTTCACCTCACATCATAGCAGTAAAATTATCTTACAACCAAAAAAGATATTTTCTGAAATGTTTAAATGAAAATCTAACAGTCATTACAATATTAATTATAAATAATATGTGCTAGCCGTTCACTTCAAGTTGGCCGTTACCTCCCTCCGCGCTTCCCCACACTGCGTCTCAAGTTAGATCCGCATAGTATGGTATTAAATGTATTCCGAACCGGTGGTAGAGTCTATTGTAATAATTGTAACTATCGACATTCATAAGTGCCTTATCAGAGCCTAAACTGAATAAATGAGTTCGAGTTTTATGGATAACAACCTTGTTGATCACAATATAATAGATATCGGGACACGTACAAAATCCAAGCTAAATGCTCTCCGCGGGTATAAATATTTTTCAGCTGCTTTTGTTTACTAACAAACTGAGAGAAATGTTTTAAAACAGTTTTAAGTTCAACCTAATTACAACCATAGCACCTAGTAATAAAGTCACAAATCTTCAAAATATTATGTAATACTTACGATCAGTGAGCTGTTATTTACCGAGATGTATTTTTTGCGCCGACCCGATATCTATAATATTGTTGATCGAAGATAACAACGCTTGTTATTCTTTTGTTTGTACCTATGACATCATTCGACAACTGCCAACTCGAAGTGATCGGGTACGAAATAGTTACCAGAGATAAGTATGCCAGCGGCGGTGGAGAGATGGTGGTGTGTCCGGGGTCGGGAGGGCGCGGCTCGCACGATGTTCCCGCGGCGGCAGAGCGCCTCGAACGCGCTCGACCGCACTCGCGCCTCTGACTCACGACCGCACGCTAACAAACAAACAAACAAACAAACACATGGACACTCAATAGGCTAGTTGACTGACATATCAAATCAGCTACTTTTTAATAAATGTCAAAACGATAGCATAACCTGTTGGTCGTCGCTGTCCGGATTTCGTCTATCATTTTTTTTTTCATATGGCTTTTGCATACAACAAGTAGTTTACGTAACTCTTTTATTATTTTAAATGTTATTTAAATTTCAACCTTGACAGGAAAATATAAGAATTATAATAATAACGTTTTTAAAGTCAATAAGGACAAGATTCGCCTGCAAAAGGGAGTTGCTTTTCACGATTTTCCTAGATTTTCAATCTTACGTATTTTACATTTTATTTGACAGCCACGCCCAACAGGTTATATGGAATTTTGTACTACACTATAACGTCACAGGTTCACTGTAAAAAGCATTAAATGTACAACATTTTTGATGTTTCCACGTGTTCTTAGATGTTTTATTCATTGGTTAGTGTTTGGTAAATTATTTTTGAACTGTCAAATAGCTTATTTTACGCACTTGTTTTATCCCGCGATCCCCTATTTCACCCCCTTAGGGGCTGAACTTATTAAAAATACCTTCTTAGCTTGCGTTATAATAGCTATTTGAATGCCAAATTTCAGACCGATCCGTCAAGTCGTTTGAGCTGTGCGTTGATAGATCAGTCAATCAGTCACCTTTTCTTTTTAAATTTAAAAACTAGCCGTTTCCCGCGGTTTCATCCGCCTTCCTGCGATAAAAATCCTACAACACTCTGGGATAAAGTAGCTTTCGATTTGTAAAAGAACTTTAAAAAACGGACCAGCACATTCTGAACTTGTAAGCTTTACCTCTTTTTTTTATACTTTAGTAGCACGCAAGCATACGGCCCACCTGATGGAAAGTGGTTACCGTCGCCTATCGCCATTTGCAATACCAGAGATATTGCCAATGTGTTGCTGACCTGTTACTCGGTATTGTAATACCGAGAAGGCAAACTGGCTCTCAAGTGCAATTGCCGGAACACACCGGTAGGTGCTTGGCGACAAATTTTCAACTTAAGGGTGGTAGCCAGCCAGACGGGTACTTCAAAGTACCCTACCACCGTGCTATGGTTTCCTCTCGATGTTTTCCTTCACCGAAAGCTCAAGCTCATTGTAGGATTAGGCTCTTTATAATATTAGAGTACACACAAACTTTAGAACCCGTTTTCATCCCTTTACCGATCGAATTTTAAAGAATGTCTAAAACCCTGTTTAATTTGCAGTCAGGATGAGCAATCATACTGAACCAATTCTCATACAACGACTCCAATAATTCCAACCTTTATATAAGTTATTTTTCAGGTTATGGAAAACACCAATTTGAATCTTCATACTTAGCATTTTTAATTTTTTCATTTGGCTAATTGACTAATGCGTATCAACCTACCTGAGTCAAGACTAGTCCTGCTAAGGCTGGGTCCGCAAGCAGCCAGTCCAGCCAAGCCCGCCAGCTCGCCGCCCTCACCAACTGCCGCCGCAGACCGCACTCGCGGTAATGTGCTGCTACCTTTATTCATGATAAAATAAGATAATAATTCGATTAATAAACGACTGGTAAGTAAAAGTTATTACAAACAAATAATATGAGTAAGTAGAATCGATTTCCATTTGTTCCAAAAAATTAAGTGCTCAATTTGTACGAAATTTTTTCAAGTACCTACCTACCTATTTTGGACTTCAAAATTTTCAGTTAAAAGCTTAGTTTCCTTAAAAAAACATACTTCCAGCAAGTCCAGTAGACAAAGTGGATCCGGCAGCCCGACTGGACCGCAACTGTCCCGCTTTGCGGAAATACGCGGCACCCATCACGGCTTTACGAAGCTTGTTCCATAGCAGTTGGGAGCCACTCCTACGTAAATAAAATATTATGTAAGTAAATGTAACTATTATACTTTTTAATGACATGTAGATATTGTACATCCATACAGAAACACATACAAAGGCCTAATGGGTAAACTAATGTTATGTTATAGAACCATGTAGCTAGAACCATTTATTTTAATATTAATTGAAAACAAATATATGTATACAGGGCTATTTATAAATTTTACTTATCATTCTATTACCAACATTAAAAAAAAAACATATTGCCATAATTTCATATCATGTATTTGCATCATAAAAACTATCCATCCATGCATATTTTACCTGGGTAAATCCTTAGACCAGTCTGAATCAAGCACACAGCGGTTGTAATATCCATAAGTAAGAGCGTTCGGCTGCAGTCCCGCTCGCTTCATGAGGAATAGAAGTTGTACTGCCAATACTGGCAGAGAATGTATGCCGCATAGCTGCATCATTACTCTGTAGCAGACCTGTCCCATAGATACAATAATTTTAAATTCCAAGACAAATGTAAAAGAAAAATAAATACTTATTTTGAAAGAAAGCACAGAAAACTCATGTCAAAAAGCTGCAATGAGAGATTCAGACCAAACAATGGCTCAAACAACATAATATAATTTATATTAATTCATCAGCTTTTTCCAAATTCAAACTAATGACCTCTATATTCACGTTTTATTTCCCATAGTTTTGGGTCCGAGAAATAGAACAAAAAAGAAATGATCACATACCTCGTCACAAGGCACTCTTAACTTGGTAGCTCGCTCTAGCAACTCGTACGCAGCTCTCAGTGTCGCATGTTCTTTACCGCGGTTTAATATTAACCGACACGGCAATGATAGGAAGTATAATGAGTAGCAAGCGCCTAGGAGGCATTTAGCCCACGCTTCCGATGATAAACTTGCTTTACGGGCGAATCTAAAATGGATATACAAAGTTATTTACGGATGTTGTTACACCAAAAACTTGTTAAACGGAAATGATACTACCACAGAATCATAAACAGTACTACCGTATAGAAGGCTCGTTCCTCAATAAAAACTTTGTTTAGTTACAACAACTTCTACAAATCCCTCTCATTCTATAGCATAGCTCTATTTCTATCGGACTTGAAGTCTTCAAGTGGTCGGGAACGGCCGACGGCTTTCGCACAAAACACGGGTCCATAGGTAAATTTTTGTACCTAAACTAAGGAGTAAACCAGAGACTGACTAGATGGAACAATTTCTCTTCATTATTGTTTAAAATTTTAATATACAGGCTGTAACAGGTTCAGAAATCCTTAGACAATCACATAGTAAATAAATCATACCTCTGAGCAGCCTGTATCTCATGCTTAGTACGCTTGGCCATAGGTTCGAAGTCTGCAAGTGATTCAGCTGATGCTAAAGCTGCAGGTGGCACGCTTTGTACTCCGAAACCTTTGCCTCTGGTACTGCACTCAGCCATCACTTTCATGTCTAGTATGAATTTCTCGTAGGTGTATGTTGCCACTGAAGATAAATGCATTTAGTTGCTTACATTGCGCAAGTTTCACAAAGATTTTCGAGTCGACAAATTCCATAGAGAAAAGTTAAATGTATCTAGAGGCCTGAATGCGTGTAGTCATTTTATTGTTGTTTATATTTTGTAGTGTATTTTGGTCTATGAAGGAGAGTTTAAACTTCTAGTTAAACTTTTCTTCCTGTAACACTATGAGATAATGTCAAATAATACCGAATACGAAACTAATCAATACATATAAAAAGAAAAGCCCTGACTGACTGACAATCAATGACCGAGTCATCAACATCCAGCCCAAAGACTTGGACCTACAAAGCGGAAAATTTGCATTTTGCTTTTGGATGTAAACATGGAACAAGGCCTGATTTATTGAAAAATTGTGAGACTGAATGCTAGTTATCTTTATGATTTTGAGTCTGTCTGTGTTACCTGTATCAGATTCGGGCGCAGGCGGCGGTATAATCACGGTCCGCTCGGATGCGTTGCCAACATCCATACCGAGCAGATGTTCGTCCCCTGACGCCACTCGCTCTATACACTCGTCGAAGAACGTGAGGCCTTGGTCCGCGTCGTACACGAACGATCGCTCCTCAATGAAACGCGTGAACATTTGCGTCGGCATCAACAGGCTGAAGAAACGTTGGTGGGTCTGTTTGGTAACAATGTTTGATAGTTGGTACATATTCTCATTTTAGATATAACGGAATTATTAATCAAAGAGATGATATTATTTTACTAGCAATAGAACAGGCAATATACATTTTCATAGTGAAACTTTCATTTTTTGCGAAGAAATAATTAATTACATATTTATTTGCATTCACAATGAGTATAAATAATTCTTTCATTGTAAGTATGTGTAACAATGTGCATTTTATTAATAAATAAATAAAATACATTTATTTCACTCATGTGAAAATAATATTACAAATGTTTTAAAAATTAAAATCAACGGAAACAGAGCAATAAGGTATATCATTTTTAACACGTATTGCCATGCGAGGGATATATGCCTTGCTAGTTGTAGTTGATATATTACCTTGTCTCTCGATCTTAGGAACGCGTCCATATGAAACAAAGCATCAGGATCGGTAGTGCCCACTGTAGGAGCCTTTGTTATAGGTATGAGATAACTTCGGTACCCTTGCAATGTCGCCGCCATGAACCGTAAGAATGCTTCTTGGATTTTTAGTTCGAGCGCTTGCTGAAAAGAACAGTCATTCAGGTATTGACATCTGCTGTAAAATATGCTATCGAGACGACTCTTGCGGGGGTCGATGGAAAGGTGTAGTTATATAATATGAATGTAGATAGCATAATATGAATAATGCTATAACTTGCTATATTAATATATTTGCATAATAGCCTGCGGACGGAACGGTACAGGATTTAACATTTATTCATTGAATTTAATATTCATCAAATCGAATTAAGGAATATATTTCATGCAATGCAATACAACTGAAGTTATGCTTTAATAAGAAATAACCAAGTACCAACCTCTTTTTTTCTTTTCTGAAAATCTCTATCTAAATTCGTTGTTGGTTCTCCATTGTATTTACTTTCGCTAGAGTGATGCACTGGTGACGCTGTAACAATAAAATATTACATTACATATTTTTAAACATACTTAACGGTAATTTAAATTACAGTACAAATACATGTTCTATAATTTTATATATGTATACATGCCTGGTCGTATACTTCCGTAAAGAACTTCTAACGTATGTCGCAATACCCTTCCTTGTCGTTTGGGTAGTAATTTAATTGATATATGCCGCTGTGTGTCACATATCTGCAATGAATAACATATACCTCTTAACCAAACCAAGAATTTTTGATTACTATCCGATTTTCACAAATATTTGCAGAATAAATTCAAAGGATTCCGACCCAGAAATTAAGACAAATGATAGGTGTAGAAAAGGATAGTTGTATATGTATCGCATAGATACAAAGAATCTATCAGTAACGCATCTAAGATAGTTTATAAAATTGAATCTTTAACCATGGGGACTGTGATGGGGATGAATCTGAATGAATAAACATAAATATACTCACTGTTATATTATTTGTATCTAAATCAACGCATGTTACATCCGCTGGGGGTTCTAATAAATCAAAAACCCTAGAGTCTACACCAATTAGATAAGGTAACGGCGCGTGTAATACTTCTGCTAAACCTGAAAATTAAAATACACATTAGTCCTTATTTCAATAACAGTAAAGATGCTAATTATTACGTTGGTGAAACTTACCTAGAGGACATAATGGTATGTAAGGACATTGCCACTTGAAAGGGAATAGAAGACTGGACACTGCTTCTGAGACAGCTGTTAAAGTGTCAGGCCTGTAAAAGTTTTAATTTTACTATATTTTCTAATACAATGGCTTTAAGGTGTAAAATTACGCACGCTATGCATGTAATATATGACGAATTCGATACGCGCAATTTTAAATCAAAACAAATTCATGCTCTTACTAATATCATAAGAATTTGTATTTTTGTTAGTCTGTTCGGATTTCGATAAATACCCTGAAATGTCGACTCGTTAATCGTATCTCACTGGACCCCAAGATGTAAGGTTTGCCTAGTTTGGGGACATTGGCAATAGTAAACAACATTGATGCAATCAATATTCTAAATATATAGGATATTTTTGATCCCAGGAAAAATTAAACGCTCAGCATCGTGAATAAAAATGCGTAATAAGTACAAGTAATCAGAAGAAAACAATGATTTAATTAATATAAGTACCTGAGTGAGTGTATAAGTATTTTTTGTTCAGTGAGGGCTAACGCGAGTAATAGCAGACAGTTATCAGGTCCCAAGTTGAGAAGCAACTGCCTAAAGCTAGCGCCGCTTCGTACAAGCGGCTGATCGTCACGTCGCGTTATAATTACGTATTCTTGCTCGTTTTTTGACGATGAAAGCTGAAAAGACACAAAACATTTTTTTTAAATTTATTTAATCTTGTTGATTATTCACAGATAACACACGAAACCATATTGCCGGAACTCACTAATTGGTGTCATTCCATCTCGCGAACTTTCAAGTACATATTTCGAAATGCAGACGTAAATTAATGAAATTATAGCAAAAAGTTGAAAATATACCTGCAACAACATACTCGTCTCCGGGAAAGGTACTTCTTCTAACAAATGTTTAATATACTTCTCGATTGGTATGTTTAGAGGTTCTTTGCTCCATGACCTTTCCTGAAAAAACATTCTCATACATTAGTAACATATAATGTAGTAAAAATAAAAATAGGAATATCAATACTAACAAGTATATACAAAAGCCACCGTTCGAACGTGTCACTGAAAGGCCACCGTGACAATAAACACACGGACTTGTTAGCGTGTACATTATGCGTGTTATGCGTAACGCCTTCCCTCCATCCAAGCTGCTCCATCTGGTACTCCGTGAGCTGAGTGTGCGGGTAACTTTCGTAGAAGGTTACCGCTGAGCCATATACCTGGAATATTAGAAAATGTTAATATCCTCTGATAATTCTACTAATATTATAAATGCGAAAGTTTGTGAGTATGGAGGGATGGATGTTTGTTACTCTACTCTTTCACGCAAAAACTACTGAACGGATTTGGATGAAATTTGGAACACATAGGATACTTTTTACTCTGGGAAAACATAAGATCCCTCGGGAACGCGGGTGGAATCTAGTACTCTATATGTATAGTTCTATCTGTTCCCCAAAGTAAGCGGAACTTGTACTATGGAAAGCAAACAAGTGATCAGAGCTGCCGTTTATGGCTTGGTAGTGTATCTAATCCCCATACAAAACACCATACTCATATTGGTTTATGTTTCTCTCTCTGGGTTCCGTGAAGCTAGGGACTTTCAAGGCCGAGTGAATAGGCGTCTTCTGCAAATCTGAAGCATGTTTTATCTTAGGTTTTGTCCTATATATGATGGAGGCAAAGTCCAAAAAAATTACTGGCAAAATTTAACCACTACAGTCGAAGGTAGTACGTATAAAAATACTTGCCCTCCCTGTACTACAAATTAGTTGTGTAGACAGCGGTTAAAAAACAAATATTTAAAGTCGAAACTTTCTTATATAGGCTTTGCTCCATTTATAAATTAAAAATAACTTACTTTATCAGTAGCGTCAGCAACGGTCAAAACAAACGTCGAGAAGACAGGTTTCGGCATGGCCGCGTTATTCGGCCACATTTCAAGATTTGCCCCCATCGGCAGACAGAACAGCGGCACGGACGATGGAAACGCTAAACTACGACGATCTGTTGTTGGATACCTGTTCATGTAAAAAGTCTTATCTTTATGTTATGTGAATTAAATATAAATATTTTTTATAAGTCAGAGTACGTAAAATAAAGAATTAATATAGGCATTAGGGTCTGCAAATGTTTTATGGGATTTTTAAGGGGGCGGGGGAGGGCAGCTGCCCGCACCCCCGCTGGAATTTCCATCCCAAGTATTGTTATGTATTCATTCCCATTACTATGTATTAATTTCGAAAAAATCTGATTTGCCACCCCTAGGCCAAATGCTGGGTATTTGCCTCCCCTTTGGTCAAAAGCTGGGTACGCCCTTGGTAACTGAACAAGGTATATTAACAAGACGAGACCTAGATTAAATAATAAATGTATTTCATCACTCATCTCTTTGTTGACTATAAAACTTCTTACAAGCAGCTGGAATAAAGTTCACCTCATTTTAGTATGACTAATTAAGCACAACAAACGGAACGTTTCAGCCGGCGCGGCGGCGTAGAGGTGCTAATTACCTATAGGTACGCATTGTTATAGTTACATTAATTAACGTCGATTTAAAAATAATGAACTATACATATATACTTCATTATTTATATGATATAACTATTTCTAACAGTTTTTTGTCAGGTAGGTTGCTTTGCGAACGTCAAAATAAAACTAATGGTTCGATCCAACCGGACCTTAGCAACCTTAATATTCCAACTTACCTGAATAGAACATCTGGTTTGTATGCAATAAGAGGTGGACGGTTCATTGACTTCTTGTAACACAGAAAGACGTCGCTGCCCATTAAGCCTGCAATTCAATACAAATATCTACTAAGTAATTAAGATAAAATATTACAGATTATGTAACCTTGAGTGCATTCGAATTGTTATGATTCTGTAACATTGTTGTGTTTAAATTAGAAGTTATCAACAACAGCCAGTGGTTGTTGAACCTTATCCAATTTGCAAGTGTAGGTACGAATAGGCTTTATGACGTCACATTTTCAAACAATTTAGAGGAATTACTGATGGACAGCCCGGAAAGACAAATAAAATATAATATTGTACACGTACGCGGGTCTGTAGTGACAACTCAATTGAGGTCATTTTCCAATGACACAAAGCCCACGGGCATTTTTTAACGCTGATGTAACACTATTTATTGATGGCCAAGAGCGCAATTTATTATCAGGTAATTTTTTTTGTCAAAATTAAACAAGCTGAATGTTTTCTCTAGATATCGACAATGTTTAAGGCGATGATAGCTCAGTGATAGTGACGTCGGATGCCACGACGAAGGTCGTGGGTTCGAATCCTACAATGAGCTCGAGCTGTCGGTGAAGGAAAACAGCGTGAGGAAACCATAGCACGGTGGTAGGGTACTTTGTAGTACCCGCTTGGCTGGCTACCACCCTCGAGTTGAAAATCTGTCGCCAAGCACCTACCGGTGTGTTCCGCCAATTGCACTTGAGAGCCAGTAATTGGCTCCCCGATGAGCACCATCTCGCAAACCTTACCTTTATTTAAATTTTTCGCAATCATACAGAAAGCATGAGGCGGCGTCTCTCCCTTGCTGGCCACAATGACGCACACGTCGACGACGACTAGAGCATTACACGGCGCGCCTGGATGCGCCCGTCTGTATGTTATGAAGGTTTTTGCCGTTGAGTTGTTCACGTTGGCTAGGCGACCATCCACAGATTTGAGGACCATTTCAGCGTCTGTCATGAGACGCTCTTTGCCGTCGTACATGACGCCTGTTGACAGAGTATTACACTATTTTAATTGCGCTGTTCAATTTTATTCCCCTGCAACCCTACACTATTTACTTTGTAGCTTGGTCCGGGTGACAGTAGCCAGATACATATGAAAATGAACCTATGACATTGCATTAAAGTTCATCCGAATCTACATACTGTTTACGTCTATCATAGATTTAACAGAAGCAAAACTGAATGAACTTTATTGCAAAAACATAAGGCTCATTTTCTCTCTCTGGCTACTCTCACCCGCACCAAGCTACAACGTAAATAGTGCAGGGGAATAAAAATGAATAGCGCAATTTTGAGCATTATTTGGAATTGAAGGCAGGAAGAGAATGAAACGTAGGAGAATAGAAGAACATGAAAGTGCTTAGTGATTTCACTTAGATATTTTAAATGATTCAGGTAATACCGGAACATGACTTATATCATTTTATAAATTAGGTACTTCAAAAGACAATGACCTAGCATTATCTTTTATGTTAGTAGATAAAAATGTTATTAAAACATATTTGTAGGATGACAGGAAAATTAACACACATTTTGTAAACAAAGCGTAATTTACAATTCGAAATGTTGCGATTTCTATAGCTTTTTAAATATTTCGGTAAATAAACTGGACTTTTTATGTTAAAACGTCGTTTATAAGCATCAGGTAGGCGAAATTATAGCTTTAATCGTATGTAACCGAACCGACCCAATAAATAGCCTCGGTAATGTTGCCGATGCGTTGCCAACCTTGCAAAGACAACCAATGTCAAATGAATAACGCATTAATGCGATGATGTTCTACTTATTTTAAAATGAGTTTCTTGTGTATTATGTATATGGAATTGATTTATAGTTAAACTAGCTTTCGCCCAGCGGTTTCACCCGCATTAGAGTTCATGAACACCCCGTACTCAATTTAACCAACCAAATAATATGTAGGTCAATTTGTCCGTTAGTATTCCTTGAGAACCACAGTACAGATTATGAAGCGCTTTTCAAAGATAGGTATCCTCTTAGGTTCAGGTTCCTAGATGAAGGTTTTAGGTTATTTAATTTCCAGGGACAGGTATAGTTCTGTGACGATTGAATGCTACATAAATATATTATGCACGTGGAGTTCAGTTTTCACGTCTAAATACTTGTCAAAAATTACAATCCATTATTAGTCATTATTAGTACATAAGTTTTTGTTACGTTAAAAAAAACAGTCAAAGGTTCAGAGCCTTCTTATTATTTTTTATTTTAGTAGGTATATTGAATTTTTATGTTTGATATTTTTTTTTATAAGTTTCGAATGGCATGCAATGCAGGAGATAAAAGTTTTTCTTTCTTCTTTCTTTCTAAACGTTCAAACTTCTTAAATGATTGTCTCAATGATACAATACAGATTGATGCAAAATTGTCAATAACTGCCAACATAAACCTATCTATAATTTTTCTATACTAATAATAATCTATATATATATCTATCTAAACTATAATGAAACTGAAGAGATTTTGTTTGTTTGTATGAACGCGCTAATGTCTGGATCTACCAGTCGGATTTGGAAAAATCTTTTTGCAATTGAAAACCTGAAAAAAAATATGTGAAGAATGTCCCAGGATATTTATTTATTTTTGTATAGCACGGGCGATGCGCGGCGCCCGATGTAACCCGAGCAATACCGAAAAGAACCGAACTATGCACGACTTCCTATACGTAATTTGTTTGATGATAATTGCTTTAACGTTGAATATTTTTAAGTTGAATTGTTGTAGATATTATATACGGATTTCATAGAAACAAATACTACTTAAGAAGGTCCTAATTATTTTAAAATTGGTTTTGAGTTTATTTTTACTAATTTTTTTTTTTTTTCTTGGGTGAAAACTTAATCTATCTATAGGTAGTAATAATAAAGTTGAAGAGTTTGTTTCAACGCGCTAATCTCCGGAATTATTGGTCCGATTCGAAAAATTGTTTCACTAATGGGGAGCTACATTATGCCCGAAGGTTATAAGCTACTTATAAACCCGCGAACGAAACCGCGGGGAACAGCTAGTTATTTTATATACACTAAATGCTAAGTATTATAATTTTAGATCACTTGTTTGAGATATTGAAGAAAATTTAAAGCTTTGTTACTTTATTTTGGCATGAAAGTTGAACAATACTGTGAGTGGAAGGGTTCTTAGTTTGCTATAAACAATGCTTGCTATATGATAGCTTAAATTCATAAAATATGGTACTTATATGAATAGAGTAGCTTTATACAGTCTGATAAACTTTTTAAAAAATCATATAAATATCTATGACTAAAATTTAGAATAATTTTGATTTCTATGTTGTTACATTTGTGTTAATTAGTCTATATTCAAAATTTTGGATCTTTTGCTCAAGTAATTGCAAAAATATTAAAGGGCAAAAATGAAATATTTCACCTCTATAACATTGCATTGCTAAATAGTATTACAAAATGCTCTAGGATTCTTATAGTTCTCGCTATGGGTAGCTTATAACCAGAAATTCGTGGTTCTGAAATCAATAGGAAAAGCGTTATACAGGTTGATGAAAAAAAAATAAAAAGGTCATAAAATTGTCTATGATTAAAAAGTTTAAAATTATTAATGTGCATATTGTTACAATTATGTTACATGGTCTACAACCAAAATTTTAGATCCCTAGCTCAAGTAATTGCAAAAATATTAAGGGGCCAAAATACAATTTTCCACCCTCTATAACATTTCATTGCTAAATAGTATTGCAAAATGATTTAGGATTCTTATAGTGCTTGCTACGGGTAGCTTATTTCTAAAAAATTATGCTTCTTAGTTGAATAGTTCTTGCGTTATACAGGTTGATAAAAAAAAATTAAAAAGGTCATAAAATTGTCAATGATCATTTTTTTTTTTATTATTGACCTGCATGTTGTTACACTTATGATAGATGGTCTACATTTAAAATTTTGGAACCCTAGCTTAAGTAATTGCAAAAATATTAAAAGTCAAAAATAAAATTTTCCACCCTCTATAACATTGCATTGCTAAATAGTATTGCAAAATGCTTTAGGATTCTTATAGTGCTTGCTAAAGGTAGCTTATTTCCAAAAAATCATGCTTCTCAGTTGTATAGTACTTCCGTTATACAGGTTGATAGAAAATAATTTAAGGTGTCATAAAATTGACAACTATGAAAAATTTGAGAAACACTGGTTTGAATATTGTTTCAATTGTATTGAATAGTTTATATTCCAAATGTAAGGTCCCTAGCTTGAGCCATTACAAAAATATTAAAGTGCAAAAATTGGATATTTCACCCTTTATAACTTTATGCCGCATGAAAAGTTTGAGAAACTTAACAGTACATTTCAAAACAAATACTGTAGAAAGCTTATATTCCAAAAATCAAGCATCTGCTATGAATATTAACTGAGAAAAACAGGATGTTAAAAGTAAATTTTCAACATTTTTACTTTGTCTATGGGCAAAACTTTGACAAACACCAAGTTGAAATTTGTAGTATTTGTATATCATAACGCGTATACGAAATTTCATTTGCCTATCTTCAGCCGTTGCAGAGATATAAGAGTTTGAAAAATTCATAATTTCCATCGGTAATATCTTCCTCAAAGAAAAAAAGATTGAGAAACGCCGAAAATACATTTTAGCAGTATTATTAAACTACATACACTATAAATTTTGAGTTTGTAGCATTCAAACTCACAAAGTTATCAAGGTTTAACGGAAACAAAGCAAATCCCTTATTTTTTAAAATTTTCCTCCCATAGACAAAAGTTTAAGAAACGCTCGCACCCATATCTAATATTTTTTACTGAAAAAGCTACATTAAAAATTTCAGACTCTTAGACCTTATGGTTCCAGAGATATTAAGATTCTTAAAATCGCACAAAGGGCCCGTTTCCACCACTGCGGAAAGGAATTTCGAAAAATCGCTTCTTAAATGGGGTCTACGTGACAAAATCTATGCACATGCCAAATTTCACATTAATCGGTTCAGCGGTGTAGGCAGGGGGATGTTTACCCAAAAAACCGCTACTCTTTTATATAATAGATTAGTAATAAGATAAGCAATCTCAGATTATTTCCGTTCATTCCTCAAGCTCACTTTTCTGTGAATAGTTTTGAAACTTTGAAGTAAACATAGCAGATATTCAGTACCAAAGAAGCATAGATAATAGTATACGAGTCAAACAAAAATGTGACCGATATAGGTAGGTGCTATGTGTTGCAAAAAAAGGCGCGAATCAGAGCAATTATTCCACTTGAGTGAGATGATAGCAAAAAAACGCGGGCACACGCCCTGACAGCACTAGTTATCACTATCTGATTATGACATTACGGTATCAATTTGTTATCTATCCATTATCTACTGTAGGTTGTATGACGTAAGGTTCAGTATTAACCCAGTTTATTTGATGGATTTGTTGTAATATTTTATAGTTTAACTTTATTTTATTTGGTCAAATTGTATAGTGTTATAATAAACGTTACATTTTACAGTTCGGTTTCAAATATAATTTCACGTTAAAAAAAGGACTTATTTGGACACTTTAGTTAAGATTTATAAGAGAGGCTCTCTTATGTTTCTCAGTTATGAATTATTTTTTTAAATATAAAATAGAATCTTAGGCAAATTTAAACTGTATCTTTGAATTCTCCATTCATTATTCTTTTCCGTTTCACATCAAATTTTGGAATGTAACAAACCAAACTGGTTTATTTTGAAAAGAACATGAGCTATTAAACTTTACAGACTAAAAGTAATAAATACAAGTGACATATGAAATAATATATTGCTATACTATTATTATTGCTTCCCGGTTTTCCTCAGCCTGGGATAATGAGTAGCTAACAGTTACTTTATTATCTGCCTTAGCGCTATCATTGTACAAACCATCAGTAGTTTCAGTACAGTAGCTGTCGTATATCTATGCTTTCAAAGTTCAGATATCAAGTCATGAAAAGGTAACAAAATAAACAAACAGACAAACAGTGTGGCTTCCGCATTTAAAATATTAGTGCGATTGATGCATGTAAGATACCTTGAGATGACATATTTTCGTTATCTTAGGTTTTTCATGCTGAAATCTTTTGACGATACAACTATAACTATAAATCTACTATAATCTAAAATATGTCTTAAAAATATAGCATCTAAAAAAATCCCTTCGTACCGATATCAACCAACGGCGGCTGATCTCTGCCTCGCCGAATACATAGATAGCACTCCGGTGATCGCATGGAGCCATGATTCAAGTCTGCGGGCAATCCTGTTGGTGTCAGCTCAAGCAGTTCATAACCGTTCGGCACTGTCTCCCCAAGGCCGGGAAATAACACACCTGTAACAATTTATACATAATATTTAGGTTTCATATTAACTGAAGAACAAGAAAAGAGCAAGACTAATATTTGAACTTATGTGTTGAAAATGGAGGCGAAGCTATTTCTTTTTTTTTTTTTTCTTCTTGTCCCATCTCGACAGTCGCGCAGTTATACATGTCCGACTGCATGACTTAATACCTATTCATATTAATAATGATAAGAGCAAAGATTGTCTGGGGACAGCTCCCACGCCTCCCCCTTCGTACGCACATATTTTGTTTTCGTGCAATTAACAAATTAAATGTCATATTTTGAATATGTTATCATTAAAAACTCACGTAAACAAACTTCCGAAAATTTTAAGATCATTATAGTCTAAAATATTAAGAAAACTGCGAAATTCAAAGCTCTAACATATCTTAAGATATTATGTAAACATAAACATCCATTATGCTTATTATCTTTGACGGATAGACTAATTAACATTTAATGTAGAGAAGAATGGACACATTGTTACATCATAAACAACAATGCAGCTCTATTGGCATGAGAATGTCTGAAGTTTTAAGTGGCAATGAACTTAGCGTATAGTTCATTCAATGCATCAATAAGAAACCAATGGTATACTAATAAAACATGAATCACGCGCCGAGGTCAAGTGTCCCTTTATTTTTTGTACGTACAAGTTGTCCACATTATGTTTTACTTCCTAATTACATTTTTTTAAGTATTTTTTTATATAAAAAGAACAAAAAATAAAGTGTAATAAGTTTTATGTAAGCTTTGGTATTGCTATTTCTAATATTTTAGGCATCAAAAACATATCGCTCTCCCAAATAGGTAGACGCGATATTTTTGCAAACGTTTTTGTAATGATAACATTTTTTTTTCCAATTTTATCGGGATATGTGTACGTAGCTGAACACACTACTACTACTATAATATCGCCGCGTTATCGCAAACGATGAGCGATATTATCGCAAGCGATTATCATTCTTGAAACTATTCACATTAATTATTCTCATATTTTTCTTATAAATCAGAGAAAAACAAACTTGACTGTTAAAGTGCTTAATTACATATTACCTACGTATATTTTTACATAGTACCTTAAGGTGGAGGCTTTGGTTGGGGCGTTAAATTCAAATTTTATCACGTTTTTTGCTAATTGCAGCTCAGTTATAGGTCGTAAGTTATCAACATTTTATTTGCGACAAGAATGGTAGTATATTTACTGATTAATAACAAAATAAATCATCAACATATTCCTTCAAGGTATATTACTGACATATACGACTATTTCATGAAAATGTTACTACCTAATGAAAAACACGTAATAAAATTTGAATTTAGCGCTCCAACCGAAGGTTTACCCTTAACATTGAACATTTCAAAGAATGTTTATCAACCTACCCAATTATTTTCTCGATAAGGGAGTTGTCTCACCGGCTCCAAGGCAGCGAGTAACTATCGGCTATTATTCCTAAACCTCATAAAATAATGAATCTGAAAGCCCTTAAAACACGCAATATATCTATCATGCGAGCTGTGTAATTACGCACCACGCGCCTAGGACGCGCGTAACGCACACATCGCGACTATTTGAGAAAGTCTTAGTAACCATTTTTATGCCATTAGATAAAATAGCATCAGTCCAAAAACAAACACCTTATAATTAACTGGATATGCTACATACTTAAACTTTAGATAATAGTAGGTACCTAGGTTCAATAATCACCATCTGGGTAATAAATTGAATGGGCATTGGTTGGACAGGTGTCTATGTAGCATAAACAGAGCCAGCAGCTAGAAAAGCAAAGGCTATAGTTTGCAGTTTATCTAATGAATATTCACCTTTATTTACAATCGCGACCGATGTAAATGTAACGTAAATAATACAGGCAGTTTATTGCTTGATTAACTTTACAAATCATCCGGGTAATAATAGATGTTTGATGTCGTTTAATTATGTAATTGTACATTCATTCATAAATTTATTTGCTCAGATATTATTACTAGAAATTATACAAAACACCACTTTGATTTGCACTCTTCCTTGTGGAAAGCATTTTGTAATGCAAAACGATTTCTTACGGACATGGAGGAGATACTAATAAATCGGTCCCTGAGGTAATCTGAGGCTATATTAGGTACTTGCCTAGAATACTCGTTTATTCCGAATAACTAAGCATAATGTTTGTGATTATGGTGTTAATTTACTATTACTTCGCTTCGATCTAAGGTTTCAATTGGTTAAGTCGCATAAGTGTCGGACGATGTGGTGAAGGCAAAGAGATTTGAGTTTTCTAAACACGTCGTTTCTAGTAGATGTAGGTATGAGTCACTCACACGACTTATTAGACTAGCTTTCAGTCCACGGTTTTGGCCGCTTTTCGGCATATATGTAAATTACTAGTAAGTATTATATTCTAAATATATATATATATATATAAGGAAGCGTGACTGACTGATCTATCAACGCACAGCTCAAACCACTGGACGGTTTGGGCTGAAATTTAGCATACAGATAGCTATTATGACGTAGTACCCGCTAAGAAAGGATTTTTGAAAAATTAACCTCTGGGGGGGAGGGTAGGGGACTAGGGATAAGATCCCTCGGAAATGCGGGTGAAATCGCGGGGCGGAAAGCTAGTTGGGTGTTAATGATTATTGAGCAATAAGAAGTGAATGAAAAAGGTATATTTCTCTTAATATGGGAAGTGCCCTAGTTACTGCTACTGTGTAGATTAAACCAGTTTCGATCATTAGCGAACAAATAAGCACACAAGATCGAGATCATGTGGCTAGAACTTTCACAAATAATATATTTTATAGAGATTTATTAATTGGTTTGCTACATAAATTCAAGTTTATTTATTTGACAGCATATATCAATATTATTATTACAATGAGTTATTACTTGTACATTTGCTAATAACGAATATTTATTATATTACTTAAATTTAATTAATAAGATAAAGATTATTTATGTTAACTAGCTTTCCGCCTCGCGTTATCGCGTTCCCGAGGGATAAAAAGTTGCCTATGTGTTAATCCAGGGTGTCAGGTACCTCCATAACAAATGTCATCAAAATTGGTCCAGCCGTTTAAGCGGGAAGTAATAACAAACATACGTACTCACAAACTTTCGAATGAATAAAATAAATAAATAATAATAGGTGGTTAAAACCTTTCAAAGTTCAAATAAAAAGTTCCATCAATATCAGAAAATCTGTTTCTGAGATAAACCCATTATTAACACGTTTAAAAAAATGTATTCCCTCAGGGGCCTCACTTTGTTACGAAATGAGGCTTCCATGCTATATATGTATACAGTATAATAGCATTACAGTAGAAGCAAATATACATTGATAACTAATGTATCAGTTACTCAATGTAAGTTGATACCAAACCACAATCCTTAATATAGTTTACAGTGTGTTTATTACTCAATAAGTTGTTTCCTAGAATTTGATATGATATATCACTTCTTTTGGACAACATTATTATAGCTAAATTAAGAGTCTATAAAATTAACACTTAGTGACATCCATCATACCAATTTTAAATTCTGTAGCTATCAGATAAATTTTAGTCTATACATTTCTTAGTACCAATTCAAGTATTTTTATTAGTGTTGTTGCATCTTAAATTAATTTCTTATCAAACTACCATACTGTATAGTATAGTATTTATTTAAAAATCCAACTATATATAGGTACCAACTAAAAATTATTATGGAAAATGTTCATACAACCTAATAAGGTGTTTCAAAACAACATATTATGTATTTATGGTGTGACAAAGTCATATTAGAGTGCCATTTTAAATTCAATAGTTTAATAAAAAATCAAGGCCAAATGATTATGTTTCTTTTGTGGATATATTTAGAATCTAAGATACTCTAAATGATTTACTAGAGTATTAAATATAGTTATTATACTCGGAATATTATTTAATGCCCTGAAAAAATATTGAATACTACATAAATTATATCAATGATAATGTTCAACACAAAATATTACAGGTGCAAAATAGACAAATATGACGGTCTTCTCTTTTCAGTACGCTGCTTTGAGCTGCTAATTATTGCTTTGTTAATCACCTAAAAATCATAAGAAATAGGTTCTCAATACTGAAAAACTTGTTTTATATGTAATAAAATAACATTTGTCTATTTACCAGAAGTTAGATAATTACATGTATGTGGTTACATTCTATCGAAAAATAACCCTAACTATCCTATATGACATACATTATAGTAGTCACTGGTTACTAGTAATTTACATATTTGTTTGGAGGATACATATAATTAGGTACATAGATTGGTACATATGTTTTTACATACATAATTATATCACATATAAATTAGTAAATTAAAGGTTAGCTGATAATTATATTCTATGGAATATAAATTATTCATGAAATGATTTTGTAGCATCATGATCAAAATAACAATGTATATGTGACCTAGAGAATCAAATGGACATGGTACCTACATAGCTGGACTTCAATTATTAATTACTTCCTGTGTAAATGTACATATTTATATTATAAATACAGGTACTTTTATGCCCTATATTTTTAGTAAAGCTTAGACCTATATTTTCAGTTACACAACTTGTCTAGTCTCTCAGTAGATAAGTATCTGAAATTATTTTATGTTCAATGAAGGTTCTAGATTTAAAAACAATTATAACTGAACTACTTACACATACTTACTTAGTTAATATAAAAGAAATATATTACTGTCAAAGTTTGGATAAATATAATTAATTAGAAGAGTGATTATCGCAAAATATTTAGACTTTTGATGTAAAAAAGATCACAATTAATAATGACAAGATTTTGTGTTATTACTAAACTATAGGTTCTAACAGGTTTATTAAATATTATCAAAGACTTACCAATATCAGTGATGGGTGCCTTACAGCTGTAACCTTTGAGGTGACCTGAGTCAGAATCCTCAAGTAATTCCGGTTCATCCGGCAGCCCAGCGATCACAAAATAGTCCGCAACTCTCCGCTCATCCATTTTTTCTTATAAACGAGTACCTACAAAAAGGCAAACATAAAAACTGCAGTCTAACCCGTGGTAATACCGATGTAAGAATTGAAATAAAAATAAATATACATAACCTGATCACAATACAAAGAGTTAATGACAGTTAATGATCTTTTAAACAATTATTGCCCCAAAAGGAAACTGGATCATGTCGTAAGAAATAAAAAATAGAAGGAACAACATGAAACCCTTGAAGTGAACTTACAATTTATTGCTACGATTAACAAATTGAGCATGCACGCGTCACTCATCGACCTCATCGTTTTGATTCTGTATTATATGTTGACACATTTATTGCGTTTAAAAATAGGTAAATGCAATAATTAGTTTCACGCAAGTAACAAGAAAATTAGATGATTTTATAATTTTTACCAAACGTCATTTTATCCGACACAAATCCGACAACAACTGACCATAGATAATTTTTATACTTTGAATCACAGATGATTAATAAAGTCTAAAGTATACCTTTTCTAGGAAGGAAGATAGATAGTCGAATTTAATAAAAATATTTGTGTGCGCTCTACTCACGGTGTTGCTGCTTTCATTCATAATCGAAAGAACAGACTAGGTATTAGGTACCAAAGAAAGAGGACATAATCACAGACTAGGTAGAGAGAGATACTGTGTACTTTACTCTTTGATTTGAGATTGTAATTATTACTAAAGTATAATACAACTTATAACATTAACATTGCGGTAAAATAAACTTGTACACACGGCCACAGATCAAGCTACACACTGCGGCACCTTATGCAGTTGTAATAGGCGCTATTTTGCAACAAACGTGTATAATATTTAAAAATAGTCAATTTTAATTTATAATAAAAATAATAATTTTATTATAAATTAAGGATGATTTTAAAAACAATCTTGCTAAAAATGATTAATAATACGTACCTACCTACCAGTGACCAGTAGGTCCATGAGGTCTGTAAACTAATGTCTAACACCTTGGGAACCACCCTGGGAACAGACAGTGGGAAGGAAATGAAACTTATATTTACTGCATTTATACATTTATATTTCACACATCAATAACAATTTCTTGTTGTGCTTTAAATGATGGTGCTAGAGAATCATTAAGTTCTACAGTATCTTTATTCATGCTGACTTGGGCTCCAGCCAGTAGCATGCTAATAACACCTTCTAATTCACTTACTTTATAACATACATCTATTTCAGCTTTAATCTCTTTCTGGAGTGCACCATACAACCTTCGATTGTTCTCTGAAAATGTTCTTACTTGATTTTCAAATACATCTATAAAAACATTAACAGCATCTATCACTGTCCTTGTAAACCTTGTTTCTCCTAAATGTTTCATAAAATATTTCATTAAGGTACCAATATCTTTTTCATTTAAGCCATTCATTGCTTTATGTAGAACTTTCCTCCTTAACATTTCTTGTATTAAAGCTACAGTTGTCCCTGGATATTTTGCAGCCCCATAAGGTACCAGTACAGCTGAGAGTGCCTTACTGAACTCCATTTTCCTGAGGTGTTTGTCAAATTTTGGTCCTTTTTCAGTTTTCTTCTTTTTTACTACTACATCAACAGTTGCAGTTTGTATGTGATCAGGAGCAAATTTAAATAAACCCCTTTTCTCTTCAGATCGCCGGGCAGGTTTTTCTCTCTTTCTTATTGATATTATGCCATCTATCATGCCTACTGCTAGGATATCATCATGTTCTGATACAGCCATACTGAGAACTGCATTTGGGAAATCAATGTTGTGAACAACTTTAAATGTAGCTATATCATAGATTTTCACATGTCTGTCTAAAGATGCAGACATCAGCCTACTATTGTTGCTTGCAAGCCGGAGTGTTGTGACTGTTTTATGATGCTGAGAAATGTTGGACAAAAGTTTTCCACCATTGAATATATCCCATACTTTTATTTCTGTGCCACCAGCACTTATAAAAATACCACCTGATGGTAAGAACAGAGTTGATTCTACAGGACTACCATGATTTACGGTCATGACTGTTTCATTTGATCTACAGTCATATAGTTTTACTGAATGATCATAGCTTCCAGATAGGATAATATCTGGGGAGATTGGACTAGGGGCACCAGCTCGAACATAATCTGCATGTTCTGAAAAGCTAGCAAGTTTCTCTTCTGTGGCTATGTCCCATAGGCCAACAGTTTTGTCATCAGAGAAACTAAGGATTTTTACTTGGTCTTTTGTGAAAAATGTCCTGTGGACCTGAAATTTACAAAAAAAACACAATAAGGATGTTTTCAGGAACTTGTAACAACCCATAAAAATTAACCAGCTCCCTTTTGTTGAAGATTTAATAGATCATGAAAAATGCAATTGTATTATGTATAAGTTTTTGTTTGACACATTTTATGAGACTGAATTTATTAGTGAATTTGTTATATTACACAATATTTATTAAGAGTAATACTTTTTTTTTTTCATAGGCAAGGTTTTTTCAATGGCTGTACTCACAGGGCCAGTATGTCCAGTAAATACTCGAAGTACATTCTTAGACTGGACATCAAATAGTTTGACAGCTGCCTCTTCACTTCCAGCCACTAGAAGTCTACCATCAGTTTTAAAACATCCTCCATATGCAGCTTCCTTAAACTTTGATATGTTCT
This sequence comes from Tethea ocularis, assembly GCA_963555595.1. Lineage (NCBI taxonomy): Eukaryota > Metazoa > Arthropoda > Insecta > Lepidoptera > Drepanidae > Tethea > Tethea ocularis. The sequence goes on along the minus strand of OY741971.1, from coordinate 3,846,932 downwards.
TTGCTACAACTTTTGTTATTGGGTCATATACCTGTAATGTAATTATTGTATGATATTTTCAATCCATCAGGGTGGTTTGTAATAGACATGCCAGTTGATAAAGTCAGGTAGAGTAACACATATGTCTCATACAAGCTCGGCTTAAACTAGCGGCTTGCTATGATGACCTATTTGATTTGATGATGTCTCTACATGTTTAGCTATGCATGTTTTGTTTTAGTTCAAGTAGTTCGAGATTGATAAATTGTATATGAAGAATATACATTATGTTTCCAAAAAGTTAAATAAGTTTACTTTACTTGTAGTCTGACAGAACACGTTGCAGCGAAATAATATGGTTCCACTGGGCTAAAGTCCAAATAATCTATTGCACCAAACTCCTTAACTAGCACTGGTAACTGAAAAATAAGATAACTTTAAATTAGTCATAATTTACAGAATGTAAATAAAACAACGTGCGAGAACTTACACCCAATTTCTTCCAATACAGAGAATCCTCTGTAACAACAGAAGTCGGCTTCTGGTATACGGATTTGTTAGTTTTTTTGAATGGAAATGATATGTGGGCCATGTTTTATGCTCTAATTAAACATTTGATCAGTAAAATGGTAACTATTTCACAAATTTTAGGTTTTGTTTTGTGTAGTTATGTGTGGTTGTGTGAGTAGATACTGGTAAAAAAAAATATCCTCTTTGGTGCCTGGTGGTAGGTACATTATATTCTCTTTGGTACTGATACTCAAAGGGTGCGTTCCACTAAGCGCCCACAACGTTCAAAATGCTCCTTTAGTCGTTCCACCGCGGTCGTTGTGGTCACTTATGACGTCATGACTTACGCTCACGCGAAGCTCACGACGACCCATCTAAAAAGGTGGGTCGTCGTGATTATAGATGAATATTATACTAGCGTAGTTTGAGAAAATTAGCGGCCTTTTCGAAACTCAAAGCATTAAAAATGGCGACCGTGAAACTTACAATATTTCATGAGGAAAGAGATATTTTAGAAGAAGCGAATATTTCTGCAGCGGATGCTCAACGTGTCTCCACAGGTAAATATAATTATGTAATACACCACTAATACTAAAGAATAAATAATATATAGGCTAATACTAAATATAAAAAAATAAATTATATTTTTTTTCAATATAGATCGATTTAAACCTTAATCAATTTAGTTTATTTTCAAGGCTATCTTTTGCTTTCTTTTTACTAACTCACCGTTTGTATTATTTACCTCCACGCTCTATAATCCATTCCACTTGAGTTTACGACAGTAACGCTCACAAGCAAGTGGAACGGGAAAATCTGCGGTCGTGTGCGTGATGGTTGTGAACGAACGCTTATAGTGGAACGCACCCAGTGTCATGTCTGTCATATCAATGTCAGAAATATACCGATTATCAATGCGACAATGAAAATAGAGAATTTGTAACTACTTTTTTTACAACAAGTACGTATCTTATCGAGATATATAATTATGTTCAAATTACTTAGTCGCCATGGACGCCGAAGTGCGGTCATGAATTTGTTCTGTGAAAAATATGAGGTTAGAACGGCAAAGGTTTATTACGTATATTCATCAGCTAGCTCCGTGAGATTTAATTCCACAGGTATCAGTGATGTGGGTAAAACTGCGACCCTAGTGGACAACATACCAGAGCCTCCGCCCGTCCCAGATCCTTCGACGATCACTGATCTTACAGAGGCAGTACAATCAATAGCTGCAAATGGAGAACCTACGTTTGCCAGTCTCGGTCTTGGTGGCTGGACGCCTGTCGGCCTGGTACAAAATTGTTTAGAATACCTACACATTTCCTTAGACGTGCCATGGTGGGGAGCTATTCTTATAGGAACCATATGTGTCAGAGTTTGTATGTTCCCCCTTGTAATCATGTCGCAAAGAAACACAGCTGTTATGAACAACAATTTACCAGAAATACAGTACCTGCAGCTGAAGATGACACAAGCAAGACAAACTGGCAACCAGTTAGAGGCAGCACGGTATGCACAAGAAATGATGGCCTTTATGAAAGAAAAAGGTTTAAATCCATTAAAAAATGTCATAGTACCTCTAGCTCAGGCACCACTTTTTATATCATTCTTTATGGGTCTGAGAGGGATGTCAAACTGCCCTGTGGAGAGTCTGACTACTGGTGGACTGTGGTGGTTTGCTGATTTAACTGTACCTGATCAATATTTCTTACTGCCACTGATCACAAGTGCAACAATGTGGGCTACAATAGAACTAGGTGTTGATGGAGGCCGTTTGGATGCATCAAATATGCAGATGATGCGATATATCCTGCGTGCAATACCAGTTGTGATGATACCTTTCACAATTAATTTCCCTGGAGCTATCCTTGTTTACTGGGTGTCCAGTAACTTTATATCACTGCTTCAAGTTGGTCTTCTGAAAGTCCCAACTGTAAGAGATTACTTCAAGATTCCCAAGTTGGTAACACATGCACCAGATAACCTCCCAATCAAGAAAAAAGGTTTTGTAGCTGGAGCAAAAGAATCATGGACAAACATAAAGATTTCAAGAGAACTTGCTGATAGGCAGAGAATAGATGAGATGATCTTCACAAAAGCGGGCAAAGGACCACTACAAAAAACTTATAAATTTGATCCTACTAAGTTATCAAATGTACAAGCAAAATCCAAATAGGTTTGATTAGTTCATTATTTTGTAATGTAGTATTGTGTAAAAAAATAAAAATTGACCATAAATTATTTTATTATTGTTTTGATATTTTGCAAATTTGATTGCAAATATACAATAAGAATATTATATTAAACATAATATATTAACATAGGTACTTTGGCTACGACATTGGTTTAGGAGCAACAAACTAGATATTAATTTTGTTACACAGTTGTAACAAGTGCTTTTTATTTTTTTGTATTGGTTGTTTATAGTACAGAAGATTTATGTAGTATTTTTTAGTTTTATTGCCATAAAAAATATATGATGTTTTCAAAACAGTATCATACTAGTCCAACGAGTTAGAACCAGAGACAGTTGAATGATGGTTGAATTGATAAGTTTGCAAAAACTATTAATGACTTGGTAGTTGCAGAGCATAAAGGAAGTAGATAGTAGCATAGAATAAATAATATTAGTATATTATTTATTTATACGGCGAACAAATTTTAATAGTAGTTAGTTACCTATATATTATTATTTATTCTTTGGTTAAATACTCCGGTCTATGTTGCAGAGAAAAAAAATTGCCTTTTCTTTTGTGTGCCAGCGCCATCTAACAGAGGACACGTAAATTAAAAAATTACATTGATATAATATCTAAGTGGTAAAATAGTCGTGTCACAGATAGCGCTAGTTATTTACTATCTCACTACGCTATCTCATCACATAGGTAGTGGAAAGTGGTAAGCACACAGTTAGATTTAACTGGGGTCAGTATTTTTTTTTAACAACTTTCTAAATATCTTTATGAACCCTATCGATTAGAAGAATCTCATATAACTCTGACTTTATATTTAGTTATAGATAGGTAGGTATATTTTATTTATACCTATGAATACTTAATATAAAATAATAAGTTATTTAAAAAAGAAACTAAGCCTTTTTTTTAAGTAAGAAAATTATTCCCTTTCTATTAGATCTCATAAAATTTGAAAATATTTTCGCGTTTGGATGAAAAGAAAAACTTAATCTAGAATCATCATGTCTCGGATATCGTCGCCTAAACAATTTTTGTAAAGTCGTAATAATAGCTCGTAAAGTTACCCAACAATCCGTTGTAATTTAAATTATGTTAAATTTTTGGATTCATTTTATAAGGAAACTTATGAATGGTTTTAACCGAAAGCACTACCGCACTACCTATCAATCGCCATTCATTAGATAGGTATAACAATAAAGAGGCATAGGTACGAATCATTTGCTCCAAAAACAATAAGTAGTTACCCAACGAATATTGAAATACAAATGGGGTGGTCTGAAAATATGTATTGTGTTACCCAATGTAGGGATATATTGAGGGTCACAGTTGGAATGTTTTCGACGGCAATAGGCTACTAATAACTATCGCAAAATACCGTTTGAACAAAACAATGCATCAAAGGCTGGATCGCTTAGGACGTAATTACAAATGTTGGCCCATGTAGACCGAGCACTACTGACTATAATATGATACATGATTCTCTGTTGAGTAAAGTCTTATCAGTGAAAAAGATTTTCGAATCGGACCAATAACTCCGGAGATTAGCGCGTTTTTTTTTTTTTTTTATATAAGATGCGCTTGCGTTTGGCCACAGACTCGTCCATTTAGTGGACGATGACGAAGCCTATGATGGAGCACGCTTGCTCAGAAGAAACCTATTCACCCTGGCCTTGAAAATTCCGAGATTATATGAGTCTGATTGAAATACAGACGCCGGAAGCAAATTCCACTCCTTTGCTGTCCGCATTATAAATGAGGAAGCAAAACGTTATGTCCGTATCTTCGGTATATCAACAACGTCTAGTACTTCGGTGTAAAAAAGGGGAAGGCGGAATCAGGTTGAATAATTAATAAGTTTTCTCAACAAATTAACTCTTCAGCTTTATTATTAGTATAGGTAGTTAATATTCTGTGGGACATTCTTCACGCACGGTTATCTGATCCCAAACTGGAGCAGAGCTTGTAGCTACCTACTATGGAAACCAGATAACTGATGTACCTACTACATAGATATTATACTACATTTTATTTGTAAATAAATATTTATATACATAATTTCATCCAGACCCAGGACAAACTGACATATTCATGCTCACAAATGTTTGTCCTGCCAACTGCGCCAACTGGCTTGTCAAATATTGATTCGTTCTGTTTTAACTGTTTGTGGTTGCCATAATCGGCTACGAGTTTTGTTTCAATGCCTACAGGTAGAAATATAATTTTCCCTTTATGACTGAAGTTACTGAAAACATCAATAGCTTTGTCCTTTATTACCTACCTAGATAGTAGATAGATACTTATGTACCTACTTTTCTTGGAATTAAATAAAACGTAAATTCGTAGGTATAACAGTTTGTTTTTATAAGGAACTTTGAAGATAAAATTCGAGACTGCGCTGTGGAACTCAGAATGAAATGAAGATGTACAAATATAAATAATACTAAGAAAGCGGATTGGTTCCAAACGAGAACCTACAAAATACACAATGCAATTTACTTTTACAATATTTCTAATTGCGGATGCAGCGAAGCAAATACTCCCACAGATTTAAGAATAACAAGAATTTTACATAAGTTTGCATAACTATCTTTGTTCTTGCAACAATATTTACTTCAACTTGAATAAATATTTAATATTATTTATAGCTTTTGAATTAAGCTTTGCTCACACCGAGGCGAACCGCGGGACGGCGAAACAGGAGCGGTAAAAGATTATCAACCTTCTGGTGCCTAGCATATTATTATAAATTAAATTACCAACCATGGCAGATTTTTCCAGGTTTCCCGCAGTTCGCGGCGTAACCTCCGTGTGAACGAAGCTTTATTCGCCAGCTGTGAATTGTAGGTATAGTTCGAGCGAGTGTATATCTACATCGATTGTTAAGCAAGAACTGAATACTGGAAAAAAATATATACTTATATATTTTATATACTTATTTTCTGATAACGATTACTTAATCGTTATCAGAAAATAAGTAGAAGAATCTACGGAGACTTTTAAGTTTGCTAGGTATTACAAAAGCGGGAGAGTGTCAAGGTAAAAAGTAGACGTCTTGTAAGTGGTTGTAATAAAACTGTAGCGGGAGAGTTGCTCTGCAATGTCCAAGTGAAAGTTCCGACTCATATATTCTAATGGGAGTTTTATTTGAAGTTCTGAAATAAAAATGTTAAGTTAGTTTGTCGAAAGCATAAAACTTAGGTACAGATAGCTGATGTTAGTAGCATTTTGTTCAGGTTTAATTCTACTAGCAAAAGTGAAGATGAAATTGAAAGAAAAATACCGCCTTTTTTCATGAACGATCTCTACGTTCATATATTCAAAAACGTTCTTGATAACGATCGAAGAACAATTTAATTGGGGAGGTATCTACGAGTACTTCCACCTTACAGAATACTGCAGTATTGTGTGATCAAGGTTACCAGAGCTCATCGAGGTGGGGGAGAGGGTCGGCAACGCGCTAGTGTTACCTTGGGCGCGGATGACTTACTATGCGGTGTAGTGAGTGTGTCTGTGACCCAATAAACTACTGTAACTGCTTACCATCATGCAGGTTGTATACCTGTTTGCCGAATTCTTGACTATAAGTACCTATCTGGTATCTACATACTTCATGCATGCAACTCATTTATATCTGACTTAAAAAAAAGGAGGTGCAAAATTTTTATGTTTGTTGACGCATAACTTTTTAGTTTTGAACCGATTTTTTTTTCCTTTTGTGTTGGGTTCATTATAACATCAAGGTGGTCCCATATTATTATATTTTATTATCTTCGGAGGAGCTTTTTTAGTTAAATGTTAATTATCTGTTAAGACTACCTTTATTTATTTACTTATTTTCAGGTATCCTCAACAAAATTAGTGTGGACCTACAATAAAATGTAACATAAAACACTCTGAGATAAGTTGGTTGGACGGGCTCGTTTCCTTCCTCGCCCATAAGATTTATTCAGCAAATCTGTGGAACAAAAGAATATTACTATTCCCCACTGATATATGTTCCACCTGATGCGAGTGACGTGCACATTTGGAAATCTAGACCGAAATTAGGCATTCATTCTTTTGTTGTCATCCTCCAAGTGGCTAATATATTTATAGCAAATTTTCTCTCAAAATAGGTATAGTTCGGTATTTTGACAATGCAAACATTCCTAATGTTAAGTTGAGATCCTTCTTTAAATTTCAGTGCAAAATCTTTTAACATTCTATGGTCATATGGAGGATATTGCTTATTTCAGTGAAATCTAGCTAGGTACTCCTAATACCAGCACTTAGATTCTATAATTTTTAGCTATTAAATGTTATTTTTTTTTACAATAAATAGATACAATCAATATTTCGATGATTTTATAGATATAGAGATATTTCGGTAATCAATGTAAATTTTGTTTATGATTCTTTATTAGTTAGTATAGGTACAGAGTAATAATATATTATTTGTTTGCGCCATCAATGGGACGAAAATAATTAATAATAGGGTAGTTGACACTGTCAAAAATAAATAACCAAACACTAACCAATGCATAAAACATCTAAAAACACGTGGAAATATCAAATATGTTGTACATTTAATGCTTTTTATGATTTTTAATTACCAGTGGAACCACTAAGAGTAGATGATTTGATGCTGTGAAACTATGACGGCAAAATGTAATATTTCATACAAAATTCCATATAAACTATTGTTTTGACATTTATTAAAAAGTAGCTGATTTGATGTGTCAGTCAACTACCCTATTATTTTATTAGGTACGTAATATTTATGTATAAGAGTCTTTTCGAAGAAATTCTAAGCCAGAAACATCTTTATTTTAAATACCTCCATAAATTCAATGAATAGAATGGTTCTATCTAACAGATTATTCTCTAGGAATCCAGCTAATAATGTTTTTGGTACCTACCAGTTGTATACCTATAGCTATTTCCTATATTGACCTATGTAGGTATTGCGCTGTTGCCCCGTCTGGAAATTCCAAAATCTTATGTCAACATTGGATGACTTCATCAAATCTGGAGTCTATCCTAAATGTACAGCTCACCGTGTCCTGGATACAGGCATCCCTCCCCATAGCATTCGTTATAGTGGTTTAGGGATTCGAAATAACAACAAAAAACCTGGTAATGATATATTTTAATGGTTTTTTTTCCTTCGCCTATAGCTATAGCACCTTGTCTCGTAGGTAATATCCTAAGGGCTTTCCCCTCAAACTATGAGACTGCTGGCTTAGAGGTGGGCAAAAACGCTAGGTTAATTTCTTGGCAAGAAAAGGAAGTCTATGAGCAGTTGAGCACCCAAATTACCAAAGGAGCTAATTGTAAAATAAATAGGTATTATGTTAGCATTTTATTTACCAATAGAATTAAAAATGTAGGATAGGATAGTAGGATTTAATCTTGTATTCACGTGGCCTTAAATTCTAAGAGCTGTTAACTTGTAAGGCAACGATACTAGAGCAATAGCCAAAGGCAATTTACCTATTCTATTATTTTGTATTGTAGTCTTTAATAATAACATTTGTATATTTTAGCGACGTTGTTTCAAGTTTTAGGGATTTGTCCATGCGGCTGCCTCAATCTGAACGCCCGGTGGGAGCTGTAACAAAGAAATATGAGCATTATTACTAACTTTATAGCTGTTATATTTCATTTTTCCAACAAACTGTGTCTTATTTTATTTATTTATTATGGCATATGAAACAATGTCTTTGTGTCTTTGTGTTTGTGCCCTAATATTTATTAATAATTTATCTCATACCTAATAATATATATATATTAGGTATGAGATAAAATTAACGTTTCTACTTTATTATGAAATCTTAAAATATTTCAGGACTATTCTTTGAATTAATTAAATAATATATTATATTCGTCAAATACATAGGAATGTCCTTTCCTATAACTATCAAAAGTTATCGTACACACGTAGGTAGGTACTTGATTTGTTTCCTACCCTCAAATAACGGTCCGAGGCCGAGATATAATCTATATCGTCATGAATATTGGCCAGTCCGGTAATAACTTCGACACAGAGCTCGTTTATTTCGATAATTACTTGGTTAAAGGTCGTCGATAGGCTTTCAAGCCTGGCTATACTGGTATTTAATTTATATGGTACGTAAAATACCACTATTTGTGTAGTTGGTAATATTTAGTAAAAGGGATACCTAACTACTTCTATTGGGTCACTGACTCGCCTTTCAAGGAATAATTTATGTTTAGTAATAATCAACCTCAATATGGCGGCCAAATCCTTTATATCCTATTTTTTGCCAGTGTCAAGTTATATTAATGTTCAAGCTATAATTAAATCACTATTTATACGAGTATGCTTTCAGGTTAAAGTCAGTCAGTTTATGTCAGTTATTTTAGTACCTATAATGGTGGCCGTTCCACTAAAACTTTTCACGGACTTTTCGAGACAACTTGGAAAGTCACAAGGTATCAGCTGGTGCACTTCTATTGATCTTTTTTGGACAAAATGCCACCGATAAATAAAACTCAAAATACACGATTTTATGAAAATAAAATGCGGTAAGTACTTATTTCAAAAGTCTATTTTAAACCAGGATATAAACTATTGTTTTTGTAAAAAGTAACTGATTAGGTACCTAATCTACCACATGGTAATGATGACGTACGAGGATGACAAGATGATGGTGTAAAGAAACAACATTATGAGCCAATAAATATAATTGATTCTCAATATCATTTTCCTCCTCGGAAGTACCAAACTTATTCCTATTTATCGATAATAAAATCACGAATGCCAATGCTACGGTACATTAACGAATTCGTCGGTTTGCTCCATGATTTAAATAAACAGACGAGCAAAACAATATTTCATAATAATGTCCGTAATCAAATTTCTTCTATTGTGCATTTGAAGGGAAATTCTTGATGACTGAGAGGGAAGACATGTAAAAGGAGTCCATTTCCCTGAGAATGCTCGTTCAACAAAATAAATTATTTTCAAGGGAGCTCTAAAACGGAAGTGAGCCGGTAGATATTCGACTGGAGCAACTAATGTGTTTTGAATGAAGTAAATCCGAATATTTTATAGTCGAGCAATTTCTGTGAATCACTACTTGTTTATAATGTTGTAAGAAAATGATATGGGCTCGTAATTTCTGAAATTACTTTGATAAGTAAGTGGGTATCTACGTGAAAATCCTTATTGAGTTACGTGTCTCAGCTACTTTGCCTGCCAGCTATTTTGAGTTATTTTATCTTTTGTGTTACTCGCATTAAGTAACAAGAAGGTCTGTGCCCATTTTTTAAAAAAGATTCAAAATTGAATGAAAGAATCTTAAAAGCACCTACGGTTTTCTATGAAAACAATTGGAATTTTATTGTAAATTCAAAGCAAGTGGTGAATGTAAAGGAAACAAAATACAATCGTTTGACAATTGGCACCAGTCTGGGGCGATGTCTGGAGGTGCTTTTACAAATACCCGCGAGACCTTTACAATTTACGCGATGGTATTTCAGATTTGTTGTTTTATCTTTAAGTTTATTTTTTAAACTTTTAAGAAATTGTATCAAAATCAATTCGTTATTTTAACAAAGTTATTCCTCTTATTTTATCTTCCAACTCAAGTCAATCGATAGAGCAAATCAAAAGGGAACCAAAAGATAAAAATAACCAGACTTAATCGTTTTCCACGTGCATGTAGGTACCCGGCTCAGTGGCTCGAACCAGTCTTATCTTTTTTACTCTTTTTACCTTGTCGTCACTTGAAGCTACCTTTATGGTGCATGATCATTCAGTATTACTGGAATATGAACTCAGTGATAGTGACGAATAGATTTTTTTTTTGTTTTTTGTTACAGTCTTGTGATCAATGAGGTAGCATAAAATTTATAATACTGCAAAACATTTATCTTATTCTTTAAGATTTTTTATGGGTTCAGTTGACGCTGTTAAAAATACTACTTAAGTATCGTATAAAATATCATCAAGTTAGATAAACTAGAAAAGTGAGAGAAGAAATCATAATTTCCATCACTTTAATAATGTCAATTTCATGTTTCACACAGGGCTTTTTTTTGTTACGTAATAGGTATTCTACGCAGAAATATTTTAAATCTAATTCTATTACGACAGACCCGGACTCGCAGGTATCCTGCAACTGCCACAAAATGGCACGGAAAAGTATAAAGAATGCGCTTTTAACATTTCTGCATGTCTACATGAACTGTTGCCGTGACGGCTGACAACTACGTAATGTAAGTAAACTCCACGCTCCAAAGTGGAAACTCGCTAAGGAATACTTTTATTAAATTTTATTTCTTCTCAGATGAAGTTGTGTTTACCGCGGACGTGAATTATGAAGTACAACAAACAGCTAAAGTTTTGTTTGCGTTTCAGAGAACTTTTCAACTTTCTGATTGGTGGATTCTACGAATGTACGATATTGATAGGAATTCCAAGAAATTCCGATATATGATTAAAATATGTTTGGTTCAGTCACAACGTCTTCGATTTGTAAGCGAACAATAACAAACTAAATTGATAGACACAAATAGATAATGTGGCTTTCTATTAGCGAAAAAAAAAACCGACTGGTACTGTAGATCCAGAGATTAGCGCTTTCAAACAAACTTTACTCTTCAGCTCTATTATTAGTATAAATATGGATATATTATATAGATTATCTGTCCCAGGATATTATTATTATTTCATATTATTATATCATGTAAATTATGTAATTCGTACGTTATTCTGAATTTAAATATCAGACAGACTTTAACAATTGGTTGGAACGATGGAATACGAAGTGATACCTAACACTAGCGCCTCCGTCTTATGAACAAATATGCGCTGAAGTGTTCTAGAATACAAATTAGGCAGCCGATGCAATTTCGCAGAGTGATGTGACGTTTTGAACGAGTTCCAACATCTGACACGATCGGAATTTTTCAATTTACAAATGATTATTTGCGAGTGTTACGTATAACTATTCTACTCGGCTCTTTTTACACTTAGTATTCATCTGGTAGGAACACTTCCCCGATGGTTATCAACCATCGTCAATGGTAACTTTTTCTCATTTTAATGTTTTGGCTACATTATTAAAAATGCGAATGTGAATTTGTTACCTTTTAACGCCTCAATGGGACAACGAATCGTGATGATGGTACACAGATAGCTTATGGAATGGAGATAATAGGCTACTTTCATCTCAGAAACGCACACAGGTACATAAACCGCTTGGGACAGCTAGATGTTAATATTATCGTAAGAGTAATGGCGTGATACCATATGTGATACCTACAAAACAGGGGGTTAATTTTGTCACATTTACAGCTTCATAGTAGGTATGTTTCGGATAGCATTTCATCAATATGTCTGTTTCGCCTAAAATTGGCCTATATTACAAAATTCTATACACAAATCTGTCAAATTAGATGAAACAAAAGCTAGTTGACAGGTCGATGAAATGCCATCCGAATCGGTGTTGATCTTATCAAAGTTTCTTCGTTAAGTTGTTTTTAGGTTTCCGCCCCCAAGGGTGCCAATGGAACCCTATTACTAAGCCTCCGCTGTCCGTTCGTCTGTCAGCGAGCTGTAGGTAAATTAAATGTCACAGAATGTGTATTTCTGTTGCCGCTATAACAACAGATACTGAAAATAAAATAATGTACGATGGTACGAAACCCTGTGTGTGCGAGTCCGACTCGCACTTGGGTGATTTTTTAAAATATGTTATCAATACAACCTTTAATTTTCCTACAAAATTTGAAGACAATGAATACAGTATATTATTATGTATATTAGTATTCAAACAATTCGTTCAGTTATGACAAATAAGGGGTGATACTAAGCTAGTCGCATAGGTTAGAGGTGTCACTGTCGAGTTCGTGATATATAGCCCCAGGATCCACCTGCGTGCTCTGAGCGCGACAAATGCAGCCATCCGTCATATTGTGATATATTACCTTTTATTTTCAAACTAGTTTTCAAGTCGTAACTTTTCCTTTATTCTTGGATGCGACAAAAATATCACTCTCCTGTTTCAATATCGATATTATTGTATTTATTTCTTATTGATTTACCTATATATCAGAAAATGACCATTATTTTCTTAAAAATAAATTTTTTAGTACAATGATTTTAATTAATTTCTAAGGTTAGTAAAGCAGACATTTATTTTTATTTTACGGTGTGGACACTGTATCGATCAGTCTCATTGGCGAGTCCCAGCGCTCAGCAAACACGGATAGGATGCTATTAGAACTGGCGTGGAGGCGGAGCATCATTGAGGCGGTTCTCTTCATTATAATGGCATTGAAGCTGTCTACCGTCGCATTCGCAAGCATTACAGATGCACTCCAGTACCGCGGCGGTCTCATGAGCATCCTAAACGCATTATAAAGTTCTTTTTTGTCACCTATCATAGCTATTCATTCTTAATTGTCTTTTAAACCAATGAATCTGCGTAACTCTCTCTCAACTCTTGTATATGAAACTGATGATGAATGTCAACACTCTACCTCATCATGAAACAAAAGAAATCGTACCTAGGTACTTACATACTGCTAAATTGTGACATACGTAATTAGAATAAAGTGGAAGCACACGAGCATTTTTTAATTCTCCCAAGTTTTTGTGAGACATAAAGAAATGAGTGATCAAATGGTACAAAAGAAATGCAAATAGGACAAGACGTCATTTCATTATTAGAACATCTAAACGCTTCTATTAGTGTTGGTGGACAAGTGACTCTTAACAAGGATGAAAGAAAAAATAAAAAGAAAACTCGGGTCGGATGTACAATCATTTAATGAATTCGCAATTTGCATACCGACAACGACTCTGGAAAAAATAAGGACATACCGAGAGCTGTAATGACAAAAAAAAAACAAGGATTTTTAGAAATACTAAACATACGCATACTTTCCATAACATAAATCCCTAATTACCTACTCCATTACCTTTATATTACAAAATAACCCTTCCTTACAATATTAAACGTAATACGTATTCTTCTTGATGCAAAAATATGATTCTAGTATAAAAAAATATGTTTAAATAACAATTACTCATAGGAAAATACAGACATGGTTTTCAAAATATATAATGAAACACACTAAAATGATTAAAGCACACTCATAGGTTGCAGCTTGCTTCGTGATGTAAGTACTGCTTTGTGATGTAGAAGTCGTTCTATAATCGTGCTCTTGTCTCTCCTATTATTGGCGTGTCTTTTGTTCTATCTTTAAATTAAAGACTATTCATCCTATCTCTTCCTTTGACCATCGGTACCAAAACAATATATAGAGTGAGGACTAATTACAGATACACTTGGTTCAAATTGCCTGTCATTTAGTATGTTTTGATAATTAAAAAAGATGTTTGCATTACAACAACTCCTTTTTACTGTATTGAAACAGCCGCGGCATTTAGTGGATTTGCGGGTAGCTCACTTTTGGTACATACTCAAAATGTAAGTCATAGTAATGAGGGAGTATTCAATACGAAAGGTGAAACATTTAGCAAAAGAGGTATCGAATACCCGTCGTGAAATTCCACTCAGCTTTGGGCCGGTAAAATGCTGATGCCGAAGTGGTAATTTGGCAAATTTTTCGACGGAAGAGTCAGTTCGGCGGTCAAAAGGAATGATTCCATTTCAGGCGATGTGCTCTCACGTACTTCAACTAGTCGTATTAATTAAATGCAAGCCCCCGAGTCCATTTTACGAGTCCCACCAGAGTGGAACTCGTTTCGTTTATCCGCTTCTACTCATAAGCAATTACTTTGCCGAAATGACTTTCCGAGAGACCCTGAACGTGCAAAGAAATTAAGCTCCGTGGATTTAGGGTTTACAACTTTAATAGAGGTTAGCCGTTTAAGTATGGAGAGTCAAGTGTTAAATGCTAATTGGACTGTTATACATTGCACTCGGGCGAGAGGGAGGTGCGATGAAGTGAGTCTGGGTATTCCAGGTGAGGTTATAGTCGACTCCGTGTAATTTTGGGGTCTATTTGCCTTATCTCTGTGCTCCACACCGTACGAGAAAGTGAATAGTTGTCGAAACGACTGTAGTCATCGCATCTTATACGTACAGCCACACATCAGCATAGTTGATTTAACCAAATTTAGCTTAATTGAGTTGTTATTGACAAACGTAGGAAATGTCTGGAAATGTCTATTCAGTATATCAGGATTTGTATTTTAGAATGTTTACATTCTCAGATACGGTGTTAATCTTTGAATGAAAATAGATCTATGGCTGTAATAATATCTTCTCTTTAGATAATAGAAATATTTGAAACAAAAGTTATAATAATAACAATAAATTCAAAAGAAGATGAACAAAAAATTACTCGCACAGATTCATAGTGTCTAATAAGGGCATACTTCATCTAATCTGATAATAGAAAAAGGTCTGCGAATATTTTGAGTTGGAGAGTAAGTGGAGGGTATAAATCCTCAAAACTACTATTCCGACTCTCAAAATGTATTCCCTAATATAAAGCTAAATTAATTCACAACGATATGGGCTACTATTTATCCCGGAAACGTGGGTAAATCCGCGGTAGATAGCTAGTACTGAATAAAGAGTTTTGAGTTTGTGTACATAAATATGTTTAAATTTGCAGCTCTTTTTTAAACTCGTAGTATTAAAACTACAGCAGGCAAGTTCAGACTTAAAAAGACTTTTTAGGACGATTTATTAAGTTGGTAAATAGAATAAACTTGGAGACCGTATAAAACAGAAACGAGAATACGGTTGTTTATAAACTTCATCCGTCGAGTTTAGTGTTTCGTAACTGCCTATTGAAATGGAAATAAGCAAAGTTAAGCACTGTAAAATGGATATGATTTCAACGTTAGTATTGCGTTGAACAGAAAAAGTTGTGTACAATGTGAATCTATTGTTTGCATAATAAATTGCTCTTAAAACTCTTTTACGTTTCCCGTATGCAGTTTTAGTTTGAGGGCTAACTTTGTGCATCGCCAAAGAGTGTGTGCAAAAGAACTCAGCATATGCACTATGCTGCAATCGAGTTCCTTTGGATGGAGTTCCACATGAATCGAATGTAAAAGCTTTCGTTTGGAATATGCGGGCGTCCGTTAGCCTTTGCTATATCTATGAGCGAATAGATTCCTTGTGAGTGAAATCATCGGTAAGAGTAGGACAGGTGAACTATTTTCAAAAATATCTCCAGTATTACAAAAATGGTGTCATGATAACGATTTAGGTATTTATTGGTGTAGTGTTATAAATACCTACTTGTATTTCTAGGTGTAAAGTTACTGTGTCGGTACCGCGGACTAATAAATACAAGGTCGGTACGTAGCTCTGGTGCTCAGGGATGAACAAACGAACTGAGTTGTGTTGTGCCTTTCACAACTTCGCGTGAAATTTATTGAGAACTTATATAAGGAGAATTATCTTACAGTAAACAGAAATAAATACGCTTACGGAAGCTATGATTGGCTCACAGGGGTGTACGATTTTCAGTAGTTTGCTTTCGATGCGGGAGACTTGCAGAATCTAGAAATTTGTTCGGATTAACTAGCCTTTCAAAGAAGGATATTATAATTGAATAATGATAAATCATCTACCCACGTAATAATAAGAAGGTAAAAACATTGACATAGTTAAGTATGAGGAAAATTTTAGGAATGTTCGACAATATTAAATTTTTTTATAATATCAAGAAACCAATGAGACGATTTTTTATAAAATCAACCAAATACCTGGAGCAATAGAATAACAATTGCGCATGACTTACGTCACTTTTCTGTTATGTTAATTTTACATTGGAGAAACATCTATACAAAAATTGTGTGGGCACATAAAGTTAAGTTTTTCATAGACATTTGATATTCAAGGGCGAAACTTCGGATTCTATTGTGTCATAACGAATTTATGTATTACGATTCGTTTCACCGAATCGGATAAATCTCTCGGCTCGGAGCGTCCCGACATACTAGATAGGTACAATTCCCATGTGAAATTTTAGGCCCAACACGATTGTGTCGGGCCTAGTTTATCTGAGATACGGCGGTCCAGTGCCACCGTGAAACTAACAAAGCGGTGTAAATAAATCTTTTTGATCGCTTGCATGATTTCTCATCGCGCATGCATGCGTTTTAATGTCCCACATGTTGCCAACTACACCAAATTGCTGCGCGAGTGCTAGACTGAGAAGTGGATGGCAATATTTTTTCATGACACCTTTTAATATTTGTTTTGTTGTCGGTAGGCTGTACTGATATTTTTGAGATTTATTTTGCATGAATAAATAATCTAAGTACATTAGGCACTTTTCTTCTTTTACCTACATTACAACAAAAAAAAACAATCCATTACATAAATAATGTATGATATTTAATTTGATTATTTTACTAGAAAACTACTATAGAAGTTTAAATCTATGTTTGTATATGCAAGTTATTCAATTACTGGTAGTCAGATGTAGTTATTGCAGTTGTACCTACTTGAGAGCTAATTCCCTTCTAGGATTTGTGTGCTTACCATCGTCAGCCACATCATCATGCGATGAGATTGTGGTCTAACACATTTTTTTTATACTACCTACTAATGCAGCAAACAAGCATACGGCCTACCTGGTGGCAAGCGGTTTCTGTTGCTTTTATACGCTTATGCTTGCAACACCACGTTGGGGTACGGGGTATCACGCGCGTTGCGGACCCTGCAAAAATCTATCAAAATACATTATCATATTTAAACGTTTTACAAAAGATCACCTTTTAAAATTTGTATGCTCATTATAACTGTGTACCTGCCTACAACGATTTGTAAGATAATGAAATATTTCAATAAAAAAACAAGAAAATACCTAACATTCGATACCGTGTACCTACTTAACTACGAGTAACATCGACGCAAGAAGACAAAACACTATTTTAATTATACAAGCTTCCGTTCTTACGTGATTACTAAGCAAGTCTCTTTGTTACTAGAGAAGTAGTTTGTGAATGAAATACGAACAAGTGTTAAGGTTCAATATATGGGGAAGTACCTACACAAATAAAATAGTAATCGAATACAGATTGAACTAGTGCATTGACGCTCTAAAACTTCTATTTTGTACAGAAAGATTTAGTGTTAGAAAACTTTTAAGTTGTTGAGGATTTTACGTACCTACATGCAATGGTTTACGTGCTTTGTTTTTGTATAGCACGATATTCATATCTTATATTATACTAGCTCTATCAACAGCAACGAGATTTTTATTTCAATACTTCAATGCAAAGACATATGAATACAAAAAAAAAACCTATTATTCATATTCATAGTGATGAATATATTTAAATCCTGGATTTTACATCGTTTTATACAGTGTCACATAATAAGGGTGTAAAGATTCCTTGTTTGACAACGGAACCCTAAAATATTAATATACAAAATAGGCACTATGTAAGTACAGCTTAAGATGCATTTCAAACAAGATGCCTAACCAAGGATTATAACCGATTACAAAAGGTATATTTAGTAATGCCTAATTTTGAATTTGCATAACAACTTAACCCTAAAAAGTGCAACATTATCGATATTATCTGCAAGTGATTTAGAAACATTCGGGCCGGGGAACAAAAGCGTTCATTGCGCGACCACAAAGCGGGTTGAACTCATAAATTACACGGCTGTATTCAGAGTAACCGTTACTCTACATGTAAAGCTCTGGCATTCTATAGTGTGGTTGTTGCAATCAGACACTGGTTCATGTTTCTGAATCACCGCTCTTTTTTTTAAAAAGCCTGTTTTTGGTCACAATTTCACCGTGGTCAGTGATGATGTGGCCGATGCTGAGCACTCCAAGGCCAGAAGGGAACTGGCTCTCAATTGCAGCTATTGGAACACACCGAAAGGTGCCAGATGATGTGACAGATTTTCAACGAGGGTGCGATATTAGCCAGCCAGGCGAGTACCTTACCACCGTGCTATGATTTCCTCACGATGTTTTCCTTCACCGAACGCTCAAGCTCATTGTAGAATTCGTCTCGGCATTCGATGTCACTACCATTGAGCTATCATCGCCTTAGAATAGCTTTTTCTGTACTATCTAATGTAAGTATTTGGGCCTACGAAAATATTATGTTTGTAAAGTTCCCACGTAATATCTGTAGGTTATGACGACGCGTGGGGAAAAACAATATTAACATCTAGATATTACCTACGAAATGACCACGATTTGCCTACGAAATGTATACGACATGTCTCCGGGTTCATATGTGATATACTTATACGAAAATCCTTTTCCGTGAGACTATGTTAGCTCTATCATATTAATATATCTATTAAACTCTCTGGTTTTTTCATTGATCAATTTATTAACTTGATGTCGCGTTCCCTCTATATCGATTCGCGCTATTGTGTTATTCTATATTGCAAAATCTTTACGTTCATCAGTCCAGCGTGTTAGTGAGATCGTGTCCCATTTGAATTTCTTATAACTCTCCAAGTTTTACTAGCAACATAAACAATAACATAACGTACGTTGTAAACTAAAGCGTATACAAAGCTCTAATGAGATGCTATTCCTTAAATTAACAACAGCATTAGGTCGTTAGTTATGTGTGAATACACAGCTTAAACAAAAGGTCTTTCCATTTCCGGCACAATGGACGTGATATATTTTTAATTAGCGCATTATGAAGAGCATTGTGTAATTAGCAGTAACTGGGATATTCTCGGCGCGGTCTATTGTGGAGTATCAAAAATGGGATGTAATGAATAGATGTAATTAGACGACAGGGACTCTGCGGGAATATAAAAAATCTTTTAGCGAGCATTGCTGCGCGCATTAAAACATAATATTAACTGTAATCAAAATATTTTTCGTAATCGTAAAGTGTATCTGTGAAAAATACCTACTAGCTTCCGACCCGCGGTTTCACTGTGTTAATCTAGGCTACCTCCATAACAAATACTCTATCAAAATTGGTCCAGCCGTTTGAGCGTGAAAATTAACAAATATCGCCTAGTAGCGTGTAGCCTGTGTTAATCCAGGGTGTCAGCAAATAAATGTTGTCCTAGATGGCAATCGAACCTAAGACCTGCAACGTTATGTAGTACCTATAGGATCTTCCGATCCTCGCCATTTGCCCGTAGAAATGGTTGCAACCGTATTTTATAATAAAGGTTAGTATAACAAACGACACTCCATTATCAGCCAATTCAGAGATTCATCAGGAATCTTGATTATCTTCTCGTTCATTCCTCCTCAAAGGTCGAGAACGTTATGGATTCTAAATGGCTAGAAATTAATAATCGAGCCCTGGTTAATTAAGACAGACTTCAGCGCTGTTAGTGACGTCAGATCTCGGAACTTGCCGACTTCTAAAACTAAACTGTACTGAGATATCTTTGGTTGTTTGTGTTTCGAATTTAAACAACGAATGTCACGAATACTAAATAGATAACAATTCGAATTTGTAATTTGAATATCAGTAAACCAAATATAAATTATGAAACTGACGCATTTTGTAAAGTACATAATAATAAAGAACTAGGCACAAGGCTCCTTGATAATATTAAGAGATAAATGATATTATAGTAGAAGAAATATAGGTATATCTATTTGAAGGATATATTGTTTTACTACCTTCCCGCCCCGCAATTTCACCCACGATCCCTCATTTTACCAGTTTAGAGGTGGATTTTCGAACAATCCTTTCTTAATGGATGTCTGTTTCTCAAGGAACACATCCTCTACGTGTAAGGCCAACGGTTTAAACAATGTATTGATGAGTCAGTCAGATTTTTTTAAATACACGAATAAACTCAATAATAATATTAAGTATACTTACTTAATTCTTACTTATAAGAAAGGCCAAAAAATTCAAAAGCTGATGAATAAAAAACATAGGTACCTACAGAGTACAATGCAGATCAAATAAAAGTAGGTCTCATGTAAAGTAATAACTACAAGACTAGAATAAAATGGAGACGCATAAGAATGCCGTTCATAGAAGTGAAATAAAACGACATATGAGATCAGTCGGCACAGCTGAGATTCAACATAGATGCTGGAGAATTTTTATTAAATCTCAGATATGTGAAGTACTTTGGGGAATGCAGATTTGAATATAACTATCGTATTGGAGAAGAGACGACGAGAGCTTATTCCAATATCGCTGTTTATGATGCTCGATGTAATTTGCCTCATATGGGGAGGTTGGAATGTTAATTTTGATTATATTACTATACGATAAGGTAATGGTAGGTACTCAGAAGCATGTCATGGGTATCGAGGTAAATACAAATTACCTCAATGGTGTGGCATGTTTTAAAAAAACGGGAATCAATATTTTTTGTACATTGACGTATTTAAATTATTTCAATAAAATTATAATGTAATCTTTATATTCTGATTACAAGAACTTCATTCTATCTCAAAATCTTATTTGAGGCATTTCTCAGCTCAAAATAGACCAGACTGTGCTCACACTATCAGGCAAAGCTACCGTCATCATTCGACAAAGTAACTTAAGCCGTGCAAATGAGCAAAGCGGCTAAGTGCTTCGCTTTAGGCAACACGAACGTAGAGGCGTAACCCTCTAAGTCTTCTCTAAGTCGAATCCGTCATTATTATTCCATGAAACGGTGCCGCGGGCTCACCGGATCCACACCTGCGCTCGGCTCCTACAAATAACCACGTAAACCTGACAAATTGTATCACATTCATATTGGTCACGAGTACTACGCCGTTGCGTTGCCAAAAAATAGACGTTACACTCACAAACTTTAAGATTTCTCAGGTTGCGGTCACGACCTTTTTCACTGTGGTTTCATTTTGCTTTTTTTGTTCGGAGGCCACTCACGCGGATTATATGGAATGGATCTCATGTGAAAGGTTCTCGCAATAAAGTTTTTGGGTGACACGGTGACATATGTTTATTGCTTTTTTTTAATCTTCAGTAACTGCGTTTGAACTTGGAACCTGACCGCAAACATCTTTATTTAGTAACAATCTTTTCCCTGCGGTTTCACTCGTGTTCTCGGGATAAAAAATAGTCCATCTCCATATCTATCTCTGTGACATTTAATCATGATTGGCTCACGACTGCATGGTATGTAAAAAAGTAATTGAAAAGCATGTAAATTTAATGTATTTAATTAATCAGTAATAAAAGCTATCTAACTATCTATCTATGGTTCAGCGGTCTAGGCGTGAAAAGGTAACAGGCAGAGTATTGTAACGACTTAGGCTTTCAAAAATTTTATAAAATATCATAAATATGTTTATTTGCGCTTTAACCTTTTTACTTGTAAATAAAATTAAAATATTGAGAAGTAAAAAAGTTTTGCCAGATCATTGTCTTCTCTAGGCATTTTTGCTGGATGGCAACAATGGTCGTCCGAAGTTCCAGAGCACCAAAGTCATTCCGTCCGGTCTCTTGCCACTGACTCGCACCAAGCCACTTCTAAAATGGCTGGTACACTAGCGGTGACAAGAGATCGGCGGATAAGGTAATTAATGGCCGCATGCCGTAAAATCCAACCAGCACTCTTATAACACGAGAGGCCATGATGACCAAGATGTTCAACACAGTCCACAAAAGCAGCGATGTGGCACGATACGTGTTGTTTCTAGACGCAGATAACAGCTAATTTTAAATGGAGCATTGCCTAGCAACGTGCTGATGTTAGGGGAAGGTAAAGAATGGATCAGAGTGACCTAAGAAACTGCTTTATCTCCTTGGTGTATAATCTACTATTCTTTTTGTTGATATTTAATTACAAAACTTGAGTCGTTTTATCTTCAAATAAGTGCTAAGAATTTGGTACAAGACTAAATTTTTTATCGCAATTTCAGAATAAGGAAGTCGAGATACAAGGTAAAAAGAAACAAGTAAAGCGGATAAAAGTGATTTATTCCAGACGGGAAGTGAATCATACAATTCAAGCTTAAGCTTCTAGTAGTATCAAGTGCGAGTGTCATGACATAAAATGTACGTAAACTGTGAATAAGTTACGAGCTGAGCTAAAGTGTTGTAAGTTATTAATGACGGCTATCACATCGCGGCTTAACACTTTAAGTACGGTCGGATCTACTAGTCAAGCTACTAAATTATGCACCTCACTAAACACTAAGGGTAATGCAACTAATTTTGAATAACATAAGTCGTTCAAATTGTTAAAATCCAAATATTTAATGAAGGAAATCAAGGAACAAGTGCTTAAGAATTTTCTGCTGCTATTCGGCTATGAAAAGTAAGAGATGATTCAAGTGAAAAAGAATAATCATTTTGTTCATCATACTTCTATTCCTTCGCAAGCTGACAGAATTTACATAACTATTGTTTTTGACTTAAGTAAAGTTAATGCTGCGCATAATTTGTGAATGCGTTATGGTGAATTAAATTCAGTCTTCAGTTGCACTTTCTTGATAAAATTGGTGATATTTGCAATGCAGATTCGCCCCAGACTTTGCAAGATGACTTGGCTACGGAACAAAATGGTTTCTTAAGAATTCGCCCTTCATTTTTATGTGAGTCTGACTGAATACTATTTATTCGTAAAGTTACATATTTTGTATATGAGAGATCCTTTGTTTCTATGTCAAATATATTATAAAGAATGTATCTTTGACTAAAGACGTAATTTAAAAAATTTAAAGCTTTCTTCTGCTTTTGAAAAAATCGTGGAGCTCGCAAGTCGTTGGGTTCATTTCAATTCTGAAAGTTGAGCGATTCAATTGAATTGTGAAACTATTTAAGGAATAGATGAAGTTTTTCAACGTGACTTCAGATATGAGCAGTACTTGCTCCGGTAGTCTAGGAGCCTGCGGCTGAATTATAATTAACTGGGGAACTCTGCAGGCTTGTAAGAAGCGAGTTATCCGCGAACGGCTATTGTTTTTAATGAATTCCCAACTTTTGCCGGAGTGTTTGCAAGTTGAGTTAGGAACATTACCTGCAGCTAATTCCGATATCGTAAAAGTTTGTGCCGTGTCGGCGACGTCGTACAGATCCGCAAATTTGTGTATTATCTTCTTAAAGCTACCGTATCAGTTCTTTGGAGCTACATTTATGTAAGTACAAACAGGGGGTCAACATCACCACATTTGAAACTTCATAATATGTTTCGTATGGCTTTTCCCCGACGACCTGTGATGACCTGACTTTGTATATTTCGTAATATAGCCCAATTTTTAGGCGAAACACATATTAGGTTGATACTATGATGCTGCAAATGTGACAAAATTAACCCTACACTTCTTAGACAGTGTTTGAGTCTTTTACTGTACAAATATGATCAGAAATTGCATGCGATAAGTATTATTTGATATTAGGTGAGTTTAGGTATATTATTTGTACCTACGCTTTCTATCTACCCAGGGGCTCTACCACGTATCTTTGATAAGTAAATAAATAAAAGAAACAAAATAACATTAGGTATATTAGTTAAACTTTACTCATTGTGTTACCCAGTTTATTATAATAAAGCCCTGAAAAGAACGAATAAACAAGATTCACCTGTAAAAGTCGGTCTTTTAAATCCTTAACGAGATTTGCTCAAAAGGAGCTCGCTCTCTATTTGTTTACTTGCCGACTTTAATAAATATGTATTTAACATAACTTATGAGCAGAGGCTCGTGCCTTTATTTTTTGTGTTACGAAAAGGTGTTTTTAATGTCGGTAAGAGGATGTCATTTTATATTGTTACATTTTATTACTTTCTAACAGCACTATTTAGTAAAACTGCTTGTCTTTATCATGAATAAGCGGCTTGTTATGAAATTATCATAATGTATTATTACCATATTATGAAAACGTCTTAGTTTTTTTTTATATCTATTATTAAGCCGGGTAACAAGCATACAATCATCCTGGAGGTAAGCGGTTACCTTATCAGTCATGCGTTGCTGACCCTTACCTCACTCTGATGAGTTCTAACGACTCTACTTACCATAAAGTAATAGAAAATGGGTAGGTTAAAAAAGAAAAATAAACACTTTTATTAGGATCTACTAAAGAGACAAACACTTGTAATAATCCAATTATCTTATCAAATAATCTTAGTACAACATTACAACATCTACATAGAAAGCACAGATAACAAATGTAGTTGCAGATATAGCAGTTAGAAGCGAAGGCAAGCACTAGAACTTCCATTAGACATGGGTTATTGTGCAATACAACGTTAGGGGCGAACAAATAGCTATAATTCGATCCGGCATTGCTCCTCCGAGAGTCGTACGTTACTGTTCTAGCACACTCAGCCGAGTTTCCGCTCGGTGAATTATAAATACTAAGTACAATTAATTTCTAAATAAATGCTATTTAAAATTGTTTTTGGGATTTAGAGCCTTTTTAATTTAAAATATAGGTTGTTTTTGGGGGATATAGGTAATAGTAGGCCAAAAGGGTATTGAAGTATATTTTAAATAGGTCATGTAAAAAATATATTAGAGTGATAAACAATACTAAAATGTTTTCATAAATAGGTACGCTTCAATGTAAAATAACTCTCTCGCCCCATCACTACGTTTATGTGTGCGAGTAAAGTCTGTTACTAAATATTTACGCTATTACATCTAATTGTTGTAACTTCGTACTTAATGGTAATTGTAAGGCTCCTGAAAATTCCGCGGTTTCACCCGCGATATATAGTAGGTAGGTAGGTATATCTGAATAGTAATGTTTAGTACTTTTTTTTAAAATTCATACTAGGTATATCTATAGTCTTGTACTACTTGCTGAATTATCACAATATAATTATTAATATAAAGAACTGGTTTTTATATAGGTACTTCGCAAATTATTTCAATTCCAAACTCGATTCACAAAGCTGTATAAAACGGGCTCCCATAAATAAAGCATTTGTTGAAAGCGAAATAGCCTCCCATTTCCGTTGTACATTACTACATTTCCGATACTATAATGACAATGAAATTACCGTCAATCCGTCGCAAACACTGAATGGCATGATTACATTCTCTGTGGAAATTCGACAAATAAGTTTAAAGCTTAATTATTACCGGCAAATATTTGTCATCCGGAGTTCACTGTTTACTTGATGCTACTATAAATGTAATAATTTAGTATAATGATATTATTCTGACTCGCACTGTATAAATTACGCTTAAAATATGAGTGGAATGATATATTTTATGTAGGTATTTGTATATCTAAATAAATAAAAGGAAAACGTGACTGACTGGTCTGTCAAAGCACAGTTCAAACCACTGAACAGATCGAAATTGAAATTGGCATGCAGATAGCTAATTATGATACTTAGTAAGCATCTGCAATGAAAGTATTATTGAAAATTCAACCCCTAAGGCCCAATTGCACCAACGTCAGTGGTTGATTCGATCAGTGGTTTAGGCGCGAAAAGATAACAAACAAACAGAATTACTTTCGCATTTATAATATTAAGTATGGATTATAGGTACATTTTCCTACCATAAGCTATTATTACTGCTATAATTACATACCTATTAACTGTTATAGATTCGCATACTGATATAAGTATTTGTTATAAGTAATTAGTGCTAAAACATTGTATCAACTAACGTAATTTAGGGTAACACAATAAGAAGTCATCGGATAAATCGATGAATCTAATGACCATATAAATAGTTATGCTTAAAAAATCTCTTGGTAAATTGTTCATTTGACCGAATCTAGCTATTAGAAGTCGAAAGTGGCAAAGGTCACAGTCTGACCTCAAAGTTCAATATGAAAGTAACGTCTACAGATCAATTATCGACGCTCAAGTTAAACAGACTACGACACTTGAGCTCTTGATAGTTGCCTGTAACCTAATTAATGTTCTAGTAGTTGCAGAATTGCCAAATATTTGGTAAAATACTATACACATGATGTAGATCAAATAAATAAATGTATTGGTTATGAAAGGTAATGTTGGCTTTGATTGATTAATAATATAACTGCCAAAGAAATTCTGCATATCATATTACAGCCTATATTACATTAGGGATTTTATTGATTTTTTTTTCTTTATTTGCATCTACATGTTTTACATTTGCAATTTTGCCATTTTTTAACAGCTTTGAGTCGGTTTGCTATGCTTTCAACCCTATTGGCAACATAAAGATACCCACAGTTGAGCAGCGCACGCCAAATATTGACGTTTATTTTTGATACCTTGGGTTACAATATTTACACTTCTAGAGGGTATGTAGGCTTAAGTATTTGATACTTATTTCTGTTTGATACCCATTCTTGAAAAAAGGGTCTCTACTGGGTGATTAAAACATCACCCTGGACAGACTAGATGGTCAAGGAATTGATAATGGTTCCGTTATTTTTCTTTTAACGTACGATAACCTGAAAAGATGAAGTGAAAGAAGAACTGTACAGTAGTTCAGCTTACCCTATATAAAAGGAAAGAGGCCTGATATTAAATAAAAGCACATGTATATTGTAAAATACATAGGTTTGACATTTATCTCATGATTTCCACCTACAATATCCTCTTGGATTCAATTTACGTAATACAACGATATCTACAAGGCTGTATGTACTTACGTACATACGATTACACGGTCCGACGCGCTAGCGATGCGAGCCGAGCTTTGTCTAGAGGCTCGATGCTGGACGATGGTCAGCTCAAACCGAACGGAATGATTTCGTCTTTCGCATCGCCGACTACTGATCTAGCTCCTTTGGTCAGAATTCGAAACATGCTGTACATTGTTATCGACTCGGGACAGATTTTCCAATCGCTGAATAAATCTCGGTTAAGCTATAAAAAATCCGGCCAAATGCAAATAAGAACATGACATAGTATTTTTAAAAATTGAAAAAGAGGAATTTCGATCGATGGTTTTCACTTTATTAAAATTCTTTATGCTTGAAGACTTTTGAATTTCACTGTGGTTAGAGACGGACGGATGGATATAACGAATCAATAAGGGTTCTTTGTTTGACTATGGAACCCTAAAAACTGTTCCAACTTCTATTTGACAGCCACATAAAGCTGGACATTAAAAAAACAGTCCTTTATAAATAAAATTGCGATGAAAATTATGTTTCGATGTTTATTAAATACTTTGAAGTCGTAAGAATGTACCTTTGATGTTTTTATTTGTATACCTAGGTTCTTTAAATATAAGTTTCTCTTTTTGCACAATTTTACTTATTAGCTACGCCACTACTAAAGAACAGTATTTTTATAAATCCTGTGATTTAATCGCAATCAACTGTATTTTGGATCATAACTTTCAACATACTACAAGAGGCTACTTTTTATCCCTGGAAACGCGGGCGAAACTGCGGGACGGAAGCTAGTATAATAATAGTACCTCTCAATTTAGTCCATAGATTACACATAATTTAACATAATATTCTTGAAATAGTTAACGTCTTGTTTAAAGCAGAGCTAACATTATTATTCGTAGTGCTTAGTGTGTAAATATGGCTCAGCTCCATCTAATGAAGTACGTTAGGTGAGAGTTAGTGTATTGATCGTACAAACAGTGCTACGTAGCACTAATATGTACCAATGTGTGTGTGTGTGGTATTCGGTAAACGTCTTTAGAATATTATATGGGTACTGATTAATATATATCTATACCTTATGTACCTATAGATAAAGTTGAAACTGAATTAATATGTATTTAAGTACTCTACAGTCTATATTTTTCAAATCTGCTGCACAAAATGTAATTATGGTGCTATCCCACAATATCCTAGAGCTATATCCTACTAATACTAAAAATGCGAAGCTTTTGATTGAAATTTAGATAGGTACCATACCCTGAAAGTTATTTTAAGAATGCGGGTGAATCTAGTCATTTCTTATGTTTTAACTAACTTAAATTGTATTAGTCACCAATGGGAGCGAATTATGTATTCATGGCTTTTCAATTAATTCTAAACATATTTCTTATATAGATAAGATAATTACCGATCTCTGAAAATCTTCGATTTACCCAATGCTAGATAGTTGAGATAACGTCTGGGTTACCATGGCAATGCTTCTGGAAATCAATCTAACTGCTTGCAACACAAATATAGAAACACAGAGCATGCAATCATTGATGTTTAGTCGAGATTGGTTACATACGACGTCTCTTCTAATCAATCCGGTAGTTACCTGCGGGAAATATGAGTTGAGTAAACTGCATTGTTTTCACTGATAATACCATCTCATGGAATTGAAATACTACGCACAGTGTGAGGGGAAAAAAATCATGGGCTTAATGGCCACTCAAGCAATATAGATTACTTCTGTATAAAATATATTTTCCAAATCTACAGCAGATCCTATGTAATTCCAATTTCTGAAATTTAATAAAAAAAACACACAATTTGATGTCAACTCGACGCAGATAGCACGTACTTGTCCGGTTTTTTTAATTACTATATTTTTAAGCCCAAGTTTAATAGTTGCTGTACTGAAATATTTACAGTGAAGACGTGATGTCTCTTGAAACGTGCTGAGCAAACAGCGTCTGTAACATTTGTTTAATTAACGTTAATTTGGAGCTAAGGCGTTCTAAACATGATATCGACTCAGCACTCAGTAGTGAAATGCATGCATGCGGTGAATAATAAATATTGTGCTGAGATGGTACATAATAAATATGTGGATTGAGTTTCATTCACTGTGTAAATCTAGCTTAGAGAACTTCTTGTCAAAAGGATGTCTTGATGAGGGGGTTTATTAAAAAAAAATATGGTTGCTCAATTCTGTTTTTTTTTTGGTGAGATGAAAAAAGGGTGAATCTTTATTCTAAATTTTAATTTATTACTAAAACTACTTATGTATGTATATAATACCAAATTTATTTTAATTCAAATACAAAATACCATAGCAATTGTTTATCGCTCGTTAACATAACAAAAATTAAGACAACATAGAATTGTGTCATTGTGTAATTTTTTATATTCTGTTTTTCTCATGTAGTGTAGCATACACTTTCTTTTTTATATTTTTATATGTTATATTTTAAATTATAATGATACACTTAGATTTTCATCAATTCTATTTCAATTAATGAACCTTGTCTCTTGTTTAAGCTAAGAATATAAATGGTAACTACCATTAAGTAGGTACCTACCAACGAACTATGAAAATGTTTCCTCATCCCATTCGTTATTACCCGAAGTTTATTATGTTATTTATATCGTAAAAAACATTCGTTATTGATACCGGAAGAAGCTAATAGATAGGGGATTACTAATAGACCATTATACTGATTTATCATCTGTAAGAGGCATGTCAATAATCGCTCGAATAAGGTCCATTTTCATAGATAACATACGTAAACACGTATAAGTCAGATCTAGTATTTTGTTACTTCTTATTTAAACGTTTTGAATTAAAAAAAAAAAAAAATTAATAATGTAAAATAATAATGGAACCCATAAAGGATCACTTGGTTGTCTGTCTGTGTGTCAAGACCCCTTTATCAGGAACGAGTGGAGGTATCAAATTGAAATTAACAGCAAATACTCTAATAGAGGTCTACGATCCCTTAGCTGTATAAAAATTAAGCTTCTAAGTCAACGCAATAAAAAAATACCACCATTTATGTTGCATATTTTGATATTTTGCGAATACATTTTTAGGGTACTTCCCGTTTATTTATTTACTTCCCGTTGACCTAGAATCATGAAATTCGGCAAGAACCAAGAACACACAGCAAAATTAAAGGAATAAATCTGAAACTTGATAATTTGTAATTCTTATATAATATGCGAAGATATCATATTTTGGTTCACGTTGTAAACTCCACAATGTCAGAAAGTAGGTACCTAAATACTTTACTCTATAAAGCGTTACAAAATTCATATTCAAAAGCTTTGATTACATAATTTGACCCCAAACGCACAGATAATTTATGATAATCATTAATGATCATAAATTAACATAGTTACAAACTAATTTAATTTAACGATTGAATATTAAGGTTAATGGAATTTGATGCTGTAATAAATTCAGTTATATCCCTGGGGGATAAAACAAAACTGTGTTTAACAACTAAATAAATATATTAAATTTCGATAATTACCTACGATACACGTTCGTTGGTCTATGAATTCACATGCAAATTGTTAGTGTGCGTAAATTCTGGAGCAACACAGTCAACTCAAGAGCCATGATACCACCGTATCGCAACATAACTTCTTAAAAAACACGGTTACTAAATCTCTACACGGTTATTTAAAATGTTTCAATAATGCAGAGAGAATGTGGACGTGTTATTTAACAAAAAAATAACATGTAACTCAATCTGGATTACCCTTATACACGGTATATATACCCTTATACAGGTGTAACTATAAAAACACTGATTATTATTGAATAGCTTTGTGTGTTTTTATATACTTTTATTATTAAAATCATCATAATTAAATTTGAGAGATATATTTATTTTTACAAATATTTTTTATTTTCGTTATTCTCCACATGTGAATTTAATTGGATGCAATATCTGCATTGTGAAAACCCTATCTGACGTATTCGCGAATGCTTTACTATTTGAATAGTAGAAGCCGTTTGTTCGCTACGGAGACTTATTGGCGTGTGTTAAGCTTTTATTGAAATGTCGAAGGTGTGTTTGTTGGATTTAGAGGCAATAAGGAAGTGTTCTCTAACAGTTTCGTCTTACAATAATTTACGTGTTGAACTAACAAAAGAAACTTATTATATGGTTTCCATAGCACAGCTAGTTTGGAATCAGAAAGCCGTGTGTGAAGAATGTCCCAGAATATAATTAAGGGGCAAAACCCCTTGGTTGGGTAACTTATACCTACAGGCTATAAAAAAGATTGCATGAAAAATAACACAAAAATAATTCCATAAATATAAACCAAATTAGCATGAATATTACCACCACTTTAATTTTATTATTATTATTGAAAGTACTAACTCTAATTAAATAGCTGTTACATCACTCAAGTACAGAAAACGCTATCTTGCCTGCGACTTAGGGTGTGTAAGTATATGTATGTAAGTGTATTCAGAACCGGTAGTAGAGTCTATTGTAAAACTGTAACTTTTGACATTCATAAGTGCCTTATTAGGGCCTAAACTGATGATGTGGTACGGTTTAAGGGTACCTATATGATGGTAGTTCGGTTGGATAGGGCTTTAATATAGAAAGAATGCACGACTTGGTTCTTCATTTATGAGATTTATTTTTCATCTGTCAACTTATTTCTTAAAACAATAACTACTTTTTTTGTATTCAAATGGTTCGAAATATGAAAATCTCAACATCCTCCACCCCCACGAGAATGCGGAGAAACCCTTGAATAACAAAAATAATAAACTAACCTACAAAGATAGCCGATCGGGCATCCTCACAAATCGACCCGAACAAATGAAATGTATTTAAAAATTGTAAAATGGCTCAGGTACAGTGGCTGATGACGCATTACTCTTGATTGCTCTACGATGCTTCAAATGGGTAGAGTTCAACGATGACCAATGACCAATTCACCCTCTGATTTTACTGTTCGCACCATGAGTTCAGCATCCTCCCCACCATGGCGCTGCTAGTGTAAAGAAGCGCCATTCTATGTTTTAAGTTGGTAAGGTGTTCTGTACTACATCTTGCCGCTGAACCGTTTGCAAATTACACATTGCCTCAATCTATTCTTGGTGAGATTTCGTACATATATAATCCAGTACTGTTCACGAAGTCTGTGATCCTGAGTGAAGATATTTTACATGATAATATAGCACAAGTCTGTCATTATTAATATTTTATTTGACAATAATATTGATGACAAGAAACTGTCATCATCTTTGCGCAAAGTCAAACGTGTTTTGACACAAATGAGGCCTTTATCATTATAAAAAGTTTCAAACTTATTATCATTTTCAGAACGGATTATCTTTAAAAAATTGAAAATAATCAGTTTTCTGCTTCTTTATATTCTTTATTTAATAGGTTTCCTCTTTTTCTTTGTTCTCTCTTCAAAATACAGATTTCATGAAACCTCAAGCACCAACCAATCATTCTTACTATTTTTTTTTTATTAATTCTCTGAGAACATCTCCTTCATTTGGAACTGTCTCCTTTTGTGGCCAGTCTGTCTCCTTTTCCGATGCCAATCTGGCCCTTCCCACCACTTGCATCTTCTATGACTATCAGCATTGCAGCCGTGAGATGGTAAATCTGCAGGGTTATGCTCTCCTGGGACATGGCGCCAATTATTTATATTTGTTTTTACATTCGTACTGTATTTAATTGTTGATGGATCTTTACCATACAAAACATTCTTTCTTGGATCCCACGTTAAACCAAGCTCTAAAGTAGTGACCACCTCTTTATCATTGTAACGAAACGAATCTTTGCAAAATTTAATCAACTTTGACTCTACTTTCTTTTGGCTATTTACTTCTGGTTCATCTCTAATACCGATTGTCTCCAACTTCCGAAAATGTTCAATGTTATTTAAACGAGAATGGAGCGTACTTACATTATTTACAGAGCAATGCGTACCAACCACTGGACCCTGTACTGTCCAACCTAGTCTCGTTTCTAAAGCCAACAAATGTTCATCTACTCGTACTAATTGACCGGTGAGAATGCAACCTAGAAAATCACAACCAATTAATAAATCAATAGCAAAATTATTATCAATACAATCAGTTATAAAAATTCCCTTGCTTTTTAACAAAGATAGAACAGTAGAGTTTTTATTTAACTTAGGAAGAATTCCACAGATAGTACCTTGTTCTAGAGCATTTATTTTGCAAGTATAGCTACCAGTTAAGCTTTTAAGCTGAATGTTGAACTGTCTGTGTTTTATATTTTTAATTACAACGCCTCCAAATAAAGTATGACTCAACTCCTCTTCGTTAACAGGCTCTAGACCCAGCTGTTTCACTATATTGCTACTAATGTATGAGCTCTGTGCGCCAGAGTCTAATAAAGCTCGTATAGTCTTTACTTTACCGGCGTGTTCAATCTTCACCTTCAAAGTCTGAAGTAAAACAGTTTTCGATGTTGACGAGTGGTTCAAACCAACTTCTTTGTGATCTGGGTCGTTTGAATCGGGTTCGGATGTAACCTTCTCTGGCAAACCTCCACACATAATAGGATAGTGCCTTCTGCCACAGACCACACATTTTGGATGCTTTCTACACCTATTCCACGTATGACCAATTGTGAGGCAAATAAAACAAGCATTTTTACGCTTAATGAAATCTTTCCTCTCTTGTAGAGTTTTATTGATTGCAATATAACATTCTGAGCTGGTGTGGGAATTTCGCTCACACCATAGACATTTCCTTTCATTTTGTTGTTTTTCTTTATTTTTATTCAATGTTGTAAAACAAGCTGTAGTTGGATCTGCCGCCGAATGATTGTCTGAAAATACTGAACGTGCCAGACGTATCTTCTCGTCCCCCTCTACTTCTAACTTTAAGAATGTTAATAAATTTGTGAGAACGTTACCTTCTTTATTTTCAAGCGAATGCGATCTATTCCATGCCTTTAATACGTCCTCTGGTAAGGACGACTCTACTAATGGAAATAAGAAAGCCGCATACTTCTCTTGAGTAACGCCCAACGATTCTAGAGCTAATATTTGTGTCATCACTTTATCATATAAGGCTCTAAGTGTTATTTTTTGCGTGCCTTTTGATTGCGCAAGGACAAGCTGCAGTAGTCCTCGAACATAATATTCTATTATAAGTTCGTCCTTGGCAAAACGCTCTTTTATTTGTTGCACGACTTTATCATAGTTTTCACCGCATGGTGGAAAACTCTCTACTAACTCTTTGGCACAAGATCCGTGCTCCATACATTGCAAAAGATAATGGAATTTATCATCCTTGTCAATTTCGTCGTCTTGGTGAATTTTATTAAACTGTGACCAAAAGCCTATCCAGTTCTTCACTTCACCGTTGAATGTAGGTAGCTTTAGTTTAGGCAGTCTAAAATGACGACGACGATTATCCTTAGATGACTCGCTGCCGTCCTCATTCACCTTTTTGACGGTACCTTTAAATGAGCTTTGTGATCCGTGCATATTTAAAAACTCGTTCACTCTATATTTTGTATTGAACCACGTAGTTTCGTAAGTATCGGAGGTTTCTATATCTAGTTCGAACAAATTTTCATCCCTTTGGGAATCATCCAACCAGAGCTCTAATGTTTTATTTTGGATGATTGATAGTTCTTCGAACAGTTTATTAAGCCTCTCAAATTCCGGTTGTAATGCGCTTTTACTTTTTTGTGATAAAATATCATCAACTTTACTCACGCATTTTGTAAAACGTTGACGTGCGATTCTCCTTAGCTCTTTTGCCTTTTCCATTTTAACTGTTCACGGTCGCCAGATGATGTGGTACGGTTTAAGGGTACCTATATGATGGTAGTTCGGTTGGATAGGGCTTTAATATAGAAAGAATGCACGACTTGGTTCTTCATTTATGAGATTTATTTTTCATCTGTCAACTTATTTCTTAAAACAATAACTACTTTTTTTGTATTCAAATGGTTCGAAATATGAAAACCTCAACACTGAATAAATGAGTTTTGATTTTGATTTTGAGGGTTTCCAACCCAGGTTTTACGCATAAGTTCTAGTTGAAAATCGATTTAAATTTTCCATAACACTAATATATATAATTTCAAGTACGACAAAGCAATACGACGATCCCAGTCGTATTTTAATAGCATTTTCAAAGGAACAAAGGTCTCAAACGCATCCATTAACTTCTTGCAAAGATTAGTTCTAAACAAACCTTATTTCGTTAGGACGAGGAAAATTGTTCCGCTTTGTAGGCGACTGAAAGTTTGTCGTGCTCATTTTATTTCCATTATACATCTAATCTACTAGCTAATTTAAAGTATCTTGCTACAGATTCGATTTAAAGCACAAAGAAAATAAAGAAGTTTAAAAAATGCTAAAGTAGTAGAAGATATTTTTTTGTAACGATGTGAATGCGTCTTCCATTCAAATCATGTTATTGTTCCTACACATGTACTACATTATTTTCATTTTTTTTAATACAGAACTTTGTTTTCTAATTATTCTATCACTCTTGTCTCTTTTTGTCAATACATGATATTTGTAGTTTTATGAACACAAACATTAAAATTAATTAAACATTTAGGTAATAGCTTCTGTTGTGTTCTTCTGCGTCTGTGTCTGATTATTCCATACCTACACCTGAAACCATATTTAATAATAATTTATTTATTTTCATATTTATCTATATGTCAAAAGAGGAGTTATTGAACTGTGTATGTACTATGCAGGTATGTCCGTCCCTATGTTTCTTAATTACTAAACGACTGGACCGAGTTTTTTAAGTGATATGCCGTTAGATTCGTCTTAATACCGCGAGTGTCAATGGGTATATTTTTAAATTTATGTTTTACGTCAGCGAGTTGTCAACGAGTAGGGTATTAAAATAAAGAGTTTTAAAAGGTGATACAAAAATATACACAATTTAGGTACACACGGCCACAGATCTTGGTCTTTAAATATAATTTGGATTTTTTTTATATATGCAGTAGTACGTAGTATATTATTTATTCTTTGTATATTTGTTGTAAATAATTGTAAATATTGTATATTATAAAATAAAGTAAGGCAACTCATTACTTTGTATTTGGAATGAGAAATTATATAAAAAAAACATTCCCGATCTTTTTTCGTCTACCGCAGTCGTTAACTTCGTATTATAACCATTATAAAAGTCACAATAATTTGTATTAATGTCACTTTTACCCATACAAAATGTCATTTCTAATGTATAAAACCATGTATAAAACATTCACTTGAGAGTCAAACCAGAACAAAAAGAGTTCACTTAGGTAATTAGTGTCTGTTTTACTTTCATTCTGAATTTAAATTATTACTAAGTACTTATGTTCCCTTTATTTGAGTTTTGGTCGTTGAAATCCTTGTACCGAGGCTAATTAGAGGCTTTGACTTAATTATGTAAGTACACGTCAAACTGAAGGTCTTCTAATGTTTAATGTCACTGTACAGTAGAGATTTAAAGGTTTGCTAAAATTATTATTACTTAAAATAGAGATATACTTACCTAATTAAAATTATGCTTTGGGCTTACGTAATTCTTACTAGCTTTCCTCACCCGTGATCCGCGTGATGTAAAGAATTTTATAGTAGGTATTTAGATATTTTTTTGTTGGAGTCTTCCATAATTATTTTTAGAATAAAATATAACGTTATGTTACTCAGTGACAATGATGCCGATTCTGTTGTTTACAAACTTAACTAATATTAGACAAGTCACCTCTCTTTCATTTTAACCTTATTGAAAAAAGATAGAACATTTTTAATGCTGTCAGTTTAATCCATACCGTCGTAATGTACGGGTAAATAGTCGTGACCAATAAAGATCGCGCTTAAATTCACGTTGAAATGTGTGATCGGATTAAACTGACAGGACTAAAATATCTTGCATCCCTTTCTTATATTTACTATTAGAAAGAGGTATAGTGAGATTAAATTTATTTAGTTCGTAAACAACAGAATCGACACCATTATTCCATTTTACTGGTGAAAGAATTTTTAAAATCGGTCTAGTAGTTTTTGAATTTATTAATTACTTGCTGTACCCCGATGTTGTACTGCGTTGCGTTCACGGAATAAAAAGTAGCCTTTAACCTTCGGGGATAATGTAGCTTCCTACTAATGAAAGAATTTTACGCATTGGACCAGTAACTCCAGAGATTAGCGCGAACAGAAATACTGTTCAGCTTCGTTATTAGTATAGGTATAGATAAACAAAAATAATAATCTTGTCTGTATCTATTATTTATAGACAGAAACCTGTAAAAAAAAATCTTTTTTAATTTAGGAAAAATAAACAAGAATACACATCGTATCACAATTCAGCCTACCAAAAAATACCTAGTAGAGAGGAAGTGGCTCAAATGAAGTGGTTCCCGGAACAGGATAAGCGGAATGACTTTCCGGTCTCCACGGGATCGTAAAAGTCAACGCATGCATTTAATTTCGTGAGTTATATTATGTTGTAGGCACAGCGCGGGTTTATGCTTGCGTGTGTACGCGTACAATTTTATATTTTTCGGATTCATGATTTACATGAAAGAATTTCTTCATCTTATACGTATTTTTTTAACAACTAGAAATATTCGAGTTTGAAGGGATTAGACGTTGCTTTTGATACTATAGGTTTATTTTAACGTACTCAATATTACAGTGTTAATATTTATACTATGTATGACTGTTTGTTTCTTAACAAATAAATAAATAAAAATATCTTCGGTCTCGTCTAATTTCTTTCCGACGCCCAAACGTGTACATGTAGGTTTAATCTCACCGTGGTCAGTGATGATGTAGCCGACGATGGTAAGCACACAAAAGCCTAGAAGGGAACTGGCTCTCAAGTGCAGCTGTTGGAACACAACTTGCTGTGAAGGTGCTTTGCGACAGATTTTCAGCTTAGGGTAGCCAGCCAGGCGGGTACTACAAAGTACCCTACCACCATGCAAATGTAGGTAAATAATGTTGTATCTAATCTAGTTAGTAATTATATTTCAGCTTATTTCCTAATATATATCATATCCTTAACAATGTATACATATTTTATATGAAAGCATACAAATACAGGGGGTGTTTGCAAACAATCCGGGCTAAGGTGCGGTAGATGCATATGTATTTGTCGACAAACACCGTTCGCCCGCCCCCGTGTGGCCGCCTACCCCTGTCACGTCGTGCGTGTTTGCTCAGAGCTTAATGTGGTGACTCAGGTGTAACTCTGAGCAAGACAAGTATGTGCAGGGATACACAAAGTTTCTTGATTAGGTAGGTATATATCGTTTTCTTAATAATTCTTTAGAGGTTATTTCTACATTCATAGGAGATAAAACTCAAATGTAGCTAGGTACGTAATATACCTATACATCGTTTTCTACTTATATTTTACTAGCTGTCTCCCGCGGTTTGTTCCCGGGATAAAAATGAGTCTATGCTTGTCCTTCTCCACAATAAATTTCATCGCGATTGGTTTAGTGGTTTAGGCATGAAAAGATAACACAAACTGACAAGCTCACATTTATAATACCTGTAAGGATGTCAATGCCTCTTATTTTATTGAAGACTACCTCTACTATACCATTGCAATCGGATATAATGTAGCTTCCTATTTGTGAAAGAATTTTTTGAATCGGAGAGTAGGTAACTCTGAAAATTACCTTCTAAATTTAACAAACTTTACCTCTTTAGAATTTTGTATAGAAGTTTGTTTTTATGAAAATATCCTAACGAGTGATACAACATCTGACGAGTACTTTCTGGCGAAAATTAAGTTCGTAAAAGTAAAGAAAACTTGCATTACAGGTACTCGTCAAGTAGTATTTGATACCTTGTAAAATAATTTTGAGATTAAAATAATGCAGGTACCAGTATTTGCAATTAAAGTAAACTCGAAACTCTCTTTTTGATATTGACGAGGCTATAACTTTAAGATAAAATTATTTTAGATTACCTGCGCTTAACGCTGCTTCGGAAAAAGTTTGTCGTTTAACTACTAAAGTCCAATAAGGAAAATGAACTTTGGCAGTCTTCAGTGCCACTTTTCGTAATGATTTGTGATTATGTCGTCGTTTGACAGTTCGATTATAAGAGATAGACATGGGCTTTACTCGTATTACAGACGCTCCTGCATTCAGTATTTATTATTATAACAAATTAATCTTGGGATATTAACCAATAGAATACCAAAATTTACTTCTCGTCAGTTTCCATTTGAACACCTTTCTATATAGCGACCATAACGGAAATACCCATAAACATTGGTGTCATAAACAGAATTATATTATTCAAATATTGGTACATAGCCTGACCTAAAATAGAGATAGTAATAATATAAATATGTTCACTTTATAGCTACTAAAATGCAGATAACTAAGATTTTCAAAAGTACTATTTTCACAGATCCACAGTCATCTTTCAATGTATACTTACGTGATCATTCTTCGACCCGTAATCTATTGGACAGAGATAGATCTAGATAGCGCGCAAAATATTTTAAACTTGAAATAACATCATAAAATCCTCAGTTTATTTTTTCATAGAGATAAATAAAATACGCTTAGTTATATTTTATTCTTAGAATTCTAATACAGGTCTTACGAAGTCTAGCAGTTATTGTAAGAATCCTTTCAGATCGATACCTGAAAGGGACAAAGAAGGTTCGCGTGAGACAGTCAATGCACGGGATTAAAAGCATGTATGAGTATTTTCAGTCAATAACACACTACTTGAAACATACGAGTATGTTTGAAGAAAACAAAAAGGAGATTTATTTTTTATAAATACACATGTAAGTATTAAATTTGTGCCATTATTGAAAATATTTTAGTATGCCCTACCAAAAGTAGCCTAAAATTCTTCAAAAACGTTAATTAATTTGTTCTGCATTTTTTGTTCTCCAAAAAAAATCTGAAACGAAAAATATAGAAGCCTCGCTTCAAACAGACGCCGAAACTTGCTTTGCTTTTAATATGAAATGTTTTACTTTTCGAACAACATGTTGGTATTCTTTTGTCGACGATACAAACTTTGTGAAATACATTTTGCCGAGAACCTTACAAAACTATATTAAATTTTTTAAAGTCAGTCTCGTGTTATGTATTCAGAGTATTAATAAATAAAAATAATAACTGAAAAAGTTTCAATCAGATCCATCAGCTGCATAGAAAATAAGAAGCTGATTTTGAAACATTATTTGATACGTGATATTTTCTTTGGATTATTGCCTAGGTGTAAAAGAAACCATATCTAAAAGCTTTTTCTTGTATAGTAAAAATATCTTTTGTCTGTAGGTACCTAGCAACATTGTGTGGTGTAACCTAATATTTTTTTCATTTCTGTAAACAATTCTTTTTTTTCATTGCTTCTCGTCATATTCTACTTACCTAAGCCTTTTGAAGTTGGCAGTTTATGATTACTTAGAGACTAATCGAATTAAGTATTAGCAAGTGTATTGAGCGAGCGTTTGAATGCTCTTTGAAATGTAGATATATAAGGTTTTTTTTCAATGGTAGCCAACTCGGTTAGTTATATCAAGCCAAGCAAGTAGCGTTAGGTATATTTTTTTTATACGACTGCCCGAACAAAAATGGTGTAACGTTTTCAGGGTTTATGTTGTTTGCCGATTCTTTATTCCAAATTCCAACATAACTTCTGAATATTTGAACGAAGGTTTGAACCGATTTATTCTTATTTCATCCTGGGTAACGAAAGGTATCTGAATTGTCAAAATGACAAAAAAGATGATCACAAAATGTTATTTTCACAGAGGATATAAATATCTACTATATAGTATTATTTTTTCTCGTAGAACCGATGACTGCTGGGGCAGAAAGGTTCTTGAGTGGCGACCACGAACCGAAAGACGCAGCGTGGGCAGGCCCCCAACAAGATGGACTGACGATTTTTTGAGGGTCGCGTGAAACCGTTGGGTGCGGGTAGCGCAAGACCGGCTGACATGATGATGATGATTTTTTGTAACTTATTATTTTTAGGTTTTCGTACCGAAAGGGTGCCAACAGTACCCTATTAATAAGCTACCGCTGACCGTCTGTCCATCCGTCTGTAACCGTAATAGGTAGATGGTTGAAAATTATCAAACAAAAAAAGAAAATTTTAACCATCTTAAATTTTATAGCGGCTACACAATCTGTAAATAATGAAAATAAATAAACGTACGATGGTACGGAAGGAACCTTTCATGTGCGAGTCCGACTCGCACTTGGCCTTTTTATAATTTTTGTATTCAGATTTTTTAAATGTAAATTCCGGATACTCAATGCTGCATCTATCTAAAGTGCATGTCATAAATTTCTGACTACCTACCTATTAATTAGAAGGCTCGCCGATTACGTTGATTTCCCATTTTACATATTCACTCCATTATTCAACCCTCTTTTGTAATTTATCAGGGATGTCACATAAAACTACTGTAAAAATTAGAGCGTATTTAACGCATACATCACTCCAACGTGTACTTTGTTGAAAATAGCAATAAACGGATATTTACTATAGTTCAACTGAAAATGTCGCAAAATAACTGAAATTACAGCATGTGTAGTCTTTGAGTTTAGACTGTGCATAGAAACGTAAGCGAAATAAGTAATTGCATTGAAAATTTCAGCTATTAAAATAAATTAAAATACCGGCTTTGGCGAGTATGACGCGTACCAAAAATATTCTTCCATGCATCGTTACACGCCACTGTCGATTCTCCAACTGCAAATGTGAATTGGTTATAAAATATTTTTTTTTTCAAGTTTATACCTTCACGCGTTCTTGAGAAAGTGGGTCTTGACAGGCAGACGGACAATGAAGAGATCCTATAAGCCTTAAAGAAAAAAGAACCCTTATACTATAAGGATTCCATATTGTATATTATACTGTTATACTATAAAGAAAAAGTATACTACACAAAAATATACTTGAGGTAATAAATGTTAATTAAGCTTTCAACTTTTTATAGCAATCAACTCGCAAAAGTAGCTAAATATATATTATTAATAAAAACAACAGTTAATTTCATAATCCGCCACCACACTTGGAAAGGGTTTATTGCTACCGTTTTATGATTATCTTGAAAAGTGCTAAAGCCCTTTATTGCCTCTTTATAAATGCCGTAAAAGTGCTGGAAGATTTATGTCCCCCATCTTTTTGTTACCCACCTCTAGGTATAGTAATCCACTTTAATCCTGACCGAAGCCAAAGTCTATTCGACAAAAAATCGGCCCTTCATCCCAATTTACATGTGAATAGCGGACACAGAGCTCTTGGCTGTCATGAGTGTCGTGGGTACATTTTTTGTGGGCCCTCACAGTCGTGATTAACATAAAATGTTTGCGAAAACCCTAATATACGAACCATATGACTTGATGAACAGGATACCTCCATAATTTAGTTGTATCTGCACTACAAAAGGATGCAAAGAAGGAACTTGGATTATAACACTATTTTCTTGCTTTTTCTTCCTTTATTAAAGTTTTTTGTTTATTGTCTGTTGTTGTTTGTTAAATACAAGAAAACGGACTGCCTCAAACATCATCCTAATTGAAGAACTGTAAATAAGCCAAATTAAAATGGAATGTACAGTAAAGCTA
This sequence comes from Tethea ocularis, assembly GCA_963555595.1. NCBI lineage: Eukaryota > Metazoa > Arthropoda > Insecta > Lepidoptera > Drepanidae > Tethea > Tethea ocularis. The sequence continues at coordinate 3,804,195 of OY741971.1, read as the reverse complement.
GAAAATATTGGGATAATAAATAATACTGTGAATTTTATATCAGAGATTATTACAGTTAAATATATTGTCATAAATATTAACGCCATTATCTCCGTAAGATATAGGAGTTACATTTCGTTCCCGTTCCATCCGAAGTTCTAAATCGTAGTAATAACACAATTTACGCCAGAACCTTAAAATAATAATTTCGACTCTTACCGTTGTATTAATATATCCTTCAATTAAGCATTTTAATGTCATAATCAAGAGTGAAATGTTGCTATAAAATACTTAAGTCGGGGTCGGAAATGACTTTGGAGTTGGCCCTTTTTACACAAAACCGGGAATCCTCTGGAGCGCTCATTGACCTTTAACGGGGGCTTTGAAGTGAAAGTTAATTAAATTTCTGCTGCTTACATTACAATGTAAATTTGCATCAGGTATATATATGTGTAGTAATATACATATGTAAGAAATACATATTTATTAAACAAAAAATATATATGTAAGTTTTTTTTCAGTAAACTTGATTGATGAGGGTTTTGGAATACTTTTATTATATCCACTGAGATAGTGGAAAGATGTAATTTATTGTATGAAGAAACACAGCTTAAAGAATGTTGATGAGGAAAATATTCTGTTTTTTGTTGTATAAATAGGATTATTCTGGTCACATACAATTTTATTGTATACAAAAACTTTTCCTCTGTTGCATCAAGCGTATTATTACGAAAGAGTGACAATTTTATGCGATAATGAGAGAATTTGCGTAAATTATAGCCTTTCATAAACGTGGGCGAGTAAAAACCCTAGCTAATTATTTTAATAAAATAAATTCGGCACAAAGTAAAAATCAGAAAGCTGTCGGGATGTTTTTCACATTTTCATTACACAGTAATAATGTACGAGTAGGTATGTTACCTACCGTTGAAAAAATGTGCAAGTATTGTGAGAACTCCTTTAGGTGGCTAATTAGCTAACGTCGGTAATTTGCACATAGGAAGGCGATCCTTTGTGCTGGCCATTAAGAGACCCATATCACGTTTCTTTGTGTCTGTATAATTTAGCCCAGTGGGCACACGCACCCGCAAAACAAATTAATTTCAGCTTCAAAACAAATGTTGACTCGTTAGCCCAAAAATTGTGGAAGGTCGGCTTGTTATCACTTTAAACAAGTTTGACAATACTTTATGGCTTTTTGTGAATATATTTTTCATATACATTTTACTAATAGCATTCACCCTGCGGATTTATCTGCGTTTCCGGGATATAGAAAAGCCAATGTTACTCCTTGGCCTATAACCTATCTCAGAAATAGATATAGTATCTCATCTCTATGCAAAATATCACGTCGATTCGTTGTTCGCCGTTCTAAAAAGGAAAACGAAACAAAAAACACACTTTTGCATTTTAGATATTAGTAGGAATATATTATTATAAGTTATATATAAGCGAACCAAATAAAAATACACGACATAGCCCGAAGAATTGCCAAACTGAAGTGGTAGTAGGCGGGGCATATCGCTCGTAGAACCGATGACGGTCCATGGGGTGAAAGGTTCCCGAGTGGCAACCACGAACCGGAAGACGCAGCGTGGGCTTGTAGGGGTACAAGGTGGACTGAAGATCTTGTGATGATCACGGGAAAGGTGGTAGTGCAAGACCGGCTATCGTGAAAATTCTTGGGGGAAGCCTTTATACAGTAGTGGACGTCTGTAGGCTGGTATGATGATAATGAGGAATATATTTAAAGCTATTTGTTTGAAAATATATAAGACTTTGATTCCGTGAATAAAACAAGTAAAACAAATTAAATACAATTAACATACAGTTGACAAACCTTTTATTGTACAAACAAACAATGTTGCTATTTCATTTCCGTTGTATATTTGAATTATTTATTTTATTTACAAGTTGAAAGGGAATGGGTTTACAAGTCGTTAGAAGAGTCCGGAAGCAGTACTTAATGGTGATGGCTAATCTACAAAGTTAACTACCGGCTGCTTGTTAATGAGAGATTAAGGCTTAACTAAATTCTATCGTTCTTTCGAATTGCGATTACTATCTGCATTAGTTACCATAGTATACCTACTATAATATAATGTAAAGTAATCCAGATATTTGATAGGATAGGATATTTTTTGCAACACTGACTCAAATTTTTAAGCTATTGCATAGCTTTTTTCGCGGGCCTTCAGCGTGGAGACCGAATCCAGAAATTCCGTAACGAAAATAACCTAACACCCCTCACTCCAACCGGCACAGCGGTGATACTTTTTAGTTTTGCCATCTATCGATGAATAGCAGAACTTTTAATGACTTTTTGAAATATCACGCTTGTCTCTTTAGTTCAGCAACTCGTCTCTAGGTGGCATTGGATGTATCGATTGTATCCACGCTTAAAAAGTGTAACTTGAATTAATATAAAAGAAAAAAAAAACAAAGGATAAAAAATACTGCATAAATAAAATAAATAAATAATTATAATTGCATAAGTTGATAAAAACAGCTATGCAATAGCTTTACCGCGGCAGTCTCCGAGTGCCACGCGTCTTTTTTTTTTGGAAATTCAAGTAGGTCGCGGGAACAACCAAGGGGCGAAATGATAGTTCATGTTCACCCTTCTATACATCGGTATTGTCTCAAACGTATGTTTGTTACTATTGAACTCCGAAATTGCAGAACGGATTTGGATGTTACCCAGTAACAGAATATCCCGGAATAACATATTATAGGATACTTGTTATGATCCTGGATATAATAAAGATCCCTGGAAATCGTTGGTCAATCCGCGTTGCAAAATTAGAACCCAATTAAATTCACGGTATACCTTATTCTAGAAATATTTATTGTACCTACCTAACAACATTTCTAATTTATTTAATTTACCTACTATGAATGAATATTCAATTGAATAAAAAAAGGGGATTTATTAAGGTTTTAGTTTTCAACTTGAAATTGAGAAAGTTTTTACATTAAACAGGCAACGACCAATTTTTTGATCAGTAAGACTTTACTAGAAGTTTATAAGGCATCTTTTGGGATTTGGCTAAAAGTACTTATACTAAAGTTGTGATTGCTGTAGCTTTAGTTTATATTCTGTAAATTGTCTAGAGCTAGGTCTAGCTATGGAAATAGGTTTAAAACTGTAAGTATCTCATTTTAATTACCTGGGTTATTCAATATATATCATACTTTAGGTATTACCCTGCTCAGTGTCAGTAATAGACTCAATTTCCACGAGTTTTAATGATGCATGTTTTTTGTGGATAAAGTAAATAATTTTAAAATGAACATCAAGGTTTCCACCATGCGTTTTCCTATTTTACCCAATCATATTTGACCCCTATTTTACCCATTTAAGGAGTGCATTTTCCGATAACGCATTCTTAGTGTTGCTACCTTCATAATATACATATCCTCTTTTCTTCTAAACTCATAGTTTAGAAGAAAAGAGGATATGGCTTTTTAATAATCAAGTCTTTTTTTAAAGGTCATTCAGTTTTTAAAATTTTAACCCCAACTGTAAAGACAAACTGTAAAGGGTCCAAGCTATAGCCCTCTACGAGGATGGTGTTTTCCCGAAAATTGGCAAGTTCGCTTTCATTAATATAATTGGTTCAATCAAATCAAATCAAAAACTCATTTATTCAGTTTAGGCCCTGGTAAGGCACTTATGAACGTCGATAGTTACAATCATTACAATAAACTCTACCACCATGGTTAGTTATCAAACAGAGACTTTGTAGGTATATTTAGATTTTATGATCTTCATTTCTCAGCATTTATTGGGATCTATTAGCCCTTTAAACTAAAATACAAGCTTCTCATGGAAAAGAATTCAGGTACTACTTTTACAATCTGTGGCAGTATTTCATTTCAGAATTCACCTAAGAGCATTTCTAATGAATTCATGATTGGCTACCGGCTACCGGGTACCGGATAAAGGAGGATACTAGAGAAATTAAACACGTAATTCTAAAGAAAACTTGATGTGGGTAGCGTAATTAAGTTTACTGAGGGGTGGAAGGGGGGAGGTTAGTTCGGCGTTGGGTTAGCCTTGCTAGGGACACTTAACTAGATATTCACACACGTTCGCGTAATTATTTCGATTTTACATTTTACCTGTCCTAATGAACATGCTATTCAGAGTGTAATTAATTTTATTTATTTACATTATAAAATGAGGTTCGTTCTTGTCAAATAAATCAAAATTTCTGTATTGCTAAAGGTACAAGTCCGAGTCTCGCGGCTCACGGCTGACGCGCGCGTTATACGCGCGCCCCCAACAATCCTGGTAAAATGTATGGCGTCGGCCGCGTCAGTCGCGAGGCACGGAAGTGGCTCCATACATTCCCAAAAGTTGACTATGACCGTCAGCTGCGAGGCAATATGTTTTATAGCCCGACCCCTCAGTGAACTTTGGGGTCATATCTTCCTTCGATGACGGCATTGCTTTTCGAGATTTAGGTAGGTAGGTATATACCTATAATGTTTTCCTACGCTAAAAATTTCAACGTTTTAATTAAGTACTTTCTAAAATAGAAATAACGCAAACAATTTCTTATATACATAATGTAGAAAATTAATTTTAACAAAAAATAAAACCTTCAATAAAACTTCAAAGTATCCAAATCTTTATTAGGTATATATTTTTTGTGTAAATCCACTTTGAAGGTAAAGTAAAGAAGCAAAGGAGTTTTATTCTTTTGTGTAAGGTTTGGAGTTTGTTTAAAAAGTATCGATATCGATAAGCTAGAGTTAGTAAGCGAACAGAAAATACCTAATCAGTAACGCAACTAAATAACATTATCTCGGCGACAAAAAAATACTTTAAAATGCGAGCTCTTCATGCCGTTGCCCAAAAAACTTGTTTATTCAGAGGTCCACATATTAGTACACTGGCTCCGTTCCACGTCTCTCATAGAGAAGTCAAAGCAGTTTAGTGGTCAGATAAACAAAATAATTAAACGCTTATGGTAATCCCGCACGGGAGTAGTGCCAGCATGGAACTTTATGTAAATATTCCCTGAGGCTTATCATCGTAACCGAAAACCGTACCAACATTTTTAACTTACATTGCGCATTTTATACGGTGACAAATCACTGGAGGATTCCCGCGCTAAGCATTGGGAGTGTTGAAACTTTTTTTTACAATTTTGTTAGTAGTTTACAGTCGCGTGATGTAGTGCCCAGAGGGTGGATGCATCGCGCAACAAATGCAGCTAACTCGTTGGACGAGGGCTTAATTCTGTTTTAATTTTAACTTTAAACTGAGTTTCGCATAAAATTATGAATTTTAGCGGTACTCAGTCGAAATACTCTTAGTTAAAACGATATAATGTCAGCATAAATATTTCATGGTATCAAGCTTATAAATGTAGCTATTCCATACCTTTTTTTTGTCCATGATTCCATACCATATTTGTCAAGAAATATATCTTATTATTTGGGATTTTTGGAACTGCTACTTTCTAATTTTAATGTTACTTTTCTAAAGACTCCTTTGTGTCATACTTATTATGTGACTTTTTCTCAATTAAAAGCCGTTTAAATCAGCCTTTACAATAGTAGACCTTAAGTCTTGTTTCTTTTTATTAAATCGCGAGATGAATACTATCCTTTTATTATCGAAGCAACCCGTTATCTCACTTTGTTGCAAAGGTATATTTACTTGTGGTATTATTATTATTATCTCATCCATTCATTCACGTTTCGAAACACCGCTATAAGCTTTAAGTTGAAGGTCGTTTTTGTCAAACAGCGCCTGTTGTGTGGGTACGTTATGAAAATTGTCATATTCGCCCAAATAGTTATTGTAAGCGTTGATGATGTTTTCTTTGCAAACAAACACGTCTTGTGATACAATGTGCCTCAATTTATGCCGTGAGTATACTGTCAGCCGAAATTCAAAGGCTTATTGTCCTCTCGATATACATTTACCAGTTAATTGGGAAACTATATAGCTTTTAATCCCCATCGTGGGGAATTTATAGGACTCTGTTTACTTGTTACGACATATACAAACAAATGTTAATTGCATTGGCCTAATTTGATTGAAAGCTAATTAAGATATTTTCGGTGATTTTAGTCTTCGAATGAGATATATTCTTTAAAGGACTAAAGTTTTTAGTTGTAATTTTGTTTTTATTACAAAAATCAAATTATGCTGTTGTTTTCTTAAAATTTTGATGAATGATTCAAACTACCTTTCTAACTTTCTTTGACTCAATTTTTTATTATTTTGGTTCAATGACTGTTTAACTTCTATATTTAATATTGCTTAACGTCTTTAATTTTTCGTTTACAATAGGTAGCCAGTTAGATTTCGGTTCAGACAGTATTTAACTAATTCTGGTGTTGTAAGCGTCTATAGGGTACGGTAACCACTTACTATCTAAAATAATGGAGAATTTTTCCAACACAAATTCAATGCATAATTCTCAAGCAACATTGGCTGAGATCTAACCCTACATTAAACCGAAACATTTTAAGAGCTCATCGCTCAATAGAGCGCGCAACGTAGCGCAAAACCAAAATTTGTCTGTAAAGTGACTATTCCGCACAAAATAATTGAGCAGTTATGCTAATGAGCTACAAGCTGAACTGACGCCAAAACGTTGTCCGCGGAGCTTTATGCAAATCACCCGGGTGCGATACGAACGTTTGCGCCGCAGAGTATCGATACCGACGCCGACGCCTAGGTACGACGCCGACGCCTCAAGGAGACATTGCGTTGTGTAATACACAATTGGAGTATGCCTTTATACCTACACTTCAACCAGGGTTTAAGAGACAGTTTCGAGCTTCGTCTTGTGCTTATATTATTTCGGTTTCATATTAGTATGGGAGAAGTGTGTAATAAGTTTCAGACATCATTGTTGCTACATTACTGGTTCTGTTCTGAGTGCTACTTTGGGTTTTTAACAAATATTTTATACTGGATTTCTATTGCTATTACTTCGTGAACTGGCTCTGGAAAATTTGTAGGATTGTTGATAATAACGTACACTACAGTAGAAAATAAAAAAAAACAGAGTAAAATTTAATTCCAAGTAGATGAAAAACAATCGAAAGTTAGTGAACCGATGTAAACAGTTAACTATAACCAGTGGCAATTCACTGAAATAAATTCAACGTCGAGAACAATGCGTAGAGCTTGTTTATGATAGTTCCACTTTGAGTTCGGTAAAGGATGCAAACAAAATGCATAACAATGTTTATTTGACTATGAAATTCTAGTTAACAAGCTTGTTTGTTTGCTTTTTGCTAAATTACAATTGTGAGATTGTTATCAAAAGGTGATGTCTCTTAATGAAGTCTATTAAATCGGCCAAGCCCACCATAAATATTTGTTTTATTTAGTGTTATCAATATCGAAAAAATCATGTTCGTTGTATGGGAGCCCCTTTAAATACTTATTGACAAAAACAGAATCAAAATCGGTTCATTTGTTCAGGAGCTATGATGCCACAGACAGACAGATACAAATTACAAACTTATAACACCTTTCTTTTTAGTCGGGGGTTAAGAAAAACTTTAAACATATCGTTTCATTCACTTTAAAAGCAGTTTTCCTCTTCAGTGTCTATTTTATTTGAAATTAGCTGCTCCCCTCGGTTAAATATAAATCTTTTCATTTTATAATGTGTTCATGTCTGTTTGTCCTGTGTCTGGGTTTAATTATCTATATAAGTATGTATTTACAAAAAAAAGTTGTATATGTAGTATATCAGTTATCTGGTTTCCATAGTACAAGCTCTGCTTAGTTTGGGATCAGATAAACGTGTGTGAAGAAATGTCCCAAGATATTTATTTATTTATTATAATATTTGTGTAGATTTTACCTATAATTATACATACTATATTTATCATTTATCATTATATTAGTACCTATGTTATATTTCAAAGGAAACCTAAATGTTAACTCAATAGTTCATTTTCCCAAAGAACGTACCTATCTACTAGCTCCAAGAGAAACAAGTATTCCGAGTAGGTAAACGTTTACTAAAACACATACCTACCTACTACTTCAGATCCAATTAGTATTCCTTCTGTCGTATAAGCACAAAAACAATAAAGACGAGTTGCCAGACTAAAAACAAACAATTTAGCGCGTCGAGTAAGTACCTACATACCTACCTAACACTAAAATTGTTTGAATCTATTGCTAAAATTACATACATGTCACATTATAGTTTAATACCTACCTACTACGAGTAGGTATCCCTTGCGGTTATACACACGTTTCTCGGGAAAAACATATAAAATTGAGGGTTGCCTTCCTTCCTTGCCCGATTTTTCTAGAATCGCATTTTCAGGTCTAGACTTGGTGACAATTGGACTACCACAGGAGTATACTCTTATAAATAAAATAAGAATTATGAAAATCGATCGACAATTGGCGGAGAAATCGGTGACTTCAAAACTATCAGATTAAAGTTCCTACATAGTTATTTTATGCTCGATTTCTCCAGGATCCCATTATCAGATCTTGATTTGATGACCATGGGACCACTCTTGTGAAGTATACCCTTTCAAACAAAAAAAAAAAATTCAAATCAGTTCAAGCGTCTTTAACTAATCGGGGAACATACATAAAAAACCGAAGAATTGATAACCTCCTCCAGTTTGTAGTCGGTCGAAAAACTCTGATGGATGTACGGACATGAAATAATCTGTACAAATAAATAGCCTTACCACTCCACTCCCCAATCCCACGTTGTGCTCAGTTGGGATAATCCGTGCCATTTTTACAAGAGCCTGGAGAAAATGTCAAGTTCACACCTGTGAATGTTTGTTCGACCTCATGTAACATTCCCCCAGGGATTAGGGATGTCGCATATTATATGAGCAGAGCGGACGTTAACTGCGTTTGAGGTATATTTTGCTTAGAATATGAGGTACATGTTTACATTTTTAGTATGAAAGCGTTTCTTGAAAATTATTTTAACAAATGTAAATAAAGAACATAATAGTTCAGCTAAACTTTGAACCTATATTTCATCAATTTTATTTAGAGTGGGTTGCACCATCCAACGTTATCGTTAAATGGTCTGTCAGAGCAACGGTTTTGTAAATATCTCCACCAAATTAAAATCCAACGCTTAGGTTCTATTTCAAAAGGGAAACTCCATGGCCTATTTCAAATGCACGGATCAGAAAACTCTATTGTCAACCAACAAAGAATGCCCTTTATCTCTATTCCAATCAAACATGACCTCGTTTGGGATTCCGAGGACGTTAGCAAAAAAGGATAGAGTGGGGGAAAATTGTATGACATTCTTAGTGAAGATAGGTGTCCATCCAGCTAGTCGCTGTCACTGTCCGTGTCGGTGCAGTGGAACCGACATCCGACAGTCAGTCTGAAGCATCGGAGCGAGATTAAAATTGTTCATCGATGTATGAACGAACACCTACTAGGTTTTAGTTTCATTTCTCATAACTGGAGGGAAAACACGGATATGATGTCATAGAAATTGGGAAGCTGGAAATTAATAATACAGCCACATATACTTTGTTTTTTTTTATGGCAAAAGGTTTACAAGCAGTCAGGAGGTCCACCTGATGGTAAGCGGCTACCGTTGCCTATCGCCATTTGCACTACCAGAGGTACTGCCAATGTGTTGCCGACCTGTTACAATTTTCGTTGTTGTAGTTTTAGTACCTACTTGTTTTTATGGTTAATCAAGGAATATTATACTTTCATTATGTCCATTCGTCCGTATCTTATTATAACCACTTTTACTTGTTACTTGTATAATATATGGTCAATATTGCTAAATTTGAGCACACATATGAATACAGTTTTAATCATAACAAATTTAGGAGCAAAAATATAGATAAAATATAAAAAAATATTGGCTAGTCCATGATGCGTTGAATAAGTATAAAACGCATTTATAAATTTAACAAAGAGATCGTTTTGTGACTTTTACAATATTGATTATGAAGTAAGATATTTAATCACTTAGTGATTGCTTTTCAAGCATGATTACTTTCAAAAGGCTAGAACGTATTACTGGAATAAAAAAAAGTAATAAAATGCCTGTATAAGCTTTTATTGTATGATTAGATACATAAATCTCTAGAATAAGCTAATAACACTTATTTTTGAATGTACGTAAATAATTGAAGTTCAACAAAATAAAAATCTCATTTACAAACAAAATTGGAATTTCAAATCTCTGTATTCATTGTAACAAGGAGCGGGTCACCAAATAACAGTATTCAAGAGGCACCACAAAAAATAATACCCACAAAAATACCCAGGGAAATTGAATTGACTCCGATTGTTGTATAACTTATTTAGTTTGGATGGTTTATTCAACAGGATAAAAATGGATATGTGGAAATATCTTCATTAAAGAAAATAACTCCAGTTCGGGAAAATGGCCCAAAGATTGAGTGGCTAAAAAAATAACAATAGATAAATGAAAGCAAAAGATGGAAGAAAATTTGGCACATGTAACAAAATACATAATTGTAACAATGTAAAAACCTATATACATATGTATGTACATAATGCATGTGCTATTGATGTATTTGACTGAATATAAAATACATTTGTATAACTAGTTTTACCCATTTTTCCCAACAGATTTTCTGTTTTCCACAGGATAAAAATAAGAAGTAGGTAGGTAGTGTCAAGTTTCATTGTTGGCGTGAGTACCTAATATACCTACATCTAAACCAATGAAATGAAAATAAAGCCTCTGGGATATAAAAGCGATGAAACCTTCCTGTCACAAACAACGATAGCCAATTAAAAATTCCGCTGAAAATTGTCTTTGTTAGTTAGTAACACGACTAAAAAGAAGACCTACATATTTTAAAATATTTGTGTTTTAAGCGTAGGCCATAGTTCATATGAGTTTCAAACTGGTATTTTACATTGGCTCGACGATAAAGGAAAAGTTTGGAGATTGTAGGTATAGTGTAAACACAGTTTTACTTAGAGCTATATTTTTTTATAGATAAGCAGCTATTGGATGTGGTTCCGTTCCACCCACGTTCCCTAGATAATAATTGTCCTATGTCCTCCATGATCCACCTTACTTGCACCTTAGCCTAAATTCATCAAAATAAGTTTGTAAGAATGTTTACCATAAAAAAACTCTCCCCATTATTTTAGGAATTATGATAAAACATTGGAATACTTTGATGTTCTGCTCCGAACACCAAGTTTTGCATTCCAATTCGATTCCACAAAATGTTTTGTACAAACCAAGTTTCCCCCTTACACTCCACGCCCTTAGAGGTTGATTTTAAAAAATCTTTTCTTAGCTGTTGTCTACTCTCCTTATACTACCTAACCTAATTCATACTCGTACATCGATTTTCTGATTAAAAACAACAAATAAAATAAGCAACAAAAAATAAAACAGTTTTACTACTCTCATGGAGCTTTATAAAACTAAAAGTTTTATATCTCTTTTAAGTAATTATAAGAGAAAACATGAAGATATTTACGTTAGAGCCACGTAATTATGTCATAAAGTGGCCCATTACTTACCGGGCGGCAGTTTCAGCAATTTACAGTTTATGATATGAAAGATAAGGATTAGCGTATGAAGTTATTAATCTATTGTGGGTTAGTGTCTTGAGATTAAAATGAGAGTTAGGTGGGATCCAAAGAGCAATGAAGAGGGCTATGCTCGGAGTTTCTCTACGAGATCAAATCAGAAATAATGAGATCTGCAGGCGAACCAAAGTAACAGACAGTGGACCAAGTGGCAATGGGTGGAGCAGATAGCTCGTAGAACCAACGGGCGCTGGAGCAGAAAGGTTCTCGAGTAGCGACCACGAATCGAAAGACGCAGTGTTGGAGGCAGGCCCTTCACAAGGTGGACCGACGATCTTGCGAGGGTTGCGGGAAACCGCTGGATGCCTTTGTAAAGCAGTGGACGTCTTTTGACTGATATGATAGTGATAATAGGTGGAAGAAGTTATAATAAGAAGTTTTTGGCCATCATCATTGGAGTTTATGCTCACATCATCGAGCCGCCTCGTTAGTCCATATAACGATTCAGTCGGACGTTCTTACTGCGGACCAATCGGATGTAGAATGAGCTCCCTATGAATGTTTCCCTCAGCGCTATCGGGAAGGGGATTGGGGTTCATCAAAAAGCTCTTCAAGATCGGCAACATGTTGGCCTTGGTATTGCAAAAGTCCATAAGCAGCGATGTCCATCATCTGCCTGCTTGTCAACCTGTTGACATACAAAAAAATGACAATGGAAGATCAACACTGGAAATATTGATGTTCGAACTCCCAAGTTGCAGAACATGTTATGGTACATGCGGTATGTAACGTAATTCGTCGTGAATTCGACACACAAAGGTTTCACAAACGACATTTTTGTATATCTGCTCGCGAAATTCAAAGCGGTGATATATGAAACGTCATTGACGAACACAGTTCGGCGTGACGTATTGTGCACAACATTGATGCACCTGGCGAAACATCACAACACAATGCGACTGTTGGTGAAAATGAAAACATCAAAATATGCCGTGTACTGCGTTTTATCTTCAAGGAGATTGTTAGATATTTTCTTCTGTAAAAATGTCTTATTTTTTTCCACAGTAATGGCTATGGTAATGGTAAAGTTTGTAAGTGAGTATGTTTGTTACTTCTTCACGCTCAAACGGCTAGACCAATTTTGACAAAAATTTTGTATGGAGGTTACCCGGTTGAGAGCCATCTGCGCTCGCCGATTTGTCCGGTAAGGTTGATGAATACACCCTATGGCTACCAACTTTCCTTTCACAAAACAAAACAAAAACTGGTATGGAGATAGCTGTCATGGATTAACACATAGGCTCCTTTTTATACCTCGGAAACGTGGGAGAAACCGCGGGCCGGAAAGCTAGTAATGTACTAAAGGTGAATAGAGTCTGGCTAATGAAAATTGGCACTGGAATTAATTGCAAACTTACAAATTTGGCATTTTTAATACGATCATCAACTAAGTTGTACCGCTTCAGTACCTACATTTAAATCCGAGTAATGGATGTGGAAATATTCCGAGATTTGTTCCGCGGCGTATAGTCCGTTGTCTTTTGTTTAGTTTATTGAATTGTTTCGGGTGGAAACGACCCAAAATGATTCCCCAAAGTTTTATTGTTTTCGTTGAAACTTAATAAAAGCTTATTCTAGCCGCACAAACTTCTAAATGTTTTTGGAGAATTTAATATGATAAGATAATTTTGTTGAAAGCAGCGAATAGATCTTTATTAACAGTTATTAAGTAATTTAAACAGTAATATAGATTAAAATTATTTTAGAAAACTGACTCATCATTATCATCATCATATCAGCCGAAAGACATTCAATGCTGGACAAAGGCCTCCCCTAAGGATCTCCACGTCGGCTGGTCTCACTATACCCGCATGCAGAGGTTTCCCGCGACCCTCACAATCGTCAGCCCACTTTGCGGGGGACCTGCCCACGCTGCATCTTTCGGTTCGTAGAACCATTCTGTCCCAGCGGCTGTTCTACAAGCGATGTGCCGCGTCCACTGCCACTTCAATTTGGCAATTCTTCGGGCTATGGCGGTTACTTTGGTTCGCCTGCGGATCTCATCATTACTGATTCAATCTCGAAGAAAAACTCCGAGCATAGCCTCTCCATTGTTCTTTGGGTGACCTTGAGCCTTCCTGTTTCACGCCTCGCTGCAAACATTCCTTATCTATTTAAAAAAACACTTTAATAACCAGTTGTAAATGTATTGACGCCGATCTTTAAATTTATTTAACATAAATATTGATGAAATCTATTTTAGATAGTCAAATTTAACCATCGCTTTTCTAAAACAAAGAGTAACTCGATCAAGGCTTACGCTCCATGTACGATTTTTTTTTTACGAATATTTCCTCAAGTGCTGTACAAAATGCTACAAATACCGTTTACGATGCACGACGTACCTCCATATAAATTATCCTAATGGCACAGCTGACATGATTTATTCCACACAAACACCTACGAGCATTTGCTAGGTATTTACCTATTCCCGACTATTTGATATAATTAATATTTTGTACTGACAGACGCTTAATTGTGGCAAATAACGTGAGATAAAAGGTATGTACTTATATTATTTCTAAGAATCAAGTAATGTTTATTTATTGTTCGGTGTCAACTGTCTGTAATGATTTTTTTAAATTATTTTTTGCCCTTCGTTTATATAGTAAATCAAAAATAAATCTACAGTAAATTTAAAACGAATTTAACTAATAAAAACTAAACTACAAATAGTTTTTTTAGCTAAATCGGTGCTCCGCGAAGCAAATAAAATTAAATAAGATGGGTAGGTATTATTATTAAATTACATGAGTGGCATACATAGAGTTTTTCCGTTAAAAGATCAGTCGATTGGCGAAGGACCACCTTACAAAATACTGCAGGTGTTTGTGCGCGTGAGTGAGGACAGAGGACGAAGCAATGCATCCGCCGGTCTACGCTAACCGCTTACCACCAGGTGAACCGTTATCTTCTTTGCTAACTCTATTCTATTTATTTATTATTTAGTAAAATCCACAGCTCTTAAATAAAAATATTATTATTATTTCAACAGTCATTTCCAGTTATTAGTATTTTCCAACTCATTTAATGGAAACACGCAAGTAATATTGAAGAATGAATCGTTGTTGTTGTCGTGAAATCGGACACAAAATATTTCTTGTGAACAAGGAAAATATAGGAGTTTACGGTCCCAAGACTTACTCTCATGTGTTACATGAATATTATAAACCTCTGGAAATTTGCTAAAATCTGTCGTTTATCTCGCCAAGCGAACTTAGTTCCCAGCGCAAAGGTGTTTGTCATGTTCAAGTCATTTTCAAGAGGGTTTTAAAGTTTAAATTTGTACTTTCAAAAAGCTTGTAGTCGGAGCTTAGTGGGCGAATTATAGACTATATATCAAGAGTTTAAAGTAGGGTCGAAGTGCACGTCAAAACTTGTGCGATGCATTCTCTGCGCCCGATGAGAAATTAATAGTTGTTTGCTGGAATTTCAGTGGAATTCAACGATAAGATGCTTCAAACTGTCTAGTATAGAATTAAAAGTGGTAAAGAGAAATGTTTCTGTCTTATTTTTATAACAATAACGTGAATTTTTAATATCTTCACAAAGGAAGAGTTTTAGTTATTTACAGTGAATTGTAAAATGCTAATTTCAAATAGGTATCTTTGTGCAAGAAAAATAAATAATAATAATAATTATTATTTTATACTTTAGATAAGCCATTTAATTTCAGAAACATATTTTATCATAGTTAATTTTAAAATATAAACGCACTATTTATTAAACTTTATAATTCAAATTGGAAATAACCAAATAATCAAAAATAATAAAACTACGCTACTGAACAAAATTACATTAAAATTAAAAATCAAATTGGTAGCTGCAATGAAACTAAAAATTAAAATGTTACCAATTGAGGCTGGGGAACAAAGCCGATCGAAATTAATGTTCGATTGACGTCGACGAACAATGTTTAATTTGGTAAAGCAATCGTTCCATCGCAATGAGTTTATACACTAAATAATAATCATGCACCTATCCAAATGATTTATACCTACATTCTCATCAATATACTGTAATCTAATCTGGATATTTAAGAGCGACCGCAGCACTGTTGCAGTTGGTAAGTTTAATTTTAAAAATCGATTAAAATTTGCTAATGGTACACAAAAAAAATACCGGCCTATATAGCCTGTTTATCGAGCATATTTTACCGCAGGACCAGATTTTTTCATGGCAGGGAACTTTGATACAAGCAGAGCTTTTACCATGGAAACTAGTTCACTGAATATAGCTATTTCGCTTCCGGACAGAAAGTCTATTTTTTCTACCGATCGACGTTCATCTAGTCGGTGACAGCGGGTCTACTATGTCCTGATGATGAATCGTGGAGTAGCGAAACACGAGTCGATTCTTGGTGACATTCCTTGTGTGGGACTCGATAGAGAAGGAGATCCAGCGGAACTAGTTATTTAATATTTATCTTTTGAATCATTTTGTAATGGATTAAGGTCACGCCTTATTCAATTAGTTATCTTTTCTCTTTTTCTTATTAGTGTATATTAATCTAACCCAATACTTAAAATATACAACTACTGTAAAGTTGGAATTAAATTTAATGAAAATTTTAGAATTAATAACAATCTGTTATTTGTTTACTTCCGACATTTTCAATAAGTGTTAAGGAATAAAGCTTTAAATCTTGGCTATTACCGTGACTATTCGAAGTGAAGCATAAATCTGACTACCACTTTACAAATTGTGCAAACGGAATAGTTGTGGTGAACAAGTAGGTAGTGGAACAAATAGTGAATGAAATTTAGTGTTTCCTGTTTTCCCGTGGCGAGGAATTTAGCAGTCCAACGCGGGTAGCTCCACCACATTTGACGTTTATTCGATTTAAGTCCAGCCACCGCAAGTTCACTAAAATGTCGCATGAATAAAGTTCAAGCTCCAAATTTAGTTTACACTGCTACGTTTTCGCAATATTTTGCAGCAATCATAAGCATGAACGCTGTGTCTACCAGAATTAGAATCGAATTCAGATCCATACGGTACTGCTTGTGTATTTTGTAAAAGTACGAACTACCACAAAGTTAGGTACCTACTCGTAGTGAATGTAATGGTTATTACTTACAGTGTATTGAATAATATCAAAGTGTTTAGTGACTGAAATTTCTTGTCATTCAGTTGTTGTTTCATTAGATTTAATTTCCAAACGCAGCTCAAATATTTTGATTAAATTTGATTAAAATGAACACGATAGATAGGTACGTTGAATACGAGCAAAATACCTATAATACCTGTAATAGCAATTCTTAGCTTCTTCTTGTTTTTAGATATTGGTTAAAATAATACATACGTTTCATTAATCAATTCTGTAGTAACTGAATAACCGGAATGATAATAAGCTAACTTATGGATATCTATATGAAAGAGAAAATGCTGTGGTGAAATATCATCGCAAAAACATTTTCGACGAACATTTATTGCTCGGAAATAATGTTAATTAAAAAATATGGCAACTCGCTTGGACAAATTAAATTAGACCCTAGATATATTAAATGCCTACGCCAAACTGGACATATAAAGTTTAGGGGGCAACTAGCGGTCAGCGGGCAGACGGCGAAATTACAACAATTCATCACATCCTAAATCACAACCAGCTGAACTAGACAACTATAAATCATACATTAATATTCATGATAACCGTGTTTCATACATCGTAAAGTAACATCGTTGAGTTGAATATGAGTTACACTATCGTAATGAAAACTATTGAGCTACAAACATACCTATATTACCTTACCTATATCTAAATTGAAGAAAACAGTCCACTAAGTCGACTTATAACATTTAAAATGACTAATGTCTGATTTTTCAATGGCAAGGTACTTAAGTATCTGTATACTCATCTCGTCATTGAATAATAAGTCCTAGAGAGTTTCAATAAATAATTAAAGTTTATTGAAGTATCTCATGCAATCCAAATTAATAATCGAAATTTCAACATAATTCATATTAACCTTGTAATCGATACGATAAATGGAATACTGAAGCCAATAAGTTAGTCTGAGTTGTGATTAGTTTATCAATGTCACCTTGACCTCAAACGGTCAAAAGATCACAATAAAGCTAGACGGAGCTTCACATGGGTGCCTTTAAAACTTAATTTGATATTTTCCTCACAATTACGCGGTGCACAATAGGCGGACGGGCGGGTGTCTGGGCGGGCGGCACCCTGCACCCTGATATAGTGATGAATAGCCCTAATCTAGGAGTCTCGACGGCGCTCCAAACTCGTGCATCCATCATACCTTTAGGATTAACTTGTTTAATATTCGTTTAGATACAATATTCAGGCTTCTCTTTTGTTTACCGTGAGCAAAGATTTTCAAGGAGAAAATTCCATTTTCTTATTAAATATATATAAATATTACTGCTTTCCTTTTAATTTAGCTTATGTTAATTAATTTATCAATTTAAAAAGATACGTTATGAAGCAAATGGTCAATGATATTCTATCGTATAAAAACTTTTAACTATGCATTGGGATGCAAGGATAGTGATTATTACCTACTAAAAATGACATATCAAAGATGAAATCGGGTCTCGTTGATAGAGAGTTTTGAATCTTTACATTGTAGTTTCCTCCAAGTGTTAAAAAAGAAACTCATTGTTTACACTAATACTGAATGAAATTATTTCCCTTCCCTTTAATCATACTTTATTAATTTGTAGAAAACAATAATTTAAAGAAAAAAAAAATGAACTGCAGAGATATCGTTATTTACAGCTGCACCATTCCATGTATAAATAGGTGCGGCGTACGACACGTCTTCCATTATAAGACGAATAAATGACCTCACTTCCGATAAAATGAGCAAAGAATTTATAGATACCTTCGATGGAAAATGCACGTTCACTAAGCTTTCTATCGAATGTGAACGCTTACGTTTGGTCGTTCCTTAGTTTGTAAGAACGGTATTTACGATCGTCTATATCTTAGGGGATTGTACAAGTTTGCATTACTCGACTTATGTTGTAAATTAATGAAAGTTTCTATGAGAAACATTTTGTTTGATGTAAGTTACTTTATTAATATTTTGGACTCAAAAGTTTTGTTGTATTGAAGAAACTGATAAAGTATTTTTTGGAAATAATTTATAGAAGTTTCGTAAGTTTTTTTCTGAAAAGTTGGTATTGTAACATATTTGAATAATATTAAATATACGATACAATATAACAATAGTTATTTAAAAACTTGTAAATTATGGTATAATAGGTATAACAGTATTGATGAAGTATGAACTACAATGACAATGACATAATCCGCAGGGCTCTTGTTGTCGCCAATGTGCCTTCTGTACTGGAACCAGTCGGTATTATGCGTGGCGATGGCAAGAGACCGGATGGTATCTTTCCGAGTGGTCTTTGATCCCATGGAGTGTCGGTAACTCGTTGGTGTGGGATGCCACATGTGTTGATACACTTGCGCCATCTCACTTGCCAGCCACATGTAGAGTTGCGGCTGCGGCTGGTGCGGAAAATTCTAAATCCAAAAAATACGCTTCTATTGGCCCAAATTATTTATTTTTGCCTTTTGCGGTCGAGACCATGGGTCCTTGGGGGTCCGAGGCTCGCCGATTTTCTCGAACATTATCTTCAAAATTAATTGAGGTCACAGGGGACCGGCGGGCGGGGAGCTTTTTCCGCCAACGCGTTAGCTTGGCCATACAAAGAGGGAACCTTGCCGTTGATTGGCAGCAGCGGCCGCCTCGAGGAATTTTTTTATATATAGTTTGTTTATTTGTTGTAAATAACTGTAAATATTGTATATGAACTACATATATTTTTATATTTAGTTTGTATATTTGTTGTAAATAATTAATGAAGTATATTATTTTAAATTATTTTTAATTGCTTAGAAGAAAACATAAGCTTGGTACCTATTTTTTATTGGCCATAAACTCGACAGACTGCCATTGAATTTAAATAATATGAAGTATACTTTATTTTGAATGCTAAAATGAAAATGCTTATCAGAATACTACTTTTGAAAGCCAAAACATTTTTGTTTCATTTATTACTAAGCAAAACAATAAAATTCAAAGGAAAGGCTCACGCTGAGCCTTTATTACGAGGAAATGTTGTGAAAATGGGAAAATTGAAACGTGAAACTGTAAAGGAACGAACGTTAGCAATAACAAGAAACATGTCAATAACTGACAGTTTAATAATTCTCGCCCGCAAAGAACGATGTGGACGCGGGCACGCGCTAATCCTTACTTCCCTATTCTATAATGCTACAGCTATATTATGATTGCTGGCATTCTGAGTAGCTGACATTAGAGTATTTACCAAGAAAACATGAAATAATATACATAAATTAAGAATGGATTGCCTTGTAGGTATTGCCAGTCCAAATCAATGATTGATTGAGTTTTTTATTTATATTGCTCGCTACTAATCTCGTAAATGTAAGGTTTCGTTTATAGTTTGCGATTTCTTATAAATTACTTTTAAGAAATCTTTCACTAGTCAACATATGATAATAGTCAAACCGAGGTACAAAAAATATGACGAGGCTTAACATGCTAGACTTACAATGCTTACGTGTAAAAGGTAAGCCTATATTAATAAGTTTTAAATCCTTGTCGGATTAGGAAAATTGATTCATGAGTCAGTTTCTAAGCATTGAATAATATGTATGAGTCTTTACGAGTGTCATAATATTATCTTTAAGAGATAAATATATTTCTAACGTATTTATGAGTGATCAAAATTCAGTTGAGTAACTGCATTATGATGAACTGTTTCAATAGAATGTCAAGATAGAGCTTTCAGTGTCGATGTGTCTAGAATAGTGACATTTAACCCTTCAATGAAATGTGCCCGCTGTGATGGATTATCTTGTGGGTCACTATCAATACAGGACTTACGGACTGGTATTAGTTTTAGATACTCGTGTTTAATATTCTAAATTAAAAAAGAAATAAGTCTTTCATAGTTTGAGTGTGATTTTTTTATCTTAGCTTTTGCGCCGAGGTTTTATTTATCTTCCCAAGAGATGCCTAATTAAAATATCCCAATTCCCAATATATTATTATTTTTTGTTTAATTTTTGTGGCCGCGGGGTGGAGATCTGGTGTCCTGCCTAGTTTAGGCACCTGTCTCCCGCAATTTAAGAATTAATTATTCAAACACGCTGTTTTCTTGCGTTGTGAAAAAAGAAAACATAGGTATGTGATAGTGAAAACAAATTAAGCAACCATCAGTGATGTTTATACGTTCAAGAAATAAGTTCAAGGTATTAAAAAAACAATATTTATTATAAAATTTTAGTAATTGGCAATAATTCAATATTATTGCGTAAAAGGTATTAAATTTATTTTGAACGCAGCGTTCTATATATAAATGAACGACGTAATTAATTCAGGAATTAATTAAAGTATTCATTAAAATTTTAAAACCAATTACCAGAATACCTTATTACGTAGCCCATGCGTATGAAATCGGCGTAATTAATATAAAAGATAACCTCTAGGCAATCGAGCGTTACCTACAGAAGAAACATTTGAAACTCGATATATTTCTGTTTGAATGGCGATGAGACGGTTAAATTTTCTCTATGGGCAATCGGATTAGCATCAAGAGGCTATTACACGCGCGCTTGAGTGCTCCTTCGATAAAGTATTACCAATTTCAAGATAGAAATTAAAAATATCTTGTGTTATTTATATAAAACTTATAGCGATGGCAAGTAATCCAATCATTTACAATGCTTATTATATTATTTGAACATTATATAATGTACAATAGTATCTTTATTTATTAACAATATTACCTCAGAGAATTTGTAGAACAGTTGACAAATTTTGTACAGATTTTGTTATTGTTCAAATCACCGTTCGCGATGTCGTCGTAGACATTTCGTAGTGTTTCGTAGAGTGTCTACGAAATGTGGGTGCTAAGACACGCTAAGATTCTTAGGCATGAATAAATCGTAAGCATCTACGATTTACTCACCTTTTTATGAAATGGGTATTTTCGTAAATAATTTTGTGTTCATAGTATTTCTTAAACTTATTTTATAATAGGGTGGGTATATACGATTTAGACATTATTATGACATTAAATAAAAATGAAATATGGAAGTCTTTTAAAGGTATACATTTCATTAATATAATACCAGTACATAAAAACTAAATGACAAAAGAATATTTATTATAAAGCTAATATTTTTATACAAAATTTTGCTTATAAAATTGCTGTTAGAAATAGGTTCGTGGAGATAGGTAGGCGGTTTCAAAGCGGCCGATAAGCGGAATGAGTTTAAGCCTCTGGGAGTACCGGTAGTTTGGTCTGGGGAAATTCATTTAATTTAATGCTACACTGTACACTGTTACATAGTATTAAGTACGCTTGGTTAATTGGTATAGGTCGAATCAAAATAAACGATTTTCTATGACGTGAGAAATATGCGCAAGTAACTAACTCAATTTATTATAATTATAAGCATTTGTGTTGGAAAAAAGGTAATCAAATTATCACAGTTAACTACAATTAATCGATATAAGATAAATCGGGTTGCTGGGCTCACTCGGTTGGCTCATCATCTAATACATAGAATAATCAATTAGGGGTGGTTTTTTCATAAATGTATTCTTAACGGTTGCCTTTGTCAATAATAGCAATCTGTATCCCTTTATTATTATTTGACTGTGGAGGTGACGAATGAAACTACTTTCTAGAAGTACAAATATAGAGTCTCATGTGTCAGAAAATATGATATCACGAAAATGCATCGTTACCATGTGGACAGTCAGTGCCGGTTTTAGCTCTACCAGCACCCTGGGCGAGATGTGATAACCCCCCCCCTCCCCTTCTCCCGCCAACAAAAGGGATTTTAAGCAATTATAGCATTTATCTTTAGAAATTTATTTATTTATTTAGACTCGAGATAGCAGGACTCGCTCATGAGCGACCGGAAATAAAGGTGGGCCTTTACATCTGGCGCCCTGGGCGATCGCCCTACCGCGCCCTACTCTAACGCCGGTACTGTGGACAGTTACAGAGTTTGCAATTTTAGCTTTAAAAGTTATTTCAGGTATAACGTTTCTCTCATTCCATGGGGTTATTCAAAGTATGAAAAATCTTTTCAATTCGCATTCGCATTTATAATATTAGTAGGAAGTAAGATGTGAAAGTGTGTATGCATGTGAAAACGTGAAGCTGTTTGTTACTCTCTCACTCAAAAGATACTAAACGGATTTAAATGAAACTTGGCACATAGATCATACCCCGAAATAATATAAAGGCTATTTTTTATCCTGGAACGCTGATGAGACCGCGGGGGATAGCTAATTGCATTATAAACAGGATTATTCATTATACAATTATTTTAATGTAAATTATGTTAATAATGTTAGCATATTATGTTAATTGAGTTTTATTTTTTGTATCCTTTTTTAATTTTCTCTTAAATCAGCGTACTAATGTGGATTATAAAAAAGGTATTGACAGTATGTTTTGTTATAGTTTTCTTTTTGTTATTAGTTTGGTTTTAGTTTAATTTTTCATTTCCTAAGGAAACTATTCCAAATTTTCTTTCCCTGAATGTCTTATTCGAACTATCACGAACAATTATTTTCTATTTACTTGGAAAAGTTTTCCATATTTTCTTTACCTAAATGTCTTATTAGGTAGAACTTTCACGAACAATTATTAAACTGTCAGAACGATCCAATGCGCTGAACAACGAACAGCAGTAATATTTATATAGATAATGCGATTCATGTTATATAGACTGGCTCTTCTAATGGAGATTAAGTTTAATTTTGAATATAATCGTGTAGTTAAGAACTCCTCAGGGTTGAGTTAAATAACGAATTTTAGCATTTACTGACGCACAGCTGAGGTCTGCCATCAACGCTTATTGCGATATTATTTTAGCATGTAAAATGTCATTTAGCTAAGTTTCACAGTGTACTCAGATGTCAATTTAGCCTAGAGCCTCTGAGTATGTTAGCCACATTCTATGTAACTGCCACGATATTTAGACAGCATATTGTTTTGCACCTGAAATAATGTTTTAATTAGTGAGCCTATTTTAGACACCCTAAAATTATTATTATTACAGTGTATTTAGGATTTAATGAAGATACCGATTATATTATATCCAAAATATGCAGGCTGATTTTGTGAGGGTATTACAAACCGAAAGAGCATTGGTGTATTTCTTATAGAGGAACATTTTTGAGTAAAAACAACACTAAAATATTTCCATACAAAGAAAAAAAATTACAACAAATTACAATAAAGCCATAAAAATCTCTTCACCCAATCGTACAAGCAAAGAAATCTTAGGTATTTGTAACCTAAAAGGCCAACTGCGACATAAATGTCACATTTTTGTGAATAACGAGATAAGTTGCAAAAAAGAAGTTGCCCCCGCTTTCATGCTACGCTACACTTTACCATAGTATATTATGGTAATTTTATTTGAGCTTACATGAACATGAAAATCGCTCTAAATGCACATAGACTTAATTGCAATAAAAGGTTCTAAGCGATATGCATTCTTTAAAAAAAATATTTTATAATAACATACATACTATAATTGCCTAATATACTTAATATATTTTCTATCTGACTGGTAGATCCAGAGATTATCACGTTCAAACAAACAAACTCTTCAGCTTTATTATTAGTATATAAAGTATAGATGTACGAACATTTTAAAGTCAGGAGCAAAATCTATGAATATTTTATGGGTTTCTTGTGATTGTTTGTTCTCGCACCGCTTAAAGATATTGAAAAGATTTTTAGATCTTGATTTTACTATCAAGTTATTGGAAATAAATTAGAATATTATATTCGATTGAATATAGATAAAAACAATATTTTCTATGTAACGTCCTAAAATTTTAAGTTTACTTAGACTGTGGAAAGAGATGAGCTTCCTGATATGGAGATACTACAGCATGAGGTGCATGAAGGTAGATATGAAGTCGTTGCAGTGCCGGTGACATGTGACTATTACCCCTAGTGTGTCAGGTACCTACTTACTTATACACTACAGTAACCACTTACCATCAGGCGAGCTATCCGCTTATTTGGTACTTACGCTAGTATTATAAAATAAGTTCATATCATCTAACTAGGTACACGAAGATTGTCGTTGGAATACATTCAGTCATTACAAATATAACAATAGCTAACTATTGTATAACACATATTCATCAAATATCACACACTTTTAAATACATAATTGTATGTGATGGGACATTGTTGTATTTAATAGAAATAAATAATATCTTATAATAGCTGCTGTCTGAGAGAATTTTCACACACGGAAGAATATTCCCAAACCTAAAGGAACGTTCAAACTGACGCGAATTCCGCACAAAATACGGCAAAGAAGCAATTTGTTCGCTTGACCATTCACATATTGACGCTACTTTTCACATGTCATTTCAGTCGCTCGACTGGGAAACTTCTACCTTACAGAATCCGCAGTCAAATAACTGAATGTGGTGTTATTGCGTTTGAGTAAATTGCGTTTGAGTAAAGTTGCGAGGGATGTTGACTCGTTTCAGCGTGATTAATACCCGTAAATTACTTACTACGTAGACCCAGTAGCAAGTGGTCTGTGCCCCGAGTGTTGAAAGCGTCTGTAGTCTGCAATACTCGCATACCAGGAGGTCCTTATTTTTTTAAGTAATTCGTATAAATTTGAGCTTTCATTATAAACACAATTTTGTAACTGTTTTGTGGCAAATTGGAATGCATAACTTGATGTAAATACTGATCAGATCATATATTCCGAATTTTATTATAATTTCCCCCTCTAATTTTGGTGGTGGTTAAAGAATTTGGCAAAAGGATAACCTTGATCACGGAGATTGACATAAAGACCCTATTAATATCGCGGAAACGCAAGTGAAACCGTGCGGAACATCTAGTACACATTCTTACTACATTTAAAACACATACTTAAATAGATAATAATTATATCTAGATTCCAGGTAAGCAGTCCACACCAGCAGAATACTTAGTTATTTAAAAACTTTAGGTATAGTCAAGCAAATAATAATTACACCAATCGCTTTGTTGATCCCAAAGCGATTGGGTTTCTACCTAATCCTTAGCAAATACAATTGCAGGAAACCTGAATTGCATGATCCGCTGGGTCCACTTTGGAAATCACTGAACCATTGTGTAAGGCATCTACTATACGGATGTTACTGTGTTATTGGAAGATAAACATATCAACATGATCACAATAGCTCAGAATCAGGGTGTAAACATACGATTGTAGAGTATCTGCAGGTCAGCCGAGTATAAACACATCATTTACACAATAGGTGATACATAATGTTATAGGTTAGCGAGTATCATAAGATCAGATATAAGGAAATGTTTTCTTCACTATATGCCATTATTCTTGCAGATTTAAGAAAACCAAGACGGTTGTCTTGATTGATAGTTTTTTTAATTAAATTAATGCATCAAACGTAAGTTGAATTTACTTTTTGTTATTACCTTTTAGATTGTTTATATTTTTTTATTGTGATTGATTCATAAAAGAAAGTTGAGTTCAGTGAGATCAATAAGTGCTTATTGTTTACCAGTTTGTTTTTGTTTCTTTACTTTTTAGTTAAATTTTATGGAGGTTCCTAGTTCAATGACATTGTGTTTAAGTTTTATGTAAGTACGCTGATTTGAATTTAACAAGATACTTGTCATCTATTTGTATTGACAAATTAAGTTTCATTTATTTGATAAATTTTGATTAAAATACTTTTTTTGGGAAAAACATTTTTAGATTTAATAATTGAAAATGTTAAGCCAAAAATGTCTGTACCTAATTCCGTTTACGAGTTAGTGACCCAAGACGTACCTACCTATTAACGGATTTACAGTTGTGACAGAACAGGCCCTTCGTTTATCCTTTATTTTTTTTGTTTCAGTATAATCCACGATACTATTATTAATTTAGTGATTCCTTGACTATTCCATTAATTAAAGTTTTATGAGTTTATTTGTATTATAATCTAGTACCAAATTTATTTCCATAAAAAAATTGGCAAAATAATGAAAATCTTTACAAGCGCAGAGTTTGAACTGGGCGGCTCAAAATAATAAATATGGGTACTTAACATGTATAGTACAATAGATAAATAAACTTCAAGATAAATCAACTCCCACACAGAAAGCCTGTGACAAGTAGACGATACTAACAGCCTGACAAGAAAACCTTATTATATGTCCGTCAAGAAAACCAAGTACAGATTTTTTATTCTGTCACTTTAGTAGAGTGGGTACTAGCTTTACTTTTTGCAGTATACTGTGCATACATAATTAAATAAGTAAAGACGGCGTTAAACTTTGTTATCTCGTCTTTTTTTATATGTATTCCCGGGATGAACCTATGTCCGGTTTTCATTTTATAGGCACGTTTTAAAAGTATGGGGGATTTATTCCATGAAAGGCCATTTGTCATAAATTAGGTGTGAATCACAGATAAACTAAGCATACTGAAATGCAAATTTTTAGGATAATAATTATTATCTATACCTATTAGGGGATAAGTTAAGTAGCGATATGAACGTGTTTTTTTCTACGTCATTGATTAGCATTTATTTATGTTAAAGGAAATTTTATTTAAAAAAAAATGTTTTATTCCTTCAACAACTATTATATTTTGTAAACATATCGTCAAATAGGTACATTCAATAAAATAAATATTACTATGATAGCCATTGAATGCTTCAGTTATCTTGTTTGTTCTTTTGCTTATTACATTCAAAACAACGAAGGTCGCAGCGATGTAAATGAATAAATGTATGAGTATTTACTACAAAAAGGAAAATACAGCAAAAGTATGTGAACCTCTGATACCCAAACTAAGTTTGAATTTGTGTTTTGGGTGTCAGTTATTAGAGAAATTTCCGACTGCGTTATGCCACAATTATCATAAAACATTTTTCCATCATCAAATTATAACATTCCATAAACATGAGTCCTGTGTTGTCTAATTTGCTACAGTTAAGGTACACTTGAAAACATTTAACAGGAGGTGCGACGCCACGTCTGCGTCCACGTCAGCAAGCAACAGTTCGCGATAAACTCCTCAGAATAACGAAGCTTGTTAGCGCTCCCTAAGAAGATTGTCTCCTGCTGAAGACACTTGAACGAGCCCTGCACAAATGGAACTAATGAGTTTATTGTTATTGTGTGAGCTTCTGATGCTGCCCCAAGTTTTAGCTGAGGGTTTGTTTTCATTTCTTCTGTTGACTCACTCATAAGGAATTAGATTTTTTATATTTAGTTATAGAACGGCCGAGCCGACGGATTAATAAACATCCATACACAATATGAGAATATTGGTTAAAAATAAAAGTAGTATCTAGATTATAATAAATAATAGGTACGCGCTATAAAGTTTATACGACTCCATAGTAGTCCAAAATAATATATCCCAAAAGATCAGACCTTAACAGCATCCCAAATATTACGTCAGTAAAAGTAATTTTATTATTACACTGACAAATCACAGTTAAAAGTTATTTTTAACTCATTATACCAAATTATGCGAAACAAAGGGTATATATACTACTTGAAGTATACTCTTTGTTTCGCATAACATACTACTACCACAGAGAAGATAATCTACTACTTTGTTCATGCAACGACGCTTGACCGCTAGTTTCTCTTCCACATGCCTGACTGATGAAATTTAAAGCTATTTGAGGAGAAAATGAATTATATCTAATAATAAATAAACACACCTATCCATGCAATAATTTCTAATGTTTAAATTTAATTTCAGGAATACTAAGCCAGAAACTTCAGAATCATCATGTAAAACATTATAACTTTACGAAGATACATAATAAAGATCCATCAAAGAACACAAAGATTCTCTTAAACACAAATGGTATGAACCTGCATGGCGATTTTAAAGCCGTATTCACAGATCGATTTTGCCATGAATGTAGCTCTTGCATGGAAAGAGCAATTCATGCTTTTAAAATACAATCTAATATCATTAATGATATTCTAGATAATCATAGTAATAGAAGGTACAAAAGAGGTGTGAATGCTTCTGAAGTTATACCCAAAATGGAAACGAGGACAAAAAAAAGTAAAAGTAAAAAGAATAAAGTACACAAATCTGTGACAGTGACGAAATATAATTTAGATGGCGAAGTGTATGCTTTGAAAGTTAAAGAAACTAATACCCCATTGAATACAGACGAAAATGAAACAGGTGTCCCTGTAACGACGTGTATAGTATATCAGGTGAAGAAATCATTCACCTGCGAATCTCCTGAAGGGGATTTAATTTTAGCTGTTGCCAGGAGGAAAGTTAGTAAGAGAAGTAAGAAAGATAAGGACAAAAGTAAACTAACTACAACTGAGACGACGATGATGACAGTACCAGTATTTAAAAAGCGTCACGTAGATAATTCTCAAGTACCAGAAAATTTTATGCCGTCTATAGAGGAATTGTACTAAATTATAATGCATTTTTATTTATGTAAAGGGTTTATAATAAAATGTTTTGAGTAAATATTGTAGTTATGTAACTCCATTGTTTCTATAAAAAAATACCTTTACCAAAATAAGTACCTAATTGGCATCTTTGCTTTTATTTGCATTGAAATAAATTCTCGTGGTCCGGATTATGTTTCCTGAAATATTTATTTTATTTCATATGATCTATTTATGTGCCAATTTTAATTCACATCCGTCCAGTCGTTCATAGGCAATTGAGTCACAAATATCCAAACTTTCACATTAATAATATGAGTAGGAAATACGAAGTAGTATTAGTAATACCTATAGGTAATAGGATTCATTGGTGGCTTATATTTAATTCTTGTTAAAAAAGAAACAAATTTAACTGCACCGTGGAAAATCTGTGTAGTTTGATGAAAAAATTATACACGAGGCTACCGAGAATTTAAAGTAGCCTTCGCCATGGACACGTACTTCGTACATATGCAATTATTGTAAATGGTTGCTTTATAACGCCATAACAAACACCAGCTGCCGTCTGCGGTTTAATTAATTATTACTGCATCTGGCAATCATCTCTGATCCACAACTATGCCACCTACAATATCATATAAAGACAGTTATATGATATAAGACAGTGAAACCACATGTCTATGAGTGAGTAACCACTGATACGTAAAGGTTTAATGATCGTAATTATAATAATGATTACGATACGATCCGATGTAGATGTCACTTTTTTCTCATTCTTTACGGTCCAAGTGTCAGATGTTAGTGTTGCCATATTGATGATGTGCGTTTGGAATCTATGCAAGACTAGCTTCTACTCATGTTTTAAAGGAAATTAAGTTTTACCGGGATAAAAAGTAGCCTACTAGTTATTCCAGGGTATTATCTATGTGCCAAATTTCATCGAAATCCGTTTGGTAGTTTTTTGGTGGACGAGTAATTAACATCATCACATCCATATAAGCTTTCACATTTATGATATTACTAGCAGTTTCCCACGGTTCTACTCGTGTTCCCGGGATAAAAGTAGCCTATAACCTCCGGGATAATGTAGCTTCCTATTAGAGAAAGAATTTTTGGAATCGGAGCAGTTACACCAGAGATTAGCGCGTTCAAACAAACAAACAAACTCTTCAGCTTAGTATTATACTCTATTCGTATATAGATATAGATAAATATAGATATGTAGTAGGATTAGTTACTGTAGTAACATCTCGATGTATTGTAAAATAAGTATCAATACGATTAACTAGTCCTATTTATTTGATTAGTCGTAATATGACATTAGTAGCGATGATTTCAAAACTAATGTGAGGAAATTAGTTTTATATCCAATGCTTATTATGTATTTAAAGTACTACATCTAAAACTAAAACTAAATTAGTACCTGCATATATTTTAAAATAAACCGATTTTTATTCCAGAAAATACTAAACAAACTAATGTTTGAACAAGCAATCGGGAAGCACGATTGCAGAAACCGAGTATAAAAACGTAATATGCATGCAGCTACGTGATTTTACATACCAACCCCAGGAGTTTTAACGAGGTCATATCACGAAGATTAGATGTCATTTGATAATGTGCATGTGTTTCATAAATAAATGAGTTGATTTTTATACTTCTGTATAGGTATTTTGCAACAATTTAAATTATTATTTATGAAGCAAGCTCGATGGTAAGGAAAAATGTGTCTAGGTGTGTGATCTTTGTGGGTATGGCTTCTGGATGGCTCTTCGTCTTTTAAATTTATAATAGGTTACCTGCACTGTTTTCAAAGTTTGTTTCCTTAGCGCTTGGTTTGATTTCATAAGTGTGAGTTATTTTGAATTACTTGTTTTGACATACTGTATTGTTTGTAATCAAAAAGCTATGAGTCCCCTGTACCTTTGTAGTTATTTCTTGAATGTATATGAGCACCAGATTGAACTGGCAAGCGTTTTAAATATTTATTTTAATAACCAAACCAGATGCCAGGAGACCTTTATCAACATCCTGCTAATACAAACACTATACTTTTCATCATTTTTATTGCGAATATATAGCAAAGGAGTGTGGAACTTACTTCCAACATTTGTTTTTCCTGACGCCTCTATAACTTTTGATATCTAGATCGATGGTCAGATGTAGGTACGCTAATTTAAATTAATTAATTCCTGTGAAACTTATAACTAAAAAAAAATAGGCCTTAGAAGCCTTGACAAAAATTCCCAGAATATTTTATCCTGATTGTTTATTTTTTAGGCTTGCATTCAATTTATGGTTTCAATAATGGTAAGGGTCTAAGTTAAACTGAAACCTATGTAGTAAACCTACGGTATAAAATGCTATTGTTAAGTGCATGTATGAAAATGTTATTTTGCATTACAGTGCAATATATTGTGACCTTTTGTGTTAAAATGGCCTTTCATATTTTAAGTCATACGTGATTTTAAATATGGTTCATTTTAATACATATTGAAACGTTCAATGAATTTATTCCATACTCGTACAAAAGCATTTCTTTTTACTTTGTGGCACATACATAACTGGCTTTTGTCCAGCAGTGGACGTCTTTTGGCTGACATGATGATGATGAGTTGCTTTTGTGTTTCTTTTTTACCCAGTAAAAGCATTTACATGTCTATTTTCACAATGAACATAAGATGTCTACTGCAAGAGAATTCATAAAACTGACCAAATAGTTTTAAAAATATGTCCAAAGATATAAATTTCTGAATTTTAATAAAAAACTTTTTCGAAAGCTGTTACGTGACTAGCAATTTCATGTCTTATTTAGATAAAATTTTGGTTCAGTATTGCAATATAAATCCAATCGTTCCCACCAAACTAAGTGTACAATAGCCACGTATTAATGAAAAGCGATGGAAGGTTTCACGCCAAGAAAGCGTTGGGTACAATGTGAAACTTGGCTCAAAGAATCACGTAGTAAGGCAAGTTTTTCGTTATCTGTATTTTGGTTGGCCACATACTGTTCTCGCTTCAATTCTTAGCCGAAAAACTTTATTTTCGATAAAGACTCGCTAACGAGTTCTGACTTCGTAGTCATGTTAGTGTTCAGTTAGAGGCTTTATTTACTGGCTGCCTTTTCTGATGGCCCCGACGTCGGATTAACGTTTCCTAATGACTTTGATACTTCAGCATTGGATTCTCGTTTTTCCGTTTTTTTATTTATGTATTCTCAGAGGCTTTTGTCCAGCAGTAGACCTCTTTTGGCTGGCATGATGATGATGAGTTAATACAATGTTTTTCATCAGCATAATTGTTGTTTTGTGACTTAATTTGTGCCAATGTTTACCGTCCGTAGTTTGAATTTGAAAAATAGTAAAAAAAATAAAAATCTCGCAAGACAAAACTTTGATGGATACATATGTAATGACTTAGATCCCAGAATTTTCCTAAGACAATTTAATGCACACAGGTGAAATAGAACCTACTGATGCATATTTGCGTCTCAATAACTTAGAGAACGATTCCCCGATCCGACGTCACGATCCATTGTCGGTAATTTATTAAGGAACGAACTGCATGAGTTGGAGGAATTTTATTTGTCTGAAATTGCCTGAAATCGGAGGTTATTATTGGAAATGGTTAGAGAATGAAATGTAGATGTTCAATAATCGAAGAATATAAAATTGTTGAAGTAAATCATTGTTATTTAAATGTTTTATTATAAGGCTTTTCTCATCATTCGTTTTTTATCTTTATTAAGAACTAGCTGTTGCACCCACTTTTCCGGCATAAACATTTTATCATATAGTTATTACTTATTATCCTTATAGTATTTCAAGGTTCATCAAAATCTGTACACCAGTTTTTGCCTGAAAAAGTAGGTAACAAATATCTTCACAACCTCAAATCTTAACAAAATTTCAAAACAAAGTAGGAAGACGTTAAAAAAATGTGGGGTTCTTGGTTCCCAAGTCAATATTGATGTCCGGAACACACGCTATAATAATTAACTCTTGTTACACCAACTCGTCTCCACGGTAAAGGGATCTTCAAGTTTAACGTTAACAACTACGTGAAATGACAAAACTTATGCGTAACATCAATTTGTTTGCATAAACAAGAGACAATTAGCGTCGGCCAAGGCGTGTGAGGCGTCTGAAACACCTGGCTTACATTCTAGCGGTGTGTAAGGTGTATAAAGCTTGACATGTACGTATGTAATATTGTTGGAACTGCAATTTATTCATATATGATAATCTATGAGGGCTTCTGAGCGTATGTATGTATGTACGTTTGTCCACCCATATCTCCAAAACTATTAGTTGAATTGGGGCCATTATTTTATAGGCTTACATTTTCTTCGATTTCTACGATTTGGGAAAGTTATATTTTTTAATGTCTTTTATCTACAAATTATCAAAGTTTTTAATCGATAGTCAACTCGCTTATCCGTTATCGCCAGCAATAGGACTATCGCCTAAAGCCTCTACATTCCGGATGGGCGTCTTAAGTGTTGTTACGTCATAACATAACAAACTGGAAGATGTATCATATATCATTCGCTGGTGTAACATATGTGACAGACATTGGCCGGCAACTTTTATTGGTTTTCTTACGTCGAATAATTCTACCACGTTAGTTTTTTTTCGTATTCCATAGATGACTAGCGGCTAGAATTATAAACATCTTTTGAGTAGCCGTGTAAGTTATTTTGATATATCTCTAAATTTATTCGTGTTTCATACATCACACATACGTATTTTAAAGCAAAATTAAACAGTTAAATACTTAAGTTACAAAGGATTGTGGTATTAACACAATGTAAACAAACAGTAGCTTAACTGTACACCGAAAAGGAAAGAGGTAAAAGGATGTAACGAAAAACGCTCGTTAGGCGACTCGCTAATTTGAAGTGAACAATTGTTTTACCGCTATTCTCCTTTTTCGTAGATATTTGTAAACGTGAGCCATATAAATCTAGCTGAAGAAAAAACGCTGAATTTTCCGACTCGTATAAAAAAGCCATGCTTGCTACCTCTAAAGAATTCCTATCACGGGAGGAATCTTTGTAGCTTTATCCTACCTAATCATTATGAGATTTCATGCAATGTAATTTATTTATTTCCTTATTTATGATAGAATCGTAGTGTTGTCGAATGTCGTGACAAAGGTCGTAAGTTCGAGTCCTTTAAATAATTTGAGCTTTCAGTGAAGATTTTAGGCCCAGAAAAGGCGCTTAGGAACGTCCGAAGTTACATTTGACTCTACCACCAATTCGGTGTAAGCCATAGCGTGGTAGAAGGTTTGTAGTATGTACCCGCTTAGCAATTCCTATGGTTATTCTAAACTTAGACCTAAGTGTCCATAAAATGGACCGTCTTCCTGTGTCTGAACTCAAGAATAATACACGTTTCTAACGATCTTCGTTCGATTTATTTTTAATTGCTACAGTCAGCATCAGATATATGTCTAAATATACAGATGTCTAAATATATTTGGTCAACGATGTGCTTTTTACATCCATATCTACTCAGGACCATCAGATATGTGTTTATGCACACAAATGTTTGATGACACACAGATGTCAAATTTCAGATATATTTGGACATAATATGTGTGCTCAGATATATCTGAAGATGATTGTACTTACTTATAAAGGTTGTAACACATATATCAACTCGGAAAGGGATCGTCACCGTATCAACTCGAGCTGTTTAGTATTCTTTGTATGAAACTCCTTACTGCAACGCACACTAATCGCCTCGCTTCGGGACAATGTCACTAACGGTTTACAGCTAGGCCTCGCCGAGCTTAGGCGTCAATTATTATTTGACAATTAAAAATTAATGCCATAAATTGTGATTGATTTTTGTTTAAACAAATTAGTGAGCCATTTTTCTAATTAATATTTTTTTTATTAAGTAGAGTTTCGCTGTACATTTACTGTGATCAAATATTAACTTCAGCTCTAATGAAAGTTCAAAAGAGTTTCTGGGGAAAATTACTTAATTAAAAGCTATAACAGAATTTTAAATTAGATTTTGTAACAAAACTAGATATTATGTAGGTACCTAGTTTAGCAATTGCTTACTTTTGTAAAAAAATGAATAAGTTTTTATTATTACATGTGTACCTACATAAAATACCAATGTAACATAATTTCTAATAATCTTCCTGTAGGTAGCCAAAATATTTGCAAATTGATTGAAAATTCTAGCTTTAGTAGTCACTGAAGCATAATTGGTACATTCTTGGTCACTGGGAACTGGCACAAAAATTCTGCGGTGGCGATACAATCCAGCGTGCGACCATTTCCATCGATAGTGAGTCGCTTCCTACAACATTAGACCAGTAGCTAGGGTCCTTATTTATTTCAAAACGATATGCTCACTGGCAAATCCTTTAATTTCTTTCAAAAAGGAGGAAGTTCTCAATTCGTCGGAATCTTTTTTTTTATGTATGTGCCCCGATTACTCGAAGACGCCTGGATCGATTTGGAAAATTCTCCTTTTTATAGTGTATAACTAGACTAGCAAACTAATTTCCAATTTGTTTTTATCCGACTTAGGGATATTTTTGTTCCCGAATTACTTACTCGAAGACGCCTGGATCGATTTGGAAAATACTTTTTTTGTTTGAAAGGGTATTCATTCAGTCCCATGGTCACCAAGTCAGGATCCACCAGGTCAAGGATTTGATGATAGGATCCTAGAGAAATCGATCGATGTGATGATAGAAGGCTAATATGCTTATACTAGGTCAGTTATTTAACATTAAAAATAACTAAAAATTGTAGAATAGAAAATAGAACAGCAGCTTCATAGCAGTTGAAGTCAATATTCCAACCAATTATAAATTGGTACAGAAATAATGTGACAACATTAGGTATGTAATACAGTATGTACCTAGTAGGAACCAATGTACAGTTCTATAATATTTTGAATGCAAAATGAATACATAGATAAATATATAGCCATATCTCTGAGTCACCAATCATATTTTAACAAACATACGACCTATTAATGAGCTGCAATTTGCAAAAAACGTAATAAAATTTACATTTCGCAAGCTTTTTAGACGATTTACCTAAGACTACGTAACACTAGCTGCTGCACTATAATGTGAGTGTGTTCGACTAGTGAACGAGTTTTCACGAAGATTGAACGTGGAGGCCAACAGTTTAGATTAGAAAAGTTCGCGCAGCGGCGAGCGGATCCGGGACAAATTGCTTTACTAATACAACAGATTTCCGGACTTCTGGCCGGCTAAAATCGGACAAAAACTCGGATACCTACACTCGGTTTAGCGAGTTAAAGCGACTAGGGACCTTCAGGGCGTAATTTCAGAAATAACTTTACAGACGCGTTGCAGTTTTTGTATCAATCGAATTGAAAGGCTATTAATGTTAGTTTAGGGTTGCGGTTTGTAAAATCAGACTTATAATTATGGGTAGTTTCGGTTGAGATGTTTTGTTATTGTTTTATTACGGTACATCACTTATTGATTGCGTAGGCATTATAATATAATCTATGAGAATAACTGACATAAATATAATAATGTGTGTACCAATAGGTACTTTCAAATCTTTATTAGCAACTTTTTATTATATTTAAAATTGATAATCACATAAAAAATATTAACTTGAAATGTTAATTACATTGAAGTTTGTTTAGAGTACCCTGTTCCTGATATTTAAAAATAAATTAAGAATTTCATTTGGTCGAGATTAAAATAAGGGTAAAAGAAGTCACGTCCCAAAGGTTAGGATAGCTTAGGGCAGTTGGTACAGAACAGATCACGTAGCGCTAAGTTATCTGACTCTGATAACGTAACGACAAAGTTTTTCGCCCATATCGTAAATATTATTTTCCTCGTCCAAAAGAATCTGGAAAATTTGAGGCGCAAATAGAAAAGCAGATCTTGATAATTATAATTCATATTAATATACATGTGAAAGAGCCCAGTCGTTCTGTCTGTATATCCGCTAACTCCTCCTAAACCACGCAACGGATTTTGATGATTTTGCCATTAGTTAGATAATTTTTCACGGAAGGTTTATACATATAACAAAATCCTAAATAAGTTTTTATATAAACGGAAAAAAAACAATATTTTTGAAAAATATGTCTCGGGCCGGAGACGCTCAGCCAGCCCCCACAGGCTACCACGGTAATGCTACGCACTACCACTCTTCCCGCGCCTCTGCGTTTTTCAGCGCGACTCTGTGAAAAACATTTTTGATTTGTGAGGGCTAACAAAACCTCTGTTGATTATTTATTTGATATTAATATTTTTTCTTCTTATTTATACGTTATATTGCATTAAGGTTTTTCTTCCAAACGGGTGTACCGTGCGAAGCCGAGGCGGGTTAGCGACCCGCCTCGGCCATATGTAATAAGATTATATAAATAAAAATTATCAGGTTTATTATCTGTAATCTTTTCAATATTATTATTTAAAGACACCACACGTCGTTATTATATATGTGATAAGGTATGACAGATTATTACGATTTAACTGATAATGGTTGTCATCCGATTTGCAAAACTATCATCAATAACATAAATTTACAATGGATTTTATACTTTTTGAATGAAACGGAGAGCGGAGAATAGATAAACGTGTAAGAATAGACCAATTTGAGAGAGATATATTTGAAACCCACACCTCGTCTCCGCTCCACTTTATTTTTAACCCCCGACGAAAAAAGAGGGATGCTATATGCTTGTAGTGGGTATCTGTCTGTAGCCTCAAAGCTCCTGAATGGATGGACCGATTTTGATTTTCGCGAGTGTTCATAGCTATGTTTCAAGAAAATGCCGTTGGAAATGATCACCAATTTTCTAGTAAGTTTTGGGGGTTTCTTTATTTTTTTAAATTTTATTTTAAATAAAACCCCTTTCCCCTTTTAGCATTAATCATACGCCGTGAGAGATACCTACATCGTATTTTCATTGCAATTTTATGATAGAAAAGTACGAATTGCTACGAGCCTACGATTTTCGTAGCTCACAGCTTTCGTCGCTGAACCATCACGAGAAATCAAATAGTAGTAATAAAACGATTTGTGCATTTGTTAAAAAAACTCATTAATATGGTAATACCATATTTTTGCAAAATAACTTTATATGTTGACTTCCTGCGCGTGAGTGGTGCCCGACGCGTAGATTAGTAAAAAGTCTGTGCTGATGCTAGCGTCCATAGGCTGCCGTAACCGCTTACCATCAGGTAGGTTTTGTTTAGGTATGTGTGTTTGCTGATTTTGATGTTTAATATATGTAAAAAAAATCATTTTTTGTTTCATCACTTTTGGAAAGATAAAAATTATAGAATTTTCGATTGGGGTATATATTATTTATGTGTTGCATATTGTGATATTAATATAAATAGATCACGATTGATGTGTAACAGATAGTTGGAATCGAATATCAATGAGGATATCCAAATCTAAGGCGGATAAATGAAATATAATATTTCGAAGATTATACTAAGAGAAAATCAATAGGGTTTACAAAGTTCGCAAGTACTGTCTAGTGGTACGTGTCGGGAAGAAGGCAAACAGGGTCGATTCCCTAACACTGGTAACACCCTTCTGGTCTCGAATACGAATTGTCACATAATGAGACCGTGAAAAACACTCGCTTCTTGCAACTCCTCACTCGGTAAGGCATCAGCTACAAAATGGATCTAATACCATCGCACGATAACAATCGCTAAATCAATCGCCATACAGATCAGTTTCGGTCGCATCTTCACATATACAAACAAAAGTGATACTTTCACGAATCGCTGTTTGATATTCCGATAACATTTGTGAAATAATAGGAGATGTTCTCAGTTCATGTGAGGAGACAGCCATTTATCCCGCCTTGAGAGTTTGATGAAAATACTTAAACGTCGCTTTACGCACTCAATGGCTACCATCTAGAGTCTTATAATTTAGAAGAGCCCTTTATATTGAGTCTCTGATAACACTTAAAACTTTCATAACGCTATTTACTTTAAGAGATACGAGAACACTCGGCTCTAGCTTTTTAATAAATGTTTCGTTATGTTGGCTATGTTTTTATGTCGTTTCTACAATAGAAAATATATAAAAAAGATCAGATAATATCATTTTTATACGTGCCTAGAAAAAAGTACCATGACTCACTGATTAAAACCAAATAAATACTATATAGAAATGTCATTCATATACGTATAGATCAACTTTACTTTTTGTATATTTGTTGTAATTAATTGTATATAATACAATTGATTTAATTAACTTTATCAAATAATTTGGTCTTTCATACCTAAAATGCAAAACTGAGTTTGGGATAGAACTGATGGACACAAACATTTCCGATTTTTAGTTAAGCGATTCTAGAAATACATTTTTTTTTATTTATACACTAATATACACTATTCGAAAATAAAGGTTATCAGCATGCAACTGATGGGAAAACAGAAAAAAAGTCTTATGAAACCAGCGAGAGGCAAGCCGCAAGTAGTACAAGAAAGTGTCATATTTATAAAAACTAGCTTCCATTTAATTTAGTTGAGTGATAAAAATACATAAACACACTTAAAATTTCGCATTTATAAAATATATTATAAACAACTGGCTTTGGCCCGCGGTTTTATCCGTATTCCCGAGGGATTTCACATTTTGTCGGGATAAGAAGTAAGCCTATATTCTGTTCCAAGGTATAATTTATCTATATTCCAGTTTCAATCAA
This sequence comes from Tethea ocularis, assembly GCA_963555595.1. Lineage (NCBI taxonomy): Eukaryota > Metazoa > Arthropoda > Insecta > Lepidoptera > Drepanidae > Tethea > Tethea ocularis. The sequence continues at coordinate 3,764,478 of OY741971.1, read as the reverse complement.
ATTCGTTTAGCCGTTATCGAGCTAAGTGGTAACAAACATACCTACGCACACAATTTTTCGAATTCATAATATCAGTATAGTATGTGTGATTAAATATAATAATTATATAATATGATATATTTGACACAGTCTTTTAGACAAATAAATAGAGGGATCGTCACACCATTTATTATAGATAAGAGTCAAAAGAGTTGATTTTGTCGACACAAATTATCACCAAGATACCATTTATCGAATGATGGATAGCGCCTAATTATTATGTTATTTATAAACAAGGAATTAAAGTGTGATTCATGATTATACCATATACACCAATACTTATGTAAACAGAGTGATTTCGGTTGGGTGTATAAAGAAAGAAAGATATGAGGCCGCATAATGCTGATAGTGGAAATAATTATCTAATCCTACAAAATTTCAGGAGCCTCAATATAAAATATTGGCAAAATGCACTCTGTATATTCAATATATATGATTTAGTTAAAGTAGAGTTATTTGTAAATTAGTTTAAATTTTAGTTTTAGAGTCTATAGTTAAGTAACGTTATAATTCATAGTGTTATCTTGTTTTCTATTATAATGTCGAATAAAGAAGATATGTAGCTATATAATATATGTTTGTACTTATAGATAGTTAAATAATGCTTTATTGTTACACCACAAAGATTAAAAATGTATACAAAAAACTTAAGCTTAACAATAAAAGTGTCACAATGGGCGGCCTTATCACTAAAAGTGATCTCTACCAAGCAACCTGGATGAAAAAAAACTATATAAGGCGGGGGTGAGCAATACGAAACCATACAAAATAAATAAAAATATCATTCAACAGTAAACAATAAGTCAAAATCTTATCCCTAAATATATTGTATATACCTAATACATAAACTACAATAAAATAATATAATATACTAATTGCCAATACATATTAATATGACTTATATTATATTTCTCAATAAAAAAAATCCAAAACTTCACAAAAACGCAGTGGGAAAATGATATATCCCGGAAAAGCAAAGGTACCTACTGTGTTGAAGCAGTGCAGTAAATATTCATGAATACAGGCGTTCAGTTTATATGCGGTAGCATAAGAAGGCGGGTGAATGCAAAATGTGCCAGCGGACGACATCGATTTGGGCATATAGCACAATGATGCGCAATTCCAGTAAGGCGGAACCGATTCTTTTTATGCTACATTTTAATGCTGTTAAAATACTTTTTTTATCTGGAAACATTTAATCTATTAATAGTAAATCCAATTAATTAATGTATGATTTATTTTTATTAATGACAACTCTTATATTTTTTGCGCAAGAAAACTTATTACCTGCAAATTAAATTAATGGAATCTATGAATCTATAGTTGTTAATGTCAGGGACCATTTCATGTTTTACTGACCCGTATTATAACTCTGATAAAAAGACTGCCAAACTATCATTTAAATATTACCAAAATGTGTTTGTAAAAAAATATTTAAATCCAACTTTAACTGCAATCACAAGCCGCGTTTTTAGCCAGTAGCGTCAGTGTTGGAACGACTTGTAGACCATTATCGGTGCATGGTTGCTCTTTAGTCTTTCTTTTTTGTGAACTGGTGCAAATTGTACATTTTACTTGATACACCAACAAACTTTGTTTTTACTGAATTAAATTTTGCTATTATATATGACTCCTTAGGGAAGGCCTTTGTCCAGCAGTGGACGTCTTTCGATTGATATTATGATGATGATGATTATATATGATCTTATTCTTCTTTGGTGTTTCCTAGATTTTTTCCAGTGTAATTTAAAAATGTAATATAAATTATAGTTTTACTACCAGTTAATAGTTAGTAGTTAGTTCTAATTATACAAATTAAGAAAGATTATTAAAGACGATGATATTAACCAGTTAATTATATTTATAAAAAATATACAAAATACAAATTATTGATCGTTTTGATATATGTAGTTTATATCTTGATATAGGTAAATTATTAAAGCTGCCGTTACAATAAATTTATTTTCATGAACATTAATTTTCACAAACATAAACTTAGTTTAAACTTTAACACTTTATAGAGACTCTATTAATATATTACAAAGACTTTATTAATACAAATAACTTTTTTAGTTTTTAACGCTGCCAGCCTTTTGAGAACCTTGCCGTTGATCGGCAGCAGCAGCCGCCTCGAGGATTTTTTTTATTATCAGGGATTTCCTAATATATTTTGGTCAAGATAACGTGTTTCCAAAATGAACTGATACGTCATACCTCCATAGCCAAATTACTTTAAAAAAACATAACAATGAAGGAAAACAAATTGTAGGTACCCAGAATTAAGAGTCCGCCGTTGAAGTTTATACCAAAAGCTATTGCTTTCATAAAACTAAGGAGTAGTTGTTGGGAATACAATTTTTACTTCAGTTAAAGACAAAACTTCCATCAAGAAAGTAGTGGTCACAAGAGTCACTGATTAAAGCAAACTTTTTTCATTTCTTTGTTTTAGCAAGTTGTTGGCATTGTTAAGGACGTGATTGGGGAGACGAGGAAAGATACCAGATTGTGTTGACTGTTGGCTAAAATGAACTTGTGCATCCTTTTATTGTATATTTCTTTAAAGTACATTTACATCGTCCTATTATCCTGTAATATTGCGAATTATCTATTATCCTTTCCTTATTTTTCCTACTTATATTATAAATGTAAAAGTGTTGTTTATTGGGTTTACTTTCACGCAGTAAGCAATGAAGGAATAATCGACGTGATTTTTGGCAAAGAGAAGTGGAAGCTAATAAATAATAATTCCACCAAAAACATTATCATATAAAATGTTTCCAAGCCGAGACCATATGGCCCCCACTGTCAAAGTTATCAGATCTCATGTAGAGCTAAGCTTTTACACGCCCTAACTCTATGATCCCTATCTTCACAAACTCTATACTTTTGTCATACAAACCTCCATCCCCTAATTTAAAGGGTCTTAAGTGATTTACTAAAAATCCTGAAATATGTATTTTATTATTTATAACAAAGGAGGCAACGTAGGGACTCTACATCAATTTTCAGACCTCTAGCATCAAAATTTGCAGATGTATTTATGACACCTTTTTGAAGAATAACAGTAGAATTTCAAGACCTTGCGATACTAAAAAATAACTGCCGCAGAATCCTAATCTTAGATAGATCAGGACCATTTCTCCCACACTTATGCAGCAGGTGTGAACAAATCCATATAAGTTAAACCATTTGCGATTGTCAATTGGACCATTTGCACAGAGTAATAGCCTCTCCTCTATTCTGAATGTTCTAGCAATTCATCTCAACAAAATCACAATGATTTCTAGATATTGGAAGTTGGATGGAAATTCACTAAAACCTACTTTACAAAGCCATTTTATTTTCATACCTGGTGAACTTTTCAAATGGGCATGTTAGGCCAAAGACTAAAGTATAGGGAATAGCGAAAAATGCTGAATGTAGTCTTGAGGCCGATTGAAACTCGATCGATGAAAACTGAAAATATTATTCTAAAAGATTTATTTATTACGAATAGGACATTATCATTACATTTAAATTTATTTATTTTATAATTTTCTATACACCTTCAACTACATATATAAGGTGTATGATGAAGTTTTATTACTATTAACGGCCTGTAGTTAGTTAGATGTTAGTATCAAGAAAATAAAATAATTTAATTATTTGGAAACCTACTTTATCGAAATTAAATTTCGTTAGCTATTGCATGTCCATCGACACTGTTTTAAAATTTTAAATAATTACTTTTACTTTGCCAGCTTTCTCGGAACCTTGCTGTTGATCAGCGCTAACGGCCGCTTCGAGGATTGCTGTAAATAATGGTGAATAAACGCAAAAAGTTAATCTGGAAAATAGAAATAATAGTAAATTATGCACCAAGGGGATAAAGCAGTGTCTTATGTCACGGGCGGCATATTGGATCCTGACCCAACGAGGGACTCTAGAATTAGCCCCCGAGCGAAATGAGCGAGATAATAACGTAGAGCCCTGAGTGTAGCGAGGGTTTCAAGCCGCACAAGACGAAGACAGCTTTATCTTCGAGGTGCATACTCTACTTTTCATATCTACTGTGTGACAATAAAATACGGAATTTTCAAAATAACACCAAACATCAACACCGTCATTTGTTTCATTTTATTTAAAATCGCACTTTGTGTTCTGCAGTGCTGGTGGCCAGTTGGATTTTCGAATAAACTCGCTCCACAATGTCCGTAATATAAGAGCTTTCATACATTTTTTTTCATAAAACGTACAAATTCAAATCACATTATGCACCTGCTAAAACTGCCTCTAATGACATACTTTAGGTTAGGTTTACATGACATAAAATTTTACGTTGTCGAGCAGGTGGTATAAAAAATATTTTTGCTGACTTTCACTACTTCTAAGGTCCTTCTCTCTCACACATTTTTTTGTATTGGCTTTATTAGATCCATAACATATTTTTTAGAATTACGTACCCAAAGGGTGCCAACGGAACCCTATTGCTAAGCTGCTCGCTCCGCTGTCCGTCCGTTCGGCCATCCCTTTTGTATGTCTGTATCTCATGAACCAAAATAATAGGTAGAAAATTAAGGTATAATGATATCTTTCTACCTATTATTTTGTTATAACAATGAATTAAAATTAATTCATTAGGTTAACCTTTTATAGTGATTTCAAACAACGAAAGAACTTTGTAAGTTCTCGGAAAATAAAAATCAAGAACTCGTATGCTATGAGTTCCTTTACATTACAGCCTTCAATATAAAAAAAAGTTTTATTTTATTGGTTTCAATATGTCACGGGAATCGAAGGAAGACAAATTTCTTTTCAAAATCAAATTTCCAAGCAACGAATGGCGCATGAGTTGAACTTGTGCCAATATTTTATTTAAATCACCCAAAGTTTCTACGCCCGCACCAGAAACATTCAAACGTTTTATTTAAAAGAACATTTTCTTTTTGTTATTGAATCCAAAGCTTGGAATGTTCAACGATATCTTCACAATTTAATTTGGAAAAAACAGATAAGTATTTGAATATTACGCTACACTTCAGTTGTTCCAAGTAGTTGTTATAAGAACCGATAGCAATATTTGCTTGTTGACCTTCAACCTAAGTGACATGTTTCATTCAGACTAAAGGCTCAAAATATCGCTGCGACCACCATTAAAAGTATTGATGAATATTAATTGTAGTAGTACCTACAACTTAACCTTTCGGAGGGTTTCGGGGGAGAGCAATCAATCTTGCTAGGTTTCATAATTAGAAAACGTAGTTTTAAAAAATAACGAGCAAAGCTCGGTCAACCAGGTACTCATTATCTAAAGGAGCACTAAAGCACAAGAAAAATGACCGTGACATACTACGGACAGATAGACATTACAATACTATAAATAAACATAACATTATAAAACTTTACGTCTTAAAAAATTATACTTCAGGTCACCAAAACTAATTCTTAATCATCAAAACGTAACCAAATATTTCAGTCTTGAGCAACTTTATTACAGTTGTTAACAAAGTTCGACTGAAAATCATTATTTTGTTGAAACAAAGGGCAATTAACCGATATTAAGCCCACCTGTTCCTTGTGGCTTAATGTAAAATATTACTCGCGGGAAATAACAAGCTCCCAAACATCTGTAAGTACCAGTGTTGTTGTTTGGCTTTAAAACATAATTCAAACGAAACATATAAGCAGAGATACCAACATAAATATTTATTAACACAAGAGTCAAATATTCCAAATTCCATTTGACCGATCAGTGACACGCCGGTTCGTGGGTCGTGGGTTCGTCCAATCCAGGACCAACATTTGTGTGTATCAACGTCTGTTTGTCTTACTGAGTCAGGGTGTAATTATCTATATAATTAGGTATGTATTTACAAAAAAACCTAGTATTAGTATATATTATATCAATTAGATATTATTCTGGATTCCATATAGTGCAAATTCTGCATAATTTGGGATCAACCATGTGTGAAGAATTTCCCAGGTTATTATTAAAAAACTTTAAAGAAAAAATAGAAACAACCGTATCTACCGTAGCGCCTCTACCGGTGAATTGCTACGCAATAGCTCTCTTACAACGGCTTCGTACCGTAAAAATAGATAGAACATGCATTTATCGAAAAGAACTTTCTATGCTGAACATACATGCCTTTTTAACGAGAACAATTTTAGCGGACATTTTTCCATTCAAGAATACGTTGTTAGTTGGTAATAAGATTGTTAGTGTCTGCGCTGCGGGGCGTATGGAGATTATACCTACGCCAGAAATAAAACTCAGGAAATAGCTGATATGAGCCTATTTCGTTAGGATATATTATTGGATACGTATAATATTGTAAACATGAAATAACATGAGAGATGAAATCATGTTACGTTTCAATAAAAAATAATGGTAATTTCAGTTGCCACGTAAAAATAGAAAATAGCTACATTTCTACAATACATCAGAAAATACAGTTTGGTGAACATTTCGTCCGTTTTGGCAGGTATTTCGAATTGTTTGGTAGTAAAATAGGTGCATTTCTGGTAGGCGTTTAAACACCAGCAGATTTTTTTATCGCATTTCTCAACAAAATATGAAAATACCGTAAAAAAGATAACAAAAAGTTAAATTAAGGTATAAGCATTTTGAAGTAATAATTAGACAGCGATTCGACGGAAAGATCATACATTATGATGTCGTTAGGGTACTATGGCCATATAAACTATGCATGTATAAATTCTGTTTTACTAAAAAGAGATAAATCTTTGATGGCTTATATCTTATAGTTATTCAAAAATAAATTCAATAAAAAAAATCATGCATATTCCCTATTTTGTAAAAGATATGATTATGTGAGTGCCTACTCGGCGCTAAATACTACCTACATAGTAGCGGCTTATTAGTTATGCTAGTCATAGAATACAATTAAATATATGTGTGTAGAAAGAAAGGAAATGAAAAACATGTATTTTTTATCACAAACTTTATAAATATTTGAAAATCAGCCAATAACGATGAGTAGGTACAAAAGGTTTTCTAGTATGGATATCTCCTCCCGGTGTCCAATCGGTACAAGCCAGTGCTGTAAACGAACACAAACATATTTATTAAAATACAACAATCAGTAACAGGGAACATCCTATATTATGCAAATTGTGAATGTATATCTACTAATAATAAAGCTGAAGAGTTTGTTTGAATGCGAATCTCTTGATTTACCAGACGCTAGATTACTCCCGAAGATTATAGGCTACTTTTTACCTCGAGAACGTGAGTGAGACCGCGGTGGACAGTTAGAACGTAATAAAATTCTTGAGAACTCACCCATATTTCCTCAAATCATCATTACCCATAGGGAAGCGAGCACCACGGCAGGTGTTCCATGTGATTTGCGTTGTAGTGGTGCATCGGGTGCCAATTAAGTGGTTGTATTTGACGGTAGCGGCAAATAATTCCCAAGCACGCTCATGGTTGCAGAGGTTTGTCAAACAACCAGGCTGTGATATTCCACCGTTAGGGAAGAAATCAGCGTTAGCAACAGCAGATCCGATACCTAGGCCGCCAACAGTGTACCCACCGTCAGTGTGGATAGCCTCAACGTAGACTCCATCAGTAGGAGCTAAACGGTTCCTGTTGTAGTTCCATAGAGGGCCAGCTGGATCCAAACCTGTTAAAATAAATTTGGACTGTAGAAATAAATTTACAGGATGATTTTATAATTACTATTCTAATTTATATACCTCCTACTACTTTTTTTTTTAAATAGCTACAGCTAGATAGATAGCTATATTTCCTTTTAGTTAATACTAAAATATTGAGATATAGAATATATACAAAATTTACGTTTATGGATAGGTACATACTACGGACGGTATCTGCGGGTACACTGCGCGCTCCTGAATGTAATTGATAGCTTCTATCATAATAGTCATAAGTTTCAATATTTACCAGTGACACGAGCAGCCCTTCCACCGAGTGCTCGTCCAGCATTTCCAACTAAATGAGCTCCCAAACTGAATCCGATAATATGCATGTTGGTGAAAGGAGCACCAGTCACAGAGTTAAGGAAGGCCAAGAACTGTCCTAAGCCTTGTCCAACAGCAGGTACACCGTTAACAGCTGTCACGTAATCTGATAACGCGAGTCGTCTCCAGTCCAAGACGATGACATTCACATCACTTTTTCCTAGGTACGCTGAAATCGGAAATAGTATTATGCGTCGAGCTGAACGAATAATAAAGGATTCACTTCAAATGGAGGGTGAGAAGCCAAAAAGTGATTGAGGAAGGGATATAAAAAGCAGTAAACTGAAACAGGATAATTCTAAAAGAGCCTCCCGTTTACAAAATATCGCCAAATAACTTCATTTTGTGTTCCTGTGCGTAAGTCACCAGAACTCATCGAGGAGGGGGTATGGTCATGTTGCAAGCATCCAATGGCTATAGAACCGCCAAGTGGGCCATATGTTTGCTTATAAAAATATATATTATTATGGGTAGTATTTAACTGCAAATAAACATTACGTGTAACAAAAAATGCTCATTTCCTATCAAAAATACTGATTGCTCAGCAAAATACGTACCTCAAAATATTATTATCAAAGCAGTTCGTGTACGCACCGTTATTTATTTAAAAGCTCACCTTTTATTCTGATTGTACCTATATATACTTACTCGTATATTTATATAAAAATATAATTTACTTGATGAATTATAAATTGATGGGTGATAAGTTTTTAGATGTGCAATTAAAAATATCCCATATATTATTACCATCTCTGATAGTCGGGTTGATGTTAGTATTTTGGTTGCTGAGCCAACCGTGAGCAATGACAACTGTTGGTACATTGGCGTTGAAGTTGGATGATGTGATAGAGTTGGCGTTATTCATAGTCAAAGTCTGGGATCTAGTTGGGTTGCGTCTGTAACAAAGTTAATGACAATTTACTAAATTGTGACTTTACTGGTATTAATCAGCTTGTTACAGCTCAACGAAAACTTTTTATCTGAACTTCCAAATGTTTGTTCAAATATTTGTATTATTCTCAACTAGTTGTTCCCCGCGGCTTCACTAACGTTCCCGGGATAAAAAAAAGCCTATATTAGCCTACATTTGGAGCATATAGATAGATATACACATACCTACCCTGGAATAACATACCTATAGGTTACATTTTATCCCGGGAAAATATAAGATCCCTTGGGAGTGCGGGGGAAACCGCGGGGCGGAAGCTAGTAATAAAAGATGACTAGTAAAAAAATATATACCTGGTGTACAGTAAGTACAAGTTGTTAGCAGGATTCCTTGTAATTTCGTTCAGAAGCTCCATGTCAGGTTCAGCTTCGAGGTCTACATGATGCATTTGACCTTCACCATCAGGAATGTCCATGAACCGTGGATATTCGCGGGTACTAAGCTCATCTTGGACAGGCACCGCAGATGCGATGTACGCTGATAATGTAATGAATAAGTTTAAGTAGATCTCCAGCTTAGCCTTAGATTAAAAAGATTTAAATGGCCTTTCATAAGGAAGAAGATATATACTAAGCAAATAGTCGTTGTCCTGTCCAAAGTTCGAGGCGATGATAGCTTAGTTAAACGTCACGGGATTGAAACCTACAATGATCTTGAACTTTTGGTGAAAGAAAACATCGTAAGGAAACTACAATACGGTGGTAGGGTACTTTGTAGTATTCTACCCTCAAGTTGAAAATTTGACGCTAAGCCAGTTCCTTTCTAAGCTGTATGTGCTTACCACTTACAATCACAAAGTAAAAAAATAATGTTGAAGTTTCATAAATCAATTGGATGATTACTCACCAGTCGAAACGAGAACAATCAGCAATGAACCGTACATGTTCACAGCTTGGCAAGACGCGTGTAGGTATACTTATATTTTCTCTGACGACCAGTATTTATTGCAGATTTATCTATGAATTTCAATTTCGATAACAGGATTTTTATGGATAAGATAAATAATCTATTCGATTTACAGGTCATTAACAAGGTACATAATTAATTTGTTTATTAAGCAATTTTTTGTTATCATTAAAAATATGTTCAAAACATGTTTTATCTGCACAATAAGTCGTTCTTTAGTCTTTGTGGGGGTCGGATCACTTCCGTGTTATTTATGACTTTATTTGATGTTCTTGCAGGGTTAGGTACATAGCTTTCCATACAAAAAAAAACTACAAAATATCAATTTTCAACAATAATTTCAGCATTAAAATGTAAAAAATATAACAAATATAATATAAGAAGTGTAAGGGATGGAAAAATTATACAACCAATAGCCACAAACTATTATGGAGAGAGTGTTTAAGTATTTAGTACCGAAAATATTTGATGGAACTGTTGCGAAGAGGACCTAGATTAAGTAAGAGTGTACAACTGAAGTAGAAGAGTGTGTAGTGTGCAACTGAAGTTGAGGGAGTCATTGCTCGAAGACGCTGACTTCACCCGAAGTGGTGCCATCGAGAAATGGCATGTTTAGTTTAGTTTGTTTTTTTATTTGTATGATTTTTTACTTTTTATTTTTCTAATTTATTCTTGTTTCTTAATAATGGTAGGTATGTTGTAACAACCTTGTAGTACGAGCCTGTCTCGCTATCAAACTTAACAGTTTTGCGAGTAGAAAGAAGATTATTAGTTCTGTTATAAATGACTGTTCCCCACGGTTTCACCCACATTCCCGGGATAAAAAGTAGCCTATAGGTATATAACCTTCGGGGATAATGTAGCTTCCTATTAGGGAAATAATTTTTCAAATTGGACTAGTAAGATTAGTGCAAACAAACAAACAAACAAACTCTTTAGCTTTATTATTAGTATCTAGGGGCACGGCAGGGCCCCCGCCAAGTCGAGCAAAGAAGCGGCACGGCCGTACCATCCTCTTCTCGAAGCAGTTCAGGCCATTTTCGACCCCCTATAACTTCGTTGTGGATAAAACTAAATTGATATAACTATTCCTAACAGTTTTATGTCAGGTGGGTTTGGAAATTTTTGAATAACGAACGTCAAAATGACACTAATTGTTTTACAAGCTAGTTTTACTATTACTTGTACGTAGTATCACGCCAGTAGCACATTATTTGTTGGAAACTTAAAAATGCCATATTTTAGGTACAATTATCAATTGTAAAAAATTTCAGAGGTAATGCCTATCCATTGTAGTTATTTCATCGTAGGTATACACAGTATGATTTTTGCAAGTGTGCGTGGTAGGGCAAATCCTAAAGTATAGCGAAAAATGCTTAAAGGAATCTTACCGAAAAATGCTGAAATCGGCCTCTAGACTCCTTTCAGCATTGCTCTTCCCTATTCCCTATCAGAATCAAATCCCTTTCAAAATCAATGAGTTCGATTCCCAATTTTTTTTTTCAAAATCCAAGTATACAGTTTTAGTTTTTATCAAAATCGGCCCCGAGACTCCTTTCAGCATTTTTCGCTATTCCCTATACTTTAGGATTTGGCCTACCACGCCCACTTAAAAAAATCACCCTGTATACCGCTTGTTCATCATCATTACTAACATTACTTCCCGAAAATTAATCTTTATAAGCGACACTATGAGATGGAGCAATAAAACAGGCTGTGTTTTTTTTTTTAAATCAATGAGTTCGATTCCCGGCAAAGCAAATATTTTTTTTGAAAATCCAAGTATACAAATTTAGTTTTTATCAAAATCGGCCCCGAGACTCCTTTCAGCATTTTTCGCTATTCCTTATACTTTAGAATTTGGTCTACCACGCCCACTTAAAAAATTCACCTGTATAGCCATCTATACTAATATTATAAAGAGGAAAGATTTGTTTGTTTGTTTGTTTGTTTGTAATGAATAGGCTCCGAAACTACTGGACCGATTTCAAAAATTCTTTCACCTTTGGAAAGCTACATTATCCCCGAGTAACATAGGCTATATTATATTTAAAAAAAAATTAGGGATCCTTACTAAAACTCCAATAATGTAACATAAGGTGTAAAAAAATTACCTGAAAAATTCCTTACGTGGCGTGCGCTGCGAAAACTATTGATGATAGAACAAAATCATTTACTACGACTTTGCAGAACTCATCATTATCTACAAAAAGTGTCGCGACAGCATATGTCTAAATATTATAGTTATGTCACAGTAAGCAGTTTTTTATTCTAAAATATTAATTTATATATGCCGCCTCTTGAAAAGGCTCTTCATTTGTACCTTGGTATTAATCCTCATCAAAATAAATTACTTTATATTCAAGACGGCTTTAATACCTTTTTATAACTTTTTGAATTATTCAATTCGGACATTTCATTCGGAAGATATCACGAGTTTAAAAATGCAAGTATTAGAAAAAAGTCGCGTGGTTGTCGCTCACCGCGCTCAGCTAGCCAGCATGCGATGTAGGCGTCCATGTAAGCGTCACTGGGGTACGGGGGGGGAGTCAATGTAATCTATATATATAAAAGAAAGTCGTGTTAGTTACTCCACTTATAACTCAAGAACGGCTGAACCGATTTAGCTGAAAATTGGCAGGGAGGTAGTTTAGAGCCAGGAGAAGGACATAGGAGGGGAGGGAAGGAGATAGGTAGGGGTAGGTAGGGTAGGTAGGTAGGGTAGGTAGGTAGGTAGGGTAGGTAGGTAGGGTAGGTAGGGTAGGTAGGGTAGGTAGGGTAGGTAGGGTAGGTAGGGTAGGTAGGGTAGGTAGGGTAGGTAGGGTAGGTAGGGTAGGTAGGGTAGGTAGGGTAGGTAGGGTAGGTAGGGTAGGTAGGGTAGGTAGGGTAGGTAGGGTAGGTAGGGTAGGTAGGGTAGGTAGGGTAGGTAGGGTAGGTAGGGTAGGTAGGGTAGGTAGGGTAGGTAGGGTAGGTAGGGTAGGTAGGGTAGGTAGGGTAGGTAGGGTAGGTAGGGTAGGTAGGGTAGGTAGGGTAGGTAGGGTAGGTAGGGTAGGTAGGGTAGGTAGGGTAGGTAGGGTAGGTAGGGTAGGTAGGGTAGGTAGGGTAGGTAGGGTAGGTAGGGTAGGTAGGGTAGGTAGGGTAGGTAGGGTAGGTAGGGTAGGTAGGGTAGGTAGGGTAGGTAGGGTAGGTAGGGTAGGTAGGGTAGGTAGGGTAGGTAGGGTAGGTAGGGTAGGTAGGGTAGGTAGGGTAGGTAGGGTAGGTAGGGTAGGTAGGGTAGGTAGGGTAGGTAGGGTAGGTAGGGTAGGTAGGGTAGGTAGGGTAGGTAGGGTAGGTAGGGTAGGTAGGGTAGGTAGGGTAGGTAGGGTAGGTAGGGTAGGTAGGGTAGGTAGGGTAGGTAGGGTAGGTAGGGTAGGTAGGGTAGGTAGGGTAGGTAGGGTAGGTAGGGTAGGTAGGGTAGGTAGGGTAGGTAGGGTAGGTAGGGTAGGTAGGGTAGGTAGGGTAGGTAGGGTAGGTAGGGTAGGTAGGGTAGGTAGGGTAGGTAGGGTAGGTAGGGTAGGTAGGGTAGGTAGGGTAGGTAGGGTAGGTAGGGTAGGTAGGGTAGGTAGGGTAGGTAGGTAGGTAGGGTAGGTAGGTAGGGTAGGTAGGTAGGGTAGGTAGATAGGGTAGGTAGGTAGGGTAGGTAGGTAAGGTAGGTAGGGGTAGGTAGTGGCAGGTAGAGGTAGATAGGAGTAGGTAGGGATAGGTTTGTAGGTCCCAGTTTTATTTTTGTTCTCAGGGCAGGACAACGTCTGCCGGGTCAGCTAGTCTTTTTATAAGGGTTAAACTAAACATATTATAATGAGAAATAAAATGAAGGACTAATAAAAAGTGCAAATAAATCTTTTAATATGTGAAGAAAAGCATACAAATATGTAATTTGACAATCTATACCACAGGTTGTGTAAACTACTTGTCCATTTTATTCTTATTAATGGAATTATGTCATACATGTAATAAATAGCGCGGCTGAAACTGCGGAGGACATCTAGTTTCTTAATGTAGCCTGGATTAGTAAGGGTATCTCCTGCCAGTGCTCACTCGATATCGGCCAGATCTGGAATGAAATAAATTACAAATATCTTTATTTACAACAAATATACAAAATACAATCTACGCATAAAAAAATCCTTAAGGCGGCCGCTGCTGCCGATCAACGGCAAGATTCCTAGAAGGCTGACAGTGCTTCCTCTTTGGATAGTGAAGCTAATGTGCTAAGAGATTATATTAATAAACTGGCTATAGAGCGGGAAATGGTAAAGTTTTCATTTTTCAAGAATTTTTTTTTCGCGTATACGATACTGTTTGAAATAGGCATTTATTGTTATGAATGGTATGTCATAAATAGTGATCTAACGTAAGAGATTCGTCACTCCATAAAAAAAAATATTTAATATCCATAAAATATAATATAATAAAATATTTTTCTTCCTATTTCCAAATTTCAAACAGAAGGCATACCCAGTTTTCCTTAAATCATCATTGCCCATATGAAGTTCTTGGCCAGTGCATCTAGTTATAATCTGCAATGCGCTGGAACATTCCCTGCCAACTAAGTGGTTGTAGGTGACAGTGGCTGCGAAGAGTTCCCAAGCACGGTTGTGGCTGCAGAGGCTAGTTAGGCACCCGGGCTGTGAGTCTCCACCGTTGGGGTAAAAATCAACGTCTCCTACAGCAAAGCCAATACCAAGGCCATCGTAGTCGCCATCGGTATGGATAACTTCGACGTAGACTCCGTCATTTTTGTTTATTTTGTTAGAGTTCAAGTTCCACAGAGGGCCAGCTGGGTCCAAGCCTGGAATTATAAAAAATAATTAATAGATTCTTAACCAAAATTAGGAAATAAAGTCATCCTGATCATTTGACAGGCTAGTTGGCGCAGTTGGTTACGCACCTAAGCCGCAGGTCGTGGGTGCGATTCCCATCCAGGACAATCATTTGTGTGCATTATATAGTATATGAGTTACCTGGATTCCATAGTACAAGCTCTGCTTATTTTGGGATCAGATAACCGTGTGTGGAAAAAATATATAAAAGGAAAGCGCGATTGACTGATCTATCATCGCGCAACTCATTCCACTTGACGGATCTGGATGAAATTTGGCATACAAATAGTTATTTTTACCCCCAATTGCGGGTGAAATCGCAGGGCGCAAATAACATTCTTAGAGAAAACATCATCGTTTATCTCTCTTATTTTTAACTGACTTCAAAAAAGGAGGAGGTTCTTAATCCGTCGGAATCTTTTATAACATGAGATTTTCATTCTCCTAAATAAATAAGAATTTATATTGAGTAAGAAAAACAATTTTACCTGTGACACGAGCTACTCTTCCGCTAAGCTCCCTTCCTGCGTTACCAACCAAATGGGCTCCAAGACTGAATCCAACCAGATGCATAGAAGCGAATGGGGCACCAGTCACAGAGTTTAGGAAAGCTAGGAACTGTCCAAGTCTTCTACCGACTTCTGGTACTCCGTTGACGGCTGTCACATAGTTTGATAAAGCAAGACGCCTCCAGTCCAAGACAATGACGTTCACATCAATCTTCTTCAGGAATGCTAGAGTTAAAATCGAAGATAATTTTAGGTCACCATAAGACGTTCATCACAAGGATTCACCCAGGATTGTCAAAACTGATAATACAACTTTCTTACTGTAAAATGTAATAGGGATATCGTAAGTTTCCGGAATTTGATAATAATAAATAATTACTTTTATCGCACATATTAATTGATTGAGATTGTGCCTATCTGTAATGGAGAACATTAAAAACAATTTGGAGATTGGTTTACCGTCTCTGATTGTCGGGTTGATGTTAGTGTTTTGGTTGCTGAGCCAGCCGTGAGCGATAACGACGGTCGGCACGTTCGGGTTGAAATTGGATGAGGTGACGGAGGCAGCATCGTTGAACAATAATGACTGTGATGATGTTGGGTTGCGCCTGTAATGATATTTTGAAAGATGTTTAATTTTGGACCTCTATGAGATACCAAAAGCAGAAAAACTTGAGCTAGAAAACATCCAGCTCTCACTAACCACCTCTCATAAACTGCGATAGCCTGGTTGCTACTTCAAGCTGTGTAAAAACGAATCGTTTTTTCAATAACAATAGTTGAAATAATTGACATTAAATAACATTTTGAAGCTTTCATTGATTTATTGAATAACTATTTTAAATAGGTATATTAAAAACTTTTTAAAATAAATTTCATAACTACCTTGTAAACAGTAAATACTGATTATTATCTGGATTCCTAGTCAGTTCATTCAAGAGTTCCATATCAGGCTCAGCTTCAAGATCCACCTCGTGCATGACTCCATCGCCATCAGGAAATTCAATGAATCTCGGGTATTCTTTCAGCTCATCTTGTAAAACGGGTATCGCTAATGCGACGTATACTGAAAATAAAAATAACATGTCATTTTGACTGTGATGGCTAAATAAAATATATTTTTTTAAACTAGCTGTTATCGTGTAAATGTAACCTAATATTCATTAGAAAAAAACAAACGAGCCCAAATTTGAGTTCCCATCCATCCATTCCATCACAGAGTTCCAGTCCCGGCTCCATCGTTAGATCGCTCGATGGTACTTAAATATTATATTGTCACCAAACTTATGGAAACATACACAATTTCAGCAAAAACCATCAATGGTTGCAGAATTGTTTACATATTTAAAAATAGATATCTAATACATCGTAAGTAACCTTATAAGTCGCTGTAAATACTTGAAAATGATAATATAACTAAATGAATAACATAAATAAATGTAAAATAATATTTACCCGTCGATATAACCAAGAATAGAAGAACCCTCTGCATCATTTGATAGCTATGAAAGATCTGCCTTATTATTTTTGTTTCGCAAATTATTTATATGAAATTATATATACTCCTGTTATCTTAATAATCTAATTAATATTAATCTTATTACTAGTGATTATAATATATCTATCTATAATAGGAATATCAATTCCAGAGATGGGTGAATAAAAATGGATATTTAATAATATTTTAGAAACGATAGATATTTTAAATTAAATTACATTTATCCTGAGTTATCCCCAGTCTTTACTTAAGTCTGAATTGGTAAATACTAGCCATATATTTGGCAGAATAGCTCATCGGCTTGTCACTTGAATATAGATATCTTCATTAAAAACTTTTGCAGTAAAGAAGGAAACTATAGTATCATTGGGAAGAACTTGTTTATCTAATTGCTGGGCTGTTTAATACCATGATAATTTGTGGCAAAGCTATTTAGCCTTCCAAAATGACAAACAACATCTTTATTACATCATATCAGTAGCTAAAAGTTTTGGGACTTCAGGCTAAAGTGAAAAGGAGTACCACTTGAAAGGTCTCAGGCCAGTGGTTTTCACCTATGGTTTGTCAGAAACTACCCTGCCCTTTTATTATTATTATTATAATCTCATAATAATCTCAATTCGTTACATAGGTATACGTAGGCTAGTTGACAGTGTCAAAAATAAATGATCAAACACTAACCAATGCATAAAAAATATAAAAACACGTGGAAACATAAAACATTTTCTTTTTATGATTTTTAATTTAGTAACTACTAGATAAGATCATACGACATGCACCAATATGTCGTATGATCTTATTATGAGGTTTGGTCCCCTTGGCTACTCGATCCAGTCTATTCCTACATTCTTGTGTTGACTTTTTTTCCATAGCTGCATTACAGGAACCAAGAGGTATTATTTATCAGATAAAAAAATATATTTATAGATATAAGATAAAATTGCTTGTTTGTATCATGTAATGCTTTATTAAAATACGTCAATAAAAGCGTGATTTAATTTCATGATTATCATGCTGCAGATTTACAATATGACTAGCTACTACTTCGTGGCTTCTGCCCCGCCCTAATTCATTATCGTAATAAAAGTAAAAATGTTAAAAATCAAAAATGGGTGTTGTTTCTAAGTCTCAGACTGGGTTAATAATTAAAGTTTTTTTTTTCATTACGCTTTCCTGTGTTTGACCACAATTTTACCGTGGTCAGTGACGATGTGGTCGAAAGTGGTAAACACTCCAAGCCTAGGAGAGAATTGGCTCACAGATTTGACAGGTTCTAAGTTTGCTACACTACATTTACCTCCTATCCCTCTCCTGACACAATTTTCTGACATACCTACTCGTTAGAAGTCTCATTAATAGAATATTCCCAAAGAGTGTTATCTTAGTATCGATGCCCCAGAGCCATAATATGTCATTAGTCTTTTGAGTAGAAGTTAAAGTAATTAATATAGAACTGCTGGCATGATAACACTAAGTGTCCTATATTTATGTATGTAGCCAAAAATCATAAAAATATGGTTAGTCGTAAAAACAAGTCTTTTGGTTAATCATAATTTTTTTTTCCACTATCCTTTACATTATTCAAAACTTCTTCCTTAACCAGCCACAATCCGGTAATTACGAGTATATTACTTCGTTTTTGATCGTTTTTGATTTTCTTTTTGTTGTTTAGTACATTTTGATAAAGGAATATTCTTTTCATGTTTTCCTGTTAAAAACTATTATACTTATTAAAAAAAAAACAGAACAATCATTCTTACACACAGATATTAGACGCGCACCTGCTTAATTGTCTTTGTAATCCGACGATTATAAATCCAAGAAAGATAGTCATGTTGTGATGTACGTAAAAGATAGCCATGCGTAAATTTGACGCATTTTTTCTTTTTACTATCCTATAGATATTAAAAAAATGCGTCAAATTTACGCATGACTAGAAGCGTGATTTCATTTCATGATTATTTAAGCTGCAGATTTACAATATAGCTAGTTACTACCTCGTGGCTTTTGCCCCGTCCCTAATCCCATTTGTTTTCTGGGTGACTGGGTGAATACTCAGAGATGTTTTTTCATTATGTAATATGCCTGTGTTTGGCCACAATCTCACCGTGGTCATTAATGATGTGGCCCATGGTGATAATCACAAAGTCTAGAAGGGAACTGGCTCTTAAGTGCAGCTGCCGGAACACATCGGAAGGTGCTTCCGATACCTTTTCCTTTACCGAAAGCTCAAGCTCATTGTAGGATTCGAACCCGCGACCTTTGTCTCGGCATTCGAAGTCACTGTCACTGAGCTATCATCGCTTCAAAACAACATTGCTGTAATGTCATATTTTATTTATTGGTTTGAATAAACCAGTCATTATTATATTTTAAAAATGGGTGACATAATAAATACCACAAATTTATGAATTTGTATCCATTCATTTATTTAAAAAAAAATGAAACGCTGCCAGCCTTCAGGGAACCTTGCCGCTGATCGGCAGCAGCGGCCGACTCGAGGAAATTTTGTATATAATGTAGTTTGTATATTTGTTTAAATAATTGTAAAAAAACATTTATATCAATACGATATGTTATTTATAATAGGTAGGTGGTACATATAGTACATAAAAAGTTTTTTAATTTTCAATTTTCAGTTTCTTATGTGTAATCAATGACTCTCAAGATATGTCACTGACACTAGGATAAGCATATTATTGTTCTTTCATCATCGTTACTATAATATTTAAAGAATTATCCCATAACTCCTAACCGGCAACTTAGCAACATAAGATGACAACTACTAGACGCAAACATCTGAATAGCTTTATGACTGCTTTTCATGACTATTTTAGTCTCATGGGTTTCATCCCTCCCCATAACATGTCCGAACCAGGAAAAACGGTTCCTACTCACTGGTGCTACTTTCAAATTTTCTCTTTCTTCTCTCTCTCTCTTCTGGGTGATTTTTTTATCACTATCCCAAAATAACTTTTTTTTATTTTTATTCTACTAAGGTAGCAAGCAAGCATACGGCCTACCTAATGGTAAGTGGTTACCGTCGCCTATCGCCATTTGCAATGCCAGAGATATTGCCAATGTGTTGCTGACCTGTTACAATGCCGAGAAGGCAAACTGGCTCTCAAGTGCAATTGCCGGAACACACCGGTAGGTGCTTGGCGACAAATTTTCAACTTGAGGGTGGTAGCCAGCCAGGCGGGTACTACAAAGTACCCTACCACCGTGCTATGGTTTCCTCACGATGTTTTCCTTCACCGAAAGCTCAAGTTCATTGTAGGATTCAAACCCACGACTTTCGTCGCGGCATCCGACGTCACTTCCACTGAGCTATCATCGCCTTAAACATCTTAACTTTTCATACAAAACATCAATCTTGATTTCAGGGTTGGTCCCAGAGTAAAAGTTGTTCATAATGATGAGCTTAATAATGGCTGAAAATTTGGACGGTGATAAAAAAATCACTCTGTATTCATGTATAATGACAAAAAGATACAGATGAGGAATGTTTTACAATGTATCGAAAAAATACTCTTAAATGATAAATTATCGAGATTAATTAAATACATTAATTGTTTAAAATATTGAAAAGGTATAAATAAAGTGAAATGACATAAACGATCGTGTAACTCTTCACTTATCAATGTTTCAAGTGGGAAATACTAATTGTGTCACAGTATATTCGTATCAATGAATTTAAATTGCAAAACATACAATTATCGAGTATACATTGCAATTTATCAATGTATACTCGAAGTCAATTGAAATAGCCGAAAGTATAAACAAGGCTAATTTCAGAAAATTACACTATACATATCTAGGTAGGTACCTAATCCTCGAACATTCTTCGCCCACGGTTATCTGAACTAATCCCAAACTAAGAAGAGCTTGTACCACAGATTAACGTCATAGGGGTTCTTGCGAGAAGGCGGACGGCGCGCGGACCACTGCCAGCAAACTCGCTTAGTTTGCTGACTCACGTTGAGGGCAGACGCGAGCGTGTTTTACGAGGCTTTGTCAAAACAGAACAATTTTGCACGGAATTTACTTATGATGAACCATTTCGGCCCAAAAAAATATTACTAAATAATTATAATAATATTATTAATGAACGTACATTAAGTAGGTACTTTTAAATTACACGTTTCTTTCATTTTCCATTTTGTGACAATCCTAGCACGTCTGTGTGCAACAGCGTAAGTACTTACACGGACGGCGGCATCGCCCAACATCGAACACGATGCCATACTATAGGCAGAATCATTACACTGTGCTTGTACTATGGAAACCAGATAATTGATACACTACATTTAGGTACTATAATAGGTTATTTACTAACCACGCCTACTGTCCCGTTGTAGTAATGAATGATTCCAGTAGGTATATATACATTACCACTCACTGATTTTGTTAATTTACTTTTGCTACACACATTATTGGACACAATTTTGAAGGTCGGTGAGCAGATAATGTTAGACAAGATATTTATAGATATGTCATTCCTAAACTAAGAACTTTGGCAATAAAATGCAAGCAAATATAATTGTGACTTCCAACCCCGGCCTCCCTGCCTATTGTGAAATGTGATAAGTTGGTGAAAAAAAATATTCATCGTAGTCGGAGGTTTGTTTACCGCTGCGATCAGTTCAATTGAGAAATAGTATAGCAAATAGGTAAGAATACCATAATATAATTAATTGACTATCTCTATTAACTATTTAAACCATGATATCTATGTAACGTACTCAGTTTCTTTTAGACAGGCCATATGAACAAATAATTATGACAGCCAAGATATTGCTGATTATTTTGGCGGGTAAGTTAGATTCATAGTAATTAAAAAAATAACCGGCCACGTACGAGTTGGACTCTCATATAAGGCTCCGAATAATAATTTTAATATGTCTTGATTTTGTGTTGTCGCGCTGTACTAAAGCTTAACTTTAAAAAATATATACAATTATTATGTTATGTAATATATTCCTACACGGGATTTAAAAAAATATCACTTATTTACTTACATTCAAATTCAATGTATTGCTTCATGTGGTACATTTAAAGATACAGAATTATCAAATTAGTTCTCAACATGAGCCCTGAAAGGGTATTGCAACATTAAACGTATAAGTAGTGTAAAACAATTAGTATCATGCATTATTCTTACAGTATTTTTCCATTTTAAAACTTTGATATACATTAACATTTACTGTTTGACTTTCACTTACAATCTATAAACTCCTTAATAGTATAGAAACAGTTTTGACTCAGCCATTTATATAAATTACATTTAAATGCATGAAATTTATCCTCTTGAGCTATATCTTTAGGAATACTGTTAAATATTTGAACACACATGGCTACGCAATTTAAAATTACTAGTTTGAGAAAAACATATTGATTTTCCAGTACACTGCACTTCGGCCCAAGAAAATCTTACTGATGCAGAGTTAGATGCACTCTCGAGTTATAACGATGTCGATAACACCACCCAAACGACGCAATCTAACGAGAACATAACACAGGTTTTTGGAAATGACACTAATGAGTACTTTTTATACACTACGTAAGTTTTCAAAAATGTATGAAGAGTATAATAAAAAATACTTTAAAAATACAAAATGTCAATCTTGGAAAGTTTGCACAGGGCATCGATCTGAGACAACTTTTCTATTTGTAATTTATTTATGGTTTTTTGTTGTTTTTTTTTTGTTTTTTTTTTGTAAATATCAGTGTATATATATAGCTATAAGTATTTTAGAAGGCCTACCTCGTGGCTCTAGTCTTCGAATATGATTTAACTTGAGCACCAGATCTTTATTCCGCGCAGCAGGGCCAAAATAAAAATAACCCTAATAAGAATAAAAATCAAGTCGCTTCCGCTGTCTGTTCGCTTAAAACTACTCAACAGATTTTAATGCAGTTTTCAGCAATAGATAGAGTAATTCAAGAGGAAGGTTTATATGTATAATACATGCACGGGTCGCTAGTCTGAAACAAAATAATGACTTGAAAAAATAAACCCTTCAAAAACATTAAAATTTATGTAATAAGGATATGGATATAATTTTAATTGTGTCATTCTTCCAACTTAACTCTTTTTTAGACGAAATCCGACTACTGCTCAGATCCTGGTTATTAATAATCGCAGTTCTATTTTATCATCGAACTTTAATTCGAGCCAACAAACTATTTTTGTTGTCCATGGCTGGACGGACAGCGCAAATGGAAGTGTCAACGTGGCAATCCGAGATGGTAATAACCAAAATTTAAATAAATAAGAAACCCCTGAAACGAGGTGATGATCTTCAAATGGCACCATTTGTTTCAAAGACACCTTTCAAACGAAAAAACGGAATCAAAATCGATTCCACCGTTTAGGAGCTATGATGCCACAGACAGACACACAGATACACACTACAAACTTATAGCACCCCTTTTTTTGATAAGAGTTAAAAAATATCCTGGGAGCCTTTACTATTCAAAAAACCGGATAGCTGAAATACTACTTAAACATTTTTATTTACTAGGTACCTACTTGTATTTACTAGGTAGGAGGTCGAGATTTCAGAGTTATACACTCTGAAATCTCGAAAAAAAACTAACTTTGTATACAAAACATTAATCTTGTTTGTTTAAAATGTATGAAAACCTTCAATTTATTTTCGTGATTTCATAGTAGTTCCCAAAACAAAAATTTATCATATTGATGATCTTCCACCCCTTGAAGCACCACAAGAGTTTTACATCCATAACTCTGTATAGACCTCTGTCCACAATCTCACTGACGTCAGTGATATTGTGGCCGATGGTGATGAGCACACAGAGCCTAGAAGGGAACTGGCTCTCAAGCACAGCTATCAAAACACACCTGTAGGTTCTTACCGGTAGATTTTCAACGGGGGTGGTAGCTAACGCCATAGCCACCATAACAAGGTGGCGTGTTATGGTTTCCTCTGATGTTTTCCTTCACTGAAAGCTCAAGCTCAATTTAGGCAATCTTGTCATTAAACGTCATTACCACTGAGGCTATTATTACCTTTAACTACTTTTTACATACAGTTATATAAATAATAACACACAGACTCTGGACTAGCAGATATGTTTAATCACTCTATCCTGAATGAGAATCAACTGTCCTGCTCATATGCTTTGGATTTTGAACTTGATGCTGACACAGAGTTTGTAGTTGATGTACGGTAAGACTTATAAGACTCAGAGGATAGGCCTTTGTTCAGACGTGCTGATATCTGTTCTCTACTTTATGGTATGAATTCCAATTTATTAGAAATACAACATAAAAATTGTATTGGCCAGAACGTCTAAACATATAAAAAGAAGATAAAAGCATATATATGTGAAAATATTATTCCTTTAGATCTAAAATTAAAATTATGTTTCATAGCCTACTTTAATGTAAGTCAAGTCAACGTCATTGTTGTGGACTGGAGCCCGGTTGCAGATACAGACTACATTACTGCTACTTTAGGAGTGCCAAATACTGGAAGAAACTTGGGAAGTTTCCTGAGATACCTAGTTCGTGTGACTGGAGCATCGTTAAGTAATATGCATTTGATTGGATTCAGTTTGGGAGCCCATGTTGTGGGAAACGCTGGGAGAGAACTGAATGGTAGAGTTGCTCGCATTACAGGTAATAATACTTATTGTTAATAAGTGTATGATGGCAGATTATTTTGAATAGTAAGTTTGTTGACTGGGTGCTATACCTACTAGGATACTATACCTATACAAATATATACATACACATAATTTTAAATAAACTTCCCCCTTCCGTTTTCCAACAATGTTTTTTACATTTTTTATATATTTACTTTAGTTTTGTTTAAGTGACTCAAATTCATAATTTTATAGGTTTAGATCCCGCTGGTCCTCTTTGGAACTATAATCAGGATCGTTTGAAATCTACATATGCAAAATACGTAGAAATTATCCATACAAATAAAGGTTTACTCGGTACTAGAGATAATGTTGGAAAAAATGACTTCTACCCCAACGGCGGTTCCTCTCAGCCTGGCTGTTTAACTCCTGGATGCAATCATAACCGTTCTTGGCAACTTTTGGCTTCCAGTATAATTAACAATAACCTTATTGGGAGGAAGTGCGCGAGCTACGTGTCGCTGTTATTGAGCTCTTGTAATGGAATGAGTCTTCCACTGGGTACCACTGCCCTGTATAAGAATGGGTAAGCTTCGACAAACATTTTTTTAATTAACTTTATCAGACATTAATTCTTGAGCTACACGTTTGTTTTCCACGTTGTTGGTAAATTTAAATATTTTAATTATAATGTTATTTATTTTCGTTTTCAGTTCAAATGACATGTACTATCTGCGTACTGGAAGTAATTATCCGTATTAATTAAAGCATCGTTAAAATAATAATTATTTAATCTGTCCACATTGTAAGATGTAAAGAAAAAATGGTAACTTCAATACATTTTATTTTTATTTGTAAATAGTCTACGTACTTATGGTATCTGACTAAAACATTTACAACATTTTTGTGACTTCTGGTAGTGACATTGTTCTTGTATTTTTTGAAATGTTCAACCCGTATCGCTATTTGGCTCTTGAGGCAATGGACTGTAAACCGTCCTTAGTATAGTAAAATACGACCAAGATGTACTTATTATCTGAAAACATGCAATGAAATATAAATTTGGATTACTGCTTCAGACTGAATATCAAAAAATTTGTAATATTAATATCCACTACCTTACAAAAACTTCCATAACTTATTGTAGAAAATTTGTAAGCGGTTAATATTGTTGGTTTATGTGACCTGAAAAAAAATTAAACAGGAATGTATCAATTGAAATTGTGGCTAAGCGAGGTATAATATTATATTTTGTAGGTGTGAAATAGAGCCATCACCATATTAGGTATATATTTTTGTGCTGTGTGTGTACTTTAAATATTTTTTGGTATTTGTTATATCATTTTATTGACGTATAAATTGTTATGTTTTTGACTATGTTTAATTATGATTGTACTATTTTTTTTTTTATTTATTATGCTCAACAAGTGGGACATAAAGGAACACTATGATTGTTTTTGTTATAGTTCACCAATAAATAAATTTAATTTCATTTCAAATTTAAATTCATTAATTTTAAAAAACGTACTATCCGTAGAATGTACTACATTTTTTCCTTTCTCATTACCATAGGTATCTTCTATTACCCGGAGTACGGATATGCACAATCTTGTTGACAATATTACAAAGGAAAGAGAAAGACTACCACAATTACTCTCAAAGACTACTACGTGTACTTAATTACAATTAAATTCTAAATTAGGTACCTTAGCATTATCATCAGTATAGATTTCTTAGCCTTTGCATTCATAGTATACCATTTACACAAATAAGCTGCATTGCCAACTTTCTTACTCTAAAACAAGAAAATAAGGATGTCAATATCCATATCTAGTCACTATTGCTATATAACCAGTTACTTTTTAGGCTTCTGTACCCGAAGGGTTCAAACGGAGCCCTAATTGCTGTCACTTGAGTATCTATCAGTCGTCAGTCACACAGGATTTACACCCAAACGGATGGAGCTAAAGTCTTTAAATTTTCATAGTATAAGTTATAGATAATAACAAAACAAAAATTGTTAAGGTATATTACTAACATTTTCATGAAATAGTCGTATATGTCAGTAATACCTACCTATATATACATTGGAGGAATATGTTGATGATTTCTTTTGTTATTAATCAGTAAATATACTACCATTCTTGTCGCAAATAACATGTTGATAACTTATGACTAATAACTGAGCTGCAAATTGCAAAAAACGTGATAAAATTTGAATTTTGCGCTCCAACCGAAGGTATCAACTTAAGTTAAATCGTTACACGCCCATGCCCTCAAAATAGTCGTGTCGTAGCACGTAATTGGATGAAATCATTAATGGTGTTAATTTCGATTACCACCAAAAGATACGCTTACCGGCTGGCACGTATATTTACCTCTTGTATAAGATTTTCTCCAAATATACTCATCATTAACATTTGAAGTAGCACTGAGAGTAGAAATAAAAAGCAGCCTGGAATCATCGCCACATCTCCCATCTGAAATTTGATTTGATTTGTGGTTAAGTATATAGTCTTGCATAAGTGGTAGGTATTGGTGTCGATACTGTTGTTTACGAACTTAACTAATATTAGACAAGTCACCTCTCTTTCAGTTTACCTTATTGAAAAAAGACAGAACATTTTTAATGCTGTCAGTTTAATTCATGCCGTCGTAATGTACGGGTAAATCATCATCATCATCATCATATCAGCCGAAAGACGTCCACTGCTGGACAAAGGCCTCCCCCAAAGATCTCCACGATGGCCGGTCTTGCGCTAGCTGCATCCAGCGGTATCCCGCGACCCTAACAAGATCGTCAGTCCACCTTGTGGGGGGCCTGCCCACGCTACGTCTTCCGAAGTACGGGTAAATAGTCGTGACCAATAAAGATCGCGCTTAAATTCACGTTGAAATATGTGATCGGATTAAACTGACAGGACTAAAATATTTTGCATCTCTTTCTTATATTTACTATTAGAAAGAGATATAGTGAGATCGTAAACAACAGAATCGGCACCATTCACTGATAAATGAGTTCCTTGTATATATCGTATAGCAATATTGAGCCAAAATGGCTGATAATGTACCTAAAATTCTAAATATGCATTTAAAAAAAATTCTAGCCCAATTTTAAATTAAACATATTTTTCTTTTACACAAACTATTTTAAAAGAGAGAGAAAACGAAAGAGAAGAAAGAAATAAAAATCTTTCTGCATTATAAACGCTGAATATTTCGCACTTGCCTCTTTTTGGCACAAAGATACCTAGGTATTTCGTATTTACTGCCGTAAATAGGTCTATTAACTTGTGTGAAATTGTGATGATATAAATAAATAAAATAACTGATAAATAAGTTATGTAGGTACCTACCGTTAAGTTGAATTCTAGGGCACATATAGCAAAAGACCCTATCATAACGTTAAACAGATTAGGTGCTGTGAAGATATCTTCTAAGTCTTCTGCTAGCCTGTAAACATAAAGTGATTGATATAAATTGCGAAAAGAAAACTTAGGATACCTAATAGTCAATACCTATTCTATAGTCGTATAGTAAACATTCCTTCAATAACATTTATTATCTGTTAATTCTTCTTCCCTAGTCAGGTACTAGTTGTGATGTCAAAAAACGTGAATGATTTTTTCGAAACTGACACCGCGTTCGAATGTAATTTTTTGTCACTAGTTTATACGCTCTATTGTTTTACCTGTGGTTTTACTATTGGTTTCCGAGGGTTCTTATATTTTCCAATAATAAAAAGTACTATACCATATATTAATCGCAAGTGATGCGTGGATGAGTCAAGAAACATCCAAACTTCCACATACATTATGTATAATATTAGGTAGATACTGAGATAAGTATAGTTCTTGACTACAACAGAAGTAGTTGCACTATTATCAAACAATAATAAAAATTATATTACTTACTTCAAAATATATTGATGATCCTTGACGATATTTTTCAGTAAATCTACGTCGTTTGCGTTCAAACGTTCAATTCTATTACTAATGATCGTGAAATTAGCACATACATGAGTTGTTAAAACGCAGTACAAAGCATCTACAGTGGTAAAATACAGTACGCAAATGAAACCTGAAAATAAATGTGTTTGTTAGATTTGCCATGAACAACTTTGAGTAACTATGGGCACCTCTGATGTCTCAAATATAATTTCACACTTTTCTTAAACCTACTTAGCAATGAGCAGTGCATTCCTAAAAATGTTACTCGAATGTAAATAAAAAAATATGAAAATGGCTGTATACCTACTTATAATAATTATGTATATTGTAAATCCCTACTAGTATTATAAATGCGAAAGTTGCTCTGTTTGTCTGTCTGTTACCTTTCTACGCCTAAGCCGCTGAACCGATCGCAATGACATTTCGCACGCAGATAGTCTATGATATGGAGAAAAACATAAACTACCTACTTTTTATACTGAGAACGCGAAAAAAACCTCGGGGATAGTAGTAGATAATAATTTGATTTGCTCTAAATTATTTTAGTATTGTATCGATTTTAATATTTTTGGTATTCATTTAATTCAGAATATATTTACTACGTAAATTTGGGTTAAAATAGTAACTGTTAGATCAGCAGTTTTAATGTATAAAAAAGATAATAACGCTTACCACAAACTACTGAATAAATATAGACCAAAAGCCAAGGCAACAACACATCCGTCGAGAATGGCAATAAAACTGCATACGGCAACGTAAAGATCCATTCATTCTTCGACAAGTAATGATACAATATGAATATTACAGTCGAAAAATTATACACCGAAATCAGCACGACATTCAAAATGAAAAAGTATTTCACTAGATATTTTACAAACACAAATTCATCTCGAACTAGTTGCCTTTTCTCATTGTCATTTAATATATTTTTGTACAAATTTCCAAGACGCTCTGTCAATGCAAAAATTTTGCTCCTCTTCATTGCTAATGTAATTATTTTTAATATTGATAACACCCCAGTACAAATACATGGAGCTAATTGGGTCAATTCTAGAAAATTTTCTGATGATATTTTGGAGACCAAATATGAAATCTCTCCCGTCATCATAACTGAGAGAAATATGAGCAGAAAATAGAATCTGTAACACAACTTTAAGTTACCGTAAGGCATTCCAGACGCCCAAAAGTTAGTTTTAATTTGATTAAGAAGTTGTTCGTATGTTGGCATGTCCATGATAATTATTTTACCAGGAAATGTTCGGTGAAAGCAAAACAAGCACTGCAAGCAGACTTACATACATGCTGCAGCGTGCATGCAGTACGAAGTGACTATTTCGTTTTATCACGTTTTATAGCTCATGTTACTTTTAATTTAAAATAAGGGTTGCTGAGTTGCTAATACCAATCAAACAAAATTCTATTGTTGAAATGTTGTTGAGACTCTATTGATAAGTCTACACTACATCTCTTTATTTTTCAATCATAATAGTTAGGCAGTTAAAAATTAAAATATTGTAGGTACTGGTACGCACGGCCACAGATCAAGCTACACACGGCGGCACTTATACCGCCGTGTGTAGCCTTATACGGTTCTAATAGGAGCCATTTTGCAACAAAAATGTGTAGCTTGATCTGTGGCCGTGTGTATATTATGTAAAAATTTTTTTTTTTTTGTTAGCAGGGCAAGATTACTTTCCATTTTGCAATAATTAATGTATTTTTTTATTGCCATATTTTTTTCAATTAATTGTCTTTTTTACGTAATGTTAGAATAGGTACACATGGCCACAGATCAAGCTACACACTGCGGCACCTTATGCGGTTGTAATAAGCGCTATTTTGCAAGAAAAATGTGTAACTTGATCTGTGGCCGTGTGTACATTCTTTTGTTAAAGTTATGATATAAACTTACTCTTAGTGGCAGCCCTTATCATAACACATAGAGGTGTGCGGTAGCATGATTTCCAATTCAGCTTAGAGTGTCTTTAATGTGACAGCAAAGGCGTAGATGTTTGTTAATACCCTTTTCAATACCATTTGATCGTTATGTATTCCATTTGATATCGGCTTGTCTTTGCTATTTAAATTTCAATCCCGTGAAATTGACAGCCAAATTAAAAGGCAAGAATGAATAGGTATTTTGCGTCAAATATGTTACGAGTAGGTATATCCTCAACCTTGTTATATATAACTCTTTCTGGAATAAATCGGTGGCCAAACATACGATCTTCGTTGGCCCCATACCAAAAACTTTTCATCATGATACACCTATAACTATTTGATAAAAATGAATATGTAGGTACCTATTCGCCTTCTGAGAACTATTGACACTCTGGACAGCGACCGGTCGCGTTGGTTTCAGTAGATTCTTGAATAGCCATCTGCAATGAGTTTGAGCTTATATTGAACATTTCAATTAAAGACGAAGAGATTGTTGGAAAGCATCGATAGGATACCTCAAATTCATTTTGCTCCACCAGTCGCTCCGTCGAGTTCTCGTCATAGGTGTAGTTATGTCTGAAGATTTTACAGATTCGTATTTGCTTATGTTCGTTGATCTTTAAGGTGGAGGTCATTTCTTAAACATAGTATCAAAATTGGGACGATGTGCTGCTCTATAAATTCGTGTTTTTTTTGTAGTACAGTGCGTGCAGTGCTTTATTCGTTTTGGCGTTATTAATTGTGTAATTGTTGATGAGTGTATACTGTTCGAAGTATAGTAAAATAAGACCATGAGGTGCTTATTATCTGAAAAAAAAAAACAATTGAAGTTACTGGATTTTGGTACAACTTTTTTTGCATTCGTTTTTAACCTATTTTCACACACATTTTCCGTTTCACAGTGAAAAAACGCTTTAAAAAAATAATAATTATGCTATTAGATAAGATTAATAAGAATATACCTATACATACACACCTATGTAGGTATTTACCAACACTTACCTTGCTAAAACTCCCGTAGCTAATGACAGAGAATTTGTATGCTGTCAATTTTTGAGGTTTATGTGATCTGCAAAGTATTGTCTTGTTTTTAAATTTCTTTAAATAGATCATATTATTATAGTTATCAGTTAAGAAAACACAACCGCCCAGCGAGGCCAGCAACACCTCTGCAATCCCCTGTGGGGCAATCATGTAACTTTGTTTTGGTATGTAACTCCATATTCAAATAATGCTTCTTTGGTCAAGGAATCATTTTCACCATAGTAAAATTTCTAACGATTTAAAGATTGAAATTGATTGAAATCGATTCCAACAAAGTTACATGATTGCTACTGGTAATGCAAATATCTTCATGCGGCCAGTTTATACTACTGAAATATAATAAATACTGGACTCGTTGGCTAGACGAATCAAATTTTGGAGAAAATAGAATTCCAGAAACTGTGATGCAACGAGTACCTGATCATGATGGTTAAAATGGTCTTCCTTGATTTTGTGTCCATTTCGTACCATTTACACAAAAATGCCGCTTCTCCAACTTTTGTGCTCTAAAACAATAATAAGCACGTTATTTTTGTGTGAATTTTTGATTATTTTTTGTACCTCATGAACATACAGGTCAAGTACATATTAAACGATGAATGTCCATAGCTAAGTTTTCTAGCAAAGTTTGACATCGAATTATTATATTATACTATATCTAAAATGTCGAAAATATGTTCAATTTCTGCTAGGTATAGCACTAATTGTCTAGACAGAAAGACAGACAAGCAAATGATAAATAATGCATTTAATATAGAAAGCATTTAATTTTTACCTCCCTTATGATATTTTCTCCAAAGATGCTCATCATTAATATTTGAAGTAGGACTGAGAGGAGAAATAACACACAGCCCGGTATTTGCCTTAAATCTCCAGTCTATAAAAATATATATTAATTTAATTACTTTGATAAAAATACATATCTACATAGTATACATTTATGAGTAGTTTGTTATGTTTAGTTTTAGTATTCACGCAACATTATTATTTTTTTTTCATATAGAAAATATCCAAGTGTAAAATGAAATAGATAATACTGAATTTTTGATCAAATAAGAGTCTTACTTCGATGGCTGTATTTGTTAAATGTCAATGCTGGTTACTTCTACCATTTATTGATTTATTGGAAAATATAGGTACCAAGACTTACTTTATTTCTTAGGAGGTATATATTTCGCATTTTTTTTATTATTTAGTAATTTATGGAATAAATATTATTCGGTGAATTCATCACATACCGTTAAATTGAATCCCAATGCACAGATTTCCAAAGAACCAACCAAAACATTGAATAGATTGGGTGCAGTGAAAATATCTTCTAAATCTTCTGAGAGCCTGTAATTATTTTAATGAAATGAGATTTGTGCAGCTCTTGACATAAAGTTAAAAAAACACCTCATGATTTTATGCTCAGTATTTTTATTTTATCGTAACCGTTTAATTGTTACTTTAATTGTTACTATATAATTGAAAACCGAAGTAAATCAAAGCAAGTAAGCGTTTCAAAATGCAATATCTGCTCAGTGTCAGTATCTAAGAATACCTACTTATCATTACCATCCCTTGACAGGGTAGATGGTAGCTCATAATATCATATCGACATTCGACAGATTTGTAGATATATGTTTTAACCACATTATGTTACCCTGCCTACCCAAAGCTGTTACAACCACATCACCTCTTAAAATTCTACAATAATCAAAATTTTACTGCCTTCTTCATAACGGTTGTAGTTTGTTGTTTTTTTTTTGTTCAGTCCAAGGTTATTAGGATTCAAATTTATGACATTCGTGAACTGAAACTAAGTGTCAAATTAAACTTACTTTAAAATGAATTGATGATCTTTGATGATATCCCGTAGTTGACGAACGCTATCAGCACGCAAGTGTTGGATTTTGTTACTAATGATAGAGAAATGGCTGCATACGTGTGTTGTCAAAACGCAGTACAGTACATCGATGGTCGTAAAAAAAAGTACACATATGAATCCTGAAAATGAGTTGCAATTTTAGTTGATAAAAGATAGTTTTAATAATGTCCTCAAACAAATGTGTCGTTCATTATCTTACCACAAATAATGGAATAAGTATACACCCCTGCCCATGATAACCATGAATCAGTGTTAAATGGCAGTAGAACAGCGTAAGGTAAACTAAAGATTATATCACCATGGGTTACATAATGGTAAACTATAAAAATCAGTGTAGAAAAATTATACACAGATATAAGCACAGCGTTTAGAACAAAGAAGTATTTTGTTAAAGACTTCACTACAATGAACTCGTGTGCTGTACCATCATTTAATATATTGTTGTACAAACGACCAAGGCATTCGGTTAATTCGAAAATATTGGATCTCTTTACAGCTAAAGCCATTATTTTTAGCACTGATAATATGCCAATACAAATACACGGTGCCAATTGCGTTAATTCCAAAATATTTTCCGATGATATTTTCGAAACAAAAAATGATATTTCGGCAACGATCATGAGTATGAGAAGGATTAATAGAACATAGAATCTCATATAGATTTTTGAATCACCGTACGGTATTCCAGAGAGCCAAAAATTTGTTTTTATCTGTTTCACAAGTTCTTCGTGGGTTGGTATATCCATATTGTTTAACCAGACGAATGAGAGAGGTTTATTGTAGAAAGACTAATCAAGCTTTTGACAAGAGATTTTATTGTGTCGGCAATATTTTATACCCGTTTCATGCGAAGAAAATGTAGGGTTGTTTCTTACTAAAGTCGACTTGAAGATTTAAAACCTATTCTTTATTTCTATAAATAATTATGTACTGTGAAGTCGCATTCGAATTTATAAATTAATACAAAACCTATAAAGATAAACTCCTATATAATGTTCATATTTTTAAATAAATATTTGGTATTGAGATCATATCATACCCAATGACTATAAGGTCTTGGAAGCATCTGGAAAATATGTTGAGGGAGCCATAGCACAGTTGTAAGGTACTTTGTAGTACCCGCCTGACACTAGCGAGCCCTCATATTTGTTCTTCATTCTGTTGCTAAATACCTGTACCTACTGGTGTATCCCGGTAGCTTCTCTTCTTCGCTTTGTGGGTTTACAACATTCAGTTTCATCATATAAGAAAATATATCAGAGTAATTAAAAAAAAATATTTTCGTGTAAGACACCCCTAATTGATATGTAGTGCGTGGGTTATACGTTATTTATTTTATGGAATATCTTATTCCGTTTTCGATTCCATAAAATCACTTCATACAAGTAGAATCAATTAAAACAATTTTCTAAATTAATACGAAATTATAATTTCCATTTGATATATTATATTCAAGAGGTTTTCATTTCGAAATATGTATAGGAACGTATTACACCTAACCTTGAAATATTTTTCATTTGTATATCAAATTTGATCAAACGTTATTTTTGGTAGGTAACTAGATATGACTAAATCTATAGCTAAAAAAATACCTATATATATTTTATTTATTTAAATTTACACGTACTTGTTTACCTTTTTTTTCGTAAAAATATGAACACTTTTCCGAAATGGTAGTTTTGGTCGTAACTTCACCAATTGACAGAAATATAATAATAATAATTTTATTTATTTTCTCCAATCTACAATATTTAACAAAATCAGGAAAGAAATACTTATTATATAAGGCTAAAATTAAATA
This sequence comes from Tethea ocularis, assembly GCA_963555595.1. NCBI lineage: Eukaryota > Metazoa > Arthropoda > Insecta > Lepidoptera > Drepanidae > Tethea > Tethea ocularis. Next base: position 3,729,509 of record OY741971.1, on the reverse strand, counting down.
TGTAGCAGGAGACAGGAGTCCAAACTGAGTAGGCCCCGTACTATGGATCTCCTGGCTTCCGCCTCTCAAGATTTTCTATATTTTCTCCAGGAAAAAACTTACAGGAGTGTATAATTAAACAAAAGTGCATTGGCTGCATTACAAAGACAGAAACGTTATGATATTTTGTATAAGTATGTATAGTATAATTTAGATAAATAAGTCTGATCATTCAGCGAGGCAACGCCGCAAGTGTCATGGGTACCATGCCAAATTTTGAAGCAGATTATTTTTGTAATTAGTAGACTATATATATATATAATCTAAACTAAACTAACATTAACTATGTACATAAAAAACCTACACTCTAAACTACTTATAAGAAGTAAAAAATAGATTAATAGGAAAGTGTACCTATATATTTTTTTACTGTCTCGAACTTATACTTACCTACCAGCTAAAGAAAAGATTATGACTCTTAATTACCTACAAGCATCTACTTACATTATTAAGGGTTAATTGATAATGCAGCAGATGTAAAAATATCGCGATATTCGGGTAGGGAAGTAATAAGCCTGTATTTTCCCTTCGTTTGTTGAACACTCATATCGCATATCGTGAATGTGGCAGCGCAATCAGGTTTTCTTTCATACTGACAAGCGCAAATTGCTTTATATCACGCATTCTGTGCCGAATAAATATTACCCAAAAATAATTTCGGTTTTTCAAGGCATCAACCACAGCAATAACTCTATTAATGGGAAATTATTTTTATGTACTTCCATTTAAGCAATCTCAGTTTTTTTTATTTATGGATATTTATTTATTTATTAATTTATGTACACACACACACAAGTAAAGGGAAAAGACAAAATAATATTTAAGAATTATCCCCTAACTCCTAACCGTTAAGGAGTTGTACCTTCCATCATCAGCTCAGCAACATGTGATGACTACCAGACGTAAATATCTGAATAGTTTTAGAAAATATATATGAAAAACATTGTTAGTGCCTATAAAATTTGAAGAGTTCCCTCGATTTCTTCAAGATCCCATCATCAGATCCTGACTTGGTGATCATGTGACCACCTGTAAGTATAGTAGTTTCCAAATCGATTCAGACATCTTCGAGTTATCGGGGAACATACATAAAAAAACCGACGAATTGATAACCTCGACGACATTTAAAAATAACAAAATCTGTAACCTAGGCAACCGCTGTCATCAGTGTCATCCATTGACAATGGCGTCGCATAGCTCGCCCGTGCTAATTACATGCTTCCCGCTTAACGTTCTTTTTATCATTGCTCGGCTCCTGAGGTCGTAGCGTGATGTTCTATAGCCTATAACCTTCGTTAATAATTGGGCTTTCAATTGCAAAAAGGTTTTCCCAAATCCCACTGGTAGATCCAGAGATTAGCGCGTTCAAACAAACAAACAAACAAACAATCTCTTCAGCTTTATTATTAGTATAGATAGATAGATAGATGATAAACTACATATTAATACACAAATACAAATAAATACATAAATACTATAGGAATGGATAATCAAGGTAACGAGGATAGAAAGTGACCTTTGACACGTTTTTTAAAAATGGAAATAGATTTTGAATTGTGGTGTTCATAATAAATATACCAGAGTCTGAATCGAATAGACTTTATTAAGCAAAAACTGATGTATGAATGACAGTATGTTTTTATACAAGAATATGGCTTTACCACATTCTCCCCTATTAGTTTTGAATGTAGTCCCTCAAGTACTCTGGGCTACGGTGGGTTCGTTCGGAACGTCGAAGGCTCGGTTCGGCGGGCTGTGCAGACTGTTCCAGATTTGGTTCCTGGTCAGGTGGAGTATTTGATGACACTGGTTCACTGTCATTTTCATCGTCAGAATCTTCAATGCTTGCATTCGGTGCTCCGGCAGGGGCTAAGTGTCGATTCGAAACCACCGTCTCTCTACCGTTCGATAGTCTCACCCGTGAATATTGGAGATTTGGTTCAATCATTTGTACTTCCTCAACTATAGGATCATACTTTGAATTACGAACATAGTTTCGCATTAATACTGGACCTGGAATTGTAAGCCATGTTGGTAATGATTGTCCGTTTGATGATCTTCTAGAATGGGAAAACATCCTTTCATGTGGAGTACAATTAGTTGCGGTACATAGAAGAGATCTTATGGAATGAAGCGCTGGAGCTAATACCTGTTCCCATTTATCCGGAGGTAAATTCTGAGTTCTTAAAGCCAATTGAATAGTTCTCCATATTATACCATTATATCTTTCAGTTTGTCCATTGCCTTGAGGGTTATATGGGGTTGTATAACTAGTCGCTATTCCCATGTTATGAAGGAAATGTTTTATTTCTTCCGAAAAAAATGAGGATCCTCGATCTGAATGTATATATGATGGCATACCAAATATAGCAAATAGCTCAGTTAATTTTTTTTTTACTGTCAGTGTAGTCAAGTCAGAACATGGAAAAACAAATGGAAATCTGGAGTATTCGTCTACGATCGTAAGCATATAGCGATTTCCACTGCTAGTTGGTAGAGGTCCCTTAAAGTCCATAGAAATTCTTTCGAAAGGGCTTGTAGCTTTTATGAGTTTACCTTGATATCGATAGAATCTTGGTTTAATTTCAGCACAAATAGTGCATGCAGCTGTAACTCTTCTTACGTCTTCAATTGAATATGGTAGATTTTTGGATTTAATCCAATGAAACATTCTGGTGATTCCAGGATGACATAGAATTTTGTGAAGTTCTGGTAGGGTATTTGTAGTATTCAGTGAAGCAACTATATTAACTCTGGATAAGGCATCGGCAACTGCATTTTCTCTACCAGGACGATAAGTAATATCAAAGCAATAATTCGATAGTTCTAGACGCCATCTTTGGATTTTATCATTTTTTATTTTAGAGGAATGAGTCTGATTAAACATAAATGAAACTGATTTTTGATCTGTAATCAGTCGAAATTGTCTTCCTAAAAGAAATTGTCTCCATTTTCTTAAACATTCGACTATCGCTGCAGCTTCTTTTTCAATTGCAGGATGATTCTTTTCACTACTTGAAAGAGTTCTCGAGAAGAAAGCTACTGGTCTTCCATCTTGTGATAGCGTTCCAGCTATGGCATAATCTGAAGCATCTGTTTCTACAGTAAAAGGGATATTGTCATCAAATTTTAATTGCGGTAGTATAATCATCACAGTCTTTTATATATCTGAATACTGTTGACGATAAATAATTTACAAGAATTTTCAATTTTGTATCTTCATGAATTGGATCGTCTTTTGTTGAAATGGAAGTCAGAAAATTTTCGAATGTTGTCTTCCAATGTATCCATTTGGCGGAATGATCCGTGTTTGAGGACGAGTCTGCATCGTATCGTTCTGGTCGTAAATATTTATTCATTTTAATAAATTTGCTTAATAAATTGTGGTGTTCATAATAAATATACCAGAGTCTGAATCGAATAGACTTTATTAAGCAAAAACTGATGTATGAATGACAGTATGTTTTTATACAAGAATATGGCTTTACCACATGAATTATAGCTGATTTAAAAAAAAATATACAAATAATAGCCACCTAATAGGAAGAGTGGGTGATTTATTCACTCTATTTAATATTATTAAAATACAATTCTTAAATAAATCACTCAATTATTTCACCGAGAAGTTAATCAAAGCTAACTGGGGATTTCAATAACATAGTTCTTGTTAGTTCAGAATTGAATGCTTACGACAGTTCACCTCCAAGTTAATCTGATTACAAGAAGACAAGAAGCTAAGACAGGTTAAGTTTTAATTGCTGTTGGCAAGTAGCTATTAATTTATTATTAAGTTTTTTATTTAATATTATATCAGTAAATTAAACTAACGAATCGAAAGGGGCTAAATCTTATCTAATATAAGTTTTTTTTGTATGAAACAGATGAATTTTTAACATAGTATTTATAACATTAGTTTAAATTAAATGAAATATTGAATTAAAATTAAACACCAATTATTGCAATGCAAAAATAGTTATTTTTATACACGGAAACTTGTTTTTACTATGTATGTATAGGTCAGTGATGATGTAGCCAATAGTGGTAAGCACACAAAGGGAACTGGCTCTCTAGTGTAGATGTCGGACCACACTGGTAGGTGGTTGACGACAGATTTTTATTTATGTAAAAATAATGGGACGTATTTATAAATGTTACGCACCTATTGGGTTCTCATTGATTTTTATAACATATCTTATTTTGTAGATATGTAAAAAGCGGTTATTATGAGGAAGGGAAAAAGAAAAAAATATTGAATGCCCAAAAAAAGATATTTATTACCTGAATTTATAGTTTAAAGTATAAAAGTAATAATGAAAAAAAATAGTAGATGGTAAATGTACAAAATTGCAAGAATATATCTTAAAAGATGCGGTCACCACAGTCAACATTAAGTCGCCAGTCGCATACATTGAGGATTTCGTTGAATAGAAGACCATCAGGGCAAGGCAGGGCAACAGGAACTCCACCTGCACACATGTAGTATTTATCACAACGTTCGTGCTTAACGAATACACCCTCGGATTCATCTGCAGCGCAAGTAGCAATAGCTGCTTCATTTGGATCATCTTCTTTAACATCCGTATCTTTTGGCAGAACTCCAGAATTAACTGTCAAATCATCGTCATGTGGTAGATGTTGATTTCTACACACAACATTTTGTGGCCAATCACATACTTTGAGTTCAGGGTTATAGAGAAGGTAATCAGGACAAGTGACGACTATTGGGAAGCCACCCGAGCAAATATAGAATTTATTACAAGTGTCATGTTCCATAATTCTATTGGCAGAATCGTGTCCAGAGCACATAACGTGTACACTATTATCATCATTGTTTTCGCTGCCTTCGTTTTCTTTGCCAACTGGTACCGGTAAGTGTCTTTCACCACAGTCGACATTCTGAGCCCAATCACAAACTTGAAACCGTGGGTTGTACATAAGATTATTAGGGCAGGTCAGGGCTTGGTATTCTCCGTAGACGCATTGGTAGTATTGGTTGCAATTTTCGTGTGGGATTAAATTATAAACAGATACATCTGTTGGACAACTGTTCTTGTGTCGTATTCTTGCACTAGTCGCTAATGCAACTGCACATAACAGAGTCAATGCTATTCCTGAAAAGATATTTATCTAAATATATCTATACTAATAATACAGCTAAAGAGTTTGTTTGTTTTAACATGCTAATTTTTGGATCTTCCAGTTGGATTCGAAAAATTCTTTCGCTAATAGGATGCTAATGAAATATTATAGGCTTCTTTTTATTACGGGAACGTGGGTGAAACAGCGGGTGACAGCTAGTGTGAGATAAGGCTTCTAAAGTAGAAATTTACAAAATATAGTTTTTAATTGATATTATTTTTTATAATAACTAATTAAATTCCAAGATAAATCAAAATCATCAGCAAGGAAATATTTATTATTATTGCTATTCAATATGGATGCCAAAATAATGCTAATATTTGAAATAAATGCGTTGGTATATTCTAATAAATTAAAATCAAATGTTACCTTACCTTTCATTTTCACTAGTTAATACTGTGACACTCTCTAAATACTAGCACAGTAATTAACAACTACATGAAATATTGCAACTAATTTATACTTCTGCTTTTATTGTCAATTCTAAAATCAAGATTATAATCATGATATGGGAACATTGTCTTGAGATTGATAATATCGAAATCGCTACATCAATGCACTACGAAGATTGATAGTGATCTTTATAATGAAGCAATAAATATTATATCTATTACTAGCTGTTCCCCGCGGCTTCACTCGCTCCCTAGATAAAAAGTCTATAGCCTTCGGGGATAATGTAGCTTCTATATATTATTTTGACTACATAATACATATCTCATCAGTATAATAGCTGACTACTTAATCGGCAGAGATTAAATTGAAATAAAAATATGCCTTCGTATCAATGATATCAATCAGATAGCCGACGTGTGATCGAATTAGATGATTTTTTACTCATAAAGATCGGTGATAATTATGATATCGCCAAAATTGGTATCAAAATGCTTTGTAGGTAATTTTCTGAAGTAGGGATTTTTAGTAGTACTCATATGATATGAAAAATAAAATCAAAAATAAAAACAAAAAAATACAACCTTCCATAAACTCGTAAAGTTTGTTTGTTAATTTGGATGAAGGAGTAATCTTCGGATCTACCTACTGATTCCATTAGGATGCTATATACAATTATCCTTGAGTTGATAAATTCTATCTACTTTTCATCCAAAGAACATGAGTGAAGCCGCAGGAATCAGCTAGTTTATAAAATGCGAAGAATTCTTAGTAGGAAAATACCTATAATAGGCATCGACAAAAATAACCATAATAACTTGTTGTTTATTAAATTGCCTAAACATTTTCAGCATGACCAAAAACATGAAATGCTTTGTCAGCAAATAAACAAAGAAAATTCCACTCAATATAACTTGAGGCATCTTGAAATGCTTGACGTGAAGAATTTTGTCTCATAAATTTTAAGAAAAGGCGAGAGGATCTGCATTTTTGCGCAGTCGATTTAGTCTGTAACATTATCTCACTTTATATCAGTTATAAAACTGCTAGAAATTGCAATAATGCTTTGTGCAATATTGCAATTTCTAGCGCAGTTATATGAACTTAACAACCAGCTTACTATAGAAACCAATAGCAGATTGCAATAAACCACACAAGACATAAATATTAGATCGTACTTATTATATATCCAGCTGAGTTCATACTTGGTTCTAGCACTATCTAAGAATATTATTGAACGGGTTTTCTATATCGACAATATTTTTGCAAGGTACTTAGGAAAGCAGATTGGTCCGTGTTTACTGAACAGTGAACAAACAGTGGTTCACAAATATATGCGACTATTGTTTGCATGTCATTACACATTGAAATTGTGGTACACATTGTAGTTTTCTATACCTACCTTATATTATACTACCAAGAAAAATAGATTACGCTAATGGCTATAGTTATTGATCGTACAGTTTTTTGATCGTAATCAAAAAAGCCAACATTCAATAAATTTTTTTTTTAAAAGATTAATATTTTATTATGTATATGAAATCATTGACATGGTTAAGGTAAGAGTTATTCTAGGTTGTGCTATTTAGAGCTATAATGGTTAAATCGATGTTCATCAAATAGCTCACAAACATATACCCAAATGACCTGATAATGGTTGCCCTGGCAACAATCCAACTGCTGTCTGACCAAACGACCCACTCTGCCGCACACCAAAATTGCCTCTGACAGTCGAAGAAGTATCAATATTTCTCTTTTTAGTGTGCACCATCATCGGTAAGATATAAATTTTAAATAGATAGCAAGCTGATATCTTCATTTTCTATTTATAATAATGGAACTCAACGAGTGATGCTAGCAGTCCAAGGTACTACGTGCGTGCATTGTATCGTCGATTTTTTTACATCTTAACGCATATCGTCAGACTTCACGTCTGTCCCAGTATTACAAGTACCTATATATTAAATTATTTTAATTTAAGTCGGTATAAAAAAACAGAAAATAAACTATAATAATAATGTAACTCATATATAGGTTTACATTTTTCGTAGAGATATTCAGGAATGCATTACCGGAGGAAATAATCTCGGCTGAAATCTCATAATTATTAAGATGAAAAAATCCGTGCGCGGAATATAGTGGGATAACCGCTTCATTCCAAAAGTAATTGAGGATATATATAAAAGTAAATTTTATACGGAATACAATTCTATGGAGATGTTTCAACTCTAAGAATACGCGTTATGTCGATCTTCAAGAAGTAAGTAAATATTATTTTTTCAGTTAGACTGTGTTGAACTTTGAATAAGTTTTTTTCCATGGCCATGGTTAGGATATGTAGTATATCTCCATAATTGTAAAAAATAATCACAAAATCTCAGAAAATGGTTAACTAACTCTTTCTTCAGATACAGATTATTTGATTGATTATATTATAATGTTTCTTGCTTAAGTATATAAAACTACCATGAACAATAATTAGTTTTATAGAATATAGTTTCTATTGTGTTCTAGTGCAGGTGATACCTATAGTAATATCCAGTAGTAGGGATTATTTTACAATGCCGCATCCCGGTCGCATATAGGATCTCATCGAGTCTTGCAAAGACGTCGGCTTATTCCGCGATAATCTGCGGCGCAATATGAAAAGCGCTTGCCAGCCGTGTAGGTATTATGCAAATTTGACCGATAAGGGAACCGTACACTGCTTCACTCCAGTTATATACAAAATTAAAATATGCAACACTATGATACAGCCGCCTGAAATGGTTTTAGCTATTTCTAGATTGCAATAGAGAGAGAGAAAGAGAGGATAAAATGTCAAGTTTTAGATTACATAATAATGTCGACATTGCTTGTTGCTACAGAGAACATCAAAATAGGCTCGGGCACTTTTTGCTTTCAAAACGTTAATCTCACAACATGATAACAGTTTGTGTTGTAAAAATCCGGCCAAGTGCGAGTCGGACTCATGGTAGGTACGGTCCGAATCATGGTATTGCCTCTCACGATCACAACAACAACGATAGCCTCAGTCTTGTGAATGGAGCCAATGTCAATTTGACGTTTGGCTCACAGGAATGAAGTCACGCTATTCGTGACGTCACGCCTATCATGGGCATGCTTACACACACAAGTTTCTGGGCAGGTTATATTAATGGTGGCGTAAATTCTAAAGATGAGTAGCAGTATCTATGAATAGAGATAAATTACAAATGACAATGTTTACGGTTGTTGAGAGTAGGTATTGTCTCCTATTACTATCTGTATAAACTTAAAATTAAATTATCGCAAGTAAGTTTATGAATAATTGGAACAAATTATTATGATTTGCGGTGCGAATAATCCCTGACTGTATAAACCTTAAGTTAAATTTACATAAATTGATTTTACTGCCTTATAAACAAATTCCTTTCACTTTAAATCATCTTTCAAAATAGTTTTAGTCTCAGAAGTTTTGACAAACACTTTGGATAGACTTGTAGGGTACCTGTCTAAATCAATATTTCAAAGCTAAGATTCAAGCTTAATAAATTACGAAATTGAAGTTGCTTGATGATGAAACCATTAATAGGTGAACTTTTTGAGAAGATAGTAGATAGTTCTCTTGATAGTAAACTATCACCGAAAACTATTGATATTTGCAATATGTGTCATAAGAACTTTTATTGCGAAATAAAGCAATTTTAAATAGATTTTTGGTTCCTAAACTAGGATAATATTTACATTCATAACTTGGAATACAAAAACTTAACTAACTGAATGGCTGTTCTATCAACGCACAGCTCATCACTGGATCGGGCTGAAATATGGGTCGTTGGCTGATAGTATGATTCGTCTTTTTACAAACAGCGTCGTTCGTCCGTTTAAAAAACGCTCGCAGATATGTAATATACCGAAGACAAAATGTAAACAAGGAACTACTAGGAGTACTAGAAAAAACCATGGGGCGGAAAGCTAGTAACAAATTATTATAAGAGACTTTTCATCCCGGGATTATTACTCTATCTATACTACACCCGAGACTGTAAGTAAAATTCTAGCTAGGTGTTTTTCTTGAAGGTCGATTATGCTTTGAAGTAATTATAATTAGATCGTAAGAATTCAAAAAAATAGTATCATAATACCATTCCACGACCGTATCAGATCTAACCATAAGACTTGCAACTAAAAACCATTCTGTACCTAAGTACTAATATAACGTATGACGTATGTAAGGATGGGCACAGGTGGGCATAGCGATACAGTCCTAAGTTATAGACGATATAAAACAGAATTTTCGTCCGTATCGTATATTCTACTCAGTGCCTTTACGACAAAATGGAAATTGGTTAATATTAATATGAGCGAGCACCCTATATTTTGGTTTGCGGAACATTACATGCTCATAGCGATGTTTAAAGTTTGAATAAAATATTTCACTTTTTCTACAATAGGTACTGGTAATTCCAATAGATATCTATGCATAACAACCTGGAAGTTACCATGTCTTAGATTAAGGATAAAGGGTACTTGTGTAGGTAGGTAGCCATATAAAAAATGTATATAATTCGCTGTGAATCAGAAGATAGGGAAAGCAATAAGTAATAAATATGCAGAGATATTCCATTTTAGGAATAGTCCTGATATTTGGGAAAGATTTCTCTGATAAGCACTTACTTACTAAATATTCATATCACTTTTCGAGGAATTAAATTACCTCATGTGAATATTATGACGATATTTTATACAAATTTAATTTAAATTATGTATCTGATGATAACTACCGTACTTAATGTTCTTCAGTTCTCTATACATAAAAAATATTTAAAAAAATATAAAAATTTGCAACTAAACATTATAACGACATGCAGAAAGACAAAAAATCAAATCTTTCCTCGTTTTAATATTATTGTAGAAAAAGAAAAAGGAATGTAAATGTAACCTTTTCTAACTAAAAGCATCTATGTTGCGGAAGTCAATCGAAATAGTTATCCCTTAGGAGCCACTTTATCTTAACTTGTGAATGAAAATAGCTTTAGCTTCAGGCGACCGACAGTTTGTTTAATAGTACAGCTTGTAGCATTATCTTTTTATTGTATTTATTCTTAACAACTACACTCTAAATGGCATACATTTTACATACTACTGTTCGACAATATTAATATTTAAATTTTTGATTAAAAAAATTGCGTTAGCAAAAGTATTGATGATTTGCAAAAAAAATCAAGACACCTAGAAAAATATGATAAATATTCAAAAGACGAAGATTATATGCGAATATTTCTATTTTAGGCAACGTTTATTTTTTATCTTTAACCTTACCTATAGAGAACCTGAAAATCTTTATTGAAACATCATGTTTATCTCTATGTGTTGCTATGTGGGTAGATATTTCGTTCACCTTTCTGTTTGCGTAAATGATTTTCACGATAATCCAAAACATTATGCGCCGAATTCAATAACAAAATACGATATAAGAAATGAATAAAAAAGTGCAGGTGCCTATATATTTACCCGTTCACAAAATTATGACGATCTTTTCTAGCTTTCTTTTTAGTAAGAACTGAGGTGAAACTCGGTACATGGAACAAATAATTTATAGTTAATACTTGCGGGGAGCTTTTTCCGCCAACGCGTTAAGTAGCTTGGCCATCTAAAGAGGGAACGATGCCAGCCTTCTGGGAACCTTGCCGTTGATCGGCAGCAGCGGCCGCCTCGAGGATTTTTTTTATATCTAGTTTGTATATTTGTTGTAAATAATTGTAAATATTGTATAGTCTTTGCTAATACTTTATTATTATCGTAAGAGCATGGGTAAAACCGCGGGGCAGAAACTATAACAAAAAAAACTAGTCAACATTTTAAATATGAAAAAAATAATAAAATATTAAGTGCCAAAATAAGTTTGTATTCAAACAACACGTAATTGCACTACATCTATCAGAACTTCGGAACAACTCTTGCATTGAATAATTCCATCTGTCAGTGTGACTAGATTAAGTTTTAAGCCTGCAAGTGATTGACATTACTTATTTCTATGATAACTAGTTCACAGAGTGGGTCTAAACATTATTAAAGTTTCACAGAGTATTTTAGACAATATAAAGGCTCTAACACATTTATGTTGCGGTCGGTTCTACAAGAATCAGCTCAGTTTATATGCACTGAAATTGATATGGTTGTAGGTACTTCTTTAGGTACCTACATATTATTATTATGTTATAGAATAAACTCCCATATTAGGTGAATACTCCTAAAATAAGTTACATAAACTATCAATTTTTTAAATCACTGAAATATTATCGCCTGCCTGGATAGGTTCACGTGGTTTTATGTGTTAGAGTCTTTATTAGGTAAGTTAGTTTAGTGACAAAGCGAATTGGAAGAAAGTTTCTAACTGTACAATCCCCTATCACAACTTGTAATCGAAAATAAGTTACGACTGAAAATGTGGTTACAAATATTAGCTTGTTACACAACTTTATAATGTGACTTTGTTTACATCGTATACCTATTCCTCTACACTGTGGTATACCTAAATGCTTAGAAAATATAGATCTTTATCTTTGCGCAATCGATAAATCGAAAGGAAAGTAGGTACCTACGTGTCCGTTCATCAAAGAGTCATCCAATTAATAATAAAGAACCCTGAAACAAAATCTTAGAATTTACTACTCATAAATTAAGTTTTTGTCCGTTCATTAAAACTTTAATAAATAAATAATTTATAGAACACTAAGATAAATTTATTCAGCTTCAATCCTCTAAAGATATTAGTTACTAAGGTACCTACTTATTGCTCAAGACAAAATGTAACTTCGTGGATTAACTACACAGTCCTTATTTATTTAATAAATTCTTAACTGAATTACAAAGTAACCCTTTACCGTTTACTTCTACATCAACAATATTAGAGTTCGGTCCCAATGGTACAGTTTACAATGTGATCGCAGTAGAACTTATCTCGGATGTTCTAACACGGCGAACATGCGAATGCAAGAATACTTTCCGCCATATTGGAACTTCAACTCGAATCCCGAAAGCAAATACTGAGTGCCTACAAAAACTTGGACTAACGTGCTCTGCACAGAAAATGGCATAGACTTGCAAAAAAGAAATATCAATTTAACAAATTGGAATTTTAAATTTAGAATTCGGTAGATTACTTACTGCTTTTTGTCAACGTTTCTGACGAGACTGTAAATAATGGTGTAAGCAAATGCAAAGAAACCGATATAGGTAACTCATAGATGCCACACTTGATTTGCAATATCTAAAAAACTATAAAAAATATTTATTAAAAATTGCCTCGAATCAGTAAACTAAATTAAATAATAATATTCTTATTTCGTTTATCTCCACATCAAAGTTTATCTTATCAAACAAAAAACAAAAAGTCGCCGCGATCTGTAGCTTGCAGTAGCGCCAGATGATAAAATCATATGATTAGATTATTATGATTGATAAATCTTGTAATAACCGTTTAATTTGATTGATTACATATGAAATTTATTATTTTCTTTGATGAATCCGTTCATATTTATACCTAATTAAATTTTAGGTAAATAATACGATTAGATAGGTAAACTCAGTTTAGATACATTGTCGCGTCAAGTTGAGACCACTCCTTCTAAATGAAACAAACACCCAGGAGTCGTTGGTAACCGCTAGACGCAAGCAGCTCTGGACTATTCACATACTGCCAGTAACGTCTGGTTCTAGTTCTAAATTTTCTAAAACTAAGCACACTCATCACAGACACCGGCTCCACCGATAGGGTACTTAAAATTTTGATCACCACTTCCCAGCCAACAATTGCGAAGCTGCATGAGGTTCAAACCTCCCTCATGGTGCCCTTGAGTTAGTTGTATCTGACTGAACACATTTCGCGCTTGCCCATCTCGACTAGTGACCCTGCAAATAAAAAAATATGGTTGAGGCCCAGTGCCTAACTTTAATCTGAATTTGCAAAATTATATATATTTTAGTATCAATAACAAAGTAAAAATTCAAACGATTTTTCACATCCATATTATCGCTCTACAGTTTTTTATATTCCAACTAGGGATTATTTCCCCGCCTAAAGGGAAAAAGAGTGCGAAAACTTTAATTAAACAAGTTTGGTGAGAATTGAGCTCGGGACTTTTGTAAACGGATAATCGAAGCCGTTGAATCCACCTGAGGATGGATTCGGACTAAAGGGGGTTGACAATCTGACAATACTATACCGTAAACGATGGTGTGATTCTGACGGCCGCGGATAGGTTTCTGAAACTTGACAAGTTTTATCGTTTGAACATTTGATAGAACTTTTATTAAGTTTCTGAAATATTTGCTAAAGTTTTTCGGGACTGAGATTGAATTTATTCGTTTTTCTTTATCATCGTTGGAGCTGTTTGTTAGAAGTTTTTTTAAGTATGTTTTAATACTTTTATTCCCTAGCAGATTATATTCATCATAGTTGAGGTAGCTATTAAAATTATGTTATTTTTTATTGCATAATTTATTTTTCTTCAAGTATGTTAATAATTTTAAAGATTCTTATAATTGTAATCACATTAACAGTACATCAGTTTCTGTCTAGGATAATGATGTTTCTTGCTGAGCGTTCAGTTATAATTAAATTGAATCCTAAAATATTGGAATCGTTTTATAGTGAAGTTGCAGAGGCAGCTAGGTTTGGTGCGGAAAATTCAAGAAGAGGCATCCATTAGAACCAACTATCAATTTATGCCCTTTGTGGTCGAGACCATCGAACCGAGGAGTCCAAAGTTCGCCGATTTGCTCATACTTTATCGATATCTCTCGACCTCGGGAGACCGGTGGGCGGAGAGTATTTTCCGCCAAAGCATTAACTTGGTCATCTAAAGAAGAAACGCTGCAATGCCTACTAAGAACCTTGCCACTCGTCAGCAGCAGCAGCTTCGTGTTTTATTTTTATTTTGTGGTATTTGTTATTCTCACCAATATTAGTTACGACTACCTAGCTCATAATTGTGAATGTTTGGATATTTATGATTGCAACGGCTCAACGAATTTTGGTGAAAATTGGTAGGTAGGTACATAGATTTTTCGATACCATAATTTTATTGAAAAAAATATGGAATACTTTTTGTCAAACATGACATCTCTCGGGAATGTGGGTGAACGAAAACATATTAACAAATTTAAATAATTTATTTGCTAAGATATTTGCAATGAAATTTCATATATTTATTTACCTATTGTGGATTTTTAACAGCAAACGTAAATTTTCATTTCAAAACATACAGATTACACGGCAGTCGAATACGGAAGCAAATGTGATAAGCGAAATTTCTCATACGCGTATCTCGTAAACAACTTTATGCAGGTGTTGACTGACTGACACATTTACCAGCTGATGTAACTGAAGCTTGGTATTCTCTTTTGGTTTTGTTAATTACAGTAAAATAAAAAGAATGTGAGGAGATAAGAATAGTATACAATAACCATATAGAGCATAATGTGGAATGGGAAGGTTATGTTTATGCGAGAAAAAAAAAATTATACTGACCGATTGTCGCGAAACTCCGAAAGGTTTTTCCGATTCCAACCTCTAAGGGGTTCAAACTTAATTTGAGAAATTCTGACAAAAGCGTAGCCAGCCACTGGTAGGTACATTATGTTAAAGGACTATGATACTTAGGAGACACTTGTTAACACGGAATACGCAGCGTGGGCAGGCTCCCCACAAAGTGGACCGACGATCTTGAGAGGGTCGCGGGAAGCCGCTGGATGCGGATAGCGCAAGACCGGTCATCGTGGAGATCATTGGGGAGGCCTTAGTCTAGCAGTGGACGTCTTTCGGCTGATATAATGACTTATTTACACAGGAACGCGGCTGAAAACCGTGGGGAACAGTTAGTAATAATATACGACAATCTAATATTACGAATTATCTTAATTATCCAAACTATAATTCCTATGCGCCCATAAATTGAGCACGGCGCTAATAAATGGTTAGTTAATTAACTGTATATTACATGACGCGCGGCATAAACAGAATTATTAACTAAGCTTATTTATTAATATACAAACCGCATATTGATATGAGTAATAATAGTAATGTATTGATCATTACCACAATACTAACCATTACCTTACATTATTTAAAAATATACCTACCAATACATAGAATTTAGATCTAATTATCCTATTGGGCGTCGGCCATCTGACAGCGGAGGTCACTCATGAGTACTTTGTTTTTCCACATGACATTTTCAAAATAAGTTCCCAGAAACAAAAGCGTTTAAATGCCGTCACGCGGTTGTCCACTATAAAGGGAAATCTATTAAAGCTGTATTCAATGGTGGCAACGCCCAACAGGTTATAGGGTAGGTAGGTATTACTTTACATTATCTAAAAGTTAATTCCGACTACAGACAAGTTGATTTTCCTTCGGCTGTAATCTAAACTAGCTCAATTTGGCTCAGTCAAGTCCATGTAATTGTACCTACCACCTCACGAAAAAACAGATAAGAGAGTGGAGTAGACTTACTATTAAATTTGATAATCCAGGCATTTACTAAGGATAAATGGTAAAATCCATCAAATTGATGCGAATAGCTGCGAATTGAATTATTTTGTGAATTTTAATAATGATCTCTGCACCTTTGTCGTGATTCAGAGAGCTGGCACGTCCTAATCCTTACAATATCGAATCACAACATCTGGTTAAGATCTACTTACTATTTCTGACTCAGTATAAATGCGACGCAGTTGTTGTAGTCAGTCTTTGATTCTTTTGTTCATTTTACTAAATCTAACAGAAATAACTGTCTTAGCTTAAATATAAAACAGAACGGACTACGAGTATTTTATATATTTTATTAAAAAAATGATGCTTTTGATATTGTCTTAACTAAATTACTAAACACCTTATAAACTACTAGCCATCCCCCGCGGTTTCACCCTCGTTCCAGGTTTTTTTTTTGCATATGAGCTATGTGTCAGTGAATATCCTGTCAAAATCTGTCCAGCTCTTTAAGAAATTACATGTATAGATTTTTGCTTGCATAATTACCGTACCTAATAATTTCTTAATTACTTCTTTAGTAAAAAAAAACAGACACTCCGATTTTATTTATTATTATTAAGATATTTATTTACTCGTCACAAATTTTAAGTAATTTCTAGGGTCTTACTTATATTCTGATATATTTTTTTAATTAAACCTATGTTTGTGAGAGACTGGTTCTTGGAATACCTGTAATTAGAATTGTTAACTGAATAAATCAATGAATAGCCAAACATCATATTATGTTGCACTCATGCTCTCAGTCCACCTAACATTAATCACGGTAGGTCGTAAACTGGCGGTTATCACACCCGGATCTGAGGACTTACAACAATAGCACCCGACGACTCAAACAATGTTACATTGGTCTTTCATTCACCCACACATACAAATAAAACATGACACATGTGTGGGTCCGTCCGAAATCGCATGCGCGCAGCATCTGTGCCTCTTCCCCTATCTCCCGAATTTCAAACGTAGAGCGCGCTGTTTATATATTTGAATTACAGCTTTAAGGCATCGTTATACCGTTCGTTTTAGACTGATTGAGAATGTGGAGTACAGTTCCAACGCTAGACGGTACGGCAATGGGCTTCCAGTCCAGGACTCGGATTTTTTAGATGTCTCCGGTACGCGTGGATGCTGAGACGTATAGGCTGCGCGCCGTGTTTATCTCGTTCTTGTTACGCGTTTTTAAAACTGACGTTTAAAAGGCTTGTATTAAAGTGGTGACTAAAATATCGCTAATTAACGCGAGTGTTTTGTTTTGTGGACCAGTGATGGATTGTATAGTTTGTGGAACAAAGTTTTAGGGGATGCTTATGCTTTTCGCGGAGAGATTGAAGTAAGTTGAGAAAGTTTTATAAAAGTAGTTTTAAGTAGGTATATCTATTATTTTATCATACATATAAGATAAATTATCAACAGATTTGCCTACGCTTATACTATAAGTAGTTTATGAGTAAATTACTGATTTCTTAGAGTATTCATTTACAAATTGATATAGATACCTACCTAAATGTAACACGCTGTATTTAATTAAATTTATTATATTTGTTTACTTAATTATTACATTTACATTTTCATCTGACGTTAATGAATAAATTAAAACAGCAAATAAGACATTTAAACGTATATAATTTTCTATAAGTAATTAATTTAAATGATGAGAAAATTGTATCCTATTGTTAGCAAAACTTCTTGAAATAAGATTTAGGAGATCAATTAAGCGCCTACTTAATTACTTTTATACTAACTAGTGCTGTATAAATTAATAATACTCTTAATTGGGATCAAGATTACGACGTTGTTTCCGTGGAGCAATTAGAATTATTTTTTTATTTAATCAAATATATACTTATAGCAATGCTAATTTTCTGACCAAAGTATTCGCTAGCATTCTCTTCATCACTTTTCCATAATGGCAAAAAATAATCTATTTAAATATAAGATTACTAGCTTCCGCCCCGCGGTTTCACCCGCGTTCCCAGGATAAGAAGTATTATATGTGTTAATACAGGTTATAAACTATCTGTGTTCCAAATTTTATTCGAATCCGTTCAGTAGTTTTTGCGTGAAAGAGTAACAAACATACATCCATACTCACAAACTTTCGCATTTATATATTAGTGGGATCTAACACTGACTGATTAGCGAACATGATTTTTTGATGATCGGTTTTTTTCCAATTTAGACTAAACTACCGTTTCGTTTGTTTTCATAACACACATACATACTTGTAACCCTGTTTCCCTTGTCGCGGGTATCATAAAATTTAATTTATAACAGTTTAGATTAACTTCAAACATATTTTCGGTATAAACCTATTATAATGTAATTTTGTCTGTCCATACATCGTTATTATATGCAGGATATATAATTTACAGCTGATTTATTGGGTCAACCGGATTAGTTAAATACTAGGTACCTATTAATTGTAGTCTGTTCTTCCAATTAATTTTTATCTTTATTACTATAATTATCGTTTTTTGCAATACGAGTATTAATATGCAATCCATATTTTTACAATGATTCTGTATTTGAACACAATTTCATTGTGGTCAGTGAAGCTTGGACCGATTTGGATTTTTTTTTTGTTTGAAAGGCTATACCTACTTCTCAAGTGGTCCCATGGTAATCGAGTCAGGATCTTGTGATGGAATTCAAAGGAAATCGAGGGCAATCCTTAAATTTTATAGGCACCTACAATATTTTTCATATACTTACTTTCTAAAGCTATTCAGATATTTGAGTCTGGCAGTCATCATCTCATATTGCTGAGCTAATGATGGAAGTACAACTCCTTAACGGCTCGGAGTTATGGGATAATTCTATTAGTATTATAGGAACGCTTAGGCCGTTAAATGTATTATTTCAAGTTATATTCAGATGAGGCAAACTCAAACTCAAAACTCATTTATTCAGTTTAGGCCCAATCGCGTTTAGGCGATGATGGAAGATATAACTCCTTATCGGTTAGGAGTTAGATATAAATAAAAATAAATAAATAAATATCCTGGGACATTTTTTCACACACGGTTATCTGATCCCTAACTAAGCAGAACTTGTACTATTGAAACCAGATAACTGATATTACTACATATACTACTTTTTTTTGTAAATACATACTTATATAGATAATTACACCCAGACTCAGGACAACAGACATGTTCATGCACACAAATGTTTGTCCTGGATGGGAATCGAACCCACGACCTGCGGCGCAATAGTGGTGTCTTAACCAACTGCGCCAACTGGCCCGTCATATGCTTATCCTCGGCTAGTGACAAATCTTGAGAGTCAATGATACACATAGGTATATGTGGTTTTTGCTGCGGGCAATAATGATTAATATTCAAACCGTAAAATTTTTGGTTGTTTGACCATAGAACAAGCCTCCAGAAAGAAACCACCCTTAATTTGGAAATCTATTGCCAAGCACCTACCAGTGTGTTACAATAGTTGCACTTGAGTGCCAGTTCCTTTCTAAGCTATGTATGTTTACCACATAATAAAAAAAACGTATATGTATACTTATATACGTACGAGTATAAGTATACTTTAAAATTCATATATACCTGTTCGTTTTATTATAAATTAATAATATTGTTAAGTAAATATTAATATTTTGGAAGCCCGAGAGAATTTCTGAAAAAAATACAGCGTACACCTGAAACAAATAACTCGAATGCATCTGAATTTTTAACTGAGATTTATGTAGAAAACGGTTGGTCGGTATGGTTGTGTAACCTTTCAGAGATATTGAAATAAATATTTCCAACTACATGATGGTGATGTAAATTATTATTTGCCTGCAATGTTCTAGGCCTGCACGATATGTAGGTACTCTTCTTTCATTCTTCTAAATCAAATCAAAACTCATTTATTCAGTTTAGGCCCTAATAAGGTACTTATGAATGTCAAAAGTTACAGTTTTACAATAGACTCTACTACCGGTTCGGAATACACTTGAACTGAGAAGACTCCGGCAAGTTTCTATTCGTCATATCCCTCTTATTCACTTTTCATCTTTCACACAATCCATCCATCTTTTATTCGGTCTTCTTCTGCCCATTCATCCACGTTCACATCCATAACTCTTTTAGTAGCATAATTTAAAAAAATCGGACAAGTCCTAGTTGGACTCGCGCACGAAGGGTTCGGTACCATTATCTATATAATTCCCTATATTATCCACCATTATCTATTTAATCCCCCCTTAAATATTAGATATAGAAATACATCATCTGTGAAAATTTCAACTGTCTGACTATCACGGTTCATGAGAGCCTTGTGACAGACGGACAGATGGACAAACAGACACGTGGATTCCATCTCTTCTCGTAACACAATAATTGGGATGATGTAAATATAGGTATATAGATACTGAACCTTTTTAAATTCCGTTAATTATTGTTTTCCCGAGAAACGCTGTATTTAATCTAATAATAACATTACTCGTATAAACAATCATAATGGAACTTGAGATACCCAACAACGATATTTTAAGATACTGAATGGGTGTTTCTAGGAAAATTCATTATATAAATATAGTAAATTTATTCTATAAATATACAATATTTACAATTATTTACAACAAATATACAAACTATATATAAAAAAATTCCTCGAGGCGGCCGCTGCTGCCAATCAACGGCAAGGTTCCCAGAAATTATTATTATTATTATAGTTATAATAAACGTTTTCAAACTCTTATTTATCAATCGATACTACTACCTAACCTAGTACCTTCATTAAACAATGACGTAACTTCAAGAAATTAAATAACCTCCATGAACAGTGTCCTGAAGAAATAATCACCAAACGAGCATTCGCCGTTCAATAAACCCAGGAATTAAATTGTATTTGGTATGGATACCATGATTTGCCAAGTAGCCAACTTATGCAATAGGTATATACTTACGCAGATTAAATGTTTCCGCCAATTTATCTATACGGATCAAACCCTTTGCGAATATGATACCCGTATTACCTGTGTTGAGAAAAAGGGGGAAATCCAATTTTACGCTTACGTATTTCCATTTTCGTTGGTAGCCACTGTTCAATGTTAAGACAGTTGTTTCACGAGTAGGTAAGTATACAAATATACAATACTATAAAGTATTGTTTTGGTGTACGCAGAAGGGTAACTCGTAACATCTGTTTCGTAATCATTATCCCTTTTCATTCAAGATTTAAATAACTTTGAAACTACCTAGTAGGTAAAATGTATTTAGTAAAGTCGTTGCTATCAATAAATAAATAATAATAATAATATCCTGGGACATTCTTCACACACGGTTATCTGATCCCAAACTAAGCAGAACTTGTACTATGGAAACCAGATAACTGATATACTACATATACCTACTACTTTTTTTTGTAAATACATACGTATATAGATAATTACACCCAGACTCAGGACAAACAGACATGTTCATGCACATAAATGTTTGTCCTGGATGGAAATCGAACCCACGACCTGCGGCGCTATAGGTGGTGTCTTAACCAACTGAGCCAACTGGCCTGTCAAAACCAATAAATCCAAAAAATGAAAATATTTTGTTTCTGTTTGAAATTGACACTGTAGGTATCGCGTTTTTTAATCATCTCCAAGAACATCTGTTTGCAGAAATTCGTCTCAGTAAAATCTCTGAAATGAAGGAAAAATTATGGCCACAACTACTATAAAACATCAAGACTACAATAAACTTCACTCAAACATACACTGAACGTTAACTCAACCTTGATACAAGCATGATATAAGCTTAACGTTTGGTGGGCTCATTTTAACCCCTGTCAGAACTTTTTCAATTATGCCAACGAGATAACGTATACCTAAATACTTCCAAACATATTTATTACAGCAAACTTGGTGAGAGGGCGCCAAGTGTGAGGAACTTAGCCCAAGTGTCATGTTGGGATCTCTTGATGGCGCATCCTTATCACTAGCTTTAATAAATAAATAATGTTGAGTCAAACTTTCGTACGTTAAGGGACTTTATATTGTGGTTAAGATGGTTTGGCTAGCGTTGATGATTTTGTAAATACTAATCTATATGAATAAAAACGAATAGCTAAATGGGTTTCTAAGCGCAAATTTCGGGGACATCTGAATGCGCTTTATTCTGTGAGATTTTTGTATGAATATGAAATGTTCAGAGACAACGTCTGTCGAGTAAATGCAGTAGTTTATGTATGTTTGAGACCACTCAGCTCCGTAATGACTGAACAGGTTTGAAAGAAACTTAGATATATCATAGTTTAGGATGACGGATAGGATTTAATCTTGAAAAATCAGGAACAAGGGTAAAATGGAGGGGCGGAAGCTAGTATTAAATATTTATAGTTGCGTAACTATGTATCAAGAAAAAAAAATATTACCAGTTATAAGTTTTTCGAATTTCAAAGTCAACTGTATTGTAATTTATTAACACTAACAATTTAGTGATCGCAGGACATGCGATCACTAAATTTCAACCTCAAATTGCGTCGTTAGGCAGGTCGATGGGTCCCGAAATGCCAACGGTCATGTCTCGTTTGCAATAGAAATTATTACCAGTTCCACAAATGTTTAATCCTCCTTAATGTTTAAACGAAACAAACACGAACAGCTGCTGACGGAACTAAAAATAAAGTTTTGTAAACAATAAGCACGTCCTATGGGCCCACGATCGAAAAAGACTTGCTGCAACTTTTTGTTACAAATGGATGAAATTACCAGAGAGGATATTTTTATTTTTCACATAAAATTTTATGGAATGGAATAGAAATTATTCTGCTGTGTAGGTATACAAAATCTTCTTCGAGAAACACAAAGTAAGGAAATAAAATAAAAACGACTTTATGTTCTTATTTTTTTATTAGGTGACATGAGAATTTACTATTTGTTTTTTTTTGACACGTAATTGGAATGAGATAAATGCATTCGTAAATGGTAAATTTCATACTAAAATTTTAAGTAGGTGCAGAAATACCCAATAATCAAAATTTTTGTTGCAAAAAGCTAAACCAAGTTTCCCTTATCAAATAGATAGAAATCTGTTTACTCTTTTATGAATGTATTAGATTTGGATGTTTATTTGATGTTTAGGATATTCGAGTGGATATCTACAAAGAGGATGGAATCTCAGACAATATTAAATGACAAGCATTATTGTGAAAGTCCAATATCCATTTTATCTTTATATCCTACTTATGTTTGAGTAAATAAATTGATATAAAATATGCCGATATGATAGAATTGCAAAAATCTCTTTTATGTGATTTTTTGGCACATTTTTTTGTTTAGTTTAATATTTTATTCGTTTACGATAATCTCATTTCATAAAATCATGTTTTTTAATACGCGTTAATAAATTGTGATCGAAAAACATGAAATGAGCGTGCAGTTTTGAAGGAAAATTAATTACATTTTTACAAAAAAATGTCATATTATATTAAAAAGCCAGAAATGTAATCTAATAAAGCCAGTTTCATCAGTCAAAATATTTGTTGAATATACGCAATCAAATTTCTCTAATTAACAGAATGATTCTACAAAATTTAATTAGCCACTTACAGCCGGCAAAGGCCTTTGGGATATTTTGCAAATGCTGCCAATTTTATGTCTCTTTATCATCGCTTTATCGACAACTTTCCTATGGGAATTGGTATAAATTTTATTTGTGACAAGAATTTTAATTGAAATTCTGAAAATTTTCTAGCGAACAACATTTTGATTTGGACTGTACCATCAACAAATTAAAAACCAAGGGAAAACAGGAAAATTATTCCGTTAGGTAACGTGTACGCGTGTATTAAAAATAATTTATTCAGATTACAAACGCGTATCTTCAAACTCACTTCCCCTAATTTAGACACGAATAAACTTGTAAATATTTTGTTACTTAACTAACAACAATCATTCAATTTAATGTAGTTTTAATGCAATTTTCTTCGTTTCAGTATGTAGTCATATGACGGGTATAAGTAGGCAATTACATAAAAAATAAATATTAAATTTTTATAAAAAAATACATTTACATTTTTTTTTATATATTGGTCCTATATCTCGTGAACTAGAAGACTTTCATTTTTTACTTATTTGTAATTTTAGTTCATAATCAGCTGTAAATTGTTTAAATTTTTTTGTTTTAGGTACAATAAAAATAGGGTTATGTTTTACCATAATTTTACAATTATCTTACACGAACAAAAAACTAAATCCATTTTATAAAATATTGCAACTTTTTAGTAGGTACACTCAATGCAGACTAATTTAAACTTTGATATCACGGCTGCAAGTTTTTTACCGCAATTTCCGCGTTACGGTGTTAACTATTGAATTTTGAAAGACTGAAAGCAAAAAGTTAGTAAATATCTTCATAATTAAGTAACTTCCTCACTGTATACAAAGAAAAAGTTTCGTACAATCACTGTAGCTAATTTGTGTTGGACCGAGTAATTTTTCACCAGTTCCGTTCTTTTGAAGCAAAAATATAATTATCCAAGGTCCGGATCTCGGGCAAAAAGAAAATAAAAAACAGAAAGGAAAATTTACAAAGAATTATGTTAAAAAATAAGATCTCATCGTTTCTCCGTAATATTGAATTGCGATGCGATGATGATAAACAAAATGTTGTTTATCATCATCGCATCTAAATGTTTTTATAACCACTAGCTGTTCCCTGCGGCTTCACTCGCGTTTCCGGGATAAAAAGTAGCCTATAACCTTCGGGGATAATGTAGCTTCCTATTAGTGAAATATTTTTTTTAATCGGACCTGTAACTCCGGAGATTAGCGCGTTCAAACAAACAAACTTTTCAGTTTTATTATTAGTATATGCCTATAGATAAAAAGAGAAACTGACTAGCTGATTGACATATCAATCAAGGCACAGCTCAAAACAAGAAACGTGAAATTTTGCACAACAAACTATACTCGTAGTAACCCTATTTTGTCACATTTGCAGCTTCTCTGTCAACTGTCTTTTGTTTCACCTAATTTGACAGATTTGTATGGAGTTTCGTGATTTTTTTGGCGAAACAGATACGTTGATAAAATGCTATCTAAGATGCAAATGTGACAAAATTATCAGTTCTTACTACTATTTCACAGCAAACCACGCTATTCTATTTATTCCTCAGATAATAGACCACATTTTTGCCAAAAGTACACTAAGATAAAAAACATGATAGGTATATTGTCATAACCACCTTGAATATTAAACAAAGGGTCGCATTACCTTTTTTATTGCGTACCTTTGGAAATTGTGTTTTGTATCTAAGTATGCGACATTTTTTCCGATTTTTGCTTTGTTCAGGTACATTTACCTATAGTAAATCGTGTTAGGAATGAATAAATTGTAGCAAGTATGTTAATATGACCTTCCAAATGTAAAGGTATAAATTTAAGGCTACACGCCTAGATTTTAAGATGAATAAACTATCGGTAGCTGAAACAATCAAATTGCTACACGTTATGTTTATCTTTATGTATGTAATAAATCTATAGTAAATTACGTTATCTATCCGATTGTCTGAAAAGAGATATTTATAGAAAAACTAGCTGACCCGGCAAACGTTGTTTTGCCAAATGAATTATTTCTAGCTTAGGGGTTCTATAAAAAATAGTTAACGACCTATTCTGAGACCTATCTATATACACAAAAAAAACAAAGGAGCCGTTTCGGAGAAATTTGGTGACAAACATTGTGACACGAGCATTTTATATATTAAATATGCATTTTTAGATACTTAGAAGGTTGTAGATTCAAGTAGTCACGGTTATTTTTTATATTGATAAATGACTTTTTTCATTTATCCTAAGGTTTTTGTTTATTGAGTATATTTTGTTCCAAAATATTTAATAATAGTAGTTTATGATACTGTTGCATAATAGGGGTTATTAAAATACGAGTATGAGAACCGACCCGTAGGCGAGGTTCTTATTAGTATCACACGAGTTTTTAATACCTAATTATGTGCAGTATCATACAGTACTTTATCTAAACTCATCTAATATTGTAATTTAAAGGTAAAAAATCGATTATATTTTGTCATATAGGTTTTCATGACTTACGGGTATCGATTATTCGTCATTTCCATTGCCGCCTCTACAATTTCAGACCCAAGTTTATTTCACCTTAGTATCACTGCTATGGACATGCTATTGGACAAAATAAAATATGTATGCGAAAAAAACAAACATTAATCATCATGGCTCCCAAATCCGTGTGGGGAAAACTCCTAAGTTGAGATCTCTACCGCATACGCGACCACAGACAAAGGTAAATTTGCATCTAAAATTATAACTGTTCAGTCCTGATGTCTGGCCACTTATAATATTTTTTTCTTTATTATTTCGTTTGACAAGTTGACTGACAGTAATTGAAGTATTAAAACCCAAAAAACATTATAAGTGGCCAGACATGTCCAAATACTTGTACTTTAATGAAAACAAGTTATTTTATCTACTTTCATATCGTAAAGTTCTAATTATGAAATCAAAAACAGTACTTTAATGACCCACTTTATGCACACCCGTCTATAATGAAATTAAAAAATTATATTATAGTACAGTTTTCTTCTCAAGATAGATGCTATAAAAAATATTATAATATTATTAAATCATTAGCGAAGTGTTTCCTAGGTCAAAACATTTGGTTATGAAATAAATGATATATTCTATTTCTAATTGCAAAATAGGCTTTTACAAAATTATATATGTAAAATAAACCGTATGAACGGTTCTAATTGAAAACCAAAACAGTGTATCTATTATACATTTGGACATAGGGACATAGGTCCATTATCCACTCCAGTGAAGTTTTGCAATATTTATCAGCCAAGGGACGCATCCCATCCTATACTAATTACTTTCCTAATACCGTCGCTTTTTGGGTCTCAGATTGGATTCAACTCTTACCCACTTACTCAATATACCTACGGATCGGATCTATTATTTTATTAAAACGTCACAAAATAACAGATAGAATAATATACGAAGTAGACGAGTAGAATGAATCAGATACCTACCTACATTACACACAAGAATTAGTTAGTGAGCTATTTAAAGAAAAGTACCTTTTTAAATGGGAGATGTCACGCAGTTAATAGTTTTCTCCATAAGAGAGCTTTTTGTAGATGGTAAGTACAAAGTGTTTATTTTTAAGAAAAGTCAATTCTAAAGGCACAATGCTGCTTAGTTTGTAGCTTGAGGATTTTGGTTTTTACTTTACGTTTTTTACCAGTTACGATTTAGGTATATTTTTTAAATTATTTATATTTTTCCCCGAGTTTTGCTGCAAATACATATTATCTTTATGTAATTTTGTCACGTGGTACCTCGTGGTACGTCGCTGAAAACCTGCGCTGAATATCTGCCTTCACAGAGCTTACTAAGCAAATGCTGAAGCCTAGTCCCTTTCTATTATTTTATAGCGCAAATCTTTTGCACTTATAATTTTTAATGTATAGTTTTTTGAAGCTGTAAGGAATTTTTTTTTTCTTTTCAAATAAGTATCTAGGTAACTCACAAAAGGATCTTGCATTTTAACCTAATTTTAAATGTAGTTAATATAATATGAAGCCTAATATTTAGAAAGTCTAGTTATCTAAAAACTGGCCATGATAAAACACAAATCGGACTAGTAATTCCGGAGATTAGTGCGTTCAAACAAACTCTTCAGCATATTATTAGTATAGATAAAGATTGGTAAATTCCTTAAATAGAACACTAAATACAAGAAAGATCTTAAAAAAAGTAATATCAAATTACAAAGACAAAACGAACGTCGTGTCGTGACACGATCACAAATCACGACTTGACTTCGCAACATGAAGACAAAAAATATGACACAAATAATTTTACAAATTAAGAATTCACGTCAAGCTCCAGCTATAAATACAACGGCATCTTTGTAAACAGATGTCCCTAGCCATAAAGAGTTAATTATCGTCTAAGAATACCAGCCCTAGCGGCTGGAGCGCAGGAATAGCTCCCTTGGGAACTTGGCTCTCTTTTTCTCTTTTATTTCAGTACAATGTTACACTGATATACATAATAGATTACTATACTATCTACCTTTATGCTATTGTTATTTTTTTTTAACAATTTAGAATTTTACACATATACATTTTAAACATAACTATACGTTATTCGTTTTTCTTTTGATGTGTTTTTTTATTATTTACAAATTAACCACTTTAGTTAGAAAATACAATATAATAAATTATATACCCTAGCTACTCATTTCCAAAATGGTTTTATTTTTGCAACAACTCAAAAGATTTGTTTGATTGTTCAGATGTTTTTACAATCTTAACATTGATAGAAAAATAAAAGCTATAAAAAGAAAGGCATTATTCTATTCAACTGTCTACTGTATAAGTACGTCAAGCTAGCAATGTCTTTCGCTTATTTCAATAAATTCACACAATAGAAAAACAACCACAACACAGGCAAAGATTTATCTTCTTTAAATCCCTCTGTACATCAAACGTCAGTGTTAAATATGAAAATGTAAAATACTTTCAATCTTAGTTCGTGAATAATGCGTTGGGATGAGACGAAGCACATTATATTCAAAGCGTTGTAAATAAATAATTTTCTTTGAGTTATAAGTACATACCTACTTCTTTGACCAACACTAGTCTTTGTCTATGTTATTTATATATAGAGTTATCTATCATAAATACACCAAAAATATGCATAGGTATATACTTTCAACTCTAAAAGCTAAGCTAAACTAAAAAGAAGACTTGTGTATTAGGAACATATGTATAATGTTTCTTTCAGTTGCTACTCCTACTCTGTTTTTTTACATAGTTTGTTATTCACTGAGTATAACATTTTTTTCCATTGAAAATGATGTGGTGACATCTTGATTCCGTCTAACATTTCACATGGTAAAGTAACATTACGCGTAACATCTGTCATTTGGTTTTCCATTACAAGATAAATAAGTTAAAAAAGCTCTGACTGAATGACTATTTATGGTGAAGCGGTAGGCGTAGTTTTAATTGCTTGGTTCATTAGTTCTATAACTGAACGATAATAGTTTGTATGAAATAAAAATTGCTTTAAAAAAATATAAGTCTTGAAAGGGATTGTGATAGACGTATACAATCCTTAATATAGAGTTCAATAACATTGATTTGTGATGAATAAAATTACTTATTACTTACTATTAGTTAAAATTACTTACTTACATTATTATTAGAATTGATTAATGATTAGATGTTTTATACAGGGTTGTATCACAGTCTGAATATTTCCTACCAGTTCGAATGTACTTGCGTAGAGCAACAGGAGTATGTTTGACGAGAATACGTAAAAAAAAAACAAATAAAAAAAAAGAACCACGACGTTTTAAGTTAAGTGTTACACCACTTGTTCCAATAACTTTTCATGAAGTTTTAGTAAGCCTACTACAAACTTTCGTTTCAGTCGTAACAGAGATAAAAATAAACAGTAAGTAATCAAGTTAATTTCAAAACATGTCATTAGTACGTAAATACCTTCCAGGCAATAGATGAAGATGGTGGTCGCATAAAATAAAATTGCTCACGCAAGTAGCACCATTCGTGTAATGGAATTCCTTCGTTAAATGACGGCTGTAAGCTGAGATTCCACCGGCTCCTACCTCCGCTCACGAATCAAGTAAAAGAAAATGTTTTTATGAGCACAATAAGTCGACTATAAAAATCATTAACCCTTTTTGTCGGCTAGAGATTCGCTTTTTTATTAAAAGCATTAGTGTAAATAAATTTACAGCGAAATTGTTCAAAGGACTGGTTTTATGGACAGTAATCGAATTTTTAAGGACTTTAAACTTCCTAGATTCTACCAAAGTCGCTTTATTACCAATGAATAATTTAAAGTGTTCTGTTGTTTCTATTAACATTGTTTGAGTTTCATAGTTCAATTAATTTAAATGTAGGTAGAGGTGATATTTGCATTTCACGTTCCATGAATGTTTTACCTGCAAGTTATTTAAAAAACACGAGGAAGAAACTAAAGCATGTTGTGATAGTGACTGTAAGTGGATTATATGAATACTTACCTACATCAAAAGTGTCTTTCTCTCACTCAAGTGAACAAAAACTAAGAACCAGTTATCTTCGATATTTTAGTTTTGTTTGATGATTTTAATTTAAAAAAAATCACATTTATCTATAAAGGCTACATTTTATGTAACATAAAAAAATGCAATTACATACCAACCGCAGTAGCTCTAAATCATTCTAAGAGATAAAAAAAACTTGTCTCAAGAAGTGAACTGGTGCAAACGTCTAGGCTATACGATAATCACTTACCGATTAATTTCGATTAAAACAATCTATACTGGACACTTGACTTGAAGTTATTATTCTTCTCCTATTATAAAACACGTTGTCAAACACTAACCTCAAATAACGATTAAAAACTGTTTCATAAGATTTTACAATTCAAGATATAGGTACTACCTAACATACCTACACGTAAGTAACTCGCAGCAAGCATAAATAATTTCAACAGACACGGATGATATATTTTAATCTTCATACATCAAAGACGCATTTGTTACACCTCGAAACCAAAACAATGAAACGTATAAAGAAGCATTTTGTGGCGTGATAGTAATGTACGGCGCGCATAATGGACGAACAAACAAAACAATAAATAAATGTAAAGTAATCTTCACCATTTTTGATCATAAATTTATTTGTTCCAGGTACCGCATCCACACAAACAATAGTGCCGATGTGATTTAGACTGCTCCGACGTGACACTTACCATAGCAAATAAGGACGTTACCATAAAAAGAGTGTCAGCCATAACTGTCACATTTCGTTTAGAGTCACAAGCGACTTGTGTTTCGAGCAACAAAGTGCTGCGTTTGTGATGTTGCGAGTTTCACCTATAAAAGGCGGCGTTGCCGAAAATTTGGGTAGATATGAGGATGGGCCATAAAAGTGAGTTATTCTCCTACCGTGGTGGCAAGATGCTTCTGACTGTATACACGGCTGTGCTTCTCTGGAGGATAGACTGCGTCGTCGAGAGCACGAAAGGTAATTTCACGTACATTCAATGTTCAGAACATGTCACCGTATTTATATCAAGCCGTCAAGGAGTTATTTGCTAAGAGTTTGGATAAAGTCACGAAGAAAATAAACTTCGATGTGTGTGTGTATGTTGAGCAATAATTTCTGTTGGAAGACTTTTATACATCTTTGAAGATGAATAGGTTTCCGATACAAAAGTATTTGTGGAAGTTCCGCCGAGAGTCAGAATATAAAAGTTGTTTGTCTGTACTGTAGGTACGAGAAGATAGAACCTACCAACTCATTTTTGTAAGACGTAAATACCTTTTCATATAAAATCTCGTAGTCTGTAAGTAATTGCTCGAGATACTTATGGTATACCTATACCTGCTTTTAAAGTTGTTTAAATTATGTATTTAAATTTTGTCTTCCGTTTCTGGCACACCTTTTAGTTATTTTTTAATAACAGTATTTTTATTTTACAATAAAAAAAACCGTGTAATTGACACAATTTATCTATTGAATATCTTTAGGTCCAATGAACTACTTACTAGAAAAAACCTCAGAAAAACTAATTTAACTAAAAAACTATTTTTAAAAAAATGTATAAAACAACTACCTATATGTAGGTATTATCTAACACTAGTTTGAACTCAACTTGAAAAAATAAAAGACAGAAATATCATATTATGCAGAAGAGACGTGTCAGTCGCTAATCAGAGGTTGGTATTTTCTGAATATTTCTTTCACGTGCCTGCTTTAGGGATTAAGATTTAATATCTATTTCAATACTACAACAAACGCCTCGAGGAAAATACCCCTGGGGACCGTTTTCTGTAATGATCATGTAGTGAAGGTTATACCGACTAGAATTGAGCATCGATTCACATTATACCGCTCTCTGTTTAGTTTATAGAGACCTGAGTGAGGGTATAGAATATCATGCTTGTTTGGTTTACTAATACGGAATGAGATATTAGTAAGGAATATCCATTACAGTAAATATTAATGATAACTCAGCGGTAGTGACATCGAATGCCGTAACGTGCCGTATCTAATTCTACAATGAACTTAAGAAGTTGGTTGTAGTGTTAGTCTGATCGTATAGATACTATCGGTGTGTTCTGACAGCTGTACTTGAAAGCCAATTCCTTTCTAGTCTTTAGGCTTACTACTTTCGATTGCATTTGCACTGGTCACAGTGAGATTGTCATAAAACATCTGTCTGTCTAGTATCTATAAAAATCATTGCCGAGAAAAGTTACTGAAAAAAAAATAGGCCGATAAACAGAATCTAAAATTTACTACTTCTATTTACACTGTTAAGTATAAGTATTGAGAATTAAGATCTACTTAGTATTTCTGCTTTTGTGATGAACCATAATCTACCTAATGATGAAAGGTACAAAGAACAATTTAGACCCCAGAAACGAGGATTATTGGCACAAAGTTGAAGGGTTTGTTGACTGAGTCACAGGTTATTTGATCACCCTTTATGGAGTTATTACAAAATCTGCAGTGGTTAATTAAAAACTTTATGTACCTATCATTTCATTTAACGAACGCCGAGAGTTCGAATGTTAGACGAAATTTCAAAGCCATTATTGGTAAAATATATTGAACGAGCTGTACTTTTGGGTTAGTTAGCCACGTTATAAGGCGATGGTTCAAGTGTATCTGGCTGGACAAGTATTTTGTGTACACACGCCCGCCAATTTTCAAGTTTCTAGCCCCAGCGGTTCAGGGTCTGCGTTGATGAATCAGTCAATCAGGACAAGTAATCATGTATCTATTTGTGTATATTATGTGTATTTGTGAAGGTATTTATACCTATTATAGTAAAGTTGATTCATCGCGTAATTTTTTATGGTTGTATTATATGATACTTATCATACATATATTTTAGGTAGGTATTCCGTTAAAATTAAATAGTATAGAAATATTTTCATACGTTTGCAGCGTAATATGTGAATTGAATTTTTACAAAAAGTGTAAAACCTCCTTTAAAGAAAATAAAAATTAAAATAGGAGCCACCTTGGAGCTATACTGTATCCAACGCAAAAATAATTATTAAAATCGGTTCATAAACAAAAATGTTATGAATGAACAAACATAAAAAGAATATTCAATCAAATTATTAACCTCCTCCTTTTTTGAAGTCGGTTAAAAATGGTAACTGACACTGAACGGTAGTATATTAACATTTACGAGTTAATTAATAGGAAACAAAAATGCATGTGGTGATATTAGCCACCTAGGGAATTACCGACCTTGAACAGCTTTTTGAAGAATCCCATATTATAGTGCTAACAAAAATGCAATGACAACCTCCTTCTATTCTCCTAACCCCTGGCGGGTTATGCATAAATCTTATAAATAAGTTTTTCCTCTATTTATATACCATTTTATAAAATACCTCCAGGGGTTAGGAGACTATATCCATTTATAGTGGTCTATCAAAGGAACGTCCAAAAATCCCATATGTCGCCAATTTCGATTGTAACTACGAGATTTTCTCAGAAATAATTTACTGAAGATAATAGCGTATCAATCGTACAAAGATAAAAAAATACTTTGAAATGGGGGAATGTAGGTACACCACATATATTATTATATCTGATTTTAGCATTTTATTGAATGAATCCAAGTGATAAAATAAAATGTGAGTAATTACTATGCATCAATTTATGCTTTCTAGGCGGATATGATGTTTCAAAGCGGAGTATAAAATTGAATGAAACAACCTCTACCAAAATACATAAATTTTATATTATACACACAAAAACAGAAACATAAAGGATCCCTCGACTATGACATCGGATTGCCTATAAACTTCGCGTGCGTAAGATTTAATTCTACCGTTGGCTAAAGTGTTACGATATTACGTTATAACACAATATATGATCGTAACCATCATCCTGAAACTCAAGAAACCTTGAACTCGGAATACGAAAAACAATAAACACGCCCCTTTATTGCACAACGTGGGACAACAGCCGGCCATAAACTGACTCGAGTAGTGGATACAAATCTGAATTGTGACGCAAGCATAAAACATTCATGTTCCAGGAGAGCTAGTTGCCGCACGGCGCGAGGTGTGCCCTAGGGAGCGACAAAACGTAACGAACCGAGCTCCCACCATCCTTTTATGTCCCAGATACATTTTTCCGCCTGCCAGAGATGGGCGAGTTGTCTTCGGATAGATTATTTATGTTGTCACACCACGTCCTTTGTGAACCGGAAAGGTGCGCTGATTGTTACTACAGACCGTCGTCAAACAAAAAGGGAGAAACTAAATTAAAACAGCTCGAAACATCTTTGCCGCAGAAAATAATGGTTTATTGCGTCCCCTCGTCCTTATCAAAGCGAGTTCACCTTTAAAACGTTCCTTTATTGTATACAAACGGCCATTAAATCAATCACGTTTTCAATGAAACCGGTATTAGAGAGAAATCCGTGGAACCGCTTGCTTACCTTTGGCAAAAAGTCGGTCTGCGGGCAAGGCTTTTCACTAATTCTGAATTTAAATGCATGAGATCGAATAGGTTCACGCAGCGAGTGGATCCCGTGCCGAGTTTTCCGATTGCCAGTGCTTATGTATTTAGGAGAAAAATGGGACTTCAGGTCGTACTTCAACGTTTACAAAAGAGCCGTTATCAAAAGAATCTTTTGAATAGATTTACTTACGCGAACGCTGACGGCGACACCCTTTCTTTGTACAGATGTTGTTATAATATCGATTGTACGAGTATGTGAGATAACAACCAACTAGTTTATTTCATTTTGTACATAGAGTTTATAGTTCTAGACATTCATAAATTATTTGTGGTGTGAATATAACAGATGTCTAGTGCAAGCGTTTGGGGATAGGATCATGGAGGCAAACTGTTGTTGACACAGAGTGCTATTGTGGGGCACCCTACGAGAACGAACAAAAAAGAGCTCCTTCTAATTGTTTGCACATTTCGCGTCTCCCTATGGGCCGCACGCCGCACGCGTCGGCAAGACCCTCGAGAGCTAGTGAGAGGAGCTGTCGATATTATCGCTGCACTTTGTCTGCTCCATTTTACCCTTAATTGGTTTTTGAGTATCTCAAATCTTACTAGAATTTTCCTGCTCGTAAATCTTTGTAAAATATGTGAAAGGAAAAAGCATGTTGGTATTCCTTATTTTATTAGTACGTAGAGTAGGTATATACCAGCTACAATTTATATGCCTGTTTGTAATATACCTGCATACCTTACAAGGGTAAAAGGTTTTAAAAAATTTCTTTGAAAGATATGATCAAAGATTCCATTTCAAAATAAACTCCATACCTAGTTAAATGGAGCCAACTCTGAAAAAAATAATTTTACTTTATGAAAAGTTTGTAACTCCTGGTCCGATTCGAAAAATTATTTCACTAATGAGAAGTTAGATTATCCCCAAAAGTTATTGGCTACATTTTATCTCGGGAACGCGAGTGAAGCCACGGCGAACAGCTAGCCTTATATAATGTATCGATAAAATATGATAAAAACAGAAATATATCACTAGCCTACTACCCGGTAATACTGCACGTGCTAGTAATACCATAAGTTCCCCCTATTGTATTTGTAAATCGTCATTGTTGTTCAAAGTGGCTATTTCTAGATCGTTTTTTTTCACAAATGTCGCCCACACATAATTCAGGGGAGGGGTCCATGAGGAAATTGCCTAGCTTTGGTATGATTGATCCACTTTTATTTTCTGCCATAAAAATAAAATTTTTGCTCTGTCTATTATTAATCGTAATAGAATCGTACTTGAATCGTCAAGTTGACCTATATAGTTTGACGAGACGTCACACTACATATATATACACCGTAGATGATATGGTTCCATGAAATGTAGTATTTTTTGTCAGTACCAATATATCCTTTTTATCTCAATATCATCTTTACATAGTATAGAACAAAGTCGCTCTCGCTATCTATTCGCTTAGATCTCTTAAACTACATTTTAATGCAGTTTTCAGCAATGGATAGAGTGATTCAAGAAGATTTATATAGATGCATATTATGTGTCAAACATATTTGAAATCTGTTTTCATCATCATCATTATTATCATATCAGCCGAAAGACGTCCACTGCTGGACAAGGGCCTCCCCCAAAGATCTCCACGATGACCGGTCTTGTATTATATTTGTATGACTAATTCTCCATAATTCACTTTGTATCGAATCATCATTGTAGGTGATGACGAGTGAAAGATCATGAGCTCATTACCAAAACAGAGGGGAGGTGCGCCATTAGAACACTGTTATAGGATATAGCGAATCTACAGCTCAACAAGCAATCCATTTAACATACTATAAATCACCCTGCCCTGTGCTGTATCGAACCTATTATCAGGGGCATTCGTGCGTATTGTCTGAGCCCTTCAGAGGTACAGCAGATGTGCAGGGGAACAATTTGATTATGTCATTACCCTGGCGGCCCTCCGGCGATAGCTATTGTTATATCTTATTGATATTCCGCTAATGAAACACGTCACAACATTATTTATTACCACGCTAATTTAAATTTCCGAAGGGCTGCTTTTACAAAAACCCATTGGAAGAATAAAGGGGATCTTATTTCCCAGCACAAATTAATTGCATTGTTTTACAGATTTTAATAGGTAGATTTATTTAATGAAACCAGATTTCTCCCATCTTTGCTAATATTTGATTGAAATTTTAACTCGTAAACTTTCAAAAGTAAATATAGTTTTCTATAGACTACTTCTTTTTATTGTAACGACATGTATTACTTCCCATGGGCCTCATAGCTCAATGTTCTATCCTGTTACAGTAACCCCATATTATTTTGCAGCACAGACCTCAATTTTGGCAACAATTTCCGTGCTACATTTCACTCAGTGCCACACTCTGACAACTTACGACACGAGCCCGTTTGTGTGGGATGTGCCTAAAGTTATTGCAAATTGCTGTCATAGATTCAAACACAGAATACAAGCTAAAGTGAATTGAGACTCGAAAAAATATTTTTACTTTTTTTTTAGTTTCCCCAGGCATCGTTCTATCATAACAGTTATGTTTGGATGTAAGCACTGATGTTAGTAATTTTTAAGGTTTGGTTCAATCCTAACAACCTAGTAATGATGGGTTGGTGGTAGTAATGATGAATGCCGTGGCAAAGGTTTAGTGTTCGTATCCTACAAAGAGCTTCGTAGTTAATAAACAGTACTTACTGTAACAGACAACCGCAAATCTATCGCCAAACACCTATTTGTGGTTTCGGCAGTTGCACTTGAGAGTCAGGTCTTTTGTAGGCTTTGTGCGCTAACCACATTCGGCCACATAATTACTGACCACGTTAAGATTGTGGACAGACACAAGGTACTATTAAAAAACAAGCTAGTATGTAAACAGCCTCTCTTTGCTTTTACTGCACATTCATCAAAGAGTCGTAAACATGCTGCAAATATTACTTCACTTACTACTTAAATTAAGAAAAAGATAAGCTCATTCGTAACATTGATCTAAAACATAGTTTCCTAATGTTAATGAGAGTATATTAGACTGATGGCCTAAGCATCATCAGTCTCACGTTAGTGGTGATCGCGTGCGTTCATTACACAACTGGTATGGCTCTCGCAGGCTGATATATTGCTCTCATTGTCGCGAACTAACAACAGTCCATTCCGGCTAACGGCCCGCTTTACTGACCTCATACGTCCGGGCCACACTACGATACTCCATTGTTGCAAAGAATGATAAAAGCTAAAGGTTTTACTTTACCTAATGATTTTGGAAGAAGCTATAGTGGTTCAGAGGTTAATGGATTATGAGCTAGTGGTCAAGTCACTGCCTACCTTTCAATATAAAAATAAATCATGTACAGTACCACAAATTGTTCGGATAAGGATGCATTAAGGTATTCTGCATCCTCAAAATATAAGAATATCTAAAATCAACAGAAGCAACTTAACCCTATTCTATTCGTCGCACCTTTTTATATTCTACTGAGTAAGTAATAACACTGATCGGAGACAACTCTTACTAACAGGTTAATATCCAAACCTTGAACATAATAATCTGTCGCCTTTAATTGTTATGTGGGTACTCATTTTAAAAAGTACGTTTTGTGAAATTAGTTATATTCTTAGATAATACTTTTTAATACGCATTGTTACCAATGAGTTCATTTATTAAAGACACTTTTGAATTTGAATTACCGGTAATTACGCGTCATACGCTATTCGCATGTAGGTACACGGAAAAAAAAGATTTTGCGACTTATTTGCGCCAAGACCATAAATATTCTTAAAAATATCAACTGATTCTAAGAGAGTTTTGTTTTCAATCGAAATTTGATTGTTACTTAAAAAAAATGATTCTCTAAACTGAAGGAGAAAAAAAATATTTATATTAAAATTATGTATCTTAGGTCAAGAACCTAGGTGTTTTGTTTTGATGAAATTAGTTTACATTCCATTTAAGACATCGAAAACTCTTGTTTTGATCAATCTTTGTAATCCACATGAGATATTTAATCGTCTATACTCAAAAGTGAGCTTGTATCATTATAAATAAAAGAAATCTTTTTCTGTGACAATATGTTATCAATTCAATATTAGATAGTAGTCTTGACAAAATATACAACAAGTTTGTATCCAAATTGAAGATATATTTATTACGAAACAATTATCTTTAAGCAAAATTTCCAAAAAATCAGATGAATATGAAGGTGCATAATTTTATAATAAGAGTGTTCTCTTTTTAATCAACTTTAAATTGTTTACATGAAGATAAAACAATTCTCATAGATCGTTGTAAATATCTCATGCCGGCCGCCATCACCGTATTTACTGTCGCACCGCGCCGGTCTTGACACTTGCGCGTCCATCGAGTGCCGAATCCAAAGTTTTGGTTTTTTAAAATTCGTTTTACTTTCATAAGTCTTGGTGAGTGTGTTGTTGTTGACATTAATGGAGAAATTACTCAAAACCTGGTAAATACCAGCTGAAGTTAGAGCTATCTTGGTTCTCATCAGGGACGGCCGTCCCTGGTGCCTGAAGTACAAAAGAATTCCAGGAACTGGATGCCATGGGGCATTTTAAGTAAGTGTGTTTTATAGATTTTTGCGTGTATAAGTAGTATAAGGATATTTACCTACTGTCTTTAACTGATTAATACTAATGTCTGGCTAACTCACTTCTATATATAGTGCCGAGGGTACCTAGAGGGAGGCACCTAATAAATAATTATCTAATTAACAAATAAGTACCTACTTTAGGTACTTAAAGCTGTTTATGACCATAGTGGCGGCAGCAGATATGTGTGAGATTTATTTAAATCCTAACTATTGGTTTAAACTTACAGTAAATTGGATTCAGACGAACCACATAGGTTCTCTCATGGAAGACAATTTGAAAGAACTC
The DNA here is from genome assembly GCA_963555595.1 of Tethea ocularis. Classification (NCBI taxonomy): domain Eukaryota; kingdom Metazoa; phylum Arthropoda; class Insecta; order Lepidoptera; family Drepanidae; genus Tethea; species Tethea ocularis. Next base: position 3,690,005 of record OY741971.1, on the reverse strand, counting down.
AGACCATTGCTGGGTGTGCATATTGATTTGAAGATAGACTGGTAAATATAAACTTTATATTTTCTACAACTGATCATTAGTTTTATGTCCAATATCCTTTGAAATTGAATAAACAACTGGATACTACTTAGGAAAACCACTGGATATTAGCAAGATTACCTACCTAATTATTTTTTATTTTCAGGCTACAGTGGAGAAGAGGAAATGCATAATTAGTTAGATGTTTAACACAAGCTTGTATGATGACTTCATTCCAATACTTTGCCTTCAAACTCATCTAGAGACTTCACCATGTGGAAAAAGCATTTTACAATTCTATAGCAGTAATGGATTATTTATATAACCAAACGCAGAAACTGCTTAAATAACATCATAACAAGTAAGCATTTACAATTTATACAGTAATTCATTTTAGTTATTATATCCCATTTGATTGTAGGTGTAGGTATGTGTATCATAGATAGTACACACTAAATATACAAAAGGAAAAGGTGACTGACTGACTGATCTATCAATACACAGTTCAAACCTCGAGCTGAAATTTGGCATACAGATAATGAAGGCATCCGTTAAACTATACTCTTCACTTCGTAAATTCATAAGATGTATAGGTATAGCTAGTACAATATAATAGTACATTTATTATTAAAGAAATAGTAAAGGTAATGAGAGCTAACTATTTTTTCTTTTCAGGTGTTTGACATAATGAAGATTATACTTTTATATCTGGAATGATAATAATTAATACTCTCCCCTCAAGAGTCCGCAATTAGTACCTACTTCACCCAACCAATAAAAAAAAGTAATACCTGGTGATAGTGGGCAAATCTATCACAGCAAAAGGAATGGTACAGTGAATGGTAGGTACCTAAACCAACCAAGATTATTTTGTTGAAATTTAATAATATTTTGGGATATTATAACACATGGCTATCTTTTCACAAACAGTAGAGTCTTTACTATGGAAACCAGTTAACTGGATATACTAAATTATTTTTACATAATATTCTAAGAATTATTTATATGTAGGTATAGATACAATTGAAACATAACAACTATTATAACATATATGAATTATTAATTTAAAATTAAACTACAATATCTATCTTATATACATTACAGAGTAACTATAAATAATAAACAATAATACCTACTTATTTTTTTAATTTCATTTTTCATTTTCTTTTCAACTAGAACTACTGCAGAAGGAAAACAGGAAGACCTTGATTGGCTAAAAGAAAAGAACCCTGGGAGGAAGTTATTGCAAAATAGAAAGCTACTGCTCAATATTGTTAGCAAGGCAGGATGTATCCCATTATTTCACTATTTTGCTTATAAAAAAAGAAATATTAAGTTGAGTGAAAAATTAAACGCGAGTTAATTTTTCAAGGAGATCGGTTTTCTTATCGTTCATCATTTTTTTTTATAAAGTAAATATTTGCAAACAAAATGTAATTACTTGAATATGTTTTATGTAGGTAGATATATATTTTATTTTGTCTAAGTCTAAGTTTTCAACCTTGTATAGTCAAAATTTTCTTGAGCATATGTAATTTTATTCTGTACATATTAATTTTATTTTTTGAGTACGACTACACCCTACAAATGTCATTATTATTATTTAAGATTTTAAATACTTGGGTCAATAATGATAACTGAAATTAACTCATGATTTTGTACGTTATTTTGGACCTCTTAGCGTTAAAATATTGCGTGGTTGTTTTTTTTTAATTGTACGTCTTTGGTTGCAGTTTTAATAACTAACTTACAAAACAGGCGTAATATTTTTTAAAAGTCCGACATACAATTTTAACGCTAAAAGGTCCAAAATGGCATAAAGGATCCATGTTTTCAGTTTTCGTTAGATGCTGATGCCACTTACACCCAAGTATTTAAAATCTTTAAATAATAATAATGGCATGTGTAGGTTGTAGTTATTATTTATGGTGTATTCAATAAATAATGATTCTCAAATTTAAAATGTCGTGGTTTTTATTGAAACGAACCAAACTCTTCCATACAGACAATCCTGGCTTCGACTCAAAAAAGCCAAACTATTTTAGTATTAAACGAAGTTATCGATGCATTAAATAAAAATAGTTTACTACTTTGATCCAAAATACCAACAATTTTACCATCAATGATAGTAATAATTTGGATCAAATTTTCTTAAATTTTTACTCAAAAGATTTAATATTTTGAACCCTTTAGTTCAAAGTGTTTGTTTTTTCTTCGTAATACGATAATTACCTTGAACTAAGCATCTACTATTCTATATCGAAGACAACTCGATTCATAGTCAAAAATCAAATAATTTAAATCAAGAACATGTATGTTTTATAATAAAATATAAAATATCTTGATCTAAATAAACGATTGTCTTAAATCCAAGACAAACTGTTGTCTTAAATTAAGTGAACTCTATTATTTAAATTCAAAAACAATACAAAGGCTTCACTGAAGAAAACTCGATTGCTTAAAATAAAATAATATTTTATTAAAATAAATAGTTCGTATTCCTTTGGATTAAACGTATATCAGTTTAACACAAGGTTATATTTTTAAGAACACCGAATACTGAATTTAAGAGAAATGAAGCGTTTGAATATATATGAATTAATATTTTCTTGGCATAACGCATGTTCCTTTATTTGAAGAAATCGTTTTTTACCGTGTATTAATCCGAAATGATACATGCAGTTTTCTTCGTGCAAGCAATTTTAACAAAATCTCACACATATCTACAGCGGATATATCATTCATGACTGAACCAGACACGTTTGGAACTAGTCCCTGTTTGTAAAAGATGTATTCAACGTGAAATATTGTTACGGTTTTTGATTGTTCTATTCTACAAACAATGTGTTTGTCACATTTCTAGTGTACATTTGTAAGTTTTCTTTCGTTTTATATCCTATCCCGCTTTCTTTTATAATAAGTTATAGCTCGTCCTCTTTTTTTTTAAATTTATAAATATTTATCACTTTTCTAATATCTAGTACAAATTTATAAAAATAAGCTATGTTTTAATTTAATATTCTATTTGCTTTACTGACACAAACTAAAATACGACTATTTATCGTCAAATATACAAGTATTATTGAACCTAAGTAAATAAATGCTCACCGTTTTTATTAGTCCTTTGAATAAACGTGTTTACGGTTGGAAAACTAACATAATAAGTTGTTATAACTTAGTTTGCGTATGAGTTTTGTTGATGCGTAAAATGTGTTCGTCGAAATGAAATGTTAAAGTTCAGATGAAATTACCCTTTGACCAAATACCTACCTACTTACTTCACGTAGTCTATGTATATGCGGTATCAAATAATTGCATAATTTATCGTCACTTTATGACAAAAAATGGTCACATTTTGGACTGGCCAGATACAGAGTATTTTGCCATACAGGATATTTTAGTGCATGAACATGTCTATCTGTTCCAAGTCTTAATTCTTTATCTATTTAAGTATATATTTCCAAAAAAACTTATTATCTGGATACTATACCTAGTACTGCTACTTAGTTTTGGTATTGGAAGTGTCTGAATAATGTCTTAGGGTATTATTATAATTAATATTTACTGTAAAAGAGTGCTTTATTCATGATCTCTTCATTGTTTTTTTTAGAAATATCTTCATTGACAATAAGTAAGCCCATACAAAAGAATGTAATAATGTCGTCCTTACCATTAACTAATGGTATGCTTCTCCACGTTTGTTAGTTTTGGAAAGGTTATACCTTAGACATTATAGTAGGTGTGTGAAAATGTCGATTTTATTGAAAACGTTTAGGTTTGGGGTAGGGTGTTCTATAGTGAAATATGTCAGAAAAGATGGGTAGGTACTACACGCCCTTAACGGATCTAGGTCGACTTAACCTGTAACCCTGTAGATACAATAGAAAAAGAAAATTAACCAACTTCGATTCTGAAGACAGTCGTTTCTATCATATAAACTACATTGAGTTCTGTTGCTGGCTTATCTGTCTTATTAGAGCTTTGTGCAAAAGCGATTATAGCTACCTACATACATTATATGGTCTCTTTCATAAGCTAGATGTGTAAGTATCATTATAACGCCTGCAGTTTCAAGTCCTTTTCTTTAGTTCCAGCGTTCAGTGCATCCTTTTCTAGCCGATATTGATTCCAAACAAAGTCGAGCATAGTCACCTACATTAAGTCTTGCCTATTTCTTCTACTAGGTTGTAACCACAGATTATACCCAACTAACACAGTTAAATATGAACCCTAAGCATTACTAACAAATATAATTTCAGCCCGACCCATCTAGTGGTTTGAACTTTGAGCTATGAGTTGATGGTCAGTCAGTGAATCAGTCACGCTTTCCTTTTATATATTTAGAAAAGGAATAACTTAATTTGTATTGGGGTCTCTGGGAGGGCGTAGATGGACAACAAGGCAACGTAACTGAAATGAAACCCCTGGTGGTTTTTTCCCCGGATTTCCTCGCCGCTAGTAAAATATAATAATAAAGTGAAATAATATTCATAGGTTCAGTTTAATTTTATAGTGGATATTGAAAGTACTTAATACGGATCATTTCAAAATATACTTAATTTTATTCAGTACCTATGTATAATTTTTACATCAATTTGCATGTTTATTATGAATAGTGATAAGTAGGTATTTGTATGTACTGTTTATCCGGTAATTACAAACTGATTACCGTGTTAATTAACCGATTATGGTGTTACACAATTTTCAATTATTATAACAACGCTTTTACAGTTTTTGGATAAATATCAATAGGAAATTTAAATGTTGATAATATTGTTTTCAATAAATTATTTACTTACAGTTTAAACATTAAGATTAAATAATACATTCACTATTTTAATATATATTAGCGATCTAAATCTATTGCCAAGTAGGTACCCTGTAAAACTCAATTTTATAGTTTAGTTCCGGACTCATTTACATCTAGGCAGGCTATTTAGTGTGGTTACTATGATACTATACCATAGGTAGGCTACCTGGGGGCCATTTCCTCTAATATATTTTGATTAGATTACAATTGGATCGCAGCTGAGTGACGACTTTTGTACGAAACGAACTTTAACTGAATCGAAATTGGATGTCAACCGTTGTAATTTAGCGGAATTGGCGGAATTGTCACGCCACTGGTGATTGATTCGATTCCCACCTAAAACTACCTTTTCTGGGAATGAATTTATCTGTTTGTCCTGATTCTGGGTGTAATATTACTAATGTTATAAATTTGAAAATTGGGATGAAACACCAACGCAGAGTCGAAACTATCTAAATAACTTAAACGCTGCCAGCCTTCTACTGGAACTTTGTCGTTGATCGGAAGTATCTGCCGCCTCGAGGATTTTTTATAATAATATGTAGATTGTATTACAATAAACATATTCTATGGGTGGATATTTAAATGGCATAGGACTACATAACATTACATGTTAAATTTTAATTAATATTTTGCTGTAAATCTTCCTAAGAGATAATGAATAAATCTGGGGGCACGGTAGTGTCTTTGCCTTATTTATTAACAACTTATGTACATTGGACGCATGAACAGCAGCTTACATTAGTTCAATTTCCGTTTTCACTTAAATATAAAGCTATTTTTGATGTTCGGACCCTAATTTTATGCTACTTACTAAAAGTGACGTAAATAGCCTCAAATTACGTCTTACTAAAGTAGTGAACAGAAAATGGTGAATGATTTCCAAAGTTAGTTGAATGGGCCATTACTCGAGATGAACAGGTCATCTATCACGGGGCAGGGGCTTTCACCGGTCCATAATGAACGTGTACCTTCCGTAACCGACGTTGCGTAAATATTGCCCGGGGGTACTAACAAAAATAAAACTGCCAAACCAGACGCTCGAAATACAGAAACGAATTCTGCATTGTTCAACAATCAACGTAGACAAGTTTGACTTGTGTTCATTAAAGATTTGTTTTTCATTTACCTACCTTGAATTTATTTAATTTTTAATGTGGTTAAATAATGTTCCAATTTAAGGAGCGGTTAGCTAAATTTTCATTTGCTAATATGACTTTGATTTTTTCATGTCTATAACACATTTATTCAACCGATTTTAATTGAATTACCCTAAAATATAACTGTGGTATATTATTAATAAGCAATATTATTCATCATTTTCAAATAGATTAGATAATTCGTCAACCATTAATCTAACCAGCACCCTATATGGGAGGGAAGGTTTCGTTTCAAAACTACTACGCTCCCTCCCAGCTTCGTCATTGATTTAGTTTTTTAAGATTAAGCTGGAGGTTAACGTAAGTTCTTTTTACATGTTCTCATGTTTTTGATAAAGACGTTCAAGTTTTCATGGTATCAGAAATATTTAAGCCCCCGACGAAAGCCTTAAAGAATTATAAGTTGTCTGTCTGTAGGTAAGTCTGTTTAAGCACCAATTTTGGACAGGCATCATAATTATGTCGATATAATTATTCATAATTACGAAAATCGAAATTTTATAGTTGATATTTTAATTAATTTATTATTTGTAGGACTTTTAAAAAAATATAATATGATCTATATTTCTCAAGAAATGTTATCTGCTTACAAATTAAAATGCGTTACTGTTTATAAACAGATTAATCCATAGAGCAACGCGCCCCCCCGCCCGCAGCTCGGGGGATTAATATAAACATTAATAATAAATAAATAAAGAGAAGAACGTTGAACAAAAGTGTTAAAAGTGAAACCCTTGATTGATGGTCGTTTGGCTGACGTTAAAGTGGTATTAGGGACCTACCGTTTATGCCAACCAATGCCACACAACGTTAGCCGATGCTACCAGATGCCACGCGTTGCTTTCATAAATGAACGTTATTTTTCAATCAAAATTAGGTTTGAAAATAAAATTCACTTTATAATTCTCTTTTTATGATTAATTTAATTAAAGGATATATAATATACAAACTTATGTAAACATAATTAAACCATCCAACATACGATATAGATACGGTTTACAATCTGGAGCACCTGTACCCTTATAAATTTAATAAAACCCTTTAATTCAAGTAGGTTAGGTAATAATAGGCCGAGATTTAGTTGGAGTTCACAATTTAACACACTGGGCCGTAGAGAACGGTAATGGCGTCGTAAAAATTGTGAGAAACGTTCAGCAATCAGAGGTGAGATTAGAAGGCGTTCCAGAAACATCGCCCCTACCGCTTGCCCCTGTACTCTGCCACCTTTTACGGAAGCACTTTCGGTCAATGCCGATAAAAAGGGTCAACAATTTATAAAAAGAAAAGAACTGATGGAGCAAAGTTAAGAATCTTTCAAAGAATTTTCCTGGCAATTTTTACCTTTGCAACTATTGAAAATATGTTTCATAAATATCTCTTTGATTTTAATAAAAACCTCGCTTTCGTTTTAAAAGAGTGTATATTATTATGTTTGTAAAAATACACGTTCTACTTTGCCTTTGCGCTTTTAAGGAGAATTTATTTTTTGTATAAAACGTTTTGATCAAAAACCTCTTCGGAGAATAACATAGCTAGGTATTTTATTATTTGGCTTCATAAGTGTATTTTTACTTAGTAACTGAATTTCAGTAAAATTCCACTTGTTCTCAGGCTCAATAGCGCTCGTGAATACAAAATTAGAATTTGCCTTAAATTATTTTCCTTCCATTGAATTTATTATGACACCATTACTGAAGGATAATGCAAAGAGAACTGCGATAAAAAAACAATTTCACGAATCTGAAATAACTTACAACTTTGTTTTATTCAAATGGATTACTTGCAATTTGAGTTTATTGTTTTGATTTCCGTAACATGGAACAATTTTGTTATGTAGTAGGAGTAATATTAACGTATTTACATTAAAATTTATGAGAGAGACTCAATATCATCATCCTTTACCTTTTCCTTACTTAGACATCCTCATTTACACAGTCACATCATACATTCTTCGGTCTTTCCTTTTTGTTTAAATTTGAGAACCGCCATTTTGGTAGCATGGTGCTCTTATCTAATACATGACTGACACGACAATTCCAGTTTATTTTATCCCTTTTTGTGATGCCTCAGATTCAATCAATTATATCATAACATCTAAATAAACATTCTCTGTTGCTGAATGTTGTCCAGGTTTTAATCAGAATCCGTCTTACAAATTGTCTCTTGTAAGTTTCTTGTATTTAAATCAACCGGCGCTCATTCGCGTTTTAAATTTATGTTACCTTAGTTATAGATACTTATACCTGATTTTTTAGTTTCGGGGAAAATACATACATTCCAATTGTGGTTGTATCTTCTCGATTAACAATAGCACCTTTACAATTCACGAGCGTTGACAATGTATTGTTGGATATTTTCACGAGCATTCCAAACAATTGGTGCAGTTGTTTTCAGGTAAAAAATGTGAATGAATGTGTTTTACCGCACAGTTTTCGTTTTTTGAGAACTCGAAATTTTACGATACTCATTTAATTTTATTTCATCTACGCAAATCCATCATAAAATTAAATGGTTTCAGTCGTAAAAAAATTGCTTCGTTGGAGACAATTTATAAGATTTGAAAATTTCTGTCCATCATCTTCGTAAAGATAATACAGGTTATAATATACTACGACATAAATAAATGCTTCGTTAAATTTAAAGTGTTAAATAGACAATTTATGTCGAGTAAATAGTATACATAAATATTGTTTATAAATTTAGTCCTAATATCACAAATACTTCTTTTTCGAGATATGTAATTAACATAATCAAAGTTATATCTTGGTAACTATTTATTCAGTAAACTTTCTCAATATTCGGATCAACAAACAATTTGGACGATGTATTAAAATGAATGCCTTCATCTGGTAGTCTAAACAAGAACCCAGAACTTTCGAACAAACAATATAGTCGCTGGTGGGGTCATAACTGTATGTTTATATAACACCATCGTCATACATTGATTAAATACATATAGTAGACTAGCTTTCGGCTATTCCCTATTTTACCCCCATAGGGGTGAATGTTTGAAAAATCTTCTCTTACAGGATATCTATCTATATCTACTAATACTATTATAGCTGAAGAATTTGGTTGTTTGAACACGCTAACCTCTAAAATTAAGATAAGATAAGATAAAAGTTTATTTTCAGAAAAAAAAAGTCTTATGTATGTTAACCTCTAAAATTGTTAGTCACATTTGAAAAATTCTTTCACAAATAGCAAGCTACATTATCCCCGTGCTATAGACTACTTTTTAAACCAGGAACGTTAATGAAACCAAGGGCAGCCAGTAGACTTCTAAAAAAATATTATTTAGAGGTCTATATTTCACAAGGATCATGTCCCTTCAAATTTCATGGTTCTAGGAGCATCATTTTAGACTATGCGTTGATATGTTAGTCAAAAAATAAATGATTTTGTTTCTTTCTGTAGAGGTATATAATTGAGCTATAATCTAATAAAACCCAATGCTGAGAAATAAATCCGACAGATAGTGATATTATTTGAATAGAGACTAGAAATATGTTATAATTTTTTTTGGTCGATGCTTAGTCAAGTATTAAACCTAGATAACAGTTACCTAACCAAGTTGCAATGATGACGACTGAAGAAAACATCGAGTGATATTTCGTACGTGCCGGATGAAGAGATGGACTCTTATACCGTCATTCCGATCAGCATTTTGAACGTATTGCCCTAATCTGCTTACATTTTGTTAGAATATAAAACAGAATTGTGTTATTCCATACTCAAAGGATACCAATGAAATTCTTGTTATGGGCTATATTTTTTTATATCAATACGTCTTGTTGAAATTTACAGTACATTTATTGTTCTTACTGCTCTTCTCGTAAGAAAGTCATAAAAAATATGTAACAAGAAATAATAACAATAAATAAGTATATTGTGAGGTTTAAACCTACAAAACCCTTGGTGAATATGAGTCTGAATTGGCAATTTTAATTAAATTGCGAAATAATATTTAAATAAAAAATCTAATATAACTGTTCGGAGAACAACATTAATCTATACTAATCTATACTAATATTATAAAGAGGAAAGTTTTGATTGTTTGTTTGTTTGCATTGAATAGGCTCCGAGACTACTGAAACGATTTGAAAAATTCTTTCACTAATAGGAAGCTACATTATTCCCGAAGGTTTATAGGCTACTTTTTATCCCGGGAACGCGAGTGAAACTACGCGGAACAGCTAGTATAAATATAAAGTCGAGTCTAGTACCATATTAAGAGAGAGCTGCTGCAGGTATTAGGGAAAACATATTTTTTAAATTGACTCATTTCCACAGTAATGTAATAAATGGATAGATTCCGTCTGCCACCAGCTGGCACTTTTGCCTCTAAAATATACGAGTACGTTCCTATTTGAGTAACTCAGTAATGCTGATTTACATACTAATAAGTTATATACCTACGTTTTTGCGATTGCTGTCACAGATGAAAGGCACACATTTCCAGATTTTTTGCCAGTAATTCATTACCTGACTTAAAGTTCAGCACTTTATGTATTGTATGAAAACGCTGTGTAGAGGCTACGAGCTACGACAATAGGCAGTGCTACGGCTACGGCCTTTTGGAACTACATAGCATGTTTTTATCAAAGTGCTACGACTACGCTGTTCTACAACATTCTAAATTCAATAAAAAAAAATCTCTCCTGTATAAAATGTATGTCGGTTCTATATTAATTTCCATTTAAATACATAAACTAAATTACGTATATTATACAAAATATTTAACACTTATAATTTCAAAATAGTTTCTACGTGGTATAAAATTCTCATATATTTATTCATTCGACAGAAGTAAATCTTACGGAAAAACATCCGCAATCGAAAAAAATATAGTTGATATTTTTTCTGCTATGTGGATGGAAGTTTTATTTTTCTAGGCAAGCTTTACATATCTTTTGCTTAATCGTGCGTCTGAAATCACTTTTGGAGTTATGAAATAGCTTGGCAAGGGAGGGAATCGGAGTGGAAGCGTATATCGTTGGTCTAATTTGAATAGGCGGAGAGGGTTTGGATCCTCTTACTTGACAGAGGTCGCAATGTCACATAAATTACTGCTTTATGTGTCCGGTTACTGTGGCCGTACGCGAAGATGACTCGATGATATGAGGCCCAAAAATACCAGATGTTACTGATAGGGAAGATTGACAGCAGAGAGATAAAGTCTGCGTAGTCATTTTATTATTGAGAGACTTTGAATTCTGTTAACGTCAAGTAATTAATGGTCCCTATTCTGTTGTTTACAAACTATAATAATTTACGCCATTATGCATGTCTCTTTCTAACAAAAGACATAAGAAAATGATGCAAGAATTTATCCTTGTTGAATTACTTTGACACTTGCTTCAACGTAGAATTGTATAATTGTAAATAAATGTAATTGTATGTAATAATTGTAATCGTATGTAATAATTAAAACTTTCAAATAATTGACAGTTTTAAATATCTTCAATTTTGTAGGTCAGAAATAAATGAGGTGATTAAAATTAGTAGGTACCTATAGTTTATATCCAACAGAATTGGCACCAATACATTCTAAAATACAAATGCCATAATATCCAGCCCTGCTAGCGTTTTTGATAGTTCCCTCAATGGAAGACACGTCAATATCTTTATATCGTTTGTTTCAGTGGTTAAAAGTAGTATGCGACACCAGACCACATTGCCTCTCAGCCGAGTGGGCCCAACGGCGTCACTCCGGGACATGGAACCGGACTTTGTTGGGCCCATCGAAAACGTCACAGTGGCGCTCGGCAGAGAAGCCATACTTACCTGCTCTGTATCAGACCTTGGAGATTATAAGGTAAGTCATTTAAGATCATATCAGAACAGCTAATGGAGGTATGATAGACCGGTGGTAGAGTCTATTGTAATGATTGTAACTATCGACGTTCATAAGTGCCTTACCAGGGCCTAAATTGAATAAATGAGTTTTTGATTTTGATTTTGATAGTTTAAAAAAATTCACAGGCCTTTCTATGTTTCATGTCAAATGAAGTAAAACATGATAAAATTGCCACTAAAGGGTAGTGCTAATTTATAAATATAAATTAGCACTACCCTTTATTATTTATTAGTCGATACGTAGCAAAAACATATGACAAATTATTTTCAGATATGAAGCTGCAAATGTAGCGAAGTTAATCCCCCTGTTCTCGTTACAGAAAAGCCGCAGATTTTAATTACTATATAATTGATAAATGATGATGATAAGTTTTTAAATCCTAAATAATAAATGCCGTACGAATATGGCGGATGAAACATATTTACTAAAATCTTCTAAACATTAGGTACTTTATATAAATGTGGTTAAACTCAGGCCTTGCTTTTGAACTAAGCAAGGCTGGATTTTAAGATAAAATTTTGCATACAGTATAAAATAAGCATTAACACAATTTCATGCCTAAGCACACAACGAAACTTCCATTTTCGTGTTTTATATTCGCTCTTCGAGATAATAAGATACCTTTGAGAAGCTTAGCGAAGTTTGTGTTCCTTAAGAGCGTGATTCTGAGACGTTATCAGCTCTCCTCTTGGCAACCAGAGCTTACTCAGTACAGTTAACTTTAAGGTCACTCTGATTATACTTTAAGATGTTTAAACTTGATGAGTTACTCCTTCAACTTTAATGAAATATGCTCACTTTAAACTTGGTCACGGTAGTTATTTGAAATTAAATTCTAAGTAACATGGTATACTCTTGTTTTACTCCTTTTTTATAAAAATGCATGTATTTTTTAAAAATTGCAAAATTTCTATCACTGCTTTTATCTGAGACATATTTCTTTATAATTATTACCTAATATAATGTATTTATATCAAATGAAGATATAATACCTCAATATTAATTTTATGTATAATTTAGAAATATAAATCATTAAAAAAATATCTATTTGCAAAATTATACACATTTGCAGATGATTTGATATTAGTAAAATATTTTACATAAAAATAAATCTATTAGGTACAAATATCTAACCAAATTTATAACAATCTAGACGACCCAATTCCAAGATTCAATAACCGATACCATCAAAAATATTCTGAATATCTAGGAGACCGTTTGATTGAAACATCCCAATGTAGACATAAAATAAATAGGCTTTTCACAAACTACAAAGAGAGCAAAATTAATGATCATCCAATACAAAACACTTGGAAACATTTATCTATTTGAATTCCCTATTTATATGTTTTTTGCCCAACAAGAGTGGTCTGTAAATAACTTTCATTTATTGAGGATCCATTTAGTGTCCCCTTCATGACAAACGAGCTTCTTTCCTCTACGAAGCAATCGATCACCTCATAATGACATTTAAACATTGTCTTACCTATGAACCCCATGACTTGCGGAATTATCCTAGTTATTTTTATCAGAGACTGAAATATCTTGCGGAGACAAATTGTATTACAATAGAATGATGAATGATGATGATACTAATAATAAAAAGAGAAAAGATTTATATTTTTATTAGTAATAAATTCAATGATGGGACCGATTTTACTGGTACTTAAACAAATTCTTTTACCAGTAGACTGCCATTCTATCACTAAGTAAAAAATATATTAGTACTTACTCTTACGAAAACTCCAATAATGTAACCTAAATGTGTAAAAAAAATACTATAAAATGATAGATATAATTCTGCTATTTACAATGCAAGAGTTTTTACGTACCTATGTCACCTCGCCGAAAATATTTAATCTGATTTCAATGATATTATCTTTACTCCTGGCAACTTTATAACACAAAATGTTTAATCTAAATAAAAATTCACCCGTGCACAGTGGGGACGGGCTGCTAGTATGATATATTTTTCAAGGGTCGTTAGATTCTTATCGAGATAAAAAGCTGCAAGCGCGTCCTAAATAATATTATGAAAACAATGTGATCAGTCATATTAGGATTATCGAATATGACAGCTGGCGGGATTGCTTTTGTTATTACTATGATGTTTCTGGGTTGCGATATTACTTGGCACTTTTATTTATGTAAAATTTCATGCTTGACGTTTAGGCACGGTCACGGTGCGGTGTTATGATTTTATCATACAATATCTAGATTGTACAGTGATTTTGAGATAAAGGGATCATCCCAATCCATAGAAATTTATAGATTTTTTTTGTCCATTAAAATTTCTTGAATTCACAGCAATCAATAATATAAACACACGCATTTTTTATGTTTAGAAATAAGCTGTAATTAATTGTAATTTACTATATCAATAAATGCACTTATAGAATAATTTTTTGTATACATCTGCCAAGCTCAAAGTATACTCGGCACTCATAAAAAACAAATCTGAAAACAAATATAATAAACCAAAGAGTCGTACAAACCTAACGGTTGACGAATTTCGAAACAAGTCTCTTGAATCCCATAAATCAAATCCCAATACGTTATTGTCAACATTTCCAGTGTAACCTCGTTACTATTTTATTATATTTAGGACGAGGAAACTAAAACTTTTCGTCACGATGAAGATGGGGCAAATATCGAATAGATTTCCGCTTGGCTGTGCTTCCCCATTTTTTTAATCTCACTTAGCGATCTCGTAATCCAAGTCCCATTTTTTCCTCACTCCAATGTCATAGTGTTGTGACATCTCGGAACCATTCATCCAGACCACTGACTCAGTAAGAAAGCGGGTAAGAAATGTAAGAATTAATCTAAACAAACAAAGACATTTTTACATGTAATATACCAGCCTTTTTTGCTGTAGAATAATAAGAGATTACTGATCTATTAAGCAATTTGTTGATGTATTAATAACCATTTGTTTCATAATGTACTACAAATCATATTTAAATTATTGAAAACAAATATCTTTTAAATTACAAAGAAAACACCAACAGATTACTGTTATATAATAAAATGAATTGTCATATAAAATGCCTCAGGCGACTTATGTCGGGGAATGTAGATAAATTACGTCTTCAATGGGGAATAAAAAGGCAAACTTTTTAACGTCAAAAACAAGAGGAAAATGTATGATTTATGACTATGACTAACAAAAGTTTTAGATAAAACTTACAAAACCTAACCTAGTTACAAAATTTGTCGCACACTAGAAAGGTAGGTCGAAAAACTTATTTCTAGCTTTTTTTAACATCAGAAATTGAGATCATCTTCTCGAAAATATATAGCTTTAATTTCCGAGGATACTACTTTACAAGGAAATATCGTAGGGCATAGTAATAACTGTAAGTAAAACGGTAATTGTAAATCAGACGGGAATGTATTTTCCTAAATGAGCGTGAAAATTCCGTCTACTCCAATTTGTTCCCAATCCCGGGGACGGGACGCGGGACCTGCTCCCGGACTCGTCCAACCGTCAAATTCATTTGCATTTCACTGAGGCGTTATCTCATTACGATTTGGTGATTTCTCGTCCTTCTCATCATGAAGTCTCTCATAATTCATAAGTACTTCGGAAAACATCTCGTTTATAAATTGATGTGACGCCGCCGATACATATTTATGGAATTCTTTATCAGGTATTATTACAGCTTAAGCTATTGTTTGGGGTAAACTTTTGAGAGCTTATATACAAGTTTGACTTATTTTATTATTTATACTTACAACATTTCTTGTGGAAGTATTTTTGATTGTAATGATCAAAGTCAACTTTTTTATTTGTTTGACAGAGCTTTTTTCATTTCTTAAAAGCAAGATTTTAACATTTTATCGATTTAATAGACCAGGAAGATGATCACTAAAAGCCAACGTTGATTTTTTTAAGATTAGTCTCTCGTAAAGTCTTTTGAATCCTCGAGATGCTTAGGGCCCTTGATGGCTCTCGAAATGCCCTTTATGGATAACGTTTTTTGCCTTGACTGCCTGTTACTCACTTTGATTTATTTTAAACTCTTAATTTTTTTACACCACAGCACAAAACAAATATACATATAATAAGTAGCAACCTACAGATATAATACGTCATACTTAGAAAACAGTAAAAGAATTTCTGAAATGGTAACGGTTCTGTCTATTATAACTCGCAAGATTAATTACCTACTTATTGTCATATAAAAATAATGATATTTTATCGCTGCGATTTCATAAAAATAATTTAAGCCTATACTTTTATATCATGACTCAACTATTTTCGACTTATTCTTTAGATATCTCACAGAAAAAATTGCATAACTAGAACCTATTTAATTCAGAATAAATATTTAATGAGCTTCTTGCATGAATATATTTTCCTTTTACATTCATGTCTAACAGAATATTTCATACTAGGTAGCTAAGTAACGCTCTGCCAGAGTGGATCAACCTCCGCATACACGAAGGTAGCAACTTCAGCATTTTCCTTTACAAAGCGATCAGCCACGTTTGCAATTTTACTCGTACGATCAAGTAGCGTTCTCATCATAATTTAAATCTTTATTCTCGTTAAAATAGTTTTATTTTGGAAAGATATTTAAAGAAGATTTTTCTTTTTGATATTTACTAATAACATTATTTTGTAAAATTAAATAAATATATAAATATCTTAAGTGAGTAATTTATTCAAATTAAAAATCTTAATTTGTTTTTTTTAACATTGTAAGCCGAAGCTAACCTTAGGAATATGTAACATTTCTATTTATTCCCGGCTATTTGTGGTCAAATAATATTTTGAAATGTATTTGAAGTTGGTCTGTAGGTAGTTAAATCTACAATTCAATTCAATTCCATTTTGATTGAGCAAGGCAGTACGGCTGATTGATTCAAGTTATGTACCTATGATTTTTTTTTCAGTATCGGTCCCATATTTAAATGAAGAGTACTTAAACCGTGTATATTATATTTAGAGATGGATGACGTACCATACCACAGCATAATTTCACCAGGATATAGGTACCTAACTACGCATAACACTTTAACGAGATTTGTATCCGATCAAAGATTCAACTATGTAGGTAGATAGTTAATACCTTTTAGCGAATACTCGCATGCGGAATGGTCTTATATGCAATTAGTTCAGCTAACAGTGAGCCAAGTTATATTGCAAAATACTACCTACTAACATTTATTTTTATTATTTTACCATCAATTTTATACATTTGATCGAAGGTTCCCAGTAAAATAAGTTCAGAAATGCACTGAAAGGATATTACATCCAATTCCCTTCCATTTTCTAATTATGTGATACGGGCTTTGCACTCAGATGGAGAAACAGCCTTCCCGTATTCAATATTGGATTTAAATAAGCTGAATGAGCACAAAAGAGGGGTAATACAATAATACACTTATTTTGGAACGTTCTCCATTCTTTATAACTCCACATTCGTTTTATTTAACATAAAGCAATTTCATTTGATCTCTGACCTGCGTAAAAAAGCTTTTTTTTGTGATGTGCCTAAGCGCCTGTGATTTTCCTTTGATTAGAACGTGTCTGGGTTATTTCATCACACATTTTGGGTACCATTTGTAATAATGAAATACAATGGCTTATCCTCAATGAATTTCTCACATAACTTTACTGTTTTATTTTTCTGTTACAATGCCAAGAAGGCAACTGGTACTCAAGTGCCATTGCCGGAACACACCAGTAGGTACTTGCCAACAGATTTCTACTTGAGGGTGGTAGCCAGCCAAACGGGTACTACAAAGTACCCTACCACCGTGCTATGGTTTCCTGACGATGTTTTCCTTCACCGAAAGCTCAAACTCATTGTATCTGAAAGACAATGTATCTCAAATACCTACTAGATAAATGATCTTCTAAATAAAATATTTATTTTATTTATTTTGCCACGTTGTCACATTTATAGACATTCTGAATACACGTGCCAAAAACTTATTGCCGTACCACCATGAATTTGAGATACCTGCTATAGTCATAGAGCTAATTTTTCCATCACAAATAGTTAAAAAATAATTCTTAACCCAATACTAAAAGATTACAATTTACAGGTGGCGTGGATCAGAGCAGATGACCAGACAATCTTGACTCTACACACTAGGTTGGTGACACACAGTTCGAGGTACGCGGTCACCAATGATTCGCCAAACTCTTGGCAGTTGCACATTCGACCGTTGAAGGTGGAAGACCGAGGATGCTACATGTGCCAGATTAATACTAGTACTATGAAGAAGCAGATTGGATGCGTTGATGTTTTAGGTAAGACTACACTATTTATTCTAACTATCCATACTAATATTATAATTGTGAATGTTACTTCTTCTTGATCTTGTGAGGGTTGCGGGAAACCACAGGATGCTGGAGATCCTTGGACGAGACATTTTTTCCAGCAGAGGACATCTTTCAGCTAACATGATGATGATGAAAGTAACTTTGTCTGTCTGTTACCTTTTCACACCTAAACCGATCACGATAAAATTACCCATGCAATGAGCCTAAAATATGGAAAAGGATATATTAGGAAGGCTACTTTTTATCCTGGAAATGCGAGTGAAAGCGGGGAACAGCTAGAACAGCTAAAGAGAGTGCGAATTTTGTGAATTTGTGTGTATGTGAAGGGTAATTTCCGGAACCACAGAGTTTTTTCTTATAGGAAATGACACTATCCCCGAGTGTTTGGGTGCCTACTTTTCATTACAAGAACGCGCGTAAAACCGTGGGATATAACTAATCTATACCGATAATAAAGCTGAAGAGTTTGTTTGTTTGAACGCGCTAATCTGGTGTTACTGGTCCGATTCAAAAAATTCGTTCACTAATAGGAAGCTACATTATCCCCGAAGGTTACTTTCTATTCCGGGAACGCGAATGAAGCCGCAGGGAAGAGCTAGTGTTCTTATAAAGTTATACATAATGATAATATCGTGGTAATACCTGTGTGTGTATCTATCCACCCTCATTACTACCTATTTTATTTTTTTATATCTATTGAAACTTTTAATTAGATGTATATTTCTATTGTTTAGTTTTTCTGTGAAGTTTAACTTCACTTTTGTTAGTTGTGCTACTAATTTTTTCTTTGTGATAAAAACCGTGTTATAAATTCAATGATTTCCATTTCCTATAAATTCAACAAAATCCATCGCCACTTACAGATCTCGATGTCAGTTTGATCTTCGTCGATTGTTCCCGACCAATTCCTTTTGTTTATATCTTCCCACAATACTCCTGAAGGCTTCAATAGTGACTTTGGGAAAACAACATCAGAGAGCGGAAGCTCGGAAATGGCGTTTGGTTGGTCGTTACGACCCTGTCCGTTATAACGCAACCTCAATTTGTTTCTCAGAAAACATTCCGTTAAATTAAGTTGCCTACATAATGTTAAAACTTTAATATGTGACCTGCCCTGATTTCGCAAGGGTACAATTAAGGTTCTGAGTTAAATGATAGCTTTGTTTTCATGCCTTTGTATAATTGTATAAATGTATACGTTATGAATCGAAATGGCCTTGTGAGTTAAGTCACAGTATACAAACTCTTAAGCAGTACCTCAACGGTGGTCTCCTTAAAATTAAATATCTACACACGAGGAACGTACCAAGTGGTTCAAAGCAAACGCATCTTCCACATAAGCTTCTTAGCGTGTGAGATGAGAAAATAGATAATCTTCCCCGTTCGAATGATAAGTTTCAATAATCATACGTCTACTCTCAAAATTATAATAAAAAAAAACATTGTTAAAATGATTTCTTCTTAAAAATACCTTAATAATAATTATTATAATCTTAACAATTGAGCGTAAGAGTCATCTTCAAATATTAGTGGTCAATAAAATGTAATGACATTTACATAGTATGTGCTCGTATTAGAATTAAGTAGTTACGTAGAAACGTGAATATGTGGCGTACTATGTACATTACGATGTGATATATTAACCCATTCAACTGACTTGTAGCAAACGAGTACAAGTGTAAATATTTATAGTAAAATAGCTGTATTCTTATTAATATTGAAATTAATGCTTAAATATAGTACTTAATATCTTCCGCCTCGCGTTCCCGAGGTATCTTATGTTTTCCCGGGATAAAAAGTAGCCTATATGTTATTCCAGGGTATGATCTATCTATGTGCTAAGTTTCATCTAAATCCGTTCAGAAGTTTTTTCGTGAAAGAGTAACAAATATTCATCCATAAACTCACAATCTTTCGCATTTTTTGATTTTTTTCACATTTAATGATGCCAAATCTCATCATATAATAAGCCATTCTGTCTATGACATAATTTGATGTATCTATGGTTCTTTATAATTTTATAGCTGCAGACATGGTTCAAAGTAAATAAATATAATTTAAATGTTTAAAGGTGTATTAATGCATTATAATCCATCAATAAACAGTGTTCTAAACATGGTGCCGAAAAATATTCAGTCGTTTCGATTCAAATCTCAAAAACTAAGCTATTAAAACTTCATGACATTTCTATTCAAACATTTTTTCAAGACCGTATATACGCCATTTTCATTTTCATGGATTTAAAATAAAATATTTTATTGACAATGTCATTCTGATTTTCCGACTTTTTATATATGTCATCAAAATAAATTTAATTTGGTAAAAATAATGGCGGAACAAGAGCAAAAGAAGTTGGTCTCGGCAAAAGGCCAATGCAAAGCCGCTATAACACGGTTAGAAAAATACTTCGCTGATCCAGAAAAGAGTTACATAGCCGAAGACATATATGTAAGAAAGAATTGCCTAGTAGAAATTTACACTAAATACCAAGAGCTATCATTGAAACTGCAGCTATTGGGTGAAACAGCCGAGGAGGAGGAAGTTATTGAAGAGCGCTACTATGTCTTGATGGCGATTATCGAGCGCAAACTCAAAAGGCCCCCCCAAGGAGATCACTCATTTAAGGGCAATAATGCGGCAAAGCTACCTACATTAGACATTCCGATCTTCGACGGCAAGGATATATCAGGTTATATACCATTTATAGAGATGTTCCGAGCGGTAGTTCATGAAGACACAAGGGTGTCATGTATTCAAAAGCTTTGTTTCTTAAAAAAATATCTCAAAGGCGAACCATTACAAATAATTGACAGCCTACCAATTATTGGTGAATCTTATGAAGCTGCACTTATGTTATTAAAAAAACGGTATGATAATCCGGCATTATTAATTAACAGTCATGTGACCAGTTTACTAGACCTTCCAAGTTTACAACGTGGTACAGCACAGCATCTGCGTGACTTGGTGGCAAAGGTACGACAGCACGTGACTGCACTACAGAATCTCAAGCAACCAGTAAATCAGTGGGACGCGATTTTGTCCTGTATCATAATGCGGAAACTTGACTCCTTTACTGTGAGACTGTTTCACGCTGAGCGGGATACTACAACGGTAGTCACCATTGAGGAGTTGCTGAATTATTTAGATAAGCGAGCTGCTTCTTTAGAGGCTGGTCCAAGCATCAATATACATACTCATAGTAAGATAACATCATTAACTAATCTATCGACTTCAAATAAGGCTGTAACTGATAAAAGGTACTGTAAGCTTTGTTCACAAAATCACAGGCTGTTTAAATGTGACAATTTTAATTCATTTACTGTAGAGAAACGAATTGAGTTCATTAATAAAAATAATTTATGTAAAATTTGCCTCAATTCCCATAACAATAAATGTAAATATAAATTCATATGTACTATTTGTAATTCCAGGTCGCATAATACATTAATACATGTACAAGAACCTGAGAAGAAGACAGCAGATGAATGTGACAACCAAGTGAACTTGCATATTGCCCAGCCATTAAGTATTAGTAGTATTAGTAGTGTCTTACTCCCAACCGCCAAGGTTATGGTTCATGGAGTAAACAACAAGAAGTTTATTGTAAAGGCACTTTTAGACTGTGGTAGTCAGACCTCATTCTGTACTACCGCTTTAGCCAAAAAATTAGGACTGCCTCAATTTGATTTAAATAAAAATATTCGTACTTTAGGTAACATTTACAGTAGCCAATCAAACAAAGCTATTCACTTGCCTATAGAATCATTAGTACGTGATTATAAACTTAATATATGTTGTTCAATTATAGACAACATAACGTCAAAGTTGCCTCAAAGACCTATCAATAGAAACAGTTTCATAATTCCTACTGACGTTGAATTAGCAGATAATGAGTTTTATATTCCTGCCCAAATAATGATATTGTTAGGTTGCGATGTATTCTTTAAAATCAGTCAGGACGGTAAAATTGCGGGTGGACCAGCAGATCCTATATTGCTTAATACTCAGCTGGGATACATCGTCTCGTTCACTGGTGATGCGAACGTTAATGAGACCGTCGCCATGCATGTATTTACGGAACATGATAATGATTACTATGTTCGTCAATTCTGGGAGGCGGAGAAGGTTCCCGAAGTATTTCAGGAATCCTTGCCTGAACTCATTTATAGCGAGAAAATTTTCAATGAGTCTGTAATTTTAGAAAATAACTCGTTCCAAGTGAAAATTCCTCTAAAAACGAAACTAGAAGAAATTGATGCGTCAAACTCGTATGCCATTGCACTACAAAGGTTATATGCAATTGAACGAAGGTTTGTAAAGGATCCAATATATCATGATTTATATAAAAAATTCATTCACGAATATTTGGATCTCCAACATGCTAAACTGATCGACATTAATAATTGCGAAGAACAGGACAAACCATTATTTTATTTACCTCATCATGCAGTCTTGCGACCCGACAAGCAAACAAATAAACTTAGAGTTGTCTTCGACGGAAGTGCAAAGACAAAAAATGGTGTAAGTCTAAATGATTTTATGTGTAATGGTCCGGTTGTACAACGCTCTCTCTTCGACATAATTTTATTGTTTCGTGTCTACAAGTTTGTTATTCAATGTGACATACGTCATATGTACCGAATGATTAAAATACATCCACAACATAGATGTTTACAAAACATCCTATGGCGCGAGGATGGAGTAATGAGCATCCTCCAATTGCAAACGGTTACCTATGGATTAAAAGGTTCAGCATTTTTAGCTACTAGATGCCTCATTGAATTAGCAAAGCGATATAAAAATGAATATCCTTTAGCTAGCGCGGCGATTATTAATAATTCTTATGTTGATGATATTCAGTGCGGTGCTAATTCGATTGAAGATGTCATTCAGCTAAAAGACGAGCTCAATTCGATAGGTAAGCTGGCTAATTTTAAACTTCATAAATGGGTGTCTAATCGTCCCGAATTACTCAAAGATATGCCCCAAGAAAGCTTAGGAATGAGCTGTAAAAATTTCGATCAAAATGAGTCTATATTTAAAATATTGGGTCTGTCATATAACGCTAAGAACGATGTGTTTCAGCTGAGTAAGCACATAATAAGCCCTAAACCTGAAGTTCCAACTAAAAGAAATGTTTTATCATCTATTAGTAGGTTATTTGATCCGATGGGTTTTGCTGGCCCTGTTACAATGAAAGCTAAACTTATCTTACAAGAGCTTTGGCAACATAAATTAGATTGGGACACACCTCTACCATATGAGTTAAAGCTTATCTGGGAGAGCTTTTATACGAACCTAACTAATATGTCCACTATCTTAATACCTCGTTATTTACAAATCCCTGAGGCAAGTGAAACACAACTGATTGGTTATTGTGATGCTTCTGCTAAGGCTTATGGTTGTTGCATTTATCTTAAGGTTAAAAAGGATAACAAGGTTTACATTCATCTGCTTTGTTCTAAGTCAAGGGTTAATGGTTTAAATTCTAATCTTACTATTCCTAAATTAGAGCTTAACGGTGCTTTATTATTGGCTAAGGTCGCCAATCATGTGGCCTCAACGTTGAATTTGTCAACTATTAATCTGTTTTGCGACTCTAAGATAGTTTTAGGATGGCTTGATTTGTCACCTATAAAGGTCCCTGCTTATATAGGAAACCGAATCAGGGAAATAAAAAAGCTCACGACAAATGTGTCATGGTATTTTACACCTGGTCTTTTTAATCCTGCTGACATATTGTCTAGAGGTGCGGATCCATTAGAAATTTATAACAATTCTCTGTGGAACCGAGGACCTGACTATTTACACAGCACGCCTGATAGTTATAATTTTTATATGTCTTGTATTGAAAATCCAATTCAATCCTCTCATGAAGATTTTATGTGTTTTACAACTTTAGATAACGAAAATCTCCATCCAATTTATGAAAGCTATTCGACTTTGTTTAAAACTGTGCGCATCATGGTTCATATTTTGAGATTTATAAATAAATGTAGAAAATCAAACGCATCAATTTTAAATTCAGTCGTCATTTCTGTTGCAGAATATAGAGAAGCTTTATCTATAATTATTAAAGGAGTTCAAAGGCATTACTTTGCCGAAGACTTCAAATTGTTGAATGAAAAAATAGACCTTAAAACTTCTCTAAAGTCTTTGCACCCTTTTATAGATGATAAGGGTCTTCTCCGTGTTGGAGGAAGATTACATAATGCTAATGCAAACTTTTCTAAAAAGTTTCCTATTATTCTTCCAAAGCATTGCCACATTACAAAACTGATTATTAGGCAAGAGCATTTGACTTTAATGCATGGTGGCTTAAAACTTATTTTAAGTAGTTTATTTCAAAAGTATTATATTATTAATGCAGTTAGAGAATGTAAAAGTGTGATACATAAATGTGTGGCTTGTTGTAGACAGAAGGCTGAGACTTCAAAACAACTGATGGGTTCTCTTCCTAAGGACCGTGTAACTTCTTCCCGAGTCTTTGAAAAAGTGGGTATGGATTATTGCGGCCCTTTCGATATCAAGCAGTCCTCGAAGCGTAATAGCATCATAAGTAAGGGGTACGTTGCCTTATTTGTTTGTTTCGCCTCCAAAGCTGTCCACATAGAAATAGTATCCGATATGTCTACTGACACATTCTTAGCTGCCTTTAAAAGATTTATCGCCCGTAGAGGTATTCCTTCTGATATTTATTGTGATAATGCTACTACTTTTAAAGGTGCTAATAAGCAATTAAAAGATTTATATAAACTACACAATAGTAAAGATTTTCAGGAGAAAGTACATAATTACGCCCTACAAAAGGAAATAAAATTTCATTTTATTCCTGCTTACAGCCCTAACCATGGTGGTCTGTGGGAAGCGGCTGTAAAATCGGCAAAATTTCATCTCAAAAGAATTGCTTCATTTAAAATTTATACTTATGAACAATTTAGTACAATTATGGCTGAAATAGAAAGCATTCTAAATTCACGTCCTTTGTTATCTCTTACTTTACAAGATAATTCTGATTTTTCTATCCTGACTCCAGGTCATTTTATAATTGGTGGTCCCTTAACTGCTATCCCTCAACCAGATCTTAGCGATATACCCTCTAATAGGCTTCGTTTTTGGAGGTGTTGTGAACAAGTAAGACAGCATTTCTGGAAGGTATGGTCAAGAGACTATCTGTCATCCCTTAACCAAAGAATAAAATGGGAGAAGACTTTGCCTAATCTAAAGGAAGGTACTGTTGTGCTATTGTCAAATCCTAACACTCCACCTCTTCAATGGCCTCTGGGCAGAATCACAAAAACGTTTTGTGGTAAAGATAATATCGTTAAGGGTTGTCGAAGTAAAAACTTCTAATGGAAAATTCCATACACGAGCCGTTTCAAAAATTGTCGTGTTACCGATAGAGTAATCATTAATAACTTATGTACTATATTTATTCATGTAGGTACTATATGCTTCTATTTATTCATCTATTGTTGAAAGCAAGTTAGCTTATTATTTTCTATCTATTTTTATAAATTAATACGATGCATCATGCATTACATTTTTGTCAATGTTTTATGTAAGGTAAAATATTATTTTATATCCAATACTACTTATGTAAGGTGTTTAATTTAATACTGGGAATACGATTTTATTATTTATTTAGAAATGTATTATTTCGTTTGCTGTTGTGCCCAGTTTATGTCTATGACATAATTTGATGTATCTATGGTTCTTTATAATTTTATAGCTGCAGACATGGTTCAAAGTAAATAAATATAATTTAAATGTTTAAAGGTGTATTAATGCATTATAATCCATCAATAAACAGTGTTCTAAACACATTCATTATTAATTCATTTAGTCAAACTACTAACTATCTACTTTACTTTAACGTCTATCCACTTTACAAAGTTTATTATGGCGTAAAGTTACTAAAAGGAGTTTGTATGCAAGATAAAAGGAATCCTTTCGGAGTCACTTTCTCGATAGCATGCGGATAGATTTTTTTTGCCAACGGTCTCGACGACCCATTTGGCTTCCGATAACTTTTCTGCTGCCAATATGACCAATATAGGCGATCTTAGTACATTGATTTAATTTGGTTCGTAATGTAGATATGTTTTATTATGTTTATGACCCCTGCCAGATAAGATAGAACCCAAATATTCATAGAATATAAATAGTTTATTGAGCACCTTTTATTGGAAAGGTGTTCTACATTTTCCTACTGTGGTTATATACTTTCTCATTGAAAGTATCAGTAGAAGTCAGTTCTCAGTATTTATTTAGGTCTCTATGTTAGCAGAGTATACCAAAAAGGCGCGTCCCTTAACAGGTACGTGCTCTCACGTCCACTGTTCTCTACAATATAGACTATTTTGTTCGTGAGCTCTCGTTGTGATTTACCACCCGGACATTTTGCCCGTAGGCGCTGAAGTTCAGTAGATATCGCCTACAATTTGTTCACGCTGATATAGGCTTTTGTTTTGTTTGTTAACATACTTATTTTTATGTTTTGAAGTCCTAAATATCATGGTTTGGGATTTAGAGTATTAGGTATTATTACTAGTTTTGTCGAAACATGCAAGTTTATCTACTTCTGGGTGTTCAATTGATTTGTGATACACATATGTAAATCCGATTACAATACAATAATATGGTGTAAATGAGTTGGACTTCTTGTCCTGAAAAAAAAAAACTTAAAAATCTTATTTTATTTATAATTAAATATTGCGTATGAATTAGTTATTAACGGTGTAACATTTCTCTGATATATATATTTATAAATTATGGATAAAATTTATTACCATTCGATCTTATAATTAATAATAATAAATATAACAAAATACCCAACCACCATGCAACAAAAAAAGTGTATTAATTAATTATGCAGATATAGTGGGATTTGATATCGCAAAACATAGCTCCTGAATTAACCAACATGGTAGAGTACATGTATACAAAAACTGTATAGCAACATATTACACGAGATAAGAAAATGAAATAAAATAAAACAAGTAATGTCTTTAGTTAAAAAGGCGTAGGACGGTGGAATAAATAAGAGTATACACATTTTATTTAGCAATACCACAGCTTACATATAATCTCTTCTTTCAATCATTTCTTTACTTTGTTTTATATTCAGTCGAAATGTAGTACTCAAAATGAATATAGTCTTTCAAACATTGTCTTTCGAACATCATAAAATGTAACTTAAATTTTAATTTTTATTATAAAAGAAGTCTTAGCGAGTTTCTTGCCTGAGTGACTTGCGTTTATTCAGTTTAGGCTCTAAGGCACTTATTAACGTCGAAAGTAACAATTTTAGACCTCGGCAAAAATAATAATGATAAATGTATAAATATATTTCAATAATATTATTTCCTTATCAATAATAAATACAGTTCGCCAAATATCAATATAAGTTTATTTATGAAAATACTTAACGTGGTAAATTGTCTTTGATCGCCTCATGGCAAACTATGCTCTTAAGGTCCTTATAATCTCATGATAAGAGGGACGTGTCCCCCCGAGAGAGAAACGTGAAAAGCTAAGATGATTCATATCCGAGTATCCACTTACATGAATTTATGTATTGGAACTTATCCAAAGCAATCAATACGATTATTTCCGTGTCCCATAATATCTTTTGGTAATAGTTCAATCTATAAATATTATATTATGGATACATGTTTTGATACGATAAGATAATTTAATATGATTGAACATTTCAAATTATTCATAGATTTAATTTATTTTCATGAGCAAAAGTAATTACAGCTATTTGTTTTGTTAGTTTAGCAGATTATTAGACATTTATTTTGCGATTTGGATTTGAACTTTTTAGAAATTGTTTTTACGTTATTCTGTAAAAATACCATAAACAGATGGAACTTGTCACGTTGATAGAATGACGAAATAAAATGGAATAGGAACCTTCTGGGAGTATACTCGGGATAAAATAAATAATATAATATAATAATACCTATATGATGCCATTTTCAATTACTTATATAAATATCTATCTTTTTTTTCGAAAAAAAATAAAAGCTACGTATTCAGTAACAACCTCCATAATGAATCTGTATACATTTATTTCTCTAATCTCTAGTAACGCACACTACACTACACTTTGGGATGACGTCATACATGTAGTAGTTACAGGCTTACCCGCTAAGTCTCAGCTGATAAGATAACCGCTTATAAATTGCGGTTCCGTAGTCACGATCGACTGTAGTGAATCATATTTCCTGTGTGCTCAGAAACTCTCTATTGCTTTTACACTGAGTGATGGTGGTAGCTCGAGACATGAAGTAATGCCCATCGAAATTGAAGTTGGATACAAACTATGTGTTACGTAAGACTTTGCAACGAACTTGTAGTTATTGTTGTTATATAGAAATTATGGGCTTATTTTTATTTATTTATATATAAGATATTGTTTTTCTTATTTAGTGATTTGGATGACACAGACAATCAAACACAATTGAGTTTATGTGTAAGAAAAGATTTATTGTATTAACTTTAGGTACACGTCTATCTAAGTTACATAAATAAAAGATTTTAGTAACAAAACTTTACCTGTAAGAAAAGAAATGACATTTAATGTTAATTATTCACTATGCTATTCCAAAATCACAAAATTATATTTAATTGTTTTCTCACGAAGCCCATTAGATGCTTCATCGACCACAATTCCTACAAATGAGCTGCGAATGACTGTGTCCCTTACTAAACTGACGCAGACAAGCGACACAGGAGAGGCCCACTTTTAGTAAAAAAGACGGTCTTATGTCCTTTTTTAAAAATCTAAGCCTTTTTTAAAGTAAGATGACTGTACCCTTTCTATTGAATTTCAGATTGTATGTTAATGTTTTCAAGTTATTTGGATGGACCAAATAAGATAAAAAAAAACATTCATTGTTTTAAAAAGGGGCATATGGACGATTTATTGCTGACATGAAAAATTCAAATTAAAAAAAAAACATTCGTCATCAAATATCTCTTCAACATATATTTATAACAACGAATGCCGAGAAAAACTGAATCTAGAATCATCATATCTCGGATATCGTCGCCACGAAGCTACTAATGAATGTTACATAAATCTATAACTGGTTTGAAATACATCAAGCAAAGTGAGGATTTTTACCATACGCGCTGACAAATAAAAAACATTTAAAAATAATAAAAGCGTAACGGAAACTACTTGTTATAAACAAAAGCCATATGCCAACAAAATTGTTGGGCCAAATACGGACAGCGACGCCAGACTGGATATATGATTATAGTACCTGTCTAGGTCTGCTTTATATTTAATTATTCAATTAAAAAATCACGGTGTATTAAACACTAAATCAACAAACAACCTTGCTCATTAGCCCGTGATAATTACGACGAAAATGAAACGTAAATGACAAATGTAAATGTTCATCCAAGTAAAATCAGTAAATCTGAATATCTGACAACAGTATTTTCAATTTTAATTATTGAAATTGTAAATCAAATAAGCCTCGAATCGATCCCGGCGGCTCTTCTGAAAGCTCTTTTCAATAAATGTACGGCAGAGTAACGTTAATTAATTTAAATGCTTGTCCAAAAAATCCATTATGATTCTCTATCAATGCCTCAGAATATAATTATTACCATAGAGTCATTACTATAAAGTCTATGGTAGGTAATGATTATTAACCAATTGTATTTACAGTCAATTAATAAGCCTCGAATCGATCCCAGCGGTTCTGAAGAATCGTCGGGACGCAGTACGGCAGAGTTTCATTTAAATTTTTGTCCAAAAAGATCCATTCAGATTCTCTATCTATGCCTTAGAATTTAATCATTACCATAGAGATTTTACCAAAAATTTATTAGTCTATGGTAATGTAAGCTATAATGAATGCGGTCAATGTCCATAGTCGAGTCTTTACATTCCTCTCAAATAATTAAATAGTCCTGCCTCATTTCTGCTAATTAATTGAAATAAATAGGTATCAAAAATAGTATGATATTTTTTTACTGTAATCGTAATTTTTATATAACCGAGCAATTTTTTTTCCCCATTGTGTAATAATCCCCCAGTAGGGTAGGCACATAAATTACCTCTGTTCCGGTCTCTTTCTAATTTATTTAGAAAATTAAACATTTATTTGTGGTAAGTTCCGAATAGCCGTTACTTGATAATTTCATTTTCACAGATATTTATTACGGTACATGTAATAGGTGGGTACCTAACAAAAATATACCCTATATTATTATACAGAAGCAGTGTAAATAGTTTAGTAGCTTGATTGGAAAATTGGAACAAAGATAAACCTTCATAAATATAAATAATTAATTATTTAATTTAATTAAAAATATAATAGATTTTACGTTATAAATATTTTGAGATAGCACTTCTTTGTAAGCTACGGTAGGTATATCATATAAAAAAATATTGCAGATAAGTATAGTAAAACTTATCTGCAATACCGAAACAATCATTTTTCTTTCACTTTGATCGAGCAAGGTTGTATTGTATTGTATATAAAGTTGTTTTTTTTTTTGTTTTCTCCGAGATAGCCCCTTAATTAAAGTTGTTCAACATGATGACACCGAGATGAGAACCAGATATAACATAAAATATGCCACTTTTAAAGAATCACCTGTTATTACAATAAAAATATCGCTTGTTCCCAACAGTACCTCCAAACATAGTGGACGAAGGTACCAGTGGAGACCTCGTCGCGCGCGAAGGTCAAGATATCAGCTTATCGTGCAGAGCTGAGGGTAGACCTCGTCCACGCATCCTCTGGCGAAGAGAGGACGGCACCAACATTCAACTGAGGAACGAAGCTGGTGAACTAAGGAAAGGTAAGTTCATTATATTTACTGTAAGAATATGAGGTAATATTTTACTTTATGTTACGGGTGTACTATGACATGATTTGTTACCAATAGGTACGCAATAAGCCGTGAAATACGATTTCGCTCGCTTTGTCCTGTCTATCACATTATATTATACAACCTAATACAATGTTTGTGGTTGAATTGAATCAGAATAGATATTAATTAACTACCTAATGAATCATGAAATTAAATATGATTGCCAAACTGTACCTACATTATTAATAATATTTATGCTTGTATCAAATAATTATTGGGAAAGAAAATACTTACCTACATAGTTTTTTCTACGCATTTTTTATATTTTTTTAATATACTATAGTTAGTTCATAATACAAGTGGTATTAGACTCTGAAGATTTTCGTTGAAGGTAAAGGCATTTTTTCTCGTCTTACAGAAAATTAAAGGGACGAAATACAATTAGGTATAAATCAGTGCAGATTGTTCCACCGTTCCAGGCAGATTTATGACCCTTGTCTCAAACGTTGGCGCTTGCCCGATGACGTACGTGACTTGTTGAGAGAGAAAAATGCCGCCATTCGCGCCTATGATAGTTTCCCCTCAGAGGACAACCGCATCCGTATGCGTGCTCTCCAGCGTGACGTTAAGTCACGCATCGATGAGGTACGACAGGCCCGCTGGGACCTGACCCTTACAGACATTAGACCCTCTCATCGAGCCTTTTGGCAGCTTTCTCGTGCCCTTACCAAGGACACGGTAGCACCCATGCCCCCATTAAATAGGCCCTATCTCCCTCCCGCTTTTGATGACGATGAAAAGACAGAATGCCTCGCTGAAAGCTTAGAGTTTCAGTGCACGCCCAGTACCCTCCCGATAGACCCGAGTCATCTGGAGGAAGTTAACTCTGAAGTTGAACGGAGAGCCGCCCTCCCGTTACCACCCCCCCCTCTCAGCGAAGAGGATGACCCCCTCCCTCCGGCGACCCCTGACGAGGTCAAATCGATCATCAGGGATTTACATCCGCGGAAGGCCCCGGGCTCGGACAAAATCACTAACAAAGTGATAAAACTCTTCCCCGCCCACCTCATAATACTGCTAACTTCCATATTTAACGCTGCCCTCTCTTGTAATATTTTTCCACATCAGTGGAAAGAGGCCCATGTCATTGGAATCCATAAACCCGGCAAACCCAGGTCCGAGCCCTCCAGTTACCGCCCTATAAGTCTATTAAATGTCCTGGGCAAGATGTATGAGAGACTGATCTATATCCGCCTCAAAACATATGCCGACGCCAATAATCTCATCCCTGATGAACAATTTGGCTTTCGAGCCAAACATTCTTGTGTTCAACAAGTCCATCGTATTGTTGAACACATCTCCTCTCAGTACCAAGAGCGCAACATGACAGGTGTCTTATTCTTCGATGTCGCGAAGGCATTTGACAAAGTGTGGCACAATGGCTTAATTTTTAAGCTATTTACCTTAGGTGTCCCACATAGACTCGTGCTCATCTTACGAGATTATTTGTCAAATCGCCACTTTCGATATCGCATTCCTGGCGCACTCTCCTCCCCTCACCCTATCGGTGCCGGTGTCCCACAGGGCTCGGTACTGTCCCCCTTGCTATTTTCGCTCTACACGAGTGATATGCCAAAGACCGACAAGGTGCAGTTAGCACTTTTTGCGGACGACACCGCGGTCTACTGCTCTAGTAAGTCCCCCTCAGTCATTGTTAAGAACCTCCAAACCGCGGCTAACGCCCTAGGCGCCTGGTTTCGGAAATGGAGGATCGAGATCAACCCTGTCAAAAGCCAGGCGGTCCTATTCTACAGACCCTACCATCGAGGTACCCCCTCCCCTCCAAAGGCAGTTACTCTATTCGGTGAACCAATCCCCTGGGAAAGGCAAGCCAAATATCTCGGAGTAACTCTTGATGATCGTTTGACCTTTGATGCCCACATTAAAGCGGTCCGCGCGCGCGCCGCCTTTGTTTTAGGGCGCCTCCACTTTTTATTAAATCGTAAATCTAAACTTGCACTTAAAAGCAAGGTTAGACTTTATACCACGTGTATCCGCCCCATCATGACCTATGCTAGTACTGTGTTCGCACATGCAGCTCCATCACGGATCCATAGCCTTCAGGTGATTCAAAATCGCTTCATGCGCAAGGCCACGGGCGCCCCGTGGTACATGCGTAATGAAAATCTCCACATTGACTTAGGTCTCCCCACGATAAAACAATTTATAAAACGCACCTCACGCAGATTCTTCAATACCGCCGTTAATCACCGCAACCCTCTTATAGTTAAAGCCGCAACGTACACGCCCTCCCGTATACTCCGTATCCATAGACCAAGGCAAGCCCTCAGCGAGCCGGATGACCCTATTACATTAGCTCAGATCGAAGCTGACGAAGCTCGTAAAAGTACACAACACACTACACACAACCGATCACGCTACCGTCCTCGACGGCGAGGACCGCCGCGACATCCCACTCAGTCTCGTCCCGTTCAAGCGGCCCGAGCTGCCTACAGTAATCCGACCGCCCCCAATTAGTCGTAACTCGTACAAAGTCCTCCCCCTCCCCCGGTAACGCCCTGAGCCGAGGTTCGTACCCCATTCGGGGGTGCCCTCAGGCGTAGTTACCTAAATATTACCCGGCTGAGAGCCCTCTGCGCTCGCCGATTTGTCCGGTAAGGTTGTTGCAGCCATCTGAGGCTACCAACTTAGTCCTTTCAAAAAAAAAAAAAAAAAAAAAAAAAAAAAAAAAAAAAAAAAAAAAATCGTGAGAGGTCCAAGTCAAAATGATAAAATGGAAATTACAGTGTCTGGCTCTTAAGTATTTAAGTTACAGTTATAATGTCTCTATTCTAAACCAAATTAGGTCAAAGGTCGTTAGAATTTTACACAATGTATGTTAATGATTTTATTATCATATCAATTTCAATTGACATATTCCGTATAAAAATTATATTTTTATAAAAATTATACTAATTTGAGTTTAAGAGCCGGCGAGGCATACAAAAATGTAATGAATTAAACTCCCTTGACATCACAAAACTGTGCGACAAAATAAAATATCAATAATAATTTAAATTCTCATTACGCGTTTCAATTAAACA
Source organism: Tethea ocularis (assembly GCA_963555595.1). Taxonomy (NCBI): domain Eukaryota; kingdom Metazoa; phylum Arthropoda; class Insecta; order Lepidoptera; family Drepanidae; genus Tethea; species Tethea ocularis. The sequence continues at coordinate 3,655,906 of OY741971.1, read as the reverse complement.
AGCAAACAACCAGATTCTAAGAAATAGGATTTGCTACGAAAAGTATCTACGCCGTAGACGTCTCATACATAACCATCGATTATTTTAATATTTTTATTTTGTAGAAAAATACTTATACCTATACCTATAAGTTTCAATTTACGGGAGCAATGGATCAGCTCTGTGCGCCTTTTCATTTTAATTTTTCTTTGTCAGCAAGGGCCCGATTCCTCATTTCCTTATGTGTTTATTTTTTCAATCAAAATTCTGAATGGATATCGTTACGTTTTCATTTTTCATTCGTAACACGAGTGCCATTCGGTCTTTATTGCTCTGAATTTATTTCATTGTACTTCATGTTTATTTACAATGACATTATGGACTGAATGCTCTTGAATACAACAACATACCTACTGTTTCCGGGATTGTGTTTATTGTAAACGAAATGAAATGGAAAAGTTAATGTACACATACCTACATCACCCTCACTCACACTCGCTCAGAGTAAAAAACATAAATTTTGCTACTGAGATATGAACTTGACAACTCATTATTAAATATACTGTTTCTTATAGTGGACTTGTTTATGGGTCCATATCTGAACTTGACGAAGGTGGAACGCAGGCAGATGGGCGCATACCTGTGCATCGCATCCAACGACGTCCCACCTTCTGTCAGCAAGAGAATCATGCTCAGTGTTAACTGTAAGTATACTGCAATAATACACATAGGCCCAATTTCACTAACGTTGAATAACACTTACCCCCGAATTAAAGTTTTTTGATATTATATATTTAATCTGTGGGCTAGTGCTATAAGACGTTGGTGGAATTGGGCCTTAAAACTTATTTCGTCTATTGTATTGTATGACGATGTATAGTGGAACAGCGAAGCGCACTTAACAGGCTAATCTCTCAGATAATGCGTTTCTAACAACTGTTGCACTAATCTCAAAAACGGCTAATCCCTTAATCAACGGGATCTACACTAAAGCAATTTTTCTGCATTTCTATTAGTTTCATTTTTAAACCGATGATGTTTGGTGTATCGGAGTAGGTTTTATTTAAAATAGGCCATTATGCGATATGACAGGTAATTATCGATTTATCATCTGGCCGATCTGGCTATTATCATTAATACTTGCACATTGTGTGCAAGTGAGTGTACAAACGTTCATAGGTGGTAACCACTTACCATCAGAGCCGTATGCTTGTTTGTCCCCTTTGTCGTATAAAAACATTTTTAGAATAGTATTTTAATTAAAAGGCTTTTTCTTTTACAGAGTGTAAAAGTAACAGACAGAGTTACTTTCGCATTTATAATATTAGAATGGATACTCTTGTCCTACTCCTATTATTTATGCAGGTTAAATCTTTATTACCCTCACCACCCTCACGACATACTATTAATAGAGCGTGGAAACAGCCAATCTCCTGAACTATTTACATTAACGAGACGCATTAGGTGTAATTATTTGAATCAACATTACTACACTAATTAACCGGAGTACTAATTATACAGTCACTAGATCACTTCTTCCGTAAGGTAGAGGTACTTTATATAATTAGATACTTACTGTTTAAAATAGAACAGGAAAACATTTATTAACAAATAAACAATATAAACATTCTATTTGTGCTTACATTTTAAATTATGAAATACTACATAGTCGAGGTTTTGTATTCAAATAGATGTCCAAAATTATAGTAGTGAGTTTTAAAAAATGAAATATTTAGTAGTTAACAAAAACCGGCGTTTTCAAAAAACGTTTCCAAATTGTAACGTCAAAAAATTATATATTTGAAAAACTGAATGCATATATTTTATAAAATGTAGTTTTATAGAGTAAGTAAAACAAATGTAAAATGTTATAAATCACAGTTTTCTCTCAACGCTACGACATGAGGTTCTTCAAAAAAGCCGTAAAAAGAGCTCTGAAGCTTGGCAACATATTGCCATCCCTTGGTATTGCATTGCCCGTGGTGACCACTTACCAGCAGGTGGGCCGTCTACTTACTTGCCAATCTGTTGACATAAACAAAAAAACTTAAGTCCGATCTTTGAATCGCTATAATGGATAAACTATCCCTCTGAATAATAGTCTATACAAAAACTGTTCTAATTTCAAATATATATTTGGCTGTTGTAATACATGAAATTCTTAAACATAATAGAAACCCAGCCCCTGTAACATGGCAAGCGTAGACTAGAGAAGACTAATAATCGTGGATTCATTTCATTACATTATTTTATGTGATTTATTAGACGAAGATTCCACACCACATTTCTTTTCTATGTTCTAGTGTGCTTATGATTTCCCACAAGTCGTTTATTTTACACTAGCGACCCGCCCCAGCTTCGCACGGGTGTACAAATCTTTAAATTTCTCGGCTTTTCTGTACTATAGTATGTATTTATTATACTTATAAACCTTCCTCATGAATCACTATATCTATTTAAAAAAACCGCATTATAAACAGTTGCATAGGAAGCGACTTTGTTTTATACTATGTAGTGATAGTGAAGAATACCATTGTCCACAGTTGCTCCTTCAATATTTGTTGCTACGAAGGTGCTAGGCGTGCCAACTGGGGCACAGACAAGATATGAATGTTTGGTGGAAGCATTCCCTCAAGCAATCAACTATTGGCTTAAAAGCGGCGAAGAAATGATACTAACTGGGTAAGTTATCAGTAATTTCATGACCAAATTTTATTTTATATAGAAAATATTTAAAACTTTCTGTTCTATTTTATTGAATTATTCTGAAGAATTTAATTTAATAAAATTTTATTGATACTTGATTTTTTAAACATCGTATTCAGAGTTGTATTTATCATCTTGATAAATAAGTCAGGAAATTACAATTAACTAGTCCGTTGAATTACTTTTGTTTTATTTTATGACAGATGGGTATTTAAGTAATGTTGACTCATTTTCGTTTTTATGAGGCATCAAAGTTTGAATCGCGCGCCGCTGTAGATAAATCTCTAGATTCATTTCAGTCGTTTTTAGTATTTACTTATTTAGCTAATGTACAAACACATTTTCTTGAAAATGACAATAAAGTTCTATCTTATGCCTACAGTTTACAGTAGCTTTTCCTCAATGTGTTTAAGTTACGTTTGCTAGATAGCTTTATTTTGTGTATATAATGTTGTTTAATAAAATTTGATTCTATTTTAGTATCAAATTACAATAAACCGCATTGAGATTAGAATATATACTTTTTTATTGTATTTTTTTTATAATTTATGAACGTCCATGCGTATACAGGATGTTTATTTAATTTACTGCACTGCACTAACGAATTATAGTATTGATAACGTATAACATAAAAAGCGTAATTTGTTTCTTTAAACTATACCGGGAATACCGGGATACATTCTCACCGTAATTAAATCGCCTTTCTGTAGGTATCATAATTATTAGGTATTATATAACTACCTAGAAACTTACAAATAATATACCAACAAAACGTAATTATTATTCTCAACTTATAATCCTAGTTAATTTAGTTAAAACATTAAACTTTAACGGTAACTTATACATACAAAGTATCAACTTTCTAAATAAGCTCTCCAAACTAGTTTCTAACTCCATAGTTATACAGCATGAGATTAAACGGGATACTGCAGTGTTTCGACTGTAAAAGACAAAGTTGATGCAAGATTGTCCTTTTCAGAGCCAAATACGACATCTCTGAGCAGCGTATCTCGCCGTACCAATTGAAAACTGTTTTAGTTATATCGGACTTCAGTAGTGAAGATGCTGGGACGTATACTTGCGTGTCCACCAACACTATGGGAAAGGCTGAAGGAACACTGAGGCTATACGGTGAGTTTATGAACAAAATTTTACACACTTTCCTTATTTAGTCAAGAATTATTTATATATTTTTTTATTTGAAATTTCGAAAGAAGATTTTTTTCGGATTTTCAAAATTGGAAATAGCGACTGAATTGCAAAAGTTCAGGAGTTCGAAGTTCCAAGTTCGTTACTTCAATAGTTTGCTATTGTAAAACACTTTAGTTCAAATGTTTTTTTACTGCAATGTACGTTAGTTCGAAGGTATGCTATTGCAATATTCTCTAGTCTGAATTTTCTTTATTGCAGACTACTTTAGTAGGAAAACAATGCTATTGTGAAATACTCTAGTTCAAATCTTTTGGACATTAGTTTGAAAGTTCGTACATTCGAAGTAAAGTTTTTTGTTAAAAGAAAGGCTGAATATTTAGAATTAAAATTATATTTTTGTTTATATATAGAGTACTTATGCCATACTACTTACTAGATTACTATGTTATATGGTTTAAATATTTATACAAAATAATTATTTTACATCAGCCCTATTTGCAATTTCTTCTATCGCTCATATCTGAAGTGAGAACGGAATTCGTAATATGGACGTTTCATCGAGCTTTAATATTTCTGTTATTTCATCTAATTTGACAAAGCGTCTGGAGTCTCGTAATATAGCCCAATTATAGGTGAAGATGAAATGACAAGAAAATGTTGGAATATATGTTACTATTTTAGTAACATTTTAGCTTCATATAACAGAGCGCCGGCGCTACGCCGCATACACGTCAACAGATCCAAAATTAACCTCAAATATGTTTGTCTCAGAAATAAAAATAACTACAACCACGACGACCACAACAACAACAACTACAACCACGACTACGACCACAACTACTCCGGCACCGACTACCACGGAACCTCCGCCACGTAAGTTGATAAACACACCATGCGGTATTTATCATTTTCTTAGAATAATACATAATATCTCCTCTATGTTTGTCCCCAATCTTATGGTTAGTGTGCTAGCCAGAAAGGTAGGAACTACAAAGTGCCCTACCACTTTGTTATGCTTTCCTCACAATGTTTTTCTAGCTCATTATAAGATACAAAACCGCGATATTCGTCGGTGCATTAAACGTCACTACTTCTCATTACCTTAAACATCCCTTATTCCAATTTTAAACTTGGTTAGATTTTTCTAACTTTTTGCAAGTAAAACTGCTGGGCGAGAGCTAATTATTAATATTTATTATTTTTTTACCTATGATTTTATACAATACAGTTGAATGCAAATATTCTGTATTATCTTTATTATAAATCTTTTATTATACCTAGGTTTCGTAGTGCCGTTGCAGCCAGCTGAGCAGAAGTTTTATACACCAGACGTTACTACGTACGGTAAGTAATTAATTAAATACCGCGTAGAAATGCATCCTGTATTTTATTGAATGTATATGTTTCACTTAAAATATCTTGTCAATTGTAACTGTTATTGTTTCATAGATACTATGCAGAACGTGATAGAGCAGTCTGTTCTCGACAACAATTGGTTGCCGACTGCCGAGTCGACGGGATCCAGCGCCCATCAAGCCTTGCCACTTCCCACTCTCGCTGTTATTTCAGTGTTGCCATACCTAAAAAATATTGTGATTAGTAGTATTTACTCATGTTTTTCTACCATAAGTAAAAATCAAATTTATCAAATGGTTACACAGGTTGCAAGATGATAAAATTATTGTTTGGCGGAAAAGCAGTGTCAATTTAATATAGGCTAGATATTAGCAACGTTAGGTAACTAGGATAAAATAATATGACATTATAAAATAAACAATGAATATTGAGTACATAATTAATGATTTAAAGTAAAGCTGGCTAGAAAAAGAAACAGCAATGAGAGTACCACTTATCGATCTGACAGCTCACTGTTCTGTCAGTTCATACTATCAGTTCCTTGTTTTCCGGTAGTACCTATGCCCGCCTTTTTTTTATTGAAAAAAAAATACAATGAACAAGATTACAAATATTGTGAAATTGTTTTCGGAAATGGTGATCAAATAGATCACTATATTAGACTGCATCTACTCATATTAGATTTACAAAACATACAAGTATTATGTAAGCAAATAAAGTTTTTTTTGTAAAAATACTATTAGATTTTCTTTTTTACTTCACGAAAGTTATGCTTAAAACATCGTATATAATGTTAATTCAACTAGTAATAAGAATTTATGTAAAAACGTTAATAACCATTGTAAATAGAAGCATTGAATACAAACGATGCATAAAGCTTTTTTTCCTGTTTTGCAAATAAAATAGTTCTGCGTTTTGAATAATATTGTTTCATATAGTCTTCTGTATTATGTTAATTTCTGTATAAGTCTTCAGCTAGTTATATCTTAACCCTTTACAATACGCGTAATTTCATTGCATTGCCTTAAATCCCAAATTGGATTTTGTGATTGTAACCATAATAATTAAATTACACAAGAAAATGAATGAAGAAAATGAAGTAGATACCTAACTTTTGGATGTTTATTTGTAATGGATAAATTATAAAACTACTTAACGGATTTCAAAAATTCTTTCACTTATAGGAAGTTTCATTATCAGTAAGTAACATGGGCTAGCATGGTATTTTATTTAAAAAAAAAAAATACTCACTGATTTAAAAAGTAAAGTTCGTTAATGCCAGGATACATGCAGAACTTTCAGAATATTGATGGAACAATAACTCGTAAATATAGCATATATTATATTATCATTATATGAAATACTAGACGTATTTTCTACTACCGCAAATAAAATATTAACAAAAGAATTCACAATGTGATACAATATAAATTAAAAGAGTAATGGAAGCACGTAGCTTTGCTTTCATTGTTTTATTGGCATCGGCTAACTTTTCATTTCCACACGGAGCGTCAGGTTGCTTTATTTCTGTTAGCGCCAACTGATAAAGTTTTAAAATACTTATTTCTATAAATCTAGGAACTAATCAATTTTAAGAAACGACAGTCGATAAATTGGCTTTAATAATATTTTGATTAGTATTATTATTACTTTTTTTTCACGATAAGTACCTACTTACAATGAAAACAAAGATTAAAGTAAAAAGGGAAAGATAAGATCATATTGCGTAACTGGGCACTTTTATTTTGCCAAACTTAATTAACCCATAAAGATAAGAAGACGTACCTAATCGGACTAGTGCGAATGAGACAAAAATGTAAAAACAAATATTTTAACAGGCGCCTAGGCGGTCTAAAGCAAGTCTAGTAAATTTCGAACAACTAAAGGAAAGAGTATTTATTTGGGTTTAACAAACCTCCATTAAAACTTTAAATCATGTCCTACGGTCAACGTTGAAAAGCTAAAATCTTCTTGTTTTAGTTTTACTGTAGTCGTTATTCAAACAACATTAAGGTGTAGAGTTCTTAGTCTTGATTCTTAATTATAACATTGTATAATACTAATTAACGGTTAATCATACTAAGCATATCAAGAGATGTATAAAATAAACTAAACATTGTATTGTAAATAAATCTTATTGTAAATGATGTTACACAAAATAATTAACATTTAAATGCGAATGAAGTTTTACTAAGAGACTTAGTTTGTAAGTTTTGGCAAACATCTGTCTCCAATTTGTTTCGGTAATACTTTGCTAAGATAATTGCTGTTATTGTTTTGTTAGATACTTCTGTGTCTGATTATGGCTTTAATTTTAGCTGAGTTTTGTAGATGTAGGTATAAGTTTTGTACGAAAATAAAAACAATTAATAGGCCATAGTACGAGATCTTTAGCCGTTTTGGTTCACTGCTCATTCGGTCCGCGGCCTGATACTCAATATACCTAATAATATCTACATTTACATAAAGAAATTGAATTAAAGAGATTTAAAATAAAATACAAATACAGATAAAAAATATAATAATGTACTTATGTATTAAAAATTTACTTTCCATGTCTTCAATATTTGCTGATACTTTAGTTAAAATTGTGTTAAAATAAGCGTTATTTAGTTTTAGGAAAAATGTTATGTAAATAATTTTATTACTTAGGGAGGTATTTATTTAATAATAATAATTATATACCTGTCATAGAATAATAATGTAAATAATATGAATATCATTAAACAAACGATTTATAATTAAATAGTATTATGGTTTTATTTCAAACTTTGCTTGGTCTTCATCTCGAATACAAAAAAAAAGTTTTAAAGTTTTTTTTTCTATGCAGTAATTTCACTACTTCTTACTACATTTACAGATGATGATAAAGTCAGACAAGCCAAGCATAGAACCCGGTAGGATGGTATGTGGAAACTGAAGGACCAGATAAGGTTACATCAGATATAGTGAACGGTTCATAGGCTATATATAGGATCTAGACCTAGACAGGTAGAATTAATTGTTTGTGACATTCATAAATGCCCAACCTAAACGCCCAGACACACACACAAATACAAACTTATATAAACACCCCTCTTTTTTGTTAGGGGTTAAAAAGGACTTCAGAATTATAGTTTATTCTGAATATAATTTCAACTAGCTGTCCCCTACGTTTTTTCTATTTTCGCGGAACCATGATTCTTTTCCTAAAATAAAAGTATTTCCTTATACTATAATAAAAACCGTTTCGGAGATTAGCCGGAACAAATAGACAGGTTTGGTTTTTGGTATAGTAGATACTTACCGTAGGTAGGATACTTTCATACGCATCCAGTAAAAAGCTGTTATCTTGACATTACAAACAGACATTTCAATTTTAACTATTTGTATACAGCGGAAATACTTCATTTAGATTTTTTTAGAAAGAGAACTATACAATTCCAGAAATATACTTTGTTAATACGCAAAATAATAGGTCTATTATTACTAATTTAAGAAAATACCTTGTGTAACGAAAATATAACAAAGCGATTGAAAAGCGACCTCAAAACGTTATTATGCCAATGGATCTCTAAACAAAACGTGACTGACATTCACGTGTTGAAGGTTCGATATTTTACTTAAATATGCTTTTAATTAAAATAATATCTTAATGAAATCGGATCATGTTTTTGTGATAAACCCATTATTTACTGTTTCTGGTATATAAGGTAGATATAAAGGATGCCCAGACTATACAACCATAAAATGCTATAACTAAAATTAAAAAATTAAAGAAAACCCCGAAACTGACTAGAAAATTGAAAATTTTTCTTGAAACACAGCTAAAAAGATCTCAATTTAAGATACCTTTCACTAAATCAAAATCGACATCCGTTCAGGAGCTATGGGGCCACAACTTCACATGAGAATATGAACCACCCTACGTAAGGAGATATTTTAACCACGCTACACACAAATCAATCACGATCGACACACGGACGACAAATTGACATCAAGTTTTTATACTTATATCAACTTTTCGATACAAAAGTACCTAATGCTATTAGCTATCAGTGACCTCCGCTGTCAAATGACCGACGCCCAATAGGCTAAATATATAAAAGGAAAGCGTATGACTGATTGACTGACTGGCTGATCTATCAACGCACAGCAAAACAACCGGCTAGATCAGGATGAAATTTGGTGTACAGATAGAGCTATATTGTCATAATATAGCTCTATCTGTACACCAAATTTAGACATACACTAAGTAAGAATTTTTGAAAAATCAATCTCTACGGGGGTGAAACAGGGGATCACGGGTGAAACCGCGAGGTGGAAAGCTAGTAGGTATATACTATAAAGAAGAACTTAGATATGTGCAAAATTTCTAAACCTACCGATTTTACAAAGTAGGTAGGTATGTAAATTTCTAACTTGCCTTTACTGAATTTTAAAAATAGCTCCATCAGCTTGAAAAATCTCTGAATTCACTCTCAAATGTGGACATACATATTTTAGCACACCGAGTATGAAACTGCGAGACGTCTCGCTTAGACGATCACACTACGTTGTTTATAGACTGTCAATGTTCAAAAAACATGCCAAAAGTCTATCTCAGAAATCACGTTGCTTTTTTTATAAAATGGCAAAAAATTTTGAAGATATAATTAATATCGATAACAATGTGGCTATTATAATTTAATGAATTCTACCATGATACATGCTCCTCTTCAACTTCGCTTTAATTTTGCATCAACAATGTGCGATATTACCATAATTTTACGCGTAAAATGTAAGTTTAAGAAGATAACCCTTGTCTTCCTTATTTATTGTCGTGTCAACCGAACGGACGACACCATCCCGGCTCTTTGTGATGCAAATGTTAGGACAAAAACAATTTAAATGTTAATTTATTTACCAACCCATAAAATTGTGTAGGAGTCGCCTATTTTATCTGACCATGTAAATGTGTATTACAATTATGCATTATCAAAACCGCTGTAATTATTAAATTAATCAATGAGATATTCAAAATGAGGCCGGTAATTGATACATTTTGTCCAATAACATAATTAACTATGTATACAACATTTGAAATAATTGTAATGAATAGTAATATTAACTATATTAAAATGTATACATACATTCGTAATGGAAATTTCTGGATTATTTTATGGAATGGAAGTACTATATGATATGACACAAATCAGAAAACGCGAAAAAACATACCTACAATATTTTCATAAACTTTGAACAAGCAAAGTTAATGTTTTGTACACACATATCATTATAAGTACCTATCTATATATATACATCTACACTCACATTCATTCATTCACGCTTACACACTAACAATAGTATAATATTTAGGTAGTTAGAAGTGAGGGAAGTTCGAAAATTGTTTTGCAGAAGTGTGTCTCGTAGTAACTCGTCAACAAACATTGTATCACAAGAAATACAATTATTGAAAATTGTATAGTATTATCTTGTTTCCTTAATGATCCCTCGGGAAAGCGGGTAACACGGGTAAGCGGGGCCAAAAGCTAAAATCGTATAAAGTCCCTGATTGATCACTAACTGACAGATCAATGCACAGCCTGAACCGCTGCTGCTGGTGCTAGAGACATCAAATTAAGGTACTCCTTGTCAAGTGTAGGCAACCACTAAGAACGGCTTTTTTTCAAAATGTAACTTCATAAAAACATAGGATCATGGGTGAAACCACTTAGCGGAGGGCTAGTTGTATAATAAGGAGATTAAAATCCCTTTTTGTTCATTTCAAATGAAAGTTTCATACAAAAAAAACAAATGAGTTTACTATTTTTTTTCATCACATTAAGGTTTATACAGTGTGTCCGATCATGAACTAGCGATATTCAAACTTTTCATATATTTTGACCGAACAAGATAGGTAGATGTTTTGTATGAAAAGTTTTTTTTCCTAGTTTTCAGTGATGCTCCAAAGAAAACTCCCATAAAATGTATTCAAATATAAGTACCTAAAATATTGCTAGTTTATGACCGGACACACTGTATAGCTACACTCGTATAGTACATAATAGTGTAAGCAAATTAAGTTATACAGGCTGCTACAATATTCGTCTCACGACTGGTGCACATTTGTCCAAGCCCCAAATAGGGAATAGTCGCGACAAGAACAAAGCTGTGATTTTATCGCATACACCTACGAACACTAGCTTTTGCCGAAAGTTATATCATTTGCGTGTCTTTTGTCTATTCTGAAGGATATACATCCATCATGTCATTTCGTTTCTATGCCCTTGACTTGTTAGGATTTATTTCCGATGAAGACTTGTATTTGTCCACTATCTTACCTTGGTAGGTATGTCGTCAAAGCTGGCTCTCAAGTGCAGCTAACGGATACAGATATTGATGCTAGCGATGGATTTTCAACTTGAGGATGGTAGCCAGCAATAAAAATTATAATGTATGCGCAAACTACAAATTTTATTAATAGCCGTGCGTGAAGAATGTCCCACGATAATTTATTGTCATATTGTAATCATTTTGCCTAAGAATGTGATTACACAGACATTAAACCAACTGTCCACAAAACACATTATTATTATCCAAAATTACATCCAATATTTCGAAAGGTCTCATTAAAAGTTAACCGAGTCTGAGGCTTTGTTTCAGCACCCTTTCTTTCTCTCGGAACATTCTAATCTTTTTCTCATATTTTTTTTAGAGTTCAGTGTACTCAAACAAGGAACCCTTATTATTTCCTCATGATCGTATTTCATTTATGATAATTTCAATCGTAGACCACTATTGCTATCGTGTTGCTGAAGTATATAAATTTCCGTATATTATGATCCGAAAGTGTAAAATAGAGGTTCAAATGGTGAACGTTTTAGTTTACTTTATTATCCACAGAATAAATTGAAAATTGGAATGTTTTGAAATTAGACTTTCACTTTTTAAGTTGAAATACTTACATCATAATTAACTGTGCTGCAACGTACTGACTACGGAACTCGACACTTTTCCGGTTTTTTACTCAAATTCAAATTAACTCACAAAATACAGTACTGGTTTGAAGGCGGTTTAATTCTTGTAATTAGATTGGGTTTTAATTCGCCGTGGTATATATTTAAGTTCCCCCTTTTAGGAGTTTTACCTTTTCATGACAATTTTGACCTTAAATATCTATACCTACCTACACAGATTTATAAATAATAGGCCTACCTATTATCAATTTGAACCATCAAATCTCTCGAAAACTGTACCTCAAGTTATTTGTCAGTGTTTATGTTTTAAGTTATTCATGGGTTTCCGTATCCGAAATGACACGGGTGACTGGCAGCGAGGTTTAAAATATCCACATATTCACATAAATTCAGCATTATAGCTTATATGGTATAGCACTTGGATGCGCAGTAGTGTAATTAGAAACGATTAGAATAAGAGGAGGTAAAAGTTCAAGTAATATTTTTTTATAATTGCTCCTGTTCCGCGACTTTACCCGCATTCCCGAGGGATATTTTGTGTTTTTACAAAATATGACCTATGCATGTTAAAAATTTCTTTAAAATTCGTTTAGCTGTTACGATGCTAAGTATGTAACATATTGTTAAACACATACAAATTTATAAAATTAACTAGCTTCCGCCCCGTGGTATCACCCGCGTTCCCGAAGTATCTTATGTTTTCCTAGGATACAAAGAAGTAGCTTTTATGTTATTCCAGGGTGTGATCTATCTACGTGCCAAGTTTCATTCAAATCCGTTCAGTAGTTTTAACGTAAAAGAGTAACAAACATTCATCCATACATCCATACTCACAAACTTTCGCATTAATAATATTAGGAGAATATTATAATTTTTTTGGGGGATTTACCGAAAAAAATACTCTTGTGCGTTCTAAAACAATAAAGTTATTTTACAACATTTTACAAAGTTGTACTACTGTTCATTATGTTTCCATAACATACATGTGGGGACAGAAACTCCGTTTTTGCTTCAATAATAAATACACTGCCCACAAAAGTCTGGATAATTGTTCTATTTGTTCGGACTTGGGTTGAGGAGGGTCGATGGATAACCGTCTCCTAATTTATTTATTTGGAGGTGACAGCGTGACACAAACTGTCCCTGCGTCTAATGCAAGCGACTTCTGATTAGGTTAAGCTAATATGGGATAATTATGTTTTGTGTATACGGTTTTGTGAAGACCTAGTATGGCAGAAAAACTAGGGATTCTTGCATTATCTTCAAATCAGTTAGAGACACTTCAAACAGACAAAGAGATTGACAAAGCACATACTGGAACGCAAATCAGGGCGCGAATACACTTTTATCACTGGATTTCATGCAACGGTTAACGATACTATGAATTTAGTGAGCGAAATCTTGAAAAGTACCTATAACTTTTATTTGCCAAAGTATTTCCTTATACATTTTTTGCTCAAAGGTTTTAACAACTACATACTTGTAGAATTCAACGAAGTGTTGTAAAATAAACAGGCGACAACATTAAATTTGTTTAAAAACAACTAGTTTTTGGTGCTTGAAAAGGAATGCGTTTTCTAATAAAGCGAGAGGTAAATCTCGCTGTAAGGCTGGCTAAAGCAACCGGGGTTACTTATGCAGTGCAGGCACCAGGGTTTGTTGGCCCAGACATTTATAAATTGTTACTTTAAGGATTGCTACTTTAATAAAACTACGTGGTGTTTTATTTAATGTTGTATAGGTACCTACAAGATTAGTTTAGTAAGTTACCACACTGGTTTTGAACAGGAACGTCTCAATCCCTATTTTTATTGTAATTTATTTTAGGAATGAATCTTTCAATAAAATTGGCGTAAACGCTAGGTTAAAACAGAAAAACACAATCCTCTAGTGATTCAATGCTAGTAAAGTTTAACACATTGGCCTAGCCAGTTCGTAAGCGAGTAACACATAACACTATCACCTAGTTAAAATTAGGTACTTTCAAGAAAAGCAATTACCACTATCTCAATAAAACTTCCCTAAAATTTGTAGCAAACTCCCCAGTTTCCCTGTACGTTAAGTAGATATAAATTAAGGCGGCATCGTTAAGTTGGAAATATTTTTATAGGAACTTACGTTGGCCAAGTCAGAACACTAACGTTTAGTAAATGGAGTGGATTTTGTGCTTCCACGGCGCTTACTGTACAAGACAGTTCCGTTTTTTTTTAACGCGAGAAACATAATAAATTTGTCAAGAAAATCTAAAGGCGACCAGCGTTCACATTTTCACTATATTAAATTGTAAAATGTTAAAAGGAAAATAGAGTGCGGTAGGTAATTGAGAAAATAACTTTTTAGTTTACTCTGAACGTAATCAAATCAAGTTTTAATATTGAAACATGAAAGGGAACGTTTGTAAACTTTGTGAGACTTTAATAAAATAAAAATCTGTATTGTTTGACGACCTAAATTAAGTTACAAAGAGAAATTTTAATTACAAGATTTTGAGCCAACATTGGAAATAAAAAAACATGTTGGCGAAATTAATGTTAAAAAGATTCATAACATCAGATCGAGAGAGATGATGGAATATTTATGTCAAGGAAGTGTTGGAAAAATTGCAATATCATTCAGTCACCAAAGAGTCGGAAGTTTTCCCAGTAACGCAGATGCATGTGATAAACGAGCCGGGGTGTCACAAGAATTGCGTGGCGGTGTCACTTCAAATCACTTTTTTTCATAAAGAACTAAATTCCCGGGTTCACTACCACGCAAGTCAGTGTGCACATCTGTTGTTAAACTTATTACATTTATAATGTATCCCTTTACCTCTTAGGTATATGAAGACTTATTTGACTGGATTATTTTCGGAACTGTTAACTTTGTTTGCTTTATTTTTGAATTGGTTTTAATGTTTCTACGAGTATGTCGGCGGCCGATCGTATAATTCGTTAAATCATGATATTCCTAACCTAACCTATATCATGATTTGGCGAATTATACGATCGGCCGCCTACATATATATATATAACTAGCTTTCGCCCAGCGGTTTCACCCGCATTAGAGTTCATGAACACCCCGTATTCAATTTAACCAACCAAATAATATGTAAGAGGTCAATTTGTCCGTTAGTATTCTCATACCTTGAGAACCACAGTACAGATTATGAAGCGCTTTTCAAAGATAGGTATCCTCTTAGGTTCAGGTTCCTAGATGAAGGTTTTAGGCTGTTTAATATCCAGGGACAGGTATAGTTCTGTGACGATTGAATGCTACATAAATATATTATGCATGTGGAGTTCAGTTTTCACGTCTAAATACTTTTTTTTTCTTTTTTATTTTGGCGTCACACTTCGTGTATTTTGCCAGTGTCAAGTTGAGCAATGTAGTTATTTTTATATTCTTCATGTATTAAATTCTCGTCAATCGTCAAGTTTCATAGTTAGTAGTAAAGTTCTAGTCATGTTAAATCTTCAAGTCATAGTCAGTTTAAGTTAGATTAGGTTTTAGTACAATGGTAGCCGTTCTACTAAAACTTTTCACGGACTTCTTGAGACAACTTGAAAAGCCACTATACACGTAATCATTTCATTTCACTTGACTGGTGCACTTTTATTGATCTTTATTGGATAAAATACCACCGATAATATTCAATAAAACTCAAAATACACGATTTTATGAAAATAAAACGAAAACGCAACGTCACTTCACAAGTTCCCGCCAAAAAGTCCGTCTAAATACTTGTCAAAAATTACAATCCATTATTTAACTTACATTTAACTTACACTTATTATTAGTCATAAATAAGTTTTTGTTACTTTAAAAAAAAACAGTCAAAGGTTCAGAGCCATACAGCCTTCTTATTATTTTTTATTTTTGTAGGTATATTGAATTTTTATGTTTGATATTTTTTTTATAAGTTTCGAATGGCATGCAATGCAGGAGATAAAAGTTTTCTTTCTTCTTTCTTTCTAAACGTTCAAACAGTGTGTAATGAAAATTGGCAGAGAGGTAGACCCGTGAGATAAGAAGGTAGGTATTTTTATCCCAGAACTTGTGAGAAACTAAGGACAGCTTCTTAAATGATTGTCTGAATGATACAATACAGATTGATGCAAAATTGTCAAGAACGGCCAACATAAACCTATCTATAATTTATCTATACTAATAATAATCTATATATCTATCTATCTAAACTATAATGAAACTGAAGAGTTTTTGTTTGTTTCTATGAACGCGCTAATCTCTGGATCTACCAGTCGGATTTGGAAAAATCTTTTTGCAATTGAAAACCTGAAAAAAAATATGTGAAGAATGTCCCAGGATATTTATTTATTTTTGTATAGCACGGGCGATGCGACGCGGCGCCCGATGTAACCCGAGCAATACCGAAAAGAACCGAACTATGCACGACTTCACCGACATGAAGTCCTATACGTAATTTGTTTGATGATAATTGCTTTAACGTTGAATATTTTTAAGTTGAATTGTTGTAGATATTATATACGGATTTCATAGAAACAAATACTACTTAAGAAGGTCCTAATTATTTCAAAATTGGTTTTGAGTTTATTTTTACTAAATTTGTTTTTTTTTATTTCTTGGGTGAAAACTTAATCTATCTATAGGTAGTAATAATAAAGCTGAAGACTTTGTTTGAACGCGCTAATCTCCGGAGTTATTGGTCCGATTCGAAAAATTGTTTCACTAATGGGAAGCTACATTATCCCCGAAGGTTATAAGCTACTTATAAACCCGCGAACGAAACCGCGGGGAACAGCTAGTTATTTTATATAAACTAAATGCTAAGTATTATAATTTTAGATCACTTGTTTGAGATATTGAAGAAAATTTAAAGCTTTGTTACTTTATTTTGGCATGAAAGTTGAACAATACTGTGAGTGGAAGGGTTCTTAGTTTGCTATAAATAATGCTTGCTATATGATAGCTTAAATTCATAAAATATGGTACTTATATGAATAGAGTAGCTTTATACAATCTGATAAACCTTTTTAAAAAATCATATAAATATCTATGACTAAAATTTAGAATAATTTTGATTTCTTTGTTGTTACATTTGTGTTAATTAGTCTATATTCAAAATTTTGCTCAAGTAATTGCAAAAATATTAAAGGGCAAAAATGAAATATTTCACCCTCTATAACATTGCATTGCTAAATAGTATTACAAAATGCTTTAGGATTCTTATAGTTCTCGCTATGGGTAGCTTATAACCAGAAATTCGTGGTTCTTAAATCAATAGGAAAAGCGTTATACAGGTTGATGAAAAAAAATTAAAAACGTCATAAAATTGTCTATGATTAAAAAGTTTAAAATTATTAATGTGCATATTGTTACAATTATGTTACATGGTCTACACCCAAAACTTTTGGTCCCTAGCTCATGTAATTACAAAAATATTAAGGGGCCAAAATACAAATTTCCGCCCTCTATAACATTTCATTGCTAAATAGTATTGCAAAATGCTTTAGGATTCTTATAGTGCTTGCTATAGTTAGCTTATTTCCAAAAAACCATGCTTCTTAGTTAAATAGTTCTTGCGTTATACAGGTTGATGAAAAAAAATTAAAAAGGTCATAAAATGGTCTATGATCATTTTTTTTTAAATTATTGATTTGCATGTTGTTACATTTATGTTACATGGTCTACATTTAAAATTTTTGAACCCTAGCTTAAGTAATTGCAAAAATATTAAAAGTCAAAAATAAAATTTTCCACCCTCTATAACATTTCATTGCTAAATAGTATTGCAAAATGCTTTAGGATTCTTATAGTGCTTACTAAGGATAGCTTATTTCCATAAAATCATGCTTCTCAGTTGTATAGTACTTCCGTTATACAGGTTGATAGAAAATAATTTAAGGTGTCATAAAATTGACAACTATGAAAAATTTGAGAAACACTGGTTTGAATATTATTCCAATTGTATTGAATAGTTTATATTCCAAATGTAAAGTCCCTAGCTTGAACCATTACAAAAATATTAAAGTGCAAAAATTGGATATTTCACCCTTTATAACTTTATGCCGCATGAAAAGTTTGAGAAACTTGATAGTACGTTTCGAAACAAATACTGTAGAAAGCTTATATTCCAAAAATCAAGCTTCTGCTATGAATATTAACTGAGAAAAACAGGATGCTAAAAGTAAATTTTCGACATTTTTACTTTGTCTATGGGCAAAACTTTGACAAACACCAAGTTGAAATTTCTAGTATTTATATAGCATAACGCGTATAGGAAATTTCATTTGCCTATCTTCAGCCGTTGCAGAGATATAAGAGTTTGAAAAATGCATAATTTCCATCGGTAATATCTTCCTCGAAGAAAAAAAGTTTGAGAAACGCCGAAAATATATTTTAGCAGTATTATTAAACTACCTACAATATAAATTTTGAGTTTGTAACATTCAAACTCACAAAGTTATCAAGGTTTAACGGAAACAAAGCAAATCCCTTATTTTTTTAAATTTTCCTCCCATAGACAAAAGTTTGAGAAACGCTCGCACCCATATCTAATATTTTTTACTGAAAAAGCTACATTAAAAATTTCAGACTCCTAGACCTTATGGTTCCAGAGATATTAAGATTCTTAAAATCGTACAAAGGGCCCGTTTCCACCACTGCGGAAAGGAATTTCGAAAAATCGCTTCTTAAATGGGGTCTACGTGACAAAATCTATGCACATGCCAAATTTCACATTAATCGGTTCAGCGGTGTAGGCAGGGGGATGTTTACCCAAAAAACCGCTACTCTTTTATATAATAGATTACGCAAACAAGAATTAATACAATATTAAAGGTATAAAAAAAAAAGGCGTTGCTATAACTATAGGTTGTGAGGTATGTTTATCTTTTGTATCACCTAGAGATTAAGGACCCATACAGTCATGGGTAAGAAAAGAACATACTAAGCCAACCTAAATAAGAAAAAAGTGCCTTTGAATGTGACCTCATTAATAATCGCAGTCGAACACTTTGCCAAAACGAGGGTGAATTGGCAGATTTTAAATCAGGAATATTTACCGTTACGACATCGGCACTCACCGCAGGCACCCGCAGGCACCCGCAAGCACCCGCAGGCAAGTAACACCGTCCACAGACACGAGCGCTAAGGGTCGATGAGTTACTACGGTAATTCTAACGAATCACGACACTTTTTCGCCTGCAACAAAATTCATGTACCCACAACCTTATCGATTTTGTTTTAAATGAAACGCGGCGTTCGCGTGGTTAATTTATTTGTGTGATACGCGGAATGAACGTTTCAGTAGGCTTGGTGCTCATTTATCTTATTCACTTTACACAAGGGCGTGACTGGGTCGAGTTTTACATTTTAATTTGGCCCACGGTTTAATATGTCGAGGAAATTGTGCCTACTGCCTTGCTGACGGCAAGATGATTTTTCAAGAGAATTTAATATTCGTCGAGTGTGTAATGTTATGTAAGCAGACGCACAGTGGTTAACATCTTGCGATTAAGAGTTTTTATATGTATTTTGTTTTATATTTACCAATTGAAATGTTGTCGTTTTTGACATTATGGGATTTGTAAAACGCAATTGCTTGTTAGGATAATATAGTCTTTTGTACACACATACAAGCATTATGTTAGGCCGGTTTTTTTATACCGGGTGTAAGTAGCATCGTGCCGAAAACACGCTAGCAGGTATTTTAAGAACGGCTACGTTATTTTAGTAGTCACAGTGTTTGTCACCAAAATGCTATATAATTAATTACACAAGTATTTATAATTATGTATACCTCTATAATTAAATAAATTTGAAAATCTAACTGATTTACTTACTCACTAGTTTTATTTGCATTGTCTCTTCAAACGTTGAATCATTTTAACAATCTTTTTATGATCTAAGTAACTACATCGGGTAGTTTCAGCTTTAGGTATTCCGTTTCATTTATTCATTCATTCATTTGGCGGTCGGTATTTGGTTTGATGTCGTTAGTCAGCACCTGCCTCCTGTCCCGTGAGGATGTCTTATCGTAAATATATTAACATTTCGCGACTTAAACACTTACATATGTTTTTTTTATTGTTTTGGGTGTATTGTGTGTGTGATTAACCAAATGAGAAATATCACGTGAGCTGGCGGTGGTAGATCATTTTATTAGTGCTTGTGTGAATGGACAAATGTTATGTGTTATGTTGAAGCACGTGGATGCTCTATGAGGCCTACGACAGTACAGGGTACCCCGACACTCGACACCGAGAGACATTAAGGTTAGTAAATTATTTGATACATAATCAAAGTAAAAAGCGAATGAGCTCATGAGTTACTTGGGTATGTGAATTGATTAGGAAGACGGAGAACCGGCAGGATAGGCGCGCCTTGGTAGATAGGGTAAGGGTTCCGTTTTTATCTAATACCTTTAAACGAGCAATTCGTGTATATATATAAATATATAATATAATCTGAAACTCGGAAACGGCTCCAACGGTTTTCATGAAATTTAGTATGCAGAGGGTTTCGGGGGAGATAAATCGATCTAGCTAGGTTTCATTTTTAGAAAACATCGATTAAAAAAAAAGCTCGGTCAACTTTTAATTAAATTATAATTCAAAAAATTCTAAATATTGACGGATTCATTTTAATGAATAGGTCACGTTTTTACGTGTTGCACTAGGTTAATTTTACGTTCAGTGGCGCCAGTGTTCATCAAAACGTAATGGAGGGTGGACCTGTGTCATTCTCGATATGCCAGCGCCCTACAAAATTTGAAATTTATCAGACAAATCGTCAACTTTACTCGACGAAAAAAGTTTGTTTTTGTAGTTTCAGATTTCGTACCATAATAAAAAGAGAATCAAAAAATAAACTGTACTCATAATTACTGCAAATTAATTGCAATAGAGATTATTTCCCATGTTAACTTTAATTTTATTCAAAAGCAATATCCACGCTTCATTGTTAGTAAAGTTTACAAAGCCTGTACTCAAAGAAAGACTATTTGTTTCTCGCTAAATTCGAACTCTCTCGAAGGTGCCAGTATCTTCGTTGCAACAGCAGTTTCGGGTTAATTTCACGTTAGTCTTAAGCGGTTTACTTGAGGGTTACGTTGCGCAAGCTGGTATTTATAGCCCAACTCGTCTAATGATCTTTGTATTACCTAAATTGTTTCGCTTATAATGCAGCCGGGAAATAAAATGTTTGCTTGATTAAATCCACCTTTTTTATGACATCGTTTAAGTACAATATACTTTGTAATCATTATAAATAAACTGATAAAACTAGATACAAATAGATTATAATATTTTGTATTTATATTTTATTCATAAAAAATGGATGTGCCTGTCCATTTGTTCTGCTATGTTATAATTAAAAATATTTTATTTATATATAGTAGGTACTTAGATATAAGATGACATGACTCCAATAATAAATAGTCTATAAATATAAATGTAAAAATAATATTAATATGTATAATCCACTATTATTATAGACAGTTTGAATTTTGTAACTCAAGCAACGACAAAATGGAGTTGCATAAAACTTGACGCACAGATACATCTCATTCTCCCTAGACGGAAACGGGGGTGAAACTAGTAATAATATTATTATTTTTGCTCACAACAGACTCATTACCCATCAGGAGCTTCATAACGAAGCAAGCGCGTCTTAAAACCTCAAGAGGTAACGACCACCGCGTTTGCATAAGCAAGAATGTTTTAGCATCCCTTCCGCGATTCTCTTAACAACAAAAACAAGCTGCAAGGGGCGCTTTATCTCAGTTCAAATGGTTTCTATTGCTACTTGTCTCGGGAAATGTTTGTACTGCCGACACTCGTCATAATTTATTACTTACTAGTTTCAGAACCACGATTTCACCCGCGTTATCAAAGGATCTTATCTTTTCTCAGGATAAAATATGAAGTATTTGTTATTCCAAGTTAAGATCTATCTATGTGCCTTTGTCAAAAATCCGTTCAGTCGTTGAGACGAAAGATTAAATAACGTAAATTTAAAGAACCGTCACAAAAATACATTTAAAAAGGAAAAAAATGTACTTACTTCAATCTAATAATTAAGTATATAAAATTCTCGTGTCACAGTGCTTATCACCAAACCCCCTAGGAAAACGGAAACCCCTCTTATCATCAGAAGAAAAAAAAGTCTTACATAATTCTTGAATAAAGTACAGAACAAGCAAGTTTTATTTTCAATTAAACTTTTATTAACTCTTATATAAATTAAATGAAAATAGTACTCAAGACAGGAAATAACCCATCTTAGTTACTTACTAACAATTTCATAAGGCAGTAAAACATTTTCCGAGAACTTACGTAGCGTTCTCGAAACATTTCACAACTTTTGATATTTTAACCTGATCATACCGGAGTCACTTTATCTAGTTACTTACACTAAGATGTTAAGGTTCGTCGAAAACGTTACTTTGTTCTTATTTATTTATCTAATTTCTAAGTTTCTTTGTGCTTTATAAACGAAGTACCTACTTACAGTTACTTAAATAAATCTTTTTATTCCCAAAATTCAATATTAAGTTTGTCATTTGAGGTATCTTAATATTTAATTTTATCGTATATTGCCTCTGTTCACAATTTATTACGATGGAACATTTTTCCGATAAAAGTATGCCATTGCCGTCTTATTAACCGTAGAAAATTAGTACCTGTCCTCTTTAGGTTCCCTTAAGCTAATTAGGCCTATTTTACTCCATATAGAAAATTTCCTCCTGGCGGCGGGGGCTACCGATCATCATCAAGGTTCCCAGTAGGCTGGCAGCGTTTCCTCTATGGACGGCCAAACTAAGCATTGGCGGAAAAAAACTAGCTACAATGATACTTATGTTCCTAACGACACCTATTTATAGTAAGATCTTATAGCAAACAGTCGGTGGTGCTTTGATTATTGCTATGATATTTCCCGCCTCTTCATTTATACAATAATACAAAATTGGCCAGCCGTTACAGAGGTACCATGAGAAAGAAATGTAATTTTCTCAGACGTCTTGCTGCTCGGTGATTTTCCAATTTGACGCAATTTTTTGTTATGAATAGACTCGTTATCCAACTTATATAATACAGTTACCAAGTAACCGCGAAATGCTGAGGGCATTTCGTTAATTTCATTTAACTTATTTATTACAGTCGAAAAAATATAACCGTTCATTAGTTTTTGTGACAAATTGTGCTTCTTGAATGAATAAATTAGATTTGCCAAAAATTATGAACGTACTAGTTAATATTTAATTTTGGGCATATTTTATTTTGTGTTTGATGAATATACTTATATTTTTTTTTATTTATTTATTACCATTTTAAAAAAAAAACATTTTATACAAAAAATATATAAGCGTAATTAATTATCTAATGCCTATCACACTTCTTTCTCACTTTGAATTATGTTTTTCATAAGGGGCTCTATCACGTATCTTTGGTGGTAATCGTAACGAACACCATTATTGGATGATTGTAGTGCCTCATTGGATGCAATCATGAATGGTGCTCATTAAGAGTATCACCAAAATATACGCGATAACCTGCTAGTTACCTTCTTACCACCATCGGCTATATCATACGATCGATACGATCATCGGTGAGATTTAGTTAAACACAGGCTTTCTAGCCTTAAGCATAGCTCAAAGCATAAATGAAAAGAATATGCTACTTTAAAACATAATTAAAATAAGATAAAATAAAGCTACGAGTATAAATCCACTAGATTAAATCCAACCAAATAGAAAAATATACCTGTGCGAGACCTTTAACCATTTATCAAACGACTCCCAGACATTGTTACTGAGCAGTTATAGAGGAAAATTAAAAGCTCAATATATATTGGTACCTATCTATCATGAAAAACTTTCCAAAGCATTCTAATAGTAAATTGAATGAACACTAAGAATCAATAAGCCGTGCACAATATTGTTTGCCTCTGTTATACAATACTGAAGTTTTACTGCGAAGAGTATTGTATAGAATTTATGTTTAAATTTTATTTATTGACTAAACGAGATACATAATGTATGAGTTATCTTGTCTGGTAAATATAGATACTTCAATGTTTCTCCATTACCTTGATCGCAAGTATTTGTTTTAAATCGAAAGCTTTGGAGATGAATAACGTTTTATTGATAAATCATCATCATCTCCCTGCTCTGTTCCCAATCATTTGGAGCGGCGCAATATGTACTCTTCTTTCATTCAGCCCTTCTATCCATCATATCAGATCCTTTCTTACTCATATCATCATTCACACAATCCATACATCTTTTTTTTCGATCTTCCCTGCCCATATATTTGTTTTATTTATTTTTGTGTTTTTAAAGACACCAGGTAATATCAACTTTGCTATTGCCTGGTTTTGTTTCTTTTCTCACAACATTTGTAATGGAAATAACTTCAGAATTGCGAAAAAATCTATGATTTTCGAAGAGATCAACTTTACTAGAACATGCATTTTATCTTTTTTTTTTTTTGGAGTTACATATTAAAGTTTTCCAAAATTAACTTTCCAAAATTAAATTAACCACCTACTTAACATTTATACATTTTAACTTTTCAATGAAAACCCAAATCTTCAGGGATTGTTGCACTCATCATTATGAATAACTTTTACCATGGAACCAACTCAACAAACTGACCTTTTTTGTCGATTTCATGGTTTACAAAATAAATAAATAAGGATACAGAAGAGACACAGAAATATTCATATTTAATCTTCTTCTTGTTTGCTTTCAAAAGCAGCTAATTTCTCTTCAGCATCAAGGCAAGTAATAGGGAACAAAACTGCTTTTGATTTAGCCTCCGAGAAACTTTCGTGTCTCCGGTGTTCCAGTCCCAGGCCGTGGAGGGTCACGTGTGCAACTTCTGACGGTAGAGTACACACTGGCGTTATTAAAATTAGCTGTAGAAATCAATAAAAAAACATTATGTATTCCAGTTGTTTGGATCTGTTATTAGCAATTATTGGGAACTATAGGCCTTTATAATGTCCGCAGAGAACTTCTACAGACTGATAATGACGATAATGTTGATAGTGATTATGATGAAGATGATAATGGTAGAAGTGATAGATGTCTTGGGACATTATTTAGACACGGTTATATGATCCCAAACTACGCAGACCTACTATATGGAAATCAGTTGACTGTTATATCATCACATTATACTACTTTTTTGTAAATACAAAGGTTATTAATTACACCCAGACTCAGGACAAACAGACATGTTCATGCGCACAAATGTTTATCCTTGATGGGAATCAAACCCACAACGTGTGACATGATCACCACAACCAACCACGCTAATTGGCCTAACGAACAGCTCCAAAATAAATTTATGAATTGCTAAAGAAAACGGCTTACCCTACGTCCAGTAGGTTTCGTATAGAACGGTAAACAGCAGTTTTCTAGAACTCCTGAATACGTGTAAAATAGAAATGTGAAGTTTTTCCTATGCACCAACTCAACAGGGTTGTGCTCCTCGAATTTGAGGCAGGATCGTTCTTCAATGTAGGCATGTCCTTTCCGGACGAGGCTTATCAGTCGTTTTGGACCTACATAGGAAAGTATCGGTTTTTTATACTACTTAGCAAAAGATATGGCCTGATAGTAATCAGGGTTCATAGACAAAAACTACAAATTGTATACTAGAATTTCACAGTCTAGACGCTTGCAACAAGAAAACTATCACTCGCGCGATACCGACCTTACAAAAAACATTTCACTACCTTCTTGAACTTATGAAGTTTATGTCTGATTTAATTAAGCTTCCAAGCACGTGAAATTTATTCTACGGGAGTAACTAAGTATAAAAATGTATGTTGTATAAGAATGTAATTAGTAATTAATACACAGCACTACAGGGAGACAGTAAACACAAATAGTGTCATGCATAATTGTTCCAATTATTTAGAAATCATATTTCAATTTGATTTTTCTGTTCTATCTCGTATTATCCTAATGTGATTGCTATTGGTGATGCGCTGTTGTGGTGGCTCGACTTAAAATCCATAAACCCATCCCCATTATCAAACTGGTAATTAATTTTAAATCCATATTTAAATGATGCCATGTAGCCGACGTTCCTCTTCTTAAAAGTATTTATTTTGCCCTGTGTCAATCTTTACTTATGTACTGTGTCTCTTCTTGGGGTGGAACCCACAAAAGTTTCCTATTAAGGTTAGAGAGAGCTCAACGATCAGTCCTGAAAGTTATGTTTTCTCTACCTTTTAGGTTCTCTACGACTGACCTTTACAGTAAGGCAGGGGTGCTGACGGTAAGACAACTCTTTATTCTATCCACTGTTATGAGACAACACACGTCACATCCATTTGACCCGGATAGTGTGGCTCTGAGAAGGCGCAAAGATATAGTATTTTTCAACACCTCCTTTTCCACAGAATCGGCAAGGCGATTTTTTTGTTTTTTGGGTTGTTACATTTACAACAAAATTAATAAAGTTTTGTCGATTTATAGCCTAAATAAAAATAAATGTCAACAAGTTGTAAAGGATTGGCTACAAAAGCTAAACTATGATGAAAACAGAAAACTTATTGGTGGTTTTGAGATAATTTCAAGTAACACACACACACACACACACACACGCACAGATTTTCTTGCATTATTTTTTTTTTCCTTGTATTTTTTTAATTTCTCTACCTGTAGATTAATTTAAATTATGTCCTTTAAATTCTCCCGGATACTACATACATCCGGGAAACATGTTATAGCTACATTATTTGTAAATACTTGGTTACGTGAACCGTGGGGTGGAGACCTGGTGTCCTGAAATACAGGCTTTGCCTAGCTTAGGCACCAGTCTCCCGCAATTTTGTGTTTGTGTCTTTTACTTTGTACCTGTATTTATTTTTGTTACTTATTGTGGGAGAAATAAAGAAAATTTATTATTATTATTATATATTATATTTACACTAAATTAATATAATACTCACTCATCGAATAATAATTAAAAACAAACGGCACCACGCCATCATTCCACGAACATGGCCAATTTGAGGGTAAATTGGTACCTTCAATAAATACATCCGAAAGTTAAAATAAATTAACGATGAATACTTGAAATATTCTCGCAAATTGTGTTCCACGAACCATTATTTGGATCACAAGAAATAATTATGTTGAAAGTACAAAGTGAAACAGTCAGATTTATTATCCAATTTCCGTTATAGCAGCAATGTAACGCAATGCTTTCACGCATTTTAGCAATATAACACCTTATCGATAATAAGATATATTTTTCAATTTTATATTGTTTTGAATTAAATCAAGTGTTGCAATTTATTAAAATATTCTCTGTTCATAAGAGAGATTCAATAAAATATATCTGTACCTACCTAAGTAAATTTGTACCCAAACCTACATTACGAACGGTTTTTTTTTCTATTACTGCTACAGGTACTACTAGATTGTTTTGTATTTTTATAACTATACTAGCGACCCGCCCCGGCTTCGCACGGTTTTCCTCGGTTTTGTGTACTATAATGTGCATGTATTATACATATAAACCTCCCTCTTTAATCACTATCTATTAAAAAAACCGCATCAAAATCCGTTGCGGAGTTTGAAAGATCTAAGCATACATAGGGACAGACAGACAGTGGGAAGCAACTTTGTTTTATACTATGTAGTGATAGTGAAGTGATGACTAGCACATACTAATGGTTTCACCTGCGTTCCTAGGATAAAACGTAATTGGGGATAATATAGCTTGGCGTGTATTTCCTCATATCAGTTGCATTTCATTCGGTCTTCAATGTAAAATGTATGGATGGTGAGACGTCAGTACCAGATGTCAGTCATAATAAAGGACTGATAGACGACTTGATAGCGACATGTCTGTCATCGCACAATATCCTAAAATCTATATGTTCTAATGAAATAGGCTTTTTACAATATACTTTATTCTTACAAGATTCTTCAATTGGAAAGCTACAAAATTATGCTATCCGTTTTTTAATCAGTAAATGGTCCGGCAATTAATTATGGTTGAATCCGGCAGCTTGCTAAGCAATCTATTCCGAGTGAGTTGTTAAAATAATAGCATCGCCCTCCTAGTTTCTTCTTATAATATTGTTCATCTCATTAATTGAAAGGCATATAAAACCATAGAGTAAAGCATAATAAAGTTATTCATATTTTGAAGACTAGAAAATTTAGTTTTTATAGCTTGATTTAGGTACCAGTTAATACTAAAACTAATTAAAGACCCACTATTACACATATAACCTAAACCATTATGATGCTTTTGAGGTAGGTATCTAACCTACGTTTATTAACACAATTTACTTCCCAAGCAATATTTTTTCTGAGTTTTTTTTTCGTTGATAGTACAATATACGAGTACGTCTTTGTCGTACACTTTGAAGTTTGAGTTACAAGTTAACATGGGAGCATTGTAAAGAGGCTCGTCTCGGCTCGCTGCCTTTTAAAGCTAATGAATAATTTCTTGTACAGAAAGAGTTTCTGCTTTGACTACGGAGCGTACTGAGGCGGTATTTAAACTTTGCGGTCTTCGTATACCGTTTGTCGATACGTTTTCCTTAAGTTTATATTAAACGTAAGTAATTAAAATATATTCATCTTTGTTACAAACGTATCAACCGTAAATTTTGTGAGTTATCTCAGAGTTAGGAAATCAAGTGTTTCACAGTGATATTTGAATTGAAAATCTTCCATCATCGCTACTTATCCCACGTATTCAGACTATGGGTACATCTTTTTCGTAAGGTATTGGTAATTTATAACTTATTAAACAACAGATATATAATAAAACACATGTTTATATTCTAATAGATACGTTGTTACTTCTTAACAAAAAATAATATTTAATGTATTATTGAACTCAAGCTAATTTTAATTACGTAATTCAGGTAGATATACATAGTTGCCTGTGGTGGTTCACATGAGCGTGCTTTTAATGTAGCACTAATTCCCACAACAGTTCGTAATTGTGTACAATAATAACAATTGCATGCAGACGTTTATGGGTTTCTATGCTCGGGACAAAAGTACCAAGAGTAGTGTTTTACAAGTTTCAACAAAGAAGTTCCTCTTGAAATTCGATTAAAGGGTACCGCAAGCCTTTTACCCTGAAGTCTTGAGTAAAACTGGAGTAGCTGTTGTAAAGTTTGAGCTTTTACGCTATTAAAGTACCTACCTTCCTTGAGCAAATTTCTTAAATGCAAGACTTACTTTAGTTTGCTATTTTACAATTCTATCGCTTGCATGTCTATTAAAATTGCGTAAAGCTCGTCAAGAACTATGAATTTTCCAATAACTTGAAATTTATCAAATAATTTCAAATTCTTAAGATGAGCAGGCTGATGTTTTATAAATAAAATAGGTAGAGAATATGTATACTATTACGTATCATAGAGATACCTAAATGTATCTTTCACCTCTATGGTGACGTGAGGATACAATATAGCCTACAAGAAAAAAAGTTCAAAAATGTAACTTTAGAGGGCGCCATATTCAATTTAACGTAACGTCTAGCCTATAACCGCAGCTGACAATCAACACTACTGACGACACCTACCTCGTTTTTCAAATTATCATAAGTACCTAGTTAAGAAGTTATGAGGAACAGATGAACATAGATACATACCTACCGGTTAAAATCATAACCCTCTTTTTTGCTTCGCCGTAGTCGGGCTCTCCAGTAGGTACACACGGCCACAGATCAAGCTACACACTGCGGCACCTTATGCGGTTGTAATAGGAGCTATTTTGCAACAAAAATGTGTAGCTTGACCTGTGGCCGTGTGTACATCGCCTTCAAATAACAATGTAAAGTTTGTTCAGTACCTACCTAGATACTTGTATAAGAATTTATTGATTGATATTTTTTTAATTAAAGTACTATTGTAATAAAATGTTCATTGTTATTTAAGAATAAAGTATTTTCATTTCCACGATGAATAGTGTTGAGACTTCTTTCGGTTTTGTGAAAATACAACAACATCAAAAAGAATACGAAGCACTTTTAATATAATAATTGCAATAACAACGCTATTATATATCTCCGCTTTCTTTTTAACTTTCCGACTGTTCATTGTATTTTGCTAAAAACACCTTATTAAAATTAGATTCCCCGATGAGGCTCATAGAACCTACAAATAGTAAAATTATTAAACTTACCACTTTCTAGGTAACATTGTAACAATTCGGAAATGTCAGTTATAGTATAACATTAGTGTCGGAAACAATATTCGGATGATTAGAAGCACATGCTAGCAGCCTGCACCCGAAATGGCACTCAGCCAGGTTCGCGGGAAGCCTCCCACTTTGTTACGTTATTTGCATTCACAAATTTGCGCCTTCCCAATTCCAACATTTTCCAAACAACTGTCTCACATATTGTCGTTACAATACCTCTTGCCAGTTTTCTATAAGCTCTATTGTCTGGAAAATTCAAGAATTTAATCTTCTGAACATTTTATGTGATGTGGTTTATCTCTGCACACGAACCGTTGGAGTGTTTAGTAAGGTGGGGAGATAATGTAGAAGTGTGATATAATAAGAAAGAAAATAAAAATTAAGTAAAGTGGAAAGTATAGGCATAGATAATAATAGCATTATTACAGTGCGATGGTTATTTTATGGAATAAAAGTCGATAGGTATTTTAAACACTTTGTATTCATTGTCAAATTATACCGAACTCATTATCAGAACAAAAAACCTATCCGACATTATGAATAAATTATTTATATATTTAATTGTAGCAAATTCATTAATTCATAATAATATTTATTCAAAAACTTAAAATATTTCCAATTTGAATTGCTTTGAAAGATAAACATCATCCACTATCACTATCTCATCCCACAAGGATCCCCATGATGGCCAATCTTGCGCATCCATCGGTTTCCCGCGACACTCGCAAGATCGTCGGTCCACCTTGTGGGGAGCCTGCCCACGCTGTGTCTTCCGGTTCGTTTCTATCACTGTCTACCAGTGGCGAAGGGCCCATACAAGCCGATTCCCATCGGCTTACCTTTTAAAAATCCCAGCCCACATTTTCATCATTTCAAAGCCACTTTTATCATGCTTAAAATACACTGTAATTATAAAATTATCGGTGTTAATTTCACCCCTCGCCACTGCTGTCTACAATATATGAATATCATCGAACAAATCTTAAATAAGAAGTAGCTTAGACACGATTTTATTGTGTAATAGCTTCAGCATTTCAAATATATTACGAGGAACTTACCTTTCAGAAATGTGTACCTATTCCAAAAGATAATAACTACGAGTAGTTCGTGACCGTTCGTATACAAGCATACGGCCCTCCTGATGGTAAGTGAAATTGAAGCCCATGGGCATTTGCAATACCCAGATTCCGCGTAAGTAAGTAATCCGTACCCCGATTATCACTCTCGACATTACCCCCCCCCCCCCCCCCCCCCCAACCCCTCTGCTCTGGTGCACTTATTCACGTACAGGTTATATGTTACAGTAACATTAAGTTATTTGGCTATGGTAGGTATTCTGTAAGGTGGTGGTCCTGAGTGTGCTATACTATTCACATAGTTGTAGGTATATGTAGATTCAGATTTACCTTACTGTATTGTCATATGGTTCATTTTCATATCTCTCTGGCTATTGTCAATATATTTGAAGCGCTGTAAATACGCTACCTTTGGCAATGGGTAAAAATTACGCGGAAATAAATGTTTCCGCGTTTACAGTTGAAAAGCTGTTGCTGTGGGGAAAGCAAGCTCACCATTTATCACATAAGTAATACGGAAATCTATGGTATTCGCATGATCCTCAATGCACTTAGCCGGTTTTATATCGTAGCAAATCTTCGGTGCGCGAGTCTAACTAGCACGTAGGCGATTTTTCTATCAAAATAGTGGAAATGTGCACTTTAGTTTCTAAATAGTTAGGTATTTACTTCGTAATTTTCTTAATATAAAAATAAATACAATATAGTTTCATGTTTATAGTAGTCCACCACGATCAGTGTAACTTGATCGAAGTTAGTTGAAATTATATTTTGAAAAATTAATACATATTTTGTTCGCGAATAGACCCGACATAATTGCCTGCCTGCTTACTGAATTTTGTTCGCTATAGTTTAAAAAGTATTACAGTTATATTTTCATCGCATAATAAATTTATCATCTATCAACAAAAATATAATAATAAAAATCATTGGATAACAAGCAGAACACAAGCCCTTGAGTGTCCTACGCTCTGAAAGTCACTAGCCCGTGAAAATCCGGGTTTGTGAAGAATCGAGAGTCCTCCAAGCAATGCAAGAGGGTGTCCTAATGGGAGGACGGCTGGGGAGTGCCGACTCACTGAAGACTGTCTGTCCACTTCTCAACGGTATCTCAATCGGGTCGGCAAGGACCTAAAGTGATTCAAGTTTGTACTTTTAGAGAGCACTTTAACATAATTACTTGTATTGTATAAGATTGCTTATTAATTGACAGTTTAATTTTGATAAAAATTTGAATTTTATATTTGTTTACCTACTCTACACAAACTATACAGAAACTACAAAATGATACAGGCACACGAGAGGCTTTTGTTGTACACGAACCTAGAACATAGTTTATACACAAATTACTGTGATAGTCCGCTGTTGCATGTATATTGTATCCAATATTGGCATTCCTCAGCAAACCCTAACCTTGCGGCTAACCAAAGCCCTGAGATGATAGTGATTATACTGTCCATGTATAATACATAATAGCTATTCATTTCTAAACGTTAAATATTTACTTCGGAAAGGTAAAGTACTCAAAACCTCGAGAAAGAAAAACAAACGACCGGGGAAAAAGGAAGATTGACGTAAACGCGCGTGGAAAAACACAAATGATTTATTTGCCTAAAAATGTGATTCAATGTTTATTTCAGGTGGTGCCGGAAAGATTTTTCCAAGCTATTTAATATGCATATTTTTTGGAATCAATTCAGGCGGAGGGTTTGTGAGGGAACTCAATTATAAAGGCCCGTCAATGAGGAATACCAACAAAAAAATCGAATTAGTCCGTCAGTTAGATTATCAAAAAATATTGGATACGTATTTTTTATTTTATTAAATCAATAAGAAATTACAAAGATAAGTCCCATCAAAGTGCAGGATTGGGGCTTGTGACGTCATTGTACAACTACTTTTTAGTACACTTTTTGCAGACCGGAAAATTTTAACGCACTGTATCTTCGTTATTTTTTGTTTTCGGATCAAAATTAAAAATACGTATCCAATATTTTTTGATAATCTAACTGACGGACTAATTAGATTTTTTTGTTGTTATTCCTCATTGTGCGGATCATTGTAATTATTTAATTGATGGTCGACAGAACAAAGAACCTGGAAACCCAAAAAAACGTATTTTTATTTTAATACACGTCAAGAGGAAAGGTCCCTCATTTCATGATAATGTTTATTGCGAAATTAAAAATGTTAACAATTTATTTCGCTGAATTATTTTGAAAGATGTTTTTTTTCACCCCTCTATTTATGTATGTTCCCATTACTTCTCAGGAAAAACTAGTGGGCTACCCATAAGGGGTTTAATCTAGCGAATATTCAAGACATTGGTAGTGACCCCATAAATAAATTTGATAGCGAAAGATATCGTTCGATAGGGATCAACAGCTGTTGTGCCGAAATTCTTGTTTATTCAGTCCGAGGTCATCAAACTACATGTGCATTGTAAATTTTGTACGAAAGCCACTCATCATCAAGTCAGCCAAAAATCTTCCACTGCTAAACAAAAGCTCGCCCCCAAGGATCGCCATGATGGCCGGTTTTGCGCTAGGTACTTGTATCCAGCGGTTTCCTGCGGCCCTCGCAAGATCATCGCGACGGTCCACCTTGTTGGGGCCATGCCCACGCTGCGTCTTCCGTCGTTCGTCTGCCAAGCATGGTGATTAAGGCATATCCCCCAAATGGTTAAAACAGTTGCCCCGAATAAGCATAATATTTCCAATTAAGATAATATTTAGAAGAAGAAGAGAAAGAAATAGGTTAGACTTTTTATTCAATAATAAAAATATCTAGGGACTAACTATTGTAAAAATAGATAAGTATTTTTTTAAAGACTTTCCTTAGTTTCACTTGAACATAATACTTTTTAAACTCTCGCGAACACAATTCTATTATATTTTGACAATATTCTATGCGCGAATAGACCCGTTACATTACTATAAACATCACTAGAACATAGTTTTTTTTTTAAGCTTTCACCATCGTAAAAACTGTTTAATTTTTAGTAAATTATTCGACAGATGTTGATAGATAAAGTTGTCGATAAAGTCCTGTCTGCCAGCCCAATCTTCGTCGTTCAAGGGTTTATTACACTTATTTTGTGTTTTATTTAGCTACTTGTAGCTAAATAAAACACAAAATAGTCATAGTTACTTCAATGGTAACTATGACTATTCTTCATTAGGTACATATAGTCTGTTCTCTGCTGGAGTTAATTCATGGAATTATAAAAAAAAAACCATCAGTCCATCCATTTGAGAGTTACGATGTCACAGACAGACATCAAATTTATAACACTTCGGATTTTGTCGAGGTACTTATGTACCTAATATTAATAACTTCTCGTTAGATTGATAACTAAAGTTGAAAATTTAATAAAGCAATCTGTGATGCAGACAGCCAACAAGTCGGGGAAACGAGACGGTATAAGCAACA
Source organism: Tethea ocularis (assembly GCA_963555595.1). NCBI lineage: Eukaryota > Metazoa > Arthropoda > Insecta > Lepidoptera > Drepanidae > Tethea > Tethea ocularis. Next base: position 3,621,110 of record OY741971.1, on the reverse strand, counting down.
TAGAAACAAAACGTAAGGCGCGATGTTTCGGCAAATGCGCTAATTCAAGACCCGACTCTCATAATCAACTTAATAAAACTTTGCGACTTATTCCCGACAAGCTAATGAACAAACTCGTTGCAAGTGCACAGATAAGTTAGAACGTGTCTCATATTACACATTCGACGCACTTGATGAACTCTCATATTTACCCAAAATGTGGACAATATGAGAGTTTTAAGTATCGTGTGATGGTTTGTATCAATGCTGTTATACCATTCTACATGGTTAATGGCTAAACTTCGTCTTTTTTTTATTTTTAAACCTTCTGTTATTTACAATAATTTTCAACGAATTATTTATCAATTTCAATTTATATAAAACAATGTACCTACATAGAGGCGACCGCTGCTGTCTCGACTGTAAAACGCAAAACAAATAGTTTTGTTAAGAATATACTTAATTTTTAACAAGAATTGATACCTATGCTTCTGTAGGATATTAAGAAATATGAATTTATAGACCAAAGATATCTAATCTACTCAAAAAGAGACAAAAAAATTAATTAAAACGTAAGTACAGCAAACACAAAAGAAACTTTTTATTCCGTTTTTCTTTATACTACAGCATTCCTTTCATTGACGTGGGCTCAAACCCGAGCAACTTAATTGTAAATAAAAAGAAAGGGCAAAGAAAACTTTGATCTTTGTAAACTACATAGGTAATAGCTCAGTGCTTGAAAGAGAAGGTAAGAATGAAAAAATTGCTACCTACTTACAGAATACTTTCTGTGACTGTATACTACCCGAGAGTATACTATTCCAAACAGTAGGTAGGTACGTACTTACCAACATAATTGCATTAAGTTAATGTACAGACCCACACATAAAAGCCAATGACTCGGTAGCACAATATGAGGACTGGTATCGTTTTATTTTACTATTATTTCACTTTCTACTCCTTTGGTCAATCAGTTTATTATTAAACCCTTTATAACACAAAAGTCAAATATGTGCCTGGCCCAAATAAAGGGAATTTTGTGGCTTTGTAACTAAACTCCATTAACATGCCTCAATAGACTTCAATTAAATTTTACGTTTGGAATATTAAATGAGTTGAGTTGGGTATATTGCTGAATTCTTTGTTAAAAACCAAAGTACTTTGTTCCGTAAATTTACAAGCAAACCTATCAGTTTTTTATTGCATTTGTCCAACTGTTATGATGTAAGTATGCACATTGTAACTTCTGACGTTCATATATATTAGAGTGAGTTTTAAGTTTGAGTTTGATCAAGAAACAAAACGTTGTTAGTTTATCCGTACTGGGTCATCTTTTGTCATGGTCCCCCACCATAAGAATAACAATTTAGTAATCATTTATCATGATCTCTACAACAATTATTCATAATTAAAATTACTTATTATGAGTTATCTATCAACCGTGCCTCAATGTCTATGATGTCTGCCATTCGTTTCATGGATTTGAAAGTGGCATTTTAACTAATTTTCGCCTGTTGTCATCCCTAAAGCCTTACGGTACTTAAAAATACAACGAACTCGTTAATTTTCGTCGCTTTCCTGCAAATCCTGCAAGCCAAAAGATCACATTCCAAAAAAATAACTAAATCTATTGCCAGCCTGTAAATCTCTGTGACAAAGTGGTCCGCTGGTTCATGTTTTACGTAAATGTTTTTACCTGCATCCGAATGAGGCGACATTGGCAAAGGTACGGTGAAATTGGATTCATCATTGATTCAAAGAGGTCAACCCAAACGGCTTCCAACCCGTGTATTTGCGGATTGCGTCGTTTACGTACAAATTATAATACCTATGTCGTTTCTGAAAGTGCCAATTTTAGTTTTGATTTGGGAATAACTGTACTCATATGCAAATTTTCCAATATCGTTAATAAAATAGCTACTTTGGAATGTTTAAAGTTGGTCAGTTCCCGGGAGAAATAGTTACGTATATGTTATTCCTGGGCTTCTATAGATATATGTGCAAAGTTCCTTTAAAATCAGTAACAAAGAGTTTTTCAAATCCTCACATTTATATTATTGGTAGAATATTAAGAAGTAAGATGAATCACAAAATAACTCTGTATTAGGAAGCTACAATATTATGTTTCTAAAAGGCAGACTGAAAACAATTAAAATCCAATACATAATATTTTCAAAACTGTAACCCCTGACAAATGAATTGTAATATATAAAATGTTTGTTGATAAATTTGTAGCAAACACACTCTGTATTCAACACGTTCAGCCCGCAGCCGTATCGGCCAAACTAAAATTTATTTTGCACTCAAAAAGGAAATGAGATTATGTTTCAATAACAAACCTATCCTGTGCCACGTACTGGGAATAAAAAGTTACAGCCGAGAATGTTATTTACACTGCAACGAGCTATTCAGTGTTGAACTAAATTTTTACAGGCCTACTTTTCTTGTCAATATCTTATTCTGAAATAATATTTGACTGATTTTTTAATCATTTCAATACAGCCTCGTGGATTTATTATCATTTTCGAGGTAAAAAATACATTTTATTACAATGTATGGTCTGAGTGCCAACTTATTAGTAAAAATGCACTAAAATTTACGAATATTAGTAGAATCTACAAAAATATATTCGTCTTGTGTCATAATCATTGAAAGACATTTATTTGTGTTGAAAAAAAACCAATCACAAGATTTAAAATAAAAAAATATTTAAAAAATAAACATTGCTGATAAATCTCGCCCGACTCTGAATATACCTAACTACCGTTGTGATGTTGACCACAACTCGAGAAAACGTCTCGTTCTGGAGTTGTAGAGCCAGACACAAATGCTATTTTCCCCATTTGTGTCTGGAAGCAAATGGAGATTTCTCAGGCTTGTGTCAGTGGGGTTGAAAACACTAATTAATCTATTATTGATTTTAGACACCTATGTATTTTTTTTTTTCAAAATATTCATCAGTTCATAAATACATACTGATATCCGAAATTGTTTGCACGTCACTTTATTTGCGTGTTATAACAAAACTTGTTCATTGATATCAAACAAAGTAAATACAGCTAATGAATGAATAACAATAGAGTTGCAAACTAACCAAACTGAAACATCGATGTACGTATTAACTCGGTGAGTATTAGCACAAATTATGCAAATAAGTAGTTGGTGTAGTCGCGTCATCGCGGCCCAGTGTGCGCTCTCGTTTGTCATGATAATCTGCAGGAAGTTGTACCATTTCAATTTACATACATCACATAGAACTGTTATAAATGGATGAACAATATAAAAAAGTGATACGCAATCAACACAAAAAAAAATAACTGCCCCTAAGAAACTCTGATTCTAACGATACCCCGTACGTCTAAATCTGTATCATGAACCCTGAAAACTAACTTAACGTACTAAAACAATAAAAACTTGTCGATATTTCGTAAGTGTAGACTTCCTTGCTTGATACACGTATTTTGTAAACTTTTAATAGCTTTTAAAGTATATTCATTCGTACATCTAAATGACATGATGAGAGAAATTTAATTTAATCTATTTAGTACAGATAATAAACATTTTTATTTGGTTATTTATATATTATATAGCGCACATAATATCATCGCTAGTACTATTTACTAGTAAATGGATAAAATAATATTTTTGTCAATTTTCAATTTTTCAATCTACTTCTGTAACAGCCGGATCACATGCCGGATGGCAGTCTCCGAATTTGTCTTATTTGGGTTCCGTTAGGTTACAGAACCTTTTACTAATTGTGAACAGGCTTTAGATACTTATAATCTTCAATAGAATATTTTTATATTAGCCACATTAAACCTAGTTCAGTTCTAGTTTACACCACATCTATGCTACTGCATCCATGGTATGTATTCAACTGATTTAGCACCGCGAGCACTCGCAATCTTGCATTGTTTTATTGCAAATTGTAGTTATATGTGGAAACGATAGCAATTTGTTGTGCCTTGTTGAGTTTCATGTTACTTGTATAATTAAATTTTTATTTCTTAAAAGATATTATGTTTATTAATCATTTTAAAGTTGATATTTATCGACTAATTACAGTAGTTTTTATTTTTTGTAATTATTTAAATGTTATAAAGAAAGATATAAATAGATTATGCACTTATATTTAATGTTAAGATGATGAAACAAATCTTTGTAATCCCTGGAATTTTAATAACTCATTCATTTTATCATTTATTTCATAACATCAGTTATTAATTATTTCATCATTACAGTAAATGGTAAGTATTAGACAATACTTTAGGATTCTTATAGTTTTGAGTTTATAGAATTTAAACTCACAAAGTTATGAAGGTTTATCGGAAACACTAAACAATAGATAAAAATTAAAAAAACGCTCGCACCTTTATCTAAAAATCGGTAATGGTTAGTTAAATTACTTTTTTGACATTAAGTTTGTACGGAACTCTCGGAATCGCTCTTCCCTACTCGCAGTTTTTCTTTTACTCAATCAATCTGTCTGATAATTTTAATTAATCAAACATCTATTTTTATCAGCCAACTGACAACTTCTAAGTGCTAGACAGAATTTTATCTGTCAACGAAATAAATGCTTGATCCAAAAAAATATTTAATTTTAAAATCTATTATGTTTAGTTAGGTATTTATTACCTACTTGGAAATACCTTTTGTTGTAACTTGAAACAATCGTTTTTCTTAATTGTTGGCTGTGCCCATTGCTTCATAATATTAGTTTTTTCATCAAACTATTACTATAACTACACTTACCTCAAGGTCATAAGGGGCATGAAGTTTGTATGTGTGGATACAGTTAAGATTAGGTACATTTACGACGGCTATTCTTTGCGAATGAATGGATGTTTTTACCTCACAGAGAGATACTTTTCAAAAGGATAGTTTTTGTGCCTCCCCTATTATGGGAAACTTAATAAATGGTAGGTAGTAAAACAGATATTATCTTGGTCCCAGAGACATTGTTATAATCAATTTGGTTTGCAGCGACTGCCGCTTCCTTCATTACTGGAAAATAAATGCACTACTCGGAAAATGTTGTCAGTTTAACATAATATGGACGTTCACGGGAAAATATTGAAAAGGAATAAAAAAAATCATAACTATAGAATTTCATACATAATAAGGGTTATCGTTTTGTTATTAAACCCGCAGCTTATTACTAAACCCGATCTATCTATGTGCCTAGGATATAATATTAGTAGTATATATATAGGATTACCTAGTAGGATATCTTCAATAAACACAAATTGTAGGTACCATACTGGTTTTTACTTCTCGCTTTAAATATAGGTATATTTTCGTACACTTTCCTACCAAAAATTTGTAAATGAAATACGATCAGAATAATAAATTTAATATCTAAGTAGATAGATAACATTATTCATTGAGAGCCACAATCCACTCTAACATAGACGGATGAATTGTAACTTTTGGTGAGAAAAATATGAGTCTTCGGGTGCCTGAATTATTAATCACAAGCATTTGATACGAGAAAAATATGGTTTCCTCTTTGGTAAAAGGTCACCTCAACTTTCACTATAATTTACCCAAAGTGGTTTTTTATTTTGTATCAAAAATACCTACTGGTAAATTGTTGATCATAATCGTATTATGTTTACATGTACTTTATGTATGTTTTTAAATTGATATTGTCAACAATGGTATTATTACGTCGATAAGTTTGTTAATTTTAAACATTTTTATAATTTGGTATTTTCATGTTAATGATGATGACAGGCGCTGTTCGTTGACATCACCTATCACGCCCCAGGTCGTGGGTTCGATTCCAATCCAGGACAAACATTTGTGTGCATGAACGAACATGTCAGTTTGTCCTGAGTCTGGGTGTTACTATACTAATATTATAAAGCTGGAGAGTTTGTTTGGTTTAACGCGCTAATCTCGGTAGTTACTGGTTCGATGCGAAAAATTCTTTCACTAATAGAAAGTTACATTACACCACAATTACACCCAAAAGTTATAGGCTACTTTTTATTCTGGAAACGCGAGTGAAGCCGCCGGGAAAAGATAGTATCAGACCTATTGTTTATAAATCAGATATAAGTAAATAGATGATTGATGATTATTTTGCGTTCTAAAATATCTACATTAGGAATTTCCTAATGCAATAGTAAATTGAACATAGGTTAGGTACCTAAGTAATTATATTTAGTATAGTCGCTATCTTTTGTAATATTGTAAAAGAACACCTACGAAACCGTAGAAATATTTCAATTGTTCTCTGAAAATTATGAACAAAAGCTGGGGTCGGGATTGGAGGGACCGATGGTGTTCCGAACATAATCCTTTTATGACTGTGAGTAGCCTTTTCCCATCTTTTTCAGATTAAATGTGGATTATTAAAACGACAAATTAATTTCCCTTTTACATCTCGAAAATGTCATGCGTAAACAAACCTTCAGCATTGCTATCCTGTCATTCGATTTAATTATCATTTTAACGAACCGAGAGAGAGAGGTGTTTCGGGCTTGTTCCGGGAATTAAGTAAATATATTATTATTTATTTCTTATTATTCGTAATTGGATATTCAGATACGTATCTACTCAGCAACGGATTTCGAGGAGGGTATACCCCTTTGTAATCCATTCAGTAAAATAGAAATGTTATTTTATATGAATTTTAACCTTAATCATTGAAGTGTGTTATAGATTAATCCAACTTTTATAATTTCGACAATTTTATTAGTTATTCAATTAATCTTAATTAAGTATAAGGTTAGCCATAACATTAAAAGTTCAGCCTAAAGTTGAACGTCTTCCGGACCAATTTAATTATACCTACCCTTTGGATGTCTGTTCTGCGACTCTAATTAAGGTAAAGTTTCAAAATGAACTTGAGAGCGATAATCCCGAAAAATATGAGACAAAAAACTTTCCTTCAGATTCAATGAGCAAAAAACGTGAAAAAAGATCTGTTTAACTTGGAAATGGATTTCTGCGGTAAGCACGGAAACTTTTTATCTTATTTCTCGCTGATATATTTTTGCATTAATCTGATGAAAATAACAATGTGGCTCTTAGTTGAGTTTTGAGTACATAAACTTGTTTCTTACAATTTATTAGCATTAACTTCCTTATGTTTATGTAATGAAGCTTGTTGTTTACAAAGCTTGCTATACACGATGTGAGTGTTTGTAAATTCTATGGGAAAGCAATTTATTTCATAATGAACTGTTCAATGTGGTAAGCTATGATTTTGAACATTGATATTATCATGAAAACACGTGTTACAAAATTGTATCGGCCTTTAACGCAAATTAAGTGATCCTGTTTATAATTTGTTGGGTAAACAGCAATATTTGAAACAAAGTTTCACACCCCGAGGCAGTGGCAATAAAAAGGTCCAACAATAACGCAAAGCCACGGACCGATATCTTTTTATCATTGTCATTAAACTCTCGGCCTAAATGAAACATAACAGTGGGAATAAGTTTTTAGAACATTCCGGATTTTCTGTTCCAAGTTTCGTTTGAAACGAGCCCGGGGGAGCATTTGTCATCGCAAGCCGCCCCATCCCAGCTGCCACAAACCACCACTTCTTTAATTCTTTTGATTGTTACTTATTAGTGGGATGACTTATTTTAATACCATTTTCGTTAGAAAAATAATCTTTTAGAAAGTTATAAGCGGACTAAAACGAATTGAATTTTAATTCGAAAATGAGTTTTCGATGGTTAACTATGTATATTCAAACTACCATCTACTTTATTCTTGAAATTGGCCGAAATATGTATTATTTTGGTCAACTTTATCTCGGTATAAACGGTACATTAAAAATAGGATTTCCCCATTATATCGATTTTTTTATTAGAAAACCTGACAATGATATTTAAACAATGCCCCACTCGGAGTCCATTTTTGTTTAATACCTATATATTTTTTTATCTTTGTTATTGCTTTAACTATTAACGTGTGCCAAAGAGCGGTATAGACTTTATAGTTTACAAGTAAGTAGCTGTGACGGACAGACGGACGGACGGACATGACGGTTATGGTACCGTCATGTCCGTCCGGGTTCGTTGTTTGTCTACGAAATCCTAAAAACAAAATTTAGACATAATCTGTGCACTAGTTCGCCTACTTTATTATTAAGTTACACCGTTTAGTAGTTAAACGTGCAGCCACATTATAAATCAGCTAAATCGCCCGGCTGACGTCTGCGGACGCGCCACCGTCCGCCACCAAAAGGATTACGTCCTTGCTGAGAAAACCGTAAAATCCAACCCTGTTCCTTGATAAAACCTAAAATCCGACAATTTTGTCGTAATAAAAATGAACGCTATTTTCTCATGCAATAAATATTCTTGAATATAAATAATAGACTTAGACTGTGTATAAATAGGCTAGTTGACAGTGTCAAAAATAAATGACCAAACACTAACCAATGCATAAAACATCTAAAAACACGTGGAAATAACAAATATAGTATATAATAGATTTTTAATTACCAGTGGAACCACTAAGAGTATATGATTTGATGCTATGAAACTATGACGTCATAGTGTAATATTTCATACAAAATTCCTTATAAACGATCGTTTTGACATTTATTTAAAAAGTAGCTGATTTGATATGTCAGTCAACTACCCTATTGTGTCTTTATTATCAACGATAATAATTTTTACATAAAATAATATTATGACTCCTACGGATTAGTATTCGTTCATAGAGAAACTAGCTTTCCGCCTCGCAGTTTCACCCACGATCCCCTATTTTACCCCACTAAGGGGGTTAACTTATGCTTTACGTACTTATTTTATGAAAAAGACGATAAGTTAGATAAGGTAACCCTTGGATATAAAATATTAGGAATTATATTGATTTCATTCATGATAAACCTCGCTCTATAGGTACCTACATATAATGAAATAATTTAACTATTTTAAGTAGATATCAGTGGCGAGGGGTGAAATTATGGCGAGGGTAAGCCGTTCAAAAACACCGATAATTTTATACGTAATTACAGTGTATTTTATATAAAAGTGGCTTTGAAATTATGAATCTATGGGACTGGGATTTCTAAAAGGTAAGCCGATGAGAATCGGCTTGTATGGATCCTTCGCCACTGGTAGGTATATTGAATTTGTAATATATTTTATTATTAAATACAAGTCAAGGTACATATTTTTATTTATTTTATTATTGAAAAACTTATCTTACAGCCAATTATTTTACATTTTATATAATTATAAACATTAGACAGTGATTATCTGACTATCTAACTATGTGAAATACATTAATTTTAATTTAAGAACTTCATTTTAAAACCTAATTCCAGCCTATTAAGATACAAATTGCTCGTTTAACTCGACACTTAGTCAAGCTGTGTAGTATTTCCACAAGTAGGTATTTCATTATGCAAACTCGAGAGTAAAGACAAGTGTCTGAAGCCATTTTCCCGCGAGATTTTATGTCATCACTCCCCCTTCTAACTCATTATTGTTTAATCTGTGGCTTGACAACTCCCATTTTAGATATTAAAACAATATTCATAATAACCATAATTACGTAATTGAACGATAAAATTAATAGATTATTAGACTATGACAAATTTCAATTGCTAGCAATTTAGACTAATATTCTAGAGGTCTAAATAATCTGTGACATTATCACCCGCTAATATTTTTTTTAATTATTGCCTCTCGCTCCAATTAATAGATTTTATTAATTTAAAGAGTACCTAGATATTTTTCGTGGAAGATATTTTTTTTCTCTCGGTCTTTCATTATCCTCTAACTAAAGCTAAAAGAAAATTAAATGTCGGCAATATACACTGGGCCGCAAAGAAAGCGGCAGGGCGATTTTGTAACATGATTCCGATGGCTCTCGTAATCTTATATTTTGGTTTTGTCTATCTTAGGTGAGCACCAACGAAACTGCCATTGTAATTACTTAATCATAACAATTAATCATGTGACTTTAGCCATCGGAATCAAAAAAGTTAGTCTATACCAAAATTAAAAGATTACAAGAACCATCGCTATCGGAATCCCATTACGAGACAGTTACACAATTGGCCTACGGGTCGGGAACGAAAACCTCAATAACTAAAAACCATATTTTTTTATTCCTTATACAAATGTTTTACTTTTTTCTATATTTGTAATGAAATAAAATATAATTTAAAAAAATAACAACAGTCCTAATGGATTGGAACATCTTTTAAAATTAATCAAAAGGACTATTCATCATGTGAGAACGAGATAAAATACCTATAAACATACGACCCATAAACACAATGTCCCAGAATATTTATGTATTTATAGTATTTATTCACAATGTATGTTCGTATGTGTATAAAAGACAATTTGAGTGTAGCCATTAAAATGCATCGACGTCGCACTTATTGCTAGATTTACGACAGTTCGGACGTGGCGTGCAACAAATTACCCTATATTTTGCGCATTCCGCATTCGTACTGAACTTAACACAAATGATTTACGATAAAAGGAAATTACAATTCCATAGAATTAGTGTTGTGTTTCGCAGAAAATATGTTTTCTCATAAAACAATATTATTTTCTAGTCTTTCTAAATGAAACCTGTAGATTTAATTTTGTCACATTTACAACTTCCTAGTATGTTTTGGATAGCATTTCATCAACATATCTGTTTCACCTAACTCCATATAAATCTTTCAAATTAGATGAAACAAAAGATAGTTGACAGGGCAGCTGCAAATATATAACAAAATTAACCCTACTGTTCTATATCAGACCGGAGTTAATTAATCTTCGGACACAATGTTTCAGCTTATAATTTGTGCACTCTTTATTAAGCATCCAAACAGTAAATATTATATGAAAAAACAGTAATGTGTTGATATAAAATATTTTCTTGAAAGTTATTGTCCATATTGTTATTACCGGCAATTATGTTATACGCCTTAGTTTTATTGGTGCGTAAGTGGCGAGGCATCCCTCATGCCTCGCGTAATGTTTTCAGGCCTTTTATTTTATGTGTAAGTTGAAATAGGTCACTTTATGTATGACTGAGATACAGACGTATAACTGTTTCATTTTTATTTCATGCCTCTCTGTTTATACGTGGGCTATTCCGAAATTGCTACAAAGCTTTTAACTGCTAGTGCGTGACTGTACGTACCTACGAAAAGAATATTCGAGAGCCTGTACGCTGAAAGGTTGAAAGAAGTTGTTTTTTAGTTGACCGCGTTGTTTCATTTCATGCGAATAAATAACATCCAAGCTTTTGGCAGAAGGCCAAGCGGTAACGAAGTTTTGCATACAATTAGGTAGGTACTGTGAATTTTTCTAACTGCACTACTTATACTAATTTAAATTATTTCAAAGTGTTGAATATAATTAAATTGGCATACCAAATTTAAAATTACACTATAATATAAAAATTGATACTGGTGAGACAAATTCAAGACGCAAAGTGTGGTCAAAGCGCGAAGAGCACGCTTGGGCGGACGTCTTAGGGTATTCAGTTTTGAATAAAAAAAATAAAAAAAACTTGCAGGTCTGTGAAGCACCATAAAAATAAAAAGTTATGATCTTAGGCACAGGTTAAGTATACGACGGCGCGAGGGGAAAATAAATTAGCTATCAGGGGTAAATTGAATCTTGCATTTTGGCAGATTGTTACTCCGTCCCGACTTCCTGGGGCTACCGTTATAACAGTAAATGTGCTTAAAATGTTACGTGCAAGCTTAATGAGCATCATAGCTGCGGGGCCAGATTTCGCAGTATTATAAAATAATTTATTCGAAGATCGCTATATACTAAAGTGTATTTTTCTTTAGTATTTTCCTACATAGATTATCATTAATTCAGGTTAATAGAATAATCTAGAAAATTTTTGCTTTTTTTATTGGACACAAAATTTCAATTTCAAAATTTAAAAATAATAAATAATTTATAAATAATCATAATTATTGATACTACAGGTGACCAAAGAGCTGGCACTTACCTCGGGCAGCGCATCAGCCTCGCAATTCAACGAGGTAACGTTGCCAGCTTTTTGGGGACCCTGCCTGCAGGCGGCGATTTAAATGCGGTATATTATTTATAGTTACTCTGTATATAGGATAGATAGTTGTAGTTTAATTTTAATTTAATATTTCATTTATGTTTTACCTAATAGTTGTTATGTTTCAAATAAACTAAATTTATCATAATTTTTACACTCCGATAGATTTACGAACATTTTAGCCTACCTACTCCAAGTAATTTATCAAAAGAGAAATACTAAACAAATTTCGTTAAATCTACTTCAGACATAAACTTGCCTTACAGTACAAATTGTGTAGGTAATTAAAGTAGATACGGGAAGCGAGTAATTGCAATGGGAGCAGACCACCGCAAAGCACACGCAAAAACGCAATCGATTGGCTATGCACCAATTTTGTTTGTAACGCTGTATTTGCATTAAATAAAATCAGAAGTTGGGCTGCGATTTTATTTTTAATTCAGAAAACCGCACTTGTGTGGTACGCCGCACTTTACGTATTACAACATTCAGCACATACGTGGTATTGTACCAACTTGTAGCCTAGGTTTCAATGGTACCTACCTAGATAAATAAAACCTATCTGTACTTACCTATCAGTGGCAAAGGGTCCATACCTTTTAGAAATCCCAGTCCCACATTTTCATCATTTCAAAGCCACTGTTATCATGCTTAAAATACACTGTAATTATAAAATTACAGGTTTTTTTGAACGGCTTACTCTCGCCATAATTTCATCCCTCGCCACTAGTACCTATTCAATTTTTGTTTTTAAAAATGCTACATGGTCATTTTCCTCTAAGAAATAGACATAAGTACTATTGATAAATAAGTAGTTTTGTGTATTTCTATTGATGTTGATTGTGTGCGTTAAATTTGCTAAAATAATTTGTGGATGTTTGTTATTCACATAAGTCATATACCTAGCATGTAGGTTCTTTTTATTCTATGAACATTAGATCCGTCGGGAACTCGGGTTAAACCGCGAAACGGAAACTAGGAAACAATAATCAAGTTTCTGATATTACCTGCCTTTATTAGTTTACACTCTATGACCTGAATTGTACGAAAAGAGTAAACAAGAGAGAACTGCATATACTGTTATTTCTCATTGCCTTTTTATTTTCTTGTTTGCAAATGTAAATTTTGTACTAGAAATAAACATAACACAAATAGAACTGTTCTCTGATTGGAGAGACTGGTGATACTGAACTATTATGTGCGATAGTAAGTCCGATAGCCCCGGCATTTTCAGTTATAAGACGTAATAATGTGACGCATATAAGTACTTAAAACCTGGTAACTAGACTTGTTTTAAACTATCTAACGTAATAAAACAGATCTATAGAGTTATAATGAATTTGAGTATTATTCTGTAGCATGTATTGAAATTGCCTACACATCAAGATCCATTAGCCATCGAAACCTTCCGTTTTCAAAATAGGTATTGAAACAGAAAAAGACAAATACAAAATATCGAGCGAGTAAGTAAACAAATTCTTAAAGCCCACCCGTCGCGGGCGTTCTAAACCCATTTATGTATCTTAGAGCCTTTAACGAAAAAAGTTTCATAATAATTCCGTTCTAAGTAAAAAAGTAAACAAACAGAGTAAGGAAGGCAATCAAAAGTTGCGTAAACAACTTTTCGACGCTTACGTGAAGAGGCGGGTTCACCGAAATATCTTATGATATTATGTTAAATCTCGCACGAGGCATGCCAGTGAACGGTTGTGCGCTCTCACCCAAATATGTTACGACGTTCGGAGCAGTAACCTATAAAAGGTAAATAATGTTTTATTTTCACATAAAAATGGCTTGACGAAGGCGGAAAAAATCTCCTGTGATTCTTTTATCCTTACATAAGAAAAAAATCGACTTATCTAACACGTTAAAGGATAAAGTAAAGATAATTCTATATTTAAGGACTATGTTATCGACAGGATATATAAACAGATCTAGGATACAGGTTATTTTACTATTCAAGCGTCGCCAACCATGTCACAGACATCTTTTTTTTCTTATGCGGCTTTTGTTTAACAACAAATCTGCCGTCATAAGGTAAAAGGACGTTTCTACATAAAGTTAAAAACGGAGAAAAAAAATATTTTGTATTTAGGAAATTAAAAAAATTGCCGAGCTAAAGTAAATAAAGGAATAAAAATACTTGAAGTGCAAAAGTGTAAATTAAAGTTTGGCTTATCGAAATGCTGATTCAAATTTTGAAAATATAAATGTTTTGTATTAAATAAATTACATTTTAATTTTCTTTGTAGTAAAAAAAATACATAAAAATACGTAATACTGCAATGAAAAGACGTTTCTGGCTAGATACTTCCTTTCAACGTAGTAACTTCTGAAACGTCTTTCTTTCTTAGTGGTATTAAGGTCCAGGTCTTTCTAATCTTAATTAAAAAAGACATTTCTAACCATTTGCTGCTATTCAATTTAGTAATACCTACTCATTAATTCAGATGAGCCTAAAATTTTATGTGCAAAAACACCCATGTTGCATAATTAAATGTACTCCAGATTTGGAAATGCATAAATACTCTAAAGCATATTTAAACGTAATGACATTTTAATATAATAATTATCATTTTGTTCAAATTAAACACAATCCTTATAAAAAACAGACATATCTAATAATAACAATACCTTTAAACGAGCAATACTATATAATCAATCAATCAATATATATAATCTTGATCTCGGAAAAGGCTCCAACGATTTTCATGAAATTTAGTATGCAGAGGGTTTCGGGGGAGATAAATCGATCTAGATAGGTTTAAATTTTAGAAAATGTCGTTTAAAAAAAAACGAGCAAAGGCTCGGTCAACCAGGTACTATTTATTATCAGAACAATAAAACAATATTAGCAATTACAAACCACATCTCTCTAGCTCTCTCAACTTATCAAAAACAATACGCCAATGTTTTTATTTAGAAATAATTATTAGACACATTTAACTTGTTAATCAGTTAAAACAAAAATAAATATCACAAACCTTTATCAACATAAAACTTTAAACTCGCTTATAATTTAATAACTAGGTAATCAGACTTTGCATTTATCCTTATTAGAAATAATTATCACAGCATTGGAAACTTTCAACTTGTTAATCAGTTAAAACAAAAATAAAAAATCACAAACCTCTGGCTATTTCAACATAAAATGTTAAACTCTTTTTAAAATATAGTATATAATAACTATCAAAATCTATATTAACTCTAATTAGAAATAATTATCACAGCTTTAGATGCTATTATGTACCTACGTGTAAATCAGTCTTCGTAAACTTGAGTAAGATCTACACTATTTACTATCATTTTGGTATAATTTATCAATAGGTAAATTATACCAAAATGATTTTCTACAAGGCGATGCTATACGTGAAATGATAATTCTAAAATGCATTTTTCTCTGTATTCTTTAATCCAAGAGATTTGGAAAAAATATATGATAAACTAGAGAATATGTGACGGGGAATAGATTTTTAATAATTGGGACTTTTCATTATTAACGTCAGAAAAAAACCCCGAACCCTTTCAACTCGAACTTCAAAACCGATTCGAATGCCTAGCAGACTGCGAGGAAGTGGACTCGTAAACGACAGGTTCGTGGGAGCTGTCCATACGACTGGGTCTAAGTTTTTCAAAGCCCGCCGTACAAAGGGAACCAAAAAGATCTCCAACTCTAGCCTTCAGCTTATGGAAGAAGGACGGAAAATGGTTCTGACATCCTCGGATGATGCTGCCAGATACCGGCGGCTCAACAGACAGATCTCAAAGTCTTTAACTCGCGACATACGCCAATTTAATACAGTTTGTATTAAAGAGGCCATCGAGCAGAATAAAGGCTCTAAAGTGTTCGCAAGAAATATGTCTGTTGGGCAGAGCCAACTGACGAAGCTGAAGACTGAGGGTGGCAGAATCTGGAACGGATTTGGCATCAATGTCAATGGCGAGTACATCACTCACCTTCGATTTGCCGGTGATATAGTAGTCATGGCTGAGACCTTGGAAGACCTCAGTACAATGCTCGATGACCTCAGCAGTCTCTCAACAAGTGGGTCTAAAAATGAACATGGATAAGACGAAAATCATGTCGAACCCACTCAAGTAAAGGTTGGGAATGTTATATCTTCTCGTCCCAAATACCGCAGTGTCTCAAGTCGAAAGTCTTCGACCAGTGTGTGTTGCCAGTGATGTCATACAGAGCAGAGACGTGGTCGCTCACGATGGGTCTCATCAGAAGGCTCAAGGTCACCCAAAGAGCAATGGATGAAATGGGCTATACTCGGAGATTCCCTGCGAGATTGAATCAGAAATGATGAGATCCGCAGGCGAACCAAAGTAATCGACATAGCCCGAAGAATTGCCAAACTTAAGTGACAGTGGGTGGGGCACATCGCTCGTATAACCGACGGCCGCTGGGGCACAAGGGTTCTTGAGAGGCGACCACGAACCGAAAGACGCAGCGTAAGACCGGCCATCGTGGAGATCCTTGGGGGCTTTTGTCCAGCAGTTGACGTCTTTCAGCTGACATGATGATGATTAATAATTTGAAAAGCCGCGCGCGTATCTACGTCTTGACTGTCTGGGCGCATCTGATCAATCTGTTCTAGCCACGATCCCCACTTCACCCCGCACTACTAGGAATACTAATTAAAAAAGACGCTGCTGCCACTTGCACCTAGTTATTATTTGTAATTCTAAGATGAAAAGGCACATCTAAGCAGAACCGTCTTTTCCTCTTATGACCATGCAGTAATGTCTTTTTATTTTATGATTATTTACATATTTTGTAAATAAATAAGACGCTTCTACTTAAATACGTCTTTTCAACTTATTAGACGTCAGTAATGTCTTTTCTATTTGGTAAATATTATAACTTGTAGCAGATGCGTCTTATTTAAAAGTAAGATTTATATGTTTGCGTTTGTTTAAGCTAAAATATAAAAATACAGGTAGATGCGTCTTTTTTTTCTGATTCCGATGATGTATTTAACTCAATTTTGAAAAAAATGTTAGATACGTCTTTTTTCCTTATGACGGCAGAAATAGGTTCTGTTACTTTTTTAGGAACAAATAAGAATTATAATAATAACGTTTTTATAGTCAATAAGGACGAGAATCGCCTGCAAAAGGGAGTTGCTTTTCAGGATTTTCCTCGATTTTTAATCTTACGTTTTTTCCATTTTATCTGACAGCCACGCTTGAGTGGTGCTAAAAATATTCAAAATCTATTTTTAGCATAATAATAATTACCCGATTTTATTTATCAAATTCAAACACTATAATCATCATTTTAATTGAAGCCGAATTATTATTATTTGGGTTAGGTTGCTTCAAGGCTTTTCAACGCTTGTATACCTAACTGTGACCAGACTAATCAATTGTAATCACAATAAATATTCCACTGCAAAAACTTGCAGCTATGATGAACTGCATTATATTATTGACAGGAATGGATTTTACTTCAACTGGGTGTCACTCATATTTCCCCAAATGAATATTTCGTCTATTAATAGAAAGAACTCGCACAAAAGGTGTACCTACTTGTGTTCCATTTGCCTCACAACAGAATGTTATCTATCTCCGGTATGACCTAGAACTGTATATTATTTATATCGTAATCAACAAAAGACAAGAAATTTTTGTTTTCCCAAGCGAAATTTAATGTCGAATCTTTACAGAAACAAATTTCAATTTTCTTCACTAGCTATTAGCCGTTCCCTGTGAAATGTAAAGCGGGAGGAGGGCAAGCACCCTTAATTACAAAGGAAGGTATTTCCAATTTCGTTATTTTCCTTTGTAAGTTAAATAAATAAAGTGTTTTGATTGAAAGCGGGGAAAAGCTCAATATTCAACAAGTTAATTTAATTTTCCCTCCGTTAAAGCAAAATACTTTAGAATTACTATGTTTCAGATCCAACAAACTGACGATAATTTTACGTCGTGTCACATGTACCGGTATTAAAAATTAATGAACTGTGTGAAACTTATCCCTCATGTTTCATTTTGGAGCTAGAAACAATAAACTCTATCGAAATACATAGGTAAAATAGCAAAAAGGCACGTATGTATTCAATAATCCAGATTCTAGTAACTAAACCATATTATGCTTTCTTATTCGGAATACACAATTGAGATAGTTGGACGGAATCGTGAAAGGCAATGAGAAATGGAAAAAATAGATAGTAGAAACCAAAGAAAATATTCTTCAACGCTTTTTACACATTCCTACCTAAGGTGAAGTAGAAATTATAATGTTCACTAGAGCATTATATTCTATTATAAGGAACTCTATTTTTAAATATAAGTCAAGAAGCAAAAATAGACTTATAACAGAATGATGAAGCCCACATAAAAAAAGCGAGTATTTAGTGCGCAACGAATGAACTGCAAGCCTTTTTTGTTTTGAATCTGGCAAAACAAACTCAATACTAATACCACTCGAGTATATTACTGACAACAACAGTATTAAAAGCTTTGTACAATAAAAAGAACAGAAGGTCCCTCACAAAACACATAGTGGTTATTTTTAAAGCTTTCAGAGGCTATTCTTAAAAACCTTTGTTGCGGTTATGAGTATGTACTTACACAATCCTAGACTAATTGAAAAAAAAGCTACACTTAGCTTACTTATCTAAAAATATCGTGTACGAAAATTATTATCGTATACCTACTAAAATTTTCCTGATTTTTCTTTAATAATTTATGTACCCAGAAACCTATATAATATTAAAGGAAACTCAACAAAATAGGTAATACTTTTAATAGTTCTGCATATGAAACGATGATATATCGCTTATGAAATTTCCACATTGACCCTTCTTTGATATAAATCATGGATGGATAAGATTACCTCGGCTGTATTTTATGTCGCATCCACAGAAGGGCTCTGCTATGTGAAATATGGTGTACTTAGTCTAAGTAAGGCTCAAATGATGAATTATTTATCATTTCCATCTCCGAAATGACAAAGAAAATGTTAGTCGAAGATATTCTCCTGAAATAATAACAGCAATAATGTGTTTTATATGAAGACACCATGTGTTAACTAGGGCAATTGCTTATTTTGAGGCAATCTAAACGAGAAATGACACTGTCGAATTATTTTATTTCCTTTGTTACTTTTCTGGTCAAGTAAACAGCAAAACAAAGCGTATTCCTGTGTTTTCTTAAAGAAACCATTAGATATATTGTTACCTTCGAATTTATGAACCTTATCATTTAATTACAGTTGATATAGTTTAATTGTTGTTAAAAAATATTTATTGCTTTTGTAGAATATGTACAAAAAAATATTAAAAAGGTAACAATAGAATTGCAACATAATCGTATCCGGAATCACATTCAATAATCAAATAATTTGGTAATCGCTCGGATGCTAATCTTTTACCCGAAGGCCGAGACCCACGATACGCGATACGTAAATACAAACGTATCAGTGACATATTGTTGCGAGGGTATTATGACGTCCTATATTTAGCGTACCACGATAGTACATTGCGGATATATTTTAGAATATTGCTCCCAATTGTATTCCTGTTAAAAGATTTAGGTAATTTTGAGAAGCAAATTACTAAGTCAAATTATAGTCAGCATATTTAAAAATTAGGTCAAAGTTATTTCCAATTTAGTTCGTGAGAATTAGTAATAAAAACGGTGTTAAATTGACTTTTGATTAACATGTCTTATTTTTTAATTAATTAATTTAATTACTCTGTTATAGTTAAGTAGTAACTCTCATAATCAAATAAAACTGTTTCATTACTTTTATATACTTATACGGCCCACTAGTACGTTTCTGGATTACCTTAATTAGCTCGAAGTTAACTGCTAACACAGGGTTAAATAAATAATTTATCATGCGTCATCACAAGTTTTAGGGGTTTACTTACCTAGTTTATTTTTTAATATTTAACCCACCGATTTGGAAGGGTTAAGTAATGAGGGAGTTAATATCAAAAGACCTAAGCCTAAGACAAGTAAATTGCTGTTTATTACTGGCCAAGTGAAGAGACTTATCACTATAATAATCTGCATCTATTATTGTTATAAGTTACTGCAAATGAATGGTAATTCTAATTCAATTGCTTTAAAAGTTCAATTAGTTGGCTCTCGTTTCTATAAACCTATAACCAGCTTTAATAAATTTCTGAATAAAGCTAAAGTTACTTACGCCTCTCCCATAAAAATACAAAAACTTAATAAACGTTGTAATTTGTTTTTTTTTTCGTTATTAACAATTGCATTTATTTATTTATCAATCATCCCATCTGCACCGAAGATGCCATACGTAATAAACCTTGAGTAAAATTAAAATGGATTGTTTTAATCTCAGAGTTTTGTTTGTGTATAGCGTATTACCAAAAGTCCTCGGGTTTCCAAAGGCTTTCTCATGCCAAATATTCGCCGCGCTTTTCAATATTGGCAATGCGGAACATAGTTTGGCTAAAAATCGTGAAAATGGAACGGAAATGGGAAGCGGTGTCACCAGCGCAATATAAGCAGAGTTCTGCACCACAGCGCATGTAAACAGTTCAACTGCAGACCTTCGAGTGCATCTTGTGGCGCTTTTTCATCGCTTTAAAGCGTCGCGTTGGCTTCATTGTCATTTTTCAATGCCCTCCAGCGTCTGCTTTAGAGGCCACATACACTTAGTCGAATAACGTCGGTTTGAAAGCTGTTAAGTGCCTTTGCGTCACAAACAGTATATAGAGCAATATTGTTTTATGGAGCAGTGTAAAATTCACAAAAGATATTGAATTATGTTGCGTTAAACCATATATGGTTTAATACTGCCTGTTTTATGTTTGACCTATCAAAATATTCAGAGTAGAGCAAGTTCTACTTGGGTACGTATTTGGATGGATGGATCATAATATTTTTCTCTATATTTACATAAAAAATCACTTGCTGATGATAATATTTACTAGGTATTGTATGCTGCGAAAAAAAAAATCTGTTGATATTTTTCTTCTTTTATGAGGTAACTGAAGTTAATTTAAACATTTTAGCCAGGATTTTTTCCAATGCGTAATGAATAATTTGAAAATAATCACTACGAAAATATAAAGTCAAATGTTGAAAAAAGAAAAATCTTTTAAAATATTCACTTAGGTAAATAAAACTTAATATTACTATGTACTATATTCATGAATATTATTTTAAATAGGTCAGGCTTAAAATATAAATATCAAAATGTACGTGAGCTAACCACGAGATAAAGCCATTATTAAATATAGTTTAACACAAAGCCGTCGCTTAATCACCCACTCTTCATGTCCACACAAAAGCCTTTGGCAAAAGCTAGTGTAAAATATAATGTAGGTACTTATATCTATAGACAGCTCCATTATACCGCATGACATACGGCCATACGGTCAACCGAAGACCGTGACGTCTCCATACCCTCTAACAAAACGATCGAATAAATGTGCACTGTCCTTTACATCTCTATACCAAAACTGGTGGACGATTGTCTATCCATCTCGTAATTGGATTTCGATTACGATGGCTCTCGGAATCATCTTTTATTTTTGGCACTGTCTATCTTTTGATTCCGATGACTAATTTCAAATGATTAATTATCATGAGAAGTAATTACAATCACAGTTTAGTTGTTGTTCACCTAAGATAGACAATAAAAAAAATATAAGATGATTCCGAGAGCCATCGTAATCGGAATCAAGTTACACAATCGAACCTGCTGTTCTAATTTCAAAGATACCACTTACTGGCAATAAAAAAATCAGCCCTATGTCGACTGAGTGTTTTGTAGGTTGTATAGAAATACAAATGTGAACTACAAAGTAGATGTGAACTGTTACCTATACATAAAATCTTTACGTATAGATGTGTGAGTATTTGAATGCTAGGTATTAAATTGTACGAGTGTGTTTTCTATACAACGCAACCTTTTGGAGACCACAAAATCTTTCCAAGTATATCCCAACACAAAAGATGTCACAATAAAGATCTCGGGTTGAATGTAAATAAATCCCCTTTCATATTCTCTTAAACCTCTTTTTTTCTTTTAAGATACGATATTTACGATTTTCAGCATCAACTTTTGAGTTGCTAAGATTACTACCTAATCAAAGCAAGATAGCTATATTAGTAGATACTCGAGTAATCTAATAGATAGGAACTCAAACTTACGCTGCAGCGTATTTGAATGGTAAATGTAGGTACCTATATTCATTTAGAAGACTTTACTTTTTTTAAACTATGAAATCGTAAAGATAAAACCAGAGGGACATTTTTATTAAATCCAATAAGTAATTATGACAAATTATAAAAGTTACTGTAACGGTTGTTTATCTAATTTATTGTAGCAACGGAAAAGTTCCAAAACTTATTTCATTTCAGAAGTTCATTTATCATGGCGAATTGAAACGAACATTAATATTAATCGCCTTATTTTGCCGCGGCTATTATGGGAAACTAACTTTTATAATATAAAAAACACATATATTCTCTTTATGAAAATTCTATGATTTATCCTATAGGATTGTATGTGCAAAATTAAACCATAACTCATACTGCTACTATAGAGTGGAAATTGAATAAAATTACAAATGGAAAGAGAATTAAGAAACAACTTAAGATACTTAAATGGTAAAGTATCTCTACCCCATGTTATTCAACTCGTTCGTCCAACTTAAGCTAGAATGTTTGCCAAATGGCGTGACCAAATTGTCCATAACACAAAACTTTCCCTTTTCCGCCTCTTTTATGCTAAAGGGGAATTCAATTTATATGATATGGAAAAAAACGTTTCGCTATCGCACTATGAGTGTTATATTTTCATACCCATACAGAAACTTTACCAATTTTTACGGAGCGAAAAAAATGTGTAGATTTCATATCTACAGGGTATAATATAGATTCTAGATATAAATAATAACAAAAAGATATTTTTACAAATTATAGTATATTGTAGGCTATATTGTAAAGAGTAAACTTTCTAGACTACATGACAGACTTTTGGGTAACACAAAACACAATATTGCTGTATATCATCATCATCTTCCAAACTATTTTCACCTAATACAGGTTTGTGTTTGACCATACCAAACTATGACGATAGTGGTAAGGTTATATAATAACTAATGGGTTTTTATGTTGCCTGAATAAATGAATTATTATTATATAGTACAGAAAACGTAGGAGCTTTCCTTCTTCACCAGTTGCTTTCAAGAGCAGCTCTTTAAGAACACACTGTTAGGTGCCCGTCGACAGCTTGTCATCATGAGAGTACTGTTTTGCAGCCATCCAAGCGGATAAAGATTTACATAAGATAACATGGCGCGCCCCTCCAAAGTTCAAAACGTTTGAAACCATTTGTGAAAGTATTTACAGACTCACAACTATTCACAGATACGGCCATAAAACAAAAATAAATCCAAGGATTTGTTGCTCGACTAACGGCGTCATTATCAGTACTCTATGAAAATGACACGGTCGGCTAGTTATGATTAGTTGTTCAACAAACCTGGTAATAAGTGAGATACTGAAGCTTGCTACTGAACACGAATACTTACAACTTCTTACAAACTCTTTCGTAAGGATGTGACTACACACATTGAAATAGTAATTTGGAAGGACGCGCCATGTTATCGTAGTTTATCCTACCTTACCTAACTACCACCGTGCTATTATTTTCTCACGAAGTTTTCGTATAAGCTCAAACTAATTGTAAACTTTACAATAGAGAAAATATTGAAACAGTAAATACAATATAATAAATTCAGAATAATAAAAATTTCAATGTTTTAAAGAAACTCAGAAACCCGGCGCGAAAAGTCGACAACCTTCAGTGGCACAATTTATTCTACTACTTCGTATTTCTGAAGAGATTTCTACTCAACCTAGATCACTTTCTCAAAGGTAACCGAAAATACCTACTCCATTATTTATTAATATAATTTATAGAAATAGATACTCTACTACCTACTAATAGCACTATTTTAATATAATAATTATGGTGTAATCATGTGTGTAGTGTATGTGTGGCGACCACCGGAAGACACAGCGTGGGCAGGCCCCCACAAGGTGGACCGATCACCTTGTGAGTGTCGCGGTAAACCGCTGGATGCGGTTAGCGTAAGACCGGCCATCATAGAGATCTTTGGATGGTAGGGTTTTGTCCAGCAGTGGACCTCTTTCGGCTGATATGATAATGATATTGTTTGTCAAAGACGTCATGAGCGATACTTCTGTGTATATCTATTTTGTAAAGTTAGAATAAATAAGCCACAAACGGCACAATGCAGTGCAATCGGTGTTGAAGCGTTGTGTTTAACTTACAGTTTAACTGAGAGATATGTGCTTGCCAAGAAACCTGGTAAGCTCATTAGTGACGCCAAACACTTGCTCAAGTTGCTACAAATAAGGACAACTTATTATTAACTTATTTGTAATCTCAATTTTATGCATGTGTTCTTAGTTAGCGTGAAGTTAAGTATGTTGGAAACTTACTTAAAAAGCTCCGCAACTTAAAGTTTACTTAGGTAACCATAACAGCCACTCTCGGCACTGGCATAATATGTAAGAACTATAATTAACTTTATTCATGAAAAACGATTCATTCATACAATATTCCGTTCCTGAAAACTATAATCACCATTGAATACTTTTTTCGATTACATAGGTATGTACGTGTTCTTTCTACGAAGAGGTACTTGAATGCGAACGTAAGTTATGGCCCTGATAATATTCAGACGAGCAATATGCTAGAAAGAAAAAATACAGCATTATTGCTACTACAGCAAAAAGTACATTATATAATGTAGGTATCTTCCAATATAAGTTACGAGCATGTAACGGTTATTAATGTTAACAAATTCCCAGAGCATATTATGTTTTCAGAAATTAAACAGTCCAATAAATAGGAAATTGGCAGTAGATTCATTATAAGGGTTCGGGATCCAATTAAAGCAGATTAGCGCAGGTGAGTTCGCCGATCTGGTGATTAATGTCGTTTTTGTGATACCTTTGATGATTCGTAACATTTAAATCCTGATTTTATGGTATTTTTTTTAAATTAAATAAACTAAATGCAGCACTCAATTTTTTTTTACAATAAATGTATGTAAAACTTCGAAATGAAATGAAATATATGAATGAAATGAAATGAATGAAATGTTATGAACCACACACTGTTACTGGTGCTGAGTTGTCATTAGAAATACTCGCAAGGTGCCTGTAGTAGCCAATACAAACCCCTTTTCAATATTAGATTTGACTAGTTAATGTTGGTAATTTTAAGTATTTTGCAAATAGAAAATACGCCTCGAAAATTATTTCTAATTAAATATAAATGCTTTTTTTTAAAAGGTATGTGCATACAAAATAGAAAATAAGTATTTTGCTTTTTAAATACAAGTAGGTATTTCAAATAGGTAAGTCACATCCCTGATTTCGCACTCAAAAAGATCATTATGGGGAATAAAATATTTTTATCGTGGGAAAACAACAGATCCCTCAGAATCGGGGGTAAAACCGCAGAACAGAAAATAGCAGTACCTACCTAGATAAGTAATGAAACTTGTAATCAAACAACACACGGTCCCATATGAACATTATTTTACGCTCACACTATTTTACATCGTCATAAATAACAGGGTTTATAACTTAAAGACATAATTATAAAACAGTTACAGCCGTAGTTCTAGTTAGGGTGGAGTCGCAGGAACAGGAGCAAGTTCGTACTAATTAAGCAAATAAATGGACAATTTACTCGTGCAACTGTCGGAAGTTATCCCAGACTTATCCTCCGGGTAGACGTGTTGCCGTTCTATCATAACGTCGGTCGGTATGTACATAGTATTATTGCAGTATTAAGGTACAATTATTCTAAACACTTGTAAGTTTGTCTATTAAGTTTAACATAGCGTATTTTGCTTTATATTCATCAGATTATATCTGGTAGTATTACCAACATTTGGTACGTTAAGGCATCTGATCCGGTATGGAAAGCCGTAGCCTCCTTCTGCGAGACCGTAATGTCCAGACGCCGTTGGAGCGCGGTATTGCTTAGTCACGGCCCTCCTGCCCTGTCGCTGGGGCTTAGAATAACAGCTACGGTGTTCCCCTGCTTGTCATAAAATGTGACTAAATGGGGACCTTTGGGGTCGTAGGCAATCGGGGCCGGCGCCCTGTCCGTCCAGAAGCGATCTTAAGAATGACGGTGGGTTATTGTAGTCACGATCCATCGTACGATAGCACAGCGAATGTGCTGAGAGCTGGGACAGTGAGGATACTTCCCGTATACTTCCCCTAGTATGGGCTATCTAGAGCCGCGCGTGGAAGGGGAGTGAGTACGCGTTCTGCACGAGAACCCGCCCCCCTCTACAGCGCAGATGACGTACACCGTGTGGTTTTAGCCATTACGAGTCCGGCATAACCTGGCCGCTCCACCAGGGGCGGCTGGG
This sequence comes from Tethea ocularis, assembly GCA_963555595.1. Lineage (NCBI taxonomy): Eukaryota > Metazoa > Arthropoda > Insecta > Lepidoptera > Drepanidae > Tethea > Tethea ocularis. The sequence continues at coordinate 3,594,687 of OY741971.1, read as the reverse complement.
TATCCTATGAGAATTTTCCCACGATAAAAAATAATCTGATACCAGTAAGATTGCCTGTTTTGTAACCTTACCTACTCAACGATCTTATCTTTTCCAGACGACCTTCGAATTCAGGACAATATTGAAATTGTTTTCCTAGAGACTGGATGTTTATTTTTTTTATTTTACTTATTTAATTTCCTGTAGTCCAAACAATAGGAAGCACGCCGTTGTGTTATTATTTTTCTGTAAATAATGATCCAATAGAAATTGAATATTTAGTGTTCATAAATTACTTCCAATACATTACGTCAGAGCAAAACGCATTCGTATGCGATACTCAATGATTCTTATCGATTATTAATGACATCAGAACCTGTGAACCGGCTATTTTAAATTATGTTATTTTATAGCTATGGGTCTGTTTTGCTTAGAGTTATTTTAAATTGTTTATGGACTATACCTAATGATTAGTGATCCGTGAGACTGTTTCAAAATATGTGTGTACACTATAGGCATCTATAGGTATAATACTACTAATCGGCTGACAAATTAAAATAAAAAAATTATCTCAAATAAGATTACTTTATTCATCCTTCGTTATTATGTTATTGCCATTAAGGCACTAACATAATATTTTCCCTGCTGTTTCTCAAAACAAAATCTATAAAAAAATGAAATGTAAATTATAAATTCCAATATCCGACGCCACAATTGAGCATCAGTCAAAAATCTATTAAAAGTACCAATTTTTATTTCAATAAATGGGCATTAAGAAAAGCATGAGCGGTGGTTCGTTTGGCTCATTCAAACGCAAATTGATTCCGCTCTCGCACCGCGTCGAATATGGAAACAGATCCAGCGGCAATTGAAATTGAGGCATATCGAATCTATAAAAACAATTTTCCTCCTCAGCTTGTTGATATAGGGGGCGAGTGTGCGGATATTTTTCGACACCATTTCGCTAGAGTGTGCGAATGTAATACGTGACTGTGTGTGCGATGAGATTAGATCGATGTGGAACTAGCCGAGTTTGACAGAGTTAAGCTGACTTGGCGGAACTAAGTTGCAATGCCGCATGCCGGTGCCCACTCTACTCGTGGAAGGTGTGTCGAGTCGAGCGCCTTCGTACACGCCTGTTATGTAACTATGGTTACTTGGAAATCACTTTAGGGTATTCCACTTGACACTCATATACGTTATCAGAATACATACCGGGATCAAAACTTGTATCTACAATCGTCAACCAAATAACAAGAATAATGAACAACTTAAAGCTTTAATTCTATAATTTAGAAAATAAACAGGTTTTGCTTGAAAAGTTTGAACTGCCACACATTTTACTTAAAAGTTCGCGTACACTGCATCTTAATTCAAAAGTAATTTTATAATTTATACCTACATACAATATTGAGTCGATCTCTCAGACACAATTTTAATACATTCACTATTTTAGACATAGTACCTACCTATATATTTTACATAATAATTTAAAAAAGTATGGATAAATAAATGAGAAAATATTTTTTACAAGGCATCCCCCAAGAAAAAAAAGTTTTGTGAAGATAAACTAATTCTTATCAGTTTTATTACAAATTTTAAATCAATAATTAAGTCGTGTAGTTCCGTTCAGTGTACGTCGACGAGTATGTCAAGAACTAAGGCAAAAGTTGCGCTCACAACATGAAAAATGCATTTAGTTTGAACTACAAGTACGAGGATTGCCTATCGGAAGATCCCTCGAGCCGCAGCACCAGTACCAGTAGTAGTAGGTACCCAACCTACATAAAATGTCACATATTTGTATGATTTGAATAAACTTTCGTAAACAAATCCCTCGGATTCTGATGACAGCGGTAACCGAAAGGTTTTTTATGTTTTCATTGTTTGTGGAGTTAGTAAACAAAACTCGAAACCTGTTTGGATTAAAGCTGTATTCAAACTGACGTCAATTCTGTAACTGAAATCGGATACATATAGGCCGCAAAACCAATCGGTATTTTCATGAAAAATTGTGTTTTATAGTTTAAAAAAATATGAAAAAAGCATGCCGATATTTGAGCTGAGATCCTCTCACTTCAAATAATATTAGAATATAATTTTTATTACTGCTAAGTACCATCAAATTCAAATCTTCATTATTTAAACTGGAATACAGCTGCTTACAAATAACTGTCCATAATTAATGTCTGAACAGCTTGAATTAATAGTGTATTATAAACCGAAACCATATACCGCACTATAAATAACTCGGTACTTAATTAATTTCATAACTTTAAAAGTACAGTTTAAAAAAAATAGGTGAATTACAAGGTAACCAAAGGTAGTTACAAAACTATGCATACATTTAAATTTCATTTTTTCGACAACGCATATTGCTATAGGATTAAGCTATTAAGATATTTCACCATAAGTAGAGCATTTTTTCTATTCTAATTTAGCCTGCCATTATATTTTTTTTTTTTTTTCACACACAGTTTGATATACTACATTATACTTACAATTTTTTTATTTTCGCACGTATCTTGTATGTATGTTTGTAAATTTCTTTATTGTCTCGTTCGTATCCTCCAAATCAGCCGGGATGGATAGGTGTTTGAAAAAAATAACATATTTTTGGAGCGAATGAATTAATAAAAAAAATACCAAAGCAAAGAGTAGGGTATCAAAATAAAGGAAATTAAAAGGGGATTACAAAAATATACATAAGTTATATATTTAATTTTAAACATATAACTTATTTATATTTATGTATATTTTCGGTTGGTCAAAACACTAAAACCAAAGGTAATTAAACCTAGGGTTAATTCCTCTTTATAAAATAGTGCGAATCCTAAACTAACAAATTACAAACATTTGAAATCCCTTCTCATTTACCTACTTACAAGGTTAGGTAGCATATTTGTACACGTGTTACCAGTCGGTGGGTTGGCGTAAGTTACTTACTTAAACATTAGCGTACAACTACCTAACTGAGATTGTTTTCTAGAACACTCTGACCCTAGTTTACCTAAACCCTCCATTTCATATCACGCTTTCAATAAACACTGGCGGAAGTTTAATAGTTTAAGAACTTATGCCTGTTGAATTTAACTATGTGTATAGAGAAGTTATACTGAGTTGACTGTGCTGTGCATAAATTAATCATCTAGGTATACTTAATATTATATATGGAACTATTGATCATTTTTTTATAAAACTATCACTAATAGAAAAGTGCTTTAGGTATTCAGGGTGAATTTTTCAAGTGGGCGTTGTAGGCCAAATCCTAAAGAAAAGAGTCTCGAGACCGATTTAGAGAAAAAAATAAATTTTCAAAAATAACTCCTCTTGTTGGACTCACTAGTTTTGAACCTCATAGATTGACTTATTTGTATCATAGACTTATTTTTTATCATCGGCAGAACGTGAGTAGACCCATCATGAAATTACTTTTGTTCGATTGCACATGGCAATAAAATGTGATTAACAAAAAACATCAAAATAAAAAATCTTTGAAGACCACAGCAACTCAGTTATGTAGAGACAAATAATTAAATCTACTCAAGTGAAAAATTATTTGCAAAATCATGGCAAAATCTTAGTAAAATATAATTTAATTATGTCATATTTAATAACGGCGAGGACGCACAAACCATAATTTCATCATGCTTTGCGCGGAGCAGCTAAGCTATGAAATATACCTCGCTCAGACAGGATCGGAAGGCCAGTCTGCTATAAAAATAATATTTATGACATCCAGAACTGTCAAATGAATATATGGGAGTGAAAATTCGTTTGTCGTGTTATTCCATTGTAGCATATACCATAAAACCATAATATGGGTACTAGTATGATATAAAAAATAAGTGAATTCAATTTTGTGCAGCCGTTACAAGCACCAGCTTGTTTCCTGTGCAGCGAAACGTAAGTAGTTATCCTGCGGTAGCGTGAAAAGTATTATTATAACAGATACTTTTATATAACTTGCGGTGTTCTTATATTTAGGTAAATTTTGACTCGCTTCCCGATGTTCCAATGATTTAAAACTTTTAGACATTAAGTCTGATGACAATACAATAATATGGTGTTATTGATACTGTTGATACAGCAAATAAAAAAAGCATGTCCATAATTTTTATTTTCATGAAGTATATAAATTATAGCAATATATACAGAACGTCCCACAGCTATGTCACAGAGCCATCGTGAAATCGATCATAAAATAAAAATATAGAATCTTAATATTTTGCAGGTTCGATTTCCGGTTCAGTCACGGTTCATCACTCGGTTCAAATATGAATGCATTTGTACTTATTTTAAAATAAGATTGAAGTATTTTTTCAGCAACAAATCTACAATTTTTCAGTAGGTGCTTTCCCTCCGTGTCGGATAGCCGTGAGTCATCATGTATATACGTGAATATTGCATAGCATTTTTTCGCTCAAAGAGCAGCTACGTCCAGCCACAGCCAAATAACCGGACCTCATCATGCGTCGCTGACGCTTGAGAATCTAATAGTTGAGATTGGTACTTATACTTTATGCTTATTTAACATCTATACTATCTATACTTCTATACTACTTTTTTATAAAGAGGAAAGATTTGATTGTTTGTTTGTTTGCATTGAATAGGCTCCTAAACTAATGAACCGATTTGAAAAATTCTTTCACTAATAGGAAGTTACATTATTCCCGTAGGTTATAGGCTACTTTTTATCCCGGGAACGCGAGTGAAACCGCGCGGAACAGCAGTCGTTTATAAAAAGAGATGCATATTAAATACCAAATCAATTTCTATAATATAATTCATTTAATTTCCCCTCAGTATTTGTCACAACTGTTTTTCCGTCCATGTTTGATACTAATTGGATTTTTCCATAGAATTTGACTCGGCCATAGATTGAATAATATCCATAGGGCGCAGTGCAGATATTAAACACATAAAATTGTTTGCATTCAACAATAAAGTGTTGAGTTGAAATGAGAGACTTTTGCTAAATAGTAATTTGATTTAATTATATTTTACTCTGCATCCTAAATCCAATCCCTAAGCGAAACGAAAATTCTACATTTATACAGAGACCGTATCCTATGTACCCGCGGTATAAAGCTTAATAATTCTGTCAAAAACCAGTATTTTGAATCCGAACACTACGTTACGTTTCGTTTTAAAAAGGAGTTAGCTAAAGTATTGGGTTCAGCGGTTACTTTATCTACTCGAAACTCGCTTCACCAACTGGTGTAGAATAACAGACTGTAGTACTTTTGTTTGAAAGTTCTAAGTAAATAGTCTTGTTTCACAAAGGGATACACTCCACTTTAATTTCGCAGGCGCAATTTTTTACATTGAAAAAGTCTATTTTGGTTCATAAAATTTATTCTCTGGGGGATAAAAAGAATTGAGTATTTGTTTAAGTGCCTATATATGATAAAATAAGCTGGAGGTTATACAAATGCTTATTTTATTCAAAAACTAAATGCTCTTTTTAACTTTGCTCGCAAGATACAGAAAAAGCTCTCGTGAATTATAACTTCGGTATTTCAATGACTTTTAGGGTGATCCAACGATTTAAGAAATATCGAATAGCATTTATCGACAATTAACATTATGGCATTCATTTTATGTCGATATCGCATACACAAATTTAAAATAATGACTATTCTCAAACAAAATATATACCCTAGGTAGGTAGGCATAGCTAGACAAGGTGCTCAGTAGTTATATAACACGATAATTTTTTCTAACATACATAAAATGCAACTTTGTATGTTTATTGTTATTTTGTGACAATATCACAAATAATAATCATAAATAAATAAAATTTTATATTTCAATATTTTTCCCTCAATAATGCTGCCACAATTTTCCTCTTTGGATCTAAATTAATATTTTATATTTTTCTTGTCCGACATAAGATATAAATTTTGAAGCGCCTTGTAAAAGTAAAAAAACAAATCAAAATTACAAAGTAAAATATTGTGTAAAGTGTTCCATCATTTCGTGTTAACTGTAAGTGGTATTAAGTCAGGGCTGGCACGTCGCGTAATTTTAATTGAGGTGGAGAAGCCTTGCGGGACGGTTCTGGATACTGTGCCAGCTCTTTGTTGGCAGACCACCATCTAAGCTTGTGATATTGTGTGCTCGGAATATTACAAATTCATTATCCAAGGAAATCTGATTAAATGAAAAAAGGATAGGACGTGAGTTGGATCGTAGTTCCGTATTTTCCAATGGAAGTGTATAGTTTACTATGTCTACTTTGCATAAGACTGTTTTTGCAGATTACAAATTTTAAATAGGTCGAGATATAAGTTTGTATTATCGTAACTACTATTGCGGAAGTGAGTTTGTTTGTTACCTTTTCACGCTTCTACCGCTGAACTGATCGCTATGAAATTTAGCACGCAGTTAGTCTATAAAATGGAGAAGGACATAGGCTACTTTTTATCCAGAAACGGTGCTAATTAGTTAACTAGTTAGTTAATTAAAAAAAATATAAAGATAATTTATAAGTAACAAACACGATTATAATATAAATAATTATATATACAGTCTCTAAGAAGTCCTAAAGTTCAGTGGCACAGTATACACTCTAGCTAGAAAAACGATAGAGTAGATCAATAAAACCATTTTGTTTTATTGTCCCACGAAAGAAATCGTATATACCTATATATTCTTTGTGTCAGATTTAACCGATCATATTTTACACCGAGCGACCCATTCAGGGGTGTGACATAAAAATACATTGTGAAGGTTTTCCTCTCTGATTTATATAGAGTACACATCAAAGAAATACTGTTTTTTATACAATTTGCTTTGACGAATCATAGGGTTTCATCTTTGGTACACGACGGTTTACGAACATCCAATTATTTTAATACTGGCTCAATGATTTTATCAGATTTGTTTGATTCTTATTTTCAGGTCTACTAATTTGGTTATAAAAAATGCAATAATGTAGGCATCCTAGTAACTACTACTGAAAGTTTTTCGTTCCTGTAAATGTTACATTATATTTTATTGGATTTGTAGTTAAATTTAAGAACCGAGATACTACTTAGATTGAAACGCTGGCTTATCGAGCATGCCTTATATAGTTGTGAAGAATTATTAATCGCAAAGTAGTGACGATATTTCTATTATTTTAACGTAGTTATTTTAGTATGTAATATTTATTTTTTAAATTACATTATGTAATATTTTATTGTGTATTTTAATCTGCAATACAATTATTTTAATTGACATGTAACAAACTAAAGTTATGAAATAAATGAATATGAATACCGATTGAACCGAACATTCAACATCCGTACCGAAAATTGTATACATGAATAGTACACTATAATATCTATACATTGGGCAGTCAATTCATGGAATCCAACCTTTTAAAAATAACTTGTTACGTTTTGGTAACCAGAGATATGAAGCAAAGCAACTAATTCTCCACTGTGCCGCGTATGTAGAGTTCGTAGGTCGTAGCACTCGCTACACACGTAGGAGCTACTACGGATTTCGTAGCAAAAGCACGACATTATAATAAGTAGATCACTGATTGCATCGCGCAACAAAAAGCAACGCTAAGGAATCTATCGCGTTCTAAGCTTTGTGTGCTCACCACCTTCGGCCACATCATCATTGGCTATGTCAAGATTGTAGCTTATACATAAAAAATAAATTATTCAATTACTTCTCCAATTAATACAACAATATTAATTGAAGATTATTAGCACCTATTATTATTTGCATAACTATTTTTGATTATTTTGCCACAAACAGACTAATTTACATTCACTTATTACATTATAAGCAAGATAAAAATATATCTAATATATTTTCTATAACATTAATCTACAAAAAATGTTTAGAAGATGATAAGGTCTTCTTGGAATACAAATGAATGTCAACGCTTGAAAGAAAAGGTCAAATTAGCATTGAAACAATGCAATGAAATTCGTTTCATTTGCATCCAATTATATAAATACCGTTGCCAATTTGTAAGGGGCGAGACATTTTCAAATGAAAATGAAATTCCCTAAAAGTCCCTTAATAAACAATTTAAATTCAAGCAATCGAAAACTATCATTCGCCTGGCCCCACCAGTGACGTAGGTATAAAGATATAACTACGTATAGAGTCGCTTATAGGTGATATGCCAACGACAATTTACTTTATGTACCTACAGTCAAAAGTTAATTTTCATATAGTCTGGATGAGTGTGGTACCATCATGACCAAAAAGCAAAAGCAAAACAAAACTCTTTTATAATACAAGAAATTTTTGCATCAATAGTTCAGTAATTCACTACCTTGGCAAATGATAAACCGAAAATCGTGTTTAGATGGCACACAAAATTATGTAAATCAGGTTAAATAGTCTGAATTTATCATGGATTTTCAAGTATTCCTTTTGGCGTTCAATTGGCAGAAGTATACGGTTTGCGTTTTGCGGCTCTCAAAACAAACTGATAAGTATAACCGAATAAAGTTTTATTCACGCCAGTACCTCAATCTCGACAGGTCATATACGGCTCGATGGATCTCTGCACACATTGATATCTCACTGAACACATGCAAAAGTGAGGAGTCGCTTTACGAGGAGGGTGCCAAATTAGGTATAGCATTTAAATTGAAATACTGTCGTCGCTAACTCGATTTCTGGAGGCAGGATCGGGGCGGAACGGAGGCCAGCCTGTCACAATATGCCCCATAGCTCTAATAAATTTTCAATCTTTTTAATCAAGTCTGAATGCGTATGGAATGGATTTAGGGTACTTGGTGATAAATGTTATCATGAAACACTTTATGACTACTGACATCAGCTTAATAAATAAGCCATTAAAGCTATTATGGTTCAACTGAAGTTTGCCCAAAAATAGGATATTTATCATGCTCTGTTTTTTCGATTTCTTTGTTTTAGTTCAAATAATGAAAATAATGTCTACTTTAAATCGATTTTAAATCCGGCAGCCAAACTCAACATAATAATATTGGATTAGAAAAGTAAACTTAATCTTGTGTCTTTAGGAAAATATCAAAACAAAACAAAAACGGCTGTCGTTGTCGAATGCACTGTTATTAGGAGCGACACTCAATACCAATCCAATCTACGTAACGTTAGGTACAGAGTGGTCGGGGCATTACGTGTCAGACGTGATCTAACTCCGTGAATTTTCGAGTACGCTCGATTTTTTTCCACTAAATCGAACACATTGACGTTGTTTAAATATTAAATCAGATTTATGGCAAGTCACCCACACGAATGGAGCAGCGGTAGTGCTGGCAATTTGTACAAACATAAAATGAATTACTTCGCCGCGATCAATATGTTTATGGCCGTATTGTGCACGATTGTACTTTTATAGCAAGACCACTAATAATATTTTATCTATAATCTATACTAATAATAAAGCTGATGAGATTATTAGAACGCTCTAATCTCTGGATATACCAGATTCGAAAAATTCGATCACTAATAGGAAGCTACATTATCCCTGAAGTTTTTTTTATCCCGGGAACGTGAGTGTAACTGCTATAATAAAACGGAAGGTGCCGTGATTTCATATAAAATTTGATGATACTAAAATATCATTTTTGCGGTATCACCTGCCAGTCCTGGGATAAAAAAAAACCGGGTTACATACTTCGGGTAGTGTTGAAATGAAATTATAGATAACAGATTCATTTTTTCTTTTAAAACATGATCAGTTTAGATCCCGCTATTAGCCGCTACTAAAAATAAATGAAACCATTTAAGAATGATATATTTATTCATAGACGATTGATAATAGAATTGTATAAGACATCATTATGATAATAGATACAAAAAATCTTGAATGTTCTCTGAATGGCGCCCGTGGGCGGCACTTGACACATACAGCCGAGTGTTCTCCAATTTATTGCGAGCTCTGCTTCGGACAAATAATTCGATATTTGCTTGAGACAAATGAGATCTCTTGTAATTAATTTTAAGGTTAAATTTATATTTATTTTACGTTTATTTGTCAAGTATCTTATTAAAATTATCCTTATGAAACATTTTAGAAATTGTATGTTGTACCTATGTCTTTAAGTATATCTGACATTGATTTTGCTACTATTAGATAATACACCTACATATTTACGAGTACACAATAGTGTGTACTAATTCACGTACTCTCATCTATATAAAATATAAATTTCATTAGTATGTAGAGTAGGAGTATCTTTTTACTCTTACTTCTAATATGCCTTTTTAAATTTACAGGTTTGCATGTATTTGATGTTACATTAATCCGAATAATGCGGATAGTATAAATTAATAATCCTTAAATCATTTCACAAGCCTACCATTGCAAAAGTTATAACAATTAGAGTAGATTAGCGTAAAAACCTCTGGGTAAAGCCCACTAAGTCTCACTCAAAACCATAGTCGCGGGGAGAGGTATTCAGTATACAATAGTATCTTCGGTAGTATTCGAAAAATCTAGTAGATTTTTTTTACTTATTGTCACTATAAAAAAAATATCAATGTAACAGTAGATAAAATGTATAAGTGTATTCTAATATTAAATTAATTTTATTTTGAACAAGTTACGTACTTCAATGTCCTTCAGTATTAAAACCCAACCAAAATCATCTTACGTGTCCTTGTATTGCCTCTAATATTAAATTTTAGAACGAAGAGGCTTTCTAACAATTTTACTTTTAAAGCATTTTCGGTCTACATGATCATGATAAGCAAGTCGAAAAAACTTAGTTCATAGCAATTTACATAAATGGAAAGGCATTACGTATGCAACATAAAGTCTTACTACGTTTTGTATTCATGGTAAATTTCCGATGAAGTTTGCGCTAGGTACTAATCTCCTTCTTCTAAAGTTTTCCTATTTCGGCATTACACGGTACCGAAGGCATGTACCCACATATACCTATATCTTTCAGGACTACCGGCGCAGTCGTAAACATAAAATGTATAATACAGGTGAGGTGTAGTATGGTACAAGTTTTTTTTTAAATTACAAACAAAATGTACGGTAAGTTCATTGAAAGTATCACTTTGCGTTTTCTCGTCTCAATAATATAGCTTGTATAGTTAGTCATCAAGTTTTCGAGTCATCATTATCGATATTTTGTAAATCCCGCCTTGTTGACTTCTACCTTCTAATGAAAATATATCGCCAAGAACCTACCGGTCTGGTCCGGCAGATTTATTTGAGAGTCAGTTCAGCTCTTTCATACTTTGGCTCTATCGTCCTTCAGTAAAAAATAAAACCAGCAAGCATAAAAGTATTTAAATGTGGATGAAATCTAAGGATTATTTTCACTAAACCTAAATTGTAGACGGTTATTATTTAGGTAATAAAGCCGCTGACGCTTTTAAGATGGACCATAGTTGTTGGTTGCAGGTGCTGGGCAGAATTTTACGTGAGTGGTTTACTGAAGAAATCACGGCGACCACCGGCATTGGCGCATTTAAACACAACACTTGTCGGCTACGCGGCCTAAATAGGGACACGAATCGACGGACGGACCGGTCTAAACCGCCATTCCTAAATATTTTACAAGTACCCAGTAGTTTTGTCCTGACATTTAAATGCATAGTTAAGCAACCCAGAAAAAGTCTGTTGCCTTCATCCGTAAAAGGTTGGTTAAAAAACTACGAGGTTAATAAACATTAGAGCTTTCGGTGAAGGAAAACATTGTGAGGAAATTGCCTTGACATATCATGTGGGTCTGGTTGTCAACCTTATGACTAAAACATCAAACACGGTACGGTACTAAGATACCTACTTCCAAGTACCCAAGAGTTTTTCTTGATAATCTCAGTGATATTTTTAAAAAATCTGCACACCTTGGTCAACGAACCAGCATTACCATCAATATCACAATGCATTTTTTTTTTCACACACGGTTATCTGATCCCAAACTAAGCAGAGCTTATACTATGGAAACCAGATAACTGATATACAACATAGACATGTTCATGCACACAAAATGTTTGTCCTGGATGGGAATCGAACCCATGACCAGCAACAGGATAGGTGGTGTCGTAACCAACTGCGCCAACTGCTTTTTAAAAAGTACAGCTTTTTAAAGTTTATTATATTTCATTTAATAACTTTAATATTATTCCATAGCATTTATTTACAGAACTCACAAACTTTCGCATTTATAATATCAGTAGCCTAATTACCTACCCTACCTAAACTAAATCATATTTACAAATTTAAAAATAAAGTAAATCTTATATGAATAATAATATAAATTAATTACAAATAGAAAATTATTCAACTAAGTAACTAGCTAACTTTTTTTTTCTATGTATAGTCCTGTGTTTGACCACAATCTCACCGTGGTCAGTGATGATGTGGCCGATGGTGGTAAGCACACAAAGCCTAGAAAGTAACTGGCTCTCAAGTGCAGCTGTCGGAACACACCGGTGCTTGGCGACAGATTTTCAACTTGAGGGTGGTAGCCGAGGTAGCAGTTCGATTTTTTTTACTTGAAGTTTGTATATTTGCTGTAAATATTGTTAATAGTAGAACAAGTAATTAAATATTCGAAATAAGTTTCGACAAAAAATATTGTTCTTCGTAAGCTCAACGAGCCGTAAGTTTCTCTTTCACTGTTTGTTGACTTTGAAAATGAAGTTATTCCCCGAATATTTTGTCTCAAGGCAAATTACTTTTGTATCTACTTTTATGTTTTCAAAAGTTATTGGGGGTAGATATTAAAGTATAAAATATATGAGAAACTTGTGTAATCAAATGCATGCATATTACAAACAAAGCAAAACTTATGAACAAAATTTATTTGTTTTATGTTATTTAATTATTAGGTAGGTACTCTTTTCTCCTTTAAATATAACCTACATATTTTGTTAGTAATAAATTGCTCCAAATAAAGTCTTTAGATTCATTCAACTTCGTCCGGTACAACACTAAAAGTTCGTTCAAGTTATGTTTACTTTGAAAAGATTTACTTATTTAGAACTAACTACTAGTTATCTTCGAACAACGTCGGAAGTCACAACATCCAACTATCAAATAACTACTTCGGAATTCATACCTTCAATAGAGAACTCAAGAATAATATTTAAGGTTAATGAGATATGCTTCACCGGAACAATTAATAAATAATATAACCTGAATCACACATGGCTCCAACCAAAAATTAGTGCTGCTGTATCCAGTGATTTGCAACTTATGTCAGGCGGAGACCTTTTGGACTCACGATATTACATCATTAGCTTTGCATTGGGACACTAATGCAAAAATAAAGGACAGATATAGTTTGTCTGTATTAATGTTTTTAACCGACTTCAAAAAGGAGGAGGTTCTCAATTCGTCGGAATCTTTTTTTTTATGTATGTGCACCGATTACTCGAAAACGCCTGAACCGATTTGTAAAATTATTTTTTTGTTTGAAAGGGTATACTTTACAGTTAGTGCCCATGGTCATCAGGTCAGGATCTGGTGATGGAATCCTGGAGAAATCGAGGGAACTCTTCAAATTTTATAGGGACTTTTTAAATATACTTTATAAAATATACTTTTTAAAGCTATTCAGATATTTCCGTCTGGTAGTCATCATTTACGTTGCTGAGCTGATGATGGAAGGTACAACTCCTTAACGGTTAGGAGTTGGGGGATAATTCTTTTAATATTATAGGACCTTTTAGACTGTTAGTTATATCATTTGATGTGATGATGGAAGGTACAACGATAGCTTATACTAGGTCAGTGATAAAACATAAGAAACTAAAAATTGAAAAATAAAAAAACTTTTAACCAAAAATAGAACCGACTTCAAAACACTAAAAAACATAAAATAACCATGTAGGAACTCTAATCAACCTGACATTGATTTGAAGTCAGCGGTACCATGATATTGCTTTTTGGTACATGGTTATTTTATGCTTTTTAGTGTTTTGAAGTCGGTTCTATTTTTGGTTAAAAGTTTTTTATTAGCATCAAAATAGGGGACATAAATGGGCGTATATATTTTTACCGTTCACTTAGAAGCTTGATTATTAAACAGCATCAAGGGACCGTAGGCTTTATATTGATATAAATTTTAACTTTATATCTTTACGCATTTCTCAGAATAAAGGTTTTGATACACTGATAGACGGATCCTATAACAGTTACATCGTTTTCTTTTGGTGCAGAACCCTAAAATATAAGTTAAACTATCCCCAATATTCAATAAAAAAATAACACGGCCGCGTAAACGGGATAAATTCTAGGGCCAATGTCGCAAGTGCCGTGATTTTCATAAAATTCTCATAGTCAGTACAAGTATGGACAAAAGGTTCATGACTACCCTAGCGAGAAAACCTCCCGCTGAATACGTTACTTACCAAAAACCTTTGAACAACCAAAAATGATATTTTGTCTAAAAATATAGGTACCTTAGCTTGAATATTTTGTGTAGTCTCGGCCCAAGCTTACAGTATTTCGACACGATTTTCTTTTATTTTCATCCATGAGTATTGATGCGACACAGAGTAACTTTATTTGATGAATAAATTTTATCTTAAATTAACTTTATTCATCAGTGAACATTATTAAATCATCGCTGAAACAGAATAACGAGGCTCCAAATACATTAAGTTCAAAGTCATTAACCTTACATATTATAAAACAAAGTCCCCCGCCGCGTCTATCTGTCTGTCTGTTCATGATAAACTCAAAATCTACAGATTGGATTTTTATGCGGTATTTACCAATAGACATAGTGATTCATTAGAAATATTTGGTTTTGTGTAAATTGGTAGAAATATATATCAAACAGTAATCATAGCATAGACTAATGAATCCCTAGAGCGGCGGGCGCTACCATAGACGTACAGAATGCAAATTTATGTGAACCTCATGCCTCCGAGCTGTTGACTTTTTGATTGCAGAGCCCTGGTGGGGCTAGTCGCCTCTCTAAACTCGTTTCATCGTCGTCACATCGGATTAGTATTCTCTTTGAGTCCTCACACGGATAGGTAATAACTATCATTTTTTATTCCCTTTTCCTCTATTGACTTTTTATTCAATGTAAGTAATGGTGTCGTATTCATATTTACCATTTTCCGACTCTGCGATCATAATTATGCTTTACATATTCTAGTCAAAGCGTGTTTAGTAATCTATCATCATCATCATCATGTCAGCCAAATACGTCCACTGCTGGACAAAAGCCTCCCCCAAGGAGTTTAGTAATCTATATAGTGTATTTATCTAGTGTCTATAGTAATCTCTCTATATAGATAAAGTAAACCAATAATTTTCTGTGACTACGAGTTGATTTGGTAAAAATTAAGTTTCAAGTAATTTTTGGAAAGAGACACAATGACAAAATCAATGATTAGACGATATGATAACGCAGAAATTTTAGAAAAGTAACTGCGGAAGTCTCGGCGTGGGCAGGCCCCCCACAAGGTGGACCGAGGATCTTGTTAGGGTCGTAGGAAACCGGTGGATGTGAGTAGCGCAAGACCGGCTATCGTGGAGATCCTTGGGGGAGGCCTTTATCCAGCAGTGGACGTCTTTCGGCTGATATCATGATGATGATGATGATGAACTGCGTTAGTGAAGAATACCAGCTAAAACAAAAGAATAAGTTTTTTTTCCTTCAAGATAAATAGACTTACCTACATCATTTTATCCGCAAACCCTAAAACTGTATTGTAATTGGTTTGCGGATAAAATGATGTAGGTAAGTCTATTTATCTTGAAAGAAAACCAACAGCATATTCATATGTAGTACTTATTTACAGTGTAATGCCAAATAAAGTTTTCTTAGAACTTACATAATATCGGACTCAGAATAATGTGCTCTGTGACTGTCATTTGTTTAGTAGATATTATATTATGTAGAATTATTTAACTTGTATATCCAGAACAGAATCAGATATTAGCAGTGAGTCAATTGAAGTACCTAACTAGGTAATACCGCTAAAACTATGCTGATCAAATTACGATGGTTTGTGACATAAACCGGGTCACAGTAATGGTAAATAGTTGTATTATGGAGGCACCTGTCATATTAGTAGTTGTTTACATGTAACCTTGCACAGTTGTAGGTGTTTATCAAAACGAATTCACCGAAGCTCAAATTAGTATTTAGTAATTGAAACTAATTCCAATTAGTGTTCACAATTTTCATTGAGCCGTGTCACATGTGCGCAAAATTATACTTAAATGGTTCATTTTATTAACTCTCTTTTCATCCGTGTCTTCGCCTGCTTAAAGACTAAGTAGGTACCTATGTAATTTATACGTAGGTACCTATGTAATTTATACGTAGGTACATATGACTTTTCGTTTGTTTCTAATTTGCGTACAGCAAAAAAAAACATGTTTTTAAAATAAGGAAAGTTTCATGTACGTATTGGCCAGAAAAATATTATTTTTCATACAAAATTTGCCACTATATGGGTTTCACTTTCAAAAACGCTGAAATCAGCCTCTCCTAAATATCTACTAGTATTAATCAACTAACCTTTTTACAAGGACTTTTCTTTCAAGTAATATAGTAGGACAACTTTTTGATGGATGCCCTTTCTCATTAAAAAAAACATGATTGTGTCATCCAGTTTTGAAGAAAATTGTGAAATGTTGATGTTTTGAGTGATTGTGTAATATTTTATATTTATTATTGATATTCTAGTAAGTAAAGTTATACATTTTTTATTTGTTTTGTCCTATTGCATTATATATTTATGTCGCAGACAGGTGCCGAACCTGATCACACGCCCCTAAGCGACACATCATTCGTACGTTGTTCCCAGTGCTCTCAACCACGTTTTTTCAAAGGACAGAGGGGTCTGAACGTTCACATCGGTAAAGTGCATAGCACGAAACCAATACCATTTCGATGTGTTCAGTCAGACCCATCTAACAATTCTGCCACTATTCCAACCACCACACACAGTACATCCATAGATTCGCTTATAGAGTTATTGAGCACGCTAAAATCCAATTGCCCGGTTATAAAAAGAATACCCCGTGGTGCTCGTATAAGTGTAGCCCAACATCTATCAAAAATCATAAAAAGGGTTACAGATGAAAACTCTATAGCGGCTTGGGAACAACTCCTGACTTTCGCATACAATATTCTTCATGTCGATTCAGACCGTAGCAGCTCTCTCACGTCAAATATCAAACAAAATTGCTGTAGTTTTAAAAACCCTCGAAATTATTTATCAATTAGTCGCTCTAATAATCCAAATCATAACATTTTTCGAAAAGTAGAATCCAAGGTTTCAGATGGTGACGTGAAGGGAGCCGCAAACCTCCTTTTTTCCAATGATGTTGTCGCCCCAGACTCTCCGGAAACACTCGCGGCCCTTATTGAAAAGCATCCTTCTTCAACACCTCTTAACCTTACATGCTCCGAACCTGCTAATTTCATCACAAACTCAAAAGAAGTCTTTTCGGCATTGATGTCTTTCAGGAATGGCTCTGCCGGTGGCTTAGACGGCCTTACTCCTCAACACTTCAAAGACTTGGTGTGTAATTCCACTGGGGACGCTGGTAGAGCTCTTCTTGAAGATATCACCAAGCTAATAAATTTTTTGCTTACCGGTAAGTTAAATCTTGATATAACCCAAATAATTTATGGTGCCAACTTATGTGCTTTAAAAAAGAAAGATGGTGGTATAAGGCCCATAGCAGTTGGCACCACAATCAGAAGAATTATTTCCAAAATTTGCTGCAGACATATCCTCCCCGAACTTAGTACTAAATTTCAACCTATTCAACTAGGCTTCGGTTCCAGGGGAGGATGTGAAGCTGCAGTACATGCGCTTCGGACATACCTCCTTAAAAAAAATAGTGGTGAAGTGGTGTTGAAAGTAGATGTCAAAAACGCTTTCAACTCTGTTGATAGAACTGCTATGCTTAATGAAGTAAAAAAACACACACCAGACATTTTCAACTACCTTTTGCAATGTTATGGCACACCGAGTACTCTTACATATAAAAACAATATTATTCATTCGGCGGTCGGCTGTCAACAGGGTGACCCACTCGGACCAGCTGTGTTTAGCCTCGCCATCCATCCTATCATTTCTTCTCTCGCTTCTGAACTAAATTTGTGGTATTTAGATGATGGAACCCTTGCAGGCGATGCTGAGTCTGTTCTTTCAGACCTAAATTGTCTTATAAATTCTTTTAATTCAATCGGTTTAACTTTAAATTTTTCCAAATGTGAACTCTTTCTTCCCGACTCTCTAAGTTTTCAAAACAGAGCAGAGTTAATAGATAAATTTAATCTTTTGGCTCCTAACATTAAAATTTTAGATACTAAAACACTTCGCCTGCTTGGAGCCCCTATTTTAAACGACTGCTTTAAGCCATTTTTGGATGATCAAACGTCAAAATTCAACGAAATTTCAGACCGTTTACTTAAAATAAACTCACACATGGCCTATCATATAATCCGTTATTGTCTTTTTGTTCCAAAATTTATGTATGTTCTCCGATGTTGTCCTTTCTGGAAATTTGATTTGTTGGCTACTTTAGACGAGTGTATTCATGAATTTCTCGTTAAAATTCTAAATTGTCCTCTTAATGATAAATCATGGTGTCAAGCATCACTACCCATCCGTTTCGGTGGGCTTGGCATCAGAAAACTTTCCAGTGTATCTCTCCCTGCCTTTTTATCTTCCAGTCACAGTACGCACAAACTTTTTAAAAAAATTATACACAAATCTTTAGGTGACTCCGATGTCCAAATTTCTTACTGTGCGGAAGCTAAATCTGCTTGGATAACAGCTTGTCCGAGTGAAAGTTTACCTGACAACTTCCAAATTCAAAGGCAATGGGACGAGCCGCTCTGCAAACAAATTCAGTCAACCCTACTTAGTAACTCGGTGAGCCTTGCAGAGCGAGCTCGTCTCCTTGCCGTCTCCGAGAGAGAATCAGGCTACTGGCTTCAGGCTTTGCCCTCTGCAAACGTCGGCACCTTACTAACAAATAGCACTTTTTCACTTGCTATAGGTCTGCGACTGGGCTCCACCACCAATGAGCCCCATCGCTGTCCGTGTGGAGAGAGCGTCAATAGTCTTGGTCACCACGGTCTTTCTTGTCGCCGCAGCGCTGGTCGTCTGCCACGACATGCAGCTATTAATGATATCATTCGCAGGGCCCTTACCAGCGTCAACGTGCCGGCTTTACTTGAGCCGAACGGTATTGCACGTGACGATGGTAAGAGGCCCGACGGGATGTCATTAATACCTTGGAGTAGAGGAAGGCCTTTGGTCTGGGATGCGACGTGTGTTGATACACTGGCACCGTCACATCTTCAGTCTACCTCCAGGGCATCTGGCGCAGCGGCATCGACAGCAGAGAGCATCAAAAGGCGCAAATATGCGGCCCTTGGTGACGGCTACATATTTGTTCCTTTTGGTGTGGAAACTCTGGGGCCTTGGGGACCCGAAGCGCGGCGATTATTTAAAGAGCTCTCGACGCGTCTCATAACGTTGTCCGGTGACCAGAGGGCTGGTACTTACCTCGGTCAAAGGATTAGCCTTGCGATCCAGCGCGGTAATGCTGCCAGCCTTCTGGGCACTTTACCCACGGGCAGCGATCTGAACTCAATATTCTATTTGTAATATTGAGTTCATAAATATATAACGGAATAGGATATTTTGATTTTGTATATATATGATACTTCTTTAGTTTTTAGTTAATATTTTAGTTTAATTTAATGTTTTCGTGTAAATAATTGTAAATATATAAGTATTGAATAATTAAATTAATTTTCAATTTATATAGTAGGTATATTTATAATAATAATACCTTGGGACATAATTCACACATGGCAATCCGATTCCAAACTAAGCCAGAGCTTACTTACCTAAGTATCTAGGTACCTACCTACCTACTATGAAAACCAGATACATTACTTACGTATAGTTATCAAGTTCCATAGTATATCTGTTATCTAGTTATGATATTATTGTTATTTATTGTAATACATACACTATATACAATTTAATATAGTAGATATCTATTAAGCTTTGTTGGTAAATACATACTTATATGTATAGATAATGAAAAAATATAGTTTAATAGCTTACGTTTATTGTATTAATTAAAGATTAAGTAGTACTTCCATGATTAAACCATTGAAATCAGGTCAGATTCTAAACTGAGACATCAAAGAAACATATCCGTCCTTCCCAATATTAACATCACAAAGGTGGACTACAATCGTGGACTGATTAACCTATGCCATTACTTACCTGGAACATGCTAATATCAACGATAATTCACTACGTTTAATGTCCAAAACTGCATGAGCGTGTCCAAGTAGATATATTTTCCTTTTGGCCGAATACATCTGTGATTCACCACATTTAAACGCCGGACTGAGTCCGTCCTCGACAAATTACGTAGGGTAGTCTAACAAAACATCTCGACATCAAATCAAAATAGCAGGATTGGCTCACAATCGAGCTCTCCCTTCATCTTATAACTTATTCAGT
The DNA here is from genome assembly GCA_963555595.1 of Tethea ocularis. NCBI lineage: Eukaryota > Metazoa > Arthropoda > Insecta > Lepidoptera > Drepanidae > Tethea > Tethea ocularis. The sequence continues at coordinate 3,574,263 of OY741971.1, read as the reverse complement.
CGAGGTCATTTCCTGAAGGGCCACTAAACGCGCCTGTATTTCCTATTGTACGAGAAACAAGACGTTCCTGTACTGCTGTATAAAAATATATTGTATTTTATGTGACCCGTAATAAATAGTATTAGTCTACCTCAGTAATTCCTTTTTTTATAAAGAAAGGAAGAAATAAATCAAATAAAACTTAGAATAAATTATCTATACTAATAATAAATCTGTAGGGTTTGTTTGTTTGAATGCGCTAATCTCTGGAACTCCTCACTAATTGGAAGTTTCTTTATCCTTTAGGTACTTAGTACTATCCCTATATTTTTCAGGTAAAGCGGGTGAAATCGCGGAGGACAGCTAGTTACAAATAAAATTAGCACAACTCATAATGTTTGAAAATTATTTCTACAATTATAGAGAAAAATACTCATAAACTCGCATAACGAAACCAAATAAAGTAGTAGACAAGGTATCAATATAAAAATAAATATAATTTTGGATTCTGGTTGCAGCAATTCTTTGTTTCTTTCTTTAATGGACCAACCTATATATATTTTAGCTATAGGTAGCGTATAGAGTATAATTATATAAGTTATAGTTAGATTATAGAGTCATTGATAGTTCAAACCCTACGGTCAAAACCTTCTAATTGAACTGAACCTATTGTGATATAGAACCTCGTCAAATTAATAAAATACCTAATCTAATCTATAAAATCCAAATAAATAAATTTTAACCTCGTTAGGATGTCCTGCAGTTCCTCTACGACACTAAAACAGGCAAAATAAATTACGAGAGAAATCACTAACAAGAACTGGAATTTAAGAAGCGTATTAAGAAAATTAAAGTTTTTTCATTAGCCTTGTAAAGCATTTCTTTGTTGTGCTGGCAGCCACAAATTGCAATTAACGTAGCGTGCTGGCCTGACCTAATCCATTGTCTCTCGTTTGGTATCATCCCACGTAGACCACTGCCACTAGCTAAGGCTTAAATTACCTTCTGTGTACGTAATGAATGCTACTTTATATTAGAAAGAAAACAACGTGATAAACATTAGTAGCAATATTTCATCTGTAGGGTAGGTAAATAGCTAGTTGTTTCTCGGTTTCACTTGCCAGAGTTCCGCTGAATTTTTTGAAAAAAGAAAACTTATAAAACTCAATTTTTATGTAAGTTGAGGATATCCCATACAAGAACAGGACACTTAATCTATAGGTCAATATAATTCAGCTAAAAAAAGCTCGAATATCCTACTATGGATGTATGGATGAATTTTTGTTACTCTTTCACGTAAAAACTACTGAACGGATTTAGATGAAACTTAGCACATACATAGATGATATCCTGAAATAAAATATAGGCTTTTTATCTCGGGAAAACATAAGATACCTGCGTTGCGGAAGCTAGTAGTTTCATACTGTCTATCTATCAAACGACTACAATTCCAGAATCTCCCCATCACAAATTCCAATAAAATAAACCGACCAACACAAACATTTGTTCAAAACATTATGATCCATAAGAAGGGCATATCTCCCAACATTTATAGTATTGTAGCAATAAATTCACTCTGTGGATGGCACGCCAGGCGTTATTTGGTTAAAGTGGAAGCCGTCTCGCCGCAGATCGTAACCACAATTTGCTAAACTTTGTCGTGCAATCCACTAATCCCTTGTTGAACTCTCTTGAAAGCCTTTTTTGTATGCCCAAGTACGAGTCTGTTGTACAAATGTTATAATAGCTTCTTTACAAACACAAGCTGTATCTGTTGTGGAACTCTGGCCATGTTAGTAATACCTATTTTATAAGCTTTTATTTAACTTACCGTGTTAGTATGTCTGGTCGAATTTTATAAGTCAATCTTGACTCACTTCCCAGTATTTAATTGATCTGAAATTTGGTACTCATCATTATGGTGTTATTGAGGTAGTTTGAAAAAAAGCAAATAAAATTTGTGTATGTATGTTACTCGCAACTGAACAGGTCGCTGGTACTCGACAAATGAAATTTGAGGAAGTATGTAGAAGCATCTACTAAGAATGGATATTTCGAAAATACAATTTTAAGGGGGTAAAAAGCAAATATTAATATTAACATAAAATAGTACGACATAGCTGAAGTGATAACTAGAAGAAAGTGGATATAGGCAGGCCATATGTGCCGTAGACATGACCACAGATGGGTTAGAAGAGCTTAGTGCTTGAGTAGAGACCCAAAGTTGAGTATATAAATGTGTGCAGGCAACCAATTCGTTAAACTGACGACCTAGTTAATATTGCAAGACCGTAAGGAATGGTGTGCATTAGATGAGACCTACACTCAGCATTAGGTGACCAAGGGTTGAAGAAGAGAGCAATAAAAACAAACTACAATTCTGAACATTGAAAACACATCACACGTGTACTTGTTTATTAGTTGTGGACTAAAGCTGCCCGCACGTGGCTGGTTTTCCGATACTGTTATCGAATGAGCGGACCCGAAAGGCGCCAACTTTATACGACAGGAGCGTTTGTCACACACACACAGTCTGGTGAATATTAGAATGTTCTACTATCGCGTTTGCGTTTACGATATTTCTGTATAGGAATTTGCACGCCGCGCCTCTCACGGAATATTGATGGAACTAATTACTCTCATACAAAATTAGTCTATGCAAACGTAATAGTAGTTTCGGTATTGAACAAATTCACACTAGGCCCTCGGAATGGCGCGCCACATACGCATGTCTCTCCCCGTACGGCTAGAAAACGTAACAAAAAAAAAGAAGCCTTGCTGAGTTTCTTGCCGGAGTCTTCTCAGTTCAAGTGTATTGTTATGTTATATACCGAACCGGTAGTAGAGTCTATTGTAAAACTGTATCTGTGACATTCATAAGTGCTGTATTAGGGCCTAAACTGAATAAATGAGTTTTGGATTTTGATTTTAACGACTCAAACTGTCAATGACCGATAAAATTGACTTTCGCTTGAATCGCTTGGTGAACCGAAAATCGACGCCTTTTTCTTCTTTCTTGTTATGAGACTAGTGTCAATAGCACACTACTACAAAAAAGAGAGTTGTGTGGTTGAGAGATCTCAGTGCTACTCAGACTACACATGCATCACTGAGAAACGTGGAAACCAATGTTACTAACCGTCCATCTGCGGGACACATCCGATCGGGAAACCGAACTGTAGAATCGGACCAGGTATACACTACCTAACATGTGTGGCCAGCCTAACCAGATATTCGCGGTCCGTGGTTCCGCCAGAGAGTGTGCGAACGAATGCGCTGCGGTCACAAACGAACCGAACGTGCGAAATCACTGCGCTTCCGTAATACGTGAATCATTGATAAACTACCACCAGTTAATATTGAATACTGGGATGCAGACAATACTTGGACGGATTAGGCGAAAGCGATTGTTTTCATAGTCGATATTAAAAAAAAAAAACTTTGTATAGTATATGGTTCATATTACTTCTAACTACCTAGTTAACTACATGTATTAGTACCCTAGTTACCTACATTTCCTAAATTGAACATTGACATAAATTGCCCCGCTCATGAAAAAAAATTTTTTATTAGTTTTACTATGTATATTTTCAAAAAACTTTAACGTGTAATATTTTATGATCTGGCAAGTACCCCTAATGATTGGGAACCTGATTATGATTAGCTAGCTATTCTTAGTGGTTTAACCGCTTTCCAATTTAAAAATGCACATACATTTCTAAATAGATAGACGTGGAAACGAAGCAAACATACTAATACAGTTACTTTTCCATTTATAGTGATGTCCGCAAAACAATATGTAACTACTTAAGCGCTAACGAATGTCATATAACTTAGTTAAGGGGTACTTTTTCCAATCTCCAAGCTAAGGGGCGAGATGAATCGCCTCCATCCATCTCTATCTCTTTAATCTTGCCCCACTGAGGCTGGCCCACAATTGAACATCTCTCTTCAGAGAGGGAACCATGGTAAGACGTCCCTTTAACAAAAGCTTCATTTTATAAAAAGAAATTAATCATCGTCATTTCACAAAAAATAATCTTCGCTTTCACTATATGATTTACAACAATTGGTGCCATATTATTTACATTAAAATGCTTATACAGAACCAATTGGAAGCGGTTGTTATGCTTTTTGTCACACTCATATTCTTCAGATACCAAATAACAGGACACAGGACAACTATGGCCAAGAGTATTCAATGGCTGCCCCTAACCCTGCCCCCAGTATGAAATTTACTAAAATAGGAATAGTTTTAGGCACATTTTTCAATCGCTAAATAAATCTTGGTTAAGCTGTTCCTGTCTATACAAAAAAGTTCCAGCTAAATTAGGATTTAAGTTGTGAAACAATCAAAAGAATCTTCTAAAACGTTGATATCCACTTGTCTCTATTTGCCTTGATAATCTTCATAATGAATGTAAAGTAGGTACTGCTTTCAATTAAGCTATCAAACATCATATGAAATAAAAATTGTATATCAGCTATTATTCAAGATTTTATTCTCAATTTTTGATATATTTTTATAAGAAAAGTTTACATGAAACATGAAAAAAAACCACAGACAGAAACGTTACAATAAAAGTAATAACGTCTGATAGATATTCGAAGTCATAAATATTAATAAAAAGTTTTTTGGTCTCCTTGTAACTTTTATGAAATAAAGAGTTTTGCAAGAACTGAATACAGAATTGTCTAAAGAATCAGACAGTGTAAAAACAAATATATTTTATGTACTTCAGGGAGGCTTGAAGAAAATTTGATTAAATAAAAGATTCAAATCGTCGTCAACATTATTTCTCAGTAGGGGACATGACCACCACCTTTTGCCAACGTGATTAATGTAGGAAAACTACATAGTTGGGTACATTCATAAGTATTAAAGTGTCAAAACTATCAAGATAATCAAACCTATAAATATCAGTACAACCTTATAAATAAACAAATGAATAAACGTCGGATCCATAGAGCTGTAATTGTATTTACGAAGAGCAGGAACTGCAGACCATAACGCTGAATTTAAGCTTCACAAGAATCGCAAGTAGAGAAAGATACGAGCTATTTCCATTGAGTTCTCAAGAACTAATAGTATTCTACAAGTAAAATTCTAAAGTTCCTTAAAAAGTTTAAATGCTGATTTCCAAGGAACTTTAGTTTTACTGCTTCTTTGAGAACGCTGCGACATGATAACTTATTTAAACATTTTCTGTAATATTTTCTTAGGACTTTATAAGTAAGTATAGTGTTTTTTCATGTAATGATTATAGACTTATGTTTCAGCTCCATAACATAATGTAATTTATTGAAGATAACACACAAAGCCTAAGAAAGCTGAACTTCACGGAGTGCTGCAAAGTTATGTTTATAAACACTAATTATTATAAAGAAAAAAAAATAGATATTTTGTTTACAAACAATTCTTCAATGAAAATTCTTTCACCTTTAGAAAGCTACATTATCAGCGAGTAATATACTGACTCACTGACTGATCTATCAAGCTCAAACCACTGAACGAATCGGGCTGAAATTTGATATACAGATAGATATTATGACTAGGCTAAGAAAAGGGGTAAAATAAGGGGTCAAAGGTAAATGCTAGTAACGTAAATAATTTTATTGCATTCTGTTTCATAAAAATATAATTTGTTAATTTCTTTTTCAAATTTATTTCGAAATACCGACTTATAGTTGAAATCTTACAGTTTATTTCCAAGCAATCACGTAGGTACCGAAGGAAACTAAAATACTAATATCATCGCAGACATGAGAAACTCAGTCTTGAATCAGATTATTATCTTGAAAATAATTAAACCTTATTACATATACGATTGTAGAAATTCGAAGTGCTCGGGAATTTCGAGATATTTCAATCCTGCACAGTTCCTGTAAATATACATAATGTACTTACCTGTTTTAAATCGATGTGATAATAAAATGTCACAATCGTAAACAAAAAGTTGTAAAGGTTGAAATATCGTGGATAGATTTAAAAAAAATATAATGATTACATGGAACAAATTGATAAAAACTATGATTAAATCTGCACTCCGGTGACAGCTGAGCACAGCGTTCAACGAAATAAGTAGTTTAGCTTTAAAAGATGCTTCAACGTAAGTCTGAGTACCTACCTACCTGTTAGATTACTTGAGTACTAAAATAATGTCATCACTACATTTCTCAGAGCGAGTAAAGGCTTTTACCAGATATTTCCCGTAAACTTCTTACTGTCATAACTTCGTAATGGTACACGAAATTTTGTAGGATATCCGTAAATTTCGGGCTAACATACTCTCCCAAAATCACCACTTATCTAGTTTCCATAGTACAAACTCTTCTTAGTTCGGGATCAAAGCGTGTGAATAATATTCCAGGACAAAATAATTAAATTTTCGAATAATTATATCAGTTTGTTCAATAGTATTGTAGCGCCACATACCGCATAGCAACAGATACCATTAATACCATTCAGCATAACCATAACCAAAACGTTACCAAGGAGGTTAGAAATAAAACAACATGCAAGATTCACCATTTAATGCAAGACAGGGAAATAAAACTCAAGACCATCACATACAGTATATTTTACCTCAGAACCTTACCGTGTTTGATGACGTCATGCGCATATGAAACAAGAATAGCGTGCTTTAGAAACAAAGATATATGCCATAGAAACAAGCATGCGTTTGATGACTTCACAACACCAATGCACTGGACTTCATCTTCATCCACAATAGTAATAACACTTCAGCACTTGGATTACTTTCACAATTCTTCAACCACAGAGCAACACTTGTTTTCACATCGGCGGCCACGGCGGACTGAGAGATGGCACACAAGCTCGGTGCCTTTTTATTCCCTCGCGAGTGAGACAACCGCGTGAGCGAGAGGACAATAATTTGGACGACAGCAACTCGATCGACTGAGCGAGAGGAATCGCTCGGTCTCTTTCTTTTATATTTTTTTACTCGTTGTGTTAATATTAAGTTTCATGTAAATATTGTATTATAAATAGAGCCATATTGTAAATAAAATTATTCCATTCTGATACCACAAATCAAGAGTTTCATTACCAGCTATAGTCCCTAAAGTGGTGACCCCTACAAGAGAAGAACACAGCAAGCACATTCAGAAATCAAGATGGAAGACAAATCCACTTCGGTTCCTGCTCCAGCTCCTGCTGCTTCACACCAAGAACTCGCTGGCATCGCTCTCTCAATGCGGATCCCGAAATTTTGGCGCGACAGGCCTAGCCTGTGGTTCTTCAGCTTCGAGGCCGCTACCGATGACATGAAACGGAGTCAAAAACAACTAGCTCAGATGGTAATCGCACAACTGGACAAGGGGGATATCGAACAAGTCAGCGACTTACTATACAAACCCACCGAAGCCATGTACGACGCACTGAAAGAGCGTCTAATATCTGTCTATGAAGAATCGGAGAGTCAGCAATTTCAAAAACTACTCCGTGAGATGGAACTCGGCGACCAAAAGCCATCGCAATTGCTGCGGCGGATGCGAAACCTTGCTCGTGACAAGATTCCAGATTCAACGCTACAACTCATGTGGACCAGCCACCTACCTGCACACGTTCGATCTGTACTCGCCGTCAGCGAAACCTTCAAGTCACAGGCAGAACTAAACGAACTGGCACTACTCGCAGACAAGATCATGGAAAGTTCAAACACCCAAGTCTCAGCAGTATCATCCACGTCAGCACCGTCCCAGCAGACAGATACACAGCTCCTGATCGAAGAGTTAAGAAAACTGTCACTAGAGGTCGCTGCACTCAAATCATCGAATTCACAACCGCAACAATACAACTCACAGCCGTATCGCCGTCCATCCTACCAACAAAACCGCTCTTCAAGCAGAGAAAATAGCCGCACCCACAGTATAACACCACCGCCATTCTGCTACTACCACCGTCGTTATGGTGCTAATGCAAGACGTTGCACGACGCCATGTTCATTCAGAACAAATCAGAATTCGGAAAACTAGATGCAGCGCTGGATGAGGCGGATTTCAGCGTGTCAGAATTTTCATACCGCCTATTTGTCACCGATCAGAAGACTGGCCTCACTTTCCTCATCGATACCGGAGCAAACATCTCAGTCATACCGCGAAGAAAAGGCGAAGCACTCAAGCCACTCGATTTTCAACTCTACGCTGCAAACAATACAGTCATACCTACATACGGAGAACGAACACTCGAGTTAGACTTCAAACTTCGCCGACCATTCAAGTGGAAGTTCATCATAGCAGACATCAGCAAACCAATAATCGGCGCTGATTTCCTGAAACATCACCAGCTTATCGTCGACATCAAGAACCGACGACTAATCGACGGAAAAACAAATTTAACATCGAATACATTCGTCAAGGCTACAAACACTCCGACAGTACGCAGTATCGACGTGCACCAGTCCTACCACGACATCCTAGCGGAATTTCCGGGAACTACAAGATTGACTGCAATGAACTTAAACCCGAAACTCGCCGTAGAACATTTCATCGAAACAACCGGGCCACCGATTCACTGTCGGGCCCGACCGATCGCACCGCATCGCTATGAACAAGTCAAAAAGGAGTTTGAAAACATGATCGAACAAGGCCTATGCCGTCCAAGCAAAAGCCCATGGTCATCTCCATTGCACATAGTACCGAAGAAAAATGGCGATCTCCGAGTGTGTGGTGACTACAGAAGACTCAATTCTGTCACAACACCCGACCGCTACCCGATCCCGAGAGTCAAAGATTTTACATCGCAACTCACAGATAAGAAAATATTCAGTACAATCGACCTCAACAGAGCCTACCAACAAGTTAACGTCCGTAATGAAGACATAGAAAAGACTGCAATTATAACACCTATGGGACTATTCGAATTTCCACGCATGTGTCCAGGATTGAAGAATGCTGGCCAGACTTTTCAAAGATTCATTCATGAAGTACTTCACGGACTCGACTACGCATTCTCTTTCGTCGATGACATTCTCGTCGCAAGCCCCGATGAAATCAGTCATAAAGAGCATCTACGTACCGTACTATCAAGATTAGAAGCAAATGGAATCACAATCAACCCCTCAAAATGCATATTCGGTCAACCAGAAGTCAAGTTTTTGGGTTTCACGGTCAACAAAAATGGAATCAAACCGCCTGCCGAAAAGGTCACAGCAATCAGCCAGTTCCCGAAACCTAAAAACATTGAAGAACTCCGGCGTTTCCTCGGCATGATCAGTTTTTATCGTGATCACATACCTAATGCTGCCGTGATTCAAGCACCTCTCCATGCCTACCTACACAATGGGAAGAAAAGAGACAAGACGACGATAGAGTGGGACGAAGAATCAACCAAGGCGTTTGAGGCTTGTAAAGTTGCGATACAAAATGCAGCTTTGCTCGCTCATCCTTCACACAGTGCGACACTAGCCATATTCTGCGACGCGTCCGACAAATGTGCAGGAGCCGTCCTGCAACAATACATCAATGAAAAATGGCAACCACTTGGCTACTTTTCAAAGAAGTTCTCCGACGCACAGCGAAACTACAGTACATTCGACAGAGAATTACTCGCTATCTACATGGCAATCAAGCACTTCAGAAAAACATTCGAAGGACGAGAAATCATCGTGTTCACCGACCATAAACCGCTTACCTTCGTCCTACAAAAACCGCCATCAGCAACCGAAACACCGCGCCGTGCAAGACAACTCATTTTTATCAGTGAGTTCACCACCGACATCCGTCACATCAGCGGGTCTCAGAACATTGTTGCCGACGCACTCAGCCGCATTCCGATCGAATCCATTACCTGCCCGACATCACTGGACTACGAAGAAATCGCAAAAGCGCAAGAAAGAGACAGTGATATACTACGAAAACTCGACTCGCAAAGTAACTTATCACTGAAGCGAGTTACTCTACCGCAATCTCAAACTGCCATTTACTGCGAAACTTCTACGTCACACGTCCGACCGTACCTGCCTGAAGAATTCCGGAAAATCGCCTTTGATGCCGTGCACAACATCAGCCACCCGGGAGTACGAACGACACGCAAGCTAATGTCTCAGCGATTTTTCTGGCCTTCTATGAACACAGACGTCGGAAACTGGGCGAAACACTGCATTCGATGTCAACAATGCAAAGTGCAGCGACACACGACGAGCAGCATATCATCATTCCCGCCTACCACGGAGAGATTTCAACACGTGCACATAGATATCGTCGGACCTCTACCTACATCGCCACAAGGTCATCGATACCTCGTTACAATGATCGACAGAGTATCGAGATGGCCAGAAGCAATACCTACCGACAACATCTGTGCCGAGGCCGTCGCGAAGATAGTCTATGAAAATTGGATTACCCGATTCGGCCTACCAGCAATACTTACGAGTGACCAAGGTAGACAGTTCCAGAGCCAACTCTTCGCCAAGCTTATGACTATCATGGGTATCAAGACTACTCGCACAACACCGTATCACCCACAGTCAAACGGAATGATAGAACGCTGGCACAGATCATTGAAAGCTGCATTGAAGTCTCGCCTATCCGAACAGTCAACGTGGATAGACGAACTACCTACAGTACTCATGGGACTACGTGCTGCGACGCGCACCGACACCGGTACCAGCGCCGCCGAACTCACATACGGTCATAGCCTGCGCCTACCTAGCGACTTCTTCAACGACGCGCCTAGCAACAACGAAATGGACTATGACTACGTGACTCAGCTGCGTACCACTATAAACGCTCTGAAGCCTAGTCTACCTACTACATGGCACGGAAACAAACGTCCAATATTCGTTCATCAAGACCTACAAACCTGCGAGTACGTGTTTGTAAGGAACGACGCCGTAAAGAAGCCGCTACAACCACCCTACGATGGCCCCTACAAGGTGTTAGAGCGAGATAGCAAGACGTTCGTCCTTCAACTACCTGAGAGACGTTCCGCCACTATTTCAATAGATAGATTGAAACCTGCCTACATTATTAATGAAGATAATAATAATGAAGATTCAGATACATTACCATCAACACCAAGTAATCTTACCATACCATCATCACCGTCGAACCTGGTTACCTCCCAGAAGCCGATTTTGAAGACTACACGTCATGGGCGCAACGTGAATCTGCCGGTACGCTTCCGCTAGGGGGGGAGTCATGTAGCGCCACATACCGCATAGCAACAGATACCATTAATACCATTCAGCATAACCATAACCAAAACGTTACCAAGGAGGTTAGAAATAAAACAACATGCAAGATTCACCATTTAATGCAAGACAGGGAAATAAAACTCAAGACCATCACATACAGTATATTTTACCTCAGAACCTTACCGTGTTTGATGACGTCATGCGCATATGAAACAAGAATAGCGTGCTTTAGAAACAAAGATATATGCCATAGAAACAAGCATGCGTTTGATGACTTCACAACACCAATGCACTGGACTTCATCTTCATCCACAATAGTAATAACACTTCAGCACTTGGATTACTTTCACAATTCTTCAACCACAGAGCAACACTTGTTTTCACATCGGCGGCCACGGCGGACTGAGAGATGGCACACAAGCTCGGTGCCTTTTTATTCCCTCGCGAGTGAGACAACCGCGTGAGCGAGAGGACAATAATTTGGACGACAGCAACTCGATCGACTGAGCGAGAGGAATCGCTCGGTCTCTTTCTTTTATATTTTTTTACTCGTTGTGTTAATATTAAGTTTCATGTAAATATTGTATTATAAATAGAGCCATATTGTAAATAAAATTATTCCATTCTGATACCACAAATCAAGAGTTTCATTACCAGCTATAGTCCCTAAAGTATTTTACTGCCAAATCTGATCTCACTTATCATCTAACTCAAACGCTTCAAAGTACCTTCTGCTATATTACTTTCCTTTATCTAAAATTATCTGTCCCCAGCGGTTTCATCCACGTTCCTGGGATAGAAAGTAACCTATAACACTCAAGGATAATGTAGCTTCCTATTAGTGAAATAATTCATCGAATCCGAGTGGTAGTTCCAGAGATTAGCGCGGTCAAACTCTTCAGCGTTATTATTAGTTGTTATTAGCATCGATAATAATAACTAGAGGATTTTATCCGGCATATTGCGTTTGGGTACGTGCCGATATTAAGCATAGATTTTTCTATAAAATAAATCAATTTTAGTTATAATCTTGAGCCTGTCTAGCCGAGTCGGTCCATACCAATGAGTCTAGACCCTTAGAGGATAAACAAAAGTTTGTTTATCCTCGATACTGAGTCCTCTCAGTATCGTCTAATTAGTAGTAACAACATTATATATTTTAATAATCACACGGGTACAATTTAGATACACCACCATCTTAGTTTATCACTTTTTTTATCAGTGTAAACCGTATAGTTGTTTTATACTATTTAGAGAGAGAGAAGAAGAAAAGGAACACTAAATTATAATAAAAAGTACATAATTAAAGGAATCTTACTGTAGCTGTAATTTAGAATAAAATCCATCAAATTTATTTGGTCTACTCAGATAATTCTAGAGTTTTGCAATCAGAGACCGTACTAATAGAGAGCAATGGCGACTAGTATATATTTCAGCCGAAATCTCGCTTCAGGTCAGTGAACTACCAAAGTGTTCATAACTAACTAATCTGCTGGTAGAGTTCCCCAGCGGTATTGACTTCAATTCCATTGGTATTAAGAACTATTATTAGTATTATATAATAGCAAAGAATAAATAAATAGGGTAGTTGTCTGACTCATCAAATCAGCTACTTTTTAATAAATGTCAAAACGATAGTTTATATGGAATTTTGTATGAAATATTACACTATGACGTCATACTTTCACAGCATCAAAATGATCTAATCTTTGTGGTTCTACTGGTAATTAAAAATGTACAACATATTTGATGTTTCTACGTGTTTTTAAATGTTTTATGCATTGGTTAGTGTTTGGTCATTTATTTTTGACACTGCCAACTACCCTATTCTAAGTAGGTACCTATATGCCATAGTCTGACACACTTGATCTCAAATTGTGCTGAATTATTTTGCACGCTGCACGTTATGGCGACTTAATTAATTCTTAATAGATTATTTGAGAGGTTTAAAATATTTAAAGTTACGGTGAAATCATAAAATTTCTCTAAAATCCAACATGTTAGGTTAGGTATATCATGAAAATTTAATATTGTATTGCCTCGTCGAAACTCCTCTTTCAGAGAACACTACTAACCCACGTGGAGAACATACTTCCCGAAGCTTATGTGCCATAAAATTTCTTTCATGAATTTGATATATATTTAACGACTATAATATAAGCTGAATGTTAAGTACAGTTGGTGCCGCAGTGCGGGGTGTCGCGGCGTAGTGCATTTGACAATAAAATGGAATTAAACAGTTCCCGCCTTACGAGCGGTTATGAAGAGCGACGTGGACTTTTATTGGTAAGACACGGTCGGTTCCGTGAATAGAAATGTCACTGTTATAGCCAGCTAACAACAAAAGGTTACTTATACCTTATTAAGCAATTAGCTGATGAAAAATGATGAGTTGCTGTGTTTGCAACTTTAGGTGTGTATTGCGTTATAAAGAATGTATTCTCGACAATATATACCTTAACTTTTTCAGGAATATGCAATATCTCAAAAATAATGCTTTACAAAGAAAATAAACGACTTAACTGAAAGCTAATTCTTCAAAACTCTTTTCCTAGATATAATTATCCATTATGTTAAATTAGATTTAAGTCACCACGTCACGATTGATATGCTACATAATGTTTCAATATAAAATGTTCATAAATTTCTGGAATAGTCTAGATTTTTCACTAGGAATGTATTTTAACAAAAAAGTACATTGGTTATATAATGTATTTGAAAACATACAATTTTTATTATTGTTTTTACCGTCTATTATGTAAATATAGTTTTTGTCGTATTGTTAAAAATGCGCCTTAATTTTGTAAAAAAACTAAATTCCCGAAGGAGCTTATATTTTCCCTGGATAACATTTTATATGTAATTTCAAAGTAGGTATTACTTAACTTTTACCTAGAAACACGGGTAAAGCCGTGGGCGACAGCTAGTCATTGATAAACAAACCAAAATATAACATTATTGAAGAAATAATATGTTGTCTCTTACATTATTATAGTATTTACAGGTTATCCCTTGTATCCTTAGAGGAGATATGTAAGAAACCAATCGACGACTTGTTTATTATTAGATATCCTATTTTCCAGGTTAGATATCGGCCCGAATCTGTGTCTACAAAGTAATCTCAATATATCTATGTATAACAAAAAATAGAAAGTGATAATAGTAGTTTATGATACTGTTGCATAATAGGGGTTATTAAATACGAGTGTGAGTTTAAGTACCGAGCCGTAGGCGAGGTTCTTAATAGTATCACACGAGTTTTTAATACCTAATTATGTGCAGTATCATACAGTACTTTATCTAAACTCATATAAATAATGTAATTAAAAAAAATAGAAAAAAATATTTTATCTACTCTCATATCGTAATGTTCTAATTATGAAATCAAAATCAGTACTTTAATGACCCACTTTAGGCACACCCGTGTATAATGATTCATTATAGTACAGTTGTTGTTCCCAAGATAATGCTATAAAATAACTTTTTTTCTATTAAAGTACACTTTGGACCTATCAATAGTATAATCAATCAGTATCAATTCAATTTGACGATGACAATGTCACAAATTTTGTAACTTGAACTTTAGAGGTAAGAATTTTTGGGAGTTGGCAACACGGATTTGATTAAGTATATGATTATATTTTATTGTTTTTGCCTACACATATCATTTTGACCAAAAATGTCACAAAAATAGCAATTTTTTTTTTTTTTGCAAAGTTGGTAGAAATTCAATTTTTTTAAATGACATTATTTATATGAGTTTAGATAAAGTACTGTATGATACTGCACATAATTAGGTATTAAAAACTCGTGTGATACTATTAAGAACCTCGCCTACGGCTCGGTACTTAAACTCACACTCGTAGTTAATAACCCCTATTATGCAACAGTATCATAAACTACTATTTAAGTTCAAGTCAAAAATTTGTCACATTTTCATCGTCAAATTGAATTGATAATGATTGATTATACTATTGATAGGTCCAAAGTGTACTTTAATTGAAAAAAAGTTATTTTATAGCATTATCTTGGGAAGAAAACTGTACTATAATGAATCATTATACACGGGTGGGCCTAAAGTGGGTCAATAAAGGACTGATATTGATTTCATAATAAGAACATTACCATATGAGAGTAGATAAAAGATATTTTAGTCCAAATTATTCTGATTGCTTATTTCAACATAAACTTAATCGACACCTTTATTTGTCACTACTATTGTCGCGTGGACTATCTGACAGCGTTAAAAATGTTCTATCATTTTTCAATGAGGCTTATATGAAAGAGAAGTGACGTGACTACTATTAGTTTAGTTTTTAATCAATAAAATCGACATCATCTTCTCGCTAACAAAAGATTATTGACATATTTATATAGCTGTGGAAAATGTTTTTCCCTATTTTTGTTTAGATTCTGCGTCGGACAGTGATAGATAGTCTGTCAAAATAACGGGTTATCCCACACAAATATTTACAAAAGTTCAGGGCTATACGGTTTGTGGGTCGACTGCGAACACTTTAAAAAAATATTTATTGTATAATAACTTGGGAAACACTGGTGGAGTAAACAATTCGACTTACTTAAAACAATGTTTTTCTGCATGAGTACATTTATTGAACAGTTGTTACTTTAGAATCCAATCAAAATCATTAACTATTTCGTTCAAATAGTCTGCTTGATAGCCTTCTGACATAAAAAGACGTACCTACATGCTACTCGTATTATAGCAATTAATACCTATAGTAATGAATCTGATGTAAATCACAGATAAGAAGTATCACTACGTACGTTACTTAATATAAGATGTTTGTACAATTCCCAAATGATCTATAGTAATTACCAAAGTCTTCTAATTCATTTTAATTAATCCTCTATTTGTAAGAAAATGGTGCCTGAGATAGATATGAAAGTACCTGTATTACCTATAGATCTTATTCGGGGTTACTCAGCGCCGTTCCGTTGCGGTCTCAATTCAGATGACAAGCTGATTAGGTACTAAATCGAATGGCTCATATTTTCTAATTTCAGACAGAATGAGGCTGTGGATAGGTAATCTGATTGCGGTAAATGAAAACTACTTCTAACTCAGCATCAGGTTAAATTTAATGAGATTTAATTGTTCCTACGGATGGGAATGGTAACCAAGAAGGCCTGAATAGAGGAGTAACAATTTGAGCAATTTTTTATGGATGTGGTTAAAGGTGTTAGTTTCGAGATTAAAAATAACATAATAAAAAAAGTAAATACAATTTAAGAAAACACTTAATTATTTTTCAAACTCAAAGGAATGATGATAGGGCCTTGATAGGGTCTTGATAGGGCCTTCTAACTAGTTCTAAGGTTCCCCTAGCTATATCTTCATCAGATTGCATAGCTTACTCGTAATTAAACTATGATTAATAATAATGAAAATATGCAGAGCAAACGTAAAAACTATAATTTGGGTCACATTTAGTTAGGTAACTGTCAAAATTTCTAAATGTTTATCTAAAATTTTCTGCAATGTCAAGACAAACAAAAAGAAGCCTTGCTGAGTTTCTTGCCGGAGTCTTCTCAGTTCAAGTGTATTCCGAACCGGTAGTAGAGTCTATTGTAAAACTGTAACTTTTGACATTCATAATTGCCTTATTAGGGCCTAAACTGAATAAATGTTTTGATTTTGATTTTGAAACCAATCCATTGAAAAGCGCAATAATGATAGCCATGAAACTAATTCCCTCTAACACACCGTTCCAGAAAAAAAACAGGGGGCCAATTACGTTAAATAACAAACGGTTGACATCAAATTTCGATTCAGTTAAAGTTCGTTTCCAATCCAATTCAAATTTTACTAAAAAACAGTTCCGTTAAATAAACGAATCCCAACCACGATTTGATTACGATTAGATTGTAATCGTTGTTGCCCTTGGTAACCGAAACAATTCTAATCCAATCAAATGTGTCAAATGTTTAGTGGAATGCCACAATACAATAATCGAACGTCAACTTTAACTCAACCATGATTGGATCTCGATCGTTATCAGATTATTAGTGGAATACGAAAACGTGCAAAAGTCATTCAGGTGCGATCCAATTGTAATCTAATCAAAATTTATTAGTGGAATTGGCCCCAGGTACTTCTGAAAATCCCATCCCTAAGTCTCCTGTAAGTATTTGTAGTGCAGTGATAAAATAAATACACATTTATCAAGTTGTCGGACTGTGACGTCATTATTCATAATGGTAGAGCACTATACTTAATGATATAATTTATCATACGTTACGTACCTACTGCTTTTAATATTTCTTTCTTGATTTTTATCTTGTGAATAGTCAATAAAAGCTTCTTCGAGGAGCATGAGTTACTGCGATCAATATTACATAAATTTGCCTTTACTTTTAACGTTTTCTAAGCACCAATTTTTTTTATGCTTTGTTACATTTTGTTTTGGTCATCGACAGATGGAGGAATGATTTCTGAGCATACTCTCCAAAATGTGTGTGTCCTGTGCTATAGAAATCTTCTAATCATACATAACTTACGTTGGCGTAGTTATTAAATTGGTAATAATATAGTCGTGAGTTTATCTGAAAAACTCAAAAACATAAACAAACAAAAACATAAATCTTTTGCTATTTTATCTTCGCAAAGTAAACGTCATTATAGTTCCGCAATTATATCGTTACGGCATTATAGGTCGTAAAGCAGTTTATTGTCAATGTGTCCTAACCTATCAACCAACCATATACCTACAGCATCCGAAAATATGAACGAATGCATAATTAGACGCAAAGTCTGTGTTCGTAATGGCGTGAACAATAGTTAGCCACAATTGCACACAGTTGGATCAGGAGCGGAAAGCAAATAAAGTTAATTCAGCACGACTCGTATTTCCATTCCCATTCGTGGGGTCTAATTGGATGTGGACCTTGTTTGCCTGTGCAGAGCGAATGAGTTGATTTTCATGACACCCAGCGCCGCGCCGCCACCGCCACGCCAGCCGCTGCAGCACACGGCGCGTCATACCGCGCAGCGCTTTAATAGATTCCATTAATGTTTACTTGTCACAAACTACCGACTGCTCGATTCAGCTGCATTATCGGTTAGCTAGCTAGAATTAGAAGGTATCAATTTCTATGGTTACACATGTCAGATAAAGTGTACGGTGAAAATAAATGACAGTACATTATGCATACTACATAACATAAATATGAACAGAAACCAGACAGCGCTGTCGCTTTCTCGTTCAATTCAAAGCGCCAATTATAAAACAAGTTCCAATTACTATGCCGGCACTCAAACATACAATAACGCTGATTCGATTAAAAATTAAAACATTAATTGGACTATACGAGTCCGTATCAAGGAGAGTGGCATTAACGAAATTACCGAATTACGTAAAACTAATTACGGACATCAAACTCAACCTCAAGTTAAAGCGAGGCCCGCACGGGAACTGAGCGTGTGTAAGACGAGTTTTAAATTAAAATTGCTTAATTTCTCAAAATGTACGAGTTGTGACGGGTATTGTGGCGTAAAAGTTACTCACTTGTATGAAGATACTCGTCGTACCCTCGAGAGTTTGTTAGTGAGTGCCATTCATGTACCAACGCGGTTAACGTAGAATTTAAGGACTACTTAGTAATTTTATATTTTATGTATTTAGAATCTTTGCACGGTGGTGGTAGGGTATTTTGTAGTACCCGCCTGGCTGGCTACCACCGTCAAGTTCAATAAAATCTGTCGCCAAGCACCTACCGTGTTCCGGCAATTGCAATTGAGAGCCAGTTTGCCTTCTCGGCATTGTAACAGGTCAGCAACACATTGGCAATATCTCTAGTATTGCAAATGGCGATAGGCGACGGTAACCACTTACCATCAGGTGGGCCGTATGCTTGCATGATACCTTAGTAGTATAAAAACAAGATCAAGTACACAATTTTATTAGCGAACTGAAATCATTTTAAAAATCTACCAAAGTTTTATATTAAAAAGTGATGAAGAACCCTTATAAGATTTACACCGAGTAAAAGGTCAAAGTAAGTAGATAAAGTTTAAGCGTTTGAAAAAACGTTGCCGACAAGTATTACATTATAAATGTATCCTCGTAATAAGTTATGGAAGTGTTAATATTTTATCCTTTTACATAGGTAAGGCAAAAATCTACAAAAGCCGACTAAAATAGGCTTCAGTTGGGTGCTTTCCTTTGGGGAAAAGAACGGGATGATTTCTGTATGTTGTATAAAAAAACATGAATGCTTTGAAAAAAATATCAAAGCTTTCATTTGAAGCTGAGCTTGACCGGTGCTTCAGTATAAAACGAGATTTTATTTTTATTTTTTCAATAATATTGAGGTAGGTACCGAGTTATTTTTACCGATTTAAAAAAGTAAGGTTATCAATTTGACACGTATGTATGCAATATTGTTGGAACTGCAATATATACCTATGATAAATCTACGAGGGCTTCCAAACAATCAAAATACACCATTTATACTTGTATATATGTTTGTGCACGCATATCTCCAAAACTATTAGTTGAATTGTGACCATTATTTTTTTATTGGTATACATTTATTTCAACATAGAGAACAATGTCGTTATGTTACTCATTATCACAATATTATAGGTCCATTCGTTTTCGAGTTTATTCATAATGTAATTACAAACAACGATACAAATCTTTTTTCCTTATAATATCAATGTATATCCTTATAATGTCAGATTAAATTCAATCATTTATTTCATCAACGAACGAGCGAGATCTTATAATCAATACCCAGAGGTATCACAAAAAGATTACACCTAAAAGCTTTTAGCTCGTAAATATTTTAGTCCAAACGCCACTCTCGTGTCATAACAACACAATTTTTAAATTTATTCAGGTTTTCGACTACCTATAGGTATACAAATATCTTATTAAGTTTTTCTGTCTATTATTATTTGAAACTAGGAGCTAAATAAAGTTTCCTAAATGTATTTAAAGATGCAAAATATTAATATATCAGCTTGAAATAAGCTTGTATTGTTTCTTGGCTTATTTATGATAATAATAGAACATAATTCTCAAAAATGTATATAAGTATGTTAAAGGTAAGTTTCTTCGAAATCAAAATAACCAGTAGGTATAACAAGTAACGCTCATGCAAAATAAATTGTTTCTGTTGCTTGCACATCCACCCGCGTCCTCATTTCTTTCGATATTATACTAGAAAACAAGCACAAACGAAAATAAGTACCGCGAGTAGCGACATAACGCCATAAAACTCTGAAAGAACAGCAAACAGAAATTTAAAGTTTGCTCAGAAAAAATAATTCGGAGAAGCGCGTGCTCACCTTATGGACGGTTGAATGAGAGATAACGACCAGAGTTCGGTTATTTATGACTAACGAGCCTATTCACTGGCGCACTGCCTCGAAATGGAGATTTATGAAACAGAAAATGTCGGATAACGTACGTCTTGAGTATAATTTGTAGGAGACGGTGTACGCGCGTGAAGTTACGCCATAATCTGCAAATTCAGGATTGTACTGTGGGCTAATATTGTACATCCGAGCACTATGCTGTTTGTTGAGCCATGCATTAGTAAAAATGTTATGAAATAATCAATAAAAAAAATCATACTAAGTGCTTTTAGCACATATTTATTCTACCATTTGCAGCGCAGGAAGTTCTGTGGTAGTGACGTCAAATGCCGTGACGAAAGTCGTGGGTTCGTATACTACAATGAGTGGCAACATCGTGAGGAAACTACAGTACCTACAGAGGCAGGTACTTATGGTTTATAGCCTGGCTAGTCCATCCTTAAATTGTAAATCTGTCGCCAAGAACTTGTCAGTATATTCCAGCAGTGGCACTTTCAAGCCTAGGCTGTGTAAAGCATAAAAACTATAACTTAAATTAGTAAGATAAGCAGAAGCAAATGCTTATCTTTTGCTATCTTCGAACTTTTTGCTGCTACTTCTCAAGTTAAATCTCTTTTTGTCTAAACGACAAAGTTTGATTATTTGTTTCTGATAACTATCAAGTAAACTTATATTGATTTTACGCCAATCTTGTCGGGTAACTAAAAGCTTAAAAATGTTACGCAGATTCGAATTGCTAATATGTAGAAACGGTCCTATCCAAAATGGCACTTCACCAGGGAATATTCCATACGAACATTTCTATTTGTCGTAACATATTGACGTCTAAAATTGAGTTACGGGCAGTATACCCAAGTTGCACCGTCAGGGAGTTGATTTTATTGTACCGTTAATTGAACTATACAGCTCTGAGCTTTCGAGAAACCGCACCGAGAATGCAACGAACCCAATCACTTTATTTATTGATAAGCTACAGTGATCAGAAAAAAAACCAAGCAATTTAATAAAATTGCTTCGTAGCAATATTATTGCAAAACTGTGGGTTACTTAAAAAAGTTGGTGTTCCTAATTTTATGGAGCATCAATTTAATTAATTATTGATATCTCAAAAATACATTTTAATAATTCAAAAATATATGAAACAATGTAATTGAATATATTAAGTTGACAATTAAATTCTATGTATTGTTCAATAGGAATTACAGATAACAACAATGGTCAGTAATTAAGGAAATCAAATAAAATTCAATAGGAAACATTTGTTGAAAATTGCTAAACCCTAAGCCGAAAGGACCCAATTTGCATTTTATTAGCATGAGATCGGAATAAAAATGTGTTTATTCTGGGATGAAAACGAGATGGTCCCCCCATAAAGAGATCGAGTGCCAATACGGATAAAAAAGCAATGTTATATTTGAAACGCATTCCAGCACTCAAATGGGATTTTGTTGTAACAAATACTTTAGAAACACAAACCACAACGACAACGTATTGTTTATCGTACGACTTCTGAATTTAGATTAAAACAATATCCAAGTATGTCTGCGGTTTATTGGTTTCAATATTTGTGGAACATACTTTTACTTGATTTCGCTCGAAATCGTCTGAAGGACTAAAAATTCGAGACTTACTCATGTCCGAGGTTTAATTATATAATTAAATTCATAAAAAATGCGTACCTAACTTTCTTAATTCAGCATAAGCTTTCTTCTTCTTTGTGCCTTTCCCAAAATATTTGAAATTAATATTGAAAAATATAAATTATCAGATTATGAAGATGGTTTAGTATTTTAAGCTTTATCTGCAAAATCACGAAAGCAATATCGAAGAAAACAATTTATGTTAAAGACTTTGCGGCAGAAAATGGTAAAGAAAATTGAAAGGTGCCAATAAACTATATCGGCCATAAATAATCTATTGCTAAGCTAAACACAATGTATTCATGGTGGTGTGATAAAGGATATTGTCGGTGGCAACAAAACCAGTTCACTAGGCAACAAATTCCATCGAATAAAATCGGTACCAAGGATTTATAGCAACCAAATGCCCTTGATATTGCAACAGTAAATAATATCTTTCGTTAAAAGGGTCGTTTTATTGGCACCCTTTCATTTTATGCGACGATTATGTCATTTTTATGAGCGCTCCAATGCTATTTACGCATTTTTATTGACAAACAAACAGTATTACTGTTATATAAAATTCAAATTGTTATGATACCGTTAAATTCGTACATTGATTCGTAATTGAAAATGGTAATTTTGTTCTTGATCATCTTGTCCTTCTTGTGACAGATGAATTTAAAAAATGCTTACCTAATACTTTTTCGATTAAATAATTTCGTTTGTTCATGGTTCCACACAGCATTTTCTGTAAAAAGCATTTTTATCATATTTGTCACCCTCACTATGTTCTCCTCCACTAAACTATTTATAGAAAAGCTTGATAATTGTAAAATATTCTTAGGTCTCTAGTTCTGTAAATAGACAAAGATTTCACTTTGATTAATTTTCTCTGCGCTACATTTCGAATTATTATTTGTATTCCTTGCGTTTCGTTACTATTAATAGATTTCTGTCAGGTTTCTTTCTTTGTGGAATTATTTTAATAGTAAATAGCGAGGAGTATTATTTATAAAGAACATCTTGTTTTAATTCTACATACCTAAATGTAGGTTGACGATGTATGGGTGTCCTTAATTAAAGAAATAGGTTTTTTTATAATCTTTTTTTTTAATAGTTACAGCTGTCCCCCGCGGTATTACTCCATCCCATAAGCTATCTTTGTATCAAATTTCATCACGATTGGTGGTGCCGTTGGGGCGTCAACAAACAAACTCACCTTCGCATTTATAAACCTAACCATGATAGATAGATAGATAGATAATACTTTATTGTCATACCACAAAGATTACAAATGTATACAAAAAACTGAGCCTAAACAATGAAAGTGTCACAATGGGCGGCCTTATCACTAAGAGTGATCTCTACCAGGAAACCTTTGGATGGAGAGGAGTTAAAAAACAATATAAGACGGGGGTGTTCAATATGTAAATAAATAAATATCCTCGGACATTCTTCACACACGGTTATCTGATCCCAAACTAAGCAGCGCTTGTACTATGGAAACCAGATAACTGATATACTACATATACTACTTTTTTTTGTAAATACATACTTATATAGATAATTACACCCAGACTCAGGACAAACAGACATGATCGTGCACACAAATGTTTGTCCTGGATGGGAATCGAACCCATGACCAGCGGCGTGATAGGTGGTGTCTTAACCAACTGCGCCAACTGGCTTGTCAGTAAAAATACCATGTATCCTATATAGGATCTAGAATTGTGAGAGTATTCCATCTCCAACACACCCATACATACATTAAAAAAAACAACTTGTGACCCAAAAAAACTAAAGTTATAACACATCGGTGACATAGAAGCAGAAACAATGGATCAATGTCGAAAAAAGTAGCGAGAATGGGCCAAGTTTCCGTACCTCTGTAAATATTTGTGCAAAGTTTACAATTTGCAAGCCTACACACAATCCATCAACGTCGTCTAAGAAACACAGACATTAGAAGACAATACCCAACACTATGAACTTTGACGTTAATGTAATTGGTTTGCTACAAAAAGCCTATACTTGAATGGCTGACTCATTAAGGTTAAGCAAAGGTAATTTTCTTAACTGCGCAAGGAGTTCAATCTACTTAGTAGTTCTTTGTTTACTACCCAACAATTGTGGTATAAAGTACACATTTATAACTTACTAGCTGATAGGATAGGAAGTAACTGCGCTGCCCCTGGAGCGGCTGGGTATCCTATGAGGGTTTCCTCACGATAAAAAAGAGAGTAGTCAATAACACTCGGAAATTATGTAGCTTCCTATTAAAGAAATATTTTTTAGACTCGGATCAGTAGCACCATGGATCCACCTACATCCAAACTTACAATCTTTACCTCTTTATATATTATTATTAGTGTAAATTTAGATTCAAATTATGACAAGATCTTTACTTAAAGTTACAACATGCTTAGAAGAATTAATCGTCAAAGCAATAAGACTAAGTGGAAAAATAAGTCGGAACAATAAATCGATTCAGAAAATAAAACAAACTTATTTTTTTTAACTGTTACTAAAGTAGTCACTTCTGTGACTACGTTCTGAAATTTAATTCATAAGCATTAGTTTTACTGCATCTCACTCAGTACACCTTTGCTTTTATTAGATGTAATAAAATGTCACTTCTTTAAGGTAATCCTCTCCAACAGCTTTCGAGCTAACTTGAAGCCGGGTTGTAAAACAAAACATTGGAGGTACGTTATAAAAAAACTTTTGAACGTTGGTACTTATTGAAAGGAATAAAAGTAATAATATTTGTTTGTAACAGCGCTCTATATGTTAACCATAATAAGCAGCTACAGTTTATAGTTTCACTCAATATGTATTACTATAGCCTCTAAAATGTCAAATAAAAAAAAATACGAGTCAAAAGTCAAAGAGTCAATCCAACAAAGAGCTTAAATGCTCTCATTTTAAAAATGGTAATACACGAAATCATCAAACGACTGAATTCTAGTAGATTAACAGACAGAGCTATTTTCGCGTTTATCATAATTATTAGTAGATTAAATCAGGCTCAGGACAAGCATAGCGTCTGGTGAACAATAAATAAATAGGGTATATTTCTGATCTACGTAATGCGTCTTTATCTGCGGATAATAGGATCCTCGTAGAATATATATTTTATCTTCACTCTCTATAAATCTCCATACACTTAGGTACATTGGCATTGGCAAGTAGATACGTTTTATCCATAGCACGCATAACCGCTTTAAAAGTAACATTTATATCGTAATAAATTATATAGATGATTTAATTTGATTCTGCTGTTGCATTGAGATCACCATTTTAGATACCCTCAATGGTACAATGCTATTTATTTAATAATATTTCCAAGCTCGTTAATAATAACAAATTTTATTATCTAAGATGAAATGGTATTAGCTACTGAACTCGACATCAAATTATTTCGTTTTTATCAAATTGTATCGCACAGAATATGTATGTACCATCAACAAAGTTGAAGCATGATCAGTTTTGAGACCTTTTCGCTTGCAGCCAGTAATCATAGTTCGCCCTGTCCATTGTTGACAATAAAACGGTATCTTGTAAAATCTTTTGTTTAGACTTTACTGACAATGACAATCTACTATTTTATGACAAGCGCATTGTCTGGTTATATTGTGTGAGACACAGATAGCGGCTGGTCACGCTGCACGCAAAATACACCCTTAAGGTGATCATGCTTCAACTTTGTTGATAGTACCTACCAAATTGAATTACAAAACAAACTCTAACAAATTAACACTAAAAACACAGTTTTTTTTAAATCTTTTATTTTATTTTTTTTACTTCAGACAACTAACAAATATTGTTTACCCAATTTTGGGTAATACATACATATCGTGATATTTTACATTTATAAACTCTTGTGGGTTTTTGATTCCGTATACTTTAGAATCTAAAGTATATGACATAAAGTTTAGATGGATCAAGTTCGCTGTGTAGATAAAAACTTTCTTTATATATTTTTTGACAAACGGACAGATTTAGGTTGATATTACCCGGAGCATTTCAATATAGATTTATAAGTTAGGTTTTTGGCCAACTTCGGTTTCTTTTTTTTTATACCCGCGGAATTGATGATGTGCCCTAGAGATGGCGATATGATAAGCTTACCATATGGCACTTTGGGACTTTGAATATCGATGAAATGTAGCTACATTCTACAGATAAGTAGGTACTATACATAACATTTGCTTATACTATGTACTCAGACAAATCATCCGAGCCCATTGGTACTACTATTCTAAGGCTCAATTTCACCAATATCGTGTAGCACTAATCCACGAAGTAAATTTGGTTACGTGACAGAATTTTTATAGAGAAACTGTCAAGTTGACATAATTATCCTGTGGTGTTGAAAATTAGATAGTTGTAAGATTTAATTTTGTTTTTTGGATTAGATTGACCGTTACTCAGAAAGTTAACATCACGCATGTGAAAAAGGCACTAGTCTAGTTTTTTTATAATTTAAGTAGTATTTCACCCCACGGTTTGTTAACCTCTAAGACAACGATTTTTTCTAAAATCCCTTCATAGCGGATCTGTATGCAAAGTTTCTGCCAGTCCGTCCAGTGGTTTGAACTGTGCGTTGATAGGTCAGTCAGTCAGTCAATCAGTCACGTTTTCCTTTTTTAAATTCAGATATCAAGTTAAGCTAAAAGCATTGATCTAGTTAAAAACGCCATCAGGCTTATGTATCTGAATCCAATTAGCAAGATGAAATCATTTGAGAATGTACACTCTCGGTATTTTTCAGAACGATTCACCTATTTGTTTATCCTTCACGTGAGCTCTATTGAAAACAATGCCGCTTTGGGGCATATCAGTGAATTGATGTGCAATATTGAAAATTAAATTAATATATCTACCTACATACCCATATCTACATCACATTATCCAATAACAATTTGATATAACGTTTTTCAGTAAAGTACTATTATGAAGGCAACTAAAATATATGTTTTAAACCACAAAGCCGACATTTTTCTTTTTACTATGTATGTACTTATGTAGGCCTATATATTCTGTCATTAGAAAATAGGTACTTTTAAGCAACAGTAGTCAATTTACTTACAAAAAAATAAAAAAGATATTATTAAAAAAGAAATAATTATTTGCTAATTAGATGGTTCTAATATTAATTTTATATTCGCTAAGATTTATTATTTTACTGCAACAAGCAGTATATTTATTTAATAATGATGTAGAGACAAAATGTCGTACACATCAAAGATCTATTTTATAAACCCAATAGAACAAGCATCCTATCAGCCACGGTATCAAGTAGAGATATCAGTGTCCCATTCCATTCATAGATCACATTGGCAGCACCCAGGAGCTGACTGAGGTCAACCAGCCGCCACTGAGACTTGAACCATTTGTCTCGGCACGGAGAAGGAAGCCGGGGGACGGTTACAAATGGCAGATTACTTCGAGTTTACTAGATACCCACCCTAGACAAATGTCATGTGCCACAGAGTAGCGAAGCAACTCGGCCCTACTGGAAGCATGTTTATTCAATGCTCTTGGAGTAAATCTGAGGCAAGATTCAAACTCATTTTATAATTTATATGGAGAAAGGCACAGGTGTGGTTCGTGTCCTTTTTAGGCAGGTACCTATATCTATATACATTAATAGCACAGTGTAAGATAATATACTATGTACAACTAATAGGTACCTATTACAAAGTGGTAAAGTTTATAACTACCGGAACACACGGAGACTTGAGCTTTGATACTGAGCACTTGAGAGCAAGAGGTTACGTCAACTTTTACGATGCATCAATCCTAACTAATGACATAAATGTAAAGGTAAGTTTGTTTGTTTGTTACCCTCTCACGCCTAAACCACTGAACTGATTGCGATAAAACTTAGCACGCAGATAGCCTGTGATATGGAAAAGGATACAGCCTACTTTTTCCCCAAGAATGTGGGAATAACCGCTGGAGACCGCTAGTATATAATTCATTATCATTTTTAGCATCCTCGGGTATAATTTTCGATATATCAGGTTCAACATAACTTTCGATGTACTTTGCGTCATCGCTTAGTAAAGATTGTTCCTACGTTTTGTCTCTAAGCGGAAGAGCTCGTTGATTTGGTTCCTAACTCTATGGTAGTATACACTCGCCCCCACCTCACTCGCGTGCCATAATGAATGCTAGTTTGAAAGCGATATTATGCAAGGATCCATCACGGAGACAATGACGTACAGTTTGTAATGTGTTTTAGACTATTAAGCTTCCTGAAATTTAAATTGTATTGCTCTAAGCCGGGTGCGGAGCAAATAGATCCACTGCAAATGTTTTCAAGGACGCTACGGTGCTACGATTATATTATAGTATGAAGCAAGAGGGTCTGGGCGAAAGTTGAATGAAAATTTGAAATGAAGGTGAATTTCAGAAAAAAATCCTGCAACATAATTATTTTTCTATGTCAAAACGGCATTTTTTTTGTTTGATTTTCGCTCACGCAGCTTGCCGTGCACGAACAAGCACCCTACCGTGAATGGAGTAAAATTAAATAAACCATAACGTGTAAATTGAAACGCTGCCGATCCTAACGCGACTCAGGGATGAAGTAGGTACTCACATACGTTAATGAATAAAGGGACACCGCGACACGTACCTGTATATCATGCATTTTCAATGGAAAATTAATGTAAGCCAACACATTTCCCGGTTGCTTTTGAACCACGCTGTAAATGAAGCTAATGTAGTGACATTAAATTATTGCTATAATCAATTTAATTTGCGCAAACATCTACCTGTATGGTGTGCTGAGAACACAGTATCCATAAAACCATTGCGTGGTCTTATTTTTGAATTAGCAGGGTTATGTTTGTCATATTCGTAGATTATGTTTGTCAGTAGGTAGTAGGTATTCTAGAATATTGTCCAGAGTATGTTTGTTACTTTTTCACGCTCAAACGAATGGACCAATTTTGATGAAATTTAGTATGGAGGTATCAGCCGCCCTGGATTAACACATGGCTCCTTTTATCCCTCGGGAACGCGAATAAAATCACGGGGTGGAAAGATAGTTAATATTATAAATGTGAAAGTTTGTGAGGATGGATGTTTCTATTTCACGTAAAAACTACTCAACGGATTTGGATTAAGCTTGGCACATAGATAGATTATATTATTCCAGGGTAAGTACCCTAGGCTAGGCTATTTTTGATCTCGGGAAAACATGAAAAAAATCGAATTCAGTTCAAATATGAAACATGTATATAAAACTGCAAATAATATGTTGATATTAACATCCCAAGCTGCTTTCTTACCACATCTTACGGTTATTTATATTACAAAGTTGACAAACAAACATACGTAGTAACTTCTCGTAATCCATACTAATAATAAAGCTGAAGAGTTTGTTTGTTTGAACGCGCTAATCTCGGTGTTACTGGTCCCATTCGAAAAGTTCTTTCACTAATAGGAAGCTACATTATTCCCGAATATTATAGGCTACTATTTATCCCAGGAACGCGATAGAAGCCGCGGGGAACAGCTAGTCCTTAATAATTTTATTAATACGAAAGTGACTTTGTTTTTTTTATTTGTTACCTTTTCACGCATAAACCACTGAACCGATTGCGATGAAATTTGGCACGCAGATAGTGAAACTATGGTGAAAAGCAGGTTTAATTGATTAAATTAAACATAAAATCTTATACCATTTGACACTAGTTTTTAAAAATCAAATATCAATTATCATTTGATATTTGATAGGTACCTACCTAAGTATTATTTTGCACATGTAATCAAAAATTAACAATACTTGGAACACGGCGTCCAAGTAAGGCATAATAAAATTGCGTTATATTATTATTATGCAACGCTAACAAACAGCAAATCGCAGCTTAATGTTCTTGCATTTCATACAACCAAGTTATTTACTTGTATAATTACTTACAGATTAAATCTAAACGCTCCCGAATTAAAATGCAAGTAGGTATGATATAGTTTTTTATCTATTAATTTACTGAATTCCGATTATAAAGATAAATCATAGATTCTTTAAAAAAAGTGTCATGTTGTAAAAAGTTGAATAAAAACCTACAGTATTTTTTAAACACTACAAAACAATCTAAACGAATATACTATGATAAATATTCTCCTTATCATTTCACTCTCACACCTACCGGAGTTTTCCTGACAGTAAAATACCTACATTTGGAAAACCACTGTAAAACCAATATCGTAACCAGAGAGGGAAGTGACTCGGTGACCCTGTGACCGGCGAGGCGGCCGCGCGTGTCACAACAAAGGAGTCACGTAGGAATCTCCTGCCCGTCTCCACGCATGACCTACCTATATATCTTGTTTACGCTTTTAACCAATACCGAATAAAGATGTAGCAAACAAGCTACGTACATACACGCCAATGTACCTTTGTTTGCTGTTTGAAGAGCCAGTGGACCCTGTCTCGCATTACTTGAACAATAACTACGTGGCTTTGTGTAAAACTACTGAGCGGAGTTGGGAACATCTTGTATTTATATTGCTTTCCTAAAAATAATTTTAATGTATTGTCTGTGTCGTTGATTTGTAACTATTCAGTTAGTATGTTTGTTTTCAGTGGCAGTGACGTCGAATGTCGTCGCGTTTGATTCATAAAGGTAAGCTTTCGGTGACGAAAAAATAATTTTCACGGTAGTAGGGCAGGCCTAAAACATCTATATACTAATAATAAACCTGTAGAGTTTGTTTGTTTGAACGCGCTAATCTCTGGATCTACTAGTTTTATATAATATAGGTACAGATGCTGTAGCAAGCTTTTGAAATGATGTGCTTCATTTCTAACCTTAAAGTAGGTAAGTACTGGCATGTAAAAAACATAATTTCATAATATCAAAAAGTAGGTACCTATACCATTATTTCACCGAATCGTGCAATTATCACATACCTAATTATTTAATGAAATTGTGTTACTTAAATTTATTTGAAGTCCTGTGATATTTGTCTCTGTTCATCAATACCTTTAATTGGGAATTCGGATAATTAAAAACGGCAAATCATTTTAGTCGCGCATTATTTGTTTTACTTTATTCAGCGAGTAACATTACATTGTACGTCCGCTTTTACGATCAGTGACGTAAATTATGAGCTCGATATTTAAGTTTGTAACTTAATTTACGCATGTTTCAGGATGTGATATCCGATCAATTAATTCATTATTTTATCAGGATTCAAATGTTCTCGAATTTATTCGTTCAGGTATGTTATTACCTATGCCCATTTCACTTACAAATCTTACCTACTTCTTTTTAATGATTCCGTTTTCGTGATATGGGTCGAAAGCCCTATTCCTCATCATAATGGTCTACAATCAAAACAGTCGACTGAATCTGAACTTTATGATGCGTCTATGGTGGTTTGATGATATGAGGATGAGCATCAAATCGTCGGCGAGCGATGTGATGGTAGATAGGCGATGATGCACTGGATAATTAAATGATCTAGAAACTTATCACTCGTAACCTCGACTCCAAGGAACTTGAGAGTACTCCTCGAGATAAAGAGGGCAGTGTCTTGGAAACTATCACAGTGAGTGGAGATCTCAAATACCTACCTGTGCCTTCAAAGGGCTAATTTCATTCTGATTTCTCTTTCAGAGCCCTCTCCAAAGAGATATTCTGTGGTCTCGACTTCAGGCATAAGTCAATTCATATTCAGCTTTCGACCACCTCGAGCTACCAAGGGTGTTATCCACGGCCATATCGTAAAAAAAATGTAAATTCTCAATACAATATTCCTATTTATGTATTAAATGGTAAAATAAAATCTTCTAAGCGAACCCCAAAATATAAAATTTATATCAACATCAAACGGATATTGTGTTTGAAATGTGGTCATAGAAAATCAAATTACTATAAAATTTTGCTTTAAAGAAAATGGCGGTTTACCTATCGCTCATTAAGTTTCGTAACGTTTGTTTTATCCCTTTTTCGTTATTGGAATTTGAATCTGATATAGTTTTTTTTTATACAATAAGGTCGGTGAACACGCATACAGCCCGCCCTGAGGGTAATGGAAAAGTAGGTAAGGATTATTATTTTTTGTTTGCAGTCCCTTGATCCAAATACTAGTTAGACGAGCAATATGTAATATACGTCCAGTAAAACAACTTCTTATTGGGCTAAGTGCATTGTTTAAACGGTTTAGTCCCAATCGAAAAAATGATCTTTTTGCTTTTCATGAAAATTCACATATTAAAATCTAGGCTTACTCACTCTCACAAATATAATGCCTATAACAAATAGTCAACCTCCATTTTCTATTCTTTATTTACCTAGATATTGATTGGAAACCTTCCCCATTCATATGAATATTCATTGACCTTTATAACTACAGTGTGTCTCTGCCAATATTGCGGAAGGCCCCGACCACACTGAGCCATCAATTATGTCGTTCGCGATCTAACCCTGTGTCCATCTGCGTGCCATTTGTAAACGTCACGCCTACCTTACCAATACCAACACCACCTAAAGACCAACACTCGAAAATCATTCTTATAACAAGTGAATAAAGCACTCGGCGACGGCAAGTGTT
Organism: Tethea ocularis; assembly: GCA_963555595.1. NCBI lineage: Eukaryota > Metazoa > Arthropoda > Insecta > Lepidoptera > Drepanidae > Tethea > Tethea ocularis. The sequence goes on along the minus strand of OY741971.1, from coordinate 3,541,582 downwards.
AATGGGCAGATATACACGCAGGATCGTAATTCGACCACGGTGACAAAACAATCATTAATTAGATTAGACGTTCGGCAAATCATTGGCCGAGCGGAACCGAAATGACTGGGCATTTGTTTTGTGTCCCCGGAATAATTAAGAGTGTTATCATAATGTTCCCGACCTTTCAATTCTTGCAAGAAGCGTTGGAACCCGGCTTCGTTTGAAGATTTTTACATAAATATTAAACACTGCAGTAGAAAGGTTAAAAGCACACTATTAAAAAAAAGTTGCCGACAAAAGCAGTTAGTCGTATGGATAAGCATATATCTTTGCATCTATCATACACACTAGTGCGTTGCAGTCGCGGGCAACAGCTAGTCTCAAATATTTTCATCTGTAAAACGAAATCGATCTACTGGAATAATATAATAACAATAGACCAACAAACAGATCCCCAAGGAAAAGTTGTAAACGCAAGCTAGATAGAGGTAAATTTTGAAGCTCATATTTATGTATATAACATTTCGAACGCAAGTGTTGATTTATAGCCGTTTTTATATGAAACGTGGGGAAACAGGCACTAGGTGGCACCACTGAACACCTACGGCCACATTAATCTTGCCCAAGTTACCTGGTTACGGAAACACGTAGCAAACTCACAAATAATAATTCATTTTCATATTACATTCGAGTTACGTACATAATTCCATTCGTATTGTACGCTGGATTTTGTTTGTCAACCTTATTTTATATTCGAATAATTATTTTTAAATACGTATCTGGAAGAAAAATTCTTTAGCGCATTGTATGAAAGTTGGCTGGAATAGATCGCATAGTGATTAAGACCCCATTCCCTGAAAAACGCTAAAACATGTGTTACGGTTTCCCAAAAATAACGGCAAAAAACCCACATTTAATAACATCTCAAAGACATTTTAAAATCTAAACAGGTATATCAACAACTTCACCTAGCCATATTTTTGAAATATTTTCTCATTTCCAGATAAAAAACATAATAAATTATCTCAAAACCTAAAATTGACCTTTGCGGTTTTCCAAATTTACATTATTTCGAATGAATTTAATATAAATCTTTTTGTATAAAATAAATCTTAAAAGTATGAAACTCACCTTCACCGTCTCAGTTTTTTTTACAAACTAACACCATAACAATAATCTACGTTTAAATATTCATGAAATTCGTCCGCCATTTTTCATAGTAATTTGTATGGCGGAACGTCACCGTATTTATTTGAAATTGATTTGAATTATTTCGAATGCGTGTATCAAACATTTTCAGTACCTTTTTCGAATCAAAGGTGAGAGCACGCCAGTTTGAGCTCGACGATGAATTTTGTTTTTTGCATAAGTTGGGTCGCGACTGCTCAATAAGACATTATGACTGACTGTTAATATTGTTACTACCTACATAACTGTGATGTTTCAAAATTATTGAAAGTCATAAATATTTTAAACTCAAACTAATGCATACAAACATACAGATAAACAACAACACTAAAAATATTAATTCGTCTTCAGTGTCGCTCAATTAGTTCCTTCCTTTTTTTTCTCAAAAAGTTTGCAATTACAGATGAATTTTCTACAGGCTTTCTTCTTACTTTCTTCTATGTATACAGGATGATTTTGAAATGGTATTTTAACCCGAATTCTAAGGATAGTGTACATCATTATCAGTAATCCTACAAAATTTCAGGTGCCTGAGCACTACCATTACGATGACAAGATTTACAAGTTTATCGAAAATCTCTAGTAAAAGCCTTTACTCGCAATCAGAATAGTACTAACAGGGCAAAATAGCTATATTATACCCGCTCGAGTAATTTAATTGATACTCAGTTAGACTCACATTGCAGTGTATATATAACGATGAACTAATTTATTGATTGATATCTTTCGTTTGTATAGAAATATTGTAATATTATTTTCCACTCTTAACCGTGTGTGAAGAATGTCCCAGGATATTAATTATTTTTATGATTTATTATATAAACTCTAAAATTGATTTTTCATGATCTGTATAAGGTATACATCAATGCCATTTCGGCCTACTATACCATTTAAAAATCAGCCTGTATAATTCGTCAAATCATGATATAGGTTAGGTTAGGAATATAATGATTTGGCGAATGATACGATTGGCCACCGACTAGTTCAGACAATGGGATACATTTCAAAGATTGGATTAAGTAAAGTTTAATGAACATAAATATAGTGTAGTAAAAAGAAATAACATCTTTCCATATCACATTAACTATTTACCACAAATGGATCTTTATATATAATTGTAAAAAGCGAACATGTTTATTTTATGATTTGTAGTGTTTTGAAGTCGTCTCTATTCTTTGTTAAATTTTTCTTTGTCTTAATTGTTTTCTCGCTGGTCGAGGTGAAAAGTTGCATGTTTCACACGAGAGCATTTTTTTTTATATCTCGTGCGTTTAAATCACTCACTGTGGCTAACCACAGTGAGTGATTTAAACGCACTACTAATAGTTAAAGAATTTTAAAATTAGAATCACTGCTACGCTCTTGATTCAATTCTAGATTACATACTTCATTAGTTCATGTTTTGAAATCCGCACTCGTAGCGAAAAATAACTTTGCTTGCGTTATTTTTTTAAGAAGTAGTCAAAAATTGAATCACGGGCATAGCGAGTGATTTTAATGTAGACTACTGAGCACAGTGAGTGATTTAAAGCCACGAGAAAACAATGTGTGAAATACATTTTTTCAATTCTACCAGCGAGAAAACAATTAAGTCAATATTTGAAACTTGTTCTATAAACGCTTTTGGAGTTAGTCAACTATCTTCATTGCGGTCCAGCACACTTTTTTTTAATATATCATAGAAATAGTTCAAACAATGTAATGCTGAAAAAAATTGATATCCGCCATTAGGATTTTAAGTTTTTTTTTTGAGATGTTGCGTTTGGAAACTACACTGCTTTACATTTGTATCAAAACTGAACATGATATTTTTATAGGAAATTTGTTATACAATTTTATATAAAAATATGAAGTTATTTATTTTAAATATTATTTCGTGTCCTTAAAAAGGCAATAGTAAAATTCATAAACTTCAATTTCAAAAAATAACAACAAAATGTTGTGCCTATGTGTTAAATCGCTAGGCTAAAATGATTTTCTGATCAAACCAGCGTCCATTTTATTTTAGACTAGATGGTGGTAGTGCTCTAGAAGGCGGTGTTCGTTCGAATCACTTTTCTTCAGGCTCGCAGCAAAATAGCTTTTTTTGTTTTTACACGTCAAAAGTGCTTTTTTCGTGCGAGAGAGGTGAAAATGTTTTTATACTTTCAAAAATATAAGGGATGATACGTTACCGCGAGATGCCTAGAACCACGGTAATATTATAATCATTACCGTGCTAGAACGGTACATTCTTCATTGACCGATGATAAATAAAACATCATATAAATTGTTACTAGCTTTGCGGGATACGAGTTAGTAGGATAGTTCAGTTAGCTCTCCTACTATAACCAAAATTAATATAAAATTATTATATGTAAGATCTGGTACGTACTGGTTGTACCGTGGTTATCTAAATAACATGTAGTACGCGGACAGTGGCAATCTACCCATTTCTCTGTTAAAATGATGACGCAAATGTGTGAGTAAAATATGTCAATGTGTGTAGTCTATGATAAATTCCCACGCTTGGAGACTAGCCTCTTAAGCCGCACATTGTAATTTGTTTTCTATGCTTTTTTACCAATAGAAATCTTCTATGTTTAATCATCAGGAAACTCGATTCTTGATTAATATTTTAACATGTTACGTAGGACAAAACAATAAAGTTTCTCATTTGAATAATATCAAAATTCAATGATCCTATTCTATTGTTCGCAATTTTACTTAGGTATAAAAATCAGCATCCATTTTCAGTTTGCGTAAAACCTACCTGCGTAATAATATACGAGACACCAACTCTCCCAGAAGAGATGGAATGGATATGTGACAAAAGTGAAACGACGACGGCGACGCAAGTATTATGTCAGCGCCTGTACATATATGTGGCTACAGAAAAACACGATGGTTTTATTCGACAAAACTCGAGTGGTAACTCAATATCTGTCAGCGAAACTAGAATTTCCCACGGCGGAGGTAGGGAAATGAAATAAAACCTACAATGGTGTGCCAACAACATTTTCGGGGCAATGCACAAGCAATCCGCGAAGCGGCGCGTGACGCATGTAAACGACTCAACCATATTAATTTATGTACCTAGGTTTTTTTCTTTGATAATATGATTTTTACCCGACTGATTCAGGAAGGTAATCTTTTTATGTTTATGACCGCATGTGTGTCCCTTCCATTATGACCTCCTGGGGCCTAAACCGCCGAACCGATTTTAATGCATGATATGCATACTTTAGATTCATCTTTTTTCGCGCGAGTGTCACTAGGTATATAGTAAATTATTTGAAATCAAAATGTATTATTCATATTAGAAAGCAATATTATTATATTATGTAGTTAACTAATTGTTTCTTTCGTAACTAACATTTATTTATTTATCTATAAATAAAATTCCTTTTATTTCTCTCTTCTTTTGTTTTGGCTTAATTAAGTAACAGGTAGAAATGTTGATTCCATCTTTAGCGGCTTCAATGAAAGTTGCTTTTTTCCAGTTCTTTTCTTTATGTTCTATGTATAGTTTACAGGCTTCAAATAATTACATACTGAGCTTACAAGGTATTTTGAATTCACCTTAAATTTTTCGGATACCTTATTTTTGTGGACACAATGATGCGAAAAGATGTTTTATTGAAGCAAGTAAAAAGAACCGACTACAAAAATCCATCTATCAGTAAAATTATGACCTCGATGAGTGACCGTTTCAATCCAAATCCCGTGGTTGGGATCCACTTAAAGATGTCTCTCATTTTTTACAGTAATTAAGGAGATTTTTTACCTCGTTGCCGAATTCGAGTGTCAGTCTCATACAATTGATTACCGTTCCCAAGGAGATGAAAAAAACGATGGAAGCGGAAGGAACCGAAATTGCTACAAATACCTGCTAAAATTATCTGGTTTTACATTATTTTTGTTACAATTTTAGATGATGCTTTATTACCTACTGGTGATTGTAATGAGGACCCGAACCTAATACAGCACAATACGTTCAATCTAAGTATGCATCCGTGAAATTAACACGCTTTCTATCATGCAAGTGAGCCGTATGCTTGTATATCAAAGATATCAATGGTTGCGCTACATTTATTTCTTATTATTTATTTATTTTTGTTTTTTTTCGTTTAGAAATTACTTTATTCTATAAATATACAATATTTACAATTATTTACAACAAATATACAAACTATATTTAAAAAAATTCCTCGAGGCGGCCGCTGCTGCCAATCAACGGCAAGGTTCCCAGAAGGCTGGCAGCGTTCCCTCTTTGTATGGCCAAGCTAACGCGTTGGCGGAAAAAGAGTTTATTTTTGATACATTTTACTTTTTAAAGTACATTGTAGTTTTTCAAAATTTTAGTAAAGATCTCATAATCTCATGCAGGTGGTGCATTTTATGATGGCATTAACCCACTTATAATATAATATTAACCCACTTATCATCCATACTAATATTTTAAAGAGGAAAGATTTGATTGTTTTTTTGTTTGCATTGAATAGGCTCCGAAACTACTGAACCGATTTCAAAAATTCTTTCACTAATAGAAAGCTACATTATTCTCGAAGGTTATAGGCTACTTTTTATCCCTGGAACGCGAGTGAAACCGCGCGGAACAGCTAGTGTAATAATAAATAAAAAAGTATCGAATATTGAAAACTATATGGCACAATGTTTAAAAACCTTAATAATAAATAGCATAATATTTGTATGAAATATTTCCTAAACACTTGAACGTTAATATTTTGATAATATTATAAGTTTCTGGAATCGATTATCAACTGTATAAATTTAGAACTCGACGTCAGTACAATGCCAAGCTTTATGATTTCACTTAAACTTTCTCTTATAATCTTAATCTAAAGATTCACCAACCAATCTATAAAGATCCGATTTATAATAAGAAATAACTTATTATAGTATATATGAATAAAACAATTTTTCTGTAATATAAACTATACCTACAGGGCTCATGATAGTACTTATTTATGCAGCATACGACATTTTGTGCACAGTTTTATATCTCATCCACATGTTCAGCACATAGGTTTACATTAATATAACCATAGACTTAGGTATACTTATATAACTAAATCTTAATTATTTATATAAAAAAAATAGTACGAGAGCCCGCAACCAAAACATTTGTTTATTATAAAATCTTTATTAGATTTGCTAAACCCAATTAGGCAGTTAAATAGCAGCAGCCCTTAACAATTTCTACAAACAAACGAAACTAAATATAACCAGTGTAATAGAATCTGACGATTTTATTTGAGCATACACACGGAGGCGTCGAAGCCGACCGCTAAACGCGAACCTCTTTTTGATTGTCATCAACAATCAATTTGAAATTCTAAAACTCAAAAATCTATTTTTTCTTTTTAGGCCCTGATAAGGTGACCTGAATATTAGATATTACTTACGAACGTCGAAAATTAAATTTACTCTACCACCGGTTCATAATACACTTAAACTGAGAAGACTCATCTTAGATTATCGCTCTGGTTTCGCATCCCACGGTTCCCAGCGGCGTTGACTCCTCGGTCTAAGCGATCCGTAATAATAATAACAATGACACAAAAATGTCGGTGGTTGGCTCTTGTACTATGTTGGAGTGAGTGAGAACATGCTTAATGTCCGAAACGAATAGCTCCTAAAACACGTGGCTTATTAACCGACGGTACGTTACTGAAAATTAATTACCATGTAACGTAACATAATATACGCGTGTCATCGCCTCCCCTGACAAAATGGGCGCGCTCACACCGCGCAAGTTATTCCCATTTCAATTAACGCGATACGACTAATTTGGTACCCAGCGGTAGCACAACCTGTGTGATGTATGTCCTTTACCCAAGCCTAATTATTTCGGCGGCGGCTTATGCAAACCTTACGTTAATAGAAAATTTACAGCAGGGGTTTATAGTTTATGTGAATATTAACGTCATTTAATCCTCTCATCTTCTTTGGTTGTCACTTTCGTATAAGATATGATGCAGCTAGTTAAAACCATCATTTTGTTAAGTAAAGGCGCTCTCTAAACTTATAATTAATCACATTTTACACCTTTTTAAGTTGTCAGTCAGTTAGTTAGTTGTAACTTATCAAGAAAAAATAACTGTTACTTTAGGCAAAGAATAAATAATATACTACGCTTTAGGTAATAGGTATTCAAATCCATAGTCAAAAATATTACGATTAAAGTATCAAGATCAAGAGTAAGCAATTCGAGAGTAATCTCGAATTCCCTTACGTTAGTCATGTAAATAAACACTTTTCAACCAACTTGTAACAAAAGCTTGGATTTATCTCACAAACGAAGAAAATCCGGTCTTAACGACCTCTCATCGGCCAACAAAAAGCTGTTGAGGAGTTCAGAGACAACATAAGCGAAGTATAAGTACGTAAAATCGAATTACGCGTTAGTTACACATTTTGTAAGTTTCCGTTATGAAACGCGCTTCAATAAATGTATCGGTAAAATAAAATAATGTCAGACTAGGGCTATCGGAAGAGGCTAGTGATTATTAGCATTTCTTTGCTATGAGTTACAGTATTACTATTGGAATCGTAGACTTTGTAGGATGGAGTCGTATTAAAAATGAGTTTTATTATATGTTAAAATGTGAAAAAGTGTTGTATGCTTCGGTTGCATGTGTTGAAAACGTATCTTAATAATGTCTATCAACCTTCTTCCTTTACTAACATTCTTAAAAACGATTTGAAACTCAATTTAGAACATAAAACTGAATACAAAATATTTTCTGTAGAAATTAATTAGACAAATGTTACTTCCCTTTAGATTATCACCGATCAAATTCGATCCATTATTTAAAATTTTAACAAAAATCTATGGCTATTTATAGTCCAGAATCCAGAATGTAGGATAATAGGTACGAATTTCTAAACTCTGCAAAGTCTCACAGAAGTGGATTTAGTAGTTTCACCTGCTAGCTGTCAAAATATCAATTTAACTGAGTTGTATGCTATCAAAGCAAGTAAGTTTCCATGTAACATTGGTAGCTTCAAAGTTATCGTCTGGCTGATTTCCATTCCGTAGCGCGTGAAATCCTAGGCTTGTCGATACAATAGAACACCTAGATACTAGGCATTCCTTTTGTTCTATATCTAACTCTTTGTGTCATTCCTAGTGATCGAGATGTGTATCGTAACGTTGGTGCAGTGAACTGATAGCGTACGTACTGAAATGGAATTGAAAATTTCATTTGTAGTCTTCCTGTGAGTTTAAAAAAAAACAACGACTTGGGGGTGATTTTTAATACAATAGGCAGATAAGCAGTATCTTAAATTAGAACAATTTTTGTATATTTATCAGAGGAATGGTTTTATCCGAGGTACTTATATCTAGCGAATTGAAAAATCGGGCCTCAATCATTTTAATTCAGTAAATACTCTTTTTCAATCACATATTTTATGAGAAACTAAAAGCATGATCATATTTTATAGATTCAATGTACATTATTCATTGTTTCTATTACCACTTCAACAGCCTCCTCGACCGAAATATACCAAGTATTTACAACTCATAAAAGCTGTCACGAACATACAAGCACGTACTTGAATACTCAATATACCTACCAACATACCTACTTGTATTTACCAAGTTCCTCGTAACATTGATTCACATCTGCGAGTAGCATCTTACGTCTCGCTTGCACATTCCTTTAACCGCGTTAATTAATCGCGACCACGCCGACAGACCGGATATTGAAGCAAGTAGCATTATTGAACTTTATTAATTTATTATATCATAACTTTGGGCTTAATGTAATCCATCTCAACGCGAGCGTGAACACTTTTTGATATGATAGATGAATAGGCCTTCAACAGATGTTATGATATTAATCCATTTACAGATTTTAGGGTACTTAGTTGGCCATATGGGTCAGGTCACGGAATACGAGTAGGCTAAATATTCTGGAGAAGAAAACAACACTCAGATATTTTCAAACAATTTCCAACAAATTAGTTTAGCATCGAAATACGCTTTAATTAAAGTCTAACTGAGTACCTTTTAGATTACTCGATTACTAAAATAGTTATGTCGCCCTAGTAAAACAATGGCTATAAATAAATAAATATTATTATAAAAATAATACCACATGTATTTTTCATTGAATTGATTGAAAATAATACCTATGAGATAACATCTCCCCGCGTTGGATTATATTGCTATCCTGGCATCAATTGACAAAGGTCTTGTAAACATAAATCCAAAATAAAATATGTACTGCCGATTCCCAGATCTGACGCGATAAAAGAAATAATCTATGAAAGCTCCAATCCAACTGCTATTGGCAATCGTTCTCAGAAAAGGGCCAGTCACAATTTCACATAGATTAACGGTATACATTGATCCGACGATACCGGTCATTTTGGATCCAATCTGTGCGAATTGAACCAATACATTCAGTGCGACACGCCAAAGTCAACCGACAACCAATCGACTATTATGATTCGAACCTCCATAAAAGCACATTTGTGCCGCACTTCACGTTAATCGAAATAGGTACAATTTGTAAGTAGTACGTAGGTACATATAGGAATTTAAATTTACAAACGCACATAAGATAGGTATACCTTGTTTCTAAATAATGATTACCATATGAAAACCACTATTTATTTAAGATAAATGTCAGACATACCTACATATTTGATATAAATCTTATTAGATAAAAAAAGTAGTATATGTAGTATATCAGTTATCTGGTTGTCCATAGTACAAGCTCTGCTTAGTTTGGGATCAGATAACCGTGTGTGAGGAATGTCCCAGGATATTATTATTTATATTAAATTCAATCTCAATTTTAAATTCCAAATAAAACGAATATAATATATATTTACAATAACAAACAAACAAAAACAAAATAAATTAAGTAAAATTAAACTAATATACATACAGATATATCTATATATACAGAGGCACTGGGTAATAAACTGCGTTTAAATCACAGCCCGCGGGCTCGTGGTCCAAATTAAATTCAAAAATTAAATGACATTCAAAAATCAGTGAACGACAAAAATGGAAACAATGTAAAAAGAGTTTTCAGTGGTCAAACAGAATTTACTTCCCAGAAACAGAATTTATTTCACATGAATGAAAAATTAATTTATATTTTGCATCGTTGAATACGGATTTCCATAATATTGGAATTGCATAAAAAAACGGAGTGGGAAATATACTTACAACCGATAGTAGGACGTTCATAAAATTTAAATTTACCTCAAGTTTGGTATTCTAACACTTGCCTGAACTCAAAGGTGCCTCTGGCTATTCATATCTTTATGCTTTCAAAGTTGGGCGATTCAAACCGATGGAGGTCTATTGGTAGTACTTGATAGCAGCTTTCAGGTTATTACGACTTGCTACCGATGAGTTTTCGCTTAAAGATATTGAAAGTTAAGTGTTAGTATTCAACTTGAAACTGCCAGTAACTTTTAAAAACAATTCTTGACAACGCTTTTTGCTTGCTATTTGCTACTGTTAAATATACAATGATTACTTGTTTATTTTTATTGTATTGGGTATTTACAATTATTTACACGAAAACATTAAATTAAACTAAAATATTAACTATAACCTAAAGAGTATCAAATATATACAAAATTATAAATTATATATTTAAAAAAATATACAATTACTTGTTTACTTTCTTTTTTTTTACCTATATTATTAAAACTCAAAATAAGTCGTTTCAAAATAACCTGGACCTTTTAGGTATATCATATAATTATGTTTTGACTCTAACTGACACATCAACGCAAAGCCTAAATCGTCGGGACTACAAACTTGGGATGTGTTTCTTGTATAGTATAAACATATACTAAGAAAGGTGTGAAACCGGACAGCGGTATATTTTCATTGCGTCTACATCAAGTACTACTATTAAAACTCATTTTGGCAGTTTGCAATGGATTACTCATACAACAACTCAAATCTTCAACAACAATTTTAATTATTATTACGTAATTACAATATTAATGACTTATAGACCTTAAATTATATTTTCATAATAACTAAAATGTATAGTAGTATATGTACTCTTAGGTATAATTGAGCAAATTAAAATTGACATCACAAAATTAATATTTTATCTCTTGAGCCCAAATTACCAATATTTAGTAAGAAATATGGAATCTTCAAGTGAAATTGTAACATGTCTAGACACATTTATGTTATCTATTGATAAAATCAAGAATTCGATCCCCTTTACTATCAATACAGTTACATTATTCCCAAAAGTAGGTAACTCCACGCCCTCTGGATATCCCTTGTTTACTTAGAAACGTAAAACTTTACAGTCAGAACGTTTACACATGACTGGTTCGGATTTGTGATATTGCTCATCAAATGGACTTATATAAAGTGACCCTTTTATGAATTATTTTTAATGAATTGATATCAACTGGGTATTTTATCTTCTTTTAGCGTAAAATGGTTGAAATATCTTTCGATTTAGTCTTAACTTCCTAACCAATATTATAAATATGAAAGTGAGTTTGTTTGTTAGTTACCTTTTCACGCCTCGAACGCTGAACCGATTGCGATGAAATTTGGCACTTTTTATCCAGGGCCAGTGTAATTATTATATTTTTGAATATTTTTATTTAATTGTACTATATAGAAGTATTATGTAAATTTGAAATTAAAGAATTAAGGCGACGATATCCGAGCAATTATGATTCTAGATTAAGTTTTTCTCGGCATTCTTTGTTGCAAGAGTTTTGTAAAAAATATATTATGTTAAACCATAGTATAAAGAGAGGGGAAGTAGGTTATCTTCATACAAACGCACCGCGCGCGGCTTGTATGTGTGCTCTATTGTATCTATGTGTCGACGCACGCACATTTTAACAAAATCTCGACCCGTTTCTCAGTGCGCCAGTCGGGGCTAACACTGCACAAGGTTCGCGCGCGCGTCACGGCTTTTCGGCACCGCTAAATGATTTATTCATCAATATCATCATCAAAATGTCTGATAATCGCAAACGTATTGCTGTGTGTTTGGGTATCTTAATAATTCATCGATTCCAGACCTGTCTCTGTTCAGATTACCTATTGAACAGGAAAGGTAAGTTGGTCACTTATTCTAGCATAATATAATTTTACTCGATGATGAGATACCTACGTACTTACATATTTTTTGTTTGTATTCTATCACACAGGAAGTAGGTAGGTAGGCCTAATTTCCTACTAGAATGTATTAGGTACTTTTGATCTGGCAATTGATTTGCCGCTATTTCTTTGTTTACGTTTAGTTATGCCGATTTCTCAGTATTGTAGGTATAGTAACTAAGTACCTACCTACTTACAGAAAATCGTAATTCAAAATAAGTATGTACGAGTACCTAATTGACTAATAGTAAATCAAATACATATAAAACAAAGTTCGAATCATAACAACAAATTCGATTATAGTCTAAGAGACAGTCGTTAGTTTTTAATGTTGTTTTTATTTCTTTTAATGATAATATTTCATTCACTTTAGTCATTTTTTATTATAGATACCTATTGCTAGCGGAGCGCGAACAGCCGCGCCTAATATTTAGCTAAAAGTGACAACCCTAAGACAGTAGGCAATTATATCGCGAATTGGGCCGGAGATAGCCTACTCCCTCTTCTTTATACTATGGTTAAACTAGAGAATACAAAACAAGAGAATACAAATTGAATTTTTCATTAGTAATGTCAGAAAAAAATCGTGAATATGCCCCTTTTTAAAACATGAAAATATTAACATACATTCTGAACTCCAATAGAAAGGGAATAATAGTTTTCTTACTTTTTTACTAAATTGGCCCAGCCGTTTGAGCGTGAAGAAGTAACAAACATACTTTATCACAATTTACAATATTTGTAGAGCGCAATTTTTTTGGATGCCTGAACACACTTAAATTGGTAAGTGTATTGACGTATATGAATATGCCGAATGTAAATGTCCCGCACCAATTCATTTTTATATCGGGCAATATGAAATCAAATTAACGCGAGCAACGTTGCGGGACTATTGGTACTATTGGGTAAATTTTCACATATTTTTCCTGCTGTGAAACATTGTCCTGATGAAATATGGTTTTAGGGTGTTTATTCTCTTACCTCACAAACATGTGCTGCTATCCCCAATTTAAACATTGTACGCAAATACTTTATTTATTGAACAATGTGTACTTTAATGCTTTTGCTTAACGTATAATCTACACGTAATTTAATATTCCATTCTAAATATACAATAATTAAATCGTTTCTTTGTTTTGTACAGAACGCACATTCACTTTGAAGTCAGACTTCTGCGTAAAATTATTTAATTAACCTATTTTACGATCAAGACGAGCTCTTTATTTTGCCTTTACCCGTACAAAGGGTAGAGTTGGAAGAAAACATATTTTGCATATTACGTAATTAACGTTTCATTAACATGATAATATGTGCCCCAGCTGATCGTAAAACCTGTGGCATCAATGATTATAATAATATAATAATAATATTTATAATACCATCATTATTAATAATTACTAAACGGGTTAGCTATTTTTAAACTGTTTGTGATAGCTACAGAATATTAAATAAGTAATCTCGTAGATTAGGTACTACGAAAAGTCATTGCTACAACTCGCTACGCCATTTCGTAGCGGTAAGCGTGTTGAAATTCTAAAATGCTACGAGCATTCATGGTTAGCTACAGTGTATTTGGAACTACGAGTAGGTACATAACAAACGAAAGCTTTTTGAATATATGCTTTAGACGTTTTGACATCGTGAAAATGTATGAAACACAAGATGGATTTTATCTTTCTAAATTCATGTATAATGGCAAAGAATAAACAAAACCGTATTCGATTGTGCTTAAATGTAATACCAATAAAATAGAAATCCAATACGAACCACTCGATGAAATCACAGCGTTCATGGAGACAATACATTGAAATAGCATATAAAATACAATCGAACTAAAGAGTATAGTAAACCCTCGGGTTTTGTTTCAACGCTGTCTTTATTGAGCATATGTTTTTGACAACATACGCTGCGATAAGTTGTAGTATTTTACAAGTGTGTTTTTCCCTCAGTGCAAAGTGACACATGTGACCTCATTGATAAAATTCTCAGTCCTTGATGGACGGACGTGTTGTTGTTTGAGGCCTTGCCATATAAATGATCAGTCCAAACACAGATGCCTCATCTTATCCATTTTCAAAGAGGCAGTTATAAGAGCCACTTAATCTAAATCATAACTAGATCAATCAGGGGACCGGCGGGCGGGGAGCTTTTTCCGCCATCGCGTTAGCTTGGCCATACAAAGAGGGAACGCTGCCAGCCTTCTGGGAACCTTGCCGTTGATTGGCAGCAGCGGCCGCCTCGAGGATTTTTTTTATATATAGTTTGTATATTTCTTGTAAATAATTGTAAATAAAGTAATTACATAGATACTTATTGAATGTTCAAGTAATGTTTCAGAGCGAGCTCTCTCCTTAATTCTACGAATTGGGAATCAGGGTTTCGTTTCCAAGCTTTTCTTCAGCCTCTTGTCACAGCTGGCATAAAGTGGCTTGGTGCGAGACAATGCTAAGAGTCCTTACGGAATTACTTTGTATTCTGTTGGTTGGGATGACCACTGATTTAGCCATGAGTCTATACGTTGGCTCTATCTTTTCCTCTAGATAGCAGGGATGCTGCCAACCAGCAAAAATGCCTGTAGCATCATCAATAAGTATATATAGGCAGAGGATACAATTTTGTGGCGTTTGATGTACAACATTTGGACAGTGGGGTCTGGATAGTCCTTCTTTTGTTTAAGGAGACGTCACTTGACAGTCTTGCATATATGTATATCTAGGACGACGGATCAGCATTATCATTCTAAGTGGCAATGGTGCCTAGCTTTTGGCACGTTTACGCAAACCTGCAAAAAGTAATTTGTTTACTGTAAAATATTTTGGTTTTTACTTCTTTATATATTATATTTTAGATATTGCGAATGAAAATAAATTTACCATTTACCTATTTATAATAACAAACTAAACTAATTATCATTTTGTATAGGATTTGTACCGTTATGTAATTAATACACTGTGTACTGAATAAAGCTTGGGATTCGCTAATCCACCACGGTTGTTTACCACGTTGCGGACGATTTGATTAATAAACTAATACATAATGAAATTAATTATATGACTCGTTAGGTTATATAGTTATTTGATAAATCTAATGATCCCAAACTAACGTATGTAAAGTTAAATTTGAATTTCAGCTATGATCTAAATTAGGAGTAGGTAGGTAGATACATGTGTTGCATTGATAGCTCCTTGATTTTTAGTAAAATTGGGTACAACTTATATTTGCCTAGTATATTTTAGATACAATTTAGGTCCTAAAACCAGAAATATATCACAAGTTTTGATTAGATAAATTTCAAATTGTAAAAATGACAAACTATCATATCTATACTAATATAATCACGCTGAATAGATTATTTGAACGCACTAATCTAAAGTACTACCAATCGAATTTTAAAAAATCCTGTTGCAATTCACTGCCCACGATCCTTACCAACGGAGCAAAAAAAATCTTATTTCGATGCGTCGCATTTTCACTCTACCTAGCATGTTGTGTCCCTGTAATCTGAAGAGAAGAAGAATCTGTAGATTCTGGTCCCTATAATTTTCACAAACAACCAAATATCTAAACAACAAAACTTTCACATAAACATACTAATTATTATATTTGTAGGATTTCAACCCATATTTACAGTCCTCTATAAACTATCTTGCACCTTTCAGGTCGAATGCGATGGTCATCTTAAAGCTTGAAAATATAAAATAGTTTTATTGGGACCGACTGGTATCTAGAGGATGGCAATTCAAGTCAGTGGCGGTAGAATATTCGATACATCAACGGTAGCATTGCTTTCAGTCGAAATCTAATAAACTCATGAAAATGGAAACATAAATCATGCATATTCATAATATAAAGTAAAAGGGAAAGTAACCGTCAGTCTTAGTCTATTACCTACCTTTTCACACCTAACCTATTTTATGAAAAAGGACAAAGGCTACTTTTTGTCTCGGAAACGCGGGCGAAAACCGCAGGCTATATAGGTATTATATTACCCTGTAGATTTGCTTAATTATTGGAATAAGATTGATAATTGGAATGGAATATAAAACGTTTATATTACAGCTGCCAAAGAAACGATTTTGAGCTTTAACGATAGATATCCTTTATTTGAATAGGCTGTATAATTACTTTCCGTTTGACGACCCACGATCTTTTCAGTCATCAGTAATATACATTTTTAATGTACTTAATTTAATATTTTATTTACAATTTGAATGATCCTTGTTTTAATTACTTTCTTTTAAATAGTGTCGAAATAAATAAAAAATCACCAAATTAACTTTCTTACAAATTTTAGTTCCGCTTTACATAAAACGTATGGTAGACTAGCATGTATATAAGTTTGGAGGCAGAGTGGAAACCAATGCTTCGTTAGCATTTCCGCAAGTTAACTAAGTACTTCGTATCTCGTAGACCGCTGGGAGCGACACTAGGTTAGGGGTCAAATTAACAACCACCATATTGTCAATTACTGTATGTGTAAGTTGCAGCTCTGCGATAGTTAACAATTAGTTACAGTAGCTGTTTTATTTTTCAATACATACAAATTAGTAGGTACATACACTATGTATTTTAGTAAAATGTTTGCGAGACATAATTTCGTCTGCAGGGTACCTACCTAACTCAGTGAAGTTATAAGTCAAGTTGTTGTAAGTTAATTTAAGGTCCTAGAATGTATTCACGTGTATGCTAATAAATTCATTGAAATATACCTAGTCAGGTCGTAAGTATTGTCACACAGTAAAAACTTTTCTTTTAGAATGCTGGCCACAAAAAAGTTTATTGAATTCGAATTTCGAATTGTTCATGAAAATAAAAATGTATACTTTTTAGAAATTTACTCATTTTTAAATATGGAGTGGACGTTTATAGAAGACCGTGTTGCAGTTATTGCGTTGCGGTTACGCGCCAATTAAAATTTCTGACATACTGAAAATTTTTAATATAACCAAAAGATTCGTTTATCGTACCATCAAACGATACAATGAAGACTCTAGTGTAGATGACAGGTCAAGAAGTGGTCGCCCTCGGTCTGTTAGGACTCCAGCAGTGATAAAAGCTGTGAAGGCGCGAATTCAAAGAAATCCCAAACGTAAGCAGAAACTGTTGGCCCTTCAGATGGGGTTAAGCAGAACCACGGTGAAAAGGGTGTTAAATTAAGACTTAGGGCTTCGGGCATATCGAAGAAAAACAGGACATCGTTTGAATGCTCGTCTAATGGACCTGAGACTGAAGAGATGCCGCGCTTTGTTGAAGCGGTACGCGGGAAAAAAATATCGGGAAATTCTTTTTTCGGATGAAAAAATTTTTACCGTAGAAGAGAGCTACAACAAACAAAATCATAAGGTACGCACACAGTAGTGAAGAAGCGAGCAACCGTATTCCGCGTGTCCAACGAGGTCATTTTCCATCCTCGCTCATGGTATGGTTGGGAGTTTCTTATTGGGGCTTAACAGAGGTACATTTTTGTGAGAAAGGTGTAAAAACGAATGCAGTTGTGTATCAAAATACAGTCCTGACGAACCTTGTGGAACCTGTTTCTCATACCATGTTCAATAATTGGCACTGGGTATTCCAACAAGATTCGGCGCCAGTTCATAGAGCGAAGAGCACACAAGACTGGCTGGCGGCGCGTGAAATCGACTTCATCTGGCACGAAGACTGGCCCTCCTCCAGTCCAGATTTGAATCCGTTAGATTACAAGATATGGCAACACTTGGAGGAAAAGGCGTGCTCAAAGCCTCATCCCAATTTGGAGTCACTCAAGACATCCTTGATTAAGGCAGCCGCCGATATTGACATGACGACTGGCCGCGCAGATTGAAGGCCTGTATTCAAAATCACGGAGGTCATTTTGAATAAACTTTAGTGTCATAAGAATCTATGTTTTGTTAAGTTAATTTTGGTATATAAATGGTTACATAATGAATAAACTTGTTTCAATTATTTTATATTAAACATGTGACAGAATTTATGACCTGACTAGGTACACACTAAGACAAATAAAAGAGTAGGCATCAATAAACAATGTAATATATTATATTTAATCTATTGAAAATTAACATAATTCATTCCATATGGTTGATTCAGGTTAGATAGTAAGTAAATATTTATTTAAAATATTATAGTAAAATGCCACAGATTTAGAGCGTGCTAGATATACTGCTTGTTCATAAATAGTAAACTAGCTTTCCGGATCGAAGTTTCAGCCGCAATCCGCTTGATGGTTACACATTATTGCAGTGTTGATACACTTCCGCCATCTCACTTGCCAGCGACATGTAGAATTGCAGGAGCGGCTGCGGCTAGTGCGGAAAATTCCAAATCCAAAAAATACGCTTCTATTGGCCCAAATTATTTATTTTTGCCTTTTGCGGTCGAGACCATGGGTCCTTGGGGGTCCGAGGCTCGCCGATTTTCTCGAACATTATCTTCAATATTAATTGAGGTTACAGGGGACCGGCGGGCGGGGAGCTTTTTCCGCCAACGCGTTAGCTTGGCCATACAAAAAGCAAACGCTGCCAGCCTTCTGGGAACCTTGGCGTTGATTGGCAACAGCGGCCGCCTCGAGGATTTTTTTTATATATAGTTTGTATATTTGTTGTAAATATTGTATATTATAGAATAAAGTTGTAAACAAGATTTTTTTTTTTTTTATTTTTATAATATTAGTGTAAATGAATGATCGTGCCATTTTTATACCTATGATGAAACAAAACATCCCAATTGACTCGGCTACTAAGTACATCTGTAGAGCCACGATCTGGCATTAGTATGTTTTGACGATACGATGTATCTAACCACTGGCGCGACGAAACTCAAATCGTGCACTAAATTAGAAACACCTACTTAGCGAACATGCTTTGACGGATGGCTTACCGGTATCTAGCCTACTCGAAATCTATGTAAAAAGCCATTTAGTATCTTTTTAGCTACAAATTTTCAGAATAACTGATGTCGGTGATCCCGCTCAGTGTCTCAGGAGCGAAGGCTGAAATATCTTTAGGCTCTAAATCACCGTGTTTTATGCTCAAACTTTACGCATAAAGGACACTTTATCAAGACAGTCTGAAGTTTGCTCAATATATCTGAGACCAATATGGTCTTTCTTAAGTTTAGATGCGATCTGACATTATAACGATATAATTCTAATATAACTATTGTTATTAGTAAACATAAATAATTTAACATTTGAAAGCGATCTGAAAAAAATAGTTTCTGTCTTTGTCAAGCATCAGTTCCTCGTGTAGGTATATTTTTTTAGCTTTTTTGGTTTTGTTTCAGAAATATAATTTTACCTACATATGACATGAAATTAAACTGATGCCTAGTCACGGCTGAGTGGTAGAACTCGCAGATCCGTTAACTGTAAATTTCATGGAAAGTATAAAACACTATGAGCTCGCATGACAGGTCGTTGACACATGGATTTACAATTTAGCTGCGACGAACTAATTGGATGCAGGTAACAATGTTTGCGCCGTGAGCCTCGCTTACTCGCCGGCTCGGTATGTGTATGCTGAATAATTTTATTGCTTTTTATGCATCAAAAAACTGACACCAATAATTTTTCCGTTGACTTTGTGTATTTCGACACGTTTATTCGTTTATAGAACGATTATAGAATCTCTTGGTAAACTCAGGATAAGCTAATTTATAACTACTTCGTGAAGCTTAGCCTTTAGGGGAAATTCCTGGAGTCTAACTAATTTACCACCTTCCATTGAGAAGGATTCATTCATACGAATTTTTCTAAACTAGACTTTTTGAAAGCACACTGGATCCTTGTATTTACGTCGTCGTGATAACTCCGTTTAGTCAGTTTGTGTAGACATATTTGAAAAAAAGATAGCCATACTTATGTCTAGTGTTTTTTGAGGAGGCCGTATTATTATAATAAAATAATCGACAATATTTTTTAATTCTATACTATAACTAGCTATAACGTTATAACCCTATATACTCGTAGGTATCAGACAGATTTTTTCTGTGTGATTAATTCTGCTTGATTTATCTTGATAATTAAAAGGTAAAGCCAGTCAGACTACCTAAGGCTTCACGAAAAAACGATCATTTATTAAAAATCTGTTGAAATAAATTTTCATCTCTCGCTTTTTGAATAATACTATTGAATCTGTACTTTCATCAGCTTAAAAGCTTTTTCCGAACATTTATTTTTATTTTTGAAAAGAAAGGGTTGAAACATCACTAATCATGGTGATATCTTAGGCATAAACTTGTCACAGCCTTAGGTACACAGTAAAACAAATGAATGGGGATACAGTACTTACGTCTCAGTTTAATAGAAGGGACTGAAAAAAACATTATATTATAAGGGAGCGCTTTGCTATCCAGACTATTACCTATAATATCCTGGATTAATGTTATTTAAATTAGTCTCACTTTAACGGTTCCAAAGGTTGCATTTGCAGAAAAGTGCCATTAAAAATCTCGGCAATTACTTTATTTGGGAAAAAGTCATGCATATATTTTTTCATTAAAAATAAAAAACTATAGGAGATATGATGGTTTATAAAACATGAGGTGACCTTAAATATCCTATAACTACGACTGCAGTAGTGACTTCAGTAAAAAACCTCGCATTACAATCCAGTATCACAAATCGAATGTCTAGTAACACGTTAACTTGACAGATACTGAATGAATATTCTAGAATCCCGGATGAATATCAAGCATGTCACGTGCCCCTAACTTGTGGTCTCGGAGTGAGTGCATGCAGCTAAGTTGACGGCTAATTTGATCCGAAGACGGAGAGGAACAGTTGATTAAATAAAACTGAACCAACCCTGC
Organism: Tethea ocularis; assembly: GCA_963555595.1. NCBI lineage: Eukaryota > Metazoa > Arthropoda > Insecta > Lepidoptera > Drepanidae > Tethea > Tethea ocularis. The sequence goes on along the minus strand of OY741971.1, from coordinate 3,520,482 downwards.
CCCCCTAGTGAAATGTTTGAAAACAGAACGAGAATACCTATAGGTAATGTTCAATACTATACGACCATAATTTTCGCGGATTTAGATTTGATCTCACGGTAAAAAAAAAAAGAATACTTCCATAGGTAATGCAGATGTAATATATTTCTTGATTATTAAATAAAGTCAATAAATATCTCCTCATAAAAGTATATTTTGTAGGTAAACCTCAATTTTAAGAGTTCCACATTTTGTAAAAACATAAATCTAAAAACTTCGTTGCTCGTTTCGCCCACAAGTTGGTTTTTCTCGTAACAAGGCGTTGATGTTTACGATTTAAAAGGTTTCCGACGTAAAATATTGCTGTTGGTAACATTCTACCTTCAGGTTAATGGCTAACATGTGGTGTTGCCAAAACTGAACTTACGAGTTCATTATGTAGCTGATTTATTTATTTATTCATTAAAACTTAGGTGAAAACATAGTAAATAGTCAATAGATTTTTAACAGCATTAGCCTAAAATTCTATAAATTTAGAGATATTGGTGCCGATTCTGTTGTTTACGAACTAAATAAATTTAATCTCACTATATCTCTTTCTTATAGTAAATATAAGAAAGGGATGCAAGATATTTTAGTCCTGTCAGTTTAATCCGGCGCGATCTTTATTGGTCACGACTATTACGACGGTATGGATTAAACTGACAGCATTAAAAAAGTTCTATCTTTTTTCAATAAGGTTAAAATGAAAGAGAGGACTTATCTAATATTAGTTAAGTTTGTAAACAACAGAATCGGCACCATTATAAATCTAAAAATTAAACTTTATTCAAAGTATTTTGTATTCATTATACCTAATCATTAAGTACTTACTTACTACTATTATAAACGTGAAAGTTTGTTTGGGAGTGAAAATATCTCTTACTCTTTCACGCAAAAACTACGGAACGAATTTATATGAAACTTGGCACATGGCCTTGGATGGCCGACCGCGTGTGATGAATGTCCCAAATTTTTATTACAGCATACATGATAATATAAAATAAAAATATAGTTTCTTAGGAGTTAATGTAAGCCGGAAGAAAGGTATTGCATTTCAATGGAGCTGCTATCATTTATCTTGCTTATATCCGCATTCAACAACGACCTATACGTTCCCAAGTTAATCAATCAGAGGGCGCTTTAAATCTATCACAATATTCTATAACACCCCTAGACATAGGACTATTTTCATACATTTATTTATAGAATTATCTATACTAATATTATGAAGAGGTAAAGTTTGTTTCTAGGAGATAATCTTAGTCACCAATAGTATGCTACATTTTGAACTCCATAGGCTACTTTTTATCCCAGGAAAGCGGGTGAAACTGCGGGAAACAGCTAGTCTTATGCCAAGCGCTATTATAGCCTATAATATCCCCATACAGGAACGTCCCCTTCGTTAACGTAATTGGGAAACAACCCTAATTTATATAAATTGTTTTGAATTGTTTATTATAAGTAAAGTCAGGTATTTACCGTTAACATTAAGTACGCAAGCCGTGATAATTTGGAATATTATCAGTTTTAAACACGCACTCGCTGTCGTAGGCACGATTACCCGCAGGCGTGGGGCTCGCTGTAGCCCCATCGGCATGGTGGACCAACATACGGGCTATTGCTTAGTGGAAGCGTTTTGCGGTGAGCGTCAACACCAATGGACAACGCAAATCGTAATAAATACAAAAATTCAAAAATCCCGACTGCCTTCATCACATATTGCTAGTATACAATTAAACCTATGTGATCCTGTCGTATCCATAGTTCATCCTGCGTCAGTGATTGAAAGCTCCAGCCCCGCAAAACGCTACGCTACGTCACTCAGCCTCCATACATATTAAAACGATACGTCCAGCTTGCAACTTTAAACATGGTCTCAAACAAAGCGAAGGTTTTCAACGATTCAGGTTTAGTATTGTCGTGAATGTGTTTATAAATTCTATGGAACACGCGGCGTTATTTCAGTGTTTGCATTGTTGTTTGGAAACCCCATAAACAGTTTTTGTAGGTACCTACTTAAGTACGTAAATTTTATAACAAGTTTGTGTATTGTGATTACTGAAAAAGATTATATTTTATCATATACTGGGTAATTTTTTAATCACCACCCAAATTTTTCGTGTTCTATATAGTTAGATATATATATAGCGTGGCATTAGATCAAATAATACTACGAACACTGTCCATTGTACAGGCTGTATTGTATATATATTTATATATAACATAGCCATTAAAATCCTGAGAATTATATACAAACAGACGCAGAATGTCAACTGACCATAAAATATACCGGGATCCATACAAACCCTTACCAATAAATATTATTTAAACCGCTTGGTCCTCATTAAGCCCATGTTATGCAAATTCGTATAACACCTGTTGTTTATTTACAGGGATCAGAGTTAAACTGCTGCATAGTTTACAGCTACTGTACTCTATAGTATAGGTGTCTACCTACATATATAAGCACAACTTTTCGGGATATAATATGTCTAATAGTTCAATTCGGTATCATTTATTTATGGCTACGGAGACAAACAAAGACAATCTTATTTTTATAGGTAAATGATGAAGTGGGCAAAAGTGGTAAGCACAAAACACCCAGAAGAAAAGTGGCTTTCATGTGCAGCTTACGGAATTCGGTAATTTGGTAGCCAGCATGCTAGATACTACAAAGTACATTACCACCGTGTTCAAGTTTTATATTATATGATTTGAACCCACTACCTTTTTTCACAGCATTCGATCTCACTACCACTGAGCTATCACCTCCTTATGACAACTACATCTACTGTAAGTTACGAGTTACAGATATAATCTTTTTATGCTCCTTAAATAGACCAAACGAGTTCGTGTGGAAAGACACAAGTTGATAATTCGCGACTCAACTTACTCGTACCTAAGAACCTAGAACATTTCAACTCCTATTACCTGCATTCAATGCTCTATCGTCGGTTGTAAAGGCAACGATCTCTGTAATAGCAGACGTGACAGAGTCAGGTACCTCATTTTCAGACGTGAAATCTTAGTCACGGCTTTTTCAAATAAGCCGGAAGGTTGTTACGCTAATCCTCCCGTGTATTTGTGATAAGAACATTATCTTGGAACATCGCAAACAGGTATCTCACGAAGGTGTTAGCTGTCACGTAAGCAAACGTCATCGTTATCACATTGCGTGTAAATGCTATCTTGGCACTGATTTATAGCTTTGCTGATTTCAATTAGGGGTGTCACTCACTATTAATGTACTAATTGCTTTTAGGTCTTTCTGTATAGGTTCCAAAACTACACTTTTTTATGCACTTACAAGGTTTTTTTTTTCATACTGTAAATTAAGATTGCGGTTTTCCTCAGAGTTCAGACTGAATCTAGATGGGATAATGACAAAGCTGAGTGTAATATTAGGTATTATAATTATTATGTTTCAGGTGACAAAAATATTCATGATATTCATAAATGTAACTGAAAGTATTAAGTAGTTTAACAAAATAATTAAATGTTGTGGCGTAGTTTTATTTCATAAACCGTTAATTGACTTGTTTAATTTTTGTATCATCCCTAACAATATCCGCTGCGGCATCTGTGAGCACAACGTAATCAGGGCGTTGCGTTGTGCAAATCCCTCCCCGTCATAATTAGCTTTGTTGTGCTTCAAATTAATATTATTAGTAATCCGATCATTACCCGTCCGTCATGCGATTTATGGCGATAACTCGTTGTTACTTGATTTAATACTCATGATACATTGTTATGTATGTTTAACACATAATCGATAGCTAATATCAATTGTATTGTATGGTTTCAAAGTGATGAAGGTATGTATCGACAATAATCAGTTAGTGTTGTGATAATATTGTGTGGTTTCAATCATCGAGCTTTTAACATTTCACACTAATAATGACAGTTATTAATGTTTGCTTATTTATCACTCTTAATTATGATAAACCTTAATTTATTATAGTAAAACTATAAACATAATGATATGATGTAATCTACTGTGTTTTTTGTAGAATTAATCAAATTTACTGTAAAGTATTAATTTAGTTTTTGCATGTTTAGAAACACTATAAAACACGCGTAAGACATTTGATGACAACAAAACTCTTTTCCGTGAATAAAAAAATGCCTAGGCACTAAAATGGATACGAAATTTATACTTTAGTATAATCCTTTACCTATATTCGAAGGATTTACGTTCTCAATTATTAAACTAAATTACGGTACCTACTACCCTATATTTAGACAATCTCTAGTAGCCGTCTATGGATTACTAACAGAGAATTGAGCATTGTTTGTGTCCACTGTAGTTAAATTAACCAAATCAAATGGTTTTGAACTCAATGAACCGATTGAATGAAACGATTGGATGCACCTACATAATTTCATAAACAAAATTGTTTTCAAGAACTAGGTCATTAAAGTACATTTTCTTATGCTTCTCCTGGTCCTTATTTTCTCCATTAACTTCGCTAATTAGTCCTCCTACCTCCAGTACTGCATTTCTCATTCCGTTTTTCTATGTCTTTAGTTTTGCTTCATTTTTCTTTACTCCTAATGACGTGTTCAGTCCACCCACTTCCATTTCAGCTTCTCTGTATAGTATCGTAAAGTAAGGTAGAGTAGACCTCTGTTACACGTATTTACGACATCATTACCTGATATATACGTAAAAGTAGGTACGTAAAATGTATCAAACCCTTATTGTGTTTATTAGCAAAATATATCATAGATATTTATTTCAGCATATATTTATGTAATTTTGCCTTTTTAATTTACTTATAAATAGTATACATACACTTATTTGACAGGCCAGTTGGCGCAGTTCGACCACCAGTAGGTATTTTAAGAATGATTACAAGTCAAAGTTTGTAAGAGACTTCCTCAAATTTTGATGCATTCTACAAAAAGTGTATATAAAAGGGCTTTTCAGAATATTACTACATTAGTATACTAATTAATTTACGAATAATTTACTATACTTATGTAGGTACTACTTCGTGACTACAAAAAAAAGTGAATTCCCACCAATAAAATCTTCATATAAAATGTTGCCAAGCCGAGACCATATAGTTATCAGAGCACTGTCAAAACGTTATCAGATCTCATAAAGAGCCAAGCTTCTAACTCTACACGCCCTAATCTACCTAACTTCACAAACTCTACACCCTAGCACAGAGTAATAATATACCTTAGTAAAAATATGTGGCTTGGCCGTTTCATTGTGGCATGGAACTAATTTCTGCTATACAAAATTGTAATAAATACAAACGCTATAGTAAGCGTTATCTAAGGTAATTCTTTTCACTCGGTGCACTAGTGGTCAGACTTAGAAATGAATTTGGTATGTATTTAAAAAACATCGTGTAAAATGTAATTAAATTTGTTAAATAAACTACCAGGAGATCATTTTGTTCTTTATTTTGTTTGGCTGTAAAAGCAACCGAAGTCACAGGTTGAACTCGTTGCTCAGTAAATATCAACACAAGGCGGTTTCGGACAATAACGTTAGATACTATTTACCGTAGCGGTGAAGCTTCTACGTACAAAGACGAATGGCCATCGTTTGTTCCGGTTTGGTCCCATTAACCCAGCCTTTAAGATACAGGGTCACTCGTTCGTCCAAAACTAATCCACACTGTAGCTAATACCAATAGGTTCTCTTTAGATATTTATTGGGGTCAAAACGTAGAAGCTTGATTGCTTTATCTAGTCAATCTGGCTTCACACAGGTTCAAATTCTCCGACGGTAACTAAGTTAGCAGCGGTAAGCGATAGAATTTTGTTACAATTACTTTATCCATAACTTCAATGTGAAAAGATACAATTTTTTAATGACTTAATTCTCAAAAAACTACAAAAGATTTCAATTGGTGCACAGCTAAACGGATATACAGTTTATAACTCCGACAAGAGACGTTCAGAAAATTACCTAAAATCGTCAAAAGACTACCACATCGTTAATGGTAGTAAAGTAATACATACGATAGTGTTTCTGTTAATTAAAAGGACGTCGACACACATAAGTACAAGCTTTGTATTCAGTGTCGTAGTGGTATGGTGTACGTAGGTATAATGAATCGACCACTACGTACGGGCAACACGTACACGTTTACGTTTATAAGCCGCGCTAAGAAACGTTTATGACGGAATCACAAATGCATTTTTCGTGTCCTGAAAAAGTGCCGCCGGAGCTCTCTCCCCCTCGGGCTTTTCAAGCAAAGCTGTGACACAGTGACGTAGCGTGTAGCGAGCCTAAATTTATTGCTTGCTAGAAAAAAAACATTTTCGTCAATCCTTTTCATGAATCAATAATTATTAGTCTATCGCGGTCGCTTAAAATATTCGACCTTAAAATATTTGTTGCTTTACTTAGTTTGGATAATGACAGGTAATTTTCTAGGTTATAAATACAATAAAATATATTAACAAAACAACATTTATGAGTTCATGTTATTTATTATGTACCTATAGCCAAAGAATAAATAATATATAGGCTATAGCTGTGCCTGTAGTTTACATTCCCTATCCAATCTTTCATTTACCTATTTTAGTTATAATAATCACAGACGAATTAGATGAAACTGCTTTACATTTCTTGAATAATCTGAGTTATGTCTAACAATATATATAATAGATTTTCTTGTTTGACTTTTTATTTGCATTTCTGAGTCGCTCGTATGTAAAGTAAATAATCTTAAAATAGATGATAATATAAAACATTTCTATTTGCCATTTTTTTCAACCGTGAGTCAATCTCACCTAACTACATAGCGTACCTTTATTTTTTCTCGCCAATCGATTTTATACGTCTAGTTCTTACACTGTAGGTATATTCAACTTATCAATAATAGATAGAGCTCTCTTTGCTTTGACAACCCTTCCATTTACATACATGCCTACTCTATATCCTGTAGAAGCTACACTAGAACGGTGACTCAAAGGAAATCGTTCGACATTTTATTGCTTTACTTCACAAAAGTCTACCTATCCCTAATTTTAATAGTAGGTATCTTTTTTAGTGTCTTTCGATAGCAACTATAAGGTTTTATACAAATCAGAAGAAAGAAATCGTTTTGCACTATACAGATTAAGAACAAAATATGTCCATACTATTCATATTTATTCACGAAACTTCCAAGTAACAGTAAGTAAGTTTCTTTAGAACCGTATCAAAATGCATCTAAAACTTCAGTGCCACCGCACAATACACAAACGCAGCATCTAATGCTCTACCAAATTTACATATAGAATATTCCCCGCAAACAGCATTCGAAAATTGTCCTGAAAATTGAATTATCTCCAAAAATGTTGTTATTTAAAAAATATATAGGTTCTAATGGCAAAATGCATTTTTGTAACACGATAGGTACTTTGCATTTAATATTGTTATGTCAGAAGGTTGTAAGTTACAATTTACTATTACAAATTATAAATTACTCTATCTATCTATTGCGTTGCGTAGTTTAAAGATCTAAGCGTACAGACAGCGGGAGCGACTTTGTTTTAAACTATGTAAAGAAGATAACGAAAAAACAGTATTTGTAGTCACCTAAGTTCATCTTTTTATGAGCTAACGTACGATAGAACGATACATAACCGAATACGATTTCGGTAATAAATAAATAACGGAAGAATCTTCATAGATTTAGAATATTACAGACCTGCGTTCACTATGATATCATTTCTGAATTATTAAAACCAAAATAACTTTTCCTACCTAGGTTCGTGATTCTCAAACCTTTGGCAAAAACAAAAACTTTGGAAAGCTTAATGAAACTTTTCATTTCCTTTGCGTGTTTACGTAAATAAAAAGAAAGTATTCAAAGGAAATGCCTACTTCAAGCAAAAATACAGTACAAAGTCGACTCCCTGAACACATTCAAGTCCTTTTAAACAAAAGTTGCGTTTTATCACCGGCTAAAACGTCCATTTCTCAAGGCGGACTCCTAAATGGACAAAGGGATGCGAGGCGGCTATGACACTCGAGTGCTTTCTTTAAGCGGTAGCCGTTTTAGTCTAAACTTAGAGGGTTAAGTCACGACTCAGTCCGACGTATAACATTTTCGTAATGATAACGCCACTGCCACCGCACCGCCTCCGCTGCGCGCGGTCCCATTCGCCACACAAAGAGTTTTTAAAATGGAAATTACTTTGAATATATACATTCAGATATATGTTGATTATGTTTTTCTTTGGAATTGAGTACATTATTTTAAATAAGTATAATAAATTTTTTCAAAAGCTTTTTTATTTTAGGTTTTAATAATCTAGGTCATCTTTCCTTCTAACATCTATACTAATAATGAAGCTGAAGAGTTTGTTTGTTTGAACGCGCTAATTTCTGGAGTTACTGGTCCGATTCGAAAAAATCTTTCTCTAATAGGAAGCTACATTATCGCCGAAGGTTATATGCTTATTATCCCGATAACGCGAGTAGAGCCGCGGGGAACAGCTACTTTATAATAAGATAGTTGGAATAATACCGTAATCTCTTCAGGTTAGCCTGTCAAGTTGAAAGCAACATAGTAGCAGTTTTACATCCAACCTGTACATCACCTTTTAGTCGAGTTAACAACTTACGTACGATAAACCGAATACCTACTATTTTGAAACAATCAGGCAGTACACCTACCTTACCTACTTGATTGAATCGTAGTAATCTTGGTTCTACAAGATGGGATATTAATTACCTACTAATTAATGTTTTGACGTGTTAAAGCGTGTTAGATAAATTAACGCCAAATGGTTACAAATATATTATGTGTTGTATGCAACTACATATTACTATGTATTACCTACACAGACCTCTGTTGTTACCTTTATTTATCTACTAAGCTTTTATTTAAGTGGGATAATGTAATTTGGCCTAGTAATAATATACCTACTTACTACAGTCTAGGTTACAAAGGTGTTTTGACCTAAAATAAAGGTATATTTTTCTTTATGCCGCAAAGTAGACACCTGTTTTCTTAATCTTCATTGGACAAAATACACGATTCTTAACCGACTTCAAAAAAACAGCAGGTTCTCAATACGTCGGAATCTTTTAAGTATGTTTATATTTGTTATGTATGTTCCCCGATAACCTACTCGAAGACGCCTATTTGGTGCAAATTGCATGATGCATATGCGAAATGTTATTGAATTCCCTTATCGTGATAATCTTTACGCAGACAACGCACCTCAATAATAAGTACCTTACCTTCTGTAGGTACCTACAAACAAATAACAGAAATTTTTCCAGTTTTATTGGAAAGGATAACGCAATTTTGATCCACATTGCGGGCAAATAAGAACCAATATAAATATGATTATAAAACTTTCCAGATTTAAATTGTTATATTTCGGGATAGGCGCGAGTAACAAAAGCAATTTACAAAACCGTCGATAGAGCACGTACCATCTTGTTTTGACTGTTATAATGTGAATTAAGATAAAAACTTGATTTTACCTGCGGCTTCTATCGCTTGAACATGGCAGGTACGTACTTAGTAAGGTACAAACAGTCTATAAAAAATATTATAAATGGTGTTAGCAAACTTTATATGCATTTCCACCCCCTGTCTAGGTAACAATTATAAGAAAACTATATTTACATTCTATTTTAAACCAAAAATTTAATTCCACAAATTAAAATAGAGACTTGCTGAGTGTATTCCGCACCGCACACCAATGGTAGAGTCAATCGTAACTTTTGACGATCATAAGTACCTACCATAAATAAAAAATAATAATTTAATAAATACTCAGTTGTATCTTTACTGTTTAAGCAAAATCTTAGGAGATTTTTCTATAAAAATATTTTCAGCCAGAAATAAAATCCTTAATCCCCATTTAATTAGAATATCTTACGATCATTACGGTAAATAAATTACAATTAACTTGTTGAGGGAATGAGACGATTAGCGTGACGCTTGTAATTACAGACAATGTCACTAATTCCGTCTCGATGAATCGAGTTGCGGGAACTTGAGGGAATTAACATACTGGCTGGCGTCAGGCGTGCCACTGACGCCTTGCGACGTCGATCTATCACATTAGTGAGCGTGAAATTGCCTGCATTCATGACGTGAAAGGCATGAGGACTTGGATACATACAAGTGCATTGTGTGTGTGAGACATACGTATCTTGTAGGTGTTAGTGAACTACTTATGTGCGTGTGTGTGTACCTATATACCCGAGGGATTTTATGTTTTCCCAGGACAAAAATCCCATATGCTAGGTAATGATACCATCGTTTCATCATGACGATGAGTTAATAAACTTACTTTCGCAATAACTAAGATGATAAAGCACATTGGCACTCAATTAAAACTTAATTATAGCTTGTTTAAAAATTAACAAAATATTGGTCCTTAATTTTATTGTTTTTATTTTATCGTACCATTGTTTTAGTCCAAGGAAATCTTTTTATTTGTGATACAAACAAAATTGCGATATTTTTCTAACTAGATTTACTACAATCCTGAATTATGGTTAGGTAGTACTTAATTTAAGAAAACTTTTGTTATATTTCATTCAATACTAAATAAAACAAAAATTAGGCAATCTTATAAGCCATGATATGCAAAAGCTTGTTCAGTACGAACATTACAAAAACTTTTAAAGTCTTATTATGAGAAATAAAGGTAAGATAAAGTCTCCAAGTAAAAAATCCTCATTCCATAGGTATGCCATTACGAAACGGCGCTCATTACTCAAAGCGCTGTGGTTTTCAGATACCTATACATTAAAGGCAAGCCAGTAGACTAGACTTAGTGAAGTATTAGTGAGTAGTGCACTATCTCGCCCGCCCAGTTGCGCATCCAAGGTTTAACAGAACGACGCCAAAGGAAGGAATACAGAATAGATGTCGTAGGTACGTACCTACTAGGTATCGCTTTAGTTCTCCCAATTCTGCGCTCCAGTGTTTTGTTCCCAGTGTTAGTTCTGCTAAGTACTTTTGAATGCTCGAATTTGATTAGTTTGACTTGAAACTTTGAAGATGGAAGGTAGCATGAAGATTGAAAATTGGAATGTTTAGATTTTTTAGGTCCAATTTTTCATATAGAAGGTACCTACGCTAAAAAACCTCGATGCTTCAATAGCTAGATATTTGGTAAGTAAAAAAAAACAATTTATACCTGGTAGATAGATTTGCTACATTATGAGACTTGGTAAAAGACATTTTCCTGTTTTCTTACCATTATATGAATTTTACCTCAAAAATTACCGTAAATTAATTAATAATTCTCGACTAGCATAAAGTGCTTGAAGAATAAACATCTGCCAATTCTAATAAGCAGTTGTTTCGGCGTTTCATTTCGTTCGTATTCTACGATGGCTAATTAATCACTCAAAGCTTCGATACAAGTCGGTCGCTGACGCCGAACGCCGCCTGAAAACATTAGGGAGCATTTTATCTGTAGAGATTTCATCTGGCCCGCCGCAAATACCTACGCACAAATAAGCAATTTACAATTCTGATCCACCGCGTGAGCCTACCTATTCATCATTTAGATTTATAGTCCTTTATCTAGGCGATCTGTTTTCTTGTTTAATTAATGGAACTAAGAAAATTTCTGCGCGCAAATACGCAAACATAGGATCAGATTTCAATCCCCCTGACGTTTTGTTGACAGTTTCACGACCCATGTTACACCCCGATAATAATTAACATGTAAATCATTGATTCAGTTCAACTCAGATTACAAAACAATAACCTATTGTTTTTAATCTGTGCAGTTCAGTTTAACATTCCCACTATAAGTAGGTAAGCAAGTATCTACCTACGTAAATATTCACAAAGTCGCATTAGATACCTAATCGGTACAAAGTATCCAGAAGACAATAAGATCTTTGATACTTTTTGTTAAATGTTTCTATTTTTTATGAGTTGCGGAATAAAGATTTCTCTACGCGTTGAATAAATATACTAAATGCGGTGGGCAACATTACCACAATACATAATAGGACATTACACAAGTGAGTAGGTAACCAATGCCTGACAAGATTAAAGTACGTTGTCCATAACTAATGGTAAATACACTTAAATAAAGAAAGAGTACCTAATGTTTTCCATTTATCCCCCGAGAAAGCAGTGAAAAGGAAAGTTTCCGATTTCCATTAAAGCCCATTGTCCTGGCGACACAGCAAATTATGTTCGTAGGTAGGTAGTCTGTTTCATCGTTTAAATTCCGAGAAATACCTAAGTCCAACTGAAACTAATTTGAAAGGCTTATTTCAAACCTACATAATATGTTACTACATTGACTTTAGTTGTTCATAATTACTATCATGATTTTAGGAAATGTTGTGATAAGACTACCTATAGATTTTCTTGTATTATTTTTTTATTTAATTTATTAATTTATTGTCGTATCATTATATTCTTTCACTAATAAATAAAATAAAATAAATCCCCTGTCACGAAACATTTAAAGTAAGTTAATAGTTACACATTATTGTTAACCTAGAACCGCTAAGTAAACAAAATAGGTAGGTAAATGACTCTGTCTAAATAAATATGCATGCTTATTCAATAGGTGTTAATCAGTAGTTGGCAATGGTGATCAAATAATAATAAAAAATACTTTTTTTAAATCTCCACACCACATAAAATTATCTCATCTCATAAAAAGGAAAAAGTAAATCTCAAATTATTTTTGACTTGTAAATGCGCCGGTAAATTTGAACTATGCGCATAATAGAGGAAAAGTCCTTGGTTTCTAAAATCAATTAAAAAACTTTGTTTAAAGATACGTATATAATCCCAAAATAAATAATCAATGAAATAATACCATAAATTGATAATACAAACGAATGAAAACATTCATTCTAATAAAAAATGTAGATAGGTAGGTAGTAATAAAATTATTTACACTGTTTTACAAGTACACCTACAATATGCAAGGTAAGCAGGTCTTGTAGATTTTCAAATTTATTCAACGTTATTTACATTATTTGACAATGACAGGAACAATTAAACGTGACCATGAACAATGTTACACAAACAGTAGCAATGTTACACAAACAGTAACATTTGTTCACATAAATAGCGTTTAACACCTTCAAACACACATCACTTAATAAACGAAACAAAAGTAAACATTTTAATATGATTTGCGGCATATTAATTACATATTTTTACGACCAGATTTGCATGGGAAGTAAAACTATAACGTGTAAATGAAATTTGTAACTACACAGTTCTTTTTACAGCTAAAAGCAGTTTTTATTTAACTTCACTTGTTAGTATGTTTAGGTCGAAACTTGTAAGTCAATTTTGACTCACTTCCTGGTGTTCAATTTATTTGAAACTTGGCACTTAAGTAAGTAGGGGTGTAGCCCCTATTGACCGTCTGCATGAAGTTGTAATAGCACTTTATCAAAACTATTTGGAATAAGTTACAAACAAAACATTGCCTCTTAGAACAGATCAACAAATATCAGATACAGAATATCCACGGGTTGCATATGCGCTCGGACATCACCACGGCCCTCATTTCATTGAGGGCGCCGCGCCGTGTTGATTTGTCCGAGCGTAAAACAAATAGACAGGACTGTCCCTAAAATACGTAAATAAACCAGTAGCGTTTTTTTTAACCATAACAGTTGTTTTTATTTATGGAACCTAGTTCTGCATAAATAAATTAAAATATGTTTCATGTTGGTATAATCTGTTCAGAAAGAGAGCCGTCGTGGCCAAATTGTGAACTGACGTTCCAATTTTATATTACAACCCAAAATTACAACCATAAATTAAGAGCTAGTTTATTTCTGTCGTCATTTTAAATAATAAATTAATGAAATAGTTACAGTTGTAATAGGATCAAAACGGAACATACGCGTTATTGTATTGCCCGCTAAAAAAAAGGAAAATAAGTACAGCAGCGCCCTCCATTTCCAAGAAGGGTTTCTTTCTGAACAGAATCTATCAATATTTAAATAATTTGAAACATCCAAAAGCTAAAAAACTAAGGCATTTTAAAACGAGAATTGATTTGCGCAACGAAATTAAAAATCTGAAAAAAATTGGCCAATACCATAATATCATTGAATTTCAATCAACGAAAAAAAATATGTTTGTTTATGTAGTTATGTAGATTTAGGTTAAAATGTAAACAAGCCAGCCTTATCGTATAATAAAAATCCCTTATTTTATTTGTGCAATAATTTGATAAACGCCTAACTACTTGACGCCATTAATACGTAATTGTATGGCACGATGCGAGTTACGTTGATATTGTACTAAAACGCTTTTAAATATTATTTTATTTTAAATCGTTGTCGCAAAGACGTCGTTAGGTACCTAATTGATACCTAAATAATTAGCACCTATTTATTCATAAACATTATTTTAAGTACTAACAAATTATATAGAAAGGTCGGTTTCAGATTTTCCATAAATATCATATTTTATTCGACTGGAATCTATGAAATAAAATCCCCGATTCTGTTGTTTACAAACGAAACTAATTTAATCTCACTATATAAATCTTTCTAACAAAGAAATCTCTCTTTCTAGATAAGAAAGGAAAACTATATTTTTTTGTCTTGATTTAATCGCCAGAGGATTACAAATTTATCAATTGAATTTAATAGTTATCCCATTGATTTAAGGTATATATTTCAACTAGCGATTCTCCAGAGAAAATTTACCCGTAAATTACGATGGCATGGACTAATTTGCCAGCATTAAAAGAAGTTAGATATGAATGTCATAAAATATAGTCTATCTTTTTTCAATAATGTTTGTAAGAAACAGGTCACGTGACTAATATTAGTTTAATTTGTAAACAACAAAATTACCTGTGCGCCATTACCTGTTTTTATAATGTAAAATGTATTTTTCATCTCAGATTTTAATTCAACTTTTCGTTCACTCGCTATCAGCTACTATCAGAAGATGTAAAACCAACCTTTGTTAAAAAATATGCAACAGTAAAACTTCAGCATAACAATATTTTGATTTATAACTATATCAGTATAAAACATTTTTTTGATAGCGTATATCGGTAGGTAACTTTAAATTCTTTAGTTTTACGTACAAACAAACATTTTTCTAGCTGCAATATACATGTTTAACTAAATTGCGTGCTTTAGGTATTAACTACTAATTGATCGCCTCATTTTATTACCTATATTTTAATTAATAAGGAAATACCTGTATTAGTTCAAGCTTATTAAATTTTTATAAACTACTGAATATTTCTTCATTACATTTTATAAGAATAATTCAGTTGGCTATGCATTAAAATTTATTGTAATTTCATAGCAAAACCCATTCATAATTAATTCATCATAATTCATAACATAATTATTTGCACGGCTAAAATATCAAGAAATAAAATTGCAACTAGAAAAATCTTTGTCTACTATGACGTATATAAAATGCGCGAGGTACAAAACTAACATATAGGAAAGCTATGACTCCCTAGACCACTGTTCGTGCAAACTTTTTAAGTGATCGTGAGCTCTCTTAGTTATATTCAATGTTGGTACAATTTCTAATAAACCTTTCTCACCTATTAAACTCAAACCGGCTAAGCCTAAATAAGTGTGCATCGGATCCGTGCAAGTGTCAGGCCACTTTGAGAACCCACCTACCACGCAATCCTGCGTTTCATACACGTATTTCCTATTGCCACCATAGTTCGTATATTTTAATGTATCTAGAATTTTTAAGGATGCTCCAACCCAAAAACTGTAGCACGTGTCGACTGGTTTGTTAGGCCTGCCTTGGTAGCCGTCCACTTGTCTAAATAGAAGCCACCGCTTGAGGCCTTCACTTTGATCTTCAGTTAGCTTGTCTAGTTGGTTTGTGAGGCTGAGGGTGGCTAGAGCGCAGAATGTGGTGCCTCCATGAGATTCTAATTCTGGACACTGAGCTATACCATAGTCGTAGCCCTGAAATCATAATGTCATTAGAGTACCTATTTCTAAAAATATTTTTATGTAAAATTATCATTTGGGTGAAGCAATGTGTAAACAGATTCTCGAGAAATGTGATATTTATTTATTAGGCGAGAACTAAATTTTTCATTCTAATTTTATTTTTAGCAGACTTAAAAAAAAGAGGTGGTTCTCAATTAGTCTGTACATTTTTTATGTATGGTGGGGTGGGGCGTAACTTCTTTGTTTAAGAACCGAATTGATATCTTAATCTGTACATAATTTAGTAACAATAAAGTTATCTAAACAATGTTCCGACAACATTATGCTCACGTATATTTTAGTAAATTCCTCTTTTTATACAGAAGCAAAACATGTGTGTAACCAACTTTAGATGAGATTAAAATAACGCGAGATACTTTAACTTACAAAATAAAACAAACTCACTATAGACTTAATGATATAATCTGTGGCTTTTTCAATGTTGAACCCTGACCAATCATCGAGGATGTAGCTGATGCAGGCAGCGCAGTACACGAACCGCATGTCTGACTCGCAGCCTGAGAGCGTGGCCGCGAAGTTACCGTCCTTCGTTTGTAATGCTTTTACCCCTGGAATAAGAACGACGTAATTACATTTTTTTATATGGCAATATCGGCAAACCAGGGTTACCAACATAGCATTTAACCCAAACCAAATTTTGGGTAATAGCATTTAGGGTTACTTCAGAATATTTCATCTTGACTTTAGGGGTATTATTTTTAGGAGTTGGTAACCCTGCGGCAAACAAGTATTTGACCCGCCTGGTTGTAAGCGTCACTCACACTTTACCCACGGTTTCTCCCTGGAAACTGTACTCACGCGCAGGATAACAATAAGTTATTTGTCTGCGGTATTCTGTAAAGTGTACTTTATCTCTCACCTTACCATGCTATGGTCATAAGAACATACATCGGAACAGACATACGTCTGGTAAAGGTGACCTATTATGCTCTAGTTTAAGACATTCCATATATATATAGATAGCTGTTGTGTTTACCCTCGACTAAAGCCTTTCTATTAATCCTAGAGAGGTCATCGCCCAGGGTGAGCAGCATGCACAGCCCCGTGTAGGTCATGGCCAGATGCCCGCAACGGTAGTGGCTATTGGACGCGTCCAGCTGTATGTTTATTGTAGACGAGCCTTGGAAACCACACATTGACATGTCCCCATCTGAAATATAAAGTAAACACATGAGTCTAATAAATGGGGAGCCACAAACTGTGAAGAGATTCAAGGATGCGTTCGCCACCATTGATAACAGCAATACCCACATCACTGAAGCAAATTTGCCAGCAACCCAATGTCACACTCCGTTACTTTAAGGAGCTAGGATGGCGGGACGTCAGTGCAGGCCTTATCGCCCCCACACAGAATAAGAATAAGAAGAGTCTAATAAATACATGAATTATAAGTTCTATGTCCGAGATATTCTACATACAAGACCATCTGATCCTAAACTAAGCAGTTTGTTCCAAGGAAACCAGATAACTGATACTTGTTCATTCACACAAATATCTGTCCTGGGCCTGGGTGGGAACTATTTACGTATCGCACGCCATTTCATGGGAATAATTAAAATATACACAAATTCAGTGTATAAATGCCTGAAATAATCCATTGAGCAGTTTTGGAGTAAAATGTGTACAGACAGGCAGACGCAACAGACTTTATTTAATACTATGCACCTAATGTTGATTCACACTTCTTATTAATAAACTTTGCTACAAGGTTTTTAACCTTCAGATAAAGTGTTTAAACCTAGTGTTTACAAAACGTCTATAAAGTCATTAAGGTTGTTTAATGAATTCAAATACTGATAAGCATAAACATGGTATGGTATGGCTTTACAAATGTAACCAGTAGTTAGCTATATAACTTGTACAAGTATTACGTATTTTGATGATAAGAATACTGTGAAATTCTGTTTGAATTTAAAACTATAGTACATTATTACGAAAAGATTCATACATCTATGCATATATGAACTTGGGTTTCAAGTCATAGTACCATATTTCACGACACATTTAATTAAATTTTTTTATGTTCATAATTTATAAGCTGTTTAAAATATAGTAGGTATTTGTTTTCTTTTTCTCTCTTTTTTTAATCTTATTGCTTTTGTGATGAGTTGTATAAATATATTATTATTATTAAAAATCTTTACCTTCTTTTTTTGAGTGTATTTGCAGTCTATACAGCCATTCAATTATTCTAGATCTTAATTCTAGTGTAATTGTTGTTATTGCACCTAGAACATCCAGGCCTGATACAGAGAAATATGCTATGGTCACTCTGAAATTGAAAATGTTGTATTTAAAAATAGTACATATAAATTATGAATGTTATTATTATTAGAGAATTCATTTATAGAAACAAAGACGGCTATGAGAGCATTTCAATCATATGAAAAAAATACAAGCTATATTTCAATTCATTTAAATATAATGTATTTATATATATATATATATATATATAATAACAATTTAAATACTTAAACAGATGTTTAATTGTTGAAAACACAGTATTTATCTAATATTACAAATTCAACCAAAATTTCGGTTTAAATAATTTACCTCAAAAGAATAGATTAGAAATAATTTACCTCAGAAAATTAAACAATAATAAATGGCTTTGTTTTACATAAATGAGAAATACATCAAAATATTTATCAAGGTGAGATACATTTATCAGTGGATGTTTGTAAGTCAACTTTAATCATTTATTTCTAAGGAATTTAACATTAATTTATTACATTTCAGTATCAATTATTGACTGTTTTTGTACAAAATATGAAGAATAACTTATTATGCTAATACCTGCTCAAATTAAAAATGTATAGTACATAAAACTTCCTGTTCCACATTGGCAGATAAATAAACTGATTTATGTGCCAACTACAGGAAACATGGTAGTATTATCAGAAATAATTCAGTGACACATTATTTCTTAGAATTACAAGTATAATGGATTTTTTTTTGAAAGGACTAAAGTTGGTAGCCTCTGACGGCTGCTCCAACCTTACTGGACAATACTATAATGGCTTACAAACCTGAAATATAATGGTAAATAGTTTTTTTTACGTCTAATATGTATCTACATTGATTATTATTTTATTATAGAAGGCAGTTTAACCACAGAATTTCAGTTATTTTGCTTATTGATGAATATAAAAAAGCAAAATAACTGAGATATGTTTCATTTACACCGGGTCTGGGTCACAAATAACCATTCAAGTAATTTAATCCATTGGCTTATAGGTGGAATGCCCGTCCCATAAAATTACAATATGAAAAATAAAATAGAATTCAAGGAACTGCACAAATCAAAATTAAGATAACTATTTTATTATAACCCCTATTTGCTGTATTGTATCTCTAATACATTGATTGAATCAAAGACTATAAAAAAAATTAAGACCCAATTTGTAAATTATATACGACATCGAGATTTAAGGTCAAGGAAGAGCAAGTCTTAAAAGAGAAAGGTTATTTTATGCAATTGAGTGATGCATGACTGGTTTATAACATTATATTTAAATGTTTTACTCAGAAAATGAAAGTTATACTTAGGTTGATGGAAAGATTTTATTGATAGACAAGATACAGTCTAATAATAAATAGTAAGTAAAAAAGTAAAATTATTCACCTGGTTGTATCATGAGATGATAACGAAGACGGCAAAATATTCAAAAACCGCATAAAGTATTTGACGTGTTGTCTGTGTGCTAAGTCCTTATTTTCTTCGTTATTCATCATAACTATTTTTGTTTTACCTTACTCAATAAAATAAAAAATTGATAGTAATATTTAACGATCACTATTTAACGTGTAAATTTCTTAATCCGTAAGTGATAAAATTGTCTCAAGATAGTATTTAGCAAATTTGAAACTTTATTTAGTTTTCATTTTTCATTCCTTTATAATAAAAACACTAGTAATTTTTAATAAAAACCCGTAAAACGTCAAGCTCCACGAACAAACAACCCTTCTACCAGTACATTACTATACTCTTTGCCTTCTACTCAACTTCTACTGATATGTCACAAATGTTATATATCACCAAAATAGACTCTATGTTGAAGGGGGACGGTTTATTTGCAAAGGGACGGGCTGAAGGGGACATTAAAATTGACAGTTGAATTAACCACAGACGAATTATGAAAAATATAATGACAGGTACAGGTCTGAGGTATAGATTACATAAATAAAGGGCATAAAACAGGAATACCTTCAGCGCACTACACAAGGTTTATGGATGACTGCTGTCCCCCGCGGTTTCAACCACTTTCTGGGAAATAATATTTCGAATCGGAGCAGCAACTCCGGAGATTAGCGCATCCAAACAAACTTTTCAGCTTTAGTATTAGTATACAATGTGTCCGGTCATAAACTAGAGAAGAGACTTTTCTGAAAATCCGGAACAAACCTTAAACCGTATTTTCAATACGAAAAAAAAAGTTTTTCATACCATCTCACATTTTTTTTTATTAAAAAAGTCTCATAAAATGTGTTCAAATAACCGGACACACTGTAGGTATACTCTGTCTGTCTGTCCAAACCAAGGAACATACATACTGTAGAGTCCAAACAAATGTAGTCTATGCATTATCTACTCACTACACAACTCACTCACAGACACAGAGTGAGTTACAGCGTATAAATCAATATAAAAATTCTATGGTCTTCCACTCTATGCTACTCTATGGTCTTTTTCATGGCTGACGTTCGAAGGAACTAACTGCGGTCATGAAGGTTCTCTAATTAAATTTTGCTTATTTCTCTAATTCTGAGTTAAAATAAAGTGAAAATCCATTACGTTGTATTTTAAGCTATTTACAGAAATCAATTTTTCTTTAATATATTACAAGATTTACATGAAAAATACTGATAAATTTTACCGTGTTGTGGATAGTGAAACTTTCATGCCGTAATTATTTGAGTATTGTGAATAAAATGAAGCATGTGCTGCACTCAATGTTAATTTCACATGTTGACTTTTGTATTTGGAAAGTAGTGTTTAGTGAAGGTAAATAAATGTGTGCGACTGTGTTTATAACCTCAATTTGTTTTTAGTTAAACGTCTCCTTCCCGGCGACGGGATGCCAGAAGTTATTCGAAGTAGTGGACGAGCACAAGCTCCGTATCTTCTATGAAAAGCGTATGGGCGCTGAGGTGGAAGCGGACCAGCTAGGCGATGAATGGAAGGGCTACGTACTTCGTGTAGCTGGCGGTAACGACAAGCAGGGTTTCCCCATGAAGCAGGGAGTTCTGACTAACAGTGAGTATCTTGTAAACCTTTTTAATATTTCAAGCAATTAATTAAAGAATAAACTAAGTATACTATTTGAAATAAATAAACTTATACCCTTGAGACCCGTGTATCGGTAGACGTGCTTGATGATACAAAACGAAAATGTTATTGATTAACTTCCCATAGTCTGCCATGAAAAAGGTCACTTTGTATTTAGGTTATCTGCTCACTCCATTTTGTCCCTACACTCCAATTACATATTTAATACCTTCCTAAAATTATGTTACAGAGATTCCTTTAACCTAATACTGTGAAACCTTTAATGCCTTACCTATGTCCATAAATTCAAATAAAAAATTGAAACGAAACAACTATATCATGTCAATATTAATTTATAAAAACTTGTTGGTTAAAAAATAAATTCAATCTTTTCAGGCCGTGTCCGTCTGCTTATGTCAAAGGGTCACTCATGCTACAGACCACGTCGTGATGGTGAGAGGAAACGCAAGTCTGTCCGTGGTTGCATTGTTGATGCCAACCTCTCAGTCTTGGCTCTCGTCATTGTACGTAAGGGTGCCCAAGTAAGTGAATATTTGCACATTCCATATTTACTCTTTATTTTTTACTATGTCATATTTTACAAATACTAGATAGTAATTACAAATAGATTGTCTTGTACATATATTTGACAGGCCAGTTTGTTATGACACCACCTATTGTGCCACTGGTTGTGGGTTCGATTCCCATCCAGGTCCAATATTTGTGTGCCTGAACATGTCTCATTTGTCCTGAGTCTGGGTGTAATTATAATAAGTATGTATTTATTTACAACAAAAAAAAAAATTAGTACATCAGTTGTCTGGTTTCCATAGTACAAGCTCTGCTTAGTTTGGTATCAGACAACTGTGTTTGAAGAATGTCTTAGGATATTTATTTATATCTAAATTATGGTGTTTGTCAGTCAGTCATAATATGTAACCTAAGTTTTAATAATAACACCTCTCAAAAGTCTAATTTTTAAACTGCATCCACAGATTGTTTCTAACAGTTTTCATGGAATAAAATAAGTCCGAAACCATAAATAATGAATGCTAAACCCTGTTCTTACTGTTTCACAGATCCCCAAATCTGTGTAATTATATGCGCCAGGGGATAACAAAATGGTATTTGTTAAACTATCATTGAAATTTTATCTTCAATGAACTTAATTTATACCAAACAGTCAGAAACACCTTCAAATATGAAACTTTATTTAATTGTGACCATTTTATAAAGAAATTATTGTTTGATACAGGAAATACCTGGACTGACTGACGGTAATGTTCCCCGTCGTCTAGGACCCAAGCGTGCATCCAAAATCCGCAAACTGTTCAACTTAGGAAAAGAAGACGATGTTCGCCGTTACGTCGTCAAACGCGTTCTCCCCGCTAAGGAGGGCAAAGAAAATGCTAAACCCAGACATAAGGTATGTGTTCAAAAATAATTTATTGCACCTACTACAAATTTATAATAGCTGTGCGTCTAGACCATAAAAACTAGCATAAATTATTATACAAATTCTTGATTCTATATCTAATTGAATAAACTGAGATGATATTGCATATTAAATTTGAAATGCATCATCCCTGATTTAAATATTGTTCACAAGATACACAATGCTTGTAAGCAGCAGCATCAGGGTAAATCAAATTGGCGCCGAGCAGAAGATTCAGACCCAATGTCTGTCTACTTTTACAGTGTGCTGAACATTATTTTATAAATCCTAAATCAATTTGTATTAAAATTAAACTCGGAGACCAAGTAGTTAACCTTGAAAGTTAGCAGTAAGTTAGCTTAAAGAAAAACCAGTGAGTTATTTTATCACAATTGATTTAGCGCCTTTCTAACATTATTCTCATCTATTTAAATGCTCACAGGCACCTAAGATCCAGAGGTTAGTGACCCCCGTGGTCCTGCAGCGCAGACGTCACCGTTTGGCACTGAAGAAGAAGCGTCTGGCTAAGCGCAAGGCTGCCGAGAATGACTACGCTAAACTGCTCGCCCAGAGAAAGAAGGAGTCCAAGGTAAACTTAAAATCTTGATACATTTGAAAAAACAATCAATTAATAATATTGGAAATACGGTTCAAATTCAAATGAGACTATAACTCATCATGTTTCATATTTAATTGTTCTCATGTAGGCTAGTTAAAGCCACTCTTCACAATAGGGTACTTGACAACTAATTTCATTCGCGCTAAAACGCATCTAGTGGTGGTCATATTTTTTTAAATAAAAATGGCTATCAGCCAGATGATATGTGGCAAATCCTATCAACGAGACTTTGAAAAAGTATGAAGAACTCTAAAAATGCACAATCTGGGTACAAATACCTAGTTATATTTCAATAATACCTAATTATTTATATTGTTAAAATTATCATTTAACAGCTGTTATCATAAGACCATAATTATTTATGGGATTCATACTCGGCTGTAAGAGCAAGGTGCTGTGTCTTACCCCTTGGCAT
Source organism: Tethea ocularis (assembly GCA_963555595.1). Taxonomy (NCBI): domain Eukaryota; kingdom Metazoa; phylum Arthropoda; class Insecta; order Lepidoptera; family Drepanidae; genus Tethea; species Tethea ocularis. Next base: position 3,496,786 of record OY741971.1, on the reverse strand, counting down.
ATGTTTGATATAAGCTAAGGTATTAAATCAGCAACAGAATAATTAACTAAGTCGATGTGAACACCGACCTTTGAACTAATGCTAAAAGTATTTACGGTAGTTTTACAACGAAATTTTTGGTTTAATTCAGGTACGTCGCCAAGAAGAGCTCAAACGCAGACGTTCGGCTTCAATGCGCGATTCAAAGAGCTCGGACAAGAGTGCGCCGCAAAAGTGATTTTACTCTTTACATTAAAAAAACCTAAAACCTACTACTGTATTTTATTTTTACAAAGAATATAATACGAGCAGGTAGGTAGGTAACTTGGGTACCTACCTAAACCTTTTCGTTTGCAGCCAGTTATCATAGTTCGCCCAGTCCATGTAGACAATAAAAACCGTCTCTTTTAAAATCATTTGTAGACTATTTTATGTCGAGTGCTTTGTCAGACAATGTGAGGCAAAGAGAATATAATACGTAGGTACCTACTACGTTATGTGAGGCACAGGTAGCCGCTGCGCTGCACACAAAATACGCCCTGTGATCTTGTTTCAACTTTGTTGATAGTACCTAGGTACGGTCGGCCTAGAAAGTGGTGTACCACCCTAATGTTGAATGTTTCTTGCAGGTCCATAGGTAGATAATCTGATAACTTACAACATTTTGTTTACTGTTTGTTACGTGACAGCTGTTCTTAGTTTGAACCTTGTTGTAAATTTTCGATGACTAGGAAACTAAATCAAAACTGGCACACCACTTTCTTGGCCGACCGTACCTACCTACTAGTACACACGGCCATAGATCAAGCTACACACTGCGGCACCTTTTGCGGTTGTAATAGGCGCTATTTTGCAACAAAAATGTGTTAACCTATTGTCAGTCAAAAGTTAATTGTTATAGGGTAGGTTACGCAATTGTATCAGTGAGTTGGGGAACCAGCAGCAGCAGCACGCTCCGAAGTCGGCACTCATGAGATGATGTCTCGGGGATTCATGAGTTATCTAAAAGGCCATCATAGCGTGCCGCTAGTTTAGGTGTAATCAGTAAAAAATAATCAGTAAGTACTTAAATCAAAAAATATATTTATTGAGTAAATACTTTACACAAATTTAAATAAGATTCACGGAATCACAAAACAATTTCACTTCGCAAATTTACAAAACGATGTACGTAAAACCATAGACGATTACTACTTTATTTAATTTTATTGTGTGTTTTAATAGGTGACTTCAATAACCCTAGGCCTACATAACGTGCCATTACCCGAAGATACGATGGATTGAGTTTCTTTCTCTTCTCAAGAAGTGACTTCAACAGATTTTCTGAGGATTCATCAAATGGCTTTTGGTAATCCGAAGCCTGCATAGAAAAAAATATTTTTAAGTAAAATTCATCTACTTCTACCTATTTCCTGTCAAAGTTGTCTGTTTATTCATCAGTGCCAAACGCAACACATAGGTACGAGTTTGCAGATTTTGATATAAACACTGCATAGTATTTTTTGCCTTTTTTATGTTTCTCTATATTTAGGGTTCCGTAGTTCACGTCTGGAACCCTTATAGTTTTGTCATGTCCGTCCGTCCTCGGCTTACCTTCCAAACGGTTAGTACTAGAAAGATGAATGTATGTATTTACAGTAATAAGTGTATTTATTTACCACGCCGACAAAGTGCAAGGGGCAAGGGACATATAAAGTCGGCAGATTTCAGTGGACGCCCTTGTTAAAGGGGCGGCTGGTACTACACGAGCCTAGGGCGGTGGTGTAGTAGTGTAGAGAGTGCGGCCGTTAGGTAGTTAGTAAACATTAATCAAAATCTTACCTTAGAGTTATTAGTTTCAAATCTAATATACCATACCAAGATAAAATATTTAACCGAGAGGAAAACAAAGTCATTTGGGGAGTGAATGAATGCAACTAACAATTCGAAAAAAAAAATCTTACAGTGGTCTTCGCAATCCAATACAGTTCTTCCAAAAGATTATCGTGATTTTCTACAGATTCTTCTAGGTACAATATTCCTTCATACTGTCGATGAAAAACAAAAATTAATGAAACGACTTCTCTTCTAAAGTCCACCAGCCGACGCCGCCTTTATATGTATTATTCGGTCGCTATCTCAAAAGAAACTAATTAACTTTGTTACTTATAATAGTAAGTAGGCGATTCACCTGTGCACATTTATTTAAATTCTCTCTTTCAATTACTTCTATCTCCATATCCAATTCGGTACCGCGAGTGATTCTATTCATAGCAATGCCTTGGAGCAAAAGTGGTCGAAATCTCACTAAATTTGGAGTATCTTTTTTATTCATTAGTAACAGTATTAACATAGCTTGTCGTGGATTTATTTCTGGTATCCAGCTCTTCATCTGAAAGGTCATGAAGATAAGTGAACTAGTGATACACATTCAGCAGAAACTACTGTGAAAATAAGGGTCTGCGCAGTCGAGGCAGACGGCGCTAGATGAAGAAAAATCAAAATGTTTGTACCAAAAACGCGAATCGTTAGTAAGTAGGCGTTATGTGATGCAGTTCATAATATTTGATCTTGTCCTTCGCAGACAGTAATATAATAATAGTCCCTCGTCTGCGCGCAGCCCTTCAAGCTTTACGTAATTACAGCTAAACAAATAATTAACAGGTTACCTCTGCTAAAGAAGATAATATCTTTTTGCCAATACGATCGTCAAAAATACTGGATAATTGTCTTCCAGTTCCAATAATTTCCAAAAAATCTTCTAAGTTTGAAATTTTACTCAATGATGTAGATTGCTCTGAGCACATGTTAGAAGTTGATTTATATTTTCTGGAAAGTTTAACGAAGCCCTTTCTCCTTATTTTATTGTGGCTAGTGTGGGCACGTTTTTTACAATATTCCATCTTAACAATTTCCTTCATCTGACCTTTATTATTATCAATAAGTTTAATGCACCTATTATTATTTTTATCTGGCTCATGACTTTGATCGTTGGTTTGTTTTAAGAAAGCTTTTTGAAACCAATTATAAAGAGAAATTATTTTTATATTATTCAAATTTACGTACAAATTTGTTTTAAAACCATTAAAACAATTTGAAATACTCATGTTCATGTATGTATTATTTAAAGCGCAATTAATGTAAATTGGACTATTCCGTACTATATTTATGTTATAGGTTGTGTTGTAATTAATACATAACTTTTTAATGATGTTCAAATAATCACACGACCTGACTGTTGAAATATTACTTTGGTCGATACCAGTGTAAGGCACCAATGCAGTATTGGTACAAAACGACTCTTCCTTTGAGTGTGATACCGGTATTTGTTTAATTGCAGGTGTAATGTGCGATATATGCCATTTATCATAATTAAACATCGTATTCTTTGACAACTTTGGCAAAAGATGCATCACCCACTTATTACAATAAATTGTCAAAATCGATCTTTTGGATACAGAATAATTTGAGTCCATTTTCATTGCATTTGTAAACATTCCTTCCGACAATCTTCGAATTTCAGGCCTCATGTAAATATGTGTGGGTGTCAAAGTTAAACTGTTACTGGAAAGCGAACTCTCACATCGAGTTATTTCAGAAATAGTCGATAAATTAGATCCTGTTTTATTTACTACTAGAAGGGGAGATATAAATTTAACATTCGCTTTCATTATTCTATGTAACATTTTAGGTAACAGACTACACAGCTCAGCAGGTAAGATTGCGTTAAGAATTGATGTTTTACATTTAAATATTTGTGTATTACTGTCTGTTCCATTCATATCTATTACAGATGATGACTTTATAACATTCAGCACAGGTTCCGGTTCCATTGGTACTTTTACGTCAAATTGTACCATTATGTTTGTAACACTATGTTTCACTTCAACCTGATTCATATTAAGCGTTTTTATTTCTAATACAGGAAAGGAATTATCGAATCCTGGTATTTTGTTCAATGAATCTAAATTCTCAGAAATCAAAGTTGTTGTTGTGTCGAGGTTTTTAGCATCACAATATGTAGAGATGCTTGTACTCGATGTTTGTATAGTCTGAATAGAGGCTTCTTTTGGACCTATAAATAAAAAATATTACGTTTGTGAATATCTAATCTACAGGTTTATTTTTAGCTGCTTTAAGAGATGGAAGTACTCATCAATATGAACAACTTTTACTATAAAACCAGCAGTAAAATCACGTAAAAAAATTTAAACTTTTCATACATTTTGACCGATAACGGTTTATGTTTTGTTTTGTAAGAAAAGGTTTTTTAATTTTCATATCATGATTTCTAGCCATAAAACTTAAAAGTATTACCAGTTTTAGCTTTCTGGTCCAGTTCTTTATTTTCGTGGTTATAATAGACACCATTTTTAATCTTTTTTATTACAGTATCTATGAAATCACTAGCCCATTTTCCTTTGGACCATGGATAACGAGCAATAGGCGTTCTCCTGGTTATCAATGGGGGAGAGTTACTAGAATCTTTAGAAATAACTCTTTCAATACATGTTTTTGTACTGGCATTGACTTTACGTGTATTACCGTTTGACGAAGCAACTATTTTATAATTATTGTCTAGCCCTTCTTCAGCAACATTTTTGAAAGATGGTTTTTTATACAGAAACTTAATCACTTTATCCTTCAATTGACGTATTGGTTTCGGTTTGTTAGCTTGTAGTTTAATATCAGTAAGCACAAGCGGTTTCTTCGGCTCCAATTTCTTTTTAATTTGTATGGAATCAACGTTAACATTTGTATTTTTGCCATTTATTTGCTTATTTGGATCTTTGGCAAATTCAACAGGCATATCATCTCTATGTTTTTGTACTCGTGTATTGAAATTAATTCGTTCTGGGCTGAACCCCGAGCTTTTATCTTCTTTAGTATTAACATCTGTCCATTCAAGCATGAATGGCCAAATTTGTTTGTCTAGGCCACCGAATTGCGGGTGATCTTGATTCTTAATCTGTATTGATGAACTGACTTGATCTTTACCTAAAACAACTAATGGGTATTTTATGTTCCTTAGTTGTCTTTTTATTTCGGTTTGAGTCAATTTAGGCGGCGTTATTACTTTTGGCATTGTAGCCATTAGTCGAGCATTTTTCTTTTGTAATTCGAGCCTTCTGGATAAAGCCATATTCTGTCCTTTACTAAGAACTACTTTTGTTATACCTTTAATTTGCTGATCAGTGACTTCTGCAGACAATTTAACACCTTTTTCTGCAATACACAGTTAGGATTAGTCATCTATAATTATATATTATTAATAAATCCGTAGTAGTCTAGTCCTCATCGTTACAACATAACCGTTCAGAGTACAAATTGATGTACTGGCATGACGAGAATGCCCTGAAACCCGGGATCATAAAATATATAAAGTTAATATGAAACAAAATCTTACCTTTTTCAGTAATAAAGTTATCAGAAAAAATAAAATCATCATTCAATTCATCATATTTACAGTTTGCAATACTACTTTTTGAACTTTTTCCAGTTCCAATCTCTGCGTGAAGAGTCACAGTATTGGGATTCCAAGGACCTTGTAAAAGAACGGTTGATTTCGGTGGACTTGTGATTAACCGATTTCCGTCAGTGCGATTACTTTCATCTAAGGCTACGTAAGTTTCAACACTGATGTTTTCTATGTTCGGAATATAATCGTCTTTACTATCACAGAGTTCTCGCTGATCGTCATATTCTTTTGCTTTACATGTCTTAGCAATCGAATTTGAAGGTTTTCTGCTTTGAGAAGCTGTTAGCTTGTTTTGATTACTACTCTTAATCTTCTTGTTCTTTGGACTCTTTCTACTTTTCATTTGAGTAATCCTGTTCTCAAATTCTTGACTTATTTCATCGAATTTGTCTTGATTGTCTATTACAGTAATGCGATCAAAACTAGAAGATGGAGAAATGTTGGTTGCTGATTTACTATCAACCTCAATGCTTGAAATATATGCATATTCCTCTGTGCGACATGTTTCAATAACGCTAAAAGTTTGAGTGAAAAAAAAACGAATTTTCAAACTTTACATTAAACTAGCTGTCACCTCGCGGTTTTACCCGAGATCCTCTATTTTACCCCTTTACTAAATATTTATCCCCGGGGTTAGTTATACGATGTTGGTGCAATTGGGCCTAATAAGCTTTTAAATATAACTTGTAGGTAATAATAATGACAGTAAGTAATTCAACAACCTAAAAAGTTTAAAGACTGTTAATTACCGTGTATCTTTACGCTTATTACGTTTCTTGTTCAATGGTTTCCTTTTTTTAGGCGTCCTGTCGCTTTCCTCTGACATCGGAGGTGAGGGTCTGAACTGAAATCTGTTTATATTTCGAAGCACCGCCCAAACGTCATGCGGATTATTACCAGAGTCATATTCATCCGCATCTTTCGAATTAGGTGATCTGTTTGAAAATTTTCGTCCATCACCATTAGGATTTTTAAACATGTCCGTAGAACTACAATCCAAATGTATATTCATTTGCGAACAATATTTGGCATCTCTGTCGTAGAATTCAAAATCTCTTTTTGGCTGAAGTCGGGGCTTTCTACTATTTTGTAATGGCATCTTCTTTTTTATCCTCTTCATAATATGCCCAGAGTTGGGATTATCATATTCTGAATCATTAATGTCACTCACTGTACAAGTTTGAGGTGCTGGTGCTTGTTTATTGGGAAGCGTTAAAACTGACTTTTTTACTTTCTTGTTCCGTTTCGGTAATTTAAATTCACTAGAATTTGCTTTATAGATGTTTGCTGCTAAATTAAAAGAAGAGATAATACCCTTGGCTTTTTTTAGAACAAGCCTTTCTTCGGTTACCTGGGAATGTAGTAGTATCCTATCATCATTGAGATACGGTGATTTAAAATCTTTCATTTTCTTAGATTTCCTTCGTTTATTTGGAATACTCATATTATCGTCTGTTGCAAAAAAAAATTTCTCAGACCGATAAGGTTGCATACTGCATATTTTTGAACTTTTCGAACTTTTTGAACAAATAGTCTTTGTAGGACTATGTTCGCGATGCGTTTCATTAGAATTAACGGCCATATTCCGTTAGACTCGAATTAACCACTATACCTGTAACAATAAAGATTTGAAATAAGGCTGGCAATGTAACAAAGTTGAAACTTCCCTATCTCCTTACTTATAAAACCCTAATAGCTTCTGCCTCAGTGTCTCACTCATGCCTGGGATGAATTTCCATAGACCTCAGAAAATTTGTGATGAAAAATAGAATACTTATGTAAGTATTAGTAGCATGCAGGTAAATTTTATATCAGTATTCTTAATTGAAGCTCTAATTTTACATCATCCTCTTTTCGGGCTTGCATGTCACGTCTCTGCAATTCTTCACCTTTACCCAAGCGGTGTGTTTTATTTCACGGGGATGTGTGTGACCCAAACTTTAAAATATGTACCTATAAGAATTATTTTTAACAATTTGAAAATTTTAAGTTTCTGGCTATGTATCCAAGCGTGAACTTTTCGTCAGAATTAATATTTGCTTTCGTGTAATACCTACGAACTGACAAATTTTCATATAACTAAGTACCTACTTATCCATTAATAAATAGTAAAATATCAAGTTTATGCGAATACAATGACCAAAATAGTGTTATTATTAAGTAGGTAGCTAGGTACTTGTTACTCATTTTTTTATTTTTCTTGTCAGTTCTATACCTTACCAGACCTTACCTAAAAGACGATCTCCCTTTGACAAGGAAGGGAATTAAGTCCAAGTTCCACCACCATTTTGGATAGACGCATGCATTGAAATCCACTTCTCTGACATATAGGTTTCCTGACGATGTTTTCTTAAACTGAAAAGACAGTGGTATTTTAGCGAAACTTTAAAATATAGCTTGGCTTGGGAATTAGATTGTTGAAGATGTAGTGAGTGAAATATAAAAAATACTTACAGATTTTTTCACGATAATTTCGATTTTAAAGACCAAAAAAGAAAGAACCCTACATAAAATTAAACTTATATTAAATCAATTTGTTTTGTGATCAGATCAAATATATATTTATGAACGCCATTGAAATAATTGTCAATTTCGAAAGTATTATTTTGTTTCTTTTAGGACATTTTTCTTAAAAAGTATTTTATTACAATACTAACGGCCAGGTTTATTTTTTAAATCAAAAAGTTTTGTTAAATATTTCCCACCATGCAGAGGCGGATTGCAAGTCCAATACTGAAAGTTTTGGATGCCTAGGTGTGCCTAGGTCGTGTAGTTCCAGCCGGCCCTTCTGAGTTCATCGTTCACTGAGACGTACCTATACCTATATAATATGTAACTTTTTAGCCATGATTAGACGCCCTAAATATCTAGGCCTAGGAATGCGTGGAGGTATCAAGTTAAAATTATTACAAAAATCAAATTTCAACGTAATAAAAAGATACGGCCGTTTCGGCTGCATTTTTGGACGCTCGCAAGGGAATCAAATCCTATAGGGTTCTACTACCTACTTCCTGTTGACCTAGAATAGAAAAATCATGAAATTTGGCATGAAGCATGGCCTCACAGCACGTGTACAGGAATATATCTACTATCTATCACATACCTACCTATTTTTTTGCAATAACAAAAATTAACATCTTCAATTGGAGGATTGATCGTGACGTACGTTTTAGGGTGCTACTCACGTTATTAACTATTTTCCCCTACATCGTCAAAGGTACATACAACCTTTAACAATTTTCCCCTACATCGTTAAAGGTACATACAACCTTTAACGATGTAGGGGAAAATTGTTAATAACGTGAGTAGCACCGTAAAACTTATACCTACAAGGTTATTGTGAGTTGATTTGATATGAAGAACTTTAAATTATGGCTGACGAGCTACTAATAAATAATAAGTCTTAGCTGACGAGTAAGATTTATGTTCATTTGTAGAGTAAGATTTGTCATTTATCATCGGGCAACTCTAAATTAGACAGATAGGATGACGGAAGATGACAATGACAGAACCAGCGTTGCCAGAAGGTTACATTTCTTACATTTTTCGCAACTTTTGAACTCCTCGCGTAACATGTAAGTAATTTTTATATTTAAGGGGGAACGTTCGGTTGGAGCGCGAAATTCAAATTTTATCACGTTTTTTGCAAATTACAGCTCAGTTATAGGTCGTATGTTATCAAGATGTTATTTGCGAGAAGAATGGAAGTATATTCACTGATTAATAACAAAAGAAATCATCAATATATTCATCCAAGGTAAATTAGTTACATTTTCATGAAATAGTCGTATATGTCAGTCATATACCTTAGAGGAATATGTTGATGATTTCTTTTGTTATTAATCAGTAAATATACTTCCATTCTTCTCGCAAATAACATGTTGATAACATACGACCTATAACTGAGCTGCATTTTGCAAAAAACGTGAAAAAAATTCTCCTACCGAACGTTTACCCTTAAGGCAAAAAAAATACAATAATGTAACTTTTGCAGCAAAAATGTAACATTTCAGGAAACGAAACGTAACTTACCACTCAAGGGACCTGGCAACACTATGACAGACACAATACATGACATGACAGGATTTCATGCTCATGGTATCTCCGAATCTCTACTTATTTATCGGTCTTGAGCAATAAAAAAGCATTTAGTTTTTTTTCGATTCAAAATTTATTATCAAACAATGTCGGCTGAAAATCAGCAGGAAGAAATAATCCAATATGTGCCATTTAAGTCGTTCGTGCACCCATCTTTCTGGCATACTTTGACCGAAATGAAACTGGATATTGATAAACTAAACGAGAGTACCAAACAAATATTTGGGCGTTTTACTTATCGGGATGATATTGGTCCTATGTTAGAAGTTGATGGCACGTCTTTTAATAAGTGAGTGAGACTTTTAATAACTCTGGAACCCAGGTTTGTTGTCCTCAAAAATATTGACACATAAATATGTATTTTATCATTGTCGTTAAAATAATACTATAAATGCGAAAGTAACTGTCTATCTGTCTGTTACATGTGCACACTTCAAATGCTGAACAAACTTCATAGTTGTGCTCACTAATTGGAAATATAATATTTACTGTGTCATAATCAGTACTATTGTGTTGTACAGGAGAAGCATCTTAGGGTTTCACCTGAATTCTACTCTTCTTGATTTGCACCAGTTCAGATACAAAGATAAATTCATACAACCAAAAGATACTTTTTTCTTCAGTTCTTTGAAAGACCAACAAATTATTAGTGTTGTTATTATTATTAGGATATATCCTAGTTGCCTTGTTAAATGAACAGAGCTAAAACAAGTTCTAATTACAGCAACTGTATCCAATGTTTCAGGTCTCCTGAATCAGAGCAATATTATGAAAATGTAATAGGACCTATAATGAATAAGAATACAATAGAGGACTTCAAATCTTTAGACAAAGCAGCCCTTCTCAATTCTGTTGGGGAGATGATCTGGTCTTCAGTGAAGCAAAATATATGGATTGCTAACCCAAACACTTTGCTTCACTTCTTAATTTTATCCTTTGCTGTAAGTAAAGTTTACATAGATTCTGATAAATAGTCATTAAATTAATATTATTCATCCATATTTGTGACTAGCTGACTACACTTCATCCTGGGAAAACATAAGATCCCTCTAGAATGTGGGTGAAATCCTTGAGAGCCAGTTCCCTTCTAGGCTTTGTGTGCTAACCACCATCGGCCAAATCATCACTAACCATGGTGAGATTGTGGTCAAAGACAGGCCTGTACATAGTAATATACGTATTTTTTCTTACATTACAAACATAATTGTCTTTATTAGTTGCATGTTATACTTACTTTTAATTAGTTATATACAGTAATTATTGTTTTCGAATAATTTGTGTATGTTTTCTGTGTAACAACTGTTAGTATGCTTAATAAATATATAAAAAATAAAATAAAAAAAAATATAACTCTAAATACAGTTTAAAATCTTGCAGGATCTCAAAAAATTCCATTACTACTACTGGTTTGCATTTCCTGCTCCGTGCCAACCAACTGTATACTTAAAGAAAAGCTCAATTATAACAGAACATTTCAATAAGAAGCAACAAGATGACATAGCAGATGGCTACAAATCCTTGGAAAGTACCCAGAAATGCTTTTTCGTAGTACAAAAAGAACAGGACAAAGTCATTGTGAATACATTATCATGGGTACTTGGAAAAGAAATAACAGAGACTGAAGTAAATGTTGATATGTCTTGTACATATTTCGCTTTCTTAGATTCCAGTAATGGGTCTAACCCAGGATGGTCCCTGAGAACATTTCTAGCTGCTCTGTTGGAATACTGCCCGAGTATTATTAGATTTGATATTCATGTTATAGGACTAAGATGTAATGTGAATGGTGATGTAGAAAACAGTCGCGTTTTCACCATTAAAGTGCCAGAGGTAAAGTTGTTTTAAAAACATATAATTCACAATTTATTTTAAAGTGCTCTTGTCATGTAGGATTTGCAATTAAATCTCTAAATAGTAAAAGACAAGGTTGCTGTCTGCCTCTACCTGTTTCTCCACTTACTTCTTCTAAACGATGATTTGATATGGTTTTCACTAATATAAAAAACTGATAAACCAGGAAGGTTTGTGTATATAAATTGCACATGTGATAAACCTAGGTTGTTTTCAAATAATGCTTTTGCAACATAAAAACAAGAACTTTACTTACTGTCTTTTAGTAAAATAGCTTTATCATTTCCATATTTTCTATACAAATACCAAGGTTTTTTACTCAAGTGAATAAAAATCCTTTGAAATTAGCATATAATCAGTGCATATAGCAACTACATAGAAATTATATTCACAGAATGTCCAAAAAGTACAAAGTGCAGGTTGGGTTGGATGGGAGAGGAATGATAAGGGAAATTTTGGTCCAAAACTTGCAAACATGGCTGCATCAATGGACCCTGTCATGTAAGCTGTATAATGTATCCATATTAAATAATATTATATAGAGATACATTTTTTAGTATATATGTATAGGATATATTGTTTATTTTCAGCTTGGCAGATACATCATCGGATCTCAACATAAAATTAATGAAATGGCGTTTGGTACCAGATATTGATGTAGATGTGATGAAGACTACAAAGTGTTTGCTGCTTGGAGCCGGTACCCTGGGATGCCATGTTGCTCGGGATTTATTGGTCAGTGTTACTATTAAATAATTTTTATAATTTCATTTTAATTCAACTTTTAACGTTTATAGGCTGTTGATGATGGTTCAACTTTGATGTATCATAAAATGCCTATAATATTATAAATTGTAAGCAGAAGCAAAAATTCTTTTACACAGAGTTTTTGACATGAAATTTTATTATCAAGTCAAGCAAAATTTTTACTTCCCTTACTTAAATCTATTAAGTTGCTATTTCGGACTGTAGGAACGATTATGATTTTATTTAATTAAAATGCTCATGGTGATTTGAAGCAGTTTTCATTTAATTTTATCATAATCAACTGTTTCATTCTTAATGGAAAACTAAAATTACAAAATAAGAGCCTTTCGATTCCATGTGCTACCCGATTTGGTTTATCATCCAAATCAGAAATGCATCCTAACAGCTCTGAATAACACTATGTTTAGGTTTAATTTTTAGAGAATAGGTTAGGTTTTCAGTATACATACATATATCAATAATATTTTTTTTTTATTTTGTCACAGGCTTGGGGATTCCGTCACATAACATTTATTGACAATGGAAAAGTATCTTACTCAAATCCAACGCGTCAAGTACTGTTTAACTTCCAAGACTGCCTCAATGGAGGGAAGAAAAAGGCTGAAGCAGCGGCTGATAACTTGAAAAATATTCTCCCATCAGTAGTAAGTACATGCTGCTTATCAACATTTAGACTTGAAAATATAAGGGGGTTTATTTGATTATTTATTTTGCACATCAATATACCAAAGCCAGATAAACATTATAGTACTGATTATAGTGAGCACGCGAGCAAAGAGCCAGAGGGCCTACTCTGAAAAACGATACACGATAGTCCGATCATCGCTTTCAAATTATTAACCAATAGAATTGCACAAATTTAACGTGTCGTCAGTTTGCTGAAATTCTATTGGTTAATAAATTTGACAACGATGATCGGACTATCGTGTATCGTTTTTCGGAGTAGGCCCTCTGGGAGGATAGCGCGCGACAATTTTGAACGATCCTAAACGCTAATTACGGCTACACTGACAGGCCTACTCAGGAAACGTCGAATTTCGGCGGGATTCACAAATACGTTTAATGGCTTGCTGTGGTGCTAGTGCGAAGATGGCTGTGGTGTTTAGACGTCTTTCCCCGACACTCCCTAAGTAGGCCTGTCAGTCCTTTAATCTATAACTTTTCTAAATAACTATAATAATACTAGCTGTTCAAATACGTACCCATACGTACAGGTGTTTTTATTAAGATTTACAGGCGCTTATGAATGATCAGATTCTAATGCACGGTTCAGAAGGTTTTCCATACAAAACCTTGCAATAAAAAAAGAAATAGCCAAATGCGTTCATATAAGTGATGCGTTTACATACATTTCGGAAATAGAATTTTATTTATATAGATAATAGACTTTTTTACACTTTGTTTAAGAACTATATCGAGGGGTGAAAGGCTATTTGTTGTAAGCGACATTTAACGAACTGTTCAGAAACCCGGCTCATCTGACGCAAAAAAAATCGCTGATTCCGAATATGTATATAACTCAATATTGGCCAAATTGTTGGTTATATTATAATTTATTCATAAAGACTTATTTTACTTTTCAGAAAAGTAAAGGTGTCGCGGCTCACATTCCAATGCCGGGTCATCCCATAGGCGACTCATTGAAGGAGGAGACAATATCAAATATTAAAACAATTACGGAGGAAATAGCAGACCACGACGTGATATTCCTACTACTTGATACTAGAGAAGCGAGGTGGTTGCCTACGCTGATTGCCGCGCACTATGGAAAGGTACGTTTCAACCTGCCAAGTTGTTCTTGGGTACTCCACGTTTAGTTTTTAAAGTACAAAATCGGCACCAATGACAGATTTTCAATACAATAATTGACCTTATTTTCAGATAGTTATAAACGCTGCACTAGGCTTTGACAGTTATCTAGTGATGCGACACGGCGTAGGAGCTAGTCCATATGAGGGCGACACTACTGTTAACAGCTTGTCAGTACCGGGCGGACAATTGGGATGCTACTTCTGCAATGACGTCACTGCACCTGGTAATGTAAGTTCTTCTTCGACATTTTGAAGTCCCCTTTTTCATAATATAATTGTATTGTGAGGATTATCGCGTGTGAATTCGCCGCTCGAGGCGCTAGTGTAGCGTGAGGTCTCTGAAATGTCAAATGTCATTGTTTGTAGGTGTGCTATTTCCTATTTCCAATTAGAATAATGTTGTGAATATTTTGCAATACTTGAGATTAGTCAAAGCAAATATGAGTTACGGGTCAATTAATGTCAGTACTTTTAGACAACTTTTTATCTTTCGGAAACTTATGTCCTCCTTCTTTTTCGCGAACAAAAGGACTGCGCAACACTCGGGCATGCTCGATATTTAACATGACAAATATTATTTAAATGTAAACTTTGTTTTCACGCCGCTTGTAATTACTTGTCCGTCGCCGGTGTAAACTGTGATGTACAATTTGTAGATAAATAAGTAACAAACTTTGAAAGCTTCAGAACTTTATTCGACAGTGGCGCTAACTGGTGAGCATAAAAACTGTAGCCCTCATTGGTAGTAGCTTTATTGGACGTAAGATGGAAAATTTTAAAATTCTATCCGGTTTGAGCTGTATGTTGATATGTCAGTCAGTCAGTTTCTCCGTAATGCATCAACTTTAAAATATTATATTTGAAATATAAACCTTTATTATAAGGAAGGGCATATGCTTTATTCCAGTCATTAAAAGATCGTACGTTAGATCAACAATGTACGGTGACGCGGCCAGGAGTGGCAGCCATTGCTGGCGCTTTGTCCGTTGAAGTACTTGTTGGATTGTTGCAGCATCCACTCAGGTAAATGTAGATAAATATCTGGCAATGTCTGCAATCAGTTCTTTAAGAAAAAATAAATAAAAGTTTTTTCCGTAGTAAAAAGTTTTTACGCGAACCAGGGGTCGCGCGAGCGAGAGGCAGTTTACGCCGCTTGGCTTGTTAAGGCGGAGCGTGCAAGGTCAAATTCTAAGGGTAGCCCCTTAATACGATACAAACATCCACATCACCCTAGTATTAGTAAAATAAGCTCTGCACATTATTGTAACAAATTGAATCACTTTTACAACTAATTACCATCAGCAAACACCACTTTTGATTATAATGTTTCCTTATTTCAGAGCTGAAGCCCCAGCGCTATACAACCTCAACAACGACTCGGAGATACCACCAGAAATGCAGGGTGTACTAGGCCCGATACCACATTCTATAAGGGGATTCTTACACTCGTATCATAATGTAATCCCAACTTGTACTAAGTTCAAGCAATGCATAGCGTGTTCCGATATAGTAATAAACATGTACAGAAACGAAGGAATGGAGTTTCTCCTTAAAGTATTTAACAGCGGTAACTATTTGGAAGAAGTTACCGGCCTGTCGGAGTTGCATTTGGCAGCGGAAATGACTGATGTAAGTTTTTTAAGTATAGGCTCGCCTTAGAGAAGTGAACGAACGCGGTGTTGCAAGTGGTTGTAACGTATCTCTTTAGCTAGGCAATACGTATTGTTGCCCATGTGAGTGAGCGAGATTGAGTACAAGAGAATAGCACATTTGATAAATTCGATTTTATATACGTTTCACTACTCAGGAAACCTCAATGTTATTTTTTACCCTTCAGTCTACAGTCAGTCCCGTATTTTCTTATAATGAAAGAATTATCTCATTATTAATTAGGGTGCTAAAACGGCCGCTTGAGCAATATTGCTATGTAATTCATATCTCGAATTTACAGCAGAGCCAAATTTATTTTAATATTTTTTGGTGAAAAAGTAAAAATTTTATTCAATTAATTTCCAATTTAGACAAATTACAGTATAAACTGCTGTAAATTCCAGAAATGAATTGCATTTGCAATATTGCTCGAGTGGCCGTTTTAATCCCCAATTAATAATGAGATAATTTTAGGAGGAAATGGCTATATTACATTTTCTTTTCCAGATATTAACTTTATCAGATGACGAAGATTAATATATGAAAGCTGAGCGGCCCCTGAAGTGAATATGGAAATGGAAGGCTAAAATCAATCAGTTTTCTATTCAGTGTTTATCAAGCTTTGGCTCTGCCTGCATTTATTTATTGGAATATAAGACTGCAATGTCTGCATCAGCATAAATCTGCTTTAAATGTTGTGATATTTGAACTCTGAGAGTATTTTATAATCATTATAATAAATAAGTATAAAAATTACAATTAAATTGAAAACATATTTCATTCAAAAATCCATGCAGCATTAGATTTAATTGATTCGTAAATAAGACTTAAAATATAGTTTACTTGATATTATATACTATTATACTATTATATACTAGCCAAGGTCCTGATCTTAGATATTTCTAATATCTCTATTATTTTTAATTTAATATATGGATGGAGGATTATCAGATTACTGCCTTTTTAGTCTTTCTAAACACTGGATATTCAATGCATCACCAGAAATAAGTCACAATTTATCTATTTACATATTTATTAATCTATATTACAAAAAACAAACAATAAGTTAATAGTGCATAGACATCTGAATGGTCGGCAAAGGTACATTGGAAGGCGAACTTATGACCTTAACAGGTTTTGGCGGCTTGATCTTCCTGCCGTGTCTGCCGGTCTTCCGTTGCCATAGACCAGACCTTGGCCTGTTACCAAGCCACCTGTTACGTTGTGGGGATCCAATTGGTGTGCTTCCATGGAGAATGTTCGACAGTCGACCTTAAGACAATTGAATACAATTGAATAAGTGTTAATAAAACTACTATGCTAGAATAGTTTAAAATTACCAGGGTCATATAAATACTTTAGTGATGTGAATAAATTGATTTATTTATCAAATTTGGATATCCAACAAGGAATACGTAGACTACACATAAAATAATATTAAACGGTTACTTTTACACCTAGTGCTTCCTCAATTACAGGACATCACACCAAGCACAAACAGATAACACACAAAAAAAACTAATCAATACAGAACTATTAGACAATAAATAGATAACACATAGATACATCGGTTCATTATAGTAGTTTATGATACTGTTGCATAATAGGGGTTATTAAATACAAGTGTGAGTTTAAGCACCGAGCCGTAGGCGAGGTTCTTAATAGTATCACACGAGTTTTTAATACCTAATTATGTGCAGTATCATACAGTACTTTATCTAAACCCATATAAATAATGTAATTTAAAAAAATAGAAAAATCGATAGTATTTTTCTACCAACTTTAAAAAAAAATATATATGTAGGCAAAACAACTCCCAAAAATTCTTACCTCTAAATTTCAAGTCAAAAATTTGTCACATTGTCATCGTCAAATTGAATTGATACTGATTGATTATACTATTGATAGGTCCAAAGTGTACTTTAATAGAAAAAAAGTTATTTTATAGCATTATCCTGGGAACACAACTGTACTATAATGAATCATTATACACGGGTGTGCTTAAAGTGGGTCATTAAAGTACTGATTTTGATTTCATAATAAGAACATTACGATATGAGAGTAGATAATAGTAGTTTATGATACTGTTGCATAATAGGGGTTATTAAACACGAGTGTGAGTTTAAGTACCGAGCCGTAGGCGAGGTTCTTAATAGTATCACACGAGTTTTTAATACCTAATTATGTGCAGTATCATACAGTACTTTATCTAAACTCATCCAATAATGTAATTTAAAGGTAAAAAATCGATAATATTTTGTCATAGGTTTTCATGACTCACGGGTATCGATTATTCGTCATTTCCATTGCCGCCTCCACAATTTCAGATCCAAGTTTATTTCACCTTAGTATCACTGCTATTTTACTATCATTTTTGGCCAAAATAAAATATGTATGCAAAAAAAAACAATAAAATAAACAAACATTAATCATCATGGTCCCCAAATCCGTGTTGGGAAAAGCTCCCTACCGCATACGCGACCACAGAGTAAATTTGCATCTAAAATTGAATTGATACTGATTGATTCCTAATTGTTTACAAAGAGAATATAATACTACGTTTAATTGTTTAGTCATGTCTGGCCACGTATAATGTTTTTTTCTTTATTATTTCGTTTGACAAGTTGACTGACAGTAATTGAAGTATTAAAACCCAAAAAACATTATAAGTGGCCAGACATGTCCAAATACTTGTTGTACTTTAATGAAAAAAAGTTATTTTATAGCATTATCTTGGGAAGAAAACTGTGCTATAATATATTTATTTAATTTCATTATACACGGGTGTGCATAAAGTGGGTCATTAAAGTACTGATTTTGATTTCATAATAAGAACATTACAATATGAGAGTAGATAAAATTAATTAAAGTACAATTAAATTTCAAAATTAAAATTCAAAATTATATACAAACAGTCTAAACAGTAAAATAATCTAATCTAAGTAATATAATGTTAAATCATATTAAACTTGATGAAACTGTTAACTACTAACTTTTTTTATTCCCAAGGATCTAATGTTTTCTTGGGAAAAAGTGTCTTAAACTTGGTTAGTATAAGTGCCAAACTTCATTCAAATCTGTTATTTTATTAAGACATGACAAAAACAATCACTTTCATAATATTATTAGGATATAAAAAAAATTGTATGTAGTGAGTTAAATTGTTTACACCGCACATGCTGGTGTTGAAGTTTACTTCGAAGAACAGTTAAGAGAAATGCAGCAACAAAAATGTTATACATACCAACAACAGCCATACAACGCTGGTCAAAACTAAATAATCTCTTTGAGGGCATTTGAACAACAATTCTATCATCTTGTTTCCTCAGAATAACTCCACTTGTCCCAGCTGCATGTATATAAAGACCGCCTCGGCCTACAAATGAAATTAAAACTTATATATACTTTGCATTAGAAATCAAACTTGTGAATGTATAATAATAGATTTAAGTTTTCAACCTGGTTCCTTCTCAATGCAATGTACAATAGTTCCAGTTGGAAGAGCTCCTAGTAAATAAGCATCTCCCTCATTAGCACGAACTGAAAAAAAAGAGGTAAAAATGAATTCCTTATAAAAACTAAACACCCATATTCTTAGTTGCTAGTGTTGTTACCTCCAAATAGGAAATACCTATGCATGATATTTTTTTCTGCTTTAATAAAAGCTCATTCATTTAAGAAACAGTACGAAAAAATAATATTTGGGCTAACTATAATTTATTATTTACCTGGAATTCTGGGCAGTTCTCGGGATGTCTTGAGTATATCACCAGCTTTCATGTTCTCTGTGGCTAATATATATTTCAGTCTGTCCCCAGTAGCCACCAAAGCTATGTGTGCAGTTCTACAGCCATCTTCCATTACCTGCAAATTACAAATACCAATGTCATAGCGAAAACAACAATTAACATTATTTATGGAAGAAAAGCACTGTAGGTAATAATAAATGTATGTCACCGTAAGTTTATGAACACCGGTTTGTATTTCATATAGGATGGGTATGGGGACATTTAGATTTGAAGTTTCTAGTTTATAATAGTGTGTTTAACGATTTTTACACATAATAACTTTATTCATAGCAAAATAACATTATTATGTTTATGTGTACCTATTACTAAACTATAATAATATATATATTTACCTGTATAACTTTCTCTTTCAATGGGGGTCCTTCTGTTGGGCCATCCCTAACCCAATCTATCCAATGATACTTGTGTTTGATGCCTCCTCCAATGCCTTTCGCTACCACTCGACCTACGAGTAGTCAAATAGGTCCTAATTAATATCTTTTGAGGTGAAAGATTTAATTCCCAAGTTGTTCTATTCTTACACTTACCACTGACGGGATCACGTCCTGCAAGATTCGTTACTTCCAAAGGCTTGACGGTATAACTTTCAGGAAAATGCACGATACGCCTGTAGCTTTTACCAAATCCAGGTTTAGGTTTTACAATATTTGGTTTACTAGCATAACTGACTGAAGCTACATAAATGCCTCGTCTGGTTATTACATTCGGAGTTAATGTTAAACTAGCAAATAATCTATTCAATGCCATCGTTAAATAAGTGAAGTTATTCGTAATAAAATATCCTCATAAACCACCTCCTAAACGTAGTGCTTATTAAAACGTAGTATTAAATTCTCTTTGGTGCTTATAACAGTGGTTATAAGCTCTTTGGTTAAAACTAGAAAGTAGTATTTATATTCTCTTTGGTTAAAACGTAGTATTAAGCAAAGAGGATATAAACACTACGTTTTAGTATTAAATTCTCTTTGGTAGTGGTTAAAAGCTCTTTGTATCCTCCCACAGACTAATGAATATAGTACAGATAGGTATCGAAGGAACAAATCTAAGGACCGCTAGGGTCGCTAGTGTGCTACGATAGATTAATCAATGACGACATAAGTTTCCATCTCGACACCAAATCGTTGTTTTTTATTTCTTGGTCGAAATTCTCAGCACTTTTGTCATAACAACATAAAGTAAACGCAAAACAACGTCGAAATTTCATATTGGAAACATTTAAAATAACTTTAGTTTAAAGTTTTGAAAATTTTCAGGGAATTTTCATAGTCAAGAATTTTAGTTTTATTATTCGGACCTAATATGTGGAACTCGATTGTAAACTATAAAACTTTTAAGAACTTAGGCCGATAGTATCGATTAGGTATCGATAGTAGTATAAGTAATTTGGGAAGAAACAATCGACTGTCGTTGCTTAAGTTTTCTGCAACACTAACACCACAGATGATTATTTAAAATAAATAGTACCTACTATCTACTGTTGGATAATTTTAGTTTTTTTTTCCAAAAGCGTGGAAATATTACAAAACTTTTTACTGTAAAATTACCAAAGTGGAAAAATATTTTTAAAGTACGGTTGCTACAATAGTATAAGAAAATTTTGTATAAAAATCTGTATTCAGTGCTAATCACAGAGTACATTTTATATATTGGTAATAAATCCCACATTGATTGTTGATTACTGGTATGGATTTTTAATTAGTATTGAAAACCAAATTAATGTAAGATAGGCTGAATGATTCATCACCTTTGCTTTAAACTTGAAATGTAATAACCGGTGTTAAGCGCCCTCTAGCGTGACTATTTTTGTGAAAATACGTCGTGAGTGTGGCGTGTGTTGTTTGGAATTTCGTGAGTCGTAAATAAAAATGCTTTCGATTGAGCACTAATTCTTGTTCTAAGTGAAATAAGTGTGTGGTAAATCATCATACAACCTAGAAACCTCGATTTAATAACCATTATTGGACGTTTAAAGTGGTATACTTTTGATATTTTGTCATATGTTGCACGCCTGTCTTGGGATCTCGAAGGAGACAAAAAAATTATCAGTAATTCCGATGCTAAATTATTGATAATGCCGTAAGTTCTATGACAATGCATTTCATTCATCTTTATCATCATTATTTCCAGGAATGTTATTTATTTGAGAGTTTGCTTATTATGCATTTTTCATTAGCAGGTTACTTACATTCGTGCTCGGACTGGGATTCATGATCACCAACAGTCGAAGCTGATGGCAATAAGCTAACATGCAATCGTTAACGCTATAAACCTAAATGTAACTAAACTATAATTGTAAAACTAAACACATTTTTTTTTTTGTTACAGAAATAGACACGAGCAGTCTTCCGGCACGTTATTGCGCTTTCTCATGACAATGAGGTGCCTTATCTGTGAATTCATTTTCTAGAGTTAGTTGTCATCAATTATCCAACATGCTAGTGAGAGTCACAAGTGAATAATAATATCATAATGAGTCACAACTTAGCTGGGATGCCATCCTATAGGATGCCAGGGCCAGGTCTCGGGCCCCCAGATTTCAAGCCACCTATGGACACACCAACGCCGCCGGCGCCAGCTCCAAGCAACCCTAAAAAGCGTAGAAAAACTTCAAATGCTAATAACACCCATACACCTCAACCACCACCCACAGCACAAGATCTACTGCCACCTCCACTAACTGGTTATGGGGACACTATTGTAGCTTCCAACCCTTTTGATGATTCCCCATCAACAGTTTCACACAATGGTCCAATGATGAGTTCAAACGGACCTATGATGAGTCAGAATGGACCAATGGGCATGATGGGTCCTATGCACAGTATGGGTGGACCTCCAATGCGACATATGAGTCCTCTCCCACATAGTATGAGTCCTATGAACCAGCAGATGCCACCCAGGGGTGGTATCAGTCCAATGGGTAATATGAGCCCAATGGGGCATATGGGTGGCATGTCACCTATGGGAGGTCCTAATATGGGCATGAGTAATCACAACATGGGGCCAGGAATGGGTCCAAATTCAAGATCTATGGGAAGTCCCATGAGTCCCATGAATTCTATGCCAATGGGTTCACCCATGTCTTCTGGTCCAATGGGGAGTCCAATGAATATGGGATCAATGGCCGGGAGCCACATGAGCAATAGTCCAATGGGACCACCAATGCACAGTCCACTAGGAGCAGGATCAATGAACGGACCTATGAATGGACCAATGGGTGGTGGAGGACCTGGCATGAATGTACCTCGTATGAATGGACCTATGGGACCTAGTTGTTCAAATGGTTCTATGGGACCTAGTAGTTCTATAATGTCTTCTAATCCTATGCAGAGTGGTGGAATGGGACCTGGCCATTGTGGCCCTATGAGGCATGGAAGTCCAATGGGGTCTGGAATGGGCAGTGGTCCAATGGGTGGTAATGGACCAATGTCATCAATGGGACCTGGGCCTCCATACTCCAGTAGTCATATGGGACATGGTGGGCCAATGGGGATGGGTGGAAGTGGGTCTATGGGAATGGGGCCAGGCCCAGGTAATATGGGCAATTGTGGTCCATTAGCTGGCATGAGTGGTATGGCCATGGGAGGTCCGGGAGGGCAAGGAGTTGGACCAATGGGTCAAAATATGGGCATGTTTGGTCCCAAACCTATGCCAGTGAGTGCTGGTAAAGTATACCCACCTGATCAGCCCATGGTGTTTAACCCCCAGAATCCTAATGCCCCACCTATCTACCCTTGTGGAGTTTGTCACAAAGAAGTACATGATAATGATCAAGCTATTTTATGTGAATCTGGGTGCAATTTTTGGTTTCATAGGTAAGCATCGTCATTTTACTACAGCACTTCTATCAAACAATGAGAATCCCCTAAAAAAAATAAGAAGTTACTTTATGTTTTATCACATTAAATTAAAAGCAAAATAAGACTATAATTCTTCCAATAATTTATCATATTAAGATAAATCTTAAATAACATGCAGTCAAAGTTGCAAATCATAAATGCAAAAACGAATTTATGATTATAGACACATGTATTTCCTTGGGGTGAAAGTGTAGTTTTTTTGTCTTGCTCAAGCAACAGCATATAAAAATTCACATTACATTAGTTGAGTATAATTTACCACATTAAACAGGGCTAACATATATGCATGTTAATTCCAGGGGCTGTACCGGGCTTACAGAGCCTGCGTTCCAGTTGTTGACTGCAGAAGTGTATGCAGAGTGGGTGTGTGATAAGTGTCTGCACTCAAAGAATATACCTCTGGTGAAGTTCAAGCCATAGCGATGCGCTCCACCCTCCTCACCCCTGATCCTGCCTAACATCTCCCACTAACATCACAAGTATTTATTACTCTTTATCAAATGGACGGTCAAGACATAGCTGAGTTATTAGACTTGGGCATGAAATTGGTCATACAGTAATTACTGGTTTGCCACTTGTCTTACTATGAAGATCTCACGTTGGATAGTAACATTAAATTAGGGAAAAAATTGTATTGATGAAGATTTATTTTATCTAAAAGTGAAAACTATTGTCACCAATACTTGACGAATGGGAAATAATGTTATTGATAATATTGCAGACGGTCCTCTTATGTCTAGTCTGTTATGATTGTCATTTTATAGGATTACCTATTTATTATTTTTAAATCGTAATTTGTAATAATTTTGGTCATGGTGGAATAAGTATGGAATAATCAAGCATGTGTTCCTTTATTGTGCATATCTGTCAAGTGAATAAGCATGTTTTATATTTCGAGCGCTATAAGAGAACATGAGCTAGCAAAACTCAAGTTATAAGCAATAACAACCTACTGGAAGAGTTTTGATGCCTATTCATTGTGTCGCTAAGTCTATGTGCATACTGTAAATATCTCTTAGATGATAAGATTAAACAGTTTCCGCCTTATTAATATGGTGACCTAATTGTACATTAAAAAATGATTATGAATAGATTGCAGTCAGATTCAGTAATTATGTTATTATAAATTTAGATAACAATGATCTTAAGAATAATTCATTAGTGTGACCCAAGGTGATCTTTACCATCATTAAAATCAATAAAGATAAAGATGTACTTATTAATTTGGTGCCCTAATGCATGTAACCAGTGCATGTGACATTACGTGCGATTACTCGACGTACTTGTACATAATGTGAATGATGAATCCATACGCTTTCTTAACTATAAGGGTGTTAAATGTGTTTGTCAATTTTTAACTTTGGAGATTTTTTTAAATCATAGACATGTAAAATAAGATGTGTAAATAAATGTTTAGTTTTTAGTGAACTGAGATTATTTAAAGTCAGTTGACTCCAGAGCTAGTTGGTACGTACCTACGCGCGGTTGTGACTTAATTGCGTGGATTATGTTATTTTATATTATTTTCTGGAGTCAATCGCATAATCTTGGTTTATTTATCAGTAAAATTTTATGTGCGGCATATACCTAACTCTTGTCACTGTGTCTCTATTGTCAGTTTTCAATACATAGGTAGGTTAATAATGTAGGTATGTTCTGAACAAATTAAAAAGAACAGCCAGTAAAATTTTGTTTCCAGAACATAATGCTATATTTTGACCATGGAAATTAGGTGCATTACAAGTATTCACAGATTGTGTCCCCAATGATCAATTATTTTAATTATTATAATATAATTAAAACAATAGAATAGTATTTTTTAATTTTTTACATAAACATTTTTAATCTTGTCCCCCTGCCTTATAATTTGTAATTATAGGTACATGAATGTATTAATGTAATATTGTATTATATGCTTAAAGATAAACGATGAAGGTCTTTTAAGTCATACTGATACAAAAGAGTGTGTTGATTGAAATAATTTATGCACAAGAATAAATCAATGTATAAATAAATAATAGCTCGTGGGACATGTACCTACTGATATGATCATCTTTTAAAGTTTTAAAAATTGTATGATATCTACTTACTATTTGGAATATTTATTTATGCATTAATTAAGAATTCCTAGTTTCTAAATCTTTGAATAACTGCTGCAAACCACGTGTTTAAAGTTTGTAATACTTACCTTTACTATTTCAGTTTATTTCATAGGATATAGTATTTTTTCTTTATTTTTTTATTCTTCACTTTGAAGCAGCCTTGGTTTACTTTGTTATTTTTGTAACTAGCTGTCGGCGTCGTATTGCATAGTTCGCTCGCGGTATTACATCCTTCTCGATAAACGTTCACTGCTCAGCTCCCTAAGGATCGTAGTGTGATGTTAAAAGCCTAATAACCTTCCTTAATAATTGGGCTCTCAAATTTTTCAAATCCGATTGGTAGTTCTTGAGTTTAGCGCGTTCAAACAAACTCTTCAGCTTTATTATATTAGTATACTCACCTACATTAAAGACACTCGACCAACTATTCAAAATAATATCTCATTTTATATTTATAGGTTTTGGTAGACATACATCAGCAGTCAACCAATCTAATGTTAGTCACGTCACCTCTCTTTCTATAAACCTCATTGAGAAAAGATAAAACATTAAATAAAAAACAAAACAAATTGATGATTACTTGGCGCCAAAATGTGTTTGAACATTTTTTTTTTGCCAAATCGTTCGAGTGGATATCAAAATAAAGGGTTTTAAGGTGGAGGCTTCGGTTAGAGCGCGAAATTCAAATTTTATCACGTTTTCTGCAAGTTGCAGCTCAGTTATAAGTCGTAAGTTATCAACATCTTATTTGCGACAAGAATGGTAGTATATTTACTGATTAATAACAAACGAAATCATCAACGTATTCCAGCAAGGCATATTAGTAACATTTTCATGAAATAGTCGTATATGTCAGTAATATACCTTGGAGGAATATGTTGATGATTTATGTACCTATCCTACGTGACAAAATATAATAGGCCCTTTATATTGTGACGAAATAATAATTTTTTGACATTTGGATGGAGTAACTATGGTTCAGCCCTCCACCGTGATCTTGCACCACCGCAACGACGCGTTTGTACCAAGTGGGTGCTACAGGTCAGAGGGCCTACTTCGAAAAACGATACACGATAGTTCGTTCATCGTTGTCAAATTAATAGCCAATAGAGTTGTAGCAAACTGCAAAATTCTATTGGTTATTAATTTGACAACGATACTCCCAACTATCGTTTTTCGGAGTAGGTCCTCCCTCAGTATTTTTGCGGCGATGAGTGCAAGCACTAAGTGCTATTACGTATCGTACGTAAAGGCAATGTTCAAAATATACAAAGCAACAGTCAAATCATGTGTAATATAAAATAATCACTTATGGTTGTACATAGTATCATGATAATTTATACGGCAGAATTATAATCTAGTTTTGGATGGTATTGTAAGAAATAATCGATCAAAATTTGGTTATGTTTACTTATGACGACGAATCTTGCTTACCGTGTACTTTGTAAGTGTAAGTTAATAGATAGACCGCGGAAAAGTTAATCGAAATATAAGAAAGTATTTTATTGAGCGTATTATGTGCTGTCAACTTTGTGGAACAGCCAAAAATCATCAAAACTTACCTACGGAGAATAATAAATCAACATTTCTGTAAATATATTTAATAAGAAACCCTGAATAATTGCTGATAATTGTACAGTTACTTAAAATTAGGTCTTTAATTAGAATTATATTCGGACATGAATGTAATGTAGTAGATAATTAATTAAATGCCGGCGCGCGGCGCTTGCCGTGTCTACCTACATCACACAGTTCACGGAAGACTGCTGCTCTGCTATTGTATATTAATTTTCACCTGTAAATGTTACTTACGTGTTACATATGCCTGCGGCACCACTGTCGCCAGTTGTAATTCAGAATATTTTATGGAGTCTAAAATAGAACATCAGTGGTCTTAAACTTGTGCATAGTTTATTTTGTATTATGTGAATAATAACAAGCAATAATAAAATTGTTACTGAGGTATTTCATTTCAATTATTGTCAATTACACCCATTCATATCCCCAAAATCCTGAGAAATAATACCAGTTTATCCTTGAGTATCATTTTTATTGACAGTAATGTCAGTATGGCATACATTTTACACTAAAATTATGTTATTTATATAGAAGTTATCTATATGCACTTCCCTTATAAATTATAATCAGTTGAAACAAGCAAATAATAATTTGAGTTAATTACTAAATAATTATTTATGGATACGTATTCATGACAACAATTACAAAGGCTTGTGCAGACTAGACTAAATAACAATAGTTCGCGTACTTTTAGTCCTAAAACTACTTTTAGACCTTCGTTCGACCACGTTGTAATAAGTAATTCACTGCAGTTTTTTCTATATTTATTTGAGTCCTTCGCGGGCTGGAGTCGCTAATTTGCGCAAGCCTTTGAATTGGATTGAATGTGTGTTCTATCCTTAGCGTGGCCACCATCACGGTTCTAGATTCAAAGATCAAAAATGTCTGAAAATCTTCACTCCCTAGAATGACCATCACATCGGCACATCACTCGGACCTAGCGTAGATACAGTTTGCTGCCAGATTTTTTTGTCGAAATTAGTCGCCAAATAATAGAATGTGTTGATTAGTTATTTAAAAAATATTAGGATGTTTTCACTACAGTAATATTAATAATATCCTTGGATATTTATTGTGGTTATATGGAATGATTTTAGAATACGGTATGTATGGTATACAGTGTGAATTTTTTAAGTGGGTGTGGTAAACCAAATCCTAAAGTATAGGGAATACCGAAAAATGCTGAAAGGCGTCTCGGGACCGATTTTGAATGATTAGGTACCGACTGCGCCACTTACCTAACCCGTATTTCCCAACCATGGACCAACAAAATCTGTTATTTGGCGACATAAAAGAATTCATTTGTCAGAATTAAAATCAGTGATGGTGGCTTATCTGTCAACTCACAATGGGTATAAAAAATATAAAATTATGTACAGTAAATTATATTTTTAAACTTAATACATAAAATAGCATGAAATCTGTTAATAATTTAACATGTAAAAATACTGATTGCAAGAAGAATAATCAAATATACAGACAGGCCATAAAATAATTACAAATTCTCAGTCACATGATATGTTTCAATCAATTTGAAACTTTTGTACTTTTATATTAATGAGACTTTATTATGTAGTTTATGGAATTTCAATATCACAATATTGTTATATGCTAAACATGGAAATGAACCAAAGTATGTTTTGGAAATTATATGATAAAATACTGATACAGTTACTATTATGGCAGATTAGAACTATCTATATCAATACATTACTTACCTGAAGATCTATTTTGTGCTTATAGATTATGACATGCAGAAAGTATTCTAAAATCAATCAAATTTTAAGAATGCACTAAACCTAATTGATTCCTCACTTTTAGATGTATCTCTGCATTTCATTTAATTTATTTTTATGGTATAACTCAGTATAAGATCTAGTTTTCTAGAAATAGATGTTGACCTCTTTCTTCATATTAGCCATAATCAGTTCCAAATGTAGTCAGTCCTTTATTTTGTATTGCAAATAGTACTGCTGCATCCAAGAAATCACAGTGATTGTCAATAGCATCATCTCGACTGCATTCAGCATTATCATTTCTGAGATTGTTTTCATTAAAGTATTGATATGATAAGCTAGTTTCAGGAAATAATGAGAATGGTGCCAGGTCTTTGTCAGTTTTGTCATCATCATAAGTCCAAGACATGTTTAAGTCATTAGATGTAACTTCATCTGTATCACATTGTTGGCAGGTATCATTCAATTGTTCACGGCTTTCATCATCGGATGGTGAGGGTGATATACTTCTCAGAGGGGATGGGGAATGGCAAGAACCATTACTAAAGGTACTCAATGGCTCAGTATATTGGCCAGCATTGTTACTACTGGAGCTAGAGGTGTTTTGTAGACCATGTGCAGATATTGCCATGAGTATACCTTCATTTTCAATGCTGTTATCTCCAGGTAGATTGTTAATGAATTCTGCAACATCAAGAGCTAGAAATCTAGAGTTGTCCTCTTCAACTGGTAAAGGTCCATGTATCCAAGAGTCCAATACACGGTTTATTGTGTTATCCACAAAACCTTTTGCCATCTGAAAAAGTAAAACAGCAAAATTAAAATAGACATATGAACAACAATATATTATAAAAAATTCTGCATACCTACAAATTAAATATTAAAGCCATAAACAAATACATATTTTTAAAATAATTCAACTCAGTAACTGCTGAGCATACACACAACCTATTTGACAGAGAAAACAGAAAAAAACTAAAGAGTTGCAAGAGTTTAATTTAAAATTGAGAACTTAATTAAGAAAATAAAACATTTTCTCTACCAGACTCAGACGGATGAAACTACCAGGTTATATATAAACTACTAATATATTATTTTTTTCAAATTTTGTGAGAATGTATGTTTGTTACTCTTTCACATAAAAAACTACTGAATGGAATTGGATGAAACTTGGCACATAGACAAATTATACCCTGGAAATCACTCAGGAACAATGGTGAAACTGCAGGGCGGAACTAAGTATAAAATATTTTTTACATATTTACCTGTCTAGCTTGCCACCTTGCTATGCATTGGTCTTCTGTATAGTTGTGTATATTAACCATTGATATTGGTGATAAGCATGTGCTACTGTCACTAGATCTATTTAAAATATTATTGTCATAGGAGCTAACATAGTGTGGATAGTTAAGTTTTTCACTTGATATACTTGTACTTGGTTTAAGCAATGATTTGTCAGAATCTGTGATCACAGAATCCAATGTATTGAAATCTTGTTTCAGTAAATAGTCCCCTAGAATTTCCAGGTTTTGTTCAGTTCCTATATCACTGGAACTACTTCCGCTACCCGAGGATGAGCCAGCTCGCTCAGGGTCGGCAGTGGTTGGTGCAGAAGACTTTGCAGCTTCGGATATCTCATTCTTCAAGTGATATTTCCCTTTAACTTGCCACGCAAAACGTGCCTTCTTGAGTGGGCGCTCCGAACCTGTGGAAGCGTCGCCATTTTCTTGTCGTTTACACGACGTCTCGCCCGTTGATTCCCCAATATTCATCACGATAACTTATAGATATTGAAAACACTTTCGTAAATTTTAATGTATCATTAGTAAACAAACACTGACATCGTTAATTGTTAAACATATGATTGACTGTCATTAAAAAAACACCTGCTAAACTGATTTCACAATACGATACGCGTCTGAATAAATTAAATTTATTTAGAAATATGGTTATCACATTAACTTTTTTTATTTACATTCAGCGATATTTAACATTTTCATACAATTTAATAATTAAAAATTATTAGGCAAGATCCTAACTCCCTGTGAGTATATTATCTGTGGAAGCTAATCTCACTCAAGTTCTCTCGCCCTCACTCACCATTCATTCAACTTTCCGTATATAAAAAGTTCACACCAGGCAGCGCAGCCAGGCCAGCCAACTATGCAGCCAACCAACATTTGTAATCTATGGTATGATTCGTTTGACTTTTTGGCGGGAACTTACAAAGTAATTTCATATCATAAAATCGTGTATTTTATTTTGAGTTTTATTGAATATTATCGGTGATAATTATCCAATATAGATAAATACAAGTGAAGCAAAATGAAATGGAAATCATTTCATGTAGTTTTTAGTGGCTTTTCAAGTTGTCTCAAAAAGTCCATGAAATGTTTTAGTAGAACGGCTACCATTGTATCCATTGTATTATACTCAACAATGCTTCGTTAGCCGCGAAATTCAAATTTTATTAAGTTTTTTGCTAATTGCAGCTCAGTTAAAGGTCGTAATCGTGATTTTGTCAACATTTGTGATTCGACAAGAATGGTAGACATGGTAGTAAGTATATAGGTACCTACTAACAAAGAGCTTATAATCACTACGTCCTACTAGTTCTAATATTATAAATGCAAATGTTTGTGACCTACTGGACCAATTTTGATGTTTTGGTATGGAGGTAGCTGACACTCTGGATTAACACATAGGCTACTTTTGACCCTCGGGAACGCGGGTGAAACCGCAGGGTCGAAGCTAGTATTCAATAAAACACAAAAAAATAGAATATGGCGCTAGATATTAGATACCCATGAAATCCAACCTACTTATAACTTAGATTTCTTCTAGCAGACTTTACATCTTTTTATTGTTAGACTAGCTTTCCGCCCCGCAGTTTCACCCGCGATCCCTTATTTTACCCCCTTAGGTGCAGAATTTTCATAAATCCTTTGTTAGCGGGTCTACATACCTGCGTCATAATAGCTATCAGTAGGTATGCCAAATTTCAATCCAATCCGTCCAGTGGTTTAGCTGTACGATACATCAATCAGTCGGTCACGCTTTCCTTGTATATATTTAGATAATTATCGTTATCTATAAAAAACTGAAGCTATTCTAATGTCGATGGTTTACAAAAAGGTTTTGATATACTATTTCAAATGCAAAATACTAAATAGTTTTGCTTTCTGTATTTTATGTACCTACTAAATGCAAAATAACTAGGTATTTTCAAAATATTTTATTTAAAATACTTTCTGTTGGATAAAATTTTCTTTAAATTTATAAAATTAATAAAACCGCGTTCCTGGGATAAAAAGAAGCTTATAAATGTTATTCCAGTGTAGGGTATGATCTATGTTCCAAGTTTCAATCGTTTTTACGTGTAAGTTATAAAAAGGTATTTAAATAGAAAATAGGTATTTTGTATTTGCATTTTAAATACAAGCATTTCAAATAAGTCACATCTCTGCTGGTTAACGATTGAATTGCTTTGAATGCCGTGATTCATCAGCGGCTATTGACTCTACGTATTATATGACTCATCACGTGACGTGTAATAATAACACCAAAACTTTACTTTATGAGTAGGTACAGTTTACGAGTTAAAACAATGAATATCGCTGAACACACATTATTAGGTAATGAATGACGTCACATCGAATTTATCATCCGGCTCGAAGGACCGGATTAATTACATAATTGAGAGCAAATATACCTATAATATAACTATTTCTTCCGCCTTACCTTTTCTCCAACGCCTTGACAGAAATTACTTCCGTAGTTCCGCAGAGAAGTGAATAATAGGTAGATATCAGATTCTAGTGAGTTTTAGGTATATTTTGTTATATCTTTGTTGTTATAATAAAAAAAACCATCGCTACATTTATGTACCTATGTCTAACAATCTTCATACTAGGATTTTTTTAGATCTTTTCCAATCCTTTAATATGATGACAAATGTTTCTTTCTTACATTTGGTCATAAAGTCTTTATACCTAAAAGTCCGTTTCACAAAATAAGTCCCATCCGTGAAACATGTTAAAATCTACCTTTCAATCTTGAAATAGAGGTAGGCATATGGGACTTCAGTCAGTTGACTTTATAATTAATACTTTGTCATAATTTAATATCCAATTGAGAAATTAGTAAAATCCGCAGCATTTTTTGCTAATTATGTACCAAGTGAGTTAAAAAGGTGACTAATAAAAAATAAGCTTGTAGGTAATGCTTGATTAATTATCGTGTAACAAACTCTAAGAAATGGGACGCGTGAAGCGGTGCAGTCAAAATTCTTCGTAAGTTCTTATCGCTAAGGAGGCCTATTCACACAATAATCACCACGCCTAGTGGAAGGGGAGCATTCCCGACGGGTTAATACGATGATTGTGTGTGGTCAGTCCAGTCGCTCCTACTTTGTCTTCTCTTAATCGTCGAGTAGGCATAACCCAAATATTTAATAGTTTTCCAGTTGGTTTTTGAAAAATAACTCCAGTAAATCGGTCTTAGTGAACTTGAGAATCGAGAAGTGGTGTTTCAAAATGCAGGTATGAATTAATTCTATATTTTTTTTATTTAGTTATCTCGTTCACGCCTATACTGTCATCGTCCGATGCTGTAATACAAAATTTTCTTTTCGGAAATATATGTTTAGTAACAAGTCAGCTTATCGCTACATTTAGGTATTTGATGATTTTCATTTGATTAAACATCAAAAATAGTTTAGTTAGTAAAATGGTAACCAAATAGACTATGTGGTCAAAGAAAACGAAACGATATAATGTCAAATTTCTAAATTAATTTTATTTTATTTTTAATGCCACTAGTCAAATCAAAATCAAAAACTCATTTATTCAGTTTAGGCCCTAATAAGGCACTTATGAACGTCAACAGTTACAGTTTTACAATAGACTCTACTACCGGTTCGGAATACACTTGAACTGAGAAGACTCCGGCAAGAAACTCAGCAAGGCGTTTTTTTTTGGTGGATCTTTTTTTTTAAATTTATGTAGGTAATTACAGTTTTTGTCTTAAATATACATAAACTTCATACAATTATCACTTGGCCAGGGGGCTGCAAGTGCAGAGAAAAGCTACTACAACCATGTATTCTTGTCTTCTATGTAATGAGCCACCTTATAGTAGGCCTTGTCGATCAACTTATGTTTAACATGCTCTTTGAATTTATTATAAGACATCTTAGTTACTTCATATCGGATTTTATTATAAAAGCGAATGCAGTTCCCGAGAAAAGACTTATTGACTTTCGCTAGCCTGAATTTAGGTGTAACAATTTTATCTTTGTTTCTAGTATTTAGGTTATGGCGGCTACTGTTTGTGTCAAATAGATTTAAATTTTTACGGACAAACATAATATTTTCAAAAACGTATAGCGACGGTAAGGTTAATATGTCAAATTCTTTAAACCGATTTCGTAAGGATTCGCGAGGACCCAAGCAATAGATTGCACGAATGGCCCCTTTTCTGCAAGATAAAGATAGATTCCAATTCTGCAGCAGAGCCCCATAGCAGAAGACTGTAGGACATTATACTATGGAAATACGCAAAGTAAACCAATCTAGCTGTAGCCACATCTGTTATATTTCTAATTTTTCTAACTGCAAAAGCAGCGGAACTTTTTTAGCCGCGGGTAGGATGTTTTTATGTTTGGTTGAAACTTGACTGAAATAACAACGTTGTATATGATGATATGATACGTACTTGAATACACCGGCTAGCTGTCGGACACAGATGCTTGGGACGAACTTCCAACTTGAGGGTGGTAGCCAGTAAGGCGGGTAATTTTCTTCTAGGTATTGTGTGCTTACCGGCTTGAGCTACATTATCAGTCGTTAAATACTTAATGGTAATTGCGAGTACAACATAATCCTATTCACAGAAAAAAATATTTGAAAATCTTAGTTTAATCATATTGTCATCTTTTAAAGACGCGTATTTGTAACCTTCTGACAATATTGTTGCTTGATTAAAGTAACAATGTACGTACTTACCTATTTACTTTTATTTTTACATAACTTATAATTATTACTTTGTTGAATTGTATTGTAGTACGCATCCGATTCCTATTGTATGCCTGATATGGGTAGACTCTGTAGATATTTGTTAACTACATTGACAATAAAGTTCTATTCTATTCTGTTCTATTCTATTCTATTCTAATAATCCGAAAGCCACAAATGCTCTTGGATAATTTTGTTTGGAAAAAAAATAACTTGGTTTCTTCTTTCTTATTCGTGTTAAAGTTCGGGGGGCTATGACCCTTCCCTATCGTCCATAATAAACGCTGGTACTTAATTTGATACTGAGACGAACCGTTTAAGCCCTATAGCAGATACTTTAGCAGTTGAACTTAATAAAAGTAAGGATGTCGTTAATCATCATCTGTCCTCGTTAAACCCTTTATTTAACGCCTGATGCTTACTATACTTATGACCATCTCAACTTTATCTTACGCAACCCAAATTGCTGTCTGAGTACAGTTTAAAGCATTTGGGAATTGTTCTTGAAGACAATGAGATTTATTTTGCATTTTGCGATGTTGCAAGAGGTCGGATAGGAAAACACTGAAGTTAGTGAGGGTCGATCTAATAGATTTGTATATAGAAGGTACAATAGTAATCACCAGAGGACACAAAATGGTAAAAAATTTGCTAGTCAATAGGAGATATGACACTGAAGTGTGCTGGGTGTTGGCAAATTACCAAATACAAGATTCGTGTGTAGAAACTACAATGAAAATCGACGTATCGAAGTGTTGTAAAGCAATAATTTAAATGTTTAATGAATTTAATAACGGGTGGAGATTTTAGGTTATCAAAACCTATTCGGATATTCCATGCTCAACAAATTATACTACGACCAACATAAACACGAAAAAAAAATTTTTTATCGATAGATTGAAACACATGTCCATACACGATTGTATTTGACAGTTAGATTATGATAGAGCCTTACTCAAGTAGGTATTTGAGGCGCTCTCAAATCTTCACACACATTGGTCATAATATAGTACCTATACCTATATGTAACTAGCTCGTTTGTGAGGCATTGAGTGAAATTTTATAATTACGCGCTGTCAAAAGATCTCTCCATTTGGTTCAATGTTTTATTAATAACACATATATAACAAGAAATATCTTCTATAGATATAATAGCCACGTAACACGTATACAGGTTTAATAAAGTGCAATATCGTCCAAATCCGCTTAATAGTGGTATTTCCAATGTGCGACTCCATTCATCCTCGTTTCGCTGCTTTGGTTGCAGTGATTACGTCACACAACTGCGAAACTTTGTACCACGCCATGTTTAAGGCAAATTAAAAGGCCATTTCTTAGGATCGTTAACTTCAAATAAGACGAAACTGTTCTGTGAACTAATACCATGTAGCATTTTCCTCAAGTACTAAGAAATTGTGGCTTTTTAGCTTGTAAATAAATTACATAACGAGAATAGTTTAAATTATATAAAGCATGAATCCTGTTCCACACATAGCGTTCGTTCGATTCGAAGGTACACATTACAATGTTAAGGAAAAACGGGTTATAGAAATTATCATCCTCAGATTTTTCGTGGCCCAACCCAACGACATAGGTAATTTCCCTTATACTTATTTAACATATCAAAATATCAGCAACTTTAATACAATGCCAAAACGATAGTCTATTATGGAGTTTTGTATGAAATACTTGCGTGTGAAGTTATAAATTTACAGCATCTGTTATTGTTTGTTCACGCATAATTTTTTTGCTTGAGAACTGATTTTAATCATTCTTTTTGCGTTGGGTAATGGGTTCATTATAGCTCCATAGGTGGTCCCATATCAATTGTATTGCCTCAAAGGCACAACAAACCAACACCATTTTAATTTAACTTCAAGATAACAAAAAAATAGGATTTTTAATTTTAAGGGAAATTCCCTTTCATTACAGTTACATAATTAAATCTTTTTGCTTCACAGGTCACTATTATCCTGAGTATTCTATGTGCATTCGCCCTTTGCTCATCAGTGAGCGCAGCACCACAGATGACAGACGTCCAGCTTGAAGAGACTCTGGCTAACAGGAGCACTATGCAGCGACATATCAAATGCGCGCTAAGCGAGGGACCTTGCGATCCTGTCGGAAGACGACTTAGAAGTAAGTTTGGTTAGACACGTATCCTTCCTTACCCTTAGTATTAAAAAAAATCAACAATAGAAAATAAGTTAATTGCACTACGCGGGTCCAGTGCGGATTAAATCTTTAATTATTAACTTTATTAAAAGTGAGTTTGTTTGTTGCTTTTTCATGCCTAAACCACTGAACCGATTGCGAAGAAATTTGACACGCAGGCACGCCTATGATTTGGAGAAGGATGTATATTTGTGTCCTTACTACTTACTTTATCCCGGAAATTCGAGTGAAACCGTGAAGTGAAGCGAAAGCAGATATAGAAATGTCATGTAATTTTCCAGCTTTGGCACCACTGGTGCTACGAGGAGCCTGCCCCCAGTGCTCGGTACAGGAGACGCGGCAGATTCGACGTACCCTCGCTTTTGTGCAGAGGAACTACCCTTGGGAGTGGGCAAAAATTGTGCGCCAATATGGCTGAAAACATATTACTTATGTGGTCCTCAACATTGAGTTAGTTTTACTTTTCAAACGCAGATTTAATGTTGATGATTATTCTAAATAGGTTTTGTAAACATAACTAGTAAGTTCAATCACATCACTATCATTATGTAGGTAAGTTTGTATGTCAAAAAATTTGTTTGATTTAAAATCTAAATAGCATTTTAAATCATTATTGTTAACTAATCATAGGAATTAGGTTATGCTAATCCGTATCTAAATAATTTACTTAACCGGTGTTTACAATTAATTAATGAGTTGTTATTGGCCTAATTTGTTTTGATTCGAGCAAAGGATTCGAGTAATGTAACCTACATTATGTACCTTTTTTCATCTCTTTTGTTCATAAACTAGGTAACCTAATTACTGTACGTATGATAAGGAATACTTTGGTACCGAATGTTCTTATATGACATGTTATAACAGGTATAACAAAGTACCTATAGTATCGACTAGAATCTTTGTAAATATTTCCTGCGTAGTTAAATTGAAGCTCTATGCTCTATATACATATATTATTTTTGTAGTGACAATTTGATTTATTTTTGACCTTTATGCTCAATTAGTAACCAACAATAGAGATGTGCATTGTATTGTCCTGAATGTCCCATGTACCGCAAACGAAATAAATAATAATATAATTGAATGATGATCACAGTTTTATTCACACCAGCGCTCACGTAACGTAAGGTAACGCACAATCGCAGTCAAATCGAGGCGAGAATACGCATTCGAGTTAAAATAGAGGGGATTGTAGAGTTAAGTAAGAGGTTACGGCACTGGCCGATCCAGCATTCTCCAACCAGACGCTGCGCTGGCCTAAACGCTTCACTAGTTACGAGAAAACGTCGCGAAATAACTTGTAGAAATCATAATATAGAGATCCGGGTCAATCGCTAACCGACTGCGACACAGTGCACAGAAAGTAAAAGTGCTTCAAATAGCTGCTCAGCGATTGTTTACTTCACGTCGCTAGCCACACTAACATGCAGGTGAGTTGCATTGCATTATTGCAGTTTCACTATAATGTCTTTCCGTTTTCCTGCTAAAGACACGTTTCGAGCTTTTAATGAAAATTCGCCTGTAGATTGTTGATTTTGTGAAGGACGGTCGGATTATAAATTCGAATACCAGTTTCCAATATTTTATTTTATTGGTTGAAATGAAATATTTTATTCATTCGATACCTACTTTCACATGCATTTTTGAATTGTCAAAATCTAAGGCATGTTTTTTGCCATTTCTGAGAAGAGCCGAGCCGGTAATAAACCTAGCCAGTAATAATCTTTTCAAAACTTACTTAGAATGATTACATCTTCATACATTTACTAAGTTTATGATGTAGTACCTAAACTTTCTGTACTAAATTGATCCTAATATTAAATTCAAAAGTGCAGGAGAGATCTAATTACAGGTACTCAAGAAGTAACATAGAAGTATGTAGGTACTTGCTCAGTCCTAAAACCTTGCAGTTTTTGGAGTTTACATGCAGAGGTCACGAAAGATTATGCTTGTATCTTGATGTCACAATTTTTTACAATAGTTAATACTAATATTTTGATGTACAAATAATGTGATCCTAAGCAAGCTCAAGAAATCACATTACTTATATAGGTACTTTATATTAATAAGTAAATAAAATCTCTGATAAAATGTTCTTACTAGGGTATAATAATTATATGTATTATAATTATACTTCATTCACGTGTGGGTATATAGATAGATACCATTGTAGTATCAGTTGGTTCGATAACTAATAATGCACATCTACCTATATATATAGTGGATGTGTTTGTATAAGTTCATTGTAGAGTTGAAGAGGCTCGAAATACCGCAAAGTTCCGCGTGTGCCGTCACTCAACCTGAAGTAACCTAAAGCTCGCGTTTTTTCTCTTTTAAACCAGTTTGACCAAAATATATGTACCTACCTTTACGTAAAATTATATGAGGTAGGTACCTACCTACCTACGTACCTACGTACAACTTATGTTGTTTATATAAGGTAACATCCATTTCAGTCAATTGCTCTGCGAATTAAAACTTACATTATAGTAAACACAATCTAATACAAAACAATATCGTCGTTATAAAATCAGCGTATTAAAATCGCAACAGAAATACTATAGTAGTTTGTCATGGGGGAACTACTAGTACGGGTACTATAGTAGTAACTAGGTAGGTATATCTATACTAATAATAAAGCTGTAGTTCGTTTGAACGCGCCAATTTCTTTTTTACGGTTTGTGTGTATGGGGCTTGAAGTAGGCGAAGGACAACAATTTTTACGATTAGCCGCAGTTGCAATTTTTGCACTGATGAGATCTTGCGGTGATGCGCGTTGTTATCTATAGGACTGTCTCATGTATTAGGTACATGGCCGTGTCGATTCGTGACCAAAAGGACGTAGAGTCACCGTTTCAAGGCTGGTCAATGCTCAAAACTGACTTTGGTGCG
This sequence comes from Tethea ocularis, assembly GCA_963555595.1. Taxonomy (NCBI): domain Eukaryota; kingdom Metazoa; phylum Arthropoda; class Insecta; order Lepidoptera; family Drepanidae; genus Tethea; species Tethea ocularis. Next base: position 3,457,008 of record OY741971.1, on the reverse strand, counting down.
TAACAAACACTTTTTTTAATAATATATTCATAAATATTTTCAGTTGTTAAATAAATGTCGGGCGCCATCTTTCGTTATTCAAATTATCTTACATAATTACTGGTATTACACTACTTATTTATTGAATAGGTTTTACCAACTGTTGTCAAGTAAGTATGCATAAGTAGATATTAAGTTTTTTAAGAAATAATCAAGAGATTTCTCACGGAGTGTGTTCCTTAATATAGTTATTTATTCATGTTGCATAGATGTGATAGAAATTAAACAAAGAAACCTACTAATAGCCCTTATCAGCAGTCTGTACTACAAGTATAATGCGAGTACGCTAATATTATCCTCCTTGCGAATAAAGTAACATTTTTGCCTTTAAACAATTTAACAAGAAAGTTCTTTGTAAAGCTTATAGTCCATGTACCTATTTTATGCACTTAAGTATATACTCGTAGATGCAATCTCTTTTCCTGTACACCATATAATTTAAATAACAATACTACATTGATTAATAGATCCCATCTGGGCGAAGCTAGGGTGAGCTGTTAGTAGACTCACTCTAAAACTTTCCGTTCAATTTAGTCCAAAGACTGAGTATTTATGAAAGATATAATTCATATGGAAAAATCTATTCTCAGTGAAAATGTTAATAACCCACTATACTAGTTAGCCAGTCATAGAATATCAATAGTTTTCTAACTAGTTCATCTTATAGAGTCGCTAACTTGAAATATCTTTAGTAGCTCTATATTACTATCTTCTTCTATGTATTTATATTTGTTTATATCGGTGGTAGAGTCAATTGTAACTTTTGACGTTCATAAGTGCCTTATCAGGGCCTAAACTGAATAAATGATTTTTGAGTTTGAGTTCAAAATGAAAACCCAATATACCAGTCGAGAGGTTTGGAAATCACATGTGGTTTAAAGATTTACAAAAATCTAATAATAATATCTTGTGGTTTGAGACTTTTACTGTCTTTCAAGTATTGGAACTGAGATATTTTACAGTTTTTACCATGATAGACTTGCGTTTTACCATAATATCATTAAGCTACTAATTTGCTACGAAAAATTGCTCTCGTTGAACTCTAATTAAGGCCACAAACTAATTTAGGATTCCCACTCAGAATAATCCTTTTCATTTTATATTTTACATATAATAAATAGGTACACAAAGGTATATTTATGATTTCATTTCCAAAAATTGGTTCCGCCCTGCTGTTATGCGTCCCGGGATAAATTACTTTTTTATGAAAATAAAACCGTACTAAGGACTAATTTTGGCGCAATTAATCTCTATGTCAAAAATCACGTGGATCTGTTGCTTCATTGCTGCGTCAAAGAAGGACAAATCAATAAACACACTTTCACATTTATATATTAGCACAGAGATATTAAATAGTAGGATAACTAGAATTATATGGTTAAAAATCACATTGAAGGTTTTTGGCTATTCAAATATTAATAAAAATTACCTCTAAACTAACTAATTGTCAATTTAAAAATTAAAATTCTTTGCGAATCTTATCAAGAATGTACAAAAACTTGTTGGATGTAATAGTTGAAGCCTCAAACTGTTGTGATTACGCATTCATTAAGAGTCTGCACACGTACATGTATGTGGTGGGCGACTCTTATGTGCGAGTTTGTCACTTGTACTATTATATCCATAACACATTTGTATATTACTATATTACTTTACCAACTTATTAGCTTTCCGCCCCGTGGAAGTTCGAGCCCTACCCAGAACAATCAGCCTTTCCCGTGTGATCTAAATTCGCCTCCTTAGCTTCTGTAACCTAGTTTTAGCTAAAAGGTGCGGGCCGAGGAATTTAATAGAGTACAACAATAAGTCTACTACCGAGCTCTATCACACATATTTTGACTAGTTGATGTATTTCTTAGTTTAAATTAAAATTATAAATTTAAAAAAAAGTTTTGTTACCGACAGTACTCATGCTTTCAAACCACACAGCGAGTTTGTAATCCAACGCAATGTGCGCAAACCCTTATGCAATCACCATTATTATTTTACACGCATCTTGAAGTCTAACCTAACGTGTATTTAGGTATGATGAATCCTATTGATAGTGTATCTCTATCCTAAGTTTTTTTTATTGCGGAATGTAATAAGTACCTATAGGTATATGTGTTCACATGACTAACTGTTTAAATTTTAATCAAGCAATAAGCGGCGTAGCTCTACCAACTAAAATACCTTACATTTCTTTATAAAAACAAAATTACAAGGTATATGATTTCTATGGTAATTATTAAAGAAACCATGTAAGGTCCTTCGAGCCTGATAAACGGATTTCCTTGAACGGAGTACCTTTGTCTATTTTTTTATGTTCAAATCAAGATTGCGATCTTTCATATTATTAAGCCCAAATTAAAGTTAACTTATTTCTATATTTCAGATTACACACGTGCTAGTTTTATGTGCAGCAGTGACTGCATGTGTTGCGCAGGCGCAGCGGCCGCCAGTTTCCGACACGGCACTAGAGGACGCGCTCAATGATAAAAGATTCATTCAAAGACAACTCAAGTGCGCTTTAGGAGAAGCGCCTTGTGACCCTATTGGAAAACGTTTAAAGAGTAAGTATTTTCTTCTATTTATTATAATCTGTTTTTCTATAGGTACTTAGGCGTTATGGCGAGCTGTCAAGAATTCGGATGATTCGTGAAAGCGCTCACACTATTTAAAACGTAGACTATTTATTTATTCGAAACAACAATATTTGACACAGTCTAAACGATGAATAGTTTGTGCAAAAATGGCGCATGTAATGACGTCACCAATGACGATCCACGGAACATCGTTGTCACGTTCAAGGTGATTCCGTACCTACGCGTTTTAGTGTGCTCACATTGATATTAGCGTGAATTGAAATGCACCCTTAGTTGCTACGGCTGGCATTGACCGTTTAGAATTTCTACGTGTTCAACTTTCGTTTCTGCAAAGACCTTGAGTCACTGAAAATGGCTCATTATTGCTTAATGTTTTTTCAGCTTTGGCACCACTTGTGCTACGGGGCGCCTGTCCTCAGTGCTCGCCGCAGGAAACTAAACAGATCCAACGCACTCTGTCCTACGTGCAAAGAAATTATCCACAGCAATGGGCTAAAATAGTTCGCCAATACGCCGGGTAAACGGGACCGTCCGCGTATTTGAAGAAATTAGAATGTGCAGTAAAATATGTTCCTGGTGATCGACATTTACCTTGTCCCTAAAAGTACACACAACTAAAACTTATATGATTGTATCTGTTCATCACACAATTTACTTTTATTGTGAACTCTATAATTGAAATTATAATGTAAGTAAACCTGGGATTCGAAACACTGTTGTTTACTCATAAAAATAAAATGTAAAAATATATTTTAGCTATTTATTTTATGTAGTAGGTAGGAAATACCCATACAATAAAAAAATCTATTAAGAGTATTTACATAACATAGAATTGATATTAAACTTTTAGTTTTAAGTAATAAGGTGATATAAGTTTAATTTAATAATGCGTTAATTACCTTAAATTTTCCCGCCTACTGTAATAGTGATTCTCGTTTAGGTGAAGGGGATGGTGTTTTGAAATATGTATGAATCAGCTAAAAATGCTACAATGCATGATTTTGATGTACCTATCACTGATTTGATTTAAAAAAAGATATATACAATGTAATAGTCGTTAAATTTAGAATAAAATCACTTTTATCAGAAAAAGGTTCTTCTTTTAGAAAATTAAATGATAATAAATTACAAAATGAGTTGTTTGTTTCTGTAAGTAATAAGTAAGTACTATCCGAACGTCTATTACTATTACCTACGACCCGAACGAATAAATAATGGCAATACAAACTTCCCGCCATAACTTTATTTTTTTTCTCATCTTATTACTAAAGAATTTCTGTCAGTGTTGATGTAGAACTAATATACTATACCAAAATAAATTCAGTTTTTAACGACGACGCAACCGATCGTGTTGGCACATACTAGCCGTTCACCTCGAGTTGCCTGTCGTCGAAAATCGTCATAAGTACCTATAGAAACAAAATAATAGTGAACTGCACGCACAAGTAATTAAATGTTAAGAAAGGTACCTATATACATAGATAGCTTATGGCATTGAGAAAAACGTTCTGATAGACCTACAACCCGGTCACATTATCTCGAGACCTCGCTGGAATGCGAAACTCCCGCCCCGTTCTCCTATTAACACAATATTTGTTTTGTTGGAAATCTTATTGTTTATATAATGCTACTAGAGGATGCTTGTTTTGCGCACCATATCAGAGCGCCGACGCGACGTGACGTCATCGACGCCAGGTCTCGAGATAATGTGACCGGACAGAATATATGTATATATTTACTTGGCATATAGAATACCCTGGAATAACATAAAAAATATGTTCCGTGAAAACATAAGATCTTTCGAAAACGAAAAAAATCTTTCACGAATAGGAAGCTAAATTATCTCCAAAGGTTATAGCAAAGAATAAAGTTATAGGCTACTTTTTATCCCGGCAACGCGAGTGAAGCCGCGGGGAACAGCTAGTATTTGTATAAATTACTCACTTATAAATTCCTAACTCAATGATAGTAAGTAAATGAAACGATTCTAAATCTATTTAAAAAAATGAATTAAAATGTGTACCAGTTCAAACACCCTTTTCATTAGTTCAGGAGCCTATGGTAAAATAAACAGTGTAAAATTAGTTTAGTTTATAAACTACATAACACAATACCTTTTGCGAACTATCTATCACTATACTCAGGCTACTATCAAAGCAATATTTTGAAAACCATAGACCATAACCAGTTGGAATGACATTTTACCGTATGTAGCGCGCTAACGAGTTTATGGTTTTAATAGTTATAGACAAAAGTACTACTAATTTGAATGGCAACACATTAATTATTTTCATTATATTGGTATATGCTGACGCCGTCCCTGCTAGCCACTTCCGGTTAAACAATTAACAATCTTTTACGATATATTCATTAATAAAGTTACTGTTATATGCATTTAACATTAGTATAATTTATATCATAATATTTTATGTCAAAATATTTATTATGTTCATTGGTATTTAGAAGATTTCAGCATTCCCATAACTCAGTGCTGCCACCATTAGTATCGAATGAAGTAATTTCGTACGCAGTCGGTGATATTTACAACTAATATTTTGCTACTGTTTTGACAAATATAAGACAAAAGTTCGACATATCTGTTTCTCCAACGCATAATTGTCAATTGCAGTGTAAAAGACATACATATTTACGTTGATTTAGAGAAAATGTTATGGTAACTGTTGCACTCGGCTTCCAGTGTCTACTTGACAAAATATGGTCGTACGTTTTGGCTGAACAGCTAAGTGGTGATGTGTGAGCAGACTGAAATAAATTATTTGGATGGAGAGGTGGTATGGGTGAAGCTGGGCTCCTGCTGGTGGCCAGGCGAGGTGGTCGGCCCCGAGAAGCTACCACCAGATGTCTTACCATCATTTCGGAAACCACCCATAGCTGTTGTCAAGTTCTTTCTAGAAGACACCTAGTAAGCATTGATATAACCCGAAACTTGTAAATATATAAGCTCCCTTAGGGAATCACGAGAAACAAAATAATTCCCTTTGTTACCAATGAAAAAATATAGATATTTACATAATACATAATTGTTCACTGAATGTAGTCCATATTATTTAATTCATAGCATTTTGTATAGAGATTGAAAAAATATGTGTGTTACAGAATTTCTGTATGATTAAGAATTATTGTCTGGATCTCATGAACAAAAGCAACCTAATATCAACTACTTCACTAACCAAGCTTTTCCAATAACCTTTTTTATTTTTTATGATAATACAAGTATACATTTTGTTCTTAATTGCTCATGCTAGGTATGATACCAATATCCATACTAATATTATAAATTTTATAGGCCAGTGGGCTTGTTTAAGACACCACCTATCATCTCGCAGGTTTGATTCCCATAAAAGACAACATTTTGTGCATGAACATTTTATGTTTGTCCTGAGTCTGGGTGTAATGGAGAGGTTGGTGATTGTATTATGATGATTGTAGTACTTAGAGAGACACATCAACCGATGATTGACAATCCCGTGAGAGTTGCGGGAAACCACATAATTAATACATAGAATAATGAATTGAAGTCATAATGTCTCAGGCATTATTTACAAAATTCCTTTCAATTAAAATTTATTTCATATTTTAAATGCAAAAGATATCCATTAAAATTCAAAATGACCATCCACCTTTAATTCAGACTTTAGTGTAACATATTTTTCCCTATAAAATCATTAACAAATGCTAATAAGATGCAACTTAGAATTTTGCATTAGTATTGGAATGTTTTTGAAATATCAGATTTTATTATAAATATTTTTTTTCAGTGAATATGTCAAAAATATCAACTGTATTTACAAGTATAACTGCAGCCGTAAGCATGAATTCATCACTAAAGGACTATGTAAGTACTGATTTTCATAGAATCTAAGATAATAAATTATTTTCAAGTAGTGTTAAAGCATGTCTTCTCGCTGACATGATGATGAATGTTAAGGTGGAGGCTTCGGTTGGGGCGTAAAATTCAAAATTTATCACGTTTTTGGCTAATTGCAGCCCAGTTATAGGTTGTAAGTTAGCAACATGTTATTTGCGACAAGAATGGTAGTATATTTACTGATTAATAACAAAATAAATCATCAACACATTCCTCCAAGGTGATGATAGCTCAGTAGTAATGATCAACATCATTACTATGGTGTGATAAAAATCACAGGTTCTAATAATACAATAAGTTTGAGTTTGAGCTTTCAGTCTAGAAATACATTATGAGGTTTTGAGTACTTGCTTGGTAGGCTCCACCCTCTAAAAAGTGTGTTCTGACAGCTGCACTTGAGGACCAGTTCCCTTCTAAGCTTTATGTGTTTATCACCTTTGGCCATATGATATCTGTCCATGGTCAGATTGTAGTCTAGGCTTGTGACTTAGTAAAAAAAACTTATTTGATTGCCACTAAAAGTTAATCAATACTTGATTCTATTGACAAGTTTTTACAGGAAAACCCAATAATATCCTTTGTTCTGAATTCTAACTAAAGCTCTTACTTGTAACAGACATGTATAGAACCAAGCATGGGCTTATGGAAAAGTTCCCTGAAGATATTATCCATGCAGAGAGTGCTGTTGGTGGTGATATAGAGATACTCGATAGAGATGAATTCCAAGAAGCAAAGAAAGAAAGCTATGCCGGTCTCTTTGGTGATCAAGCTAAGAAAACTCCTGGCTCAGGTAAAAAAGGTAATCATCATCCACACCTTCTCCTTATTGGGCATTTGTTATCCTATCTCCATTTATTTCCTTTTTAATCCTCATATGCTTATTCACTTTCTTATATCATTATTTACACTGTCATACTATTCACACTTTCAGGTAATAAAGGTAATCTTTCAGGTTTTGCAGGTAATAAAGGTAATCTGAAAAATCTTTTCCTCTGTCTCAAATCATCATCATATCCCTGTGCTATTCCCAATCATTTGGGGTCAGTGCAATATGTTCTCTTCTTCCGTTCAGCCCTTTTATCTGTCATATTGGCATTCACTCCTTTCTTACTCATATAACTGTCAAAATGTACTGAAAATTTTAACCTTTAAAAACACTATCTCATTATCTGTAATAGGTAGACAGTTGAAATTTTCACAGAATGTGTATGTTGGCTCTATATGAACAAATAATGAAAATAAAAAAATGTTACGATGGTATGTAACCCTTCGTGTTCGAGTCCTATTGTCACTTGGCCAATTTTTACAATATAAACATGGATTACGGACAAAGATTGTTTTCACAGTTCTAGAGAACAATATTTAAAAATATATATTGCTCTGTAATTGAAGGCGCCCACAGTGCTGCCACCTCATGGAGTTTACTAAAGAAAAGCTTCATTAACTAGTTTTAATCCCTCTATTTTACTTTCAACTCAATGAATTTAAAGGGTTGAATTTTCAAAAGTCTTTTCTTAGCAGATGCAAGATGATAATAGCTATGTGTTTGCCAAACAACCTTATCTGTCCAGTGGTTTGAACTGATTTATGGAGATTGTGGGAAACACAAGCCTGCAAGCTTTCTGCCATTACTCACTTTTGTAGGATGCAGTACCTATATCTTTTTCTTATTTGAATGTGAAATTTTGTACCCTACCTACAAATAACTTTCTTTTTTATAAAAAAATGTAATAAATTTTCAGGAAAAAGCGGAAGGGGAAAACCTTCTGAATCTCCGAAAAATACCGCTCAAATTAGAAAGGTATGTATATTTTTTTAAATTGCATTCAGAATTATATATAAGTTGTAATTGTATTTTGTCTTGTATCCATTTGCATCTGGAGCTTTGGTGCTAGGAGTAAAATGCTCTGACACACTTATCACAAAGACAGGAAATTAAACTTAAAAAAATCAAAATAGACACAATATAATAATGAAATGTAAGAATGTCGTGTTTGCACCATAGCACCAGTAGGTTGATATTCAATATGTAAACTCTTTAATTGTTTCAGTTCCACAAAGAGAAAAGTGATTATAAAGTACATATATTGGTACAAGGATCTAAAAGTACATCCAGTTCTGAAAACACTCTAGCAAAAGTTGAGTCAACGGCATCTACAAGTTTTGCTGAATCAGAATCTGTGGAAGATAAATCTAAAAATGATGAAGTTGAAACACCAGATGAGAAAAATGAAGATATAGCAAAACCGGCATCGTCATTTTCTACTCCAGTTGCTTCAAGCTCTGGCATCTATGCATGCCATGCATGTAATTTTACGACATCACGCCTAAATGTTTTAATTCTCCATAATAAGACGCACAGTGTATCATTTATACCATATACACCATCACCAGTACGGAAAAAGCTAGCTACTAAGTTATCGGCCAAATCTACTCCGAATTCATCAAAAACGCCAAAAATTCGTCGCCCACGAAAAGAAAAAACAGATAAGATACCCAAAAAAACTTCGTCTAAAAAGCGTTTAGCTGAAGGAAATTCTGAGAGTGCTGAAGCTAAGAAAAGTAAGACTGATGAGGAAATTAAAAGCAGTCTTTTGGCTGACTGGGATGATGGTGATGAAGAATCTAATGGTGAATCATCTGCTATGGTTATGGCAGGGTCGCCTGAAGTTCCTGTTGCCGCTGATTCGCCGGCTGTTCCTACACCGGCTGAATTACCAACAAGTCAAATCGAAAGAGACTTATCATCTCCGATTGAAAAGAAGCCAGACAGTTCACCCACAAGTGAAAAACCCGAGTCTTCTAGCGATTCAAAATACGAGTTTTGTGAAGATGAAGATTGGCCTTTGGAGGCAGATGGCGGCAGGAAAATTCCTCGTGTAAAGAACCCTAAAAGAAAGGAGGAAACAAAAAGCCTTAGTTTGGATGATGATGATATGGTAAGAGAAGTAGCTGAATTACTGAATAAAACCACAGTGCCTGACTTGCCATCTGCTCCAGAACCACTTAAAGTAGAGGAAAATTTTCCTGAGCCTTCTATCGTAAAATCTCCTGACAAAAAACATGAAAAATCACCTGAGAACGTAATTGAAAAATCAACGCCTGAAACAGTACCAACCAAAGCAATATTCAAGACAAAGACATTTTTTCGGAGCCGTCATTCTAGGAGTCAAGATGCAATCGGAAAATATGTCGCTGAACAATTAAATGCTGTAGAGAGAATGGATATATCTGAAAGTGAAATTAACGGTTCCGATGTTGTTTCGTCTCCAGAAGCAAGAGAGTCCCCACCAATCGAACAAGTGAAAATAGCCCGATTAGCACCTAAAATACAACTTAAAAAAATGAAAGCAGAAGCTGCTCAGTTACGGGAGATGGATAAATCTAATTTGGAACTGCTTGGGGAGGTTCAAGATGTCATTCATAATCAGTTTTCTGAAACATCTGCCTTTAACATTACGAATATTACTTCGAAAACTGTGGATATAGAGAGCAACAAAGAGATAGAAAATAATGACAAAGTAAGTTCTTTGCAAGATGTATTGTATCCTACACAAGAAATAAAACCAGTCACAGAAGAACCAGACTTAACAAGATCCTTGATAAGCAAAGTGGATATTAAAGAAGATATTGAGACTTTGAAAATGCCCATTGTAGACGAAAGTGCAATAGAGAATAACAATAAAACTGATAAAATAGCAGATACTGTAAATGAAACACAACCAAATAAAAGTAACACTACAACAGAAATAGAAAATATGATGGAAGTTATTAAATATCCTGAAGTAATTGTTCAACAATCTTATGAACAACCAATTGAACCATATATGAATGAGTCAACTGCTTCGGCTGTTGATGCTCTCTTGAGTGTATCTAGAGAAACAGACAGAGTCACAAGAATTATAAGTAATGATCCTCCTGAAGATTTGTTTGAAGATGATATAAAGGACACTGCTGCCAATAATAATGTCAATGGTTTCAATGAAATTATAAATGCTGAAAATAATATTTGTAAAGAAGTAGAATTAGAAAATGAAATACATATACCTGAAGAAGAAAAAAAAACAGAAATGTCCCGTTGTGACAACACTGTTCAAAATTCTGAAACTTTACAAGATTTCTCTGAAGTTTCAGATCATAAAAATGAAGTAATATTGCCAGAAGATAATGTAATGTCTGTAAGTGAAGAACAAGAAGTAAATAATGACATGGTTGTAAATATTATTGAAAATGTTCCTTCAGAATCAGATCTACAAATAGCAGAGGCACTTATTAATTTACCATCAACAGCCATTCAAAATAAAACAACAATTGACCACCTAGAGAAAAGTGATTTACCAATTACTGTTGATAGTGAGACATTTACAGGAACAACTATTCATATTCCGGAAAGTATAAATAATGAAAACATTGATGAAAAAGTACAGCTAAAAAATCCAGCTACTGAGTCTGAATCACATTTAAATAAAAATGAGGAAAGTATGAATGTCCGTTTTGAAACTGAACAAGAAAAATGTGAAAATTTGAATGCTGCTCAGTCATTGGTTCAGATGTCGGAATCAATTGATCATAAAATAAATATTCTTGAAACAAATTCTGTAAATTCAAAAGAAATACCAGACCCAGTTGCGTTTAGTATGAACCAAAATAATCGTATAGATGAAATTAGTACCATAGATCAAACTGTAACAATGTCGCCAAATGAAAATAGTGGTAGTGATTCAAGAAACTGCAAAAGTGCTAAGTTTGAGACGTCTACCTCCAAATTGTTAAAAATTTTAGAGGAACCATGTGTGCCTAAAGTTCCCATTATCAAAACCACACCTACAAAGCCGGTCGTTGTCGCAGGAACGGAGAAAATTTTAAATTTCGATGTTGCGAAATCTTCCTTTAAAACTAATAAATCACAGTCACCTAAACAAAAAATAATAATACGTCGCACTGCGTCTAACAAAAATATAATTAGTAACATTAATGAGGTAACCACACCAGACAAAATTATTCTTTCACGAAGTAATAATCCGATTCAGGATGGATCCGCGGTACAAACATTTACTATTCAAACATCACCTGAAGCTCCGTCAGATGCTAATTCAATAATAATTCAACAAAAGATTCGAAAAATTACCAAACCACCAACGAAATTACAAAAACTAAAAAATTCACTTGTGTCACCAATGAGGACCAATGAAACTAAGATAGTTAATGAAACACCCGTTACTGACGATGGCATATTCGATATTAATTCAATGCCTATAGTCTTATCCGAAGACCTTTTAACACCAGAAAACATAGAAAAAATGCCAGTTGTCATGTCAGATGGGAACATCATCACTCATCAAGCCAATCCACCCAAACTTGTGAAAAAGCACACTATTGTGGAAAGCGAAAAAGTGGCAATAAGTGCATCACCCAGCAAACCTGAAGTAAAGACTTTGTTAATGAATCCTGTTAGTGAAGCCAGTAAGGTGACAACTCCAAATATCCTTTCTAAGTCATCAAAACTACGAGGAGCTAAACCGATGCTAGTTATTGATAAAGCAACCGGTAAGCAAAAAATTATTATGACAAAAGCAGAACCAGCTGTTAAGGAAATAAAACAAGCACCTACATTGGTTCAATCCCTACCACAAAATCAAGGAAAAGGGGAAAAGTATATTATTTTACCTACTCCTAGCTCGCCGCGTCCAGGTCGAACTCAAAAAATTTTAATTGATCCACAGACTGGCAAAGCTCACGTACTTGTTGCAAAGGGTCCTGAAGCATCGTTAAGCACGTCTGAAAATAAACCTGTATCGGCTAAATTGATACCGTCGTCCTCTGATGCTAGCACACCTGGCAATACAGTGATGATTATTACGAATGCCCAGGGTGCACAGTCTCGTATAGTTCTAACACCAGAACATGAGAAAATTCTTTTTCCAAATAAACAACAGCCAAATGTATCCCAATTAAAAACAATTGCTCATCGAATTACAACTAATTCAGGATCCTCACAGAAAACTGCAATAAGCACAATAGCACCAATGAAAACACAGACAGTCGTGACTGCAAAGTCTCAAAGTGTCGCGTCTGCTAAGACACAGAGTATTGCATCTGCTAAGGCCCAAGCAATTACAACTGCGAAGACTCAAGGAATTATGTCTGCAAAGGCACAGGGAATGTCAACTCTAAAGATGCAAGGGCATGCATCATTAAAGAATCAAGCCATTGCACACTCAAATAAGACACCGACAAGAATTGTACCAAAACAAAAAAGTGCAATAATTACATCTAAAGGCCAACTGATTGTAGGCGGTCGCGTTGCCACAACTGCGCAAAATATAGCCCCTATGCCAGAAATAAGAACGGTACCGAAACGGATTGTTGCATCAGAACCCAAAAAACTAGTACAAACAATCCAAAAAGCTTCTTCAGAACCATTGATTTTTCTGCAACAGAAATCTGGTGCTGTTATGCAATTAACTGCAGCGCAGTTTGAACATTTACAACGGACTGGTCAAATTGTTCAAAAGACAGTGGCACCTATTCAAGAAAATAAAGTTGTAGTCCAGAAACCCATTAACATTTCTTCTAACGAACCTGCAGTAACAACAGTTTCAAAACAGAGAGTAAGAAAAGCAATGACGGAATCTCCGACGCCAGTGAAGAAAGCTAAGCAGGAAATTGCGATAGCACCAGCTCCTGCACCTTTCTTACCTATGCCTCCACTGACAACTATATCTAATTCTGCTGTTACATCACTCGTTCCATCAGTTTCAAATACAGTTTCCATAACGACGACAACAAATTATCCCGATTTAGATAATTTCGAAGAACTTTTACCTTCGACGGCTATAGTAAAGCAATCGGAGCCTGTGGTTCCTCAGCCCGAGCCAGTCTCGGCTGTTCCGCCTGCCCCACTCTCCGATGGACAACTGCTGGCAGTACCTGGAGAACACTTTGGCGGTCCCCACGGCTCATTTTATCTCTGTGTGGAAGACAATGGAACTTTGACTCCAATCGATAATCGTCCTTTGGTATTGGAGAATAATCAGCTCGTTCCCATGACAGTGGAACCTCTACAAGTTCTTTCCACGCAGCCCGAACGGAGAGACATTTTGGAAGCAGCTCTTGCTAACAGTGACGTTTTTCACGCTGATGCACCTCGCGACGAAGTGCCAGATTTTAGAGACCTGAATGCTAACGTTTCGGTGCATTGTCGTGTATCAGAAACTAGTACCACACTGAACCAACCCATAATGACGCCAGTAGAGATGCCAACGAAAGGTGATAGCGAGCCGGCTGTTCCGGCAAATTTAGAGGATGGTCTCGCAGTTATCGGAGTTACACCTCACACAATACCTACATCCCTCGAATTACCCATTACGGTGACAGATCCAAGAATAGCACTCAAAACTACCGACCCCTTGAGTAATCATAATTATGGGACTAGCTTATTGCCGTCTCCTAGTACTGAAATGACATTTGTGACTACAGAAGATGTGCCGATGGTAGGTCCCATATCCATGCCATTACTTACAGATGAAGAATCCGTGGGGAAGTCTATGCCAATACTAACTGATGACGTAACAGAAAGGACTGTCTCTTCTGTTGAATCAACGGTGGGCTCTCCGTCGTCGCTTGACGTACGTGAATCTGAGACTGAAGACGGAACCCAGTTGTGGTCGCGGCGATTGCTCACACCCGGCTCTGATACGTCGGAAACATCCGCGGAAATTCCTCTACAACCAGTCATACAACTTTCAGTGAACGATATGTCTCACGACAGTTAAGTAACGGTGTCATAAAGCTAGGCGGGCATTATGGCAGGTACATTACATTTGAGATATATAACATTTTATTTATTTTTAGGTGTAGTCCTAAAAAATATACAATTTGTGCAATAGAATTGAGCGTTCTCTTGATGTTACGAGAAAATTAATATTCAGTTTCATTCTTATCATTTTTACCGATAAGGACTGCTAGGCGTATAAGTGGTGTTAATGTTAGAGGTGTCGTTAAAAACTTGAAAGTTTGTGCGGGTTTCAAACGCGTGCAGAAAGATTTGTAAATATTATATCTATGGAACGCAGAGCTGAATAGGATGTAAGCCACGTCCTTCATGTATTTGTCATTTAAACAATTAAGTGTAATGCGTTATGACAAAATTATGATTAAGAATTTACGTTTGTAAATTTAAATGAAATAATGATATTGTTGGATCGTATCTGTAATATATAAACATAGGTATATGATATTTTTATAATGATTAGCGAGTTTGGATTGTGTGTACAAGACTTTGTACATGGAAATTTGTGCTATTATGTTATATTGTAGTTAGACGCCGACCCGATACGCGAAGCACTTGTCGTGTAGTGTCGTGACGTGACGTGACGTGACGTGACGTGACGTGACGTGTGTGACGAGTGCACAAGTCAGCATGCACGCTCAGACGACACTCGCACATTTTAACTGTATGGAATGACTATAATATCATACTGTAGTGTTAATGTTAAGTACAATATTGTTGAATTAACTTTATAAACATTATGTCACAGGCACTTATTGGTTTGTTTGAGTGATCTATGTCAAATCTAGGTCGATCTTTGAAAATGGAGTCTTTAGTAATTAACTTCTGTGTAGTTTTAATAAATAAAAATTAATCAATATTTGTTTGTATCAGTTAACTAGCTTCCCGGGATTAATAAAATTGAAATATAAACCTATATATAAATATTTTATTTTAATCGAGATGATAAGCAGCTGTGCTTGTTTCTTCCACAAGTTTTTAGTTGTTTAGGCTTAGCATGCGCTTGCTACCTCTCGCTCGCTCGCCGACCGCGACGTAGATGGCATCGAATAATCAACGCCCATAGAAAAAAAAAACCCAACAGACCCATAACAGGATAACTTCAATGGGGTATCTGGGATTACACAGTAACTGGCCACTTAGTATTTAGTTCACACTTTGCCGATTTCAAGTCGGTTAAAAAAAAGAAATCTAAATGTGTTCTTCTATTACTGATACTCATCATCTCCCTGCTTCTTAATTATTGTACCTGTTGTACTTATAGATGTGCATGTACAACAGACGCAGCTCGGTTTCATAAAACAAATAAATAGACAGGAAAAATAAAACATTAGAATGAGTCAATAATGATTTACTCGTTTCAATTCCATGTGACGTTTTCCTAATTTTTGAATATCAGGAGCTAATCTGATGTTAGGAAAATATATTGCATTGTGGATACATTTAAAGGGTGTTTTACATTTAATAGAAAGTGCTCTATATACAACGCAAACATTAGGTATGCTCATTATGAATTTCCTTATAATCTCACAACTCACATGGTTAAAAAAATGTTATAATACTACATTCTACATAACTAAATACTACAGTAACAGTATGGTAATTTATAAATTCGTAATATGAAAATAGTTGCAATGTACAACAAAATATCAATGAATGATTCTTATCCTATAATACTTTATCAAATTGATAATCTGATGCGAAACTTTGTTTCAATGTAGTTTACATTTGCAAAATGAAAAACAAAAACTAATAAGTTATAACAACCTACAACAGTCAATCGGTTATACTAAAAATATCGCACGTAACTTCATTTCATAAATAAATTATTCTCATTTTAAATTAATATAAAATTATTGTACAAAAATTATAATGAAAACCTAGTTCCATCAATATCTTTCGATGAGATTAATGCTTATAATGATATCACATGACAGACCGTAACAGCTCAGTCTAAATGCAATCCTTCAGTAATTCTCAACTACCCAGTAATATTAGTAGGTACCCAGCTCAATGAGTTGGCGCAATAAATAAGGTGTCAAGGGAGGGTGTGGTGTGATGAGATGTCGAAGGAGAGTGTTACTGCAGAGCTTGGCGGGTGGTGTTGGGTAGGAAGAGGCACATGAGGCCGCCGCCGGCGAGCAGCACGGCCACGATAAAGGTGGGCGCCGGGCAGTACTGGTCCAGCAGCGCCGCGATCACCACGTTGCCGATGATGCCGCCCAGCCGGGCCGCCACCATCGATACTGCTACACCGGTCGCGCTGAAATATTCACTCACTTCAATATGTTGTCATCTACAAATGGGAGCGAAGGTAGAAATGTAAGAAAAAGATTCATGCTGATTAGTACACACAAACAATGGTCTTGAAAAATATACCTAACCTGGCGGATTCGTCGCAATCGTCAAGATAATAAGGAGAAGACTAAAATCATCTAAAAAATGTTAACGTTAGCTACCACATCCTATATTATTACTTACCGTAAATTGGTAGGGAATACTTCTGTGATGAGACAGTCCAGTGAGGCGTTACCGCAAGATATTACAGAGCTAAAGATGGCGCTTACGATGAGATTGTTGGTCTTATTGTACACGAAGTACATGGCGGCTGAGCACAAACCAGCGGAGAATGTTGCGAACACTGAAATCAAACACAATATAATTCAAACAAAAAAAATGTCCAAAATGTATTATCAAGAAATGGTTCAAGCGGATGGAAGTGCAATGGATATAAATGGACCATCTTTTTTCATCCTAATCCTAAATAATATTATGGAGCATGGTAACTACTTACCAAGGAAGAACTTTCTCCCGAGCCTGTCCATACCAATAACGGCGAATATATTAGAAGGTATAGCAGCAGCAACAGTGATGAGGGACTCCATGAATACGTCGGAGTGTATGTTAGCGTCGCACTGCGCTTCGGCAGAGTGAGTCCCGTAATGCGTCACGTATGCAGTCACCTGGCAGATGTCCGCTTCGGCATTGTCGTTGGCGCGGGACCATTCGTCGAACCGATTAAACATCTCAGGGAACCACATCATGAGTCCGTAATACCTGAAAAGTTTATATTTCAGCTATATTGGAACCTTCCAACTTAGATCTGCCACCATGCACATGCCTTCTCGGCATTGTAACAGGTCGGCAACAAATTGGCAATACCACTGGTATTGAAAATGGCGATAGGCGACGGTAACCAATTACCCTCAGGTAGGCCTGCCTACTAGTCAACCTTCTGACATAAAAAAAAAGATTTTTCGAAAAGATCTAATCTGAGGCAAGGTCGGAAGTAGACTCTGGCAAGAGCCAATTGAAAAAATTATAAAATTGATAGAGGTTGAAGTTAAAAGTGGAACAGTGAATGAACTTACCCGATATGGAATGTAAAGTTGATGGTGATAGAGATCATAGTAAACTTGAGTATAGGCGGCACGAATAACTGCTTGCTGTGCTCCACAATGTCGCTCAACATTCTTCTAAACTTAGACTTTGGCTCTTTCGATTCTATTTGTGGCTTCTCTGGTTTCGTGTGGTATGGTTCGTCCACCAGAATCTGTTTGACGGGGTATTCGTCTTTACTCTTGCCTGTGTTCATGAGATAGATGCCGCGGAAGACCTCGAGGGCTTCGTCATGGCGGCCGGTGGAAATCAAGAACTTGGGCGATTCGGGCAGTAATAATAACAAAGCCGCCACCAAAAATGACGGAAGTGACATAACAAGCAGAAAGATTCGCCATGAGTTGTATACAAATCCACCTGTAGAGCCACCGATTTCTGAAATAAAGGACAACACTTTTTAATGTGAAATAGAGCCAATCTTTACGCCTATTAGAGAATGCTCGTACAACTTTTCAGTATACAAAGATGTGGATTTATACAAAAAATTACAAATATTCAAATAAGTTCGATAACTAATGATAAAATATTGAAATACTCACCACTAGGAATAATAACCCAAGCTAGACCAGCGACGAACAAGTTGCCAAGAGTCCAGAAGGCAGCCATGAAGCTCAACATAGCGCCACGCTTTTTCTTAGGCTGGAATTCAGCGAAGTATGACCATATTACGGGCCCTGATCCACCTAACCTATAACATTAAAATAATAAAACTTAAATGCGGATACAGGTAGTAGATTAGTATTTGCTTGAGTTGGCATTGATTTCAATTCAAACTGATATGTTAAAAATAATAACGGACTGATCGTCTTCCTCTTCATTGCTGAAGGTCGTGCCCATCCTGAGACGCCTTTGTGACATTGGTCACAAGTTGTATCCATGCATGCTTCCCATGACGGAGTGATATTGAATCATAAATGTAGATATACGTATGGGGTTCAACTACTGAAATTTCTTTATAGTAGCTCGGACGAACCTAAAACATTAAAGGCAGCACACTATTCCTGACAACCTCTTACGAAGCGCCAGGGATCATCTGTGGTACATTTAAGTACTCTTAGGTTAGTGCCCCGTGCGTGATTACTCATTTATCAGGTATAGGTATAGAAAAAGGATTCTTACGCAGCACCGTTGATAAAGCGAAAAGCCATGAAGAGTTCATAGTTCTGGCTAAAGGAGGAGGCGACTATGGCCAGCGCGTTGACAATGGAGATGGCTATGAGCACGCGCTTGCGACCCAGCGAGTCCGCCACTGAGCCCCATGCGTAAGCACCCACCATCATACCAATGAAAATTATGCTGTTTAGCCATCCCTGAAACAAGTCAACATTTAATTAGTAAACAAGCACTAGATTTAGATAATAACTTACATGGCCTGTCAAGTTTTTGGGATGACGGTTGAACCCTGACGATTCGAAAGAAAAGATTAATAATTAAGGAATAGAAAAGATTTGGAATTTTAAAAACAAACATATGCTAGTCACCTGATTGTAGAGGTCATAAACGTTTTGTTAAATAAATAGGTACTTATGTACTTCAATATTTGCACCAATAACATAACAATGCTACAAGCGAATTTGCTTCGGAGGACATCACAAATATGGTTAGTAATTTGCACCACGTGAAATTTTGTTATGTAGGTATGACATCATCTGTTTTAAGTCAAAATTTTATTAAATGTGTTTAGGTGTATATAAGATTTCTTTTACAATTTTAACTTACTCGTTAGAGAATATATACCTACATGCATACCTTTAGAGATTGCTATTAGGTAGGTACGTATCAAATCTTTGTTGTGCACTCTTTCATGTCCATAAACATTGTGTTATTTTTAACTGAAAAGGTTCGGTTAACATAATTGGGTTTTTGGTTTGGATGACATGTGAATTAAACATTGACGTAGGTATGTACCTAATCATTCCACGAAACGAATATAAATATGGAAAATCCTAAACGGCTCTTATTTTCTGGTTTAGCACTTAGCTCCGTAACGAATGAACGGATTTTCATGAAATTTGGTATAAAGTTACCTACTTTAGGTCCTGGAACTTACTTGGCAAGGACAAGGGGCTTATATACCTACAAGGTACTTTTCGTCATGGTATGCAGGTGAAACCGCGTGTCGGAAGCTAGTAGAAAAAACCAAGCAATCCGATCGTTTATCCGGAAAAACTATACTTATCGTTCAACGCAAGTAATTGATCTATTATTTATTAAAATGCACAATGTTACACATACAGTAAACTAATTAATTTGTACCTATGTACAAGGATTCTGTTAGGGTATAGCAAAAGGAGTATAGAGAACTTATATCATTTACATTATAAGGCACATTTATGAGAGGACCATTACTTATCTCCTGTAGAAGGATGATAAAGTAGGTAATATTATTCTCCAGGAAAATAAACAATTATACCGTAAATATATAATTTAGTTATACCTATTGTATTTTTGTTTGTGATGAATAAACTCATATGTAATTTAGTCATTTTAATTTGATTCAATTGCGTAAGGGCAATTGTTTTAATTTTTGTAATTGAATTGGTCTCAATGAAAACAGCAAAATGTATTTATTGAAGTTTGATTGATTGCGCAGTTTTTACTAAAAGAAGGTTTTACCAAAACATCTAAGTAAAAAATAACAAAATCAGTTCCCAGAACGAATGCCTAATGCTTATTCATTAACAACATGTAAGTAATACCGTTCTTGTATGGTATGTTACGGCTTTAATTACCACAATACAGCAATTTTAAGGCTGTCTCTCTTATACATAACGAACGAGTAAGTAAGACGTATAACAATGATTATTTCGCAATTATCATTTTATCAGATACATAGTTGGTAATTAGGAAGTTGTTATTGATGAATTTATTTTGGTGACTCTACTTATTAATGTGTACCTACCTACAATATATGAGGATTCAAGGTATCTATTTTGAAATATTCTAATTCTAGTATCCTCGAAGAACTTAGTTATATCTTCCTTAGTAGCGGGTAATTTCTACGAACGAAATACACGAAAATTCAACATACTTTGGTCTGTGTGGTGAGATCTAAGTCACATTGCGCCGACGGGAGGATGAAGGACATCGAGATGACGTCCATCTCCTCCGAGGTGCTGACGAGCCCGCATACCGCCAGCAGCAGGTAGTGGAACCGTCCATATCCTGCAACAACATTACATAGTATCCCTTTGTTTCGCATAGCTGGCAAAATGTTTTATGGCATATTTATTAATTAGGTACATAATATTAATTTTACATAATGATATTATTGGCTATATTATTCTGGACTATTATGGAGTCTCACTTAGGCCACCCATAAACCCCTAACTGATAATAATATCGTTATGCTATATAAAACACGATTATACCTAAACATTTATGCGTAATTATTATGCTTGCACATTATTAGGATAAGTAACATTATGTCACATTAAATTATGACATTATATTTTATGCGTATCGATAGAGAACCATATTACATATCTCAACATCGTCTAGAATGAAGATACGTAATAGAGAGGATCACGTTTCAATGAATGATGTTTCCTTAGTGTGTGAACTTCATATAGGTAGTTGTTTTGACAGGACAGCCCAGTATCTGATATTCCTTACACGAGGCACATTTCGTAGAAGAGGTGGCTTGTTTACACCGCGGAAGTACCGTCATTCCACGAGGAATGCTTATGCAACTCGACCGCTCATTCATAAATCGTATTAAGGTTTCCTCTGTTCGTGTTACTACTTTACTTACGAATACAATTACATATTTTATTGCAAGTGTCTTATTTAATTATGTAATAAAATGACAGTGAAATTTATACGTTGCATAATTTGTAGTAGATACAGTTCACATTTCGAATCGAACATTCTGTTACAACAATAACTAAAACAGGATTTTATGAAGTTTCTTATTAGATACCTAATTGCTACGCTCGAATAAGTTCTAACTACTTATATACTGTTAATGAATCATTCATGACTGACTTGAAGTCACGATCAACATAAAATTAGGATAATGACCCTATTTTGTAAGTTGGTACAATGTAATATGAAGGCTGACGTATTGGTTAGATAAGGGATGGTAAAACATACAGTTTTAACATTAAATTGCTTTCATTAATAAATTGAAATTTATTTTATTTGCTGAAACGTCACTAACATATCAGAGAGAAGCCTCTATCCCATTATTTAGTCCAGGGTTTCTCAAAGTGGTTTCTCAGGGGTCGACACAAACGAAAAGTGGTTATAAATACCTTTCTTATTTATATATATATACCTATACCTTATTTCGAGTGGATAACAATTCAATTCAATAGATAAATTTTAGATCCTCTGCCATCTCGTCCGCCACTCTGTGCCTGCCATAAATCATTCACTAGTCACTGAATTTAAATTTTGTTGAGTTGTCGACTTATCGAGGTGACACGAGAATTCTATTTAATTTTGAACTTAGTTTCGTTCGATGGAACGATTAAACTATTTTATTATTATTTCTAAACTTCAACGATATTTATTTTATAATTAGAATTACTTACTAAGCAACGATCCAAATATGGTTGAAGATTAGAAATAGTTCCATCGAACGAAACTAAGTACAAAAAAAATATCTAAACTATGCCTTTCTTTTGGTTGTATGAAAAGAACAATATTTGTCAAAGCTTGATTTATCAACTACGATGAAACATTAAAATAAAATTGGTTACAATTACCGGTTAATTCGATTGCCCTTTCAAAATCAGCCTTTTCCGAGTTTGAGCCTTTTTCCGTGTCTGATTTGACTGGTGTCTTCAGCGACGGTACGACTCCTGAAAGAAAAGTAAATAAAACGTAAATACGTAAGTTATTACAAGATATGTCCTTATTCGGTGAAATTGTGTTTTAAACACATATTTAAATATGTTTAGATTAATAATTCGAATACAATAATATTTCAAAATTAAGTATCGATGTAATATATAATTACGATTATAAAGAATGCGTTTAATCACTCAATTATAAAGTGTAACTCGATAAATACGGGAAACGTAGCGCTACGGTACGGCTACCGTGCTACGGATTTAATAATATAAAATTACCTACACGTCTCAACTTGGTCCATGAATTTTTTTAAATAAAATCTTTACAAGTATGTATATTTTTGTGTTGTGTTCATTGATACGTTTAGTTATATAAAGGTAGTAATTTTCTGATATGTGAGCAATTGCTATGAGTTCATCTAATTAAATGCATTTACATAGGAACATGTAATCAAACAAAATTAAGGAAACATTTAACTTCAATAAAGTAAAATAGGTAGGTATTGCCTATAGATATTTATGCAGATGAATTTATGCGTAATTTATGCGGAACGTGTAGATACTGTAAGTGGTTTTAGGTTGTTGGTAGCATTTAATAGTAATAAAATAAGTAATCATAAATATAAAAGGTGTATTATTTTTATTATGTATTAAATTAAATACTTTGTAGTTTCTATAGGCTACGGTAACCGCTTACATGCTGCAGCCAGGCCGTAAGACAAATTGAAACAATAATTACAAATAATGATAAAATAATATTAAAACTGCCAGTTATGCGAAGGAGAGATAAATAAATATTTACCTACACTCGTAATTGCCAATTAATTGCACAAATATATCGGAATAAATTCAGATGCCTAACTATTATTAATTCGACAGTATTTCTGTCTCTCTGTTACCTTTTCACGCCAATATTTGGCTCGCAGATAGCTTATGTTATGGAGAAGGAAATAGGCTAGATACTTTTTATCCCGGGATCGCGAGTGAATCCGCAGGGAACAGGTAGTAGATATGTAATAAAAAGCTGTGATTTAGAAGATATTGATTGAAGACTTAGATTATGAGATCATAGATAACTAGATTACGAGATTTGTACCTAAATCTAGAAATTTTGGAAGTGTGGGCTATCTGATGGACTCCTGAGTTTAACTGCGACCATACAACACTAACTAGGTAGTTGTATTTAATGAACATGTTTATAGGTTATCAAAATCAAAATCAAAAACTCATTTATTCAGTTTAGGCCCTAATAAGGCACTTATAAATGTCAACAGTTACAATTTTTAGACTCTACTACCGGTTCGGAATACACTTGAACTGAGAAGACTCGTTTTGTTTACAAGACGTTAAAAGTAAGATTGATTAAAAATCTGACGCATAATTCTATTCTTTATAATAGGGCGTTTACCACGAATTTTCGTAGGAAAATGTCATCGTAAACCTTAGTACCTACTTTTTCCATATTTTGTTTATAGTGTGACCGCGAGCGCTGTAATATAGAGAGTAGAAATAGTTGTAGAATTTGTTGCAGTTTCTGAAGTTAATATTTTTTTTTAAACTACGCAATATTAAACACTAAGGTGTCCAAAATATCAAACAGAATCCATGGTTTCAGTTTTCCTTAAACAGCCACATACACCCACTCAGTATTTATATACTTAGTAATCGAATTATTATTATTCCTAAGCTTTAGGAGGTACCTAAACTAGGTATTTACCTAAATGCAAATGGTAAATTAAAAGCCCATAAAATTCACTACGGTACTTAATTACTGTGTGATATTATCTCATTTGTTACATTTTTTTAGTAAGGTCGTAGTTTTATGACACACATGGTTTATTGTCATTTAAACCATGTCGGTCACGAACTTCGTATATGTTTTCAGGCTCAGTTACAGACACTATTGAAAGACTTCTAGGTCTGTGGTTAACAAAGACCTTAATACCTAGACACCAAAATTATATTTCTTAAAATATATAGGCCTTCATATACCTTCTGAGATACCTATTATCGGGTGATGTTTATTTATTTTATTTAAAAAGAAATAAGAGAAACTTACAGCTAATTCAAAAATAAGCAGTTATATAATTAAACTTAATATGCAATTTAAAAGGTGTTTATCTTAAATCTACGGGTAATATTTTTATTTAGAAAATAAGGAAGCATCAATGATTGACACTTGCCATGGATAGAGAAGACCGTTGAAAAAACCATTTATAGTAATGTAATAAATAACTGACGACTAATGGAATGTGAGTAGGCTTATTTTTGAATTCTCAGGTATAAATTATTGTTGTATCTAAGCATAGGAATAATTACACAAAACTATTACTTACCAAGCTCGGCAGCTTTGGAACCTGGGCCGTTTAGCTGGAGGTCCCTTTTTACATCACAATCTGGAACAACAGAAAGACTTAGTTAGGTATCAAAATTATTTACTGTGCGAAATGGACGCGTTAAGAATACAATTCTCGTAATTCTGTGCTGAATGTGAAGAGAAAGCCTGGAGTAGAGATGGATTGTATGGAGATTGATTTGAGTTGGCAGTGAGTAATGTATTGTTGCAGGACCTAATAAATACTAAATATGTAGAAAAATATTTCATAAAATATAACATAAACAAATTAGTAACTTTTTATTATATGTATATGCTGGTTAGTATTTGATCATTTATTTTTTACATTGACAATAATAGCCTATTTTAGGAAATAATATAAATTGAAACCTACACATTTAAAAGTCAGGTTTTACACTATAATGCATGATGCAAGTGGTAAGCAGTATACATGACGTCGAAGTAAGGTGAGTGCCAAGGTCCTACCATTATTTTTTCCAAAGCGAACAATACTTAAGTGAAGAAATAAGTGTGCACGTTTAAAATACATTGTCATTAACACAAGCACGTTAAATGATCGGTTACTCAGACACCATTTGTGGTCAATACTATGTGAGCTGTATTTTCACTACAGGTGGCCTTATTCGATGCTATATCAATGTAAGTGATAATTATATATTTTCCACAAGAAATTATAGCAGTTTATAAATGAACTAGCTTCCGTATATTGGATTTACCGGCGCCGCGGCGTTCCCGCGATGCAAAGTAGCCTAAATGTTACTCCTCCTCCGGCCTATAACCTATTTCTATGCCACAAATCACTTCGATTAGTTGCTTTTATTATTATTTTTTTATTATGAAGCTGTAAACATTCGTTCGTTAAAAATATCTCTAAAAATCTTGCTGAAGGTATTTTCTTTCAAACTCAAATAAACGAACACATTTAAGATGTACAAAAAATACTCGTATACTTTGGATACGATCGCTTTAAAGCCGTTACACCGTTTTTAAGTACCTATGCCGATTCTATTTTAGGTCCAAGAAATAAACTTTTTATAAATATTTGCTCTGCTCCTGCTTTTACATGTGCGATGCATGTCTGCGATCTCTTGACGTAAAGGCAAATAGCGAATTTAAAAGAAAACATCGCCGTTCTTTGAATTATTGTGTCTTTGATGCGAATTGCGACGATAACAATGAAGTAAGTATATACCGCACTATACATTTATCAACTATGTAGATATCAGCTCTAGAACAAAAGCTTTGATCCGATAAAAGTATCTCATGTTAAATTTTATATATTATGTATAGGTAGTTAAATATTTACCAGATAAATGTATACCAATAGCTGTGCCAATAGGGTCTACATGATTAAGATTTAGTAGTAAAACAATTTCCACAGCCTTTTGCTCTTTCTTCATTTAGAATTGTACACGGAATAACTATACATATATAGGTACTTACTAATACAGGTAATTGAGAAAACAACATAAAGAAATATTATTCGTCGCATTTGTGACGTGATACCTCTGATGCGGACTTTCAATAATTATCAAAATTCATAATTATTGTGGTTCTCGAGTTATGAGCACGCCACGGGGTAGACAAAGAGCTAGGTTTTATGTTAATACGTACCTATGTGTTTGAAAAAAGTGAATAGGTAGGTAGGTATGTACATTACCTACAAGCTTTTTTTTTACATGTTATTTGTTCTTTCGTCTTTCTACGTATGTATATACTCACTGTGAGGTTTCTTAGGCCCGGGGTCAGTTTCTACCATCCTATGCGGGCGGTTTGCGATGTATGTCTGCGGTCGCGAGGACTACTAGTGTACTCTCACTGGGCTGTGGGTCGCTTCCAACGGCGCACGGCTCGTCTGTAACAAACATTACACTACTTAGTTACTCACATATTTGCTATTTGGGATTGAGACGCGACGTTGTAAAGAGAAAATCAGATCCTCAGAATGCTAACATATGAGTAGGTAAGCCACGTTATTCAGACAGAACGTGAGACAAAATTTTCAGTGTTCCAGTAATTTCAGTGGGCGGGGCATATCGCTCGTAGAACTGACGGTCGCATTGGCAGAAAGGTTCTCGAGTGTCGACCACGAACCGGAAGAAGCAGCGTGGGCAGGCCCCCCACAAGGTGGACCGACGATCTTGTGAGGCTCAAGACCTTTCAACGTGGAGATCCTTGAGGGAGGCCTTTATCCAGCAGTGGACGTCTTTCGGCTGACATGATGAATTTCATATCCGTCGGCTGCGTCGATAAACACAGACAATTGCAGCATGTATGTACAAATACATAACTATGCCAGAGATGGAAGTGATGTAACACCGACCGAAATTGGTTGCAGTATAGGTATGCACCGGTGTGCGATAAATCCTTGTTATTTATTTAATTACAACTATGTCTACCCAAGTCTAAAAAGGCAGCTTTAGCAATATTTCTAAATGCAATTTCATTAGTATTTCTGAATTTTACAAATTTCATGTATTTTTCAGTAAATTCGAGAAATTAATATTGTTCAAGCGTTCGTTTAGACCACCTTTCTTCCTTAGTTTAAAAATCAAATACCCTATTTACTTCTTATAATATAAGCTATATTCTGCCAGTGAAAATCCAGTCATATCGGTCCAGTCGTTTCGGAGATTAACCGGAACAAACAAATAGAGTACCTAGGTACCGTATGCATTATTTGGATAATGTTGTTATTACAAAATAATAAAAAAACTTTGATTAGGAGTATTTCGCTTCAATAGAATTCTTTAAACCACGCAGTTTTCAGTTATTTGATCACACAGTGTTTTTGTAACCGAGTGTAATTTGTTTGCTGAAAAATGAAGCTTGCAAAATGGTTCTAAATCCGGAACATCAATCGAGTTTTATAGTTTTAACATTGAAATTATTACGTACGAGGTACCTAGGTTGGTCGTAAAATAAATGTATATTTCGTTTATAATCCCGGTAGCTACCAGACACACCATGCATGGATCCGTAAATACTGCATATAAACACGTGATTATTTTTGACTCCACCAAATACTGACTTAGTAAAAAACACTCAGTAAACAAGTTTTTATTTTTATTGGCACTGATACATTTTCCTATCAGCACGTCAAGGATTTTATTAAACCATCTCCTATATAGCAGGTACTTACACATTATATAAAAACAATTTTGATTTATTATGAATTCCCATTTCGATTAAAAACAATATTTCACTTGTGAAAAAAGGAAGGAATTACAGCCTGTATATAAGAAGTATGTAGAATGCCATGAAATACCATAGCCATGAAAGTCATGGCGCTTTCGAACTTTTGGTCGCGAAAAAACTACTGCGTTCCAGCATTATGTGTTTAGACTGTCTGGTTAGACGACTAATTATTGTTTCAGCGTTACCGCGAATATTAACAAAATGGAGCATAGCTTCTCTATACGCAGTAATATACCTCAGTGAGATAAACAAATTATATGAAAATCATTAGGTGGCGCCAAAAATAAATCTTATTAAAAAACCGGTACTCATTGACATTTAGGTCTCCAGGTACGACATGACACGACGGGCTTATTTGATTCGCTAACTAATAATATCCAAAATCATCATAATATCATAAATCCAATGCATGTATTAACATTTTCTATATTTTTGTTCTTTATTTGACAATACATTTATGTATATAATGTATTGTCAAATAAATACATGACATACTTCGTATTCGAATATTTTATCCCAAACTAAGTAGAGTTTTTTAAGGTAAAAGGTCAAATATTTGAAGTGGATGAGAATCGAACGCGGTACTTAAATTGTGGAATATTGATAAATGTGGAATAGGTAAAGTGCAAAAAATATATATTTTTTTAAATTAATTATATTAGACAATTAAAAGCCATTAAATGATTTTGAGAGAGGTAGAGAGCATAGCGTTTTTTTTCACTTGAAGAGCAGTGGTCCATAGTATCTGGCACCTAACAGAATAGCGCAGTCAAATAACTGAATATCGTCCTACGCCTGATAAAATAAAATCATGTATGAAAACAATACAGCTCCATTACTTAGATCAATAGCTTCGCAAACAAGTGGATGTTGCATTATAAAGTTTCAGCGATAAACCAACGTACAATTAAATGAACAACTGTTCGAACATCAAGTACATTAATTACAAATAAAAATACGAGAATATGTAATGGTTAGTTTGTTTTTTCAATATAGGTAAAGGTCTTTTGTTTTAATGACACTATTGATTACAGAAACGCGGTTAATTCATTCACGCCACATTCTTGATTCGCCTTCATGTCACTAAAATACATTGAAATGTCTAATGTGTTTGAATATAGAATACATAGCAAACAAGTACCTATAGAAGTTTGAAGAAAGATAAAGTTAGAAGAGAGAGAAAGAACACATTAGAATTGCTACGACACGGTTACACTGCTACGAAACTCGTAGAGGGGATTATTTCTTTTGTTGTAAATTAGGAATATTTTAGATCTTTATTTTTTTATGTAACAGTTATTGTAAAAGTGTATTGAATAAAGCTTTTTTTATTGTGATTCACACAAAGACCACCAAGCTTGAAAATTGATGTATCAATTTCTTCTCTTTTTAACCGACTTTAAAAGAGGAGGGAGTTCTAAATTCGTTGGTTTTTTTTTTATTTTAAACACTTGATATATATATAATATTTTTACACCAGCACCGATAACCACAGTCATATAAAAAACAAAACATTGAGAATTATTAGTGGTAGTAATGAAAAAATAATAATGAGAGTATTTACCTACCTACTACAAAGAAATTGGAATTTAAATCAATGGCATACCATTCTAAGTCGCTGATCATTATACATAATTGAGCAGTTTTCTTGTTTTGTAATAAATATGATGGTTAGGTATACTATTCATAGACTCGAATCAAGAACTAGTAATCACTTGTACAATGTTATAATTTATAACATTTACGAATTGCTATCAAGTACATTATTGGTAATTTATTAATTTCTTTCGCAATAATGTGTTACACAAGAATATAATAAAATGATAATGTTGGATAAGAAAAAGTCTTCAGTTTTTCATTACTATTATTGCAAAAAGATAAATCTTATTTTGAAGTAAAAGTTACCAGTAGGTATTTTGGCTTCTACATATAATACTACGATTTAATTAGCATTGGGTTAATTCTAATCGCATAGGTACATTTTCAGCGACTCTAAGTTATAATCTAAACGTATTGGTAATACACTTGCGTATTGCGTAAACACAGTTGCGTTACGTTACGTTGTTAGTTTTATAATAACGCGCACTGATGAGTCGCAACAATGGGCGGGAAGCAGCCATCATCGTTAGGTGCCAGTGTGGTCGCTAACCACGTACGCCAACCTTAACAGTATCTACCTCTGTACTACTAACTATAAGTTATTATAGAAATAAATGAGACGTCACGATTTTTAGTTGGAGACGAGCAGTAAGTAACGTGGAAATAGATAGTTGTCAAATTAGATTAAATATTAATATTGTTTCAGTATTATTACTCGTACCAAATGGTTCATTCTTCGGTTTGTAATAATTATCGTAACTGTTGTATCTACACTATTTACGATGTAGCTTGGAGCGGGTGACAATAGCCGGACAGATATGAAAATAAGCCTATATGAAAATAATTAGAAAGTTCATTTGTTTAATTTATGATTCAGTATTAGGTATGTAGATTCAGTTGAACCTTATTGCAATGACATAGGGTTTATAGGGGTATCTATCTCTGGCTAGTGTCACCCGCCCTAAGCTACATCGTAAATAGTGTAATACCAGTTTAACGATAACAACTTAAATATTTGATATAATCATGTTAGAGGTACCTACTTATTAAATCGTCAGTTATTATAAGTAAAATAGCGTCTAATGTAAGCATATTTCAATGTCAATGAATGTTGAATAATGCTGGTAATTTGGAATAATGAATGACATCACATACAAAAGTAAAGGCACACGATATAAGATAAAAGACACCAAAACTAGTCTATGTAAATGTGGCAGACTCTTTTAAGTCACAAGATAATTTACTATTGTTAAAAAATGAGAGTACAATACTAAACATGTTCTTAAACACTAACAAATTTTTATTTCGAAGTTAAAAAATCTTGACTCCTTACTAATATCTATATACTAATAATAAAGCTGTAGAGTTTGTTTGTTTGAACGCGCTAATCTCTGGTTTTACTGGTCCGATTCGAAAAATTATTTCACCAATAGGAAGCTACATTATCCCCAAAGGTTATAGGCTACATTCTATACCGGGAATGCGAGTGAAGCCTCGCGGAACAGCTAGTTAAATATATAATGTGAAAGTGTTGGTTTGTCCTTCTTTTCTTTCACGTAGCACGTAGGATTGATGTTTTTAACAAAAAGCAACATAAACCGCGGGACGGAAGCTAATTCTTAACTTAAACCTTAGATAAAGGGAAAACATGGGTGAACTATTTTGTAATTATTAAATAGGAAGTGAATATATTCCGTGAGGCATTTCCAGTTTATGTATGCATTGTATACAATGTAAGTAGTTAGTCTGATAATCTGATGTAGTACAACAGACCGCTACTTGTATTCTTGGGTTTTAGTCCTTGGCATTGTAACATGCGAACCGACAAGTATTTAAAATGACAGTATATTATGCAGTTTATAGTAACTTAGATGTGCATACTCAAAAGTTAGATGAAGGTTACAATACAGGTCGACTATACAAAGATTTCCAGTCCATAGTTCCGGTGAATAGTACCCATTCGCGCATTCAAGTCAACGTCCCAGTTTCGAATGTTCAATTTATTTGTTGATGTTTTTTCGACCTCATGTTCATGTGATGGCATGTTTACCGACAAGATATTTTGATTTAACAAGAACTAATGCGGTAGGGCGTCTCTAGGGCTTAATATAACCGAACACTCCGGTGTACTTACATCTCCACTACACCAATAACGTGGAAGATTGTAGAGTAAATGCGTCAAAAATCCAAGTACACGATGAGAGTGCAGCTGCTGGAATCGACCGGTAACGTGAACTTCGGGGCATTTCGTGCAGGACGTGGTTTTCCACTATATCTCATTTTTGTGATGGATCTCATATTATTAACTTTACATAAAATGTTGAGACTAATTACGTTTAAAGATTTCTCCTATTGTCCTTATGGTTTTTTTTATAGTCGAGGATGTTCCAAAAAAACTCCTAAGAATAATATGAACATTCTTAGGAGAAAAAGTTGTCGCATCACAAGAAAACACAGGAGTGTTATCAACTCGCTTGTGACAAGATGGAATTGAACGCAGCCGTGCGGTCGGCGGTCGCTACAAACAAATGCGTCGTAGCGATGCGTAGGCGCCGCCGCATAGCGTCGCGTCAGTGGTAATGTGTCGTTGAACCAAATTATTGAGTTCAGATCCTTCCTTCACAATGGCAGGCTAGTGCAGATGAGAGATCCATCAATTTTGCCATATAGTATCCAAATCTCTAACCTTTTGAGAATTGAACACTAAATATTTATGATCGCAACATAATAAAAAATAATAATCGTTTGTTTTACAGAGACAAAATAAAAAAAAAAACGAAACAAACTATTTTCATGAAAAGCATTTAAAATAAATATTTTCTTTAATTTAAATATATTTTAAAAATTAGGCCCCATTTGGCATGGTTCCGAAAATGCATGGGTTACGCAAGAAAGCTGCCAGTTAAATATTTGTTCTCTACAATTTATGAACATCATTTTTATAGACGATGGCCTGCCTGAAGTTTTATTCATATTGCATGAAATTCAAGTAGGTACCCAACTCTTCTTATCAACGTGTACTGGGTTAACTACTGTGAAATGGATTTACAATCACTCTACGACCATAACCATGTGTTACATACAATGATTTTATTTTCTATTTATTCTCCTATTCTAATGTTTATAATAAAATACGAAAAAAATATACCTACATATAGGTGTACCAGTACCTAAATAAAAAATATTGTAATGTTCTGCATTATTTGCACAATAAAACCACAGTTTAACAAATTAAGGTTCTCCTACTGTAACAATACTGTTTGCCTTGTATTTTGCTTATGTTCTCGGCCGTGTACTTCAGCATACGTAAACATTAATAAGGACATCTCTTTCTAACTCTTAATTATATTTGGTACTTCTATTGTGACACTCTTATTTACTTGTAAATATGGTATGAGGGTCAATCATGAAGCGTACTTATTTTTTTAGTGGTCAGGGTTAACGGTACACGCGACATCGCGCCGCCATCAGAGGTGCGGCTACGATTCAACCTTAATATCATTTACATATTTTTTAATTAAGTGTAGGTACTTACAATGAGCACAGATTTTCGTTTTGCCCATGTATATTTGTTTACTGATTTGAGTAATGATCGGAGACAAAGGTCATCGTTCGATTTGGAATCAAGCTGCTTTTTACATATCAAGTTAGCAACAGAATAGAATATAACATTTAGTTTTATAGTGATATTCGTGACGCACTCGTAAGGCGACGACTGAAAATCACCGTAGAGGGTGTAGGTATATACATACCTACCTACATCAACATTTGGTTGAGTGTAGTCCATTTTTCGACAATACTTTTCCACATATTATAACCTTGAAGGGTTAATTTATGCATTCCATGATATTTTTTAATTCGTTATTTTATGTTTACATTTTATAAGTGATTTTGGAAAAAAAACCGTAAAAAAAAACTTGTACGGCCAAATTAATTGTATATTGTTGTTGTTATTTTCTATTTATGCTGACTTATATCTAATGCTCAACCTTCTGTTCAGTTTAGTTATAA
Source organism: Tethea ocularis (assembly GCA_963555595.1). Lineage (NCBI taxonomy): Eukaryota > Metazoa > Arthropoda > Insecta > Lepidoptera > Drepanidae > Tethea > Tethea ocularis. The sequence continues at coordinate 3,423,341 of OY741971.1, read as the reverse complement.
TATACCTAAGTGTTTCTGTGCATTTACGGACAACTGTCGAATTCTCATTTGGACATATTAATATACTGAACTGACGTCTTATATCTTCCTTCATCATCCCCATCGTCATTTCTTAGTTCTGAATTAGCCATCACATTGTGATCCTTCGAGGCGGATATAAAGATACAAAAACGCCAAAAACAGCGTAATTTAGGGATGACCTAGGCTTTATATACACGTAGGTACCTGCAAAAGGAATCAAGATGATTCTAATGGTGAACGAGTCTCAATATTGTTTTTATAAAATGTACCTACAATGTAAATGGGACAAAAGTATTTATAATCCATTGAAGAATCACAAAAACATATTAAAATAATTCATTTTCATTTTCATTCAGTCATTAAATACACACACATTCACAGTTGCAGTTTGTAAATAACATATTGTTCTATGAATTAAAAGTTTCATACACATTATTCTTCATATTGTATTTGTACTCAATATCATCATGATACTTACTGATATCAGAAATTCTAATGTTTGTTAAATTGAATTTAACGTAAACGACGGACTTAAACGTATTTGCATTATACTTGGCATGATAGTTAGATAGTAAAGGGCCAACATTTCCATGAAAAATTTGATGTTGTGTTTCTCTGAAACTTTTGTTTCTATCTTGCAATAATAATCATTATCGTAATTATTAGGTACCTACTACATTAACTGTGATCACGTGTTTTACCATGCTACCTGCCGCTCTACTGAACAAATAAAATATCTAAATAAATATATATAAAAGGCATTGATATGCAAATTGTGTCAATAAAAACTTAATAAATAACACTAGAGGTATTGTCGTTGAACTACTATTATTCTTATGCACATTATTTTTCTTTATTTAAATATGTCTTTTATTCTTCGTTTAATTGAGTTTTATCGACTTATGGGACCGATTTAAAAATATTATATTTCTTGCTTCACTTTGAAACGATAATAGCCAGTGGTCAATTGATATGGGTTCGAATCCTTCAATGAGTCGGAGCTACGGTTTTCTTTTTCTCTACCACGCAAAGTAGGTACCTACACACGGCCACAGATCAAGCTACACACTGCGGCATCTTATGCGGTTGTAATAGGCGCTATTTTGCAACAAAAATGTTTTGCTTGATCTGTGGCCGTGTGTACCTTAGTCTATATTTCTACACCAAAGTACTCCAAAGTAAGTACCTACTGTAGTAAGTGGATCGACTTATGGGTCGGTTGCATAAAGCGCAGTCATAGTAAGGTTATAGTTAGGTTATGGATATAGTTTACTTTAACCGCCGAAATAAGGCAAACTGGGTTGCTCGTGTCACTTAACTAAAATTTTAAACATAACCGACCGAGGGAGATCGGTCGTCTTCAAAGTTAACCCTACGGTCAAAGCATGCTAATAGTTATAGTAAGGTTAAAGTTAACGTTGACTATAACTAAAAGTATGAGCAACCGATTGAGACGATACTTATCGTGAGCGAATCTCAATTTTGTTTGTGTAAGATCACGCGATTGTTTTACAACACTAATTACATAAATCCAGATCCATAAACAAGGATTGTTTCGATTCAATCGCCTACTGTATAATTATGTAAATAATTAAAAAGCGTTTATTGGTACAATTATACAGTAGGTTTTAAACAATAGAAATTAACAAGGGTTGTAACATCAAATAGAGCATGACGAACTTCTGATACCCTTAACTAAGTACAAAAACCTGTATTAAATCCCTAATTTTTTTTCGTAGCTGCACTGTCGATTGCTTTAGTGTTTTTTACATTGGTACAAAATTAAATTATTATTCTAGCAATAGAGACACTTTCGTAAAGAAGTTTTCATCTTGTGCTTACAATGTTTTCTGGGGGCACGGTAGTGCCCCCACCATGTCAAGCAAAAGCGGCACGGCCATACCATCCTTTTCTCGAAGCAGTTCAGGCCATTTTCGACCCCCTATGACTTCGTTGTGGATAAATATAAATTACTGCGGCTTAATGACATTATGAATATTGCAAATATCTAGCCGTGGAGAACAAATTTCGCTCGCTCTCGCAGTCTATGACTATGCTTCTTTAAATGTCTTTGATTATGCCAATAGCAGGAAATGTAATAGTGGTTGTGATGTTCAAATTAAGTTAATTAACTATTATACTTTTTCATTAATTGATAAATTAATTACATGAATAGCTTCAAGTTTTTATAGAGGTAACGGTATCTTAATAGGGCTATAGCCTGTGATAGAAATATTCGAAAATTCTGCGAAGGTTTTAGTTATATTTATTTAATTGTATATAATATTATGAGTTTTTTGAAACTTAATTATGCCGATACCATAAAGATTTTTCTAGCTATTCTCAAGAAGAAAATCTGCCGCCAAAAATCTGCGATGGCCGCACTTGACACTTGATTCAAAATTGTGCTTCACTACCATAAAGAGATTGTGATCATAATGGGAATCACATAAAACCAAAACTTATTTCATTAATTGTCGATATATTGAGGTAGTAAAAAGTAAAAAGCAATTTACAAATATTATTGTTTTCAGTATATTCTGTTGACCTTATTTGATTGTTCAGGTATTTAGTTACATAGCGCAAATACTCATTCAATATAATGCACATTGTAACATTAAATTCAAGCGTGTCAAATAGGATATTGTATTATTATGTGTAGCTAATATTTTTATTTTATAAATTAGGTTAGTTCTTCGACAATTAGTCGTGTGAGATTTGTTAGGTAGGATTTTAAGATTTTAGTTACAACCAAAGGTTACAACGAACAAATATAGAAACTTAACTAACTTAAATATTAAGAAATATAATCTGTTTATAAAGAGTAGGTATATTTTAGTCATATAATTTAGTTAGTGAAACTACGATTGTAATTACTTCTCATAACAATTAAAAGTTGGACATTATTCGGAAAAAAAAAAAGATAGACAATACCAAAAACAAAAGAAGATTACGAGAGCCATCGCTATCGGAATCCCATCACGAGACGGTTACATAATCGTCCTGCTGGTCTCGTATATACCTATATACCTACCTACTATGTTAATCTCTCGAGACTTGTCAACAAGTGACAATTGTATGAATCTGCAATGTAATATTATTATCCACATTGTAAAGATACACAAAAAAAACTTGCCAGTCTCCTTCGAACCAGTACCTAGTAGAGTCAATTTTAACATTCATAAGTAGGTACCTACATTGAGTCTGCGAAAGTAAGTGTCTGTCTGTTGTGTCTATCGATCACGATAAAATTTGATCGATCTATTATCCTGGGTTACAGCTTAATTTAAAATAGGCAAAAAAAGAGTTGGTATTATATGAGATTCTGGTTATTATTTTTTTTATGTCAACTGGTTCACAAGCAGGCTGACGGTCCATCTGATGGTAAGTGGTCACCGCCGCCTATGGACATTTGCAATACCAGGGGGATTGCCGATGTGTTGCCGACCTTGAAGAGCTTTTTTCACGCCCCTTTTGAAGAACCCCATGTCGTAGCGCAGAGGGAAAACCGTGATGGGGAGCTCATTCCACATCCCAATGCTTCGCAGTAAGAACGTCCGACTAAAACGTTGCGTTAGATGGTTTGAAAACACAATTGGACCCGGTAGGTGGCGCTGCTGTCGGTGCTCGGTATACACGTGTTTTCCGGGCAGAATGACGTCTACCGGGTCCGCTAGTTTTTGATGATTTGCTCTTATTTATATTGGTAATGCAGTAGGTATATTTTAAGTCTTGTTTTATACATAACCAAGTACTTGCCTACCTGATGGTATATTATGGGGAGGTACCAGGTTTTATTGTTCACTCCGTCGCATTAAATACAAGGTCATCGAGAAAACGTGTTGCACTACGCATTTTAAAAATAAATATTGTCGACATCTTTTGATCGGAGGAAGTAAGGTACCTCCTACTCGATACTATAAATGCATTTAAAATGAGTGCAGTTTCTATCCAGAATATAAAAGATATCGTACTTATCTAAATAAAATCAATGTGTATACCTACAAAGTTTACAATAGACATATCTCTCCCAATATATAAGTTACTCTATGGACATATCGTTAGTGTATTTTAAGTATTCTAACTGATTAGAAATGTGTGATAATTTTTTAATTATTTTACAAATAGTATTTGAATACGTTAAACTTCTGTTGTTAGAATTAGATAGTGAAGAAGCGAGCACCGTAAAGGAATAAATCCCAAAATTGAAAAGTTGTAGTTATATCACAGGGTAGTTTCCTGACATATCAAATCAGCTACTTTTTTATAAATGTCCAAACCGATAGTTTATATGGAATTTTGTATGAAAATTAAAAAGCATTAAAAATGTACAACATATTTGATGTTTCCACGTGTTTTTAGATGTTTTCTGCATTGGTTAGTGTTTGGTCATTTATATTTAACACTCTCAACTTCGCGAATAAAAAATATCTAATGTACGCTGATGTACGTTATATCTTTTCGTAATATTAACACAAAATTTTTATTTAATATTTGATTTAATTTAAACTAATGTTGTTATATATATGTAAATAAAAATATGTATTATTAAATAAATTTTAGGATAGTTGTGACACAAAATTAATGTCCGATACAATCAAATAGTGTGGTTATAACTGAAGAACGTATTTTGCTTAGGTTTTCGCAGTTGATTTGGTGATTCCTTAAGGTTGGTTTTTGGCATTATTTTCGGCTCGTACTAGCGCGTGGAACCGCTCGCATAGGCTACGTTTCCAATAGGATACTTTTTGCTCCATATGTTGTCAGCTATAAATAAAGTAAATATTGCTCTTGCAGTATTTTGTAGTGTACCTATGTGACAATTCCAATAACACTTCCGGCAAGTAGGCGTAGGCTTGTTGACCTACAGGGCCTAAAGATAAGGTCATTGGGTCTAATATGCATCGGAACGATTAAACCAAATTATGTTAAAAAAATACTTTTAAAGGTAATCATGTTTATGAATGTCATAGTGTGACTCGAACGTTATTATTATGTCCTATTTGGTTTTAAATTTTTTATTTACCTGCAGTGCTTTACACACCCTGTAGGTACAATATGAACAGCTTTTAGTACTGTTAGACTAACTAAAAAACATTTTAAACTTTTTTTTACTAAACCTATCCTTAACCTTAGTAGGCCAAAATTTAGTTGTATGAAGTTTTGTTTTTTTTGAGATTTCAGAGTAAAATCACTTTAGAAGTGAATTAATATCCACCAAACTCTTTATTCAGTTTAAGCTTTAATAAGGCATTTATGAACGTAAATAGTTACAAACGGCTCTACCATCAAACAATGTTAATAACCATATCCCAAATACTATTAGTGCTTAGATATCGGTAAAAGCGTTTTGGAGTTACAAAGAGCCTACAGACAGACAGATACTTATTCAAACAGATGACTAACGTCGTAGTCGTAATATTGGGTATTCTTGATTGAGACAGAGATGGAAGTATTTATTTATTTTATTTATTAATGCTAAAAATAGGAAACTGAATATATTGATCCAATTATGATAAGTTTGTTGTCAACAAACGTTAACTAAAGAGTTAATTGTGAAGAATTGAACCGATAATTGCTCTGTTATTCATCAGAAGTTCACGATTATATAATAATACATATATAATAATAAATAAATATACTGGGACATTCTTCACATACGGTTATCTGATCCAAACTAAGCAGAATATATTTATTGAGTGTATCTGATCTTTTTAATTTAAATGATCAAAATCTTGAGACTAGGTCAATATTTTATATTTCGATTAAAATAATTGTATAAGTCGTTATTGTATTTAAAATATAAAATAGGTAAATAGTATAGATACTGGTGGTGATTCTATTATTTACAAACTAAACTAATTTAATCTCAATAAGTATATCTCTTTCTAACAAAAAACAAAAGAGTGATAAAAACAAAATTATGTCCTAGCGTGGTTAAATTATATTGCAAATTTCATACCCAGAAAGAAGTTTCGAAGCGTTGATCTTTAAACAAAATCAGCAAAAAGTTCCAAAATCGAGCATGATTTCATAAAGTTTATGTACAGTCAAAATATTGAGTGTCACAAACTAAGTTGAAAACTCGCGTCAAATAACACTAGTGAAATACATTTCACGCCACTTCGAGTCCTGAAGTTCCGCATAAGGTGTCTGCGTACTGCGTTGCGCTCCAGGGAAACTGCGCTCCGTATACCGCGGCACTCTTTATTTACCGAATTAAATGTAGTTTAATCGAGTTATCGTGCTATTGCGTTAAAGTGTTAAAGCGTGGAGACGTGCAGTCGGACAGAAGCCTCGCGGGTTTGTGACGTCTGACGGTAGAGTGTTGCGCCCATATATAAAATGTACTCTGCGGTTGCGCCTATGGTTCGGTCAGCAGTCCTGCAGGCAGCTTCGCCCCCACCTTGGGTGTTATTGTTTCTGATAATTAACTCGCTTTAAGGTTGCAATCCTTAGTTCCGCGACTTATCGACTCATTATTGGTATTTCTCAACTCGGTAGCGTTTATGATTCCAAGGTGTCATCTTTGCGTCATTTATATCGTGAAATCTAGTTTTTTGACTTTGTAAGTCGATTACCTTTTATGCTTTTTATTGTAATATTTTTTGTATGATGATAATAATGCCATAAAGCAGATTAAGGCCCAAATGCATCAACTTGGTATAGCACCAGCCCCCGGGTTAACTATTTTCCTTATTTATATTTTTATAGAAAAATAAGAAATCATTGGTAACTTAATACTTAAATATTTTTTTAAATACTGCTGCCATGAAGAATTCTTTCTTAGGAATTGTGTCAAAGTACTATTTTTTAGGCCCAATTGCACCAATATTTATACAGGAGTCTAGGTCATAAATTAACTTAAAACATTAACATAAAAAAATATTAACCTGTAAAATCCTCATAACACAACCAGTAGGTGCATAGCATAGCGACATAATTTCTTAGCCTTCCATCGTGGTATAGTGCCTCACAAATGTTTGCAGATAATCGATAATCTATTCACAAGATTTGTTTTTTTGAAATCATATTTCAAAGTCAATCATGAACGCTGCATAAAATGTACTATTTTCCTTATTTATATTTTTATAGAAAAATAAGAAATAATTTACCTTACATATTTTATTACGCAGGGCTTTTCATTTTAATGTTCATAAACGTCAAATAAAACTATAATATTGCTTGATGACTATTTAATGTCGTTTATGTGATTGTGATTGCTCATTGATTGCTTGATTTAATGATTTACCTATACCCTTTTGCCTATACACAAAGAACTTTATTTTTTTTCATTATTTGCAATAAACATTTAACTTTATAGATTTGTGTATGTTTCACTACATTATCGTATGAAGGACGGATTTTAAAAAAACCGTTTCAGAGTAATATTTTCTCGGAACTTGCGTTAAGTCAGCAGTAACAAAGTAAGCAGGTGTTTCTAATATATTCTGTGGTTTAGTTCAAATATGCCGAGTGTTATCTGTGCCTTCTTTAAGCCACAAACTTTATTCATAAATTACCGTAAACAATTCAAATACCTAATAATGATTTATTAGAGCATTGGAGCTATTTTTAAACGTTTTAAAAAAAAATTGAGAATATAATATATTCTATGCTCTACCCCTTTTTTTTTTATTGTATTTTCTTCGATTACAACTAGGTTTATCCCGATATGGTTTAATCACGATGAACGTAGTGATTATATTCTCTTTGACGGAGAACTAATAATATGATGGATGGAACAGAGCACTAGTATTGCGATTGAAACATTTTTTTTTTTCAATCAATTGCTAATATAATACGGTCTCAGCCAGTGACAAATTTCGAGAGGTCATGAATACGAATGAATATTTTTTAACAAAAACACTTTTAACAAAGAACAGGAATTCTAATCTGACACTTTCATTTTATAAATGTGTTTTGTATAGATAGTAGAGGGTTAATCCATTATTAACTAATAAGTGAGAATACAGAATAGTCACTTTATAATTCTAATGTTGACAATTCCTTCTGAAACACGCTATCGACCGTTACTGTAAAGTATAGGGCTGTCACTTATTGTTTTTTTTAAACCTTGATAATCTTAGATAAAGAATTTTGTTGATAATAGATAGACATGATATTATGAAGCATTAACGTCTAAAATATATCTTGTAAATATATAAAAGAAAATCGTGACTGGCCGACTGATCTAACAACGTACAGCCTAAACCAATGTTCGTATCGGACTAAAATTTGAAATACAGATAGCTATTATGACGTAGGCATCCGCTAAGTAAGGATGTTTTTAAAAATTCTAGCGCTAAGGGTCTAAAATAGGGGATCGCGTGCGGATAAAACCAATTAATAACACAAAAGTATTCCAAATTATATTATGAAGAGGTATCTAATTAATTCTCAAGTCTATAACGATGTCGTTGGAATGGAATGTGTTAAGTAAGACCATCGTTCACCCCGTCGATGGAGATGATGTGACCGAAGGTTATAAAGTCTAGACTAGAAGATATCAACCGATCGATGAAATAAAATATTTCCACCGCACTTTTCCTTTAATGAAAATGCAACAACCCTAATCGTCATAAATCAAAGGATTTGCTAGGCGTTTATTATCACGGTCTTGAAACATTATTTAATTCTTACCGATCCATAATTCAGTAATTTTGTCAATGACAAATACCTAGTTTGTGCTTAATTGAGAGCAGTAAGACCTCGTGCAAGCTGATGATGCCATTATCTATCTACTAGGAAAATCAATTAAGTAATAGAATAGAAATTATACCTACGGATAATAGCAGTCGGAAAAAGGAAATACTTAGATATATATGAAATATGCATTTATTAGTATTAATAATAATAATACATTGCATGTTTTGTGTTAACACCATTAATCTCAACCATGGTAGAGTCATTTGTAACTTTCGAGGTTCATTATGTGCCATAACAGGGCCTAAACTTAATAAATGAGTTTTGAGTTTGATTCAACTCCGTAACGGCTAAACTCTCTAGAGTTAATTGTATAAAAGGCTTTGACTTCGACTTCGAATTTCGTAATAAAGTATTTAATTAATCAATAATCTAGACACTGCAATGAGACTGGTCAAGTTCGAAAAACCGATGAATCGCACCTGCTGACTTGTTATTACAATTCGACTACTATTTTCTACCCCACATCTTGTTTCCTTTGTTTTCCTGAATAATGTTTATCATTTGACAATTTTTAATATAAATAACTAGAATCTAAACAACAACAAGAAAACTGCGTTGCCTTACCAGGGATTTTAGTTGTCTCGGGATGAAAATTATCAATAATGTTAATCCAAAGTATGATCTATCTATCTGACAAGTTTCATCCAAATTGGGTTATACGTGATTGAGTCACACACATACAGATATTCACAAAAACAAATAAATATTTGTGGTGTAACAATTAATTTATGTGGAAAGCTTTCGGTTTTGTAACATAATTTGCTATTAGAAATAAGCAGTCCATTTGTATCTTTTATGTTTTTTTATTATTACTTGTGTGTGTGTAAATAAACAAATGAACTTAATTTTATAGCTTAGGTTTGGGCATCGGCATCGGTAAGTATACCTAGTGATCTAGTAATAATACAATGTTGACAATGATAGATAAGCGATTAACCGGAGCGACCTCGTGTGTCCCGCTACGCTACGGACTCGGGACCGGTCCATCAAGGTGAAGGCTGAATACACTCTACTATACAAACAAACTTGACTTGACTCTACTTGTTGGCATCTTCTAGACTTCGAGATTCGAGCTTAAATATCATGGCGACTATTGGTGTCCGCTAAAAGTTTTGTATTTTTATGAACATTCGAATATTTAGAAGAAGAAGATAGGTACTCGGGGCCGGGGTGCTTTAGCTTGGCCATCCAAAAAGGAACCCTGCCAGCCTTCTGGGAACCTTGCCGTTGATCGGCTGCAGTGGCCGCCTCGACGGTTTTTTTTATATGCAAATTGTAAATTTGTTGCAAGTAAATATACTTACTCGTACAGTACAATTTGTTGACAATAAGAGCAATAGAGAAAAATTTAAATCATCTTATATAAAATATTGGTATGATAAAATTAAATATTACTAATTAATGTATGATAACATCAGTTGGATAACCTCGTCCTAGAACTGCAAATGTCAATCATTTTGTATTAATTTCCGGAACATTAATAAAAAAATAACTTAACACAAAAATATGTATTATTCAAGTATTCACTTTTGGTTATAGGTATGCCATAATATAAGAATTCAAAACTAAATCATCATTTTTGGTCAACTTTGTTTTGTGTGGTCGACTTATGGTCAAGAAAACATTACTGGGCCGCAAAGAAAACTGGTCGGTAACAAATAATACCTTAATAACTAAAAATCATATTATTGTATAAATAATATCTACTATCACTGATCTAGTAACTGATTTGTATACGGATGACTCTCGTAATCATCTTTTATTTTTGGTATCGTCTCTGTTTTTTGATTCTTATGGCTAATGTCAAATGATTAATTGTTATGGGAAGTAATTTTAGAGACGGTTCGGAATACACACGATACTATTGCAAAAACTCGGCAATGAATTTTATTTTTTATGGAACCTATTCGTGTAAGTATCTAAATCCTCATCAGTATGAATATTGGAAGGTTATCCTATCAATGATGATGAAAAAAACATAATTATTACAAGTACAATCATTATGTAAAAATTGATCTAATTAAGTAAGTATGTATTTACATAAGAAAATTATTTGCATTTGATTGATTTTTAATGCAATGTTAATAAGTTACTTTGAATTAATATATAGAATTACTGGCTTCACCCGCGATCCCCTATTTTACCCTTTTATGGTACCTATTTAAAAAAAATCTTTTTTATCGCATACTTATGTCATATCTTTCAGTATGCGCCAAATTCAGTCCCCGATTCGTCCAGTGGTTAGAGCTTTGCGTTAATCAATCATTAAAAAGCTTTTCTCATCATCATCATATCAGCCGAAAGACGTCCACCCTGTAATAAAGGCCTCCCACAATGATCTCCACGATGACCGGTCTTGCGTCTACCCGCAACCAGCGGTTTCCCGCGACCATCGCAAGATCGTCGGTCTACCTGCCCACGCTGCGTCTTCCAGTTCAAGGTCGCCATTATATATGGTGGTCGTCACTCGAGAACCTTTTTGCCCCAACGGCCGTCGATTCTACATGTAATGTGCCACGCCCACTGTTACTTCAGTTTGGCAATTCTTCGGGCTATGTCGGTTACTTTGGTTCGCCAGCGAATCTCATTATTTCTGCTTCGATCTCGCAGGGAAACTCCGAGCATAACCTTCTCTATTGCTCGAAAGCTATTCTAAATCATGACAATTTTACAGGAGAAAAATTCATATAAAAACACACTCGTGTCCTAGGCAAAGATATTTCCATAGAAAGCTGAATACTACTTTCTCCGAACTCAAACCCAATGCGCTGGGACCCACTTGGCGTTTGAGTAATACAGTAAACAATAATTTGTATTATGAACAGGTAAATGGCAGATTTTTTTGTTTAGTTTAGGAATTAGGAGTATTAGAAACAATAATTTTGAAATCAGGTTGACCTTAATCAAAACATGTAACAATGGAGTTCAATAAAAGCATAGCTAAGTGATTTGCGAAGATTTATTAGAAAATAATCATTAAATCCGTTTAATAACACATATTGCCTTTTTTTAATTTCCATAAAGGATAATATGTAAGTTGTCCTTATAGTTATTAGTACCTACTTAGGTTTTTATTTTATTTTTATTATGTATGGATATCTGTGCCTGAAATAAAGTTTTATTTATTTATTTATAAAATTGATTGCTTTTCGGCTAAATCTCTTCCATATAAATGGGAAGTGCCGTTACCAGTTTATCAGGTTTATTGACATTTCAGATGATTTTTTAACATATTAATTATATATTGGCAATAATTTATGGCATGTTTGAAACTACGCTGTTAATAATTTATTATTATACTAGTTTCCGCGTCGCGGTTTTATCCGCGTTCCCGAAGGACTAAGATTTGATAGTTAACGGCTTCTCCACCAATGTAAATTCTTCAAAAATTTGATAATGGCAAATTATATATCGAGGGATATATATAAGGAGGGGAAAGGCTATTTGTTTTAAGCGACATTTAACGAACTGTTCAGGAACCCGGCTCATCTACCGCAGAAAAAATCGCTGTTTCCGAATATCATCATATCAGCCGAAAGACGTCCACTGCTGGACAAAGGCCTCCCCCAAGGATCTCCACGATGGCCGGTCTTGCGCTACCCGCATCCAGCGGTTTCCCGCGACCCTAACAAGATCGTCGGTCCACCTTGTGGGGGGCCTGCCCACGCTGCGTCTTCCGGTTCGTGGTCGCCACTCGAGAACCTGTCTGCCCCAGCGGCCGTCGGTTCTACGAGCGATGTGCCCCGCCCACTGCCACTTAAGTTTGGCAATTCTTCGGGCTATGTCGGTAACTTTGGTTCGCCTGCGGATCTCATCATTTCTGATCCGATCTCGCAGGGAAACTCCGAGCATAGCCCTCTCCATTGCTCTTTGGGTGACCTGGAGCCTTCTTATGAGGCCCATCGTAAGCGACCACGTCTCTGCTCCGTAAGTCATCTCTGGCAACACACACTGGTCGAAGACTTTCGACTTGAGACTTTCCGAATATGTATATAGGTAACTCAATATCGGCCAAAATGTCGCTTAAAACAAGTAGCCTTTCACCCCTCGATATATTTCAAGTCAATATATTTTTCGATAATGTTGTGTGAATTTTACAAACTTTTCACGAGCCACGGTCGTTTTCTACTTCGTCGTTCCACATCGTTAACCATTCTCGATGTTAGTAATAACAGGTACAGATAGAAAATATATTGACAGCCATTTCAATCTAATTTGTACTGTGACAAATCAGTAATAGAATAAACTTCCCTGAATCATTTACGTACAATGATTTTTATTGGAAAAAAAATATTTAAATTATGTGGCCATTTGAATAAACCAGCGATTATAAAACTTTATTTCCTATCTGTACCTGAATACGAGCTAGGTGTTACGTTTTATGCAACGATTAATTATAATATGAATGGGTCAGATTGTCTGTTGCTCTGTTCAGGTTTAGCTCGGCATAGGTACTTATCATAAATGAAGCTTCACTCTGGCAATTAAAAATATAAGACAATGGAAGAAGTTCACAACTGTATAAAGTTTTATTAATAATTTAAGTTGTATGTACTAATACCCAGGCTCTCGGGGATTTTGCGTCGTAGCCTGTTTAATTAAACCTAAAAAACATTGATTTAACATTTTACGTCACTGTGAGCGATGAATTAAATATTGTCTTAGTGAATGTGTGTCGACATGATTTATCATTGTTTGCGTTCATATTCTTGTAATGCTCTCTTTGTGTTGATCAAAGATAGCGTGAAGGATGCTGTCAGCTACCGAACTATGACTTATATCAACAAATTATGACAACATATAAAACAGATTTTATCGTCAAGGTACATCGCTTAATGGGACTCATCAACATTTAAGGAACCCACTTAAGTGTAGTGTTGTTTTTTGTTCGCACTAAATAAGTATGTAGAGGTACCTATTACATATTCATGTACCTGCAGTACATGCCAGCTCATGAGTTTAATGAAGTAATTGACATTTGCCTCTATTAAGTTTTTTGACTGTTTGTTGTATGCTGCTACCTAATTACCTAACTCAGCGTATATCTAACATTATTATGTATACCTAAACGTTTGGTGGAAAATTAATCCGAGAGAGTAAACAATATCTAGTATACAAATTTTATCTGGGAAGCTGAGTCACCATGTGAATCATGATATTTTTTTGCTTCATACAAAATAGCTCGATACAAAGCAATATTTTGTTTGTCGTCAATGCATCTTTATGATGCTCAGTATGTGATACATGTACGTACCAGAGAACGCAGTCACAAACAAACTATAGGTATAAATCCTATCTATAGAAAATTAATTTTGAAAACTGCTGGATCATTCGAAATGTATATAATTTTCGAGTGCAGTTAAAGAACTTGTTATTATAAATTTTATTATATATTTACGTAACGTCTGGATAAATAATAAACCTGGATAAGTGTTTTTAAATTAGAAGGAGCTTCATGTTCCACAGTCATCTCGCAAAGTAAGTAATGACGGATAATAAACTACGATCACTTATAGAAATAGGACGCAGCCTACTGCGTACGCGTACCTACCTACCTGTGAACGTGCTGTCATCATGTGGACCATAGCAAGTCTTTATTTTATACCTAAGGATCTTCAATTCATTGAGTTTTGTAGGACAAATACCATCGAATATGCGATTTGCACAGCGATTGTGCGAGACTCGAGGTGTGACTAAAGCGGTGCTAATCGATGGCCAGGTCGCGGGCTGCTGGTCTAACCAGTGCGGTCGTGACTGAGCAATTATCAAGGAGCACTTACCGGCGTCGGCCTGATGCTTCTCCTGCTGTCTGTCGTGTGGGTGTTCCGCCACTGATGTGGCTATGAACTGGGATGAACGATGAGGTGATGAACTTAACACTAACTTGCTCGTTTCAGGTAACACTCTCAAAAGAGTGTGTGCGAGCGCTCTAGCTGTCTCCTCTATATATCGAGCGGTAGGCCTCGTCGCAAATAAACACCGACGATCCTATAGTAAATACTACGCTGTATACCTAAATACTATTTGATTAGAGATTTGAAGCGTCGAGCGTAATGGCAGAAGGTGCTTTTCCGGGAAATTACTTACGTGACAAAAAAATATTATTGCGAGATACAAGAAAATTATTGATTTTTGTATCAGTAGCGAAATGAGGAGGGATATTCATTTGAATATTAATTTTCAATTGAAACCGCATAAACTATGAAAACTAAAGAAGATTCCAATCAAATCTTGTCCTCGTTTATCAGACTCACACTGTACCGCTTTCAAATTATAGGTATTAAAATATGTCTATTTATTTTGAATAGCCCCTGGAACTTCCAATAAATCGAAGGGATTTTGCACTATGTAGTATTACCAAATTCGGTTGACTTATTTCGGATTTTACGAACGTTAATTTGATAACGATTTATACAAATAAGATGATTCGATACAATAAAATAGATAACAGTTACGGAAAAAAAATGATTGTCAATGTACCAAGTCCAGACTTTTCGATTTTTCTGATAGCTATGTATAGGTACTTTTTGCTGGATTTTACATCCAATATAATATTTACTATTGCATTTTTTGTCAGACGACTCAAATAAAGATAGAGGCTGAAGACATTTAGAAGGTTGCAGTTCGATATGATATATACAAAATCCTAGAAATCATAACAATCATATGAGCAGTCGTGAATAGCCCCGCCAGTGGAAGATATATTTATAAAGCCTTTTATACCTACTAATTAATATAGGTAAATGAATGGAGGCTTTTTCAAACAGCGGCGATAGCTGTTAATAGATATGGGTGGGCAAATAAATGTACAGTAGCGATATCATGTGATGAGACTTGCGAATTTCTTTTCCTTCATCAACATCATCATCATCTCAGCCGAAAGACGCCCACTGCTTTACAAAGGCCTCCACCAAGGATCTCCACGATGCTACCCGCATCCAGCGGCATTTCTTTTCCTTAAAGGTCAATTTTATTTAGTAGTAAAATAATTTTAAAGAATTTGGCCTCTTCCATATTTTTCTGAAGATGCTAATAGCATTTCCTCGCCAGCTCAGTGGAGACCATGACCTTTTGACCAGATCTTTGAAGAGCTAAGAAATAAATAAACCTAATCTATTGAAATAAAAATCACTCGCTGAAATGTACGTAAGCGCATCACTTCAGAACGGCTGCATCTATATGGCAAATTATTTTTTGTTTTGTTTGTGATATGCATTAATTTTTTTATCGCATTTCTTAACAAAATTTGAATATACCGTAAAAAAGATTTCAAAAAGAGAAATTAAAATTATAATCGGCTAAGAAACACGGAAGATATAAGCATTTTAAACTACCTACTAAGTAATTAGACAGCGATTAGACAGAGAGATCTGACATATTATGCGACGTCGACGTCGACGAATAAATCTTTGATGGCTTATATCTTGGTTATTTTTATAGTTATCCAAAATATTTTCCTAATGCTTCGTCTTAAATTAATGTTATTTTATTTAAACAATAAAATATATATCATGCATATTCCCTATCGTCAGGACAAGGTTTGTATGAAAGAAAATATTAGGGAAATCCACCGGGAAAGTCGGAAAATCGGTTGGCATTTTTGTATGAAAATCTCAAAAAAAAAACACCCGTGTGACAGCGGACACGAATATCTAGTAGAGAATAAAATTTTATTTGATGTTGACCCCTAAGATTTTTTTATTTTCTCGGCCCCATCAGCCACCAAATCCATAATGCAATTTGTGGAGATGACAAGGGGAAAAATGTGAATGCTGTTTACTTCGGTCCTTAAACTGAAGATTTTTATTTGGTACTCTTTGACGTTTTCATATACTTTAAAACATCTGGATAATGAATGTTCGCAACTATTCACACTGCGATGTATCTTTTTTGTCGGTTCGTTATTTATCACCTATCTTTATTTTTTAGAGGCTCATGACCTTGTATGAGTGTGTTTACTCACGAATACGGCTTCACAAATCGTGAAAAGCGGGACAGACTGACAAATAAACTTCAAGTTTCTTCTCAAAGTAATTTAAGTATTTTAAAATAGCATTTTTAGCCAATACCTTACCTCAGCAATACATGGTCAAAGCGGTTTTTATAATTTACTGTAGATATTTGTATTATTATTTTTTAAGTTGTGTTTACATTCGTATACGTATCATAAGTCATCATAATAACTATATCCCTGTAATATCGTATGTAACTAGTTACATAAGTGTTACAAAACAGCCTTACAGCTGTTTCCTTGCTCAATAAAAAAACAATAAATCATTTGAACGCTCACGAGTTCAAGTTACCTATTATTTTTTCTAGATATGTTGACATAAAAGTATGGAAATTTTCCATTATAATATGTATTTTTGATAAATAATTTCAAATTGTTATTTACGTGTTCGTTGACTGATTGATAAAGTTAACAGTGATACCTACCTATGGCTAAATACCAAGGCAAGTATTTTTGTTTTCATCATAGGAATTGAAGCCTGTTATCAGCGTCCATATCCTGGCCTCGGACATCATTAACAATAATAGCCATCTAACAGGTAGACAATGTAACCAGCAGTTACATACAGGCTATAAGTAGGCCATCAATCTCCAGCACGACATTGTGACATTGGAGAATTAACCAAGTGTTTTCTGTTCTATCGGGCTGCACTCGAGGCGAGAGACTGTAAGCTGTGGCAAATTGACGCCGCAGCAATTTATCAATAACGACAGTATGAAGTGTTCCGGCTGGCGTGGCGTGCGATGCGATTTCGGGTATCATCATCACCCGCGTCCGTTTCACACCGCACCACTATCACGCGAGGAGGACCTCTCTAACCTGTATACAGACCATATTTGCTATCTACCTATACAAATAAATAAAATTGAAGTGTCTTGTTTGTAATATCAACATAACAGCTTTTTTTTACTAAATACATATGAAAGGGTATATAACAAAATATTTTATTTAAATTTTTGTCTGTCTGTCTGTTTTTTCGGGTTAATCTCAGACGACAGGAATGATTTTGACGGGACTTTCAGTTGCAATATTATGAGGAGTGACTTAGGCTATTTTTATTTTAGAAAAAGAACCCTCTTCTTTTTCATCCGCGTTAAATAAAACATTATATTATAGGCTACTTTTATCCCGGAAACGCGGGTAACCGCGGGAGACAGCCAGTTTTAGACGAAATCGGAGCTGTAGCACTTGCCTACATAAAGTATTTTTTATTTATTCCCGTTGTTTTTATAGCGTCGCATCTTATCCACCGATAGATCGTAGCCGTAGCCGTAGACGTTCGTAGCAAGGAACGATTAATATAAGATCCTTCTAATTCTTAGTTGGGACTACGGGTTTTGCTATAATGGGTTTTATTTTCTATAATTTATAAGTACGAATTACATAATAATATGTAATTATCTTTTTAGTTCTAATTGGTCATTGCTACGAGATAGATCAATTAGAAGTACGAAAGAAAACTTAAAAGCTAGATAGTTTCTCTGACGTAATTATATTATTTTTTATTAAAAATATACGTAGATACACATTTTAAAATACTTGTTAAAACAAATATTTATAAACATATCTACAAATTGGCGTCACATACGATAAAACTGGCCAAATACAAATAATTAGAGTATACATGGCTCCGTACAATTATAATAAAATCGTCTCGTTTTTATGCCTCTGTAACTCTGCTTTACTGTTATAGAAAAAAATATTGTTTATTTATTTTGGTCGCAACTACATCATGAATATATGTTTTGGTACCTATTTGTTGTATAATCTAAATAAAATTGTCAATTTTGACGGCAAATTCCATTTCTTCATATAATAATATGAAAATTAAAAAGAAAATAATAAAAATTTGTTCTCCACTCTATAAGATTTAGACAATATTACCCACCACACACCACGCCATACCATGCTATATGCATAGAATAAATAATATACTACTATATGTAAGAAATTTTTTTTCGGCTCTTTTTTAACGTAGATTAAATCCCCTGAATAATAATTTATTTGAATTTAGGTACAAAATTTATGTCTGTAAATAATTCCGCTTACGAGCTAAACACCTGTGATATATGGACAGACAGGATAGCAGATTGACAGCAGTTATACCTAAGCATTCCGTTTTGTCCTTTAGGTAGTGAACCCTAAAAACTATAGCGATAACAAAGAAATCCTTATAAATTATACCACTGATATAGGTACCAACGAAGCCTTAGATTTTCATTGATAAGATTGCTATGGTTATTTATGGCTTTATCATAAGACTTATTAATTACACGAGTACGCATATTAAATTTATATGATCTATTTCCAGCAATCAACTTGTGATAAACATCCCTGGAGAAGAACAAAACACCGTAAAGTGTAGAAAGTGACCTAGGTTACCCAATAGATTAAATATCGGTAGGTTTTCTATGATTTGATTTCCATTAAATGTAGGGTACATGATTGGACACAAATTTTACAACGTACCTACTATTAAAGGAGTGAGTCACAGCCTCAATCAAACGATGACCGAAAGGTAATCGAGACATCTAGAGGAAGCTCGGTAGTAGTCCGCAATTATTTTAATAGGAATAAATGGTCAAGCATTGATCTATAACTTCGTTGTCGGACAAATAGATCGTTGACTTGAGAAAAAATAAACAAACACATGAAAATATTATTAAATCGTCAAAACTATTTCAGGATTTTTATCCTTTAGTTTCTTAACAACCTATTTATCTTCATTATTACAAATTTATTACCTATAATTTTTTTTGTCTTTGTATTGTTCACGCTTATGCACCTGCAACAAAGAAGACTTCAGAAAACTACATATATAATGTGTGACAGATAACGTAAATCACAAAACCTGCCTAATGAACACGTGAATGATGTACAACTTTATTTGCTTCCAACAATGGCACGAACACAATGATAAGCATGCTTGAAATTAAATCACTTACGAGGGCATAATTATTCTACACCACCGCAAAGAAAAGGGGGCTGTTGCACTCGGTGATTGATGATGCCAAACGCACTCGACTGTTTTCATGCCTCGTCACCGCCAATTCTCACTTTCACACGATTTGACAAACCAAAATTGTTTTGATGTATTTTAGAAAATCCGCGTAAAGCTATCGTGATTAGGTACAACGTGTGTCGTTTAGTTAAATTCGAGAGGTAGTGTACCGTAGATCGGTGGCAGTGCGCAGCCGTTGACTGAATAATAGCGCAGGATTGCACGTCCTGCTGACTCGTCGACCCTACTTCATTTCACTTTATGAAATAATTTCATTGTTACCATTTACATTACTCATACATAATGGGATTATGATACCCGCTACGTTATTAGTACCTACCGAATTCATGAAAGTTCTGCCGCAAAATGTAAGTACCACATATTCTTAGTTCTTTGCTATACACCCAGCACAGGGAAGAAATTTAGGTACTTAAATAGGTACATACTTGCTCTGCAAAACATCAAAGTTGAAATTGATAAATGACAGAATAGTGTCACGTTTTTAAAATATGCAGGTATTTGTTAAATTTTCTTTAGATATCTTGAAATAGCTTGACAAATAACTATTATCTACTAGATGGACGTGGTTAATGCTCGGCTAATACCACGTACTCATAACTTGAATTGTCGCAGCCGGAGATATGCTACGTTTGTTGTTTGTTAGTAAAAAAAAAATGATTACATTGTAAACAATATTAGACAGCTAAATGATTGTGCATTTATACATACATTCGTTATATGGATGTTTACATTTATCTACACCGGCCGGATTAATTTATGGAGCGGTTAATTGTTTGTAGAAGTAACGAAAATGATCTCGACCTCCGTTCTCACAGTGCTGCTGTTAGGGGCCATTACTAAAGATAGAACCGTGAAGCACAAAATAGTAAAAAATAGATAAAAAACTAATAGAAAATCGAATACTATTCGAAATAAAGGAGAAAGTGGTTTTGCAACCGATAACCGTACACCTTGGTCAATCGTTTTAGACTTAAAATATATTCAGGAAATTGGCAGCATAATATCGATAGTTACTAGTAAATACTTATATGAGCGATGCGTGAGGCAAAACGATACTCGATAGGGCATGCGGGCGGACGCTGGGCCCAATCTTCTCATTGCGAGTGACCCCAGTCACGCAGCAGAACCGACCGGCCGACGACGCAGCCCCAGGATAAATCGTAAACGTAAATTGTTATTTAAGGTCAATGTTAATCCAGACTGATTTAGGTAGTAAACTGTACAACAAGGAACGAACAATAGACTCATTGTTTGCGAGCATTCTTTTCAAACGGAAAATTCTACTTAGATAGAGCAATTTTTTATTTACAAGTTGAATGCATGTTCATCCATACGAATGTGTCTAACATAATCTAAGGCATATACATACATAAGTTAAAGAAATTCCTAAACAGCACTGATAAACGAATTTGAAACGAAATAAAGCACACATATTTAATTCGCGAATCCTAAATAGGTATAAATCGCAAAGACAGTGCGAAACCTACCAATTAAGTACGATATGAATAATTTTTTGAATCACTTTGAAATCGCGAAAATAAAATATCAATATGTATGACACATACAGCGACAAATTTAATTAAAAGTTCAATAAATATGTCGGAGAAAGTCATATTTTTTGCTGGTTGTCGAATAAAAATAAATGTGACCTCGTGAGACATGATTAATGAAATAATTAATAAATTCTGTCACATACTTACACTACCTACATCCTACATTATGTAGAGTATTAATTTGTTGAATAAATAATATATCTACATTTCTAATGAAAGTAGAACTAATGAATCAAGTGACATGTGTCCGGTAGTAAGAAAACTACGGTGTTTACTACTGAGATTTTCTACTAAAACGTGGCGTGATGTTTGACGCATGTTGCAAACGCGCCGCAAGAAATGCTGTTGCAAGCGATACCTGTCTATCGTGGGAATGACTGGGAGTACCTAAACTACTGCACACTGTTTTGACGCGACATGTGTTACGTGGTATTACACATGCGTTTGTTTACTACTTATTGGTGCTTACCTCGCATTTCATCATTGATCATCAATGTGTAGAATAGTATAAATGAATGAACCTACACATATCAGCGCGTAGGTATAGCCCACAAACTAGGTAGATATAGTACCTATAGCCTCTACCCGTGGCCACTTCGAAAGTATAGGTAGGTTTAGTATGTTACAGCGAAATACTTCAGATTTATATCGCGATGTAAATCAATTCGGATAGGTTTAGTCTGTATCTAAGTGTGAAACGGGATGTTATTTTTGATCTGTGTAGCTCTACCTATTTTCCGGACAACAATGTTAACCGATTTTAGGAAAAATTAAAATTTACCAATTTTAAATTTCATTCTTCTACCTAATAATGATTTAACGTAGGTACACACGGCCACAGATCAAGCTACACATTTTTGTTGCAAAATAGCTCCTATTACAACCGCATAAGGTGCCGCAGTGTGTAGCTTGATCTGTGGCCGTGTGTACTTAACCTATATGAATGAAAGAAAAAAAAAATTGTAACTTGGATTTTATCAGAGCGAGTAAAACCGAGTGATGAAAACTATACCATTTTCATCAAATACCCTCAATAAAAAGAACATTAATTATGTCGTCGTAAATATAAAAAAAATACTGAAAATCTGTACATAACATATTATATTTATACAATTATCGTCTTGGTGTCAATTCACAAAAACTTGCTAAAACTATCGCTACTACAGTAAGTTGTTTACTGGATTAGTTAGCCGAAGAATAGTAAGTAACGGAAATCTTTCCGTATAAAATGAAGTCACTTCCGCTGTCTATTCGCTTAGATCTTTTAAACTACTCAGTTTTCAGCAATAGATAGTGATTCAAGGAGGGTTTATATTTATAATATGCATGCATCATGCATATTACCTATAGTACAGAAAAGCCGAGAAATTCTGATTTGTACACTAGTGCGAAGCTGGGGCGGGTCGCTAGTAGTTTTGGATTCACTTTCTTTCTCGATTCTATCTCGCTGCGAGCACCACCTAAACCAAACAACGCATTAGGATTTATTGACAAAGCCTCCACTGTCCGTCCGGCTGTCAGTGCATCATAAACTGCAGATAATTTTAGTAGACAATTATTTTTTTCAGAATATGTGTAACCTATTACACTTGTGAACGTCGAATGATACAATTGACTCTACCATACACTAAAGCTGAAGACTCCGGCAAGAACCTCAGTAAGGGTTAATTCTTGTGTGTATCTTTCTTTTGAATATAATGTAAATTATACAGTTACGTATTATGTGTAGGTATATTATCTAATAGCTGTTGCCCGCGACTTCGTTCGCGTGGAATTGTGTTAATAATATCCCAAACTAAGCAAAACAATAACAGACTTAAAAAAAGGAGGAGTTTCTCAATTCGATTATATTATTTTTAATGTTTGTTACATCTGAACTTTCGATTGGGTGAACCGATTTTGATGATTCTATTCTTATTTGAAAGGGTATACTTTACAGGTGGTCCCATGGTTGCCAAGTTAGGATTTGATGATGGAATCTTAGAGAAATCGAGGGAACTCTTCAAATTCGTCGCGTCGTCTGCTGGGTCAGCTAGTTAGTTTACATTTCTGTGATGTTTTTCCATGGGTGTATGTATGTATAGAATCGTGAAATAAAACAATTGATTCCAAATTTAATTTATTATTAAAACATGAGTTACAACAAATGGCATCTTAAAACATATAAATAGGTAAAGCTGCTCAATATATCAAAGAATTGATCGTAACATGCCTTAAAAACAATTTCTGATAGACTGCAACCATGTAATAAGAATTTAAAGGTTTTGTGATGAAAAATCTCGCAAATAAGTAGCAATCGCAAAATTACTGTGTAGATACACCGTCATTTTAAGGCCACAAAATAGTTCAAAATTTTATCTCCGTAATTATTGGCTGTTTTAAGTTTCAGTAAAATAAAGGAACGAATAAAGGAAGAAATAATGGCTGGTACGTCTATCAGATATACAATAAATTTTGAAAGCCGATTGGTAAACAAAGAAATGATTTTGATCCCAAAATTTTACGAAATGCTGCTAATAGATATGATAAATATATTTAATAATATTTGTAGGGCAGATCTATTGACACTATTTCAACAATTCTGACTATGAACTATTACCATACGGGGAAGCAATGAAATTGTGAAACCTTATTACTATTATATTATTGACTATTGAAAACACTTGCTAATTAAGTACATTTGAATCCCCCTGATTTCTAACAGACACTATAATATAGATAAATTAATACACCGGTTACTTGTCATAACGTGAACGTATTTATTTGTATCAAGACTGTTACATATCTAAAAGAGGAATATATCTATGAAGAAGTGTGCAAGTGCATGCGAAAAATTATAAAACCTTCATAATCTCTGGATTTGTTACTGCCAACAACATTATCTATGGATTTATCTAAAAGTGCACTCTATTTTGTCTATATGAACGATAACTGTACTTATAAATTAAAGAAAGTCCACGGATGACCTGTTCTCATTACATCTTCTGCGATATGGAGAGGCAAGAATGATTATGTTGGACATTTGTACTAGATTTTGGGATCAATCGATCGTAATAATAACTTCATCGGTTAATATATAAGTTCAATAAAGCTGTAAAAAGCACACACAATAGAATAAAAATACTATAAAGGTTACTTAATGTTAAACAAAAAGTATTACGAATAGTAAAGGTAATAAGTAATTGTTAAGAAGTGTATAACTAACAGTAATGTACAAATAAATTAGAAACAAAAACAACTTTGTTCTCTGTGATCACAATTAGTAGCAAGAAAAGACTGCGCGATGCGCTTTTCTCACATGACAAAGAAAGCGAAACTTAATTGTGGACCACAGTGTGGGCCGCAAAGAAAGCAATATATTATCATTTTCATTAAAAATTAAACAACCAACCACCTTAATCTCTAAAAAAATATATACAACTTATTTTTTAAATAAACGTGTAAAAATAAAATTAGAGAGATTTTAGTGCATGGCGTAAGGCATGACAGTGCATTTCTTTATACACTGTAGATGTGTATAAAAAGTGACCAGACGATTGAAAAAGTTTTATTTCATCAAACTTACCCTAGCGGAAGATAAAGAATAATAACTAATGGCTAATATTAAAATTAACAACCTCCCAAACAACTCTTCTGTACCTAACCTCTATTAAAACTCTTCAACATTCAACATCAGTTCGCACCAGTGGTCGTTAACCAATTAATTTTATTAGCCTACAATGTATCATAGTTATAACAATAATCAGTTGTCTTATGTAAAAATATAACTATTCATATCCTTAAATATATATTAATTCGAAAAATTATGCTGCATTATAAGTCGCCATACATCGCGTAAGCGCTTTTTTATGTCATTATACATTTACGATTACAATGAACTTGAGATTACATCTGCCAAAACACTTAATCAATCTGAAGATACCTAAAAGAAATAAATTATACACCGGTAATATTACGCAATATAAATTAATTATAATAGTTACCTACATTTCCGAAGGGATGACTCGCGTCAACGTAAAGTCCCTCCATTCAGGCGAAACTACACGTAGATAATGTTATAAAAATACTATTTATAAATGAATACCTACCTACTTTACGTGTACATCTACTATAATACAAAACGATAGAAGAGATTCTACACTCGAAACCATCTGTACTTTGGCCGCGGTCTAAATCTTGGCCTACTGAGGCTCGCTCGCCTCGAATCCTTGGAATGTTAACGATGCTTCCGCTTCTCAACAGAATTTTAGCACTAATCCGATAGGAAATATTGATAAATAAACATTAGTATTAAAATTTACATGTCGTTTAAGTATTTTAGAATATTACATCGGATTATTGGCACCAACTATAAGTCGGCTTTGGGTTTACATTCTCAAATTAATAAGTTAATTCTTAGTGAAATACACGGCAAGCAAGACTTATACTGCAGATTTAAACAAAAATCAAAGTAACAGATATTAATATCAATGTTAATACAATATCTACTAAAATATTAGCTGTCGTAAGTATCTAACTATATTTTTGACCCCTATCAACTCACTATAGTAGGTTCTTCCTTACCATATGAATGATCAAATGTACCAATCCGAATTCGCAGTCTTTTTTATTCCACCATTATTAGGAAATTAAAACGACCCCTATTTTACACTTATCGATCTATATCTACATTATGATTTTGGAAATTAAGAACAATGGTGCCGATTCTGAACTAATTTAGTCTCACTAAAACATAAGAAATTTAGTCCTGTTAAATTGGTGTGATCACTTGTTTCTACGGTCACAACTCTACAATATAGGGCATTGGTTAATTTAACAGTTTACACTTTATATACAATTTTTTCAATAATGTTCGTAATAAAGAGATGTGACATGATTAAAATTAGTTTAAGTTTTTAACAACAGAATCGGCGCTGCCCATATTTTTTATATATACATACATTGTTCATGTTTCTAGTGGTGCCACCACACATGGCTATTTGAGTCGCGTTTATGTACTTACTGGATACGGCAAATATTTGACGAGTAAAGAAACACTTCGAACAACTTACAACAATAACTATACAAATACACCGTCTACACATGGTAATTATTTGCCAAAACCTTGCCGAAACTTGCCAAATACACAAATAGGAATGGCCATGTGTGGTTGCAGCATCATGAAACTATGATTATTGAACAATTGAAGTGTCCATCAATTATTGTTTGATAGAGATGTAGAGTATCGCACAGTGGCAGGCGTTGGTGTTGGTGTTGGTGTTGGTATTGGCGTTGGTGTATTGGCAGGTCAAGAGAGGCGCAGGCGCTTGCGGCGCGGGGCGAGCAGGTAGGAGGCGTCGAGAGCGCCCCGAGACCCGCCGCGGGCGAGCAGCCTCCGCGCGATGCCGTTCACACGCTCCTTTTGAATATCACGTGAACCACCCGCCTGGAAATTATGTTCAATAAATATATTGGACAAACACACTTTCACAGCATTGCTTCAACGGATGGGAGTAAGGATAACTTTTGAACGCAATTTAAAATATTTCAATAACTGAATTTAAACGCAACATAAGCTGTAAATGAAGATGACAAACCTTTGAATTCTCAGAGTAAGCAGTAGCTGACTTCTTCTTTGTATCCTTGACGCTAGTACTTTTAGCGGTTTTGTCGGTTGTTGTGACATTCTTAGTTCCCCTGCCTTTCAAGTACTCTGGAGATACTTCATGAGGCTGTAGAAAAAAAAAAATCATTTTAGTTTACAAGTAGAGCATTATTGGTTTTTAATGAGTATGATTGAAAGCATTAAAATTGCTAGCAAAATATTTCCGTATTTTATATAGATTAAATCAATATCTCATTATTTATTTAATAAGGAACAGGAAGAATTTCCATGACCTTTATACTAGATTTGTTGCAGTGGTAACTGAATTTGGCCTCGTAAAATTAAATTGGTATTAATTTTCTAATTCAATGTTGACAATTTATATTATTTTTACACTATTACAATATCCAACAATACGCCCCGCCTGGTGATAAGCGGATACCGTAGCCTATAGAAGCTTGCAACTTGCAGCTTGACCATGCTCCTTCATCTTTTAACACAACATTTGGCGAGATCGGACAGTGAGAGCAACATTAAGCTCCGTATTCATGGTAAAATTGTTGATTAATAATCAAACGAACTTACCTTGTACGTGAAGTTCGATTGTAATTGTGTGATATGCATCGTTCGAGGATTACACTAGTATTGACTTGTAGTAGTGGACACTACGCTTCACCATTACCACGTATTTTAAAGCTAAAATAAAAGTAAAACGGAACGCATCCAGCGTTCCTCTTCCCGCGCTATGCAATTAGTTGTCATTTAGTTTAGAGTCCAAACATATTTCGCATTTTTTATAGGGGAATCTATATTTTCCAAATATTCATGTTGGGTTAGGGTGGGATTGTGTAATCCTCGAACGATGCATATCACACAATTACAATCGAACTTCACGTACAAGGTAAGTTCGTTTGATTATTAATTGTGTTTAATGCATCGTTCTTCGGATTACACTAGTATTGACTTGTAGATGTTTAGAGATCAGAAAATAAAAAATGCGAAAAAACAACGACTTCGGTACTAATCATTTCAATCAGTATTATCGTTTTATTCAGAATTAAACTATTCAATAATTACTTCATGGTTATTATTAAACATTTCAAAATTAGAGATAGGTAGGTAGGTACCTATTGCAAATTATAAATTGCAGATTCTATATTACAGGGTTAACCTTGAATATATATAATATGTATTCTTAGATTTTTACTTCCCGGTTATAACATTGAGCAAATACTAGATGCATTACTCAACCCAGGTGTTCTTCTTTTACCGTATCTATACATACCCCAGCTGTTTGAGCGCATGATGTGGCGGCATGCCTGGTGCTCGGCTGTGAGCCACACTAATATTGATATCAATCCCACTCTCCTGCAACACTCCCTTTATCCATTTACTAATGGTTTGTGATGTTACAGCAGAGTGAGGATTTTCGAAAATAAAACATATGTAGAAATATTATTTTTCTTGCCCTTTATCACCTTTGTTACATTTATATAGATAGATATATCTAAAAGCGTTCTGGCTGAAAAGAAATTATGAGGCTTATCAGGATAAAATGGTAATAAAACATTTGGTCGTAAGCCATGAGGTTTTGATCATTTTTTATGTTAACTTTCTCTGAAAATAACTATCTTGAATAAGGATGGAGTTTGTACTCTATGTGCTGTAACCAAAGTCAATAGCGTTACTAGCCCCTTTTATATAACCACAAGCCTTAAATTCTCATTAGGGAAAAAAAAATGATGTAAGAAATTTTAAACTATTGGAGGATTCCATCTAGAATCATACTTAGACAGGGATAGCCTCATTCTAAAAGCACCCCTTAACAATCCTTTATGGCGCTGTGTTTCTGTGTTTGCCAATTCCTGATCCCCCAATAAGTGAGATGGCAGAACAATTGCAATGCAAAGGTCCGTATCTTGCATCCTCATGAACTGAAATGACGCAGATGGTCTGAATGCTATGTAATCAGAAACAAGTAATAAATTTTTGATATAAAAGAAAAAACCATTGTGGATTTCTAATAGAGGGACAACCATGCCAGTTGCCTTATCATTTATAATTTTTTGCAGGCATCTTAAAAGGTGGGAATGCATCAAACTGTAAGCTGCTCCCAGATCTCTTTGCCAAGATACATAAGTAGGGCATTTGTTGTTAAACTATTTCTAGTACCAAAGAGATCAATACCTACTAGGTTGCCCAAAACTATTTACTATTATCTTATAGGCATATATGAATAGTAAGTTCTCATTCTGTATCTTTATGTACTTTCCTTGACTCTGCATTGGCAATAATATAAATTATTCTTTAGTAATAATATAATGATGTATAAACAATCAGTTTTTTGTTTTCGCACCAATTCCAAATGTCCTATGCTAAATTGTTAAGGTAAGTTGAGTATGTTTTGTCCCATCCATGTGGTTTATACAAGTATATGCAATGTGATAGTATTACACAATCAAGTAAATCTTTAATAATAATGAAAAGAAACCTGCTTGTAATTCCAAGAGGTTAATATGAAACTCTTTCTCCAACTCAGACCAAGCACCACTATCCCTTTGATCACCACAAGCAAGATGGCCCCCTCTTCTTTTTTTTTTTTTTTTTTTTTTCAGGAGTGAAAATATTTGTATAGTAAATTTGAAATTTCTATAAGGGTTGACCAATGTTGAAATATTATTCAACCACCATTGTAATTCTACAATCAACTTTAGTATAAACATAGTTGTGTTGTAATCATAATCTTTCATTAATTCCAATAGTAAGTATGTGCCCAAGCATATGTAATAGCTAGGCATACTAAAGATAAACTACGAACATGCAACATAATAAGCAAATTGCCTTATTGTTATTGCTGATCTAAATATTCAGGTAACAACAATTTCCTTTGACTTTAAACCAATAAACATATAACACTTGTTAGGAACAATACATATATATATATATTGACAAGTGACTGAAGTAGTTGTACTGTTTTTCAAGTTTTGTTAGCATTTATACTGAGTTTCTCCGAGTAGAAGCCAGTCCTTGAGGTAAACTACTGAGAGTAATTGTTCTAAGTAATTTTATCACTGGTTTCATTAATATTGTACACATATATTAAGGTCAAAAGGCAAAAAACTAAATTTATAGTCTTGAACAAAATTCAAAAGAAACTTTATGTTTTCTCATTAGATTATGTGCAGTGTGAAGATCCTAGGTAACTTGAATAATCAGTATTAATACATTTGTATTGACATATAAAATGTATACTGTGTTATTTAATTCCGAACTGGTGGTAGAGTTTATTGTAAAAACTATCAACACTCATAAGTGCCCTATTAGGGCCTAAACTGAATAAATGAGTTTTGAGTTTGAGTTGTGTGTAATTCTTTCAGATTCAGAATCATTCTTCTTATATTTTAGAAAGAATTTGGCCTGGGCGGGCATGGGGAGCACTCAGAAATAATACCCTTAACTAGAAGCTTCTCAATCTCAGCATTATAACAATCAAATTCAGCAACTGCAGTTGGTTGGTTTAATGGAGCCATCTATTGTCAGACACGGCAAGAAAATTGAATTTTATAGACTTTGATCCAAAACAGTACTAGATGATCAGTCGTTAAATTATTCCATGTCTCTAGGAACTGGCTCAACTTGCCACCATGCATTTTTCACCTTGGTGGAGGTGGAATACACTTCTGGAGTGGCATAGTGAAGTTATTGCTTGAATTTCTTATTGGAACTTGGTTTTTGTTGAGTTGCTTTTTTTTTTTTTTTTTTTTCAGTAATAAAATCTTTGTGCAGTTCACACAATAGGCATTAACAAATTTTTTAATTAAAATGTTGTTACAATTATTTGATGGCAGTGATATTACCATGGAAAGAGCTCATCCAATAGCTGATAACACTGAACCCAACTAGGCCGGGTATAGTGTCTGGTTTGTGCTTTCTGAAGAATTTGAAGACACAATTTCTAAGAAACATAATGATATATATGTGCTGATATTTTTCAAGGAAACCTAGAATGCAACCTACTTTGTAGATTGCCCTAAAGCATGTTTATCAAATTTCTTTAGAAAACAAACACATATATTTTTGGATATGAGTTTCACTCAACATGAAAGGAAACAACCTAATGGATTGCTTGTTTGAGGGCGTACTATTGCAGGATATTGCATGTAAATGCACCCTTTTTTCCACACTATTTTGTTGTGTATAGCTATGTAAGTATCACTTGACATAAAAAGAAACAACCTCATGGATTGTAAATCATATTCCATGTAAATAAACACTTTACTTCTGTATAGATAAGTTATGTAAGTAGGTAAGTATCACTTGACATGGAAGGAAACAATGATCAATCATAATTAATGTAAATACACTCTATTTACCACTCTATTTGTGTATAGATAAGTTATGGTATGTAAGTAGACCCGAAAGGAAACAACCTCATGGATTGCTCTCAATCATAATTAATGTAAATACATCCTATTTACCACTCTACTTGTGTATAGATAAGTTATGTTATGTATTAGTTGACCTGAAAGGAAACAACCTCATGGATTGCTCTCAATCATAATTAATGTAAATACACCCTATTTACCACCCTACTTGTGTATAAATAAGTTATGTATCACTTGACATGAAAGGAAACAACCTCACGGATTGCTCTCAATCATATTTCATGGAAATGCACCCTTTTTACCACTCTATTTGTGTATAAATAAGTTATTTATCACTTGACTTGAAAGGAAACAACCTCACGGATTGGTCTCAATCATATTTCATGGAAATGCACCCTTTTTACCACTCTATTTGTGTATAAATAAATTATGTATCACTTGACATGAAGGGAAACAACCTCAATGGATTGCTCTCAATCATATTCCATGTAAGTACACCAATTTTTCCACTTTTCTTGCATATAGATAAGTAAGTATTACTTGACCTGAAGGGAAACAACCTCAAAGGATTGCTCTCAATCATATTCCATGTAAATGCACCATTTTTACCAATTTACTTGTGTATAGATAAGTAAGGATCACTTGACATGAAGGGAAACAACCTCAACGGATTGCTCTCAATCATATTCCATGTAAATGCACCATTTTTACCAATTTACTTGTGTATAGATAAGTAAGGATCACTTGACATGAAGGGAAACAACCTCAACGGATTGCTCTCAATCATATTCCATGTAAATGCACCATTTTTACCACTTTACTTGTGTATAGTTAAGTATCACTTGCCATGAAAGGAAACAACCTCACGGATTGCCCTCAATCATGGTTTGTCAGTACGAGCATCTTACAGATTACTCTTGTACTGCAGTGAAAGTGCAGAGAACAGGGGGTTGCGTAAATATTAGATTACCTTTGACAATGTCTACCTTCATTCGAATCCGAACTGGAGGTCACTTAGAACACGGATACGCGTTCTATTTAAATTCTTCAATTCTCTCAATAATAATTCATCCAACATCGTCTTCGGCATGATGAATTAGCAGTAATTTTAATGAATAAAACTTATTTTGGAGACGCGGAGAAAAAAAGCACGCGGCGCCGGTGACACGAAACGTCACAATGACAACTAATTGCATAGCGCGGGAAGAGGAACGCTGGATGCGTTCCGTTTTACTTTTATTTTAGCTTTAAAATACGTGGTAATGGTGAAGCGTAGTGTCCACTACTACAAGTCAATACTAGTGTAATCCGAAGAACGATGCATTAAACACAATGAACAACTACAAAGCTGATGGAAACAATGATTATACAGAGTAACTTTTTTATCCAAATACCTATAAATTGTATTTTTTTTTTATCTCACTTGAAATTGGCAAATTATGGGTAGAATAATTTCGGTAGCAACATGTCGATGGCGACTCGGAAATGGGTTAATTCAACTTTGTTTAAAAAATAACCATGAATACGGGGCTTTACGTGTACTGGTGTTTAGTCAATAACACATATAATGTAAGAGATATGTATAGGGTACCGCGTATGTCCTGGATATCTTGAGCCGCTGCGGGAAGTGGTCGAAGGCGTAGGGCTTGGTGCAGAGCGGGTACTTGGGGCGCGACACCTTGGTGAAGAGCCGCGCCGTGCGGTCGACGCGCAGCTCGCAGATGTAGACGTGCGCCTCCGCCGCGCCCACCGGCCGGCCCTGCGACATAACATAACACAACACATTACTAATGGCCGATTATTCCTAAAAAAGTAATTATCGAATGAATCGATCATTTTAAATTCGATTGTCGATTCACTCGTACTGATGATTTAACGATCGACAATCGAATGAAAATCGACACATGCTACCCAATAATGAACCTTACGCATAGTACATATACGCAGCGCGCGGTTCGCTGTCGATTGTTAGTAATACCTACTAACTACTTACGAATAAATTGAACAACTCAATAATTCGAATGTTTTCAGTAAGAATCGCCCATTTTTAATATAATGTATTTTCTTAAATTATTTTATCATGTATGTACGGAAATGAAACGAAAATTACCTTGCAGTAGGTATTCAAGTCCATAACCCAGCACTGTGACATGACGAGCTCGATGGGAACCGCTTCGTACAGCGGCACACGCATTACTTCATTGTGGAAGAATCTGAAGACATTACAGTTATTAACTCACTAAAATACTCCAAATTATAATATAATCCAGGTTCGACAATCATTACAAATATTACAATCCTTTTGTCTTTAACTAAATCTGGGCTCAAAGGACCGAGCTTTCGCACAAAGGACTTAACTACTTTAACATAAAACACATAATCGCTAAAAGAGATCAGTGTTGAAATTTAACCTAGCCCTAAATACAAAAATAATATATATCTAGCCAGTTTTGAATTAAAATATAAAATTAAGACTCACTTTCTGGTGGGTTCGTGGAATGTTTCGTGCGGTCTCAGATAATGGTGACCATACACGTATCGTTCTTGCGTGTCCTTGTGTTTCCACAGTCGCTCCACACGGAATATATCCAACTCCGAGACGGGGATCTCGCCGATCGTTTGATACGTGTGCTTGCGAACTTCAACCTCCTGTAGAATAGCAATTACATTTATAAATACCATTTAGTTCAATAAGTTAACAAAACATGTTTATAATCTCATAAGAGATTAAAGTAACCAATGATTCTGTCTTCCATCAAGGGAATATTAATATTATATTATAAGACAATAAGAATATTATTATTATAAGACAAAGTAGTTGGTGATATTTTTTCCTGTTTTTCAACTCAACTCTACACTTCATTGTATGTTCTTAGGAAGTTGTATTTGCAGAAATAAATATTGATTCAAGTTTCAAATGGAAAATCATAGAATTCTTTCAAAAGTCGATTTTAAGCACTATCCACACATTTCCGGGTATCCGGCCCTGCCGTTTCCCGCCAGGGACGTGGAAAAACGGTTACGTACAATTAGTACGAACTTGTTCACACAGCTCCGTGTCAGGGGCGTTCGGATACATCATAGTATATGGAACAACTCGGAACACGGATAGCCCTGACCCGGAACGGCAGGGCTGGGTACCCGGAAATGTGTGGATAGCGCTTTATACATTACCATTATAATCACACTCTATAACAGAAAAAAGAAACATATAACATAGTTAAACATCAATATAAAAACATTAATACCTTATTCTGCGACGACTCTTCAGCCTTTTCCTTCCCTTTAGCGATATTCTTGATTTTCTTTCTGTCAACGCGTTTAGTCTTGGGCGAGTCGCTTTTATCCCCGTTCTTCTGGCTTACGTCGGGGTTCTTGTCGTCGATGGGAATGTCGCGGAGAACGTACACGGTGTCACCCTGCCGCACTTGCAGGTCGCCTCTCATCAGTGACAGGTAAAACTGGTGGCCCTCCTCCGTGTAGTCATCGAGAGGTATCTCGCGGTCCACCTACGATATTATTATCGTATTATACACACATTGGTTTTGTGTTTTCATTCGCGAAATATTAGAATTATTTGTTTTCAAAAGTTAGACGCAATTCAATAAAAGTTAATCTGCATTTCCTTGAATACTTTTTTACCTAAAATATTGCATTGAATTATATACCTCAAAAGCAAAAGTTAGTTTGGTTGTAGGAAGTAATCTGCGGAATTACTGATCCGATTCTGAAAATTCCTTCACAAATGGGTTCCGTGGGCTTAATGGACCATTCACCTTAAAGCAGTTTCAGTTAAAAAGTAAATGACATGTGGGACAAGTAAGTGACGGACGTAAGGCGGGTGTGTAGTGTAGCGGGTAGCGAGTAGCAGGTAGTGGGTGGCGGGTGGCGGGTGGCGGGTGGCGGGTACCTGCGTGGGGCGGCAGTGGTGGCAGTAGTGGTGCGCGGCGGTGTCGGCGACGCGCATGCAGCGCGCGTGCTGCCACACGCCGCAGCGCGCGCCGCCGCACTGCACCATCAGCCCCTCCTCCACGTGCAGCCCGCAGATACACATTATCACCTCCTCTGTACGACATAACACAACACGACACTATACTATACTATACTATACAACACTCACTCAAACACCAGCTACACTGGGAACGTACAACATTTGTATGTACTCATTTTAAGACAATCAAACAAATCTTGGCAATCAAAAAAGGCAAGCAGCACAGAGATGCATTGAGTGTGGTGACATAGTATTATATAAATAGGTAACTATTGTTACATTATTCCATATTATTTTTTTGTTGACCTGTAATGTCTGCTCTGGGCCCACTTATCAAAAATATAATAGGGTTTTAAGGGAAAGGAAAATTTTAATAGACGCCGCCCGGAAATTTACTTTTTTAATTTTTAAGTTAACTTGAAATTGGAAAAGGACAGCATTGGTAGAGTCAACTATTAACAAATATAAAGCTTACCCGTTTTAGTTTTCTGCAAGAATCCAGCTGGCAGGGGCTCATCAGGACCAAGTATTTTAGTTAATTGCTCCGCAAAGTCTAATTTTGCTGAAGTATAGGCCTGGAAATAAAAAAAATTTAGATGCGCGCACAATAAATCGAATTATTTTGCCGTCAAACCCTTTTCTACCCCGAAACGTAGACCAATACGTGGCTACCTAAGCGGCACATAGGCGGAAGTATAATCTCTTACAATGATATCCTGGCATTCTATAAAACAAAGTCCCCCACCACATCTGACTGTCTTTTCGTGATAAACTCAAAAACTTCAGAACAGATTTTCATGCGGATATCACCAATGAATTTACATGAGGTAGGTGTATAATTTGTTTATGTTTCATGTTAATTGTTTGAAATATGACTATTATACCGATAATTGTTGAAGATGTCGGAAAAAGTCATGAAGCAGCCCCACACCATGCAAAGCCGCTAGTTGATAAAAAATATTATTATTTTGTGTTTACTACTAAATAAATCAAGCTCAAGCCCAACCATTTTCCTATTCAAATATATTTTCATTTTATAAAAGACCATTTTGGTCCATAAAGTAGATGGTCGATCCAGAGACAAAAACAGACTTCGACCTTCATTCTTTTAGTGGTGGCTTACCTTCTTCAACTGCGTAGCGACAGATCCGAGCGCAGTGAGCCGGCCATGTTCCCGCACTACAGCTGTGAACACCGCGTTCATGTCCGCGTCGAACTGCGCGACCGACTCGTAGTGTCCACTGTTTATGTTGCTCTCTATGCTTATTAAGTCCACTGGCGCGGACGGCGAGGTGTCTTGTGATTTAGCACGGTTCACTTTAAGTAGCGGCGTGCATATGGGTGTGTCTTTGTCATCTATTGAAATATATTATAATTTTCATCGTCATCGACCAAATACTAGGGGTATATTTTAGATCAGGATTTTTCAAATACATTTTTCACAAAGCATGTTTTTATTGCGAGCTAATATGCTAAGCAAACAATATGAGTTAAATATAAAATATTGATCGTAACAAAACAAGACCATATCCAATAAGCCTTTCCACTGCATTTTCCTTTAAGATACTATAGTTTCTAGGATGATATGTTTTGGAAACTGACCATAAATCTCTATGAAACAAATCCCAAGAAACTTACCTTTTAGAGCAACAACAGCACCATATAGCGATCTAAACACATTAGCGAGCCGTTCCTTCTGGCTCAAAGATGGGTCATCCTCCAACCTCGCCAGCCGCTTGTTGTTATCCCTTGGCGCTCTCAAAGCGTGCAATCTCGTTAGGAACACGCTCGGGTTCATTGTGTCGGGAAGAGTGAGCGGGTTCACGTTGCTTGGTGGTGCGAGGGCGGGGGGTGGGACCGTGACAGGAGGGGCGGTGGGGGCTGTGGGGGAAGTGGGGGAAGTAGGCGTAGCGGGGGGTGCAGTGGGTTCCAGCGGAGGCGATGTCGGTATGGCGATGGACAGACGCTCGCGGATGCGACGAACCTAAAATAAGGACAAGACTGTTAACATGCTCATTTTGTTTGGCAATAATATCAAATACCTTATTTATTAGAGTATAAGTGTGTTTCGTTGATTTCTGCTTTATTCATGTGGCAGCTAAGCAACAGACTAACGTGATTTTTGGCATAGAGATAGATAGCCCCGGGGAATGCGGGGCAGAAGCTCTTTTGCATTAAAATCAAAATGTATTTAAATAACAACTTACACACTCCAAATTCCTAAACAAGAAACAGTGGCGCTCCTTCACCAGAGTTTTCTCTTTAGCTGTGAGCGGTTTCATTTGGGGTTCCTGCCATAGTTTATTGAGATGTTGTTGATATTTCAATATGGTCATGTTCTTGATATCGCAAGTGCTCACACTTTGTTGTTCTGACTTCTTGTTGCATTTCACAGCTTTCCTTGGACGGCCAACACGGGGCTGGTTCCCGTTGGACCCCTGGGATTGGTTCGAAGCATTTGATGGAGTTCGGGATTGAGTTTTCACAGGCAACTTGGTGATTCTTTGAGATTTACCTCCTATAACACCGCGGCAGTCTTCCGAGTCACACTTGCATGGCTGTGGAAAGTAAACTAAAATTAGAACCAATTGGCAGAAGATTAGAATTTAAAATTAATAAAATGTCGTCCTACCTGACCCACAGCAGGATTGAATAGTGAGAAATTATAGTCGTACGTCAATTCTTCGTCAGGTTCAATATCTCGAAGTGCAAACAGTGCCATGCGGAAAGTACCTAGGATATCAAAAAAATACAAGTAAGTAAACGTAAAAAGTATTTTGAAAAAGAAGTTCCTGTGGTTACCAAGATATATGGTGGATAGGAGGACACATACCATTAGCCGTCCATTTCTGCATCTCGCAGTTGGGCCGACAGGAATGGTTGACGAAGCGGCCGTCGCCGCCCATCCGATGTCCGTCGATCACCAGCCCGCCGTCCAAGTGCAGGCAGTAGTGGTGCGTGTCCCGAGCGTAACGAGTTGCCATGCGCTCCTGATTGTTCAACATAAACAACAATCAATCTTACTACTATTATAAATCTCATTACAAAAATTATACATTATTTAATCCAGAACGAGCCGAGAAAGGCTATAAAATTGTTTAAAACTCAAACCCAAGACTCATTTATTCAGTTTAGGCCCTGTCTAACTAATGAATGTCGATAATTTCAATTTTACAAATATACACCAGGACATACCTTAAACTCCTTATCAGACACCACTTCGCCTACATACTCCAATATGAAGTCCCCTGATGTAATTTTGTGTTTGGTACGCACTCCCCATCCCTTATTTTCAGTCATGAACTTCTCTAGTCCTGATGCCCATTCGTGCCGTTGTATACGTTGGTTCTTGCACTTATCTCTAAAATGAAACAAATAAAAATCATTTATTATAATGAATACAATAGCACATTGTAATATAATATTACAATATTGTTGATAATAATTGTGGACTTTTGGTAATTCTGAACAAAAAGGATTTAAGACATATTCTTCAATGGGTAAATGTAAGAAAAAAAAAGTCGATGATGCCAGTTCATAAACGGTTTGATATGGACCATGAACTACCGAAACTAACACACCATTTTGCAAGCAATATGGTACATTTATCAATGCATCGACAGTCTACAAACTAGCGAGATCACAAAACAACGGCGCTCACAATGATACAGTGACATATATTTGTTAAATTTTCTAGTAAACTTCAAATTGAACTACAAGTAGACTTTTTGGGAAAATGTTTGAAAAATAAGCAATTAAAAATAATTACCCGCAAGGACAGAACTGTGGAGAACATTCCGAGTATACAAGTCTGTTAATGCAATCTTCGTTGCAACAGGATGAGGACGCGCAGTTACATGCCACACTATCACACTCTTCGGCAGAAGGCTTAACGTCATAATATACATCTGAAAAAATAAACAGTTTGTTAAATAAACTATACAAAAACCAGGTAAAGAACTACTGAGGGACGGACGGACGGACGGACAGACAGACACACGAGTGATCCTATAAGGTTTTTCCTTTTTAGGTACGGAACACTAAAAAATAGAAAAAGATTAAGAAGGAATTATGTAATGCCCACATACTTGTGCGAATCTTTTTGTAATTCCATGAAGGCACAGGCTGGTTGTAATGTTGTTGCCACCAGATGTCGTAAGGCAACGAAAAGTGTGTCAACCTTCGGCGCACCCAGCGTTCGCAATACGGTGGTGGTGCCAATAAACCAGGTGGGAACTCCGTTTGAGTTACCAAGTTCTTCCCCTTTCCATCTGGTTTTGGGCTGTAAAATACAATCGTCAAATTACTTATGTGCCCTATACTACAATTTTGGATTTATAAGATAAATGGAATTTACATACTCGTCTTTGTAATAGTCCGAAAATAAGCCCGCTGCTAAGAATTTCTTTCTAAGGCGTGGATTCCTCTTCGAAACGACAGGTTTATCTCTATTATCCACACTACTTGCGGGACTATCATCGCGCGAAGATGCTACTCGCTTTTTACAAATGATGTTCTTTGAGAGTACATCAATACTTTTCTCAAAATCAATCTCTTTTTCATTGAGTGGTAATGGATCGTTCTCGTCGTGGTCTCGAAGTGTATCTACGGAGGGTTCACGAGACTTACATGTCAGTTTACGACTCACAATAGTATCTAATGAACTCTCGCGAGAGCTGGAATGCACCTCATGAGTTTTCTTAATGGCTTGACAGGACCTTGACTTGCGCCTTGTAATGATGCTAACTGGTTGCTCTACTTTTTCAATATCAATTGTCGATTTCTTGGACTCAATCTTTTTAGTTTTACTTTTTACCTCGTCGCTGGCGACGTCTGAGCTGCGCGTGAGTCTCCTTTCACTAGGACATAAAACTGCTAGACTTGATTTCGGCCGAAGACTAATTTTATTATTTCTTTCAATAAGTTTTCTTTTTGAAAATATTTCTTCAATTTCTTGGGATGGTGACATAGCTCTCGTTTTCCGTTTTAGCCTTTCCAAATTTTCCAATTTGCTAGCAGGTCTGTCGTGTTTAAAGTTCAAAAGACTCAATGGAATGCTGTCTTCAGGATCGTTACTGATAGAACTAGCCAAAGATGGGATACTGTCTGTCTCACTAAGGACCTCCCATTTATTGATGTGGTTTTTTATTTCCTTTTCAGTCTTATTCTGTTTTAACTGTAAAGCTGGGGCTCTTAAAATAAATGAATTTGTATTCTTTTTCTCATTGACTGTTTTTTCTGAATTAATAATCGCTTTGTTATTATTATCAGCAGGGATATCTTTCCCTTGCAGTTTTTCAAGAGCTACAACTGTCAATCTAGCTTGTTTTGGACATTCATCTTTATTTAACACCACTTTTAATTCAGGTTTCTTGTTAGTTGTCCTTTCCAAGAAGCTGCTCATTGCTTCACCATCTTTCGGTACTCTCTCAAAAGCAGTATTATTGTCAGTATCCTCAGATGTTAAATGACTATCAGAAGTAATGTTATTGGCATTCTCAACCTTCTTCTTTTTCTTTTTAATACTGGGAAAGCCAGTTCTATTAATAGCTTTACGTCTCCGGGTTTTTTTCTTGGAAATTTCAACTTGTTTACCGTCACTAGAATCATTTGCATCTGATTTTTTTGTAGACACAGATGTTTTCTTAATAGTATCTGCTAAAGGCAGCCTTTCAGCTTGGATTTTTGGAATGAGTATTTTTGATGGCAACACCAATTTGCTCTCTCTTATAATGTTATTAATCTTTTTCTTTTTCTTATTATCAGTCGTTTCTTCGTTTTCATTACCCAAATTTCTCTTGGTTTGACGTAAGTTGTGCCCACCTGTGGTTTCTTGGAGTTTGTCAGATATAACCGCAGCTATCGATTCTCCCCTCTTAGGTCTAATAATTGGATCAGGAGATTCCGATATCAATGCCAAAGGGATATCAGACTCAGTATCTAATGGACACAATAAGGAATTTGCGCCTTTGCTGTCACTACTTTTAGATTTTGATT
Organism: Tethea ocularis; assembly: GCA_963555595.1. Lineage (NCBI taxonomy): Eukaryota > Metazoa > Arthropoda > Insecta > Lepidoptera > Drepanidae > Tethea > Tethea ocularis. Next base: position 3,382,068 of record OY741971.1, on the reverse strand, counting down.
TAGCTTTATTAGAGTCTGCTACAATACTATTAACGCAAATTGACGACTTAGGTATTTGATCTTCTAAATCAATAGATGGTTCAAATATCCCGGTTGGTTTGTCAACATTTACAACCACAGCATGTTCCGCCGTGGCAGGTTCGGACACTTTAGATTTCTTTGTTTCTAAAACTTTGCCCTTAGAGACTGGAGATTTTATAACTGTGGCCCGTGTATTAACTTGAGAAGACTCCTTATTTTTACTATTCTTCTCATCAGTGGCCTTATGGGTTGTATCAGTACTATGTTTTTCCTTTTCTAAAATCCGAGATTCTATTGATTTACGGATGTTGTTATTCAGTAGCGTGTCTAACACTTTTGTAGCAGCACTTGGGGCTATTTTAGAAACCAAATTACTTGTCAATCCTTCCAGTCTATTTTTTTTTCTCGTCATTATTTCAGATTTTTGAGCTGGTGGCATAGAACTTTTATACAAAGACCGAGCTGACATACTCTTTAAAGGATCCACGGTAGAATTGGAATTATTTGATGATGAATTACTTGATAGTGCAGTATCAGAGCTATCACCCTCTTTGATATCTTCTTTTGAATGATTGGAATTGCCATCTTTAGATTCTTTGGAACTTGGTGCATTAGGAGTTTTCTCATCAGATAATTTTTTAGATAGAGATTGCACTACTTGGTCTAAACTCGAATAATTGTTAGCCTTATCTGCTTCTAGTCTATGTCGCTTTTTTGGTGTTACTATGGGAGCAGTATGCCTTGTTGGTGATGATTTCATTTCTGATCTAGGAGGAGAAATCTTAAGAGTGTCTTGTTTTGTAGTATCCGATTTGACATCGGACTCTTTAGATTTGGGTAATGATTTTTCTAAGTCATGAACCATTTTATGTACAGCTTTTAATTTTTCAGACGTTTCATATATCTTCTTTGACAATTCGGATTGTTCTGCACTAGGTTTTTTGATCAATAATTCATCATCAGTCGCATTTAAAGAATTGGGAGAATGATTCTTAGTTGGTGTTGAATTTTCTTCATCGATCTTTATAAGCAAAGAATGATTTTCCAAATTTGTATTTGATCTAGGATTTTTTGTCGTAACTTCTGAAGTTTGATTTTTAATTTCATTTTGTACAGAGCTTTTCGATGTGTCACTATTTTTCTTATTTTTATCGTGAGATGTTTTGGCTTTAGGAGATTCTACAGAAATGTTTTGAACTTCACCCATACAATCAGTTTCGGTACACAAAAATTTCTCAGGGCTGTTACCATTTTTTGAATTTTCATCAAACTCTGCTGTAACTAAACTAAGACTTAATGAATTACTTGTAGAAGAGTTGATATGATAATGACGTTTTTTGAGTGGTAATTTATGTTCATTGGTGTCTTTACCGCCTTTGTTTTGAGATTCAGCTAATTGTTTTTTGTGTCTTCGTTTTGAAGTAGGGGTGGCAATTTCCGGATTATCAGAAGTCTTACGTTTCTTTGATCCCCTTTTAACAATTTTATTAGATGTAGGTTCTTGAACTGGTTTTTCTGTAGATTTAGGCTGACTTTGAGTAACATTTGATATTAGCTTAGGGGCAACTTGGCACAGTTTTAAGAAGTTTGAAATAAGATTATCCATATCATGACTAAATTTCTGATCTACCAAGTCAATAGCTTTTGTATATGATTCCCGGCATTTGGACACTGATCTTGATCGATGTCTTCTTTTACTCCTATGTCTATGGTGTTTATTCTCTGTTTTCACAGTGACTCGTGACGGCCGCTCTATTGGCTTCAAATTTATTTTAGGAGGTGCTAAAACCACGGTCCTCCTATGTTTTTTAATATTAAAAGACGGCTTGATGTTGGGTTTTTTAAAGTTTAGAAACACATTTCTCGCTAACGATTTTTTAGGAATATAACTATTTTTAGCCTTCTCAAAAACACTTGGAAGTGGTTTAGATGTTGTTTCTTTTTTTGATGTACCATTTTTTGATTGTTTACGACTTTTAGGTGATAAATTACTAGGTAAACACTTGACAGTGTTGTCATTTTCTTTTTTTGATCCGGGTAATTTAGATACTGTACAAATTGGTGATGATCCAAATTTGTGTGTAAAGGCTGGTTTTAATGCTGGTAGAGGACTCCCAATATAGCTCGCTTTAGTAGGAGATTTAAGCAAAGTATTGTTGTTGTTATGACTCACTTTGAATATGTTAAAAGCTGTTACTGGACGCTGTAAGCCACTAAACACCGGTCCAGGAGCAAATGGATCGGAAGAGTTTAGCCTTAAGACATGTTTATGATTCATTTTTGAAAACCCAAAGTCATACTTCGAAGGTAACGGGTATTTTGTGCAAACACTAACATATTTTGGACTAGCACTTGGTTTTCTTAAATAGCTTTCACACTCTGAGTCACTTGAGCTATGCCCTAAAGTTAAACTACTAAATGTTTTATTTGATAATAACAAAATTTCTTGATCCGAAACAAAATGCTTTTGATTTTTGTAATATGATCGATCTCTTACTGATCTAGTTTTCTTTAGTTTTCTCATTCGTCTGCGCATACTTCTTACACTGTAGTCTGTTTTATATCCTGACTTGTCGCTTTTGTAACCAGATTTATGGTCACTTTTATAACCCGACCTGTAATAATCACTTTTATACCCCGATCTACATCCATAGTCACTTTTGTATCCAGACTCTATAATGCGACTACAGCTCCTGTATGGTTTAAATTCATGATCACTTTTATATCCTGCCAAAATATCTTTATACTTTGGATTTAGATCTATCTGTTTCCAAGTGGGATCTAATGGATCTTCTGCAGCTGCTTCATTTTCACTTTGATTGTCTCTCCATGTATTACCAAATGTTTTATTATTCTTTTTCGGTAAGTTTGCAAGTTTGCTATTTAGTTCTTTTCTTTTCGCGTATACACCTGATAGCACAGACCTGTTAGTCGAAACTGGTTCATCATCACTATCACCAGATTCATATTGATTTTTATCTTTTAACATTTTGGGTGTACTTTTCGCAGATTTCGTTTTACTTTGTGGTTTACGGCCAACTTTTTTTCTCGGCGGGTATAGCACTCTGTCGGTTGCATACAACATTCTATCTAAGGCTGCTATATCTAATTTATGATCATTTTTCTTATTTTTCTCAAATTTATTTTGCTCTTGTTTCAACGGTATCGGTGAAGGTGCTTCTGTCTTTATTTGTTTAATTTCGTTTTCTATCCTCTTTTTCTGATAATCGCAGTCACTTGAGTCAGACCTATTTTGTACACGACCTCTACTTTTAGATTTTGACCGCATTGTTCTTCGCTCTCTCGCACTGTTTTCCTTCTGAATTGCTTTTCTCACTAGTCTATTATGACTCTCATCGACATCATGACGCCGGAGAGGTGAATGTGTCGGCGAATTGTGATTCGACAAGATACCAGAATCTGGAGAAACATTCGGCGGATCGTTACTATTGTGGAAATTAATGACACTGACGACAGATTTATCTTCTTTATGAGATTCTAGGCCATCTACTTTTCGCACTTTTCGAGGTCGCCCTCTTTTTCTTCTAGATTCAACAATAACATTTTTAACATCCTCTTGAGATTCAACTGAATTTGTACTGATTGTGTCTAATTTCTGAGTATCAATTTGACTAAGAGGGTTCATATCAGCACTGACTAGAGTTAATGGTGAACTCTTCAGTAGGTCACTGGCACTGCCCAGTTCTGAACCACCTTGAGTGATATCCAGATTCATGAAGTCGTTATTATCGACACAATCATCGAGGCTCGGAGGATTAGGTATTGATATATTAACAGACTCCGTAACCGAAGTTATTTCTTCAAGATCTTTGTTTATCTGCGTAAGTTCTTCTGTTTGCTGTGGACTCAGATGTTGAGAACTGGTTAGAAAGCTTGGGGTTATGGGCGATATTTCAGGTAATGTGTTTATTTGTCCGAGAACACAATCACTTATTGTTCCCACCCCTTCTATTGGGTTTGCGTTTAGCCCACAATTCAATGATGGAGTTGCAGCAGAAGTAATGGGTGTCAATGGCGTTGTACTACTCAAGAGCTGAGTTTGCGCTACAAATTGTTGCAACAAACTGGACGCATAATGAGTAGTATTTTGATGTCCAGTACCCGAATTAGAACACTCATTTTCTGATCCTGATGAATCTGCCGTCGCCCTTTGGATTGCAGCTGTCACTAGCTGAGGTGTGAGCTCCATTTCACTACTCGACCCATCGCCTGCGAAATATTTTTAATAAGCAAATTTTCTAAAAGTAATATGATTTTGCTATAAACCAAAACTTACTTAAGTTAAATAAAACTTACAATTGTCGACAATGGACTTGTCATCATTGTCTGGTGCCGTATTATGAACGGAGAAGGTCGGGAAATTGGGTTGTTGCGCCGGCGCGCTCGATGTTTGTTCTGGAAATAGTTCCGCAAGGTCCGCATCGTCGATGACCTGAGAAGTATCAGTAATATAAATAGATACTGCAAAATAAATATCAAAGCTTTTCTATATGCTCCATTTGCAACAGCCCATCTAATAATAAACTAGTGATAGACAACCTGCGTAATGAGCGAAGTGTATTTGTACTAAGTAAAACCACTAAGAATAGACCTGTATTTTGATCATATCTCATCATGGTATGTGATGTTCTGGTCAAAGCTGGTAAGAACACAAAACCTGGACGGGAGCAGACTTTCAAATGTAGCTTCTGGAATTCGCCAACAGATTTACAATTTGAGTGTAGTAGGCAACTAGGCCATTAATAGAAAGTAAGTACCCTACCACTGTGCTATGATTTCCTCACGATGTTTACCTTTATCAACAGATCCATAGCGTATCCCTACTAAAATGATAAATGCGAAAGTAAATCTATCGGTGTATGTCCGTTTGTTACCTATTCACAGACTTTATATTCCCGGAGCTCAGATGAAGCCGACAGCTAGTAATATAATAAAAGGTTTAAATGTATGTACCTTAAGTAATTATTTGGATATGAATGTCAATACCTGTAGCTGACAAGCAGCTGCGAGGGCAGCACTGGAGTCATCGGCTGAGGCATGTACGGAGCCGCCAGCGGCGTCCGCGGTGTCAGAGTCCGATGATGACGACGACGACGATGACGACGACGAAGAAGATGAGGAACTAGACGAGGACGAGCTACTCCCGCAAGCTGCACTCTCCGCCGCCGGTGACGCGAACTAACAAACAAAGATACATTTCATACTAATAGCATAGAATAATTAATATACTACGTACAAATATTAGTTACAAGTGCAGTTTATATATCTAACTGGATTTCAAAAGCGCATTCTTTAAACTCAGGTGCAGTAAAGAAATATAATCACGTATACGAGCGAAACCACACATTTTCATAGTGAATCACCGACCATTGAAGCAATTGCACATTTCAAACAGCAACTATTTTGACAGAACGGCGAGAGGTACTATTAGTGCACAAGATTGATTTGGCGCAATACAACCAGCACTGACAGTTTATTTCGCAACGCTCGCAGGTAAGTCCTTCGCTGACCGCAATACACCCGTATGTAGTACCCATTCAGATCTCATACATCGCTGCTTTAAAAACGATTACTGATTAAGCTTTATTTACATACCTACAGGTTAATTTCGTAAAGCTATATCTGACATGTACTAATATAGAAACGTGTCCAGACGATGAAATACAATTAGTCCAAAGTTAGTGTTATACTCTCACAATAACGATAATACAGACAGCCCGCTGCATGTATTCGTCCTACTATTCCCAGGTTGCCTTTTCAAGAATGAATGTACAACTCACGACTCTCGATAACACAAAGAAAGGGATTTACAACACGCTGGTATTATTTGACTTGACTAACACGGGCTCGATCGGTGTAACTGGCCTCCATCCACTCGCACGGCTTACTATAACTAATAATAGAGAATGCGCTTATCTCTATCAAACGGCATTACTTGCTCTGTAGAAATTTAATAAGCCATTTGAACTTAGTAGGCACCGTTACAGACAAATAGATTATTTTCTCGTTAAACTTTCAAGAAGTTACTAAGAAACCGTTTTCTTAGTACTTGGGAGTTTTTCAAGAAGCCGTGTAAACTTCTTTGTGTATTCATCAAAAAGAAAACTCATGAAATATTCATTTAGTCCTGAAACTTACAAAAAAAAAAATCGTAACGATCCTCTAGCAACAAATCGTCAAATTATTTTACTTGTGGCGCGATTCTCTACTTTTATAAACACTGGGTAATATGGCATTATTGCACTGCTTTGTTTCCGTAATTGAGTATCGGAGGCACATAATAGCTCGTGACGTATTTGTGTTGTTACGCTGTTATGTTGATTTTCCGAGGGTACTAATCAATAAGACGGAAGGGCGAGCAACCCTCAGCACTGGAAGGGGTTGAGCAAGTGTCGCGTGGCCGCCACTGGTCTTATCACGGCTAGCATATCAAATACTGCGGAAACTACGAACCCCAAGTCCAGTCGCTATACAGTAGCTTGCCATAGTCATGTGACCACTTTTACGATTAACTCAATTTATTGCTTTGGCATAGAATTATTATAATATACTGATATAATAATTAAATATTAACATGGGTAGTGTTCAATGTAATCATGTATGTAATGACATGCAAGCAAGTCATAAGCATTCTATTTGCGACTAAGGCATCTCAAAAACTGTCTGGACAAATGACAACAGTAACAGATTCTTAAATTATACCAATTAGATACATTGCATTTAAACCTTGGGATGAAAATTAAATATGCTTGTAAAATATAATTACACTTATGATAATTAACGTTCAATACGACACTGCTTTTAAATATTAACGAGTAGAAAACATTACCCATTATTAAGATTTGTTCATGTTGGAATAAAATTATCATTTCTTAATAATATTACACCTCTACCAGGCATTTAAATGCAAATAAGATGCTATAAAAAACTCAAGTTTCATAAATGTCGTCATTTCCACTGTCATACATTGATTTTCTTATTAATACGCGAATATTATGATAACTACAGGACTATTTAAGTTCAGCGATGCAAGTTATCATCAATTAAATTATAAAAATTGGCTGAATTTGCATGTTGCCGAATGATGATAAGAACATTATCACCAAAAAAGATACCTACTTACGTATCATGTCATGCAAAGAGATTTCAGATTTATATCTCTTTGATGTCAAATATTGAAATAATATAATTAATTAATAATTTGGGCTATCTGCCAAAATAAATGACATACTTACAGTTTATTATATTTTATTACTTTTATATACAACATACCTACATGAAGTAGCCAAGCCACATATGATTAAACGCGGATATAATACAGATCTAGAGCACGGAACTAAATCACACAATCGCTGTACATAGACAAATATGAAAGCTCTGAGCATTTGAATCGACAATGGGATAACAGTACAGATCTGAGACGGCGCGGGCGCCGACACGAATATCACATTAACGACCTCGTGATCTAACGAGATTTATATCTGACAGTATACGCCAAACAAACACAATATGTTACCCTATCAAATGATACTCATTATGTTTATTGTGCTTAGGCACTTTTAAAAAGTCTTCTCAAATAGAAAAAAAATAGGATTCTCACCTATTGATCGAATGTACTTATTCTGTCTGATAAACAACCTACATCTCCGCAGGAAAGCAATGTGTAAAAGCAGAAAACTAAAGTATAAAACTATGATAATGGAAGGGAAATATAAATAGATCCGAATACAATGGATAACATTTTGTGCTCTTCTATGGCTCTTGTCCCAACCTCAATCCAATAAAATTATATAACGAATTGAAGAAAATAATTAACCAACTTCACATTGGGAATCCTCTACAAATAACTAAAGATAAAGCTATTATTACATTGGATCATAATGACATAGGTAGGTATGTACAAAAGATACGTGAATTAACAGAGAGGCTCTTCAATGTGATAAACAAGTTTTTATAAAGCGAGTAACCGTTGCGTTGCTCGCGGGCGGCTTCGCTCTTATTAATTACAGAATATTGCGAAAAACAAGTTGTAGTGGTTTTCACATCATCACTCCTTCTTTAGTTAGAGTTTATAGAGATGCCTATTATAAACTTGTGGTAGAAAAAAAACTATTATTATTTTCGACGTTAATGAATCTGGAAATACTCGAGTATTTAATACTAATTAGCAGCTTCCAGCCAGGGATAAGTGTCTTTCAGAAAAAAATATTTAGACGTAACTTTTTTTGGTACATCTATATCTATCTATATTTATACATACGAATAATAAAGCTGAAGAGTTTGTTTGTTTGAACGATTTGAGCAATTCTCTTCCAGGCTTTGTGTGTTTACAACCATCATGGGCGACATCATCACTGACCACGATGAGGTTGTGGTCAAACACAAGCCTATACCTACATAGTAAAAAAAAGTAAAGAAGTTAAAAAAAATATATAAAAATATCTCTGGCAAATTTTTCATCATTAGATGCCTGATAGCTTCTGGTCGACGACCCCGCGCCAAATGTCGAGAACAATACATAAGTGGAATGTTTACGAACTATCTTACATCGAGCCACAGCTCAAACCGGGTAATATTGAATAGAAACTAAAGGAAGCATCACCAGAACAGCTGCGGCAAGAGTGATTGAAACGTTTCAACATTTGTAACGAGGACCATTATTATTGATTGTTGCTACAAAGATGTTTCTCGTTATAGCAAGAGGATGATTTGCGTTACGTAGTTATCGTTTCGTAAGGATAGGTTTAGATTCAATACAAAGCGATAAATAAATAGTAGCGAAACAGAACGAGGAAATGTTGCGGAACGACCCGGCCAGGGAGGCCGTGAACTTGACTGTGACAGACGTCGAGAGTCGTGCCTTGGAGGCAGAGCCGGTGTCAGATCGGCGCGTGCTAAGTGAAAGGTTCAACCAAACAATGCAGTCTCAATACATACTTGGCGTATACACACAATAGTTAATGACGTTTAACGCAAGATCATTCTAAGAAATCAAAAGCAATCCTTACTCATCCGCCAGTGATTCATCGTTGTTAAATTATTTCATTTTAGCGAAGTGTGAGTATAGCGAGACTGATTCTGTTATTAGGTCGACATTTATTGCTTTCATAGACAATATGAATTTAATTTCACTAGCTGCATGATGAAAGGCAGCATTGATTTAGAGTTTCCGCACTAGATACCCGCTTGCAATGGTGCATGCATAGTGTCTAGCTAGAGCCAACCATTCTCTTATTCGCAGTTTGTCAGCGATGGTTTCATAACGTCCAGCATTTCTCATGGTGCCGGCGCGGCGGACTGGCCGGCGCGCCTCACGACACTGTCGCCTCGTACTAAAATGACCAATCAATGTCCTGAACTGCAATTCATTTTATTCCTTACATGCCACCGCAAAAAGATCTTAATCCTTCGCAGTAATCGGTTGTTGCAGCATTTCTGCAAAGATTGATACCACGGTACGAGGCCGAACGCTCACGTAATTGGTAACGATTATTAAGGGAATTTATATTCGATAAGTTGACAGGTCGTGGCTCGAGTTAAATTCAATTTAAGCTGCGACTGAATTCTAAGCGTGACATATTTACGCACTCGGTCTCGTTCCTATCAGTATAATGTATGCTTATAAGAGGAATTGAATGACAATTGCCGGAAATATTAGAAATAATTGATCCATGTTCGATAACTTTATTATTTCGATTGTTAATATAAATGTGTAATTCACCAGCAGTGCTTTAAGGGATGGAATTAATAAAATGATCACCTTTATATATAGAATCGCGAAAAAAGGCAGCGGGTCCATGTTCGACAGCAATTAACTAATGGGTCAGTGAAGTAGCGATATTACATGGACCTAAATACTGTGAGATTAGAGGGTCATTTCAAGTTGCAAAGATTAGGGGAGAGTTAAGTAAAAATCGCTTGCATACGTTATGAGGCGTAACGAACTCTAGGTACATGATAGGCACATAGGGCATTGGTGAAAATATAGGAAAGGAATAGAAGCCAAGGCTGACTTGACACTTGGAGCATAAATGAAAAAAAGCTATAAGGGTAAAAAAAAGAAATCCTACAGCGCTACGAAAACTTCTATTTTGATACTACGCTCGATAGAAATAGGAGAATTTTTTTTTTGAAAACATACATTTTGGAGTAAAAAATCCAGCCATTTTATTTTTTGGTGCTACGTGTGCTTTAGGTTCCCTTAAGTCCCACCCACCATACAAATATGATAAAATAATTACTTCAAATCAGTCAGATTAGAATTTCTAGTTATTTTATGCTTTTTAGGGACTTTGAAGGCGGTTTTGTAAAGTTTTTTATTTTAATTAATCTAGCTACTTACCTAACTAATATTAAAAAATTAAAGAAACCCCCCATACTCACTAGAAAATTGGTCATAACTTCTTAATCGACTGAGCGGATTTTTTTTTAAACATAGCTAAGAACACTCTCGATTAAGACACCTTTCAAACAAAAAAAACTAAATGAAAATCGGTCCATCCGTTTAGGAGCTATGATACCACAGATACATACTTCAAACTTACAACACCTCTCTTTTTAGTCGGAGGTGTTTACAGCCAGAACCGAGATGAAAAATGCGATTGATCGCGATCAAAAAGAAACATTCGGACACTTATCTACGTGTTCTAGATACCCACCCAGTAGCTAGATAATAATCAATAGGTCGAGCGAGATATTTCATTACTTTGTCGAGGTGCGTATAATCGCCCATTTACAAATACGGATAGCAAGCAGTCCACATCTGAGCAAGTATCGCCGGCAACCATCGGACTAATAGGCGTTTCGCGCCCATTTATTTTCAGTTTTAGTTTTTTGTCGTCACACTTGCTAGCACCTACGCAATGTCGATAATATAGGGTTGGAAACTTGTAACATATTAGATGATATCCTTAAAAATGCTGCTCGAGTAGGAGCTGAACGATATCGATATTTAAAGTCTGACGACCTTTCATCTTTAGATAGTCGAAATAAAACAAAGTCGTTCCCGCTTAAACAAAATCCGAGAAAAGCCGTGCCAAGCAGGGGCGGGTCGCAGTTGTAAATATTACCAGTTATCTTGACTCTTCTCTCATCATATTATACCTAATCTGAAGTAGGTACTTATCTTCAGTTAATTAGGGATAATTAACACTTGCAGTTTTTATTTTGACGAGATAATGATTATTGATATAGCTGGCAATAGTTATGTTTAACTGAAATAGGATTTTTTACGCTTGATATTATATTATTATAGCACATAATAACAAAAAACATGTTATACAACAATTGTAAGTAGTTGAAATAGACTACGGGGGACAAGTGACCATATATGTATGTAGTTAAATAATTGGCAGCCCTGGTCGAAGACGACTATCCGGTGGCGGTTGATTGTACTCATCAAGGATTTCTGCACTCAAGGACGTTGGCGGCTAGACGATCGTGGCTGTCGAACGCCTCTTATTATTTCTCTTCAGATACATCTCGTTTTTGTCTCGACTCATTTATATTCATGATACGTATCGACGGTTATCTCTATAAATTAAAATATTTCCATTCGCCTTTGATGGAAATCTAAACATCGAGCGAAATACTTGAGCGTTCAATCTAACGAACTCTTCCGAGTCTACTGATGGTTGATGTTGATCTACGCGGTAGTCAGTCAGTAGATACCTAGTTCATCTGTCATCGTAGAAGAGTTTAAATACATTTCGCAGCCTATTCACCTTCCACGATCTCACGACTCTAGGGCCTTATTCATATTATATTTATACTGAGAAATCATGTTCTATGTTGTTTGAGTAAATAAGCGCTTGCGTTAAATATTAATGTAGAATCGTGTCTAATTTTATTGCTCTCTACAAATTTTATATTCTCACGATACCAGTGGTTATGATTAGTGGCCGTCAAGTCGCTTGCCATTAGATTAGCCACCTATTTACAATCGGATATTATTGAATTGAATACAAACAAGCTGGCTGGGCTCACTGAACGAGCCACATCTCATTGCTTCGGGCAATTTATTTAAAGCTGTTTTTGTGTAGAACGAAAATCAACAAAAACTATCGGCTATGTTCCGTAGGAAGGTTCACTCACCTCGATATTTTCGAATGTGCGAACCTCATTGTCTGCTATTATTTTTTGTGGCATATGGCTAGTTCATGGTAATTTAAGCAGATGTTTAATGTTAAGGCGTCTATATCGCAATTATAATGAGTTTCTTTTTGTTTTAATCTGAAACAAGACTACCAAGACATAGGGCTTGGTAACATAAAAACAATGTGTGTTCATGATATGATGATCATATCATCGTACGAACAATGCAGTCACATTTGACAAGGCATCCGTCGAGTCAAGGCTATGTATGTAGGTATATGCAAATACCTATGCAGCACATCAACAAAGCGCATTGCGGGCACGGCCAAAAAACAAAAACAAGCATTCACAAGGACAAAAGGACTACCAGACTCATCGTACTCGGATAAGTTTCCATAACCTACATACAATGGTACCCTACAATATTTAAATTAGTGGCCAACGGTTTTATAACCAGCTTTTATATGAAAAATACGTTTTGGAGGCCACCTTATTTGAGATGTGGACCGTCTTATATAAAAACATTTGATGGCCTTTATAATCAATAAAACGATGAAATCAATCACACTTATACATTTCCATATTTATTGCATCATGATTATATAGGTACTTGTGAAAGCCCAAAATGTTTGTAGTTGTGGCCAATTAAACATAGGTAATTGAAATAGCTAATTGACGTGTGAAGAACGTCGGTCAGTGGACACATGTCCAACAAAACCACTGAGTAAATAAGAGTAATTTGCAGTACACATGCATACTCCATATAATTCAACAAACCCACGCAAAACGTTTACATATGTACATCAACACAAACCACAATTATGGACACTTAACTTGAATAAATATCAGACATTTCAAGCCTTTGGATTCAGAAAATAATGGAGTCGCATACTCATCTTAGCTTGTTTATTTCAATCGTAGTGTATTAATGTTATAATCCACTCATCAATATAGCACAAGCATGCAATGCAAGGCTCGACATCTGCAGCTCAGCCTTAGCCTGGTTATGTGGATTTTTTCTAGACGATTCTCTAGTGTTCAACTTTCCTTATCCAGATTCTTACTCAAATCAATCAATTTAACTTAGGTATATTTTATTGAATTTACTTATTCTATACAGAGTTACGTGCCTTGCTCATCATAGTCGTTGAGCCGCTGTTCAGCCGTTCCCTTTCACTCGTTATTCTAAAATTCTAAAGCTACAAAACAATATTTATTTACGGTTACGATAGAACCAAACAATTTTCAATATTACACAATTTCATGTTGATATGACTGGCAAGTTTACTAATATCAACGGTTAAACACTACGTTTACATTGGGTTAATTATTTATTACCATCTGCTGACATTAAACACGAATTTCGTGTTATTTAAGTCAGTGCTCGCGAAATATAAGTTTTATGGCGGCATTTGCTATTATAGGTACCAGAACTTCCTAGCTGTCCGTCAAAATAAATGCAATAGAAACATGAAACAACACAAATACAACAGTCTGAAGCAGTAAACACACTTTTATACCTAGGTATATATATACATTTTTATTCTTTCTTTCACCCTTGATACCGTGGAAACTTATGGTTTTAGAAGGAAAAATAATGAAATATCTTCAAAAAATTCCCAAAATTAAAAATTGCTCTAAACTCTTGTCTAAGTAGATCGCGTCACCGTAATAAAATCATACATATAAAAATAAATTACCAATTGAATTAAACGAAAATATTTAAGATACTGCCAATAAGATACGATGAATATAATCGAACTTAAAAGAAGCGTGATTATTATTATCGTCCACATGTACCATTTTGCGTGAAGGTCATTTACACGACTCACTTGAACTCAGACGGGACGCGACGAATATGACATCATACATAAGTTTTGAGTGAGCACTCGATTAAATATATTGTTATCTTACAGCCAGTATTATGAAGTGTTCGCTCCACGATGTGCCAAGTGTACGAGTATGTCACGTCAAGAGACCACAAGATTAATGCAACACGACGCGTGTGCAAGAGTTCACGACATCAAATCATATGAACACTCTACTGATACTGCCCGATACAAAATACCTTTAATAATAATACTTTGAGTATTTATTATATTAATCTTTTATTAAATAACCGTATTTGCTACTTCCCAATTTCGAGTTTCTGTTTAGGATTTCATTGATTCAAGGTCAGATTGTAAGCAATCAATTTGTCCCACGGACCAATGAAGGAAATCTCCGTGATTTGTCCTCTCATAAAATCCTTCTTGGTATTATTTGATACCAAGGTTTTTTTTACCTGGTTTATTTACATATTACATTCTTCGATTTGTGATGACCTAAATCTGAGTAGGTACTATACGTACCAACTGGAATAAAAAGATATAGGTATCTTACATGCATTGGCAACCTATTGGACTACTATGGGACGGGAGAAAAAAATAAACCAAGTGTTGTTCTGTGCAAATGGAGACCCGAATACCTACTACTCTAATTTAGATTCGTATACCTACTGTACATAATTGTATTTAATAGGATAATGATCAATTGATTATTTTTTTACCACTCAACAAGTTTATTTAACAAAGCAAATCATTCATACTAACAAAGCAGTCGAGAAAAATGGAACATACAGGCGTGGGTGACAACTCAACAGCTTGTAAGGGAATTAAGTAATTGAACCAATCAACGTTTAATACGGATTACATTAGAAAAAAAACCGGACAAGTGTGAGTCTGACTCGCGCACCGAGGGTTCCGTAATTTCCTATGCTACTTTAAATTTACAGACTTCTTATAGGTCCTGTAATCAATAGGTAATTAAATATTTTTTTAGGATCGATCGTGAATATGTTTCGATATAAATTGCTTAAACAATGTACATTTTAGTCAAAGTCATTGACAACCGCAGACATTTGTGAGACGTGATGTCACTCATTCTCTTTGTCACGTTGTGTGCACAAGTGCTGCGAGCCTGCGCCGAAATAAAAACATGATAATGTTTGCGAGCTTCATCGGTTACATTTTTAAAAGATCGCTAACAAAACAAGTAATGAAAAACAGTTTAAGGAAAATGATATAATTTAAACCACTCATAAAATCATTTACATGTATGCGCATGATAAACTTATGATGGGTCAGTATGGAAGGACTGATACTTAACTCTTAGAAGCACAGGAAAATGTTCTTAAGAACATCTACATTTTTGATCATCGCGCGTTGTTTTGTTGCGTAAAAACATGTTTAAAACGTTACATACAGTCTAGTAAGACTATATAAGCAAATGAGTGTTCTTCACGTTTTTCTTTTTTAATCCCATATGAATAATAATACAGACGATAAACAATAGTGATTAAGGCCTTATGTGAAGAACTAGCGCCCGCCCCGCGGGAGGACCGAGGATCTTATGTTTTCCCGGGATAAAGTAGCCTATATGTTTCAGCTATTCCAGTGTATGGTGTGATTCATATTCAAGATTCATCCAATTGCGTTCAGTCGTTTTTACGTGAAAGAGTAACAAACATCTATGCATCCTCACAATCTTTTTAATACATATTAGTAGAATAGGAAGTAGGATAATATTTTTTTTCGTTTTGTTTCTTGCACTGTAAATTCTCCACTTTATGATAAATCGCAAGCAAGCTCAGGTGCCACACACACATCTTTACGGTACAAGCACTGAAACACAACATTCATTTTGAAAATGTTTTTCTACTTTGGAGTTCAAAATTGTAACAAACGCTTATTTGAAGACCAAGAACAAGATGTTCAATATTTATTTATTATTAACTAGATTCCGCCCGCGGTTTCACCCGCGTTCCCGAGGGATCTTATGTTTTCCCGGGATAAAAAGTAGCCTATATGTTATTCCAGGGTATGATCTATCTATGTGCCAAGTTTCATCCAAATCCGTTTAGTAGTTTTTGCGTGAAACAGCAACAAACATACATACACACATTCATGTTTATAATATTAGTAGGATATAAAAAAGAACCTACACAGAAATAGAACCTTTGCGAAAAGGTACGGCTAGAAACAAATTAGTGATGAGGTGCAACTGCAAAGTGCATTTTCATCCGCAAGATTAGGTAATTATTATTATTGTGTGGAATAATAGCTACAATTACTTTAATCCAAATTGGTACCTACTAACTAATAAAGACTATAAGTGCAGTAAATCAAAGGGTATTTACAACCATGCATACCACAAGGCTCCGTAGAAATTACTACGGAACTCTAAAAAATCTAAAAACTACTAATAAAATTAAAAAAAATAGAATGCTGCGGTAAGACAAAAGTTGAAAATTAATTTATATAAACTAAAAAGCAAGAAACAAGTAAATAATCTGAATCGAATCTAGACATTTTATAAAAACTTTGGGTAGCAGGCAGATCCATTTCCCTTTTACTGATACCTTCCACCCAGTTCCAATTTTATTTGGTTTTTGTTGTGAAGTGGGTAGCTTGTGCAAGAATTTGAAATTGAATTTTTTTTTAAACAAAATATGTTTGTTGCCAAAAATCTACCAGTTTGTTTTTTAAAACTTTATTATACCCATTGACACTCGCGCAATAAAGACGTCATATCAAGCATCAAAATCGGTTTAGTAGTTAAGAGGAACATAACCCTCCTTTTTTGGCTTTGCTGCAGTCGGGTAAAAAACTTATTCCCTTTACACGCACAAGACATTTTCCTCGCAGGTGTTTGTTTATCTGAAGCAGTTTCCTAATCAAAGAAGCGTGACACATTGATTAGCCAATAAAGAGTAAAGTTTATTATTTAAAAGTTGAATTGATTTAATCGTGCGAAGTGTGCCAGAAGTGAAAAAAAGGTAAAATAATATGTCTCTCGTGCTTGTGTTGTTTGTTATTGGTCTGTGGGGCTGGTTGTGGTCGTGGCGTGGTCCGTCCGAGCCGCACCGGCGCCGGTCCGTCCGTGACTCAGAATTAGGCGCACCATTACCATACTGCGATCACAATCTACCTCTACAGATCCCGACCATACTTAATTAAGGTGTACACATTTAGGGTGCGAAACGAACGGAAAACATCGTGTAATAATAGCCTCACCTCAGTGTTTAATACACTCATGCATTAGGCGAAGGCGTGTTTGTTATGCCTGACTGTTCGCTTCCCAGTAAAGAAGGCTGTTTTAATAAACTTTGATTATTATTTGACGTTTGTCGGACTATAAACCGAGTCTTGGACGATGTTAATTCACATTTATGTTAAATACTAAATTTCCACTTAACATAAAATTACTTGCTCAATAACGGAACAGTGATAAGCTCGACGAGAAAATTGTGACCGCAGTAAACGCAAAAGTTGGTCTCAACTCAACTTAATAGTTGTTAATAGTTTCTAAATGAAATACGTATATTAGTTAAATGTTGTTATCAAACCTATAGGATCGTAACTTTCATTTATTATGAACCAGTTTTTATATTTCGTATAGTAATTCATAATTTTTTATTAGGCTTATAAATGCATTTTTTTAAATAGTGATGTGATACACCGAATGTTATCTGGAAGTTTAATCTATCGAAAACTCGCGGGGCGCGGCTCAGTAGCTGAAATTCTTGACGATAGATGACACGATTGTACCCGCAACTTCCTCATCCGTTACGCGATACAATCTCCATGTGAGTACGAAGTCTCATTTGAATAAATGCCGACTTGACTTTATACCTATACGAAATAACGTACACCCATGAGAACAAAACGCCGGCAGGACAGGTTAAGTAATTAAATTAATCATAAATAGGGTTAGTGTAAAATAACCGACACCTATTTTCGGTATCAGTTTTGACATCCATACATCAGCGTATGATGGTTATCGATAAGAGCTGTAAAAGAAAAATGCCTTCACACACGGTTCAATAATAGGTATACGTTGCACTTAACCTTAAACACCGATTTGAACGATATTCCAATGTGCAGCAAATATACTACCATTAATATCTGTGTGTAGTGTAGCATTTACTTTGGAATTCTCTAGAAACTCTCCCGGGTTCCCGCGAGGTTCAGATCGTGACTGCGCGTCGCGTCGGCGCAATTTGCTTACCCATACAGTGCCGGTGTGCGCCGCTCTAATCATGTGTAAAATATTGCCGTACCTCGTCACTACAACACGGAATCAGGACAGCACGTCAAAAGTCACAGAAGTGCAAGATTAATTGACTGCGATTGCCGCAGCACGATTAAGGTCGTCGACACCCGCGACGCTTTAAGCCATATTTGTAAGTACTCCCAAGCGTGTTTTTCGTCGACTCTTGCACATGCAATATCAACCACAAGCCACTTTAAATGATGATTTAACTGCAATTCAAAATAAACGAGCATTGCAAATTACAAACAATCGAATGCTATAAAACGACATTTGTATAAAATCGGCAGTGAAATAATCGTCCAAACAATTCCCATAAAAGCGTGGAGAATCGGTGAGATCAAGTTAAACGCGTGACCTCAAGTCAGCAAGTAACGAGACGGGTGTTAGTATGAGAGGCGCGAGAGAGGGCCGAGGGCCCATTAGAACAATAGTAGCGCGCAGAAGCGTGCGATCATAAAGTTACACCTACAATCAGCGCGAAGCCGTAAGAATGCCCGACCTGCCCCAACTTTGCGTGCAGCGTCGCTCACTTCGCGGGTTGTAGGCTTTCAGCGACCAACTTTTTTTTCTATTTATTGAGTTTTTTTTAAATTCATGACGTTGTTCTCATCGTACGTATATGTATAAGAGTAACTGCAATTTACGACTTGGAGTTCTAGCTAGACGAAGCAATATCCTTACTTTTTATTCTAGATTTAAAATAGTACATTCCACAAAAATATTTGGCATGGATCCCAAGTTTTTAGAGAACATTTTATCTAAGTATACAAATGAAACTTTGAAAGTGAATAGTGATATGAATGTAGAATGTATGGATGAGTAGTAAAGCTCGAATATATAATCTTTTCCCCATTTTGATTTATAAATAATACCTAATTAGCAGACGCATACCAAATTGATGTAGTTTTTCGTAGAAATTAACTGGATGAGTTACATGAGTCTCCAAATTGGGTACTTAACTCGTATGTTACGATATCCTTATAATATGCGGTTGCATATCGCTTTATTTGCGGCGTGTAAAAAAGGAGCGGGGACTATGTAAAGGCATTCCCACGAATGCGAGCCGACACACACGGATACGGCGGCAGTGGTTCCGATCGCTGCCCGCACTAATTGAGTAGACGATGCCGGTGCTACGAGACCAAGGACACTGTCGACTGATGTTGCTTGCTACACCCATCATTGGGATTACTATACAAAAGAGCTCTACTCGAACACGTATTGGTGGTCTTATAGAATGTTTTAATGATAATTTGTTTCGCATAAAAAACAATGAACTTCTGTTCAAAACAATGTTGATAATTCGAAATGAAAGTTTTATTTGTATACTTGCGACTATCGATATACAAATAAAATTGCCTATTTATATACTAACCGAAGAGGAACAAACTATAGTTGAGGCTCTCATCTTAATAATACGATCATAAGGTGAGACAAACGAGCAGCGCAGATGCAGACTGGTACCGATAATAAGCCCGCTATTTTTATTGAATAGGTAATCTGCTAAACAAAATATAGGCAATATTTTACTCTAAGCAAGATATTAGTTAAAATATAAACATACCAAAATGATGTTATCTACATAGATAAAGAGAGTGTAATCTGAGGCATAAATTCCTTGACTATCACATGTTTGCTCGGTGAGCGAGCGAAAGTAAAGAGTGCGAAATATCTAAGCTTTCTGTTTAAACAAGCATCACTGATACTGCGCTGTATCTGGGCATTACAGTGTATGAGGCATGAGTAACATAAAAAAATGTTCATTGTTCCCTTGATCATAAGTAACGAGACAGGAGCGACCGGCAAAACGACGCGTGGGCGACGATTATCCGATGTTATCTATACCGAGTGCCCTTTGCTGACTTGACGTTGCAAATACTCGCCAAAACAACATGATCGCAGGCAAACAGATAAACAAACATGTCCGACATAAAGAAAACAACATTGCATTTATACCATCCTTTTAACTTCATACATTAATGAGAAAATCGAAAGTGAAGCAGCTGCCGATACTATAAATACCGAAACTCGATCATTAATGTTGCAGTAAATAGCTCGTAAAATTCGAGCATATGGCCTGTAAGATGAGTAGCGTTGGAACAAAACGTACCTATAACATTATGGTAAAATTGATTTTATATTACCAGCAAAATGACAAATTATATTCTTGTATTAACTCTATTATACCCTGGCTGCGGCTTATCCAGAGACAAATACTTCATGTAGGTGATATGTCGTTCTATCTTATATTTCTACATAAATCAAGCCAGTTTTTTTGCCAAGCAAGTATATTTCCCAACCTGGGAAGGGAACTAATCGGAGGACGAAAGGTGATGGTCCAATGTATCTACTGATGACATTTAACTCGCCTGTTAGTACAAGGACTACTTAAGCGCAAAGAAAACCGCAAAGTAACGTATAAAATAAGACCTCGTCGTGGAAGTAAACAGTGGTCAATTACGGTGGTAGCGCCCGGCTCTGTGGCGCGTTCAGAAACAATCGAAGCGGTGCGATGGGCGAGATACCAGCCGGTAATAACTCTAATGGCGAGATAAGACCGCCACTGCCGCGGATACATGGCGTACCGAACCGACCACACAAACCTACTCAAACACTGTGCATACAACGCAATCTGATGTGGTAAATATCGTCATCACATCACTACATCAACTCGCTAGTTATTCATGAAAATTACAAATCCGATTACTTTTCAATAATAATTTAAATTACGATTACGATTTAATTACGAAAGCAATGACGCAAGAGACTTAAATTATTTGAATTTAATTTCGATCATGAATTTAAATTAATTAACAAGTGAGTAACGCATCAAGCTCTCAAGTACTTTAGGTGAAACTACATAGCGTTAGGTTAATATTTATGAATCTAGTTCTGATAATTGGCGATATCTCAGATGCGAGGTTGTTGGTAATTGAGTGAAGCTTCCTACCTCCGCGTGGTGCAGTGCGGCGCAGCGGCGGGACCAGTTTACGCCGACAACCATGTAAACGATTTATTCCAGAGTCTCGTTTTGCATTACCCGATAGGAAGCCAGGGTTGAATCACCGTAACCGAACATACTCCACAAAACTTTGTTTAATTTACAATTTGTTACTCGTTAACTAAATATTATACTTACCTACTATTTATGTAACCGAAAGAAAAGATTTGAAAGAAATCTTCTTTGGAATTCAGTTTAGCTTTTATCTGGACTAATTCGAAAATAGTATGTAAAGTATTAAATTGGTACACGACACATGTTAATTTTGTACAAGGTTATTATGAGCCCCGATGACCAACCCTATCAAAGCTTGTAGTTGTCGCAGAGGCTTTATTAAACGACGCTAAACTAAGATGGCCGTAAGACCGGCTTATCCCGATTCCCGGCGTACCCTTCTCTCTGCGTCAATACGCAATGATTATTTTCTGCATGTTTAGTTTTATTAATAAAATACACAATCTTATAAACGACATGAAATGATATAACCTTGTAAAAATACATTACATTTATATAACTTCATTTGATAATAAAATAAAAATTAAATGCTGTGGAAACTAAAATTTGGTTAGCATATTCAAATGATATCTGATGAATTTAAGCAAATGACACGATTCACATACATTATGGAGACTTCCGTTTCACCGACAGGTGGGCAGAAATAAACGATTATTTACATTGAAATCTAGATTTCAATTTAATTAAAAATACATAATAAGTTATGTAGTGTGTTCAAGTTTTAAAAAAGAAATGTAGTCAAAAATATTACCTAAATGAATTCAAAAAGTTAGTAGCACGGTTAACAATGTCATAAACTTTTGAGATGGCAAGAAATATTATGAAAACCCTTATAAATATTTAATTGCTTCATGTCATGAGGACGAGTCTGATTGAACGCGTTTATTATTAATACAACAACAGGCCCGTATGAGGGTCGGCGAATTATTTATAAAGAGGCCGATTGAATATGAGCACGCGGCGATGGTGCATAAAATCGATGTGACCAAGTTACGTGTCGCATATACTCACTCATTAACAAACAGAGACGCAACGCAACGATTACAATCCCTTCTGCTACTTTTATATTCCATACTTAGGTACAAAGAACTATAAAATATTACACAAAATATTATATATTATATAGATTGAAGTAATAATCCAACAATATGATGAGGGTACAATTAGGGAGGAATTAAAGGGTACAATTAAATTTATAATAATAGGTAGATATACTGTTAGTTAGTTAATATAATGAAATAATGAATCATTTATTTTAATCCAAAATGGTACCTACGACCGACATTTAAAACATTGTTATATCCCTAAATGATTGACTAATTGATCCTATATCTTATTTTTACTAATATAAACTCTACATGAATAATCGAATAATATTTTGCATAAATTCAACATAATAATAATAAATATTCAAGGACGTATCTTCACACATCTGGTTATACATAACTATTTATCGCTAGACACAAAGCCGGGTATATGATATTAAAGTAGAAATACGACAGTAATCTACATATAAGTAGATGTAGTAATAATCTGATCTGTTTCAATAACAATTATACAGCGAATCATTACAATATTAGTGAGATCGAGTTGAGCAAGCAACAGTTGATATTTAAGTTCGAAATCTACGCATCGATTAAGAACCATCCGAAGTCACATCGCATGCCATTGCACAGTTTTTGCGGATGTCACCAAAAGCCGGTGGTGGTTGCAAAGATGTTCAACCGGTTTATGTTACCATCGCCTCCCTCCGCCCGTCGTCATAAGCGCGTCTGCAAATTCAACACTCGTCAAATACCGCAAAATGCAGTACGACCGCTATGTCGTTGCGTAGTAACTACAGCATTAATGTGAGCAGGCGTCTCTTTACAAAACGTCGCGTAATACTTGCCTACCACCAATCACGTTTATGGTTACATTACTATAATTTGGTAGATGCGATTACAAAGCGTTTATATTTGTACAGATTCGGTTGAAGGTAATTTTGTTTGAGAACCATCTGAATACACGAAAACCAATCCAAACTTTTCTTGCTCAAACAAAAGTAATGAAAAATATTAAGATTTTTGGGAGATTGTAGTGTTAGTCCCAAATTAAATGAATGAGTACCTACTTCCACCCCATAAAGTACTGAAGTTCAATTACAAATAGCTATGTATTGCTCATACTCATAAGCTTTAAAATAATAGTTTTATCTACACATCGATTCAAAACAAATTTTCTCACGTAAATAATCGCTAACATATAAGTAATACTCACATAATACACTGCATAAGAGACTTAAAGCAGGAATGCTAGGACTGGAATATACTTTGGTACAATAATAAAAGCGAGTTTTAGTTTATGTGCATCCACTTCGGACTGTGATACTCGTAGCAAGACAGCAAACAATTAACATGGAGATATTTTTGCATTGCATGCATAGAATGTAAAATTGTTGCTTACTCACCCACCTAATGTTGAAAGTCCATCAAGAAGTTATATTATATTAACAAGAGAACGGACTGGAATAAATTGCATTGAATCATCGCTGATATTAGATGAAACTGTGTACGTTGCGTAATCGGTCATTAAATTGAATAAAGTAGATCGTTATTGCAGCAAGATCGTTCATGGCTGAAGATAAAACAAAAGAATATAGATGATAGCTAATTAAGATAGCCATTTGAGGACGCAAAAAAATTATCGTCTTGCTAACGTCCATATTGGTTGAGAGCTATCAGGAAAAGATGTAAATTCCTTTATGTGTACCGTAAGTAATCTCGTTAAAGCTATTAGAGTGAGCCGAGATAAGATCAAGCTAAGCTTTAACGGCTAGAGACATCAATCAGGATCGCCTCTTAACTATTAACTATATTATCTAACACGTTTCCCTTAAAAAAATTGTACGAGCAGATTTGTCCAGATAATATTTTATTTAGCGGCAATATTTTCCGGCTGTATTCCCATTTTTTATTACACGGCGTGAAATCCGGTAAGCTATTAGTGCGTGATAAAATAACAAGCATATGCACAGTATTTCGCATTTCTAATAGATATTCGTAATATAGATTTTATAACTTGCCAATATTATTTTTTAAATAGCTAAGTACCTATTGTCAGATATTGCTATCTTTAAAACGGATAAATAACTGAATGAAAGGTTATCTACCAATAAGGCTTTAATAGATAGATAATTAGGTGATCCTATAAGGGTTCCATTTTTTTACTTTTGAGTTCCGGAACCCTAAAAACATATTCATCGACAGCTGCTGTTGGATTTATATATTTAGTAATGACGTAATGCCTAAACTACCGTAGAGATAGTATTTATGTAAATGTGCATTCCATCCACACTAAAGCACGCGAAGCCAGTCACGCTCGTTCGATCACAATTTCACGGTCAAATAAACCAAGTTTGATCTGTCTATTATGAGCCACTTCATCGCCAGTATTTGAACAAATAAGTTCAATGAACAGAAGCTTGTCGATACTCATTCCACTCCTCGGTATTTGGTAATTGGTCTCATTTTATTTCCCCTCAGTCGTTTACTTGTTATGGTTCTTCAAATTATCTTCAATAATGACGTTAAATAGGTCTTGTACATAATAATGCTAACAAGAGATATTAATAGGCGTTCTGAGTTACACGTGTGTTGTTTGTTATTATTGACGCGCTTGAGTACTTTACACGTAAAAATATAGAGTCTACTGTGGTCTAGTTTGCAACCGACTCCAAAAGATAAAAAGTATTATTCTCAAAAAAAAAATTTTTAATTTATGTTCTGTCTTAACTCCTATAAAAATGGACCTCAAGATAATAAGACTGAATCACTTAAGGCCTAGCTGGATACCAGCTTCAAATTAAAACTCTATCGCCAAGCTCCTTACGGTGTGTTCCGACAGCTGCACTTGAGAGCCAGTTCCCTTCTAGGCTTTCGCGTGTTTACCACCATCGGCCACGTCATCATTGATGACAGTGAGATTGTGGTCAAAAACAGGCCTATACATAGTAAAAAAAAAAATCTTAAACTGTAAAGAGCACAAACATCGCGGTTGTAATATTTTTACTAATTTAATATTGTCGACAATTTGTTGAAAATAGGCACGTCTAAAAATTGTCACATTATTGAGAAAATTTTCAGACGTGTTAACATTCTTAAATCTGTATTCTGTAAATAAAAAAATGCTTTTAACATAAAATAAAACAGACTCCAATAGGGTTGTATTAAAAAATGATGTAAAAGACTGTAGCAATTAACTAATAATTTGAAGACAGAAAAAAAACGTTTGTTTTTTTTGGAAAGGACCAAAGTTAGCCTCTGATGGCTGCATCAACCTTATCGGACAAGAAAAAAAATCGATGCCTCACTTAGTCAACCTATTTTTGAGTCACTTTTATTAGGTAATTTTGTTTAAAAGTAAAGATTCCGCACCTGGCAATCGTGCTGGTCGTGATAAGAGCTGACGAGTTGGCTGACATACTCCCAGACCTCGCCGGGTGCCGTCCAAGTGGCTGCCGCGTTCGCTGCGTGCCGCATCATGCCCTCATTACACGTACACTTCGAATCCTCCGTTATTTAGAACAACACTCCGAAAGTTTTGAACACTTCACTCTTTTCTATCAGTCACTATTTGAAACGTACTAGTTAGCGTTACGCAGGCGGTTAGTTCTCCTCGCCGCACACGTCCACTAACGTTGACGAGCTATTTATATTGTTTTATCCTCAATCACGCGCAACTAGGTCGCGATCTACATCGCACACGCTAAAACAGATTTACGTCAGAACACATCTTAGCATACCTTAATGTAAACAATCTGTTCTTAACTATGACTTTCCAAAACGCTAATGGGATTAAGGTATTTCACAAATTTGATAAAAATAAAATCTTTTGAAAATTTCAGCCTCAAATAAATCTGTAAATTCGATTTTACTTCATATGTATTTATGTAATGTTTGATAGGCACATGAGGAAAGGTGACATTCTTAGGGCATCAATCCTTTAAAAATCTTTCACCAAATTAATAGGTATACAAGTTAAATAAAAGCATAATGATATGAGCAGAATCAAATTCAATAAACCTTTATTAACCTGTATATAACATCTAAATATTATAATAAAAGTTAAAATGCGCCTGTGACTAATGCAGCGATGCGCGCAATCACGGAACGAATCCATCAGCGACGCGCGGACGCGAATGATAACGGTTGACCTTGAGCCGCGGTAAACGTTTGATAAGGGAAATTTGGCGACCGCGTCTCTGCCAACGGCACCGTCAGCGACTTCAGCCGCGGTCCATCGTCTCTACCACCGCGATCGACTTCGTCGCTCTCTCGTAGCCGCTTATCACACGCATGTTTGTTTTGCATGAAATTTACTGACGCGCGCGCCCCATATTTTAAAAAAGATCGAATTGTAGAAAATTAATAAAAACTTCCACAATTTAGATTATTTGATAAATATACCTACTAGCGACCCCGGCTTCGCGCGTTTTTCTGTACTATAATATTTATGTATTATACATATAAACCTTCCTCTTGAATCAATATCTATTGCTGAAAACTGCATCAAAATCCGTTGAGTGGTTTAACAGATCTAAGCGAACAGACTGCGGAAGCCAATCAATTTTATATTCAAAAACAAATCGACTTGCCTACAATTCGTAATCGTAAATAAGTACCAAAATCCCAACATTATTACCAAAAATAGTTTGAGAAAACAGATTGTCATTAGCTTTCATAAAAAACACTATCATTACACCGTTCAATTGATTACAAAAAATATTCACAATTGTTTCACACGAGCACATGATCACACTGATCAATCAATCGTCGGCAACTTGGTAGGTACAACACTAGATGTATAAAAACGGTGTTCGCGATTGCGGCACCGCGTACGCAGAGACCGGTACGCGCGCGCGCGTCTCGTCGCAAGCCAGCTAATGACCGGCATGGCGCGTATTCGCGACCCCCACTCTGCCACCGTACGCGCTATCAAACCAGTTTACGTGAAAAATTTAATTCCTCGGTGCGGGTGACGACCGCTCGCGCTTTCCTCGCGAGTCGCGGCCTCACCCGGGCGTGAGGAAAAAGCACAGCGCCCCGGGGGCGCGCCGGAAGTGCACAGCGGCTGGCACGCGAACCAAGCGCACCCACCGCCTTAATTAAATGCTGCACGCTGCAAACCTACCCCTCGCTCGACTCGAAACTGCCCTTTCACTACACCATCGCATTCCCGAACCTCACACCTACCCGCATACCCACTCAAACAACTATCACAAGTTACAACAAACATAACAGCGCCAGGCCCTTAAAAATAGTACAAGCATTTCTTTCTTTTCATCACAAAACTTTGGGAAGGTAGAAGTCCTGCAACAAAAGCCTGAAGCATATGGATAGACAATTCGTCACCAGGTAACAATTTACAGCATGCATTCAGTCAGACACGAGTGAATGACCGCGTTTCAGAAATGATTGTGAGGCAATCTGAACAATGATCTAGAAATGTTCATGAGTCACGATATTCAAATATAAATTTTAGAAAAGATTCAAACAATTTTTGCGTATAATATACACGACCAAAAGACAAAACACCACTAATATTACAAATGCAAAAGTAACATAAATCTGTATGTACTTATGTCTGTTACCTTTTTACGAATAGATTATTTATCGAATGGATGGACTGAATAGAAAACGCCATGGGCTATATTGTTTATCCCGGGAATGCAGGAATAACCGCAGGTTAGTAATATTTATACAATTATCACAAAAATAATCTCCTGGGCTTACAATATTATTTAATGTTATTCTTTCGAATCTCTACGCAAAAAAAAAAGATAATGAAACGGAAAAATAATTGTAAACAGATACACAACAGTTTGAAAAATACATGAAATGTAGTCGCAAACATGAACACGCAGCTTTCACCGCGATACATAAATAAACGATCAAACCAAGTCGCAGAACAAGTAAAGAAACAATCAATCATTCTAAATACCGAATAACAGTTATGACGCCTACAAACAATACTCTAGCTAGACACTTTCGTATACGATCTTTCTCACGTCATGACAATCGTTTCTAATTTAAATATGCATTGCGCATTTGATTAAATGATCGTAGTTTCTAAGAAACTTGCTTCATTTAAGGCAAGAGAATTATTCTGTTGCTAAATAATAGTATTGAATCACCGATTCAGAAATAAACTTTCAATAGACTGCATGACATATTTACTCCTTTCATGAACTCTTTCACTTTTTCAACTTCATGTTTTTTTACATGGCTTTCATAGTGCACCTGTTACGGAGTCTTATTATGTTCGTGTTCGTTTTCCGAAACGGCTTAATCGATTTTTATGATTTTTTTGTGTATCCGGTAGGTCTGAGAATCTATATTTTATCCAGGGAACGCGAATGAAACCGCGGGGAACAGCTAATAATACTATAAATAACCAACTAAAATAATCTATATTAAACTATAGGTAATTAAAACTGAAACTACTTGATTTTTTAGTACATAGAGTATTGCTGGAATCATGCCAGAAAATCTGATTACCACGAGATCAAATATCAATGGTATTTCATTCATAGAATAGATAAGCTAAATGTATTGTGGAAGACAGAAAACAGCAATAACTTCTGACAAGAACAGGTCACTGGAGATTATATTGATAGGTAATATAATGCATTGATCTTTCTTGGTGGTTTCTAATGTGTTATTTCAAATTGACAGTAAGCAAGCGGGGTACATTAATCACTTCAAGAAACAATGTCTTTGACATTGGATGTATACCGCTAGGTATACACCTAATCCAGTAGAAGTACATAGTCCAGGGACAGAATCAAACAAGTTAATAAACTCACATAAGTAATTCAGCCATTAAATATACAAAGAGACGATAGCTTCAAATGATACATCTGCGTTGGCACAGACACGACACAATAAATAAATTATGGGGAATTATTGCCCAACAGTTTCTTATAGCATTCAAAGGGCATGTGGTAAACAAGAATAATAGCACCCTTCAGGAAAAACTGGATCAGATTATGACGACAAGGGTACCTTTTGATACATAAGGTAATTCTTTCTTTTATTACCTACGTCCCCTAACCAGTATAATATTTCACACACTTGTAAAGAATGAAGCACAACAAGTTAAACAGTTGATTTAAGATATATTAAAAGATATTACTAAAACCCCTTCGATATAGTTTTGAACACAATTCATGATTTAGGAAGACAAATGAAATCAAAGAGTCCTATAGGTAGTAGCCACATCGTGTAAACAACGCAATTTCTGAATTGTCATGTTTCTAATAGCACATAAAAAAGTTATGTTAATTCGAGAAATGACTTGCATGTAGCAATATTGCTCGAGCAGCCGTTGTAGATCCCCTGGTCGTGCTTAAAACACACAACATTTGCAAAAGATCGTACGTACGCAGTAGTACGCACGTAAGTAACCAATGTAATATTTGCAGCAGCCTTGGAGCAGCCTTTTTAGACCCTCAGTTCTTTAGAAACCTGTTGAATTTTGGGAAAGTTGAAATGTGAGTATGGATGTTTGTTACTCTTTCACGCAAAAACTACTGAACGGATTTGGATGAAATTTGGGACACAGATAGTTTATAACCTGGATTAACACATAGGATACTTTTTATCTCGGGAAAACATAAGATCCCTCGGGAACGCGGGTGAAACCGCGGGACGGAAGCTAGTATTTTAATACTTTAATGTTATTTGTTAAAGAAAGATAAATGATTATAATGATAACGTCACAACAAAGACTTATATTCCGTGTGGTAAACTACAAAGTAGACACATGGAAGTGTGCCCCTCAAAACAAACATTGTTGTAGTGAATATTTTATGACATACACTGGCCTTCAAAAATTAGTACCACACTTTTAAATTCGCAATAAATTTTAAAGTACACAAGATATTTTTTCGAAATAGTAAGCATTACAATAAGAATTTAATTGTTCTTTCATCAATGGGAGAATATTCCCAAACATCGCCTCCGAAACTTCGTCTTCAGTATGCCGAACCGGCTTGAAGCTGTAATGAGGGCCCAAAGAGGAGGCAATACCAATAGTAATTAAAATGAAAATAAAACATAATTTTATAAAATTTGCCATAAACGTTTTTTATTTCAAAACTCTACTTTGAAATTTTATTTTATTAAAAGTGTGGTACTAAGTAACTTTTAAAGGTAGTGTAGTCAATAAATTTCTATCCTATTCTTAAAAAAACTCTTTCTAAACAAATTATGCTAAATTGTTAATTACTTTTTTTTGAGAATATGTGTTTTCCTCTTTTATACCTGATACCTCACTTACGTATACGTATATGTAAGGTAATTAAAGCTCTCAGACATACACAAATGGAATAGAAAAGTTTTTTACAAACTAAATTGTAATAAACTGATCAAGTTTTATTGGCCTTTGTACTTTTACCGGAATATGAAATCAAATCATTTTGTACTTGTCATTGAAGGTGCCGATTGCTAACATCAATTAATATAAACAAGTCATTTGAACAAAATTGTAAACAAATTAAAATTCATAAGAAGTTTTCAAATCGTATAAGGCAGTAGTCCCCCGGCAAGGAAGCTAGTATAAATATCCTGGGACATTCTTCACACACATTGAATTTTACTTTCTCATACACCCAGTAACTGAGATTACATTTCCCCAGATAACTATTAAGTGGAAAAAAAAACCCAAGAGATCTGATGTTTCATTTACCTCACAGCAGAATCTGCATGGCTTTGTCTCATGTACAGTGATAGTAAGCATATATTCGTTCAATCCAGTGTCCCGTTCAAGTCCTCACAAGTACATATTAAGTTGTTTCGACTTTGTTTTGGTTGGGTATTTCTCTAGGGTAAACTTTCCATTATGGGCTTCAAAAGCAGTTTAGTGGTAGGTACAATCCAGAAGCATTATTCCAGGAATTGACTGATGGATGACTTTACATAAAGGTCCTCATAATTAGTTAAACCAGACTTTTAGGTAGATATACCACACATTGGCTCCAGGCCATATTTTCTATCTTGTAGCTCCAAATCTGGCTAGTTTATCAGCTTTTTCATGATGGATTTCAGTGTATCCTAGAATCACTGTAATACGACCCTGTTCTATTCAGCCAAGTGGTTGAGTAGGTGTATGCAGTTTTTAACTAGGTTAGATTTAATAGAATTTTAGGCCAATGATTAAAGTAATTCCTAATTATTTGCAGATTAGTGTATAGACACAATATTCAAGTATGGAGTCTCTATATTACAGGACCAGCACACATTTTCAAAGATTAAACTTAGCTGATTTTTGGACATTCTACAAAAAATCCACAGCCTATCATCAGGCTCCTACTACCTTCCACCCACATGACCTAGTCAGTTATCATTGTATGCTATTGGAACTAACTAGAATTCATGTCACAACAAAATCTTGTCTTTATTTTCAGTTATTTGGTGTTAACCATAAAGTATCTTATTCAATACTTAAGTTTCAAGAGATAATTAAACAGGTAATTTAACATCAACTAATGATATATTAGACCAATTTTATTTATGGTTAAATCAAAGGTAAAAAAAGAACTTCCATAAAGCCATATATAAACCTTATGGAAATCTAATATATTATCAACAAAGTACATGGCAGCTGTTAGGTGTGATCTTAAGATACCATATAAAGTTACATGCAATGCTAAACTGCACTTACCTTTGTCCGTGGTCGTCCCCGTCCCCTCTTCAATGTTGTATCTTGAATCACTTCATCACTTTTGGTTTTTTTCACAACAGCAGTGTTAGTCTTTGATACACTTTGTTTATCTTTAATGCTTGTTTTAGATGCATTGTCTTTTAAACCATTACTAGTTTTTATATCATCATCGCTATCACTCTTGACAGCAGAATTATTTTTAGTTGGTTTTAGTGGAGATTTTTGAGGAGAACTTTTAGGTGCCAAAGCTTTTGAAACTGCCTTAAGAGGCAAGTCATCATCACTTGAAGAGTCTGTGGAGCATTTACTACATGACTCAGAGCTTGAACTTGATTCGGAAAGCTGTGATTTTTTCTTCTTAACTCCAGGTCTTTCTTTGTTGGACTTCACAGTACCATCATCTGTGCTTTTCTTTTTCACAGATGGTTTAGTGTTCTTTTTAGGCGATGCCTTCCTGGGAGGAATTGCAGCTATTTTGAGTTTCAGTCCAGTGTCGCAAGATGTGACCGAAAAATGTGGTTTACGATTAGAGCTCTGTTTATTACCAGAACATTCCCAATCACTTCCTGAAGTCTCACTTGAGCTGCTATTCTGTAAATAATCAAAATATTCTGTTTCATAACAACATTCACTGTTGGCACCTATTTTATGTTAATAAAATGGGGAATAATGTAAATATCATAAATAATTTAAAGTTGTTTTTTAGCAATACAATTTTCATTTTACTAACCTCAGAATCACTGTTCGAGTCGGTTTCACCACTTGAATCATGGGTTTTTGGCAACTCTGTGCCCATTTCTGTAATAGAAAATCATTGATTGTCATTCTACCAAAAACAAATGAGTATCAATAACTGTACCTATCTAATGAAGTACCTAATACAAGGCAAGACTAATTTAACTACAAAACATTTGATCTAGATGTAGCCTTGAACTTGGCCAAGGTAAAAATATAATCCTACAAAACATTGCAATTATTATCCAACAATAATAGTACTTATTTGGATAGTTATACTCCATGAATATGTTAATAATATTTTAGAAAAGTTACAATTAAGTTACGTAAATTATAAACAATTAAAAGAAAAAAACGTAGTAGGTAATATGGATAATTATTCTCATACATGTAGGAAATGTAATCGACAAGTACTCACTTCAAGGTTGGTCAAGATGTTTCCAAATACAATAGTGTGGGCTGCTTCATTGCAAACACATTAAATCCATAGCATGGTTGTAACAAGTCTGGAAAATACAGAAATATGCAATAATTGCCAGTTCTTCGGTACTTTCATCAATTCTTCTCAAACTATTCACTAATTATTAGAAATGACAGATCTGACGATACGATACTCGCAGGACCAGTTTATACGCGATGAAACATAACGATGTCTTCAAGATATCAACTATTACGTTTCCAAAACATGTACTGATTGATAAATTGTTTGTGCTAATTTAGGATAAACACTCAATACACAGGCGTAACGGTCTTCTAGGACATTGGCGCCAAATAAGTGCATACGTTTACATTAAATGTGAAATTAAACCCATTACAACTATTAGGTTACCATATTTTACTTCGATCCAAAGTTACTAACTTTAACTTTTTACTAACCATTTCAAAAAACGTCCAATATCCAGTATTAGAGAAGTAAACGAGAAGAATTATTTCACACTTCAACATAACACTTGGCCTCCATGTTTACAAATCATTCCTATAAAAATTTTGTCTATACCTACCTACCTAACCTATTCAA
The DNA here is from genome assembly GCA_963555595.1 of Tethea ocularis. Taxonomy (NCBI): domain Eukaryota; kingdom Metazoa; phylum Arthropoda; class Insecta; order Lepidoptera; family Drepanidae; genus Tethea; species Tethea ocularis. The sequence goes on along the minus strand of OY741971.1, from coordinate 3,348,367 downwards.
GAGAAAGTCAGTGAATATTGCGACTTATTCTTTTCCACTTACGAAAATTACTAATGTAAGAGTGAGACTAAGGACCAATATATCTATACGAATAGCGGCGCAAAATGGCGTCCATAATTTCGGTCGGTATGTACTGCATGCAATAGTAGATTTAAGTTACACGAGTTATAATCATTAAATGGAGATTCTGATTTAGTTTAGAACAACAATGTATGAGCGTGTAGAAAACTTGTATGGTAATGTATGAATACCTATTGAAGATCAGTGGAAGAATAATATAATATAATATTGCATGTTTGATGATTCTGATAAAACTTTTCGACAATCAAACATCGATTGTACTGCCATCTTTTGAGTTTCAGGTTTAAACTTTAAATACCTACCTTACACTTTATGTGATATGTGAATGAAAGATGGCGACACAATGCAGTACTCACTCACACCATATAGAGTAGAGATGAGAAAGTATTAGGTAGAGATGGCAATATATTTTTAACTGGGAGGAAATGAGATATCATAATACTAATGGCCGTAAGTGCAAGAACTATCTGAAGTTTTTGTCTCGTTCAGATATGGGGTAAGGATTGTCAAATGTTTGTTTAGCTACGCATTACTACGCTAAACAAAAAACAGTGATAGTAAAAAACAGTATTTTGTTGATATTAGGAGTTTATTTAATGTATTATTAAATTTTTCGACAATATATTCACACAATGTATGCTTTTACGAACTTTTTTAGCGTCTAATTAGTTAAAATTACAATTTCGAAAATATATAATATTGTTACAGGGATACCAGTAAATAAAAAAAGTGTTTACCGTAATTTGTTCGTATTTATTTTTCTTGAGGAATCTTACTCTTATTTATTATATTTATTTTCTTATAGAATTTACAAGTTACACTGATTGGCATTATTTTCTTATAGAATTTACAAGTTACACTGAGCGGTAGGGACGTGAAAAAAAAATCGATTTTAATATTGCAAATAATCGATTAATAAAAAATCGTTTTAAAAAAATCGATTATTTTTCATATAATAATTGTATATTTTTTAATCGATTTAAATACAAAGAAAATTAAAGATTGTTGAAAGTCACATCCCTAGCCAACGGCACTTACGCGTGTCTGTTCACGACACTTTGAAGACCATTGGTTTAGGCCAGGGATGGCGAACCAATGGCACGTGACACAATATTCATAATGCACTACAAAAAAAAGTGTGAAGTAGGTCGCAAGTAATTGAGTTTGTGGCGTTAGCCACATCGACAGTTGACAGCACTGTCCGAAACTATTTCCCTGCGCTGTCAACACCAAAGACGGTTACTATAATTTTCGATGGTTTGAAAGTGACGCTTACCAACTAAAACTTAAGATTATTGATGTTCTCTAACACAATTTAACACATAAGTGCCTGTCTGTACTAATTACTGTGGAGTGTGCATGTTATTTAAGATCGGTCATTTATTCTCCCTGAGACAATCCCGATAAGTTGATAGTACCTACTTATTATTATTATTTTCCAAATAAATACGCACGGCACGTCTATGAGCTCATTAAGCATTTCTTTATACGTAAAGGTTCGCCATCCCTGGTTTAGGCGAACTAAAAATGCTACTTTTCTTATTCCTGGTGCAGTTCCAAAGCTTTTTGTTTGGGTTGGTTCTCAATTATTTTTTTATGTATGATCACGCATAATTTTTTACAGAGTAGTTCGATTTTGATAATTCTTTTTTTGTTTGAAAGGGTATACTTTACAGGTGGTCCCATGGTCATCAGGTCAGGATCTGATGATGGAATCCTGGAGAAATCGAGGGCACTCTTTAAATTTTATAGGCACTTACAATGTTTTTCATATACTTTTTAAAGCTATTAAAATATTTGCGTCTAGTAGTCATCTTTTACGTTGCTAAGCTGATGATGGAAGGTACAACTCCTTAACGGTTAGGAGTTAACGAGGAGGAGGGGGATAATTCTTTAAATGTTATAGGACCTTTTAGACCGTTACTTATATCATTTGATGTGACGATGGAAGGTACAACGATAGCTTATACTAGGTCAGTGATAAAGCATAAGAAACTAAAAATTTAAAAATTAAAAACTTTTAGGAGGAACTCTAATCAACCTGTTTTGAAGTCAGCGAAAGTGTAGATCATGTTCCATGGAAAATATCATGGTACCGCTGACTTCAAAATAGTGTCAGGTTGATTAGACCTACATGGTTATTTTATGCTTTTTAGTGTTTTGAAGTCGGTTCTATTTTTTGTAAAAGTTTTTTATTTATTGTTAATTAAAATAAAATATATATACATATATATATATAATTTTTTTTCTTACATAATATACCTAGTTTTAGGGTTCCGAGTCCACAAGGTTTACTTTTATAGTTTCCCCATGTCCGTCTTTACGTCACAGTAGTGTTGCCGGACAATCGATAGTATCGCGATACTATCGACGGCCGCCAAATCACTCGTACTATCGATAGTAGTATTTAGCACAAAACTATTTGATAATTGATTACGATACTATCTGACATGATTGTCATTAAAATCTTTGAGTTTTAAACCTATCTACCTACACTTACCCACTTGCCTAGCTACCTATGCATCTACCTAGTTACCTACCTACCGACCTATCTAAAGATTACAGGAAAACCTACCAGAAGTTTTTAAAGTAACATAGGATTAATAACCAGTTGAGAGCCCTCAGCGCTCGCCGATAAAACCGCGTAAGGATGTCGTAGCCACCTCTGGCTGCACCTTCATGTCCATTCAAAAAAAAATAATGGAACCCGCGGTACGCGAGTCAGACACGTTACACATATATCCGTTTTTTTTTTATTTATTTTGATATTCATACTCTCATTGAGTGTGCCGTGAATTCCAACGAAATTGGGAAAACGGTAATAGGTTGGTAGCCCCGTTATTAAAGTATCGCTATTTCATTTGTATACCGTTCATGTTCGGTCTAGTCTAATACTCGGGTCTATGGATGAGATATATTTTATCTCACTCACACTCAGTTCGAGTGGCCACTGGCCACTTGACCAGTGTCAAAGAGTCATCAATCAAAGAGTACATTTGTATGGCCAGTGTTGCCAACTTTTTTTGTGCCATATCCGCAATTTATATAACTGTTCAAACCACTAAAAGCCAGGAAATACGACGTTTTATTGCATGAAAAATTCCATGAAAACGCAATTTTTCTTTCAAATATGACTTCGAGAAATACCTGTTGATAATTTATTTTGTTATTGTTCAGAAAATATACTAACATTCCTGTATTTTATACTGTCTCTAGCGGGTTTGGAATGGATCTTTAAGTCTCCGCTAGAAGCTCGGACTAATTCATTGGTCCGAGGCTAGGAACAATAATTAATAGTGTTCTCACTTTTTCAGTTGTGTGAGACTGTGATTTATGTGGTTTGTGAGACTGTGAGTGAATGGAACAAACAATATAACCAACAATTTTTCATTCAATCAATCAAAGTAACTGGTACACTAGTATAAAGTGATCTGTGGTATACAACATATTCTATATGATCTGTGACTCTGTGTATAAAGTGATCTGTGAAAGTAACAAAACATTATTGACAGAAATTTGCGGATCGGATTTTTTATTTCATTAAGTTATGAAAGCTAACAGAAATAGATAGGTAGTCTTGTTCATTTAATTAGGAATTGAGGAGATAACAAACCGCTGAGCGAGCATACTTATTTTATGAAGAGAACTTTAAAAAGCTGCAACTAAAACAAATAGAAATGGATGAAATAGAAGTTTGGGAAGATCTATCAAATATACCAGCGGATCCTCCCATAATGCGGGAACTATGTAAAAGCTGCGAGTAAATATTAAACTAAAAAAATACATAACTTTTTCAAAACATAACCTTGCTAAAGTCGTTCCAATCTATTTTGCCAGTTTTGTTCTCTTGTCGTACTATGTTGATCGCGATGATTTGGAAAGACCATAATATAGTAAAATAATTTTATACTTAAACACGGTATATTTTTTTATTGCAGGAGACCAGCAGTAGTATGTTGGTGCATAGCATTACCCCCTGAAAGATTAAAACCTCGCAGTACAATTATACTCCTGCAGCATCCAGCTGAAGAGAAGAGGTGCCTCCGTACAGCACCAATGCTCCAACTTGGCTTAGATTATAATAAGTGCCTTATATTCAAAGGAAAGAAATTTCCACAACCCAAACATGAAAACTTAGAAAATATACTGAATGAACCAAACACTATACTCCTTTATCCCAGTAAAGCTGCTGTTGATATTACAGACTTGGAAAATGAAAATTATTCCTATAATCTCATACTTTTAGATGGTACATGGCCTCAGGCAAAAGCGATATATGCCTCTAGTCCTATACTTCACAAAATAAAACAGGTTAAACTTATGACAAGCAATACAAGCAGTTATATCATAAGAACACAGCCTACAGAAGGATGCTTGAGCACACTTGAAACAGCAGCAGAGGCATTGTCACAGTTGGAGAGGGAGCCAAAGTATAGAGAACAACTCATTGAACCTTTACATATACTTTGCAAGTACCAGCTTGAGAATGGAGCTGTTACCCACCAGTCTAAAGAGTTTTTGATTAAAACAAAAACATATCCAAAATTAATAGGCAAAAGATTATCCAAGTTATTGAGGTCTGGCAATGACAATGTCTGAGTTCAAACATTATAAAATATTAAATGAGTTTAACAATACAATATTTTTTTGTTTTAAATAAGATTTTAAAAAGTATATTTTTTTATTTAGAAAGTACTTGCATAAAAACTGGCCAAGGACCTAGACGAATTTATCATGAATTTATCAGTGTTGCCAGGGCCCTTGCTTGAGTAGTAAGTTACGTTTCGTTTCCTAAAATGTACATTATTGTCCTAATTATTGTATATTTTTCATACGTGTTTTTGATTGAATTAGGAATGGTCAAAGAGAAACAATACGTATATATGGGGTGGGGCTTTCATAACAAAATCATGAAATTACCGTTTTAATCGGATTAGTCGGGGTGGCCAGGCGACTGGCCGCAACCGACCAATAAGCAGAGCAAAGCAACGTCCAATGGAAAAACAGAAACGTCGCTAGCCGTAGGGCGTCAAAAAGTGCGCCACTGGTTCGATATTATATTTTCAAAATAATGTAGTAAATGATAACAAGCGGAAATTAACGAATGATTAATTTTAAATAGTAACCGACTGAATCGAATCGTAATTGCAATCCATGTATGTATCGTGATCTTTACTTGGCAACCTTTGGATGGAGAGGAATTAAAATTAACATAGAAACTACTATGTAAACATTTGGTAGAATTTGGTTTTTTTCTTTAGAACACGAAATACACTTTCGCTGACTTCAAAACAATGACAGATTAGAAGAGAATTTAGTCCTACATCGATTTATTACTCACAAAATTACATGGCCATCATAGTCAAGAAGTGAAGTGAAAAATTACATGTCAAAGATACTGACCGAGGATATGCATATCATTAACAAATTGTCGACAATATTGAATAAAATGGTTCATATTCCAGCTCTTTTCCACAATGGTGAAATGTTCGGTTGGAGCGCGAAATTCAAATTTTATCACGTTTTTTGCTAATTGCACCTCAGTTATAAGTCGTAAGTTATCAATATGTTATTTGCTAGAAAAATGGTAGTATATTTACTGATTAATAACAAAAGAATATTATATAAAATTTTAATTTAGCGCTCCAACCGACGCCTCCACCCTAAGCCCAACGCGCCCAAGTAGTTATTAATTAAAAAAAATATGGTTAAAAATTGCATTGTATGGTAAAATCACCTTCCTACTACCTACATTATAGGAGCTGAGAAAGGGGCGGCTTGTTATACACAGCCTAGGGTGGCTAAGACTGCAAATTTGCTTCTGCAATACAAGTAAGTTAGTCTATTATATTACTCTTTGAAATTAGTCGATATTTGACTAAAGCCATAATACATGTATCTATAATACTAATATGTTAAATTAGATATAGTTTATCTGCTGTAAGTAAACCTCAATACGGTACAATTATGAAATATAAACCATTATGAATCATTAATTCGTTTCAAAATCGATACATTGAAAAATATCGATGACAACTGTATGTTAATCGTTCGTCCATCCCTATTTTTTTTTTAACTTCCTTTTCTTTTGGTTCTGTCAAATAAATCGGAAACATGGCTGAGGTTTGTAAAATAATTTTAGTGTTTCATCTGGTTTTATATTATTAATCGTAATGTTGATGTGCGGAATGATTACTGTGTTAAAGTGTAGTCTTATTTGAGAATAAGTTCTTTGTGCTATTTTCTTACACAGCAGTGACAAACAATGTTTACGTTTTGCAGGTCGATGAAACTCTCAAGAAGAAACGTACCTTCAGGAAGTTTACCTTCCGAGGAGTTGATCTCGATCAACTTCTTGACATGCCCAAGTGAGTTTAAACTAATAATTCTTAATAATAAGTACCAGTCGCCACATTATTACATTAAATATAAATTTACTCGTATGTATGACAATTTGGCGCTCTTCTTATAACGTACTGCCGGTTTTTATCAGGTTTCTATGAAAGAGTTAAATAAATTACCACTTATTTCTTTACCATTTTACATCTGGAAATCATAGCTTTAATGTTTTCTAACCTCAAATGTTTATGTTTTTAGTGAGCAACTTATGGAGCTCATGCATGCCCGCGCTCGCCGGCGGTTTGCCCGTGGTCTCAAGCGCAAACCTATGGCTCTGGTGAAGAAGCTCCGCCGTGCGAAGAAGGAAGCTCCTCCTAATGAGAAACCAGAAATTGTCAAGACCCACTTGCGCAACATGATCATTGTCCCTGAGATGGTTGGCTCTATCGTTGGCATTTACAACGGAAAGACATTTAACCAGGTGTGTTGGTCATGTTTAGTTTTACTGGTTTTTATATTTATTTCATATTTGAAAGTATTTGGTTAGTTCCTCAAAACTGAACTCACAAATATGTAAAGAAATCTATCAGTTAAACTAACAAAACTCATCTGTTACCTGTGAGAGAGAGCTAAAGTCTAATTTTATACAATACTGGACTATATGTTAGAGTAATGGTGAATTGGAAATAATTGGCTTTCACTATAGCCAATAGTAGAGTTACTTGTGATAATAGGTGTATGTTGGTAGACCCACTCTCCTTCCACCTGTCACAGATGCTCACTGGGCCGGTTGTTTCGGTTTTATCTGTGCCTGGTGGCAGGCAGAGAGGCCACAGAGGAGTGCCACAACTGCATGGCTAGAGTGGTGAACAAACAATACAAGAACACAAATAAAATCAAAAAAGCTGTATGGTTTCCATAAGATTATGACTATAAATACTTACTTACTCACATATGCAAAATTTGGCATTCAGATAGCTAGTTATGAAAGGATTTTTGAAAATTCAACTCCTAAGAGGGTGAAATAGGGGATTGTGGGTGGAAAGCTAGTTTCACATAAAAAGCAATTACTAGCCGAGTACACCGCAATAGTTGTGTTAGTACAGGTAGGTTACAATTATTTACAACAAATATACAAACTACATATAAAAAATTGTGTTCTGTTAGTGGAATTCTAATTTGTGGGTATTCGTTTTTTTTTTGTCTTCCTGGATACATAGCTACACACCTTTGCAATCTTGCTTCTACAATTTTGCAAAGTAAATATGTACCATCAACAAAGTTGAAGCATGATCAGTTTTGAGACCTTTTCGCTTGCAGCCAGTAATCATAGTTCGCCCTGTCCATTGTTGACAATAAAACGGCCTCTTGTAAAATCTTTTGTCTAGACAATGTACTGACAATGACAATCTAATATTTTATGACAAGCGCATTGTCTGGTTATATTGTGTGAGACACAGGTAGCGGCTGTTCACTGCACACAAAATACACCCTTAAGGTGATCATGCTTCAACTTTGTCGATAGTACATAGCTTAAGGCATCTCATAACATTTATGTACCTATTTGTAGAAAAAAGAATGAGATTGTGGCTAATGATAATTTTACATCGAGCATCAATAAATGTTGAGGGTTGTTTAAATATAGATTCTATTCTAACTTAGGTCAATTATATGCAATCTTATGTATGGCAGCTGAAATCATATGTCAATTGATTTGATGAGCGATCCATGACTACTGGAATGATATTGATTGTTAACTGAAAATTGATTGTTTTGATTATTACTCCTAAGTTTTAAGGGGTGTTCCTGTATTTAGTCTTTTCATTGATATTTTGGTCAGTGATCAGTCCGGGACTTATAATTTTATCAATTTTGTGTATTAAGGCTTACAAGAGATTATATAATTAATTGCTCCATTATGTCATAGAAAAATAAACTTTGTTGTTTATTATAATATTCATTCAATTTCTACAATGAACCAATTACAGAGGTGAAATGTAAAGGGTTGGCATTGTAATAGGACATCATAAATATATATCCTTGAAAAATCAAGTGGGTACATCCATTACATTCATTGTTCTGTATATAAAAAATGTTTGTTCCAGGTTGAAATCAAACCTGAGATGATTGGCCACTACCTCGGCGAGTTCTCAGTCACGTACAAGCCTGTGAAGCACGGTAGGCCCGGTATCGGTGCCACACACAGCTCCAGATTCATCCCACTCAAGTAGAGTGGTTTGACTACCCTAGGCTAAGTGTTAAGAAAATGTTCACATGAGTACAATAAAGTATATTGTGTGACAAATTTGTGTTTTGTTACTAATTCATTTTATATAATCAGACTAGAAACTTGTTCGATAATTTTTCGTTATTGGATCTGGTCACACATGTCCAGTTGAAACTGACTAAGGATGTTAGTTTTATTTATAATTAGCTTCCGTCCCACGGTTTTACCCGCGTTCCCGGGATATTTCAACTAGTGAAATAATTTTTCAATTCGGACCAGTAACACCAGTGATTAGCGCGTTCAAACTAAAAACTCTTCAGCTTTATTATTAGTATAGATATAGATTAGTAGGTATGTAGTAAGGGTTCTGATGATATGGGCGCGGCGGTTACACATATGACATAATACATACAAGCCTACACTTACGGCGCGTCCCCACACTCACCACAGTTAGCGGCACATAGTACTTTTTCTATATACTTGGTTATCGGTACACTATCCGCCGACTGACTGGGCGGTGTCAGCCATCAGCGGCGAAGTGTGGCACTTTCTGGCAGGGCCACCAACACGGATCTGAATTCCAAGTCTGTCGCTAATTTGTCCTATTTTGTCCTCAAATATCAGATTTTGTCGCGTCCTGGTTCAAAAGTTTTTAGGTGGCCACCTTATATCTCAAGAACTAGAGCACCTAGCGAAGATCTGTTTGCTTCCAGAATTTGTCATTAATTTGTCAAATTTTGTCTCCGAATCCCAGATTTTGTCGCGTCCTGGTTCAAAAGTTATAACACATTTGTTTTTTGTATGGAGTAGTGAGAGCTATGTAGCTTTTTCTATACAAAAGTTAGACTAGTTAAATATTTTTCTATTATTTCATTGAAAAAGCAAGTTTTAATGATTTAATGTTCTATAAATATGGAAACAAGAAATAATCATACACTACTTTCGTATTTTTCTGTATTATATCTCTCGATTGGAATCATGTAAAAAGCTTTATAAATATTCACCTTCACTCCTAGACTATTCGATACTCAGGTGTACAATTGCGTACAAAAGTGTATTAGGTTATCATTTTTATTTGGGAAGAATAATAAAACTCACAAGTTCGTTTACTCGATCGTTGTAAACAAGATATATTTCTTTAATATTGTCTCTCTCTCTAATTGAGAATTTTAAACGTTCAAATCATTATTATTTTTGAATATATTAAAAACGATTTGTACCAGGCTATTTGTAGGGTAAAAAGACTACTAAACTGTGAATTTTATTAAAAAAAAAAGGTAATTCGTTTTATTTACTTTTCTAGGCACCTTTTTTTTATCTTTTGTACTCATTGTACTAAAATACATATGTTTTCCAACTACGAATAGATTATTTATTAGCCAGTTCAATGTTTTAAAGCAATTTAATAAAGATATCAAAAATATTTTCTACTCGCCTGTACAATAGTATGGAGAATTTTAGATCCATCAATAACTTTTGAACCAGGACGCGACAAAATCAGGGATTTAGGGACAAAATTTGACAAATTAATGACAAATTCTGGAAGCAAACAGATCTCCGCTAGGTGCTCTAGTTCTTGAACCCCTTATAACTTTTGAACCAGGACGCGACAAAATCTGATATTTGAGGACAAATTAGCGACAGACTTGGAATTCAGATCCGTGTTGGTGGCCCTGCCAGAAAGTGCCATACAGCGGCGAATCGCGCTCTGTGAATAATAGGGTAGTTTCCTGACATATCAAATTGCTACTTTTTTAGTAAATGTCAAAACGATAGTTTATATGGTATTTTGTATGAAATATTATACAATGACGTCATAGTTTCACAGCATCAAAATATGATCTACTCTTAGTGGTTCTATTGGTAATTAAAAAGTATTAAATGTACAATATATTTGATGTTTCCAAGTGTTTTTAGATGTTTTATACATTGGTTAGTGTTTGGCCATTTATTTTTGACACAGTCAACTAACCTATTAGCCGCTCACAGAGAATGAGTCGGCAATTGAAACGCCGCAAACTGCGTACACTACGCGCGGTATGGACACTCGGTTTAAAAATTATAGGGAGCAAACTGGAAGAAAACATTCTGCGGCTAACAGTGAGCCTAGTGGGGACGCGCCCTTACAATTCTATTAGATCCGCCCGAAGTGGCCCGAACCGACCTAAATAAATACTATAGTGCCCTATGTAAAATTGCTCACATTATTTTGTCAGGCGCACAAAACCAGTGAAAGCGTCAATTCGAACGACTGATTGAACCTAAACAACGCAAGTTAAATAAAAAACTAATTTGAATAAATAGGATACATAAGAAATAAGGGTTCGGTACCACTAGAGTTACTTACGGACCTGTAAAAACTAATCGATAAGTTCGGTATATTTTTTAAGTACATACCTATTCCATGTATGTACATCAAATCGGTTAAATAGGTTATTCTAAGATATATGTAAGTATTATATTTGTGTAAGTACCTATATTTTTTGACTGACTTTGCTCAATCTGAAAACTTAACTAAAATAATTTGTACCGTCGTTAATTAAAAATGTCTGACATCGTCTCGAGCGTGTAATCATATTGGTGGGGTTAATAGAAGTGCATTACCCATCAGCTTGGTATATCATGCCTTGCTGGACATCATCTGGCACTGACTGTTACCGGGTAAAACCGGATATAACCGACCACCGCCGGCCTCAGCGCGAGCGTCATCATCGAGACTTCGCTGAAACTGATTGCTTGTTGAACGGCCCTTTTTTGTCTTGAGTGTCTTGCCCTAAATGGACTTACAAATTATTTAAACATATATCATTTGTAACAACTACATATTATTAGTCTTCATTGGTAGCCTTTTAGTAGGTATAGATAGTACTCGAGTAGATAATATACCTTCTTAAAATTGATCTAGGTCCATGTACGCCCATGACTTCAACAACTTCATCAGAAAAACAACGCTGCTGACAACGCAGCTAGCGGCACAGACAACTTATTTGTATTATTTTTCTTTGTTATTTTTTGAACATTATTGTGTCCGTAATTTTTTTTTATTTCTTGTCTTTCTATCTGATCATTGTGTTTTTTGCGGACGCTCACGTAGGTACTCACTGTATGGAATATAACCGCAATTATAATTAATTCCACGTGTACCTTTTGAAAATATTTTGTAGGTACATATAATTTATTCAAAATCAAAACACATGCACAAATTTAAAAGTCACACCGTGTTGAGCCGGACCGGAATACTGGGTAAATAGATATATTGTGAACGATGTGGTCTCTCCCGCCTAAGTAGGTGCCTAGCAGTGGTGAAGGCTCCAATCAAGCCGATCCCCATGGGCTTACCTTTTAGAAATCCGAGTCCCACATTTTCATAATTTCAAAGTCACATTTATCATGCTTAAAATACACTGTAACTATAAAATTATCGGTGTTTTTTGAACGGCTTACCATCGCCATCATTTCACCCATAGCCACTGGTGCCTAGTCGCCTTAATGACCATACCTAATATCATTTATCATTTTAATTGGTAAGTGGTTTATATAACACTGTTTAATGATATTGTACATCCAATAATTAATTTCCAGTTGTTAGCAGTTCCATCAGACCACAGGCTCTGGGCACTGACTTCATCGTATAAGCGTGCGAGTGAAATGATCTTGCAAATAATTTGAACGCCATGACCATTGGCCATGTATCATAATTAATTAATATTTTATCGTCAATGTGATGTGAGTCGTTGTAAACAGATCAATTGTGCCCTATAGAAGAACAGCATTTCTAAGTAAAATTAAGTGTTCATGATGACAATGACGTCATATACCTACCTAGTCGCCGCCGATGCGAATTTTGCGATAAAGAAAAATAAAAGATATTTTATTCTTGTTACTTAGATTCAGTTAAATATTTTCTTTCTGTATTTAGCTGTCCTGGTTCAAAAGATAAAAATGTACCTGAGAGGTTTTAGGTGGCCCTGCTGTGATGGGCAGTCATGGCAGTGCCACCTCTGTAACTCAAGAACTAGAACAACTAGTGGAAATCTGTGTGCTCGCAAAATTTGACGACTTTTGTCATCAAATATCCGATTTAGTCAGACTGTAGTAAAGTAGTAAGTAGATACACTTTTTACAGAGACGTGATTTTATCGAGGTGTAGGTACTATTTAATTTAAATATTCTTATGGCCCTTCTTGATAGGCCCACCATTTCAGATTCAGTCTGGCTCTTGAACTTTGATGCGCCATATCTTTGTAATTTTTTATTGATTTGTTAAAATAAAAAATACGTATCCAATATTTTTGATAACCTAACTGACGGACTAAACAGATTAATTATTTTTTACCCAGTCATCATCCCCCTATTGTCCGACGCCTTGGTCCATCACAATAATCAGACGAATATCAGCGCCTCTAAAGGTGAAACGCCTGAACGGTGAAACTGAATATGTAAAGTTTGAGAAAATATCGGGGGCCGGAACATAAGGTTCGGTGTGGTTCGGTGCTAGAGTACCTACCTAATACTTAGTAGGTACCACCCTCAGGGCAATAAATATAATTAAATGCCGTTCGAAGGTAAGAACATCACATCACCGATTTTTGTAAGTAGAAAGGTACGAAATATAATTATTTAAAAAAAGAAAATAACTGACACTGAAACGAACATGCACTTTAATTTCGCATTGCAACCATATTACGGGTTGGGCCATTGTTTATGTATGTTAGAGGCAAATCAAGGCCTCCAGGTAACAAAGTAGGAGTATCTAGGTATGTTGTAGGACTCGTAGGTAACCTATTAATCAGGGTATGTAGACTAGGTACTTATATCTTTTTTAAGATATATTTTTTGACAAATAAGCTTAAAAGTGAAGTTTCAAACATGCCGTTTTTCTATAGGTTACTGCTGTCGCCCTGCGTTTTCACCCGCCACGTTCGCGGGTTAAAAAGTAGCCTTCGGGGATGATGTAGCTTCCTATTAGTGAAATAGTTTTTCGTAACGGACCAGTAACTCCAACAATTAGCGACTTCAAAAAAACAAAATCAGGTTTATGGGAGCCGATGGATGCAAGCGGCCGAAAACCGTTCACAAAGCAGTGGACATCCTTGACCTAAATAAGACGAATGTTTTCCTTGACTCAAAAGCTTTTGTTAAAAGATACTTTGGAGGTTTTGCCTGTTGCATGACATATCTTATTATTTAATAAGATTACTTACAAAACTCCTGACATGATTAACGACGTGCCATTATCAGAAATATATCGGAATAAGATTTCCTGCTTATAAGTGTTAGGCATTATTACTGTAAAGTGTCTCTTTATCTATTGGTTTTATTGCCTATACTTATTGTTAGTAAATCTAATTATGGTATTGTTATTATTCGGTCGATAAAGTACAAACTTCAGAATGGTCGAAAGACGTCCACTGCAGGACAAAAGCCTCCCCCAAGGTTCTCCACGTGGAGATAGGTAGGTACATACTTACCTATCAAACCAATCATATTCCGTAGTTTTATTTGTGAACTCCGTTGCTTTACCAGGCGGATATTATTCCGGATAGAACTTTACGAGATGTTGCCCCGTGTATTACGATGCTTGTAAACTGAAGTATAATTATATTTTACAACGTTTCACTTTGGTTTCCTCAATTTTGGACAAAATATCCATATCGTAATGCATGTTACCTAAGTTCGGGTATTGTCAGGCCCGGCGTCGCTGAAACTGGAACAAATCTCGTCCTAACTAGAATGAATAATTGGTGTAATTAAAAACTGCCGTTTGTATTCGAGTAAGGGCGCTTAGTATTTATAAAGAGACTGGGCAAAGGCTTCGCGGTTCTGAGCGACGGGCTGTGCGCCTCGCCGCACGTGTTCATCGCAATTTTCCGTATCGCGAATCGTTGCGCGATCTCTACTTTGATAAAATTTTAGTGAAAAAAAAAACAATATAAGAATAAATATTATAAGCACGTTATTCATCAATATTATAATGTCAGTTTGTTATATGAATCGATCTACGGTTTAGTTTCTTAGTGTTTTTTGTGAATGAGTGATATCATATTTATCATCTGAATATTCTTAAGGACAGTTTCACCGCTCCGTACAATTTGAGGTGAGTAATTAAACATACCTAAGATTTTTTTATCACACATTATTTTACTGAGTAATCTCCAATCAAACAAATTGTACCTATGCACGGTGTAGAGATATCCAAGGAAATATTCATAGCTGAACAGGTTTTTAGAATTGACGATTATAACTAAGTTTCTCTATATTACCTAGAATTGTATAACAATCAGTTATAAACACAACTAACAAATAAAGATAAGACAAGTGGTATTACGAATTTTCAACGAAAATAAAGTATTTAGGTATTACTTATTTATTATAATTTCTCAGTTTAAAAAAAACTATTATGTCACAAGGTTTGACTACTAATGCCTCCTCTTAATTATTCAAACAATTATATATATGGGCGACTGTTAAATAAGATAAATATCTCGGAGTTATAACACCTAGCTTCCTAGGGTTATACCTAACTCCGAGATGCAGCAAGAGCTATATAACGGTTATTCACCGATGTCTTTATAATACCTGTTAGGTACATAACATTCTTTGTATTCACTTAATCAGGTTACGTTTATTTTATTGACTGATAAACATTATACGAAGGGACTACCTACGGTCGCAGTAGAGGCAAAACTCATTCAGACTTTTCATTTGTCTTTATTTTCTTTATCTTATTATTTTAAGATTATTTTATTTTACAATACTTATAGGTAAATTACGAATAATGGTTCCGCTAAGTCTTCGTATGTAGGGCTATATTACTAACTCTTGTTACGTGTGACACAACTCAGCCTGTACTGAGGACATACTCCGAAAAACAATATTTACAGGATAGTTGGAACATCGTGTTAAAAATGTAACTAGGAATAGGAGCACAACTGACATGACTCCCTGAATTGTCAACCCTCGAAAGAAGGTCACAAGAAAAAAGTGACAGAAAAACGATTAAACCTTTTTTTGAACCGGTAGTGAAGTTGACCGTAATCGGTTTTTTATATCAAGTTTACCAAGTTCTAATGCTTTCTAAATTAGGGAATCATGTAATTTTACGTTAATTATTTGTTCACAACAGGTCTAATTTACTAATTATAAGATTAATCGGGGAATACGAGATTGAAACTAGTATAACCCGCGAATGGGACGCACGCCCCCAAACAACTAATTGTACCTACAGGTAAAGTACCTAATAGATTTGTCTAAGAGTGTAAGTAGCTTTTTAAATTTTGCGATATATTCAAAAGCTCTATCACCGCTATACGGTCACGGTTAGTAGGTAGGTAGGTACCTTAACTAACTATTGATGAATAAATAAGTGATTTGATAACTAATTAAAATAAATTATACATAAAACACCTCGTAAACTAGGTATTTCTGAAGGTGTTCATATAATTATATCCTGGGAAATTATTCACAAACAGTTGGGTAACTGATCCCAAACTTAACAACTCAGGACGAGGTTAGTACTTATGTCAGAATTGTTTACAAAAGCCACATGGAAATTCTGGATTTGGATGGTAATTTTGTATGAAAATTTCAATAAAAATGAACCAGGCGGCCCCGTGCGGGCACGAACAACTAGAAACAAATAAACCACAAGGATTATCTAAACTATGCCTGTCTGTACATTGAGCGGCTTTGACGCTGTAAAACCAACCAGCGAAATATGTTTAGAAAAATGATTTATCTCAAAACGTCAGGAATTCAGCAGTCAATTCATTACGTCGAAGAATGATTCATAAAGGGAAGTTACAAACATTTTGTGGAAGCATATTTGTAATAGCAACGGTGTTACGTACTACGGCTGAAAATAACAACTATTGATTCAATATTTCGATACATTGATTTGGCTGACACAGAGTATTCTCGGGAGCATATTGAGTATGATGAATACATCGTACGTAATTAAGTAGGTCTGTGTTTTATTGATCATCAACATCGCCTGCAGTTTCCAATTATTAGTTATTGACCTGGGGGCTAATTTCGTCGTATTTGCAGCACCATTATCTCGTTGTTTGTACACGATTACCCATGAAAAAAGTTTGTTTTCAAGGAAGGTTAATGTTTGGCCGTTTCCTTATTACAATGTAACTTCTAAATGTTTGATCCTTAGTTATCCGCGGTTTGTAATGATGGGTTTTTTGAGTTGCGCTCAAGCCTGAGAAGGCTTGAAACAAAGAACTGACAACAATACATTTGCAGAGCATTTTGTAATTACTAAAAAGTAAGTCGGAGATATAGTACCTATGCATTATTTTGATAATATTGATAAGAGGATCTATCTCTATGTATGGAACACATTGGTCTCTAATTGTCTATAATCTGGATGGCACATATCATGTCCAAGGAAAGCAAAGAGCATGGTTAGATATAAAAAGCTTTGCGTCCTCGACTTCACCCGCGATCCTTTATACCACCTTAGCAGTATCTAAGATCACCACTGTTCTTTCTTGTGCTTTGATATCTCATTCAGAGACACTTATAAGTATACCTATATACAGAGCTTGATAATTCACTAGTGAGTTCGACATATCTATCTATACCTATCATCAGTTATTTATTGTAATGATTTATCTCTGCCGTATTGTGTAGAATCACCAAATGCACCGCACCGGAACATCCGGAAGCGGATAGGAATGCCGTTAGCACACAAGTAAAAAATCTGATAGGTATAAAAACCTATCGGTACCTATAATAAACAGTTAAATTTTACCCTGCACGGAACGCGTTTATTTACTCAATTTAACAGAACTCCTTTGATAGATTTCAAACAATATAATTTCTCTCTATGTGTCATAGACAAAACTATTTATTCAGTTTGGGCCCTAGGAAATTATGAAAACCAGCGTTATTATAACTATACGGTTCCATTTGGCCCTTAATTTAGGACTGTAAAGTAAAAACCCTATTTCCTTACGCATAAAGGACTTTGACTTTTCACTTCGAAGTACGAATAACATTCAATACTGAGGAAAACCGCCCGCAAACGTTTTCCGTCATTTTACCACAAGCAAGCGCGCGCTGCGTGAGTGACTGTAGCGGAGGTAGTGACACTACGTAGGTATAGCTTGACGTAGTACGCATTATTAGACGCAAATATATACTTTTATGGGTATGTGGATGAGCAGGGTTTCATTTAGTGCTCAATTGCGTACTTGCTCGGGGTGACGCTCTGAGTCAGGGCATGCTGACGCTGTGGTGACATTATGGGTAATTACAAAAATGTGAGCTTTTTTCACGTTCAAGAGTTTTATCATTAAACTAGCTTTGCGCCTCGCGGTTTCAATTACTCCCGCAATCCCCTATCTTACCCCCTTAGGGGTTGAACATTAAAAAATCAGCTGATGCCTACGTCATAATAGGTATCTGTATGCCAAACAGCCCGATCCATCCAGTAGTTTGTGTTGTCCGTTGATAGATCATTCAGTCAGTCAGTCGCTCACGCTTGCCTTTACTCACATTTAAATGGGCAATATAAAGTACAGTTCTTTTTTGGAAAAAACGAAGTCGAAGAAAGACGAAGTCAGAGAATAGCCGGCCCAAACTGGGTGGGTCCAAATAGCAAATAACAGAGACGAATGGGAAACTTTAGAGGAGGTTTTCACCAAAGGGGTTCTTACTTATTTTCACACCTTAATTTAGTTGCTGTATTTTTGACTGTACATACCTAGTAGGCTTTAATAATACACTATACCTACCCAGTTTAAGTAAACGAAACTAACATAACACTAGTCAAAAATAGAATTTAATATTGTAAATGTGTCAGAAATAAAATACATTTTTATTTGATTATAAATATAGGTACAATATAGGAATATATACACAAAAAATATATAAATTATGTATTTATTTACATGTATATAGAAAAAAGGTGTTATTTTGACATTACAAACAGACACTTCAATATAATTTATTTGATCTTGAGACTATCTATTGAGACTATTTGTATAGATGATTGTATGATTGACATGCATGAAAATAATAATAAAGATACTTAAATGAAACAAAAGAATATCTACAGATACTCACGAGTAGCAAACATTATTGTTAAAATAACTCTGACATTGTAGCGTGACATAAAAATATATGGAGATATATATTTTTATATCGTTAACAAAAATAGTTTATTAGAATACCTACAATACCTAATTATTTGTTGCAAGCTTGCACGCTTATATAGGAACTAGCTATCCCCCGCGGTTTCACCCACGATCCCTGGATAAAAAGTAGCCTATAACATTCGGGGATAATGTAGCATACTATTTGTGATTTTATTTTTATTGGACCAGTAACTCTGGAGATTAGCGCGTTCAAACAAACAAACAAACTCTTCAGCTTTATTAGTACCTATAGCCTAGCTAGGCCACACCGCAGCGGTATGCGGGTTGTGTGCTTGTAAGCCAACTTTGGGAGCATAAAAAATAGATAATCATAAAAAAGTATAGGTGTGTATCTATCTGCTATTATTCAAGAGTACTTTTTTTAATTTCACGATAAAATATGCGGGGTATTTAAATGTGTAAGTTTAGCCATTCATAGCTGGTCGTAATCACTATGGCTGTCATAATAATTCACAAGTATAATGATAATCCATCCAATAATTGGTTGAGGTCATTAAAGCTACATTACGACCCTAATTGTTATGTTTAGTTAAAAATAAGTACTAAAATACAATGATCAGGTATTTTTTTACGCACGTCTAGGATAATATTAAAGTATTTGTAGGGTACCCATATATAATCTTCTTGTTCCTGTGTTGTTTGTTACAAATAGGTAAGCATATCCAAATGGCTTTGGTAGTATTAGATATCACGGGACTTCTGCGAGAAAAAATCCCAACAGACCCGAAACGGGACTTTTCATTTTAACTTCAACGGGGTATCTGAGAATACTCATTCAGGAGTTGGTTTCATAGAGCGTACGAGCTCCAAATATGCCTAGACATAATTATCTTTTGTAACAATCGATATTTGCTATAAAAGGATAAATTTTATTAGCGGCTGAAAAGAATGTCTTAAGTACAAAATAGTGTGTCGTAGCAAGGTCGTAGGTTTTCGTAGCACGGGTCGTAGACCGTAGCTCTAAACCATCCCAGATTTAGGGCGTAAAGTGACCATATTTTAAAGTAGGCTTTAGTTAAGAGTCCTCATAATACCTATACAATTTATTTTTATTGTAATCCAAAATAAGTCTTCTGACTTTAGATACACTCTGCAACAATATGCTCTAGGTAACTAAAGTATAGGTATATTGTTAATAATAAATGACAGAACTATTAATCTATACTTATAATAAATCTGTAGAGAGGTCAATTCTGTACATGAAATATATTTTCAAAATAACTATCAGGGGGTGATTAGTGATCGATACTGATGCCAAAAATGCAATCAGTAAAATTTTTGTCTGTCTGTCTGTCTGTCTGTCTGTCTGTATGTTCCTTATAGAAACAAAAACTACTCGACGGATTTTAACGAAACTTGGTACAATTATTCTTCATACTCCTGGGCAGGTTATAGTATACTTTTCATCACGCTACAATCAATAGGAGCAGAGTAGTGAAGGGAAATGTTGGGAAAACGGGAGAAGTTACTCCATTTTTTAAGCTTCCGTCGCGTGTGCAGCCTTAATGGTTAAAGTTACATAGAAATCATGTATGACGGAAATATTCTACATAAAATTGTATAATAAATATCCCGCAACAGCATATGTCTATCTTTTATGGTTGACTCACAATAACACGTGTAACTCCTGATAGCTTAGCAGTTCGGAGCATTCTGATTATATTTGTTTACTCTTACGTTTATAATACTCTCACTCATCCCTCATTTAAAATAGTTAACATTATTACCTAAAAGAATCATAGAAATCGGTATAGAAACACCAAACTTATGCATGAAATAAGCCATCGCGCCGTCGCACGTGAATACTGAATCATGCTTTAAGGATTATTTTTGTGTAACGGTTGCCGCGCTCGACACGGGTCGCGGCGGCGGTAGGGTATAAAAAGGCGGGAGGTCCGAGCGAGAGCGAGCTTCATTCAATATTTGGCTGTTGATGCGTTCAGAGCGTTTAACCTTATTGACAGATAATAATTGATATTGAGAAACCGTGCTTATCAGCGCGACTTTTAGTCTTTAAATACTTTATTTGAATTTCTTTTGTTGTTATTTTGTAAAATAGGTATTAGTTGTTGTGGTAGTGTTTAAATATTCGTTCAAATTAAAAATTATTAAGCGTAGGTACTTTTATTAATTAAAGTAGTTATAAATATTTATTTTTAAGTGAAGTAGGTATAGGTAGAATGTATTGCACAGGCGTTTCAGCTTTATTTTCATTTCTTTTTTGTTGTGAGTTGTATATATTTCTGGGTATAATTATATTAGAATATTTTAGTGTAAATAGTCATTAAGATTTTAAGTGTAAGGTAGCTAAAGTTAGGACCTCTAACGTAGGTTATTTTGTTAGGTAACTGACAGCCTTTTAGTAACCGTAGATTATTACACAATGCCACCTAAAAAAACATTATCTTTATCTCGAACTTCGAGTAAAGCTAAGAGAATGAGAAATACGCGATCTCAAGAATCGGCAGAGGAAAGAGCAAATCGGTTAAACTCTATGAGAGTTAGAGCCTCAACTTCTCGAGCCAATGAAAACTCTCCAGAGAGAGAGATGTGAGTAGCAGCTGACAGAGCAAGACGAGCTACATCACGGACGTCTCAAAGCTCTTCTCAACGAGAGCTAAGGCGTACCATTGACCGAGAACAACATGCGTTATCCCGAGAAGCTGAAACTGCTGCACAAAGAGAATTACGTCTCACAGCTGACCGCGAACGGCATACATTATCTCGCGAGTCTGAAACCTTACAAGGAGTTACACACTGATGGTCTCGGGGCACAGCTATTAATAATAATATTCTGCGGTTCCTTATTGCAATATTTTTTAACAGTATTGTGGATTGACATATTATATTTCCCTACTAAAATACGAAAGTTAATCTGTCTGTCACATCAAAACCACTGAACCCTGAGGAAGGACATATGCTACTTTTTTACGAAAAACGACGAAAACGCGGACGAAGTCGCAGGCAAAAGCTAGTAGAACATAATTTTAAATAGGTATCGATTCATTCGTTCAGCAATGTCACAGTGTATCATAAACTCTCAGCATCTTCTTATGAATACATCCAGGACTTTATTATTTACTTTCCATATTGTCAACAAAAGGCTTCTGATATCGATTAAGGGTTGTCGTTCTGTGCGCTGATTTTGATCACATGCTGGAAAGTTATGTAGGTAGACTACAGGCTGTACGTTACAATAACAGACTAGAAGAAGAATATCTATATCTATCTATATCCTAGAATCATGGATGAAAACGTTACTAAATATTTATTTATTACAACATACAAAAAACTTGATTAAATCCAATTAAGCTAATTGGAGTTCGATTATCTTATAATTGCATTATAATTTATTCATAAAATCCAGATCATAATAAAATACGATGGTATTATGAACTCTATTTCTATTTATTTGCAGTTATGGTTTGTTACGAAAGATAGAGAATTTATTCGGACAGTAGTTCCACAGTCGTCGGAGGCGCTTATATCTACTGAACACATATAATATAAATAAATATTGGAGTGCCGTAGCTTTGGGATGGGGCCAAAATTGAACGTTCATCAGTTGTCACAAATAGTTAAATGTTTGTGTCAGTTTTAGGTACTTTACTATGTGGTATCAATAATTTTATATCGTATACAGTTTCAACAATTATGTTCACTACAATATGTAGGTACTTACTTAGATTGAGCATTCGCTAATTGAAGCTTCAGTTGAAAAAAATCCTACACCTATTATAAGCAAACTATATACAAACATTGGCTTGGCTGGCATGCATTACTCAGTTATGCATCTTATTTCGACCTCTAATGTATGAACGATAATTATGTTTTTGTCCTCTGATCTAATGGAACAAACTGATGTATATAGGCATTTTTCCAAGGTGTGTAATATTGTTTCGTACTTAGGTGTGAAAAACTTCCACACAGGGTAAATTAACTCTTCCTTTTGAGGGAGGACAAGTGGCAAACAGTGTGCTTTCGTAATGTTTGCAAGAACCACACAATAACAATGTTTTATTGTGTGGATAGAATATAATCATAAGCTGCATCAAACCTTCCATCAAACAAGTAGTGTAACTAAAAAAACTAAAAAGCCTAATTTCGGGATTGTTTTTTCATCATTCCTCATCCCTCCTGGGTCAGTCGGGTATAAGATATTCATTTGGAACTGAACCCTAAATGTGCGAAGTCCGGTTTTTTTAATCTGCACGTCGGATTAAAGCACTTTTACTCTAGCGACGATTAAATAGAACAAGAAGGTACTGATTTTATATGTATAAACACATTATGTATGAGCTACCTACAAAATGAGTGTGTCACATGACGTCATTGGCCACTCGCCTCGCCTGCCTGCCGGGTTTCCCGCACAACCGGCTTCAACTGCTGTGAACTGCCTCAGAAAGCCTTCGTTTCGATGCCTTCAATATAACAAATCGCAAATATTTTTAATTCGGCATCACAGTAGTAAGGCCTGCTGATTGGCGGCAGCGGCAGCCTCGAGATAATTTTGAGATGGCATCTCGAGATGGAAATATTTTATTAACTTTTCAAACTAACGATCAAAATGTACGAAAATAAAAAATACTATTTCATATTTTTAAAGTCGGCATAACAAACAACCCAACCTAATGTATGATTTATATGTATTTGTATGAATATTGAAATATGTCTTAGTTTCTACGCGACAGAATAAACATAATTTATTTATTAACTTGAAAAAAAATTAGATTCTGGAGGCTTCATAATCTATTTCAATAATATCGTTCGTAATAAATCCTACATTTTTATTATTATTATTGCGTAAGGGCCTACTATTGCCTTGATATGGAATATTACACTTGAGCCGTATCAAGTGCAGATAACTGTCTAATTCACTCATAAAACAGCAAATAATGATCGAGTTGTCAATTACATGTAACACTTGCACACTAAGCCTATATTTAAAGTATTATGCACTTCAGACTGATATACAACAGCGTTGGTAGGGGTGTTTGGTTGGTACCAATCACACCGCAGGTCGTGAGTTCAATCCCATACAGAACAAACATGTTTGAGTGCATGAATGTCGGCTTGTTCTGAGTCTGGGTGTAATTATCTAATATGTAAGAAAAATATTAGGTAAGTAGTAATATTAGTTATGGTTTCAATAGTGCAAACTCTGCTCAGTTTGGGAGTAGGAGGTACTATTATATATTCTATGGTTTGAGCACAGAGGAAGTAAAGGCTGTTTGGAACCAAATAGCCATGAGCAAATACTAGTCGTCTCACGTGAGAGGAAAAAAACCTATAGGTAACTCTCCTGCGGGGATAACAGCGCCTAGTGAAATATTTTGTCTTGGATTTTGATTTTTGGAAATTAAAGTTGTTTTGTGCTTGCTTGACTTGAGGTAATTATTGCCGCGACCGCTATTCGCATAAATAAGGTAAATGTTTCTTTAGTCAGAAGCAAACCGGATTTGCACCTCTTAGTTCAATGACAGATATTTTGGTGATGGCCAGCAAGATGAAATACATATAGGCAAATGTAAAGTAATAAGTCTATATCAGGCTACTTTTGTACAGGCGATTCCGTTAAGATCATTCAGTCAGTCACGCTTTCCTTTAAATAAAATAATAATACAATTTTATCATATATAATTATTAAGGTCGATGTTCACCGACAAGAAAACGGTCGCGCGGTCCGATAAAAAAATATTTCAACAAAAAAATAGAACTGCCTTCGAAGACACTAAAAAGCAAAAAATAACTATGTATAAACTCTAATCCGACAGTGTTGGAAGAAAATCGGCGGTACCTTGGTATTTTCACAAACTACTTTCCGAGTATGAGAAATGAAAATAATATTTTTTTTTTTACAGATACCGGTTGAAGAAAATTATGTGGTTGCGAGCAACTACTAAAAATTTCCAAACAACTATAAAACTACGCGAAGTAGTTTCGTACAAAACTAGCTTCCGGTAGTCCACCATCTCAAGAGCACAATGGAGGAAAATAGGTACAATTATTTTTAATTACCTATGTATTTAAATAAGTTTTGCTATATTATGAAAGAAAAGAAAGAAATATTTAATTTATAAATGTTATTCTAAAGAAAATTTACCGATATTCTTCCATCCGAGTTCATAGGTACTCCGCATTATTGACGCTAAAGAACAGAACGAACGTAGTCTCTATAGAATGAAAATATTGAAACATTGTTCCGAAGGTTCACGGTATCCACAGTAGATGGAGAATCAAAGAAAAATGGCATCCACATGGGAGCTAGCATCATATCCCGGCCACTTCGGACGTCCATGGAGGCAGCGGAGCGAGGAATGTCCACGACCACCAACTCACAGCCAGAGACATGGCTCCACGATGCCGGCTGGCGACGGAAGAGGTCCTTGGCTCAGCTTACGAGAGAAGCCCTACCCAGGTTGGAAAACTACAGGAACTCCAAACGAGCCTTGAAAAGACCCAGCCTTGGGGAATTGCATGGAGATCACTTAATTACGGAAGAGGTAAATTTTAAAACTTAAAATATGACATCCACCCACTGTATCCGTTTTTCCCATAACAAACCTCATCAGCCTATAATAGTCGTATCTAATGATTAAAAAGTCATTAAGCGACATTACACGTATCAGGATTTTGGCAAATCACACAGATTCGTACAATATTACACTTATAACATTTATTATTCAAGGTGAAAATAACTCAGTGACTTTAAATACCGAGACGAAGGACGTATCTTCGAATCCTACAATGAAGCGATGGATTTCGGTGAAGGAAAACATCGTGAGGAAATCATAGCACGGTGGTAGGGTAGTTTGTAGTAGCCGCCGTCGGATGCCACACTTGAAAATGTGGCAAAGCACCTGTGGGTTCCGAAGTTCAGAACTGAAAAGTTCCCTTCTAGACAGACTTATGTGCTTACCATATTCAGCCACATCATTGACCACGGTGCAACTGTGGAACAAAGGCCTAGGCATAGTAAAAAAGATATTACAAAATTCTCATTTGAAATTTATTGTTTGCTGATTGAATTTATTGAGCCAGCTTGAAAATATGTTTATAACGTTTAGAGTACTGGATAAATACTGGGCAACATGACATGTATAGTATTAAAAGTATATACCTGCTAACCTAGATACCGCTTTAACGACTACTGTCAATAGTTTGTTTGAATATCAAAGTTGTTATTTAAGTAAATACGAGCTGCTATAAACACATCACCCTCGTTGTCTATAAGTAAACAGCCCTTGAAACTTTTTATCGGGAGATCAAAACAATACTATGTGGACAGTTATGTAATAGGCTTCTAATGACTAACTCAATATTTGGTCGGAGGTTACATAACATGGTTAAATAGCAAATCAATTTACAAAATAACATGATATGATAGTTTTCTTTATTGGTTTCGTTTCTATACACACTATAATGTAAGTAGGGGTCTTGTAAATGTTTAAAGACAGAACAGATTCGCCACAAAGATGGAGGACAGGGAACTTTGAATCCCGAGAAAATATAAGATCCCTCCGAAACGCAGATGTAACCGCGGGGCGGTTACTAGTAGATAATATTTGCTGCTATCGATAAGGCTTGACTTGGATGTCATTTACGACTTATTGATGGTAATATAAAGGCTGATAAATAAAAATACGTATACCAAATATCCCTCGGGGATCTCTCGGGAACGCAGAAACCACGAGGCGAAATCTAATAAATAATAATCTCATCTCTTTCATTTTCAATAGGTAGTCAGAAACCGTTTCATTTCGTAATATTTAGGGATTTCCAGGAAAATGGCAATACTATTGGTACATTAGGTAACGATTTTAATCAAATGTTTAGTAAAATGTTGTTTTTATAGTTCGTTTCCGTAATTTGAACCAAGATTGGACTTGGATGATATAAACTGTTTGCTCAAATCAAGATAGTAAATTGTCAAAAGATTTGATGATGACAAACAAATATGGGAAAATAAGTTAAACAAATGAATAGAAACATAAATCACTTAGGTTCGGTTGCATAAAGCGTGGTCATAGTAAGGTTATAGTTAGGTTATGGTTATAGTTAACTTTAACGGCCGTAATAAAGCAAGTAAGCTCGTTTCACTATAACTAAATTTTTAACCGTAACCATAACCGACCGAGAGAGATCGGTCATCGTCAAAGTGACTCTACGGTCAAATCATGGTAACAGTCTTCGGTAACAGTTAAGTTAACTTGGAGTCTTTGACTATAACATTAACTAAAATGTACGAGCATCCGGCCCTTATAGATAGATTTGTCCTATGGGAACTATTTATTGCTATAAGTACTTGATATCACGATAAATAGAACAGGGATAAATTTGTAATTCACCTGCATTATTTTATACGAAATTATGTAGGTACTCAAACCACTTTTACTATTTGACGAACTTTAAAAACACTTTTCATACAAGACGTCAATCTTACCGAATTGTTGACTGACTGACAGATTTATCAACGCTAGCAGTCTAAGGAATTGGGATATTTTTTTTAAATAGGTACAGATTCCTATCCTTATGGTTTTCGGATCAACTAATAAGAAGATTTTTGTAAATTCCATCCCTAATGGTTGAAAATGCGATATATGAAGCTAGTTAGGTACATATGTTTATTTACCCCTTGATGAATATAGGAACTGTAATGTTTTCAGATTCTATCAGAACGTGTAATTGTGAGAATTTATGTGCCAACATTCCAACTGTTTACCTCAGTAATAAATTATATATTGTTAGAGTAGTCCGTGTAATAAATAAGTATTTATTCCGTACTTAACAAAATGTACAAATTGTAGAATATACAAATTACATAGATATGAGTGGAAAGTCCTCGAAAAGAACATGGCTCAAAAATTAATGTTTAAGTTTTCCTTTACATTGGTTTACATCATCTTAGGGATAACACATTGTAGGACAAATTTAAAGACCTTGCAATCAAACTGCTATCTTCCCAGCGGAGGCAAGGTTGCAAAGGGTTTTATAAGTGTCATAAGTTGTACAACTTTATAACTTGCTAACTGTTAAAGACAATGGCAGTCGTTGTGAATGATTCATCACCTCAAGTGAGTGTTGAAGTGGAAGATTTGACGGATAAGAGTGCATTACTAGTGCAATTTAACACTTTTTATATGGGATTGTAAGTTAGATATAACAACTTCAAGAAAAAAATAATCACATCAAATCTTTGTTACATAAACCAGAGTTATTACGGTAAAGGCTACGTACGGACGCACAAATAAGATTTTAAACCAACTAGTTAGTATTAAAAAACCAGCCATTGGCACCAGAAAAAAAAACTAGATTTAATTTCAGATAAAGCGTTTGACGTAAGTATTTTATATTTTTTTCTGATTACGAAATAAATTAAGGCTTATGACCTGCGTAACTTTGATTAATTAGGTAGGTAATTATAGACATTACAGTTATTCGTATCTAGGGCCAACATGATCCCAACCAAACCACTAGCACCCACTAGTTTTAATCGTCACTCAATTGCTATCTTATTCCAAAAAGTCGGTTAGACGAAAACTGTCAATGCTGGGCCTACTCAAAGACAATGATGGTGACGAGTAAAGTCGCTAAGATTATTCATTGACCTTATTACGTGACAACTGGAAATGGAAATCATAGACCGATTCGATACGAGTTGGTTACTCATAGTTACCATACGAGCCATGATATCTATCTGTGTTCTATCTACGCAGGTTGGGACAGCCGGTGTCCATCATATCTCTGCAAACAGCGTGTAGGTACTGTCACTCACACCGCACACGCCAGTCACATCAGCTGATGATCATCATTTGCATAACATTTACGTTAGGTCGGATGTACTTGCTAGAGATAATAAACTTTTGTTTATACCTGCATTAACTTATCTCTAGATATTCATTGTCGGTTGTTTCTATAAGGAAATATTAATGGGTAGACACAATAGCAACATTATGGACTGTGTTAACGTGCTTCTCGATCGTTGTAAATGAGAGCCTTTGATGACTACATTAGGTAATATCAACTATTAAGTATTCTGTGGTAATATATAAATCGAGTACAATCTAGATTATATTATATTGCACATAATAAAGTAAGATCGCCTCTAGTTTGAAACGTACTGGGTAATTGCTGCAGATCATCAAGAGTCGTTTTAATTGATTCTTGTTGTTGTTCTCGACTGTTATATACAATTATTTTATCCAGTACCTACATTAACACTATAGTTTGAGATAGGAATTCATGTGTGCTTGCTAATGTCTAAGTAAAATTATTAATACAGTGCCGCCGAACTAAGCTACGTACACATCAATTAAAGCCTTACCTACAAGCCTTGAAATCGGGATAGTAGACAAATAGGCAATGGCGCTGCGCAATACAAAAAGAAACCATATAATGTTTGTAATTATAATAATTGTTGCAGGACGAGAAAGCACATCATCATAGAGAAACGAAATCACCCACACCCCCTACTGGGATTAAATTAGGATGGATACAAGTAAGTGTCTTAATTTGTTGATCCAAAAATAATTTTATATTGAAGATGCTTTTACATGAAGGTCTGTTTTCCAGGGAGTATTGATACCGTGTCTCCTAAACATCTGGGGTGTGATGCTGTTCCTGCGTATATCATGGGTAGTGTCACAAGCGGGTATAGGCTTGTCTCTGGTCATCATTGCGATATCAGCTATCGTCTGCGTCATCACAACTCTCTCCATGAGTGCCATTTGCACAAATGGAGAAGTAAAAGGAGGTTAGTTCATTTCTACTTTTTTATAACTGCTAGTATTGCTATTTATATTTAAAATAAGCTGTTCCCTGCCTTTCCTGTCGCGTTCTCGGGATAAGAAGTAGCCTATAGTCGGGGATAATGTAACTTCCTATTAGTGCAATATTTTTTCGAATTCGAATAGTTTTGAAAATAGATCTTCTTTTGTTTGATTGGAAAATGTCTTGGATAAAAACGTTCTGAGAGATTGTTAAAATCACGAGCAGAAAAAGTGAATAGGTAGGTATAATGTTGTGGTGTGTTTGTATATATAAGTAGTTTTAGAATTTACTGGTTAAGATTATTTCTGGAATGCATTCAGGGCATCGCCCGACCTTAGACGTGACCGGTTTGCAATATTATTGTAAAATAGATTCTCGTAACTCAGGTAGGTATAACATAAATTGATGGAGGCACCTAAACTAAATAAAATATTATTATATTGATAGTAATGACACGGTAATGTAATGATCTAGACATAAAGCTGGATATCGTTTAGAGCTTTTTAACCGACTTCAAAAAGGACGAGGTTAACAATTCGTTGGAATCTTTTTTTTTTATGTATGTTTCCCGATCCCAGGATCTCGATCTCAGAAGTCGAAGGAACTCTTCAAATTTTAAAGGCACTTCAATGTTTTTCAATTTTCATATACTTTCTAAAACTATTCAGATATTTCCATCTGGCAGTCAGTCTTCCATCATCATGTCATGTTGCTGAGCAGATGAAGAGAAAACTTCTTAACGGTTAAATGTTAGGGGATATCAATCAAAATTTTAAACTCATTTATTCAGTTTAGGCCCTAATAAGGCACTTATGAATGTCAAAAGTTACAGTTTTACAATAGACTCATTACCGGTTCGGAATACACTTATATATACGGATAAATCTGTTAACACCGTTAGTTATATTATTTGATGTGATAATGGAAGGTACAATTCATGAATATGCTTAGGTAGGTATACTAGGTCAGTGATAACATATAAGAAACTGAAAATTGAAAAATATAAAACTTTTAACTTGATAAAATTTGAATTTCGCGCTCCAACCGAAGGTATACCCTTAACATGAAATAGAACCGCCTTCAAAGGCCCTAAAAGCATAAAATTACTACCTAGTAATTTTATGCTTTACCTATATAGGAACTCTACCATGATATTTTCTATGGATCATGAAATACACTTTCGCTGACGATTGATGGTATGATCCGAACTCACACTGTCTTACCGTGTACCTTACTTCCAGGTGGTATTTACTTCATAATATCAAGATCCCTCGGTCCCGAGTTCGGAGCATCAGTAGGCATAATCTTCGCCTTCGCCAATGCAGTAGCCGCCAGCATGAACACAATAGGGTTCTGCGATTCCCTTAACGACTTGCTGAAGAACCACAAATTGTCGATCATTGACAATGGTGTTAATGACGTCAGGATCGTCGGGTCAGTCGCCTTGGTGGTGATGTGCATCATCTGCGCCGTCGGTATGGACTGGGAGAGCAAAGCGCAGGTTGGTGCCTCAGTATGTTTATAATAATAATTTATTTTCAAAAAGATTCAAGCATTCAATACATAGGTTAGTTATATATAAATTGGCGTATATCATAAATAGCTTGCATACATTGCTCTCTCTTCCTTTATGCACAATACAACTGCAATTTATGACACAAATTATCATTGATTTTTAATTAAATTAAGTTTAATGAACATTACGATTTAAATTTACAATATTTTTTGTGTGATACTTAATTATGATAAAATTTTAATAATATACAATTATTTACAACAAATATAAAAACTACATATAAAAAAAATCCTCGAGGCGGCCGCTGCTGCCAATCAACGGCAAGGTTCCCAGAAAATTATGATTTATTAATTAATTTATATCTACGTTGGGGTGTGTATGGGGATCTGTCTGGGGGTGTGTTTGTAGGATCTAAATGCAATAAACGGTATTATTGTTTAGACATCAATACTGATACTCATTAACGCTCAACTAAATTGCTGTATTAATCCAAGAATCATACAGTTATACAGAAACGTTTATTTCTTTGATCATATCAACGGAGCAGCGGTTGTTTGACATTTACACTTTATATGTAGTTATTGTTTGTATTAAGCTGCCAGCTGATTCGTTGACCCTGGACTAGTAAACATTAAATCTGCGTATCCATTAGGTAGCCAGCTCAAGCCAATTTGATACGTTTCGTTCTGAAAATAAAAGCTTTTGTTACAAGAGGTAGGTTATGTATGTCACAACATAATGTCTCGAATTTGTAATTTTGACCCCATTTACCTACCTAGCCTATCCCTTTTTTTAATGTGGGGAAATCCTCATCAGATGTCATCAGATGATTATGTCAGTCAGACTCCTACTGACCAAAACCCCACAGCGTTCCTACTTGTCGCTGCTGGTATACGGGGGCGCCGAAGAATTCGTCCGCGTACCCAGCAGCGACGGCCGATGCACACTAGCCTATCCCTATCCTCCCCTCGCAATTTCTCGCTAAGCGTTTTTTTTGCTCATTTGGTAGGGAATGGAAAGAATTGGGCGTTCAAACAATAGTTCAAACTCTTCTACTTTATTATATTACTATAGATTTTAGGCATAAAAGACTTTTGGCAAGCGATTCTATTATTAATTTGTGTATTGGAATGGATCCGAACACACACGTACGCTCGAATGCTGCGTGATCAGTGCAATAGCCAACAATAGCTAGCTACTAGATTACCTGTAGTGATTTACGAGCTTTCAACGGAAGCGAAGTCCCTCACTCAATGTTATGGTTATTGGTTTTGAGACTTACCTAGATTTGATGGTGAAATCATCACATTAGAAATACTCATTTCTGTTTGGTACCAACCAAGGCTACAAGGGTATTTTACAAAATTGCTGCTGCAGGAAACTTCAAACGCAAATCAATCACTAGATTGGTTAGGTTCTAAATAACTCAAACTCTTTTATTCAGTTTAGGCCCTGATAAGGCACTTTATGAATGTCGTAAGTTACAATTGACTCTACCACCAGCGGTTCGTAATACCACAGAGTAATAATATACGCAATACCTACACACTCCGGCAAGAAACTCAGCAAGGCTTCTTTCCTTTGTGGATCTTTCCTTTTGAATTTATGTAGGTTCCAGTTTTGAGTTAAAAATACATTTTCATACAATTTTCACTTGGCCAAGGGAATGCAAGTACTGAGAGAGCTAAGTAGGTACTATAACCACGTGTTCTTGTATTCAACCTTATAGGTATACTGCCTTGATATTTTTTTTTTTCAAAGAATCTAGAGCAAAAGTAGGTAATTGTACATAATGGATAATATGTAGATAGCAGTGGACAGACGCACTTGCCTTGTTTAGCCGCTACGATTGGAAACGTCAGGGTGTAAACATTACGATGTAATGTAACTCGACACCCCTCGGTATGAACGACGAGGCCGTGCGGCGCGGTCGGTAGGTATCCTAATTAACCTCACTCCTGTAGGTACTTCCTATGGTAAACAAACCGCCCCTTGAAACCACTTCATATATAAGTATACGAAAATATATAGTTAGGTACTATAGCGACCTGCCCCGGTTTCGTATGGTTTGGCTCCGCTTCATACGCGTGGCATGATTTTTGTCCGATATCTTCAAAAAATATATACCTTCCTCATAAATCAATCTGTCTATTGATGAAAACCGCATGAAAATTCGTTCAGTAGTTTTTTAGTTTATCGCGAACAGACAGACAGATAGATAGAGAAACGCGGTGGGGGACTTTGTTTTATAATATGTAGTGATCTAACGCCCGATAACAATAACAAATATTTTCCATATCATTGTTGGCAAAATTGGTCTTGAATGGAGGGAAACTAGGAAAAGCATTTAGAGATCCCAAGAGCCTTTTATATTTATACATCCCCATATTTAGTTGTGATTGTGAGGCCATGAGGTAGAAGATTGATGGAGACATGCGACGCCATAGCTAGATTAAAGTAATTGCATTAATTTCCATTGCGAAGGTAAAAGCTTCGGTTTTAATGGAACTTTCCGCAAATTATAGTTAAAACTCGTTAATCATACGAATGAGTGACTTGTCCATTTGTTGAATTGAAGTTTTAATTAAGTTAAAAGATAGTAGACATAAGGGTTTTCAGAATAAATAATCGTCTTACAATATATTTTAATTTTCCTACTTAGAATTTCCTGATCGCGATCATCGTGGGAGCTATGGTAGACTTCGTGGTCGGAACTTTGATGGGCCCCAAGAATGTCGAAGAAATCTCACAGGGATTTATTGGCTTAAGCAGTAAGTATGGAAATAGATAACTAATGAAACTAAGAAAAAAAATCACGAAATAGTTACAGTTATTATTTCATACAGTGAGACTGAAGCTAGATCATGGCATCTTATTCGAATCTTTGGTCCCATATACCCAAGAGTAAAGCATCAATAACATCAATCTATGTATATTTTCCAGCCTCGGTATTCTCAGACAATTTCAAGCCTGACTTCCGATTTAGCGAAAAAAGGGAACAAGACTTCTTCAGTGTGTTTGCTATATTCTTCCCGTCAGTCACTGGCATTCAAGCCGGAGCTAACATTTCCGGAGATCTTAAGGTAAGAGATTAAAATTCTGTTACGCCGTTTATATGTATTATGAGCCGCATCGCATTCAGCTACCGTATGGGTTTACACTGGTTGACGTCATAATTCTTTTAATTAATGTTGGTACCGCCCCTGCCATAAATCCATATTGCCAATATTTTTATCAGTATTCGAAGACTTTATTATGATCGCATTTCCAAGAAATATATGATAAACCCACGCTAATTCTAAATTAACTGAGCTGTTTATGTTATCGGTTTATTTATTTATCTTAGAATTTTCGTCGGCCATTTCCGAGTGCTCAGTAACCGTCGATATATAAAACAAAGATGGCATTGTAAAATAGGTATGTAAGCCTACCTACTATTTACTATCATATTTATTTATCATTGCGCAAAAAATACACTTGCACAAAACAAGAGTTTTTTTTTCGGAGAACGAAATAAGTCCCGATTTTCTGCAATATTATTCCTTTCCATGTTTCCCTTATTTTTACCAAGGCACAGAATACATATGTGAGAAGGAAGGAACTGAATATCACTCACAAGTGAGATCTTCCAAAGGAAGAAAGTTATAACAATACAATTTCTATTATTCTAACGTCACGAAAAGTTACTCATCAGAGTAGGGAACATAATATACAGGGAGAGGCGTACACGTGGACGTTGCAATCGATATATTTGTTTTGTATCAACAATGTTTCCCACATGCCGACGATGACACGATGATCGTCATGTACATGTCAGGGGTATATAGGCCAGTAGGTACTGACGTCATTACACCTGTGACGTATCGGGAGCTTCTTTCCCTAAAATCGGCATTTGCTTTTATTTTACGAAACGAAGATGCGAAAAACTATTAGGTACCTATATACGTATATGTAATAGACATCACACTTACATCAAAATTACTCAAACAGTAACAAGACACATGGCATTATAATTTGTATTCGAAATTGACGTGCGAATTTGCGTGTGATAAGTACAAATCGAATAAAAGATCACTTCATTGGAGAAGTCAACTTGTTTAACCCCTAAATTTTCGGTATTTTACGAGCAACGGACACCCAATCGATTCAATAAACTCAATTGGAGTGCCTCTTCAACTAATTGGTGACTCACTTCTATTCCCATTTATCGTGAAGCTTCTGATTACGTTTCATTCTTGAATAGGAAGTGAATGACAACTATGTAAACCTATAAAATGTAGGTCATGGTTTATGCTGAATTCGATTAACTTCACATGTATGCGCAGTGGTTGTTCTTTGTCGTACTTGGGGTTCTGTGTCTCTCTTACCATTTGAAATAATACCATATATAAATCCTTCCTTTCTTTATAGTCTCCTTTAACTTTTCTAACCAAATTGAATATTAGTTAAATATTATGATGAGTTCCTTTTTATTTACAGGATCCTGCATCAGCCATTCCAAAAGGTACTCTGTTGTCTCTTGCCATCTCTATGGTGAGCTACGCCCTAATGGTGCTTTTCTCCGGCGGTGGTGCTCTCAGAGATGCCAGTGGAAAAATTGAGGATTTAAGCATCGTCAACGGAACTGTCACTGATTATTCGGGCCTATCTAGCTGCGTGGCTAACTCAAGTTGCGAGTTTGGACTTCATCAAAGTTACTCAGTAGGTTCCCTTAATTTTTTGAGCAATGTGACATTATTACCTTTATGATCATCTTTTTAAAGAGTTTATTCGTACGGCCAAACAAATATGCCGAAGTTATTTATAAACTGTATGTTTATGTACACTCGGAACTCGTTTATGATACTCCCGCTCTGTAAGAAATTATGAGATGAAAAACCTATTATAGACGAAGGTCGTGTTTACTTATCATGCGTTATTTTGTAGTAATTCCTTAACTTCCATCAAGTATGCTTCCTGAATTAAGACCTCATATTTCATAGGTGATGCAGCTGATGTCAGCGTGGGGTCCATTTATCTACGGCGGTTGTTGGGCGGCGACACTGTCGACGGCTCTGACGAACCTGCTGTCGGTGCCGCGGCTGATCCAGGCGCTGGGAGTGGACCGGATCTACCCCGGCCTCATCTTCTTCTCCAAGCCGTACGGACGCCACGGGGAGCCCTACCGAGGATACGTGCTCACCTTCTTCGTCTCACTTATCTTCTTACTTATCGGTAAACTTACCTTACAGCTTTCTTTATTCTTTTTGAATTGCAATGGTTGATGATAAAACGCTAACAAATGTCGAGATTATATTTTCCAGCATCGATCATGCTTATTTAATAATAGTATTATGGCATAACATTACCAGCCTTACTCATTGCTGCCACAAAGTGGCAAAATAAATATCCTATGTCATTTTAGGTTCTTTAACTACCCAATCCATAATAAGTTATAGTACAACATATTTTTTAAAGAAAGCAATGTTTTTACAGCTGACCTAAACACGATTGCGCCGCTCATCTCCAACTTTTACTTGGCGTCGTACGCGCTCATCAACTTCTGTACGTTCCACGCGGCGCTCGTGCGTCCTCTCGGATGGCGACCTACATTCCGGGTAAGGAGCGGAGTCAAATACGATTAAAAGCCGACTAATTAGAATATACGTGCCATCATTGAGAGTTTACGGGAAACCTGGTCAGAGTCGTTAACAGCAACCCAAAACTGTACGTTTGTAAATTTATAGGAGAGATCGTAAGCGTGTCTCTTGCGTAAGGAAATAGTATGAAGATCGTTGAATTTGGCTACCATTATCTAAAATTTTCAATGAAGTACCAACACACAAAATTCTATACCAAATATTTAAACCCCATCGCGAGGTACCGTCACGTCAATAGATGGCTTAATTGACTCATTTGACATTCGCGTGTCCCATAAATATACCTAACAGAAGATGGGACAAATAGAATTCCATTACCTTTTCCTTACGCGTTAGCCCGGCAACAGTGACCTCCATAAGTTTAATAAGTTAATTGGAATTATCCAATTATTGTTTGATTTTCTGTATTATTAAGATTTAATATAGCTTGTTGTTTAGATCAAATAATTAATCAAATATCTGATATCTTTCCTATTGCTCTAGTACTATAACGTCTGGCTATCCTTGGCTGGATCCCTGATGTGCGTGGCGATCATGTTGCTCATCGACTGGATCACGTCGCTCGTCACATTCGCCATATTCATAGCGCTCTACCTCATCGTGCATTACCGTAAACCAGGTAAGTCTATTGTTCCGAGTTGACATTTTGAAATGGGCAAATCCTGCTGCCTTTTCAAAAATATTAAACCACCTCCAATGTGCTCCAAAGTTACGAATGGGTATTATTGTATCGTATGCATAATTATCGTCGTTTTATTTTTTCTGCTGGTGATTAGTGTATGAGCCTATTAAAGCGTTAATATGTTTTTTGTGTGCCAATAGTGAAAACCTTAGGCTTCTTTAATTAGTAAATTAAATATGTAGGTACTTTTGTTGTTTACTTAACTGAAATTGTTAGTCAATCCGTAGTATCTTTAGTTATTATTATACGTATGCTAAAAGCGCATCAAACGATGTTATACCTAATCAAACACGATAGTTTATATTTGTAATTTCTCATTTTAAGTGAAATGTATAATTTCTTTTTGAGAAATAAAGTTCTTTAAACCTATCTTTTCACGAGTAAAAACATATAAATGCTGTTATCAGACGTAAACTGGGGCAGCAGCACGCAAGCTCAGATGTACAAGACGGCGTTATCAAGCGCACACAACCTGGCGCGGACCGGCGAGCACGTGAAGAACTACTGCCCGCAGCTGCTGGTGTTGGCCGGCCGGCCGCAAGCCAGGCCCGCGCTCGTCGACCTCGGGAACCTCATCACTAAATCCGGCTCCTTGATGATTGTTGGAGATATATCACAGGTTTGTCCATTATTATAAATAAATAGCGAAATAGCTTTTATCTACTCTCATATCGTAATGTGCTTATTATGAAATCAAACTACTTTATGCACACCCGTGTATTATGATTTATTATAGTACAGTTTTGTTCCCAAGATAATGTTATAAACTTCTATTAAAGTACACTTTGGACCTATC
The DNA here is from genome assembly GCA_963555595.1 of Tethea ocularis. Lineage (NCBI taxonomy): Eukaryota > Metazoa > Arthropoda > Insecta > Lepidoptera > Drepanidae > Tethea > Tethea ocularis. The sequence continues at coordinate 3,310,145 of OY741971.1, read as the reverse complement.
AATAGTATAATCAATCAGTAGCAATTCAATTTGACGATGACAATGTGACGAATTTTTGACATGAACTTTAGAACCCGCCCCAGCTTCGCACGGGTGTACAAATCTTTGAATTTCTCGGCTTTTCTGTACTATAGTAGGTACTATTATACATATAAACCTTCCTCTTGAATCACTCTATCTATTTAAAATAACCGCATCAAAATCCGTTGCGTAGTTTTAAAGATCTAAGCATACATAGGGACAGACAGACGGGAAGCGACTTTGTTTTATACTATGTAGTGATAATACAATGCTATCACATAATACATGACCATTAAATATTTATCACATAATAGGTACCCAATTACCAGACCGCGTTGAAGTCATTCATTCACCGAAAACCTAATAGCCTCTTGACCTATTTTGCCTTATACGTAATATTATGACATGTGTACTATTGTTTACATATTGATCCAGTGATAGCTACTGTTAACTCAGTACAGTTATAGGTATCATAATAATATATAAATAGTATCATCTTTCACACAAGCCATCCATCTCTTTTTCGGTCGTCCCCTATTAGTAACATATGTCAAACAAAATCAAGAGTAAGTATACTACTACATGTTGGTAATAATTAGCACAGTGTTACTATATATACCTACATACTAGTAAAACTGTGATATACAAAGACGAAAAATCCAATCATCAAAAATGTGACAACATTCTTCTTATTTTTACGATAGACCTGTGTTTCACCACAGTCTCGCCGTGGTCAGTGATGATGTGACCGATGGTGGTAAGTACAAAAAGCCTAGAAGGTAACTGGCTCTCAAGTGCAACTGTTGGAACACACCAGAAGGTGTTTGGCAACAGATTTTCGACTTGAGAGTGGTAGCCAGCCAGGCGGGTGTAGTACCCAAGTAAGACCGTGCCATGGTTTCCTCACCCGAAGACTATAGCAGACTATACCTCTGTATATCGCAATCGCAAAAATGCCTGTTTTCGAGGCTTTGGGTGCCTTCATATCAAAGATATTTCAACCTCTTCATAGCCATAATAAAAAAAAAACTACAAAAGAGCATCCGGGAGACCGATGTATACGCGATTGATATACACTTTTTTATTTGAATAGGAAAAGCTATCCTACAAAGAGCGTTCTTGCCGCGGTCGCGCGGACGACGAATGGTTGCGCGGACGCAAGGTGCGCGCGTTCTGCGCTCGCGTGCACGGGTTCAACTTCGAGGTGGGCGCGCGCGCGCTCATGCAGTCCGCCGGCGTCGGCCGGCTCGCTCCGAACGTGCTGCTCATGGGGTACAAGGCCGACTGGACCACCGCGCCTGCTGCTGATCTCGTCTCATACTTCAATGTGTTACAGTGAGTGTCTTTAGTTTTTGGCGGCAGTAGAGTTGGTTAGGCAATATTCATAATTTTGAAATGTTACTAAAAAAATTCTTAAATCTTTTCAGTTCAACATAATATCAATATTCAGTAGTAGGTATTCATATTCCTAGGAAATGTATGTGGCATTAGATTCGCACAATGAAGGTGGAAGTTTACGTAGGTCGCAAAGATGAGTTGCTATCCTAAAAGTAGGTACTGCACACAAAACGCCCTCCTGATAAGAGCTGCTGGGAGTCGCTTTAAATTATTTCATCTTCTTCTATATTTAAGAGCTTGGCTCTTGTCAGTATAGCTTCCTCCATTCTTCTCTTTTGTTTGAAGCTTCCTGCACCCTTTTATACGATACGAAGACCAATTTTGCCTTTACTTTACATTACAGCACAGCGTTCGAGAACCGACTAGCAGTAGCTATTGTTCGCGTGGCGGGTGGACTGGACTATGGAGTGGCGGTGGCGGGGGGAGAAGCGGAGGGGGAGGGGGAAGGCGCCACCAGCGGCCTGACCGCCACCTCGAGCGGCAGCGGCGACCTGCGCGTGCGCCGCGGACCACTCATCATGCACGCAGACTCAGACCTCGACATACGATCCAATGACTCACCATCTACTAACAAGAATAATCTCTCTAGTAAGTCTTATCTAGACATCTTGTAGGATTCTTCTTTGAATAGGAGAGATACAGTGGCTTGAGAAATACACCACAACTCTTTGCTTTGAGACTGTTTAGATGAGACGATTGTTTTTATTAATCGTTTATTAATTCCTAGCCTTCATGGGTGGATGATCAATATTTTTTTTAACAACAGGTTTACTCACACTTACGACGTCACGGTCATTCACGATATCGGAGTGCAAAGAACCGAAAGATAAGAAGAAGAAGGAGAAGAAATCAAATGACATCCCACAACAGATAGTTTACAATACTTCGACCGGCATCGAGCTGTCTAAAGACCAATTAAGTCAAATGACTATATTCCAAAGAAAACAGGTAAGAAATATTGTACCTACATAACGCACTTTGTTATTAGCGAAAGAATCTTTAGAGAGGATCAGAATTCAATCAGATAAGTGGTGAAGTAAATAATCGTATTCTTTTTGTAACACACGAAAAAACTGGTACTCGCTGAAATAACGGGGCAAAACCGTAGGATAAACTTAAATAAAGCCATGAATGCGTTATCATCGTTTAGGGTAAGGGTACCCTGGACGTGTGGTGGCTGTATGACGACGGCGGGCTCACGATCCTGCTGCCCTACATCATCAGCCAGCGCTCGGCGTGGGACAACTGCCAGCTCAGGATCTTCGCACTCGCCAACAGACATCACGAGATGGAGCTGGAGGAGAGAAAGTTAGATTTATCCTTCTTTTATACGACCCTAAAAATTCAATAAAAATACTTGTACAACTAATATACTAATAGAGCATAATTAAAAATCAGGTATAAGTTTTGCGAGAGTACATTAATTGACAAAAGTTGGCGTTTTGTTATTGATCACAACTGTAGTGAAATCAATATTATTCTCAACATTTGTCGTCTTCTCTCACTGTTGTTCCACAACTTGGAGATTGCCATCTACCTGGCTGCTGATCTCTTAACACTGATATATACGTTCTCGCACATTTCGTCTTGTTAACTGTTTTTTTTAATATTTTGCCTTATTCTTATCCAGTATGGCGAACCTCCTGGCGAAGTTCCGAATAGACTACACATCACTGAAGATGGTGCAAGACATTACTGAGGCTCCACAGCCAGAAACCAAGAAACTGTTCGAAGAAGTCATCAAAAAATTCACTGATGAATCCGCGAGTGCAGGTACCTTATAAAACTTATAAGACGTCGGTATTGTTTTATTAGGAAGGATTTTATGTACTACCTGCTTACTTCTGAATGATCATTTAGGTTTCCAAATTATTTTGCTCGCTATAGTTATTACAGCCACGTTAAATACATTCTCTTTTTACAGACCGATCCTATTGATTTCTTAGCCCTTTAGCCATAGTATGTGCATAGTTGCAAACCCAAATCAAGTAACGATGACAATGAGGGCCTTCCTGCTCGTTGGCCGAAGAAAAAGTAAAAAACAAAAAGCCAGATTAGGGCTTTCCAGGATTTTGCTTAAATTTAGTAATTTCAGATTGTCGTATAAGTGAAACGGAGTTGCTGACGTTGTCGGAGAAGACGAACAGACAGCTGCGCCTGCGCGAGCTACTGCTCGAGAACTCAAAGGATGCGCAACTCGTTGTCATGTCTTTGCCTATGCCCAGGAAGGTAAGAACATTTTGTTACTGTTCTTTATTGTTACATAAAAAATAACCCGTTCCCGGCAACTTCCCGGAATAATAAAACAGGCCATTTCCATGTTTGCCAGTAAGGATCACGGTTATTTTTTTACTGATTTGCTGTCTTTTTCCGCCGGGAACTGGTTTTTTTTTTATATTGTATAGAAAGACACTAAAGACAAGTGAAAATCTGTAAACTCAATCTTACAATTTTAAGACTCCGCAAAATATGCCTCTAGAAACCCAAAATCTCGAAATGGTTTCGGGATCAACATAGGGTAATCTTTTACTTTACATACCAAAATTGTGACACTTGTAATAGAAAGTTTGTATATTTATTGATAGTGTATGTTTGTGTTGGTTGGAACAGGGCTCGGTGTCGGCCCCGCTGTACATGGCGTGGCTGGAGATGATGAGCCGGGACCTGCCGCCGATGCTGTTCGTGCGCGGGAACCATACCTCCGTGCTCACCTTCTACTCCTAATTATTGTACCTAATAGACAACCCAGTACAACATAAATACCAAATACACTTTTTGCCATTTTGACGAATCTTGAAAGTAGGTTCCAAAATGGTTCCAAAAGTTTTTTATTTTTATATTAGATAGAACCTCTTGCATTATAAAGTGCAATTAAGTGAATGTCCCATAACTTTTTGACATTATTGTAATTATTTTTGACCAAAAATTTTTAGCATTTTTTTGTATTTTAGGAATATTATACGTAGGACAAAGTGGCATATAATTAAGTTGTTTAATAAGTTATCTGATAATTTCAGCCAATTTTTCCTAACAATTTACTTAAGTTATAAGTAATTTAAGATTAGTTAAATCAAAACTTTAAACATAAAATCATTGCATTGTGATATTACATTAAATTATTGTAGTTTTCAGTTATAAGCTGTAGATAGACTAAGTATTCAGGAGTGTTTTATGTTAATGGAGAGTGCTGAAAATGCTGTAGATGCCGTTATGCACTTGTAATTGTTAATGCATAATATATTATTAATATTATTATATTATATTTAAGTCCCTACGCACAGCACATGATGCGTTTTAAAATAACAAAATGCAATATAAGACTAAAGCGTTATCCACACATATCCGGGAACCATAGGGCTATCCGTGTTCCGAGTTGTTCGTTATACTATGATGTACCCGGACGCCTCTGACACGGAGCTGTGTGAACAAGCTCGTACTAGATGTATGTAACCGTTTTTTTCCCCGACCCTGACGGAACACGGCAGGGCCGGGTACCCGGGCATGTGTGGATAGCCCTTAATAATTCAGGAGTGACGTCAGCTTTTAATTTTTTTCTAATATTTTACTTCTTCCTACCATATCTAAAGGTTTTTTATCATTAGTGACAAAGTCTGTTTTTCACCACTCTCTAATAAAACGAGAACCAATTTGTATTACTTAAATATACTTACCTCCGCTAATGTAAGAAATGTTGAACAATTTGTAAAAGTACATACCTACTTAGTCATTGTTTATACATGACCCTACTTTATTATTTTATAGATAATTTTACTTTATTTAGATAGACAATATTTTGAAAATGTTTTAAAGTAAAGACAAAATATTTTTCTTGCAATAAATATCTTTGATCGTTGCGATTTCATTTTTCATTATAAAATACCTACCTACCACTCTACCAAAATAATAGTTCAAGCGATTTTAAAGCTTCTTAACAGAAGTATTAATTTTTGATATTATATTTATTCCTTTATGAATTTATTCTCTTCTCTCTCTTATATTCTCTTCGGGTTTAATGTTATGACCAAAGGTTACCAAAAAGAGAATATAGATAATGTTATGACATCTCACAGTGACATCTACAACATCTGTTAACAACTGTTCAATATCAGAAATCATCATAAAAACCCATTAAAACTGATAAAACACTAATAAATACCTAAATGAACCGTCTAAGTAAAGCAGCGACATTAAAAACATTTAATTCCTATATTTCATGTGTTCATTATAAAAGTTACTAATGCCGAAATCTGATAGAACTAATCTGAACGAAGTTGTGAGTGAATATAATGGTAATATATTAAGTATTCAATAGTAGTATGTAGATATTCGTAAACAAGTACGTTACTTTCAAATTAAAGTACAAGTCCGTTATTTTACAAACCTCATAAATATTTCTCATAACAAGAACAAGCATGATTTACCACCCATTGTTACATGATATTTAACACTTCATAATGCAGTCTCATTCCCAAAGAAAAAATATGAAAATGAAAACATAAGCACACACATCCACAAATGATCGATTGTATCATGCGATTACCAGTGGAACGTGAACCGTGGTTATTAACAAATATGCAGTTTCTGCGAGGATTGTCTTCTAGTTGCGAAGGACAGAGTAGGTCTTCTTTAATTGGTTGAGCAGTGTTTTAACCGGTGGAGTGCGGTCTCGAAGCACTTGTTACAAGACTGCAGCCCTCGCGCACACACTAATTATCAGTTAATTCGCTGAAATTGATGCGCGCTTCAGCTATCTAGTGTTTTCATTATATTTATGATTATGTATTAGTATAATGTGATCCGTGTTATATACGCTTTCGCAATGAATACTCATCTTTTGAGCGGTAAAGTGAAGGGTAAGTTTTAGGTTGTTAGCTAGAAATGTATGTTTTACCTACGACCCTGAAATCCTAAGTCACCGTAGGCGTTAAATAATCTTATTTTTTCCCCAAAACCTTTATTAGTTAGAATAGATACTAGCTGACCCGGCAGACGTTGTCCTGCCCTGAGAACAAAAATAAAACTGGGACCTACCTACCTATCGCTACCTACCTCTACCTACCCCTACCTACTCCTACCCACCTCTACCTACCCCTAACTACCCCTACTTACTCCTACCTACCTCTACCTGCCCCTACCTACTCCTACCTACCTTACCTACCTATTCCAACCTACCCCTACCTACCCCTACATGTCCTACCTGCCCACCAATTTTCAGCCAAATCAGTTCAGTCGTTCTTGAGTTTATATAAATAGTGTAACTAACACGACTTTTCTTATATACATATATGTCACCGGAAATGTATGAAATATATAAATTGTATACAATGCCTGTGTATTTCCCCTAGGAAATTATAATTCAATAATGATACTTGGAAATATATAGAAACTATTGAAAAAATAGGTTGGGGTTATTTTTTTTATTTTGCATAGAATAGCAAGTATTCGCACAAAAGTACCTTTCACTTACAACCCCCCAAATACCGATATCCTTACAAATATACCGAATGTAGTATTCCGATAGATATTTAGGAAATGTATGGATTTCCTAGGAAATGTATACAATGACGGACTAGATACTTTTCCGTTAACATATAGATTAATTAATTATTAACGGAGTTTTAATTATGTGGTACTTGAAGAGAAAGAACTTTATAATAATTAACACACATCCATTTTATAGCTCGAAAGTCTAATGTACGAATACAAAATGGAAACACCAGAACTACTAAGGTAAGCAAACTACCTAACAAAATAACTAAAAATAAAATAATAGTGGTTTTATTTTAATTTATTATCGTGCAGAGCCCAGTATCGCAACACTTTGCGCAAGGATACGTGAATCCCACTCCTGAATTAACCACATACGGTGGTATTAAACTGGGATGGATACAGGTAAGTAAGAATATATATTAGCATAATAGTAAACACTGAACACATAGGTAATTAGGTTTGTATTTGACTAACAACATTGTGTGAGGCGACTAAGCCTAACGCCCCACAAGTGGACACGAGCTGTTAGTGATGATAATGACAGTTAAGCTAGCTAATAATGCAAATTGTCAGGGGGTGCTGATACCATGTCTCCTGAACATTTGGGGAGTGATGCTGTTCCTACGCATCGCGTGGGTTGTGGCGCAGGCGGGTATTGCACTCACCATATGCATCATTTTCCTGTCTGGTGTGGTGTGCGTTATCACTACGCTCTCGCTAAGCGCCATATGCACGAACGGCCAACTACAAGGCGGTGAGTAATGTACTTCAATTCAATCTATATTTTATCTTGCTATTTATCCGTATACGGATTTATTGAAGCATCAACTCAGTTGAAATTAATTTGACAAATAGTGATTATGAAAATTCTTAGAATCAGAGATCTTACGACACCCTCTGGAGGGTTAAGAATTACAAAATACAATTATCTAGTTTAGCTCTAGAGTGGAAATTAGGTGAGTATTTACAATAAAGGAAAATCACATATTTTTAAGGTGGCGTCTACTACATCGTATCCAGAACTTTAGGAGCAGAGCTCGGTGCATCTGTGGGCATAATATTTGCATTTGCCAACGCAGTGGCAGCCAGCATGAACACTATCGGCTTCTGTGACTCTCTCAATGAGCTCCTCAAGTCCAAGGGCTTAAAGATAATTGACAACGATGTCAATGACGTTAGGATCGTGGGAGCCATTGCGTTGTTTATAATGTGCGTCATATGTGCTGTCGGAATGGACTGGGAATCTAAGACACAGGTTTTAGTTCTTAAATTATTATGTATTTGTGTTTTACGATATATATTATGCGGTATTAAACTTCTTGTTTTTATTTCAGAACTTCTTGATTGTAGTAATAGTGCTAGCAATAATAAATTACATAATTGGTGCATTCATTGGACCTAGGACTGATATTGATAAAGCTCAAGGCTTCGAGGGCATAAACAGTAAGTACCTATATCATGAGACCACAGTAGTGATATTTTCTACTTCTTAACTTTTGACAAATAAGTATTTATTCTCTTTACTGACTCGACAAGTTAGCCAAACTCAGAATACAAATTCGTAATTGTTGTTCTGCCAGGATGGGTGGTGACTAATTATTTTCATATATACATTTATAATATTGATGCTATAATACTATATTTGTTTCAGAGGAAAGGGCAATCACTAATTGGTTACCAGATTTTCGGTACAGCGAGGGTCAAAGTCATGACTTCTTCAGTGTTTTCGCAATGTACTTCCCAGCCGTTACAGGCGTGCAAGCTGGTGCAAATATTTGTGGTGATTTGAAGGTATGTTTTTTAATTACTTAGATGATTAATAATAATTAATAATATAAGGTTAGTTTGCTTACCTACGTGAACAATAGATAAGAAAGTTATTAAAGTTACCTAGATTTTATGGTGTTTATTTTTAGCTAAGCAACAATATTGTTGTTGATATATATCAATGCTAAGCATCTACTATGCATGCACAATTCTGCAAAACATCAAAACGATCATAGTAAATGTCAAAATGAAGATCATATTATAAAGGCGTCCGCTTTTCTGTAAGATATGCTAACTTAGTATGATGTTCTGATATCGATATTTTGTCCGTGTTCTCAGGACCCAGCAACAGCGATTCCGAAAGGCACGTTGCTGGCGCTGGCTATATCCATAACAAGCTATTTGACGATGGCGGTGCTGTGCGGTGTCGGAGCCATGCGGGACGCGAGCGGCAACGTCGCGCACTTGCCCCTGGGCTCGGATGCCATCTCCGCGTGCAAACCCAACTGCGATTATGGTCTACACAACAATTATGAAGTAAGAATACCTACATACATTCATACAAATACGATATTTTTTGTAGCGACAGACTTACATCTAATCTCGATCGTAAATCATAGTTGATTTACCATCGAGATTAATTACATCGCTCATCTTTGAAAGGCAAATTCCTGTAATGGCAAATTTGGTAATGAACTTCTTTGAAATTATCTGGAAATACTATTGAAGCCACGCAAGACAACGAACAAGTCAATGTTTGATATTCGCGAGATCCACATTTAGCAGAATTCTAGAAAATGGGAGCAAAATGCATTGCCATTACCTTACGCAATAGCCCCAGCTGGTGGGCCTGAATGGCAAAACACTATATAAACACAGAATATTTTCAGATTATGCAGTTGATGGCATTTTGGGGACCGTTGATCTACGGCGGTTGTTGGGCGGCGACACTGTCGACGGCTCTGACGAACCTGCTGTCGGTGCCGCGGCTGATCCAGGCGCTGGGAGTGGACCGCATCTACCCCGGCCTCATCTTCTTCTCCAAGCCGTACGGACGCCACGGGGAGCCCTACCGAGGATACGTGCTCACCTTCTTCGTCTCACTTATCTTCTTACTATATATAGGTATTTATCTAGTAATTCTAATAATATTGTGATCAATTCTTTAAACATTTAATTTCGACAAAAGAGAAGCAGATACATAATATAATACTATTGCATCAGAACATAAATCGCTTCTCTGGCAAAATATATGATATAGAACTATTATTAGATAAAATTAAGGTTGATATTTTATGCTTTACTGAAACCTGGTTAAAGGCTGATATGATGCTTTTTAATGTTAACAATTTCACCGTCGCCAGTGCGTTCAACAGAGTGTCTGCCAATGGTGGTGGATCTATTATTTTACTAAACAACAACATTAAGTTCAAAAATCGTACAGATATATGTAGTCATTCTGTGGAGCGCGTCTGTGAGGTAGCATGTGCAGAGGTTGAAAGCTCCATTATCGTATGTGTTTATAGACCACCGGCTTCTGACTTTTCTTTATTTTATTCTATAATAGAAGTAATTCTTAGTAAACTATTCAGGTCCAAAAAGACATTAATAGTTTGTGGTGATTTCAACATTGACATTCTTGTTAGTTCATCTGAAAGAAACAATTTTATTTCTCTTTTTAAATCTTTTAATATGGATCTTTTGTTCAGTGAACCAACTCGGGTTACAGCCACATCTTCTACGTGTATTGATAACATTATAACAAATGGGAGTGTTCTGGAAAAGACATTAATTAGTGGTATTCGTTCGGATCACTTGGCTCAAGTTGTTAAATTACCTTTTAAGTGTCAAACTTCACCTGTACATAGAACATTTAGAACAACAACTAAAACCAAGTTAGAGAAATTTAATAATCAATTAGAATTGAAACTCAGTAACACTTCATTTGAATCCGACGATCCTAACAATACATTTAAAACATTATTTACAGCAATTTGTAATGGATTTAATAAATGTTGCCCAATTAAATCTACTATGGTAAATAATAAATTAAAATTCTGTGACTGGGCAACTAAAGGGTTAAAGGTGAGCAGGGACAACATGTATGAACTTTATCATAAAAAATCGTATACAAATAATGAAGAGTTTCATACATATGTTAGGAATTATTCAAAGATATTCAAAATAGTCTGCAATAAAGCAAAAGCTATGTTCATTGCCAATAAAGTTAGTAACTCAACTAATAAAATCAAAACTGTCTGGAAAGTCATAAATACGGAGACTGGTAAAAATAAAAAGGAAGATGAAACATTCACTCTTAAAATTAATGATAAATTTATCTCTGATAAATATGAAGTGGCTTCGGCTTTCGAATCTTACTTTTCAACGATTCCTACTGAAGCTACTAAGTATCTTGCATCGTCCCCGGTGAAAGCGGAGTGTCTGCTTACAAATAATTTTACTAAACATATTCCAAATTTTTTGTTTAATTTCATTGATGCTAGCGACATTTTAAGCGCTTTCAAGTCTTTAAATTTGAAAAACACAGAAGACTTATGGGGTTTGTCAGTTAAAGTCATTGGCTCAATTATTACTAGTATTGCTCCTATTTTAGCAGGTATTTTTAATCAATGTATTGATAAAGGTTCTTTCCCTGATTTGATGAAACATAGTAAAATCGTTCCCATTTTTAAATCCGGTAGCAAAAATAATCCTTCCGATTATAGACCTATCTCAGTTCTCCCAGCGCTAAGCAAAATCTTCGAGAAAATAATGCTGAATCAATTGTTAGCTCATTTCAACAATAACCAAATTTTACATGAACACCAGTTTGGATTTACAAAAGGGCGGTCTACGACTGACGCCGGAGCTAAACTTTTGAAGTATATTTTCGAAGCCTGGGAGAACTCTCAAGATGCGGTTGGCGTATTTTGTGATCTTTCCAAGGCATTTGATTGCGTAGATCATCACACCCTACTTTTAAAACTTCGACACTATGGCGTTCGCGGAGTGGCACTAGATCTTGTAGCATCTTATCTGTGCAGTCGCCAACAAAAAGTAGGTATTAGCGGTACTACGTCCTCAGGGTCTTTAGTTAAAACAGGCGTACCGCAAGGATCAATTTTAGGCCCATTTTTGTTTTTGGCATACATCAATGATCTGCCCTATATGGTAAATGAATTGTGCGATATAGTTTTATTTGCTGATGACACTTCTCTAATCTTTAAAGTGGATAGAAAAGACACAGAACTTACGCAACTCAATAACACGTTATCCACTATATCGAAATGGTTTGCGGCCAATAATCTCATGCTTAATTCCTCTAAAACTAAGTGTATAAGGTTTACTCTCCCCAATGTTGCTAGGAATGACAGTCATGTCCTAGTCGATGATGTTAGACTCGAACTAGTTGATAGGACAGTTTTTCTCGGCATAACATTAGATAGTAAAATACAATGGGGTCCTCATATAGAAAGCTTAGCTAGTAAATTGAGTTCCGCCGCTTTTGCAGTTAGAAAAATTAGACATATAACAGATGTGGCTACAGCTAGGTTGGTTTACTTTGCGTATTTCCATAGTATAATGTCCTACAGTCTTCTGCTATGGGGCTCGGCTGCGGATTTGGAATCTATCTTTATCTTGCAGAAAAGGGCCATTCGTGCAATCTATTGCTTGGGTCCTCGCGAATCCTTACGAACTCGGTTTAAGGAATTTGACATTTTAACCTTACCGTCGCTATACGTTTTTGAAAATATTATGTTTGTCCGTAAAAATTTAAATCTATTTGACACAAACAGTAGCCGCCATAACCTAAATACAAGAAATAAAGATAAAATTGTTACACCTAGATTCAGGCTAGCGAAAGTCAATAAGTCTTTTCTCGGGAACTGCATTCGCTTTTATAATAAAATCCCATATGAAGTAACTAAGATGTCTTATAATAGATTCAAAGAGTATGTTAAACATAAGTTGATTGACAAGGCCTACTATAAGGTGGCTCATTACATAGAAGACAAGAATATATGGTTGTAGTAGCTTCCCTCTGCACTTGCAGCCCCCTGGCCAAGTGATAATTGTATGAAGTTTATGTATATTTAAAACAACAACTGTAATTACATAAATTAAAAAAAAAAAGATCCACAAAAAAAGAAGCCTTGCTGAGTTTCTTGCCGGAGTCTTCTCAGTTCAAGTGTATTCCGAACCGGTAGTAGAGTCTAAAAATTGTAACTGTTGACATTCATAAGTGCCTTATTAGGGCCTAAACTGAATAAATGAGATTTTGATTTTGATTTTGATTTTGACTTATTGGTACACTTGCGTTAACAATCTTTTATCATGTTCAACAGATGGAGAAAACTTTCGAAAATAAAATTTCTTAGCTTTTGTATAATAGCGCTGATGGATTTTCTATATGGTACCTACCTAATAGGAAACACTGACGATATCTAGTGCGTGATATAATTTAGTAATGTCATGTAGATTGTTAATATGAAAAAAATACATGTTTCATTCTATATATATTATTATTTTTTCAGCGGACTTAAATAAAATAGCACCACTAATCACCAACTTTTACTTGGCCTCATACGCGCTCATCAATTTCTGTACTTTTCACGCTGCCTTCGTACATCAGATCAGCTGGCGACCTACATTCAAGGTTAGTTAAGGAATACTTGTTTCAGAATATTATAGGCTTGTTAATGCTAGATAAATACTCTTTTCATTAGCATGTTAATAGGTACGAGTGGACTAAACATTTAACTTTGACTGAACGATGGGTACCTTTACACATTTTTTGGTATGTTTTTTGGCCATTGTGTCACTTTGGTCAGTGACGATGTGATCGAAGATGGTAGGCACATACTTAGAAAGTAACTGGCTCTGAAATGCAGCTATCTACAAAATGCATACTTATATGTATTGTATCGCCTAGCTAGATTAATAAATGTTGTTTTCAGTATTACAATTCGTGGTTATCGCTGGCTGGGTTTTTGATGTGCCTTGTCATAATGATGGTGATCAGCTGGGTTATGGCACTGACCACGGTGTTGATCTTCATTACCCTATACCTACTTGTGGTTTATAGTAATCCAGGTATTATATTCTTGCGAACTACCAAATTATTTTGAACACTATTTAATAAGTATTGCTATTCAAAACTCACTCGCAGGTGGATCAACCTATCTGACAACCTGTTGTCATAAAAAAATATGTTTATGATTGTGATACTTAGTTGCTCTGGCTAGCTGATTTACTCGCACAGCTCATTGATTTTATTTTACGTATTTTATCTGAATTTTGCCCACAACTTAAAATTTATTTATTTTTTCCCGTCAGCCGATTTCCATGATATTTTTTGTCCGAATTCAAACTTAATTTACTCTACTTTGGAGATAGGAGCTAGCATTTCGGAGTATTCAAATTGAATGACATTAAATTAATAAAATCATTATGTTTCAACACGTCACATCACAGATAACTTTCATTCTATTGACGTAGCTACTCTGGACAGTACAAACTGTACTAAAGTGACAAACAATTATTTACTTTTGACGCTGACTACCCACATGCACGGTTCAATTAATGCACTCTACAGTTTTAATTAATTATTATTATTTATAGAATATGATTCTAATGTGTTATGTAATGAAGGCGCGTAAAGAACGTATATCTATAAGCCTTGATGTTCATTTAAAGCCAGCACCCTATCGTAAATTTTAACTTAATACACTATACATGTTATTTGAAAACGTGGGCAACTAGCTAAAGTACTTTGATATTTCCCAACAGATGCGTCTTGGGGCAGCAGCACGGAAGCGCAACGGTACCAAGAGATCATAGCCAGGATACTGCACATCTCGCACAACGTCGGCCACGTCAAGTCCTACAGCCCGCAGCTGCTCGTGCTCGCGGGGACTCCGTACATGAGGCCCACGCTGCTCGACATCGGAAACCTTATCATTAAGAATGGCTCTTTTATGGTTGTGGCTGATATTCATAATGTAAGTAGAATATTAACTTAAATTCACATAATCTTGTGAGGGTATTAGATAAAGTTTAGATACAGTAGGAACTCTCGGTGGCAGTCCTGATAACTCGCATAAGGATGCGATCAAAAAGTGTGCATTTATAGGTTGGCACGGAGGGTAACAGAGGTAAATTATAGGAATATGTAGGTAGGTAAACTAGGTAATATACGCGATATGCGATGGTGGTTCAAATTATGGAGACCAAAGTATGCTCATTTGATCTCGGTCGACACGACAATGGATTGAAATCGGAAAACCTAAGTGTACCTTTACCAGGATGCATTAACCCAAACGGAGCGTGAAGGTTACTACAAGTTGGGGAACGATTGGTTGGTCGAGCGCAAGCACCGCGCATTCTTCGTGTTGCTCGACGGGATCAGCTTCGAGGGCGGCGCCATCGCGCTGATGCAGGCCACGGGCCTCGGCCAATTATCCCCCAATATCATCCTCCTCGGATACAAGCACGACTGGACCGAAATCCCACTGGAGAACGTCGCCACTTATGTTCGTGTTATTCAGTAAGTATACAGTTTCCCTATTACCTGAGACTTTAATCAGACTAATAAAAATGTGAAAGTGAGAGTGACCGAACTATTTCATAGCGAGATGGATGAATTAGCGGGTTTTATCCACCAGGCACTCATTCGATCACAAGCTAGCAGTAGCGATACTCCGAGCACCGGGTGACTATATCTTGTCAAAGGGCCGCCGCCCACCGCCGCCGCCCCTGCCGCCGCCGCCGCCTCCGCCGGACGCCGCGGGCTTCAGCGGCGCCAGCATGACCAACACTCACATGAACCAGCTGTTAAACACAGACTCACAGTTCGACCTATCCGAGGAAGATTTACATGGTATTATTATTATTTATTGTTAAATTGTAAAAAAGTCCTATCTTAAAGAGAAGAATTTAAAGGATAATGGATGAAGTTAGTAAACTTTAAATAGATAGTACCTATATATTCATATCTATACTTATAATAAATCTGTAGAGAGGTCAATTCTGTACATGAAATATATTTTCAAAATAACTATCAGGGGGTGATTAGTGATCGATACTGATGCCAAAAATGCAATCAGCAAAATTTTTGTCTGTCTGTCTGTCTGTCTGTCTGTCTGTATGTTCCTTATAGAAACAAAAACTACTCGACGGATTTTAACGAAACTTGGTACAATTATTCATCATACTCCTGGGCAGGATATAGTATACTTTTCATCACGTTACAATCAATAGGAGCAGAGTAGTGAAGGGAAATGTTGGGAAAACGGGAGAAGTTACTCCATTTTTTAAGCTTCCGTCGCGTGTGCAGCCTTAATGGTTAAAGTTACATAGAAATCATGTATGACGGAAATATTCTACATAAAATTGTCTAAAAAATATCCCGCAACAGCATATGTCTATCTTTTATGGTTGACTCACAATAACACGTGTAACTCCTGATAGCTTAGCAATTCGGAGCATTCTGATTATATTTGTTTACTCTTACGTTTATAATAGTCTCACTCATCCCTAATTTTAAAAAGTTTACATTATTACCTAAAAGAATCATAGAAATCGGTATAGAAACACCAAAATTATGCATGAAATAAGCCATTGCGCCGTCGCACGTGAATACTGAATCATACTATAAGGATTATTTTTGTGTAACGGTTACCGCGCTCGACACGGGTCGCGGCGGCGGCGGCGGTAGGGCCGACGCGACGGCGGTATGAGAGCCAGCTTCATTCAATATTTGGCTGTTGATGCGTTTAGAGCGTTCGACCTTATTGACAGACAATAATTGATATTGAAAAACCGTACTTATCAGCGCGACTTTTAGTCTTTAAATAGTTTATTTGAATTTCTTTTGTTGTTATTTTGTAAAATAGGTATTAGTTGTTTTGGTAGTGTTTAAATATTCGTTCAAATTAAAAAATATTAAGCGTAAGTACTTTTATTAATTAAAGTAGTTACCGTGAAATATGCCAATATTGCCCCCAAGGGAAACTTTGCCCGAAGAACATTTTATAAGCATATCTTTGATGTGCAAAAATATCTTAATGTTATGGCAACATTTATTGATTTTGGTGCAAAATAGGTCATATGTATGGCAAGATTGACTACGGTGGTTGTTGCTATCTTTGCTCAGTAACTTGTTGGAACTCGTCAAGTGAGGTGCGTGTTGTTACGGGCAAATTTTCGTGCAAATTTGAAAGTAAATTCTGTGAGATGGCGAAAACACAGGTTAGTTTAATTTATAACATGTGATAGTAAATTATTTGTAGAGTTCATTAATGCTAGTGTCA
This sequence comes from Tethea ocularis, assembly GCA_963555595.1. Lineage (NCBI taxonomy): Eukaryota > Metazoa > Arthropoda > Insecta > Lepidoptera > Drepanidae > Tethea > Tethea ocularis. The sequence continues at coordinate 3,293,157 of OY741971.1, read as the reverse complement.
TTGCGTAAGGTCCTTGAAAACTAAAGTTATGATGATGGGCAATGTTATCTAGTAATGTTCTGACCTACGATTGACAACATTGCCCACCATCAAAAAACGCTTAGGGTTGGCACATTACGAACGCTCGATTTGAGTTTGAGTTTATTTAATTTTAAACACGTCAAAACAAAAGAAATCATCAACATATTCCTCCAAGGAATATTACTGACATATACGACTATTTCATGAAAATGTTACTAATATACCTTGGAGGAATATGTTGATGATTTCTTTTGTTATTAATCAGTAAATATACTACCATTCTTGTCGCAAATAACATGTTGATAACTTACGACCTATAACTGAGCTGCAATTTGCAAAAATCGTGATAAAATTTGAATTTCGCGCTCCAACCGAACGTTTATAATTAGTAAAATGAACAATTGTGCCATCGAAAAATATGTGATTTATATTGTTATTGCGGGGTGGATTCAGATCAATCACGTAGATAACCGATAACGTAGTAGATAACCCCAAAAATATTGATTTCTGTTATAACTTTACCTAAGGATATAAATTGAAAGTGGAAAACTACCTTATCATGTTTTTTTTTTATTAACTTCTACATAATTATGGTTAAAGTATGTATGTGTGTGTGTAATGTATGTCTTCAAATTAAGAAAAATAGTATTAATTTAATTTATCTACCACATACTTGTACCACATGATACGAGTTACTTGACTTGACTTGATCTCTTTCATAGTACCTAAGTATCTTCTTTATCGAAAAAGTGTTAATTATAATTTCAAATTTTATTAAATACTAATAAGAATTAGTAGTTAGTCATTAAGATTTTAAGCGTAAGGTAGCTAAAGTTAGGACCTCTAACGTAGGTTATTTTGTTAGGTAACTGACAGCCTTTTCGTTACCGTAGATTATTACACAATGCCACCTAAAAAACCATTATCTTTATCTCAAACTTCGAGTAAAGCTAAGAGAATGAGAATTACGCGATCTCAAGAATCAGCTGAGGAAAGAGCAAATCGATTAAACTCTATGAGAGTTAGAGCCTCAACTTCTCGAGCCAATGAAAACTCTCCAGAGAGAGTGATGCGATTAGCAGCTGACAGAGCAAGACGAGCTACATCATGGACGTCTCAAAGCTCTTCTCAACGAGAGCTAAGGCGTACCATTGACCGAGAACAACATGCATTATCCCGAGAAGCTGAAACTGCTGCACAACGAGAATTCTATATGTACATAAGCCTCATGTGAAAGTGATCTAAACAATATTACCAATACATTAACATAATAACATACAAGGAGTTACACGCTGATGGTCTCGGGGCACAGCTATTAATAATAATATTCTGCGGTTCCTTATTACGATATTTTTTAACAGTATTGTGGATTGACATATTATATTTCCCTACTAAAATACGAAAGTTAATCTGTCTGTCACATCAAAACCACTGAACCCTGAGGAAGGACATATGCTACTTTTTTTACGAAAAACGACGAAAACGCAGACGAAGTCGCGGGCAAAAGCTAGTATAAAATATAATTTAAAATTATTTCAGAAATAATATCGTCAGTGAAGTCACAGGCCAAGACACCGCCACCAAGTCAAATGATGTCCGAAATATCCATACTTAAACGAAACACTTACAATCCCATTGCACTAAGCTCTGTACGTATAAAATTCATAACATTTACCTATTTATAAAAAATGCTTTCCGCCCCGCGGTCTCACACGCGATCCCTTTTTTTTAGGGGGATAATTTTCAAAAATCATTTCTTAGCTTACGATAAAATAGCTAACAGTAGGTGGATGGCATTAAGTTTTGTATACCTTTTTGATTTATTTTGTAAAACCATATTTGCTTTTATATAGCATATTTTTTATGGTTTGCTTTTCTTTATAGCAAGGTACCTTAGACGCGTGGTGGTTGTACGATGACGGAGGCCTGAACATACTTCTGCCGTACATCATAGCCCGGCGCAAGTCCAAAGATAAGATGAGTCTTAGGATATTTGCACTCGCTAAGGAAACTAGTGAAACGAAGAGGTACATATTATCTAACTTTCCTAAGATTTGATTCAGTATGTTTGACCACTCATACCTACTTACTATAAGTACCTACGGGTACTTTATTATTAGTATAGATATAGATTGAATTAATTAACATTAGCATTTTTTCATTCGACAGCATAGAAGACTTGTTGGCAAAATTCAGAATAGATTACACACAACTAAACCTTTTGCATGATGTCAATGAGCAACCAAAAGAAGAAACATGGTCTTTTTTCAATAGTCTTGTGATGACTTCTAGCAATATTGGTATGTATTATTATTATATGCTATGAAACATTTTTGTAAAAAAAAAAATCTTGATTGATGAGATTTCGACGTATATTTACTCCGCGCAGCGACTGACACTATCGGTGGAATATCTAGGTCAGTCCCTCTTTTGCCCCGCGGTTTCATCCCTACTTTTTTACTTTTTATCCCTGGAACGAGAGAGTCCCCGGGACAAAAAGTAGCCTATAACACTCGGGATAATGTAGCTTCGTATCTATTAGTGAAATATTTTTTATATATATAAAACATAATAACATAACAATGTTTTGTGCACAGTACACTGAATTGAGTTTATTATGAATTAGTACATTTTTACTTAAACACTATAATAGGACACTTATAATAGGAGAAATGTAATACCTTAGGCAAATCTCTGCAGGTTTTTAAGGTGCTTCAAAGGTTTAAAATATTGTCATGTAGGTATGTTTAATAAAAAAAAAAGTGCCAGACTTTTTTAAAGGACTAAAGTTGGTAGCCTCTGATGGCTGCATCAACCTTACCGGACAAAGGTGCCAGAGATTAGCGCGTTCAAATACTCTTCAGCTTTATAATAAGTATTGTTAGTAAGGATTTACATGACAGGCCTGTAGAGTTTATGAGGTAATAGTTACGACAGTAACTCTATTAATTAATTTATTCATAAATAATATTTTACCAGAGGCGGAAATGAGAATACAAAGATCAAAGACGATCAGATACTTGCGAATACGTGAACTGTTATTACAACATTCAACAACTGCGTCACTCATTGTAATGACGCTACCGAAACCGAGAAAGGTATTTTTTTTTCATTACTTTATTTACATCTTATGCTTATCAGTATTCTGTTCCGTGGTGTCACTCTACTTTTCTGTTTGTTCTTCCATATGCCACGGGTTCGTGGGAGATGAAAAAGAAGGCGAATGCAAATGTTTTTATTTTTTTTTTCTAACCCAACCCAATATGAGGCGTCCAGAACTAAATTGTACTGATTTATGATTTTTGCCCGCCAGGGATCAGTGTCACCTACCCTTTACATGGCATGGTTGGAGGTGCTCAGCAGGGATCTACCGCCGATGTTGTTTGTGCGCGGCAATGATAACTCTGTATTAGATTTTTAGTAAAGCAAAACTTAGTTTTAAGACCGTTATAAATAGTGCTCATTAACCTTGGTTATTATTTAATACTAGTATTAAATATTAATATCCTACCTACTTACCATTTATTATTCTGTAGGTCCTTTTTGTACTAATAAATATTCTACTAAGTCCAAAGTCACAGACTAGAAAACGGTCCGACTAATTATAATCGGACAATTACAATGACTTTCCTCGGATCATGAATTTTCGTAGGAAAGTCGTTCTTGTTTACCGGCTGTCTATAAAATAAACTGTCTTTGCACGAAAGTAAAGACATGCATCTATTGAGAAAAATTGTTCGATTGGTCGGTTCACCGACAAGAAAACGATGAACTGCCCGATTATAATTTATCGGGCCGTTTTCTAGTCGGTAAATATCAACTATAATGTCGAATGCGACATTAAAGACTCGAGAAACAGCTACCTGTTCTGACGCCGTCTGACGTGAAGTGACAGGTTATCGTGTAAAATAAAAAATACTCATTTAAATATATTACAATTTTTTTTTATTTCACACATATTTCACAAGGGTTTTAATTTAAATTTAAAACAGAAATTCATTTAAATATTTACAGTTACAAGAATCAACAGTTGCTTCAGAATAACAATTTCCTTAAAATAAAAAATATAATAATCAATATGGGAAACTTGTCTGTTGCCTGTCTAGACCAAGTTGCAATTTTGTTTTATCCATGCATTGTTGAGACAAGAGGGCCTACTCCGAAAAGTCAAATTATTAACCAATAGAATTGCTCACAATTTACATCTCGCCGGTTTGCTGCAATTCTATTGGTTAATAATTTGACAACGATGATCGGACTATCGTGTATCGATTTTCGGAGTAGGCCCTAAGGTTCGAGAAGTTTTTATGATCTATAATTTCTTAAATCAGGAGCGAGAACATTTTATAGACTTACATAAATGTATAACATTGAAATGTATGTTTTCATCAGTTGCACAAGAGATTCATAAATAAGCAGAAAGTAACAACGTTGGCCAACACGGCAAGCGTATGACGTAACATCTCTACGGCGATATGTAAGTTGCGTGATAGGACGGCGATTCAAAATATACTCATCTGTCATATTCATTAGATATGTTGCTTGCTACATTATGTTTTAAAAATAAATCATTTCTGCTTTTTGTTTCTATAATATCTGACTTTTTTTAATTTGATTGTACAGTGGTTACTATTATCTTCATACTTAATTTTATGCCTTAAAAAACAAAGTAATAATAATAAATTGATTTCATTTGAACATTAAGGTCACGTCACATTCAACTTATTAGCGGGCCGCTAGTAAAATTTTGGAGCATATTAACATTACTCAGTCTATATTTATGTAAAATTTATATAATAATAATAATTCGTAACAATACCTAGATGTTTCATTCAGTGCTTAATATAATTCATAGAATGGCTTCAATGGACTTCAGTAATCATAAAAAATGTATATTACATACACTATAATGATGGCGACGATGAAAACTCAATTGTAGATGCCACATGCAATGATTTTAGCCTACCAGCACCTCAAAATATATAAATCGTATATCAAACTTCCGAACACTGGTTACGTTTCATTGAATTTCGCCTAAATCGATAAAGTCATAATTCATTGAATAATAACATAACTACAAAAATTACAGACAATAACTTCACACAGCCATACTTCTTAATGTAATATAAATAAATAGTAAACACCTAAATAATTATGGAAATATTTTTTGGTTACAAAGATTTATAATAATGCAAATAAATACACAAATTGGGTTACCTCCCAGATAACGGATCTATCGTTCGGTGCTTAATTATGCTAGAGGAACGTTGTTATTTATTGAATGTTTTTCTTACTTACGCTACAAGCTGAATGTGGTTGTGTAGTCCGTAGCGGGCGCTAATATACATTCCGGGAAGAGACGCGGGCGAGGGGTCGCACTCGCGCGACATTCGTTCAGCTTCACTCACTACTCTAATGAACACATCACTCGCGTTGTGCTAACACTAGGACGCAGACGCGGTCGGCGCGGCGCGGTTCACAACTCACGATATTCAATCTGGTGAACTGGGGTCCAGTATGTCTCGTGTTTGTTGGGTGGCTGAAGGTATCGGTCTGTGTCGGTGAATGTAGCACGGCGGCATGCGATGCGGGCGTGAGGTCGGCAAACGGTGAAAAGACGCGCGCGCGATGACGCGGCGTCACGACGGCGACGGCGACGGCGGCTTACGCCACGATGCAGGACGGCCGGGATAGTCTTCATTCGGACTCCTCCTCATTATCGTCGTCGAACCCGGACAGGTCCGCCGACTCTAAGTACCCTTGCATCACCTGGAAAATGTATGTACTTATTTATTGGAAAGTTCAAGAAATTAGGTTAATCAAATAATAACAAGATTGAATGTTTGTAGCTAAATGCTAGCCAATGTTTTGTAGCCTTTTATCATCACTCGAAATATTTTTTTTTTAATTGGCATTACATTATTGCACCATAACACCTATGTGTTTTTTTTATTTATAAGAAACTAGCGACGCGCCCCGGCTTCGCACGGGTGCAAGAGCCCGGCAGACGTTGTTCTGAAACATAGAAACCGATTGCCGCGCTACCATCCAGGTGTAGTACAATAGTGGACCTAAACCATCCAGGGAGGGGAGGGAGGTATTGTGTGTGTGTGTGTGTGAGGGTGGATGTGTGTGTATGTGTGTGAGGGTGGATGTGTGTGTGTATGTATGGGGGTGCATGTGTGTGTGTATGTGTGAGGGTGCATGTGTGTGTGTGTGTGTGTGTGTGTGTGTGTGTGAGGGTGCATGTGTGTGTGTGTGTGTGTGTGTGAGGGTGCATGTGTGTGTGTATGTGTGGGGGTGCATGTGTGTGTGTATGTGTGGGGGTGCATGTGTGTGTGTGTGGGGGTGTGTGGAGGTGCGTGTGTGGGTACTGACCGCGTACTCGATGATGGCGAGGTGGCAGAAGACGTACTGGTCGGGCATCTGTATGGAGTGCGCGCGCTGCGCCCGGATGCGCTCCACCGTGGCGCGCACCTCCACCACGCCCTCGCTCGCCAGCCGCAGCGCGCACGTGTCCAGCGTTAGGAATGTACCTGCACACAATACAATACAATACAATACAAACATACATTATAGCTCAACTACGATAACATGGCGCGCTCTCCAAAGCTTTTGAAATGTATTCGTGAAAGTATTTACACTCACGACGCATGTGTGCAATAAATAACATACCCGTTCGTCCAATGCCAGCAGAACAGTGCACGACGATCGGAGGCCCTCTACTGTGTCCCGCCCACGCGTCACCCAATCTGGAAACAAATTACATGCTAATGAGCATAATATGAGACTATATCGTATGGATTTTTTCTTTTCAAACTAACTATTCATCAATACTTGATTTCACACACGGTTGTGTGGCTTTTTTCGGTTTCTCTATTTTTTAGCCATACACGCCTTTGTAGTAAGTTTTTTTTTATCATCTGTGAAGTCGACTGTAGCTATATTCTCTATTGTAACTGTAATTACTCGGTAAGTTTCACTACCTACATGCAAGTTAATCGAGTTATTAAGATCTAGACAAGTGTGAAGACAACAATGCCTAATTGCATCAACTTCGTATTTAAACCACGCGTTAAATATTTAAATTTGACAGATTGTCTATACAAATTCTGTTACATAGCCATATTTACCCCTAATGTGGATTATGTTCGTGCCGATGTTGGTGAAATTAGGCTTTACTAAGTGACTTTTCCACTCTCGAAAACAAATGATCGACATCAATCTGGGCCAGACTCTCTTGTATACGCGTAGCGAGTAGGTGATCGTGAATAAATAGTTACGTACTCCTGCCTGGCTCGCTGCTGGGCTCGCCTCACCAGATGCAGGAAGCGCAGCACGGGCGCCGCGCGGCCCGCGCCCCCCGCTCCCCCCGCGCCCCCCGCCCCCTCCGCCGCGCCGGGCACGCCGTAGTCCGGCCACCGCGTGTACTGGCCGTGCCACACGCGACGGGTCTGCTCCGTCTGTACACAACACCAAATCATATAACTATACATTACCTTAGACCACCCGCACATATAGTGTTACAATAAAATTGTTGCGCCAAAATAGGGTAATTAATTATTACAGTCAGGTATTCTAAACGAGAACTAGAAGTTAATTTATACACTATGGGGCCGCATATCCTAATAAGAATTTCGACTCCAGAGCAAATAGTATGCATTACTACTGCCAATCGATCAACGTAGTAAAGTAAAACAAGTCTACATTGCTATCGTTACAAAACGACATTATTATGATTTTTTTTTATGTTTAGCGTGCACCATGCCACCCGGGATAACATGGGCATAACATAGAGGAGAAAATATATTTTTTTGTGTGGATTCAAGTAATGATTATGTAACGCACCCTTAGATCAGTGAGGAGTAGATTGGAGACAGTGTAGTCGTCCTCGTGTTCGAGGGACTCGGTGGTGACCGCGATGCCGGCGTGCACGGCCCTGGCGCCGGGCTGCAGAGGCCAGTACTGGCCGCACTTAACGCGCCCGCGCTCTACGGTACGCGTCGTCATCACGATCACCAGGCTACCTTGCTCCCACACCATGCGCCAGAAGTCGCCGAATGTTTTTGGTAGGGGACCTGAAATATATTTACTTCACTTTAGTTTACTCTACATTTTGATTTGCATACTATATTATTTAGATAAATTGGGTCTGGTTATTTTATACTGCCCCATAATAGATTACCTTTGTGACCAGCTTAAAGTTTCAAACACAAATTGTCTGATTACATAAGGGGGTTTTAAAAAAGTATGACTAGACGTGCTTAACCATTTTTTATGATATTTTTTTCTACTATGGAGTAGTGATTTTCCGATTAAATTAAAATACCTATATTTATTATTACTTTGAACGTAGTTTGAACTTTTGTGCGAAGACACTATTTTGAATGTTAAGAGCCTAGTGTCAAATACCTTAACGTTTATCTATGCACTTTTCATTTAAATCTTTATAGAACAAAAAAGGCAAAGAATAAATACGTATAAAAGTGACATACCCTGTGTGCAGATGTAGGCATTTTTCTGTTTGTATCCATCGACATAGTTGGCATTGATGTAGTCCGTGGTGGGATCGTCGGGGTCGGTCTGCGAAAGCAGCACTCGCGAGTGATCGTAGCATAATACGTCCGTGTAACGGTTTTTAGCCAGGTTACTTGGTAATCTAGAAAATATATGTAAATTATGATCTTAGTTTTAGCGGGTTTGTTACAACAGGATTATGTATCAAGTATCAACCAAATCCGTTCAGTCTTTGATGCGTGATTGAGTCACATACATCTACATTGAAATCTAATTCCCGGCACTACACAGGCGTTGCGTATTCGTACTTGTGTATTTGGCAAATATAGATAGATAACTCTTTATTGTACACCAGAAACAAAATAAAATAAACATAAATTAAGTTCAACTGGTGGTCTTTTTAAGAATCGATTGGATGGCAAATTAATAAATGGTAAACAAATACAGTCTACGGCCGGCGATTATGGCAAATACGAGAAGTGAAGTGGCATTAACAGGTAATGAAAGTGTGGTGATAGTTACTTGGCGTGTGTGAAGGTTCCGTGCGGCGGCTTGGCGCGGATGTCCTCGTACTCGGCGACGAGGCCGCGCCGCGAGAGGGCGCGCACGCGGGCCAGCAGCGCGGCCGGCGTCTCCCCGCCCGCGCCGCCCGCACCCCCCGCGCCGCACTCCTCGTCCGACAGCCCGGGGGACGCCGACGCCGACGCCTCGCCACTGGACCACGTACCACGACCTACACACACACACACACACACACACTCTATCTATACTGGGTATAACTGATACTGACGATTGAAGACCCACTTCAGGTTTCATAAAGAAACGACGTTATTATTAATGTATATGACCTATACAGCGCAAAAAATAAGACGCTTCATCTTACAACCAAAGTACTTGACAATGGGTGATACTATTCGAACCACGGTACCTTACGGGCATTACAATAGCAATTTAGTTAAAGCCATAGAGCAGCAACTATTCATAATTTCGTTATTGATATGAAAGCGTAGGTACTACTAACTAGCGAGTTTGCATTCCGCTCTCCCGGTGTTTTACCGACAGCGTTACGTACGACTCCAAACCAATATAATTATTTCGAATGGATGAGATGGCATTTCTAGTCATGTTAGCATATAATTCTATGGTAATAATAATATCCTGGGACATTATTTATATACCTACGGCTATCTGATCCCATAAGCAGAGTGTACTTTCATTAAATTAACTTTCGCTTCCGAAAAATATTTAATTGAATAAAATTACGACTACTTAATATCATAAAAAACGACTACCATGTAAATATCTTTGACTTTAGATTCACCTTGTGAATTTTGTGATATTAAAATCTATTAGGCTGAATAGCTGAATAAATAAAAAATATACGTACTATACCATTTTTCACGAAACAATATTGCAACAATATTAAACCAGAGGAAAAATAGCAATCCGCGACGTAAACCCATTTCCCTTGAGCAAGCTCTTAGAACTGAGGATACGAATAAATTTTAACTCAATGAACAATGTATGTTACTAGTTACGCACAATGCATGTTACTCAGTACATACAATCGATTACGGATTCTACAATATCCTCGTTGCATTGCATTGCTTAGATTCAACAACAATCGTAAAACATTTTTATCGTTTTATTCTCCCCAGGCGTATAAAAACATAATCTGTGTCTCGCTATACTACACGGTCGATAAACGGTAAATAAAACGTAATAAAATATATTTACCTCGCGACGATCCCTTGCGACGTCTAAGCATTTGACCCATTTAAACAAGCATCGTACATATGAATTTGTGCTACAATTATTTCATCACATACCGTTTTTTTGGTCAGACAGACGTCATTTCGACGGTGGAATAGTAAACAAAAATAACAACAAGGTTATGTCAAAGCGACACTCAATGTCAGGACTGACAAGATTTTTAATATACTAGAACTTTTTGACAAAAAAAGGATTTATTTTAACGATATAAAAGGATACTCACTGCTTATATCTAAATCATCTTCATCTCCTGAATGTATATGCCTGCCCTTTGCATCACCATTGTAACCGTGTGTGTGCCTACAAAACAAAATGAAACAATAATTAATATTTTATTGACTACCTTACTTGCTAATAAAATAGGAGTTCATTAAATGAAAAACAATGGTTATTAAAATTAATTTCAAAGCAGGGTCAACTCAACAAGTTGCTGCCACACACCTGTATACATACCTATAATTAGGCCGATTTGTATCTCGTTTTTGTTTTTATATGTAGACTAGTCAAAGCCATGTATGAACTAAATAATGATCTGCAGTTTCAGGTGCGTTCAATATGATATTCATATAGCATATGACCTTCATCGACAAACGGGCTATCTAACGCAAACAAATTAAAACTGGTCAAGAGCGTTAATAATGCCACATATCGTACAAATAGTAACACATTTTGGAAAAAATATTGGAACTTAAGACAACCGATATCTTCGTTAATTTAGTCCTCCAAAAAGACTATGGAAAAATTTACAGCAGATTATGGTGTAATTTTTCGAAATTGTATATTAATTAATAAAAAAATAAAAAAAATACATTTGGCTCTGCTGTAAATTCGAGATATGAATTGCCTAGCAAAATTGCTCGGGCGCCCGTTTTATACCCCCAGATACCGCTTATTTGGTCTTTGAAGAATCAGTGGTAAATGGTGTCTGTAGTTTAGTTACCTAAGTGGAGTGGGGTCGCAGGTGTAGGGCGGGATGCCGTCTCCGTGTCCGTGTCCGTCTCCGCTGATGTGCATGTCTGCGCTGTCCGAGAGGCGGGCGGCGGGCGCGCGCTCGCTGCTCGCGTGCATCTCACATGCACCCTCGTGCTCTATTACACCTGAAATACAATACAATCATAAAATACATATATACCAACACTATTCATTGTAAACTGGCTTATTTTTAATTGCTTTATTAGAGTGCTTTATTGGGTGCAGGTACTGTGAACATAGGACTAACTGATATCGTGAAAAAAAAAGCCTTTTCATACATTTTGATTGATGAAGGTTGATGTTATGCATCGACTTGGACACGTCACCAAGGCGCGGAAGGGACCGTGAAACGGCACGACGCCGCGCCGTCACGATGCCGTACACCTCTGGGACAGGACATTTAGGATTATATCTATTATCTTGTCGGGACGTGCTTCTACTAATGAAATCAACATCGATGTTATCAGCTATCTTTCTTCGCACTAATACGTACGATGATAGCGACAGCGAATCATCAAGTGGCAACAGTGTCTGCCGTGAATCGGCACCGTACGGCACGACGTACCGTTTCATGGTGACGGCGCCGCGCCGTGGTGATGTGTCCGATCCTTATGGTTCGAATATTTTTTCGCTGTTTCGAGTTCTGGCACCCTTTAATTAATTGCAAGTGAATTAAAAATAACCCTCTAAGTATAATATTTTATCGTTCCGCCCCGCAATATCATTCGCGATTATTTGAGAGCAATTTTTCCCTTCAAGGCATTGTGTTCTTATCACTTTCGGTTGTTTATTCATGAATTTTAAAGATTAATTTTACCGAGTTTATTTCCCACTAGCTGTTCCCCGCGGCTTCACTCGCGATCCCGGGGATAATGTAGCTTCCTAACGGTAACTCCGAAGATATTTTTTTTTACTATTTATAGGCCTGTATTTGAGATTAGCGCGTTCAAACAAATAAACTCTTCAGCTTTATTATTAGTATAGATTCAATTAAAAAATAACATTCATGAATTAATTATTGTAATTTCCCACGACACGATGATTCGTGCAAAAACAATCTGATAACAATTTATATTTGTCACGTGCAAAATAGTACCATTATTATGATTCAAGACAGTGAAGCCCACTTGCACGTATTACAGTCGAGTTAAATATAGAGTTTGTAAACTCAGGGTTTGAATATTTAAATTTGAACTCTCATTGTGTCTTGCACCGTAAAAAAAATATACAATTACATTTATTTACGGTAGGTTAAATATATCGAAAATTAACCATACTCTTTAACTTTTGATAGCGCAAAATAAATTATTTATTGAACCCTGTGTTAGCACTTAACTCCGAGTTTATTATATTAACCCAGGAACGTGCAAGTGGGCCTAAGTGTACCTTCATGATGGCTACGTGTTTGTATACTTGACTTGAATGTAGGGAAAGGACGTCGCAAATTCACTCGAACCTTATTTAACAAGGACCTATATTAATATTATTATGTATATTAAGAGATCGAGCCGAGCCCTCGACTTCATCTTATATGCTCTATTAAAAATGTTCTATGTGAATAATATTGAAGGAAAGAAATATCTTCATATTTTTATGAGGGCTTCATAACCAATTTTTGGGGACATTAATAATGGACTACCGTTTGGACTTTATTGGAAGACTTGGAAAAAATAAATTGTGTAAATATAACATATAATTATGTAACATGAAGATATTTTTAATTATAGCTTTATTCCACTTACCATTTTGCTGTTTGACCGGGGGTATGTGATTACTGATTACATATTCATCTATAACTCCATCTAACTTTGAATTTTGTAGATTGTTTGTGTAACAATTTCTACAATGCTCCAACCTGTCAGACAAACAAACGTACCAGTGAGCAATAAATACAGTCACTAAAGGTAAATACCGATCTATACGGTATAGGTAAATTGTAATTGTAAAATATTGGAATCAGTTCTCTCCTAAGATTTTTATTATTGTCAACATATATTTTATACAAATGCCAATTGATTTCAAAATGTACCTGCAGTTTTTTAATAAAATTAACAGTTGATTTTGTGGAAAAAAATTACTACATAAATATGGGTAAGGTTATGAAGATACTGAAGTTATTCGTAGGTAGGATAAGATAGCCGTAACAACGAACTACCGAATGTTTTTTAATAATAAGATTACTATAGGCCATTCAATTATACTAAATTAATTTTAATGGCCTGCGCTCTGTGGCGGACGGGACGGCAGATTTTTCATCGCGATCGGTTAATCGCGAAAAGGAAGAAAAGAAACAAAGTCATTTTCACATTGATAAATATTAGTAAGTTAACTACTAGGTAAGTACTCATATTAAAGAGATAAGGAATGTTAGTTAGTTACCAGGCGGTGTGGTCCGGCTCGTGGTGTCCGCCCAGCTGGCTGGGCAGGCTGGCGCGCGGCACGTGCACGCCCAGCTGCGGCGCGCTCACCGTGTGCACGCGCTCGCGCAGCTTCTCTCGCACGAACAGCCGGAGGATGCGGAACGGCGCCTTGAACCACAGCGGCGCCGTCACTATCAACACCTTCTTCAACTTGGCCGGGTACCCGCCCTGCAACAAACAAATCAACATTATCTCTTACCAAACATTCCACGAAACTGACGACCTATTTACAACAGTTAGGTGCATGGCCTAGGGCTATGGTACTCGGAGCTCGCTGGTGGTGACGTCGAATACTGTAGCGGAGGTTAATGTTCCAATCCTGCAATGAGCTTGAGCTTTTGGTGATCAATAGCACATTGGTATGGCTGATGGCAGGGTACTTTGAAGTACCCACCTGGCTGGATACCATGTACATGTATTTGAAAATAACAGGCAGTTTTTTCATATGAAGAACTTTAACAGCTACGCTTTAAGGTGTACCTAACGATGGAAGTTTGTTTTGGATACCGCAAAATATCTAATTCAGTCATCGTACATTTTCATGATTTATGTATTGAATAACAAGAGAGAGGATTATGTTGTCAAATATCGTTTCATGTAGTGGAAACCGATTCGACGAAATGGAACGCTTTGCACTGAAACCACAGTTGAGCGCGATACAGAAATAACGAGTTCACAAGGATACCAAAATAGAATTACGAGAAAAACGTAGTTCGCAATAAATTGTAATAAACTATGAACTACAACACTTTCGTAAAGTAATTATATCAGTTAGTTTGCTATGACGCAGTAAATGAAGAATGAAACGACTGAAAATTACAAGAAAATATATTTATCAGAGATAGAAGGGTGCCAAAACATTCAAACCGTGACATAATGAGCATCTTTCTACCTACAACATTGTTGGTTCTAGTTTGTAAATAGGATAATATTACACAACCATCAGCTAAACATTTAAGAAGCTAAAATAATCTCAGTCATAAAAAGAAAAGCCTGAGAAATGTCTCGAGAGGTCCTTGCCCGACCTAAAACAGTCAATAAATCCAATAAGAATAAACTGAAAACCGTTAGATGGGTCAATTGAGTCAGTTTTAAACTAATTTCTCCTAACGAATCCCTCCTGACAAAGGACAAAACTTGATAATAAATCCGTATTACCAACGACCCAAGTGGGAGTTGGCTTTATAAATATTCACGGTCCTAGCGCCCTGGAAGCGCTCGAGGGTAAAATGAAGTTTTCTTTTTGGAAGACATGTCACGAAAATTTTTCTTCTATTGAAGCCGTACGTCTCTGTCATTCCGCAATCCTGTGTATTTTAAATAAATCATCTCCACGTCCACGGATAAGTTTTTTATTTATTATTCAATCTTTCATCGGACTTCCCCAATCGTAGAGCGAATATTCTAAATATAATTAAGGAGGAATAACTGATTACCTACCTAACTTATTTCATTACTAATTTAAAAAGTTGTGGAAAAAAAACTTAGAATATTTATTTTCCTCGATGCCTACATCTACATCTATCCCAAATTCAGTGTTGTAAGGCAAAGAAAGGTCGTTGGTTAGTTACGAGACGCTTGTGTACTCTAAAGGGAAATACAAAATTCGTTGGCATTTCGTTGATTGTTGTCATTACACTAGCAATGGTATATTCGGTGTGTACCAAATTGGTCAGGTGGGATGTAACTGGCCATTCGCATGTCGCTTGCGGCAACCGACCTAATATGTATGTGCCTACTATATTTTTGTGTACTCTTTACATATTATAAATTGTTAGAAAGCTCTAAGCTGCATTACAAGTGAGTTAACTTTATGTTAAGAAAATCTTGCTCAACATAAAGAAAACGTAATAATCGCGTCAGAATTCACACTATTGGTTACCCGCGGCTTTGGCGTGGGGAGTTGACATGATCCTATTATTATTTGCATTTCTGTATTTTGTTGTAAGGATTACCTACCATTCTCATGTTTTTGATCCGAGAGTTTTACAAGAGTCAAACGAATGGGAGGGAACGAACTTATTATTGATTTTTTCCTTTGAGTAAACAATAATTTGTTATCTTCAATAATTAAACTGTGAATTTCAGACGCGCTCGAGTAAATTTCATTTTCTTTCGGACAGCCGGCCGGCCCCACCATCCAAACCGGCAGATTAACATACAGATTACATATAGATTAACATACGTCTTCAGACACCTTGGAGTTATACCTGGATACTGGTGGTGTGTTCGCTTCATTTGCAATAGGAAATCGAGACCGAGCCGCGCATTTAAATCGGTGAGTATTAGTTTTATTTTTGCACGCAAATGCTCCGATACTACATGTATTTATTTATAATTCATTAATAAGGAAATATAAATAAACAGGACAACAAAACTGATTGTTATCTGTCATTGACTAAAAGATAAACAATCTTGTTTATTCAACGATTAAAATACGTTCTGTGAATTGAATCAATGTTTACAAGTGAATTACGTCCCAGATTTTTCCTCAATAGATTGTGGTCCCCTAAAAACATGAATGAATTATTCAAACTTTATAACATTAAACAGGCAACACGGAATAAACCGTAGTATTTCAACTCAGTCAATAGATACGTCTATGATACTATCTAAATATTAGAATATACCCAAAGCAACTTGGGGAGCGAATGGCAAAGGCAGGCTCCTAAACGTTAAGAAAACTAGGGGTGAGAGGTCAATGCTCTCGCATTTAGCTCCCTTCAATTCATGAAATTATTATTATACCTGCCACCAAATCCCTTCGTCATAAATTTCAGATTCGATTAAAACTTGAACTCATATTTAAAACACGTGGTTTGATAGCAGGTGCAATTCCTGTTATAATTCACTCGTGTGCATTTTTTAACGTTTGTGCTCAAAAATTACATATCTATTTTGAAAACATTTGTTTTCCGCCTAAAAGACTAAAACCACCCACCCACATACTAAAAATTAAATTTTTAAATTTGCGATATACAAATGTGTAACAAAGGTACATTGAGGGAGCAAGTGCATCGTCCTAGTCTGATGGGTCTTCCTTATTGTGTCTGCACAGCAGTCTAGACAGGACCCTCTGACGTCAAGTAAAGTCTATAGCAGGGTTCAACAAACGAGCATTTCAGACGAACCTACAGCTACATCAATAACACTAGTTACTAACAAAATAATAACAAGTAAAATATTTTTTTACTAAAATTGAATACGGATTTGCAAGCAATTGTAAAAAGGTAATATTGCGTAGATATGCGGTAGTCGGGCAGTATACTTGTTTGCAGACTTCGAAAACAAAAAACCATTTTAATGCTTCGGTGAAATCATAGTTTTTTCGCACACTAGATAAATTATGAAACAGGAACGTTTGCATGAAATGCAGATCCACGCGAAACTTGACTTTGGTTTAAACTAGTTGCCATTGTAGTAACTTCGCAAGTGAAGCGCTTAGAACTTCGAATTTACCAAACCGGGCGAGCGCTGGAGTAAAGTTCAGTAATGAGTTGTCATCACAACTGGGGTATTCCATTCGATGAAGTAGGCCGAGAATCGATTCGTTTCGGCCAAAATAAATGTATGTTGAGAAGACACTTCAGGCTCCAATACTTGACGCCTTTTTGAAGTGTTCACGTCGTGCTAGATAGATTTCAAGGAACCATCACCGAAGACTTATTGCCAAGTTTGCGAGAATACTATAAAATAGTAAATGATTCAAGACTTAGTTTAGTTTTAAATTTCTCATTAATTATACTATACTATCTGTGCCATCGCAATATTGTTACAAAACCATAGCAAAACGATTATTTCGCCAGAAATTTCAACATCGAAATTTCGGAGTTTCATCTGTCATGGTCAATTTCGAAATTGACTAGTTTAGCTGCCCGGACTTATTGTAAACAGCTGATATGATGAATGCAAAGTTAAAATAAAAGAAAGAAAAATCAAAATGCAAAGTTTAAAAATTCAAACCCTCGTAAATGGCTGTCCTACGTAAATGAGTCCAACGAACACGTCTATTCACTCAAGAGAAATCCTCTTGAAGCTGAAATCCAGTTCCGATGAGAATAATAAACGTCACCGACCATTACCGAGCAGGTGTCAGCAGCAGGTGTAGGTAGGTACAGATGGACCGTGTGAATTCAGTGTCGGTGAAAAGTTACGAGCTCTCGCATTTTTTCGTAAAAAAGATTGCACTTTCAATGCCGACTTTCATTCAACTCGCTAGAACTCCGGCTATAAAAAAATGATGTAGAATGCTAAATTACCAAGAATGGCTAGCAAAATGCCAGAAATACTTATGAAATGGTTAGGTACATACAATATGGATATCTTTTGAGTGCCATTGAAAAGTCATAACTAATTGGAATGTATGGATTCAGAAAATACCATACTTACACTTCTGATTGAAGGAATAAAGAAATAGAAACACATACCTATATGAGCCCCGTGAATATAGATACTTTTGCATTAATTTACTATTCTACAATACCGTTTACATGCATTTTGTGTAGAAAATAGTTCAATTTATTTGTTAATATTTGCCCCAAAAATAATAATAAAATTTATATAAAAACGCGCATATCTATTCAAATGTAACGTAATGTCACAATATAACAAAATAACAAATTAATTTTGTATTTTGAAACCAAAGAACACAATACATACTACAACAGGTATCATGTATTTTATTATGTTGAGGAGCCGTCTTGGCATTCTAAACCCTCTCACCGTAAAGAGCTATGTGTAACAAAACGCTACATAATGCCGCTTAGTCTGAAAGCATCAAAGGGTCCAAGTAGAGGCCGTCCCATCTCATTCCATTTCAGCGTACAAAATGAACCTTATTCAAGCTGTAAATGAGAAGCATCCTGTGACAGTGCAGACAGCGCTGCATTCGACGAGACGCTTGAGCGAGGGCAATTAATACTTTATGAGATACATTTGGCTGTTTTTTTATATACGCTAAGTCGCAAGTGAAAGTGTTGTATATACATATCGCTGGGGATAGTATATCAACGATGTCTCGTAACAGATGATGGAGCGACTTCTTAAACAAGGTGGTGTCACAGCGTTGTCTCCGGTCGCTGTTGGCGCTCTGCCAGCTGTAAATAACACTAATCATCATGTACTAGGGCTAGAGTCTCTTCTTTTTTAAAACAATATTATACATACAATATGGCATTCTTTATAGAAGTCTATTACGTAAAATGGAATTTGCTTGAGTGAACAAAACGAGAATTGGCAGTTATTAAACTCCATTTTTATCGTCTTGGCTGACAAATCAGACTTAGTAAGTATTCTCGAAATAAAAGTTTTCCTGTTACCATTCCCGCTCAGAAATTGAATTTCCCTAGTTTTGTCACGACAACAAACGAAGGTCGCTAATTTGATTGAAGGCTTCGTGTGAACTGAGTTGAACGGACATAGCAATAGTCAGCAACCCAAAAAAACGAATCCTATTATTACCGGAGCTGGGTGGCGGTGGCGAGTGCTCGTCGACCTTTAGTTCTATTATTTTCCACGTGTACATCAGGGGCTCGTGAAGCGGAGCGAACGAACATTACTCAATTTCCTACAGCTACATACATCGCTGGCTACAGACGTGCAGACAATTTGACCTTTGAACGTAAATGCCACTGGGTAGTTTCACCACAGTATTAGCGAGTAAAGACGGTGTTCCATGAATTGCCAATCTTGCGCGAATAACATTGATCACTTTTCAAGGAAATTACACTGAACAGATGTTTCTTGTCGCACAGAATATCCTGTTACAGTGGGTCACGGCAACTTTTATTGCGAGCTGCATGAAGAATAGTTAGAAGAGCAAGAAATATAAAAACTTACAATAATAAAACAAGTTAGCCTTTGCTCCCTTCTTTACCAACATTTTCTTTAAATATACTTATAATAAACGCACGCATGAAATAAAAACATTTAACTTTTTCTTATAAATGGATAGTTCTGTCGTCTATACATTAGCATACAATAGGTATCGGTATGTCTCAGCTGCGTTCTCATTTTCCGGCGGGCGACATCATATAACCGGCATTATATTTTTGATACCGACATAATACCATATATATACATCGAAGCGTCAGTGATGATGCAGCCAAGGCAAGCGCGGGCCGCGCGCACCTCGTCCCCGATGCATAAATAATCCCTTATCACACACAACACAACAAATGATACAACATTGAACATCGCATACTCACGCCATGCCACAAAAAACTAAACACGCGAACCTATTGCGCCTGTATATTACATAAATGCATAACTTACATACCTGCAGCCTTAATTTAGTGCTATTATATATCAAATGAAAGGCAATATTTAAATCGCGCAATAGAATGACAATGGATATTTTTAAATAATTAGGCATATGCCATTTATTGACGCAAATAGCGTGCAAATATAACTGTATTGAAACCTAATATTGATTGGATACTATCTAATTGAATTCATGTCAACACAATATATCATAGGGAATATGAGAGCCAACTTCCAACATTATATGAGTGACATCATAATCTAGCCCAGTTCTGAAATGAAATAACTGTACTATACTAGATATAAGGCATAACGTAGAAA
Organism: Tethea ocularis; assembly: GCA_963555595.1. NCBI lineage: Eukaryota > Metazoa > Arthropoda > Insecta > Lepidoptera > Drepanidae > Tethea > Tethea ocularis. Next base: position 3,272,872 of record OY741971.1, on the reverse strand, counting down.
TAAATCATTTCATCTCGCAAATCATTATAATGAACACTACACGTGAATAGCTTGAAAGCTAAGGAAGAGTGAACTCTATACATAGAATTTGAGCACTGAGAAAAGGTTTCAGAGAAGAATGCCGACTTATAAATAAAACATTCAACCAAAAATTATAATATCGGCAATTGGATAAATAAGAGTATCAGAAAATGTGTGGACACAGCAGATTGGATACCAAAATCAAATAGTAGCAAATATTATAATTAAAATAGGTGAATATTTTAATAAAAATAACAGTAATTAAAATTAAAAAAAATAAGAAACCCGCGAAACATACAGAGACCTACTATAAAATATGTGATAATCTTAAAACGGCTGAGCGGATTTTCTTGAAACATAGCTCAGAACACTCTCGATTAAGACACCTTTCAAACAAAAAAACTCAATCAAAATCGGTTCAACCGTTCAGGAGCTATGATGCCACAGACAGACACACAGATACACACTATAAACTTATAACACCCCTCTTTTTCATCGGGAGTTCATTGGATTTGTAGATCGTCATATACATGCGTACAGCATGTATATGACGATCTACAAATCCAAAATTAATATAATATGAATCTAATACACTCATAACTTTACGCCATCGCCATCACAATCCTATGAACGGAGTTGTTGCTATATCGCCATCGAATTTTAAAGAAGCACAACACTCATCGTTGAGCGTAAAAGCTCAGAGGCTTACCGTAGTTAAACAGTATATATAGTGATGATTTTTTAAAGTACAAAACTACAAAACATTGTTTGCGATCTGGAATTTCGTAACAACGCAGTGTGCATATAACATAGACGTAGACATAAAAATTTGAATTTCAAATTTTATCGACGAATATTCAATAGTGAGGCTCCTTTGCAAGATACTATACTACTACTAAAAACTATTCATTGATAAAGTGTTACAACATCACATGTATTTATTATGACATCATGTTTAAATGGACCAAATTATGTAAATGAGACTGATGCATGACATTATAATTGATACTTTTTACATCACCTGTATGTAAAAAGTGTGTTATAATTTTATGTACAAGCATTAAAAAGTAAGATATTCTGGGGATGGAGTTGGCGATGTCCCAGACAACCCCGTTGTGATGTAGGTCAGGAATGGCGTCCCCATTTTGCGATGCGACGCAGTGAGTCGCTCGCTGTAAGGGGCGCCAACAACAAATACGGTAAAGTTCGACCAAGTGTGACACACAAATCGACGACATCCACGACAGGAACCGTCGGTTATAAACCAATTTGCCACGTCTGACGTAACACTGAACGAACATAACACATCTCTCTACTCACTTCTCACCACATACTCATCGAATTCATGAAAATAATAAATACGGCACCATCTTTTGCTCCGTAACTTCTCTTCAGTTGTAACTTACACTCAATGTTTGAGCTAATCCTGGCTTACAAAAAGGTTCAACGATAGAATACCAATAAGCGAAATTTTGTTGTATACAAATGGGAGACTGTTTTAGAATCAGGCCTCTGCCGCAGTAAAAAATAGAATGGAGCATCGAGCAACGATATCGACGCGGGGTGACGCGTGCGCAGCTGTCGCTCCCTACAACGTGGGCCAGGTGCGTTTCCCCATGCGTCTTTTCTATCAACATCTTTTCTATGCCCTTATTATCAATAACTTCGAAATAATATAGCAAGAAAGTTAAATTACGTAAGGTTATGAATATTAAAAACAAGCGAGCGATATTGAATTTAATGTTAGTTGAGATTCAAAATTAAATAAAAGGAATATTTTAAATTCAGATTCAGACACTGGAATACCACAAATAATTTCATAACCTGTCTTTTAACACATGCAGTTTGGAAAAGAATGCCGATATATGGAAATAGCTTTGCCATGCTTCCAACCGATAGAACATCACCGATCGTCCTTCGAAAACCGGAAGCTAGCCAGTATTTGACTTCCGCAAATATTTGCGAACGCCAATCTGAATGCACACAAACATTTCATTTGCGATAGTTATAAGTGTATAGATACTTGACCATATTATAATCCAGTACCGAACCTACTTGTATTTAGAGTTACACAATATCTACAATTTACAATTATCTATATATATATATTTGATAAAATATCTACTGCCCAATGAAGAAGATAAAGATAGGACGATCTTCCACACTCCACGTATGTTATAAAAATAAAATGTAAGTATACGTAGGTAACTGTTGAGTGTTTACAAAGTTGTAGTAAAATGTAGATAATAAGCACTAGAGACGAAGGCGTACGCTCGGTAGCATCATCGTGCGAGGCACAATGAGCCCGCTCGCTCGTGCAAGCATAGATAATGAATATACGCCGATCTCATTATGCCGGCCGAACGATGAAAAGCGCACGCTGGCCTCGAACAAACAAACTGCACTCGATAAATGGGGCAATCCTATTGTTTTAGTGGTTCTATGATATGGTTGTTTACTGACAGATAATCGAATCATACTACCGATACTATAATCGGTATTCGTATGTGCTTCCATTGCTAAAACGTCACTCATAAGTAATCTTTACAGACTAGACTATCAGCGATTACAAGAACAGAGAACCTAATCTTTTATCACACCATTCTATACTATGTTTGTCTGTTTTGTAACATTAACCAATACATTATTAGATACATTCTTGTCATACGTGTATTTAAGACGCATGAGCCAACGCTGAGTGAGAGGTTGACAATAAAATGTTTCGAATAGTCGTGCTTAAAACTGGTATGGCTGTGTATAGTTAAGCTGACTGTTAATTAAGTCCACGTAGAGAAGCGGAAGTAGAGCGCCAGCGGAGGTGACGTCACCCGATCCGCCCGTTGCCCGCGACCTTCTCCTGCCTGGCGGATATTAATCATCCAGGTGGCCGATGTCACTCGCGCCGATACCGATGCGGTACCTCGCTCCTACGTACATACGTGTTGTCGAACATTTCGGCTAATTGCTAACTACGCTATGGACCGAGTAAAATTTAATTATGAAAATATCTCTAGGGGCACAAAATTTCGACAGCCGATGTCCCGTCGTACTAAACAGTACACCAAAATTCGTTCGAATATAGGTTAGTGTAATTTTATTTTTAACCGACTTCAAAAAGAGAGGTTATTTTTTTATGTATGTTCCCCGATTACTCGAAGACGCCTGGACCGATTTGGAAAATTCTTTCTTTTTTTTGTAAGGGCTTACTTACTATACTTCACATGTGGCCATGGTCATCATGATCTGATGATGGGATCCTGGAGAAATCGAGGGAACTCTTCAGATTTTAAAGGCACTTATATTCATTATAATTTTTTTCATATATTTTCTATAGTTATTCAGATATTTGCGTCTGGTAGTCATCATCTTATTTTGCTGAGCTGATGATGTTAGGGAATAATTCTCTTAATATTATAGGACCGTTTAGTTAGACCGATAGTTGTATTCTTTGATGAGATGATGGAGGGTACAACGTTAATATGCTTAAACTAGGTCAAGGTCAGTGATAAAACATAAGAAAAAAAAATTTTTTTGATTAAATATTTTACAAATTTTCAAAATACATAAATCTTTATATCTGTCTTTTTAGTGCCTTTCAACGCGGTTGTATTTTTGTTAAACGTATTTTATACTCAAGTTAACCTACCTACATACATACCTACCACAGTAGATAATTTTTTTTTTTAATTATTTCCTTACAATGTATGATCGAACGAAATACCATTCAAACTACCTTTTTCATCTTGAATTATTGTTCAGTTACAATGAAGTAATTTATTTAAGTATGTTTTTAAATTATGATCGCATTGTATTTATAAATTAGATATGATCAATAGAAGTCGAATAAACTAATGTAAATGTCTGTTTGTTATAGTAAACTACGCAATAGATGAGTTGTTGTGTTCGGTTAATAGTAGTGGGAGGGAAGGTGCTGCTGCGCAACGCCGAACCGCGTCGCCGTCGGCTGTGACTCAGCCACACTGACACGTGACTTCAAGGTGAGGATCGAACGAGATCGACGAGATAAAAACATCTTAGCGGGCCACCGTTCGTATCACTGTCAATCACTATACGGCCCAAATAAAAATCATACCCAAGTGCACTGTTCGCAATCTACAGCAGTATAATACGATAGTGAATGAGCGTCGACCTACGCAGATTGTGACAAATGATAATATACGAAATAACAACATTACTACGTGTTTACAACAGTATTACTACCTTACCTACGTAGATATTATAATTAAATTATGTAGAAGCAAAGCAATCATTGATATTTCCAAGATAAAGGGGTAAACATCAAACGACGCAATAAATTAAGTTATTGTTTACTCGGAATATAAATGACCTAAGATAATTCAAAGAAATACTTAATCGTCGAAGTAAACAAATAAAAGCCACGCTTTTGTCAGTGCTTGTAATATTTTCTGCGAAATTATTAACTTGCCATATCCAACTAGATACTTTAAGTCTGCCAAATCACTTTTCCTTTGAATTAACTACCGAAATGTCAGTTCTTAAAATAGAGCCATTTTCGTTCTTCGGCGTTTTCGGTCTTTGAGCGTAACATATATATGAAAAAGAAAATATAAAAGAATTCTGCACTAGATTCAGGTCCATTACTGTTCAGTTTGTATTTTGTTTGTCAAAAGTGTGGGAGGTTATTTGTAGTTTTATTAGATCCCTTGCATATTCATTTGGTAACCTAAGGGAAAGTAACTATCTGTGTACAGTAATAGTTCCGATGTTAAATCTTTACAACTTTAAAACATTTTATATTTGTAGCCAATATGAATAAAAAGTGTAGTCTGGTAGAGAATGCTACAAGAATGATAAACACAACCGGTAAACGGCATGAGCATGAGGCGCCTCGGCGTGACCTTGCTCTTGAAGACTGGTCGGCGCGCCCACTACGGCCTCCACAATCCTTCGACTTTATCATATCTATGTGAACGAGCGCGAATCGCGCGCGACCCGCCCGCCACTATTCCACGTTTGCATATCATTTGCGTCGTTTGAATAGTTTGATGGCCGCACCACTAAGGCGATGACGATTTTTAGACTCGACTCTACTTATCATTTTCAGACCAGTTCTATATAAAATGCAAATAAAATAGCATATACGGTTAATGAATACGTTGGTGATGCTAAAAGCGAACCATTCAATAAGCGCGTTATGTCTAGAATGCAATTCAAGCTATTATGAATCTTCTCCTTGAAGACAATTATACTGCATGAGAAAATTATACTGTAATAGCGTTACGTGAGAAAAGTCACAAAGACAAAATATAATATCGACAAAAGTATTTTTATGTAAGTATTAACGAATACTAACATGGACTAGTAATGTTATCCAATGATCAAAAAAGGTAAGGGAAAACCACTGGAAACGGAATGCGATGTGAAAGCGCAAGGTGAAAGACCAGGTTAATAATTTACTAGTGATCGATAGTGATATGGCGGTATCATATTGATATACTATTGAATGTTAAATATAGGAACATACAATGCGACTATAAATAATAGTAGAAATAATCATCCATATATTGTCTAAGATGGAGATTTGATACAAAGTTTATTTTAAAATTATTCTAAACTTGGCCCTAACAATTTTCTAATTTTAGACTGCACAAGAAGCAAAACGGAAAGGAGTAATGTTACGCAATTTCCGTAACTCATTGTTTAGATTTTCCGTCCATTAGCAGCATGAAAATGACTTACAAAACCTTGAAGAAATTCTCGAAAAAGCCATTATAAGAGTTCCACGAGGCGATCCAAAATAATGGGCCATTAAACAATAGCTTTTACTTTAGATTGCCAAATAACTGTTCGCGATTATCCAATTAGAAGTGGCGGACGGGAGTCAAGTGTCGAAAGCGACACGTGACTTAGTCTTCCTTCTCGAGGCACGTAGACGGCGGGCATGCCGGTGACACCGACCAACCCATCGATTGATAGTTTCGATAACAACATGTGATGTTAATCACGCAATGCTATTTTCACTATCACTATCTGCCAACGTCGAGGCAACAGCACGGGCGCGCCGTACCATCTTTTCTCGAAGCAACTCACGGTAACGTAACCAATTTATAACAAAGTTATTGATTAGATACTTCCATACTATATAAAATTAATAGGTGCTTCCCTGTGCTTCCATAATAACTGACGAGGCTATACATGAGATCTCACAACTATTTACGGTGGAAGGATTGTGTTGCGAGAATTAGCAGATGACAATGTTTTTGATGGGATTTAACTTATAAGAATATAATTGCGACGGCCCTAAAAGATTAGATGACGAATGATGATGAAGATGACTTTTGCGTCCGATAAAATTAAGATTCAATTTTATTGTTCCAATAATTGCCAAGTTTCAACATGGTAGGTTAATTATTGGTGTGCTTTGGTTACCTAGACTAAATCTCTTCAAATCGAGGATGGCAAATAGTCAGATTAGTACTACAAAGTACCTTATCACCGGCAAATTGTTTGATACTAATGGTCTTAAAGCCCGTACTTGTATCAAAACATCATGCGATGGATGTGCGCGTAAACTTTTGATTTCACTTCATCTATGTGGAACAAAACAATCGAAAAGCAAAACAATAGTGAGAAGTAGATAAACTATCTTATCAGAATAAACATTATTCTAGATATGTAATTTATGTTTATCGGACCGCATCACGAAGTTTGTTTGAGATGTCCCTAATTTATGAACATTGCCAAAATTCTGCTTGGTAGTTAGTCGTCAACAAAATTTCCACACGACTTAAGACGTGCATAATTAATCTCAACATAATTATATTGCTGTGGCAAACGGTGCTCCAATTTACTACCCTACTTTGTAAAGATTTACAAATGTCTCCGTCAGCTTCTGTCTGCCTCTCATCATTTACAAAACAACGTTGAAGCTATTAAATAAGATCCCTTGGGCGGTTTACATAGTCATAAGCAACAATCAGGTGGTTTTTTTCGCAAGGCTACTCATTAAGTTTCGCTTAACAATCTATGACAATGAGACGTGTTATGCTACTAGCATTTATTAACAACCAGATAATAAGCGTCGAAACCGCGAAATGTATACCTATTACGTTTACTTTTATGTTGTTTATTTATTTTGCTTTGCTGATGCACATAAACTGTTGCAAGACCTACAATATATTTGGTAGTACTAGCATAGGAATAATTGTAAAGTCAATTTCAATATGTTATACAAATAATGTCTATTATGAGCTAGTAATGGATGTTTTGGTCAATGCAAAATTTTATTAACAGGCACCATTGTGAGTAAGTACCTATAGTATAGAAGAGGTCACACAAACAATATTATCTTCTTACCTCAGATAAGCAATGCGGGCAGGCGGCTTTCAATCGGCTCAGCTGTTACTATCGATCCAATGTTACTTCACGATAAACTATCGTTAGAGCCGACCGAATGAGCTCTACAGTCGACTGCACTTCCCTCTACCACACCGCAATAGGCACTGGCACTGCAACACCACTCGGTGGCAACAACAACCAATAATAGCACCGATATGCAATCGCCACCTGTTTGCGGCTCTCAAGAACCGACGCGCGTCACTTCCGAGAGCTGAGATCACGATATCAACGGTAACAAACACCTCAGACTGTAAGATAGTATCAATCAGTTCGTATTTCACACACGTTAAGTATCCTTTAGCGGCGTAAATGAGACGCTCAATATCGCGGCGCGGCACGTGCAGTCACGTCGCTCGTGCGAGCTCAACTGACGTCAGATTTTCGCTTGCTCGTAATGGTGCGGTAGGTAGTAGGTAGGGCGACGCGACGGCGACGGGCGGCCGCGGAGCTGGGGCGGGCGGGCCGCTCTCTCCGGCTACGAAAGGACTACGGCCCACATCCGCCCACTGCGCTACGGTGAAACGAAGCTACGAAATTTCAATATACGTGACGCGGTGAATTCGCCGAAACAAGCGATTGTGTGAGTGATACTTGTACAACTTTGGCAAATATTCAACCTGGTGACGCGGACAACTTTTTTATCGAAATTTTGATGTAATTTCCCTAGGATGTTTTATTCAATTTTAGGGTTCTGTACCCAAACGGACCCAGCGGAATCCTATTACTAAGACTCCGCTGTCCGTCCGTCTGTCCGTACCTTAACAATCGTTGTATATCATGAAACGTAATAAGTAGACAGTTGAAAAATTCACAGAATACTGATTACTGTTACTACTATGACAACAAAAAATAAAATAAAGTTTAAAATTAAAGGTAGTTTCCATCCAAAATTGTGATTTTTTTCAACGTTTTTTGCTCGACCTTAACAATCGGTATCTCAATTAACCGTAATAGGTAGGCACTTGGCCAATTATTTATTTATTACAAATACCAGTTAGTAAAACTAGCTAATAATTAGGTAGGTAATAGATATTGTAGTCGATAAAACAATTAAAATGTCACATCAGTGTTGTTTCACAATAAATGTAATTTAATGAGCAAGTAGGTATGTATTGAACTGGAACGAATCGAGTTACATGTTTGAAGACATTAGCGCAATATGGGGTGTTAGTATTAGTTATTAATGTATTATCGTTGCCCTACATAATATGAAATTGGCCAGAGACCTGAATATGTCAATGACAGAGATGAATTCGTAAAGGGTACTATGAAAAGATCGTTCATAAAAGGCTCGGTTCACAGTTGGGCGAGTTAAGGTTATTTAATACTCGTCGACAGAACGACTCGTCTATTATTTTTAAACAATAAGCAAGGATTTAACCCGACATGATCGCTTTAAATTGTATTGTTAATTAACTTCAAGTTAAATTAAGTTTCGTAAATCGTATCAACGTTTCGGCGAAATTGTCAAGCTAACTTACGATAAGAGCTATTTATAAAGTAATCTATCTCTAGTAAGAATCTATCAACATCCGTCAAAGTCGAGTTTGAAGTGAATAAACAACTAAAGACGTGCTGAGGTCACAATAATTGTTTAACATAAACGCCGAACATTTAGTTAATGCCAATTACTATTTTTATTGCACGAAATTTCAACATCAAATGAATTACGCAATAGTTAGGTGCTTATATGGAACAATTAACCTTTCGAAATCAAATGTCAATATTTTTATTGTTTTCTTTAGAAATCACAAATAAATACATATTATTCAATATCTAGCAAAATTTAATGTTTGACCCTTGGCTAATATGGATCAGATAAACGAAAATATGCATAAGTCAAGTGATATTCGATCAAAAGCATTTTTATACTCAAGTTTCTTTTCGCGATTTCTGATTTGGTCCCAAAGTGAAAGTTCAAAGTTACCTTGTTTTTTACCTAAATGTACCACGGATTAATTGGTCTCTCAAGTGTACCCAAAATATAAAGTTAGAATATATGAAAGTCTCACACTCAAATTATAGGAATAAACATTTAAGGAAATAGAATAAGTGGGCATTAAACTCAAGCTATGTCGTGACCGGAGCCTCCTACATAGATTTTAGCTAGTCGCAACGTTGGCTGGCATCTAATAAAATACAAAGTTGGAACGTGGCGTAACGGTCATTTAGTACCCGTATTAAATCCACAAAATTACTATATTAAACAATACTTTTAATTAATAATCATACAAAAGAAGTTGCTAAGCGGTAAAGAAGAAGAAGTAGCGCAAGACCGGCCATCGTGGAGATCCTTGGGGGGAGGCTTTTGTCCAGCAGTGGACGTCTTTCGGCTGACATGATAGGTATAGTAATACAGAAAATAGTTCTTTACCTTCTTATAGGAAATCCTATAAGAAGTCTAGAGTAACATAACATATAATTCTGAACAATATAGTTTGGATTTTATACATTTCAGTGCTTTATATAGTCACATAGTAATAAAAATTATTGAGTTAAGGTGAAACGTTCGGTTGGAGCGCGAAATTCAAATTTTATCACGTTTTTTGCTAATTGCAGCTCAGTTATAGGTCGTAAGTTAGTAGTAACATTTTCATGAAATTGTCGTATATGTCAGTAACATACCTTGGAGGAATATGTTGATGATTTATTTTGTTATTAATCAGTAAATATACTACCAGTCTTCTCGCAAATAACATATTGAAAACTTACGACCTATAACTGGGCTGCAATTTGCAAAAAAAGCAAAAATAAAAATTTTGAAAAACCCACGACGACGGTTAAAAAGTAATTGAAAAAGGATAAAATAACTTAAAAACCCCCGACTTTAAAAATAAATGTAACTTAATAAAAAACCTAAGAATATCCGTCCGGGGCTGCCATTAAATGAACTAGATTTGCAGTTTTATAGTAACGTGAATAATTGGAATTTTTTAGCGCTATATATATATATACTTACACTCTTAATGGGTACGCCGCGTGCCCCTACAGTGGGGACCTTTAGCAGTTGATGATGATACTTATTTTTATTTACGATGAAATTTAAAATATTGATGGTAGCCCCCGACAGATATTCTTAGGTTATTTATTAAGTTACATTTATTTTTAAAGTCGGGGGTTATTAAGTTATTTTATCCTTTTTCAATTACTTTTTAACCGTCGTGGGTTTTTTCAAAATTTTTAATTTTGCTTTTTATTTTAAACTTTTTAGAGAGTATAGACATTATGTACATAACGCGCCGCACCGGGCGTTCGGCCGAATGACCCTATGGAAGATACGCCTCTGCTACAGTAGTATGAACATTAGATAAATATTTGCATATAAACTTTGCCCGGGGCTTTCTTGTAACTCAACTCGATATCATTACGCAGAATGAAAATAATAATTAAATTAATTTTCTATTTCTATATCTTACCACAATAGAATATATTAATGCAGCGCCCCCTAGTGAGATACTATCGTAACACCTATTTAAGAACCGTCGCTAATCAACTACAAACCCATTACTGAAAACCGCATCAAAATTTGACTAGTATTCTAGGTTTAGCATAAACAAATGTTTGCTGCAGCGTCCCCTGGTGAGTTGTCACCGTAACACCTATTTTAGAACATGCACCAATCAAACCCAAACCCATAGCTGAAAACTGCATCAAAATCGGACTAGTCGTTTTGGAGACAAATGGCAACATTGGTTTGCACAAAAAATTTTTGCTGCAGCGCCCCCTGGTGAGTTGTCACCGTAACACCTATCTAAGAACATGCACCAATCAAACCCGAACCCATAACTGAAAACTGCATCAAAACCGGACTTGTAGTTTTGGAGAAAAATGGCAACATTGATTTGCACAAACAAACAACCTCTCACCCCAAACGCATATACCGTCTCCGTTCCGTCGTGGGTAAAAAACGTGATACAATTTGAATTTCGCGCTCTAATCGACGCCTCCAACTTAAATCAAATGGCGAAGACATCTGACCACAATCAACTCTTTCAGTCAAAGCTTATCTCTATTTAATTTAATTAGAATTAAAATGCATAAAAAAGTAACATAATTTCGTTAGTAAAAAAATAAAAAAGTAAATTGTTTAAAAAATTCAGTTCGTACTCAACCCACATGAAAGGAATTTCACGCGAGTTTTCATATTGATTCTGTTCAAAGTTCGGGCTGCCAAACAAACGATGTTTGGCGCGTTATATCACGTAAGGTTCCGTAAATACTCGCATGTTACCTTTCTACGCATGTTAAACATTCGACCTTTCAGCTTAACTTTAACCATAAAAAGTGGTTTCATTCCTTGAAACATCAGATATATTATGTATGTTTAATTATTCATAGATATTGCGTTGCGTTGAGGTTATTAAAAAGTAATTATTTTTAATTACAAACCCACTAATGGGATGGAACTGGTGGAAGTAAATATTAATTACTGAATGTGAATCTCGTATCATGTAAGTTAATTCAAGTCAATAACACGATCTAATTGGCTTCTCTTGTATTCGAAGTATTTAAACAAATCTAGGAAGTATATTTTAACCTATACATTTAAATTTCGTATCAATTTGAAACTTTGCAAGTATAAAAAACCTATTGGTATTTAAAAAACAGATTAAGCAAAGTCTTCATATTCTCTAAAAAATGAGTTACATTTTATAAACTTTATATCAGAATGGATCATACCTTCAACATGGTGAGAATCTTCTGCGATAGTTCGTAGTCGAAGTTGGTGTACTTGGAGTCCGTCATGTCGTAGATGAACACGAGGCCCGCGCGCTGCGTCTCCACCGACTGCAGCGCCACGTCCAGTTGGTACACTACACCCTGACAATAAACACCAATATTACATTTTAAATTCTTCCCGCTTTAGTTCCATAGCCTAGTCTTCTTGCAATCATGAAAGAGCCAAACACATTGAACCATGGCAAATTCTAACGACTATAAAGCCTATTCAATGGTAGATATTAAAATGATAACACTAAGGACTAATTTACTCAGAATTATATTATTTGAAAAACATGGCATTAAATATCATTGCGTGTACTTCAGCATGAAGGAATGTGCACGCAGACCTTTGTAAGTAACCGCCACAGAACAATGTGGGTCGACATTGATGTTATACATGTTCGTATTGCCGCGCCAATGTACTCAATATGATAACGCGCTCCATATACATACCCTTGGAAACAGTACACAAACAAATAAAATCACAAATTAGTTTGTAACAGTGTCAGTGCTAAATAACCAACTACATTCCTGACCATTGTGAGAAACTTATCTGTCTCTATTCAAACTGTGAACACCAAAATTAATGTGCCTAATTAATCATGAGCTGTTCTCTCTGAAGTTTTTGTAACTAATTTACATATACACCAATGAAAATACTCATTAGTTACCGAGATAACCGCCAGATACTACAAAACTGTAACCATCTATCATATGTTACTAACTGTCCCCCGTGGTTTCACCCGCGTTACAGAAATAATAAGTGTCCAGTGTTTATCTATGTCATATATACTGAGCAAGATTTCTTTCTTTCTGTGGATCATTCTTATTCTATCTAATTACTATTCTAATCTATTGTATGAAGTTTATACTTATTTCATTTGAAATAAGTATAAACTTCATACAATTATCACTTGGCCAGGGGGATGCAAGTGCAGAGAGAAGCTACTACAACTATATATACTTCATCATCGTCATGTCAGCCGAAAGACGTCCACTGCTGGACGAAAGCCTCCCCTAAGGATCTCCACGATGGCCGGTCATGCGCTACACGCATCCAGCGGTTTCCGGCCTCACAAGATCATCGGTCCACCTATATATTCCTCTTCAAGTGATGATCAATCAGACTTAATAGAGTAAGCTAAGGAAATTAAGATACCTTACAGCCGATATCCACAGAGATCGAATAATTGTCGATAAATGCGCTACAGAAACAACAAAATCACATCCGATGTGAATCTCTCGACCAAAAAGCGTATACATTAACTGACCTTGTGTAAACGAGCATTCAGAGTTCAGCTCGTTAGGAACAGCTAATTAGGAGAATTAGTTCGCACGTAGCAGCAGTAGCATGGGGAAGCGGACGAAAGTTTTGCTAGTGTAATTAGACGCCTAATCACAGTTGTGCTCGTATTACACTAAATACCGACTTTCGAAACTCTACCTTCAACAGTATATTACTTTTCTTTACCGAAATGGTAATAGGTAATACCTACCCCTACCAACATTCCTACCATATATTTTTTTTATATTTTCATCGTTATTCTGGTATTCTTTGGACTGACGAATCTAACAAATCAGAGATCATCAAAATCGGTGGTGTAAATAACCCGACTTTCATATACCATATACAGGGTGGAAATTTGAGATGGGTCAGTAAGGGCAGCGTCAAATCTGTAAATTCAGTCTATCGGATGCATTTACAGATTTTGAAAAAAAATTACAGTCAGCGAGAAATCGGTTCTATGCGGCCAAGTTAGGTTAGGGTATCAGAATTGTTTTTTTCGATTTGTGACGTTTCTTTCGCCATTCGTCAATTCAATATCTAAGTAAGTGTATACGCTACTAGGTAATGTAAAACTCCAATACCTGTAATGTTATTTGATGTGTGGTCAACGTGGGAAAATGTTTATTTGCAGTGAACACTGCAATCGCAGCGCCCGTCGCATCCCTCGTTGGCTGCAACACAAGTAACATCATACTATGTAATCCATATAAATAAATATCAATAGTGGAAATGTATGTAAGTGCATCACTTCTGCATCTATTTGGTTAATTCTGTTTTTGTATGAGAGATTTTTTTTAATCACTCGAGTGTCGCCGGGCACGACCAGTTAGCAACTAATAAGATCTACATCACAATAACAATTAAGAACATTTATGTTAGCCACCGACAAAGTACACCGACTCGTGTTATCAACAACAAACAAGCCGCGTAACCGCAGCCTTCTGTTCCCAACCACCAGTTGATTCATTTAGCTACAAACTGATTAATTACATTACAGCCTCTAATCACGACCGAGAGGATAATTATTATATTTCCTCATATAAAATTCCGGTAGGTATTCTACTCGGGTACAATGAAAAAATGTTTGCTTACCAATATAGTAAATTTTCCTGTTTCGAGTTCTGATTTGAGTGGATCTTGGAAGGGCTCAAATTTGTTTAGCCCTTCCCGGCGCCGCGTGGCCTCATGTTGTCGCCAGAGTGCGTGTGCGCGGGCCACATCGAACTTGCGCGCGAGCAAGAATTTGATCGCAGTAGCGCGCGACACGCACGCCGCACCAGACTCGCTCAAAGCGTCCAAAAACGCCTTCGTCGCCTGTAATTAATTTTATCATAATTAATACCTTACCTTCAACTAACAACATTTAATATTAGTATGGTTAAATTGTCTAGTGCGATTCGAGAGAAGACTACCGCCACCACAGATTTATAAACAATCGCCACCTGTGGCTTGGTTGGTTAAGAAAATACCATCATTATTCATGAATTGTCAATATTATTTCTGTAGGCCGATAAATGTAATTAACTCAAAAATAAGGGGTTTATAGGGTTTACGGTTTAAGGATGGTAGCGATTTATCTAATTCATCAACAAACAAACACGTCAGTTATCTATACTAATAATTTACTTATCCTAATAATGTGCAAGCATAATAAAAATTACGAATAAATGTTTAGGCATAATCGAGTTTACCATATCATAAGTTAGCATAACGATAAACAAGCTAGTGTTATATAGATTATAGATACCCGAAGGAATTTGAGTAGTCTCCGTACAAAAGCAGTATCCATCTCCAATATTAACTCCTCATCCACAAAATGTTCAAGTAACAAAAGCAGGCACTTGGAATTCCGCACGGCTTATTCTATTACTAAATAGCACTCTTGATTTCACTATTTCGTCACACTTTCATCGCGGCAATCAGAGTCCCAACCCGGTGCTTGTGTGCGAACAAAACAGAACTGAATCCCAAATTACTTAACTCCCATCTGCACTTCACCATTAGTGGTTACACCTTAGCCTTGAAGCTATAAATACTATTATTTGCACATCATAAATGAGATATTAAACGTATTCTATTTAAGAGCATTAAATTCGACACATTATTGAAGCGACTACCTATGAAATGATGTAGGTAACAATAAGTGGTAACGGTAAGGACACTTGAGTATAACGCGATCCGAGCGGATGGGATGCGAAGCGACCGTTGCATATGTATATCGATGCAAATAAGCCGCGGCGGGACGAAGCGGGTTAATTCTTCCGGGATGTGTTTCCTGTGTGGAGCAGGCCCGGAGTGCCCCAGCTCTACCACCGCGCATTAGTATGAGCGAGCACGCACTCCCTACCAACCTACAAGAGTTACACTGTTCTCAATCGTCACACAATACCATACTACAAGTTATAACACTACGAACGAATGCAAAACGAACATAGCCCTAGCAAAGATTTGGCCATCATGTGACAAGCCAGTGACTCTATTTCAGTACTATGAAAAGTTACGTGGTTCGTATAGTCAACCATAAGAGGATCTGGGAATTATATTATGAAAACCCAAAAGCCTGGTACAGAAATTCCGATGACACAGTTTTCAAACTAATTAAATCATATTATTTTCCTTCCGTATGGTAATACTTAAATATTCAACAGGGATTATCATGTGTTCCTCATCGCCAAAATAACTAAAACCGAATGAACTACGTGATTTTCAATTTACGGAAAAGAAATTATAATTTGGCGAAATTGATGATACCGTAAACCTAAAAAGCAGCGACTAGTTTCAGAGCTACATAAAATCAGGATTACATGGACAGGATTACATACATGGATAACACACATCAGCCAGCAACCATAAGACAATGATAACGACGGTGAACGCCGTAGCAACAATGAGCTTGAGCTTCCAGTAAATAAAACTATACCAGTGGTTTACACCTACTTTAGAGTACCTACTAACCTACCTGGCTACTAATCTCAAGTTCTAAATTTGTCGATAAGCAACTGCCTGTGTGGTTAGGGTCCAGCACTTGAGAGCCTGCTCCCTTTTTGGCTTTGTAGGCTTACCACTTTCGCTAAGATTCTGATCAACAAAGAGAATAACAATAACATTTCCAATAAACACAATCCCATAAAGTTAACTAAGAGCCACTAAAACTAAACTAATCTGTTCTAATCAGTTATGATTTCCTAAAACCGCATTCAAACTTTACGAATGTCAAAGACACCGCGTGCTAAAAACTAAAACTGCATTTACTAAAAACCGAACGAGACTATTGTCACGATGTCCTTATTATTGCGTTGCTTAATTAACATTTACATACAAAGTGAATGATTGTATTGATTTCGCACAACACGTCTGTTACACGACGCGCGACGCACGCACGATCGCACTAATGTGGCACCGAGGTGCAACTGTCAAACTAACCACTAACCAAACTAGAAAAGGCAGTACAAATGTTGGTAAATGTATAGCCAGGCGAATCGACGTCAATACAGCACAATCAATCAATATAAATAGGACCGTCGTCATTATGTCAATGACGACGGTCCTATCCTCAACCTTAGATCCACGCCACGGCAAAACGGTAAATTTATACAACTCCATTTGGTGCGAATAAAGTAGGTATTTGCGATGAAAATCATCAAATTCGATTAATGGTTAAAATAAATATCAAACTAGCTTTACGCCCCGCGGTTTCACGCGTGATCCCCTATTTCAGCCCCAAGAGGTAAAATTTACAAAAATCCTTTCATAGCAGATGCCTACGACGTAATACGTATGCCTAATTTAGTCACACTTTCCTTTCATATATTTAGACTATAAACATATATTTAGTACATTATTTTATGTATCATCAATAGTTTTCGCAGTACATGCGAAATCAAGGAAATTTTTGATACCTTACATTCTTCGTAGGGAACAAACAAATTCTTCAGCTAAAGAGTTTGACCTTCGGCCACATCATCAAAAATTAAAACATTATCAGCGTTTTAATTTTTCCTAAACATGCGATAAACTTATTGTATGCTCCTAAATAATAGTGAAATAATCTTCTTTTGCTAACTACTTGTTTCGAACTACGATTACATGCAACTGGACCCTCTTATATTACAAAAATAGTTGCTGAAATACTGCTGAAACATTTTACTTAGAACTTGTTATAAACGTGCAATCAGAACAAAAGAAATCGAAGCCAAACAAGCATGTGCAACAAACATTTCTACAATGGCTGTCATAGATACGGCAATCATTTTGCGTTAATATAATAACAGCTCCCACGTATGGTTTGTTAATCAAATGAAAAAGGTATAAGTAGGTTGAATGACGCAATATGTAATTTGCGTTTACAACGAACTGCGAAGTTCATCAGCGAGCTCTTATCCGCTCTAACTATTCTCAGAAATGCTGAGTCCTCGAACTACTAAACCCACACCTGAGTAGGCCGCTCATTACGTGAAAATATAAAAACTTTAGCATTACGAAACAACTAACACACAAGAAATTCGTGACTGGTGCATCACGCAAACTTCACCTACTACGTGCCTGCCTACCTATTCAAAAAAAAATAATACAATCTTTTAAAATTCAATATTTTTTTTTGTTTATGTCAGAAGGTAGACACGCAGTCAGGCGGTCCACCTGATGGTAAGGGGTTACCGTCGTCATCGCCATTTTCAATATCGGAGGTATATTGCCAATGTGTTGCCGACCTGTTACAATGCCGAGAAGGCAAATTACTGGCACTCTAGTAGAATTACCGGAACACACCGGTAGAAGCTTGGCGACAGATTTTGAACATGAGGGTGGTAGCCAGCCAGGCGGGTACTACAAAGTACTCTACCACCGTACTATGGTTTCCTCACGATGTTTCACCCGCGATTACCTCTATAGGGATTGAATTTTCAAAAATCCTTTCTTAGCGGATGCCTACGCAATAATTTCTACCTGTATGCCAAATTTCTGCCCGATTCAGTCCAGTAGTTGAGCTGTGCGTTGATAGATTATTCAGTCAGTCAGTCACGCTTTCCTTATATTATATATTTAGATTAACAATAACAACAAGCTTTTCTCATTAGATGTCTCATTATTGTTCGTTCATCGCTTAACTGATAGATACACGTGATGTATTTTAATTATAAATACTTAACATGACAAAAGAGTTATGATGCGAATACCGGTTTCAGTGTTAATGACACAACAAGCAACAGGACAAGACACTTAATACGTGATCCTGTCACAAGGCGCGGGAGCAGCCCTCCGAATCGAGTCCGTTACAGAAACGAGCTACGCTTCCGTGAGCTCATTGTCATATTTTGCTAACAGCCGAGTAAACGAACTCACGTTTCGTGAACAATGAAAAAGAAAACACCTTTTCAAAGGCGTGCCATCCATACCGTTGGCATCACCTATTGTACGCTATGGAAGGTTGGTAGGAAAGCCAACTTGTGTTATCTTACCGATTTGGGGAAGTTATCGTAAAACATATCGCCACAAGAATAGAAAATGTACAAATGCTTATTTTACATTAAAGTATAAGTAAAGTTATAGTACCTAATTCATTTTTTACGGTATAATGTAAACTGTATGGATGGAGTAAGTACCTACATCTGTCTAGGCGTGTTTTGTATTTACGGAAGTAATTCTACTACGGCCTATATGTAGGTAGGTATAGTTTCCAATAGATGGTTCTGTGTCGGCCAGTTTCAGCGCAAAAAATGTAGTTTCGTCCGAACCGAACAATGTGTATTTAGTCTCCAGAGGTAAGGTTTTATTTTTTTATAGCCCTTATCATAAAATTATGTAAATTATTTCGTGTTTCCTTCCGTTGAAAACCTGATATCTAATATGAGTGCCCTTTGGCAAAGGAGGGACTCTTTCAACAGTTTCCATGTTTATCTATCGTGAGCAGTGTCAATTCAAGATCTGCTTGCTATTAATACTATTGTTATTATATTATTTCTATATCGTTATCCCATATTTGTAGTAATTTTCTTTTTCCTTGTCTAGGGTAGTTACCATGTTCTTATAGCTTTGCGTTATTTATTTGAGCTTGAGCTTTGTTATCAGTATGTACCAAGTATGTAGGTACGAAACGACTTGTGTTTTTGTTACTTTTTAAAGTATTATTGGTCGTGTTTTTAAAATGTTCATCCTGTGTTGTATGTTTGGAAATATGAGCGTTAGTAAGAGCCCATATTTGCATCATTTAAATCTTGTTGAATAACAAAAATAAACAATTTAATTATAGTTCAAGATAATAGTACCCCAGATGTATAGGTAAAAACGTCACATCTAATAGTATAAAAGCAACAGTGAACACGCGAATATGTATAGACATTGGTTAATGTCAGTCAAGTGGCACGGCACAATTGATATCCTATCAAATGTGAACTGAACGACCGGCACTCTGTCATGTCAAGCGGACTGGGCGTCCGGTCTCTCTCCGTCAGTCACACTTAAAGCGCTGATTTATAGCGCTGATTTCCTCTTCTACTCAATTCTCATACATATATATCTGCAGAAATGTACATCTATTAATAAATATTATAAGCGGATGTGTCCAAAACATAGCTACAAAATCGAACTGTGTACCGACTATGGACGCGACGACCGGTGCCGGTGCACCACGTGGCTAAATATACTCTCGCCGCAAGTAAACAATCACCCGCTAGCCCGCTACCCGCACGTTACCTGCATGCATGCCCTGCTCATCGCTCAGTAATGTTACAAACTGGACATAATTGTTATAATTGCTGTCAAGTTATGCTCATAATGACAAAACTTATTACCGATACGTGCTTGGAATCCTAGAAATAAAAACGTTTCCAGAAAATATACGTGTATAACTTGAATGATTCAACTACTGAATACCTACCAATGTAAACTTTTACCTTGAATTCAATAATTCAATATATACTTATTGGAAATTGAGTAGGTATAACTGTGGTATACCTAGTAGCAGTCTAGTATGTACTATTATGAAATCAAAAGTGGATCATTGTAATTTGGAAGTAATGGAAATTTATAGGTACACATATTTTTTTCAAATGTTTGAGATCATAATTTAAAAGAGAGTGATGAAGAAGCATCGTAGGCGGATGTCACAACCGGTCGTCGACCGAGCAATCAATATTCCATTCTATTTCAGGTGTACAGTAGACAAAACTCAATGCAAAATTGGATCTCATTTTAGGTATAATTTAATATCGAACCATGAACTAATTCAATTAAAAAACCGTTTAAAAAGTATAACGTATCACACTAGATTCTTATAATATCAATAAAAAAATAGATAAAAAGTTTATTTCTGAACTGTCTTTTTTAGATAAGATTACTTTAGGTGCCTATATAAATAATTTAAAAAATAACTAGTAACAATGTTCCAGTAGTTTGCTCTATTTCACCTAATAGATTTTATGGGGTAATTGATTCAAGGTTTTACCATTGAAGTTTTTACCCATCAATATCACCATATGGATATCGGGTACATTCTCAAAAGTGTCTGAACCAAAAGCCTAACTAAAGATAAAACACGAAAAGATTGATAATAACTTGCTACACTAGTCTTCGTTTGGACATCTGTCAATTACAATGAAAATTGTAAAAACCAACCACATGACTAGCCAACATAAGTAAAAAGTATCTATCTGTCCTTTTCTTACACATTGTGGAAGTTGTGTAAAAATGCTCTAAGGTATAATTAGTGTTTAGTTTGTTTATAATCCTATATCAAACTGTATCATTATTTTATATAGTTATTTTGAGGACACAATTTCTGCAAGTTTTGTACTAGACAATAAATCCACATGATTTTAACTTTGTTTTATAATCTCCCAAAATCTAAACAAATAACCAAGTGCATGTTAAAAATGTATTCATACTAACGTTATAAAAGTAAATTTTTGGTGAATGTTTCTTACTCAGTGTAATGGCAGAATGGAATTACAAGGCAGAATGAAGTAACAAACATGTGTTTTATCCCCATAGATGTAAAATCTATTGAAAATGCAGGCAAGACTAGACAAGATGAAGACTGTGTGATTATTATGTAATTAACGATGATGAATTTTTAGCTATAAATATTGTACACCATTACAAATAATCATAACTTAAAATAATTGGGGTGAATATTTAAAATATTGAGTTGATAACTATAGGCTCATGACGAAAGATATCATTAATCTCAAAATTATTTGTAAATACATTTTTTCGTTTTTTTCTAACAAAGACCACAGTTGACAGGAATGTGTACACTACTTCAACAGCTTGATAAAAATTATAAATATCAAGATATAAGAATTATATAGTTTACATGTGAGAAGCTCTAGGTTTTTTTTAACTATGGATATTAGGCATTTTGACTAAATCCCTATCAAAGTAAAAGTTCTTCATCTAAGATTAAAGTATTACGGTCCCTCTCGCAAGGTAGGTATACAAGAACTTGTCGCACGATAATAAAATTGATCTTATTTGCTGATACTTTCTATAGTCCATATTGGGCTTGTCATTTTCACTAATATAGGAAAATAACATATGTATTGAAGAGAATCAAGTAACAACTTATTCAGAGAAATCAAAACAAACATTGATGACATGGTAAACGATGCAAGTTATGACCCATATCGTTTATGTTAATCGAGAGAGAGTAAAGCCAAAATGTTTATTCTATGCACTTCATGATAATACTGGACATAAATTATTGCAAATAAGCTTCGAATTAAAACATAATTACACTGTTAAACTAGAAAATACTTACCAACTCCTGATCCGATGACAGAGCCACCGCCATCTTTATGATCAACTGAACTGAATTGAATGAGTGAATGACACATCAGACAGATCAGACTAGTACTGCCAGCCCTGAAATGAAATTGGAAAAAAAAGAGCTTTTTACTGAAATTTAATTAGGTAGCGCTATCCTCAAAGACAAGAGTGTCAAACTCAAGATCACCTTCAACTCAGTAACATTTTCATGAAATTGTAGTATATGTCAGTAATATACCTTGGAGGAATAATATGTTGATGATTTCTACTACCATTCTTGTCGCAAATAACATGTTGATAACTTAAGACTGAGCTGCAATTTGCAAAAAACATGATAAAATTTGAATTTGGCGCTCCAACCGAAGGTTTACCCTTAAGGTGAAACCTCAATTTAAAAAAAAATCACAATAGACACGTTTTTTCAAATAGTATTTGTTTATCTTAATCATAACCATGAACACAATAAAATGCAACTAATTATAGAATCATGAAACGTTATTTCCATTGTTGTATATAAATTAGTCTTTTCTTTCATCCAAAATTAGTAACAAGAGCCTGCAAAACTCGTCTAAGTGTAAAGTTGGTTCCCGTTTATTCACAAATAAGTACAATAGTTTGACAGACGTTTTCATGTTGTTAACACGGCCAAAGAGAATTTAATACTACGTTTTAAACACGGCCACAGATCAAGCTCTAAAGAAAAAGGGAATTCTTGTAACCTACAAGAAAAAGGCTCATTCATCTCAGGGAGATACAATAATGGTGGGCTGAGAAGAGATTCGATGATAAACACACACATAAGCAATTTGAAAATGTTTGCTAAAGCACTGTTTGCTATTTCCTAGCAACAATATAAATAAAACTAACAAAACGAATCTGACTATTGAGTATGAATAGCGTAGCGGTTACATACTCTTTGGTATGAATAATGAAATCACTTTAATTGAAATCAAATTTTAAATAATTACAAATATCGATAACTTAAATAAGTCTTCTAAGATCTTTCTGCCAAAAAAGTTTTCATTTCAGTTGCAATCACGATTTTGTTGCAATTACAGCTTTCAAAACAAGTATTCTATTACAACTCAAAACTGCATGTTTTTCGAATTCAAGAAAATGTATTTTTTCAAAGAGAATTGCAATATGTCTATGTCTTAGTCATAGACAATGTATGTATGGAAATAAAATACGGTGATTTTGACATTTGGCTTGGCAACATTTAAAAAAATAATACGGCCGTTGTATGTTGACTGCGTTTACGATTATCAATTTTATTTTGAGTATTTACTCCAAATTTTCAGTGTTCCTTTATATTCCAAAAGTATCATGTTTGATTATTAGTTGCTTTAGTCGTCGGAAGTTCCAACTACTGACTTTAAAATCTCGTTATCACCATGTTTTTCGATGAGGATGATGAGAGATTTCTGGATCCCGAATTACTTCACGTCGTCCGACGTGAAATCTGTATCTATCATTTTGTTTGTCATGTTTTCTGTATACTAAAGACAAGTGCAGCATACTGTTACTATAATCCTTGTTTCAGATGCTCTCGGTAATTTGGAAGTCACTCCTTATTCCTTGAGAAGTGCACCTACTCACACGGAAGATGGAATACCTATCAGAAAACTTTATGTATCGAACCTTCCACCTAAGGTAATTCATCCTGTAGCTTCAATAATTATAATCATAGTATGATTTCAGTACAATTCGAGGAAAAATGTGAGAAATATTTATGTAAGTCTACCTACAAATGCAAAAAAATGAAACTGTAGAAGCAGAGCTTAAACTTATTTGTTATGTTGGCTTCCTCACATTTAAAAGAATTGGTGGTCAGAGAGAGATCCATCTCCTTAGGCCTTAGGGGCAGGTCAGAAGAAAAATATAAATGAAAAATAGATACTGGGAATAAAAATTTTTCAATTGTTCTATGAAGTGTATGTAATATTGAATGTTTGTATTTAACAATTTTTTACATTGACAAATTATTTCACACAGTTAATCTACACAATCTTGTGAACTTGAAACAAGCAATTCTGGTATACATATTATAATACACATAATTTTTGTGTACCTACAGGAATCAGGAATGACTCTTAACAGTTTGGATGAAATTTTGTATTTAGATAAGATTTTGCATTTTATGTTTATATATAGGCATCTTTCCTGAAACAATGCTATTTCACTCAAAAAAATAACATACTTGCTGAAATAATATTATTATATACAATATTTGTGTTTTATTTGTATGGGAATCAAAACCATACCTGGCGGTATTATAGGTAGGGTATTAACCATGTAAGCCAACTGGTCCATCAAGATGGTGAATGGAAACTGGAAGTATATTATCATTTTCTTTTGTTCCAGACAACACGCAGTGAGCTTTTTGGTATCTTTACTCAATACGGCTTTATCAAAAGTTGTTGGCTGAGGATGGGTGATAAGGGTCCAAATAGAACCCCCACCCCTACATATGCTTTTGTCACATATAGCAATCCAGCAGATGCTCATAAGTAAATATTAAAACAAGTACTAACATTATTATAATTATAATCATATTTATTATATTTATGAAATAGATTTTGTTCTTTCCAACTTTTTGGTACCCCTTTTAATATGTGGGTAAACCCAAAGCATCCAGTGCTAGTTGCATTGCTGTCTGTGGTTCTGAACTGTACCTGTGGTCTGGTGGACCACTTGTAATTCATTACTATTATGCCATGCCAAATATTATATTACTGTTAGGTATCTAACAATTGTGGGGACTAATCATTATCAACTACTGAGATTTATTTTAAAGGCAACCAACATCATCAATTCTTCTTAATGTAGTTATTTATTTTAAAAGCTCACTTTTACATGCACCTTGTACATGATGTCAGCTAACTGATGTAGGTCTTGCTGTTTAAAGCTTTGGTTTAATTGGTCACTCTTTGATGAGTGACCAATTTCTCATTTCCATTTATTCTGAATAGAACGGGAGCTGTTTCAGTCGTTCACACTCATTCACGCTGACGCGAAATCCACTACATTCAATCAAGTGTCGTGAACGACTTTGACCTCTGCTGAGGATGTCTAATGTTGATCACAACTCGAATGTACTGCCGTATATCTACCCTTTCCTCCTACAGTAGGGTGACATGAGAAGGAAACATAAATAGAGAAATTTATTATGTAAAAATATTAGTGGTAATAATGATTGTGCTTCACGCAGAGCCCTTCAAGCACCTAACCACGAAAAAACTCTTCGCGGGCGCAACCTGCGAACCTCTCCGGCAGACAGCTGGCACCAACCGGCCGAGGAGTCTGACGGCCGAGTGCGCTGGAAGCCGCGCGGATACCGCCGCTCTGAACACACCCGACCAACATCTTGGAATGCTGGTGATGGCGAAGATGGTATGCTTACATCTGACCAACAGCATTTCTCATTATAATTCTTGTGACCAAAGTACTTCCAGGTCGTGGCCATAATATTTGAAGCCTTTTTTTTATGTTTTTAAGTTTGCCCTCTTAGAGGTTATCTAAGAGGACACTTATGTATAAAGATCAAAGCTACGGAAATTACCACTGGTTTGGAAATCAACCTTCTATTGAGAAGAAACTCTGCATTTTATTTTGAAAAAGTTAAATGTTTTTTTTTTTCTTTTAGTATTAGCTACAGCTGAAGAACCCCCAGCAGATAATGTTGATCTGTTGGAGGTTGCCAGCCCCGAAGTTACCAGCTCGGAACCAGAAATACTAACTGTAAGTACACACGAAAGTGAGCGACTCGTTCAAATCTTGGAACAATTTTCAGGATAGTCGGACATAAGTCTCTTGAGTGTTTATGATGACTGTGTTTTTATCTTATTTGTACATCAAATTGTGTAGGAACTCTAATCTGACTATGAATCTATTAATAGGCGTGCGCGAAAACTTAATAATATGTACATAAAATAACGTACACCATGTTTATGTGGAGATCCTTGGGGGAGGCCTTTATCCAGCAGTGGACGTGTTTCGGCTGAAATGATTATGATGATGTTTATAGTTTGAATATATAAAAGGATATTAATCAACAAACAGCTCAATCAACTGTACATATTGGATTGAAATTTGGCATACAGATAGCTATTATGACGTAAGCATCGCTAAGAAAACCCTAGGGGATAAAATAGTGAATTGCTGGTGAAAACGCGGGGCGTACAACTAATATTTAATATGTTCTGTTATCAGTCATGATAACATGAATACAGTATTTTATTAAAAGGTAAACATTGATTTACAGGAAGGAGCAGTCTCGGATAGTGAGCAAAACTATGATATCCTGGATATTTTGAACAGAGATTGTTTATCACATATTCTGTCTTATGTTCCGATAAGAGACCTCATCAGATCTGAGAGAGTCAGTAAAAAATGGCAAAATATGGTGCAAGAGTATTTGCAAGGTAAGGTTATCCAAAAATGTAATTATAGTAATGTGGAACTAAACAGGGCTTAAACCTTAAAATCTTCATCTAAGCTAGGAACCTAAAAGAATACCTATCTTTGAAAAGCACTCCAAAATCTGTACTGTTCTGTATCGAGTAATGAGAAATTCAAAAGTGTCTTTATTAAATGAACTCATTGCAAGTATTTTTAATCTAATGCGGGTGAAACTGCAGGGCGAAAGCTAGTTATATAATAATTTATTATTATTCGCTATATACCCTAGCATTACTAGCGTCAGACGGGACGTATGTTTGTTATGTTATGGTATGGTATGATATGGTGATGACAGGCATCCGCGTGTTCAAGACGTCGTGGTGGCAGCACGTGCCGGTGACGCTGACGACGGCGGTGCTGCGGCTGGTGCTGGCGCGCGCGGGCGGCTCGCTGCTGCGGCTGCACATCGACCACCACTGGTCTGCGCTCAACGACCGCACCGCGCACACCGTCGGCAAGTTCTGCCCAAACCTGGAGGAGCTCAAGGTACCTTACCTACAATACAATACTCCACACTACCCTACACACACCATACCACACATACATCACACTTCCTACTTCCCACCACAACACAAATGACATAGATTAATTTGACACCATTATCAAATGGTCTATCTATCCTTTATCGTACTTTAGTTTGTAAACAACATATATATAGCCAATCTTGATTAAAAAAAACTGTTTGGTTTTTATTGGAATTCGACGCTGGATACTTAGCTTAGATACTGTATCTGTTAGGAAATTAATCTTTACTACAAGTTTATTTTGGTTGTGTACATAGCGCGTTTACAAAACAATACCCTACCTATATAATTTATTAAATTACAGGTGGTTGGAATGCACACAAAGAATTGGAACCCACTGATTTACGGATGCAAGCAGCTAAAAAGTTTATCCTTCGTATCCTGTAATAAGGTAATGATCCCACCTAACCCAACAAAAACTTGTATTAATAACTAAAATTAAAAAATTTAAGAAACATCCGTAACTCAATAGAAAAATGATCATCACTCCCAAACGGCTGCGCGGATTTTCTTGATACATCTAAGAACACTCTCGATTAAGATACCTTTCTAACAAAAAACAACTAAATCGAAAACGGTCCATCCATTCAGGAGCTATGAGACCACAGACAGACAGACACAAACAGACAAGTCAAACTTATAACACCCCATCGTTTTTGCGTCGGGGGTTAAAACAATTTAACTCCATTCTTCACTCTTACTGTTACAGCTCACAGACTCGAGTTTGATCCACCTTGTGAAAAGCGACTCTTGTATAGAAAGCCTCACAGTCGCAAATAACACGCATGTGACCGGTCTGTTTCTCACTGGTTCTAATCCACCGAACCTGACCTCCCTCGCGTTCTACAACTGCTATAGTCTCCAAGGAACCGTGCTAAGTGCCGCATTAGATACGCTGCCGAGTCTCACCTCGCTCAAGCTAGACGTCTGCCCGGTCACCATGTGGAAGATCATACCTCTCATCCTGAACAAACTACCCAAACTAGAAGAGCTATCCCTCAGCGAATACACCTCTGTAGAAATTTGTGTCACGCCGCAAGGCAACGAGGCCTTCTGCGAAGCCATAGCCAATTTAACAGAATTAAAAATATTAAACTTGAGCAGAAATATCTACATCACAAATGCTGTGCTGAAGCAAGTCGCCCAATCGTGCTCGAAGTTGGAGTCGCTGAATATATCCAGTTGTAATTCAAGAAAAAGTTTTGCAAATCCTGGTGAGTTTTAAACTAAATTATCTACTAGCTTTTATTAACTACTATCTACTAGCTGTCCCCCCGCGGTTTCACTCACGTTCCCGGGATAAAAAGTAGCCTATAACTTTTGGGATAATGTAGCTTTCAATAAGATATAAGAAGAATCGAAAAATTCTTTCACTTTTCGCGACTCCGGCGATTAGCGCGTTCAAGTAACTCTTCAGCTTTATAATTTATTACATACTTAGTACAAGATTTATATTAGAAATTTATAACTTAAACCGGGAGTGCCTTCTTATCGTAGTTTATCTCTAGCTATAAATCTTCAATCATTTTTACAATGAACACGGGACTTTAGTACCTATTGTGTAGCAAGGTTGTCGACTGTACACTATGTGTATGTGTGTGTGTGCGTAGGTGTGGGCGACGAGGGCGTGTTGGCAGTGTGCCGCGGGTGCCCCATGCTGGCGCAGCTGGACGTGTCGTACCTGGCGGGCGTGACGGAGGGCGGCGTGTGCCGGGCGGCGGGCGCGCGGCCGGCGCGGCTGCGGCGCGTGGTGGCGCGCGGGGTGCCGGCGCTGACGGCGGCGCCGCTGGCCGCGCTGCTGGCCGCCTGCCCGGCGCTGGAGGAGCTGGACGTGTGCGGCTGCGACGCCGTCTCCGACGAGCTCGTCTGCGCCGCCGTGCGCGCGCTCCACGACCGCTCCCACCCCCTCTATCTCTATGTCGCTGGCACACCCGCTGCACAGTTGCAGGTGCACCTTACCTTACATACAACTAGTATAACTAACCCTGTATAAGTTACTTTCATGAGGTGCCTAATTTGCAGGAATTTGTACTCGTAATTATGAACAACTTTTACTATCGCGCTATCGCCTAACTCTGAAATCTCGAAAAAAAACTTTTCATTTTTTATTGTTCGGTCAAAATTAATGATATTGAATTTTATTTCGAGATTTCAGAGTTGGTCCGGTAGTAAAAGTTGGTCTTGCATATTTCTCGTTTCAAACTCGAATCTAATTTATTCACCCTAGGACTCGGACATATCAACTCGGCGCGGCGCCGTCACCGGACGAGACAATTAATGATTATATCGATTGTCTTGTCCCAGAGAACGGGACGTGCCTCTACTAAAAAAATTAACAATTATCAGCCATCTTTTTTTGCACTAACACGTACTAACTTAGCGACAGCGTCCACCGTGAGCCCGAGAGCGTACGAGCCGCCTGGTGGTAAGCGGTTAGGTTACCGTACGTAGTCCAGGGATGGCGAACCTTTTTTGATCTAAGTGGCACTTTTCTGATAAAAAATGTTATGCCTGACGTCCAAAAAAATGAACTGTATGTGTATAATGGCAGCATGAGTTCCCGACGCACAAGCTGCTGTGTGTGAACGCGCATGAGGACCGCAGCAACCCGAACCTGCGGCCGGACTTCGTGGACCGCATCTTCGAGGACAGCTCCGAGGATTCCTTCAACGACCTCTATGACCACGACGATTTTGACGACTTCTTTGGACCGGGTATGTTCTAACATCATCGTCATGACTGCCCATCGGTCTTTAGTTTTATTTTTTTAATATAAAAATATTTGTATAAATTGATGTAATAATCCGAAGGTGGTACCACACAAAGTTTAAAAAGAAAAACACTCCGGTGCAAGTGCTATTTATTAAAAAATAGCTGTCCGCGGTTTCATCCGCATTCCCCATTATAATATTATTAGTATAAACCGGAGAAGTGCGAGTCCGATTTCATATGTTACTCTAAATACTACAGACTCCTTATAGGTTTTCCTGTAATCTATAGGTAAAGAATATTTTCTTTTTTTGGCCCAGTAGTGTCACTATTAGGGGGGGAGTACACCATTCAAATAGTTTCATGATAGACAAAAAAATAAAACAAATAATAAATTCTAATGCGAAACATAGCTACATTAACCCATTATTGGGAAGATTTGAGAATCTCGATTTTTAACAGGTATTAATAAGAAAAGGTTATTTTCCTCCAAAGAACATGTCGTAAAGGGTAAATTTTATCTTTTATCGTCATAAAATTTCGTAAGTGATCAAAATTGTTATCGTTCCCTGTCGTGTGTTTAGATGACGAGCTGTTCCTGGATGATGACCTGGACGAGTATGAAGCGGTGTATGCGTACGGGATGCACGCGCCCGACATCATCCTGCTGTAAGCCTGCCTTGCCTCCCGGGCTCTGGGATACTGCCCAGTGGCCCCGCGCCAGTAATAACATCCGTATGTACTCACTACATCTGCATTGATTGATCCCGATACACTATGTTAAGGCGCCACGTCTCATGGATACTATAATAGATGGAAACTTTCACTGGTTATTTTCATCACACATAGGACATTTTAGAAGTGATCGTTTGTTTCAGTGCTTTACTCTTTTATTTCTTTTAAAATGGTTAAACGAGGTTTGTTTAAGGCCAATTTTATGTTTTTGCCGCTGGTTTTGCATGTTGCTAACGAAATAAGGTCTTATGATTGAACATAGGTCGTTGTTCACGCCTTCTTTGGCGTTCTGTATTGTATAATTAAATTATATACCGGTGTTCTAAATTTTCGTTTTTATTTAAATCTGTCTTTTGGGATACACTATTTATGTAAGAATTAAGTACTTGTTATTTTTATCTGTGATCGAGCATTATTGTAACTTGCAGTTTTCCACATTCGGTCTTGTAGTCATTTTTGTTTACCTATTTATATATAAAATATTTCATGTGTATTAATAATATTGTATGCAAAGTCTGAAACATTGTGATAGATATAAATTATTCATGTACCTACCTTTTTATTTTATTTTCTATTTGAACTCGTATTATTTTGTAATTAATATAATAGAATTGATTGTAATAAATCAAAAGTTGTTGGTAAACGCCATAATCGTTTCTGTCGATCAGAAATAGAACTTACAAAGGGTGCATTCCAATTAGTTACTTAAATTAAAATGTTACGCGAGTGCACATCATTCTGTTGATATACTGGGATCACTTTAAGCTCAAGCTTAATTGATAGTTAAACAAATATATTACAATATTGATAACATTTCATAGCAAAACTTTGTTAATATAGTTCAGATTATAATGATATACAAATAGCTCCTAAAACAATAAAACTGTCCATAATTTTTATAGCACCTTTCCTGTCTTGCTTTCTATAGTACATAGATAAATCACTGATAACTGGTTTGTACAATTTTACTAAATGTTAATGTACTTGTTTTTGTTTGTAAAATTTTGCAATATTTGTTTTGAGGGGACATTCTCTTATTAGACAATACAGTAAGATATAACAATATTTTCTACCCCACAGAAGATCTCAGTACAAGATTGCATTTCAGTATCATGTAAAATAATGATCCATTATATGAGAATGTACCATCATTAAAGATATCATTGACAAAGACCTATTAACTACAGTCAAATTACAATGTGATAATGTGTGCAGTTATTAGGTATATATTTTATGTGTTATCAACAATAATTTCTAGCTTAATATAATTTCCTTTGAATATATAACAAGAACAGTAATTCACCAGTTACTAGATTGCTTGCATATTTCTGGCGTTCTTCACATTATTTTTTATTATACCTTGCGCTTTCATGAAAAGATATATTAAGCTGGATATTGTAAAAATGATCACCTGTTAAATACTTTATACCTTTTCAAGAGTGGGAATAAAACTTGTTTTGCACTTCATTTAGATGGGAAGTTTTGAGTTTGGAATCTTTTTTCTGGTCTATTTACCTGTTACATTTTGTTGTAATTTTATTGTTTTTCCTTTTTAAGAGCTTAATGAGTAATAATCAAAGTAGTAAATTTTATTTATTTTTTTTACAAAGGGATGATTTTGTTTTAATCACATTGTCCATAAATCAATGACTATTTATTTTTAAGATTTTTTATATTATAGATAGCAAACAGTTCTTGGTTTACTATGAATGTGGAGAGTGCTTTGTGTTGATTCATGTAAAGATACTAATGAATTCATTTTATTGGCATGAAAATAGAAATTCACACTTGTGTTTTAGTTGTTTTTGTCTAGCTTGTATCTATTTTGTTTCAGCTTACATGTTTTTTTTGAACAGAATATGAAATGATTTGAATGTGGAGATTCAGATTTGGTATTAAACTGAGGCAAACAATTATTTTGATTAGATAACTAATTATATCAGTAAAAAACATGTGAGCTGTTTTGTATTCTTGAAATGATGATTTGTTTTATTCATATTGTTCTTTAACTCACTCAAATTACTAGAATGGTGTGAAAGTTTTGTTCATAAATTTTCAAAATTGATTATCAAATTCTTTCATAGTGTTCAATAATGATAATATTTATAGAAAAACATTTTCTTAACTACATATATATTTATTAGGGTTCACTTAATGGTGATTTGTTTTTAGATTTGCATTTTGGTAAATAAACCTCACAGTTAAGATGTTTTGTGAGAACTTCTTAGTTTTTATACATCAATTTTGTGTTTTAACATTATTAGTAAGAAACAAAATACAAACATTTACTTCAACAAACAAGTTATTTTATTACGATTTCCTTGTACTGGTTTGATCTCCAATTCTGGATGAAAGGGTTTTCCTAGGGTCCAAGCTACTTCTGTACAAATAAAAATATTAGTGTTTCAAAAAGTTCAATAATTACTGTTACAAATACATTTTCCGACACCTCAATTGGCCCACCCTGCATTTTAAGTTTTGACAGTTCCTAGTTAAAAATAAATGTATTTTGAGCAATTAATTACAATTATATAGATGACAAAGAGATATAATATATCTCTTTCTTTTATATAATATGTTCTTCAAATTGTTTATGTAGTTCACATTCAAATTCGAAAATAAGTTTATACATGGATGGACTCACTTTTGTTTAACAATCCATAAAGATGATGACATAGTGATAGTAAGTCTACCTTCCTGCCATCATACCATATAGGTGTGGTGTAACAAAACATTAATGCACCATGGTACAGTATGACACAACTTAGATGTAGCATCGGCGAATCGTTTTCGTACACTTCACTTCCGATTTACACGACTAATAAAGATAATTCAGTATCACGCCATTCAACGTTCAACAAGATCATTTTCGCCGATCATTTTTTAACACATGACTAAGGTTGTAGGTGCACTCTTTTCGAGAACGATCGATTTTACGAAGTTTGCCGATGCTTCATCTAAGTTGTGTCATACTATAAGCATATAAACAAAACAGTGCTTATTAATATCTGTAAAAATATTTTGGCCATCTACCTATAGTCCATTCAACCAAAACAGCTCACCATCTAGGTATCTATCTATACTCACTGTGGAATACTGCACACTGCATTTTACGAGACTTCTAAAGAAAAATACAACTGCATGGATAACAATGTAATTTAAATTTAAATGAACATGACTTTTAAATTACATATATGTTTATTTTAAACTGGCACATCTGTGTATGATGGAGTACGTACTTACAAAGGCAGTGGTAGTTTCTGAAAGTAGCAACTCAGGATACAAACTCATCAACTTTTTTAATAATAGGATTGTTTTTCCATAGTTTACCTGGAGGTCAAGTAACCTTGCTAAGTGAGGAAGTAGAACAGAAAGCTTAATTTTTAGCATAGGCAGGTTTAATTAAAAAACCTTTTTAAATTCTGTACTCTAAATAGTAAGTAAACTCTAAAGTTCATATTATGTAAATGATTAAAATTATATTTGTTTAGAAATTGACATCATAATTAGTGGTTTTTATATGTGTGTTCCACCATTTGCCCATGAAACCAACATCTATGATTCGAGAGGGGAAACTTAAATAGGATGGTTGTGTATAGGAACAGTGTACTTTGTACAGGTCGCAGTTGTCGTTAACTTCTGATGAGTACATGATGGAAGCTATCCCGAAGCTCTTGTAATGAATAACACCTTGATTGTAGCTAACATCGAGGAAGCACAAGTGTTCTTTTGATTTCGGGTTAAGGCAATCTTCGTTAACCAAAGCGACTTCATTGTTTAACCTCTTAACATAATCTCTGAAATCAATTTCACTAGGATTGTTCCTCGCCAGTGCAATTAATGTCGCGATACCCGCACTCCACTTCAACGCTTTTCTCGGGTCATCTTGGATATCAGCTCTCAAGTCCTGCAGCATCTGACGATAGTCAATAACTAGGTTCTTCCAGTAATCGGCCCATTTTTCAATTATAGTTCCTTTAAATTTTTCAGGGAACTTTATTTTACCCAATTTGTAAAATATATTCGTTGCGTTTTTTAAATTAGTAAGGATCATTATAGCTATAAAAAATTAAACACAAACAGCCGATACATATGTTAACATTTCGGTCGGTACGTAAAACGAATCAAGTCAAGTAGATCAAAATAAAATTTTATCAATAACGTAGTATTCAATTCTCTTTGGAGTTTGTTAGGTTAGGTCATACATAGCCCAAAGAGAATATAGATAGACTATCTTTTATCCCAAACCACAGATTAATAAGATCGAAGGAACAAATCCAAGGAACGATTACACTTGACTTGACAGACATTCATTACATTTAAAACTATATGTCATTGTAATTGAGACAAAAATCCCTTGATATTGTAGCGTTCCATCGACATGTATAGCCGATCCATAGCGTGATCCCAAACACAAACTAGATAGGTACAGTATGACACAACATAGATGTAGCATCGGCGAATCGTTTTCGTACACTTCACTTCCGATTTACACAACTAATAAAAATAATTCACTATCGCGCCATTCAACGTTCAACAAGATCATTTCCGCCGATCATTTTTTAACTCATGAGTAATGTTGTAGGCGCACTCTTTTCGGGAACGATCGATTTTACGAATTTTGCCGATGCTTCATCTAAGTTGTGTCATACTATACGTAGTATCTTTTGGTAAAATTAGTATACTCTTTGGTAGTATCTCTACTTAGTTTGTGCAAACTAGCAAAAAAACGTGATTAAATTTGAATTACGCGCTCCAACCGAAGGTATACCTTCGTTTGGAGTGCGAAATTCAAATTTTATTAAGTTTTTTGCTAATTGCAGCTCAGTTATAGGTCGTAAGTTATCAACATGTTATTTGCGAGAAGAATGGTAGTATATTTACTGATTATTAACAAAAGAAATCATCAACATATTCCTCCATGGTATATTACTGACATAATATACGACTATTTCATGAAAATGTTACTAATATACCTTGGAGGAATATATTGATGATTTCTTTTGTTAATAATCAGTAAATATACTACCATTCTTCTTGCAAATAACATGTTGATAACTTACGACATATAACTGAGCTGCAATTTTCAAAAAAACGTGTTAAAATTTGAATTTCGCGCTCCAACCGAACGTTCCCCCTTAACCGCGTGCTCAATTTTGATGACCGAGCAAGCGAAGGATTCTAAAATTTCA
Source organism: Tethea ocularis (assembly GCA_963555595.1). Lineage (NCBI taxonomy): Eukaryota > Metazoa > Arthropoda > Insecta > Lepidoptera > Drepanidae > Tethea > Tethea ocularis. The sequence continues at coordinate 3,237,077 of OY741971.1, read as the reverse complement.
AAAAATTTAATTCTGAGCGTTAGCCAGGGAATCAAAAGAGCACGAGGTGAAAAATCTTTGCACTCGAGTGCAACACGTAACTTTTCATCCCACCGCAGCACAGACTGCAGCGAGGAAATGACTAAATGCAAAAAAGAAAATTGCGCGCGCAAAGCAAATTAAAAATAAGTACACCAAGGAGGTTCAGTCAGAGTCTGAGTTTTTAACAAATTAAAAAAAGTTGTATGATAAATTCGGTACCATGGAGGTAATATGTACATAGGATAAATTTAGTGCACACGATGTTCTAAATTTAAATTTACTTTATCCTCTAGCTAGCGGTTAAAATTACTTTTGCACTGAGATATCGAAGAGCAACATAAGAAATATATTATTATATCCAAATTTATTTTACACGCGAAAGTAATAAGATTATTTTGCGACGCACTATCAAATAAGCATCTGACTTACAGCGCGTTTACCATTATTAGGAACAAATACTTGAGCAGTAGGTAAAAAAATAGTCGCATCTATAAATGTTTACTAGATACAACTTGGTTAGAATGTAAAGTGAGCGAATTAATTTAAAAACAGTGTTTGAAACGCGCCAAGCGGTAGCATCAGGAGCATTTGTGTGCATAAGCATACACAAAGGTTGCGAACATTGTTTATTTATATTCTTTCCGAGACGGGGGATGAAAAACATTTTTGTCTTTAATTTTCTCAAAAAGGCGCCGTTCCAGTCTTTCGACTAGGACGCCAAGATTGCTTGGACCGGCGCTGCAGCCAGCCCAGTCCATATTGCATCGGGCGGGGGATAGGAAAGTACCTTTTTGAGATGGCAAAACAAAAAATAAAACATACCTAATATTTTCGTTAACTTTAGGCAAACTCTAAAGGCTGAGTTTTATGCTTTGAACTCACAAACAAGGTACTAAACTTTGTTGAACTGAATCCTTTACTTTGTTGTGTACCTAGAAGTTTCGAGACATGGGAGGTTTTGAATAAACGTTACGTTTTATTGCTTCAACAAATTACATTTAATGAATTGTACAGATAATCAAACAAAACTGCCAGTGCCATTGCCGTGTACCTTGACTCCAAATTATATATGAAATTATCCTTTTCTAGTTGGCATGTACCCTCCAACACCCTTAGCCGCTCGTTTCTTGCGTGAACTATCCTCAATTGAAGGCATCTGCATTCCAGGTGGAGGCGTCATTCCTGGTGATGGCGGTTGATATTGTCTTACAAACTGAAAAATTATGTAGGTATTATATTGTATTTTTTTTAGGAAGTGTCCTTCGCAAAGTATGTTCTTCTAAAGAAGCGTTAGACGTTCTAATCATCGGAAGTAAAACATTTCCCTCATCCTCGCCATAATTTCACCCCTCGCCACTGGTAGGTATACATACAAAAATATGCATTCTTGTAGTAAAAGTGGTTCAGCATAATAAACCTAACGTAGATTTCGAAAATATACCAGCCATTTCATAGTGTCCACTCATTATAAGTAGTTTTATATTTACTAACTTACCCGGTTAAGCGGCTGTAGAGAGTTAAAGCTTGCATCGGGAATCTCTTCTGGTGGCGGTGGTGGCCCTTGGCTGTAACCATAATCTATCGCAAGGCAAATGGCAAAGACCGTTAAATAAAACGAGTGTTTCATCTTTAATGGTCACTACTACTTTAGTCCTTCATAAACCTTGCACATCTTTATAGCATCCATGTTGCATGTCACAGTTAAACGGAAACCTTTGACAAACAATAAAACAACTTCCTGCGAGATGGGTGTGTGCGATACGAGATATAAATATGCCAGGTAATTATGTTGATAATTAACAATCGTGTAGATACCTACTCGTCATTGACGTATACACAATTTACACATTGTTATAATCATAATCATTAAGCTTCGCTCACACCGAGGAGAAAACGCCGAGAACCGTTTATTTCGAATTCGAATCCATTTACGATTATATTTTAACGTAAGAAGAGTATCTGAGATGTATAGTTAACAATTACATATTCAAATTGTAATACCTATATGTATTTACGTTCTTGACAAAAAAATTAATGAAATCAGTGACGTTTGATCCAATGTCTGAACTCGACATCGAAATTTCTATTGCTCCGGACCATTCGTTGCATCTCGAACGAAAGGGGTTCGACATATATCTAGCATGCTACTATGGGATATTTCAACATCACAAGAATACGAAAATTGGCTTTAATTCGGCATTCACCATTTTGTTTCGACATATCTCGAATTATCTCTAAAGTGCGAGAATTGGCCTCTTTCGCCTCCCGTGTTCTCATCGCTCAGACTACTCCTCGGTATGAGTGATCCTTAATGGTATGTACGTATGTAACTAATCTTGAAAAAATAATATTTTCACAATCCTAAAATGTATTAAATTCACCAAAAATTACATTTCTGTAATTGAAACTGCTGTATCTAAATCTTTCATTTAAAAATTGAAGATACAATGTAAATACTTCATTCTGGAATTGTAAGTATTAAATCCCCGTGGAACACGGGTAAAATTGCAAGTTTTAATATAACACAAAATGCTATTTCATGACGTAACAAACTAGTTTCATGCGATACATATCTCATCAACGTGGAAAATTGGTCTTGCATGTTGAATTATTTAGACATGCAATTTTTATAAAATGCATTAGGTGCAATAAAAAACTGAACAAGTGCGAGTCGCGTACCGAGGGATCCGACAAACTTATGTTTGTAGTTGAGGAAATATTCTCCCATACATCGATCACATTTTCATGCCATATAACTACAAAATATCAAGTTTTGGATTTATTCCTTTACCTGACTTCTTGCCTTTCCCGATTGTAGATCTACGGGAAGCACCCTATGTATAGGTTTTAGTTTAGTCGCAACATAAACATACATAAATGAGCGTAATTTTTAATTGCGTTAAATTAGAAGCTTGTTTTTATACAGTTCCAAGGGCCCGTAGGGCTTAGTATTTGATATTATTTCACCTTGATCCACTGCCAACGCGTTCCTAAGAAAACGGGTCTTGATACCTACACGAACAGACCTACAGATAGGTATATGGATTTAGTTTTTTCCTTAAGGGTAAACGTTCGGTTGGAGCGCGAAATTCAAATTTTATCACGTTTTTTGCAAATTGCAGCTCAGTTATAGGTCGTATGTTATCAAGATGTTATTTGCGAGAAGAATGGAAGTATATTTACTGATTAATAACAAAAGAAATCATCAACATATTCCTCCAAGGTATATTACTGACATATACGACTATTTCATGAAAATGTTACTAATATACCTTGGAGGAATATGTTGATGATTTCTTTTGTTATTAATCAGTAAATATACTTCCTAAAAATCATCCGTGACGTTATGGTCTGCTGAAATAATTTTCAATCGATAGTTTTTTTTTTACTTATATTTACATTTAAAACTAATAGTAGATAGTTTTTTGTTTGCTCATTATACATTTCCTTTACGAATGAAACTTAATTTCAATTCAAAACAAAAAGGCCGAAAAATGAAACGTAACGTAAACGTAGTATAATTTTGGACAAATAGTCCTATAGTTTTAATTTCCATAGACAATAATTTTATTTTTGAGTCTTTATATCTGAATCCGACCCTGTCAGAAAAACCTCTACCTACCCGCCAAAAGTAATATTTCGTATAATTTGTCAATTTTGTCAAGAAGGCTTGCTGTGACGTACCTCTCATAAAGTGGTCGGTCACTGGTCTGTGTGATATATAATAGCTAATATTTTCTTTGTAACTTGCTGAGTAAGCGGTACAATTCTCAACTCCGTAGACCTACATTGTTAGAATAGAACAAGTTCATCGGTTAGTTGACCACCAGTGCTTACCAATACCTGCATTATGGAGACATCAACTCCCGTTGTAGCAGCAGCTGCAGGCAAAATTTACAAAACTACTAACAGAGTTGGACGCGGGATTCCCGAAATCACTGATTTATATACGAAGAAATGTTCATGCCGCAGAGAAAAAACCATAGTATTTTGTAGAGCATGCGGCTATTATTGCAATGGCCGAATTCGTCTCAAGTGCGAACAACACCCTCGCGTAAGTTTAAATTATTGTAATTGTAGTTTATGTACCTAGGTACCTTCCTTCCGTACAATGTCATCCAAACATTTTCATCTTACATTTGTACTCTTAACGAAACAAAAATTATTATTATTATTACTTGCGCCCACCGCAGTTTTTTTGCATCCAAGACATGATATAGTCCATATCTTTTCAATATAGTCAGAGACCTGAATTAGTAACTTAAAAATACTTTCCCATAATTTATTGTATAATACATCCTTTATAAATAGGTATAGTAACTACTCATAAATAGATAATAATAAAGTTATTGATAATTACAGGTAACATTTCTTTTGGACATTGCTGAATGCCCTCGCTGCCACTCTCCTGCATTTTTGGATGAATATTTTGGAAATGTTTAGTTACCATGGCTATATAATATTTTCTGATTGTAAGATTTCCTATTGTTAAGTATTTTTAAGAGGTAACAACTACAAGACTGAGAATATTCTTTGCTTTATGTTACTTTAAAGTTGTTTTAAACAATCATAATTGTAACACATTAGTTTATTTATCTTGTAGGATGTTAATCTTGTGGTTAAAATGGGCATTGATTGCTTTGAAGTTTATTTCTGTTTTTAATTAGATCTTTAATAGGAGTACTTGATTTAGTTTTTATTTAGTGGTTACTGATAAAACAAAATGAATTCATTAAACATAAAAGTTTTATGATAAAACTATTTACTGTTTAATATTTAAGGATTTCTTATGTTTTATCAGTATTCACATTTATCTAATTCATATGACTTAAGAAAATGTATGACAAATAAAGTTTGGCAATTTCATATAGAACAATGTTTTATTTCAGGAAGAATAGCCTAGCCTAATGGGTAAAAACTAAGCAGATATCTGGGATTGTGTAGAAATAATTTAGAGTGATGTGTCATTTTGAGTGTATTGTTTGTACATATCCTTAGAAAAGTAATTTTTTTTATTTGATTACATTCTACACAAAGACTACAATATATTATACTGGAAAATTCTACACTCCTGCCCAAGTGAACTATAGAATAGTACTCTTCCTACCTACATAAATTATGCAAACTTTTGTGTTACATGTTTGTTACCACTCTGCAATTACACAGTTCAAAAGATTTGGATTAAAATTAGTACACAGCTATATAACTATAGTCTAGAAATGTGTGGCACATCCTGGTAGAACCACCACAGATTGGAATTCTAATTTGTCCAATTTTGTCGTGATCTGTTTCAAGTTATCACTACATAGTACAAAACAAAGTCATTTCCCGTCTGTCTGTCCCTATGTATGCTTAGGTCTTTAAAATTACGCAACGGATTTTGATACGGTTTTTTTTAATAGATAGAGGGATTCAAGGCGAAGTTTTCTATGTATAATACATGCATAATATAGTAGATAATAGCCGGGGCGGGTCGCTAGTACTTTATGGTTTTAAGTTCAAATGCCAAACAATTGACTGCCCAAAGGAGTGTTTATGTAATGTTTTCTTTATTCCACCAGAACATAAATGTCTGAACAGATTTGGATGCAGGGCTGGATCTACCATATGGCTTTTTGGGCTTCAGCCCAGGGCTCCGTGGATTCAAGGGGCCCCCAGCTAAATCAGTCAAAAATAGGCAATAATGCGAAAGAATCCATATTAAATTAAACAGATCCGTATGGTTTGCAGCCCTGCGAATCCTATAATTATACAAAACCCATTCAATTAATTTATTTCAAGTCTACTTTCAGGTACTTCAAATTGTGGTGGTACTAGCCTAGGGCCCCCTAAACTCACGGAGCCCTGGTTAGAAGTGTTTAACAAAATCTAACACTCTCTAGAATTTATAATTTACCATGGACAGGTTATGATGCCAAAATAGGTACCAAGGATTCTGCGTTATCTGGCAGAAGTTTTTGATCGTACCTATAGGTAAATTTTTTGGCTCTGAGAAAATTCGCTCAAGTCAACAAAAATATTCGTATCGGATGCCTGGGCCTGGAAATTTGAAAATTTTTTGAAAATCGACTGTTTGGAGCTCATATCTAAACGAGTAATGATTAGGAATGTAAAAAGTGTATAGAATAAAAGATGTAGAAAATTTTATCAGCTTTCATTATACCTATGCGATAACAAAAATTCCTATGACGCATCGTTTTCTAGATGTAAACAAAAAACGGGACTTACCCCCCTAGGTCTTGCCTCCGAGGGATGAGGACTTTTTCTTCAACCTTTACGTACACCCACTTGAGATCACTCATTTACTAAGCTGTATGCACAGTCAGTCATCAGACATGTAAACACATTGAAGCACGAAATAATTTTATGTTAAAAGGACATAGCTTATTATTAAGTCATTAAACATGTTTTTAAAATAGGTAATACCTTTAATAACTACTTACAAATTATACCTAATATTGATTTAACCAATTTGAACATTCATATTTATATAGAGAACCAACTGGGAACATCTGATCTGTTTTTATTCCGATCTATATAATTTTTAAAGTTTTTCTTGGCTTCCTCCAATGACTTTTCCTTTTCTTCCTCATCGGTTTTCTTTTCAAATAAATCAGGATATTCAAACTTCATGTTTCTTGGCTGAAAAGGGTTTTATGAAACATTATTTAATACTTAATTTTAAAAAAGTCACATACTAGCAGTCCCCTGAGGTTTCACTTGCATTCCGGGATAAAAAGTAGCCTATATATTATAACCTTTTGGGGATAATATTAAATAATTTTTCAAATCGAACATGTAACTTGGAAGTTAGCATGTTCAACCGAACAAACAAACTCTTTAGCTTTTTAATATTAGTATAGATTTTCAATTATTTATGACACTTAACTTTTTTTGTAACTTTTGGTGTAATATTTTATGAAATCAATGGTTTTCAAGAAATATTTCCATGATTTACATAGCCTATTTGTTAAACATATATATTATAAATTTACTTGATTAAATAGACACTACTTAATTTATAGCAGTAGAATACACTACTTGTTATTTCAAGAAACTTCCCATTGATTAGATAACTTTATTTTTAATTCCAACTTAGGTCTTTGGCATTAGGGATATAAATAAATTCTACTTTTTTTATATCAGCAAGTGCAACTCTTAAACACTTTAATAAGTGCTTTGGTAGAGCCAGTGAGGTTACTTTTTATGTAGACTTCAATTTAGGCAATTCTTTACTTTTTACCTTTTTAAAAACAGGTAGGAATAATCATCTATTAGCTATATAATGGATGGTGTGTGTGTGACAGTACTTTCTACTTCCGGATTTGGACAAAAGTAGTTTTGATTCATATATATTTATTACTTAGCTCTGAAAAATATAAGTTAAAAGTGGTTTTGACCAAGGCAACTTTCAATTGCAGTTTTGACTAAATATTGTACACTATTAGAACTTTAATCTCGTTGGAAGTTCTAACTGTAACATTATATGATTTATAATTTAGTAGTAGGTATATTTAAAGTTCTTACCAATGTTACAAAGGCAATTTTAGTGTCATCATCTTTTACAACATATCCTTTTCCAATATCCTTGCGAAATTTACCCAAACTAATTCTCGTTCTCACATCTACAATTGGCACATTGTAGATTTTCTCCAGGTAATTTTTAATGTCGAATTTTGTCATCTCCATGGAACATTGGAAGTGAACTATGTTAGATTGTTGCTTGGGACTAGGTCGTACCAGTTTCATCCAGAAGTTAGGAAGAAATACCCTGAGCTGAGGATTTCCCCTCTGATAGATAGGATACCTTAAAGGGTTTTAATAAAAGTGTTATTTAAAAGAAAATATTCATCTGGTGGGTTTTCACTTCAATGTATATAAATAGAACACAGTTGCCTTACCAACGAGTCGACATTTTGAGTACAGAATTAAATGTTTTTTAAAAAAAAACCTTTATTCGTTGAAAAAAACATACATAGATATGTTTATTTCCTCGCTAATAATATTAGATTAAACCAACCTCAAAATTAGCCAAACAGTGATATGAATATGACCTTGGATATGACAGTCAGTGTTGCCATCTCGAAAAATTAAAGGAGTAGTATTATATTCTCTTGCCGATCGCATTATTTTATCGATCGATTAAATTATATCTGAAAACCATAGCATGGTAACTGGTAGCATACCTAAAGTTGAAAATCTTTTCAACCGAAAAAATTCACCGAACTTCGGTGTGTTCCGAGTAGCACTTCAGAAATAGTTCCCTTCTAGGCTTTATGTGCTTAGTACTTACCACCATCGGCCAATTCATCACTGACCACGGCTACTATCTATTCTCTACTTTTAAATACTAGAATCGAAATAAATGACAGTTACTGATGAGAAAACAACATCTCCAATTCCAATTTCTTGTAAGTGTGCGCATAGTCAAAGAGTATGTAACCGCTACGGTAGACGCATAGTAACAAAATCGCTAAGATGACAACACTGTGAGTAGTTTTTTTTTAAAGGCAAAGGTACAGAGCCATACAGCCTTGCCTTATTTGATTATCTTCAGTTATGTTTTAGTACAATGGTAGCAGTTCTACTAAAACTTTTCATGGACTTCTTGAGACAACTTGAAAAGCCACTATACACGTAATCATTTCATTTCACTTCACTGGTGCACTTGTATCTTTATTTGACAAAATACCACCGATAATATTCAATAAAACTCAAAAAATACACTATTTTACGAAAATAAAATGAAAACGCAACGTCACTTCGCAAGTTCCCGCCAAAAAGTCACACACTGTGAGTAGATTTTGACAGTGGCACTGACATCTTTGTTTGTTCTGTGACATTGGACAATTAATTAATCTGTGCATTGGACATTAATTTGACATGACATAAATTGATCGTGTTTTTGGATTTTGTGCAAGTTCAAAATATTTCTTCTTTAATCACCTACACAAAAATAAATTCTTTGTGTAAAGACTAAAACATTCCACCATGGTCTCAATAAAAAAAAGAAATGTAACTAAAATTAAGGATGATTTTATTAAGGAAGATGCTATTTCTCAAAAACCAGAAACTGTGTTATCTAAAAAAGATAGTTCTAAGCCGTAAGTCTTCTTCATAAATAGATCGTAAAAAAAACGAATTCTTCACCACTTAAAATCACCTATGTAATTGAAAGTATCTGTTGTTTCCTAGAATAAAATTAAATTCTGTTTCTTTTCAGTTATTCACTCAAAAATATTCCTATGAGGGTACTTTCTCGCACAGTTGTAATATTTTCCCTTCTTATAGTTGTATATTTTTCATCAAAAGATGATAAGATCAAAATATTTGCCAAACAGACAGAATTATTGCCAGGGAAAGGACAAGTAATTGAATGTTCCCCAGACTACACAAAAGAAGTAGATAAATATGAGGGTTGTATCCCAAAAGTTTGCAAGAGGTTTGTCACAGACAAGGTTGTGTCAGTCAGAGAAGCTGAAGAACTTCTGGAAATAGCTAGAAAAGGCTTAAAAATGGGTGGTTCCTCTGGTGGTGCCTCTATTTTGGACTTACACAGTGGTGCTCTATCAATGGGACAGCATTTTGTTAACATTTACAAGTCTGAAGATGTAAACAACTTATTCTCTGAAACTGATTTCAACATTTATAGAGTAAGTACCTATATCATGTACAAGTTACCTAGTTTTTATATTCATTGTATAAACTCTAATATCTTACTTGAGTTGGCAGCTTGTTCTTATTGATTGTACTTTGTTAAAAGTTGATACAATTTTGTGATTGACTTCTGTAATATCAATATCTACCGGGCAAGTCTTACAACTTGTATAGGTAGGTAGTAGCAAAGAATAAATAATATATAGGAAGAAAGTTACCGCACATACTTAAGAAGTTACCACCTTAACTCGCATAATTAAAGCGACAGTGGTGAGTATCATAAACTACGTGCTACTACAGCAAGGTTTAGTTCATTTTGTTTTCATGTAATAACACCAGAGGCACTACTGCGCTACGCGCGACCGTTAGATGGCGCGGTCCGAGAATTCCGTTTGTACTTATTATTATTATACCGCGAGCGCGATCTTAAATCTCCGTCGCGCGGCCCGCCACCTCGAATAGACATACCCTGAGATATTCTATCTACCTACTTCTTGTACGTAGTACCTATAATTTTAACTATGTGCTACTTCTATCAAAACTGCGATTATTCGTGAATATACTATTAAACGCTATATGAATATTACACTTTTTTTTTATTATTATCGATTTAATAATTGGTATATAAATTAAATATTAAAATAGCTCCAAAAAACCACAACGGTTTAGACAACCAGAGCTATAAACCTATACAATCTAGATAATTCCTATGTGTTTTCATAGAAACCGATTCAACAAAACAGTACAATAGTACCTGGATGACTGAGCTTTCCTCGGTATTTTTTGGTAAATCGAAATGACCTATATTTAGATACAAAATAAATAAAAAAGGCAAAATAATATTAGAAGATATCTAGAATCGGACTGGGGTCATCAGGCTTCGGGACCACCCGTTTATCCACCTGAGCTATTTTAACCTTATGGACATACGCGAAATTTACCTTCGTATTCTATTTTTTTTTAGCAGTTTTTCATTCCCTGAAAATACGAATGAAACGACGTTTTCTAAATATGAAACCTCGCTAGATCGATTTATCGCCCCCGAAGCTCCCTTCCTCCCTATACTAAATTTCATGAAAATCGTTGGAATGCTGGCGGTTATTCCATATTGCTAGCTTAGTCTTTCCTATACTAGAAAGGAACGATATCGGAGAGATATCGGAATGTGACACGATATGCGTCAAGTGGCGCATGGCGTGGCGTCGTCGGTCGTCCAGCCACAGTATAAAGATGTAACAGTATGGAAACTAAGCTAGTTGATAAAATAATTACCTACGCTTCGTTGAAGCAGTAGGGTCGTCACTTTTAATGTTTTATGGTATTGTTTTTTTTAATTAAAACATTCAATGTTCTGTAGTGTAGTGATCAATTAATCGAATTGAAATAGCTAGTTTACAAATAAAATAATAGGCATCTCATGGCGTCGGTTACTCTCGATAGTTTAAAATACGGAAAACAGTTTAATATTGACAGTTTAAAAGGTTAATAAACAAAAATACACACGCAACTTTTGTAAAAAAATACTATTCAATTTTTTTTACATTTTGTTAGCACTATTGGCTTCAACACCCTCGAGAACCATAGAAACGACATCCATCTTGAAAAAGATGATAATCTATTGCTGCCGCCATCTTTGATTTCTATACTGACAGCACTAACGGCTTCAAAACCTTCGAAAACCATAAAAACAACACCGATGACGTTATAGTTGATATTAATATTATAATCTATTGCAGCCGCCATCTTAGATTTGTATTTTGTGTAATGTTTTACGAATTTATTATGATCGATCACATAGACGATTACTATTTTAAAACAATAAAATTCTCACCTTTCAAAATCAGCAGGAAGTTAAAAAAATTATAGCTCCGGTTTTGTTGAAGCATATTTATTTTTCTACTGTGGTCTAGCGCCGCCTGCCCAAGCCACTCCCCCCGCAATCCTGCTTCACCCCGCACTGTGTCGTCACCCGATATCGGCAGTGTGAAAGCATTAAGTAGTGATTGTATCAAACTACCAGTCCGACGATATCGTGTAGTTACCGTTATCGTCCAATGTGAAAACGCCCAATAGGTATTTATGTAAAAACTAATCCTACCTATATATTTTAATCTCTTTGGCAATAAACAATATCACACTGACGGCAATTGATGACATTTTTACCCCATACCTATATGGCAAAAAGAAAGAAGAAATTAGTTCCATTAGTTTTCGGCACTCTCCCAGTACTAGTCGACCTTGACGCGAGAGTATGCTTATCGATTTCAATTATGGCATAATGAAGAATTATCATTGAGTAATTGAATTACGTGAAGAGAATGACGATAGGATTAATTCATTCTAATAAAATTTTGTGATACGTTTTTTTTTTCAAGTGTTTAGAGGATTCTAAGAACTTGAAAAAATGATAGAATTATGTCATAATTTAATTAAATGCACTCTCGGATATTTCGCAAGGAATATTTCGATATCGATACCAACAGATATCGAAATATCGACTAAATCACAACTCTAGCTCATTTCGTCAACAGATTTCTCAGTGCTCGCTCGCTCGCATCGTTATTGTACAAGTAGAGTACAATCTGTATGTACATACGTATCTAGCGTTTGTACATATATTTTTTTTTAATAGTGTCCTAGCGTTTAGCTTTGACGCCAGATGGCGTGTACAATTAAAAATTTGTTTGTTTAGCGTTTACGCCATCTAGTAGACTCAGTGTTATCATGAAGATGTAAAATATATTATTTACAGTTTATAAAGACTAATTTAATAAATAAATTAATTAATTAACCCCAGTAATTTATTCTTATACAATAAGCTGATTTTTAAGTGATTTAATTGCGTTTTTATTTTATTAATAGTCCAAACGATGTTCGTAGCGACATCTATTGGTCGACTAGTACTGGGAGAGTGCCGAAAACTAATGGAACTAATTTCTTCTTTCTTTTTGCCATATATGTGGTAAAAATGTCATCAATTGCCGTCAGTGTGATATTGTTTATTGCCAAAGAGATTAAAATATATAGGTAGGATTAGTTTTTACATAAATACCTATTGGGCGTTTTCACATTGGACGATAACGGTCGAGGACGGTAGCGTGATCGGTTGTGTGTAGTGTGTTGTGTACTTTTACGAGCTTCGTCAGCTTCGATCTGAGCTAATGTAATAGGGTCATCCGGCTCGCAGAGGGCTTGCCTTGGTCTATGGATACGGAGTATACGGGAGGGCGTGTACGTTGCGGCTTTCACTATAAGAGGGTTGCGGTGGTTAACGGCGGTATTGAAAAATCTGCGTGAGGTGCGTTTTATAAATTGTTTTATCGTGGGGAGACCTAAGTCAATGTGGAGATTTTCATTACGCATGTACCACGGGGCGCCCGTGGCCTTGCGCATGAAGCGATTTTGAATCACCTGAAGGCTATGGATCCGTGATGGAGCTGCATGTGCGAACACAGTACTAGCATAGGTCATGATGGGGCGGATACACGTGGTATAAAGTCTAACCTTGCTTTTAAGTGCAAGTTTAGATTTACGATTTAATAAAAAGTGGAGGCGCCCTAAAACAAAGGCGGCGCGCGCGCGGACCGCTTTAATGTGGGCATCAAAGGTCAAACGATCATCGAGAGTTACTCCGAGATATTTGGCTTGCCTTTCCCAGGGGATTGGTTCACCGAATAGAGTAACTGCCTTTGGAGGGGAGGGGGTACCTCGATGGTAGGGTCTGTAGAATAGGACCGCCTGGCTTTTGACAGGGTTGATCTCGATCCTCCATTTCCGAAACCAGGCGCCTAGGGCGTTAGCCGCGGTTTGGAGGTTCTTAACAATGACTGAGGGGGACTTACTAGAGCAGTAGACCGCGGTGTCGTCCGCAAAAAGTGCTAACTGCACCTTGTCGGTCTTTGGCATATCACTCGTGTAGAGCGAAAATAGCAAGGGGGACAGTACCGAGCCCTGTGGGACACCGGCACCGATAGGGTGAGGGGAGGAGAGTGCGCCAGGAATGCGATATCGAAAGTGGCGATTTGACAAATAATCTCGTAAGATGAGCACGAGTCTATGTGGGACACCTAAGGTAAATAGCTTAAAAATTAAGCCATTGTGCCACACTTTGTCAAATGCCTTCGCGACATCGAAGAATAGGACACCTGTCATGTTGCGCTCTTGGTAGTGAGAGGAGATGTGTTCAACAATACGATGGACTTGTTGAACACAAGAATGTTTGGCTCGAAAGCCAAATTGTTCATCAGGGATGAGATTATTGGCGTCGGCATATGTTTTGAGGCGGATATAGATCAGTCTCTCATACATCTTGCCCAGGACATTTAATAGACTTATAGGGCGGTAACTGGAGGGCTCGGACCTGGGTTTGCCGGGTTTATGGATTCCAATGACATGGGCCTCTTTCCACTGATGTGGAAAAATATTACAAGAGAGGGCAGCGTTAAATATGGAAGTTAGCAGTATTATGAGGTGGGCGGGGAAGAGTTTTATCACTTTGTTAGTGATTTTGTCCGAGCCCGGGGCCTTCCGCGGGTGTAAATCCCTGATGATCGATTTGACCTCGTCAGGGGTCGCCGGAGGGAGGGGGTCATCCTCTTCGCTGAGAGGGGGGAGTGGTAACGGGAGGGCGGCTCTCCGTTCAACTTCAGAGTTAACTTCCTCCAGATGACTCGGGTCTATCGGGAGGGTACTGGGCGTGCACTGAAACTCTAAGCTTTCAGCGAGGCATTCTGTCTTATCATCGTCATCAAAAGCGGGAGGGAGGTTGGGCCTATTTAATGGGGGCATGGGTGCTACCGTGTCCTTGGTAAGGGCACGAGAAAGCTGCCAAAAGGCTTGATGAGAGGGTCTAATGTCTGTAAGGGTCTGGTCCCAGCGGGCCTGTCGTACCTCATCGATGCGTGACTTAACGTCACGCTGGAGAGCACGCATACGGATGCGGTTTTCCTCTGAGGGGAAACTATCATAGGCGCGAGTGGCGGCATTTTTCTCTCTCAACAAGTCACGTACGTCATCGGGCAAGCGCCAACGTTGATCACTCTCTGCTGGCACTGTCCGTGAGCAATCGCTAATTAACGATTGCACGTGGCTAGTGAGTGAGTCGATTGCGCCGACAGCCTCATCAGCGGTGTTGAGGCTATCTGGGATCTGATCAAGGTGGACGGAAGTGGTTGACTTGAGGCTTTCACTCAGTCTATTCCAATTCGTCACGACCTTTGTGGGGGGGGCTTGACCTGCATCAGGGGAATCTATGCGCCCTGCTAATTCTATGATAACAGGTCGGTGGTCGGATGTAAGCTCGTGTAGCACTGTTACGTCATGCACACGTAGGTTTACATTCCGTAACAATGCCACATCAAGAATATCAGGTCTGTGTGTCAGTTGGTGGGGATAGTGCATCGGGTCCAGGGGTGCGATAATGTCTATGTCTAGAGGGTCAAGGAGGGATTCTAATAGTCTACCTCTGGGGGAAGTTGAGTGACAGTTCCAGAGTATATTTTTCGCGTTCAGGTCACCTGCCAGAATGACAGAGTTACCTAGCGCGAAAATAGACTCTAGATCGCTTTTGAGTGGTGAATCATTGCGGGAGGGAGATATATATGCTGATACTATAATTATAGGTTGGTGTCCTGTCATGCCAAGCCTACAAACCGATGCTTCAATGCACTGGAGGGAGGGAGGCGGATCCATGGGGGAGCAGTACAAGGACCTTTTGTAATAGATAAGTGTGCCTCCTAGGGCAGAGTCAGTCCTGTCATTGCGGACTACTTGGTAGTTTGCAATTTTAGGGTCCCTAAGAGAAGGTTTGAGGAAGGTCTCTTGTATCAGGAGGACGTCAAGTTGATGGTTTCGCAGGAACTCTGCGATATCATCGCGTTGACCTTTAATGCCATTTGCATTATAGAATCCTACTTTGAGGGATCGGGGTTTAATTCTACACGTCACGGTTGTATTATCCATTATGGTTTTACGCGGAAGTTGGAAAGGACTGTCACGATGCTTTGGAAACGCATCGCGATGGAAGCGAGGGCACGACCGTTGCCCTCGTTCGCTCTGATCTGGGTCGCGAGGTCCCTAATTTCGTTGAGATCTATTGCCTCAGCGAAGCGCTCCACTAAAGCGAAGTCCGGGTCTTCGATCAGTGGTAGTTTAGGTGCGTTTGCGCGGCGGTTTTGGGAGGTTGCCGGGGGGGGACGTTTGGGTGGGGGAGGGGGAAGGAGAGGTTGCGTGGGTGCGGAGACGGGTTTAGGGGGTGGGGCAGTTGGGGGATTGACTGCTGGGGTTTGAGGCACTGAAGGTGCACTAGGTAATGCTGGAAAGTCCTTGTCGTAGTTGACAAGATTCCAGGGCGAGGATCTTTGTGGGGCTAGGACAGTCTGGGAGGGGTCAGTGAGGGGGGCAGTGCGCGTTGAGTTGCGCGATGTGCGCGCGTTGCGCGGGGGGCCCGAGTTACGTGATTTGCGGGCGGGGCGAGGGGCTTTCGGGCACCCGCGGTAATTAGCGGGATGGCCGAGTTGGTTACAGAGAACGCAACCTGGCTCCTCAGTACACAGGGCCTTGTCTTTCGGCCTATCGCACTCAGCGGTGGAATGGGGCTTAAGACACTTGACGCATCTGGGGGGGGCATGACAATTGCGGGCGGTGTGGCCGTACAATTGGCAATTGTGACATTGGGAGGGGTACACTCCCTTGTGAGGTTTCTCAAAAGAGATACCGGACAGATGACAGACGTGGCTGATCTTAAAGATCTTCTTAGCCTCGTCGCATTGATCTAACTGGGCGAGAACCATATTATACGGGGTATGGCCACGCCCTTTGTACATTCGATGTACGGAATGTACGGGGATAGATTGGTCCTTGAGGGACCTCTCAATGTCCTCGGTGGTTATTTCGTGGGGAATCCCCTTAATTACCACACGGAGGGCACGCTCCTCGGGGAGGCAGAACGTGTGAAAGGCTACTTTCCTCTCCTTGAGCAGCTTAGTTAGGGCTCTGTGGTCCTGGGAGGTAGACACTGTGACACGGATTCCGTGCTCAGTGGGGTGAGCATTGGTGAAGTTGATGTGTGCTCCCGGTGCATTACACCAGGATGACACATCGGGCCATTTGCCCTTATCTTGGATGAAAAGGGGCGGGGGTACGTCCTTCTTCTTTGGAAGCTGAGCAGCAGAAGGGGTGGGTGCTACCTCCATGAGAGGAGCAAATACTGGGGTATCCATGAGCGGGGGAGGGGAGGAGGTGCCTTCCCAGGCGGCAACGCGCTGGGTGGAGATGGGGGTGGGGGCAGGATCAGTGTTTGGAAAGCAGTCGGGGGAGGGAGGGGTCACAGGGTAATCCTCCGGGGGAGAAGTCACCTTAGCCGCCTTGGCGGCCGCCATGCGGGCCTTGCGACCTCGCTTACGGCCGCCAGGGACGAGCTGGTAGCTATCGTCCTCTTCTGACGATTGGGTAGGGGGGTTGGTTGGGATGGGTTCAGCGACTGACTCGGAGATGGACTGGGTCGACATCTCCGAATCAGCGCGGGAGGAGGGACGGCTTTGGGACGGGGTGGGGATCTGGTGTCCCGGGAATTTAGCTTGGAGGTACCGAAGTACCTCCTCGTCTAAGAGGATGTCCTCGAGGGACAGAGTTGGAGGTTGACTGGCCATGGTGGCCAGCCGGGCCTTGCGGCCGGGGAGATAATCTAAGACGACACTATTGTGACTTCGTTCGCGTGGCGTTCCTGAGAGAAGAAGTCACAAGAAACTTCAGGCAATCGCCCTAGCTAAGACCTATCTATTCGCCCCGGGTGGGTAGGCCCGGGGGTGTGTAGTATCTCTCCCAACCGGGTATAGGTTGGGAGGTGTGTAGGCCCTAGGGTGTGTCCTAAGCTTGTGCTCCCACTGCCAGTCTTATTGTGCAGTGAGTTCCTACGTCCCTGCCTAGCGTTAACTGGGGTCGACTAGGGAAGCCCCCAAGGCCGACTGATCCAGTCCCGTCCGGGTGTACGTTTTCCAGAAGGGAAACCGTGAGCGCCCGGGGCACGCTCGAACTAACTTCGTTGGCACCGTTAGGTATCCGTTAGTTCACCACTAAAAGCGTGGATTTCACAAGTTTGATGACGGTGTCAGAAACAATGGAATTGTTATCGTGGTAAATACCCCAGGTAATTATCACGAAAACAGTAACGCAGGTGTCTTTCGACGAAAAAATGCCTGATAAGGGACCGAGCCAAAGCCAGGTAACAAATCGAGCTATAAATTCGCGGAAACGATACGGGTAGCGCACGGAGCGCAAGGGTACGTCCGTGCAGTACGACGGATCGAGTCGGAATCCTTTTCGAGGGTGTTGAAGCCAATAGTGCTATCAAAATGTAAAAAAAATAGAATAGTATTTTTTTACAAAAGTTGTGTGTGTATTTTTGTTTATTAACCTTTTAAACTGTCAATATTAAACTGTTTTCCGTATTTTAAACTATCGAGAGTAACCGACGCCATGAGATGCCTATTATTTTATTTGTAAACTAACTATTTCAATTCGATTAATTGATCACTACACTACAGAACATTGAATGTTTTAATTAAAAAAAACAATACCATAAAACATTAAAAGTGACGACCCTACTGCTTCAACGAAGCGTAGGTAATTATTTTATCAACTAGCTTAGTTTCCATACTGTTACATCTTTATACTGTGGCTGGACGACCGAAGACGCCACGCCACTTGACGCATATCGTGTCACATTCCGATATCGCTCCGATATCGTTCCTTTCTAGTATAGGAAAGACTAAGCTAGCAATATGGAATAACCGCCATTGTAGTAGGTATGGCGGTTCATCTAATACCTATAAACGAGCAATTCTTCTAATCTCGGAAACAGCTCCAACGATTTTCATGAAATTTAGTATAGGGAGGAAGGGAGCTTCGGGGGCGATAAATCGATTTAGCGAGGTTTCATATTTAGAAAACGTCGTTTCATTCGTATTTTCAGGGAATGAAAAACTGCTAAAATAGAATACGAAGGTAAATTTCGCATATGTCTATAAGGTTAAAATAGCTCAGGTGGATAATCGGGTGGTCCCGAAGCCCGATGACCCCGGTTCGATTATAGATGTCTCCTAAGATTATTTTGCTTTTTTTATCTATTTTGTATCTAAATATAGGTCATTTCGATTAATCAAAAAATACCGAGGAAAGCTCAGTCATCCAGGTACTATTGTACTATTTTGTTGAATCGGTTTCTATGAAAACACATAGGAATTATCTAGATTGTATAGGTTTATAGCTCTGGTTGTCTAAACCGTTGTGGTGTTTTGGAGCTATTTTAATATTTAATTTATATACCAATTATTAAATCGATAATAATAAAAAAAAGTGTAATATTCATATAGCGTTTATTAGTATATTCACGAATAATCGCAGTTTTGATAGAAGTAGCACATAGTTAAAATTATAGGTACTACGTACAAGAAGTAGGTAGATGGAATATCTCGGGGTATGTCTAGGTATATTCGAGGTGGCGGGCCGCGCGACGGAGATTTAGGATCACGCTCGCGGTATAATAATAATAAGTACAAACGGAATTCTCGGACCGCGCCATCTAACGGTCGCGCGTAGCGCAGTAGCGCCTCTGGTGTTATTACATGAAAACAAAATGAACTAAACCTTGCTGTAGTAGCACGTAGTTTATGATACTCACCACTGTCGCTTTAATTATTATTTATTCTTTGCTAATATTATAAAGAGGAAATTGCTTGTTCTTTTATTTCTTCATCTATGTTGGTGAAATTGCAATTTTTTGACAACTTTTTCAGATCTATGATAAACTGCTCCAAGGTTTCATCATTTGATTTTTGACATCTTTTCTGGAATTCTGCACGGTGTAGTGCAAAATTTCTTATTGGATGATAATAATTCTTAAGTTTAAGGCAAATATTTTCAAAGGTTTCTTTGGTTGGTGATATTGGTGTACAAAGTGTGATCAATAAGTCATAAACATTTGTACTAAGTTTTGTGATTAGTAAAGGCACTTTTTTTTCTAAAGGAATATCATTAAGTAAAATGAAACATTCAAATTGTTGCTCATAAGCATTCCAATTTTCACCAGTAAATACTTCTAAGGTAGTGATAGCAGACATATTATTTGACATAGTATGAGGATGAGGAGTATGTAGGTTTCTCTCATCAATGTATTTGCGTAAATGTGTTCTTATTTCATCAATAGTATTTACACTCGAAAATATTGATTCTGTAGATAATTCGTTGGCAATTGCAATTAATTCTTCTTTTGATTTGCTTTGAATCCAAGATCTTTTACCTTCAGCTATCAATTCTTTAATTGTATCCATTTAATTTCAATAAAATACACTTCAGCGTTATATTTAATTTGTGTAGTACAATAACAATATCACTCAGATGTTCGTTTCTCTCTCGTCGCCACTGTTATATCTCGTATAAATATTAAAGTGAGTAATTAATTAATACTTCAATGTTTTATTAATCAGAAAGATAATTTATTAATTTCATAAATGTGACGTGACATACATGACATATATGCATATCCAAAAGCGCGGGAGGAAAACTCTATACTCTCTAAAGGTACCTAAGTCTATAACAGATTTGATTGTTTGTTTGCATTGAATAGGCTCCGAAACTACTGAACCGATTTGAAAAATTCTTTCACTAATAGGAAGCTACATTATTCCTGAAGGTTATAGGCTACTTTTGATCCCGGGAATGCGAGTGAAACCGCACGGAACAGCTAGTTAAGTAATAAAAGGCCTAATAAGTGAAAATAAAAACACCTACAAATTCCCTGTTATGGTACTTTAGTTATAATCACACTAACAACAGACAAATAGACTTTTAACTTATTAAATTATAATGATGAATGTACTTAATTTCAGGTGGTTAAAAATAAAATAAAATTTTCTGTGGCTCATCATTTTGGGGTAAATCCTGACAATATATTCTTGACACATCCTACATTTTTCTCAGAAATAACTCCCAAGAAGGCTATCACTGTGCATGATGAATATTGGCATCCTCATGTAGACAAAGTAAGTAATGTTTTATTATTATGTTTTAATTTTAATATCTTTCAATTATCACCTTTTAGGCATGCTGAGATAGTGCATACAATATGTTTCAGGAGACCTACAAGTCATTCCACTATACAACTCTGCTCTACTTAAGTGACTATAATATTGACTTTAAAGGAGGAAGATTTATATTTGTTGATGAAAAATTCAACAGAACAATTGAACCAAGAAAAGCCAGAGTCAGTATGTTCACCAGTGGAAGAGAGAACCTGCATTTTGTTGAAAAAGTATCTTCGGGTGTTCGTTACGCTATGACAATCTCCTTTACATGTGATAAACAATATGCTATAGAAGATCCTAGTACAAGTAAATATAAAAAATAATACTATGTATTTTTTTTATTGCCAATGTAAAAGATTTTATTTCTATTAATATGTATCAGATTTGTTTACGAGCATTCTACATATAAGTCACAATGAGCTTCATGTGGAGGCCTGCTCAGGAAGACTTCCTGTGACTTGAGGTCTTGATTTGTTCTTGTACCTGAATACTGGGGAGTTTAGGTAACAGTGGATATTTTTTTAGAAGCCCCACAAATCCACAGTTCATGCCTAAACAATGAATCTCTTTTAATAACACCAATAGACAAAACTTTATTTGCTATCACAAGTTTATTTTTACACTTTACACAAGTACAGAAAAGAAAGTTAATAAAAATAAATAAAATTTTAAACTATAATAATTATTTACAAAAAATATACAAACCACATTTAATTAATAATTACCTATAATGTCAAAAAAGCTCATAAGATGAAACGTTCGGTTGGAGCGCGAAATTCAAATTTTATCACGTTTTTTGCTAAATGCAGCTCAGTTAAAGGTCGTAAGTTATCAACATGTTATTTGCGACAAGAATGGTAGTATATTTACTGATTAATAACAAAAGAAATCATCTTCTGATAGTATAAATGTTTTCTGATTTTTTTTATAAAAGTAATTATAAATATTTAATTTTTTGGGGGTTTTCTAAGTAATTGTGGCGATTTTAGGGGTTTTTCACTTGAGCTTTAGGAGTAAGAATTTTTGGGAGTTGGCAACCCTGATTTCACATGGTTAGATTTGTGGTGTAGTCATAATTATTTTTGCAATCAGGCTACACCAAATAGTAATTTAATAGAGGAGGGCTACACTGATCCATTCAAAAACAAAGTACAATCACATTCGTGACATTGACGTATGTATGTAATTAATTAGAAAAAAAAACAAAATAAAAATCATGTCGCACTATCACAGTTTCTGAGAAAATAAATTTTTGTGTAACCGGATTACAAAGATCGAAGTTGTTTGGTGAATAAATTTATTGTTGTGAATTATTTATCCACTCAGGTAAGATATATATATGCGCAAAATACAAAACGTAGTTTCTACCTAATTATCTACGCATCTCATGGTATTAACAATTTATCAGAATATTCTTATAATTAGCTTTTTAAATGGACGGGTCTACTGCTGAACATAGTAGCGACTCTGAATCTGGAGAAAGCTGGACCTTGTTGGATAACTCCCCTGCGTACGCTGACGAAGTTCCCGAGTTCGCGGAAAATCTGCATGTAATCGAAAGGTAACAAAAAAATCTGTATTACTTACCTATTGGATCCCCGAAATAATCTGTAAATACACCATAATTTACCTACCTTCACTGTAGTTTAGATTATTTAATTGATCTATCTATAAACTACAGAGATCAATAAATTAAAAACTGGTTTACATCCAGGACAATTAAAATTTTTCAAATCAGACCAGTAACTCAAGAGATTTGCATGTTCAAACAAACTCTTCTTATTTATGTATAAAGAAATTGGCCTTGATTCTGTTGGTTACAAACTAAACAAAAATCTCACTATATCTCTTTCTAACTAACAATATAAGAAAGGGATGAAAGATAATATCTTTCACTTTATGTCAATGTGAATTTAAGTGCGATCTATATTGGTTACCATTTGTTTACCCATACATGATGTCACTAATCTGACAGCACTAAAAATGTTCATTACTTTTTTCAATGAGGCTTATATGAAAGAGAGGTGAGGAGAGTTTTATTTGTAAACAACAGAATTTGGGGGCCAATTCCACTAATAAATTTTGATTAGGGTCATTACGCCGGTTTTCGTCCAATTAGTGAAGTGGACTACTTTGACAGGTAAAAAAAAATTGTTACAGTGATGTAATGAAACCCATGTTTACTATTATGAATGTCATATATAGTCTATTTTAATGTAGTGTTTAGCTAATTACAGTTAAGTTAACCATTCTTTTTTTATAAATATAAAACTAGCAATATAGCGATTTCCTCAGTTTTCGTCCACAAAATCTAGTTTTCGTCCAGCTCATGTCCAGTTTTCGCCCACTTTTTAAAACCCAGAATTACAGAAAAAAACAAGTGCATACAATAAAATAACAGTTTCAAATCAACCTTTATTTATTTATCAACAATAATCAGTCGTGGTAATCAGTACAAACCATTTTTTTGCATGCTTGCAAGCTTATAATATAGTAAATATGATTTTCTTTAAACTTTTTTAAAAATCAACGTTAAAAATATTAATTAATATATATTTGTCAGCAAGTTAAACTTAAAACAACTTATTTTGGTAAATGATTACACAAAAATTAACTTTTTTCATAATCTTACTCTGAAATTATATTATTCAGTCTCAGAACTCTCAGAATAAAACTTATTGGTCAGTCTCAGAATGTTTACTTACTTCAGAGAATAAACGGCTTAACAGTAAGACGTTAACTAAAAATAAAAATGTCTTTGTAATTGTTATCCTTGAACATATTATAGAGATCTCAAAAAACACAAACTACTAAGTAACAAATAAGTATAAAAATAATTAAATTGGAGCAGATGATGCATAAAAAATAGCAAAATTTCTCATCTCTCTTGTCTCAATCTAATAAAAGAATCAGTATTAGGGGCTATCCCTTGATAAATCTTTTTTTTTGCATATGTCACATATAAATGTTTCACTTTGAACATCAAGATATGCGACTCCAGTGAAATGTGTGCATCTTAGATGATACCACCTAACACATTCGTCGCAGCCGAGGTTCTTTTCTTCATCATCTTCAACGTCTGAGATAAGTGTCTCATCACATTCCGCACACTTTATTTTATTTGCAGTTGCTGGTGGATGATTTTCGGCATTTTCGCCAGAGTCCTTATTTGGTCCTGCTTTTATATTCTTTTTAATCGTTCTTTTCGGTCTAGTTATTCTTGTTTTTGCACTCTCCTTTAATCGTTTAGTCGCCTCTTGTTTTTCCAGTCTTTCTAATTTTCTTTTTAATACTGCCTCTTTCTTTTCATTCTGAACTGGCTCCTTATCTTCGTAATATTTTCGCCACGCACTAGAAGAGATCGCCGCAGGAGTTTTCTGTTTAGATTTTCTTACAGGGTCAACAATATCCGGTAAAACTAAGTGGTTTTGAAACGCTTCACATAAGACATTTCTTCGGCTACTTTCTGCGAGTGGAGTGCCAAACATATTCGATATTTCAATAACAGGTTCTGGATTATTAGTTGTTTGAGATTCTGATATTATTTCATCCGGACATGGCAGTATAAGGACATCATCCAAAGAGACAATGGATCCTACGTCGAGATAACTCCCAGGCATCAGGTGTAAAGTTGATAAGGAATCTTGGGGCGTGGTTGCTTCACGAGATGTATCATGTATTTGAGCAGATACCGTTTCTATCACTGCAGAAGGCCAAGAATCGTTTTCCTTATTTTGTTGACTCTCATTACATAAACCGAAAGCTATTTCTTGATTTGCATACTCGACATTTATTGAACTGTTTTGTCCTGTGTTGTTTTCTTTCGAAAAATCTATGAAAGAACTTTCATTGATTTCAGACTCAGTCTCAACGGATAATTCTGCATTTTCTCCCTTTTCAGATGGTAATGCTTTCTTGAATACATTTAGTTCCTTCAGAATAATACGCGTATCAATTTTTTTTTGTTTCAGAGCCTGTTTCAATTTCTTTATAACTTTTTTTGTGATTGCAATGTCAGAATGTGTTATGTCAGTATTTGGCGGTTGTTTCCTGGCGGAGTCTAAGTCCTCTAAGGTATTTCGGACACATTTGGTATAGTCTGGACTGTTTTCGTCGAATGGATAGAGGCCGCAGCGTCTAAAGCCATGAATTATATTCTGTCGCATATTAGGGTTTGATATTGTGTCACTCAGCAATGGGCAAAAATTTATTTTTGTGACAGTCGAGTTTTCCCTTTTGCTTAAAAAATCTCTCACAGTGCTTTTCCAGTATGATTTTAATGGTGCAAACACGCTAACATCGGCTGGTTGTAAAATATGCGTCGTATTAGGTGGCAATGCGTACAGAATTATCTCCATTTCCTCACATAGAGTACTGAGCATCAAAGACATATGTGACTTATGTCCATCAACTAGTAACAGGATTGGTTTTGGTATATTATTATTTTTGACCCAATTATTGAATTCGTTGGTGATATATTCAAAAAAAACGTCACCTCGCATCCATCCGGATTCCGATTTCCCTAAGCACCAGTCTGAGGGCATACTATCGACGACGGCCTTTGGTGGTCTCACGTAAGGAAATACCACGCACGGTGGGCACTGCTCTCCAGCTGCATTAAATGTCAAAAGGACCGTGATATTGTCTTTCTCGTTTCCAGGTTTAATTTGGTAAAGATTTTTAAAACCGCGTGGACCCATCACCTTCCCAGTCTTTGGACAAAGTGCAAAGCCCGTCTCGTCGCCATTAAAAATTCTCTTTGGATCTTTTAAGATATCTTGTTGGCCAATATCATTTAAAAATGTTTTGAGTCCCTTGAACCATAATTTGATGGATTCCTCCGTGACTAGAGCTCGAGCTTTGTTTATACTTTCAGCGTTTTTAAGCGACACTTCTGGGTTACGTTGTAAAAAATTTTGAAACCATTTGTCTCCAGGGCGGTTATCTTTGAAATTGTTTTTGATTTCACTGTCTGTTATTATTTTTTGTATTGTGTCCAAAAGTTCTTTTTTCTTTACAGGGAATCCGCATTTCGAGATGTTTATTAACCATTCAACTACTTTCTTTTCCCCTTCTTTTCCTAAAACGGGGTCTGGTCCTCGTTTTTTTATTTCGTCGGTTGTACGGCCTTTTATTCTATCCATAACCGTACTTTTCGGTATTCCATATTCTGTACAGATTTGCCTTATCGATTTTTCTTTTAATCGTATTTCAGCTAGTGCTTTTTTTAAGGTTTCTTCTGAATAAGCTGGGGTCTTTTTTCGTTTCATTTTTGGTTGTGAAGAACTATAAAAAATCAAAATAATTTCGTTTAAAACAGCAGTGGACGGCTATTCGGTAGTTTTCTTAATTACAGGAATAGTTTTCGACCTATCATAGTTGTATGGAATGGACGAAAACTGTGGCCGGTGTTCATAGCATGTCCAGTTTCCGTCCAAGTGTCATTGTATGGACTGGTCGAAAACTGTTACACTGTTTACAACATCCCGGTTTTCGTCCACATGACATTTTAACCAGCTGTAGTTATCTATACATACGATATAACGCGGACGAAAATGGGAAAGAACATTCTATTAATTCAATACAGTTCAAATTCATTATTTTCCTTTCATATCATTCATACTAAACAAAAAATTTTGAAGGAACCTTATTGGCTTAACCCAGCCTATTTTCGTCCGCCCGGACGAAAAAAGGATTTGTTGTAAAATATGAGTCCAGTTATCCGTCCACTCGATTTTTATACTTAAAATGCATTTTCGTAGACAAATAAACTATTTTAAGAGTCCTATACTTTATGAACAACATCTACAAAACATAAGACTACAAAAAAAATACAATTTAACATGAGATACTTACCGCGCAAGACGTAGCTCGCCACTATTTTCTTGACAAAAACCAACACGTGTTCACTGCTCAATGCCGGGGCACAGACTAATGTTTTTTTTGCTAGTTATTATTTACTTGTATGGCATATTTGTCTATGTGTGCGTGTTCCTGAGACGTTCAAGTTCGCACAGGTTTAAATTTGTGTTTGTTAATGCGATAATAGACTTATTTCACGCAGTAGTTTAAAAACAGACTAGCATGTGGGCGAAAAAAGGCGGTGGACGCCAAACAGGCGTGTTGACCCTATATTACAACCGTTGTAATTTAGCAGAATTGACTCCCTGCACCATTATTTACTGTTATCTGGGTATATTTTACAAAATAAAGTCCTTCTTTACATCTAATCTGAATGGAAAATGATAACAATAATTTAATGTATTTCATGTAGGAAGGGTAGGTGAGTTTCTTTAGAATGTAACCACATAGTAATTATAACTTCCGGTTTGAACAAGTAGAAAATTGCTTTATTATATATAAAACAATTTCTTTAGCATTGAGAACTTATATCTTACGATTTATTGGTGATTAATCACCAAAAAAGCAGTTTCTTTTGTTAAAATGGTTTCTTTTTGTAAGTAAGAGTTAAAGAGAATTATTTTTACTGATGCTTACACAGTTATGTCCTACTCTACAACTAAATGTCAAAATCAAAATTGATTAACACTATTCTAAATTAACTCATTAACATATAAAAATCGATTTGTTAATTTGATTTTATCATCACTACGTTGTTAGAAACTTCAAATCTCAAAGAGCCGTACCCATCCTACATGAAATACATAAAAGTCACTCAGTTTAACATCTTACAATGCTATGTATTTACTTATTGTTGGTGATCCACAAAAATGTACTAATTTATCTCTCTTTCACTAGGGATGTAGCAGATACAATAATTGAAAAGGATGAAGACACCGATGGAATATCTATCATTACTGATAGTGATCCTGAATCATTGACACCATGTGAGATAAGCTACGAAAGGTTTCTATCAGAAAAAAACCGTCCTACAGAACAACATGATCCTCATTGTATTTCGGTGAACCCAGTTCATTCCAGTAATAACGATCACCATGAATCTATAAGGAGCGAGACTGAGTTCCTTGTTGACAACCATGGCAAACATAAGACCTATGTTCACAGAAGAAATAAGAGGTTGTCTACAGTACTGAACATTATAATGCTTGGAAGTGTGATCACTGCCGCAGGAGTAGCTATCGGTCACATGTGGGGTGCGAGAAATGAATGTACGGTCCACACAACGCCGTCTGTTAATAAAATATTATCAAACTTGTATAAATTGCAAGAGGAAAATGCATATCTACGAAATAAACTTAAAGAGCTTACAGCTGCTAACAACTTACAAATGCATCAAAGTATAACAGTTTCAGAAAGAATGCCACACAAACAACACAGATGTAAGAAAATTTATGAAGATTCCCTAAGTAATAAAAATGCAAACAAAGCAATTAAATGTATTGATAGTGACAATAATATTGCTGAAAAGATTCAAGAAAATCATCCTAAACAGCCAGCTTATGAACAAGAATTTTTGAATGATATAGCCAAGATGAAACTTACCTACCAACAAAATAAAAGTTGGTTAGATGAAGAAATAGGAAAAAGACTTAAAGGTGAAAAACATTCCTTGAAAAGCATGAAAAACAATTTGAAATCCACAAAATTAATAAAAATAGATGAGGAACAAAAGGATAGCAATTTAAAAGACTTCATAAAACCTGAAAGCGATATAATCACAGAAAGTGTTCAGAAAGACAAACTTATTGCCGGTTTCAAACTATTTGATGATAATTTATTTCATGTGAACGAAAATGAATTGTCAATAAATAAAAAAATAAGCTATGCTGATTCTGTAAAATCAGATCGGCATGCGAAAATAATACAACAAAAGGAAGGTAAAGGTGACTTTGATGATGAAGCGAAACAAAATAATAAAAAGAAAATAAAGAAGATTAAAAAGGACATTGAAACAACACTTGATAGTGCAGTTAGTGAAGATGAGCTGAAGAAAGATGATAGGTATGTTGGACGAAAAACAAAGCAAGAAAGAAAAAAACGTGATCGTCAAAAATCACACAAAAAGCAAAAAAGGAAGAATAAGTATGATCTGTGGGAAATAAAAGGTGATTTTATGATGAAAGATTATGATGATTACTCTGTGACTTCATCTCAAGAAAACGACATTGCATTGAAAAAACCTGATAAGAACATACTAAGTAGAGATTTTGAAAAGAATCATATTAGTCAATATTCAGATGACACCATTAAGTCTCTTGAAACTTTTGAAATTATAAACAAGAAAGGCGAATCTGATAAGCATTCTATTGAAAATCATAAGGAGAACAGGAAGAATGCTAAAAACAAGGAATTTAATTGGTACGACAAAAGATCAGCTTTACGGACAGAAGCAAGGAAGAGGCTAGAACGTGAACTTTTTGGTGAAACCAGCCCAAACAATGCCAGCTGGTACTTCCGCCGTATGCAGAGACGCGAGCAGTGCCGCGCCAAGGCGGACAATGCCACCCATAGGAAACTATCTAAACGAAACATGAATTACAAAATGAAACATTAAATGCATTTATAAATTATCTGGGAATGATATTGAAGCATTTTAAATGTGATGAAAAGAAAGATGTAGGAAACTTCTTAGAGTGTAGGTTGAATGTTATTTGCACTTTTAGAGAGATGATATTCTCAGAAAGGTTTTATCATAGAAATTGTTACTAGGCGTATTAAAAAGAGAGCTTTTTGGTGATCACACTTACGTCATTTCATAGATTATCTACTTTAATATACTTTTATGTGGGTTACTGCAGCTTCTGCAACACTTTCACTTATAATGTAGAATTTTTCACCTAAATGGTAGCTGAATGTTATTCACAAGACGGTTAAAATCATTATAATAGATACTACTTACCTAGGATTTAAGTTTGAACATTAATATTTATAATTTAAACCTGCCCTTATGGATTTTGCATCCCGTGATAATTTAGTATTATGCTACATTTTCTAAATTACAAGTATTTTAATAAATGACATGATAATAAAACTTTGTTTTATTGTACTATCCTGGTTCTCAACTACATTTCACTATTCATCTAGTGCTCTTTCATTTATATTTTTAGTAATTTTAAATGGATAAATAAAAAGAAAGTTCAAAAACTAAAACCCGAATACTGAAAAAAGTACGTCCTAAAAAGTATGAAACAAGCAGCCGTGGTCATATGCCACACACACACAGCGTGATCATAAGTTTTAGAAGGCTATGTAGGAACTAACAGTAGGTACTTAGCTACCTACTAATCTGGCAGTTTTAAAGTTAGCGAAAAATATCTGCAATACCATGAAACACGAGCTAGACTTTCACTAGTGTTTTTGAAGGCGGATATATTTTTTATTAAAATTTTGTATTTTTAAATTTTCATTTTCTGATGTGTAAATAATGACTCAAGATTTGTCAATAACCGTGTCATATTATCGTTGTATATCCCATCAAAGAATACAACTATTAAATTAATTATTCATATAATCAGATTATGAATCAGCACGATCAGGGGGCCAATTCCACTAATTAATTTTGATTAGATTACAATTGGATCGCAGCTGTATGAAGACTTTAGAAATATGCTTTCGTATTCCACTAATAATCTGACAACGATCGAGATCCAATCATGGTTGAGTTGTTAAAGTTGGCGTTCGATCGAAAGTTATAAAAGTGGTATTCTGCTAATTCGATTGAACATGAACCTTTACCAATATGGTATTCCACTAAACATTTGACACATTTGATTGGACAACACAAACTTGTTGTTTCCCTTACCTAGGTCTAGGCTACAACGATTAAAATCTATTCGTAATCCAATCGTGGTTCGGTTTAGTTTTTTTAATGGAATACCGGAATTGAATTGGAAACGAACTTTAACTGAAGCGAAATTGGATGTCAACCGTTGTAGATGGATTGGATGTCAACCGTTGTATGATGGATTGGATGTTAACCGTTGTTGATGGATTGGATGTCAACAATTTATTTACGGCAAGCCGTAGGCTGGACGATGCGCTAGGCAGGCGGCACCAACCAACTAGTTCCAATAAAGAGTACATTTGTATTTCAATCAATCAGTTTGAATCCGGACGTGAAGTGTAGCGCATGGTTATGTCATTAGATGAAGAGAAAAGGAAAACTGAAATACAAATTAGGCCGCGGGAGTGGTGACCGGAGTAAGCGTGGACGAAGAGACGTAAGCTACCTTTAAACGAGCAATTGTTGTATATACCTATATATAATCTGAATCTCGGAAACGGCTCCAACGATTTTCATGAATTTTAGTATGCAGAGGGTTTCGGGGGAAATAAATCGATCTAGCTAGGTTTAATTTTTAGAAAACATCGTTTTACAAAAAAAAACGAGCAAAGCTCAGTCAACCGGTACTAATTAATAAATCGCTAATAAAAATTAATTAACTTATAATAAACGTACTAATTAATAAATGGCTAATAAAAAATAATTTACATATAGTAAAGGTAGGTACCTACTAATTAATAAATGGCTAATAAAAATTAATTTACTTAGTGTCTATAAATTGATTCTAAATACCTAGTTATTTCGAATTGTTTTTTTTTAAATAGGTAGTTTCATTGCTTTGTGTTGCGGTACAGTAAGAAAACATGAATTGTCTTAAAACTTTTATATTAAAATTTAATGGACAATCTCATGAAAACGCAAAGAAATTTATTTATTCATCGCCGATGGCTCCACTGAATACTAAGTTTATAGCAGCATTCACATCACCTGAAAGATAACGAACGATATGAAACTTAGGGGTCACACAGATAGTTCTATAGTAAAAAGTATAGGTACATTGTTCAAAATTACACCAATTGTTAACAATACAGTCATAATCTCGTAATGAAGAACGCAGTAAAATATTTGAGCCTTTCAGCTTTTATTTTACTTTATAGTTTAAAATAGACTGGGATTTGGTTTATCACGCCCACGTACATTATATACACATAGTACCTGTATAGTCTTACCTTTTGGTGGTAAGGGGTTACCCTAGCATTGCATTCTGACTCTGTCGATATATTGGTCACTGGCTCAAAGTGACCCTGCCAGGAAGAAACACACGATTCTGTAGGTGTCCCATGGAAAGTAGCATGCAAGTGTACCTGAGCAAATTAAAAGCGCCCGAACGTTGAGCGCGTCGTCCAGGAGTCCCATCTCATGCATGTGATGTAGCTGGGTTACGAAGTCCTCGTCTCTAGCCACGGGGCTTTGTGATGACGATGCTAAAAAATACATAAACGATAGAGTCATGTTATTAAAGTTGTGTCCCGGTTTCATTCTTGTTAAGTTTGGGTTATATCACCATCACATAATTAACGGAAAAACAATGTCTTATCAGACTGTTTTCTTAGAATAGTTACATAACGAACTCTAAAGCTTTTTTAGTACTCATGTATACCGGGTGTAAGCGATCGTAATGAAAATGTAAGACCAAAAAAAATTATATGGTCTCATACAGTTGGCCATAATAATGGGCACTAAGTTCCTTTATCCTAGTACACCTTTTAATTTATTTTCTCTGTGCCCTTGTAGCCTTGCTGAGTTTCTTGCTGGCTCTTCTCAGTTAAAGGCCTATTCCGAACCGGTGGTAAATTCTGTAAATTTAACCTTCATAAGTGCCCACCTGGGGCCTAAATTGAATAAATGGCTTTGACTTTAAACTTGTATTGACTCTCGAAAACCAGTTCAGATTGGTTTTAGTAGGACTTTTACTTTGTCCGATAAGGTTGCTTAAAGGCTTTAGTTAAAGTAAAAAAAAAGACTTTTAGACAGACTAGTAAACAAAGCTGTTTGTCAGTAAAGGGTCATTTTTTTTTCGGTGGAATTATGATCCTTAGCCATAAGTATAATTTACCAGCGGTACTTTGTTCCATGGGTGTTCCAGCTGAGTTTCTTGTGCCCCCTGCTCTGTTAATGGCGTCGGATATAGCTTCACTGAACATTTCGGGCGTTATCACTGACCGACCACCTGTAATGTTAACGACATTTCAACGTATAATTATTCAGTGAGACTAGAATTAAAACGTCTCTGTTCAACTGTATTCCGAACCGGTAGTAGAATCTATTGTAAAAATTGTAACTATCGACATTCATAAGTGCCTTAACAGGGCCTAAAATGAATAAATGATTTTTCGAGTTTAATGTTATGGTATAAATCCCAACAAAGTTCCATTGGTTAGGTACGATATTAGTCTAATCCCACTTGGATCTAATTTAGTAACAAAATAATATTTATGATAGGTACCACGATACGGTTTTCACCAATAGAAAGTGAGATAAAAGAGGAACGTTTGTGTATAAACAGCGAGTCGCTAGTAAAGTTTAAGAAGTGTGTGTATTACCGGTGGGTGTGCCGGCGGCGGCGTCTGTGGTGCGCGAGGATTCTCCGGAGCCGGAGCCGGTGCCGGCGCCCGCGGCCTGCAGCAGCCGCAGCAGGCTGTCCTGGCTGCCGGCCGACCCCACCCCGCCGCGGCTGCTCGATGACGATACCGCCTCCGTTGCCGCCTGAACACATCACTTAACTATTCTAATTTTATATTTTTAGGGCTCCGTAATGAAAAAAATAAGGATCAAGTCGTTACAAACATACATAAATCTATTGGCATATATTTGATGCGTCACAAAATTACGACTCATAGACATTCTTCTAAATTCTCGCTAAATAATTCTTAATTCTAAATTAAGAAGCGGGGGGTGGCGACAAAGGGAATACAAACTTTCAACACCTATTTCACCCAGTTCAAGATTATTTTTTGGGACAAAAGAATAATATATCGTGCGGACGAAAATTTCGTCCGCACGATATAATCTATCTATCTCCTTGCCAAATTTCATTACGATCCGTTTAGACTTTAGGCCTTGAAAAGGTACCAAACATAAAAACTTACTTTCTACCATTTATAGATTTTTTTCAAATTTGTTTTAGTGTTTATGTGTGAGAGTGTGAAAAGTGTTAATGTGTGCGAGTGGGTGTAGGGGTAATGTGTGAGGGGTTAATAACATTGTTCATCATGTGCTCAGCTATATTTAATGTTTCAATTTTCTAGCTCATCTGGATGTTAGTAATTTGTACCAAACAAGCTAACAAACAGTGACAGTAAATAGAATACCTGCAAAGCGGCTGCCAACTGTTCCTGAGTTATTGCATTCCTCTCGCCATCTTCGTTTTCTTCTTCATCAGCATCTTCGTCCTCTGACAGAGCCTCCAATGAGTAAGCAAATCCTGATGTTGGAACTGTAACCAAGAAAATTTGTTTTCACGACTATGCACTATTAAATCGAGTCAATTTTTTTTTAAATTAACCTTTAAAAATGCCAAAGAAAAATAAACCTTATTGCTCTACTATTGTCATCATACAATAGGGTAGTTGACAGTGTCAAAAATAAATGACCAAACACTAACCAATGCATAAAACATCTAAAAACACGTGGAAATATCAAAAAAGTTGTACGTTTAATGCTAAGAGTACTAAGAGTAGATGATTTGATGCTGTGAAACTATGACGTCATAGTGTAATATTTCATACAAAATACCATATAAACGAAATAAAACAAAGTCGCCCGCCGCGTCTGTCTGTCTATTCCTGATAAACTAAAAAACTACCGAACCAATTCTCATGCGGTTTTCACTACTAGATTCTAGTTTTCAAGAATAGTGATTCATGAGGAAGGTTTAGGTGTATTATTTTTTAAGTAAGGGTTTGTGTAAATTGGTTGAAATATGAAGTAAAATATAAATAGGTAGGTACCATTATCAGTAGAAGAGCCAGCAGACCGGCAGCGCACGAGCCGCGTGAGAAGCCTCAAGGCTGTGGGCAACTCTGGGTGTGCGTTTGCCCCTCGCCGCATCGTGGTGATGTTCGCTCCGAGAGCAGCCAATAATTCCACTTCATGTAGAATTGATAACGCCACGCAATCTTCGCCGAGAGATGGCGCCTGATCTATTATCTCAGACATTATTGATTCGTCATTCAAGAGCTGGAAATTTTAAAATGATCATGTTATTAACTGAATATTATTTAATTTGTTTAATCACTTGTCTTACGGTACTATCAGGTACCATTATCACAATATCACCACCTACTCAAGAAGGTATTCTGTAAGTCATTGATTATATTAAAACTAATAGATGCTAATAGGTACTAATCAATTATGAGTAAGTACCTTACATTACTAAATAAGTAAATACTTAGATTAAATAATATGTTCAGCAGCCTTCACATTACTTATATTACACCAACATTTGAATGTGATATAGTTTATGCTATAGAAATAGAAGCATTTGTAGGTATGTTTTAATACCATCTTTTGCAATAGTTCCAGAATAAGTAAATACCTTTTTATGGTATGCTTATCTCAAAAACATACATCAATATGATAGTAATCTACAAGATCAATAAAATATTTATTTTTTGTTATGAAGGGTACCTGCATAGCTCTAGTCCACCCTGGGGCATTAGGAGTGCATCCCAAAGTCCTCAAAGATGCATTCAATTGTTGTAGCTCTGCATCTGTGTAAGTAGGAGGTGGAGGAGCAGATGTGGCCGTCTTCTTTTTGAGAACATGCACCACTTCACCACTCCTCACTCCACTATCATACAGTGTAGCATCATCTTTGAGAATTTTGCCATGATGGATCAATTCTGGAAGAAAATATTTTTATTTTATATTTATTTATTGCAAAGTATACAAAACAAGTTACAGACAAAAATACACAATCACAAGGACAGGCTGTAACTCTAAACATGTACACACATAATGAAGAAATAAATCGAAAGAAACAAATGCGAGTTAAACTCGCGTGGAGAGGGTTCCGTACATGTTTAACTATCCATAAATATTTTTAAACCTGACCCAAATTTGTTGATGGTAAATATAAAAAGTTTTTTTTTTTTTTGGAAATCGTCTTTTCTATAAATGAAACCTAGCTACATCGATTTATCGCCTTCGAAACCCCCTGCATACCAAATTACATGAAAATCGTTGGAGCCATTTCCGAGA
Source organism: Tethea ocularis (assembly GCA_963555595.1). NCBI lineage: Eukaryota > Metazoa > Arthropoda > Insecta > Lepidoptera > Drepanidae > Tethea > Tethea ocularis. The sequence goes on along the minus strand of OY741971.1, from coordinate 3,201,350 downwards.
TTCAGATTATATATATATATCCATGAATTGCAGGTTTAAAGGTATTAGATAGACTTCTCATAGGTTTTCCTGTAATCTTTAGGTAAAGAAGTATTATCTGATTTTTTTTCAAAATGTTTGGCCCAGTAGTTTCAGAAATAAGGGGGGGGAATGGTCAATTTTCGCCAATTTTTCGCCTATTTTCTTAATAACTTCAAAACTATTATATTAAAATTCTAAAAAAATATATTTGACATCCTGATAAAAAGCCCTTTCATTTGATATGTTACACAATATTGTCTGCAAAACTTTTTTTTTTAATTTTATAATTTACCCCCCAAAATTAGCCCCCATGTTTGAAATTCATTTATTTATGTAACACGTCCATGTTTGGGTCATCGACTTACATATGTGTACTAACTTTCAACTCAATCCAGTCCAATATTTTCGGACAGACAGACAGACAGACGCACGAGTGATCCTATAAAGGTTCCGTTTTTTTTTTTTTTTGGAACCCTAAAAAAAGAATATTAAACAGACATTATTATAACAAAATTAATATTTATATAGAAACTATAACTATAACATGGCAAATAACTAATATGTATATAAATTGAATATAATAGATAAGTAGCTAAAAACATTATATATTTTTAGCATTATCATTATTATAAAGTATTATTTAGTAGTCAAAGGCGGCATAAAGCATGAATATTTTAGGATTACGGGAACCATAATTCGTATTGAAATTAAGGAATGAAAACAAATTGGGAGAATCAATTAAGAAATGAAATATTGTTACTTGTAACATATTCAAAAGATATAGTAATGCAATAGAAAGAGAGGTGTTTGTAGGTAAGTATCAAACCTAAATACAGTTTTTACTAGGCATTCAGTCTTCTGAATTGAAGTAATATTTCTTAATCTAATATCATATAAATTATACTTACCAAGTGAAGCCGATGGAATATTAGACTTCTTCTCAGCTTCAGTTTTAAGTCGGTTCACAGTGTTATCAAGAGGAAAATTCTCCACTTTAAAGCGTTCTATGGGTCCGGGTTTAACTTTGATACCCAAAAATATGCATGGCTGGTTCTCCATAGTGGTCAAGTATATTGTAAGCTGTAATACAAGGAAAACTACAATTACTACATACATGATTAAACGTGGTAACTATGTAACACACATAAAATATTAAGAATACTTTTCTGAAATAATGGACTCTGCTTGCACTCTGTTTTAAATGTTTTTACAGTAAAATGCTTATTAGTGTAGAGAATCCAAGCAATTACTCACAACGTTTTAGCTTTATTTGATCACTCTCGGTAGCAGACCAAAGAAGAATTAAACTAAATAAAACGGAATTCTCTAAATATTTCTTGGCTTTGTCTTTAAACGTAGTAATAAATTCTCATTGTTTGTTTGTCTTGCTGTTCACTGACAGACAGAACTGACACTCTTTGAGAACAGCTGAGCCATGGTCCACACACACAGACAAGATAAAAATGAATACACACACAGGCCATTATAAATAGGGGAAATTAAAAAAAAAAAAGTTGTAAAGAAAATCTATAGACAAATGCAACACCATTTTGACTTTACCGCCCACCCTTTACTTCACTTCCTGCCCCCCGCTCGCCAGTTGACGAAGCTGGTATTTTTTGACGACCGACTGGCCGCCATTTCAGTCACAGATTATAAATAGGTAAATAGCTGTACAGAGCCTAATCCCATAATCCTATCTCTTTGGTACAGAGGAATCGAAGGAAGGAACAAATCCAAATGCTTGACACACGTCTAACAATTTAATGGATTTTGTGAATATAGCAGTAAAACTAATTTTCTCTATTCAAAACATTTGTATCTTCTTTGTTCAAAACAAAAACGCCCAAAAACGTAACGCGGTTTAATTTTGGTTAAACCATGGCCAATAATTTTCTGAAGGTCTGAATTCAGCCCTGTATGCATCCCATAGATCCATTCATCCATCCAAAGAGCATCCATCCGTCACCCATGATCCATCATTCGATTATTGTGGAGATTTCTAAAAATTCTGAGTTTATCAATGTGAAAAATGATAATAACGAAATGATTTCTGTGAATAATTATTACAAAGTCACAAAGGCAATAGAAAACATTTTGAAATCAACATCTTGACAAGTTGATAAAATGACTTGAAAATGAAGAACGATTGTGATGAAATTTTGGAGGCTAAAATTGCTGAACGCAATGAACTGGCAAAAAAACTTTATCGGTAAGATATTTACAGTAAAATTCATGTCGTATCATAATTATTATTTACCTGATTGATAGCTAATCCACAAATCGATCGCCTAAAAGGTCAAAGGTGACAGCATGTTTTACGTAAACGATATTGTGATGCGCAGTTTAATAACATTAGTATTGTGTTAAATTTCCAGCTATGTAAGTGACGTAGCGAGACGCATCGGCGAGAGCACATCCACGAGCCGATCCATCACCGACCTCTTCTCCACTCGTATTGAGGTTCAGCGTCAGAAACTAAGGGACAACTGCGAAAAACTACTTTTTCTCGACCCCATTAACTATGGCAAAAAATCCCTAGAATTACTTTGGAGAAAAGTTTACTATGATACTGTATCAACTGCCAAGAAAATTGGTGAAACTGAAAATGTTGATGACAGCTACCTTTACACTCACATATTGTGTGGAATTGGTAATTTTCATCATTTCATTGATAGAATACAGTCTGACATGAAAATACAGCTTAAGGAGTTGGATTATACACCTTTTCACAGAGATGAAGACACCCATGAAATTATGGATCCACCTTCTTCTGATGCTGAATTGCAGCTTAATCGTTCTATGATACACTCTTGTTTGATATATCTTGGTGATTTGAGTCGTTATCAAGCTGAAATATTCCATACTTTTGATCGTTCTATTGCAGCTAGGTATTATTTACAAGCTGCACACATTGACATGACATCTGGAATGCCTTATAACCAACTGGGGAATTTATACCTTGACAAGAACTATAATTTGGACTCGGTATGTTATTACATTCAATGCTTAGGATGTGCAATACCATTTGAAGGTGCTATGGGCAATCTGAGCAAGATATTTGAAAAAACTGCTCAGTTCAATGACACCCCAAATGATCCCGATTCATTGACTCAAGTAGAGCATATACAAAATACTATAACCAATTTTCTTTCCCTTATTGAAATATGGTATCTTGGGAAGAATGATACAAACATTCCACAAAGGTGTAATACTATAACTCAAGAACTGAAAATATCTTTGGATTTATTAAAACCTCCATTACCAGATATTAACAAGAATTACCATGAATATACTCAAGCAATTGAGGAAGAGAACACAAATCCTTCTTTCCTGAATGGCCACTTAGTACACAAAATTGTGCAGATATGCTTGTTTACTATTGCTAAAATGACTGAAACTGATGAGGTAAAAGCATTTGCTTGCAAAGCATTCACTCTAGCATTGCTATCACAGCTCCTACAAAAATTGCTCAAACAGTTAGAGACAATTGGGTTTCAAAATCCAGCCCATAAATACCAACCTAGAACTGCATTAGTTGAGGAAAGTGATAAGATTCAGGAATCAATCGAGCCTGTTAAAGAGATCATAACTGACAAAGAGATTGTAAATGGTAATAAGCATATTGAAGAAGACATTATATTGAAAGAGAAAGTATTTGAAGAGGAAACAGAAAAGATAAATGGTGATACAAAGAATAATAAAAAGGCACTTGCTAAAAGACGTAGGAGAAGGCGCATCGCTTCTTCAGAGAGCTCTGATATGAGTGATGAAGAGACTGAGACTAGTGAAATTGAAACTTATGAATCATGCTCAGATGATGAACATTTATCAGATTCTACTTATCATTCAGATGATGAATCACACAGTGGAGGTTCTTGCGACGATGGTTCTGATATTGAAGTAGTTATCGAGAAAAATATGAATGGAAATACCAACACTGAAATGGTTGAAAAACAAAAAGACCAGGCAACAAATGGAGATTTTTTAGATGTTAATGAAAACCTCAATGAATTGAAAACAAATGGCAAAAGCAATGAGATGAATGTTGCAGAACTACAAAACTTCCTGCTGGGTGATAACATCTTGCCAAGCATCAAATTGCTAATAGATTGGGCTCTCACTGAAAAGGATCTAATTCTTTCTTGTGGCGACAGTGGGGATTCCCTATTTCAATGTGTTGTTGATCTGCTCAATATTTTTTCTTATTACTTCAGTTCTAATTCTAGTATTGATATGCCAGAGAAGAATGAATATAAAATATTCGATTTTGTTAAGAATATTGTAAAAAAATTGAAACTGGAATATAAAACTATACCTTTGCCTGAGGATATTGGTTTACGTGGCACAAATATTTGCAAATTTGATAAAGATGCTGCTGAATGGCAAATACTAGATAGATACAAACCATCAATTTATGATGAAAATATAATTAGAATATTGAACTTTATAGACTTTGGCAATCAAATTGCTAAAATTATACCTCGGATAAGATACAATAGGTCTATGAAAATCTTTTATTTGAAAAAAAATCCAACTCCAAAGCTTAATACCAAAATAAATCACAAAAGGAGCAGAGAGTGGCATAACTCTAAAAAACCACATGTAAGTTTTTTTGATCAAATCATTAAAATACAATTAATTTTGTTTTAACTAGCTACTTTCAACCATTTTAGTTAGTACTTTGAATAAAATAAAATAGGTATTATATAAAAAATTATTTACATGAAGCCCATAACACCACTCAAGACAAAAAAAAACGATTACGCTATCGGTCTCGATGACGAGGATCTCGCGATGTCCCACGAAAAGTCCTTAATCCCACGCCCCTTAACGTGCTCCATTCGGGGGTGCCATCTAGCACCTAAACTGCCCGGTTGAGAGCCTCTTGCGCTCGCCGATTTGTCCGGTAAGATTGATGAAGCCATCAGAGTTTAGACTTTTCAGTCTTCAACTTTAGTCTTTTTCCAAAAAAATAAATACCTACTTATCATTTTAGTTTTTAATTAACATTTAATTGAAATAGGTGGAATCGAGTGAAGGTGCATTACTGCGTCGGCTAGGCCGGCTGTGGCTGACGTCACAGGTGCGCGAGTTAGAGCGCAGCGGACAAGCGGCCACGCCGGCGCTGCTTGCGCTAGACTCCGCCACTTTGCACAAACATTTGCGACGCGTCAAACAATTATTGCGCGCACGTAATTTTATACTCCTCGTGCCCACTGTCGGTAAGCTACCTTGCAATATTAATAATATACCGAAGCCCAGGCGAGGAATTGAAAAATATATTATGAGTACAACTCAGGTTCAGCCCTACTGACATTTTAATTGGCGAAAGTGACTATAGTGAAGAACTTCGTTCACTGAGTCAGATGCTATAACGATAGGTACGAATATTCGCTACGATATTCCATCCTGTACATCGCGGATTGCTTGTGCAATGTCCCTATTAGCGCGCATAGGCTTCTTTTATTGAGAAGTAAAATTATAGTAAATTTAAATATAGAACTTTATATGTATGATACATAGGTACTAAGCTTGTTCTTGATTGTAGTGGTGCAAGAATTGGACGAGTTGAAGCGGGAGCAGAGCTCGGCCCGAGATGCGATCCGGTGGCTGGAAGTGCAGCTGCGCAGCGGGTCGCGGTTCCTGCGCGCGCAGCGCCCCGGCCAGGCCACGCCTTTGCCGCTACTCAAATATCCTCGCAAAGCGCCGCCGCATGTACACAATTTCATACAAATTTTAGAGTTCTGTAATCATTTCATTGCCGATGAGAAGCAAACTCAAGGCGGAAACGGCGACCCGGACAACTCGCTGCAGAAATGTACGACACCCATGCTTATACTTCTGGTGGGCAACGAACCCGGCAACGATGAAGAGCGTTACAAGGAGTTCAGCGTGACGGGCGCGGCTCAGTCGGCGGGAATATCTATAGAATACATCGGAGATTTCTACACGAAGTGGCGTCAGAGCGTCCACAAGAACGGCAAAAAGAGATGAACTCGTCGATGTTGAATTTAGGTTTCGATTGCAGTGAATAGAAAAGAGCGACGCCCTTCGATTTCGACGATGAATTTAAACATTTCTCGTCGAGAACGTTTACGATCGATACGTTTGCGTGCACATCTAAAGGCGAACGCAAAAATTATTAAATCGTAATCTTTACATTTATAATTTCAGAGAAGCGCTAAAGCTTATGGGGTATAGTTTTTCTGGTCATCATTATCCTTAATAAATGTCTAGTTAATAGTTATTCCACATTCATTTATCATTTTTATCTTCAATTTTTTAATTTTACCTATTCATGTCCATTTTACATTTCTATGATATCTATACTCATTCATAAGGCTCATGCCTCATGTTTAATCATAATTTTCAATGTATGGTTATTGAGTTATACTTTTTCTTGTTTTGAATATTCATCCTAAAGTATGGTTTCATCTCTCATTGAAATAAAACATTTTCATAACAAAATTCTGTATTTTAATTCATTCCTTTAATCAAGAGGTGTGTGATCTGGCACCTGCGTTTGGCTCTGTATATTTGGTAAATTACCGGTTCTGGGCAAAGCAAGCAAGCTACAGTAATTGAATTAGTTTGTGTATAATTTCTCTAAATTAACCTTTCCAACTTCTTTCCAATCTAAACTGCATCAATTCAATAGTCACCAGTACAGTAGAGCTGACAGAAAAGAAAGGGCGTGCCGTGCCAGGATAGCAGTAGCACAGAGTAAGATACTACGTACAAACTGTAGTAAGTTTTACTGACACACTAATATTGTAATCCGTGAAGGGTCACACTATGTTATCAGTTTGATTTTAAATTAACGACCAAACCTCTATGACAGCAGTTAAAATGTATGTTTGGTCAGGTTTTAGAGAAAGAAATAGGGTAAAAAATGGTATTAGCAAAGAATAGTATTAGTATACACTCTATTTATTATATTTTATAATAGTCTTAAAATACTACATAAATAAAAAATAAGTTATGTAACAAACATAATTTACAAAGTTAAGCCAAAATGAGCACATAAAAAACAGGTTTTAGTAAATTTTGATAATGTTTTAAATTCATTAATCACGATACTGCACGAAACTGTAGATATATCTAAAATATCTAGTGATGTTAAAAATTATGATTACCTTAAAATTAGTAATATGCATAATCGGGGTGCCAATTTTTATTAATATTAGCAAACCTTCAATAATATTAAGTGTGCACAATATAATCAAGATAGATAACGATTTCCGATTAGTTTATTTCATCTTCTTATAAATAAAAAAAGTCTAAATGTCGGATCTGTACAAATTATCAACATAGCCTCTTATGGCCCCACTTGTGTTGTGACGCCATAGCAAGAGGTTAATTAAACTCTCATGTTCCATAACTTACATTATAATGAATTAATACAATAATGTACAAAATATACATTATGTTATAACAATCTTTCAACAGTCTTATATTTTACATACCTATACAGTATTGCACTTAGAACTCGAGTAATGACGATATCAATAGATTATAGTTGAGATTATATCTAACCTAGCTTATGCAATATCGCAAGTAAAGGCAGGTATGACTGCAAACATAATTGTTCATCATCTGTACCTTATTATCTAGCGAGACTGATATTTGGCTGAACATAACCAGGTGTTACTGTGTCTTGTTACCTGTACCTATCAGCATATATTTTCTATATGAGGTTTTATTTACAAAGTTAAAAATCCATTTCAAAGTAAGCCATTAAGCTAGCACCCTACTAACTGTATAAGCTGCTGAACTGTTGAGCGGTCTAACAAGCATAAATCAAAGTCAAATGTTTGTGTGGTTACTTCATAACGGCCAGTTTCCGCTATAAGGTTGACAACCCTCTCTAGTTCTTCATTATTCTTGATCTTCATGATTCGTTGCTGCAAATCACGTAGCTGCACCATGTAGTCGGGAGACAAGTCACCAGGCTCTGCATCCTCACCTAGGCTACTTGAGACACCATTATCCTGGACTTTTGTTTCAACTGGTGTTGAACCACTGCTCTCATCTCGCTCAGTTTCATTATACGATGGACCAGTTTCTGGTGTTTTTACTGCCTTTCTGTTTTCAGTTTCCTCCTCCTCAGCTGCTTTTCGTTTGCGTCTTTTTTCTTCTCTTTTTGACGATTTGTCTTTGTGCTTCTTTGATTTTTCTTTATGTGGTGGCAGTACTTTTACAACAGGCTTAGGTTCTGGTTCCACTTCAGGCTCTGGATCAGGTTCTAGTTCAGGTTCTGGCTCTGGCTCTGGGGAAGGTTCATGTTTAATTGGCTCTGGGGATGGATTTTCAATTTTTTTTACTTCTTCTTCTTCACCTATTACAGAACTTTCTGAATCTGAGTGACTACTATTAATATCCTCAGTTCCTATGTGTGAATTTTTGGCAAGTCCACTTTTTGAGCTGCACTGTGAAGCTGTATCTATAGATATTGGAGATCCTGGTTCAGGTAAAGGCCGCTCTTTAGGTACAGGTGTCTCTCTGTGTTCAACAATTTCAAGTTTTTCTGGAGGTAATTCACGACTTTTATCATGTTTGTGTTTTTTCTCTTTACTTGACTCTTTATGTTTCTCTCTAGATTCATCGCGTTTTTTATCTTTCTTCTTATGTTTATGTTTGCGTTCAGAGTCATTTTTTTCTTTAGGTTTATGATTTTCTGAGCGTTCTTCAATTTCTGAAGGAGGAGTTTTTCTCAAATTTTCAATGGAAAATTTATTTATCATTTTTTCAGGCTTGGGTGGTTTTTCCTTCACAGGTGGTGACTCTTTAATAGGTTCTTTTTCTTTTGGAATTTCTCTGATTTTTGGTGTATCTTTTGGGATGTCCTTAACAGGCTCTTTAGGTGATTCTTTTAGTTTATGACTTGCTTTTTCTTTTTTGTGATCTTTTTTTTCCTTCCTTTCTTTATCTCTATCATGGCTTTTCTTTTCTTTTTTCTTCTTTTCTTTTATTTCCTTATCTACTTTTACTTCAGGGGGTTTTTCATCTATTTTTGGTCTCTTTTGCTCAATATTTTCAAGATTGTGTTTTGCTGGTTTGTAATCCTCTTTAATACTTGCTGAACTGCTGGAACGTGGAGCTGGACTAGCTACCCTTCGGACTGGACTCAAACACCGTTTTTTAGCTGGTTCAGGAGATGGTGGTTTTTCATTTGGTCTCTTACCAGCCTTATCTTTAGACTTCTCTTTCTCGGTTCTATCACTTTTTATTTTCTCTGAGCGTGCCTTTTCTTTTTCTTCTTTTATTTTGACTTTATCTGGCTTAGCTTCTTTATGCTCATATTTAGATTTTTTGTCAGTACTTGATCGATCTTTCTCTTTTTTATCAGATTTAACAGGAGTTATGTTTTTTTCATTCTTTTTAGGATCTGGTGAAACTTTAGGTGGTTTTTGTATGGGAGCACCAAATAAAGTTTCAAAACTGCTAGTCCTATGTGGTACTTCTTCCTTATGTTCTTTAGTCTTGTGTTTTTTGACATTTTCAGACGAAAGCTTTGGTTTACTGACAAGTTGTTGTTTTTCTTCTGTGAATGAATCTCTACTTCTACTTTCTTGATCAGGGTTTGTATAGAATGTATTATTGCTGATTGGGATACCACCCCCCCTTAAAAGTTTCTTTCTAAAATCATCATTTGGAGTTTGGAAAATATACCTGTCTTTCAGAAAACCACTTTGTTGTAATGTGAAATCATAAGTAAATTTAATCTTTTTCGGCTCATCTTTATTTTTTAAATATATTTCTATAGGAAATATAAATCCAGCATATCCAGATTCTTTTATGGAGAATGGTGGTTCTTTTACAACTGAAAAGGAAAGTATTTTCATTAGATATACTGAAATTATGAGTAATTTTATTGTTTTACTTCAAATAAAATCAAATTGATGAAGATTTTTAATTCTTTTATGGATATAAATAATCATAAATTAAAGAGAGATTTCCACAGCAACCATTTCAGAGGAAATAAGTGAGGTACCTATGCAAATAGTTATTTTATTATTGCAGATATTATAGTCACAAGGCGAGCGCCAAAAGCATGCAAGTATTCAAAGAACATGAACCACTACTGAGAACCGAAGATATCATCTATGTGAAAATAAGTTACGTCTGATCGCTCTGGGATCTTAATCTATTATATATTATGTAGTCATTTAAAATTACTACTTTAGCCATATACCTAAATATACAAAAATTAAGTAAAAATTAATGTTTTACCTCTTCTAGGTTTCGGAAATGTTTCGTGCAATTGGAAAACCACTTTGTCAACAAAGTGGCTAATATCGGCTCCCTCCTGACCGCGGACAAACACTTCCCAGTCGTGAGTGAATCCTTCCGGAGTTTTCTTCGATCTCAATGATGCTTCGTGACCAATTTCAAAATAAACTTTTATAGCCGTCATCCTGCTTTTAGCGCTTTAGCGTGAAAGAATTATATTTAGTAAACTTCTAGTTTGGAGATCTCAACGAAAATAATGACAACCATAATTAACAAGTTCACTGACTATTATGCTTTTAAACTATCAAATAATAAAACCCGTACTTAAAAAATGCGATACAAAGTTTTAATCAATCACTGATTTGATAGTTATCTCAAATATCGAAAATAATCTTTTAGCGCCCTTGTTATTTTGGTCCGCCATATTATTCTTCAAAAGGACAACCAACCACAGATGATCATGTAAATATTAAAGTAAAGGCCACAGAACTGTTAGGCAGTCAATCAATCAGAATAATTGATTCCGAAAGTGACCTATCCATCAGACCATTAACATCACAGGTGATGAGGCAAATGAAAAAACATTTATTACTGCACAAAAATGTAAAATATCATAAAAAAAATAACAATTAGATTCTAACTGATTTACTTTATTTAGCTATTTTCTATTCTAGCCACTTTTTACAACTGTTTAGCCATTTTTTCTCTTATTGACATGGCAACACTTTGTGGTACGTATAGTATGCTACATACTTAGATAATAAACCTGTCTAGATAAAGAGTTCGCGCGTCTAAATTTCCATCTGTTGGCTGATATTGTTTTTGGCGGAACAGGTTTAACAGTCAACTTATATAGCTGATAGCCCGCTCAGTGGTAATACTGTAATATTTATGCTATAAACATGTATTCTGTTAGCTTCAGAATATGTTTTCCCCCTACTTTTGTGGGAAATATTCAAGAACTGGTATCACTCAATATGTATCCCCTTTATTGGTGGCCCCCTTATTATTCAACTCTTTGATTGGTGGTCTGTGCCAAAGAGAATTTAACCACGTCTGTGCAAAATAGATAAAGCCTATTTTTTTGTTGCGATTACTTCCAGCCACGCCAAAGTAAAATCGTTCTGTAAAATCTAGACCTCGCCAGAGTAAAAGTGTTCTGTGATCTAGACTGGTTTATTATCTAAGGCTACGTATTGTCAAACTCACTTTATATTCTCTTTGGTCTAACTCGCTCATGCACGAGTAGTTGGATAGTAAATAGATGAATTTGAATTTAACCTTACTAACTTTTTAATATTAGATCAGTCAAATCATGGCAGGATTATTGGTAGCAGTTTTTCAACCATTGAAGTAAGAACATGTGCACATTTGATTTTTCTGTTAAAACATTAGATCGTAGGTCGTGATTACATTCTCACAAACTCTTGGAACACTACATAAATCCGTTTTCTGTGAAACTATAACCATAGCTGGGATTATATTTGGAAATAAACCTGTTTCAGACTCATTAGGCAGAGCTTAACATCGATTACTACGATGACCCCTAGCACCAGTTTGGTAAAGCCTGATTGCTTCTCTTTGTCAGCTATTAGAACTAAAGTACGTTGTTATTTCCCGCGGCCGAATGAAGTGAGGAGAGTTCGTCGCCACGGTTGGAATACAAGGATGTCCACACCTAACGGCCGCAAGGTTATAATGAGAAGGTTACTAAAAGGGAGACATGTATTGACACACTAAATAGTTATAGTGCAATGATTAGAGTTAACCATTTTTTGGCTGTATTTTCATTGTTTGTCTATACATGCACAAATACTATTATTAGTTTACAAATCTAGAAGCTGACCTTTTAATGTATAAATAAAAATAATAAAAATATAATAAAATTATTTTAATTAAAACAAAATCTGATTTTATATAACATTTCTGTAGGGATTGTTACTAACAAGCTATATTTTACTTAACAACTAGCCATTGATTATAAAAATTAACAAAAAATGAGTTAGCATTGTTGTCATCTTGGTGAGCTGCTGCATGCAATTTTCAACAAGTCCTAATAATAAATAAGTTACCATAACAATCTACACATCCATTTGCAATATTCTCTTCACTTTCTTTAATAATTTTGCTTTTACACTTACAATAAAATTATAAATGGACTAGTTGAATAAATACTTTTGTTGTGAGTGTACAGAGTCTTCGGAATTGGTTGGAGACTTGACTGGTTTCAGAAGATTGGACACTTCAGAGACTACTAAAGTAGTCAGTTTTATGATGGCCAGATGAGCTGCAAGTTGCAGAACTAATGCACCAAAACCTTTATACAAGCCTGTCACACCTTCCCGTGCTATGGTAGAGTTGTAACAGTCCATAAACCCTTCATAACCTGTTAATATTGGTGTTACTGATGTGCCAGTATCTAAATTATCTATGATTGTTCTTGTGCCCTGAAAATAATAACAAATTTATGCTTTACACATTGAAAATAGAAATCATTCTTATTAAAATCACAAGTCACTGGTGTGACACTTATTTAAATTGCGATATAAAATATAGTATTTATTACTTATTCTTTCAAATTTATAGTAATGCATATATTTGATCTATTTGCATACTGGTTATAAAAATCAGAGGGTAAATCAAATCAGTGTGACTTCAGAGCAAGGTAGGTCCAGGATTTCAAATTGGGACCCTTCCCCATGTTATAAGTGCTACTGAATGGATTAGGATGAAACTTGGCAAATAGGTATATCATACCCTGGAATAACATATAGACAACTTTTTGTCCCAAGACTGCAAATGAAACTGTGGGACAGTCTTAGGCTGAGATCTATAGAGCTTATTTGACTTTGCTCAGACTTTACCATACAAAGGCGGTATTTTAAATGCAATCTTCGAATCTCTCTGAGTGTGAGTTAAGCAAAGTCTATGTGCACCTAATCAACGACTTACCAAAAACATGGCTACAAATTAAAACATACAAATATTTACTTTATTACGTAGGTTTATACTCTAAGTAAAGTCTGAGCAAAGTCTAAGCATGTTCTATAGATCTCAGCCTAAGTCTCACATAAAATGTGTTTTTAAAACAATCTTCTAATTTACCTGTATATGAAGTCTGTGAATAATTGTCTCTACAGGATAAAATATAATCTCCATGGTGATGAATGAAAAAATATTCGCCTTTAGGTTGATATCTTCAATCAATGGATTTGTTGAACTTTTGGAATAATGAGCATTGTATGAGTCACTCAGCTCATGTCTATGCCTCTGCTGGAACCGAATAACTCTTGCTGTTATGTTCCTTAATGATATACTGTAAAACATAGGCAACTTTAAAAGGTATCAATAGTAAATGGAGGTAATTTCTTACAGGTTTCAATTGCTGAGTTGCATATTATGTAGTCATAGTAAAACAAATTACCCACAAGGGCCATTATAATTAGCCATCACATCTATATTTATAAGGAAATGAGATCACTTACTAAATACATTTTGTTACCCTGCTTTTGATGGATTTTTATATTACTGTCTATATTAGATACTTACTGTGCTAAATATTTTGTTATTCCAAGAGTAACAGTAGGTAACACTATTGCCCAAATTGGCAACATTCTTCCTCTACTTGGGGTTCCCCATTCCAGGATGCGAATAAATCCATCACGGAATACATCAAAGAGCGCTGGCTTGTCACTTGCAATGTCACTCTGGACCGTCTCCACTAAACTTGCAGAGTAGAATGGTGTGATTATTGCTAAGCTTATACTGGAATAAGAAATTTAAATGATTGAATCCGTTTTCTTTGTAAACACAACACATCATATTGTTGTGTAGGTATATGTATATAGTTTCTTTACATAAAATAGAGCAATTATTATTTCTTACCATTTGACTGTTACATGCTGAAGGAACTGCAATACAGAACTACACTTTCCAATTTCTCTGCAAAAATAAGAAATAAAAATTAACTATTTTTTGTTATTATACAGTTCAAGATATAATGGACCAAATACTTCACATCTCAAGTTTAAACAGAGTTTGTACAAAATCAAAATCTCATTTATTCAGTTTAGGCCCTAATAAGGCACTTATGGATGTCAACAGTTACAATTTTTAGACTATACTACTACTATAACCACATAACTCATCATACATACTATATATTAAGTTATTTTTTGTAAAAAAATACTTAGATAATTATTATTAATTATACCCAGACTGAAAACAAAGTTTTGAAAAATGCAACTGCACACTGTGCATGAGTCCATCTGAAAATTTGAATTATTTGATTTTAAAATAATAAATAGTATTTCTTTATAATATCAGATAAAATTTTACAACAAAAAATCTTACTTGGGCCAACCTGTACCCTTGGCAACAACCTCTTCAACTGCTATATTGAGACCTTTAACAATACAAGTGGAACCAATTCCCTTCCACAGAGTAGTGACATCCTGGCGTCTATGGAGTCTAACAACAACTGGCAGCAGTGTATATGGCACTATGTGATGATTTCTGAGACTATTGTGTACCTTTAATAAAATAAAAAAAGCTATAATCTAATAAAATAGGTACTTTCTATGATAAAAAATAACTTATTTTCAATTAAATGATTTGATTGACAAGAAAATTTGCACATTGCCAATAGCCACTTAAATGATTTATAGCATCCAAGTCAAATGTACAAACCTGACATTGCCTACGCAGAACAATAAAGGGATGACTTAACAAATTCTCTGTGATGAGACTTGCTACACTTATTGCTGTGGTCACATAAGTATTATTATCTGCAAAAGGTTACAAGATTATAGTTGAAGATACCTAGAACCCAATATCTCTAGGACAAAGATTGTCAGTAGGGTATGTGAACCCCAAGGGTTATTATTATATTAAGTTTAGTCTTCTGGAAAATTGAAATTAAATGGGGAATAAAGGCGATAAGTTATGGTTCAATAGCTTGTATTCGTATTAGGTTGTTAACGGCATAGTTGGAAATATAGGTTGGTAAACAGTAAAAATCTTTCGTCAAATAAAGAGAGTATTTTAGGACACAAAACCTTACCTTCTTCTGGATTATCATCCATTACCAATGGTGGACCCTGAAATTCTTCAGTAACGGGCGTATGATAGCCATATATCTGTTGATAGCGGGTATCATACAAGTCATTTGGTTCTCTGTTCGGGTCGAAGCCATAAGGCCTATTATAACCAGAGTAGTCTCCAAAACCAGCCATTCTTATTTCGGCAGATTATAACATGCTTTCACTAAAAAAAATACTGATTGTTACTCATCGTCCGTTAATCGGACGAATATGTTAAATTAGTCGTCTGTCCGCTAATCGGATTATTTCGCTATTT
This sequence comes from Tethea ocularis, assembly GCA_963555595.1. Lineage (NCBI taxonomy): Eukaryota > Metazoa > Arthropoda > Insecta > Lepidoptera > Drepanidae > Tethea > Tethea ocularis. Next base: position 3,185,735 of record OY741971.1, on the reverse strand, counting down.
CTGTCTGCTGGATCGTATTCAACAGTTTTTTATCCTCTGAGGCACCAGTAAAGAGTTAAGACTTTGAAAATTCTTAAAACAATGTAAAAAGACCAAAAAATTCTTTTTTAGAACAAAAAAAATAACCACGAAATGTATAGGCGGCGCACAGACTACAAAGAAGAAATAGATAAAAATGTAGTCTGTGGATATGTATGAGACGCACAGAGTATGCACAGACTACTTAGAGATTCTACGTATGAGTATGTAACTTTTTAAATATGAGGCGACGATCGCACGCTGCACTGCATTTGATCGCCCTAACGGGGACTTGTATGTTGTACCGATACAGATTACCGAAATCCGTAACGGTATTGTACCGGTATTTTGATATCGATACCACAGCATCGAATTTGTATTACACAAAATGCTACACATTTTTGTTGCAAAAAATCGCCTATTACAACCGCATAAGATGCCGCAGTGTGTAGCTTGATCTGTGGCCGTGTGAACATACATACTGGTACTCGAGTACCATTCTCGATTGTGCAAGGCACTCACCCCTAACTCTTCACTCGGTGTGGCGCCAGCTGACTCCGACTCTTATGTAGTGGCAGCAGGATTATCCAATTGGAATCCCTCTGCTCAGCTTAATGTGACTCAAGGGATTCTCTCAGTTGTATACCACCATCTGTGTAAATTAAAGTAACATGAGTCTACACCTCAATACCTCAATTAATAATATGAAGTACCTACACCTGTTATTATCACAGAATGATATCTCTACCATATGAGTTATAGTTATGAGTTTATCAGAGTGTCAACTAGACCTACATAAATACTCAAGTGTCACTGTACTGTGTCTGTCTCTGTGAACATTATACTAGTTGATAGAATCCAGCAAACTATGATGCCATTACTTATGCACTTTACACTACAGGTTATGCACTTTATCCTTGTATTCTCAAATGGTACTTACATTGGTTAGAGAGGATTTCGAATTACACTTTGTCCCTACATTCACCACCACTGGTGCCTACAGATAGTTCAGGATTTCGCCTAGGGGGGTCGCCATCTTGGCGACCTACAATAGTTCAGGATTTCGCCTAGGGGGGTCGCCAACTACAAATAGTTTAGGATTTCGCCTAGGGGGCCGCTATCTTGGCGGCCAAACGGGTCTCTAAAAACATTTACACAACATATTTGCTTGTGGGATTATAGCTAAACGTATACCTTTACTTCGTCATCTTTTACTGGCGTATGCCTTTATCTCGGCATCCTTTAGTGACGCATGCCTTTACTTCGGCATCTTTAACAGGTGCCTCTATGGGCTACCTGTAGGCGCCTGCTATAGGCCACCTCTTTTAGGTCTCAACATGGGAGACCTGTAGGCGCCTGCTATAGGCCACCTCTTTTAGGTCGCAACCATCGCCTGCGTCCAGGGCACCAGATGGTTGCGCCATTGCCTGCGTCCAGGACTTTCCACTAGGTGACCGCGCGGCGTTACCACCCCCAACACAATGGCAGGTAACCGATCATTCGAACCGTGGGATGATACGTATACAATTTTAGTTATAGGTCGTAATCGAACACAATATAAGGCCATATAACATCGTGTTACGCCGTGCCCGGATCCGGGACTTCAACTCTGACGAGAGCATTAAATACGTAAGTACGCAACTGGATGAACAATGACACATACATTATATCATACACGGATTAGAACGTAATCTCATCATCTACGTATATTATGATCAGTACATCACGATACCGATATCCATTTACGTCATAGTACGCAACACAGAAGACCTACTCGCCGTGGTAACTCTATTTGGATTAAACAATACGCTTATTATTAATCAAGGTAAGACTTCACTAAGATATTTCAACCACATAGCTTTGATGGCGTCGGCGTCGCAAGATTAACCTGGCTTGAGATTGTTTGTGCTGTCGACCGCTTCAGCTCGCCTACTGACATATACTACTATTTCATGAAAATGTTACTAATATACCTTGGAGGAATATGTTGATGATTTCTTTTATTATTAATCAGTAAATATACTACCATTCTTCTCGCAAATAATATGTTGATAACCTACGACCTATAACTGAGCTGCAATTTGCAAAAAACGTGATAAAATTTGAATTTCGCGCTCCAACCGAAGGTTTACCCTTAAACTTAATCGACTTAGATTTGTCAGCAGGCTTACGTATTTTTTTTGATAAACGGACTTCTGTTAGTCCTATATAAAGTTTTAAGTAGTATGGGTATGTGCTTGCCAAAGAGAATATAATACTACGTTTGCCTGCCAGCATATCTCTACCAAAGAATAAATAATATACTACGTCTCTACCAAATCTCTACATATTAGTTTGTGCCTGCCAGCTTTGCCTGTCAGCAAAGGCAGCAAAAATCGATTTTCTAGTAGGACAGGGACACAAGTTTTCTATTCTATAAAAATGAAGTTCACATTTCAAATCGGTATCTGATTGGATTATTCATAATAATGTTGGGTAAAGCTGTGATAAGTTTGTCAATCTTACATTTTTATAGTGAGTAAATTGATATCCATCGGTGACCTACGGCATTTACATTGGAGGCCCAGTGGCTTGGATACATTGTGTGGTTTTTTATAGGTGTAGCAGCTCAAGGGGAATGCACGGACCTGCGAGGTAGAGTAATATCTCACGGTCTACATTACGTGCCGGGCCCTGATACTTGCACGCTATGTGTTTGTGACAATGGTCTTCCCAAAGTATGCAAAGCGGTTCTGTGTTCTCCTCCTCAGGTGATTTGGTGATTTATTTGAAGTTTTAAAAAAAATATTTTTATTATGTTACAAGAGTAAATTATGCAGTCTATTTTAGAAAAATTGTTTTTTTTTTGTTTATTTGGGAGCTGTTATTTAATTACCCTTTTCATTATTTGATGTGCTTTTTCGACCGATATCTGTACTAATATTATAAAGAGGAAAGATTTGATTATTTGTTTGTTTGCATTGAATAGGCTCCAAAACTACTGAACTGATTTGAAAAATTATTTCACTAATAGGAAGCTACATTATTCCCAAAGGTTATAGGCTACTTTTTATCCCGGGAACATGAGTGAAACCGCGCGGAACAGCTAGTTATTTTATAAAGTGGGCAATATGTCAAGTAGTCAGTAAATGATAAATGTAATACATTATTTTAAAAAATGTGGTAAAAAGTTTGTAAATATTAAATAGTTACAGGATGTAGGTACTACCATCCTTAAAGTAAACTACCTATTTGATATGTGCTCCTCCCCGCAGAGGTATTTCCAAGGTTATACAGAGTGTTTTTTTTAAAATATGTATGGGCCTGTGTTTCACCACAATTTCACTATAGTAATTGATGATCTGGCCGATGATAGTAAGCACACAAAGCCTAGAAGGGAACTGGCTCTCAAGTGCAGCTTCAAGAGAGGCATGAAGAGATTTTTGCCAGGTCAACCTTTTACCGTATACTTGTTTGCTATCCTAGTAGTATTATGAATAAATTGCAATTTCAGGACTGCAGTTCATTTCGTGTTGGTAACACATGCTGTGAGTTCATATGCCTCGACGATGTGGTGAAGCCAGCAGAAGGGGCTGAGGCCAATGTGCGCGTGGCGGCGGGCGGCGCTGCTGCCATCGTGCTGCTCACCGTCGCTCTGGTTGTATATAGAGTAAGGAAACAGAAGAGGAGACGACCTCCACATGCTGATGATCAAAGGAGCTTGACTAGTATTGGGTTAGTTCAATTTCCCTAACTATGATACTGAATTTGAAATTTTTGGGAGAAATCTGCATTATGCTTATAATATAGGTACTACAGATAACAGTATGCTGCACAATTTTAATTAGCAGACAAATTGCATAAATCTTACTGGAATATACTAATGGTGTTTATTTTTATTGAGGTGCAGATTCTTTGTGACTCACTTACATATCACAGTAACTTTCGCGTATCAACACAGGGAACACTTGCTGGTTGACAAACTATTTCCTGGGCAAATGCCTACATATTTCTAAAATATAAATAGGTATAAATTTTTAATTTACTACCACAACAGTTACATAAGTGGCAGCATGGGGTATATGGGTGGTACGTGCGAGACTGCGCTGGCAGCGTGGAAGCCGCCCACCAACTACATGCCGCGGGGCGAGGCACCGCCGCCCTACGACGAGGTCGTGGCGCAGACGCGTAATGAAAATATCAGGTTTTCTACCATTTATTCTATTGTATTTCTTTTGCCAGCGTTTTTCCCGGTACAAAAATATCTTATATGCTTGAACGGGACGAGACAGTGGGACGTCGCCATCGAGGACGATAGCGTAATCGGTTTAGTGTACTTTTACGAGATTCATCAGCTTTGATCTGAGCTAAAGTAATAGAGTCCGGCTCACAGAGGACTAGCCTACGTCTGACGATACGGAGTAAATGAGAGGCACGTAATCTATAAAGAGACGCAATTTCCATAGATTGCTCATGCTCAGTGAGGTGTTTTTTTTTTTAAATCCAGGATAGCAAATGAAGCTTACCACCGAACATATCCTACTACGATGGAAGCGTTAACACGGCCCGATGAAACTATGCAGTGTACCGGACACGGCTATGTGAATATACCGCGCCCAGTACCGCAGGTAAGAATCAATACTTTCTTTTGACATATTGTTTTGCTTCCCTATAAGAAAAATGCTAAATAATGAGGTTGAAAACAATAAATCTTTCCTTTTCGTTTTTACAGTAAACTTTTACAGAAATAAATAATAAACTCGACAGTTCAAATTACCTGCAACATGATTCAAGGTCAATAAAATTGTAGAATAGAAGTCCTAAAATTATCTGTAGACAATATTATACTGCATTATTCCATGTGTGATTGAGGATCTATATTTTGTGGATGATATGATAGAGGAGCCCATAATGAGCCATCTTTGATGTATTCCACAGATGGCGAATATGCAGAACTGTTACAACGCTCCATTGCTGCAGCCCGTGCATCAACCAGAGGTTCGAGATGCTAATCCAATGCCATATCATCCCCTAGCCCCAAGCGGTAAGTTCTTATTACATTTGCGATTTATTCGTTAATATAAAAGAAAGTCCAGTTATTTAAACCATATAGAACTCGAGAACGGATTTTGATGATCTATGATTTGTTGGATTCATCTAATATGAGAATAGCAGAATAACTATTTATTTATTTAACTATAAATTGTACATAACAGTTTACACCAAAGTGTACAAAATAGTATTAATTTCTATGACTGCTCTCATCTGCGGATTTCAGACACTATGAAAATATAGAAAAAAAGGTAAGTAACTGTACCTTTGTTGATAGTACGTAGGTGTTGGTAGGCAGGCAGGAGTAGGTAGGTAGGGGTATAGAGGTGTAGGTAGGTAGGGATAGGGGTAGGTATAGGTTGGGGTACCCTTTAACAGAGTTTTCGTTTATGTTTTATGTTTCGTTTTGTTTTATATTATATCTATATCACAAATTGGTGCTTGTGTTTCAGTGCTTGGTTTCCCGAGTGCGATTCGTCTGACGGGCTCGTTGGGGGCCATCAGCAATCGCGGGCTGCTGTCCGTGCTGCAGCGGGACTCCGACCCCGACCACGATCACGACCGGCCGCACAACGTGCCCGGCTTCTACACCAACACAAACACCAATAATACCAACACCAACACCAGCACCAACAACAATACCAACACCACCAACCTCCATACGTCGCTGTAAGTACGCCCTTTATATCTTACTAGCTGTCTAGTGCAGTTGCGGTATCAATCGAGATTTTGGGATAAAATGATGCCTAGTCCTTATCCATAGTACCTTCCATAGGAAAAAGAAAAGAAAAGAAATAGGCATTCTGCGCGTATAATTTCATCGTATATATAGAGTTTTAAGACGATCATAGTTCAGTAGTAGGTGGCGTCGAATACCGAGACGATGGTCGCGGATTCGAATCTTATAATGAGCTTGAGCTTTCGGTGAAGGAAAACATCGTAAAGAAACCATAGCACGGTGTTAGGGTACTACCCTACGTAGTACTTACCCGCCTGGTTGGCTACCACACTCAAGTTGAAAATCTGTCGCCAAGCACTTTCCGGTGTGTTCCGATAGCTGCACTTGAGAGCCAGTTTCTTTCTAGGCTTTGTGTTCTGACCACGGTGAGATTGTGGTCAAAAACAGGCCTTGTCTCTAATTTGAACTTCTATTTCAACAGTATTAAGTAACGCGTAAGTGGCGCCAAATAAATAACTAGAAAATACTTGTTTCTATTATTTCCAGGCACCGCACGATACCGCGAATATCGACAGCGGTTGAAACGTCTCTGGCACTAGATGGCCCATGCGGGTTTACTCGCGGCGAGCGAGCGTTGTGCGAGATTCGGCGGTCGTTCCACAAACCCGGGGCAGGGCCGGGCGTGGGGGGCGGCACGGGCGCGGGCGTGGGCATAGGCATGGGCATGGGAGTGGGCATGGGCGCGGGCGACGCCGGCCGCAGCATGCCCCGCAACCTGGACCGCGCCGCCGCACTCCTTGCCGCTAGAGACGACACGTTAGTAAAAGTAGTTCTGTTTTGTTTTTATTTTATAACAAAGTCAAAGCAAACAACCAAAAAATCGTGCTTATTTTAATAAATAATTTATGTCAAATTTAGATAAGTATGCCTTTGTTGAATTTTCATCAAATTATCAGCACAATAAACATTCACATAATATTATGTATAATTAGCCAAAATATTGTACACATTTAACACAATAATACATCATTACAATTTCATTTCACTGTGCAATTCATCCTATAGTGTGAACATGAGAGCTAGCTCAGGCGGGCGTTCCCGAGCACACAGTGAAGAACAGAACGTTGGCGGCACCGACAAACAACCGCCACTGCCACCGACCCCTTCTCAGCCAACGGTCCAGTCTCACCCACCGAGCCAGTCTCACCCTACAGTCCAGTCTCACCCTACAGTTCAGTCTCACCAAACGGGTCAATCTCACCCATCGGTGCCACCGCCGGCACCTACTGACGCCCCAGTAACTCCACCACAGAGTACACTTCCACTTACCGTAGATAAGGTAATGTTTTTATTTACTTATTCCAAAATAGTAGTTTATGATACTGTTGCATAATAGGGGTTATTAAACACGAGTGTGAGTTTAAGTACCGAGCCGTCTTAATAGTATCACACGAGTTTTTAATACCTAATTATGTGCAGTAGCATACAGTCATCAAATCAGCCGAAAGACGTCCACTGCTGGACAAAAGCCTCCCCCAAGGATCTCCACGATGGCCGGTCTTGCGCTACCCGCATCCAGCGGTTTCCCGCGACCCTCACAAGATCATCGGTCCACCTTGTGGGGGGCCTGCCCACGCTGCGTCTTCCGGTTCGTGGTCGCCACTCGAGAACCCTTCTGCCCCAGCGGCCGTCGGTTCTACGAGCGATGTGCCCCGCCCACTGCCACTTCAGTTTGGCAATTCTTCGGGCTATGTCGGTTATTTTGGTTCGCCTGCGGATCTCATCATTTCTGATTCGATCTCGCAGGGAAACTCCGAGCATAGCCCTCTCCATCGCTCTTTGGGTGACCTTGAGCCTTCTTATGAGGCCCATCGTAAGCGACCACGTCTCTGCTCCGTAAGTCATCACTGGCAACACACACTGGTCGAAGACTTTCGACTTAAGACACTGCGGTATTTGGGACGAGAAGATATTACGTAGCTTCCCGAACGCTGCCCAGCCGAGTTGGATTCGACGATTGACCTCTTTCTCGAAGTTGGATCTACCTAGTTGGATGGTCTGTCCTAGGTAAATGTAGTCATCTACAACTTCGAGTGCAGAGCCTCCAACATTTACTTGAGTGGACGCAACATGGACGTTCGACATGATTTTCGTCTTATCCATGTTCATTTTTAAACCCACTTGTTGAGAGACTCTACCGAGGTCATCGAGCATTGTACCGAGGTCTTCTAAGGTTTCAGCCATGACTATTATATCATCGGCAAATCGAAGGTGCGTGATGTACTCGCCATTGACATTGATGCCAAATCCGTTCCAGTCCAGAAGCTTGAAGACATCTTCCAATGCAGCGGTGAACAGTTTCGGAGATATCACGTCTCCCTGTCTCACGCCTCGCTGCAATTGGATAGGTTTCGAGTTCTGGTCCTGGAGTCGGACCGACATGGTGGCGTTCTCGTACAAGCACTTTAACACCTCGATATACCGATAGTCGATTTGGCACCTTTGAAGAGACCTCAGCACGGCCCAGGTTTCTATCGAATCGAAGGCTTTCTCATAGTCCACAAACGCTAAGCATAATGGCTGGTTATACTCCTCGGTCTTCTGTATAACTTGCCGCAGCGTGTGTATGTGGTCTATGGTGCTAAAGCCTTTTCGGAACCCGGCTTGTTCGGGAGGCTGGAAGTCGTCAAACCTGCGTGCGAGACGGTTCGTGATGACTCTCGAGAACAACTTGTAAACATGGCTCAGCAGTGTGATGGGTCTGTAATTCTTCAATAGGGTTTTATCTCCCTTTTTGAAGAAGAGCACCACCGCACCTCTGTGCCATGCCTGCGGCGTCTGGCCTTTAAGTATGACGGAATTAAATAACTTCTGAAGGGCCCTAAGGATCGGTGAGCCACCTGCCTTCAGAAGTTCAGCCGTAACTCCATCGTCACCAGGCGCCTTGTTGTTCTTGAGCTGTTTGAGAGCCATTCTAATCTCGTACAGGCTGACGTCCGGGATATCTTCAGTGTAGTGTCGGGTTAGCCTTGCTCTGGGGTCTGAAGCATGGCTATCGACAGGTGTCTGCGTTGTCGTGTACAACTCTCCGTAGAACTTTTCGATCTCTCCCAGCAGCTCAGGTTTCGACGTGACGATTCTGCCATCCTCAGTCTTCAGCTTCGTCAGTTGGCTCTGCCCAAGAGACAGATCTCTTGCGAATACTTTAGAGCCCTTATTCTGCTCGATGGCCTCTTCAATACTAACTGTATTGAATTGGCGTGTGTCGCGAGTTAAAGACTTTGAGATCTGTCTGTTGAGCCGCCGGTATCTGGCAGCATCATCTGAGGACTTCAGAGCCATTTTCCGTCTTTCTTCCATAAGCTGTAGGGTAGAATCGGAGATCTTTTTGGTTCTCTTGGTACGGCGAGCCTTGAAAATCTTAGACCCAGCCGTATAGACAGCTTCCACGAACCTGTCGTTGTATGAGTCCACTTCATCGCAGTCTGCCAGGCATTCGAATCGGTTTTGAAGTTCGAGTTGAAAGGGTTCGGGGTTTTGGACGTGGAAAGGTAAAGGTCGGAGCGTAGACTTCATCAGTCGGGATCTCTCGAGTTTGACATTGAGGTTCAATGAGCCTCTTACCAATCTGTGATCGCTCCCGGTTTTGACCGCATTGATCACAGAGACGTCACTGAAAATTTGTCTTCTCGTCGACAAGATGAAGTCTATCTCGTTTTTGGTTTTACCATCGGGGCTCGCCCAGGTCCATTTGCGGTGTTTCGACTTCTTGAAGAAGGAGTTCATCATAAAGAGTCCCTCCCTCTCCATAAAGTCGGCCAACATTCGGCCCCTGGGGTTCCGGTCTCCAATTCCAAATTGCCCCACTTTCAGCTCATCACCGATTCGTTGACCCAGCTTCGCGTTGAAGTCCCCCATGACCACAGTGAAATGAGCTTTAGAGGTATGTATGGCTCTAGAAATATCCTCATACATAACCTCAACCTCATCGTCGGAGTGTGTCGAAGTCGGTGCGTATACCTGTATGACCTTCAGCGAATACCGTTTGGTGATTCTGAGTATAAGGTACGCCACCCTAGTCGACACACTTTCGATTTTCACTACGTTATTCACGAGGGGCTTGTGGACTATGAACCCGACACCACCTTGGGACAGTTGGTCACCCTCCCGGAAATAGAGCAGGTTTCCTGATTTTAGGATTATCGTGTCCTCCCCCTCTCTTCGGACTTCAGACAATCCTATGATATCCCAGTGTAACCTGCTCAGTTCCTCCTCCAGTTCGATGATCTTCTCGTCGGTCCGCAGTGTACGAGTGTTATACGTTGCCAGGGCCAGAGGTCGTCGGTGTTGGTAACACGGCATCTGCCGGGGATTCTTAGCACCCCTTGCCCTGCCGTTACCACAGCTGTTACCAAGGCTGGGAATAGCAGGGCTGCCGGGGACTAGGGGCCACAGTTTTGATGTTTCAATCATATTGGGGGGATTTGCCATAATCGCCACGCTTGGCAGGCGGGTTGGCGGGTTAGCATACAGTACTTTATCTAAACTCATCTAATAATAATTTAAAGGTAAAAAATCGATAATATTTTGTCATAGGTTTTCATGACTCACGGGTATCGATTATTCGTCATTTCTATTGCCGCCTCCACAATTTCAGATCCAAGTTTATTTCACCTTAGTATCACTGCTATTTTACTTTCATTTTTGGCCAAAATAAAATATGTATGCAAAAAAATCAATAAAATAAACAAAAATTAATCATCATGGCGCCCAAATCCGTATTGGGAAAAACTCCCTACCGCATACGCGACCACAGAGTAAATTTGCATCTAAAATTGAACTGATACTGATTGATTCCAATTGTTTACAAAGAGAATATAATACTACGTTTAATTAATTGTTTAGTCATGTCTGGCCACTTATAATGCTTTTTTCTTTATTATTTCGTTTGACAAGTTGACTGACAGTAATTGAAGTATTAAAACCCAAAAAACATTATAAGTGGCCAGACATGTCCAAATACTTGTACTTTAAAGAAAAAAAGTTATTTTATAGCATTATCTTGGGAAGAAGACTGTGCTATAATATAATTTTTTAATTTCATTATACACGGGTGTGCATAAAGTGGGTCATTAAAGTACTGTTTTTGATTTCATAATAAGAACATTACGATATGAGAGTAGATAAAGTTTATTATAAATTATGTGCTATATCCATTTCAACTTTACAACAATATTCTATCACCTGGAAGATATTGTACGCAGTGTTTGTGAATTATTACAATCCACTCTGAGACTATACTGCGACGGCGTGCGTCGCTTTCTTGTGTGTGGCATACAATGCGTTGATCCCGTATGACGACGTAACGCAACGCACTAATGAGGCCTCACCCTAACATTTCCTATGCGACCAATATTAAAATCAAGAAAAAAAAAACTTTTCATACGAAATTTCAAATTTGCTAGATGAAAACGTATGTAAGTCGATGAGTATTTCTATAGGTAACTGAAAGTAATGATGACACCGTATAATAAGTAAGTAGTTTGTGTATCTATCCAGCCGTCGTGCGTGTGTAGCTACGAGGGGTCAACGGCCGGCGCGCCCGGGGAGGACGCCGACGACTACCGCAGCGAGTGCGAGAACTGCAAGTCCGCCACCAGCTCCAGGTTAGCTACTCACTGTACCACGCTCGATATACGAAAACTTACCTTAACGTTAGAGGGTAAAGTTACTATTGCTTCACAGTTGCATTGCCCCCAAATGAATCGATAAAAAGGACAGTATTTTCATATAAATCATCATCGCGTATTAGGAGAGGGAATTTACAAAAATCCTTTTTCATAGTACAATAAGTTTATGCCATAGACGTTGACAGGGACGATGTATAACTAGATGTTGTCTGGAGCAGACTGTGGAAGGGAAGTGATGTTTTGTTAACCACCTTCCAAAAATAAAGAGGCTGTATGTTTTTTATAACATTTTTGCTTATGAACCGATTTTAATAATTCTTTTTGCATTTGTTTCTGTATAGCTCCAAGGTGGTCCCATATACATTTTATTGTATTTGAAGGAGGTTTTACTCTTTTTATAAAAGTAGATTATTTGTGTAGTGTTGTGTTGTATTGTGTTGTGTAGTGTAGTGTAATGTTTGTTGTAGATGGGTGCTGGAGGAGGGGTCGGGGTGGGAGGCGACGATGATGAGCGGCGAGGGCACGCAGACCCTGCAGCGCCGCGCGCCGCCGCACCACCACGCGCCGCCCGCCACCGCCACGCTGCCGCAGCCCGTCACCAAGCAGACGTACGTATACACACAACATAACAACACAACACAACATTACATTACACAACACAACATTACATTACACAACACAACATTACACAACACAATACAAGGCAAATCTAATCTATGCATTTGCAAGTCTACAGGTAGGTACATTAATTTGTGGTAGACTTAATAATACTGTACGACTACGACTGTACTCTATACTCTACTGTACTAAATGTACTGTAGATGTAATAATAGATCAATCCATATTCTACCGATTGAGGCATGCAAAAATAAACAATAAAATTTGCATAATACTGTTAAAATTAATAATTAAACAATACAAAATAATAATAGTAGTTAATATTACGCTTGTTATTTAAAGACAAGTATTTGCTTTCGAGTACCACGAGAACGGTTTACTCGCGTTTATATTAATAATGATTCAAACTGTATCATTTTTCCTCAGCCGAACGGTTATGGGTCCGCCATCTAATTGGGAAAACTGGTTCAACACCATTCCCGATTCCGACACCGAATCCGAGGAGGAGTAAATACGTACGTACGAATTTCGAACGATTCGACAACACTAATACGAGACACTTATGTTACTTTCCCACCGCTAACGATCTGGACTTATTCCATTCAATATTGACGTAATGTGAGGTATCACGTAATAAGATGAATTAAAATTAATATCTGTAACTTGTACTCGGCTTCGCCATATTCTTTATGATTTTTGCGGATTTTTCTGCATACAATTTGCGTGCTTTCGAATTTAAACTTTCATGTGCCATTTATAAAGCTAAACACATGTTGATTTGTTGGTTGAAAACACTTTTACTGGAACAACAACTGGAACTGGAAAACACTCAGTTCACGAGAAATAGAAGACACAAGATTATAATTTTCAGGTATTTTCATCGGGTCAGGTTTTTTGTGATCTCTAAATTGGTCTGCTCCAATTAATACGTAGTGGAGTACATTCAGTTATGTTTATTTCGAACTTGGATTGCTTCTTACCACAAATTTATTTAACTATTTTGTGTATTATGTGATACCATTGAATTACTTTATGTAATCTTAAAGCATAAACCCACAGCTTTCCCTTTTTTTGAGGATCTTCCATATTTCTAATTTAGTTTTAAGTTATTTTTATTTTTTATACAGAATATATGCATAATGATATCTTTTTTTATACATAGTATGATACAATTACGGCATTCCATCACAAATTATATTGATTTTTAAAATACATGTCATGATAAATTGTACCAAACGCTTTTGTTATTTAGGCACATGAAATGTGTTCTTATTTTGTATTTTTTATGTTGTTTTTATTATACATATGTTTCATTTGAGCCAAAGAATGGTCTGTTAAATGTTTTTACGATCCAGTTATTTTATTCTTATTTCAATGTTTATTGTTACCATTAATTTTCCAGTTCGTATACAAAACTGTTTTGTATAAAGATGTTGTGTAAGAATACATTTTATATGAATTGTAAGTAGGTAGTATTATTATAAGATTCTATTGAATAGTGTTAATTCGTCAAGTTGATGTTACAATTTTATTGTCCTGTTCAATACATGAATGCTCTCTCCGTTTGAATGGCTATTTGTCGTCAAATGGTGCCAAATTGTAAATTCATGAAACATTGATACATCTGCGTAATGGTTTATTTTCTGTCTATTTATATGAGATGGTTTGAAGCAATTTGCGTAAAATTTACGTTTAAGATATCCCCGGTTCTTTCTGTTATGTGACGTTAAAGTGGCGGTTAAATTTAAACACGGGTTTTAGCTTGCTTTAAACCGTAACACGTAATACAGCGAGGTATGCGTTTAAATAATCTTTTATATATTATCTCATATTTATATTAATACTTTTTTTAAATATTTTGTATCTCCTTCCAGTCATGTTTTTTTTGAGATGTCAATCTTTGTGGTTAGATATAAAATTAAAAGAGAATTTATTGAGAATAATCAAAAATATTTTTAAAAATGAATTCCGTGAATAGATAGTTGTAGTTTAACTTGAGGTATTGAATGAAATCAAACCAAAGATGAGATATAATCAAAACATAAAGAGTTGGATCGCAGTTGTTATGGCTCAAAGATGGTATTTTTAATAATAGATAGAATTGTTCAGTTGTTTGAAATATAGAATTAGGATATTCATGAATAAATAATATAGAACGGAATATCTACTTATCTATTTTTGTGTAGTTAAGGTGACTAATGTTAAATTCATAATAGCGTACGATACTTAGTATAAGTCGCGTTCATTTTATTCTTTCTAACATACATACAAAATTATTGACTTCTTTTATTACATATAGGACAGCTCGAAATGAATGAAAAAATTGGATATTACATAGTCTGAAGTTCCAGGGTTGTAAGTATTAAATAGAAGATGTATAAATATTTAGAATTAGAGGTACAAATCGAATACAGCGTATTGAACATTGATGAAGTCAGAGATTCATATCTATTAGGTAAAGTCGCCAGAAATCATTACTTTAACATGTAAACACGGCCGCTTCTTATTTTTATATGAAGCAGCAAGTTTATTTTAGGGCCAATAATTTGTTTGCCTATCATGGTTGGTCCTTGCGGCATCCTATCTTGCATCACAGTGCAAATATGCTTATTAACAGTCAGCTCAATAAAAAACGAAAATAAACATTTAAACTCGACGTTAACCTGGAGATGGTTCACTCAAAATTGATCTACTTCGCACTGTGAATAGTTAAAAAGCTGTATAAACATGAATCATTTATGAATGTGCTCATTTCAATGATATTTTCAAAGATTTTTATATGAATTCTTAACCTATCGATACGTTATATCTTAATTATGTGTTGTGTATTAAAATAAATAGCATAAATGATTGAATGAACGAAATGTATGGGGCCTATTGTATATTTGTAGTCTGTTTTAAATGATATTGCACAAACCGTTAACAGCACAATAACACTTTTTTTTTCTAAAGTTGTTTATTTATTACTAAACTTTTATAATGGTTAATTATTTGTGCATTTGTACTTGAAATATTTTAAGTTTATGTTAGAATGTGTATGTATTAGAATAATATCGCATAATAATGATATAACACGGGGTAATTAAGAATATAATCGGGAACGACGGCGTATGTCATGTCAACATTTTTTCGGTGGAACGCTATAATATATTATGTGATTTTAGTCTCAATTACAATGTGATAGAGTTTCAATTGTTTTTTTTTTAATGTAATTTGACGTTGTGTCAAGCGTAAGTATTCCTTGGATTTGTTACTTCGATTCCAATCTGTACTTTTGGATGTCAGACTTATTGTAGGACCGATAAATAGGGCCGATTAGATTTATTTGTGATTTTAGATTTTATTTCTGACCGATTTTTTGTAGGACGCGTGTGTTGCACTATTGCAATCAGTACGTTATATTTTAAAAGCTTTTTTCTCCTACAAAAAACTGTTCACCGATGATCGGACGTGGGCGGGCAGCCTTAAGTATTTGTTATTTATTAATCAAACTTGTGGATTGAGGCAGCCGCCATTCGGTTTCACTTGGCTAGATTCGGCGTATCTCGGACTCGAATCAATTGCAAAACATTTCGTTTGCTCTATCGTCAGACGAGACAAATGCTGACTTGAAAACACGCCCATCGCTGACTCGCCTCACACGCTAACGTACTTACTAATGCGCGAGAGCATGATATACGCCGCCGTTAGTGATTAAATATTACAGAGTACGAGGCATTTTACGTTGTACAATTTTTATTCGTTATTATTCTAATAATTTTATAATCTATTTTAAAGTTGATTTCTCTGTATGCTATGACTCCTTGGCTGTGTTCAAGGTTAAACAATTAGTAATATTGACCTGTGGTTGATAACTGCATTCCAGTTACGAACCGATAATAAATGTGTTAATCACATCACGTAAAATCACGTTACATACAGTATTATAAGGATTATGATTATGAATGCGCGGGTAGACACAATCAGTATTATAAGTATACATTTCCGAACCAAATTACCAATCTACGTTCAAACTATTGAATTAAACGAGTTAATGGAAATGTGAATGTTTGTTTTATTTTCAACATTTAGAATAATAAATTAACAAAGCATAAGCAGAACATGTTTTTGAACATTATTCAATTTTCAGATTAATTATCATAACAATTAGAATGGGACTGATGAGGATATGAGAGAGGCTGATGTAACTGGCGCCATCTTCTTTTTCTGGGTCGGGGAGCCATGGGCCACATTGTCTGTATCCCACCTCCTGAATTAAATACAAATCTCTTTATTAAAGTAAATCTAACAAAAAACATTAATCGCCAAACTAGTATAGGTAATCCTGTGTCGCGGGCGACTCAGTTTATTTCCAATTTCATTTTCAAATTATTGTTATACAAAAAAATAGCTATTTAAAAATGTCAGAATCGATTTACTAACACCACCTAAAACTAACAAGACATTGTCCTGAATATTTTTGGTCCTTCGAGGCGAGAGATAGAACTTCATATACAATAATTGATTGTGACATGCTCGATAAAGGGATAGTGATAGTTGGTGAAGCTATCCAATAAGTTCCCTTTATAGGTAAGTATTTGGGAGATGGCAGATGACATTATCTCGCTATACTTTCTCTTCTAAAAATATAATTTTCCTATTTTCTTTATAGGGTCGACTTTTTGTAGGATATGTGCATTGGTAGGTAGTAGTGTGACACACCCTGGCAGAGCCACCAGCACGGATTTGAATTCTGAGGTAGGTAATTGCTATTTTATCATTTGTCACCGAATATCGGTTTTGGTCGCGCCCTAGTTCTATGTTTTGTTGACAAGCAGGTAGGCGTTCCACCAGATGGTAAGTGGTTACTGTCGCATATAGCCATTTGCAAAGTTGCATTTTTAGGGCTTTTAAGGAATTCAAATCTATGACGATCTTTGTCTGGTATTCTGTTGTATAAAGCAGGCCACAGTATAATCTTTTTGAGATAACCTGCGAATAGTTGTGTCGGTAGCAGCGAGTGTGCGGCGGGCGGCCGGGGAGCGGCTCGCGGTTGCGCCAACACGCGAGCCGAGCCGCTGAACTTTGCTTCGTACTCTCTTCGTCGACCTCCAAATACTGGAAGTAGGTACGTACAAATTACTGTACTTCTATTGTCCTTTTACTATGTATAGGCCTGTGTTTAACCACAATTTAATCATGGTTAAGTGATAATGTAGCCGACGACGCCGCGATGTAAGTAGGTACACAAAGCATAGAAGAAATGGGTTATCAAGTAGGTACAACAAATTATCGAGGAATAAAGCTCATGGTACATATTATGAAAGCATAGGAGAAAGTGATAGAAAGACAGTTGAGAGAAGAAAGTGAAGTCACCCAAAACCAATTTGTATTTATGCCTGATCGGGGAACTATGAACGTAATGTTTTCACTCCGTCAACTGTGTGAAAAATACAAGCGCGCACACAAGGACACGGATGAAAGAAGATTGCACGCAGCAGGAGGACGCAGGAGTAACAAAAATTGACAAAATTAAAAATGAGTAGGTAGTTAGGTAGGTACTTACGCATAAGAGGAAGTTTGAAAGTAGCAGTAGCAGTTAAGAGGGGACCGTTTATCCTGACTTTTATTTTATTTTATTTATTTTATAAGGTAAACAAAACAGGTCACAGTTGAATCTTGGCTTAAGACTAATAAATATAACATAAACATTTAACACTAGACTATATGTTAATACCCTTAATATGTTTACACAGCATGCATACATTATTGCTCGTAATAAAGTTAAGCTACCAAAAATAATAAATGATAATAAAAATAAAAGTTATAAAGTAACAGAAACTAAAAACTAAATATCAACAGAAAAAAGAAAGAAAAACAAGTTAAATTAAATGAATACATTTCCAGACAATAATTTACTTAAGGACACTATGGATATTGGATAAGCTTCTAGTATGGATGTTGTCTCGGCTGAAAAATGTCAAGCTCTTCGTTCTCACTAGCTAATTCGTTATAAGTTCGAAAAAGAGATGGATGGTGTGAAAGATGATATGAGTAAGAAATGAGTGAATGCTGATATGATAGATAGAAGGGCTGAATGTTCCTACATATTGCCAAAAAAGGCCAGGCCCTATCGGGCTTTAATCTGCCACTGAGTACAGCTGACGTACCTAACTAGGGAAGAGATTGTAGAGTATTCCAATGTCTTACCGGTTGATTAACAAGTGGATCTGGTATAGGTCTCCCTTTGTACGTACAGGGTGTGTAGATAGCGAGCAGCAAGAGATTTGTTTGTGGTACTTCAGCGCCCACTAGCGGCCAGCTACACAGCTTTGCAGGGCGTTTAAGGGCTTCTTTAGCTTTTTGTGTTCGCTGGAAATAAAGACAACGGGAAACTAACGACCTGAAAGTTCTTTATTGCCGACTAAAGCGAGTGATGATCGAAATAATAACCACATTTTAGATTTATAGATATTTAAATACCTAACGTTCTTATTTATTACTGTTTGGGTTTTACCTGTAACACATAAAAAGCCCTTGAGCGATCACAAGCGGCAAATCTGGTCCTATTCACAAGAACTCGACTGTCGTACAAGCGTTCGTACTTCTCCCGTTCGAAGTCGCGCCGCGTACGATTGCGACGTTTCTCCTTTTCGAATGCTGTATCCGCTGATATCATTGTACCTAAAAAACATTATTTATAACTTTATATTTTCTGTTGCAACTTCCAGTAGAAAGAAATACTTGCATAGCTTTCCGACCTGCGGTTTCTCCTTCGATCCCCTATTTTATCCTTTAGGGGTTGAAATTTTAAATACTTTTCTTAGCGGATGCTTAAGTCATAATAGCTGTGTATGCCAAATTTCAGCCCTATCCGTCCATTGGTTTAAGCTATGCGTTGATAGATCAGTCAGTCAATCAGTCACGTTTTATATTTAGATATTATATTGTTTAGGTACTCTTGAAATAATTTTCAAAGTTGTCGGTCACCTTAGTTGTGAAAAGGTGGTGACAGATAACATAACATGTTCGGTCAAGGGTCACTGCTCACAGCGAATTTTGGCAGTGTAGCTATCCCAAGTAGTTAGAGAGCATTTATTGATCCAATACATACCTGTGCTTACTATAGTGAGCAGAAAAGCCAATTCTTGTGTCACTCGGAGTATTGTGATAACTGAATGCCACAACGATCGAAGTAATGACGAGAACATCTAAAATACGAAATATAATAAAGTATTTTTTATGTAGGTACAATATTAGATTCAAATTTTCTTAAACAACTTCATTAATTTAATGAACTTGAGAGTGGATTCAATACGCTACATTTATCGCCAGAGAAAAAAATACTTACAGGTGCAGCGGCATTTGCCTTTTCGTCCTTGAGAGGGAAGCAAACTCCTTGGTAATCATGTAGCCAGTTCAACTCGAAGACGCTTGCGTTGAGCAAAGCAGCCATCGCAGTTGGGTACAATGTCGCCAAATGCTCTTTTACTTCAGAAGTAGACTGTGCGTGTTCCCTAGCGACCACCCATCCTCCCTCGTCGACTAACACGCAGGACCATATTTTGCCGTCGCAACGAGGTTCGCATTGGTCTTCGTCATCTTCTGCACACTTTATAAAATAAAATAACATCTCGTGAAATTCCTGTATAGAATTGATGAATGGATTTTATAATGGATTAGATTCTCATTGAGTACGTGTTCGTTATCGATGAACGACACTCCTTTCTCGTATACCTAAACATCGATAGATATATGCTTTTGTTTGAACTATCATAATAAAATACGTCACAGATATTTTATACGGAAAACATTTCTCTTATCTTACCTAGCAACTTTGATTAACCGCCTGTTTATAAATAGGTACTTGTGGTGTTTTAATACATTCTAAATAACATAAGTTACCTATGTTTATTTATAGAAACACTACATCTAATTTAATATTATAATCTACATACACCTACGTCCTACACTAATTATAAGGAGGTAAAGTATGTTCAGATGTAGGAGGTAGGTAATCTCCAGAGTTACTGGTCCGATTCTAAAAATTCTTTCACTAATAAGAAACTACACCATCACCGAGTGCTATAGGCTACTTTTATCCCAGAAACACGGGTGAAGCCGCGGTAAACAGCTAGTATCATATTATATAACAACCAGACTGGTACATTGAAATTGACTCTATTTGACAGTAGTACTTACAGGGAAATTTGTGACGGCATTCAATAGATCGACGAGATGCTGTGGGAAGAAATGATAACCCGCTACGCCGATGATGCCCGTGTCAGTCGAGCCAAGGGTTCGCGCAGCGGTCAGCCATTCCCCTCGGATTCCCAGCTATAAACCGACACAAATTACCCATTAGGTTTGCATAAGAGTAAACTGCTATTTTAATTCTTATCAACACTAAACATCTACGAGAGCTGAGCTGATTTTAAGAATATATCTATAAAGTGAAGCCTTTGGGAAATTTGTACTGTGCTCTCCAAGAATAAAGCAGCATATTGGTATGTTGTTTTTATTTTTGATATAAAGAAATAGGATTCAAGACTCTACTAGAGCTGCATAACGTCAGGGAATGTTGGTAGTTAATAGCTATAGAATTATTCATAAAGCATTGTAACAATGTTAGAAAATCAGTTTGTCAACAAACCATCGTACATAATTTTGATTATTATTTGTTAACACGCATCCTTGATTAATGATTGGATAATTAATATCCAGTATCATTGATTGATCGATACATAACGTGACTTGAAATAAAGCTGAATATCCTTTTTATTTTGTCACTGTGGAATGTCATTATGTCCATGCTCTGGTTTTGTTTCCATTTATTTATACCAAAATATGTTTATTTCATTTCCTCATATTGCAAGAAACGTGATTTCTGTGATAATTTTAAATCTACGAGTATCTACATTTTGATAAGATTTTTAGTCTTCCAATTATGTGACCAGCAATCGACTTTTTTTTTTAAAATATAATTTGGACTTTCCTACTGCGGAGCATTAGGATTTGGAATGAGCTCCTCATCATGGTTTTCTCTCATGCGTGAAAAAACTCTTCAAGGTTGGCAACACAACGGCAATACCAGGGGGATTCCATGGACGGCGGTGACCACTTACCATCAGATGGACCGTCAGCCTGCTTGTCAACCAGTTGATATAAAAAAAATGTGGTATCTAATTATTTTGTATACAGCGTTTAAAAATAATTTCAGAGCATAAACTACCCTAAGTGAAGAGCCTAAAAAAAGAATAACAAGATTAGGTATTTCCGTGGCTCAGTCCATCAGTCCTATTTCCTATCAGTTTTTTACAATGAATAGGGTTTACCAGACTTTCCAGAATTCGTCATAATTCATACAAGTTGCGTATTTACTTTAAATACTCTTAGGTGTTTCCCTCCTCATTATATATGCCCTGAATATTATTGCACCTTTCTGAACGAAATCACGAAATCTGAAAGCTATGATATATTTTGTTACTATTTACCTACAATAGAGATTAATTGGACTCATTCTTTATAACAGGTAAGGAATTGTAGTATGGACTCAGATCTGCCATTCCGAACGCATAGATACCTACAATATGCGTTTGAATGTTGATTCGTATTCGTTACATGGAATATTAAATTAGTAGAAAACAGTAGGTAGGTTCAAGTCAATATACACAGGGGTACCCGTGATCCTATTCACTTGAACCTGAATTACTTGTATGGATAACACTAAAATAAATGCAATAAATAGTATGAAGTCACATGCGGAGGCTTGGCTTCTGTGATCCTCAGTTTCCGCACGGGCGTGAGTGGCGCGTGTATGACCAGCAGGCCGGGGGAGGCGGCGGCGCGCCGGTACCACGGCTCGGAGGGGCCGCGCGCCCACCATGACGCGTTCGGGGGCTGCGCGTGCTGGCTGGTCGCGTGGTACTGCTGCCACCGGGTGAGTCCGCTCTCTGTAATCGCATCAACGAAGTCTGCTAACAAGTATACGGTTTGGTAGTAGCGGTTTGGTAGCTAACGTAACTATAAACCCAGGCAACACTCGGGTCAAAAACCAAGTTACTATACCCGTAATCCTCTCCAAAGTGTATTCGTTACCTTCTCAAGATTAAACCTCTGAACCGATCGTGATGAAACTTGGCACACAAATAGCCTAGGGGTGATCATTTATCATAGGTTAGGGTCTTGAATTTTTATATAGAGAAGGACAAAACACTTGTTATCCCTTTGATTTTTTTGCTGGTGAAACTGGAGGGGACAGCTGGATAGATATAAAAGGATAGTAAATACCACTAGCAAAGAATGCTGTAGTGGAGCCCAGTTCACATGTGGAACAGTCTCTGTCAGTGTCAGGCTCCTCATGTTCCTTCGCCCATTTGTCAGTCGCGATCGCTTCCTGACATAGACGCGCCATTAGCTCCTCGTCACCTAATATATAAAATGCAGCCGCATGAGAAATTTAGTTTGTTACGGCTTAACCTATACCTAATCGATGGACTCTTCATTAAACTATGCCTAAGAAAATACCGATTCTTTGTGACGTCGGATGCCGATACGAAGGTCGCGGATTCGAATCCTACAATGAGCTTGAGCTTTCTGTGAAGGAAAACATCGTGAGGAAACTATAGCACGGTGGTTATCACACTCAAGTTGAAAATCTGTCGCCAAGCAGCTTCCGGTATGTTCCGACAGCTACACTTGAAAGCCAGTTTTCTTCTAGGCGTTGTTGTGTGCTCACCATCATCTACCACATCATCACTGACACTGTGAGATTGTGGTCAAACACAGACCTATACATAGTAAAATAAATAAATAAGATAAATAAAAAAATACTATCGTAAATAATATCGTAATCAAATACTTGGTTTCCGAGATAAACCTGTTATTAAATGTCAGAAATATATTCACTCAGAGATCGCCTTTTAATTAGTTAGTTACTTACATAACAGTTAATTCTTTCTTTGGTTTCGACTTTAGATTGTAACCTTATCTTTTAAACCTATTGAGGCAGAAACATGAATTGCATTTCGATTATTGAAAACAAAGTGAGGAAATTAAATGCCCGATAGGGCTAAAGGCCCACGCCCACTGGCTGAATGGCACGGCAAGAGATCCTTTGACATCCATCATAGTTGGTATTTTAGGTAGTATGCCGTAGGATTATTTTAGTTTCAAATAAGAAAGCTTATTAATATTATAATTCGTCACCTAAAAATGCCTAGCCGTGACACCCACCAGTTGTCACCAGGCTAATTCATAAGCATGTGATGTCCCAGCAGTGGAGATGTAAATTATCTGATCACGAGACTAATTTTAAAGGAGACCGTGCCCTTTTCTCAAAAATGTGTTATGTTTCATGGAACCATCTAGTAGAATCGTATAAATTTATTGGTCAATAAATAGCAATAATGTTTATATACAAGGTCGATTCGATAAATGATTAAAGTATTTTTTACGACGATTTCAGTGTTATCAAAAGGGAAAGTACCTTCCTGCATATGGTATAATGTTAACAATAAAATGACAAAACTTTAGGTATCATTTACCACAAACTTCACGGAAATTATAAATATATCGATCGTAAATTCATATATTGCATACTTTTTAGGGTTCCGTACCCGAAGGGTCCAAACGGAGACCTATTGCTGTCACTCATATTGTGTCCGTCCGTCGTCTGTCACATAGATTTTATAGCCAAACGGAGCTACAGGCTTCAAATTTTCTCAGTAGTATCTTCACAGCAAGCATCTTGCTGACCCAAAGCCATACAAATAGACAATTACAGCTAAAGGGGGGCGCGAAAAACAGTTTGACCAACCCAATCGAGTGGGGTATCGTTGCTTAGAGCTCTTTGAGTAGAGAAATATATATTTGAGTTGTGTATATATATATATATTTTCTTTTAAGTAATATTAGAAAATAAAGGAATGAGAAGTCAGATTTTTTACAAGATTTTGTTCCAAAGTTTTTTTTTAACATTCCATTCACTTGACTTGACTTCCAATTAACTTACAACCAATTTATATTCTACGTTTGGTACGGAACCCTATATGTGTTAAGTCCGACACGGTTGGCCGGTTTGTTTTATATGAGTAAAGTCAAAATAAGTTTCTATAATCTGTCAGTAGTTTCCAAATTGAAAAAATACTAACACTGATATGTTTGGTCTAATAAAGTAGGTGTTATCGGTGAAAATAAATGCTTAAGCTTCTCCATAGCAAACTTGGGCTCATCACTTCTGCGCCTGATGAAATGTAGCACTTCGGCCTCTCTTGAGTCGAAGTGAGGCTCCACGTGACGACAATACAACCTGATGCATAAAAAGATTGTACGATAATTAATTATCTTTACGTATGTACGTGATAAATGACAGCTATACAGGATGAACAAAAATGTTTCTTGCATTTGGCAAATATTGGAACTAGTTCACGTTTATATACCGGTAAAAGTTTATAGCCTAGGTACTATAGCGACCCAAAAAATTGCCCATGGAAGTAATTTTTTGGCGACTTGGTTCCGAAATATTGTCTTTATTTACAAATAAACCTTCCAGAAAAAATCTACATGATGGTGAAAGCCGTTTTAAAAGAGTAAGCGTATAAGCAGGCGCGGAGGGCGACTTCCTTTTATATTATTTAGAGATGAACTGAACATGCTCAACTAAGTAATAATTTAATTTATCTTCATTTTCTAAAAATTTTACTTCAATTTAAAGTCATCCACATTTTTAAACAAGACAAGGAGACCTGAGATGCTATGATGCACACTTTAAGCCCATCTTGCGGATGGGAGTACGTGTATCGCGTATTCCATAACTAGTAAATGAAAAAAGGTATACACTAATTTCGTTATATTTAGAAATCATTTAGGCCTTTCATATTAGTACAAAGGTTGGTAAAGTCTCTCTTTCTCTCAAAAAGACTCCTGTGACAGACAGTCAAACAAACATAGTAGATTCAATAGGAACCTAATCCGTATTGTGACAGTATGAAACACATACTAAATATCAAGTATGATTAAGTAAATACCAATCCGGGTGAACGACGTATTCGGTTCTGGAGAGTGACTGCAAGGCTTCCTCGGCGAGTTTCCTGGTGAAGGCAGCTCCAGGAACAGCGTGGTGTCGGTTGTAAGGCGGCAAGGCTATCACCGCTGTGTAGTGTTCCAGCACCCTCCTCCAGTGGTACTCCCGCATCTCCAAGTTCACTCGCATCCCTTCTTCGAACACGTTTTTCGCATACATCGTCATATTACCATTTGGCTGGTCTATTATAAGGGTTTTACGGAACTGAAAAAAAAGTTATAAAATTCAGGTTGACAGCAAGCAGACGATCCACCTGATGGAAAGTGATCATCGCCGCCTTTTTTGAAGAACTTCTTAACGTAACTAAGGCAAGATCTCTAAAATGGGGAGCGTATTCCAGGTGCGAATCCAGGATTTGGTTTAGAGAGGGGCAATCGTAACTCATTTCACCTGCTTAATTTTCCTAAAAAAATTACAATCTACTCGGGGAGTGATAACGATTAATCGTAAACTACCTTTTAATCCCATTTACGAAAGTTATGTCGCTATGAAGATTTCAATAATTGGCACCCTTTGCCACCCCCGTGGAGTCGCGCCTGGCCCATTCCGTCCAACTAAATGGTTGTGTAGACGATCAGGGCGCGGTCCTAGGACCATTTTATCATTCCTTCTGTCTAGCGGGTTTTTACTCACGGTCCCAGGATAAAAAGTTGCCTTAATTACTCTCAAGTTCAAAGCTTTATTTAATTGAAGTGGAAAATGACAATGTTGCACCCTGTTTGCAAATTGAGGTTGATTTAATAAAAATGATTATAATTAATTATTATTGATTATCAAGAGCGGTATTATTGTCTATTTTAATGATGTTATTTGCTTAATTACATTGAAATCAAGATAATTTTAATAGGATTATTATTTTATTGTGTTGCATTACTGAAAATCTGCCTTTTGATACTTGCCGTCACATTTAGGTATGTCCTTATCAAGGTAGGCACGTAAGCCAATCTTGCATTGTAAGCAATTGTAAGTAATAGGAAATCATATGCATTAGATTTTAATATTTTTTTTTATTTCAATTGTCTGTTTGCAGGATGATTTTGAACACACATTATTATGGGTATACATTTCTTTAGCATACATTTCTGATACTCGCACTCTGAAACGTATTGAAATATTTTAGCTTTCAAGTAATCTAATAGGTAATCACTTAGTCTTACGTTGAAGCGTATTTTAATGGTAACAATTGGGGGGGGGGGGGGGGGGGTGACACCTCTGATGTCATAACACAAAATAGGGGCCAAGCATTTTTGGAGGGTGTATTACTTGTAATGTGTAGGTATTCACTAAAAAAGCGTTTTTCGAAAATCAACTCCTTAGGGGAATTAACATGGGGATCGCGAATGAAACCTAGGAAAGCAAAGCAAAGCAAAGCTAGGAATAATATTCCCGGTTGAATGTACATAAATGTAATATGAATTTATACCTTCAGCCATTCTGGTGGGTAATGCCGAGGGAAATGGTCCTTTGCAGGTTGTTCGAGGTCCAGAAAATCAACAGTTCTATATCCAGGTTTCAATATGTCACCGTCAAACTGTTATCAAATAAAGAACATGTAGTAAGTTAACTAATTATTAGCAGAATTACTTATTTTAAAAATGTTTATTAGCTAGCAACAACTACAGTAAAAAATTTGTAGAAACGGTCTCGTAGCAAACATGTTTGTAGCTAAAATACTCGTAGCGCTTATTAGAATAACTCGTAGCTATGGACATTATATAACTCGTAGCGCTTATATAGTTATGACCGTAGCGTTGCTTTTCCTTTCCTCGTAGCATAATTCGCGAATGATTGATCGTAGAGGAACAGTGAGTTTCTAGGTTTATAAGAGATTAAAAAAAAAGAGGTAAATTTTCTTTGAACTATTTTTGTGGACATTCTGCCCGATATAAAAATCTATTTTAATGATTCTTTTTTTTATTGTAAGAGCATTTCTTAAAGTTGTAATAGAATTTTCTTAACAAAAATTTGTACCTTTACGTACCTACGAACAATAATTTGTTTTAAATAGTTTGTAGTATTAAAATACTTACTGTAGGCTTTACGTTATCATGCAATACAATATTCCCTCTGTGGTCCACGAGGAACAGTATGCCTCCAGCACCGAGCTGAAAATGTGCAAGTAAACGCGTAAAACCGCTTTAGTTGAACAACTCTTCCATTACCTGAGTCCATACTTATATGTAAATAATCGGGCAAGTGCGAGTCAAACTCGCATGGAGAGGGTTCCGTACATGTTTAACTAAGATCCATAAATATTTTTAAACCTGACCCAAATTTGTTGATGGTAACTAGTAAAAAGTTTTTTTTTTTGGAATTCGTCTTTTCTAAAACTGAAACCTAGCTACATCGATTTATCGCCCTCGAAATCCCCTGCATACCAAATTTCATGAAAATCGTTGGAGCCGTTTCCGAGATTCAGATTATATATATATATCCATGAATTGCAGCTTTAAAGGTATTAGATAGACTTCTCATAGATTTTCCTGTAATCTTTAGATAAAGAACTATTACCTGATTTTTTTTCAAAATGTTTGGCCCAGTAGTTTCGGAAATAAGGGGGGGGGGAATGGTCAATTTTCGCCAATTTTTCGCCTATTTTCTTAAATAACTTCAAAACTATTTATATTAAAATTCTAAAAAAAATATATTTGACATCCTGATAAAAAGCCCTTTCATTTGATATGTTACACAATATTGTCTGCAAAACTTTTTTTTTTATTTTCTAATTTACCCCCCATGTTTGAAATTCATTTAATTACGTAACACGTCCATGTTTGGGTCATCGACTTACATATGTGTACCAACTTTCAACTCAATCCAGTCCAATATTTTCGGACAGACAGACAGACGCACGAGTGATCCTATAAGGGTTCCGTTTTTTTTTTTTCGGAACCCTAAAAACTTATAAAAAATATTGTATTTACTATTCATTAGAAATGAATCCGTCAATGTAGGTATATCCATCATTTATCATGTCTAATTGGTGTGTCTAATACACATAACGTACCTATGTAAAGTAAGATCTCTTCTAGGTATATGTACCCACCTTTTGCCTACAGGATACCTACTTACTACACACTACATGTACCTAATGTTTCGTGGAAATGTCTTCGAGTAGTGTGTGTAGAGCAAAATAAGCACTGGGGACCTGACCAGGGTAAGCTGAGTACGCATTTGAGTATCAATCTATATAGGACATAAACTGCTCTAAAATACCCTTTTTAATAGACATCATCAAGTGACATGAGGTAGTCTGATAAACAGCGTGCGTGATATTTAATCCGAGAACTTGATTACCTGGTGATAAGGCAGTATTAATTTCAAATGATCGATAGGTATGTCCACGCCTGCTACGCCCAAGAGCCTGTTGACAGGGTACTGAAAGAGTAAAAAATTATTAGGTTTTTTCCACCCCGCGGTATCACCCGCAATCCCCTATTGCACCCTCAGTGGTTGAATTTTCAAAATTCCTTTCTTAGCAGATGCTTATGTCATAATAGTTATCCTAGCTAGACTGATCCGTGCAGTGGTTTGAGCTGTGCGTTCATAGATCAATCAGCCAGTCAATCAGTCACGTTTTCCTTTTATATGTATATAGCTAGTTGGTTAAAAATATGACATCGATCACATCGATGATAGTTTAGAACTATTGTATACCTGTGTACCTATCGTTTTTCGAAGTAGGCTCTCTGTAACTTGGATCCTGTTCCCGATGCCGGTGGGATACTGTTTATTATATTTTTAAATACATGTTAATTTTTATATTATTTATACAGCAAAGGATAAGTAGGGAATAATAATAATATGGAATTAATGCTAAGTAATTACCGTTCTTGTCGAATTCCTTTTTAATTCCTGCAATCAAAATATGTCATTATTATTTTTCTTTGAACTTGTTGATATTAATCAGCTCAGTCATCACTAACGTAAAATTTCCGTGATTCCGCCTAATCGGGCCTTATCACACACTTATCAGCTTTACTTACCTCATCAAGTTGAATTGTAATGTTCTGTAAATGCAAAACAAATGAATTAGTATTGATTATATTTTTAAATAAAAAACCATTAGCTGTTTCCTACGGCTTTACCCGCATTCCTAGGATGAAAGTGCTATCACTGGAGGATAATGTAACTTATCCTATTAGTAAAAAAATACCTCCTAAATCCAAACAAACTTTACCTCTTATAATATTAGTATAGATAAGGAGACTGCGTTTTAAATTGAGCTCAATTTCTAAAATCTTGTTGAATGTTTAGATAACTTTATGATAGTACTAGTGGTACTAGCGTCTCTTACGGTTTTACCCGTGATCTCGTAATGAAAAGAAGCCTCTCACTCACTCACTCCGTTTGCAATTAGTAAAGGATTTTTTAGAATCGGATCAGTGGTTCCGGAGATTACCCTCTTACGAAACACAAACTCATAAAAATCGATAAGATAGAAAATATAATAGATGGATAATAAACTTACAATATAAAATCATTATAAAGTTATATTTAGAATGCTATAGAATCTACAGTGTAGATAATGACGTTTCATTTACAAGATGCAAACTAATCGGAGAATTTAATTAGCCATCTATCTATGGAAGTGATTGCTTGCTCACCTCGGACGTGGTATCGTCGAAAACGGGCACCGACACACTTATTTGTAGACGATAGTTAAGGTCTTGACCTTCATAGTAATATCCATATTTATCCTGAAATTAATAACTATTATTTACTAACCTATGTCTGATAAAGATTGAATAATAATCTATCTATCTTGACAAACAGCTTATTTATCAAGATAATGCTTGGTGAATAGTCTATTACAAGATTCTAGTTCAAATAATAACATGAAATTAATTAACGATAAGAGTAGTTCTTGACTTTCGAAGGGCCAGATTTTTGAGTAAGGTCGTCCTTAAACTATCCAGTTCCTATCGCTTACAAAGCCGAAAATAAGTAGGTATGTACAATGACGTAGTAGTACAAGCGCATCAATCATTAGTCGTTACTATGATGTTTTATGGATACACGATAACGCTGAATGTATAGATTTGTATTTTGCGATAAAGAAGAAGGGACGGACTAGATCCGACGGATAGATACAAGAGTCGTGTTGCCATATGAACGTAAACGCATTGAGAAATTATAATCACTGCTACGTTTATATTATATGGTACTTACAAGATTAACTTGGTAAACATAATCTTTATATCTCTGTGAATCACTGAGCAGTTTGTCTTTGTGAAGTCTCAATTCTTTGTATCTGAAAGCTTGTTCCGTTCTTTCTTTTTGTTGCCAATAATACTCGCCTCGTCTTGGGTCCTGTAATATTAACATTTTCTAAGATACATTGCAAAAGCGAGGATATTAAAATACCAGCAATATTGGTCATTCTTTATCCTTTTTAGATTCCTGAATAGCATCAAGTTCGTTGTCAATCATCATCTGCCTGCTATTCCCAATCATTCGGAGACGGTGGTATATGTATTTTTCTTCTAATTAGCCCATCTGTCAGTCATACCGATGTTCACCTATTATATTCTTATAATCTTTCACATAATCCACATTTATCCTTATATAGCTTTTTGTTACATGCCTTCTACGTGAATAAACTATTCAGAACATTTTCAAGTCGGTGGCCGATCGTATTTGTAAAAACATGATATAAGTTAGGTTAGGAATATCATGATTTGGATCGCCAAACCTAATTATACGACTGGCTACCGACATCCATACTACGTCGGTTCCACTTAATCTTTAATAAACCCATCAGAGCTAACAATAGGACTAATTTACCTCAACGTGTGCATAAACGTCACTGAAAACCCTGAGGCGATCCTTTCTCTGGCCAACCAAAGGTCGTTCAAGTACTCGCAGAATCTTTAGCACCTGTTCAGTGACGTCAGAGTCGGTTATCAGCTCTGCGAAGTAGCCGTCGCGGGTACAGCTCAGCCAGTCGGCGTAGCTGCGGGTGTTGTCGCGAAGACCGAATGGGTCGTGGAGCCAGAGAATGAACAGCCTATAATAATGTCAACTGTGGTAATCATGAACCTAAATAACGTTTTAGATAACAGACTGTGACTTGTATAGGAAAGATTTTTCTTTAGGCCTCGACCAAAGTTGTCTGTTAATTATGACAGTAGCCACTTAACCTCAGATGGACTATCTGCCTCCACATTTCCTCCTTTCTAGGCTTTGTGTGCTTACCATCTTCGGCCACATCATCACTGACCACGGTGAGATTGTAGTCAAACACAGGCCTACTTAAAAAAAAAAACATCAACCATCTGATTTAAAAATGGTGTCAGATTTATGAGTTGTACTCGTATCAATCAACCATAATCAAAGTTTTATGATGTCTGATGATTTATTTCCCTTACATTGTTATTGAATTAACTGAGCCATTAAAAATTTTCGCCCACTATCAGGATTAGTCATAACCACTTTCAATTATTATTATCGACTACGATAGAAGTAATCAAAGGAAATTGATTTACCTACTGGGAAATAGTAGAAGTAGGTAATAGTTACCTAAATCGATTTTAAGTTCACTTATATTATTTATATAAATAACATACTTTCAAGTGATATATAAGTTGCTGTATTACAGAAAACATAAATCTTCTTTGAAAACTGTATTACAAATGGTTTGCTGCTGAATTTGTAGGTTTTCTATTACAAAATGTACCCAAAAGCTGATTTGATGCTGACAGTAACTGGATTTTATACGACGCCATTTTACCTACACCCGTTATAGAATAGAAGATGTACCTGATATTCCCATGGGGGTCCAGATGCCTCATTATATCTGTATGATTCTCTTCCATACTATCAGTGAGCAGCACGATCGCTTGCTGACAAGCGGTCGGTTGGTTTGGTTTCCCGTGCTGCTTCTGGAGCATTCGCACCGCATATTCCAAGACAGCAGCCATGTTTGTTTTGTTAGTCAACTTGTATTGTTTCATTGCTGACATCATTGCTGCCGAGTTCACGTGATTTGCCTATCAATTAATCAGATTCATTTATTTTCGAGAAATGTGGTTTTCGTACACTTCACTTCCGATTTACACAACAAATAAAAATAATTCAGTATCGCGCCATTCAACGTTCAACAAGATCATTTTCGCCGATCATTTTTTAACACATGAGTAATGTTGTAGGCGCACTCTTTTCGAGAACGATCGATTTTACGAAGTTTGCCGATGCTTCATCTAAGTTGTGTCATACTATACATACTAATGGTGCCGATTCTGTTAGTCACCTCTATTTCATATAAACCTTATGTTGCATATACATTCACATAAAACATACTAACCGGCACAAGTTTATCATTGAAACAAGGAATAGGAGATTCAATTACGACATTAAATCGCAACACATTGACTTGATCATCGTCCGTCAGAGCACTGAGTAGAGCCAGCGTGAACTGCTCAGAGATGACCTGGTTAGAAGAGTTGTCCATTGAGCCTGAAGCATCTACTAGGATGAGGATGTCGCGAGGAGCCCCACCGGCGCTCACGTACCACGGTCGAAGCCTACAGTCGTATATGTCATCGACGCCAATATTTATCTTGTACATACTGTCCCATAAAGCAGCTGCAAAAAATCGTCTTGATCAAGTATAAGGTTCGGCTGAATAATCGGTGTCTTTTGATTAGGTCCCGTCAATCAAATCTACGTACCAGGATAATGTCTCAAAAATCCCTTGGCACTGCAAAAGTATTGGAAGTCCAGTGAAGCATCTTGAGCGTAGTTTTTTTGGAATGTGGAAAGTAGCCCTTCCGACCAGTGCAAGTGATCAATTACATCAGGATCTGGAAAAAAATAAGGATTTCGTGGCGGCAAAGGTCGTTGGGTTCGAAATCATTGTAACGTGATATTTTTAGGGTTCCGAAAA
This sequence comes from Tethea ocularis, assembly GCA_963555595.1. Taxonomy (NCBI): domain Eukaryota; kingdom Metazoa; phylum Arthropoda; class Insecta; order Lepidoptera; family Drepanidae; genus Tethea; species Tethea ocularis. The sequence continues at coordinate 3,152,748 of OY741971.1, read as the reverse complement.
AAAACGGAACCCTTATAGATTCACTCGTGCGTCTGTCTGTCTGACTGTCCGAAAATATTGGACTGGATTGAGTTGAAACTTTGCACACATATGTAAGTCGGTTACCCAAACATGGACGTGTTACGTAAATAAATGAATTTCAAACTTTTGGGGGGTAAATTACCGTTCTGTACCTATAGATTACATGAAAACATATAAGGAGTATGGTATTTAAGGTACCATAGGAAATTCCAGAACCCTTGGTGCGCGAGTCTGACTCGCCCTAATGCGGTTTTTATAATTACACTGATTTTCTAGTGGGAAAGTACGTTTATATAATAATAGCTTCGTTCTAGCCTATTTTCGCCGATAAAAATACCTACATTGTTGAATAGAATAGAATAGAATAGAATAGAATAGAATAGAATAGAATAGAATAGAATAGAATAGAATAGAATAGAATAGAATAGAATAGAATAGAATAGAATAGAATAGAATAGAATAGAATAGAATAGAATAGAATAGAATAGAATAGAATAGAATAGAATAGAATAGAATAGAATAGAATAGAATAGAATAGAATAGAATAGAATAGAATAGAATAGAATAGAATAGAATAGAATAGAATAGAATAGAATAGAATAGAATAGAATAGAATAGAATAGAATAGAATAGAATAGAATAGAATAGAATAGAATAGAATAGAATAGAATAGAATAGAATAGAATAGAATAGAATAGAATAGAATAGAATAGAATAGAATAGAATAGAATAGAATAGAATAGAATAGAATAGAATAGAATAGAATAGAATAGAATAGAATAGAATAGAATAGAATAGAATAGAATAGAATAGAATAGAATAGAATAGAATAGAATAGAATAGAATAGAATAGAATAGAATAGAATAGAATAGAATAGAATAGAATAGAATAGAATAGAATAGAATAGAATAGAATAGAATAGAATAGAATAGAATAGAATAGAATAGAATAGAATAGAATAGAATAGAATAGAATAGAATAGAATAGAATAGAATAGAATAGAATAGAATAGAATAGAATAGAATAGAATAGAATAGAATAGAATAGAATAGAATAGAATAGAATAGAATAGAATAGAATAGAATAGAATAGAATAGAATAGAATAGAATAGAATAGAATAGAATAGAATAGAATAGAATAGAATAGAATAGAATAGAATAGAATAGAATAGAATAGAATAGAATAGAATAGAATAGAATAGAATAGAATAGAATAGAATAGAATAGAATAGAATAGAATAGAATAGAATAGAATAGAATAGAATAGAATAGAATAGAATAGAATAGAATAGAATAGAATAGAATAGAATAGAATAGAATAGAATAGAATAGAATAGAATAGAATAGAATAGAATAGAATAGAATAGAATAGAATAGAATAGAATAGAATAGAATAGAATAGAATAGAATAGAATAGAATAGAATAGAATAGAATAGAATAGAATAGAATAGAATAGAATAGAATAGAATAGAATAGAATAGAATAGAATAGAATAGAATAGAATAGAATAGAATAGAATAGAATAGAATAGAATAGAATAGAATAGAATAGAATAGAATAGAATAGAATAGAATAGAATAGAATAGAATAGAATAGAATAGAATAGAATAGAATAGAATAGAATAGAATAGAATAGAATAGAATAGAATAGAATAGAATAGAATAGAATAGAATAGAATAGAATAGAATAGAATAGAATAGAATAGAATAGAATAGAATAGAATAGAATAGAATAGAATAGAATAGAATAGAATAGAATAGAATAGAATAGAATAGAATAGAATAGAATAGAATAGAATAGACTAGAATAGAATAGAATAGAATAGAATAGAATAGAATAGAATAGAATAGAATAGAATAGAATAGAATAGAATAGAATAGAATAGAATAGAATAGAATAGAATAGAATAGAATAGAATAGAATAACTTTTTATTTGACAGTACAACTAAGCTATTTATTACATATAACTTATATACTTATAACTATACTAAATGAAGTTATTGAGAAAAACAAGATAACATACCATACATACAATTTAAGTACATACTACTTACATTGAAACATATAACTTACCACAATAAAAAACTTCAGGGGCGACATGCACACTGCTCACATCCAACGACACCTGCCCATCAAAATGATTGCTTCTGTGGAGCTTCACTTTCCTCAAATTACTGCAGTTTAAGGGCTTTTCCCAAGGATTGTCCATTTCATTATGTACCGTCTTTATTTTTAATTGGTCCAAGCCCTGTGAAACATAAAGATTATTATTAGTAATAGCTTCTTAAACCTGTAGTGTAACAATGACCCTTTGTTGTCAGTTGTTCTATTCTATCACAAAGGCCTCTCCCGAAAACACACTTGCCAAATTAGAAAAACCTAACCTTTCAATTATTCTTGTACATAATGAAAGTCGAATGTTTTTTATGAGCATCTTAGGAATGTTTTATTTTATCTACATATACCTAAGACTTGCCTTATACATTTACTTTCAAATAATTAAATGCATCTATAATTTAATAAAAATTAAAATGTTTTTTCGGAAATAAATGGTTTTTGTTGAGAATTATATTGAAATGTGATTTTTGTATGATCGCCTATTGGGTCAGTCAGTATTTAAATGATACTTACGACGCTATAATCAAAGGCATAGTCGATCGGCGCTGCTGCTTTCGTATCAGACAATTTCTCTGCTTTCTTCATGATTTCCTCAGCGGCATGAGCTCGTTTCTTGAGCAATGCTTCCAGAGATTTGGCCATCTTGTCTACGATTGCAGAACCGTTGCGAACTTCTATCTTTATATCCGAAAAGCTCTTCAATAGCTCGTCTCTACGAACTACGATATTTTCATTATCAATAAATCTATCTGATATTTCCTTGGCCCATGTCTGAATCCTGTGAATTGTAACGTAGACATAAGTACGACCTATATTTATTATGATAGTAAAATAAGATCCATTTGACGCAACAAAATGGATGTAAATACATGATGTAAAAAAGCTATTTTTTTGATAATTTATTTTAACACCATGAGTATCACATTTTTCTTCGCATACAAAATCTTCGAATACACTTAGGTAATATAATAAAATCATACTTACATTGAAAGAGGTATCATTTTCGGTGGAGGCTTCACTTTCTTCGGTATAACTGGCACTATTTTAGCTTTAACAACATTCGTTATTGTAATAGGATCTACTTCACTTTTATTCTTGTTAACAGCATTCAAAATCATCTCATGGTGTTCTAAGTTTTTTTTCACTTCGGCTATAGTTTTAACAAGTGTAACATTTTTTGTTTTCGCGGTAAATGTGGAAGCTATAGTAAGTAGAAAGAAGAAAATAAGTTGAGCGTTCATTATATGTCGATTAAGTATATAGATGTTGAATAAGTAGATACATCGCGTTTCTATATATTGCGTTACAGTAGCGAAGGGCGGGCGGACTGCCTGAAACTGCAGCCTCTGTGAGATTGTCGGGCGGCGTGACTCGGCTCCCGACGTCCTGGCGCCATGGTTCGGCTACCCCATAACAGAATTCATAGATATACCGATTTGCTTCGCTGACCTACATGTAGTCGTTTGAAATATTTATTATTTTAGCTGCCCGTTAAGGTACAATCATTATTTCATGAAATAAGGAGATAGTTGGGTCAAAAGGAAATATTTCATATAATTGTGTAAAAACTGAAAGTTAACTATGTAGGCAGACATATTGATCAAAATATGCGTTATATACCTACAAAATTCAATTTCTTCATTTTTATACTATAGGTACCTAGGTACGTTGGGTAAATTTACTTACCTACTTTGTTGCTAAGTTAAAATTAATACTCAGTTCAATTTCCGAAATAATTTTTTAAGTTTATTGTTTTCGCAGAGATAACAAAAATATATGCTCTTTCCATTTCTTAGTTGTACATTTCACATATTCGTACAATAACCTAATGACACATAATTAACAGTCTACCTAGGGGGAAGTACAGTGAGTAACGTAGGTACCTAACATATTACTTCAGATAACTATCTGCACATTAAAATGACCATGTTGTTCAATTAGTTGCAACTATTATCAATTAAAACTCTTAGTCGACTTTTATCAACTTTTGCTATTTCCTGATAAATTATTACACATTAAGGCGGTACTATTCATCTCGTAGATTAAAGTTTTCACTGGCCACCTTGTGAGGGGTATAAAACTTACGCCTCCGTTAACCAGGGCATCTATTGCAACATTAACTCCGCGATGAAAGGTAAGAAATCATTATTCTATCTAACGGTTATTTGTCGTGGTTGGTTAAATACCTTACCTGCAGGACGTGGGTTAGATTCCCATACAGGACAAATATTGGCGTACGCCGAACATGTTTGTAAGATATGTCCTGAGTCTGGTGAGATGAGAAATCATGGGCCGCTCACCTAAGAGTTTATGCTCAGATGACAAAACCTAACGCAAAAGTTGGTCCAGGTTGCCGGGTGGAGTGTGCTATATTTGTGACATTGTAGAGTATAGCAATAGGGGCAAGTTCTGCTTACTTTGGTATGGGATGTGTTTTGTTAAATAATAATTTTCTAATATAATTTTCAGGTATAATTATAGTATTGGTGATCGTATCTGTGGTGGCTGCGGAAGCCATTGTGAAATGCCCCACGGAACAAAGTGCCGATTGGGGCATAGAGAAGCTACTTAGACACGAGGACTGCGATAAGTTTTACAAATGCACATTAGGTGTACCCGTTGAGGTGGTATGTCCAGAGGGACTCTATTTCAACCTGGAAAAGTGGCAATGTGACTGGGTGATCAACGTAAATTGTGAAGGGAGGAATGATCCTGCTATAGTAACCATTATGCCTGTTGAAGTCACTACCACTGTAGAACCCACTACCACTACAGAAGTAATTACCACTGTAGAACCCACCACTGAAAAGCCCACCACCACTGAAAAACCCACCACAACTGAAAAACCCACCACAACTGAACAACCCACCACCACAGAAAAACCAACCACCACTGAACAACCCACCACCACAGAAAAACCCACCACCACAGAAAAACCCACAACCACAGAAAAGCCCATAATCGTTACGGAAACAACAACTGAGCCACCTGTGACTAAAAAGGAAATTGAGTTCCAAGCGAACGGATGCCCAGTGGATCCAACCGTGCACTGGCTCGTGCCCCATGAGAAAGACTGCAACCTGTTCTACTACTGCGTGTGGGGGTCGAAGGTGGAGAGGGAGTGTCCCAGCACTCTGCACTTTAACAGGGTGCTCCAGGTAATATGCTTTTTTTTAAATTATGACATATAGCATAAAATAAAATAACAATGCTTATAAGATCTAGTCCAACTGTCCGTCTCTCACAGAGACTTGTCTCGTAAACTAAGTAGAAACTTTATTTTAGTACTTTACTTTCTTTAGAGAATTTAGTTGAAGATTTAGGTATACTTAGCTATAAATGTGCAAAAAAAATCCGTTTCAAATCCTGTTGTAAGTTCTAAAAGGTTGGTTAGAAAACACTCTTGTTAGTAGCATTGCGTCGCCCATCGACCAATGGCATCTCCTGACCGTTCGCTGCGTGTGCGTGTGATGATAGTTTAGTAACTTTACTTAGTTCGCTTGTATGAAGTTCCTATAAGGTTTCAGGCCAGATTCAGGTCTAAACTTTCACAGGTTTGTATGGATCTGAATATGTTTGTTACCTTTTCACGTAAAAACTAGTGAACGGATATAGATGAAATTTGGCTGACACATAGATAGATCATACCCTGGAATTACATATAGGATACTATTATCCTGGGAAAAAATAAGATCCTCGGGAACGCGGGTGAAGCGAGGCGGAAGCTAGTCAAGCATATTCTTACGAAGTGTTTATTTTGCTTGTTTCAGGTTTGCGACTGGCCTGTCAATGCAGGCTGTACAGTATCTGTCAACAAACACAGAAGCATTTCCAACATATTTTCTAGAATGTTCTAATATCCTAGCCTAAACCCTAACCACCAACAACAAATCCGATCCGTCCATTAACTGCATGATTTTGTTAGATTTATTTATTAGTTATTAAACAAATAATTATACCTTTACGCATTTGAAACTGTTATTTTCTTTATAATACATAGTTCCCTAACCCTCTCAAAAATATTCCCAGAGAAGGCCACTAGAGATGGGTTCGCCCCTCGCAGCCTGCCGTCCCGAGCCATGGCCCCCTTGGCGCTGTGGTAAATACGCCTCTGCATATCTGACGTACAATCTGCATGTTTGTCATGACATAAAATAGTACCGTGGTAGTAGCAGTACCTGAACAATGTTGTCTACTGTAAGTTGTACAGTTTTGAATCAAAGCACAGTATATCCACTCACAAACTTTATGGATCCCGTGAATCCTTAGTACCGCACTGATACTGCTGAAAGTGCTAGCTAAATATAGGCCTATGGAGAAACCAAGTGTCGATTGCTGATTTGCTAGTGAGTGTTGTATTTCTGCTTCTGTGTTGAGATGCCTTAGCTGTAGACGAGTTGCTAATGATAAAAGAGTAAGTGTAGGCATCAAAAAACTAAACTATTGACGCCTACTAGTAATTTAATAGCAAAATTAATTCACAGTAAAGTTAATTATTTTTAGTACACGATTCCTACTGTACTGTACTGTAGGAATCGTGTACTAAAATGGTTTTTCATAACCCTAGATTACAGGTAATTTCGCTTTCGCTGGCTTTTAGTTCGAAACTCATAGAGGAAAGGTTCGGCAACGCGCGACTAATACCTACCCCTGGCAAAGAAAACTAACTAAAACAAGCACAGTTTTAGTCATCATCATCATCATTAATTCTCGATTCCTAGCATTTTGTTTAAATTCCTCCCTTCAACTAAATCGTCGTCTAAAGTGATAGACCGTTTTGAACTACAACAGGGTTGTAAGAAATACCATTACTACTATATGTGGTACTATTAAGTATTCTGTCTCTTAGTTAAGCCTTGATGATCCTTTTAGATATACCTCTATAAAGGTTAGTAACTAAAGTATCAAGAAGACTTATAGGGGAAATAACATTGTGAAGTGTATCTCGGTAGGGGAAAAGTAAATAAGAAGAAAATTTGAGGATAGGTATATTATGATCAAATTAAATACATATTTGGTTATTTAATGTATAATGTAACTTAACAAGCCAAAACAAAGAAAAATATTCACTTTTAATATGTTAAAATAAATACAATTTTCTGAGATATTTCTTATAATACAGCCAGTTTTCTTTTGAGAATTATTTAGATCATGATTAATATATTGAAAAACAATGATTTTAGAATCTAATGGTTTGACGTACATCTACGTGTTTATTTAAAGAGTATGAAACCTCTCGCTCATCACAGCTGACATTCTGTGCCCAGTCGCAGGCTGCTTCATGCGGGTTGTAAAGATGGTTCAATGGACAGCTTCTGGCAACTGGGGAGCCGTCGACACAAACGTAATACTGGTTACAATATTCATGGGCAATCAGCAGACCATTCGATCGTTCACCCGAACAAATGGATGGTGCTTGTCTGGCATTACACAGACATGTGTCTTCACTCTCAGGAATGATTCTATCACCGCAGTCAACGTTCCTTGGCCAGTCACATACTCCAAGACTAGGGTTAAACAAAAGATTTGATGAACAAAGAATCGGTACGGGACTTCCATCTGAGCACATGTAGAACTTATTGCATTTTTCATGAGCCACAAGAACGCCATTAGATCCAGCAGACCCACAAATCGTTGCAGCTTCGCTAGGGTCACTATTGCCACCACTGGCACCATCACCACTGCCGCTACCGCCAGTATCGCTGCCTCCATTGTCGCTGCCACCATTGTCGCTGCCTCCATTGTCGCTGCCTCCATTGTCGCTGCCTCCATTGTCGCTGCTTCCATTGTCGCTGCCTCCATTGTCGCTGCCTCCATTGTCACTGCCTCCATTGTCACTGTCTCCATTGTCACTATCTTCAGTGCCATCAGGAATTACTCTGTCACCACATTCAACGTTCTCAGGCCAGTCACATTGGTCAGTTTTAGGGTTAAATAATAGTTTTCCTGGACATGTCAACGCCACTGGATTACCGTATGAGCATTTATAGAACTGGTTGCAGTTTTCATGCGCTACTAAAACTCCGTTTGATCCTTCAGTTGCGCATATTGCTGGTGCTTCACTGGGATCACAGTTTCCAGCTCCTACGTTTTCATTGCCACCATTGTCACTTCCTCCATTATTGCTGCCTCCGTTGTCACTACCACCGTTGTTGCTTCCTCCGTTATCACTACCACTGTTGTCGCTTCCTTCATTGTCACTACCATCATTGTCATTTCCGCCATTACCTGTTCCTCCCTTATCGCTATCTTCAATGCCATCAGGAATAATCCTGTCACCACATTCAATGTTCTCAGGCCAGTCACATTGGTCAGTTTTAGGGTTAAATAATAGATTTCCTGGACATGTCAACGCCACTGGATTACCGTATGAACATTTATAAAACTGGTTGCAGTTTTCGTGCGCTACTAGAACTCCATTTGATCCTTCAGATGCACATATTGCTGGCGCTTGACTGGGATCACAGTTTCCAGCTCCTACATTTTCACTGCCACCATTGTCGCTTCCACCGTTATCGCTGCCTCCATTGTCACTTCCACCGTTATCGCTACCTCCATTGTCGCTACCACCGTTATCGCTGCCTCCATTGTCGGTCTCATCTGGGATCACTCGATCACCACATTCAACATTGCCTGGCCAGTCACATTGGTCGGTGCTAGGATTGAAAAGAAGACTTCCAGGGCATTTCAGTGCAACTGGTATGCCGTTAGAACACGTGTAGAATTGATTGCAGTTTTCATGTGCTACTAAAACACCATCAGAACCTTCAGTTGCACAAATTGAAGGCGCTTGACTGGGATCACAGTTTCCAGCTCCTACGTTTTCACTGCCACCATTGTCGCTTCCACCATTATCGCTGCCTCCATTGTCACTTCCACCGTTATCGCTACCTCCATTGTCGCTACCACCGTTATCGCTGCCTCCATTGTCGGTCTCATCTGGGATCACTCGATCACCACATTCAACATTGCCTGGCCAGTCACATTGGTCGGTGCTAGGATTGAAAAGAAGACTTCCAGGGCATTTCAGTGCAACTGGTATGCCGTTAGAACACGTGTAGAATTGATTGCAGTTTTCATGTGCTACTAAAACACCATCAGAACCTTCAGTTGCACAAATTGAAGGCGCTTGACTGGGATCACAGTTTCCAGCTCCTACGTTTTCACTGCCACCATTGTCGCTTCCACCGTTATCGCTGCCTCCATTGTCACTTCCACCGTTGTCGCTACCTCCATTGTCGCTACCACCGTTATCGCTGCCTCCATTGTCAGTCTCATCTGGGATCACTCGATCACCACATTCAACATTGCCTGGCCAGTCACATTGGTCGGTGCTAGGATTGAAAAGAAGAATTCCAGGGCATTTCAGTGCAACTGGTTTGCCGTTAGAACACATGTAGAATTGATTGCAGTTTTCATGTGCTACTAAAACACCATCAGAACCTTCAGTTGCACAAATTGAAGGCGCTTGACTGGGATCACAGTTTCCAGCTCCTACATTTTCACTGCCACCATTGTCGCTTCCACCGTTATCGCTGCCTCCATTGTCACTTCCACCGTTATCGCTACCTCCATTGTCGCTACCACCGTTATCGCTGCCTCCATTGTCAGTCTCATCTGGGATCACTCGATCACCACATTCAACATTGCCTGGCCAGTCACATTGGTCGGTGCTAGGATTGAAAAGAAGAATTCCAGGGCATTTCAGTGCAACTGGTTTGCCGTTAGAACACGTGTAGAATTGATTGCAGTTTTCATGTGCTACTAAAACACCATCAGAACCTTCAGTTGCACAAATTGAAGGCGCTTGACTGGGATCACAGTTTCCAGCTCCTACGTTTTCACTGCCACCATTGTCGCTTCCACCGTTATCGCTGCCTCCATTGTCACTTCCACCGTTGTCGCTACCTCCATTGTCGCTACCACCGTTATCGCTGCCTCCATTGTCAGTCTCATCTGGGATCACTCGATCACCACATTCAACATTGCCTGGCCAGTCACATTGGTCGGTGCTAGGATTGAAAAGAAGACTTCCAGGGCATTTCAGTGCAACTGGTATGCCGTTAGAACACGTGTAGAATTGATTGCAGTTTTCATGTGCTACTAAAACACCATCAGAACCATCAGTTGCACAAATTGAAGGCGCTTGACTGGGGTCACAGTTTCCAGCGCCTACGTTTTCACTACCACCATTGTCACTTCCACCGTTATCGCTGCCTCCATTGTCACTTCCACCGTTATCGCTACCTCCATTGTCGCTCCCACCGTTATCGCTGCCTCCATTGTCAGTCTCATCTGGGATCACTCGATCACCACATTCAACATTGCCTGGCCAGTCACATTGGTCGGTGCTAGGATTGAAAAGAAGAATTCCAGGGCATTTCAGTGCAACTGGTTTGCCGTTAGAACACGTGTAGAATTGATTGCAGTTTTCATGTGCTACTAAAACACCATCAGAACCTTCAGCTGCACAAATTGAAGGCGCTTGACTGGGATCACAGTTTCCAGCTCCTACGTTTTCACTGCCACCATTGTCGCTTCCACCGTTATCGCTGCCTCCATTGTCACTTCCACCGTTGTCGCTACCTCCATTGTCGCTACCACCGTTATCGCTGCCTCCATTGTCAGTCTCATCTGGGATCACTCGATCACCACATTCAACATTGCCTGGCCAGTCACATTGGTCTGTGCTAGGATTGAAAAGAAGAATTCCAGGGCATTTCAGTGCAACTGGTTTGCCGTTAGAACACATATAGAATTGATTGCAGTTTTCATGTGCTACTAAAACACCATCAGAACCTTCAGTTGCACAAATTGAAGGTGCTTCACTGGGATCACAGTTTCCAGCTCCTACGTTTTCACTGCCACCATTGTCGCTTCCACCGTTATCGCTGCCTTCATTGTCACTTCCACCGTTATCGCTACCTCCATTTTCGCTACCATCGTTATCGCTGCCTCCATTGTCATTACCACCGTTATCACTACCCCCGTTATCGCTACCGCCATTATCATTCTCATCTGGGATTAATCGTTCACCACATTCAACATTCTCATGCCAGTCACATTGGTCTGTGTTAGGGTTAAATAACAGATTTCCTGGGCATCTCATTGGTACTGGTTTCCCATATGAACAAATATAAAACTGGTTACAATTTTCATGTGCCACTAGAACTCCATTTGATCCTTCAGATGCACATATAGCAGGAGCCTCACTGGGGTCGCAGTTTCCAGCTCCTACATTTTCATTACCACTTCCTCCATTTTCAGTACCTCCATTGTCAGTGCCTCCATTGTCAGTGCCTTCATTATCAGGTCCACCATTATCAGTACCTCCATTGTCAATATCTGGTGTGCCATCTGGCTTAACTCTATCACCGCAGTCAACTTTTTCAGGCCAGTCACATACTTCAAGCCTAGGGTTAAATAAAAGATTTGTTGGACAATCAATCGTAACTGGTGCACCATCAAAGCATTTATAAAATTGATTACAGTTTTCGTGGGCAACAAGAACACCGTCAGAATTCTCATTTTTACAGATATTAGGAGCTTCACTCGGATTGCAGTTACAAGTGGCGTCACTGTCTTCATTTTCTTCGCAGTCCTCGCCATCTACTTCGTCATTACCATTACTATCGCTATCATTGTCTTCAGTTTGGCCATCGTCATTGTTTTCATCACAGTCATCGTCATCTCCTGTACTTCCATCGGTAATAGGTCTGTCACCACAATTTACATTTTGTGGCCAGTCACACAGTTCTAACTCAGGGTTATACAGAAGGGTTGATGGGCATGAAAAAGCTATGGGCCTTCCGTCAAAGCATTGGTAAAACTTGTTACAATTTTCATGGGCAATCAGAATCCCATCAGAAGAATAATCCGAGCAAATAGCTTGAGCTTCACTAGGGTTGCAGTTGCAGGTTTTTGTACCGTCGCTATTGCGCTGCGACTGACTTGCCTGAGTCAGTGCTAATGCACAGAGCAATATGAGCGCTGTGCCTGAAAATAAAGAAACAATTACAAATTAGTGATTTTATTTTCGTACAGAATCCAGTGTTGCAAAAAATCTAATTCAAGCATAATCGCTATCTAAAATAGCACTGTTGAATTTTTATTCATGTTTTTAGTAGATAATGATAACCCAAAATGTAAAACGATATGTAGGTACGATTAATAATTTATGTTTTTGGATTCAGGTACCGATAAGATCAGGTGCAATCGATTCATCATGCAATAAAGTCCATATCAACATAATTCTGGTCGCAAGACATGTGTAATCAAATTATATTGGACTACATATTTTGAGCAGTAAATAAATTGCAACGTGAGACTTTATTGAAAAATGTTATTTCTTATTCTCGACTGTGGCCTCGTGTTTTCACAAATTTCCAGAAAAAAGGCATATTTATATTGTGTATTTTTAATATTAGGTACGGACTTGTGCTTGAACGACCACAATTTCACCAGGTAAGGTGGTAGTAAAAGTTGGTAAATACGCAACTCCTCAAACACACCAATAAGTGCTAATCTGATATCCTGGAACATTATTCACACACGGCTATATGAATCGAAACTAAGCAGAGCTTTACTAGAAACCAGATAACTGAAATACCTACTACATACTAGCCTTTTATTGTGAATCTAATATCTACTAACTAATCGAAAACGGCTCCAACGATTTTCATGAGATTTTGTATGCGGGGGTTTCGGGGGAGATAAATCCAATCTAGCTAGGTTTCATATACAGAAAAAGTCGTTTAAAAAATAAACGAGCAAAGCTCGGTCAACCAGGTTCTATAACTATAATCTATCTATACTAATAATAAAGCTGAAGAGTTTGTTTGTTTGTTTGTTTGTTTGAACGCGCTAATCTCTGGATCTGCCAGTGGGATATGGAAAAACCTTTTTGCAATTGAAAGCCCATTTATTAAGGAAGGTTATAGGCTATAGAACATCACGCTACGACCCTCAGGAGCTGAGCAATGATAAAAAGAACGTTAAGCGGGAGCATGTATAGCATGGGTGAGCGATGCGACGCGGTTGTCAATGGATGACAGCGGTCGCCTAGGGAACAGTTTTTTGTTATTTTTAACTGTCATCAAGACGAGGTTATCAATTCGTCGAAATCTTTTTTTATGTATGATCCTCGATTACTCGAAGATGCCTGACCCGATTTGGAAACTATACATACAGGTGGTCACATGGTCACCAAGTCAGGGTCTGATGATGGGATCTTGAAGAAATCGAGGGAACTCTTCAAATTTTATAGGCACTAACAATGTTTTTCATATATTTTCTAAAACTATTCAGATATTTGCGTCTGGTAGTCGTCACATGTTGCTGAGCTGATGATGGAAGGTACAACTCCTTAACGGGTAGGAGTTAGGGGATAAATCTTTAAATATTATAGGAACGATGATGGAAAGTACAACGCTAATATGGTTATCCTAGGTCAGTGACCTTGAGAGTCATTGATTACACATAAGAAACTAAAAAATGAAAAATAAAATACTTTTAACAAAAAAAAAACACAAAGGCACTAATAAGTATAAAATAACTATGTAAGAACTCTAATCTGATAGTTTTGAAGTCAACGAAATTAGCCATTGCTGCTGCATCATCAGATATTTATTGCTGCTACATTATTGACAGGTAGAAGGACGGCTCATTTCACTTCTAAACAGACCCTTACGGTATTTCTTGAAAAAGACAGCGTACACTCTATACGTAAAAATGGACAATTGGGCAAGGTTTTACAAGATGCAAACCTAATAATATGGGATGAGTGCACATGACTCATAGAGCTCATCTAGAGGCTTTAGATAGAACTCTCAGAATTATAAAATGCACAAATAGCCATGGTTGGAATAACTTTGATGTTTTCTGGTGATTTCAGATAAACGTTGCCTGTTAGGGAAACTAGAGCAGATATTATTAAATCTTGCTTAAAATCTTCCTCATTATGAAAGTCTGTTGAATTATTGAAACTGTATACCAAAATGAGGAGTCACTTGAGTAGAGGAAGCACAGATTTCCCAATAAAGCTCCATTTAATCGGGGATGGGAAAGTACCTGAATCAGATAAAAAAATAGCTATTGACAAAGGCCTTGGTAAAATCGTGACCAACATTGAAGACCTGATCTGTAGAGTATATCCGGATATAGCCAATATCGACCAAAAAAAACATTAATGGCTGTGTGAGAGGGCAATTTAATTTAATTAGCTGCCAGAAATATAAGCGTTGACGCCATCAACGACAAAATAATGATTAAACTACCAGCCGACAGCGTAGTTTTCGAATCGGACCAGTAACTCCGGAGATTCGCGCGTTCAAACAAACAAACAAACTTTTCAGCTTTATTATTTAATGCTAAATAGCTTTCCACCCACGATGCCACCCGCGATCAGTCAGTCAATTAACCAACTTCAAGCGGAGGTTATCAATTCGTCGGAATCATTTTTTTTGTATGTTCCTCGAATAGTCGAACGCCTGGACCGATATGGAAAAATATTTTTTGTTTGAAAGGGTTTACTTCACAAGTAGTCCCATGGTCACCAAGTCAGGATCTGATGATAGGATCCTGGACAAATCGAGGGAACTCTTTAAATTTTATAGGCACTTACAATGTTTTTCATCATACTTTCTAAAGCTATTCAGATATTTGCGGCTGGTAGTCAACATTTTATGTTGCTGAGCTGATGATAGAAAGTACAACTCCTTAATGGTTAGGAGTTAGGGGATAATTATTTAAATGTTATAGGAACGATGACGGAAACTACAACGCTAATATGCTTATCCTAGGTCAGTGACCTTGAGAGTCATTGATTACACATAAAACATTCAAAATTGAAAAATAAAATACTTTTAACAAAAAATAGAACCGCCTTCAAAGACACTAAAAAGCAGAAAATAACTATTTAGGAACTCTAATATGATAGTTTTGAAGTAAGCGAAATAAATCTGCGGTACCATGATATCGGTTCAAATTTTTGTTAAAAGTTTTATATATTTAGATTGGCTATTGGACGCTGATCAGTGTTATTATCACCATCGGCATCAGCGTAGGCATCAACCATAAGAAAGATCTTGGGAAAAACGTAACCTTTTGATGGGTTGGTCTTCTGTACCAAATTTGGCATACTGGTTTCCATTTCGATATACTTCAAATACAAATGGGTATATTTGACCGGCTGCAACTAACTCGCAGAAATGTAGAGTGTTGTAACATCTAATTTATACTTTTCTTTTGTCCCATGATTGTTGCCAAGACGGTCATGAGACATAACAGCAAATTCATCCCAATTGTTCGTCATATGCATTGCATTGCACCAAGCTTTTATGTGAGTTCAAAAGCAGTATTGATATCAACTTCGATGCAAATCACCCCCACAAATAACTTTCTACCCTTTTTTAACCCCGATAGGCGATGAGTTTCAATAAAATACAAAACACGTGTTCCATCAATTATCTTAAAGAATGT
The DNA here is from genome assembly GCA_963555595.1 of Tethea ocularis. NCBI lineage: Eukaryota > Metazoa > Arthropoda > Insecta > Lepidoptera > Drepanidae > Tethea > Tethea ocularis. The sequence goes on along the minus strand of OY741971.1, from coordinate 3,137,127 downwards.
TTATGCAAAATTTGAAGTAGATTGGACCAAGGAATCACGTTGTTTCATACAAACTTTTTCAACCCCTAAGGATTTCGGAAGATCCTTTCTTATAGGATGCCTACTTCATACGAAGAACACACCCTCTAAATTTCAGGTCTCTACGATCAGCGGTTTAGGCTATGCGTTGATCCGTCAGACAGTCATTCAGGACAATGTATGTTAAATAGATATTAGACCACCAAATTTATGTAATGGTACCAGACTTCAAGTAAAATTTCTAGATTTCTGTCATAGTAGCGATTGGTTTTGACTGAGCCAGCAGTTGGGCAAACAGTACTGATACCTCGCATTCCGATGATACCCACAGATTTACCATATAGATTTAAACGAATAGGTACAATTTCCTGTGAAATTACATACCTATCGTCTGAAGTCAATATAAATAAAGCACAAGGACAAACTTTTAAGCATGTTGGAATATATTTAAGAGAAAACTGTTTTTCCCATGGACAATTATTATGTTGCCTTATCTAGATCAGGTTGCATAGGCTACTTTTTATTTGGAAACGCGGGTGGAACCGCGGGGGACAGCTAGTACTAATAATAAAGCTGAAGAGTTTGTTTGTTTGAACGCGCTAATGTCCGGAGTTACTGGTCCGATTCGAAAAATTCTTTCACAAATAGGAAACTACATTATCTCCAAAGGATATAGGCAACTTTTTATCCCGGGAACGCGAGTAAAGTTGTGGAGAACAACTAGTAGGTTATATAATTATATATTTACACCCATATTCGCGATAAACATACGTGTTCGTGCATACAAATTGGTTAACATGGAACAAACCTAACCCCGTCTTGGCGATTGATTTTTAAATGACTTCAAAAAACTTAAAAAAAATTAGAACAGCCTTCAAAGGCACTAAACAGCGTAAAATATATGTAGGAACTCTCATCTGATAGTTTTTAGTATTATGTTTTATCACTGACCTAGTATAAGCATATTAGCGTTGTGCCTTCCATTATCACATCCAAAAATTCAACTAACGGTCTCAAAGGTCCCATAAAATTTAAAGAATTATCCCCTAACTCCTAACTGTCAAGGAGTTGTACGTTCCATCATCAGCTCAGCAACATAAGACGATGATTACTAGACGCAAATATCTGAATAGCTTTAAAAAGTATATGAGAAACATTTGAAGTGCCTATAAAATTTGGAGAGAACCCTAGAAGTTCCTTACACAAAATAATTATTTTTCAGTTTCTTATTTGTAATCAATGATTTCAAGATTTGTCACCGAGGATAAGCATATCTAACACCTGACCGATAAGGAGTTGTACCTTCCATCATCAGCTCATCAGAAAAAGAATAAATTATAACTATCTAATCGCGCTTACAATATTTAAAGATTTAATATTCAAAGTACAAGCTCTGCTTATTTTGGGATCAGATAACCGTGTGTCCCAGGATATTTATTAATTGTATTATCCCCTAACTCCTACATAGTTATTTTATATAGTTTTTAGAGTTTTTGAAAGTGGTTCTACTATTAGTTATAAGTTATTTACATCGTATTAAAGAGGTACTAATATAGTCTTAAAAAGTTGAATTACACTCGGCTTGCAATTTGAACCTTTACGCATTTAAATATCGTTTCACTTGGTTCCTAATCACACAATATCGCACTTCTCTGGGTTTGTAATCCGTCACTATTTCCCACCTTCCATGAGGCGGGCGGGTTGGGGTTATGTCCACGTTTAGACACCACTTACCTTTCATTTAATGCTTTAGTATTCCACGTCTGTTTTCTTGTAAATATTGCACCGAAACTGATAACGACACGATTGATTGCACATAATTTATACTTTTTCACCTGTTTTTATACATAGTTTCAGCAGATAATCAATTTGATTAGAGCAAAACGCTGATTTGGGTAGATTAATAGGAATTCAGTAACTTATCTATGCAATGAATTTTTAGATATACATCACCAATGACAAAGAAACCAATCATTTATTCCAAAAATATGTAATTAGCAACTGTTCATGACGTCAAAGTACAAGTTGCAAAGGTGTGGACACCGTACAGGATTTATTTATTCATTTCCTAAATTACTGGTCTTCATTATTAATTTTCTGCAAAATTTGGGTCACCCTGGCCCGGAGAGACGGAATTAATAGTTCAGGGCTAGTGATGTCGATTGCCGAGACGAAGGTCGTGTGTTCGAATCCTACAATGAGCTTTCAGTGAAGGAAATCATCGTAAGGAAACCATAGCACGGTGTTAGGGTACTTTGTAGTACCTACTCGCCTGGATGGCTTCCACCATCAAATTGAAAAACTGTCGCCAAGCATCTAATGATGTGTCGGTACACATCATTAGATGCTTGGCGACAGATTGCTGTACTTGAGAGGTACCTTCTACGTTTTGTATTCTTAACACCTTCGGGTACGTCGTCACATAACATAGGGAGATTATGGTGAAATATAAGCCTATACAAATTTCAGGAGTCTAACGTAATGATGGACGAGACAGTTATTTAAGTACTCACTGTATTTTTAACCGACATCAAAAAAAAGGAGGAGGTTTACAAGAGAGCCAGAATCGTTCCACGATTACTCGAAGACGCCTGGACCGATTTGGATAATTCTTTATTTGTTTGAAAGGGTATACTTTACAAGTGTTCCCATGGCTAGCAAGTCAGGATCTGATGATGGGATCCTGGAGAAATCGAGGGAACTCTTCAAATTTTATAGGCTTTACAATGTTTTTCATATACTTTCTAAAGCTATTCAGATATTTGCGTCTGGTAGTCATCATTTTATGTTGCTGAGCTGATGATAAATAATGCTGTTGCTGCTAAAATACTACATTCTTTCTTTTATCGAATGAAATGCAAGCATGTAGGCACAGATTACTAAGGGTCGGTTGCTCGTACATTTTAGTTAAAGTTATAGTCAAAGTTAACTTAACTATTACCATGCTTTGACCGTAGAGTCACTTTGACGATGACCGATCTCCCTCTGTCGGTTATGGTTACTACGGTTAAAATTTTAGTTAAAGTGACACCACGAGCAATCCTGTTTGCTTTCTTTCGGCGGTTAAAGTTAACTATAACGTATAACCTTACATAAAGTTGCTATTTACATAATTTGTACTCAAAGTTGCATGTTTATTATTACTGCCTCCATTCTACGCATCACACATAACATAACGTAAGTAGGTATGTTTATGCAAGGTTTATGCTATTTAAAAATAAATCAAATAACAGTTATCATTTCGATTGATAGATTATGAGCTTTTTAAAACGTATTATCCTTAATTTGTGATAAAAATAATTCATCATGCTCAAAGAATGTTCATTTAAAAAATATAATTTAATAATTTTATCTATGTTATATTATAAAAGATGCCGTATTTTGGTATTTTTATTATTATGTTTTTGTTGTTTGGTGTATAAAAAAATATAAATTATTATTTTATGGATCTTATAAAAGCGAAGGCTTATTATATTTATTCCCTATGTTAGTAAGTAGGTACATTAATAGTAGTTTATCCATACAATTTTTTTATTTTTATTTACATATTATAACATTAGTTTAAATTAAATGAAATATTAAATTAAAATTAAACTACAAAATCTATCCTATATACAGAGTAACTATAAATAATATACCGCATTTAAATCCTGCAGGCAGGGTTCCCAAAAAGGCAACGTTATACCTCTTTGAATTGCAAGGCTGATGCGCTGCCCGAGGTAAGTGCCAGCTCTTTGGTCTCCTGTAGTGTCAATAAGGCGTCTAGACAGCTCCCTAACCAAACTGCGAGCATCTTGACCCCAACTACCCATAGTTTCAACCCCAAACGGAAGAAATATATAACTATCCCCAAGAGAAGTATATTTCCTCCGCTTGAGGTTTTCCGCAGCGTTTGCGGCAGCGCCCGCCACCCGTGATGAATGTTGGACGTGGGAGGGTGCAAGGGTGTTAGCACATGTGACGTCCCATACCAGCGGCCTCCCACGACTCCAAGGAATCAATGTCATACCGTCAGGCCTCTTTCCATCGTCACGCGAGATACCGTTCGGCTCTAAAATAGCCGGCACGTTCACGGTGGCAAGGGCCCGACGAATAACATCGTTTAGAGTGGCGTGGCGTGAAAGACGTCCTGCACTACGACGGTAGGATAGACCGTGGTGATCCAAACGATCCACGCCGCCGCCACAGTGACATTGATGAGGTTCGGTTCTAATATTATAAATGTGAAAGTGTGCATGTGTGTCTGTTTGTCCGTCTTTCACGGCAAAATGGAGCAACGAATTGACTTTTTTAAGTAGAGATAGTTGAAAGGATAGGGTACTTTTTGTCTCTTTCGAACCCCCCACTTCCCTAAAATGGGGGGTGGAAGTTTGTATGGAGCATTCCACAATTTTCAAGGTAGAAAGCTAAAAATTGGTATGCGGACTATTTGTGACTAACAAAAAAATAGTGAATATTTTTTTTTTTAAATCTACCCCCAACCCCTTAAAAGACTCTCCGCATTATTAGTACAGAAAAAAAAAGTTACTTGGAATTAAAATAGTTAGGTAAATAGGAAGTTGTAGGTAGGTAGGGGTAGGTAGGATAGATAGGGGTAAGCAGAAGTAGGTAGGGGTAGGTAGAGGTAGGTAGGCATAGGTAGTTAGGTCCCAGTTTTTTATTTGTTCTCAGGGCAGGACGACGTCTGCCGGGTCAGCTAGTGATAAATATAACTTTAACCCATCTCACTATGTACTTTTGCCATGTCAGTTCCCTACGAGCCCTAACTTCACAAACTCTACACCTTTCACCTGAAGTTAGGGCTCATAGAGTTTGGGCGTGTAGAGTTTAGAAGCTCAGCTCTACATGAGATCATAACTTTTTGAAAGTGTGAGAGATTTTATATGAAAATGTTTTTGGTGCGATTTCACTTCTTTTTGTAAGTAACGAAGTAGTACATAATTATAGTAAATCATTCGTATGACATAAGTATATTAATTTAGTAATATTCTGAAACCTGAAGAAAGCTCTTTTATATTCACTTTTTGTTGTTTGTAGTTTGTGTGGGACCCTATACTAACTTCCGTCCCCTAATTTAAAGGGTGGGGGTGATTTACAGACCATTTTTTCAGACCTGTAGCATCAAAATTTACGGAAGTCTCAGTTCTCAGTTCCTTCCCCTAGTTTAAGGGCTTGTGGGATAAAAGTTCCAAGTTTCAGAGTTTTTTTTGTTGTTTGTGTGGTACATACCAAATTTCAGCTTTCTAGGACTTTAGGAAGTAAAATAGAATTTTGATGATCGGTGAGTCAGTGAGTTAGTCAGTAACAAAAATAAGGAACTTCGACTAGCAATAATTTTTAAACTACTGTACTTCAAATTTAATGTAATTTGGAAATTTATCTATCTTTGTAATGCCTTGGTCACTGAAAATTTAGGCTTCTAGTTTTTTCCACAACGAAGTTACAGGGAGTCGAAAATATCGTGGACAATATCGATTCGATCGATTTATGCGTAATAGGCATCGAATGGTGGTGTGTATAAAAACCCAAATAGGTTTATATTATTTATGTTTCTCTGTAAGTTTTTCATGTATTTTTCTTCTAGAAAAATAAAATAATATAAAAAAAATTGTACATGAACTCGCTGGACTGCTGTGTAATAGCTTTTCCCGACGAGCAAGAGGAATATTTATAAGTTTGTAGTGTGTGTCTATTTGTGCCATCATATAGCTCCTTAACGTTTTTCGTTTGAGAGATGTCTTCATCGAGAGTGTTCTTAGCTAAGTTTCAAGAAAATGTGGGGGTTTCTTGGAATTTTTAATTTATATTAGGAATAGGAATTTTGGTGAGTTTTTGGCCGGCTTTTACTCTCTTGATGATGACTTTTAATTAATGATAACTCTATTCATAAAAATATTTTGATTTCGACTAGTAATCTATGCGGATATAATTACCGATAGAATTTAATCTTATAAGCGGATTTAATGTAACATTTTTTATTGTATATGTCAATAATATTCCACGCTATAAAATGTCGCCAAGCCGGGACCATATGGCTCGCACTGTCAAAAAGTTATCAGATCTCATGTAAAGTCAAGCTTCTATCTAAGCAACTCTACATGCCCTAACTCTATGAGCCCTAACTTCACAAACTCACTAAAACAGAAAAGTAATGAACAGTGAATACATTTTTCACCTTACGCCCATGTGACGGTAGCGATACGCCCAAGCCACATATATTGACTAAACTAAAGTGACTCTTGGTCACTGAAAATTCTAGTTTTTTCCACAACGAAGTTACAGGGGGTTGAAAATGGCCTGAATGGCTTCGAGACAAGGATGTCATGTCAGGCACGCCCACCCGTGCATGCAAAAAGAGGCACACACGGGTGCGTGCCTCTTTTTGCTCGACTTGGCGGGGGCACATCCATGCCCCCAGTTTGAAATAAGCGTCAAGCAATTAGTATTGTAATTATTTCTTAACAGATAGTATTCAAAGGTGATTAGATCTCGTGTTACCAACCGTGCGAGTGTCACGTAGATGCTTTACGTATATTACGTTTTAGAGAAGTTGAAGGCGATGATATCTCAGTGGTAGTTATATCGAATGCCGAGACGAAGATCTCGGGTTCGAATCCTACATTACGTTTGAGCTTTTGGTGAAGGAAAACATCGTGAGGAAACCATATCACGGATGGTGGTATATTGTAGTACCCACCTCGCTGGCTATCACCCTTAAACTGAAAATCTGTCGCCAAGCAAATTTCGGTGTGTTCCGACAGCTGCTCTTGATCGCCAGTTCCCTTCTAGGCTTTGTGTGCTTACCACCATAATTTGTGGACTCAATACAAAATAATCTTATCTAGTATACACCTACACTGGCGTTGATAGCTCAGTGGTAGTGAAGTCGAATGCTTTGGGGTAGGTCGTGGGTTCGAATCGAATAACGAGTTTAAGTTTTCCGTGAACCAACGTAAAAAACTATATCAAGGTTGTAATCTAGGGAACTTTGTAATGCCGTAGCTAGCTACCAACTTCAATGTAGGAATATATATAATAGGAGGTACTAATCGTACTATTTAGAGTTCATGGCGTTCGGTCTAAAGTCATCCACAAGGGGGCTTTCGTATGAACCTTTTCCTCAGGAACGCGTATAGTATAGGTATCATGCTAAAATTGATATCAAATACTCAGGTTTGCAATTTCTTGAAGCAGTGTAAACATAAAACTTGTAAAAGTCATCGCAATCAAAAGATACTGATTTATGCTCCGTTAATGTCACATATTTTGACTCTCGCATCGCAAGAGAATCAAAACCTATAGGGTACTTTCCGTTAACCTAAAATCATAAAATTTTAGCATACATATAGGAATAAATCTGAAAATTGCTAATTTGCACAATTTTTGTTACAATAACAATTTTAAATTTGCAGGAACATGTATGGGAGAACATTTCCTCATTTATAAAGTTAAGTTTGTTAAAACGAAACCCTCGATGCACGAGTCAGACTCGCACTTGTCTTGGGTTTTATTTTTTTATGTCATTATCTCATTACTTACAGATCTATGTAAAGATTAATAATTGTTATCAAAATTTTCCTCGTGATTCGATGTTTTTTCATTAGATAGCTAATGTTTGCCATTTAATTGTTTGTTTTTCTTAGATTTTATGGATGTCAATAGTTACAAAATAACAAGTCGTGTAATGAAAAAAAACTGTAAAACCCGACTGCGGTACGAAAAAAGTTAGGGGTTTTGTTTATCATTTCTCATTCATAATTACATTTAAAAATTAAAAATATTATAAATGCGATAGTTTGTGAGGATCTCTGTATGGTTGTTTGTTACTAATTCACTTAAAACTACTGAACGGATTTGGATGAAACTTGGCACATAGATATATATTAACCCTGGAATAACAATAAGTAGGTAGGTACTCGTATATGCATAGAGATATCAACATTGTATAGGTAATGTAGATAATTCTATATCATTCTAAATAATTCCCATAAACTTTCATTCATTTATCTGAAATAATTTTACTATGAGTGCTACGAGAAGCTACGAAAATAAATGTAGCTCGAGTAAGTTTACTTATTTACGTTGTGTTCGTCATTTGGAAAATAATACATAGGTGCCGATTCTGCTATAATATTAGTCACGGACTAATCTGACAGGACTACAATATCTTTCATCCTTTTCTTGTATTTTTTGTTAGAAAGCGATATAGTGAGATTAAATTCGTTTAGTTTGAAATCAACAGAATCGGGGCCATAATAATGTTCTTATGGAATATTATTGTTTGTATTATTGATGAAGCACACAAAGCCTTGATGGGATTGTTATGGGTTTCAAGTAGAAATCATAAATTCAGATTCTGTTTTTTTCGTTTGAAAGGTGTCGAGAGTTTTTAGCTATGTTTCAAGAAAATCCGTTCAGCCATTTGAAGATCATCATCATCAACTCTTTTCCAGTGTGTTTCGGGGGTTTCATTATTTAAAAAAAAAATGTTATTGTAATTGCTAATAATGTAGATATACGAAGAAAAAATACAAATAAAATCAATAACAAAATAAGAACTACCTACACAATACCACATACCTACCTACTACTTTAAAATATGATAAAAATCTACTTCCATTTAAAACTCTATAGTTAGGACTGATTATAATCAAAAGATATAATCAAACCTAAATGGTTTTTGATTTTATCTTTATTCAATCGATACACGATCGCGATTTTACTGGAAAAACAATTACTTTTTACATGTTTAATGTATCCGGTCACAAAGCAGCCGATATTTATCTATGTAGAAGTCATTTCTATTTCATGCTACTGGCTTTGCTTTGGGTCAGACAGTGGTGCCAATACTGGTAAAAGTACCTATATAACGAAAGTAACTATACTTTTAACAAAAAAGAGAACCGCCTTCAAAATTTGTTGCAAGCATCCATAGGTTACGGTAACCACTTACCATCAGGTGGGCTTTATGCTTGTTTGCTGCCTTAGAAGTATAAAAAAAGCACTTTAAATTATAATTTTTAGTTTTTTGTGATTTTCCTGGGATGTCATTATCAGATCCTGATTTAGTGCCTTATGGGACCACCTCAGAAGTATTAGGTACCTACTCTTTCGGTCGTAATAAGTATTTTTTGTAGCCAATCTTTATTAGTTTACTTTCTTTCCATTGTCTATCGACAGTAGCGGCCGCCTCGAGGATTTTTTGTTTATATGTAGTTTGTATATTTGTTGTAAATAATTGTAAATATTGTATAGGTATATTATAGACGAACTTATAATACCATACAACCCATGGGTTAGTGCTATATGACAGAATTTGTATTGTTTGTTTGACTATGGCTATGTGACAGAATTTGTATATCTGTCAAATTGACATTTGCATCGCTCTAACCTAGAGCGATGCCACACGGGCGTTGTCGGTGCGTTGAGTCGTTGCAGCGAGGCAGAATTAATGAAATACTGAGGTAGTAGACTCTTCTTTATTGAAAAGGGATCTTCTACCAAGAGAGGTGTCAATAAAAACAATATATCAGGACATTCTTCTCATACTATCAGATTCCAAACTAGAGCTGGCACCTACCAGTTTTTAAATACACCCAGAATCGTCCCAAACTGACACGCAGACAAATATTTCTCCTGGGTGGGATTCGAACAACTAAATAAGAAGCTACGCATAAGCTACGTATTTCAAATTGCTATAATCTACTTTAATCGCAGAATAGTAGGTGAAACCGCGGGAATCAGTTCGTACATAATTACTAATAATTAATAATATGCAAACGACCTCAATGTAAGTGAACTACATTGATTTTCATAGCACCTCGTAGCACGCGTAAACTAGTAGTTAAAAATAATAGTTGGCTAAGTGCGAGTCGAACTCGCACACGAAATTATTTGTTGTTTAGAAATATTATACACATTCTGAAATTTCAAATATTACGGTTCATGGTTGGTTGTTAAGGTCAAGCAAAGTTCAAACAAATCACGTATTTTGTATGGGTGCCATCATTAATATTCAAATTTATTTTATTTTTATAATTACTTTATTCTATAAATATACAATATTTACAATTATTTACAACAAATATACAAACTATATATAAAAAATTTCCTTTATTTTTATTATTTGTCTATATGAACAGGTAACGTCAACCAGTAATAGATACATATTCTGTAAAAAAACATCAGCTGTCTACCTATTACGGTTCATGAGATACAGCCCGCTGACGGATGGACGGGCGGACGGACAGACAGTCCGGAGGCTTAGTAATAGTTCCGTTGGCAGAAGTTAATACCCTTTGGGTACGGAACCCTTAAAAATTTGAAGATGGTATACTTCTCCAAGGTGCTACCGAACAAAGCGTCAATGACCGGGAATTGGAGTCCAATGATTTTCTTTTGTATTCTGTATCGAAAAATCGTAAGATTCTAAAGGGCATTTCTGATTTCACTAGTGATTTAAACAATGATTGCAAACAAAATATTATCTGCCCGCAAAGTCTTTGTACTGTACATAGACTGTCATGCGGGTTTTAGATAGACCACAGAGCAGAAATCAGCTGAAAATATGTAGACGTTTCAATCTCTCCTTTTTTCAGTTTAGGCCTTGTATGAAAGTCGAAAGTTACAAATGACTCTGGAGGACTCAGGAAATGAGAGTCCGTATTGAGAACGCCCGCGGTTCGTATTGAGAATACTCCGGCAAGGAACTCGGCAAGGCACAGATTAAACCCCAAAAAGGCTTCTTTCTTTAGTGGAAAGATATTCAACAGACATCGATATTCCTTCAGATTTTCATCAGTAGGATGATTCTAATAAGTAATTATTACAAGCTCTACGATGCACTTAATTAAAACCTCAACATTGATTTAGGTCTCTCCACGTTATAGCAATTTAAAAAATGAGCCTCACGCATATTTACGATACTGCCGTAAATCACGGCAACCCTTTTCTTGTGAAAGTCGCAACCTACTTGCCGTCGCTTATATCCCGTATGCTTAGACCAAGGTAAGCCTTCTGCGACGCTATTAGAGACTCTAGCACCGATCGAAGCTGACGAAGCACATAAACACCACTTAATACACTACACAAAACCGAGCACCAACTTGACGTACTGGAAAAATTATCGCTTCATGCATTTTCTCAAACTAAACTTAAAAATCATTTATTCAGTTTAGGCCCCTGATAAGGCACATAAAAATGACGATAGTTACAATTATTACCTACAATAGACTCTACCACCGACCGGTTCGGAATACACTTAAACTGAGTAGACTGTTTGCCGTTTGCGCCCCGTCGCCCGAATCGAATGAACACCGATTTCTTAAAGTAAATAAAGGACCCACATCATACTAATCCTTTCCTGATAAAATTCGGGACTCCCTCTCGTGGTCCGACACACTCGGCCGGCTTTATTTTTATTTGTAGCGCCTACATTTATATGATAGCAAACAGTAGCGTTGATACTACAAATATCATCGCTACTATTTTCCGTCGTAAACGTAATTATTGACGACTGAGGATGTTCTGACTAAATTAACTATTAGGAACCTATATTTATCATCATCATCATATCAGCCGAAAGACGTCCACTGCTGGACAAAGGCCTCCCCCAAGGATCTCCACGATGGCCGGTCTTGCGCTACCCTCATCCAGCGGTTTCCCGCGACCCTAACAAGATCGTCGATTCTATCGTCTATTTTTATCAGTTCTAGCAAAATTACCTCCTACCTGCTTGTGTACCATTAGTGCCTATATCTTTGAACTTCAAGTCAATTAGGTGTACTTCCATACGAGGCTAATGGACTTTTTAAGTTAGCAGGTAGAATTAAATGATTAGATTTAGATAGCAGACCGGTACCTACCGTAGTCCGTTTTTAAAAATATTCTTATCGATGCTCATAGATCTTGTACAGAGTACTATTTACTTGATCTTAGATCAATATCATCAAAATGTGCATTGTATGCTAGCTGTGTATGTAAAATGAAACGTGATTGCTTACGTCAGGGAATGATATCACGTCAGCCAGCCGGCATTGGACGTGCAACGTGCAGGGCGAAGCGCGTGCGCGGGCATAGGCACGGGCACGGGCAGCGCACCGCCCCACACCGCGCTGGCGGTGGCGCCGCACGTCACAGCTCTAGCAAACGAGGCGAGGCGAGCGCTGTCACACCGCGGCCCGCGCCCGCCTCGCCACCGCCCGCGCCGCCCGCGCTCTCTGGGTCATTCGGTGATTCAGTGATAAACAAACCTCGCCGGTACCTCCATGTCAGACATGCTGCGGGTTTGACATCCCGCCCGGAAACTTAGAGCTACCTTCATGCATCGTTGTTTACGGAAAACGCAGCACAAGTGAGTTAGGGAGTTTCAAAGTCGCGTTAAGTAACGTCTAGTTGAGCGAACTCAACTCACATGACCTCGGTGGCCTGTTGCAGATGTCAGCCGCCGCCGCACGGACAACGGCGGTTTTATCACATTTTAGAAAATGACTGAAGGTCCCCCGTTACATCATGATAAGCCGGTGAGTGTGCGACGCAAAATGTGTACTTACGTATGTATTTGGTGATCGCGCGATGCGATGTCGAACAGTGTTTACGCGGTTGTGGACAGTGATACCTGTGCATAGAGGCTATAATGGCTTGTTGCGTTAAAGCGGATGGGATTGGAAGTGTTGTAGTTTTTTGGTCAACTATTGACCGTGACTTACACGAATTGCCATGAAAATGCTTAATTTGCGTTATATCACTTGAGTGAGTGAGACCTAACTCCGCTCGCGGCTGCACCGGCATCATTTGGTATGGATATGAGTCAGGCATTACTGCATGTGGTGAAACTTAGATTCCTTAATAACATCATATATATTTTCCTTATTTATGAGAATAGGTTTGTAAGTACATACTTTATACCTACAGTTCCCCACTACACATGAGAGACTGTGTTAGATAGATGATAAAACTATTTATTGCTATATGGACTTTAATTTGCTATAATCATTGAATGTTCATGTATAGATGTGATGATTTATGTAATTCATAACATAACACGAGATATTGAAATAGGATATTCGTTAACAATATTATCAGCGAGTCGGATTAATTAAAACAAAACTGATTATTTAATCTATGTCAAATACATACCTACCTACTTTACATTGATTTATCTTCATGCGTTTCATTATATGGAATAAATTTATATTGATGGAACTGCCCAATCGGGTAGACAGAATAACTCAGCAGTAAACAGGTTTTTCAAGTGTCATCCTCATCAGCCTATCACCACATAACATAACATTATACTTACATGCCATATTCATTTTTGTCGTTTTATAATTGTTTAAAGTAGATAAACTTGTGTGAACTGTGGACGTAGGTACCGAAAACTCAGTAAATAACGTCCAAAGATTATCTATCTATTCTTGATATTAGGCATAAAGAGGTAAATTAGTTAGCTCGGTTGTAGGTGATCTTCGGAACTAGTGATCGGATTCTGAAAATTCTTTCACTGAGTGCTTTGGCTAGATACTTTTCATCACGAGATACATACAACAACAACGCTTTTAAGGTGTAGTTTTTTCACTATCAAAAAGTCGAAAGCGCCGTAATTTTCGACTGAAGTGCGGTCAGATGGCTGCACTTGAACGGAACATAGTGGTTTGAAAGGGTACTTCCCAGGTGGTCCCATAGTGATTAGGTCAGGATTAAGCTATTCAGATATTAGCGTCTGGTAGTTATCATCTTATGTTGCTGAGCTGATGATGGAAGGTACAACTCCTTAACAGTTAGGAGTACCCCGAGTACCGAGTATAAGGGCTTATTATTTCAATATTTTAGGGCCGTTTAGACCTTTAGATGTTTTCTTTGATGTGATGATGGAAGGTATAGCGCTAGTATGCTTATACTATATCTCTGACCTAGTGATAAAACATATAAGAAACTAAGAATTGAAAAATAAAAACTTTTATCAAAAAATAGAACCGCCTTCAAAGGCACTAAAAATAACCACATAAAATCATAATCTAAACAAAAATATAAGTATAAAATTAATTCAGCATTGAACAGTAGTAAAATTACAGTAAACTACTTACAATAATGTTATTGGCTTGTTATCTTAACGAGCTAATGGTTAATGTCTACATAGATAGTATTAATAGAGGTTGATACGATTTTATATTCCTATAAAAAATGATTTTATCCCTTTCGTTTCCTACAAATAGTATATTTGTTAGAAAGATATAGTGAGATTAAATTTGTTTAGTTGTAAAAAACAGAATGATGATCAGGGCCAATATGGACCAAGGTAAGTCATGTGCTGAAAAAATTTTTATTGTGTTATTAACAGCCGGAGATTTAACCACAGGGTATAAAATGAACGATGAATCTCGTAATTAAGTTATAACTACTTTAATTTTAATAAAGTTCAAGTAAAATACACTGATGCAAATGTAACATAGAATGGTGGCCACTGAACTGGTTATAAAACTGGCCGAACGTGTTCTTAAACTTGACCAAAGAAAGTTCATGAAACTTAACGAAAATACAAGAAAATAATGGGACCATACAGTACCTATAGTGATTTTAGTTGGGTATTTTAGAGTGAAAAGGCATTAAAGTATCTACCTATACAGGTCACTCATAATTAAAACTGAATTTATAAATGGAATAAAAAAAGTAAGATGTTTGTTCCATTGTGGCCTCCTATAGCGTATACTGCGCGAGTGTCACTAGGTAAAATATGCTATTTTGAATATTATCAATAATCAAAATAGCAAATTTTTGGCGCCAAAATATATGTTTTCAAATACATTATTTCTCCCAACTTTTTTCGTACCGCAGTCGGGTTTTCTTGTAGAGAAGACATTAAATATGACAGTTTGACAGATTCTCTACACAAATTATGTTATATTGCTTTAGGTACCCGTATATACGTGCCTATCGGCCAATGGCCTCATCGCTCGCAGCGTGTGCGTATGATTACGCCTTTACTCTGTGTGATTACAGCGTACGTAATTAAATATATTCGCTTGTATAAAGTGAAGCATATTACCTGTCGGTGGCACTTACGAGACTATTCCCTCAGAATATAATAGTTTAGATAGAATAACATTATTTTCAAGAATACGGTATCCTACCAAAATTGGCGGCCAAGGCTCACAAGCTCATAACGTTTTCGCTGTAATAAAGTTATCAGATCCCAGGAAAAGCCAAGCCCCTAAGCCATAACATTACTAACCCTACACCTAGGTGTAAAGAATATGGCTTGGCTGTTTCATATAATCTTAATATAATGATAATAATAATAAATAAAATAATAATTAAAAGCTGATATGGTAAACCTGGCGCTTCGCTTGACTCGTCTTAGCTGGGGCACTGCCGATGCCGTGCCCCCAGATATATTTTCTTAAATTAATGGAGCGGCCAAAGTTACCTACTTTGGCCGCTCCATTATTCTAATGTAACATTTGGTGTAGAAACAGTCAATTGGTAATATAAAATAAAATGACATTTAATAAAATTACGAATATAAGTAATACAATAAGCGAATACAAATATTTATGTATATAATATTGAGTAGAAGTTGTTATTTAATGGAATTCTCAGTGTGAGTTTTTGTATGATATCCAATTAAGTATCAGTAATGACAAATCTATTGATGACTAGTGTGTTTCACGCGGTTTCACCCGAGATCCTGGGATGTAAGTAGTTCTCATAGGTTTTCATATAATTTATAGGTAAATTACTATTTGCTGTATTTTTTTTAATTATCAGTTGTTTTGGAGATAAGAGAATGGTAAATTTTAGCTTATTTGTCATATAGATTGTAAAATATTTCATCTCCTACGGCCGCCATGTTTAAAATTCATTTATTTACATTACACGTACGTACTTACGTCTGTGTTTGGGTCACTGACTTGATGTGTACCAAATTTCAACTCAATCGGTGCAGTACCTACGCCCCCAATTAGTCGTAACTCGTACTAAGCCCTCCCCTCCTCCAGTAACGCCCTGAGCCGAGGTTCGTTCCTCATTCGGGGGTGCCCTCAGGCGTTGTTACCTAAATATTGCCCGGCTGAGAGCCCTCTGCGCTAGCCGATTTGTCTGGTTAGACGAACTTTAGCCCTTTCCAAAAAACGGTGCACTAGTTTCGGATCACATTGACTGTAACAGAGAGACACCAGTGATCCTATAAGAGTTCCTTATTTTCATTTTGAAGTACAGAACCCTAAAAATTTAAGAATCTAATTTACATAACACTTACGAGAAAACACTTTTCTGGAAAATTCGATGTCTATTGACAAAGTCGCAGAATTAGTTGATAATTCTACAGATTAGATATGGCGATATGCCAAATTTTCTCCGAAATAATAGTTGGTTATGTTTCGATGACTCATTTGCTATCCCTTTGCTAAGACTTCCACTTCCACTTCTCGTTTCCATAATCTTTTTTCAATTGCTCATTTTGTTATTTTTTTTATACCCAAGTAAGTAGGTACCCTCCTATATACTTACTTACCCAGGAAAGTTTCATCATATCAGCCGAAAGACGTCCACTGCTGGACAAAGGCCTCCCCTAAGGATCTCCACGATGGCCGGTCTTGCGCTACCCGCATCCGGCCAGGAAAGTTTACCGTAGTTTTAAATCAACGGGCCAGTTGCGTTACGATAGACATCATGCCACAGGTCTTGGGTTCGATGCTCATTGTCCATCCAAGAAGATAGATGAAGGGTCTAAAAGTCTAAATAATAAAGAACTCCAGATAATGGAAGCCAGATTCAACTAAGTTCATTACCATTTTCTTATACGGAGCCCCGCAGATCAGTGAAGAATGACCCAGGATATTAATATTGTTAAATTAAAAAGCGGATTTCCCAACAGTTTCCTTGAACTCAGGAATTTATAATGAGACCAACAGAAACCTTACTTTTGTACAGTGCCTTCATTTGCCTATAGCATAATATATAATGTGCCTAACCTCCAGTAGGTAGGTACATACATTGTAAGTAAGAACCTTGGGATTTCCATATTTACGCATCTGTTTTCGCACGTAGCATGTACGTAAACCATTCAAATTGTATCTAATTCTTTATAATAAGGCAAAGAAATGTAGCTTAATAATTATCTTCGTTACTTTTATTTAAGTAACGCTTGTAAGAGCACAGTACTTACTTCTAAGTAGGTACCTGTACCTGTCATGAGTTTGATACGGTAACATTAATCGCTAGCAAGCGACTACTGCCAAAATATTGTATGGCTATTCGAGCAGCAGTAGCAGCACCTCAAGTAGACCAAACTCATAGTAGACGTAAAGAACAGAGTAAACTGTAAGTACTACTTTGGAAAAGAAGATAAGGTGTTTTTTGATCGCGTATATAGGTAATTGATTGGTGAGAATTTTAATCCTATAATATAATAGATACGAGTGATAAAAAAATTATTTATGGAGACAGCTTTTTACATTTTTTTTAATGATGCAATGCAAGTCAAGCGGCTTCAAACATATGTGGGACGCCGAGGTGTTTTTACTAAAACAACAACTTTAACACTTACACTTTATTTGCACTGAACTTTTAAGAATTTCGGTATAATCATGGGCGAACTTCTGTAGGTTACCGTAGCTAGTACTGGAATCCGCTCCCGGACAACGCTGGCTATTTTATATCCCCCCAACCTTATTGACGGATGGCGTATTAAAACTGTGGCGCCACTTTTGACAGCCAGCGTTGGCGGGGAATCAGATTTTATGACAATGCAAATACTTATTTTACTATTCGTCGAGATGAGGACTTATTTATCTCCTCTTAAATCATAACATATTCATACTGGTATTTTCTATAACTGTAATCTTAAAATATACTTATCTATAATACATTCTACAGGCAATTATACCTAACGATTCTAACAATCGGCCATCCGCAACATTTACACGTCCTCGTGTACGAGACATGCGTGTAATAGTATTAACGATCTTAAACAGATAATGTACAAACAAACAACTCATAATATATGTTAACATGTAACACTCCAAAAAAAAAAAAAATATAATGTAGTAATATTACTAACCTTCATTAAAGACGTCACAAGTAACACATTATTTCATTTTATAGACTAAGGAACTGGCAAAACATGTTTAATGTGGATTTTATACATAACTTGTGAATTAAGGATTGTCATAGCTACTACTTATCTTCAATACATATACAAGTATACAATACAAGTCACTTCTACCTTCAAGCCATTAACCAAGAACACAATATCGTACAAACCCAAAATACGGTACAAGTCGCTACTACCTTGAGACCGTACTTATCATATCTATTCATTAAACTAGTGGTACAAGTCGCTACTACCTTGAAACCACTTGACTTAACAGCAGTTCAAGTCGCATCTACCATGAGCCTGCCATAAGCCGTGTCAGTCACTACACTGAAATATGATAAATATGCCTTATTCTATTGATAGTCTAAGTCGCTACTACCTTGAACTATTACTATTCGTAACATTATATTATTGTAAGTGATATTCTTATTATAACTGTATCTCAGTCTTGTTTTTATATAAAAAAAAAAAACTTTATTCATTTTGGACAATTACTGACGACAGTGACGACGTAGCCTCCTCATCGTCACTACTGTTAGAAGAGGAATCAGGATTGGTTCTATCAAAACTTAACCATGATTTCATCTTGTCGACAGCAATTACAGCAGAATATTTGCGATTCGACTTTTTTGTTAAAGGAGTATCTTCTACTTGGTATCGATCATTATCTAGGATTGCTGTTACACGATATGGACCCTGATACTTTGGCACAAGTTTCCTACTCTGACCAGTCGATGGTGCTTCCCGTTTGACGCTTACTAATTCACCAACTTTAAATTTTAACGGTGTACTAGCTTTTCTATCGTACGCTTGTTTCTGTTTTTCCTGGTAGTCTGTAATGTGATTGTTGATAGTTTCTCTTATTTCGTCGACCGTATTACCGTTATCGATGTGTTCGTTATCTAGGTAAGATTTAATTCTACCTTCTGAAGTACCTGTCAGGGACGTACCGAATAGGGCCTGTGAAGGTGTCGTACCGATTCCTTTGTTCACCGTATTGTTAAGACCCCACTGGACGTCAGGCACGCTTAAATCCCATTTGCGTTCGTCTTGACCTATGCATTTTGCAGTAAGTGCATCAAGCAACGTCCGGTTGTATCTCTCAACCTGTCCGTTAGCCCTTGGTGTAGCCACAGCATTGAGGATATGTTTCGTTCCTAATTCGTTAACGTATGCCTTAAATTTACTACTCGTGAAACATGATCCGCGGTCTGAGATTATCCGTTTTGGCACGCCAAAAATACTAAAGTATTCGCGCAACCGGTCTATTACAATCGTAGTCTTCGTACTCTTAACTGGCCTTAGAACAATGAACTTGGTATAGGCATCTATTATAACCAAAATATGCGTATTCCCTTTTGAGCTCTTTAAAAAAGGGCCGACGTGATCGATGTGGATAGTTCCAAAAGGGGTATCTATTTTTGGAATTGGGTGCAACAATGGCTTCTTCCTGCCAGAAGCTTTGGCATAAGTGCACTCTAGACAAGAGTCGACATATTTTCGAATAAACTTTTTAATTTTACTAAACCAGTAAGTTTCTTTTACTTTAGCATAGGTTTTATCAAACGCGAAATGACCAATATCATCGTGGCATTGTTTGAGTATTTGCCAGCGCACCCCTTTAGGCACCACCCACCTCTCTCCGTCATCTGTCTTTCGATATAACTTTTTATTCCGTACTACGTAATTTTTCATGACGTCTACTACTTCAACTGATTTTGGATCTGTTAAGATGGAAATTTTCTGTTGTATTTCAGAATCGGAGCTTTGTACCGTGCTCAACCAGTCTGAGTCTCCTACTTCTACAATGTTGACGGACTTAGTCGAGGCGTCGTTAGGTGGTGGATTTCTGCTTAATGCATCAACGTACGTCATTGACTTTCCCGGCCGGTATTCTATGCTGTAATCAAACTCTTGCATAGAAATCCACCATCTAGCGACCCTTGGTATCAAATCACGTTTAAGAAAGGTTGCCCGGAGTGAATTGCAATCCGTGAATATTCTAAATGTAATACCGATAAGATACACACGAAACCTCTGCAATGATGCCACGACGGCCAATGTCTCGAGCTCATATGACGTCATATGCTGCTCATCAGGAGTAGTCTGGCGACTAAAATAAGCTACTGGTTTGAGGACCCCATTACTGTCCCTCTGCATCAGTATGCCTGCGATACCGATCTTGCTGGCATCCGTGTGCACTTCAGTGACTGCTTTTGGGTCATATAATGACAGAGTAGGTTTCCTCACTAGTTCGTCTTTTAAAGTGTTAAAAGCACGTATCTGCGATTCACCCCAAACCCAAGGCGTATCCTTTTTAAGCAGAATGGTGAGAGGCTTTGCTATAATAGCAAAGTTCCTTACGAAACGTCGGAAGAAACTACACAACCCTATAAACTGCCTAACGCAATGTTGGTCCCGAGGTTGTGGAAAATCTTGTACCGCTTGCACTTTTCGAGCGCCAGGTTTGATTCCCTCTGCACTTAATTCAAAACCGAGATAATCTACACTTCTACCGAAAAAGCAACACTTTGAGAGCTTAAGAGTCAATCCCGCTTGTTCTAACAACTGTAAGACCAATTCTAACTTCTCCATACCCTCGTCAATGGTTTTTGACGGCACTATTATATCATCCATATAAGCAGATGCTATTTTACCACTCCTATCTATAGCATCAACATCGCTGCTGTTGTGATTGTTAGCTGTACCTAGCACTGAATGAATCATACGCATGAACGTTGACGGCGCGTTTACAAGCCCAAAGGGCATCCTCTTAAATTCGAATTGCCCGTCGGGCGTTACAAAAGCAGTTTTTAGCCGGTCACTTTCTTTAACTCCAATTTGGTAATAACCGGAAGCTAGGTCGAGGGTCGTGTAAAAGCTAAAACCTGAAAGTTCATCTAATTGGTCGTCGATCCTAGGTAAGGGAAAGTTTTCCTTAATGGTTTTCCTATTGAGCGCCCTATAGTCTACACAAAGCCTAACCTCACCGGTTTTCTTCTTAACTAGAACTATAGGGCTCGCATAAGGGGATACCGAAGGCTGAACAACGTCACAGTCAATAAGTTCTTGTACCATATCACGAACTTTCTCCCTCTCGCTAAAAGGTAGCCTATACGGCCGATATACGACAGGCTCATCATCTTTTAATTGTATGGACATCTCGACTAAATCTGTTTTACCTAGCTCTTGTAGATTAAAAGCGAAAGTTTTGCGATATCTATTAAGTAGTTTCAGCAGCCTTACGGTAGCCTCATTATCTAGCGCCTTATCAGTGCGCAAATCGTCTGCAATAATAGGCCGTGGTGGTTCAACCACATTAACACGTATAACCTTGTCTGACATTGCATCATTAGAACTGAACTCTTCCGCGCGCTTACATCTAGCTACCAAAGCTCCCGTATTAAGGGTAAATGGCTCAGATGACATCCCCTTAACTAATGCTACTCCATTCCCACTATTTACTGTGAATAACCCTTGAACTATGTAATGTTCGCGACCCGTTTGATAACGCGTACTACCATCGATGTAAACCTCTCCGGTATACACGGGCTCCGTTATGAAATCGACAGCTGTCAATCCATCAATGATTGTCTCAGAAGCGCAAATTAACTTAACTCTACCATCTAGACAGTCTTCTGAACTACTTATTCGCAACGATGTACTATCTTTCTCTACAACAATATGCGGCTGCTCGGTAAAACTCTGACCAATAAGTAACGGTACCTCTAAAACGTTATCTGGGACAATTAAGCATTCAACCCATGCCTTCACCGAGTCAATCTCTATTTCTAGTTTGCATTTACCTAAAGGTCTGACTATAGCATCCCCGAATCCCTTCAAGTGTGGCAGTGAGTTGTCGCTTTCCCAATTTAATGATAGTTCACAAGCAATTGTTTGTTTAATCAACGTCACTGCACTTCCGAAATCAATGAAACACTTGAAAGCTGATTTGTTTACTAATGCCTGTTTAAAATACTTGGAAGAGTTTGGTTCGGAAATTTCTACGCACATGACCGGTTTTGGGGTTTTACTATCATTATTATTAGTTCTACAAGTATCAGTGGTATGCCCAAAACGCATGCATTTATCACACTTTACTACGGGCTTAGGACACTGAGACTTGTAGTGTCCCTCTTGTGAGCAGTTAAAACATCTAATCGGCCTATCACTGGCAACGTTTTTATGCCCGACTTCAGGTTTTGCGTCGTTCCTAGACCTAACCTTTCGATCAACGTACGAACTATTTTTAGCGCTCTTTAAAAAAGGTAAAAGCTGGTCCGGACTTTCAAAACGAGCTGCTTCAGCCCCAAGACGAACACTGCGATCATCTATACCAAATACTATGCAATCGACAGCCCTCTTTCCGTATATCTCGCAACGATTTAGCAATATTATTTTATCGTAAAAGTATTCCTCTAAAGAATCATTAAATCGAGCACGTTTAGCAAGCATTGTCGTAAGTAACTGTCCATAATTGTCATCACTTGGGAAAGCAAGTTTTAATTTCTCCTGCCATTCTTGCCAAGAAAACATTACTGTGGAGAGGCCAGCGTACCATTTTTGAGCTAAGCCCTTAAGCTTCGGTAACGCAAAGTGAACTGTTTGTCGATCGGTCCAATTGTATATAATCGCACACTCGTTCACTTTGTGTATCCACGTCACGACAGTTTGTAACTTATGAGCAGGATCAAACTCCGGTACGGTATTATGATCCGACAATTTCTCATGAGGGCCTTGACCACCAATGCTACGCAAAGCCTCCACTAATTGTGCAACGGTAGCATTATTACCAACGAGAGAGTTACGGCTTAAAGACTCACATACAGGTTCACACTGACGTTTGCTTCCCGTTGGTGGCGCCCTCGTTGCCGATGCTCGGCTGCGCGACCGGCACCTCTCGCTGTGGCAGATGCGCGAACGAGCCCTGCTGGCGCGGCCGCGACCCCGGTGACTGCTCCGGCTGCGCGACCGACGCGGCCTGCTGCGTTGACTGCGCGAACGGCGCCTGCTGGCCCGATCGCGTCCACGGTGATTGCTTGGGCTGCGTGAGCGACGAGTCGCCCGTCTGCCCTCATGCTGCCTGGTACCGCTGCGTGATCGGTGTCGATCAACTGGCGGTGTCTGCACACGCGACCTTCTCTGATCGCGGCTCCTTCGTTCCATTTCTCTGGAAATCGAAATTACTAGCACAGATCTTTGTCTTTAAACACCATACTAAATGTTAACTATTGACACTGTTTACTAATATTTTAAATAAAACAAATTATGCAATAACAAAAATAAAAAAAAGTCAAAATGTTAACACGGTATACGCTGTATTTTCATTTCATTACCTTGTTAATACCATCAACAGGACATTCAATCCTAGTTACATTAACCTCAAGAACTTAACAGCAATTGTGTAACGTAATATAAAATAATCAGGTCAAGTGATACAGTGATCAGCAAATAAGCTACGGTATATTACCTTTTAAAATATATAAGCGGTATACGTTGGTATTAAACGTATGTTAATCATAATTCTGACTGAGCAATCCACGAAAAGCAGTAGCAAATCTTACTATAAGTTATTAACAGCGGCAGCCAATGCCTCGAATACAAAATCTAATATAAATTCGTAGATGGAGGGGAGAAAAAAAAAAAAAAATCCCTAATTTAAAGCACGTGGCGACAATGTGTTTTAACTTAGGCCTCCGATCTAAGCTGTCGCATATTAGCTTTGCATATTGCGTCGAAATATAGCATGCACTACCCTCTCAGCACATTAATCACAAATTGAACAATAATTATAAAATCGTGTCGTTACTTACGTTTTATTCGTCCTTCTCAACACATACGGGTTCGACTTAAGAAGCACTTACAACTTCTTTATATCCCTTCTTCTGAATTTGTGGGACGCCGAGGTGTTTTTACTAAAACAACAACTTTAACACTTACACTTTATTTGCACTGAACTTTTAAGAATTTCGGTATAATCATGGGCGAACTTCTGTAGGTTACCGTAGCTAGTACTGGAATCCGCTCCCGGACAACGCTGGCTATTTTATATCCCCCCCAACCTTATTGACGGATGGCGTATTAAAACTGTGGCGCCACTTTTGACAGCCAGCGTTGGCGGGGAATCAGATTTTATGACAATGCAAATACTTATTTTACTATTCGTCGAGATGAGGACTTATTTATCTCCTCTTAAATCATAACATATTCATACTGGTATTTTCTATAACTGTAATCTTAAAATATACTTATCTATAATACATTCTACAGGCAATTATACCTAACGATTCTAACACATATTAATGTAAAAATAAAACATGTTAAACTTAACAGAAAATATGTGATATATGATGCAGCGCAGAACATCACATAAACTTAAACATACATAGGTAGGTAGGTACATAACCCATTCATACATATAAAGGCACCAGTTTTTTAAATCGAAGTATGAAGATATTCGACTTGTTTTTGGCTGGTGGAGAAACCAGTTTGTAATTATCGGTCCACTACAATGAATTTATATGCCGCAGAATGGCTGCAGGCCAAAAATATTGCATTTGCAGCACTAATATGTTGATAAGTAAGCACGTATAAGTTTGATTGTACACTCAGTAAGGCAATAAAAAAATAAGAGCTTCTACATACATTTAAATCACCTTTTTTACTCTTCGTTTAAATATATCCTTGAGTCAAAACGATTTGCGGATCATTGTAAGTCGTGATGATGACGTATCATTACAAGTTCAACAAACGACCGCTCGCTTCGATCATCCAAACAAAATTACAAACCCACCTATTGCACACACCAACGTAAAATTTTACGACAATATCAAAACAAGTAATATTTTATTTATTTATCAACCTGTATCCACTAACTAAATACAGTTTTTAAAATGCTCACAGCCACTCGCCAAAATAATATTTTCCTACCAAATAAAGCGAATACCTGCTGACCTAGAACGTAACAGGAAAAGATAAAATGAGGCACGTATCGACATGGGTGTGTGTTACATTAATATAGTGAATTATCATACTATTATTTTGCCACACCTGCGCACTGTGTTATGGCTGCACCTTATTATGATGATGTTGATGCAAATATAGTATCTACCTAACCTAGTCATAACACAACGTAACCACGAAACGGTAAAGAAATAATCACGTTTACAATAGTCACACTTCCAATATAATACCTACTCATTTGATCATAATTTTAGCAATTATCATTTTATAATTAGGGTCCATAAATTATTTCACACGTTAAGGGGAGGGGAGACAACCATCGTGACGTCACATGTATTTATCCGAAAAACTTTAAAATCATGAACCCTATAAATATTAAGTTTATAGGGTTCATGATTTTAAAGTTTTTCGTAGTAGTAATTAAATTAAATAATGAAGAAACATAAATTATTTATTTATAACTTACTCATTTTTAATTCTAGATGTTATTGTTCTATCTGTAAAGCATGTATTTTGTGCATCTGCCAATTACCTATAACTGTCAATGTTATCCGTTCCACTTCTCACGTTTCTTTTGTATGTTATTCACTTATTATAATATATGAACTTATATTTTTCTAGTATAAAAATATTATAAGTAGGTTAATATGTATTACTATAGGTTGATATACCTACCTATTCTTGACGTTGAAACGGTAAACTTATCTTTCTGTGGAACACGAAATTGTATCATTGTCATTGTCATTAATAAATTATTATTATTATTATTATTATTATTAATTTTTAAATTAATAGTATCTGTATGAGTTTGTTAGTATTTAATTCAATAGTATATATATTTAAAATTGCTAAATATGTGAAGTCACACAAGGAGTGAGGGGTATAAACAAGATATCACCATCCAAAAAGATAGTGATAGTGCTTACTACGAGGGATTTTCGCATTCTAACAAAATATTCTACTCTTAGCATTAACTCCAGGGTATTAAGTACCTACATATTTGGCAACTATTGGCAAGTCAAAACGAAGAAGGCAACGAACTTTACGTCTGTGGGTTGAGCGTTATGTGTGCCTTACGAAATACTTACACAGCATAATACACAAATAATATTATATGGCTGATTTCGCTGAACCGTGTAATTTCAATGCAGCAATGTGTGTATCCGATTTTGTTACGGTCACCATAAACAAATCATGCTACTTTTATTAAAATACGAGGCAGTTTATATAGTCTACCTGTGACAACAGAGGTTGCATGTTCTTTTTTGTTTATAAAAAAAGATACAAAAAAATTGACGTAAGTTTTGATAACGTCAATAAATCCTTATCTGACGCGCCGTAACTGTAATAGTAGTGTTTGTGACACAAAATATAATTATAATTTTAGTGATCAACCGAAAGGAAATTATCATAAAAACACAATAAATACTCTTTTAATATTAAGCTGCAAAGGTAGGAAAACGCATTTATTTCAGAACAAGGGAAGAACAACATTCTAAGTATGTATTACGTTGCGATATTTTTTTTTGCTTTATTTTTATTAATTCATTAGCCTTCCTATTAGGATGACTGCTATCGTCCACCAGAAAATTTAAGTAAGTACTTCGTATCCTATGGTACAATAATTTAATTGTTGGCTTGGAGCAGCTTGGTTAGATGCACTAGTAGGGGCAGACCAAACACTTTGTTTTGCCGTGGAATATTTTAATTATTTATGCGAGGTCTGTAGGCCAATTGTGTAACTTGATTCCGATTGTGATGGCTCTCGTAATCATCTTATAATTTTGGTATTGTCTATCTTAGGTAAGCAACAACGGAACTGCCATTGTAATTACTTGTCCTAACAATTTGCCATTTGAACCATCAAGTTAGCCATCGGAATCAAAAAATATAGACAATACCAAAAATAAAAGACTAAGAGTTGGATTAGGAGAGCCATCGCTATCGGAATCCCATTACGAGAAAGTTAAACAATTGCCTGCTGATCAATAATGTTACGATAGTACGTAACCTTTCGTGTACGAGTCCGATTCTCACTTGGCCAGTTTTTACAATATTTATACATATTGTTAAAATATGGATTACGGACAAAGACAAAGATTGTTTTCGCAATTCTCTCTAGAATGCTATTTTTTAAGAGAATCTTGGTCTGTGAATGATAAACCCATATTAAGGGTTTCCTGGAGTGGCGTTTCAATTTTCTGTATTTTGATGAGTTTAACCTCGTCTAACTAACTAAGGCATAGTGTAGTTCCTATCGAATTCATTAGCTGTTGCCTTGTTGCGGTGAGTAGTCCATTTTCAACAACAAGTGGCCGCCAGGAGACAGCCGCACTTTCAATTAAAAGTATTTTATGAATCTTGCGATGATTATTTGCTTGTAATGTGCCTGCCTCGGTTTGGTTCACTAATCGGCGACACGGCACGACAGTCGCTCGCTAGCCAGTGTTCATACTTCACGGCCAAGGCCGCTCAGCGGTCTTGACGTAATCGCGAACTCGATATATTTTGGCACAGTTCACACACCATTCTCTAACTTTATTGTTTGTTCGAAGAAGCGTTTGCGCCGTAAATACCTATACAATACTTAAAATTGCTTTAATTTTACACGGTGGTTTTGGTTGGGTATAGTATGCTGAATACTGCGGAGATATTTTTTTAAAGACAAAAATTTGACAAATCCGTGAGCGCAGAAGGCTCTCAACTGGGCAACATTTAGGTAACCACTCCTGAGGGCACTTCTAAATGGGGTACGAACCTCGGCTCAGGGCGTTACCGGAGGTATACGGAGAGTTGTAAAATCATTATCAATAATCCTAAGAAGTTATGACATTTAGAAGGTTAGTTAGTGTAAATCTTTGGTAAAAGTACTTAGACTTGTGCTTAATCTACGCCACGTATTTTAATCCTTAAATATATTGAATGTACATATTTATGATATTTCATGCTAATATTTTAGAGTTGTTTTTCTTTTTTTGTGACCTGTGTAAGGCTAGTCCAGTCAAATGGCGACTTATTCACAAGTCAAATGTGAGTGTCGTTTCAGTATTTGGCCATTACTTAGACTCTTTCGGCCTTCTATACCAAAATCACCTTGTGTATAGTTATGTCTCGTCTATTAATTTTATAATTTTACATTTTATTATAATGCCTGCGCAATAGTAGAAGATTATTTATTCTTTGGTAGAAGCAAAGAAATAAGACTGCATCAAAAAATACCTATTGACAAAGCTAAGTCCTTACCAACTTGGTCAAACGAACTGTACGAAAATCAAGTGATTAACGAACTATTTTGTAAAGTAAAACATGATTAATCAAAGCAAAACGTTTGATCACATTTGTTTCCATGGTTCTAACCAACGTTACATAATATAACATTGCTACAATGGCTATAGTTGGAGATTTTTATAAATAATAACCCATCCTATAGTTACAGTCACGAGCAAAAATATATCACCGTGGACTATTATTTTCGATGTATGTATCACAGGTTGATTTTTTTAAGTGGGCGTGGTAGACCAAATCCTAAAGTATAGGGAATAGCGACAAATGCTGAAAGGAGTCTCGGGCCGATTTTGATAAAAACTAACACTGTATAATTGGATTTTCAAAAATATTATTTGCCTTGCCGGGAATCGAACACATTGATTTAGAAAAAAAAACAGCCTGTATTATTGCTCCATATCATAGTATCGCTTATAATGATCAATTTCTGCGAAGTAACGTAATCCTAATACTTTAGGATTTGGTCTACCACGCCCACTTTAAAAATTCCTGTATACGGCCACTAGCAAGAAATATAGAGAGAGAACTAAATAATTAATTTATAAGAACCTAAAACTATTTTGGTACATACATGTTATTATAATAACTTTTTGAAAATATAATGTTTGTTTCAGATGTGTGTGCGCATATGGCTAGAGGTGGGGCACGAGTGCGAACCGCGGCGCTCCTCCATCGGGCGGTCCCTGGTGCTGGACTGGCGAGTGTGGGTGCGTGGTGCTAGCGGACACGATATCAGCACATTCGTACACAAAGTAGTCTACTATCTGCATCCCTCCTCAGAATTCGTATATCCAAAACGAGGCAAGATTATTTCACAAAAATTATACCTACACAAAACTTTTTTTTTTTCTTCTCCGTTGTAGGTTTACTTCCAAATCGGTGGTGTGGTGACTTCATAGCTTCAGTAGATTTCATCAGTGCCCTCTTTTAACCTTTAGTACCTATTAATGTTAATTACGTATTATCTATTAACTATACGTGCCTACGGATAGGTAACACGTGATTTCGTGCTTGTAGCTAGTGTAGTTTTCATAGCACCAGTAAATATACGTTATATATTGTTATGTATGTTGTAGCTATACCTATGTATAAACACGCTCATCATCATTATCTGGCATGTTGATAGCCTATGTCTGTCCAACCACTTATAGTAGTTATATTATCGCTGTGACTTTGCTCTCGTTCCATGTTCAATGACATTATAATATTATTTTCATAATTTGCAATAAACATTATAGTCACTTATATTATTTCTACAGTGCTCCAAGAGCCGCCATACGAGATCCAGGAGTCTGGCTGCGCTTCCATCGAAATACCGATACACGTGTACCTGAAATATAGCACCAGGCCAAAGAAAATAAGACTGAGATACAGTCTACAGATAGAGAACAACAAGTACAGCACGGATACGAGGTGCATCTACTACGACTTTGAGAACCCCTCGGAACAGCTGTGCAAGGCGCTGATGATGGGCGGCGGGGAAGTGGTGGCGCGCACCGGCGGCGCCGGCGACGGCGACAAGCTCGTCGTGCTGCTCACACCGTCCGACACCGGCGAACATAGACCCCACAAACTCAGCAAGGCCAAGAAATATAGATTTGTCGAGCCGATACATTGTAAACACGGACCAAAAAGAAGGACTAAATCGTACATTATTGAGGAGACTTGCTCGAAATGCGGTGAATTGACAAGTATTGATTTGAGAAAACATCTTCGCGCCGTGTCTATGACGGACGAGGACATAAGTCTCGTGTCGCAGCTGTATCTTTCGAAGAGTAGTTACGAGAAGTCTGATAGACCGCTGGAGCTACCTTCACTATCGGATCCCAAATACATGGTGCCGGAACTATCCAAGCCGCTGAGAGAAGCCCTTAAAAGCTGTGGTGACTATGACTACACGGTGTTGTGACGAGCCTTTATAAATGAACGCAGTGTTGTGATATTACTCAAGTGCCATTAGAGACTTGTTGTATTACATGAAGAAGTTAACAAGAGGTTTTCTAATTACTGTTACTTAATCAATTTTTTTGTGAATCTTATAACTAAATTTAAATCAGTAGGTAGTACACACTTGTTTACTTCGTTAAATGGTTCAACGGTCATGAATAATTATTTATACTTATTTAATTTTAATTATAATACGAGTACGAGTGCTGTGAGCAAGATCTCAATTACCTTAATAAAAGATATAATATGTGCCTACCTACTATCTATTGTTAATTTTGTACTAAGTATAGTTTATTTGAAAATATTTTTATATACGTAAGTATTTAGCTTAAAAATTAATTATAAATAAATAAACATAGATGGTAACTATGGTTGTGATTTATGTATTGATGTCTTATAAAGACGAGACAACCGAAGTAAAAGATCAGGTGTTAACGCATAACTAGTTAATATGCTGTCCTCTGGTGCTTACAAAGGTTCAAGATACATAATTTAAACTTCCATACATAAATACAATACAACTTTATCTTGACTATTATTAGTTTAAAGAAGTATTTTGCATCATGCTTAGTACTTCCCATAAGCCTTATTTATAAGTATGGACTGCGATTTATCAAGAACGAATGACAGGGTATTAGAATTAAGCATCTATTAATTGCTCATAATATAATATAGGTAAGTACTAGAATAAAAAACATAGTAAATAGGTACATTACCTACATACCTAATTACTATATTTGTTGTAATTTTTCTGCGTTATTTAATGTTACCTAAGTACGGCTCATTTGATTAGTAAATTATTTATAAGTGTCAGTCTACCTGTATAGTTACGATAATTAATATATTGTTGTCTATTTACCTTACTAAAGTACATAAATAAATTCTTGTTACGGGCTTGAAAATGGCTTTATTGCAAAACCTTAATAAATTTATTAATTTGTAAGGAAAAAAAAACCCTCGTGTTTGGGTCACTATAGTTTACACATTTGTATAATCAGCGTCAAAAATATATTGACACTTTAGTACCCTTCAATAATAAATCTGTTGACATTCTTTTGATAGTTTGTTTAAAAATTGAGGATTGCGTTAATTTGACAAGGAGCAAATTGGCTGTGACAAACGGACGGACAGACAGACACACGAGTAGAGATGGGTCGTAACGTCTTTTGAGCGTAATCGGGTATACGTAGTTTCGTGCATATGAGTAACTAGTTTCAAAACTGCTTATTTTTGTAACTAGTTACTTCTGTATACGGTAGAGCGTTAGTTAGTTTTGGGTATGTATTATGATATGATTACGAAAATGTTACAGGTTATAGGTATTATAATATTAGTTTTACTTTCGTGTTATGTTATGATTAGGAATATGTAACAGGTTTCTAGGTATTATAATACCTATGTAAGCTATGCGTGTAATTTCTTTGAGTAAATAATTTTATCAATTGATCTTCCCTTCATACTTTTCCAGGCTTAGGACTGGCTGCATTTTATTTTAAAGTTATGTCTTTGAGTGAGTGTAAACTGGGTACTTACGTAAAATAATCGTTACATCTTTGTCCACGAAACTACGTACACGATTATCAACCTCGTAAGCAGTTACTGAAACCGATTACGTTAAATAACGCTCATCTCTACACACGAGAGAATAAGGGTTCAATTTTTTCCTTTTGAACTACGGAACCCTAAAATCCTATTTTTTTTGTACGTTATAGATAGAATTTATAAAACATTTCAGTTATTATACCTACCCACTTCTGTCTGGTCCGCACTTTGAATTTTTAACGAATATTTCTAGAGCCATAGATCCATACATAAATTTCAAGCGTCTATGAGACGTATCTAATTTTCTGTTTAGCGAAAGAAGCGCCTGGCTAATTTATATATGTAGGTACTAGCTGTGCCCGCGACTTCGTCCGCGTGGAATAGTGTTTTTGCATGGGTAGCATTTTTAATTATTTAGGCTAATTATTTTACAAATAAGACATACGTATAAATACTTTAATAAGCTATTAGCAGTATACCTACGCCGCGCTCCGCCATCTGCAAGCAGTTTTAGTTAGGTTTTAGTACCTACAATGGTAGCCGTTCTACTAAAACTTATTAAGGACTTCTTGAGACAAATTGAAAAGACACTATACACGTAATCATTTCACTTCACTGGTGCACTTATATTGATCTTTATTGGACAAAATACCACCGATAATATTCAATAAAACTCAAAATACACGAAATTAAAAATAAACTAAAACGCAAAATCACTTCGCAAGTTCCCGCCAAAAAGTCTCCATCCAGCTGACAATTTGCTAACGTCAAATTAGGGTTAGTGAATGTTGCCATGTTAGTCAATGTTAGCCATTGTTTGGTTAGATCTGGCAGCAATTTAGGGTTAATTAGCCACAAATATTTCGGCTATTTTAGTTTCATTGAATAAAAAATGGTAATTAGAAACTACAGCAAATAAACATAGCTACCAAGTTGGTGTAATAAGAAAGCTTAAGGGTAAACCTTCGGTTGGATCTCGAAATTCAAATTTATTCACGTTATAAAAAACGTGATAAACTTTGAATTTCGCGCTCCAACCGACGCCTCCACCTTAATAACCTTTATACTTCATATTCAAAATTACCATCCTCGTAAAATTTTATTGCTGTTGAAATAATGATTGGCAGACTGATTATATCGTAGTGACTGATTTGTTCACTAGAAAGTAATAAAGTTGTTTTATACCGAGTATACCCTTGGTAGTGAATGTGGCTGCTAATTTGTTGGTCACTTTTAGCCACATCAAAGGGTATGTTGTACGAAATTTGGAATATTCTAGAAACTTTTTACAAACTGTTTAGCCATTTCTTCTTTTAATGACATGGCAGCACTGTTACAATCATGTACAGTATGACACAACTTAGATGAAGCATCGGCAAAATTCGTAAAATCGATCGATTCCGACAAGAGTGCGCCTAAAACATTACCCATGTTTGTTAGTACTTTAGGCGAAAATGATCTTGTTGAACGTTGAATGGCGCGATAGTGAATGATTTTTATTAGTTGTGTAAATTGGAAGTGAAGTGTAGATATACGATTTGCCGATGCTACATCTAAGTTGTGTCATAACTGTACAACGTTTGACAGCAAAGAACATAGTTGACATGGTGTTATAACTCAAAATAAATGTGGTGGATTGTATTACAAATGTTGCGTGAACCCAGTGCCTGGTGGTGCTGTTGAACACTTTCACTTATTTACTTTACCGCCAGATGGCACTGTTCAAGATTTCTTCATGTTTAATTTGTCAAAATAGTTTAGAAATCAAATATATTGCAATATACAGGCTGACTGGTGAGTCACCTTCGATATTCGAGGACGTGATATTTGACGATCATATAAGAAGAAAAAAAAAAAATTTTAATTGACTACTTAGTAAACTTAACCGAAAGTTAAGTAATTTATTACGCAACGCATGGTCACCGCGCGGACGCATACTACGGAACACAAGATCTCGCCGCGTGCGAACGGGGTAACAGACAAAAAGCATGAATGTAGCCGCACTTCATTTATTTATAGGGAAATTTGACCAAAAAATAAGTACCTAATTTTATAACATAATTAGAACGAGGATCGAGTACCGAGTACACTCCTTAAATATCTTTGGTGACTCACCAGTCACCCTGTATGTTTTTGTTTCAAATAAAAAGGTAGAGCAGCAAACCTTGAATGATTTTATTTTGATCTCAAGCGAAAATGAAAATAAACACAAACAAAAATGTTAAACTGAACGACTCGAAGTGTCTCGAAGACATGACATGTCAAATTTATTCCGTGTTTTTTCTTTCGAGCGAATGCATGTGCATGGTTGATTATGGATTTTTTTGACAAATTGGTCTATATTTTGGACTCCATCGACCCTGGTTTTCACGACTGACCTGGTAATCCATTGGATTTCGACAACATTACTCATTTTGTTTTACTCTTGGCAATTATACGGACCACATAATAGCTAATAAATATGCATTAAGTCGTTGTTTTATTGTCTACCTCTAGGTGAAATACGTAAGTAGTTGAAAATCAAGGGATTTTAATTATCCCTCTATTTCTAACTGAGGTACCAAAGTTAATAATAACTTATTAATATTCTAGAGTAGGTATAGTATGTATTCTATAGTGTTTACATATATTTATATAATTATGTATATACATTGCCAGAATGTTGCGTGTGCCGAGCACCACAAAGCGCTACTATCTTGATTTATCGAGTGATATTTATAATTGACAGCTATTATTTGTAAACATACTACTTACTAATCTATGGTTGTTATTCTCTTTGCTTGATTATTTGACATTGACAGACAGAAAATTCAAGAAACAAGGATAATTTTAATTAATTTGGCCTCCAAAAATACGTCATTTTCTATCTCTAGAATCCTATGACTTCATTTTATATTGATACGATCGATACTTATCAATTTTGTGAAACGACCGTGTTGTCAATTGTTGAATTTTATTAAAACAAGTAACCAAGTACTACCTACCTATATTTTACACAAAATGGTTTGTGTGCCTTGCTTTGTTATTCCAGTTTTATTGTTCCTGTGGCATAAGTTTATTCAGCCATATGTGCTACGATTTTGGAACCCTTGGGCTGTGAAGGATGCTGATGGTAATGTGAAAACTGAATTTCCGTTCAAATGTGAAGGTGGAGTCTGCGCATTCAGCAGGAAATCTGTTAAAAAAGAGCTAGATGACGATGGCGCCAACATTGGCCAACAGGATATAGATACAAAATCATGCAATAGCGAAAGGCTCAAGGCAGATTGATGATTGAGCAGTAAAATTATAGAAAAGGTCAAGTCATACTGACAAAAAAAAATATGGATCTCACCATACAAGCAGTAGCCATAAACAGTTTTTCTGGAACTAGTCCTTTATTAGAAATATGGACCTAGCAATTAAATGAAGCAATATTGGTTATTTCATTGAAATATCTATCTTTTATTTACAAGGGCTTGACTTATATTTTTAGAGAAAAGCATGTGTTTATGGTTAATTTAAATGACTTGGATTCTTTAACCATCACTTAATCATCATTTTAGTGTGAAATAATTAAGCAACTCTAAAATTGCTAAATAATTCTATGATATACCATTTTTGGGTAACCACTCTAAGACACATAATATAAATAATATTAAAAATAATTCCAGAAAAAATTGAATAAATAATAATAACAATGTATTAAATAAAACATTTATCTTCAAGAATTCAGTATTTTATTTCACTTTAAAACTTTTATCTGTCAATCATAATCAAGTCTATCATAGTAGTGTGCTTTAAAACTTTTATCTGTCAATTTATAATGAACAATCTGTTGCAGTGGTGCTTGCATAGGTAAATACTCCAATCTCAACCAACTTAAAAATACCTGGTTGTCTGACTAAACCCATTAAATGATGACCAAGTTATATTCTTTCCTTTGGTACCTTCTTGAGCAAGTAATACCCTGCAAAATCAATACAACAGTCACATCAAGTTTTCTTTAAATTATATGTAATGTAAATATAATACTAAAAAAATAATGAAATTCTTAACTTAATAGTCGGAATATGAAATAAAATAAAAGCACCTAACTACACTTTAGAGCTTATTTATAAAGTGCATTGCATAAGGCAGTATAATAAGGATAGTATAATATAGTTTTGCATACCCCTTATGCAACTCACAAGACAAAAATAAGGATTGGAATTGAATAACTCTTTTATGAACCTGCATGAATCCAGAAAAGGTATTAATTGAATTCCTTAATTTGCATAACCTCATGCATATGAGGTATAGAGTGTTACATAGGGAGTAGACATAAAAACATAATAATGGAACAGAATATTATATTGGTAAAAAAAATGTATTGATTATGGTAATTTACGGATTGACCATGGTAAAAAATATACCAATACTGATATTTTTAATAAATCAGGATAAAAATTATAACTGGGCAGAAATACAAATGAAAATAGTTTAATGTTACAATCAATTTCTTACAAGCTAGCTTATTGAATTAACTTATCATTACAGTACATGGCAAATATGGTCCATCTGCCATAGCTTTGGATAAAAAAAAAATATGATCAATGAATGACGGTGAATATGAAACAATGACAGATGCAACATATTGGCGATAGTAGACAGACATGCATTAGTGCATTCTTTTCATTCAATGGCAACCGTACAACAATAAACCAAAACAACAATGTCCATAACACACTGGCAATCTCCTCAAGTTGTAACAATTCATTTAATATTCTTCAGTTCGACGTCAAACACTAGTGTCGAATTTGGCGGAATCACTGGAGGAGAACCTTTAGCTCCATACCTGAACAAAAAATATTTATTTTGAATACCTATAAAAAAATAAACGAAAAAATATTTGGAAATCCATATATATTCAATATATACATTGAAAACAAGCAGTGAAATCACACTCCTCATTTAGAGAGAGAGCTTTAATTCATTTGTACAGCAAATACAGAAATCCAACTTACGCCATCGCTGGTGGACAGACAATCTTCCTCTTGCCTCCGACCTTCATGCCAGCAATACCGATGTCCCATCCGGAGATCACCTCCTTGGCGCCGAGTCTGAACTTGAACCCTGGTCCCTTCATGCAGTTGTCGAACATCTTGTTGTTTTGCTTTAACCTTCCTTCATAGTACACCTAATAGGACAAAACAATAAAATTGTAATAATAGAAAACCTGTAATAGGGTCAAGCCGCATACATTGTATTACAGAAACTGTTTATAACGACATCAAAAGGACAGAATATTTGGTTGTTAAAGATAGATGAGGTTGGTTGTTATAACCAGTGTTATTAAAATGTACAGGCTGGACATCAATAGCATCAAGCCTTGCTACAACATACGTATTGCCCCCCGTGTGTGATTCAAAGGGCTTAGGAAATTCAAGCAAGTACATGCAAATACTTGCTTGTATTGTATGACGTGCCTATGGTAGGTGAGCAGCCAAGAGCAAATATTGTCTCTGTAGGATTCTGCCACAACTCAGTGGATAAATTAGTGAGCACAAATGGCTCTTAACTTGGTGAATTTGAGGTATCCACACCTGATGTTGCAGAGCACGAACCTTCCCGTGAAGCATCTATAATTTATTTTCTCACCATCACGACTTTGCCGGGTTTAGCGACGGGGCCATTGCCGACTTTCGTGTCTTCGATGGAAACACCACCACTGAGTGATTTCTTCTCCTTTTTGTCAGCTGCCTGTCCATCCTGTGCTTCCTTCTTAGCTTCAGGCTTCTTCTTTTCTGCTTTCTGTTGGGGCTCTGGTATTTCCTTCTGAAATAATGTATTAATTCTTAATTCACCTCTTAGTTCTGTTGCTACCATATCTGCAGCCTATGAATATTTCTTAACTTTACCTCAACATTGCAATGAAAATTAGACCATAAAATGCTACTTTACAGCCATTTGAAAAGTAAAAAAAATCATGAAATTTTAATATTTACCTTAGCCTTATTAACACCATTCACTTGTGGTTGTGCCTTAGCTTGCTGTTGCAGTTTCTTCTTGAGGCGTCGCTTCTGTGACTTGCTGAGTTTAGATGTATCAACTTCATTTTCCTCCTTGCTTGTCTCAAGTGTTGTGTTTTTCTCTTCAGAAGACTCCTTGTCTTCATCATCCTCCTCTTCTTCTTCTTCACCAGCTTCCTCTTCATCTGATTCTTCTTCGTCACTACATTTTAATGTCAAATTAGATATTGCAGCAAAAAGTAAACTGTTGTACAAGTAATATTGGAATTGTAAGTAATAAAATGTTGAAATAGGCCATTCCATTGGAAACCATCAAGTAATATTTTTAAGTTATCATACCTATCTGTGGCTTCAGCAGAAGTGTTCACTTTGAATGAGTCATCATTGTCATCGGTGTCAACATCCTCGCCATCAAGAAACTTTTGCAGCTGGTCTTCATCTTCATCATCCTCATCAGAGCTATCAGCTGCAGCTGCCGGTGCCTTCTTACCTTTTTTGTCTGGCTGTAATATTATTAGCATGTAGTAATATTATTCCACCATATTTGATAAAGAGCAATATTGCTGCCTTTACAGGTTTTAGTCTATTGAGGTTCATAAATCAATCCCCCTACATAGATTAGACCTCTCAACAATTTGCACATCTATCATATTGGAAGTCCAGAAATTGCAGATGCATATCTAACTCAAAAGGTATCTTCAACAACCCAGATTGAGATTCCCAACCCAGAGGCTTTAGGCCTCTGAACAGGCCTATTATACAGTAAAACTCCAAGGCATATGTCACCCCAAAAACCAATTTCCACTTGCAAGATGATGGATAGCAGATTGTTTTTCTAAAACAATTCTCACCTTGGCTTTCTTGTTAACAGTAGCATCATTACTGGAGTCTAGTTTTCTTTTGTTCTTAGCTGGAACAAGTACAGGAGCCTCTTCCTCTTCATCCTCTTCTTCAACTTCCTCATCAGACATGCCTTCTTCAAACTCAGGGTCCAGGTACCCCGTTAGATGGACATTGCATTTACCTAAAATGGAAAACCAAATACATTTATAGGATTTGGAACAAGTTTAGTGATATAATCTAAAGTGTAGCACCTTTATCAATTGTAAGCTTACATATGGCAATAAACTACAACCACTGAAAAGCACCTCAAGAATATTTGTTATTTAATCCAAAGAGCCTGTGTGTTGATTGATAGATCAGTCAGTCAGTTACTTAAGATAAGACTTTTTATTTAAATAGGTATTAAATAATTTTGATAAGTAGATCTATCCGTCACGGAAAATACTCACCATTTGTCAAAAAAGAAATAGAGTCTTTAGCCTTGAAATACAAGTCTAGTGGCACTTGAATGTTTTTGCCCTTCTGAAGTGTGCACACAAGGAAGTTTTTGCCATCCACAACCACCATCACTTGGCAGGGCTCATTGTCCCCCGTTGAGATGTCCATAGCTGCCTGAGATATGTGGAATGGCTTCTCCACCACTTGGGTGTACCGTTTGTTGGGTTCCATGATAAGTCCTGAGGAAATTGTTAAAGCTTTGATTACTTATGTCCTTGATAACATTCTTTGGTGGTATTATTCAGTCTCTCAAGATTAAACTAGGTAGAATGAACAAACAAATACATTTATTTATACTGATTGTTTTCCTGAGAGGAGCTAGGGTAAGACATGAACTAATTAAAGAAAAAATATAGACTGCCAAAGTATGGTGGAAAGTACTAGACAGTTGTTAAGAGGATACATATTTTGAAGATACAAATTTCCATTAACACATGATTGATTTACATTCATGGGCCTGTTCCATCCAATACAAGTAGATAACCACAAAAGCGTGCAGTTACCATAGTTAGACAAGGGCCGCCGGTCAGAAATGTAGCCTTAGGCGCTATTCACAAGTAGAGAATAAAGGAGATCTAAGCCCTTAATGAAGAAAGGCCAGCCTTAGCCTTAGCCCAATGTGATTTGACATAGGTAGTTTGAATAATGAACGAGAGCGTTTTGAACGAGCGAGGACAGTTCAGTTTCAACACGTGGTGACAATATGCCGGTTGGAGACAACTTACCCCAAAACATCTTGATTTATATTTTATATATAACGTATAAACAGATAATCGAGCTAGTAAATGCTCGAAGTAAGTATTCACTTATTATGAGAACTTAGAACTTTTATTACTTCACTACTGCCCAGCCGAACAATAATCTCAACATGTGGGAACGGACGCGGCAAAAAAATCCATCCACGAACGAAACGATTGGATTGCATGGAAATGACAGGGCTGCCAACTCCTTCAAATATTGTCCCTAAACTCTTGTTTACGCTAACCCAGGGTTACCACACGTGTGCGAGTGAATTATCGTACCAATTTGTTGTGATTCGCTGTTGGTTTGATAGATTCGATGGGAAATCCCCGCAACTATAGACATTATTTTTCTTTTTGGCCCTGTATACTAGACTTTTTACCCCACTTCAGAGGAGGGTTGCAAATTATCGTACTTTTGCGTACGATAATACATATTGTATCGCAAATCGTGCGCATCACAAACTAAGTAGAGATTCTACGTGTGCGCATTACGTACGTCTGGCAACATTGCGCTAACGCCAGTAACGTTTTCCAATAACCTTGATTTGTCCATAGAAATAAGTACACAAAGATGCCCAAAGCATAGTCGTGGCTTTGACCTAATAATACTGCCATTTCATTTTCTAAAAATACCTCTCCACTTCTGTCATCAATGCAATTGAAAAATGTTGAAATAAACTATAAAATATATTTTTCGTAGGACTAATAGACGATAGGATTTTGTCAAAAAAAACTGTCTAAACACAGCATATTTTCTTGCAAAATAATGTACAATACCTATGCAATAAACAAATATTTTAAAAATCCCATTTTATTCTGTCTTTCCCTAAAATGGGAAAGTTTCGAAGTTGGAGCACCTTGGAGAGATCTATAGACAAGACAAGCTGAGCTGAGCCGGTTGAGTGAAAACCTAGAACGTAGTATATGTACTCCTTGTGAGAAACTGAGAACGTATATAGAACGTAATGTAGTAGTAGCGGTTTCATCCGCCTTTCTAGG
The DNA here is from genome assembly GCA_963555595.1 of Tethea ocularis. Classification (NCBI taxonomy): domain Eukaryota; kingdom Metazoa; phylum Arthropoda; class Insecta; order Lepidoptera; family Drepanidae; genus Tethea; species Tethea ocularis. Next base: position 3,096,205 of record OY741971.1, on the reverse strand, counting down.
ATAAAAAGTAGCCTACACCCTTCTCCGTCATACGCTATCTGCGTCCATTTCATCGTGATTCAGTGGTTTAGGCGTGAAAAGGTAACAAACATAGTTACTTTCGCATTTATAATAAGATGAGAAGTTCTCATCCAAGAAATAAAAAACAATCATTTACAATAAAAAAACATTTTTTTCACTTCCCTAGCAAATTAGCATTGGCAATATCCTACCGGAGGTTATGGTTTCGCATAGACAAGGAACATGTTTTTTTTTTAATTTCCATTCCATAGCTTTTTCTTTCTGTCGTATCTGTCAAAAAAGACTGCTGCATCGTTTCAGTCATGGTAAATAATTTGATAAAAATCAGAGAAAATCTCCATAATCTTTTACTATTAGGATGCAGCAATTATTTCTGTTACTTGCTGCTTCTTATCCAACTTTTTGGGTAAACTATTTATGTTTTAATTATCAAATTTACAGGGTCGTGTCAGGACTAAGACCGTCAAAAAAGCGGCGAAGATCATTATTGAGAAATATTACACAAGATTGACTCTTGATTTTGATACTAACAAGAGAATATGTGAAGAAATAGCTATTATTCCTACTAAGCCCCTTCGTAATAAAATCGCTGGGTACGTACCTACTGCTACTATCTCATGTTTTTGAAGCTTGATGTATGTTTTGCTTGCTTGCTCAGGTAAATTCTCTAAAAGGTTTCTTAGTCTTATTTTTACTTGTAACTGTCTTCTGTCAGTTTATTAGATCACTTGACTTATTTATTTTCTTGAATTTTTAATTTGATTATTAATCTTTAGGACTAAATGTTTAGAGAACCCAAAGATTGTTACATTATTTTTGACTTGGAACAAAGTAGGTAATAATTAAAAGTATTCTTATTTGGTTTGTTTGACCTCATCTATACAATACAGATATTATTACTTGTCTTATAATTCTGAAAGTTAGATTCTCCAAACTTGCTCGGTAACTACCAGTCTCATTAAAAATAATCTTTTACATTAGTTAGCTTGATTTGTTGAGGAAGATTATAGGCTAATAACCTTATGCTAGCATGGGTGAAAGCGCTGTTATATATAAATTGGAAAGAATTTATAAAATAGATAAATCAAAGGTGAATTTTATTTACTGAATGGAGCTCTTTCAATATTATATTACCCTACTAGCTGTTTCCCCACAGTTACAATTATATTCCTGGGATAAAAGTAGCTTATAATTTTCGGGGATAATGTTATAGCTGCCTATTAGAGAAAGATTTTTTTCAAATCTGACTGGTAAATAAATAAAAACAATAGTATTGTAAAAATATCTATATTATATACCATAATTAATGTAATGTAGTCTGAATAGAGCTCATTATTATTATAATTAATAATAAACATGATAATTTTTCTTTATTACTATTATGGATATGATTTTGATGTGTATTAGTAAAAAAAGTAGGTTTTAAACAAATAATTTATCTCTTAACTAGCGGGCCCGGTAGACATCATTCTGCCCGAATTACATGTATACTGACAGCAGCACTACTGGGTATAATTGTGTTTTCAAAACATTCAGGATCCCATTGAAATCCCATCCACACATAAAATTTCATCCAAAGTAGTCCAGCCGTTTAGGAGAAGTTAGATAACAAACACATGTACAGATGCTTTATATCATCATCATGTCAGCCGAGAGACTTCCACTGCTGGACAAAAGCAGGCCCCAAAGTTTTCCACAATGGCTGGTCTTGCACTTCCTGCATCCAGTGGTTTTCCAGCAATATAATTTTGAAAAACTTAATTTTGTTCTGTAGGCTTTTTAACCAATATTTGTAATGTACAACTTTGTAAAGGCTTGTTAATTTTAAAATTAAGTTTGAGGAGTTTATGTTTATGCATTTTAAGTTGTCTTTGAACCATAAATATAATAAACATAAAATTTATTATTACAGGTTTGCCACTCACTTGATGAGGCGCCTGAGGCACTCTCAAGTGCGAGGAATCTCCATCAAGCTTCAAGAGGAGGAGCGTGAGAGACGTGATAACTACGTTCCAGAAGTATCTGCCCTTGAACATGACATTATTGAGGTTGACCCAGACACCAAGGACATGTTGAAGATGCTCGACTTCAATAACATCAATGGCCTGCAACTAACGCAACCCGCCACTTCGGGAGGCTATGGTGGCAGACGTAATTAAGGATAATAAATAATTAATTAACCTTGTCTATGTTTTATTTATTATAATAAGTGAAAAGAGACAGCAGTGTTAAGCAAGCAAAGTTGTATGTGCCCGGATAACCTAATAAAGGTGTTACGATTTTATATTATAAAACTTAAATATTCAGTATCTCGCTCATTGTATTCATAGAACAGTGTAGTTATGGAATCTATGTAGCATAGGTACTTGTACAGTCTGGAACAAAAGTAAGTACATACCAATAACCATACTAAGTTAACGGCGAAATAATAAATCCTGATAAAAAATAGTAACGCTGTTTACTAAAGGAATGTTATTCCAAATCGGATACTCGGTGTGTTACGTTAAATTTCTTATCGGTATGTATCCAAAAAAAAGATTGCGCCAGTGAGTGAAATAAAAAATGATTACGTGTATGGTGGATTATCAAGTTGTCTCAAAAAGTACGTGAAAAGTTTTAAAGGTATAAAGTGATCTGTGTTTATAGGCGATGATAGCGACGGTAGCAGTGGTAGTGACGTCGGATGCCGCAACGAAGGTCGTGGGTTCGAATGCTACAATGAGCTTGAGCTTTCGGTGAATTAAAACATCGTGAGGTAACCATAGCACAGTGGTAGAGTACTTTGTAGAACCCGTCTCACTGGCTACCACCCTCAAGTTGAAAATCTGTCGCCAAGCATCTACCGGTGACTTTTCTCGAACTTTGAAACTTGACGATCGACGAGAAATAAATAAATACTACTTTGTTCAACTTGACACTGGCAAAATACACTATGTGGCCAAAAAGAGAAAAAAAAGTAGATTTCTGACTTTTCTATTTCGGGTTTTTTGCTAATAATGCATGAATGGTAGTATATTTACTACCATGGAATGGAGGAATATGTATATTCTTCCAAGGTATATTAGTAACATATCGACTATTTCATGATAACGTTACTTTTTACAACTTAAAACGTGATAAAATTTGAATTTCGCGCTCCAACCGAAGCCTCCCCCTTAAGTTGATGGTTTCTTTTGTTGATATTAATTATTTCGCACTCCAATTGAAGCCTCCACCTTAAAATAAAAACTAGACTCTGGTTTTGAATTCATGTCAGGAAAGCTAAACAAACAAATGTCACTGTCAATGTGTCAAATTACAACATTTCAGAAAAGCAAAACATTTGGATCTTTAATACTAGTACCCGCTCGCGGTTTCACTTGTGCTGGTATTGGATCAGGTATTCTTTATGGTAATAAATCAAAATATCTATCATGACGGGGACCTATCGGCGGGGGATCCGCCGCTAACAATATAGGTCCCATGCTGGAGGTGCCCGGGTGTTTCGGGCACCACAGCGATGTGATAGTTTCAGTCCCGCTGCCACATGGCGGGAGGAGGAACACCCCAGGGTTTTAGTCAGTAAGAGTCTGACATAACCCGGCCACTCCCCACCGGAGCGGGGGAAAACAACAGAAATCGTATTATAGAGAACAATGGCGATCCAAAATCGTTTTGGAGAACCATTGAAATCATATTTCAGACCTCAAGCAAAGTAAATGATTCTTTTGAGGTCATAGTTTTAAATATCGCACTCCGAGTCCCAAGACACAACCACTGTACACAGTGCGTATCAAAGTTTTATACTGGTATGGTATGTATGTTTGTATGTACATACCAACCAAACCACAATTTTATTTTACTGTGGGCTTCTAACGTTAGAATAACGCTTGCTTAGGTATAGGTATGTAAGTAGTTACCAAAGAGAATATCATTCTCTTTGCCAAACACCTAGTGATGTGCCGAGTGGGCTATTTTTGGTATTCGTTAAAAAAAGGATTCGCGTCGGAAGACTCGGACAGGTATTCGAGTACTGGCACGAGTATTCGAATACTTCAGTGGATTCGAGTACTTTTTGAATCGAACTTTGTAGTTTGCTTTTGACAACAAATTCTAATATTTCATCACAAATCGTGTATAAACGCTTGCAATGTAAATAATCACAGCAGATTATTGTATAATCAGTAATTAAATCATAATAATAATCATCCTTTGGTAATTATGTATGGCATGGCATATTAAAGCTAACAACTATCAACTATAACAATTATCAATTGAAATTTTTAACTTTATAATATGTATATTGTGGATTCGAATACAGTATTTAATATTCTCGAGTACGTGAGTACCTGCTAGGTATTCGAGTCAGTCTGACTCGGCACATCTCTACAAACACAAAGTACACCAACCAACCATATCCAAGAACCATCCAATCAAACAAAATTGACAATAATTTTATGTCGCTCGCTTTTGCCTCTTGCTTGTTTTGTTGGTCTCACTCGCTCGCTCGTATTTCGTATTATATTCTCTTTGACTCGCTCGTTCGTTCGTTTCAAGGCTTGCTTGCTGGATTAATCGAGTTTGAGGTCGCTGTGCTGAAATTTTATAATTCAGTTACCCATGAATTAAATTTAGTTATTATTTCGACTCAATCATATTATGAAGAATGGAATGTACGCATTTGTTAGATAACGTCAAGGTGGACGAGCTCAAAGTTGAGGACACAAGGATCACAAAGAACTTCAATTGTTCAGGTAAATAGAATGGTTCCATCGTATGTATCACATACATGTTGATTACCTAGAGTGGTCGGCTGTAAAAAGACGCCACATTGTATTCATAACGGGAGGTTAGTTTAGAAAAATCAATACAGCGAACTTTAATAATCAGCTGTTCGCGGGGTGCGGGAGAGGGGCGCGGCACGGTTGACCGTGACTGCTGACGATACGAGCTAACGATGCCCTGACGCGATGAGCTAAAATGAAGTTAACTTTATATTTCGGGGCTATTTTAGAATGCTGGCCAATCGATGGATTGCCATTGCGTAGTAAAAGAGCTCTATGCTAATGCCTAGCTTTCTGATACAAACCAACCTCGACCACCTACCCAGTACGCCAATAATAATCATCAAATAAAAATGAGTCATTAAGCAAATCACGTTTTGATTTCCTGCTACCTCGTATTTGCGTCATTCTCTTGTTTGGATTAAATAGAATGCGAACTTATAAACAACTATTTTAGATGCGCCAATTTTATCTGCACTTCATAGATATAGCGACTGATACGAGTTTATCAATAAGAGCTTGAAATATATCTAACAGTGATTCACAAGTCTTTAAAGAATACAGTGCTATTGCTGAATGATAAATATACCTAATATGAATCTATTACCTACATAATTGAAAACATCTGTTTCGTAAGGTAAAATATGAATGAGAATATTTTAATTTTCTCCAGAATGTTCAGTACCGGATCAGAACTGGTTGTGCCTGCAGTGTGGAGCAGTGCACTGTGGTCGATACATCAATGGACATGCAAAACTACATGCGGAAACACTAAATCATCAGCTTTGTATTAGTTGTGATGCTTATTCTGTTTTCTGGTAATCATATTTTGTTATTTATTCTATTTCCATAAGAATTCAAAAGTGAAACCAGAAATTGAAAATTTATGACTTATTAATGTTACTGACCTTACATTAATTAAATGTGTCTAATTTTTTTTTCCACCAAAAGGTTTCGTCATTAATCAAGCAGTTGCACTTGAAAACCCTTTGACACTTTCTGAGCATCAACTTGGCCACATCAATACTCATGTTTAATTAAGTTCCTCTCTTTTCAGTTACAAATGTGGTGATTATGTATCAAATGACTTGGAACAACAAACAATAGATAAAATAAGAAAAAGTATTATGAATATTAGAAATGACAATGGAGTTGAAGGGAATGGTAACATAGAACAAAGTGAGGAGAACAGTAAAGATGGCAGTGAAGGTAGTTCTGTGTCCAGTTCATCTGGTGTTGGGAAGCCTGCATCACCAACAAGCAGTGGAGAGGATACCAGAGTGGATGTAACACCAACCAGCTCTAATAATGACATGCCCAGTACAATTACCAATATTACTTCTGATAATAGTGAAAGCAAACCATCTAAGAGTATTAAGGTACAGGTTGTTCATTCTGTTTGTACCTGTGGAGTGATCTGCCAGTGATTGCAAAACACAATTTTATTAATTATTTCCTTTTTGGTTCCACACTAAGTAAAGCAGGGGTTTTCCATGCCTCTTTTATGGTAGCAAAATAATAACTTTATTTTATTCTTGTCACTTATCCAGATAGTTATCACAAGAAATTAATTAGAGAAATGATGATGAAATCTTTAAATTTTCAAGTTGAATACCTATCCAATATTCTAATATTTGTGGTAAAGTAAGAATGAGCTAGAATTTTCGGTTAAGGAAAATATAGTGAGGAAACTATAGCCTAAAATGCCTACCAGTGTGTTCCAGCTGCACTTGAGAGCCAGTTCCCTTCTTACTATGTCATAATTTACCATGGTAGTATTATGGTCAAACACAAACCTTTAATTAAAATGTTAGCTACTTATCATAATTAAAATGTTAATAATTTCAGAATGCCGAAGAACCCATACGCAGCTTAAGACCACGATCACGGAAGAGAACACATTCTGGCGACAGTAGCTCCACAGAGAATAACACCACACAAATATCTAGAAATAAGGAGAAAAAAACGACACCATGCAATGGCAAGAGTCAACGAGACAAGAAAATTGTAGGTTTAAAAAATTTAGGCAATACATGTTTCATGAATGCAGTGCTGCAGAGTTTGAATAATATACAGGAGTTTAGCTGTTACTTTAGTCAGCTGCCATCGTTGGAGATAAAGACTAACGTACGAAAAGTGTATCATTCGAGGAGTTATACACGGCAGGAGATGCATGATGTTGTTATGGCCGAGGAACTGAGAAAGGTGAGCTTTGATTTAAGGAATTTTATAGGTATTTTTTAAACCTTGGATGGAATCTCAATTAAAAAAAAAAATTTCCTTTTATTCAGTGAATTTTTCCAGTTTGAAAGATGAGTTATTCATCTCTGTCAATCTTTTCTCAATATAATCTTGTTAAAAAGAAATGTTATTATTTTCCAGGTGTTAATAAACTTGAATACAGGTGGGTGTGGTTCAAAGGCGGCCATATCGCCGGAGTGCCTGTTCCTCGTCATATGGAAGGTGGTGCCGAGGTTTCGTGGTTACCAGCAACAGGATGCGCACGAGTTTCTGCGGTATATGCTTGACAGGTAGTTTAAATATTCTGAATTCATTTTATGTTTTTATCATGTGCTTGTCAAAGTAAAGATGGATATATCAGATATTTTTAAAAGATTTTATGTTATGTTCGTCTAGTTTAACAACTTTGATTACATATAACATTTAGCACAGTATACACAGACATTATGTATTTGGCATGATTACCAGGCGTATATTCATGTTAAATATTTGCCAAATATAGCAAACTAGCTTTGCCCCGCGCGGTTTCACCCTCGATCCCCTATTTTAACCCGGGTGCGCATTTTCGTAAAACCCTTTCCTAGTGGATGCCTACACTTAAGGAACAAGCCCTACTAGTATAGACTGCATTGAAGAATAAGTCAGTCAATTACAATTTTATTTTCAAAAGTATTTATGGTTTTAGTTTTCGGTACAATGTCCTTTGCACTCAGTATAAATGTCGTATGTTGTCGTAGACTACACACAGAGCTGCAGCAGCTGGTGCCGGAGCGTGTGGATACTAGTGGCCCTGCGGCCGCCCCCGCTGCTGCCCCCGCTGCTGCCCCCACCGCCCCCGCCTCTATCGTCACTGCAGTCTTCGGGGGCACGCTACAAAGCGAGGTAAATTCTCAACTCTATTAATAAGCTAAGCCCCTGATAAGGTACTTATGAATGTCACAATCGACTAATTTTACTAACGGCTTAGATTACAATTACACCGAAAAGACTACACAAGTACAACTATAAAAGATGATTTTTAAGTAGTTGGCATTACTTGAGTACTTCTAAGTTATCAACTTTCAGCTGGCTGGGAGCAGCTGTAACTTCGCGATCTTTTGTTTCTCTTCATGTTTTGATGAATATACGGGTATTTTCCATTTCATAAAATACAACAATTTTTTTTCATTGGTAGAATGATCGCCCACATAAGGTAGTTTTCTGTCATATCAAATAGCTACTTTTTAATAAATGTCAAAACTACAGTTTATATGGAATTTTGTATGAAACACTACATACACTATGACGTCATAGTTTCATAGCATCAAATGATCTACTCTTAGTGGTTCTACTGGTAATTAAAAATGATAAATAGTATTAAATGTACAAGATATTTGATAATGCACGTGTTTTTAGATGTATAGTGTCATTTATTTTTGACACTGTCAACTAGCCTATAGCTGTAAGATCTGGCCACGGCATATACATATCATGACATATATGTACATAACAGGTTCGTTGCCTGGCGTGCGGTACTCCGAGTAAGAAGTTAGATCCGTTCCTGGACCTGTCTTTAGAGCTGCCGGACGTTACTCACGAGTCATCGAGCCCCGCCCCGACGCCGGCGCATCTCACCGACTGCCTCGCTAGCTTTGTGCAGGTTATTGAATCATATTATGTTTAGGACCACATAGCTCGTAGAACTGACGACCACTGATCCCCACAAGATGGACTGACGATCTTGTGAGGGTGACCGACCATCATGGAGATCCTTGGGGGAGGTCTTTGTCCAGCAGTGGACGTCTTCCGGCTGATATGATGATGATGTTTAGGACCTGTATCACCGGTTGCCGATAATTGTTCTTAATAGTTTATCTGAGAATTGTTATTGAAGTCTCTTTCTTTCGAACTAGAACTACGAATCTGTAGATGTCTAGGGTACGACAACATCTGAGATAATGAAAATATTAATTAATTCTTATTTTTTTAAAGTATACACTGCTTTACTACTACCTACTTGTCCGGTAAGGTTGATGCAGCATCAGAGGCTACCAAATTTAGTCCTTTAAAAAAAATACAAACAAAAACAGGTGTTTACCGCTATCTTTGTTGACAGCCAAAGCGCGGGCCACGTTCTACCAATCAGCGTGCAAGGCGTGTTCCGTCGATGATGCTAGTTAATAATTTAACGGACCATGAACTATCGAAAATAAACACACACGCCACATTGCAAGCAACATGATACGGTTCACAATGCGACAGTTTACAAACTCGCGAGAGATCACATAACAACCGCTCTCACAATCATACGGTAACATATATGATTGCTCTCATGACCACTTGTGTCTCATCACTATTTGCAGGTAGAAGAGTTGGCAGACACGGAACGTTACTTCTGCAGTAGTTGTAAATGCAAACAGAAATCAACCAAACAGTTCTGGATACGCAGGCTACCAAACGTACTGTGTTTACATCTAAAGAGATTCCGGTGGCATAATTATTTTAGGTAAGTTTGCACGCACATCATTTTCTGTCTTAGCGCAAAGATACCTATTATCCGGTTGATACTTGCAGCCAGATGCCATCTTTCGAAACCTAAGTTTGATTAATCATGCTGTAAAAGTTTCTGACCACACCAACTCTTGAGAAATTGAAACAAAGATTATCGTTCGTTAGGAATAGTAGATTGTCAACCATGGCATGAAAGGCTCCCATTTCACACGAGATATTTTGGCTTTGTTGTTCGTGTTTGAGTGTGAAATGGGTAACTTTCACCCGAGTTAAACACTCTGCTTGTCAATTCGACTATAAGGAAAGTAAACAACAGATAAGCAAAATATATGAATTACCCATTTCACACTCGAAACTATTGACATTTAAATATCTCGTGTGAGTCTTTCATCTGTTGTTTAACAATTTACTATTTGTTATTGTAGAACCAAGGTGGACACGTGTATAACGTTTCCGCTGCGAGCGTTGGATATGTCCGGGTTCGTGTTGGGAGGCGTGCCGGACGCACACACGCGCCGGTCCGGACGCGGCCGCACCGGACGGGGACATGGACCCGGACGCGGCACCCATCTCTACGATCTCGCCGCAGTCATCGTGCATCATGGCTCTGGGTACACTATACAAACATTATTGAAAAAGGATAGAAAATATTTAAAGCTAAATAAAGTAATAGATAAAGATTACTTAAAAATAGTCATGACTAATAAAATCAGTGACTAAATTCACAAACAAACAATCAGACTAATTTGACAGAACAACATTTTCTTATATCATTTTATAAATAATCACATAAAATATCACAAAAATAGTGAGACTAAAATTAGTAAAATGTTATATTATACAACAATGTAAATGAAAACAAGCTATTTTATAACAGAGCGGGATCCGGGCACTACACAGCGTTCGCGATCAACGAAGATCAGTGGTTCCACTTCAACGATCAGACGGTGCGGGCGACGGACGCAGCCGCGGTGGCTGGCTGCAAACCTTACATACTGTTCTACATTCGACGCGAACCAACCTTGTCCGCCGCCTCGTGACCGGCTCACAAAACAACATCCTGTACACTTGGAGTCGCTTCGACAACAGTTGACGGCGTTCTACAACATGATAGAAGTTTGGCGTGATATAACATGTTGAATCATTATGAAACGAGGGTAATTAAACTTTCTGAATAGCATTCTTTCTCAGATCTCAAACTATATGTGTAAATCCGGATTTAGGACTTCTACGACGTCAAGCTTGTCTAATTTTAATATAGGGGCGGTTAAGCTTCAGGCTAATTATTATGAATTTTCTAACTTATGACTATTTCTCTATGAAAATATCAAAAATTATTGAGAATTACGTGTGATTGATCGCAGTGATAATATAGTTGAAACATTTGGGCATTTTAAAAGTAATATTTTAGTCTTGATTTTATGTATAACTTATTGATGCAATGTACAATTTGCAGTACTGTAGCACTAATACGGCATTCCTAGGTTTATTGTTGAGCGGGTCTCAATGATCTTGTGTTTTCTTTTTTTATTCGATTATTCCGATGATGTTTGTCGACCAATTCTTATGAGCTGAAATTCGATATATTGTATACCCGTCACTATTTAAATATGTACTCTGATTGCTAAAAAGTAAAAAGTAACGTAATTTATAATTCTATCTTAGTACTTGTTTTTTATTTCAGTTCACCAAATTTTGGTACACTGCACTGGTGATAATAAAATTTTAATAGTTCCGGTAGCGTTAGAATTGCATTCTATAGACGATTTAAAAAAACTTAAGTTGTAGTTAGACATAACATAACAATAAATACTCATAAAAGTAAAATAGTTTTACGGTTGTTGACAAATTTCTAAAGCAGTGGACCCACTTTAAAGAACAACACTTCAAATATGCTCTATCCCAGTACAACCGAAATATTGTTAAAGTCCTAAAATGTGTGAGGGTCCACCCTGAATTTTTTATCTTTCAAATAATAGTTCTATTGCATATTACCTACATATTTCACCCATCGCAAATGTATTTTACGGTGGTTTGCCATAATGGTGCATTTAAGAAAACCACTTTAGTTAGCAGTTTTTTGAATACAAAAGTTAAGTGAGAACTTTACGTAAATTTAAATTTATGTACATTTTAATACATGTTTTTTTTACATTCCCGTGATAAATATTGTATGAATTGAGTTTTATTTTGTTCATATCATGATTACAATACTAGAGAAAGGATGATACTTTGCGTGTGTAACAATGTGATAGTATAAACTTGTGTGTGTACATAAAATAATGCTGATGAGTTGTGTCCTGAATATTCTCTTTTGCAAAGTACCTTATTTGAATAGCAGGTTTATTTTGTAAGTACTTCAATTACTGGAAGTTGATAGTGATTGAATTTAATAAATTCGCAAATTTAAAGACCTTTGTTTGTTTTTATTTAATTCTACCTTTATTTACATTTTTTTACTGATGTTCATATACAACATTTGAAAAATGTAAACATGCGTTTATACCACGGCTGATCTATCTCGTCTAAACTTCCTAATGACAAATGCAGAAATAATGGACTTTCGCTTATAGGTAAATATTCGGCCCATTGAGGTGGTTTCATTAACGATATATTTCTTCTCCATAATCTGCGACTAGCACTATTTTCATTTTTATCTGGCTGAGGTAACCTTACTTTAACTTTTAAATCACTATTGTAGGTGGCAGTACGCTTTGCTTCATCTTCATAAATCCAATTGTCACTTTCGAGCTTATCGATTGGATCGCTTATTTTAGTTTCATCCATTTTGTGCGTTTGATTAAGTCGTATTTTTGGCACTTGAAGTATGTTTGGTCTACAAAAAATACTCTTTCTTGTATGATCTCCTCTATCGTCTTTCCCGTTTTCCTGATCACTGTCTTCTGTTGATATTTTATCTATAGCTTCATCATCATTTACTTTGGATACTATCAATACATCGTTTGGTGGAGTCGTTGCTACTATTTCAGGGCCCTTAACTGTGTGTATATCAACATCAACTACAACTTCTGACTTTTCATTTTGTTTTAATTTGTTAGGGTGTCTTTCAAAATTCTTTGACATAGCTTCTGTGTAAGAGTTAACTTCTGGTAACGTCGGAAGCTTCTCATTTATGTTTGAGCTTTTGAATCTTCGCCTTCTCTCTCTTGGTGAAAGACACATCCACTCTATAACGTTAGTTGAAGTATCTTGTTTCAGAACCGTGTCGCTTCCAACAATTTTCTTGTCATTCATGAACCAACCATTATGTTTACGCTTTATGACTTCATTCTTCATAGATTTAATTGATTCCGATATGAATGATTTAGTGGGTTCTGTTACTTCTGAGACTGTAGGCAAAGTTGGCCCTAATGATAAGTTCAATCTAGGCACATAAGACGCTGGGATTGGAGTAGCAGCCCTGACTGTGCATGGAAGGTTATCTTTTGTATTTTCTTCATCAATATTGTCAATAGAACACGAAGTGGAATCGCTTGTAGTTTCTTTACTATATAAATTTTCATGTTTAAAATCGTTCTGGGATAATAAGTGCTTATTTTTAAATGAATAGATCCATACGGTGCGTTTTTCGTGGTCGTTTTCAGACTCGTTCGTTTCGTCGTAAGATCTATTAATAGCTTCCCATCGTTCTTTTTCAGGAAAATAGTGTGGTGGCGTTAAATATTCAATATCTTCATATTCAGGATTATCGGAAGCCGTATCCGAATCTAGTATGTGTTTATTTATAATTGTAAAACAATTCATCTCATGATTAAGTGTCAGATTGTTTTTGTCCATATGGTTAGATGCATAATTGGGGTATGCAATATCAGTTTCATAGCCATTACTGGTATCTAATGGTGAATTAGGTTGCAGATGCTGATTATTATTTTTCAAGCGTCTCTTTTCTCTGGCTTTTTTATTAATTATATACTCATCTTCAGCCTGTTGGAACCGATCATTATTAATGTAACTCCAAGCATGACTGAAATTATTATAATCATGTGAATCTTTCGGCGATCCATCAGAGTTTGAGGAATTCAGTTCAATGATTTTGGCACCATTAGGATTGTCTTCCTGGAGCCACAATGAACCAACCACTACTTCTGGACTAATTGCATTCATCCGTGATGTGCGATTTACATCTGAAACAAGAATAACTTAGCTTAATACTGTACTTACATTCCTACACAGATGATCTACATACGAGCTAGGTATGTATATTCTGTTATTTTCTCTTATGCCTGTCTAAGGCATGATACATTTACTTGGTCTTTCAACGGTTGTTATAAGTTGTTTTTCGGATTTTAAATAATGGTTTGTAGATTAATTGGTCACTCTAGTTAGGCGATGGTTACGTACAAGTTATGGAACTTACGATTATAAAGCGTGTTAGTGTTTCTATTGATGTTTTTATACACTCGTGACTTTTTCATATTAGTATCAATTACAATTTGTTGTTATTACATAGAATTTTCGAAAAACCATTCATGTCAATGTCTAAATGACAATGGAATGCAATGAAGTGACATACCTACGTTGTGTAGGTATGTGTTATTAGTATTATATGGCATTAATTTAGAAACAAAAAAAATATCAAACTCAAACCTCATTTATTCAGTTTAGGCCCTGTTAAGGCACTATGAACGTCTACTGTTCGTCTACTGTTCCACTTGAACGAGAAAACTGCGGAATGAACTCTCAGCAAGGGCAATCAAACAAATATGACGTAAAAAAGAGGCTTAATCAAATTACCAAAGAAAAATGTTGCGCGGTTGAGAGCCCTCTGCGCTCGCCGATTTTTCCGGTAAGGTTGATGCAGCCATCAGACATGCATCCAAAAATGATGTCGTTTGGCATATTCCATTCCATAAGTTGCCGAAGGTAGTAAGCACACAAAGCCTAGAAAGGAATTAGCTCTCATTAGCGAAGCTGTCGGAACACGGCGGTAGGTGCTTAGAGATAGATTTTCAACTTGAGGATGGGAGCAAGTCTAACTATAAAATACCCCAACACTGTGCTATGGTTTACTCTCGTTGTTTTTTTTTCGTCGAAAGCTCAAGCTTATTGTAGTATTTGCACCCACGGTTACATCACGACATTCGGCGTCACTACCTACTAAGCTTAACTACCTAAAGTGATCCTTCAGTTAGGTATTATCATGTTCCATATCTTATTTTCTCTGAGAGTTTCGTAATCAAGACAACGAAGGTTAGGTACTTGCATTAATAAAAGAATTACAAACATTTTCGACTTTCCCAAAATTAACAACCCTTTTAAAACAACACCAAAAATATTTCCTAACAAAGTGTTCTGCGCTCGGATAGTGGAAAAAAGCCAAGGGAAGTGTAAATGGATTGATTGCACCAATTCCCAGTCACAAAGGGAGACGAAATCACATTAAAAGCTCCGTGGCGCGGGCCATTTGGCAAAGCACTTACTCCATTAGGGGCGTACAAATAACGTTACTTTAGTGTGGTATGCTTAGGAATTATAGGTGCTCGTCGTATCTATCGTAGGAGCAATCCAACACTACACTTTGTTAGATGTGGAACAGGTTGCAACTAGGTACCTATTCCATACATAACTTTCATAGTCTTAGATACATAGACACATAAATAGCTTCAAAATTATAATTATGTAGATACATAATACTTATTACCTTCATTGATCTTAATTTTAATGGATTCAAGATTAGATTTACTCAATATAAGAGAAATTGATAGCCCCGAGACGATTTTCCAAGTGTAGGTACCTACTTAATTTTTAGACAACTTTTTATTTTGATCAGTGTTTTAGTTTTTTTTTATATAATTCGTTTATTTTTCAGCCACACAATAAAAAGAGATAAAAATATATTTTTATCTTACAGCTACTTAATATGTAAAGTAGGGACCTCAATCGACGAATGTAAAAGTATTACTATTGGCCGTAAATATTAGATCAGTAAGAATCAGTAGTTACTGTGAGCCATTGCATGGCCAGGGGGCAGGACTTACTTAGCCCGCCCAATACCTACCTATTTAAACGACATGTATTATACCACTTTTATACATTACTTTTATACCTTAAAGTGACAAAATAGTGTTTTAATTTACTCTCGTAACGTCGATAAAACGCTCCCTTTAATGATGGAGTTTCCCGAGGAAAGTTTCCAAACGCCAGGTAGGGTGCGAGAAACGCGCAAGTTAGACTAGCGCTGTTCAAAGTGTACATGCGACAAAGGTTAATTAATTAGATTACGCTGCGCTTGAGTGGCCGGGCACTCATTGCACAACGTTAATTTGCAAATTAGCCGCCGACAAAGCGGGCTTTTATTCGCTCCATTACTGACACTGACGTGTTTCATCTATCTATATTTCATCTAATTTCTAGTTGATTTAGATTAACGTTCGACTGTCCGCCTCTGTATTTAGGCGGCTGATTTAATTAGCTCGCTATAGAATTGTTTCACACATAGATGTAATTGCGATTTGGTTTTAGATTAGAAGGGACAGGTTACTATTTATGTAGATTTTTATCTAAATCACGCATCAAATGGGTTTGCTCTTTACCAGTTTTTATTTTACAAACAATAGAACCCTGTGAATAGATTAAAGTATAAAAACATTTTAATATGTAACACGTATATCTACTACGGAAGCGAAAATGTTTGCTTCTCTGACAAACCCTCCATTAGCGGACCCTGAGAAGTTACGAACAAAACAAAATGGCGGCGTCCGGAACGTGTAATTATAATTTATTTTTGTCTATCAAAATGTTTTTAATTGGTTTTAGCGTTGGAAAATACTGTAATATATGATTAACGGGCTACAAAGCTGTATATTTGCTTAATGGAAGAGTGTTCAAGATAAAAGCTCGCGCTATCCGGGACGGATCTCGACGTAATTAGAGGGGCTGCCTGCGCCGACGCCACGCTGCGGCTCTTCCTTTACATGCCACTTAAAACTACACCGCCTTCACACTGAATACCTACTGTAAGAACACGACAGTGCTATGTAAAGTGTGAATGTGTGTTTTAGGCACATTTAAGTTTGTTGGGGAAATTTATGTCATTTTAAGAAAAAGGATTAATTTGCTAAAGGCAAATCTTGGATTAAAATGTATAATTGATAAAAATAAGATATAAAAAATTAGATGCATCCTAAAAAGAGATCCATTAAAAAGTTCAATTGCAGAATGATCCCAGAACTGAAAAGTTAATTCAATTTTCCGTCGCTATTTTCTCGATTTTTATCAGTAATAAGTTATCATGATATATGAAAAATATCTTCATAGTCTCCTACTAAAAGTTACAGATTTATGTTCAAAGTAAGCCAGGACGTGAAGTGAAAAGCACTTCTACCCTAATCTTGGCACGTAATCGTTCTGCTTTTAGTGAAACTACTGCATATTCAAGTGAAAAGGCGAAAAAACTTAATAACATACTATCGGGCGACTTTAATTGCAAATTACTTTATTAATGTTTGGCCACATGTGCCTACAAATGGTTTAACGGTCAGAGTTCGCTCGCATTCCACTTAAACGTAATATGCATATCGTAATTATGGAGCGATTGCAATGACTTGAAGTTTTAGTTTCGTAACAAAATATGGGAACTAAAATTTTATTAGAACGTTGTAGGTACTTTTATTTCAGTGAAAATTACCTAATAAAGATTTTTGTATTATAAAACCTGGGCAATCTTTTTTTATTCTTTTTATTTATATTATCCCAACTAATATATAAATGCGAAAGTGTGTTTGTTATGCTTTGACGCCTCAACGGCTTAACCCATCGAGTTGGAATTTGGCACGCAGGTAGATCATAACCTGGAATAACATACTATGAAACTTTATAATAAGATATATTTTATCACAGTACCTATAACATAAGATCCTTGGGGACTATGGGAAAATCCGCCTGGTGTAAGCATGTAGTAGGTTTTGTTCTGTCGG
Source organism: Tethea ocularis (assembly GCA_963555595.1). Taxonomy (NCBI): domain Eukaryota; kingdom Metazoa; phylum Arthropoda; class Insecta; order Lepidoptera; family Drepanidae; genus Tethea; species Tethea ocularis. The sequence goes on along the minus strand of OY741971.1, from coordinate 3,078,753 downwards.
TAGTTTTATCATGTTTCACTATCAGCTAGTGGTTTGATGAAAATATTTGTGACTTGTGTAGTGTGATTGGTGGCGATCATTATCGTGCAGTGCGTGTTTCGGCCGCCCGAGTGGCGTAAACAACCAAACATTACAGGGATCGGGCCATATCACGCGCAGGGGATCGCAACATTTTTTATAACCAACTTTTATTTAAGGCTGGAACTGGGGATCTTTTATTTCACTTCAAGGTACTAATACCACACTAAATATACCTATACCTAACTAAAATTAAAAAAGATAAAGAAACCCCGAAGCAAACTAGAAAAGAGGTGAATTTTCTAGAAACATAGCTAAGAACACTCTCGATTAAGACACCTTTTGTGAAAATCTGTCACCATTATCGTTCCGGTGTGTTCCGACAGCTGCACTTGAGAGCCAGTTCCCTTCTAGGCTTTGTGTGCTTACCACCATCGGCCACATCATCACCGACCACAGTGAGATTGTGGTCAAACACAGGTCTATACATAGTAAAAAAAAAACTTACAAACGAAAAAAAACAGAATCAATATCGGTCCATTCGTTCAGGAGACCCCAGACACACAGATACACACTACAAACTTATAACACCACAAAAAATTCAATAAATATGTATTTATAAATGAACAAAATGTTTTCAACCACGTACTAATATTATGGCGTAAATGGAAGGAATGATTTGCTACTTCTGTCTACATATGTTTTTGGAAACGTCGGCGTTCGCTCTGTTATACAACAGGCTAATACAACCGTCTGTCCTCGATTCGATTCCGTCTAATTGACACGTTTTCGACTTAATTTCACACTTTCTATACGTAATAACCCCAATACAGTAAAGTAGGTATTAATTTTATTACCTACTTCTGTTCGTATTGTGAAAGGATATTAGTTGTTTAGAGTGCATGGTTTTATGAAATTGCTCGGAGTCGATTTGAAAAGTAGCATCTGTTTTTTGCTGGTCTTTGGATTATGTATGAAATAATATTCTAAGACAAACTTTGTAATAAAAAAATATATTACCTAATAATTATATTATATTGAGTGTAAAGGTTTGCGTATATATTGCATTTGTCAAATTAGTTGAATGTGAATATGTTGGTTGGTCAACTCCTTCGGTACTAACTACCACAGACAGGTTGTAGGTCCGATTCTTACACGAGACAAACGTTTGTTTATTCTGTATCTAGATGTAAAAGTAAGTATCAATCTCAAAAATCATTTATATGAATGTAATATTTATTTATTTTCTATACCTAGTTACTATAAGTTTTAGAAAGACCTTGTAATTGTTGTATGAAAACTTCATAAAACTAAATATGTACTACCTACAATGAAACCTCACTTATGCAGAAGAGGGCAATCTATAACTGCCTTACTTAGAAGGCGACTGACAATTTACAAAATAAAAAGCTGCCATTTTAACAATCATCTTTGAAGGCGTGAGAAAGATTTTTTTCAACTTCGCAAAGGTAACGGGCGAATATTGTTTCTATTTTAAATAATAGGCTTAAAACAGAGAGGCGAGAGTTTTTGTTTCACTTTTTGTGTTATCGATCGTCTGAGTGTCAATTATTTCATCACAGGTCCTGCGAGGGCCGCGCGCCGGCGCAAGCGGCTTACAGACTCAGAGATATTAACACGTCAGCATTACGGGATTACACCATCGATCTATTGTGTTTTGTATTTTATATTTTTCTTTCATATCAACAGTCATTAGTAGCATGAAGTTATAAAGAGATAGGTGTAAGTAGTCGAAATCCTTACTAATATGATAAATGCAGAAATGTGTTTGTTCGTTGGTCTTTTTTCTTATGGGCGGGAATATATAGGCTATTTTTTATTCCAGGAACGCGAGTATAACCGTTGGAGGGAGCTAGTATAATAATAAATATATAGGTATATATATTTTCCAGTCGAGTCACATTTTTATACTTCCACTGGTAAGGGGGTCTAAAAAGGCTGCTAGAGCAATATGCTACGTGCAGTTTATTTCTCGAACTTACAGCAGAGTCTTTGTGATATTAATATTTTTTGGTGAGAATGCATTGCATATAATCTGCTGTAAATTCGAGAAACGAATGGAATGTAGCAATATTGGTTATTGGCAGTTTTAGACCCTATGGTGTATATTGACACCTGTCAGCTACATAGTCCACAAACCTATGGCTAGATGGCGCCACAATAATCTACGTCGCGCTGGCTGAATTTAATCGGCAATCAACATATAAACAAGATTCAAACATCTACAGTTGAACTGCGAAACCAGGCGCAATCGTTTGGCGCCTGGCCTGAGTCATCCTTATCACCTATGTCCTCCATAGGTGATAATAATAATCTATTTCAATCTATACTTATCTATCTAATATTATGATTTCTTTGATTGAAATTCATTCACTAATAGGAAGCTACATTATCCCTAAGTATATCCTCCTTTCTCCATTCTTAGTAAGAAACGATTTTGTGTTCAACTAGAGGTGGGTCGTAACGTCTTTTGAGCGTAATCGGTTATACGTAGTTTCGTGCATATGAGTAACTAGTTTAAAAACTGCTTATTTTTGTAACTAGTTACTTCTGTATACGGTAGAGCGTTAGTTACTTTTGGGTATGTAGTTATTATAATAATATGATTACGAAAATGTTACAGGTTATAGGTATTATAATATTAGTTTTACTTTCGTGGTTTGTTATAATTAGGAATATGTAACAGTTTTCTAGGTATTATAATACTTATGTAATCTATGCGTGTAATTTGTTTGAGTAAATAATTTTATCAATTGGACTTCCCTTCATACTTTTCCAGGCTTAGGACTGGCTGCATTTTATTTTAAAGTTACGTCTTTGAGTGAGTGTAAACTGGGTACGTAAAATAATCGTTATACTTTTGTCCACGAAACTACGTACACGATTATCAACCTCTTAAGCAGTTACTGAAACCGACTACGTTAAATAACGCTCATCTCTATGTTCAACATTCAGTCTTATTAATCAATTCAACAACAAGATAAGACACTTCAACATATTAACCATTCTAAACATTTAGATTGTCACAACAACCTGTTTTTTTTCTACAATAAGGCTAACTTTAGACTACTATTTACAATACGACGCCTTTTAAGCTTTGCCGCTACAGTCGAATTTAATGTTACCGGAAATTATCGCATAGACGGTGTGGCCACCTAAGTGATGCACTATTCCTAAACAAGGCTCCACTCCACCAGCGGGCGTGATTAGAGACGAGGGCGGCCGCGGCTGATTACAGGCCAGCTAATGCATACTGCGACGATGCGTTTTCACATTACCACCGGAAATATTTCACTACATTACATCCACATTCTGATATTAATTAGCTTCTCTCTCTCTATATTTAAAAGCTTGGCTCTTGTCGGTGTAGCTTCTTCCATTCCTCTCTGTTGTTTGCTGCTTTCTCCATCTCCTTATACGACACGACGTCCAATTTTGCCTTCACTTGGTCTATATATTTAGTTCAGTTTAGGTCTTCGCGTTCCTCTCTTTCCTTCTGTGATGATTTTTATGAGTTCGTCGTGACGCATAAGGTGGCCTTAGATGTTTCCTTTCCTATTTTCTATCGTCTCAAATAAGGTTCTTTTCTCTTTGACTTATTAATTAGCTCACACTATAAAAATTGGTAGATTGTTTCACTCTCGTTGAAGTCTTTAGTCATGTCGTAGTAAGCGCTACGAGTTACGACCCGCTACGAAAAATTTAATTACCGTATAAGAAAACGGATCGGCGAATCTTTGTAGTCATAAATGATGAATATAATGATAGGTCGTACCTCTTCAAATACAAGGAAATAACGTTTGAAACAACATTATTAATACAGTTATATCGTCGTTCATTTGTAACAATCAAACAAAAATCACCGCGTAGCGTTAGTCGACACAATGTATTGTTGTAAAAATAAAACTCCAGTGAGACTAATTGAAATGCTACATTACGTCAGCGACGACGTTTGGAATAGGGGCACTGTTCGACGCTTTACAAATATAAAACAATCATTTGGACAGTTCAAAGAGCGGCGCGGTGTAACGCAACGATTGTGTGGGGTACAAGTCAACGGACACAAGAGATTTAGTTTCATAGTTTATTTGTCAGTGTAAATGGCTTTATACAGGCTTATTTTGGGAGGTCTGGAAGGGCAGGACAATATTAAAATATTTCCATACTTTCAAAAAGAAATATCAACTAATTAGTTTACCATTTAAATACGTTACAATGTAAGTCTTACTGAGTATCTATTAGATTACTCGATTACTAAAAAAGCTATCTCACCCCACTACTACGTTTCTGAGGTCGATCAAAGGCTTTTACCATCAGATATTTATTATTATCTAAAATTCTAACTTTCATAACTTTTAATGGTAGTGCTGAAACTTCGTAGGACTACCTCCTCCTGTATGAATGTGCTTTATTTGTTTACTATAAATTGATTTTATAGGTTTTTAATACGAGGAATAAAGATGAGGAGGGTTTCAGGTAATGCGCAGTGTTTCAGCACTCTTTCATATTTTTGTATTTTTTTGTCGTTTTAATTAAATTTGTTGAACGATATTCTTACGAACGAACGGTATCTATAGAAATTACCATATAATAATTACTTTTTGTATCTTAAACTAATGACCCACTGTAGTTTCACCTGCGTTTCCAAGATGAACAGAAGTCTTGGTGTTAATGTAGATAGTTTCCCATCCAAATAATTTTTAATCGAATCAGTATCCTACATTAACTTTACCACTTTATAAAATGAACATAGACTTTTAAAAGTATATATTTTAAAATCTCTACTCTCTTATGAGTTGGTCATATGTGGGCTCGCGCCTCGTCATCGCGCGGCGCCTTTCAATCCACATCTCAAACGTTTGGATACTCCCCCACAATGGGCCGAGCACAAAGCGGGCCGCGTTTGCCGCCTCGTTATGTAAAATCGGCCAAACAATGCGAGCGGTATCGCTTTCTGTAAGAACTCAATCGAATCAAATTAACAATCCATACTAACAGCCGATTTATTGAGACCTCTCCGCGAGCTTTGACTGGAGGCCCATACAGGCCTTTGTGTTGGATATTAGTGTTACAATATGCGTAAATAAAGCGAAGGTTTTGTGGCGGCCATGTTGTGGATACAATAGAAATGCGCCAATCACGACGGTATACCTACCACGCTGTCTGAGTAAAATACATGGAAGTTTACAGAATTATCAAGACTTTATTTTTATTTCTAGTTCGATACACTTAGCCGTCTCCCGTAGTTTCACGGGATATTTAAAGTAAAATTAGCCTAATTTACTCCTTATAGGTACTCCATAATTTGCCCGTGAAAGTCCTGTCAAAATAGGTCCAGCCGCTTCGGACATTAGCCAGGAGAATAAGAAAAATATTTAAAAAAAAATATATTTTTTTTTGGTACCTATTTGTACACACGGCCACACATTTTTGTTGCAAAATAGCGCCTATTACAACGGCATATGGTGCCGCAGTGTGTAGCTTTATCTGTGGCCGTGTGTACGTATCGTATTACTTGTATACTCTCATATGAATTTATTTAAAAAGCTGTTATTTTGATATTAAAAACAGACATTTAAATTTATTTATTTGTTTTTATAAAGTTAAAAATAATTTTATTGAATCTAATGACCAATCTAATAATGCAATGTTTCAAATAATTATTTATAGTCATGTATTCTAGAAAATATCATATACCTTGTTGATATTAATTCTTTATCTTTATTAATCTTTATTAGCCAATCAACAAACAGTAAATAACAAACAGACATACAGTAAAACAAAACAATATTATACATCAATATATTCACCCAAACAAGGAAAAGAACGTACACAATCACACTCGTTATTTATGTTGTATGGTTATATGTAAAGCTACGTACACACCGGTACCTATATAAACATTACCACACAAACACGCCGCCTTTGCGCCCCCAGCACGAGACGTTCCGAGTCACCCCGAGGTATCCCGAGGCACGGTGTACGCCACATTTACATATTCCATTTGCAAGCGCCTGAACTATAAGGACTTGTGAGTGATGTACACGTACTACATACATAATGAAAATCGTCCGTATGGTTAGAATGCACTTCTCGAAAAACAATGGATAAGTTGAGACAGAGTTAAGCCTTTATGGCTTATGCAGATTTGCAGTGATCGATCCGAATTATATCAGGAATATTCCAATTTTCAAGTCAGGAATTTGCAATAGCAATGGAATTATTTAGACAGTACTTAGTTCTGATTTTATGTTCAATTCAAATGTCTCTATTGACCCTTAAATTCAAGTGCGTCAAGGGCTTGTTCTGACTCTAAACTTTGAAAATAAAAATATATTTTTTCTGAAAAAGATACCTACATAATTGTTTCTTGGCTGAACTCTCATATTAGAGCACGCTGTACAGTGGAGGCATGTTAGTTATTAGTACATATACGACTGGAGTTCAATTTACGCCAATGGTTTTGCTCGCTTTCAGCCTATGTTACTCTCCGGCTATACTATCTCATGCCAAAAATTACGTCGATCCGTTGCTTCATTACTAAGAAACAAGGACCAACTAACCAATAAACACACTTTCACATTTATAATATTAGTAACGAAAGAAAGTAGGTTATTACAAAGGATAAGGATAGTAGATGTGTGAGTGTGAACGTATGTAAGTAGGTACTTACATACGTTCACACTCAAAAACAAACAGGGTTATTTTTCAATGTGTAGCAAAATTTTCAGGAATTATTGTACTCAGTTAAGTTGTTCATAATGAATGAAAAAATTGGCCACTCATTGAAAAGTATGTTGTATTCATTATGTTTAGTTTTATCACGTTACAAATAAGTAAACATGTAACTTAAACAACAAGCTACAAAAGAACTTAAAAGTTCACTCGAGTTTACGAGTCACGGTGGTCCCAAATCGAAACAAAATGTTAAAAATATTTCCCAAACCAAATCCTGTGCTTGCCTGCAAGAGGTCAATTCTAGTCGAACTCTTTACTAAAAAGAATGTCAAAGCAAACAGCATGTGTCAAGGGGACAGGCAGACAAACAGGCCAACACACAAACAGGCCCTTTCGACGAAGACTTGATGATTTGAGATCGGCTTCAAATGAACTTTGCACTTGAATCAGTGTCGAGTAGTTTGCCATACGTTTGACAAGCATACCATTATATGGGAAGTAACAATACCCGTTATTTATATATATCGATATAGGTACCTACTTAGATTCATTATGATACTGTGAGAAATTTTAAACTATTTATTTCAAAGTTGGAACATGATATAGTTTGCACTTTTTAGGGTTTCATAGTCAACTCCTATAGTTTGGTCATATCCGTCCGACCGTCCGTCCGTTTATTAGATTTTACTTGTAATCTATAAGGTCTATATCGCTCTTTGACTACTATACCTAGACTAAAAAGTATTGTAAAAAAATAGGATAGTAGGTACCTACCTTCCGACCATGAAAAATATGTTTTTTTTCCATTTTGCACAAGTGCGGTTTTGTTGATAGTGATTTTAATCGTTTTATTTACGTTGGGCCTACTATTATTAAACGCGAACTAAATTCATGGTAATTTACCACAAATTTGTGAATGCGTTACGGCTAAAAGGCGAACTACGGTTAGACCTAGTTGTAACCATTCGAAAGATTTAATTAAAAATTATGTTCGATATATGTACGGTAATAATGAATACCTAAATAAATGGAGTACCTATGTAATGAAGTATTCATCTAACGATGTAAGATTTCGCTACGTTCGTTTCAATTCAATTAATTAATTGGTTACTGAATTATTATGTTACTCAATATTATTTTCAATATTATTATTATTTGGTTACTCAATATTACATATTAAAATAACTCATGCGTTAACGTTATATAATACATATACATACATACTTTCTATCTCATTTCATGAGATGGTATTTTCAAAGATATCATAAACTACATAACACGACACGTAGTTTAAAATTTCTTTGGGTCTTTTAAATTGCTCCGGCTCTTTCTTTTGAATGATGTCAAAAAGTGACGAATCCTAATCCTAAGCAATATTATAAATATGAAAGTTTGTGTTGTGAGTAGGTATGTCTTCTCACATAATAATGAAATTATGTCACAGTGTGTAATTCAGGATCTGCCGTTTACCCTGGATAATAATAATAAATCTTTATTGTAACAATAAGTTGTTTACAGTTAGAATGCAAGCCCTGATTCCCAAACTAGCGTTAGCTGTATATTGGGAATCAGTTCCTTCCCAATAATTAGTGAAGCAAAATAGTTACAATAGAAAACGATTAAAATAATTCTTATTACTGAGCAAGCGCTCATTTGCGTGTGTGTGTGTTGTGTGTATGTGTTGTGTGTATGTGTGTGTTGTGTGTGTATGGGGTGTGTAGGGGTGTGTGCGTGTGTTCGTTATGGTGAATGTGTGTGTCCTGCAGTTTCATTTCTATTTCTCTATTAGTAGCATTTAGCATTAGTATTACGTAGTATATTATTTATTCTTTGGCATTAGCATTGGATGAATGAAAATATGTTTTATTTCATAATAACTAATAATCTGATTTACACAAATTTGATCTACACCTGTTTCATTTAAACTTAGATATAAGATTTACCAGATACCTACTTACTCATTTAGTTCAGCACAATATGTATAAATAATATAACCAAAATCGTAGCCTAATTGTCCCTAGAACCTTCTTACACAAATAACTTCCTAATTAGTTCCAACACCGTTTAATAGCTCCATAATAGTGCAATAAGTACCGGCTATCGTGTAACACCGTGCTTGCGTAGCGTCGGCCGCTCTGTTTGCGCATATGAGCTGAAACCCGAGACATCTCCCGCATTGTTGTCTCTGCTCTCCTCAGCCGCCACTTGACTGCCTATACACTTTATGGACATTAGGAAATAGAAAATATTAGAAATAAATACCATCACTCTGTGTATGAAAACATAACATTTGTTTTAGAATGGGAAAATATTTTCTTGAGTTACGTCTGCCGTGAGCTTAATTTAAGGTTGATCTATATTGAACATAAATAAATAAAATGCTATCGTAAATTCTCATCATAGACTCGTTACATAACATCGTGCACTTTACATGAATATAAGGAAAAATATTAACCTTAAATTGTGGTCCAGTTTCACGGTTTTTTCTAGTTTTTCACCTATAAATTCTTCTTATTATTTTTCTCAAGTAAGTACATAATATTTCTTTGTAGGTTTCCGTACGGTGGTCCCACGATCCCCTATTTAAACTACGCAAAATCAGACCTTATTCCTTATCTACACTACATTACCCTCTGTGCAAAATATCAGATTACTAGGTCCCAGGATTTGAACTGGGCGTTTATTATGGTCAGTGAGTTAGAATTTTTCATAATGGATATTTGAAGTCAGAAAAATTAAATGATTCATTTATACATTGCTTGTTACAGTTATAGCATCATTTCACCAAACGGACAACATGAAGTGATACGTAATGTTACTATACGTACATGAACATCGAATCAAGTGAAGTGGAGCGCGAAGCATCGACCTTTGAAGATGTTTGGTCGCGCCGCGTATCGTATCGTCTCAGTGCGTATTTATTTACACATGTAGCCCGATGTGTCGCCGATGGACCCTGCCGACGAGCACCGATACCGAGCATAAATAAATGCTCTGTTATATCAACTACCAGTCTTTATGCTCGCTGCGACCACAACTCGGTAATTACGATTGTGCCGGAACGTTCAAATATTTGGTCAAAACTTTCGTCTATTAATGAGCTACCGATATTGTCCACGTACCTACTCACTACCACTATGTTTACGTAATAGCCGAGTGGAATACGTGTCTCACAAAGCAATTAAGAAAAAATCTTCAACTAACAATAATGTGTTTGCCCTGTTTGCCTCTGTCATATTTGGAAATCATGTTTGTTATTGCAGACCGTACGGAGACGATGGATTTACCTGGAATTTATGACAATTCACCAACAATAACACCGCTGGGAAAGTAAATATACCTACCCGCTCCGCTCGTCTAGTAAAAACGAGTATTCTTGTCATTTTACAGTAAAATTAGGTAAATATTTTAATCTAATATTTACCGTGTTTTGTGAAATCGCGAGTGGAGTTTATAATACCATATTTTCGATATAAATTGTCAGGCATTTTTAAATAACATTTATTTATCCAAGAATAATTCTGATAGCGTTTATTTAAATTAACAACTTTTAGGAACTTCAAACCTATCTATAGTTTGGTGCACAATGGTCGAAATTTTTGAAGAGGAGTCTGTTGTGACATATGTTTTCTTACTCTTGTACCCATAGATAGGTTGAGATACCGATAGTAATGTTTAAAAAATGCTTGATAGACCGCAGGATAAGTTCAGTATCAAATGCAAATTGTATACATACTGGGCAGACATTTTTATTTAAAAACATTTTTTTTTGGAAAATTATGACAGAGTCATCTCAACAAACTTGCGATGGGTCGCCTTTAAAAATAATCTGTCGATGAGAGTGGCGCGCGAGTTTGTGCCCATTGTGATATGTCCCGAGTCAACACTCCACAGAAATGGTTCCTCGAAGTGCATTGTGCCTGGTGGGTTTCTAAACTTCACGGCAAAGACTATAATAATCACTACGTTTTTCTTCACGGCTTAGGTGACCCGCGCCCGAGACACAAAGACACTACTTATATCAAAATAAATTTATTCATTTCGGGTTATTCCACATACCTACGTAATAGTTGAAAATCTACTTGCTACTTACCTACCGTATTCGATTTTATTAAAAAACGAAATTAAATCTACACCATCATAGGTCCTCATATGATCGTCTGCAGCGTTGCTAGAGCTACCTGTTTATTTTTTACTTTGACTTTTTTTTATATCTCCTCTAAATATTAGGTAGGTTTTGATTTAAATATTCTCTAGAATTGATATGTTATAATTTGGATTAATAAGTAATTAATTGTAAATTGATTAACTATAATACATTCGGTGTATTTTTTAATTTAGGAATCAAATGTAATATAACCATATTTTATGTTACCACAGTTTTCATTATCTTATTTAACAATTATTCACAAAAATTGAAAATAAACAGTTTTTATTCAAATTTAAGCGCAACTATTACATATTAATGAAACATATTCGCAATGATTACCTACTGATTAATATTAATCAAACATATAATAATGTGTTACAATATTTACAGAAACACCCTTCTACACTTCCACCGATGCGTAGGTCTTATTGACAGTAGATATTCGTGATAAAACAAACAAGTATCGCTATAACAGCTCACGTACGTATCACCCACTACACAGATTGATCGCCGTATATAAAAAGCGATCTTGTTTAACTAAATAATATTGTTGTCATAGAAACCTGTATGAATATTTTAAGTAGGTACTTTATACGCTGGCTCGGTGGTCCGTTGTTGTTGATAACCACTCGGAAGTTTATACAGACTGGACCAGGTGATTTATTTGATATTATACTTTTGTAACTTTGTAAATGACCACCCTCTAGCCTGTTAGTTAGTGGTTAGTGATAATGTGATCGACGACGACAGATTTTCAACATTTATTTTCTCATTTAATTTTTAGCATACATTCAATGTACTCTAATTAAATTTTACATAGTAGCCTACATAGACTCAGTATCACTAGTAGAATATAAATTCATGGTTTTTCTAGTATCTTATCTTGCGCTAAAACTTATCATATGATTTTGGACCCTAAAATACTCGACTAACACTAATGTGAGATCATATACTCTTGACGTTACTACCACTTTTGTTTTACTTCAGAAGGTTAACAAACTTGGAGCAGCCATTGTCGCTAATGGGTACCTACAATATCAAGGCTATTGCTAATTTAAGTAGTGTAGTTATACATTGAAGAAAATCAAAGAAAAAACAAAAAAAGTGAAAAGAAAAATAGTATGGGACTTTTTTTTCCATAAAGCTACAATATAAAAGAGAGTTACAACATGTCGTTAATACAATTGGCAATCGCATTACATGTCCACAATCAATAAATAGTGGAGTCCCCTCAATTAGCGTCCACTCATCGTAATCAGCATCTGTTGCTTACTTCCTCCACGTCCTCGCCACGTCCTCGCCCGCCGCGTGGCGCAGCCCCGCCACAATTAAATGCGTCCACGCGACTGAATCACAATACCGATACATACATCACTGCATCCAACGTCACAATCGTTATTCTACTAACATTTTATTTTATGGGAACGGTTTACGGTACCCGCGATTTGTATTTGATTCGATATTTTTGTTCCGGAGTCGGTGGATCGGAAAACGCGTGACTTATTATGTAGTTTTGTCGATGCCACTGATTTACTGGTTCTAAAGCGGCCTAAAATACTAGCCTATATATATACATATATATTTTTTTAGAAAGTACTAGGTACATATAATACAATCATTTACGATAAATGAAAACTATTGAATGCTGGAAAATATTTTCAAATTTTGAATAGAAAACACATCCTGTCATGATAAAGATTTCTTTAAGAAGTTACCTACAATTTCAATCGAAGATAGGACCGGACCGACTCTTTTGAATAAGAAAAACCTTTAATCAAATCAGTCGTGCTTAAAATTCCAAGATTTACATTCTTCGAGAGAGTCCAGGAAAAAGAAACCCTTCCTGATAGAAAAATATACTGTATATGTATTCGCTTTGTAAGCAGAGGCAAAGCTGCTTCTATATATTCAACTTAGGTATTACTAAATAGGATATTGAAACAAATTACTCTTCTACGTTTGTATCAAATATGAAAGTGTTCTGCGCAAAAGTTCACTACAGTTTTTTGAACTACATATTTATATCTGATTTTTTATTTTGATATAATAACAGTTTTGTATAGCCTTATCGAAGGAATAATTTATCCGAGGTTTAGCTAGCAATTAAAAAGCCTTAGTGAAATTTTCAACTTCTTCCATGATACTAAAATATATGAAAACACTAGCTGTACCCCGCGGTTTCACCCGCGTTACCGGGATACAAAGTAGCATATATGTAATTCCAGGGTATCTATGTGCCAAGTTTCATCCAAATCCGTTCAGTAGTTTTTGCGTGATAGAGCAACAAACATACAAACTTGCACGTTTATAATATTAGTAGGATAAGATTCCTCGGGAACGCGGGCGAAACCGTGGGGCAGAAGCTAGTTATTTATATGACAAACATTGTTAGTCCACATCTGCGCCAGTATCAAATGATCTGTTTCCATGAACCCTTGCAGTGAAGTGCGAATCTGCGGGCGGTCCTCCACTTCAGCTCTGTTTGTTTTGCTGGTGTTTAAACTGTCAGAAGTGGAGCCCTATCTACCTACAACTTGTTTGCACAACCATATTGACTATCGTTATATTGCGTAATGTGAGATCCTGACTTGTAATTAGATTGGTTACTTCCTCTGGAAGTTTTCACCTTAATACTTGTTGACAGTTTTATTTTTACTATGATAGACTAGTGTTTGATGACATATTAAGTAGGTACTTAAGTGATAATCTACCTAGGCGTAGGTATATTTGTTGTAAATAATTGAAAATATTGTATAGTCTAAAAACCTAGTCGAATATGGTAAATAGGTAGGTATAGGTACTTGAAGAAAACCGTTTTTAAACTACAGATGCCGGAATACCTATTATACATCAAATACATCAGTTTGGTTGAAAGATTTGTAGGTATATTGTAATGTCTTATTAAATAGATAAGATTAAGATTTGTTTTCTTATATTGAATTCATGGTTATGATTCAGACTTATTTAATTTGATAACATCATTAATGTTTTTTCAATTATTGTTACCCAGTTTATTCAACAACGATCCAGGTGATGAAATCCGACCCTAAGAAAATACAATAAACTCATTATAAATGCAACACAAAACACAATGTTGTCAATCATCGACACGATGATTTGTTATAAAAATACAGCGAGGCACAGACAGGGGCGCCCGGGCGCGAGGCAGCGGGGAGGCCGCCCGCGGCCTCTCGCACCCATTCACATTGCTCAACGAATCCGAAGCATTAACACCTATTACCGACGCGCCCATTGTCCCCGCGCACTTCCACGCAAAATACTACACTTTCCTTTTTACTGTTTATTGTTATCGTTTGTTTCACGTCGCAAACCGTTCGTCGACAATGCGCCTGTCGGTGCGGCCCGATGAGCGCTTTCAAGTGTCCAAAAGCGGTAATTCGCCTCATTGTTGGGGCTAAAAGTCGGCCTTTGTCGACACTTGACGGAATTGGGAGCGTTTAGATTCGGGAGTGGGCAATTCGCGGAGAGTGGACGCGTTTTATCGACGGAGCATATCCCGGTCACTTCACTCTCGGCTCTCACACCTCAATGGCGGCCTAATGGACTCTTTCAGCTGCTGTTTGAAAAGGTTTTGTTTCATATTTTTGTTCAAAGAACTGAACATCAAGCTGAAGTTGTTATCTTTTCGGTTAGAAATCTTGCATACATTAATGGCTCCACTCCAGTAGTTTAAGTTCAACATATGTATTTTCATTTTTGTAGAACAAACAATCAAACACTGGAAGCAATGCTTACCCGGTGCCTAAATTCAGTTGGCACATTCATTAGAGGAGAACCGAGAGCTGTCTAGTGCCGAGGGCCATTAGTGCCCATTTACATGCGTTTCTGCGCCGCACTGCCCCGAGCCACTCCACTCATTCGATTACATGCTTCATGCATGCTTCGAAGTTTCCTCTCCTCGTAGATATACACAGTCCTATGAAGTTGATACAACAAACCTTACCTTATGCGCGTATGAAACTTATATTTGCATAGGTATTAGTATTATCGACCTAAGTGGCTAAGGAAATCATCGTGTGACTATAGCCACTAGCTCTCCGTCCCGCGGTTCCATCTGCGTTCACAAGTAATCATATTATGTTTTTCCGTGATAAAAAGTAGACTAGGTATATGTTATACCAAGGTATGCTATGTATGTGCTAAGATTTTCCAAATCCTTTACGTAGTTTTATTTAACGTGAAAGAGTAACAAACATCCATACATCCTTCGCAAACTTTCGCATTTATAATATGAGTAGCAGATAGTAGGACTGGTAAGGTATTTAAATCTTTATACAAAAGTAAGAAATCAATATAAAATTATTCAACAACAGATTTTATCAGTAGTTAATCCCGGTTTAAGCCGAGAACACTTTGTAACAATGGCTTTATTTATGGAAAATATTGAGGAAGTTGACGCATACATCCTCTGTTGAACACTGTGAGAGTGAACCAACCTGTTTGTATTTTGCCAAGATTACCACTAATGCTATTGTTTCCCAGATAACTTGTGATAAGAACAAAGTTGTGCTTGCAATATGGCAGGAAGATTAATACTTACATGTTATTTATTTAGTAGTAGCTGTTTCCCTCGGTTTCACCCGCGTTCCATTATTTATAGGATCACTCGTGTGTCTGTCTGTTCGTCCATCTGTCACAGACAATTTGCTCCGAAACTACTAGACCTACGAGAGTTTAAATTTGGTATGTATGTCGGTGACCCACAACGGACGTGTACCATAAATCTTTTTAAACATGGGGGCCACTTATAATATAAATTAGAAAATTAAAAAAAAACTTTTGCAAACTATATCGTGTAATACTTATATAAATGAAAGAATTAATTGTTGTGCGTAAGTTATTTAAGAAAATAGGCGAAAATTCATCCCCCCTAATTTATTCAAGATTCCCCCTTTAAACTAAACCTCAAACTTTTGAACAAAAAAACAGAAAAATTTCTTTACCGATTACAGGAAAACCGATAAAACGTCTATAATATTTAAAGTAACATAGGAAATTGTCATTTCAGAACCCTCGGTGCGAGAGTCAGACTCACACTTGTCCGGTTTTTTCACTGAAATGTATGACAAATGTGACGGGATAGCTTGTTAATTACTCAAGTGATCCAGTAGTTAGAATTAAGTATATATATTTTTTTGAAATTTGTATATAAAATTATTTTAAAAAAACAAGCACCGATCTATATACAGTTACACTTCCACTACAATTGAAATGACGATGATTTTTTATTCACCGTAATTTTCAGGGATTATTGTAGTCATCATTATGAACAACTTTTTACACATTTTGACCGAACAAGGGTAGATGTTTTGTATGAAAATATGCCTATAACACCTGGAATATTATCGGTGGTAGTAATGTGTACCGTCATGTACCGTGATAAGACGTCTTGCCGCTAATAACAGAGCTCGCCCAGCCGCACATGTCAATTGTGATTGACACTGGATCAACTGCGATCGATTCGCGATTATCATTTATCAGACACTAAACTAAGTGCCACTTTGCCAAGTGGTCAAGTGCGAGTTGAACTCGCGTGGAGAAGGTTCCGTTTTCCGTGAAAACTTTAAGACGATATTTTCTCTCCAAATTGTCCTATTATGAGTGAGTGAGTCCTATTTCTTATTTAAGGAAAGGGGAATTAATCGATTTTTATTATACTTTTTTTAATATCTTATTTTAACTATGACAAGATTTAAAGAATAAAAACATGATTGGGTCATCTAATTCAATACCTATTTAAAAAAAAAACTCTAAATATAAAAGTAAATTAATGATACCGTTTAAAAATGTATCAATTGAGTCCTTTTGTAATGCCAATAAAAATATTCGATATATTACCTGAATTATTGAAATAAGAGCCTATGACTAAGCCTAACGAATGAGGGTCTCGCATATAAAGCTTCTGAATAAATTATACAATTATGGATTCACTGGATCTATAATGGTTTCAGTCTTATTTAAGTCAGCGCAACTTCTATGTTGTTGTGAATGCGTTTGAGTCTTCGAATTATAGCATAAAATCCGGAGTTCCCCAAGGGTCACATTTGGGGCCAGTACTGTTCAATGTGTTTATTAACGATATCTCACACTGCTTTGAGAACTCAATTCCCTTCATGTTTGGTGAAGACTTTTGCTAAGATATTCAATCATATGCTTACTATATGGTGCCACAATAATTTAATCCTCACTATAAAAAAGTGTTCTTACGTGTATGTATATTAAGTTCGCAAAAATAAATGCCACACCATTCAGTTATCACATCAATGGCTATATCCTTCAAGAAGTGAAAACTATAGAGGACCTAAGTGTAATTTTTGTAAATTAAGGCACTTTTATCCCTCACATTGACAGTATAGTTGTGAAGGCAATAAAAATGGTAGGCTTTATTAATCGGAACGGGAAAAAAATCAGAAATCGTAACACGAAAATCCTCCTCTATAACAAATGCCATAATGAGTACCTTGTCTAATACATATGTACAGTATGTACTTACATAATTTCTATCTCCTTTCATGAGATGGTCTTTTAATAAGTCCTGCTGAGTCCTTCCTTTCTTTTGAATTATGTCAAAAAGTGAGGAATCCTAATCCTAGTATTCCTACTAAAATCATAAATCCGAAAGCTTGTGAGAAAGTATGTTTGTTACTTCTTCACGCTCACCAATTTAGATGAAAATTGGTATGGAGGTAGCTGACACAATGGATTAACACATAGGAAGGCTACTTTTTATATCTCGGGAACGCGGGTGAAACCGCGGGGCGGATGCCAGTAAAGTATAAATCTTTTTTACTTACATAAAAAATATTAGGTACTCACTTAATAAATATGTGGACAGATACAAGAGTGATCCAAATCAGGGTATTTTTTTTTATTGGAACGGAACCCTAAAAATAAATGTAATCTCATTACTTATGTACGCATTGAAAATGATATTCACTACGATAATTTAATTTCCATAATATATAATTGTGAAATCCAATGTTTCTGAAACTGTGTCATTTTTTTAGGGTAGGCAGAACCTTATGTTTACTGTCTTTCAATTACAATCTACACCTTTCTACACATTTATTTGTAAAAAAAAAATGTAGCACGGATGCAAAGTAACTAAGTGTAATTTTAGCTAGATATTTACCTAGGTACCTACTATTAATGCAATGGTAACATTATGAACGAAAATTATATTTTCTAAGCTTTATACATATGCTGGATGCGGGTAGCGCAAGACCGGCCATCGTGGAGATCCTTGGGGGAGGCCTTTGTCCAGCAGTGGACGTCTTTCGGCTGATATGATGATGATGATGATGAAGCTTTATAGATAGGTATACCTTCTAGCTGCAGCCCACGGTACCATCCGCATATACAAGAAACATAATTCAATCATTGCTTTTTCCGATTTTTTGTATCACATATGTAAACTTAATCTGATTCACTAATATTTTAATTTTTAACGAATATTTCATGCGTTTAAATTTATTACGTGAAATCCAAGTGCCTATGAATTGTAGGTACCTACTTGTCATAAATGATAGATCTATATCCTAATAAATAGATCAGTTCCATAATCCTCTGAAGAAATGCCTAGTAAATTAATTCAAAGTATATTATATAAGCAAACACGTTATTATGTGTTGTACACATTGTACTTATTATACTTCTCAGAAGTAAACATTATTTAATTATTACACAAATATCTAATCACCTACTAAACCAATGGTACAATAGAACCGTGAGAAAGCATATTGGCAACGAATACGTTGCACCTTATCCCACACAGCGATGTAATCGGAACGGAATGTGACACCGGACGAGGCCTAACTACCCTTTATCTGGTATTTACTTCACCATTCATCACACAGGCTAATCTATTCAGTATTTACCTGTTACTTTGAAATACGTAATTAGAAATATTTTTGCGCAAATCTTCTGTCATGTAAAGATTTTTATTTGGAATGTTTATTAATTTGTTGCAAAATATATTATCAGCAACAAATAAACAGAAACAAAATAGTTGAATTAAAACTATATAAATAAATGCTAACCTAATATTAAACTAAACTACTTTATTATTTTAGATTATAGTTTGTTCAAATTTTACCATAATATACCTATACCTACCTATTATTATTAATTTTACCATTTTAATTTTAAATTGGTGTAGTTATGTAATATACATTTAGGAAGTGTATGAATATCTATCACATTATAAATACCTAAAGCTATCTTTATTTGAATAAAAAGATTTTTTATAATAACCCATTTTCCGCCTCGCAGTTTCTGCCGCTTTCCCGAGGCAGGTATGTTTTCCC
Source organism: Tethea ocularis (assembly GCA_963555595.1). Classification (NCBI taxonomy): domain Eukaryota; kingdom Metazoa; phylum Arthropoda; class Insecta; order Lepidoptera; family Drepanidae; genus Tethea; species Tethea ocularis. Next base: position 3,059,559 of record OY741971.1, on the reverse strand, counting down.
GGAATAAACAGTTCTATATTAACATATTATATACTTAACTCCAAATCCGTTCAGTATATCTAAACATCCAGACTTTCACGTTCGTTAATTATATTTGTAGAAATTAGTAGGATTCCTTTATATTAGAGTCTCTAACTTGAACAAACTTTGACAACATAAATTACATATAAGTATCTAAAAATTCAATAAAACATTTTTTAAATACCTACTTAAGTTCCTAAAACAGCAAAATAATACGTAATATTCTTACAATAAGTGTTTTACTAATAGTAATGAATCATTACCCTTCTAAGTAGTTGTCTTACAAACGTAGTTAACGAGGTAATAACGATTAGCGTGGGAAAATAATAACTCATTTGTTGGTCGCTTGTTGCTTGGTCGAAATATCTTACTACAATAACTAACGATAAATGTGTCTTGTGTCTTTCACACAAAAACTACAAAACGGATTTTGATGAAACATGACACATAGGTAGATCGTATCCTGGAAAGATATATAGAGCTACAAAGTTTTATGGTGTTCAGTTTGTAAAGCTGCCAGCCTTCTGGGAACCTTGCCGTTGATTGGCAGCAGCGACCGCCTAGAGGATTTTTCTTATATATAGTTTGTATATTTGTTGTAAATAATTGTAAATATTGTATATTATAGAATAAATACAATTTTGATACTAAATTGGTTAATGATAAGCTTATTATTGAAAGGCTTCAACCATAAGACTTATTTTGATATTTTGTCCAAAAATTAATCGATATTTTTTACCTATCTATGGTATTATTTTATAGGGATAAAGTTTATTTGTTAGTTTGTATGTAGGAGTATGCATTAGAAGCTACAATATTCCCGAGTACTTTTATCCCGGGGACGCGAGTAAAACCGAGGGAAACAGCTAGTTTAAAATAAACTAAATAAGTAGGTACATTTATGAGAAGTAGGTACTAAGTAAAAATCTTCTGTATAAAAATGTACTTATTATATCAACTGAATTTGAACAATATTTTTTCTAAAAGAAATCTCAAGAGGACATTATTTACCTATAATCTGATTAGAATTTTTTAACATCATGATAGAATTTTTTGTAGTAAGTAGGCTTGTAGACAATATCTTATAGTTAAAAAAATAAGATATTTATTTATTTACTTGCATGTTTAAATGTCTTTATTGGTACTATATGTTTTAGTACCAATAATACAGAATAAGACTACCTAGTATAATATAAAAAATATTCTATATAATTTTTTCATAAATTAATTAAATATTTACAAAAACCAAAAATTAAAATAATATACTACCTAAGTTATAATAAAACCCATATGGTAATTTCCAGCGGTTATTTGGGTATGTCTACATGGAGTATCTACTTTAGGTGGCAATTTGAAAGCGGTTTAAGTATCTCAAAACATAGCTGGATTATAAAATGAAGTGATAAATGTGTGGAGTGGATAAAGAAAAGATTAAATTATATCATACTTTCTATTTATTCGGAGATTTTAATAGACTTGTAATTATTTTAAATCCATTAATGTTTCTATTAAATAAACAACAGTAGGTATGTTTACATGTCATTAACAACAGAGGGTAGACACCTTTTACTTTACTTATTTACAAAATATAGATCTAAGAACTATCTACACTGGCTTGGTCGTTTTCAGACTTTATCATTAATATTATTCACTATGAACGATCACTGACTATGTATAGTTTTTAAGTAGAATTATTACTTATATTAAACGTTAAATTTACAATAATTTACATAAAATAAAAGTATTTCGAGATGGAAAGCGTAAGGAAACATAGCGAAAATAATATTTATAAAGCACATTGTAAAAGAGTTCAACGCGCTTTGAATACAAAAATAACATATGATAGAAAATAAGACAAAAAGTAAATAAAGATAGAATTTGATAGAACGAGAAAACCATATAAAGAGTTTTGACAACTTCTCATGAGTATTCACCAGGCAACTATAAGATTCCGAGGGATTATAATTCAGAGTATTCACAGGTTTGTACAGAATATATTTACACTTGCATACACAGTCTACGTATCGGGCGGGCGGTGTTGGTCCGTCGGGCTGAGCGGCGCCTCGGACGCCGGCGCGGCGTGCCTGCGCAGCTGCTGCAGCAGCGCGGGGTCCAGCGCCGGCCACCAGCCGCTCAGCAGCGGGTACTGCGCCGCCGGGGCCAGCGGCGATCGTGTCTCCTCCTCACCGCCGCGCTCATCCTGGTCACTCGCAACAACATCTATATCTTCCTCGGGCTCATCCTCGCCGCTGCTGTCGCGACGCTGCCTCTTGTCCGGCGCGTCATCTGGCGCTAACAACGATGCGACATCGAACTGCCTCTTCCGAGCCTGTCCCCCGCCGGGCAGACGGGCGGCACCCCAGAAAGGCAACGGCAGCGCCGTCGGGGGCGGTGACTGTGGCGGTGGCGAAGGGGAATCTTCTCCATCGTCGTCCACCGCCAATCCCATGTGTTTCCTCACTTTCCTCTGCGCCTTGCGACGCCTGAAATCACCTTTTCTAAAATCTTCCACGTTTGCCGGGTGAATCGCCCAGTAGTGTCCTTTCCCGTTCGCCGATCTACCGGCCTTGACGAAGCAGTCGTTGAGAGACAGATTGTGTCTTATCGAGTTGCGCCAGCCGGGTCCCCGGCTACGGAAGTATGGGTAGTTATCCAAGATGTGCTGGTAGATATCCGAGAGGACGAGTTTACGGTCCGGCGAACTCAGGATGGCCATGGCGATGAGACCGATGTAGCTGTGCTGGGGCTTGGGTTCCTCGGGTTGCAAGGCTCGTTGTTGGAGTAGCGACATGGACAGGGCGAGCCGGGGTCCGTACGGCGTGTAGCATGGCGCGACGGTCGGCGGGTAGAGGCGGAGGCGTTCAGCGACGGCATAGTTGTAAAGTTGTATACGGTAGTGGTCGAGGGCCGCGGCGGTGACGGTCGGCGCGTCCTTGCCGAGCGGCCAGGGGCCTCCCTCGGCTCCACTGCACATGTTGTCTGGCGGAGAGCGCGGCGCGGAGTGCGGCCGGCGACGACGGCGAGGCGCGCGCGGCCCCAGGGGCGGCCGGAGAGGACACGGCAGCCAATCACCGCTAGCCCGCTAGTTGTATACGTGTTTTTGTTTAGCGACGCCCCACTCCAGTGGCTTTACGACTCCACGCGCCCTGCCTTGAGGCTGCCGGTACTGACAACAGCAAAAAGCTGATCACCTGCATCTGTCTAAGATCTACATTTGAACAGTCTTTATTTGATAATCTAATAAAATATTTTTGTATCCGAACTATATGTATGTATGGTGATAACATTTTTACCTACCGTATAAAATTATTTACAACAAACATTTTTGTCAACTAACATTGACTTGCAAGTTTCGACCTAAACATAAATAGATTCTAACAAAAGCTTGTAATCATTAAAACAAGAAGATCACAAATTTAGTAAAACAGAACTTAATTCAGCTGGTTGGTAGTAGGTATCAGTTTTGCTTAGCTTTAGCTTAGTAGGTACCTAGATATATACATGAAAGGGATTATTATGAGGAGGTATGAAAACCATGTGACTAAAAGAGTTATGAATATGAAAGTGGCCTGATATACAGGAAGAGGAAGACTGAAAAAGATATAGGTAAGTAGGTGAATACCGATATCCGTCATATCGTAGAAGAGCAAAATGGAAGAAGAGTACACATTGCTCTGATATTGGAACAGGGCAGGCAGTTGATGTTCAGGATTATATGCCTCTATGTGAAGAAATGTCCTATTGAAACGTCTATCAGTTGGGTATTTTTATTTCAGGCTCCTATAAATATTTTCCCCTTATTACATGAAACGATTGAAAGCAAGTCTTGCTGATTCCATTAACAGACAGAACCAGTGCTATTTTAAAACCTGAGTTGTATAAGACTTACTTTAAAGTTTAAACTATCTCAAGTAATAAGATCGTTTCTAATCAATTTAAAATATAAACTCCGAAATGTTTTGATTTGAGCATTTGAGTAATAAATTCTATTTTATGACATGAGACTTATTTAATTCATAAGATATTTTCATCCCTAAAAAGATTCTTCTGCTGTCGCTACATAGCAAAACCGTTACAAATGACAACTTGGTAGCGAGTGCTTCCCTGTTATTTTACGAGATATCACAACACGCAACAACACATTACTTCTCAGGAGGCGAGCGAGAAAGAGATGCCGATATAAAAATACCCCTCCCCACTTTAAAAGACAAGGATGGAGCATCGTGCAACAGTTTCACATGTCGCCAGTGATAAAAGCTTGAAAGCGTTTATCATGCCATTCAAGCAGTCAGAATTCGTCTTTGAACCGCAGTAAATAAGATAGAATTTCGAGTGTTTTAATTTAAGTCTTATTGCATTATGAAAGGTTTTGAAAAGGCAATGAAAATGAAGAGGTTTCGACAACAAGCGAGGCAGTGAGTGCGAGTAGGGCAGCGAGCGATATCGGTGTAACGTAGAGTTCCAACAATGCAGTTGCCGCCCATTTAAATACGCCATTTTGTTTACTGTCTCCACAGCTTGAGCTTTTGTGTTTTATACAGAAAGCAGTGTTTCGTGGAATAAGGAAATTACAGGAAATATTTACCCGTAGCGTCGTCGTAGACAATTACTACGGCATCCGTAGCGCCGTAGCCGGAACGCTTACGGTCACGATTTATCGTTTTGTAGACGTATATGTTTTTTGTTTTTATCTGTATTGTTTATTTAACATTTTTATTTTATTTAATAAAATTAATTTGAATAAATAATATATATATAAAACTAAAATTTAGAAAACTTTGCTTTCCATACTAATATCTATATAAATAAAAATCGATTGCCGAAATGTATGTAAGTATGTTCACTCCAGAACGGCTGCACCTACCTATTTGGTTAATTATTGTCTCGTTGTGTTTGTAATTGAAAGACAAAGATGGTCTGAATCTCACCGGGGAGTTGGAAATTTGGTTGGGATCTTTGTATGAAAATCGTATAGCTTGGCAAGAACAGCTAGTAAATATAGGTACATACCTATACTAAAATGTATATTATGAGTACGAAAGTGGGACTGTTTGTTACTTCTTGAAACCATAGCACAACCAATTGTGATGAAATTAGGTACACAGATAGCTTATGATATGGAGGAGAACATAAAGGATTTTTATTCCGTAAACGTAGAAAAACTTATAGCTAGTAGGTACAGTTATAATAACATTGTGTTACTAAAATTAAAGCTACCTATATTTGGGTGTAGGCACGCACAAATTTAATACTGAAAAAAATTGTGAAAAAATCTGGGTGTCACGTCGCCGGGTGTAGTTTTAACAAGGGATTGGCTACCGGCAAACATTTGCCGCAGCCGCCCGCCGCCGCGCCGCGCTGCCAACACGCCGCAAACAACAGTTTTAATTATTCCACTCCACGCGATTGCATGTTAATGAACTGGAAAAATCAATCAAACGCACGTGACGTCACGTCGTCGTTGACTGAAGTGTTTGCGTTTATTTGTAGCTGTGAGCTTTCAAAATGTTTTCATAAGATTTTTGCTATTAGAAATATCACTTTCCTTTATCTTACCATGTTATTATAAATGTCAATGTTAGGATATGATAATGTTTGTAACTCAATCAAAATCAATCAAAATCTAAACTCATTTATTCAATTTAGGCCCTAATAAGGCACTTTTGAATGTCAAAAGTTACAGTTTTACAATAGACTCTACTACCGGTTCGGAATACACTTGAACTGAGAAGACTCCGGCAAGAAACTCAGCAAGGCTTCTTTTTTTTGAATTTATGTAATGTATGTACTCTTTCTACGAAACGGATTTGGATAGTTATACTGGAATAACATATAAGCTACTTTTCATCCCGGGAACACAAACGTGAAACCGCGAGGGACAGCTGGAGGGAAGAGAGAGAACTCATATTTTTATTAGTGTGCCTAATTAGTTATACTACTTAGAATAAGTATATTATATGCATGGTGAACATACCTAAATTACATGTAGTTGAAATATTGAAAATGATAAACCTTTAACCGGAAAGCAAACCGGATCACGGATATGAAATACCTGATGGTAGGTGAATGTGTACCTATAGGTATATATTAGATAAATCTTTTATCTAAGGATATTCTATCGTTATTCGTCCAGTGCATTGATGTGGAGACCTTTTAGGTAGGAAATAGCGAAACTAATAGTTATGTAGGAATAAGTGAAACATAATTACCTAAGTACATGAAATCGTAGGGGTTTTCACTTTCCTGAAAAACTCCTATATTTAATTAGATTTTATATGAAATCATATGTGTTTTTATTTAACAATAGTTGTTCCCCGCGGTTTCATTCACGTTCCTGTGATAAAACTCAACATTAGGTACTCTATTAATGAAATAATACTACATCAAAAGTTACAAATTCACAAATTTAGGTACCTCTTTATATTAGTGTAGAAGGATAAATGCATAATAGGTACCCGGATATACTATAAGCTAAGCATTTTTCTCTGAATTCCATTTAATAATATGTAGATTGATTTATTCGTGCAGACTGTTTCTCATTGTTGTTCTAATCGGTCCGGTCGCCCGGTAAGACGTAGGCGTGCCGCCCCGCCCACTACAAAACCTCATTGTCCGTGACTGTACCTATTCAGGCACAAGTGTAGAAGTTCGTTTATTTCCACGCTCACTGTACCAATGCCCCGCAGTTTATTTTATGTTTGTATTGTTTGTTTAACTGTACCAACAGAGCGAGGCGTGTCGCTCGTATTTGTGTTCGTTTGTAATAATAATTAAAACTTGTAGCCTTATTTTGAACTTTAATTCTGTGCTTATAAAAGTTACAGTTCAATGACGATAGGTACCTAAACCGAGTGGTTTGATAACAATAAAAATATACGTGTAGTTTACGTTTATTTATCTACTATTACAATTTTTGAGGCAGATTATAGCATACCTAGATCAGTTTACATTTAAATTTTTAATGATAATAATAATGTCCTAGTAGATTTTCTATTAAATAACCTAACATTAGTTAATTGAACATATTATTTATTAATAATTTGTTTTGATACCAATTCATACTATTTAATATACCTACCTACTTTAAAATTACGAGGAAGTTCTATGAAAAAAAAGGTTTTTTACCAGACAGAGTTACTGTCGTATTGTAGAAACCTAGTACCATTTTTTTTTCAAGAAATCCATTTAATAATATGCATGGGTTTCTCATACCTATCATAAACGGACAAACTGTAACAATCAACATCAAATAACGCTATCAAATATTATTTAAAACCTACACCTTCCCAGCTAGGTATATTTAAAATGTTCATAGCCAAGTAAAAGCAATATTCCATCCCAACAGAGTAAGAAGCCTTTTTTATTTTATGTTAAAGTAACTTTTCCGCCCGCTCGCCCACAGCCTGTATATCAAATTAGAGACTTTGTGTGGAAAACTGTTCGCAAAATATTTTGTCGTCACAAAGGAGGTATTAGCGAGTCGCGACGCCCGACGGCACGGCTCGGGGTTCATGATAATTTTATGTAAATCGACCACCACCGCCACCGAAGCGCCGCGCCCGCCAGCTACGGCACCGGCGGCGGCGGCGGAGTTTCCCGATGGTTACAGAATTTGTTTATGTCTGCCGGTGAAACAACTCTCGCCTTACCTACCTAATGTTTTACATGGAACTTCTCCGTTTGTGTCGCTGCGATCAATAAAGGGGAGACACCACAAGAATAAATAAACACAAATATATAAGTACCTATAAACTTCTTAGAATTCTATGTAGGTGTAGAGTGCACTGTAAAGGTATTGAGATTGATTGTTATTAAAAACAAAATAACACTTATCTAAATGATGACATAAATATCAGTTTAAAAATTGAATTACCGTCATATAAAATTGTATATTTATTAATAACTAGCTGTTCCCCGCGGCTTCACTCGCGTTCTCAGGATAAAAAGTTGCCTATAACCTTCGGAGATAATATAGCTTCTAATTAATGAAAGAATTTTTCGAATCGGACCATTAACTCCGAAGGTTAGCGCGTTCAAACAAACAAACTCTTCAGCTTTATTATTAGTACTAGCTGTCCCCCGCGGTTCCACCCGCGTTTCCAAATAAAAAGTAGCCTATGCAACCTGATCTAGATAAGGCAACATAATAATTGTCCATGGGAAAAACAGTTTTCTCTTAAATATATTCCAACATGCTTAAAAGTTTTTCCTTGTGCTTTATTTATATTGACTTCAGACGATAGGTAGGTAATTTCACAGGAAATTGTACCTATTCGTTTAAATCTATATGGTAAATCTGTGGGTATCATCGGAATGCGAGGTATCAGTACTGTTTGCCCAACTGCTGGCTCAGTCAAAACCAATCGCTACTATGACAGAGATCTAGAAATTTTACTTGAAGTCTGGTACCATTACATAAATTTGGTGGTCTAATATCTATTTAACATGCATTGTCCTGAATGACTGTCTGACGGATCAACGCATAGCCTAAACCGCTGATCGTAGAGACCTGAAATTTAGAGGGTGTGTTCTTCGTATGAAGTAGGCATCCTATAAGAAAGGATCTTCCGAAATCCTTAGGGGTTGAAAAACTGGGACAAAGTTTGTATGGAACAACGTGATTCCTTGGTCCAAACTACTTCAAATTTTGCATAAACATTCTTTAAGATAATTGATGGAAGACGTGTTTTGTATTTTATTGAAACTCATCGCCTATCGGGGTTAAAAAAGGGTAGAAAGTTATTTTGGGGGTGATTTGCATCGAAGTTGATATCAATACTGCTTTTGAACTCACATAAAAGCTTGGTGCAATGCAATGCATATGACGAACAATTGGGATGAATTTGCTGTTATGTCTCATGACCGTCTTGACAACAATCATGGGACAAAAGAAAAGTATAAATTAGATGTTACAACACTCTACATTTCTGCGAGTTAGTTGCAGCCGGTCAAATATACCCATTTGTATTTGAAGTATATCGAAATGGAAACCAATATGCCAAATTTGGTACAGAAGACCAACCCATCAAAAGGTTACGTTTTTCCCAAGATCGTTCTTATGGTCACTTTGATGCCTACGCTGATGCCGATGGTGATAATAACACTGATCAGCGTCCAATAGCCAATCTAAATATATAAAACTTTTAACAAAAAATTTAACCGATATCATGGTACCGCAGATTTATTTCACTTACTTCAAAACTCATATTAGAGTTCCTAAATTCTGAATGAGTTCCAGAAAATAACTTCTGCTTTTTAGTGCCTTTGAAGACGGTTCTATTTTTTGTTAAAAGTTTTTTATTTTACAATTTTGAATTTCTTATGTGTAATCAATGACTCTCAAGGTCACTGACCTAGGATAAGCATATTAGCGTTGTAGTTTCCATCATCGTTCCTATGACATTTAAAGAATTATCCCCTAACTCCTAACCATTAAGGAGTTGTACCTTCCATCATCAGCTCAAAAACATAAGATGATGACTACCAAACGCAAATATCTGAATAGCTTTAGAAAGTATGATGAAAAACATTGTAAGTGCCTATAAAATTTAAAGAGTTCCCTCGATTTGTCCAGGATCCTATCATCAGATCCTGACTTGGTGACCATGGGACTACTTGTGAACTTTCAAACAAAAAATATTTTTCCAAACCGGTCCAGGCGTTCGAGTATACGGGGAACATACAAAAAAAATGATTCCGACGAATTGATAACCTCCGCTTGAAGTTGGTTAATTGACTGACTGACTGACTGACTGATCGCTGGTGATATCGCGTGTGTTATCGCGGGTGGAAAGCTATTTAGCATTCTATATTAAAGCTGAAAAGTTTATGAAAAACATTGTAAGTGCCTATAAAATTTGAAGAGTTCCCTCGATTTGTCTAGGATCCTATCATCAGATCCTGACTTGGTGACCATGGGACTACTTGTAAAGTCCTATATCCTTTCAAACAAAAAATTATTTTCCTAATCGGTCCAGGCGTTCGAGTATTCGGGGAACATACAAAAAAAAAGATTTCAACTAATTGATAACCTCCGCTTGAAGTTGGTTAATTGACTGACTGACCGCGGGTGGCATCGCGGGTGGAAAGCTATTTAGCATTAAATAATAAAGCTGAAAAGTTTGTTTGTTTGTTTGAACGCGCGAATCTCCGGAGTTACTGGTCCGATTCGAAAACTACGCTGTCGGCTGGTAGTTTAGCCATTATTTTGTCGTTGATGGCGTCAACGCTTATATTTCTGGCAGCTAATTAAATTAAATTGCCCTCTCACACATCACACACACATAATGTTTTTTTTGGTCGATATTGGCTATATCCGGATATACTCTACAGATCAGGTCTTCAATGTTGGTCACGATTTTACCAAGGTCTTTGTCAATAGCTAGTTTTTTATCTGATTCAGGTACTTTCCCATCCCCGATTAAATGGAGCTTTATTGGGAAATCTGTGCTTCCTCTACCCAAGTGACTCCTCATCTTGGTATACAGTTTCAATAATTCAACAGACTTTCATAATGAGGAAGATTTTAAGCAAGAATTAATAATATCTGCTCTAGTTTCCCTAACAGGCAACGTTTGTCTGAAATCACCAGAAAACATCAAAGTTATTCCATGTAACCCATGGCTATTTGTGCATTTTATAATTCTGAGAGTTCTATCTAAAGCCTCTAGATGAGCTCTATGAGTCATGTGCACTCATCCCATATTATTAGGTTTGCATCTTGTAAAACCTTGCCCAATGGTCCATTTTTACGTATAGAGCGTACGCTGTATTTTTCAAGAAATACCGTAAGGGTCTGTTTAGAAGTGAAATGAGCCGTCCTTCTACCTGTCAATAGTGTAGCAGCAATAAATATCTGATGATGCAACTGCAATGGCTAATTTCGTTGACTTCAAAACTATCACATTAGAGTTATTTTATACTTATTAGTGCCTTTGTGGTTTTTTTTTGTTGAAATTTTTTTAGTTTCTTATGTGTAATCAATGACTCTCAAGGTCACTGACCTAGGATAAGCATATTAGCGTTGTACTTTCCATCATAGTTCCTATAATATTTAAAGATTTATCCCCTAACTCCTACCCGTTAAGGAGTTGTACCTTCCATCATCAGCTCAGCAACATGTGACGACTACCAGACGCAAATATCTGAATAGTTTTAGAAATATATGAAAAACATTGTTAGTGCCTATAAAATTTGAAGAGTTCCCTCGATTTCTTCAAGATCCCATCATCAGACCCTGACTTGGTGACCATGTGACCACCTGTATGTATAGTTTCCAAATCGGGTCAGGCATCTTCGAGTAATCGAGGAACATACATAAAAAAAGATTCCGACGAATTGATAACCTCGTCTTGATGACAGTTAAAAATAACAAAAAACTGTTACCTAGGCGACCGCTGTCATCCATTGACAACCGCGTCGCATCGCTCACCCATGCTATACATGCTCCCGCTTAACGTTCTTTTTATCATTGCTCAGCTCCTGAGGGTCGTAGCGTGATGTTCTATAGCCTATAACCTTCCTTAATAAATGGGCTTTCAATTGCAAAAAGGTTTTTCCATATCCCACTGGCAGATCCAGAGATTAGCGCGTTCAAACAAACAAACAAACAAACAAACAAACAAACAAACTCTTCAGCTTTATTATTAGTATAGATATAGATAGATTGATATATATTGACTACAATATATACAAAATCACAAAAGAAATGGTGGTCTTCTGTTGTTATTGGCATTGTTTACTACCTACAATATAAATAATATCGTATAGGTATGTACAACATTTTAATATAATTCGATAACCTGCTTCTATTTAGATAAGAACCATATTTGCTCACGAAAAATATTTCAAAAGACGTATCGAAAGCCATTCGTTAAATCTGCAAATAGAGACGTATCAGCCAGTCTCAGAGGACTCCCAACTACGAGTTCATTTTGTATCAATAGCAAAAGAGTGCGCCATAGGATAACTTTTATCTTTACACCAGATGCTATAAAAATGCAGTGGGTTAATATTTGCCGAGTATTTTCTCTGTAGGTAGAGGATGAAGCCGTAGTTATTTGGATCACAAAGCACGGGCACACTAGTCAATGTAATACGCTTATTTGAAGATAATCCCGTGTCCCCTCACGACGTGGAATACCTCAGACGATTTGTCTGACTACACGGTAAGGTTTTGCTTCGTAGTCTGATTAGGTAGGTACTTACCTACTGTAGCAGATCTTTTTAAAGATATACCTAATACGTCACATTTGATATTTTTTTTTATATGTAGCTGTATTTTATTGGTAGCTGCTATTTTATGGTCCTCGTAAATGTATCACAGTGTCTATTTTATAATAGTTTCCGTATAAGAATTGTTTGAACTAGAAGTAGGTGCCTACGAACAATCTTACTACTAAATGCAAAAACTATTGAACGGATTTTGATGAAACTTGAAACCTAGAATAACATAAAGGCTACTTTTTATGTAAGAAACACGTCTGAATCGCGGGGGACAGCTACTAAATATTATACCTGTATCTAATATCAAGTTTCTTACAGTTTGAGTGTACCTATATGGCTACGAAACGCCGTATCAGCTCCAGCAAGAGTAGGTGTAAACTTTTTAAAAGTACCTTTCTCTACACAATATTTTTGCAGCTTATATGGTAATAGAAAATGTGCCAGTAGCATACAGTTTTATCAATACCTTAGTACCTACTGACTCAGTAATCATGCATACAGTATGAAACTTTGTTACATACAAAAAGCTTGTTGTTTTCAGGTTGCGTCGGTGTTATCAAAGAGTAGGATGCAGGGGGTAATTACGAACCTGTCCCAGTGGGTGGGTCGAAGGGGGCTCCACTCCCGTCTGCGTAGATAACACCTATACATACATGCATCGTCTATGTAGGTTACCTACGTATAATGATTTGGCTACTAATACTGTCATGGTTTTGCGTAGCAGCACAACACCTGAACTATTTATTTTATCAGTATATTGCCTCCATCTGAATGTTACCTACTTTTGTCTAATAAATTATCAAAGTTTTCATTTGACAGCTTCAATAAGTTCATACAATATTTATCAAGAATACCTAAAAAAAATATTTACGCTTTTAATAAGCTCTCAAAGTTCACGTTCAAGTATTTTCGAAGAATTTGTATTATGTAAAATCTTAAAGGAATCGGGTCGTATGGAGTCCGACGTAACACTTGAATAATCATATTTTATTAGGACACAATTTATTATTCATCTTTTTTGCGTAAGTATTGTGTAATATAAAACTTTAAGCGCCTCGTCCCGTTCAAGTGTGTAACTCTATACAAATTGGCACCTCCATTGAGGCCCGTTGACACCTTTATAAAACCACGATTAACAATCACAAACGAAATTAGAACCCAATAATATTATTAGAGTTTTTTCATGACTCTGGTACCTACTCGCACACAATGCTCCCCTTTCCTTATGACTTATTATTTTGAATAAGCGCTACACTCAGATTACCACCTACGTATTTGTGTAAACACAATAAATATTTTTTGGGGTGTTCCTTTATCTGCACTAAGTGTAGATTTGAGATAGAGGTGTTAGATAAAGATGCAGACTCATGATAACGTCTTCTCCCAAATGTTGCATTTAAAAGCAGGAAAAGGTAATTGTATGGAACAAAAACAATATCTTTTGTATGCACAATTAATATTTTACTAAAACAATTTCTTCAGAGTCCTATAAAAACATACACTACAGTTTTTGAGACATGCTTCAGTAATATCGACATATGAAAAATAAAATAAATGGCTGAAATCTAGCCTTTAAATCAATTTTTAAATAAGTCATAAATTATTTTATATAAAATCTTTACATAGGTACTTAGTAGTTACATGGATAGTAGGTATACCTATTGTAATTACAAAAGTCTGATTTCCACAATAAAAGTAACAAATCTGAATAAAACAAAATAGGGAACAAATTACCAACGGGTACACAATAAAATGTCAAGTAACAGTTGTGATTGAATTAATTGCAACTGAGCGCACGTCCGTGGGCCCGCGTGTGAAGTGTGTGGACAATAGTCGGTCGGTAACTAAGCGCGGATTAACCGACGGTAAGTGGATTATAGCGCATGTGGTGAACGCGGCCCTTCCGCTCAACACTTGAGCTTATGGCCACTGAACATTTACTTAAAGAGTATATTAATATGATTTGTATTTTTTTTTTAGATCTCCGGAAACGTAAGGATGTGTTTATTATAAAAATATGGAAGTTAAATCGAGCATCCAGCTGTAATTTTTTCTTCTCTGAACATTTAGTTTTACGTCTAAGTACCTAAGTATGTATATAAACCACATTTTTTGGTACCACTAGGATATCTTTTCCCATCAACCAATAACATAACTTATTAACATTTTGATAAATGCTTTTTTTTAATATTGGAAAGATCTACCTACTTATGTCCTATAACCAAGCGCGAAATACGCACTTAACACTAATACCTCCTCGTCCCTTGTCTCCCTCAATAAAAACGGAAGCACTCGAGTGGTCAATGAAGTGTAGTGCTCAGCGTCCGTCATCCAACGTTCGTACAAAAGAAACAATGGTGGGAAAACCATTGTCGACAATTTTGTTTTGTCAATACGTAAATACACCATAAATATTTAAACAGCTTCAAACCATTGTATTTTTTAGATCTGTGGTTTTTGTAACTAAAATATTAAGCGTCCTTCCTATTTTGTTAGAATTTGATTTACGTTTTCAAATAGAGATAGATTACTATCAAATTATCATCATCAACGTTTTATAAATTCACTACCTACTGAATATATAAATATACCTCTCCAATGTTACTACTAAGCCACTCTGCCACTCGTATTATGAACTGAATATTATTGTATCTGATTAGAAATAGTTTTTGTAAATTCTATTCATTTAATTTTTAAAGAAAGTCACTACGCCTAGGGATAAAAACTTTTAGTTATAGTTATTGTAAATGACTATAGTATATCGCCTCTGGTTCCACCCGCGTTCCCGGGATAAAAGTAGCCTATTTTTCTCTTCGGCCCATAAACTATTCCTATATTAAAAATTAAGTCAAACAACAGATTCATTTCTACGTGTATAAATGATATATCAACAACAACAACTTTCACATTTACTTAAAATACAAGTAAGGACAAGAGTACAGTACTTACCTACAGCTGCATCTCAAATGTCCTAGTCTTATACCAACTCACGTCAGTCACATTCCAAGAACGGACATCAACAATACAAAAAATCCTCTCCAAAAGCGTATAATTCAATTACAACACAATTCTGCAGAGTTTTTGCTCACCCACAACAATGGATTTATTTTATCAACAATAACTGTATTATATTGTCTCGGACCTCGTGATGGACAGACGTTTTTTCAACACTCAAAACTAACTGTTCATGTAATGTGAATTATATTTGTGTGTGAAGTGTTTATTCCTGATACGATCTTAATCTGAGATTAGTGGGGTGTTAAAAACCTTTGTCATGTTGTCTAAATGCTTCTTTATGCGTTCCAGTGATGGTTATGCCACCTATAAGCCACAATAGGCTGGTTGAATGGTCAAGATACTCCCACGAAGAATAATGGTGATTTGTGAAATCTGTTCCTATTGGGACACATCCGGCCCAGTACTGCTGATGTTATTATTGTCCAAGTGCTTTTAAATAAGTCTTGGTAACATAGAATATGTATAATCAATAGGTTAGCCATGAGTACCAGTATCAGGTACGAGTATATTGACACCTGGGGTAATTTTGATCCAAAAATTTTACATGGGAGTTTTCTAATGTTTATATAGTATTTTTTTTGTAGTACCTACCTACACTCAGTAGACAACCCTGGACTTACACCAAGTTGAGAAACCAACAAAGGTCAATCTATAAACATTTTTTTTTATTAGTAAGTACTTGCCATTGTGATTAGTTATACATACTCTTTGATGCTCAGTAAGCTCATTACGCATGTGCTAGATTCTAGAATCTAAGCTAAAGCATAGTTTTGGTAGGTACTCAGAACCAAAGAGAATATCTCAGAACGTCAAGAAAATAACAAAAACAATGTCATTAAATGTCATGCAAAAATTTTATAAAGACTAATTTTAATCCTCAAATGGTTTACTCCCTGAAATTGATTCCAAAATGTTATGTAAAAAATACGACATGCATCCTTTTTTCAATATGCTTATGTATAGCTCTACATCTGTGGATTATGCGCGATATATTAAACTTAGCAGATAACTTGACATCAATATTAACGGCTGTGACCCGCAATGATGAAGCAAATGTACATTTAAAGGGATACAAATTGATTCTGTTATGGAACCACAGCTATTTGATGACTAAATCTGGTAATCCCTTATCAGGTTTAAATTGCCCAATAAGCAATTGTATTTTTGCAGCGAAGAAAAATATTTTAGGCAATAACTATACGCGTTTTGATGCTATAGTATTCAATGACTACAATTTGAATAAAGCTGAGGCCCGACCGTTGGAAAGAAGGAACTCCCAATTGTATATTTTCTCTACATTAGAGTCAGCGCACAATTTCCCTGCGTGTGATGTGTTTGAGGATAATTTCTACAACTGGACGTTCACTTATAGACTGGACTCCGACTTCTTGTGGAGTTATTTCATCGTCACAGACGCCAATGGTGTTATCGTGGCTCCAAGCCGTGACGTTCATTGGCAAACGATACCAAGTTCTATCCCACCTCATATAGAGACCATTATCAGCGGGAAAAACAAAGCAGCCGCCTGGTTGGTGAGTAACTGCAAGGCTAATAGCTTTAGAAACGACTACTTGTCGATATTGCAGGAGCACTTATATCAATATTCTCTTAAAATCGATGTTTACGGACGATGTTCAAAGTCAAAGTGCTCGAATAACGACTGCAACACTATGCTCCAAAAGGATTATTACTTCTATATGGCATTCGAGAATTCATTCGCGGAAGATTACGTTACAGAAAAAGTGCTCCATGGGTACAAAAATTATGTGGTGCCTATTGTATATGGAGGGGCCAATTACACCAGGTAAATACTACCTAGTCAAATATAAATTTGCTATAATGATATAAAGCCTTCTGTATAAAATAATTATTTCATTATTCTAGTAAAATTCTGAAAACAAAGTATGGAAAATATTTAATTATTATACTTAAAACTAAAAAAAATCTCTATTGTTTTTTCTACGTATAGGCATGTATTTGACCACAATCTTACCGTGGTCAGTGATGATGTGGCCGATGGTGGTAAGCACACAACGCCTAGAAGGGAACAATGAATATGAATTATTTAAATGATTTTCAACCTGATTTCCATCGGGGCGGATGCTACTTAGTACCACGGTCCTATAAGGAAACCCCTAATAATGACTTCTTTCACCGAAAGCTCAACCTTAATCACCGTGTATTTCTTTGTTTTTCAGATTCCTACCACCAGGATCATACATAAACGCGCGAGAGTTACATCCACAGACCTTGGCTCACACCATTTATCAGGCAATGAAAGACCCAAAAGTGTATCAATCATACTTCGGATGGACAAATTATTATTCTATATTCTGGGATGAAAAAGTGTATCATCCGCTGTGTAATCTCTGTGCCGCCTTAAATAGCGAAAAAGCGAAGCATGCTCCGGCGAAGAAAAACTTCAGGCTGTGGTGGAATACACTGAATGGCATGAAGTGGTGCCTATCAGATGAATTTTGGAAAGAAGCCTCGAAAATTAACATTGATGGTAGTAATTTCATTAGTTTATATTAATGTTAATCCATCAATGAAATGTTTGCGATGCAATCCACTAAACGATAGGTACCTACCATGATAAGTACGTCGGTGTTGTGTTCCAGTGATAATTTATTTTAAATTATTAAAAACATATTGACTAGACATACTAAATAGGTTTTTTTTTATAATCTGAATATCTCACCAATCTGAAACGTTGTGTAAATAATACATAAATAAATAATAGGAGCAGCGGTTCAGAGGTCGTAGGTATGTTGCCGTATCAGTCAGTGACCAGTCTAGGACACGGGGATAATGTAGCATTATATTAATGAAATAATTTTCAGAATCGTACCAGTAGCTACAAAGGTCACCTTCAACATCCAAGCAAACATTACCTTATTATAATACTAGCTTTTGCCCGCGACTTCGTCCGCGTTTTCGTCGTTTTTCGTAAAAAAAGTAGCATATGTCCTTCCTCAGGGTTCAGTGGTTTTGATGTGACAGGCAGATTAACTTTCGTATTTTAGTAGGGAAATATAATATGTCAATCCAAAATACTGTTAAAAAATATCGCAATAAGGAACCGCAGAATATTATTATTAATAGCTGTGCCCCGAGACCATCAGCGTGTAACTCCTTGTATGTTATTATGTTAATGTATTGGTAATATTGTTTAGATCACTTTCACATGAGGCTTAAGTACATATAGAATGAAAATACGGCACGTGAACATAAAGATTTCTAGAACTGCTAACCCGGGAAAGAGCGACATATAACTGACCATGTGAAAAACGTAAGAGTAAACAAATATAATCAGAATGCTCCGAACTGCTAAGCTATCAGGAGTTACACGTGTTATTGTGAGTCAACCATAAAAGATAGACATATGCGGTTGCAGGATATTTTTTAGACAATTTTATGTAGAATATTTCCGTGATACATGATTTCTATGTAACTTTAACCATTAAGGCTGCACACGCAACGGAAGCTTAAAAAATGGAGTAATTTCTCCCGTTTTCCCAACATTTCCCTTCACTACTCTGCTCCTATTGATTGTAGCGTGATGAAAAGTATACTATAACCTGCCCAGGAGTATGAAGAATAATTGTACCAAGTTTCGTTAAAATCCGTCGAGTAGTTTTTGTTTCTATAAGGAACATACAGACAGACAGACAAAAAATTTACTGATTGCATTTTTGGCATCAGTATCGATCACTAATCACCCCCTGATAGTTATTTTGAAAATATATTTCATGTACAGAATTGACCTCTCTACAGATTTATTATAAGTATTTATTATAAGTATAGATTAGTAAGTAGAGAGCATGGTAAAAATTCTCCGTAAAACTCTAAAGAAAGCTATTTGATAATTTCATCCAACTCTGTGATTATGAAGCCAAAGTAAATCAACGTTTTATAAATCAGCAGAATAAGCCCCACACGACACGAGGAACGAAGGGCTTATAGAAAACTCATCAGCTCAAACTATGCTTGTAAGCCTTCATTGAACGCGTCCGATAGTTTTCTAATCCGCCCACGTACAACAGGACGTTATTAATTTCATATCGCACACAAAAGAGCATGTTGCTACAAATATGAGCACAAAAGACGGGAGAGTAATTAATGTTGGAGTCGTATTGGTTGAATCCCGTCGTTAGGTCCCGAGGGAGGCGCGGGCAAATCGCCGCCGACACAATACGGTAGTTAGGGAATAGGGGACGCGTATCGGCGGACGTTTAACGAGCAAATTATTTAGTAAATGTTGCCAAATAATAACATTAATGTGGGTACGTGGGGCGCGGAGTCGCGCGTCGCCAACTCCGCAACGTTACTGTTGCTGCGGAACGATTAGCGTGGACCTAGTTTACCTATACACCGAACATTTAATTCCTATACCATTCTATGCTTTCTATGTTCGAGTTTATGATAGTGTTTATGATTAAAAAAATCTTTATAATACTCAATTTTGTATTCTAAACCTTAGTTTATCTTTACCTTTAGCTCTCCGACCCTAAAGCCGGGTTTCGCGGTAAAAACCGGGTTTATTCTTAGCAAACCTAATTTTAAGATAGCTCCATCACTTTATCCACGAATATATTTTAAACCTAAGTTTTACTCGACTACTTAAAACTATCTCAATAAGGAGAAAATCTCTAGAAACGATTAGACCAAAATCTCCATTATTCACATAGTACCTATCATAATATTGACACTACAAAATTCAAAATTAGAACTTGGCCTGTCCACAAAGGCTTACCGGTTGGTGAACAAGGGGGATGGTCCCCTACCCTCAGAGGGTGGTTAGCCAATGAGCACTCGCGACGTCACTCGACTGAGCACCAGAGCAAACAGACGCGATCCTGACTGAATGCCACATAATTGAGTGGCTCCTCAGCGCACGCTGCTCAGTTCGCTTCACTGATCTATTGTCGACGCCATTAAAGTAATTATGAGCTAAATGCTCGCGAATTAATGATCGTTTTATTGATGTTTTACGCGTCAGAGCGCAGCTATTTTGGTTGCTTGGTCTTCTTTTAACGTTGTGGTTTAGAACAGTTTCAAAGTCTTTTAGTATATGATTTTTTCTCTTTGCCATGTTTTAAAATTAAAATGTAACGTATTATATCCTAACTAACATTTTTAATGAGTTTGTTTCTTACCTTTTGACGTCTCGACGACCCAATTGGCGCGTGGGTGAAACCTTAGATGAAGCATTTTTTGGGTGAAACCTGACTTGAGCTGCTGAGAAAATGTTCCAATGAAAACCTACCTTAACTATTCTTAAAAAAAAAACTCTTATTTTTAAACGACTTCAAAAAGGACGAGGTTCCCAATTTGTCGGAATCTTTTAAATAATGTCTTTGTGAAAATTACTAAAAAAATCTTATTCTAGGTTTGTAATAAAATCAGTAGACAGGGTGTTGCTGCAAAAAGTACCTACTTATTTAATAACCTTTACGATTATAATCCAGTATAAATGTGCGACCTCAAAAATCATAGCAAAATATTAAATCATCACTCGCTTAATACAAGAAAAAAAAATATAAAATACAGTAAGTAAAGACCGAGAAGTGAGCTGGTCCCCCGGGACGACGGGGGTTCCCGCAAACGGAATAGATAATTCAATAACCGGAGGAACGCGCCGCCTAATCCCAAAATTAGCAATACGATATGAATAAATAGATTTTGGTCTCCAACAAAGCAGATGTCATGGGAATACGACGTTAAGGGACAAACGGGGGTGTTTAGCGAATCATTAGTCGCTCTAATGAAGGGTTGCATCAACTATTCAGATGAAAGTAAAGCGGAATATTTTTTACAAGCCAGTTGGATACCGCATATGATGCCGCTCTGGTCGTGATTCTCGATTCTCATCCCAAAGTCTTGGACCAAGATAAATATTTGTATTTCATTAACATGTCTGTCTGACTGTAGGTAGGTATAATATGAATTATCTAGTTTATTATTATTTCCATTCAGATACCAGCATCTATCCTCGATCCAGAGAGATTTAATGTTTTCTCGAAGTAAAAAGTATCTGATACTTATCCTATGTTTTTACCCACCAAGTATAATCTGCAAGTTTATTCAATACTATCTGTTCCCCGCGGTTTCACCACCGATCTTGGGATAAAAAGTAGCCCATAGCTCTCAGGGATAACGTAGCTTCCAATTAGTGAAATAATTTTCAGAATCTGATTTGTAGCTCCGAAGCTGATTACCTTCTACATTAAAACAATAGTATTTACTTACAAAAATATAGAACTGCGCTAGTAACAATCAATAATAAATTGCTAACGAATGACGCATTTCTTCTGTAAAGTACGCCTTAAATATATTGACCGCAATCATTGTGTGTTATTGCTCAGCGATTGATCATAGGAGCTAAATACAAGTACAACTTATCATGTTGCGTCACTCGCTCGATGACTCTAGTTGTGACATCAACTCCGTAATATCTCCTTATTTCGGACCGTGAGAATTTCATTTTGACCACTTAAAAAGTAACAAAGCCTATGACCTTTATCACTTGTACCTCGAAAGTGATAGATAACCCTCGGATAAGTAAGTATTCCTTAAACTAAGCTAAGCTTTTGTCAAGTTTACTTAAAAACTGATCTAATTTCAAATTGAGGACCACTTCAAAATCAGCCATAATTATTAGCGTATATATAGCCATAAATACAGCGTCAAAAGTAATTTGATCCTACAACTACTTAGAACATAACTTTTTGGCGGGAATTTGCAAAGTGACGTTACGTTTTCGTTTTATTTCCATAAAATCGTGTATCTTCAGTTTTATTGAAGTGAACTTACGAGACAGACGTCTTAACATTTAAATACCCAAATCTAATCTCACCGTAACAACAACACAGCTCCTCAATTATAATAGGAATACATTGAGCGGAACAGAGATACGCCAATTAGGCTGGGAGCAGGATGCCGCCGCGCGTGCGCTCAGCCTAATTGTTTCCGACGTCCCCTCCCCCCCGTCCATCTCCTCGCGACGCCCCCACACTCCCTGCGAGACTCCCTGGAGCCAGCTCGAGGCTATAACACGGAAAGGAGTAATAGCCAAGTGAAAAAGCTGAAACTGAAGTTGTACTGGAAATATTTTTGGATGGTTTTCGATGGCGGATGATTAAGGTTATGATTCTTGTCAATTGAGAGTTTTGGTTTTTATTTACTAATAACTAATAACCCTCGCGATTCAGTGAGGCAATGCCGCAAGCATTCTTGGTTCTTTGTTACCGGTGGAAGAGCGAAGGTATTTTATTTATTATTGAGTTCATTTTAGTAATATTTATATACTTAGTAGGTATTTTATAGTTTTATTTTAGGCACTATTTAATTTAAATATTTAATGATAATGCCTAATTAATGTTTCCTACTCCGTTTCACTCAATCTTTCACTCACTTGAAATCTAACGACAAGCGCCTATTGGTGTGTGTCAGAGGCTGCACATGAGAGCCAACTTCATTGACTTTGTATTCTTACCACCATCAGCCACTTTATCACTATTATGGTGATATAGGTGTTAGTAATTAGATTAGATAGTAAATCATATCATCATACAAAAAAGTTAGACTTTGTGTCCATTTCATCATCCTGATTTTCTCACGATGATCTGAAATCTGTCGTCATAAAATATTAAAGTTACGCTAAGCGACGAAGTGCGAAAGTCAACACTTAACTGGTTATTCAAACCTATAGGTATCATGTCAGTGAATCACTACCGAGGAATCTTGGTGTCGACCAAACGAGACCTTGCGCTCATTTCATTGAGAATTTCATTTTCGGACTTGTGTGACATATAATGAGACCAATTTTATGTTATTGCGTCCTTTTGTGCAATGATCGAGTATAAATGGTACCTATAAATTTCCCCGTATTATACCTATACTTGCAATTAAAATGATTTACTTTTATGATTATCATTATCACTTATAACAATTAATTTAAATGATTAAATTTAATCCTGTTTGATGTAGGTGCAAGAATGAAATCATAGAGGCTCCATACCAAATATGTCTCTGGCACCGACTATCATGTTTAAAATCAATAGTATAAGAAATAAATATAATTTTATTGCAAAATGAAACTTTCATCTGTCATGCTGTTGTGCCCTACCAGCTTATTTGGAGACGTTCTTGCTTGTAATCTAAATGTTCAAGGCTGTTTGACTACAATGTTACTTAAGTAAAAAAACTTTTAACTAAAAATAGAACCGCCTTTCAAAAACACTACATAGCATAACATATAGTAGGATGTAGGAACTCTAATGTGACTGTTTTGGAGTCGGCGAATGAAATTCTGCGGTACCATGATATTACATTTTAGTTAAAGTTAACTTAACTATTACCTATGCTTTGACCTAACAATATCTTATACCTATAAAACAGTCCGAGTTTAACTCATAAATTAATATTGGATTAACTCAGCAGTCATGGCATATACCGGTGGACCTAGAGATTTGGTAAGAAATATTCTATGGAAGTATAATAGTGGATCGCAGGGCGGATAGCCAGTCGTATAATATAATATTGAACCCGATAGCAGCCGCAATAATATCATATGTTTCACGCAACTTGATACATGGGGTCATCCGGAAGCAATCTGCTTTGAGTACAATCGTTGAAAGCGTACAATTGTTCCGCACGTGGCGAGCGTGCGATGCGCCGCCTCCACCCTCTGATGTTCGCATGACGAATGTGAAAAACTATTTGTTGCTATTCAGATTCACGCTTGTTAGGTATCTTCATGATTAATACGCATTTTTATGGATTTAAACCGGTTGTTAACAGTGCACAAAGCTGTAGAACAAGATAATGAGAGATTTAGTCGAAGAGCAGCTCGAAGAATGGAACTCCACATTTCAGAATATTGCTGTTGTGTGCTCAGTAGTGCGGGTTCGAATCCTACAATGAGTTTGAGCTTTCGTTGAAAGAAAACATCGTTAGGAAACCATAGCACGGCGATACTTAGGTCACATAGTTTTTTTAGGTACCCTGTGGATTAATGTTAAACGACGTTGGAGAAATTGAGCTTTAATGGTTTTGACTTTGACTCGTGTATTTGATACTGAATAACCAGTCTATTTATTTTCAAATAAAAAAAAAAAAACAAACAAAGTGAAATAATAATTTTAACAACTCTTTTCAACCCTTTTATGGACAATAATTTCATGAACAGTTAATCTCCAAGGAATATCAGCAACATTCGGTTTAATATCACGGTAATGGTTATACAAACGAATCGGGGCGTAGCGGGTTGGAGGGAGGTGCGGTAATAGTTCATCATCCGATAATAGGGGGATTAACACGATACAACCCTTTGTGGGCAGATTGTAAAACTTCACCAAAACATTTGTCCGCGCTGATTATTTATTCGCCGACGTATTAAATATTCGTTCAGTGAATACGTTATTGCGTATCCGTTTATTGGCGATGCGACCGCTGAGGATTTGTAACATACAACATTGTAAATATTGTGCAATTTGTAATCTCTCAAGTTCAAAACCTGTCGCCAAGCACCTACTGGTGTGTTCCGGCAATTGCTCTTGAGAGCCAGTTGCCTTCTTGGCATTGTAACAGGTCGGTAATACCTCTGGTATTGCAAATGGCGATAGGCAACGGTAACCACTTACCATCAGGAGGACCACCTGCCATCTTATCAAAGCTTCTGACACAAAAAAAAATATGTGTGATCAAATTAAGAGTAAAGAGTTCTACATAGAGAAAGAAAAGCAAAGGAAATGGATTGTTTTTTTTTTTAATTATTTTGAATTCAGCTAGGTTTGACCATGGTAAGAAAGTACTTAAAGCCTAGAAGGGACCCAACTGCTACAATGTTGTTTTGTAGGTCAACACAATAGAGCCATCCAGACAGGTGCCACAAAAATCACCGTGCTGTTTTCTCACGATATTCCTTCACCGACAAGGCGACAACTATAGGCTCAATGCACAACCTTCGCTACGGCATTATATGATACTATCTACCACTGAGCTATAAAATATACAGTAAACAATAAATTAATCTGAGTGACGACAAGATGATGAAACGATTGTTAATGTACCTATATTCAGAACGTTTATAAGGATCTAAACTGAATAGTTAAATGATTTTTGAGTTGGAGTTTACTAATTATTTTTTAATAGGTACATTTAATGCCCTATGATAATTTTTTGTTGCATTTTATAATTTATACATTAGCCGAATATTAACAATCCTTTGAAGAAGAAATAATGGTGCGCAACCCCTTCACGTCACGTCACTTCGGTTTACGCACAAAACAGGACGCGCGAGCAGCATAATATAATATTCACATCACACACTATAAACCCTCCGTTTTATCCTAACAACCACTTTCACCATCGACTCTGTCAATTTATATTTGCCTGCAATCATTAATGTAGGCGTCGACACGTTTTACTGTTTTTGCCAAGCAAGCACCATCGGGCTAGGATTACCCTGCCCCCCGCGTTAATACTCCTATCAGGCGTCATAGGGGAGTCTCTAGCCAGAATCTCAGTCATAATGGTTTTAGTAGCTGTATAAAAACTAAAATAGCCGAATGAATAGGTGTCAGGAGCAATGCGTCAGAAAGAGCCCGCTGGGGGCGCCCGCGGACGTGCCGCGTAACCGGACCCACTCTCCTCATAATGCTACATAATTCAATTGATTCCCCGACACTACCCGCACGCTTCTTGCTAACTTCGTTTGGAACGTTTTGATATCGGATACGTCGTTTTGACGGCTCCTTACACAATTCTTTCCCCATTGACCGTAAGAAAAAAAATAAAAGCTGCAAATGGAATTGACTATGTTGTATTTAACAAAATAAATAATTTCATCGATAACAATGGTATTTAGAGACTAGTGGTGGTAAGATACAGCGGGGGATGAGAAGGTGACGTGTCCAAGGGGTGCTGAGTAGGCGACCTTGGTGACTGGAGCCGATGCGTAGCTAACTTGAGCAGGAGCGTAGGCTACCTTTTGAATAGGTTGGGCATAGGCGATCTTGGTAAGAGGAGCTTGAGCGTATGCTACGGGAGCTGGTGCATACGCTACGGGGGCCGGAGCGTAGGAAACCTTGGTTACGGGAGCTGGAGCGTACGCTACGGGAGCAGGAGCGTAGGCCACCTTGGCTACGGGAGCGTGAGCGTACGCTACGGGCGCGGCGTAGGCGATCTTGGAAGGAGCAGCAGCATAGGCAATCTTGGCGGGAGCCTCAATGGGATGTCCCTCGTAGCGCACGTTAGCGTTGAAACCGTGTTCCTTGTCCGCGGTGTACTCGACAATGCGGTGGACACCATCGGGCTGGACCAGCGAGTAGACTCCCTGGACGGCGTATCCAGAGCGGGTCTCCTTCTGTTGCTTAATGTCACCAGTGTGGGTGTCGTGGACGGAGTACTCAAATTCGTAGTGAGCGGGGGCTTCGGGTTCGGCGGCGTATGCTAGCTTGGTGAGGGGCACCACTGGCACGGCGACTGCGGCTGCTGCAGCCACGATGCCGAAGAATACTACCAACTGCAATAAAAAAATACAATATTACAAAAAGTTGCGACACCAATTTTTTAATAGGTTTAGTGTAGTTAAATTAAACCGATTAATTAATAAATCCATGTTTTATTTGATTGCCTACTCACTTTGGCTGCCATGTTGTTTGATTAGTTAATTGTGGGTTAATGTGCGTCTACCAGATTGCAGGGAGCTTTTATAGTGGACATTACAAGTTGCGCAGACGCAGCGCGTGCCACACATGTGCCTGCGTATGTGTTCGTACTTGATGTTGGCCCGAGGCGCTTGAGTCAAAAACTGGATCGTCGAGGGTTATGTAACCCATTCAACACTATATTCTTTAAGAACGGGCAATTGCTACCAAAAGTGCTCATCTAAGTTGATTGGCTTCATTTATTACCCTGAATAAAGTCACATCTGACTTTATTATGCAAATACCGCCAGTAATAAGTATCCCAGGGGAAAAATATATTACTTACCAATTTAGATATATGCATATTGTAAATTAATTTTCAACACATCATACAACACGAACAGAACACTATACTTGTGATATTAATATGATAACAATTGGAACATTGTAATCTGTTACACACTCGTACCCAACGAGTCAGATTTTATCGGAAACAGCATCTGTTTTTAGAACAATGAAAATAAAATAAAGTATTCAAACTCATGTTAGTAGGTATGTGATGTCTCAAATAATTTTGATATTTGATGTTTTATTTAAAAATATTTTATTTTATTCACGTTCCCTTAGTAAACGTTGTTTGTAATCATGAGTACTTTCAGCCCTGAAAGTTCAGTTAACTATTAAAAGTAATCCTTTAATATAATTATCGTTCAAATTGTCCACTATAATTTGTAAAAAGTAAATTAAATAACAATTACGAAACCATCGTTTTTTTTGCATATTTTTGCCATATACAATTACTCAATAATACAACAAATATAATTACTTAATCTAATATACAAAATTCGGCTTGACCGATTTTTTGTGTATATTTAGTAGTTATTTGGTAGGACTGAGAATAGGTCGTAAATCATTTTTTTTATACCGGGATCGCGAGTGAAACCGCGGGGAACAGCTAGTAAGATAATTATATTTTCAATAATATACCTAATAGTGTGTATAGGGATGATTCATGTTAGATACGCCGTGTCGGGTCCCGACCGGGGCACGTCCGCCGGGGCACAGGCAGCAGGTTAGGAGTGAAAATAAAACAAGAGTTACTTTCTAATATTATAGGTACATATTTTTACCAAAATACGCAGACTTTTAGCACAGAATAAAGATGTAACTTTTAGGTAGATTACAGAAGAGTTATTTTTAACTTCCTTTATGAAAGAACTGGTTTCAGGCCTCGTTATACCCACGGATTCGATGGTCCTAATACTCTACCTTTATTTTACTCCAGGATAGGATCTATTTATGTGCCAAATATCATTCAAATCCATTTAGCCATTGCGGCGTGATTGATAAACAAACTTAATAGACACTTGAATATTCGTAGAATAAAAAGTATCTCGATGCCTAGGTCGCACTATAACGCGCAATGCAGGCGTACCGACGTAATAAGTTATTCCAAATTATATTGTCTAATAATAGATTGTACAATGATAGTAAATTAATCATGTCAGGTACTATCAATCGAAACTATTCTAAGCATACTTGCTGTAGACCTATACT
This sequence comes from Tethea ocularis, assembly GCA_963555595.1. Taxonomy (NCBI): domain Eukaryota; kingdom Metazoa; phylum Arthropoda; class Insecta; order Lepidoptera; family Drepanidae; genus Tethea; species Tethea ocularis. The sequence continues at coordinate 3,031,084 of OY741971.1, read as the reverse complement.
TTTCTATTGTCAATGTATTACTGTACATAACAGTAGGTATTTATTCACATTAAGCAGTTATCTAATCCAATAACTTGAAACGAGAAATTCTTTTTTAAATAAAAATATATTTCGTGTATCTTGGAAACGGTCTAACGACTCGGAAGAAATTTTGTTTTTGGGTAAAGTATTGCTTTTTATTTAGGCGTCTTTCATCGCCAGGTACTTTATAGCCTGGTGATGAGGTCAGAGGTGGTAAGAACATAAAGCCTAAAAGGAACTGGCTCTCAAGTGAAGCTGTCGGAATTCACCGGTAGGTACTCGGCGACAGATTTTGATGAGGGTGCCCAGTCAAAACCGTGCTGTGTTTTCCTTAAGATGTTTTCCTTCATCGAAAACTAAAAATATTGCAACCAGACCCGCGACCTGCGTTACGGCATTTGACATCACACAGCCATTATCGCTTTTTTACAGATTTAAAGTAGTTACATTAATAAGATCATTTAATTAAGACCTTAATTTAATTACCCGACAATATAAATGCTAATAAAGCGGAATACCTTCCACTTAGCATTGAATTTCCAGATTTTCACCACAAAGTTACATTTTTATTTACCATGACCATACGTTCTCGATTTTCCAGGATATATTTTAGTTTGGTATTTATAAGCTTTTATTGAGTAAGTAGGTAAATAGCTAACCCTCAGGTTCCACCTGCGATGCTGGAATTTAAAAAAAACCTATGTTAAGGAACATATACCTAACACCTATCTTATTCATCGGGGGTTAAAAATTCCTTACATCACGAGAATGAACACTGCGATGGGGAACACTAATTAATAATAAGGATTAGCTGGCCCCGAAGTTTAACCCACATTTCTGGATAAAGTATTTAAAGACTATGTTCCTCTCCAAGCTAAAGGCTGTGCCTTTCCTAAAAATTGATAATTGAGGCGGCAACATCTTTCTTAATACCTATTATAAATGCGAAATTTTGTGAGAAAGTATGTTTGTTACTTCTTCACGCTCAAACGGCTGGACCAACTTTGATGAAATTTGGTATGTAGGTAGCTGACACTCTGGATTAACAAATAGGCTACATTTTATCTCGTCGCATGAACACTTCCTAATTGAACCCTAGTACATATTTTTAGACCTTATTTACGCACATAATATCATAAAATTCACAATGATATTAAACATTTTTGAGTCTCTTTTTTTGGTAGTAACATGGTCTGCTTAGGAATACATCTACCTACATACTCTGAACAAGTCTAACAACACCATTACGGTATAACTTACAAATCATTGCTCCAATTTATGAAATTGCTAAACTAATGATTTACATAATCTACGTGCGCTTGAGTAATATTTTGGAACTACAAATACTATGTTACACACATTTATATATTTAAAATGACATATTTAGGTCTCCTTATAATAATGTTCTGAGTTTAAAAGAAATATACAAGGCATGTCTGACTATTTATTACTTAAGTTTTACTAATATCTGTCTGTACGTCTAAACGAGTACATATAACATTCAAAGTCCCTGACTTATCACAGCCTAAACCGCTGGTCCTAGTATCATGAAAGGGGGCTTTATTTTCCTCGTGTAGAGTATGCATCCACTAGGGGTTTATTGGAAATTTACTCGTAAGGGGATAAAATAAGGGAATTGCAGGTGAAACCGCGGGGCAGAAAGCTAGTCTAAGTTTACACTATCTGCACTTCTGCAATAATATTAAAAGAGGTAAAGTTCGGATGTAGGAGGTAATCTCCAGATTTACTGGTCCGATTATAAAGTCTTTCACTAATAGGAAGCTTAATTATCCCCGAGTGCAGGAACGAGAGTGAAACTGCAGGATGCAGCTAGTACCTACCTACAGTATATAGAGTTTTTTGATTAGTGACAAATGTTCTACTAGAAGTAGTACATTTTTTTAAGGGTTTTCCCCTACATATTAATAAAGGGGTTCTTTAATAAAGGTGTGCAATGGTTTTTGCAGGGTAAGTAACCTCACAGTGCCTCCAGTGGTGTTTAGACACCATAGCGAACGGTAGCCTTTTAATATCAGATAGCCAATTGCTGAACAGATGAAAGATTGAATTTATAATGGATTGGGTTGAGTGCATTCCTTACCACAATTAAAAAAGGCATTGCCAACCCTCCAGGTTTCAACAACGACGGACATCGCTTGACCTCCTTGATCGAATAAGGTACCTACAGAAAGTATACCTAGTCATTTCATATTATAATGGTTGTCATCATGCTATCAATCAATGCGTGCGTAAGTACTACATATTTTGTGTTACACATTGAACCGCGCCCAAATTGATGTCGGTCAAGGCCTCGGTCATATCGAGACGTTGGTCACCAGACAACTTTTGATTTCCTTCCCAAAATACCAACCAGTTTAACGAGACATGTCTGTGCGAATTTGTTTTAAATTAGATTGTAAGATGAGATAAAATGCTCGGGTTCTAACTAAAATGGTATTGTATTAGAAGATGTCGCTATATTGCAAATTAATAGCTCTTAATATAGCACGCAAAAGTAGAAGTGCTATTTACTTTGAATACCAACTTGTAACTTCAAAGTAAAAAATAAATATACTCCAGAATAGGTAAGTACTTATGCGCCTATCTAACACAATGAAAATTTTGTTTTTGAAATTGAATTCAACGTAAAAAGTGTGTTTTCATAAAGAAGTTTTTCATTACCTACTTTGGAATCGGTATTTCTTATTTTGTTGTTGATATTAGTACGTAAAATACGCTTCTATTGGCCCAAATTATTTATTTTTGCCTTTTGCGGTCGAGACCATGGGTCCTTGGGGGTCCGAGGCTCGCCGATTTTATCGAACATTATCTTCAAAATTAATTGAGGTCACAGGGGACCGGCGGGCGGGGAGCTTTTTCCGCCAACGCGTTAGCTTGGCCATACAAAGAGGGAACGCTGCCAGCCTTCTGGGAACCTTGCCGTTGATTTCAGCAGCGGCCGCCTAGAGGATCTTTTTTATATATAGTTTTTATATTTGTTGTAAATAATTGTAAATATTGTATAGTACGTAGTATATTATTTATTCTATGTTGATATTAACAAAGCTGCTTCCCGCCGTCTGTCCCTCTGTAGATAAGTACGCTTCCTTAGATATTTTAAATTACGCAATGGATTTAATGCTGTGTTCATCAAAACCTACATAGTGATTCAAGATGAAGGTTAAAACGTATCGTTTAATTTATTTTTCTTAATTTGTTGAAATATGACAATAGTTTGTTCAAGATGTCGGAAAAAATCATGCCGATTGAGAGCTTTTAAATTAACATCTACATAGGTTACCCGTGCGAAAACGGGGGATTGCTGGAACGCTGGGATTTTATATAGATAATTATAATTGTTAACTTTAGCTCTAATGTTTCTGTTATATTTCGGAGGCAGCTTTTAATTTTCCATTACAAAAGTCTTCACCTTATCGATTTTCATCATATCATTTCGGAAGTCGTTATTTCTTTAAATTGATGAAATTAAATTGTATAGTAATACCATAGAGTAAATAATATACCTACTACGTACAAAGTAATACATTTCAGTTCAATTCAATAATTTATTACCCACTATTTATAATTAAATAAAGAGCATTAACAACTATGTAACAACGTTGGTCTAGTGGTGGTAGGAGATGGCGGGGGATGAGTAGGTGACGTGGGTGAGGGGAGCAGCGGCGTACGCGACCTTGGATACGGGGGCGGCGTAGGCGACGGGAGACGAGTAGGCGACCTTAGCGACGGGGGCTGCATAGGCCAGCTTGGCCACGGGAGCAGCGTAGGCGATCTTAGCGGGGGCTGGTGCCTCGATGGGGTGACCCTCGTAGCGGACGATGGCGTTGAATCCATGTTCCTTGTCAGAGGTGTACTCAACAATGCGCTGGACACCGTCGGGTTGCACAAGTGAGTAAGAGCCGTGTACGGCGTCTCCGGCGCGGCTCTCCTTCTGCTGTTTGACGTCTCCACTGTGTCCATCGTGGACGGAGTACTCGAAGTCGTAGTGGGCGGGAGCCTCGTGCTCGGCGTATGCCAGGTTGACAGGAACCAGAGGTAAGGCTGAGGCGGCCACAGCCAGGGAAAGAACGACGATGAGCTGTAAAAAAGTATTTGATTAGATACTGTTTTGATGAAAGAATTTAAATTATAAATTTATGTCTTGAGTTGAAGCGCACCTTAGCTGACATTGTTGCTGATTTGGTTGTCTGAGCTTGACTATACTTCAGCCGGGACCTGCTACAGTTTTTATACGTGAATTGCAACTGACTATACGTACTCGGTGCCAAGCTCGACGCTCTACTTAATAAGCGATGCAATGTATTAAGAATTGAAAGTTATTAATGCTGTATATCTACGCGATCCGTAGGTACTTAAATTTTCACTGCATCATTTTTTCACCACATTATTTTATGAATAACATGGGATGTTAATTCTTTCTGGGAACTGAAAAGACTAAAATAATGCCTATTCGCATTCATGATATCGCATAAATTGGTCAATTGATGGTTAGAACCATTTTGCATGCTAAATAAATAAAAAGCCATAAACTTGAGCCGCTAATAAAAAAAAATACGATTCATAGAAAAAAAAATTACAAAGCACGAAATGTACGATAAAATTAAAACTTCGGACCATCAACCTTATCACTTGTGTCGTGATTACAACAAAATAAATATTTTCAAAATATGACAAGATTCTTTGAAAATCACAAGTTTGTGTTCCCGGTTATTGAAATTTAACTTTAAAAGTGTATTAAGTGTGTCTTAAGAGATAGGAAAATGCATACTCGATATACCAATTTTTTTTCATTCGAAGTTATTTCATGCCTTTTCTTTCTGGCACACACAATGTAAGATTGTGTGACGAGAAGGTCAAATTCAAATCCCAATCAATTGTAGAGCATTATAGTACAGCCCCAGGCATGTCACCGAGCGTGCTGCGACAACTGCTATAGTCGTATATAAAAACTGGTGTCACTCACCGCAAAATCATAGTCAAGCTCAGACCACCAAATTAGCAACAATGGCAGCTAAGGTGAGCTTAAATATAAATAAAATAAAATTTAAAAGTTATTGAAATAATAATAAATGTTAACCTAACTGAATATTAACCATAATTATTGTATTTGCAGTTCATCGTCATCCTATCCCTGGCACTGGCTGCTTCAGCCTTACCCGTGGTGCCCGTCAAGCTGGCGTACGCCGAGCACGAGGCTCCCGCCCACTACGACTTCGAGTACTCCGTCCACGATACACACACTGGTGACATTAAACAACAGAAGGAGAGCCGCGCTGGAGATGCCGTTCAAGGTTCTTACTCCCTTGTCCAACCCGATGGCGTTCACCGCATTGTCGATTACACCTCAGACAAAGAACACGGATTCAACGCCATCGTTCGCTACGAGCGTCACCCCGTTGCGGCTCCAGCCAAGATCGCCTACGCCGCCGCTCCCGTAGCCAAGCTGGCTTACGCCGCCCCCGTCGCTAAGCTCGCCTATGCCGCTCCTGTTGCCAAGGTCGTCTACTCTTCTCCCGTCGCCTACTCTTCCCCTGTCGCCTACTCTTCCCCTGTCGCCTACTCTTCCCCTGTCGCCTACTCTTCCCCTGTAGCCTACTCCGCCCCCATCGCGAAGGTCGCCTACGCTGCCCCCGTAGCCAAGGTCGCCTACGCTGCCCCCGTAGCCAAAGTCGCGTACGCATCTGCTCCCCTCACGCAGGTCACCTTCTCATCCCCCGCCATCTCCTACCACCACTAGACCAACATTGTTGTTTAGTTTTTAATGTTCTATATTTACTTCTAGATAGTGAATAATAAATTATTGAATTAAAATTAAACTTTAATTTATATTGGAGAGATGGGAGATTTGACTACTCAAATACAGAGATTGGACACCAAAATACGAATTATAAGTCGCAAATATAATGGCTTTAATAAATCATAAATCCGAGGCTTTATGATTTAGGGAGATTTTCTTTGTGATATAGGTTTTGAAAATGACATCTCACTCAATGAAAGACAATGAAAGAGTAGAGTGAATATGTGGTCCTCAACATATTATAATGTGCACACATAGCTCTCAAGTACAGCTTTAGCTGAAAGATTTCACTATAAGGGTGAGGTGAGGGTACTAACCATCAGACTGGTTCCTCACGATGTTCTTCATTCACTAAAACTTCAAGCTCATTGTAGGTTTCCAACTCATAACCTTCTTACGTCGTTTGATATCACCTACCATCAGCATAGCTTTGAATCTCCATTTTGCAATCAATGTTTAATCCCTGAACAATCAGGAAACTAGAGCATCAAATAGTAAAAATACTAGTACTACTACTAATCCAGTAAGTTCTGGTAACTGAACTTGAGAGCCAGTTCTCTTCCAGCACTAGGTAAATGTGTTTACCACTTTCGATCTTATCATGACTTACTATTGTAAGATTGTGTTAATTCTAACATAAATCCTATAATTCATGTAATACCATAGTATTCCATAGTACTTCTAATTTGGAAATGACAAATATCAGTTAAAGTTCAGTTAAATTATATTGAAACGATTACCTATGTAAGTATATTGTATACTTGAATAATTGGCCAAGCGCAAGTAGGACCATGCATGGTATGCAAATGTTTGCCTACTGTAAGTATATCTACTTGAAAAAGTACAATATTTTGGATATTGATTGATAAAGAATATAAACTAGAAGACTTTTTAACCGCCTTTTATCTTATACTGTATTTTTTTTTCAAATTTTGGCTTTAGGGGATGTGAACAACACGTAACTTAGCCACATTAGCCCATTGTATCTCGAGTGTTTTTATATGTTCGTTGTCGTTATAAGTATTTATATACGTGCCAAATTTGAACAAGGCCAATCAAGCTTACAAGTAAAATGGCTGTGACATACAGACGGACAAACGGACTGACGGACGTAGCGAAATTATATCTAAGGTTCTTTGTTTGACTACGGAAACCTACAAAGTTGACACTCGATTCAATGGACATTTGAGGGACTTGCTAAATTACATTGCAATATCGTTTAATTTTCGTAGAATGATACCTACTATCTATTTAAGTCGTAATGAGTTATATGGTGAAGTTTTATTTTAGACGGAATAATCTAAGCCATTAAAGATCAATAGTACCTAGTACGTAGTATATTATTTATTCTTTGTCAATAGTAAAGTGAAATTAATGTGTGTACTTGAAACAAAACAATTTGTCTCAAAAAATATGTAAGAAGATATAGTAAACGACTACCATTTTACTAAAATTTTACCGCGTACGGTGACCGACTTGACAGTCAGACTTGGCTTTATGAAAGTGTTTATTTTATCTCGACTGGAACTTGTATAAGTCGAATAAAAATACTAATAAAGTGTTAAGAGTTAAGATTAGATATAGGATAGGACGATAATATTAAAAAATATTGTCCTTCGAATTTAAAACTTTCCAATTCAAATAAATAATTTATTATCTACTATTTATATCAGATATACATCGACGTTTGTCTAGTGGTGGTAGGAGATGGCGGGGGATGAGTAGGTGACGTGGGTGAGGGGAGCAGATGCGTACGCGACCTTGGCTACGGGGGCGGCGTAGGCGACGGGAGACGCGTAGGCGACGGGAGACGCGTAGGCGACGGGAGACGCGTAGGCGACCTTAGCGACGGGGGCTGCGTAGGCCAGCTTGGCTACGGGAGCGGCGTAGGCGATCTTAGCGGGGGCTGGTGCCTCGATGGGGTGACCCTCGTAGCGGACGATGGCGTTGAATCCGTGCTCCTTGTCGGAGGTGTACTCAACAATGCGCTGTACACCGTCGGGTTGCACAAGTGAGTATGAACCGTGAACTGCGTCTCCGGCGCGGCTCTCCTTCTGCTGCTTGACGTCTCCACTGTGTCCATCGTGAACGGAGTACTCAAAGTCGTAGTGGGCGGGGGCCTCGGGCTCGGCATACGCCAGCTTGACGGGGACCACGGGTAAGGCTGAGGCGGCCACGGCCAGGGACAGGATGATGAAGAACTGTAAGAAATATTTGATTAGATAGATATTGACTGAATCTCAAAATATTTGATGAAAGGATATTTTATACTATCCTAAAACTCACCTTAGCTGCCATTGTTGCTAATTTGGTTATCTGAGCTTGACTATGATTCAGTTGTAAGCTGTATCAGTTTATATATGCGAAATGCAGTTGACATAACGCAATCGGTGCTACGCCTGAGGCTAGAGTAAACTTTATTGAGTTTTTCTATAAGTAATTAAAAGTTGAAAGTTACTTTATTGGAAGTAGTTTTAACTAATAAACCATCCTATCCCATTTATTATAAACTAGCGATCCGCCCCGGCTTCGCGCGGCTTTTCTGTACTATAATTATGCATTTATTATACATATAAACCTTTCTCTTGAATCACTCTATCTATTGCTGAAAACGTTTAAAATCTGTTGAGTAGTTTAAAAGATCTAAGCGAACAGACAGCGAAAGAGACTTCATTTTACACTGGGAAGGTGTATTACATTATATATATATTCCTTTCATTAGGTTTTTGTCTATCTAAATAAGTCAATATCTAATTAAATATCTTTTGCATGTATGTTTAGTATTGTTGTATGTTTTGTTAATTATTATTTGATACAAATCACGCGCTGAACGGTTTTGTATGATTTTTTTTATTTTTTTCGAGATTTCTGTAGTAATGCTGAGTAGAAGGGCTGAATGGAAGAAGAGTAAGTACATTTTGCGCCGACCGGCGCGACCTCAAATGATTGGGAACAGCGCAGGGCATGTAATTATTCTAAAAGTTTTACATATAAGTAATAGATTTCAGAATGTATGTTAATATTTTTCAAGTAAGAAACATAACAACTATTATACATAGTTCTATTAAACTCAAAAATTACAAAACCTTCACTATCAATCTATACTTATAGTATAAAGAGGAAAGATTTGATTGTTTGTTTGTTTGCATTGAATAGGCTCCGAAACTAATAGGAAGCTACTTATTTATCCCGGGAACGCGAGTGAAACCGCGGGGAACAGCTAGTATTTAATAAAAAGGTGGGTAAATAAGTAACATAAAGATAAGTTATTTATTTTCCTAAAAAAAAATTGCAAGTTCAAATGACGAGTCGGCAATTTGGTTTGCGCGCAATGACCTTCAAATTCCTTTCTACTTGATGGCGCCCCGGGCACTGATCGTACCGTGGTAACTATTGGTGACAATTTGCGTATAAAAGCAGATACAGGTCACCAGAAAAGTATAGTCAAGCCCAGACAACCACATTACCAACAATGGCAGCTAAGGTGCGCTTGTGGACTATTGTTTTTTTCCTTTCATTAGGTTTTTGTCTATCTAAATAAGTCAATATCTAATTAAATATCTTTTGCAGTTCTTCGTCATCCTGTCCCTGGCCGCGGCCGCCTCGGCCTTACCTCTGGTCCCCGTCAAAGTGGCTTACGCTGAACCCGAGGCCCCTGCCCACTACGACTTTGAGTACTCCGTTCACGATGGACACAGTGGAGACGTCAAGCAGCAGAAGGAGAGCCGCGCAGGAGACGCAGTTCACGGTTCATACTCACTTGTGCAACCCGACGGTGTACAGCGCATTGTTGAGTACACCTCCGACAAGGAGCACGGATTCAACGCCATCGTCCGCTACGAGGGTCACCCCATCGAGGCTCCCCGCCCCGCCAAGATCGCCTACGCCGCTCCCGTAGCCAAGCTGGCCTACGCTGCCCCCGTCGCTAAGGTAGCTTACTCGTCTCCCGTAGCGTACTCTGCTCCCGTCGCCTACTCGTCTCCCGTCGCCTACGCCGCCCCCGTAGCCAAGGTCGCATACGCATCTGCTCCCCTCACCCAAGTCACCTTCTCATCCCCTGCCATCTCTTACCACCACTAAATCGACGTTGTTGCATAGTTGTTAATACTCTTTATTTACTTATAAATAGTGGGTAATAAATTATTGAATTTAATTTATAAGTATGGCTCTTTTCTTTTAATTTTATTTATTAACCTAAACCAAAAAGTGTTATCAACTGGAAGTACAAAGGTAGAATACCCTTAACTACCCGAATCACCTCCATGTAGGTATGTTCCGCAATTTATACTAGTTTTCGAGTAATCCATTTTGTTGCATAATTTTAACCAATCGCAACATTTGATTTTTTTATGAATATTATAATAGAATAGAATGGTATGTATGGTATGTTAACCCGAATTCTACACATAGTCTATCTACATTGTTATCAGCAATCCTACCAAATGTAAGTAGTCCGAGCGTAAATATCTGGTAACTAGGACTCAGAAACGTAGTAATGGGGCGAGATAGCTATTTTAGTACTTAAATACCTAATATAATAGATACTTACGTTGAATGAACGGTGTTGGTATATTTTTGTTTGTATGGAAATATTTTAGTGTTATTTTCTTCTCAGAAACATTTTTTTTATGACTGTTAATGGAATATTTGACATTGCGTGTTCCGACTCTCTTACACCAAACCAAGCGGCTTATGCAGCCTCTCATACTAAAATATGTACCGATATATTCGTGATCACATAGTTAAGTGCTGTAAAAAGGCCTACAGAAACTTAGGCTTTATGATACGTACTGTTCGTGATTTCACAAATATTACGGCGATTATCGCTTTATATAACACTCTGGTGCGAAGCCAACTTGAATGTAATGCAGTCATCTGGGCCCCACATGAGACTAAATATAGTATCATGTTGGAGCGAATACAAAACAAATTTGTAAGGTTTTTATATTTGAGGCTCTACGGAGTATACCCTTTTTACCCGCTTATGTATCCAACCTTGTTTATATTAGGCATGGTTGGATATAACGAGCTGAGAGTTAGGCGTGAGTTCGCACTTGTCTCTTATTTATTTAAATTAATTAGAGGCAAGATACATAACGCCAACATATTAGAGTTAGTGTGTTTTAGCGTGCCGGACAGATATGTGTGGCGGCGACGTCGGCCTCAGCTGCTGGCTGTGCCTTGTGGCCGCACTAATCTGGTAAATGAGGCGCCCCTGACGCGAGCACTTCGCACTCTTAACCTTGGGTCAGAGGACATAGATATATTTCAGTGTGCACTGAGTGAATTCACAAAGATTACTTTTTATATATTATGTTATAGAGTTTAGGGGGTCTCCCTTGTTTTACCGAAAAGAAATTGCCAAATTATCACTTCCCAAACAAATTTTCGCATAACTTCATTTGCCAAATTATTACTTACCAAACAATCTCTTTACAAATAATTGTTACGAAAACCTATGTTTGGCAAGTGAACGTTTGAACAATAACTTGTTCACCAACTAGTACTTTTACCATTTTTTATCTAGTCAAATATTTCAGTTGGTATAACATATTTTACGCAAAATTAAATAAGCCCAATATTTGGTGTCGTCAGTTTTAAACTTACCATTTGTGTTTAGTCGATTGCGTAGCCAATGACAAAAATTTTGCATCTATATGTTAGTTGCACAGATTATACAAATTAAATTACAATGTGTAAATAAGTGGGTAGTAGGTAAATCATAAATGTCGCGCGATGTGGGTAAGTCATGCAAAACACTATCACTGTGTTTTGTAGCGGAAGTTTATTGAGATTGTTACGATATATTATTTTGTAGATAATTGTTGTTAAAAGTATAACGTAAATAAAGTTTACGATGAGTGAATGTAGTGATGAGTGTGAAATTTTTAAATCTACACGAGGTTGTGTAAAGTTGTTTCGAAACGGATTTACATATGAAAATAATAACAAAGTGAATGATACCTATTATTGGTACTGTGAGTACAGGAAAAATAAATTGTTTAAATGTACTGCATCCCAACAAACTACACTAAAAGATGGGATTCATAAGGTATTAAAGAGCAATGAAATTCACAATCATGAACCAAATCCTGGGAGAAAAATAACCAGTGACCTTATAGAAAAGATCAAAAGTGAGGTTTCATCTGGAACAAAAATATGCAAAATAATACAAAATAACAAAGCAAATGCTCCTTTGGACGTTGTAGATAACTTGCCTTCAACTTCGGCTCTAAAGCAGAGGATGTATCGACTACGAAAAAAACAAGAAGTAACAATAGAACCAACTGATGTACATTTCCAGCTAAATTTATCACAAACATCTATCAAGGGTGTAAATTTCATAATAAAAGATAAAACTTATGATGAAAATAGAAGAATATTGGTAATGTCAACACTAAGTTTAATGACCACTTTAAGTCACAGTTCATACTGGATTTTAGACGGAACCTTTAAAGTGGCACCAAATATCTTTAAACAATTATACACTATACATGGCAATGTATTATCTGATAACAATAAAACATTTCCACTTTGTTTTTGTATGTGTACCAACAAGGATAAACGTACGTATGACTTAATGTTCGAATTAATAATGCAATACGGAAATGAAAATAATATTGACATGACGCCAAAAGTCTGTATATTAGATTTCGAAAAGGCAGCCATTTCAAGCATAAGATCTAACTTTGAAGACGTTTTATTACAAGGGTGCTTTTTCCACTTGGGACAAATTCTAAACAGGTAATAATAATGTTATTATAATTATATTATTTCTCTCGATAGCCTCCTAAAAATAATCTCTTTTTTCCATACTTTTTTCTATATAATCTAGTCGTTTCTGGCACTCGCCGGCCGCTGCCGCGGCACCGCTCGCTACGCTCGCTCGGCTCGTGCGTAGGTGGTCACAGTTTTAACCTAACCTAACCTAACCATTTTTTTTAAATTAATAACCTACTGTAACTAGTTCCATAAATAACCTATTGTCCATAAATTTGACTTGTTTCAGACAAATTCAAGCACATAAGCTTACAAAGAAATACGCAAATGACATCAAATTTAACAAACAAGTAAAATGTTTACTGGCTTTAAGTTATTTGCCAGAAAATGAAATCATTCTATATTTTAACAAGCTAATAGAAGGTATAGAAGATTCTGATTGGAAGCAAATCGCGAATTGGTTTGACGAAAATTATGTTAGCGGATCATGGAACACGCAACCGAAGTATCCACCAAGCTTTTGGAGTTGCCATGTTGTAAACGAAAGACAAATACCTAGAACTTCAAACTCAGCTGAGGCGTGGCATCGTAGAATAAACATTCTCATTGATAAACACCACCCTGGAGTGTATCGCTTAATTAAAGAATTAATAAATGAAGTTTCTTCAAATTTAGCTGACATTGAGATTATACTATCAGGTGAACCGCCACAAAAAAAGAAAAAAAAATATATGGATAAAGACGACAGAATTAATCGAGTTCTGCAACACAAGTCTGAATACTCCGAAATAAATCTGCTAATGTCCATTGCAAAAAATTTAAAATTGTAAGTTACAAATATTTTGTACTAGCTTTTGCTATTTTGTACTCGCGTTAATAAATGATTACCTATATTAAAATAAAATTGCATTTTTAATTATACAATTCCCAAAAAAATCTTATTTTTGCCTTTATATTTTTTGTCATAACAATTCATTTGACTAAACGTTTATTGTCTAAATATTGTTTGCTGTAATAAATCATTTGATTAAAGACCAAAAACCTTAATGACATTATCCTTGGTAACAATCTGCCAAGTAAACATTTGACCAAATGAAAATGTGCGTACTAAAATTATTCCAAATATTACATTGGTATAAAAAAAGGTTGCTAAAATTTGTTTGGGTAATGAAAATTTGGCAAAATCTTTTCGGCAAAACGGCAGGATCCCGAGTTTAGGATATGCTGCACTGTCGAATTAGGTATTGCCTGTAATGATAGTTGTAAGTTTTGGAATAAATAAATAAATAAATAAAATTTATTGCACTACTTTGTATTGCAATATACCAGTATTTGGGGGGTTGTAAGTGAAAGGTACTTTTGTGCGAATACTTGCTATTCTATGCAAAATAAAAAAAATAACCCCAACCTATTTTTCAATAGTTTCTATATATTTCCAAGTATCATTATTGACGAATAATCGATACCCGTAAGTTATGAGAATCTATAACAAAATATTATAGATTTTTTACCTTTAAATTACATTTTTAGATGAGTTTAGATAAAGTACTGTATGATACTGCACATAATTAGGTATTAAAAACTCGTGTGATACTATTAAGAACCTTGCCTACGGCTCGGTACTTAAACTCACACTCGTATTTAATAACCCCTATTATGCAACAGTATCATAAACTACTATTATTGACCACATTTTTGTATGATTTTGATGCTAGTTTTTAAAATAGGTTTAAAAAAATCAACAATGTATAATAACAAAATAAATCAATAACTTAAGTTATATTTGGGTGAAATACGACTATTTCATGAAAACGTGACATATTCCCTCAAATATAACTTGAAGAAATGTAGAACAGTTCCATAAAGTGACAGCGGTTTTTCCCTATTGGATAAAATATAGAAAATTGGAATTGTAAACTAGCTCGTAACATGACTTAGGTATGGTAAAACTAGGGGGGCAGCCGTCCCACATGGGTAGGTACACCCATGATTGTTTATAAAGTTTTTGAAATTATTTTTATAATAGGATGGTTTTTCGAATAGGTTTGAATTGATTTATCATTTTCTTCAATATATATTAACATAAGTAATGTTAGTATAGATTGAACATTTAAGTTTTAATGTAAAACGTAATCTTCAGAGTTACTGGACCGATTCAGAATTTCTTTTCACTAATAGGAAGCTACAATATCCCTGAGTGCTGTAAGGTAATCTACCTTTCTTCCCGAGAAACGCAGGTGCCAGCACCGGAAACAGCTAGAACGTTATATTTTACAAATGAATAAAAAAATAATACATATATAGATCTATAGCTATATCTCAGTGTCGCGAATTACCTTTTAAAAAATAAATGACCTATTACTGAGCTGCAATTTGAAAAAAAACTAATAAAAATTGAATTTATGTTAAAATTATTTCTGCACTTTACTATTGGCGTAAAATAAAAACTACTGAAATTCTTATAAAATAAGGATCAACTAACAATTTATTTATTTATATAATTGGTAAAAAAAAAAACAGAATGTGCTAATATAATACTTTTGACGCACCCTTCGAATATATATCTAGCCTTTATCTATTAGGTATTGAATTAAGGTATTTTGTTTTACTATAGATAGGTTTAGATATTATGTTTCAACTGTCAGAACAAATTGTATATAGCCAGTCAGACAGATACACAGAAACCTCATGCTCATTGTAGGATTCGTACTTACCTACGATTCCGCAACGAATTACGAACGCAATTATGGAAAACATAACGAAAAAAATGTACCAATTTCCAAAAAGAAATGTCACGTAATTTGCAAGTTCAAGTGACGATTCGGCAATTCGGTAGCTATGCAGCGCGTTGACCTTTAGATTCCAAACAACTGTAAAGCTTTATTATTGCCCCAGGCATCGATCGTGGCGTAGTAGTAACTGCAGATGACAATTTGCGTATAAAAGCAGATACAGGTCAAAACAAAAGTATAGTCAAGCTCAGACAACCAAATCAGCAACAATGGCAGCTAAGGTGCGCTTCAACTCAAGACATAAAATTATAATATAAATTCTTTCTTCAAAACAGTATCTAATCAAATATTTTTTTGCAGCTCATCGTCGTTCTTTCCCTGGCTGTGGCCGCCTCAGCCTTACCTCTGGTTCCCGTCAACCTGGCATACGCCGAGCACGAGGCTCCCGCCCACTACGACTTCGAGTACTCTGTCCACGATGGACACAGTGGAGACGTCAAACAGCAGAAGGAGAGCCGCGCCGGAGACGCCGTACACGGCTCTTACTCACTTGTGCAACCCGACGGTGTCCAGCGCATTGTTGAGTACACCTCCGACAAGGAACATGGATTCAACGCCATCGTCCGCTACGAGGGTCACCCTATCGAGGCACCAGCTCCCGCTAAGATCGCCTACGCCGCTCCCATAGCCAAGCTGGCCTACGCATCCCCCGTCGCTAAGGTCGCCTACGCGTCTCCCGTCGCCTACGCCGCCCCCGTAGCCAAGGTCGCGTACGCATCTGCTCCCCTCACCCACGTCACATACTCATCCCCCGCCATCTCCTACCACCACTAGACCAACGTTGTTACATAGTTGTTAATGCTCTTTATTTTAATTATAAATAGTGGGTAATAAATTATTGAATTAAATTGATTATATTTTATCTTACAAACCCTCAACTGAATCGATGATAGTGGAAAGTATTCGATAAAATAATTATACCTACTCTGTACGTATGTAGGTATATAATGCAATAGATACCTGCAACAATTAATATGATATTCAGGGATATTATATGATACTAGCTTTCCGCTCTGCGGTTTCACCCGCGATTCCCTATTTTATTTTGAATTTGACAATCCTTTCTTAGCGAATGTCTACGACATAATTATAATAACTATCTATGCCTTTCAGCTAAGTTCGTCCAGTGGTTTGAGCTGTTGATAGATCAGTCAGTCAGTCACGCTTACCTTTATACATTTAGATTATCTAGTTCTACACTACAAGCTCTGTTTAGTTGGGGTACAGCAGACAGGTACATACCTAATTACGGCCACACACGAATGTGAAGAGTGCCCTCGAGATAACTCTTCCAAATGATCGTACAAGTTATCGTAACGTTAATACTTCACTTAACAAAAACTTGTTTTAATTAAGTTTGATTGAGTACAGCAGCTGTTATTTTCAGCAGTTATGCTACAAAAAGATACAAAGACAGTTAATCAGGCATCATCGGCTTACACTGCAGGTTGTAGAACACTAGTTTATTATGGATTTAGCAACCTAAATAGGTACGTATAGTGAATCTAGCTGTGCACCTGCAATCTCCTATTTTACCACTTTGAGTAGAATTTTCATAAATCCTTTCTTACGTCTAGCTATCTGTATGCAAAATTTCAGCCCGATCCATCCTGTAGCTTTGCGCTGATAGGTCAGTCCGAATGACTTTTCCTTTTAATATTTAGAGTTACACCCAGACTCATATACATGGTCATGCACTCAAATCTTTGTCCTGGATGGGAATAGAACCCACGACCTGAGACGTGATTGAAATTGTCATAAATAAATAGGTGGTGTCTTAACCAACGACTGACTGGCCCGACAAAAATAAGTCTTGATTGAAACCGGTTAAATATAGCGGTTTTCTTATAACCCTTTTAAGTTTTGGTAACTCTATATTCAAATTGAGTTTTATTGCTCATTGACTTTGTAAAGTTTGCAGCGATTTAAAGATTATAATTGATTGAAAAAATTGCAACAAAGTTACATGATTGCCGCACAGATATCCGTGTGTGAAGAACGTCCCATTCCCATGATATTATTAATTATATTCTTCACACAAAGTGATATTGACTCGGTTAACTTCATATAAAACAGGTATTGTTATCATCAACCAGAGCGAGGGTATAGCTCGTGCGTAAGTTATAAAGTATGTACCAAGTGGCGTTACACATTGAACCGCGCCCAATCTCATGTCGGTCAAGGCCTCGGTTATATCGAGGCATTGGTCACCAAAATATTTTTTATTTCCTTACTGAATATCAGCCACTTCAACTGGACCTCTCATTACCCCTTGGTTACTAATAAATTGTTTTAGTCAAGGCAGAAAGCTCAGGTTTTACTAAACTGGTGTCGTGTGAACTTGTTAATAATGACTTCAATGAATGCAAGAATTTATATATTGCAAAGTGGATTTTAAAGTTTATAATTAATATGATTTACGGACAGTGAATTCAAATTAGATACCTATAGGAAGGTAGTCTGCAGATTAGTAGATGCAGCATTAGTTTGTCTATCTAAAATTTATGTGGGTACACAAATATCCTTGTTTGGAAAACAAAATTAATTAAAAATAACAGGAGTATAAATCTAAGATTTCCCTCATCAATATTACTTACCTTCTGAGAAATAAACACCAGACCTTTTCTAGTGAGTATCGGAGGTTTCTTTTTTTATAAATTTTAGTTATTATTTCTAAGTTAAAGCACTTCATCTTTCCGCTATCGAATCTTTTGGATTTGTCGTCCGACTGTTAGTTAAAATAGCCCTGCTCGTCCAAATTATCAATAGTATAGGTATACTCCAATGGTAGATAACAAACGCTGCAAGTAAACATTATGACAGAATGAAAATAATTTTCTGTCATTTTCTAAATACTTCATGTGAAGAAGAATGGACTTAGGAAGATGATCAATGAATTGATGTCTCTAACAATGTCTTAATAATTAAAACAAGTCTGGAGACTCGTTCGTTGTACCTATTATCTGCTGTTAATAAATGTCAGTCTACGGTCAAAAGCTCAAAGTTGAACCCTGACTTTTAGAAATTGGGACAACCTTACAAATGACGACCTAAGTAAGTACCTAACCAAAGTTCTATGTAGGTACATAAACTATTTGTACAGAATTGCAGTGAAAGTAATCTGTAATACCCAACTCATGTATCACATAACATTGTAGGTAGTTTTCGTGATCATGACAGGTCAATTTCAAATGGAGCAATCTATTGCATGCCACCAAAGGTCGTTAACTTTTTTATCTCTCGCAAGGTGCAGATCTGTGTAGTAAGTAGCATGTCAATCTACATACCTACTCGACTCAACCCACGAATGTGCAGCGATGACCTTCAACTTTCAATCAATTGTAAGCTTAATTAGTGGTGCCCCAGGCTTGTCACCGAACAGGCTTGCCGAGTCAACTGCAGGCGATACTCATATAAAAACTGATGTTGGTTCTCACTGAAGCATAGTCAAGCTCAGACATCCAAATTAGCAACAATGGCAGCTAAGGTGAGCTTTCAATCCCTAAAATAAAGTTTAAATTGAGGTTTAACAAAAAAATATTTTACCTAAAAACTAGGAATACTTGCTACATAAAAATAATACCTACACATAAATTACACTTTTCAGTTCATCGTGGTCCTCTCCTTGGCCGTAGCCGCCTCCGCCGTCCCCCTTGTCCCAATCAAGGTGGCGTACGCCGAGCACGAGGCCCCCGCTCACTACGATTTCGAGTACTCCGTCCACGACACCCACACTGGCGACATTAAGCAACAGAAGGAGAGCCGCGCTGGAGACGTCGTCCAGGGAGTCTACTCCCTTGTGCAACCCGACGGTGTCCACCGCATCGTAGAATACACCTCCGACAAGGAACACGGATTCAACGCTAATGTTCGCTACGAGGGTCACCCCATCGAGGCTCCAGCCCCCGCCAAGATCGCCTACGCCGCCGCTCCCGTAGCCAAGCTGGCCTACGCCGCCCCCGTCGCCAAGCTCGCCTACGCCGCTCCTGTTGCCAAGGTCGCCTACTCTTCTCCCGTCGCCTACTCTTCCCCTGTCGCCTACTCTTCCCCTGTCGCCTACTCTTCCCCCATCGCCAAGGTCGCCTACGCCGCCCCCGTAGCCAAGGTCGCGTACGCATCTGCTCCCCTCACACACGTTACTTTCTCATCCCCCGCCATCTCCTACCACCACTAGACTTTGTTGGACTGAAATTGTTGATTAGTTAAAGAGCTATTTATTTAATGATATGAATAGTTGGTAATAAATTATTGAATTTAACTTGAACTGTTTTCTTTAATTTGTGACTTATCCATTTCAAAAATATAATTTTAGTTAAAACAGGTTTTTGCAACAAAAATCAACACTAATCTAACTCTAACTAACAATATTCTTCAAAGAGTTTGTTTGTATATCACAGTGTATCCACAAAACATACAGCAAACATGTCGCATGTACCCACACAGGCACACCACCTAGGTACATGACGTAGGAGCTACCTACCTAAGACAAAATAGCGCCTCCCCCAACATCATACATTCATGGCAAGGCAAGTAGGTACACACGTTGTCAACTTTATATCAATATCCTCAATAGTGGGGGGCAATGGGGGGGGTTTTCGGACCGCACCTGAATTATTCATACAGCCGCATAGTGATTTCATCTCATTGAATGGAGCTGGCGGCGGCGCGCCGTGATTACGATACCGATACCTCCGATGTAGGCTATCGGCCAGGATTGTATGTGGACAATACCGCTTGTCAACTAGGTACCTATACAATTCCTGCCGCGCACGGGCAAATATAACGAAAAAGGTATTTTAACTTATCACACGGAGAATAGAATTGATTCGACTAAATAAAATTCGACAAAATTTCAGCTTTATCAGAGAGGTTTTAATAACTAATCTGACCTGGTAAAAATCACAACACCTTCGGAATCAGAAGAGACATACAATATTTACCTAGATATCATTTACTTAAAAAACCGAAACCATCAACTGATTTGAGATAAATTACAGATAATAGATACCTTCTTATTTAAAAAGGTACTTAAAATTACAAAATAAATATACATTGTAAACTGTTATCTATTTTTCCATACCAAAAATATGTTGAACAAAACACAGCGCGGTTATTCTCGCCGCGATGTGATGCGGCAGGTAAAAATGAAGAGATTGGTTTTTATCTGTGCACCGGCGGCAAATTGAATGTAAAGTTGATTTCCCGGCGGGCCCGCCGCATAATTCCCCGCAAATTAAGCCGATACCAAATTGACTTGCTACCAATGTAAATATTTTTGAAAAATGCTTCCCTTTTATCTGCGTATTTAGTCAGACAACGACTCCATGATCACTTGGCAACGAAGCCGTAGGATAATATAATATCTTTGAAGTGAGAGACGTTAACTTATGTACAATATTTTTAGTTTGTTTTTATTGTATTATTCTATCATACTTACTAATAAAAACAATCATCTATAACCGGAGGGGGGTTATTATATTGCATCGAGCAACAACTATCAACACGTGGCAGTAGCTTAGCCATTTAGTGCGCGTTATCTCTGTACGAAAAATTGTGGAATTGATTTCTCTCTTGGGGTTGGTTCCTTGAAGTTATATTTATTACCTTCTAATATTTTCACAAGATAGAAAATCCTGTTATATTCAAGGCTCTATCTAAAATCCGTCCCGCCGACATGGCGTAAAAGAGTAACCAAGTATGTAGGTAATTGTAGGTACCTCCATCTTTCTACTTATTGGTAGAGTAAGATTTAAGTACTCCTTACCATCAGACACAACTAAGCAGGTAGGTAATGTTAATTAAGTATAACTTTCAAAACAGGGTAATCTTTTACGAAAATATGGTCAGCCAGAATACAAAACATTATATTCCTCTTTTAGCTAAAAACTTTTAAGGTTTCAAATACTCCTAAACCTTACCGTCATAGCAAAGGGTGGTCCCTCCCTGTTTACATGTACTTACCTATTTATAGGGCGGTGCAAATCCTAGGTTACGTCTGTAATAAAACGGTGCCGGGGGCGCAATCCTCTTACCGCCCAAAATTAATCAAGGACCGGTGCCAGACGCCCGGCTTATCACAGGGGACAGTAGAGCTTGCTTTTAAAAGGGGATACGAATACGACACGATTTGCACGTTACGACTGACATGCGATTTATTGTGATACGGCTGTGTGTATATGTCTCTCAGTGGCAAAAGATGTAGCAATACCTAAAAAACTGCTCGTCGCTTAATATTTTTTTTTGCGACATTTGTTTGGCTGCTCAAGGACCTCAACCAGAATAAAAAAAATTAGGATGCTTATATTATGGGACGGTATGTCAAATAAAAAATCGAAAAAATATTGATATCTTATACAGAGTCCAGTCCACAATATTTAGGGGTATCTCTTAGCTACGTACAAATTGCAAAGTTTTTTTTCATTTGCTCTTTCTTTTCGAATCATTACGAAATATAATATTTCTTGGGTGGGTTTTATAAGTAAGCGTTTTGATTGTTAAATAAAGTACATAAGTTACTTAGTTAACGTATATTCTTTCTTAGGCACATTTTTGGGTGGTATAGGACATTCATATATGTTTATACACTTATCTTTGGAGACAGACACTAACATGTTACTCGTCGCGTTGAACTGCACGGTCCATACCTTAGAACAACAAAAATCATTTAATTAGGGGGCTGCTTCACGGTTGTAAACCAGATACCAACTAAGGGCAAATAGAGGGAATGGTAATTTTGTTGACAATTTCGATCAATCAATTAAATAATGATCAATTAGACCTTTTTTTACAGAGTTACACACGTGCTCAGTAGCGGCCCGTAAGGTAGGGCGCGCATATTTCCTCTCCGCCCATCTCAGCTTGGCGGAGCTCGAGCTTTATCGGTGATATTGCTACGACATCGTTCAGGTTTTACTACGTGAATCAAGCTACTGTACATGAATAATTAAACTGACTATACAGGATGAATATTTTTATTTATCTATCGATATTTTGATATAAAATTAAACCTAAAAACTTACCGTATCACTATGTTCATGGAAACTGTGAAGCACAGTGAGTCCGTCGACTAAAGCTACTCGCACACTGCCGTCCGTAGCCGCAGTGGCGACGCGCGTCCCGTCCGCAGAGAAGCAAGCACTTAGAACCCAACTCTTGTGTTCTAGTGAGTTGCTGAGGCCCGCACTTGCACTGCAGAAAATTAACAGTGTTATAATCATAATTTAAAAAAACAACCTATTAAAGGGCATAGTATTGTGTAACTGTGTTCTAGGTACATGCATATTTTAGTTATTTTTTGCCAAAATACTGAAAAACACTAAACTAAAGAAAGAACTGACATAACAAGGATACTCCCAACAAAATGAAACAAAATTTTGCAGATCTTTTTTGGTGATGATTATTTCCCGGTAAGAGACATAAAAGGCATAGAGAAATTTAATACCACTACATCTTTTTTCAATAATGTTTGTACGAAAGAGATAGAGCTATGATCATTAATATTAGTTTAGTACGTAAACAACGGAATCTAAGTACAACTTACACATCATAAATCTTCAATACGCCATCACTGGAGGCTGTAGCCAGTAGTTTAGAGTTAGGTGAGAAGGCAACACTCCTAACAGAATCTCTATGTGCCTCTATGGTATGTATTAACTTGCCTTGCGCGACGTCGAATATACATACAGTGCCGTCTACTGACCCGCTTGATATGTATTTACCATTTGGACTCTATAAATAAAAAAAAAATATTACTCACTATGTCAACTTCTAAATTATTATACTTCCAATTATTTTCCTTTTTGATATAATAAATTATTATATTAATAATCCTAATCCTACCAATATTATAAATGCGAATGTTTGTGAGTATGGATGTTTGTTACTCTCTCACGCAAAAACTACTGAACGGATTTGGATGAAATTTGAAACACAGAAAGATCCTACCCTGGAAAAACTTAAAGGCTACTTTTTATCCCGGGAAAACAAAGATAACTCGAGAACGCGGGTGAACCAGCGGGGCGGAAGCTAGTGTGTCATATTTAGAGATTTTAGTATTTGCATCCTTATCAGATGATCCATAAATCTTTGTTTATTTTATGAAAGCGATAGGTATAGAGAAACACAATCTTCTGTACCTAAACATACAATTAGAACTGCATGCCAGGTGCAAAATGCAGGTTAGATGCAGTTTTTGTGCAGTTGACATAACTGCATCTGCCAATCAACTGCACAGTAGGCATCCAAAGAGTTCAAAGTCTAAACATATTAACATATCTTAGTCTGGCTGTATGACTATTCACTACTGACAGTCATATTGCTACCTACCCTACTCTCTGACAGTGTCATCACATCATGCTTTATTTGTTAGTTTCACTTACCCAAGCAACACTCAATGCAAATTTTCCTCTAGTTTCCAACACTTTATTAACATTCCCTTTCTCAACACCGTAAAGAATGACCTTCCCAGTATGACCACCAGTGGCCACTTGATTACCATCTGGGGAGAATATCACCTTCCACACATCTGTGGCTCCTGTTGCAATCTCATGGACCTTCTGGCCTGTAGTTAGGTCCCATATGATGAGTGTAGAGTCTAAGGATGTACTTGCAATGGCTAAAAAGTAATTAAGAGCAATGATTATTTAATAGGGGTGATGACTAAAAAAATAAATTAGTCCGTCAGTTAGATTACCAAAAAATATTGGACACATGTTTTTTCTTTAGTTCTGAAAACAAAAAATAACGAAGATACAGTGCGTATAAATATAGCGTGACGTCGCGTTTTAGTACACTTTTTACAGAGAAGTGACGTCACAAACCCCCACTCCTGAACTTTGATGCGACCTATCTTTGTAAGTTTTTATTGATTTGATAAAATAAAAAATACGTATCCAATATTTTTGGATAACCTAACTGATGGACTAAATAGAATTAATTATTTTTTACCCAGTCATCATCCCTATTCTATTATACAGGTGAAGATACAATAATAATATATCTTATCAAAGAGACAGTACCTATATTAAGAAAAGATAAACAAATACTCTTACTGTATCACAAACATTTGTGTGCATGAACATGTCTGTTGTTGTCCTGAGTTGCGTCAGGGAATAAAAAGCACGCAGATATATCTGATGCTGACTGTATAACTTATACTATGGGAACAACTCAGATGGCAAAATATATATTTTTTTACTAAATTTTATTTGCATTCATTATAGTGATTCCATAGTATTCAGTATGATAAACTATCTATGTTGTGTATAGAAATTTATAGTACATATGTACTTAAATAGATTTTTGTAGACACACATTTACTTCTTCTTCTTCATTTCCATATAACAGATAGTTATTACAGTGAACAGAGATTTCATTAATTTAGGTATTTAGCTACAAATTAGGTGTTTTAATGTTTAAGTAAATAATGGAGTATACAGTAGAAGTACCTACTAAATCCATCGGGACTGATGGCGACAGACACAACTGCCATTGAATGACCTTTCAGTGTATGTATCAGTTCCAGCTTGTTATTTTGTAGCAGCCATACTTTCACTAAGCAGTCCAGACCTCCAGTCACTATGAAATCCTTTAAGTTATCCCTAAAATAATATAATTACAATTGTTTTTGAAAGTCAGCAATGGTGTTACGAGAACACTGTGATAGACTGATAATCTCACAGTCTCAAGAATAAATAGGTAGTGGTTTATAATATAAAACTTTTGTTGTAACAAGGTTACAAATTCCATTGACATGCGATAATATGGACTTGATTTAAAATAGATACATATTCACCATGGTAAGCCAATATTGTAATAATTTAGGCATGGCAATGGTTCAATATGGTAGATTGGTGGTTCAAACTTACTTGGAATCACCTGCTGCATTCGATTTGACCCAGGCACAGCAATATATAGGGTCATCGTGGGCATTTTCTTTTTTTAGTAATATGGAATACTGTAACGAAAAAACCAAATTTAACATTTTCATTTTACAATGTAGGTAGGAAGGTACACTGTATATTATTAGCAATAAATTCGAGTTACATACCACACTACTAGCCGGCATTTTGATGTATAATAAAAAAACACTTAATCTGTCTGTTCGTAGTTCAATAGATATAAAATTTAATTTACTTTTCGTAAAATTGTATCACACACAACAATCCCAGTTGTTTTTTTTTTTCGTGACATTATTGACGTGACATCTAACTTTGTTTTGTGTACTTTGCCAGTGTCGAGTTGAGACAAATAATAAATAAATATCTTGGAACATTTCTTCACACACGGTTTTCTGATCCCAAACTAAGCAGAGCTTGTACTATGGTACTATCACAATAATAAATCATTTTCAAGTCACAGTCAGTCACGTATATTATATAATGTTAGGTTTAAGTTACATACAATGGTGGCCGTGGCCGTTCTAGTTCTACTAAAACTTTTCACAAAGTTTTTGAGACGCTAGAGTTGTTCTAGCCGATTCAAAATAAAAGCGGAAGTCGGATCTATCGTACCTTAATTTAAAAATTTGTTGTTTAAAAGTATTTATTTTAAAGTACAAAATAGGTAGTTATTTTTTTTAGGTAATACAGGAAGGGGAAGATCGAAATAGAGATGGATTGTGTGAAAGATGATACGAGTAAAAAGGAGTGAATGCCGATATGATGAATAGAAGGCCTGAATGGAAAGAGAGTACATACTGCGTCGACCCCAAATGATGGGGAACATGGCTGGGTGATGTTGAATTTCCATTGTAATATGTTTAGTCGTGATAATTTGTACTATGAAGGAGAGTGAAAAGGCAGGCAGACTTGTTGAATTATGTAAATAAATGGCTCATTCTTCTGGTTCTCTTACCACCAAAATTACAAGTTTGAGCTGGACTTGGTTTTTCTCGAGCACAAATAAAAAATATAGTAAAAGATACCATAATTTATATTGTCACTTTTTTTACAAACTATAATGGGCAGTCATAAATACATATACTTTTATCTTCTGATACAGAAACAATTTTATTGCTTTCGGCGTTAAATTTCACTCCCCACACCTGAAAAATTCAAAGGAATTAATTATAAATGCCATATAATCAGGATCAGTCTTTAATAGCTATCCCTCTCCCATTATTTAATGAGTGGAAAAGGAAAAACCATAGATATGTACTTCCACATTCTATTTTTGTGACGGGGCCAGTCTTTTTTTGCGATTTCATTAAGTAAAATAAATCTATCATGTATTGGTTAAGCCATCAATTAAAATAATGTTATCTAAGGTCCTGTTCATGGAGAAAGCCGAATTTTTGTTATTCGACTATTAGCGCCATCATAGTAAATAACCAGTCTATTGATTATCTAGTAACATACTTATAAATGGGAAAGTAAATTACATGCTGTACCTGATCATTATGCTCCTTGAATACAGTTTGGCATTGCATACTATCTAAGTCCCACACGCGAACCGTGCGGTCGGCGCTTCCAGACACAAATCGCTTGCCGTCTGGTGAAAACGCAACTGAGAGTACCCATGACGCATGCCCTGATAATGTACCAGCCAAGTTTGCGTGTACGCTGAAATAAAATTATACAGGGATTTAGTAAAACTGTAGTTGAAATATAATTCTGACTATAATGCAATTTATATCAAGCAACATTTTATATAAAGAACTTTTTACTTCATTATCTTTACATTGGTGTTAATTATTCATTCTATGAAGCCATGAGAATAGTGGATACATTTATAAGTTCAAATTATTCATAATATTTTTTTTGCATCTCTTCATAGTATAAAACATAGTCGCCATCTCTCCCTTTATATGCTTACATCTATTAAACTGCACAACAAATTTTAATGTGGTTCTTTAGTAGACAGAGTGATTCATGAAGAAGGTATACATTTATAATTTAATATTGTTTTGTGTTAATTTGTTGAAATATGAATGACGATAATTGTTCAAGATGTCATATGTCACAAAAAATTTAAGCCGAATGAGAGTTTTCATCGAAAATACAGTCTTATTTCTTTTTAAATATAACAAATTAATATATATCCTCACTATATTAGTATCAAACTAGTATCTACATTGCACCCATGCAAAGCCAGGGTGGGTCTCTAGTGTGATATAAAAGATAGTATAAACAGTAATTACACATCATAAAGTTTCATGTGGCCATCATCTGATGCTGTCAGCAGCAGTTGTGAGTCAGGTGAGAAACAAAGACTTCGGATTGGCATAGCATGTCCCTCTAAAGTATGAACTAACTTTCCTTGAGCTACATCGAAAATATTTATGATTCCATCCAAGGCACCACTTGCTATATATTTTCCATCTGGACTCTGAAACATACATATAAAAATTAACATTAGTTAAAAAAATGAAAATACATGAATGTTTGGCAACATTAGTTACTTATCAAGGTCCAAGTTTGTTGCACTTGAGAGCCAGTTCCTTTCTAGGCTTTGTTTGATTACCACCTTTGGGCCACATCAACACTAACCATGGTGAAATTGTAATACATAGTAAAAATAAAAAAGATTTACACATACTAATAAAAACAAAAGAATTTGGAGTGAAAATCTTTATGTTATAAAAAGACTTTGGATCCTTTTATTAAAATCAGGAACTTTTTTTCTTTATTACCAACTTACATAGGCAACACTCAATGTGAATTTCCCTCTTGTATCTAAAGCCTGTTCCTGCTTGCCACTTTCCACATTGAAGATCAGTATTTTCCCAGCACTGCTTCCTGATATCAAGTGTTTACCATCAGGTGAGAAGTCTAGTGTCCAAACATCTGTTGGCCCAGTTTCCATGGTCTTGAGTTTATCACCAGATGCTATATCCCATAGTATTAATGATGAGTCTTGGGAGCTGCTGGCTAGTGCTGCAATCAATGGGTATAATTTGTTATATACTATTTATGCCTTCAGACATTGGTTATAAAAGTTCAAATATGTACTAATAGTATTAAAGCAAAAGTTTGTATGTATGTTTGTTACTTAATCAGCCTGAATGAAAATAGAAAAAAGAACACCCTAGAATAAAATAGGACTTTTTGTCTTATAAAAATATTCAGTCAGAAGCTAACATGCATGGTTTAAGAAAGGAGTTTCAGATGGAAACATTTATTTGGGTGGAATTACAAGGAGTACTACAATTCCAAATTTTATGGAGATATTATTCTTAAGATTTGTTTGAAATTACTTTTATAACTTAACTGATGTAAAAATATTTTTGCTGAGTTTCTTGTCATTTTTCTCAGGTTTATTGTATTTCAAATTAGTGATAGAGTCAATAGTAAAATGAATAAATGCAGTATTGTGTAGTAAACTGAATTGAACAATCTAGGAGCATTCAACTTATATCTAAGGTGAACTCACTTTTTCCATCTGGACTGACCGCAACTGAGATTACACCAAGAAAATGTCCCTCTAATTGATGCCTCATCTCTAGTTTCCCATTGTCCAGCTGCCAAACTTTGATCATGTCATCCAAACCACCGGTTATTATGTAGTTTTCAGCGGTTTCATTAGCATGATTTAATTCCCTGGAAGTATTTACATGAAACAATTAAAGTCATGATATTTATTCAGTTTATACCAGTTTGAAATTCAGTCTTAGAATTGTATATGTATTAAATAAATACACTGTAATTTAAAAAATAACCTTACTACTAAATTGCATTGCAAGATAATGATAGACGTGTAGGAATTGGATTCTGTGGTCTACATCCAGTCATGATAGTATGAAAAGTATAGTGTAAGGGGTACTTACTGTGGGTTTTCATCACCCTCAACAGTTTCGGTATCTTTGGGTTTTTCATTTTCTATCCTGTTCCAACCACAACACCAGATGGAATCATCGTGAGCATTCTCTTTTTTTAGTTGTAAATAATACTGAAAGTAATGGAAATATTGTAAGAATACTGTAACCTCCACGCCGCCGGTAGAAAGTGTAAGTTTTAGATAAAACTAAGAACAATACCAGAGTTGTAATCGACATAATTTATATTTTATCGCCAAGCTCCACAACTTTAACAATATTATTGAATAAAAACACTAATTCACTAAATATTATTCTTGTTGCTGTATTGAAAATAAAATTGTAGATATCTGTCACAGTGTTGCCAGATGGGTTTTACGTTCCGTTACGCGCAGTTCTTAAAAATAGTACGCAAATTCAAGTTTGTGCAACCTATAGTATGTTATGTTTTTTTTTTCGTTTTGATTGTATGATTCTTCAATTATTTGTATTCTGAGCATTATCATTTTGAACTGGAAATAAAAAATAGCAGTTACAACACAGTACCTTTTCATACAGAAAAAGTAACACAGCCATATTGGAAATGTAAACTAGCTTGGCCTTGTCTGTGCTTTGTGCGACAGCCACAGATAATCTATTGAAATAGTAGTTCAACATTTAAATACAGACATTTATATTACATTATTTGTAGGTAACATTTTATGGGTGCGCTCTTAAATAATATTAATCTAAAAATATTTTTTCTGGCAAGTCCAGTAATGGCTAGGCTGTCAGGTGCTAAAATATAAAAATAGTACGCAAATCGACGGATGAGTACGCAAGACCATAAAATAGTACGCAATGCGTACTATTGCGTACCCACCTGGCAACGCTTATCTGTCAGTTTATGAGTATGTAACCTGTCAGTCGACTTTTTGGCGGGAACTTGCGAAGAGACGTTGCGTTTTCATTTTATTTACATAAAATAGTGTATTTTTTGAGTTTTTTTTAATATTATCGGTGGTATTTTATCCAATAAAGATCAATACAAGTGCACCAGTGAAGTGAAATGAAATGATTACGTGTATAGTGGCTTTTCAAGTATCTCAAGAAGTCCATGAAAAGTTTTAGTAGAACGGCTACCATTGTACTAAAACCTAACTAAACTGACTGACTATGACTCGAAGAAGATTTGACATGATTTGAACTTTGAAACTTGACGATTGACGAGAATTTAATACATGAAGAATATAAAAATACCTACATTGCTCAACTTGACACTGGCAAAATACATGAAGGGTGATGCCAAAAAAAAAAAAAAAAAACCTGTCAGTCAGTCAAGTTTCAAATCAATCAGTGCTGCCTGCCTGCGAAAGAGAATACAGTGCTGCCATCTCTGTTTATCGAAAGCTCGCTGAGTTTATGTTAAAAAGCGCTAGATTGTCATGTTTTTAACTAATAGGGCTAAGAAAGAGAATCATAGCAAGAAAGGTAAAGGTATCTTTGCAATAGGTGTACTTTGCTTTGGTATAATTTTGCAGTACAGGCTTGAGCTGTGATTTGTATCAATCCTACTTATATGTTACCGTTGATTTTAGAATACATAAACATTTCCGAAGTTCAACCTCCGCATTTTTATTTTCACCATCTGGCAACACTTGTCAACCACAGATGGACAATTATTTTAATCAATGAGGAACGTAGATCCCGACGATACTGAATGTTAAAACCGTTTGGCCGGGACTTTAATACCGGTATATATGCTGTAACGTTACAAGCGTGATGCAGCGACGTATTGTTACTGTCTGGATTTGCAATGTTACTAATTAAGTCGTTACGTACGAAGTTACTTACGTCTTTTAACGGTTACTTTTAGGGGATTTTTTATCGGTATCCAGAAAAGTAACGCTATTAATATCGTTATTATTTGTTATATCTTTTACGCAGTTGGGTTCTCTCTTCTTTATTTGCTACTTCCAAATCCTCCAATAACTGCGATGCTGACCGATGATAAGTTTGGTAACATCGCATTATGTATTGTTTCCGGTAGCGTGTTTTTCCGTATTTTTTTTGCTACTCAATCAATTGTTCCGCGTCTCAAGTAAAGATACTAGTAACGTAGTACTAAATTCTCTTTGCTAGTAACGTCGTTACAGTCAAGCAAAAGCAAGCACTATGTTCCAAAGAGAATAAAATATCTACTACGTTTTACTCAGTTCTTACGTACTATTTATTAATCTGTGGTTCTTATGTCAATCAAAGGCCAAAGCCAGCCAACGCACTGTCTGTTCTGTGATTCTGTTCCGCGATGTTTTGTTGGTTTTACATTCTTTCGATTGAGTAAATTAAAGCCATTAGCGATCGATTGCAAGAATTAGGTACAAGCAAGCAATTCCACCATAAATCATTTATGAATAGTCTTGTCCCACTTTTTCTAAACAATGGCTGTTTCAAAATCTACAAATACGTATAATCGTCAAAATTGGGAAGATTCGGTAAGTAAAGGGCGTAAAAAACAACTCTCTATCCATTAATTTCCTTGTATTTTATGAAGTTTACTTACAATATTTTCTTTGCAGGACTTTCCAATATTATGTCAAACATGTCTTGGAGATAACCCCTACATTCGAATGGTAAGTAATGTTACAATTTCTTCTGTAATAAGGTATTTATTGAATAATTATATTTATTGGCTTATTTCCTTTATATTTCAGACCAAAGAAAAGTATGGTAAAGAGTGTAAAATATGCTCTCGACCTTTCACAGTCTTCCGCTGGTGTCCTGGTGCTAGAATGCGTTTCAAGAAAACAGAGATTTGTCAAACATGCTCCAAATTGAAGAATGTTTGTCAAACATGTTTGTTGGACCTTGAATATGGACTACCAATACAAGTTAGAGATGCTGCCCTAAAGATTCAGGATGATCTACCTCGTAATGAAGTAAACAAAGAGTATTACATTCAAAACCTTGATAGTCAGATGTCAAAGTTTGATCCATCACAACCTAGTAACTCTGCGCTAAAATCTAAAGGGGCAAATGATCTGTTGTTGCGATTGGCAAGAACAGCACCTTATTACAAACGTAATAGACCTCATGTTTGTTCATTTTGGGTGAAAGGAGAGTGTAGACGTGGTGAAGAGTGTCCATATCGTCATGAAAAGCCTACAGATCCTGATGATCCATTAGCTGATCAGAATATTAAGGATAGGTAAGTTCAAATGAATTTTTCAAGTGCTCTAGCCTTTATTTTCAGTAGTTTTTATGTGAATGATTACTTATATAAATCCATCCATCCTCCCAAACTTTTGCATTTGTAATATTAGTAGGATATTTTTTTACAATAATCAATTATCATTATTTTATTAGTATTTATATTTTGAATGATGAGTTAATTGTACTGTGTTCCTCTTCCAGATACTATGGTGTTAATGACCCTGTAGCAGAGAAGCTGATGCGTCGTGCAGCCGCCATGCCGGCACTGCCGCCTCCTGAAGACAGGACTGTTACCACTCTGTATGTGGGCAACTTGCCTGAAGTTATCACTGAAGATGAACTTAGGGGACATTTCTATCAATATGGAGAAATTAGGTGAGTAATAGTTCTTATTGTAATGAACACCAATATAGTATTCCCATCTAGGCTTTGTGTGCTTACCAAACTCGGCCACATCATCACTGACCACATTGAAATTGTGATCAAACATAGGCCTATACATAGTAAAAAAAAAATATTAAGTCCATCATGAGGTATTATTATTCATATTATTATCTTTGCCACTGATTAGCATCAAATGATTGGTTATTTGTGAATTTTTTGTCCAGGTCCCTAACTCTGGTCCCAAGAGCCCAATGTGCCTTTGTGCAGTATACTACTAGGACTGATGCCGAACATGCTGCTGAGAAAACCTTTAACCGACTGGTCATTGGTGGAAAGAGACTCACAATCAAGTGGGGTAAATCACAGGGTAAGATAGCAAACAAAAATATCTTTACGTGAAATTAGCAACCCTCAAAGTTACTTATACCATAAAGACCTAGATGCAAACTGCATTATATTCCACTGTAAGAGATTAAATAATTATTTTATTGTATATATGAGTAAAGATGTAACAGATCCCATCTGCAATTTTGTTTTGTGTAGTTTTACTAATTCAATTTTATTTAATTATTAAATGTTTCCAATCATTTTAGGTCGCCAAGGTCCTAATGATAAGAACGAAATGCCGCCAGTTTTGGAGCCAGTACCTGGTCTTCCTGGCGCACTTCCACCACCGCCAGCATATTTGCATCCATTCCCACCTCAGGTTTGTAATATTATCTTATAATATGATAATCACTGAACTGTATGAATTCATAAATTTATTTTAGCAGGTAACATGCTAATTTAATGAAGGTGAAAAGAGTGAGTCATACAACTTGTGGACTTTATTTAGTGTAAAATGTTAAGTTATGTATGTACCTACATATGTGTACAACAAGTAGTGAGTCGTTATGAATCAGGCCAACTAGCACATAATTATAATCTAGTGTTACCAGTAATAAACTTGTTTCCTCACCAGATGCCTCCTCCACCAAACCGGCCGAACGACTTCTTCAACTTGCACCACTATGGGTCAGGATGGGGCACCCCGTGGGGTGGCGCCCCTCCCGTGCCTCCGCCCCCTGCTCCACTGTCTCTGCACTACCCCAGCCAGGACCCCAGCCGTCTAGGGGCTCATGCCCATGCCAATCAGCCGCAGACATAGTACACGTTTTATTGAAGTTGATCATTATCTTAAAGGCCAACGATGATGCGAGTGTTTTCTTTATACTCATGAACAATTATAGACCTCATAATTCAGTCACTTAAACACTATGGACACAGGTTTAATTCAATAATGAATGCTTTTATAAAGTGTGAGTTCATGTAGTATCACATTAGTAATCAAACATACTCTTGTATAGAGCTCTCAAAGATTTAGTAAATTCTGTATTAACTCGCTTATCACTCGACAAAAATGTGCCTGTGTGATCAAACTTTCAATAAAATAAAATATTTTTTTTACATAGATAAATAAGTTTCATTTCATATTTTTGTTCATTGCAGGATGCAAGTTTAATTTTCACTAATTAAATAGTAAGCTCTAATATAGGATGAAATTGTGTAATACTTGATTATCCTGTAAATAATAAAATCAATTCTTTTAAGAAAACTTTATTTCATTTTGAATGTTAAAATTATTCTAAAAATTACCTATTTTAACCACACTAGGCTTTCAATTACGAATAGGAAATAAGTATTAGAAGAACAAAATAAATGAAACAATTACATCTGAAACTAAATTTATTATTAATCATAAGTTTATAACATGACTTAATCGTTACAAAAACAGTTTAAACATTTAGATAATTCTACATGCCTTCGCTTACCGTTCATCTGGGTAAGGACGGTCTGGTAAATAATTTACATTATACTAGGCCCAGATTATACGTAACATACTTGCTAACTGAAGTGTGCCCGAACAGGACACGGTCATGTGAACGTTATATTGTATATAATTATCTGATTATAAGCGCGTTTTATGTTTAGTCAGTTTCCAAAGCCTTTTAGTCCATTGACTAGTTAATAATATGCTTAAATGTTTATAATCTTATCTATTTTATACAATGACATAAACACTAAAATTGAAGTCTTGTGCATCTAATAGTCTCGATACGGGGCAAGAAGGATTTGTACACATTTAAATGTATTAAGTAAATGGTCCAAATACACACGACTTGACTGTTTATTTTAATACGAATTGATATCCAATGCAATATTAATAATACACTATATTTGTATGTACCAAGATTCCGAATAAAACGTTTATTTACATTCACCCCAATTTGGAATGTTCACGCGTAATTTTAAATAACAACAAGAACAGATAACATTTACATTGCAACCAATACAACATGTGAACATCCTGTTGTAACTGATAAACTTAATTTTTTTTTTTACGAGAGCCAGTACTATTTATTTATAATTCTTTGTAGATTTATATCTTTCAAGAAATTTTCTAATGTAATTATACAATGTATTGTATCAGTAATAATCATCAAGTTGCAATTTTCAAGTCACCAGAAAACAAAAATTCTTCCCAGATGATGAGCATCAAAATATTTTTACAACAACTTCATGATAAAAATTCAATAAGGTTTTAAAGCGTATGTAAGCTCATGTTGTATTAAAACAATTTTATAACTAGCAATAAAATAAAACGTTTCATTTGCATATTCCTATTTTCATAAATATAAATAGAGATGAAATGCGTAAACGTATTATAATAATAGACAGTGCGACACAAAAGAGTGGCAATTAGAGAATTACTTTTATTTCCGTTTGACCTGGGCTCCACATGTTGAAATGGTCTCAAGCAGAGTTCGAAAACTTATGTTTACATTCAAAGCTCTTCGACACATAGCCTCGGAATCTTTGAGAAAAACAATTTACTATGCGTTATGTCAGTCAGTGATAGCATACTGTATTGTAGCATGGGGTGGTGCATGTAAATCTGTTCTCCTAACAATTGAACGTTCCCAACGGGCCGTTATAAAAGTTTTATATGGTAAAAATCGACGATATCCGACACATACTTTGTATGTAGAAACAAAATTACTAACCATCAGGCAACTATTTATCCTCAGCTGTACTCTAAAATATCATAAGTTAGCCCTAAAAATGTGTATAGTAAAATCAAGAAGATACGTCTGGAATACTCCTAAATTTAAAACAAGTTTTTGTCAACGATTTTTTCATTTCATGGGACCTTTCCTATATACTAAAATAAATTTAATACTAAACATACGAATGAAATATAAATTTAAAGTTAAATGTGAGATTAAAAATTGGTTAAACGAACTCGATTACAAAAATACTGAAGAAGTACTGGAAATCCGAAAGTAATAAATGATTGGTTAAATATAATATTATAGTCTCACGAACTGTTACTTAAAATAATTTGGTTCTTGTTCATTATTATTATTATACACCATACGTTATATATTATCTTGCAAAATTGTAGATATATATGCAATATATTACTTATGATACATACAAATAAATACTTATTTTTACTCATTACACCCACACACAAGTACACACGCGCAACACCTATATAAAACACATAAGACGAGATGATCTAGCCCCTCATAGCACAGGGAATCCTAGTTTGAGGAGCTAGGACTCACATAAAATAACGTTAAGATACCTAACTGTAAAAGTACCACTTAATTGTAATTTTTGTGTATGTACCTACTTTATTTATTTTTTTTGAATAAAGGATTTGAAACTTTTATTTCTACGATAATAAGTTATAGTGCAATTACATCTTCAGTCAATTGCAACGTTTAGCTATCGTCTGTTTAATTATATTACCTAGTTAGTTTAATTTTGTGTTGCATTTCATATCCATCCCGACTCTATATCTCGTAGAAATAACCTCGCAAGTCATAAATAAGGTTAAATTACGAATTTTACACAGCCATATGACATTTTGGCCGTTAAAACTAATAATCCTGGCTAATTTTAGCACAACAATAATATAATGCCATCTAAAATAATCTACTAAAAACTGTTTTGAAATCACACAACTTTGCTAAATGTTCGTACTATAGGATATGTTACAATAAAATTACCAAGCTCTGGAAAAATATCAACACACATTTGTAAAGCATTAAGTAACTGATTCTGCATAGTAATTTAATAAGTAACAAGTCCTCAAATAATTTTATTTTAATCAAAGACTTGAGGTAGGCTTGAATGAATCGATATAAATACTAGAATCAATTCGATATAAGAATAACTACTATTCGGGATTATCAAAAACATGTATTTGTCAAGAAAATATTTAATACACATATTTTAATTTAATATCAGAAAAAGCCATTTATCTCTATATAGTATGATTGATCAGATTATTGCATACTTACAAGATGTGCACAATCAGAACATTACATTTAACCAATCCAGTCACACCTGAAACAAAACAATAATTTTTACCCTTTTGTTTTAAAAGTATATTCATTACGCTTACGCCCTGCGGTTTTACCTGAGTTCCCTGGGATAATATATCCTGTATGTTGTTCCAGGGTATGATCTATCTATGGCCCAAGTTTCATTTTAATCCGTTCAACAATCACAGAGCCAAATGTTAACTAATATACACACAAATATAACATAGAAATCCCAAAATTAATTTTATCTGTCTTTTAATACAAATTTTACATTACAGATTTTATCAGCAGAGCATATGATTGTGAGAAAGATTTTTCATACATTCAGCAAAGATTTCAATTTTGGGTCCACTGGTAATTCAGCATGACGATCCCAACATAGATTTAAAAATTATGGCATGTGAAAGTATCCCCCTAGCCCTAGCTAGTATAGAGTGAGACATACTTACAGCACAGAGTAGGTAGGTAGGTTAGTATCTGTTAGCGTTAGCGATCTGCGCGTTAACAGCGGCGGCGGCTGCGCTGGAGGCGGCGGTCTGCACGTGCTGGTTGCGCAGGATCTCCGTCGTGAACTCCGCCTGCGCCTTCGCTATGGACGCGCCCGTAGACCGGTATATACGGTGCACCTGACGTACAAACAACAAACACACATTGCGTTACAGTACTTAAGCGACTGAGCTTCACTCGGTTTTTCTGGAAAGACTTGTTATATATGTCGAAAGATCGGGTTGTTGGTCCAACTTGGTTGGCTTAATTAATTATCGTGGTAGAGGTATTGAGTGAAAACACTGAGACATTTAACGACGATGGTGAGTAACCATAGTCAAAGTTAATGTGGGTAGGCTTATTACATTTGGATCGAATACTCTTTCGCAGGCTGTTGAACTGTATGTTCGTTAGTGCAACCATTGTTTCACCTTATTCTGAAGCCTATCATAATTTGCATGTAATTGAAGTGATTATTTCAGGTAATTATTTTGCGAGAAGAATGGTAGTATATTTACTGATTAATAACAATAGAAATCATCAACATATTTCTCCAAGGTATATTAGTAACATTTTCATGAAATAGTCGTATATGTCAGTAATATACCTTGGAGGAATATATTGATGATTTCTTTTGTTATTAATCAGTAAATATACTACCATTCTTCTTGCAAATAACATTTTGATAACTTACGATCTATAACTGAGCTGCAATTTGCAAAAAACGTGATAAAATTTGTATTTCGCGTTCCAACCGAAGGCATCACCTTAATTGTAAAATAGCTACAATAAATCAATCGGGCCCTTGAGGAGTTTCTTGCGTCGCTTCTTCGCCTCGTACGGAGTCCCGAAACGAGTTGTGAAACAACGTTATACTATCGCTTCGGAATAGTCATTCCGAAGCGATAGTATAACGTTGTTTCATTGTCTTGAACGCCCAATGAATCGAATGATCTTGATACCACTTTTTCCCCCAAGGGGGAGAAAAAGCCCCTATGATAGCGGGTAAAACCGCGAGATGGTAGCTAGCTACGATATAAGTGTGACCCTAATATAGAAAATACCTTGGCCATAAGCATAACGTCCACAACAACGCAAGTGATGAATCCAATGGTGACCAGAATTGTGATGATCCCCACGGCAACGTTCACTTCGAATGCTGTGATGCTCGTGATCAAACCACTAGAATGAAAAATATATTGTCTTTATCATCCTAGAGATCCTGTTAAACGGCTTTGAGGGGTTGCTTCCATAGACTAAATAAATAGACATTTGTCATAGTCCACCAAATTGAGCGCCATCTTTCTATAAAGTATTTTGTTGATGTTTCGTTATTCACCACCTATACAATAGTAGATTACAAAGACATAGAATTTAGTTCTCTGGATATAGAAATTTAATTAATTTACATCAAATTGATATTGGTATAATGCTTTGTGAATTATAATTCACCAATTCAAGTACCAAAACTTGAATTGGTAAGTAGTAATTTAGTGCTACATTTTTTAATCTAACATTTTAATATGAAAGACGTGTAAGTAAATGAACCAATAAACGGAACTAAACGATTAAAAGGGTAAATAAATTATAATCAACAAGCAATTCTATATGCATATTTAAATTATATTAAGTAATCATAATATTATATCCTCTATAATTTAAAGTTTATATTGCATAACATATACACTGAAAAAAAAAAACGAATTCAACATATTATGTATAAAGTTTATTAACATACCAGGAACCTCCACCGCTAAATCCAATCGACTGGACGACAGTAATGATGATTTGGAACAGGAATATGAAGAAGAACACCATGAAGTTAAAGGAGGAGTCGCTCCTGAACGCCTTGTATATCGGCCGGTACCAACATATAAAACTGAACGGCGTCAGCAGAATGAAGTATAGTATGGACAGGCCGAATATCGTGAAACTCTGGCCGACGATCACCAGTGACATTGCGCCGACTATGTTCAGGGATAGGACGAGAGCATGGACTGAAATACAAAATATGAAACATTTTAGTGACTGACATTATTTTGTTTACAGAAATGAAATATTTTATTTATTCAAATAGACCTTCACAGCTGATGAATGCTAAGGCAGGGTTAGGACCACTTGTTTGTGTTTCCTACTTCCATTTTCCCATGTCAGCTATAATTGCATCGTTCTAACATTCAAATTATTATTTGACTAGCTTCCGCTCCGCAGTTTCAACCGCGTTCCCGAGAGATCTTATGTTTTCCCGGGATAAAAAGTAAATAGCTCACTATATAGGTGAAAGATATTTCCGAATCGGGCCAGTAACTCCAGAGATTAGCGCGATGAAACAAAGAAAGAAACTTTTCAGCTTTATTATTAGGTAAGATGAGTCTAACTGTGCATAAAGGATTTTCAAATAATATTGGGCGAAAAACCCCCACCCAGCTCGTTTAAGTGTGTCAAAGTCAAAGTCGATCACTATCAACGCGATTCATCATTCTACAAAGATAATTGTAAAAGGATTACAAGTCAATTGCATTTGACAATATAATTATTATATTATCTATTGTTCCAAAGCAAGTTAAAAATACAGAAAATACTGTTATAGGATCTTTATCTGTTAGTGGTACATAGGTACATTTCGATCCAGCAAAGTTATTGATTTGATCCTATTGTAAAAGTAGTTCATAATGATGAGGACTGTAATAAGTGGAATTCAAAATAACTCTGTACATATAAGATCAGACATGTGAATTTTGAATAAATACAAATATATGCATTCTTTTAATTTTGCTTATCTACCTATAATAAGATTAATAAAAAGTTATACATACACATCCACAAATGGTACAGGTGACGCACAATCCTCTGAAACTCCAGCGGTATGTCAACATTGATGTCTTGGTAGAAACAAGGCTGGACTGGACAAAAGGTTGGTAGAGGCGGCCAGTTGTTCCGCCGACCGGCCGAACCGGCGCGTAGTTCAGCCTCCCGTCGCGCTAACTCCTCCGCTTTGCGTTCTAGCTCCTCTTGTCTCCTCTGAAGTTCAGTTGCATTCATAATTCACACTTTTAGTTGAATAGACAGCTGTATTGATGTGGTATAAAAGTTAGTAGAGCTACTAGTGCTGCTGTTTATATGGTCCAATGAAGTCTAAATGTAGGATCCTCCCGCATCGGCAATAAAACCTACGCATTCGCAATTTATGAGACAATTGCTTAACGTGTCGGGATCTCACTAGAGACTAAAAGTAGGAAACAATTTTAGGTACCTATGATATGTACCTACTTATGATAGTGAACAGAAGTTAATTCATAACTGACAGGTATAATTCAATATCAAATATACTGCTTTGTATTACTGAGTCAATTATGAGCAGAACTGTACATGTTATAAAAATATTTAAAAGTGATCTGATTTCAAGCATGGTTTTCCTCTTATTATTTTAATTCCAAAACTATTTCTACTCAACTTAAAGTCTACTTTAAATTAGTTATTTTATTTCATGAAGTCTGTAATTATTTCATGTGTGTAGTTATGGCGTGTACAGATTACAGTTTTTTTTTCACTATGTATAGGCCTGTATTTGACCACAATCTCACCATGGTCTACATGGCTACACTTGAGAGCCTAGAAAGGAACTGGCTCTCAAGTGTAGCTGTCGGAACACACCGAAAGGTGCTTGGCGACAGATTTTCAACTTTAGGGTGGTAGCCAGCCAGGCGGGTATTACAAAGTACCCTACCACCGTGCTATGGTTACCTCACGATGTTTTCCTTCACCGAAAGCTCAAGCTCATTGTAGGAACCCGGGACCTTCGTCTCGGCATCCGACGTCAAAACATAGTGTCTTTGTTGCACCGCAATGCTGCACATATTCATAAACAAACGGACCTCATGAGATATAATATTACTTACATACACTTTCATACTATCTTTGAGATAATGATAACAGCTGATAATACCGAAATTGCGGAAACTAGTGATTCATACCATACTTTATGTGTAAAGAAAAGGTGTTTGTTACCTTCAACTCCTTTTGTGCAATGTGGAAAAAAGCAAAGTGCATATTAATATACATGCTGTGCACACTTCATAAATATTTAAAATTATATGCATAAATATATGTTAAACGTATATTAATAGGTAGGAAATTTTATCATGACTATTACTGAGTGTGACATCGTAACGGAAACTGATGCCATGGGTTCGGTTCACAATTCGGCCCTGCGTTTGATTTTTAATGAATTTTTCGTTCAACAACCCCCTAAAAAAACTAATACCATTAATTTTCAGTTCAAAATGCAATGTTAAAATTTCAGTAAGCGGCCGATCAACTGTTAAATTTGCGGGGAAGGTTAGCGCAGTTGGCATTAGTGAATTTAAGTTTTCCCATAAAAACAATGAAGTCCTATTAGTAAAAGAATTTTTCGAATCGGACCCAGTAACGGACAGCGCGTTCCAACAAATAAACTCTTCAGCTTTATTTTTAGTATATAGATATATTTATAAGACTTTATATTTGTTTAATAGGATAGGCATAGCATAGGGATCTATGTTCTGGGAGACTGATGCTACAGGTACTGAAAGCTCTAGCTTCTAGCAGTTTTATTTCTCACGGCAAATTATAGCAGTCACAAGTAGAGATTAACTAGTGATTAACTACGATAACATGGCGCGCCCCTCCAACGTTTGAAATGTATTTATAGACTCACAACCCATGTGTGGGTACTGATGCGGCCGTCAAACAATAAAAATCCAAGGATTTGTTGCTCGACTAGCGGCGTCATTAATCGCTTATTATTATTAGTATGGTGCAGCACTGACATAGTCTATGAAAATGGTACGTCAATTATTGTCTTGCGCGGTCGGCTAGATTAGTTAGTTGACCAACAAATCTAGTAATAAGTAAGATACAGTAGACAGTCAATACTGAAGACGAATACTTACAACTACATAGAAACTCTTTCGCGCCATGTTATCGTAGTTTATCTCTAACACTAACATCATTTATCGATCTGTATATATAATAAATCATGTGCTAATGAGTAGTAATAAGTTTCATAATACATTGTCAAATATAACTTGTACAGGACAAAGTACAACAACTATTTGTTCAAATATTTTATGTTATCAATAATATCTAGTTATCACGTACTATGTTATTATTTGCATTTTAAATTTAACCTGTATGTTTCAGGAGTCAGTTTCCTCGGGCTTTGTGTGCTTACCATATTAGGTCACATTACTTACATACATATTTTGGTCATGCCTGGGTTGTTATAGTATAGTACTTCAAGGCTGGCCAATCCCATGGAGATGGCCTACAAAGTGGCTTGCCAAAATATTTTAGTTTGCCCACCGAGCCCAAGCAAAGTCATCATCATTTGATTGGCTGATTCAACAAAATCTAGCCATGTGTCAGACATTATTTATCTGATTATCACTAATGCCAGCCATAGAAATTCAAATAATTTGATCAAACAGGCTAGTTCAAACAGTTTTATCAAATTAGCATGAAAGTATGTGTGAAAATTTGATAAAAGTTAATGAGTTGTCAAATGGTATGAAGAACTAATTTTCGTAACTATTCAATCAAATTAAACAAAGTATATGGCTAGCATAAGTATCTCAATAAATAATAGCTCACCACTACTGCTACTACTTAAAATTTCTACCCACCTCAAATCTGAATGGCCAGCCTTGCTTATACTTATACATAACTCAAACTAATTTATTCAGTTTAGGCTCCAATAAGGCACTCATGAATGTTGAAAGCTACAATTAACTCTACCATTGGTTTGAAATACACCTAAACTGAGAAGACATATTGTCTTAATTAATGTAATGTGTGTAGTCCTGAATAAATGGTTTTTCTTTCTTTCTTTCAAGACTCAGCGAGGCTACTTTCTTTTTTATAGTTAAAAAATGCTTAGCATGAAAAATTGTTATTTGGGACAATGATTTTACTCAATTAATCAGAATCACTGATTTTACCTTACCTAAGACCTGTGCCAAATTATGAATAGTGCTTTGATTAACACTGGAACTTTCCAATCACAATTGAATTAAAACTTTAATGTCAATGATAGTTCCCTTTAGCATGCACAAGTATGTTAGTTAGTTCTTTAATTTGGTAATACATATATACCTGAAAATCTTCAGTGGTGAAGTTAGGAGGTGGTGCTTGGGATTGCTGCTGTGGCTGGGCAGGTCTTGTGTACTGTCCACTAGCTGGGGGTGAAACCGCCTGCATGATTGCCGGCTGGGATGGCTGCTGTGGGGGCTGCATATTGACATAATATTTGTATTAAGTATATTTAATTCATTCATCAGCCAAAGACGTCCACTGCCGGAAAAAGGCCTCCCCAAGGATCACCACAATAGCTGGTCTTGCGCTACCCACATCCAGTAGTTTCCAAAAATCCTCCTACTTAGGGGGATTCTTTAGTTCCTGGTATTATTTTGTGTTTTGGGATGGCCATCCCCAAACAGAATAGAATTCTCGTATTAAAATGAATATTTCCACAAGCTTTGATGCTGCAAATTCGATGGAGCTTTTTGAGCTTAATTTGTATTCTAATATGATAACATGTTTGGTTTCTTAGCATGTCAAATTCTATACTATTGTCAGTACCCCACTAAAATGATAACATATTCAAAAGGGAAACATTACCTACACACCAAATTATACTATACTTTAACTGTGCTATTTTGCCCATAATTAAAATAACCAACCAGTTTGATGTGGTACTTCGATATCAAATCCACAGAAATACCGTTCGTCGGTACCTTCAAAAATTCCCACTAATGACTAATGTGAACCATATACCG
The DNA here is from genome assembly GCA_963555595.1 of Tethea ocularis. Lineage (NCBI taxonomy): Eukaryota > Metazoa > Arthropoda > Insecta > Lepidoptera > Drepanidae > Tethea > Tethea ocularis. The sequence continues at coordinate 2,986,727 of OY741971.1, read as the reverse complement.
TAGCTTGATTTGCATTTTGTTGCCCATCAAAGGGATTGTAGTCGTCAAGACCGCGTGTCGCGTTGTTAGTACTTCTAGCCACTTGCTGGACGGCGGGATCCTGCAACAAATATAGGGAAATAACGAAGCAAATTCATAAAAACAACATATTAAAATTTCATTTAGGGCTACGTACTGCGAACGGGTTGTCTATGGTTGGATCACTAAACGGATTTTCTTCGAATTTCGACATACTTATTTTTCTAATTACGCCACTTTGTGATTTATCATGTATTTCAAACACAATGGAAAGCTTTTATTCACTGTTTTCTAGATATTTTTAACGCAAATGGAGATAACATCCAACTGAAATGACAGATAGCTGATGATGACGAAAATGACAGATAAGTTTCAATGCTGCTACACATAAAAAGATTAAAAAATATATTTTCATTTAAAATCACAGAGCTATGTATAGTATAGTTATATAGAAAGCAGCATTGATCTCCGTAGTTACTGGATTAGAAAAAATATTTCAATAATAAGTAGCTACATTATCACCGAAGGTTATAGGCTACTTTTTAACCTGGGAACGCGAGTGAAACCGAGGGAAACAGCTAGTCATATCTATATCTATCTCTATATAAAAGAATAAAGCTTTCAAAAAACTTAAGCCTTCATGAAATATGTAGGATTTCGTGAGAAAATTATAAAAGTAAACTCTTTCCCTTTTCTCCTCGATAGTTAAGTTATAAAAAATTAAAATACGAATAAAGATGGTACTACCAAAAACAATATAAATATTAATAAAAAAGTAACGTATGTTTGATAGTAGTAGATTAGGGTTATTTATTTTATATGCAGTCATGGAGGTACGTCTGAGGTGCCCCTAATATTTTTGCACAATCGTGTATTCATTCATTGCTGAATGTTGGTAGATAGGTATATTTGAAGGCGAAAGTAGTTTTACAGTTGGCAACAGCAGTTCAATTGTCAGTTTATTGGTTGTGTCTGTCAAAGTAGGCAGCTGTTTACGTTTTGTAATCGTTATTTTGCGATCGTTTTGCACAACTTTTGTTATATCTTATTGTTTTTATGATAACGCTTTTACATTGAGGTCTTGGTGAAATATAATTGTGTTATTTTTATGCGTTTCTTTGAACAATGTCAGATGTCAAGAGGTGAATAGGTATATGTGTTTTGTGTTCTAACTAACGTGCGAGTGACAGTTTATAATATTGTTTGGGATTTGGAGCGATAAACAAATTGGTGAGTATTTCCTTTATTATTCACATATCATGTACATGGAGAAACAATTCAGGCGTTACGTGGGCATAAAAACACGAGTGGTAACTGGTAACCTCATTTTGTTTGTTCATTCGTTTAGTTGATGCAGTGATTGACTTGTATCGGGTCGTGGTTGGGCTTGCGTAATGGTTAAAGTAGGTGTAATTGTTGGTGCTTGGTTTGCGAGTTGGTATCGAGGCGCAAGCGCCGGTCGCCGTGGGTTCGTCAGCCGCCGCGCGCGCACCACAGCCGAACCCGCAGCGAAAGTTGTTTGCTCTTGATATCAAGGAAGTAACGTCTCAGTAATAAAATTCTAGTCTTACCACATCATACATAATACTTAGTTTCTTCTTATTTTACATATCCTTGCAGTTTATATCCACTTTTCCTTGTCCAATGGTATTAGAAATTTATCTGATTAGAAATTTATTGGAAAACATGACTTTGAAATGTTTACTTATCATTAAAACCAATCTAATGCCAATGGTTTTTGTATCAAAAATGCATAAAATGGAGATCTTAGGTACTTATAGTTAATTGCTAAGTCATAGTGGATAAATTAGAATTAAAATTGAGGATAATTAATTAAGATTCATAGTATAAAACAACAGCTCAATGACTTGATAATGATGCCAAAGGCTAGTACATCCAATTATAATTTATCATTGTTCAACATGACCCTGGATTTGTTTTAATATACTCAAGAAGACAATGAACCAATTTTGAAGTGGTCAACCTGTATTGAATTTTAAGTTTTTTCAACTGTCACAAGTTTTCTGTTAATTAATTAGTCTCTAATTAATAATTAATGTATATAAATAATATGAAGGAGCCACAAAACAGAATTGAGTTAATTTTGGACTTACAGCTGGGAATTGGGAAACCAGTCTTCCAACATGTTTGGTTAACTAGTGTAACCAGTAGAATCTTCTGATATTGACATTTAGATATAAATACATCAAATTTAACTAATACCATTCAAAAATTAGTTTATAACTGGATTCTACTCATCTGGTGGTCTATGCAAGAGACTTTTTAAGTATAAAAATGTCCAAGTGTTATATCAAGTAGGTTTAAGTTACTACTTCGTTAATCACAGATTATCTATTGCAAAAAGTTTAATTAATCTGTTCTCATTGTTTCATGTGAAGTTCACATCAATGAAACAGTGTGTTCAATGCCAACATACTAGCACTACTCATATTGTTCACAGGTTAATCAAAACAGCTTCATTCAGTGCAAAAACAAACCACACAAAGCAATGTCCTGTTCTAGCTTTGAACCAGCAATCAATTCTGAACTTTATATTCTATGTAATAAGAGTAATTTAGCATTATAAATTGTTATCATCTTTTTCTGCATAGGTTGGGTTCTCACAAATGACAATTATCTATGTTGTTACTTCATTAACTAGGTAATTATAATTGGTATTTAGTAGGTGATAATAATTAGGTTCTCATAATGTACATTTATAAATAATGTCATTGTCATTATTATAATAATAAGCTCTCTCTACTCCTTTTTGCCATACTATTTAAAACTATCATGATTTTGGCATTCAACTAATATAGGGGATAGTGTTTTTTTTATACAAAAGTGTGTCCATTCATAATTAACTAAGTAATACATTATTTTCCTTGCCATATGTTTTATTATAAATAGACAGCATGTGTAGATTTTTTATGAAAACATACATTACTGTTAGAGGTCATGATAACAGGCGCCGTGGGCGGTTAAATTACGCATTCTGCCGGATTATTTTGTTCATTCTTATCTTACCAGAGAGCACATGATAATGCTGTCAAAGGGCAAACTCGTAATTCACATTCTATAAATGCTGTGTGTTTATCTATTACTATTTCTCAGAAATTTCCTGACCGGAACACACTCTATTTTAAGGTGGATGGTCCGCAGTTTGAAATTAAATTAAAGTGTCTATGAGACGCTTGTGATTAGTGAATAAGGCGTATGGATTTATCTATACGTATTCATTTTGCTTACAAAACGATAAACCTGTACTTGGTTCCTTAGTTTTCAAATATCCATATTTTTTGGATAAGAAACCAACATCTGAAGGGATTTAAATAGTTTAAAAAGTGAAAATATAGAAATAATTAAAAAAATAATTTCCACATATTCCTCCAAGGTATGTACGACTATTTCATAAAATCGTGATTTTTTACCACAAATTTAACTCCGTGGTTTTTTTTAAGCCCAAGATATTAGAACTTTTTGGTATTTGAGAAGACTGTCCCCGAGTTTTTCGTGTAGCTTGAAAGAAACATTGTGTATGTAAGAATATGGTTTCACAAGTAATAAATAACTATTAACGTACCTGATTGCTTTTTGTCGCTTCATGTTGCAGTGCTGCTGCATTTAACTTTACTTTGAACTATAGTTTTGTGATGGAAAATGGTCGGGTATATTGATGCCAGCAACGCCCTTATCGGTTGAATTATCAATTGGCAAACACAGTTCGATCGTCGAAGCGTACATGTAGGACGAGGCCTTGTCAATTATTCGTAGTACATACACAAATATTGCTTACTAGCTTTGTATAGCCGTGGTTATAGTTTCTAACTATTTAAGTAATTTGTATATTAAGTTTAAGTTCCCTAATATATTGTTGTAGCTTTCGCTTAAAGGCAAGGTGATAAAACAGGAGTCTGAGAATCAAACACAGGCCTATACCTACTATACATTGTAAAAAAAAAAACTTTAAAACACCACGGTGATTCGCATGGTTAATGCACCTAACCTAGTTTCTTCAAAATCTTTTTGATATATTCAGAAAAATTGACACAATTTTAAAACTAAAGTTTCTATTATTTTATTTTTTTATATGTGGTTATGCTTTTCCCAATGGTATTGATTAGATTCCGAATTTATGCTATACTCCTATTTGTTTTTAACCCTCAACTGCATTTCCTTCTGCCTTATGTTTTCTACGGAACTTAAAATAGTTCTTACAAAAATAGAATGCGGTGCAAGTTGTGTTCGGATGTAAAAGTTTCAGGCGAAGGTGTTCTATTAAATATTCACAAGGTAGTGAATAGTGATTAAAAAGTACCTTATCCGAACTTTTTACTTAATATAAACACTTAAATAGATTTCTATTTAAATCTTCTAGGATAATTTGGCCTGCTGAAGAATTTTTAATGAGATTATGCCACATTTTAGTTTGGCATCTTACGATTAATATTTCGTGATGAGTTATCATTAACACGTGAGCTAGTAACCTGATAGGCAGGCCTTCATTAGTGTTATTATTATAAGTGTTTTCTCTTATCTCGGAAACTTTTACTTACGTCTGACATCAGCCGGCCCTGACTTGCAATTACTAACTTGTGATTGAACGATATTATATTTGACGAGATTCCTCAGCAAGTTTTAATAATTCAAGTGAAATACGAAAGTTTCTTCATCTTATGATTGTATAAGGCATTTACCAAACTTAGTTGTAGGTGACCTAGAGTACTCGACAAGTTTTCCACTAAAACGTTCCACTCAAAGGAGACCGATACTCAATTCGGAGGAGGTCAGTTTTACGTTCGTCGGGGCGTAATGAAAATGCGTTATGTGGGCTGAATTACGTAAAAGAACCTCGAGCTTTCCGAACGGGTGCACTTGTATAGCACAAGTTTGTCGATAAACGACTCTTCGGCGTCATCGTGACGGTGTTGAATGTCGATTCTGGGCGTGAATACCATCTCCCATCATGGTTAATGAACTAAACACACAAGCAAGTTTATTAGTCTACTGGCTTTCGACGTGTCTAATGATCCGGCAGCGCACAAGGTCGGCCAGAGGGCTCTGACAAATTTCAGCTATCTCCCGAAGCAATCGACTATTTAGTCACGACGCTTAAATAAAGTTCCAGATTATCGGTTCTCTGTCTAACAGAGTGAGCGAAATCAATTTTCCATAATAGGCTCTATCTATTATAAATGATGTTCCTCTTGATAAGCACTTCTAGGAATATTCAAGGTCTTGGGTAAACGTTGGTCTTATTTATGAAGGTTGCCTGATTAATTGTATTTCTATAAAGCTCCGAATTAACAGTGTAACATATTAAAAATAAAAATAAAATAGCCTTTATTGCTGCGTTTTCCTTACAATTAGTACCTATGTACATGCCTACTTACTAAACATTTAATTGATTTAATCTATTCTATTATTTGAACTATCGGCAACTAGATGTTTGTGTAGGACAGCTTGTCTGTCGACGTTAGCAAGAGACAGGAATACGTGGAAATCTTTAGAGGAGGCCTTTGTAACATATTAAATCTAAGTAAATTACGAACTTCTGTCTCAAAATTACATCAGCAAAACTTCAGTTAGCCAGGCCTATATCTGCTTAAGATTTTTAAAAGGCGGATACGAAAATTCTAAGCAGATACCAATAGGCAGTGAACGGTATTGACCTTGTCTCAGGCACAATACTTAGGATATAATAATAATGTCAAGTGTCGTAACGCAATCAAGGTTATGAATGTATTTTTCGAATTTTATTACCTTTTGTATCCTTAAAATATTGCTTATGACCTTAAAATTGCATAACTTCTGTTTCCTTTCTAGTCTTGGTTTTATTTTGGCAGCAGGATTCAGTTTTAAAATAGTTTACTTAAATGCTAGTGACCGTAAAGGTATGTTTACCGGAAAATAAGACAGCGCACTTAGCTCGCATTGTTGGAATAAGTCAAAGCCATGCACTTTGTGATTGTTGTTGGAGGCCAAGACCAAGCCGATAATGTTGTTATTAACTTGTAAGCTAGCTAACTAAACCAGCTACGATTATGAATATTGTTACATATCCATTATATCAAACTAGTTGCAAAATTGGAACCAAAGAGAATAAAGCTGCATACAAAATTAGGAGAGCTACACTACTTAAAATAAAGCAAAATTCATAGGTAGGTACCGCCCGCCGCAAGGGATCTATTTAAAATTCTAAATTTAATCTTGCTAAAAATGATACAAAGGAACTGTTCGCTTTAACATGGCATTATCCTACAGCTTTTACTCACTTTGAAGTAGAAGTCAACGTTGAAATGAAATCTGCAGCTGAAAAGCGCACACTGGGTCTTGCTAAAATTATATGGCCTTGCATAATTTTCAATGTGGTTAACTGGACAAAGTAATCATTATATGTGAGCTTTCTTTTATGGATAACATAGAGCTGGTTCATGCTCGGTATAGACTTACTTTCAGATGCCTAGAGTTATTTAACTAGGTTAGTATAACAGAGATATTGTAGTAGTTAAACAAATGACTAGCTTAGCTATTGCTATTGCATCGCTTATTATGTGGTGCGATTATAGAACATGCGATGGAGCCAAATTATACAGGATTGCATTGAGCAAAAAGCTCTTGCTACATTGTCTGAAATTATGCCATGTAGCCTTTTCTATAGCGAACAAAATATTATATAGGAATCATAAAATTAGATCTATATACGTATTACTTACATTATTTTTGGCGAGTCTTTTCTATTCCCAATTTTAGATTAAAGTTATATTTAATAAAAATAGGTAACTATACTTTATTTGAACACCGCATAATATGGCTTAGTCCATCTGTGCTAAGTAGTAAGTGCACAATCAATATCATGAAATGTTTAGAGAACAATGTTTATGGTCGTTCCCGAATACAAAGCAAAAAAAAAAAGATTATTAAAGGCATACAAATACATCTTCACCATGTGAAAGTGAGTGATAATGTCGCCATGGTTAGCACACAAAGGAAAGGAAGGCCTACAAGGAAACTGGTTCTTAGTGCAGCTTGGCTTGGCGATTGATTGTCAACTTGAGGGTGACAGCTAGCCAAGCGGTATAGTTACTATCAATTTTACTAACAATTAGGTTAGCTCAATTTGAAGTCACTACATTTGTGAAATATTTAATTAAACTTTAATTAAAAAATAAGCGAAAGCATCACTTAATAATAAATATAATCATACTCAATAATGGCCATCCTTTAAATTTACCAATTTGTATCGCAATATCTCTTGTGATTAGTTTAATGTCCCACAGCTGGCCAAGGGGTACCACGCTATATCAGAATGAAACGTTGACATTGAGTAATATCTCCTTCCTTGAAATCTCCTCGCTCTTCACTGGATAATAAATTCCCCGTTGAAGTAAGAATTACAACGTAATGGTGATAAATTGTCAGCTGTCATATTTCGGTTTTATTGTCTATGACGGCGTCTACTGGCCGTGCCTATAATCGTTGGCCGTTTACGCTTCTTCCACCGATTTATGGGGTTTTCTGATGACACAACTTCGTTGCAAATTGGCTCATAAAAGTTATTTGTGCGTTCGCCATTTCTGTTAGCGCGTTAAGTACTCCAACTATGTCTAATTACAATCAATAAAAGCAACTAATCTAATTATATAAAACTGCTTATGTGGTCGGTCACATGTTATTCGTTAAAAAGCCTAATAAAATAAAGGATTTAAATTACGCGTCGATACATGTATCGAAGCGTAATTTAAATCCTATTTTATTCAAGCAGGTAATTGCAATTACCTGCTTGAATACGGTATGCCCTCAGAGTTGGTGATTATACACAAACATCACATTAATTTGACGTTAAGTCCATGACCTTCTAGAATAATTATAAGTTAACATGTTTGTTATAGTGTTAACTTAAAATAATCTTGCATGCATTAAAATATTTCATGCATGCAGTTTTGTTCGTGTTTGTTATTATTTTCTTTGTTCAAAATGTTTTATCCATTACGTAATGGTTTGACTAACCACAATCGTCCATCATGCAGACGGAAACTATGTGTGTGTCTGTTTATTTAATTTATAAATCTTATAAGATTGTCTCACGAAACTGTAATCAACACTTGTATGCTAATACCGTCATTTGGACGCACGTCACGGAGCCCGATGCATGCAAAATGCGGCCTTCCTTTAAGATCATAATAAAACTGAACAATGTACCTTATCTCCTCAAATTAATTTGTCAGCGTCTCGGTCGTTTTCCTCGTTTTTTATCATCAGTATTCTGTATCCGCTAATATAAATCAAGCTATTTAAAGAATCTCTTAAAATAATGTATAGGATACTTAATTTTATTTCAATAACGCTTCATATTTACAAAGATGTAAGACTATCGCCTGAGTTGAAAAACTTGAATTCTCTTGGTGAGCAAAATGAAAGGACTTCGAATGAAACTTGCCCGAAGTTATTTGTAAATAAGTAGTTTCTTTACAAAGGATTGCTGCTAAATGCAGTTGTGAAATAAGTTCTCGGATTTTAAACAAAGATGAATCTGTACCATTGTTGAGAGCTATTTTAGTGTTTTAATGTTCGATTGTAAAAACGTTGATCTTTAACAAACTAAAGAGCGAGTCATTTATGTTGGAACTTCAGGCACGCGATTCGGCGCTTAGCGTTCTTTGACGAGTAGGTACTTACATTAAGACTTTATTATATCAATTTAGGTACTTTCTGTAGGTTTTGGTTGTAAATTGTTGTTCGATAGTAGGTGCAGGATAGAGAAAGGGATTGTATAGTTTGAGGCCTTTTTTAGTTTGGAGTCGGTACAACATACTAGATTAGCAACTTGCTTGCCATCACCTGTCCGAGGACGTCACGTGATTTCATGTCAGGCTATATTTTTCAATTTTCATTGTTCTAGATTCTATTATAGTTCATCGTTTTGGTAATAATCAAGGTACATTGAATACTTAGTAGTATTCAATGTACCTATATTCTGTCAACCACGCCAAATCATGGTGACCTTTTTATCCTTTAAAATATAAAAAAATGCTTATTAACTTTAGTAAAGCCGGATTTAAAAGCAACTTATAACACGTAACTATTATTATACGAGTAATATAGCTTACTTTCATTTATATACAGACGTACCTAATTGGTCAGCGCAGTTTTGTTTTACATTTCACTTTCATTTCTTTTGTCAATTGGAAAGTGAAACACATATGGTTTGAAGTAGGTTCTTGTTATAAAATAATCATATCATTTAAAACATTTATTTTGTTTCGTCACTTTTTTTGATAATGTAATATGCGCTGCGCAACCCTTTGCGAGCTAACCATTAGCCTATTTAGGAATTGATCCGAAATTGATAGTAATTAATAATAGTAAGTAATAGAACTAGGCCGCGCCGTGGTATTAACCGCGTCAGTATGATTTATATCATCTGCCGTTAGAATGTGTCACGAATAGGGCATGCTATCCGGATATTCGGATATCCGAATTATCCGGATATCCGTCGATTTTAATATTCGGATATTATTCGATTTACTATCCGGATAAAACGAATAAAATGAATAGTTACTTTATTAATATAGCATACTAATTTTTAATTGGATTACATCAAAATCACTCAAATATTACAACATTTTACATCGTCATCATGTCAGAGCTGAAAGACGTCCACTGCTGGACAAAAGCCTCCCCTAAGGATCTCCACGATGGCCGGTCTTGCGCTACCCGCATCCAGCGGGTATCGGTTCATCGGTCCATCTTGTGGGGGGCCTGCCCACGCTGAGTCTTCCGGTTCGTGGTCGCCACTCGAGAACCCTTCTACCCCAGCGGCCGTCGGTTCTACGAGCGATGTGCCCCGCCCACTGCCACTTAAGTTTGGCAATTTTTCGGGCTATATCGGTTACTTTGGTTCGCCTGCGGATCTCATCATTTCTGATTTGATCTCGCAGGGAAACTCCGAGCATAACCCTCTCCATTGCTCTTTGGGTGACCTTCAGCCTTCTGATAAGACCCATCGTAAGCGACCACGTCTCTGCTCCGTAAGCTATCACTGGCAACACACACTGGTCGAAGACTTTCGACTTGAGACACTGCGGTATTTGAGACGAGAAGATATTACGTAGCTTCCCGAACGCTGCCCAGCCGAGTTGGATTCGACGATTGACCTCTTTCTCGAAGTTGGACCTACCTAGTTGGATGGTCTGTCCTAGGTAAATATAGTCCTCTACAACTTCGAGTGCAGAATTCCCAACGTTTACTTGAGTGCAACATGGACGTTCGTCATGATTTTCGTCTTATCCATGTTCATTTTTAGACTCACTTGTTGAGAGACTCTGCTGAGGTCATCGAGCATTGTACTGAGGTCTTCCAAGGTCTCAACCATGACTACTATATCATCGGCAAATCGAAGGTGAGTGATGTACTCGCTATTGACATTGATGCCAAATCCATTCCAGTCCAGAAGTTTGAAGACGTCTTCCAGTGCAGCGGTGAACAGTTTCGGATATATTACGTCTCCCTGTCTCACGCCTCGCTGCAATTGGATAGGTTTCGAGTTCTGGTCCTGGAGACGGACCAAAATGGTGGCGTTCTCATACAAACACTTTAACACCTCAATATACCGGTATTCGATTTGGCACCTTTGAAGAGACCTCAGCACGGCCTAGTAGGTTTCAATCGAATCAAAGGCTTTCTCATAGTCGACAAACGCTAAGCATAATGGCTGGTTATACTCCTCGGTCTTCTGTATAACTTGTCGCCGCATGTGTATGTGGTCTATGCTGCCAAAGCCTTTTCGGAAACTGGCTTGTTCGAGAGGCTGGAAGTCGTCAAACCTGCATGCGAGACGGTTTGTAATGACTCTCGAGAACAATTTGTAAACATGGCTCAGCAGTGTGATGGGTCTGTAATTCTTGAATAGGGAATTATCTCCCTTTTTGAAGAAGAGCACCACCACACTTCTGTGCCATGCTTGCGGCGTCCGGCCTTTGAGTATGACGGAATTAAATAGTTTCTGAAGGGCCCTGAGGATCGGTGTACCTTCAGAAGTTCAGCTGTAATTCCATCATCACCTGGCGCCTTGTTGTTCTTGAGTTGTTTGAGAGCCATTCTAATCTCGTACAGGCTGACGTCCGGGATATCTTCAGTATAGTGTTGGGTTAGCCGACATGTTTGATGTGATGATTCTGCCACCCTCAGTCTTCAGCTTCGTCAGGTGGCTCTGCCCAACAGACAGATCTCTTGCGAACACTTTAGAGCCTTTATTCTGCTCAATGGCCTCTTTAATACTAACGGTTTTAAATTGGCGTGTGTCGCGACTTCGCGAGTTAAAGACTTTGAGATCTGTTGAGCATTTCGATGGGCGGCGTGCGTGTTTAAAAATGTTAATTAAAGACATATTTTTAAGTTGACTGATTGATTTACCCATTTCTAAGGGGGTATCCGAATTATCCATATTATCCGGATTTATTCGGATAGTGAACTGGAAGTATCCGAAATATCCGGATAGTAAAATGAGGCGGATAATTGCATGCCCTAGTCACGAATAGTGAACGGTTACGCTCTCTGGTACTGGTACGTGATCGTAATCTTTGCCATTATCAGGTTTATGCAGAGCCCGATAGGCCTCATTTCGTTTGCCACTAATTGACCCATAAACACTTATCTGGGATGTTCCGTTCCGTCCTCATTGCTGCTAGCAGCCAAATAGCGAACAACACTCATAATTATTTCCTTATAATAGCAATAACCTTACGTCACGACTAGACCTTATTTAGAATATGATTTTACGAAAAACCTTACCGTCCGACCGTAATTGTATCTACTGCTATTATTTTAGCGAAATATCATACGGATATTGCGAAAATGGCTTCAGAAACTGGAACGCGGCGTATGAGCGTAAGAACATCATAAATTCAACAATATAAGGTTTCCCCGCATCTATCTGCCTTTTCGTGTGAACTTCCTTTCAGCCCCGGGAATATGTTCACTTTGTTTTGTTGTGTTTGCGAGTTAGGAACGGCAAATTGTCGGATTACACAACTCCTAAGTTGCTCGGTCAACATCACTGTGGGGTCTTAGATTCCAGCCTCACTGTCGGTTGTTGTGTTCCGATGCGTAATTTGCTTATTGGCAGAGTAAGAGTAAAAGACAACAGCTACAATCGCTAACTCAAATATGAGAATATGTTTTACCATGAATTAAAAGTTGCAGTGTTTGTCGCGTAAACAGAACCTAATTTTACAAATCGCCTATTAGCAAAGAACCGTTTGCTCCGCGCTTGTGTTGTTTGCAAAAATGTTTTTCATTAAAATGATATTTTGGATGTTTGTCGCAAATTTGGTGATTTACGTTTGTTTCCTTTAGCGAGCCCTCCCTTCGGCCGGACTTCCTTTTGGCGGCGCCGTGTAAATAAGCTCCCGCCGTTTTGTTTGCCAGTTTAGCGGTTGTAAATTGTGTGAGAAAAACAGTGGCAACCGTCCGCTGCGCTGTGTGTGCGGTACGGCACGCGGCGGCCGTCGAGGCCACTGCTTCTTACATATTTATGAGACTGTAAAAAAAGTGTATCCTAATGTAAGAGACTGGAATGTTTACTTTAAACGTACAGTCCGTTAGCGTTCACGTGATCCTTTTTGAAGCGGATTCAGTTTTTCAAATGAATTATATATTGCCAGCTCCTCAATATAAGAGAATCTTTCTATAAATGTTTTTCCATTTCAATGTCCAATAAAATTGTTGTGTACGTTTTCTGCATATTCCTATAACTAATGACAGTGACATAGACGGTGAAATGATTATAATTATAATAAAAATAATGTAATATAGAAGCTAGGTAAATCATGATTTTCCCTGTCATCAACCTTAATAATCTTTAGTTAAACTAAAACTACAATTAAACTATCATTAATTATTCTCAGTTTTCATATAAACAATGAACTTTGATATTTCCAATTTAAAATGAAACTGCGAAGTAATTAAACAAAACGATACAGAAGCTCGGTTAAGTTTTACAAAAGGAGTGGATGTTGAAGGAGGACGGAACTTTGACCGTGTTTAAGTCGTTGTCGTGTCTAAAAGTGTGGAGCAAAGTGCAGACTCAAAACTTCATTAAAGCCAGTCAGTTAGGCAGTTTGCGTCGTCGCCGGACAGCCGGCCTCCTTGCTCAAGCTCGTCACGTACTTGGCTGTCACGACGCGACACTGTTTTTCCGTGGTCAGGAAACTCTCACGTGAATGTGGTGGCTCGTTCGCAACTTCTTATATCACACTGGGTTTATATCACCCCTAGTCTTTTTTCACAAGTATTTTTGAAAGAGTAACTTTATGCTGCAGACGTTTTACGAGCGCACTCGAGTAACGATTGCCTCGCAATTATTCTGATTAACATTTTCAATTTGTCAAGAAAATAACTAACTTAATTGTGAATTTTCTTGAAGCGTAGAACAGATGAACACTTTGCTCAAAACAATTTAGTTCGCGTCAGATCTCGCTCCAACACTTTTGGCAGCAGTAACGTAAATTCAAAAGTTCCCTTGTTCTCGCGGTAATATTTTTTAAAGTTTACTTTTACGTTTCCGCTAGTTTTGACATTAGTTAGGGAACCATGCTATTACTCTGCAGTTCTTGTATATTTCTTCGTTGATAAATGGTGTTATTAAATATACGAATTGCAGCTTTTCATTCCTGGTTCTTGAGCTTCCGACGCTTTCTAGTTGTTGGTATTTACGCGATAGCGCCTACTGGAGTTTGCAATAATAATTATTTCGCCTTTCTTTCTTCATTCTTCGCTGTTTCATTATATTTTTTATGACCACTTCCAAACACGTCTCTAGTATTTAAAATCTAGCTATAAAGACAATTGGTCGTCGTAAATTTTCTAATGAAGGAGATCTGCCGTGTCGTCAACTTCCAATTGCTTCCCTAAACTTACAATAAAACAATTTTCTAACTTCAGGTAACGCTTACAATGCAGTAAGAGTCCTGTCTTTATGTCGCTGCCGTCTGATTCTCTGCATACAAATTACTCGACGACACTTTCAAGTTTTACTGCATCGTTAGTTTGAATGTATTATGTCATTAACTGGTGTCTATGGTGAATAAAAAATCTTCGGTGTTGTTGGATAAGTTGTGTGTTGTCGTTCTGATGCAATAGGAGAAATTTTGGGTGTGAAATGTGAATTTATTGCTTTCCATTTCGCAGCAGTAGTTATAACATTTATTGTAAGGTAAATGGCCCATTACTCGTCAGTTTTAGAACTTTGCTGTGTTTACAGCTCTGCTACGTCATAGTTAGTTAACTTAGAAAAATATTTTTTTTATTGATGAGTAGATAATTTATTCCTCCTTCTAATAGATATAATATTATAATGATAAAATAATAATACGGTAATAAAATATTTGTTTTAAAAAAAAGAAGCCATTTGTACCAGTATCCGACAGGTTTGTTGTAGATATCGTCAAAACGTCCTAGAACTCGTCAATTTTTAACACTAATTTGAACTCTATTTGCTTTACACTTAAGTTCATATTATATTTCATAATATTTGAAATTTATTTATTATTTACTAATTTAATTATGGTTTTTGTTTCTCTTTTTTTTAAACGACTTCAAAAGGGAGGAGGTTCTCAATTCGTGTGCCCCGATTACTCGAAGACGCCTGGACCGATTTGGAAAAATCTTTTTTTGTTTGAAAGGGTATACTTTACAGGTGGTCCCATGGTCATCAGGTCAGGATCTGATGGTGGAATCCTGGAGATATCGAGGAAACTTCAAATTTTATAAGCACTTACAATGTTTCTCATATACTTTTTAAAGCTGTTCAGATATTTGCGTCTGGTAGTCATCATTTACGTTGCTGAGCTGATGATGGAAGGTACAACTCCTTAAAATAAAAAACTTTTAACAAAAAATAGAACCGACTTCAAAACACTAAAAAGTGTAGTTCATGTTCCATGGAAAATATCATGGTACCGCAGACTTCAAAACAGTGTCAGGTTGATTAGAGTTCCAACATGGTTATTTTATGCATTTTATTGATTTGAAGTCGGTTCTATTTTTTGTTTAAAGTTTTTTATTTGTAATTTTGTCAGTTTAATAGGTTAGTTAGATAGTTTTAATTTATTATAAGAACCTGTATATTGCTGTGTGGTGACGGCGACGAATATCACCACCCCATCTGATCCCGTAGGGGGAGGGAAGGTATACCAGAGTACGGGCAGCAGCGTATCTCTGAGAACTATAACACCATACTGCGATCGCCAACCGAGCAGGTTACACTGGGATATCATAGAATCGAAATCTGAAGTTCGAAGAGAGACGGATACGATAATCCTGAAATCAGGAAACCTGCTCTAATTCGGTCAAAACCAGGAGCGATCACAGACTGATTAGAGGATCATTGAAGCTCAATGTCAAACTACAGAGATCCCGACTGATGAAGTCCCGATCCCTTTCGAGGAAGTGGACTCATATAACGAGACAAGGTAGAAGCCATACGGCTGGGACTGAGTTCTTTAAGGCCTGCCATACAAAGTGAACTAAAAAGAGGATGAGGATGACGATATCAGAATCGTCACGTCAAAATCTGAGCTGCTGGGAGAGATGCAAAAGTTCGACAACGCAATCAATAGTCAGTCGATAGCCATGCTTCAAATCTCAGAGCAAAGCTAACCCGACACTACACTGAAGATATCCCGGATGTCAGCCTGTACGAGATTAGAATGGCTCTCAAATAGTTCAAGAACAACAAGGCGCCTGGTGATGTTACAGTTACAGCTGAGTTTCTGAAGACGGTGGTACGCCGGTACTCAGAAGTTATTTAATTCCATCATACTGAAAGGCCAGACGCCGCAGGCATGGCACAAAGGTGTGGTGGTCTCTTTTTCAAAAATGGAGATAAAACCCTATTGATTACATAATAATAATAATAATAAATGGTGAATACATGCACAGGTGTCGATGTTACTGTTCCCCATGACGAGAACCTTGTGAAGGTAGAGAAAGATAAAGAAAATAAATATCTTGATCCTGCACACGAGGCTGTCGACATGTGGAAAATTGACACCATTGTACCGATAGTCGTTTCCGCCCATGGCCTAATGGCCAAGAGCCTCGATAAACATCTTAAGAGGCTCGCGTTAGGCAGTTGGGTCAAGGGCCAGATCCAGAAGGCAGTGCTCTTGTAAACGGCACGTATTGTGAGGAGGTTCCTCTCTATGGAGCCTTGACCATCGGCAGCTTGGACCCTGTTCCCGATGCCGGTGCGGTACTGTTTTTTATATTTTTAAATGTATTTTTTTAATAATTATATTTAAAAATGTTAATAATATAAGGTATACAATGAATATATAAAATAATAATAATATCCTGGGACATTGTTCATACCCATCACACTGCTGAACTATGTTTAGTTGTTATCGAGAGTCATCACAAACCGTCTCACTGCAAGTTTGATGACTTCCAAACTCCCGAACAAGTCGGATTCTGAAAAGGCTTTAGCACAATATACCACATACACACGCTACGGCAAGTTATATAGAAGACAGCAAACTGAGGAGTATAACCAGCCATTATGCTTCGTATTTGTGGACTATGAGAAAGCTTTTGATTCAATAGAAACCTAGGCGTTGCTGAGGTCCCTTCAAAGGTTCCAAATCGTACTAAAGTGCTTGTATGACAATGCCACCATGTTGGTCCAACTCCAGAACCAGAACTCGAAACTTATTTAACTGCAGCGAGGCGTGAGACAGGGAGACCTGATATCTCCGAAACTGTTCACCGTTGCATTGGAAGATGTCTTCAAGCTTCTGGACTAGAACGGATTTGGCATCAATGGCGATTCGATTTGCCGATGATATAGCAGTCTGGCTGATACCTTGGAAGACCTCGGTACAATGTTTGATGACCTAAGCAGAGTATCTCAACAAGTAGGTCTAAAAATGAATATGGATAAGACGAAAATGATGTAGAACGTCCACGTGATCATGTTGCACCCACTCAAGTAGGTAAACGTTGGAGACTCTGCACTCGAAGTTGTAGACGACTATATTTACCTAGGACAGACCATCCAACTAGGTAGGTCAAATTCGAGATCGAGGTCAGTCATCGAATCCATCTCGGCTGGGCATCGTTCGAGAAGCTCCGTAATATCTTCTCGTCCCCAATACCGACTTCGGCCAATGAGTGTTGCCAGTGATGACTTACGGAGCTGAGACTTGGTCGGTTACGATGGCCCTCATAAGAAGGTCACCCAAAAAGCAATGGAGAGGGCTATGCTCAGAGTTTCCCTACGAGATTGATTCAGAAATTATGACATCCGAACCAAAGTAACCGACATACCCGAAGAATTGCCAAACTGAAGTGGTAGTGGGCGGGGCATATTGCTCGTAGAACTGACGCCAGCCGCTGGAGCAGAAAGGTTATCGAGTGGCGACCACGAACTGGAAGACGCAGCTTGGGCAGGCCCCCCACCGCTGGATGCGGGCAGCACAATACCGGCTATCCTGGAGATCCTTGGAGGAGGCCTTTGTGCAGCAGTGGACGTCTTTCAGCTGATATGATGATTACCTTACATATAACTTGTGTAATTTTGGTTTCTTTTAATTTGAAAAGTTCTTGACGAATTTAAGGTCGTTCTTTAGTACGTAGAATACACTCAAGATACTAGAACTCGTCAATTTTGTAAGTGACACGTTGTTAACGTTGAAGTTCTTAACAAAAAATAATTATTAATTTTGTTTTTTTTTTAATGTTATATATAGGGATATTTTTAGATAGAAATTCAATTAAAATTCCGTTTGGTTTTTATAGTAATACACAATGTCGACATTAAGTGAATGTTTTCAACTGTGTCCCAGTTTTCGTCAAAATAGTATAAACTTTGACGAGTTCTAGGACCAACAGGGATTACCAGGTACCAGTAAATGTCATCAGCGATTAAAACAACGTAATAATAAAAATAACACAATATTATATGTTAAATGGTTAGATAATTTACTTGACTATTTCACAAAATAACAACACTTATCAATAGTCTGACCAATCCAGCAAGACATGAGATTTCATGTGGCATGCCGGAGTTCACATTCAGTAGCTGAACTCACAAAAAAATACAAAATTTCGAAGTGCTTACCTTTGATAGCTCCGTGTTCCGATACCATTACAGTTTTGAGTAAATTTTGCCATTCTAATTATGGAATATATTACGTAAAATATATTGCCATTAAATACTTTTAGGAAGATATTGGTAGAATTAAATAGTTGGCCTTTTTTTACAACCTGACGAGTATTGGGACACTGTCGACATTACCAGCGTTTACCTTACTAACTACGTAATATTATATCATCATTGATTTAATGGACATTTAACTGGTTACTAACACAGTAAAGTTATGATCTATATATGTGAGTAGGTTCTTAATTAAATTTAAAAAAATTCAACGAGTCAGTTATTATATATATAATTACGTCACGTTGTAAGTCACAAAGTAAGCCGTGTAATCAATAGTACGCTAATTATTGGCTTCATTTAAAGTCTCTTCACGGAATTTCGACGGCTTTCAACATTTTAATTGCTCATGGTAATTATTTTTATATACGGTAATTATTTTTAATAACTAACAAGGATTTACTTAAAGGACCAGGAAGGAGAAGAAATTTTGCAATTTATTAATTCCCTTTTATATATTTAGACTATACCTAAACATTTACTACATTTTAATAATAATAATTAATATTCTGGGACATTCTTCAATGGGCAATGTTTTGATAGAGAGATATGTAACTTAATTATATTTCAATAACAAGAAAGTTAAATTAAGTTTTATTAATTATATAATTTGTAAGCGACGTTATACTAGAACCTAATTAGTGAGTTTAATTACATTGTTATTACTATGTGCGTGTACGTGTACTAAGGGTTACCTGTTATTAAATCATGTACCCTGTTCGCATCAGAGCTTGTATTCAATGTGGGATATCAATATGTACATTTATTTTGACTTAGTTACCCATCGCACGTAAGCCATATTTTAAATAGGCATGAGTTACTAGGGTCTTGTATTTAAATTCAGCAAAAGCATATTATATAATCATAGTTTTTCTATTCGTCAATAGATTTTCCATTGAATCGAAGGCGTGTAAAGAGCATATCGGGAAATTCTTCAGAAAATCGCGGCGTATCGAATATGACCGTGTCTCAATACTTACATCTTATCGAATATTAAAATATCCTACTGCCAAAGAATTCCATGAATATTTTATAAATAATATGTATATGTGGCAAAATTAAATCGGTACGGCATGTCACAAGTCACAAATACTTAGTTGAAATAAAACGTCACGTTCATTATAAAATATAAATAATGTGTGTTCGTATATACGTAACATTCACGCGCTTTATGCTAATAAAGGCACGTACTAGGATCACTCACGACGCGGACCTAAGTGTCGTTAGTGTCGGTTAATTAGTTAAAAAATACAAAATTCAAGTGAAAATAACCGCGGCGAGAATACAAAAGGCCGATATCATTATATCATTTAAGTCTGTGAGCCTCTCCGTCGCAGAGGCGGTGGGCGCATTGGATTTATTCTACTTTGTTCCTAAGCGAGCCGTTTAATTTGTTAAATTGAAAAGAAACATCGTATTGTTCAGACAGAATTAGGTTTATTTGCGAAACCCATTCGGTCGTAACGGAGGATCCCTTCGACGGAAATAAGTGAATGGAATAAATGAAATGACCTATAAAGTGGATAGAATGCCGCAGTTTCTACTGAGCTTAGTGTATTTCACTTGGTGCCTCTGCAGCCGGCTCTTCGCTAATATGTTGAAGAAACTGACTGAAGAAATGTTTGTCTAAAGGAAAATTTATATATCTATCATATACACACATAATAATCCTTATGAAGTAATGAGTAAATGCCAAGGGTTAGGAAGGATGAATGAATATGAATAAGCTTACATTTTGCACCGAGCCCAAATGTGATTGGGGACAGGGCAAATGATTATTCTTTGAAAAGTTATTTTACTTATAACTTGGTCTAAATATACATGAAACTTGAAAATTGAAAAAAAAAGGTAAGAAAGAAATTGTTTGCATTCAGATTGCCGAATAACAAGATGGCTGTAAATTATGTAAAAGTTTTAGATAACTTCAACGAATATTTCTGATTCAGAGTTACTTAATTTATTTATAACCTGTGTATCCGTGGGTTCATGTCATAACATTGTGCCTCATACTCTTCGTGTTTCTAATAACATCAAGACAAAGGTTCTTAGTGGGATCTACTGTCATGCTACAATTACGACCGTTACAGAACAGAGGCCATGAGCTATGGATTATACCCGTTTACATTGGTTAAATAATGAATACGAATACATTGTTGTAATTCCACTACGAGCTAGTAGATTGTAGGAAACATAGTGCTCGAAGTAGTTTTAATTGTAGATAAAACTAGTAATTCAAAATTTATTGAAAATAATTCTGCATGTTCTTTATACGTAAAATCTATAGACGCTATAGAAATTGAATCTCTTTTAATTACTTTGTGATTTTGTAACTCGCATGAGAATATTCCATCTTAAGAAACTGTTGTCATATTATTTGCACACAAACGAAATTGTAGTTATCATGCTCATATAAAGTTACATGTTCATATCGTTGATGTGAATAATACGTTTACAGCATAATCTTGAGTGGCAAGGTATGTGCCGCCTTAGGCGGGAACATCGTTAATCTCATGACGTCGCTACTCCACTGTATTTTGACATAATATTTACATAAATACCACTTAAATACATATGTCAGGTTGTGTATAGTGGGTTTATTATGAATCCATGATATATGAAGGCGGTCACAGCATGATAATGTGTTTTGTCAATGGGCTGTGTTTCCATCTTCATTATCTAATCTTGATATGACAAGTGTTTCTATGCTTGTAGTAGTTTCTAGTATATTAATTAATTGTTGTGAGAATTTACTGCCCCTTCTTGTCCTTAGAAATACAGAATATGAAATTGTTACCTCAGTCCTCCATTTCAGTGTGGAATATTCCGAATGTTTAGGTATTTACACCTGTGCGATTGTGGTCGGATCTATATCACCCGCTTATTAATGAGATCCAGCCGTGTCTATAAAACAGAGCTCGGAATTTGATAGCCCCTGATATGGGAACCGAATGAATATTAAATTAATTCCCGCATTTTGTAGGAAAATACGGCAATTAACGGGTGATGCTCCTCCCACTCGTGGGTGGTTTACGAGGTGATAAAATTGTCAGATTGCTTTCAATGATGTGTATATGTATGTACGCAGGGTTCTGTGGACAGCTTGGAGCTATTTTGTTGTGTCGTTTCTTGTTTATCATTATGATCGAGTCCCCACAGGAATACTGGAGCTTCGCTTTACGCCTTTGTATTTGTAAATCTTAGCAAGCTGAACAAATAATGAAACATTTACTTCTAGAAATATTTAAAGTTTAAATTATGTATACAATAAGTGTTTTTATACACGACTTCCAATAAAATTCTTTTTTCTTGTTACAGGTATGTTCAATCAACAAAAAAGCAAGATTCCACTTCAACCATGATGTAAATAAGGTTGATAGGTTACAGATAATGTTTACATCTAGTAGATGAGAAATGTATCGTGGGATAGACGATACGATTCTAAACAACCATTGTGTTACAGAACAAACTTATACTACGATCTTTGATGCACCTGCACTCAGGAAAATGGTTCATAATCATTATGATGTAATTGTAAAGGAAAATGTTTTAGTTTTCCCAATGCTATTAGCAGCTTATTTCCTCCTACAACAATCGGCCTCGCTTGACACTTCTCGGTCTCCCGTGGCTATTGTTTACAGTTGAATACAAAAATGAACGAGGGATGTAGGTTTGTATTTCCTGAACATTAATACATGGAATATTATATTTATCCTCTAATTTACTATTTATAAAATAAAATAAAAAAGCCATTTATTCTACTACCAATATACACTTTAAAAACACATTAATTCGTTCATAAAATAATTTATACTTTATCCAAACATATTTCATAATTCATAATCATTAATTATGAAATATGAATTTACTATTTAAAGCTCGTTAAAGGTTGCATTCGGTTGAGTTACTGAAACAGAATCCAATACTCAGACGTTTTTCAAAAGGGGGTCAGCACGGCCCAAAATTATTTTCATTTGACTGACAAAATATCATATTAAGAATCTACAATGATCTTTTTTATGTAAAATATTTAAAGCTTGTATTCAAAATCTTAGACACGAGGATTCTGATAACAAAACAATATGAGAATAATTGAAAAACTAAATCGTCTGGTTGCGATCCTGCAAAGCTATTCTAGCTCAGCGTGGCAGCTGCATTTACCCTCAGCTATTCTCTGAGGACATCAAATGTTGCATTAACGTTTTAGCTCAATATTCAATTTTACACTTTTGTTAGCGTTTTGGGACCTCTTCGAAATTAGTTTAACTGAATTATCTGGAATAGCTTGCTTTATTTATTGGACTCCTGTGGTTCTTGTAAGCTTTATTGGGTGCGCGTTAAATTCTAGCCACTGGTGCTGAATTCCAATGTGATTTATAAAATTTTGTTTGATCAGAATTAATGTTTCTACGTTAATATAGGTTTGCATAAACTTTCTGTTATATTGTATGTAATAATATAGTAAAATGTGCAATCATTTTCTGAACCTTCATTACCTCTTGCTCTAGGCCATGTTTATGCAACGACATAGTGTCAATTACGGAAGCCTGCGGAAGTTTGCGCTTGACATGGGGCGTCGGATATGCCCTGTATGCTGACATTACTGGGTTGTCTGCTTCGTATAGTGGTAGATTGTAGGCCGGAATACCTTGATACCGGCACGATGGAGACGTCAAACTGTATCTAGTGTAAACGAGACACGTTATATTGCTAGTATAAAAATGATGTTGTTAAACATGTAAATAGGATGCATTTGGGCCATTTTTTACAACTATATTAAACGCGTTTTACTAAGTTTTAAGTACGTTTTACTAGATAATTACGTTTATTGTAAAAAAACAATAGTATTCAGGATAGGTCGACAAAGAAATTCTTAATTCCCCAAAGTAATCAAAAAATTACAAATTAATCTACACAGTATCAAAGCAACGAAAATGTTTCAGATATAATTATTCTATGTTAATGTCCTTTGTAAGCATTCAGAATAATAAGAACCTACCGTAACTTTTAGTGTTGATCGCAAAACATCAAAATAAAATGTCCTATTAACTGGGAGTCTTTGAAGTGTTCATGTCCTAGTCTTCTTATTATATCTTTAAAATACGGTCGTCGTTTTCCCCCTGATTTGATATTTTACCAAATTGTTTTTGGTTTTTACGATTCATCAATTTGATGGAGCAATCAAGTTAAATTGGACTCGTTACGGAAATGGGCCACAATTGGCACTTTTACACGTCTCGAATCGAATCAACCTGGTGCTCCAGGTACCCGGAGTCTCTGATAATATAAACCATTGAACATTCCCTCCATGTTTTAGAATCAAGCTTCAATAGGACCATTGTAGTAACCCGGTATTATATTCCCGGGAACAAAACATGTGACTGTTTGATAATTGGTCTTCGTACTTGTTAATTTAACTTTTGTTATGTTCTCGGAGCTGGTTATTTATAAATATGAGTTTTTTTGCACGCTTTTCTAACTTTATTCGAATTATATACTCTTTTTCCTGAATTTTACACAAGCGTGTCCCCGCGGTTTCATTCGCGTTCCCGGGATAATAAGTAACCTATAACCTTCGGGGATAATGTAGCTACCTACTCTATTAATGAAATAATTTTTCGAATCGGACCAGTAACTCAGGAGATTAGCGCGTTCAAACAAACAAACTCTTCAGCATTATTAGTAGTATATAGATTAATAATGCAGCTTCCGGTAGAACATAAAAAATCCGTGAAGTAATTATTTCTTATGCCAAACGAAGGTTATACGTTGAAAATGACTCAACAAAGGTAGAGTGTATTTTAGGTCTTATTAGAGTTATTATTTCATTGCAAATACCGATAAGCAGGCAGGTTTACCGTCTAACGCGTGTCATTGTTGTCGACGTCTTCGCCAGCCATGACGGTCCTCGGCGACGGAAACGTGCAGTCAGTAGCAGTCGCGCTACGCTCTGTGCCGATCATAAGCTACATTACACACCACCAACTACTCAGTAACTTCATCGTAGCTCTAAGGAAGCATGAAATAAGGATCATTCTCCAACGATGAAGTAGTAGCAACAATATTATAGGGTGCTATGCTAAATATTGTCGATTACGCGCCGTGTTGCATATACCCCTTTGTTTAGCTTGACGTGAGCTCGGAGTAGTTTCTTAGTTAAAGGACTCCTGCCTAGATCTTGTACAGTGTTTACTTAATCCGCATTAACGTAATAGACTATTTATTCTGAAGTACTTTCTGTTCGATTAAAATTGGAGGTCGTAATCCCTGTACTAGAGTATATTGCATCATTGCCAAGTTGGAAGCCTTGCCTTGGCTTCCAATTATATTCAGACTTTATAATATGCGTACTGCGTGTCCTCATTTGCATCCATAAATCTAGTAATTCTTCGTCGTCGTTAGGTGTTGTAACTAAAAATTATTTATTATATTTATAGATTTGCTATTTAGTATAAGTATTATGTTAGTTTATCGTAGTCTATTAACTTTATATTCCTAGTGTATATAAGGATATATCTAAGTTTTTAATTTTTGGAATTGCACACCCCCGTCTTATTTAGTTAATTATATTCCTCTCCATCCAAAGGTTGCCTGGTAGAGATCACTTTTAGTGATAAGGCCGCCCATTGTAACACTTTTGTTTTTCTTTTGGTTAAGTTATTTTTTGATATATATTTTTTAATTTTCTGTGGTGTGACAATAAAGCATTATCTATCTATCTATCTATCTATTATTTATATTATCTGCACTTCTAAGGTTGACAATTATCTTAATCTGGACTCTATTACGTCAGTTTCTATTCTCACCGATGTTATATTTATAAAATAACATCAAAACGAGCATCTTTATTTAATCTATGTCGCCAATCCATACAGTTTGTGACGTAACTCGAGAGACTCCAATATAATGATTGCTTTGCTCATGCATTGACATGGAATGGAATGAATTTGAAATACGAAGAATATTGTTTACTGATCAAATTTTCTAGTCTAGCTCTTGATTTCACCCGACTAATTTTGACGACGATTATTGAAACAATGTTTGTCTACTGTGTAAAGTAAATAAACTGAAACGGGACTTCAAATTGAACACGGCCATATTTGTTCAGGGTAGTAATTCGAGTATTTCCAGCCGAATGTAAAGATTAATGTGTTTTGTTGGAAAACAAACGTTAATCCATCAGACATCGGTTGGAGTCTGTCCAAAATACCCGCACGCATAAAAAAGTAATATCCAGGCGATTAAATTCAACATTGAAATCTTCCTGTTTCCTTACTAACACTTTGTTGCTGGTATTTTGCGTCAGTTTCTGTTTTTGTTGTTATGTATTTTTACTACAGTCATGCACGTTCGTAATAATGAAGCTACATTAATAATAGTTCTGTTCTCGATTAAATGGCATCAATATTTAAAAGAAAAACTTTTCTTAAATACTTCCCAAGGCCATGCCATGTGTCTTTATCTCAAACTGGTGACTATAATTGCTATACGGGGCGGCTGAGTGCAGTGCAGTCGAAGCAAGCACGCTGGCACATTAAGCGAAACGAGCATGCTCTATCAGATGTAGCTGAACTTTCCGCGCCGACGGGCTTGTATCGAGGAACTTCGCCGATTAAACAATTGAGGCCGGCGCTGGCGGCCTGGGGCCTGGGATCTAGATATTGCGACTCCGAATGGGCACGCTCTTCAAACTGCGAATATTTGAGCTTTACCGTCATTATTTTGCATGTCGCAACGTCATGTACCACATGTATCAAGCGTGACAATCCGAGACCGTGAAAACCAGATACATAGATACTTATTTTATTTGCATGGATGATTCTGGTGCGTGTCTAATATTGATTATCGGATACATCTCTCGCCCAATTGGTGTCCTGCTACGATTACTATTTATAAATCGATTTATTACTATGACAATATAAGAGCCAGTGAAGGTCTATTTGAATGAATAAATATTTTATTACTGGTAAAAAGAATGTTACGTATTTGTGGGATTCGGTACTATTGTAAAGTAATACGCAATCAAATTATTAATGTAAGGTATCAATCAATAGCAATTGAACTTCATACATTAATGGTACAGAAGAAATAATAGATACGGCTAAAGACATTACAGTATGACATAACTTAGATGTAGTATCGGCAAATCGTTTATATCTACATTTCACTTCAGATTTACACAACTAATAAAAATCATTCATTATCGCGCTATCAACGTTCAACAAGATCATTTTCGCCTAAAGTACTAATAAACATGAGTAATATTATAGGCGCACACTTTTCGGAATTGATTGATTTTACGAATTTTGCCGATACTTCATCTAAGTTGTGTCTATTTTACCAATGTTATACTCTTAAACTACATAAACAAAGCATATTCTAGCTATCCATACAAGACCGATTTATTTCACAAAAACAATGATTCAAACAATTTCCTTGAAATATAGACCGCAGGTGAATGTGACTAATGTGGCAAGAATAAAGAACGCGTTAATTTGTCATATTAGGTGTTAATATTGGTATTGTCATATGTCAAAAGACTTGTTAAAACATCAAGCAAGGTAATTATCACGGTGCTATGTGTAATGTACATTCATCTCTGATTGTTATGCAAAACGTATTGTTCAGTAGGTACTTCGGAGAAAATGCTTGCTCTTTATTCATGTAGTACGTATATTTTTGTACCAAGAGAGTCATTCTAAGTTTTATACACAAGGAGCTAGTTTTCAAGCTATCTAATTTGATTAGGTGAGTGATTTACTGAGTTCCACACTTTTCGTATCATGTAAAGCTGTGAAATAAATGCGATATCACGTTTCTCTTATGTCCCACATATTTTAAGACTGGGATGAGTATACTTGGTGCCTCGTAGCTGAATATGATCTTCAAAAATGTAATTTTAGTTTCTTTATATTGTGAAGAGATGTTCTCGAAGGAATAGACAAATTATTAACGCTTCATTAGCTTCAGTTATCGACGGCAATGCTATTTATAACATGAGCAAAAAAACCTATTCTGATTCCTGTACTTTAAGTTATTTTAAAAATAGTGTTCGTATTTATAATTTTCACCTTATTGAGGTCATGTCACAGACTGTATAGTAAAATGTTTCACGTAATAACATTAGCGTGGGTAACCCATTTGCGTGTGGCGACTCGAAAGTAATTTTCTTCGAACGCCAATAATGGTTGGGTCTGATCATCTGGATAATGGACCCAAGTGTTAAATTTAAAGCTACTTAGTGTTGGCCCGTCAAAAAATATTGTCCACATTTTTGACGCTGTCATTTATAAAGTGGTCCATTTTGTCAGTAAAAGCAAATGGAAAAAAAACCATTAAATTCTTCCTACTAGTGTTTGATTCTGTTTGCTCTGACATATTTGTTTAAATGGCCTAGGCATTTTGTTGCTATATTATAAGTACCAACTACAAAATTACGCAAGTTATTTGAAACTATCTACCTACACGAAATCTAGATTCCGCGAAAGACACCTAACAAGGTATCTTTTCAGGAAGCATTTTACTATAGCCAACCTATAGTCAAATGCTCAATATCTTAATGTTGGTTTAGTTGCGATAGTTATTCGTAGCCTACTTACTTTTTCACGACAGCTATTTACGATAAGGTTGCTTGCAAAATAGTAATTGCATAAGTACTTGCTTATAAAATATACACGTTTTTATCATTTCTACGGTGACTCACACACCAAATATCTCTGGTACTATTATTGCCTTTGTTTCGTTCGCCAAAGTTTCTCAATGTTTCCTTACGGAAACACCAAATTGTCGACTTAAACATTCACACAGAACCTTAAGCACGTCATTAAAATTTGATTACCTTGGTAGGTTAAGGACCAGAGACGGGACGGTGAAATGTTCATGATTAGTACCGTATTGTTAAGATAATCACAAGTCGGAACTTTGTTAACCGGTAAAATTACCACAATTTCATGCAGATATGTTTTGGTACATGCAAATTTAATGTGCCGTCTAAAACATGTACCTATCTGTTTCATAATTTCTAGCTGTAACATAATCCTACCATATGATTTTAATAAATTTTGTTGCAATTTATATGGAACTTAATTCTAGTTGATCGTCAAACCAATGACGTCAAAGGACAATAGGTCGCCTTATCCCACTCCATTTGCAAATTTTAGTGTCACTGCTGAAAAGTTGATTTACGAAACTGAAAGTTTCTTAAATATACAAGACTAAGAGAATACATAATTAATCGTTCGGCGTTTCGATCTAGTTATTCCAACCGGTGGTCTATTGTTTTTGTATTTAGTAGTTTTACAATGATATATTATTGAATTTCAGTGTATTTATTCAAAACATTGCACTGCTACCGCAATTCCATTCTAAGGTTTAATTGATCGTTTTGGATATTTGTGTATTGAATTGTCATTAAGCTCTATCAAGTCTGTGGATTGTTTGACATATATTATGTCATACAGGTAATTGATAATGTACAATATCGCTTTAATAAACAGCTACATTATTAATTTATTCATGACTATCATTTGAATAATTATTTTTCTATTATAACATCTATAATCGTGTATTTTTTTAATTCTGTCATGAAATATTCAAAAGCTGGGGTGGCATTTCGTAATATTAAATACATCCTTTTATGTTCAGTCTATAAAAACAGAATACGAATAGAATATCAAATCGTTGATCCAAAGTACAAATCGAGGCACGCGCTCAGAGCGTATAAGCCAGTTAAACGGGTATGTTTCTAATGGTAGAGTCATGTAATGTTATAATCTCATTAAAATGCGACTAGCAACACCAAAATAACTGAGAAAGGATTTTGTGCTGATGCCTCACTTACACTTTCCAGTTAGTTTTGTTCGAGCGAGTGACGTTGCAATTATGTTGGGAGCATGTCGACCAAGCTCAACATGGGCGGTACCGGTACGGTATACGCTTTACAATTTTACAATCCTCAACTCACCTTTAGACATGCGCTTTACTCCAACATTCAAGAACATAAAAAATAAGCATCAGGTTTGAGAATTGATCGTAAAGCCAATAAATTATAAACTTACTGACTGGATAGAGTAAACAGAGTTTTGTTTTCCCCAAAGCCAGTCCTTCGTGACTTGGGTGCGCTGAGTATAGGTTGGCTCGTGTCCAACGACGCCTGATGACGTCCCACACACGTTAAATTGATATTGGCACTTAGCGCAGTGTTCGCTGTCGACGTTCGTGTTTTAAGTTCCAACTTTCGGACAGTCCGGTGTAAACAGAGGATATTGGAACTAATGCTTGTCTAAAACCTTTACTTATTTATTTCCAGCTTGATGCTTTATAAAGGAACGGATTTATTAATTTTCCGCTTATCCGCAAAATTTACGATCGATGATATTACTTAGTTATATAATCTACGTAACCAAAAAGTAGATTCAGAAGTAGAGAGAGAGAGATTCGCGCGAAAAGAAAGTACTTAACGAAAGTTCATGTTGGAATGGCAATCACGGCTGCTTTTAAAATTGTAAAAGCCAATAATCTCATCAAACCACTCATAACATAAGCTAGCGTTAAATCGATTATATAAGGCGTCTTTAATGAGCTTGAGTGCATTGCATCGCCACCAAAGGTCACGGTTCTTTCTGATGTCGGAGTGGATTACGCAACCTGCCTGACTCGTGATTACAGTCAAGTACATGTAGTTGGTCTTGGTACAAGCAAGCGATTTGAACATACAACCGTCCAAACCGTTAGAGATGACAGATCTTTACCAAATTATTATTCAGACAAATTATAAGGTTCTATGGTGTTGCTTCATCTTGGCAAGGTCAATTTACAGTTGAGTTAGAAGATATGGTATGTTTACTATCTTATTGCCCCATCATTTCCATTATCTTTACTGTTACGAAAATCAACCGTTTTCGTGTATGCAATATTTTTCCATTATAATATTTCTCGTCGAAGTTTCGTCAACACAAACAATTATTTAACTTTTATTTTATGTGTAAATGTGTAGACATACTGATATTAAGCGGACACCACCGCCTATGAACATTTTTGCAACTCGTTATAAGTAATTATAAAAACATTATGAAGCCTTCATGATTTCCCGACATCATCGACAGTCATGACATCAGAAATTCCGAATGTTTACAAGATAGATCTCAAAGTATCCTGTCAAATATTCTGGTAGGAATTTGTTTTGGGGCAAATCGTGGTTGCAGGCAGTGCATGGAGGTGGCGATAGTTGGAATTTTGCCAGTAGCCGGTGCATTGTTGGCCCGCCATGTTAGTATATTAATATCGGCAATAGAGCCGGACTCTACAAGGCAAGTTTCATCTAATTTTGTAGGGTCACCATTTGCGTTTTTGGTTGTATGTATGTGAAAGTAATTTGATTTTCCCTATTTCTTAAAATTAACGTTTATGAGCACTGGCAAGTAGACGTATACTTAATTTATTATCGATATTAAAATGTCAAAGAATTCTCAACATTCTTTAATCAGCAACTTTTCAAAGTCCATAAATTTGAAAGGAATTCATATATGTTGGTATTTCGCAATCAAACATTATCCCTGATTCTCAGAGTCACCTCCATTTATACACATAAATATTCTCATATGATACCTACCTGGGTTCTAACTTTATACATCTAATTCAAGAGCATGTCCCAACTTCACAGACAGCGTGGTGTTTGTAATCAACCGTACCTTGTTCACTTGTAACATTTGCTCTATGGACTTGTATACTTTCGGACCTGGCTTGGAAATTGGCAGTTACTATGAATAAAAGGTAATTTTAATTTGCCTCTAGTTTGTATATTAGTGACATATTCAGGAAAATCCTTTCAGTTAATGCATTGCCAACTTCTAGGTAAAGTCCCCATTTCCACAGCGCGTTTAAATGTGCGTGACAAACTCAATTAACATATTTAGGATTTCTATAGCCAGACAATTGAAATGCTTTTGATACAGAATGTCTCAAAGATAAAAATATTTCGTATTCCGCTTCATCCACAGGTAACATCCACAAAATTATTGTTCCTCTTAATCAAATCATTCATTAGCCCCCTTAAAAAAATCTTGGATTTGTGTAATCAATTAACTGATGAAATCGAAGATCTCAAGGCTGCCTCTGTGGTCTTGACACACATAGAATAACAATTAGCCTGCATTGAGACAATTTGTGCGTTTACTGTTGGTTTGTTTCGTTGACTCAGGGTTATTGGTTTAAATGTTTGACACACTTTTATTTTAACATTGTTTGCGTGCCTACTCATTTCTTTCGGAACAAACAATTCATTCATCGATTGACTTGATAGTGCTTTGTGTTCGACAGTTGCTGCTTACGCTTTGTTTTCAATAATCTTAAGTGTGATTATGCAACTGCAGTTTTATTTGTCAATGTCCTCTTTTATTTCAGGTTAATGTTACATAAGATTGATGTACCAGAAGTATGAGTAGGCTTTATGACTTGCTTGCTTGCTTCTATCTTGATCTAGAATGAACTTAAGGTGAATCGGCCGAAAAGCCCGCGAAATTCAAATTTTATTAGGTGTTTTTCCAGTTGCAGCTCAGTTATAGGTCGCATATTTGTCAAAATGTGATTTGCGCCTAATGAATATGCTAATTGATTACTGTATGTATACATTATGCTTTTTAAACTATTTAAATCCATACATTGGTTCCTTTTCGATAAATAACGCTTAGGAACCAATGTACAAACAGTTCTATAATATTTTGAATACAAAATGAATACATAGATAGATCTATAGCTATATCTCAGTGTCGCGAATTATATTTTGACAAATAAATGACCTATTACTGAGCTGCAATTTGAAAAAAACCTAATAAAATTTGAATTTCGCGGGCTTTTTGGCACATCCCCCTTAATATGAATCGTGTGTGAAAAATGGTGAGAAACATATCCTGATATAATTATATAATAGATACCCTTAAAATTAGATAAAATATTTTCATCCCGGAACAATATAAGGTCCCTCGGCAACGCGGATAAAACTCCCAGCGGGAGCTAGTTATTATTATTGACGTTTTTCTTCAACCATCTCAATGATTTACTTGTTATTTATTTTGTTCATTGATACTATTTGACACGCTATTACTAATTGCAAACTAAATAACGTGTTCTTTACTTAACATAACATTTAAGAAATTTTAATTACTTACTGATATGCTTTCATTTCTAGTTTCCGTAACAGTACCTGTATCACTATTCACAGCAACAAATAAATGCATTTGCTAATAACCCTTATGTTTGCGAATTTCACTTAACACGTGC
This sequence comes from Tethea ocularis, assembly GCA_963555595.1. Lineage (NCBI taxonomy): Eukaryota > Metazoa > Arthropoda > Insecta > Lepidoptera > Drepanidae > Tethea > Tethea ocularis. The sequence goes on along the minus strand of OY741971.1, from coordinate 2,954,218 downwards.
GCACAGCGCGTAATAATAACCAGGTTACACAACACATTACACATTTCCTCCTTGAGAAACTGTTAGCCGAGTATTATGCTGTTGTCATGGCCAACATTCAAGATTATGTACCCGATGCATGTTGCATTATTTTACAGTCATGCCTCGAATTTTCATTTCATCTCGATTGCCATTTGGGTGATGAACAGAGCACATGGATGCTCTTTCTACATTCTTGCTGGTGCATAGGTACATGACGGTTGACGACATGATGGCGGGTCGCGTGAGCTGGAACTGGAGCGCGACGCGCACGCAACTTGTTGTTTCAAGGTCGCATCACTATTCCATTTTTTTTAATTAAAGATTTTTTTCGTCACGTGGTCATGGCCTAAATTATTTTGTATGCTTATAAATACATTTATAGGTAATAATGAACGCATCGTACATGAAAAATATATAAATAAATACCTATCATCATCATGTTAGCCGAAAGAGAAAGACGTCAACTGCTGGACAAAGGCAAAGGCCTCCCCCAAGGATCTCCACGATGGCCGGTCTTGCGCTATCCTTATCCAGCGGGTAATACCTTTATATAATTAAAATTAACTAATGGTGCCGATTTTGTTGTTTACGAACTAAATAAATTTAATCTCACTATATCTCTTTTTAATAGTAAATATAAGAAAGGGATGCAAGATATTTTAGTCCTGTCAGTTTAGTCCGATCACATATTTCAACGTGAATTTAAGTGCGATCTTTATTGGTCACGACTACTTACCCGTACCTACATTATGACGACATGGACTAAACTGACAGCAAAAATGTTCTATCTTTTTTCAATAAGGTTAACATGAAAGAGAGGTGACTTGTCTAGTATTAGTTAAGTTCGGAAACAACAGAATCGGCACTAATTTAATATTTGCCATTTCTAGGCCTTTTACACTATGACCTAATAGCGTAAAATGCAATTAAACAAAATAATGAACACTAGTTAAATAAACGACTGGAAAGATCGCACGTTATCTGTTTGGTAATTAAATTATAAAACATGATTACTGTGGTACTAAATTGTTTACAAAATGTCATTTTACAAGCTTTTATATTCCGACGACTTGATAAACTCCTTTTGAAGTCAGTTAAAAATAATAATAAACAATAATAAATAAATACCTATGTCCATTGCACATATTGATACAAGGTAATACTGGGAAAGTATATTCCGTTTGGTTGGTTAATTGAATACAGAAATACGCATAATTTATAGGGAAATAATAAGTGTACTCATGTCATGCATTTCTTGGTACTTAGATTAGGTTTATAAGTTATTATATAGGTATTTATTTAGTTAATTATTCAAGGATATATTCGATTTAAATATGTTAAGCTAGATTGTCGATTGAATAGTGATGCTTGTTCTTATATTCCATCAGTTTGGTTCAGAGTTCCAAGAGAGATCTTGAAATGCGGCAAAAATTACTTACTAACGAACTAATATAATAGCTATTACGTTTATGATTACCCATACAAATCTAGTAGGTATCTATCGTTGACCTCATATCGAAAGCCAAGTGTACAAGACAAAGTGCCGACTCGTCGGTTTTCCGTCGGCAGCGTGCGGCTTGCAATTTGTAATTTCAGTGTGTAATCAGCAATCCGCGGGGCGAGCGATTAAGCTCGTTTAACTCCGTCGGAAGTTAAACGTAGCGGGCGTCTGCGAACAGTTTTACCAATATTTGCCCCACACCCTACATTATATGTTAAACTTTATCAATTATCGAGTAATGTGGTGATTTTCGCCGCGGTGCCGAATACTTCGCTGGCAAGTCTCACAACCTACTTCGTAAGTCGCTAGTGATAAGAAACGTTTCGCGGCGTACCACACAGCCTCGGAACATGTGTGGCAAGTGTGCTTATAAAATTAATACGCGTGAAATGCTGTCGTTAAAATTTAATATACCGTTGCGATAGCTACAATCGATGTCATTTGTTCGCTTCGTTGGGTCATGAGCGTCATTGTCAGTTCGTATCCGTTTACGCTAAAGTCATAGTTTGGTGGACGGACTTTTCGTTCATGTTTATCCTATTTTTACCTAGACTATACTGTTTCCAGAGACTTCACTGTGTTCCGGCAATTCCACATGAGAGCCTTTGAGGTATTGTAAAGGTCAGCGACAGGCGACGGTAGCCACATTTCATCACTTATTTCGAAACGCGCGACGAAAAAGAGGGGTGTTATAAGTTTGTCTTGTGTATTTGTGTGTCTGTCTGTGCATCATAGCTCCTGAATGGTTAAACCCATGCATTTCGTAAAAATATGGAATCCTTTGAACTTTCCGGAATTTGATCTTGCTGTGAATAAATACAAAATATAAAGGCCTATTGAGGCCCATTCCTATTATTTCCTTTGAAGTGCTAGCATATTTGGTCAGCTATTTGAGTTACAATTTTATTGAGCCCATTTATTTGATATACCTACCTACCTTTTCTCTTCACCTATGTGCTTATTTATCGTCTGGTTGGTAGGTATTTTGGGTATTTCATTTGTAACAAAAGAATATGGAGGAGCAAGGTGGCAATCTTCCATTTACGAATAGTTTAAAAACTTTTTACGCCGTTAAAATTAAGAAGAATCTTACTGGTTGTTCCAGAGGATAGCAGTTCAAATATATAACTCTTCAGCTTTATTAAGATTATTTGTTGAGTAAAAAAATCACAGTTTTTTATCTTCACAAAATATACACGTAAAATCCGATCACAAACATGAATTACGAAATGTTCTCGCAGCCATTCAATGTCAGATTGTGTTTATTAACTTGACGTTATAGAAAATACGATCACGAATAGTTTTGATTTCGCTTTCTCCGCGCGTGTGCCCATTACGTAAACATTGTCGAAACGAAACGATCGTCCGCGAATCTGCTCAAGATTGCACTCCGAGTGGCGAAATTTTTGGTGACAAAACTGAACTACATATTTATTGCATTCGAGGTTTCCTGGCCGTCGGCGAGTCGCATGCGGATTTGTGCATCTTTAGCTCGATCAGGCGGTAACGTAAATCATTGTTGCTCTCTAGTATTATGCCTATAAAGAAATCTTCCTATCTAGTGTGCTTTCGCTTATTGTATGTACCTGGGCACTTCGCGATTTTGTTCATCAGTTTTATTTATGTTATGATTTTCTCTAGACAATTTATTTTATTTTTTATTTTGATTTTATCAGTTTCACTGTGCAAAGAAGGTCTGGCGCTCGCCCGCATCGCTATGTCGCTTCTTCTTTAGGTAGGTATTCCTTATTTTTATTCCTATACAAATGAAAATATTTATACCACAACTGTAATGCGATTGTAAGCAAGCTGAGGGAATTAAATATTTCTACTTTCCTTTCATTACAATTATTTTGATGTAATTTTTTCCATATTTATTCATGTTAGCTTCACTGTCTTTAAATAAACTTTGTACAAACATAAAATTATAATTTTTAGTTTTCTTTGGGAAAGTTCAAAGTTTTCAAAAATTGTAAGATAATATTTAAAGATTGGAGAAATAGCCCCGCCCAGCCAACTCTGCTTCCGACCGAATAGCTATCAGAGCACAATGAATGGACAGTTCGCGTCGGATCACCTGTCTAACTGTCTTAAGCTGTGAAACATCGTTTGTCAATGTCATGTCTCGGGGACTCGCTGAACGCTCGGAAGGCACCCATTGTCCGCCGGTTCTCATTCCTATATTTTTGACCACCAAAAACCTTCCTAAGACGAATTGATGGGGAAAACATGTGAATTGATTGCAATATAAAAAAATATTTTTGCGCATCTGACGTTGTTGCAAGGTCGACATGCCTATTTTCCATGATATTGCGAATGTCTTTTGTTTTGTGTTCACACGATATATTACTTTGCCATCGTGGAATCGAAATTCTTCTGAGATTTGTTCGTAAAAGTCACCGAATATTAAAGTGACATGAGATTTTGAAAACATAAATCGAGCTTGCCGAAACAATAGTACTATACCAGAATTACTAGGTATATAAAATTATAGGCTATGTCACAGAGGCAGAGAGTTTCCACACAAGTCACCCACGTCCTTCGACTCGCTAATAATTAGTTAGCTACTCATTGTATCATCAAAGTTGTTCCCGTGCCGGTTGAATAAGTCGCGTGTGGTGTTGAGCGGTGTTGTAACTCAGCGGAACTTGTTTAGAGTGTCAATGGCAGTTTCCAGCTTCTGCGTTATTCACTCTGCAAGACTGCACTTTGCAACTTGCATGAAACTGTATATTGCGAATTACAATCGCTTGCAGTTTAATGTGTACAGTGCATGCCGTTCGCTTCACTATTATTTAAGACGTATTGTATGTAGGTTATATAGCTTAAGTTATTCCTTTAAATCTTAATTTATGATATTTATATACCAGTGGTTTTTTACCTTTTAGTGATGAGTGATCATTTCAAATAATCTTACGTACAATATGTGCGTGGTTCGAACACGAGTACACTAATACTACTATATAGTATGTAATAAGTATAGTATAGTATTCTAATTAATACAACATGCTCTAAATTATTTGAATTCATTTAGATATCCAACACGGTTTTAGTGCTGTCTACGTTGGAACGTTTTAGTAATTAGTAGTTATATTAATTAGGTAGTTACAACGTCATTACCTTATTAGTATTTTAGGACTTTAGGAGGCTTACAAAATATTGGTACCTACAGAATAAGCGCAGGTTTAGGTGACACCTTAATTGGGTAACAAAAATAGATAATACAAATAATAGGTAATATAAATGCGATTGTTTGTGTATTTTTGTTAGGAACCTACATGTGAGGATTTTTGCTATTCAATCATGATTTGATGAACGGATTTGGATGAAATATGGCACAGATGCAAATAAATCATACTCTGGCATAAAACACAGGATATTATTTAACCAGAAAAAATCTTAAATCACGGATAAAACCGCGGGGCAAATGATAGTCCACTATAAAAAATCAGATCAGCAGATACAATAAGTAAATTTATAATCATCATCATCATGTCAGCCGAAAGACGTCCACTGATGGACAAAGGCCTCCCCTAAAGACCTCCACGATGGCCTGTCTTGCGCAATTTAAATGTGTATAAATATAATATGCCTATATAAGTGTTTTGAAATGGCCAAAACATTTGTCGGGTTTTATCTTAACTGTCGTAACGTAGGTAAGCAATAAATATATGATCCACACATGTCAAACACGTTCTTTAACACTCTAAAACTTGATTATATAAGAAATCTATACTGATATAACATAGTAAATAGTATTCATGTTAACTAACCACCCGTTGAAGAGTCTGTATTGTTGTGAAAATACATTTTCCTTTCATTATAAATGTCGTCGCTGAGATGAGAAGTAGAACGGGGTGCGCCAATAGATCGCAATTGTATTATGACAATGCACTCTACCATAGAGCAATTACACAGAGGGTGCCATTGTAAGGAAATATTGCAGGCTATCAGCCATTCACCTCGCTATTATCACTCGTTCGAACGTAAAATGTATGGAGATGGATTCCGTCCGTGCCATTGGGCGCCTATTATGTGACGGGTACGCGGCGTCTTTCCTTATTAGATATACATTAGTGTTGTGAACCTTAAAGTTGGCTTTGTGTGTATTAATTAATGTGTTATTATTATTTTATTAGCGCAATGCTATCTATGTACCTATCTCAACCGGAAATACCCTATAGGTTTCCCGTCGAAAACGTTGGAAGATTGACCGTGACGTATATCGATGTATGGGAGATTATTACCTCAAATACAAAGTTTGTACGGAACCCTCGGTGCGCGAATCAGTCTCTCACATGTCCAGGTGTTATTCGAAACTTGTTCATAATCATAAGTACAATAATCCTGGAAACGTACTTATTAAAAAGTTATCCTGTATACCTATATATTACCAACTACAAAAATCGTGACTCGAGAAGCGTAATAACTAATAATATAGCAACTAAATAACGTAAAATAACAGTAATTTACCGTTAATTACCATCGAATAATTCTCCAGTCCTCATTAAACTGAACTATTATTATTATGGGCTCATAAAAAAACTCGTAAAGTGTTATATGAAACTGTAATTGGTGTTGTATGATATATGGTGTTAATTTTAAACGACGTCATAGCTATAATAATAGGTATTATATTTGATGACGTCATATCCACCCAAAGGTTGTTATGAGCTGAATTTATTTTTACCGACTTCAAAAAAAGGAGGAGGTTGTCAATTTGGTTGTATGATTTTTATGTTTCTTCGTGTATAACGTTCAGTATAGCTCCATTAGAATTTTATTGTATTTTTGTAAAAGTCGATTATTTCTTCCATTTATTCCTGTAGGTAAAATTCGAACAATAAAAATATGTTGCAGGAAGCAATATAGCAACTATTTAAATTTAATTCATATTTTTGAATTATTTGAGGTCGATTTAATACATGCCTTTTTTATTTATGAATATTTATTTTATATTATAAATTTCTCTTAAAATGGCTATAGTATTTATCTAGAAGGTTGATAAGGCCTTACTTTACTATTATATCTAATGCACCATGACTCGTATATACTGAAATATGTACCTACAGAACGAAATAAAAGTAATACCTAAGACTTATCATCTCGCCAAAATACTTCTTTTTTTATCTTGAGACACCCTTATAATATGTCAATGAAACGAGCAACGTAATAGATTAGCCCCTGGCTTAGTTGCTTTGACGAGTAATTTATACTAATCAATCTATTTTCAATCAAAATGTCATTACCTAATCAAAAGGGAACATTAGGTACTTACTTATACCCGATCCCAGGAACAAGTCACGGCCGATGACGTCACATCAAAGGGTGATCAGTGATCACGCACTAAATGGGTATAGATAGTTGGGGCACAATTTGGTCGTAAAAGAAGCTCTGTGCCAAGTTCCAATTACGACTCTCTGATTGAGTGGCGCCGTCAGTAGGTCTGGTCATTAAACTATCTCAGCTAAAGGCTGATACCATACCTACTATAGCTTGCTTTACGGTTTTTCTGATAGTTAACTGCAGTTCTTTGGATGACGTCGTTAAAATGAGTGCACTTACAAAAAATTATAGCATTAATTGCATTCAATGTACAAGAAATTAAACGCAATAGACGGAGTTTTAGAACAATTAGTATTAGTTTTAGAACAGGTAGGATGTATCCTACCTGGCCTGTTCTAAAACCAATAGATTATGAATAACCTTGTGTTTCTTTTTCGAGATCGTAATATCAATTTACGGAATTGCGAACACTAATATTAATGAAGCATTGATAAATCAATACGGTAATGTAAGTTACTAATCAATTCATTTGCTGCAACAAGATTACCTGCACCACACAGGGGTTAATTAAACACAGTCAAACGTAAACTCGCAGTATTGCAATTACATGACAGTGCGCTTCACAGTATACATAAGGGATGTGTAATCAAGCGAGAACACGCTAAGCTACATCCGTCTTATTTAACGAGTTAGAGAATCGATGGGAAAATCACTTATGGTTACTGTAGTACTGGTACTGGATTGAAGAACTAATCCACCCATACCAATAATTCATCATGCCATGAAAAGGTTGCTATGTCTTCAAATTTTAAGTCTCATTACGTGCACACAAGGTACAATATTGGTGGCAAACTTGTGGTCCTTTACACTTAAAGACATTTGCTTTACTAGCTTATCGAACACGTGGAAACTTGAACGGAAACTTCTGGCGCTTGAAGTCTTGACGTGGAAGTTACGTGGTGCACTGATCCTAGTTAAGGCTAACTAAATGGTAAAGTTTTTAACTGTTATCTTGTACGGTTATATGTTTAAGGCCTTGTGAAACAATAAGTTTCGGTGACGATGTGTGAGATGTTAAGTAAAATTTGTTCTTCTATGTGTTTTCATTCATACAATATTGAACTAACCAGATTAGTTCTACAGAAGTGCATAGATTTAGCAAAAGTAATTAGGAAGTTTAATGATATCAAATAAGGTTGAGATTGGTTACACTACACCACAACAACGATAACCATTAAACGAAAGACAACATTGAATTCTAGCAATAATGATAACGATACAGATTAAAAATTCTACACAAACATCAGCGATACGGTTGAGTCGAGGCGAAATGTACAAAGTTAGTTATAATCTGCTGAAAGTTCGTTCTCGCATCGCGTGCGTCGGTATCATAATTCGGCCTGTTTTACTTTGCTTAATCGATTGGAAATTTTGGCATGTAATCAAATTCAATTATTAGATCAATAGATTACCTAATTTGATGTTCCCTAGATAATCTTTCAATTACTTCCGACCTAATTCACTTGCCGACTTTATTATTTATCTTGCTTCATTAGTAGTATAGGTGATTTATTGCTTTTGTATCAGTTTCATAATATTACTGCAATGTCGCTTGCGATATGAGTCACGTAACTTTCATAGTGCCTTTCTCGAAAACCATTAAGTTATTGAGCTTATTATTGAGATTTATCATTATCTGTGTTAATAAATTAGGTTGCCGATTCTGATTCAAAATTATTTTTATTTAGTTCTGTCCTACATATGTCAAGTTTTATATCTCCCGATTGATCTTCTGTATCTAGGTGAAACTTAGAGGTGAAAGCTATTGAAGGCAGTCTGGCTTTCATTAAAAAAAAATTTGCTTCAACCATCCTTCTAAATATTAGGTAGGTACTATTTTTTTTAAGTTGAGCAATATATTAAACTTTAATTTCCTAATAGAAATACGTAATTCTTATTACGGTTGAAATATCCGTGAGCTAAATTGAAATTATGCTGTAACTGGATACCTGGTATTACTTCATTTAGAAATGAAGTGTGATATTTTATATCAGAAAAAGGAAGGTATCTTTTTATATTTGCAAATGTGGCAATGGCCACATTTGTAGGTAAGTAAATCAGTAAAGCTATTTAGAACATTTTATTACGTGGTTGTGTTGCGATAAAGCATTTTTAAAGAGACACTAAATGCCAATTAATTTGACACTTATGTCCTACCCTGTGGAATATACCAAAGTTTTTATGTAGGTTTTGAAATAATATGTGGCTAGTGTTAATATATTCGATTGCAAAAAAAAAATGTAGAAATTGAAACTTGAATATGGAAGGAATCTGTAAATATGTATTATGTATTACGCCACGACACGGTTCTTATCACTTTTTTATGCTTAAAGGTTGACCTGATGGGAATTGAGGTTTGCCAATATGTTTTCGACCTTGCAGAGCTTAGGAAACCAATTTTGCGATGTGAAATGTGATAAGGACATTTTTAGCTACATTTAATTATTGTAAAATGCCAATATGCGAAGTAGTCACAATCTTCGAATTTATTTGAATAACACTTAAGTTTCCTCGAATTGCCATGTGAATTTTAGACTGATAATTAACTAGCTATTACTTGAGTGTATAAAGTTCACTTGAAGTACTTGAATAGCTTGAAGATTCAGGCGAGGTCTAATGGTTCTACACTTAAGAAAATTGCTAACTGATATAGCCGTCGGCTCACAGGAGTTGAATACTTTGGCAGAGATATTTAGTTCAATTCATTGTTTGAGATACCTATCGACATAGTTTGTCATGTTTTGGGATAACTTTCACAGACGTCTACTTAGTTTTTTATTTATTCATGTTTGCTAAAAGTATTTTTAATTAATTACCATATGTAATCTATTCTCCTTATCATGTCTTTGGTGAGAAAAGTCGATTTAATTATCTTATACTCTCGATATCATCCAAAATGTCGAAAGCGCGAAGAAGTAAAAAAAAATTAAGAAAAGGAAATGGTGCTGTTTCTAAATTTGATTACTTGCATCGCATTTCGTGTCTCAAATGACCGAGGTCTTAAATTTACCTTTACTGGCATTTTTTCTTTTTTCGCTGCCTATTCATTACATCAAATTATTTCAGCAACACGATCTATCAAGAACATTATCGCCAGTATCCTATATCATTCGACTCGTGTATTGGCACGGAAGGCTGGACGTGCGCCCGGATATTGTTTCTGATGGCCGACTGTACTTAACGACCTGATATTACGGTATTAGCCCCACTACGACAATTTTTTCTTCCATCGTGATCACTACTTCCCTTGAATATTTTCCTTAGCAAGAGTTGTTGCATGTGGCGGTGAGCTGGCGACTTCTATGTTATTACATTTTACTATACGATGTTATTTTTCTCCTTGCTGAGTCAGAAAATTTTAAGTCACCGTAATATTGATCTTTAGAGCACACATTGCTAGCTTGATACGAACACATGGCTCAGACTCCACTAACTTGTGATCAGACTTCAGGCTAGTTTGATTGCGGCTTTAATCCAATTTGATGTTCATGAACTACTGTTGATATACTGAGTTATACGCTTCCGAGGGGTTAGCAAATGAAAATGTATACGTTGTTTGTCTTCATATTTTGATTACGTAGTATAGACACATTGTAAAGCCAAAATGGGAAAGGCATCTAAAACCTTTAATGTTCTAGTGAAGATTGATAATATAGAGGCGAATTCGTAGATTTCTGGCTTTCTGGTGTTATCTCTACCCTGTATTTCGTCAGACACATCCTGATGACTTGTAGGCCCATAACGACCATTGCGTAGGACAAAAATAATTTTAACAATGCATAACGGCTATAAATAAATATTTTTATCAAATAAATGATTGGATAATGCACATGGATCTTATTTGCTGTTGTGTTAAAATTTGCATTCATGATTGGAAGTAAAAGCTATTGAAGGTTTTGAATCATTATTTAACCAAGGCTGAATGGAAGTTTTAGAAAGCCAGTCGCTTAGTCAGCTCAAAGAAACTATCTTTATCAATACAAAATAGCATGTTTGTAGCAGCTTCAAAATTGTAGTGTTATCTATACTACTACCAACCCTATCTGTTTCATTTTGAACTACTTTTACCGTGAACTCTTGCTGATCCTGTGACTTAATAGTTCTACTATTGATTTGACACAGCAAATTCTGTTTTAATAGAAACGAATTCAATTCCATTTAGTGAAGTGCTATTAGTATTATTGCGATGCATTGATGCGTTAATTCCCCCTAGTATCTATATCCTTTAAGTAGCTTATTGCATGGGGCCGACTGCCGTTTCTGTTGCCCATTTTCACAATCTCCTACAATGTCATAATTGATCAGGGCTTTTTAGTCGTTCCATGAATTTTTATCACACATAAATTTATGTACGCACTCACTACGCAATGACTGCAATCACGCTGCGTGAAAAGGAGAGTTTTGTTGTGAAATTAACCTCAATGCGCGTTGTAATTTTAACAAATGTGAACTAAACCAACAACAGCAATCGAGTTGTAAATAAAACTGTTGACGTTTTCGTTTTGTTAAACCTAGCATAGTTGTATTTGCACAATAAGTTTACAAGTGCTTTTACGATGTTTTCGTAGCTCTCTGACCTGGCGTCCCTGGACTCGGAGGGAACGGACACTCGATGTCTACCTTTATGATCATATTTATATACCGTTTGTTTTTCGATTAAACGTGTCGACCCCCCGTTGTCGTATTTTGTTAGCGCTCTTACGGAAGTAGGGTCTGTTTGCCTTCATCATTTGAATAAATGATACGAGCGTTTAGTGTTGATTTGTTTGTTTTGATTGAATCTCTCCGGTCAGACTCTCGTTCACTGACACGCTCGCATTTCCATGTTTCAATGATAGCCAATATAGAATATTACCGTTGTTATTGTTACGCTCGATCGTGTAGGCTTTTTGGAAATTAAATTTTATACGCTGTACCGGTACACGCTATGAATCGTTTATGGAATGTGAATATAAAATTGTTATATCAACAATGGAATATTTAACTGAATGTGACACTGCTCGTGTTGTACATTTAAAGGATGTTACTATTCTGCTCGTTAACTTTGCAACATAACATTATACCTGCATTTAAATATGTATCTTGTTTTTTGCAATCACACATTAATAATACATTTGTATCTTTGGTTCCAGGTACGTAGATGAAATCATGAATGCTAGTGTTTTCAAACTGAACTCCAATTTCACTGCTGATGTGTTGAACTATTAGCGGGTGAGTAGTCATGACATTACTCGACGTTCAATTTCGTCTGGCAGAGCGATGTTGTGGCCAATTCCGTCGAATAAAAAGTCGGCGAGAAGTGCAATAAGTGCCGCCATCAATGTCGCGTTAGCGCCAATACAATAAAATAGAAAGTCAATTCGTTCACAGGAAAAAGTCGTGAAGTTCCACCTTTATAGCGAGCTCTGGCTCGGATGTAACGTTACTTACCCTCTGTATGAATTATGGCGGCCCATACGTTTTCTTTCTTTTGCCATGCACACCGTCGTTATTATTCTGAATGTTCGAATAGGTGTAGTCTGGAACCATATAGGCGATAGATAAATATCAGATATAAGTATATCTGGTATTTTTTTTGCTAAGAAGTAAATTCACAGTGAAACTCGACTGCGAGCGATATGCTATTCTACGCTCCCTTGAGTATTGTGCAGTTGAAGCGCAGCGTGGGACCACTTAAGGCCCGATGGACCGAACGTTCTGAAGAGATTAATAGAGGTGACAGGACTAGAGTGGAATGAGCCGGATTTTGTCGCGCACTTTGAAAATGACCAACGTTTCGTAAAGTACACTAAACTGATGATGATACTGATGGTTATAGACTCCTTTAACTAGCTCGTTATTTTTTAAATATCTACCTACTTGTACCTACCTTGTAATTAATCACTTACTGCATTCGATCTAGGTTTAGTAATTCGTTAAAGTGTCAAGGCCTCAGTCAAAACGGAAAGTATAAATACAAAAGATCTGATCGAGCAGCGGAAGTAATTGTAATAAAAGTGATTTTATTGTGTTTGTTAAAAATATCCGTTGTTCTGCTTTGAACAGGTTTAATCGTTTTATCATTATACAGGCAGCAGTTCACAGCGGTTTCACCCACGTTTTCGGAATAAAAAATTTAACGTAACAAACCGACTCACTTTCGCTTTTATTTTATAATCAGTATGGATTAGGATATTATACTAGCGCATTTTAATAATTATACGGTTGAAACATTATGCAAGTTGTTGTAATTACAAGGAATACTTTTGTTTAATCCGGTTCAAACAGGATTATTGAAACCTTTCTAAATACTGTCAACGTAATGAACTCGTAAACTTATGCTTTTGTGCTTTGAGACCTACATACCCCATGGTCTTGTTTGACAAAATATAACAAGAAAAGTAGGTTCTATTGTAATTATAACAAAGCACAAATATAAAGGAAAATAGTACGAACCTAAGCGCCATTCAGTTCTCAAACGTACAGTGGTATCCACGGAATGCTTTTATTTGCGAATTGACTGATTCAGAGACTATGCGAACAAGCCTTCGTCAGCTAATCTTAAAGATTCGCTTGCACAAAAATTTGCATAAATCGTGATCAATTGGTTGCTTACGATTTAAAAATAAATTTACTACTAACTATTTGGTAGTTTTCCATTTACCTACGTGATTAAATTTTCATTTAGTCTTGTGATTTTGTGGATTGCTGAAATACACTTTATACGATATTTTATTGACAAAAGAAAGTTTGTTTGTTTGGGTGGAGTTTGGTACACTAGGTAATCGAGAACTACTAATAGGAAGTTGAACCCTGAGAGGATAGGCTATTTTTATCCCAGAAACGCGGGTGAAACCATTGGGAACAGCTAATTTAATTATAGATAAAGACGACCATTATCAAAAAGGTATTTTATGTCCAAAACTCCAAACATAATCTCAAAATATGCTCTACCTTTCCAAACGTCTTGCGGCAATTTGCTGAACCAATCGAAACGACAACTTTTTATGCGATAGCTAAATAGCATAGTGGACTTCTTTGTCGATTACGTTGACTTTGCTTAGAAACCTAGGTTTCCCGATAGTTTTCCTTATAACGTAACTCCTCTCAATTCAGTTATATAACAGTTGCCATAACGTTATCACATACTCTTTTATATTCGAAGAATGTAACAGGTTTTGATTTAAAGGTAAGCTGTTTTGAACAGGTTATGAATTCATATTATTTATCTCTTTTTGTACGATATAGCGCCCAGATATTAAATAAGGATTGTTATATAAGATGAATGACGGAACAAATGTCAAAGCGAAATCGATTAAAAAAGAATGTGCTTGTTTTACGTAGTTACTTCTCGTTACTACTTTTAATTGGCACAGATTAAGATTCTAAAATCTTATTTATATCTTTTAATGGTTGTTAAATTGTACAAAGATAAAGTATACTATTTGATGTATCAACAAAGGTGTAATAAAGAATCCAATATTATTTCAGCACACAGCGTTAGTAAAGTAGGTAACAAAACTAACAAACTGGCCTATCAATTCATCAATTCAACAAGAAACGTTTGATCCCGCTGTGAGCGCTTGTCAGAACATAACCCACAGTTCACATACTGTCAAACAGCTGTAGCTGAGACCTCGAAGCGTGCGAAATCGAGAGTCTGACGTGGTCCGACCAAACCGCCGGTCCGTTCACTTTCACTGCCACAAATGCTTGCATTTAGCGTTATCTTATTAGCTTATTCCCCAACCGCGTTGTTCGTTCCACGCGGACGTTTTGTTTTGTGCCAATTACGTTGCGTACCTACGTATTAGGCGGATTTGAAATTGTGATAACAGATGTGAGTGGAATCTATAGTTTCAAAAGCCTTCTAATTGAATTGTGAGATCAAACTTTGTTTACTTATACTTGCTTAAGTATTTGTGGTTGTAATTGCAGTGATCTGCAATCAACATCATCATCATAGGCTTAAATACAATGATATTGTGTCTTATCACATAATAAGATACTTTAGTCTGTATTATATAATTTCACAGTAGCCGGAATTATCTCTTTCAGTAGACCACGATAAAAACCGTGTTCTAAAAACAAAGCAATAATTTAGTTTGTAGTAAAAAAATAATTACTCGTTGTGGTCTGTCACCGTATTTTTGCCCGAAAATAAGCCGTATATTTTTTCCAAGAGACAGATAAATTAAGAGAAAATGGCTTCGTATTTTTAACCATCTTTTAATTTTGTGGAGATTTCTACTTAAACACAGGGTATCAATTCGCACGTGTTCGCAAGTGAATACTTAATCCCATAAAGTGCCTAGAACCCAATGTTATGAAAACAGATGTTTTGACCTTTTTGTAATCATCATTATCATTATGTTTAATGTTGGATACACAGAGATGATTTACTTTAACGATCCCTATAATTTTAGTGAATAATACACTGAAGTAAGCTCGCTGTTTTGTCATTGTGATGCTGTTTTAAGAATAGACACTAGTTTTGAAGTGAATATGTATACATGAGATGTTCTGTCTGCAGCTAATGAGATGTGCCGGCTCAGAAACACCTATTTAACGACTATGAGCCCTGCCCATCCAGTTGTCAATAATGCTTTACAGAAACCTTTAGAACCTTTGCACAGTTCGCAAGATTCCTGCTACGCGAAGATCTAGCAATGCAATCTTGGCATTTGAGAGATGTCACGTTTTAACTGTCGTCATGCAACCACGCCGATTAAAATTTAAGCACGTTTGAATATTAATCGCTTTATATGTCAGTAGTATTTGCAACGTGTCAAGAAATCTTTTCCAGAACGTGTATCTGATGCTTGAGAGACTCTTTATCAATCTTCTCAATAGTAAGTAAGGTAGTAATAATAAAAGATTCTACATAGGTGCGATAAATGCGATGATATGAAAATCCAATACCCACACTCATGAAATTAATGTTCCGTGCTTGTTCTATTTCAACTCCTATTTGATTCATAGTAAATTTCTCAAAGATAATAGCGAACAATCTAATAATTTACTTTACCTTGAATATATATGTAGCGAGTACCTATATCCTTTTTGATAAGCGGCCCTTTGAGCTGCCAGCCTTATATGTACCAATGTACCTACCAACATTCCATTTATTGGGACGTGAATATTCGTTCGTCCTTCAAAGCAGGATATCACACAATAGTGTCAGGTAGCTGACACCTTGTTAGAGAGGTCGTCCCTTTTGAATCTTGCCTTCATTGTGTTGAGACGGGTCCCGTAGATTCTGTTTCAAACGGCCTCATTCCAGCTGTCAGACAAATAAGATTCCCCTTAATTGAAATTACCTATATCATCAGAGCAATCTACTTAAGCTACAACATTCTTTGTTTCATTCAATCATTTGTGTCTTTTAATTTAGCTAGGAATTGAGATGATTCTTTCAATATACAAAAAATAATAAAACTCTTTGGGATTCTGAAAATAGTGTAAAAAGATTATCTGATCGATAAGCCGCTGCTACTGAAAGGAAATGTGGAGATAGAAGGGATGGGGTTCGAAGTAGTTCATGTTTGATGTCGGAAATGTGCTTTGACGTCGTGGCGTAGCTGGGTATATGGAGGGAATCTGTCTAAAACATGCCAGTTCCGAGTGTATAATCCACGCTCGGACGACCAGGCAGCCGCGGCCCGGCGGCGTCAATCGCTCAATGTCAATTCGACCACAGCCACGGCGATCTTGCGCTTTCAATGGCACCTCCACAAATAAATGTACGTCATTTTTCTTACAGAAATGCAATTAGAACGGACGCATTTCTCTTTCACGACTTGTATTGTTCAACAGTGGACAACGTTCTTGGATTTTTAATTTAAGGTTGCATTTCTTCAGATGGATTTTTGTATAACCAACAGCCGACAATGCTATTTCTTTTATTACTTCTTAATTCAAATTTAATATTTCTTTCATTTTGTTACTCATGTTTGATGAGAAATGACTCGTTTATTTCAGATTACGCATACGGTGTTGAGCCAAATTCATTCAAAGAATGTTAAAAAGAACGATAAATACACTGTCTCAGACTCACTGCTTTGACAGCGTGTTGTGTCATTATTTAGGGTTGTACGTACATTGTGCAATGGATCGATGAGATCGTTCTCGTAGTACAGTAGCGCACGGGTGGCCAGGAGACTGTTGGGCAAGCAATGTCTATGGAATTCATAAGTTGCGCAAACTTTATGTCCATACAACATGGAATATTTCGAAATAGCAGTAAACCACTGTTCAATAAAAATATTCGCAAATACTTTTAGGCTAGATTTGGCTTAATGTCATAATATTACTTTGAAATAACATTACTAATGAAGATGATAAGGTGACATTTATTGAGGAAGCCATCAACTTTTTTGAATATATCAATAAGTCAGTAGTTAAACCAGTTCAACTTAGACTTGCATAACTTAAGTCAGTCCTGGGCAATACATATTTCATCATGTTGTAAAAAATTAACTACTTAAATGGTAAAAATCACCTCGATTATCGCTGTGTAGCTATCTTGTTTTATTTATGAGCTGTAAAGATACTTAGTGCATCTAGGTACCATTTTTTTTTAAAATAATTTTGTTTTTGATTATTAAAATTCATCATCCGTTCGTGTATAAACACGAGCACGCACGGTATTGTTTAATGTTTATCCAAAAATTAAGTAATGAATTTATTTTTTCGATAGCCATCTCCTGCGCCGGTCATGGGTGAATTACGGGTAAAATTAAACTCGGCCCGTAGTTTGCGAAATTCATCCGGCCTTTTGAATAATGCAAACGCTTTATTGGAGTGAACATATACTCGTATCTACGTTGTGCATTGTACTCTGTTACTGAGTTTATATGTATATTTTTTTATATGAATTAATATAATCTACATCTACAATCAAAATCATTGTTACTTTTGATTTGAGTTGTAAGAAATAATTAATATCATTTGGGTCTTGAATGAGTTGCTAATTATTTTGAATTGAAAGTACTGTGTTGTAGAAACGTATAGGCAAAAAATTATAAATGTTTATCATCAATCAGCTAAGCGTCTGTCTACAATAAAATAATTGTATTTTTGCCGGTGTCGATTTTGTTCCGGATTTTTTACAGCCCATTTATCAAGTGTCGGACCATTTAATCTAAGCGTCATGAATGTTTCAAGCCTGACAAACCTATTGCTCGGAACATTTTTATTAAAACAAGACATTAAGCTAACGGTTGGGTGCACTCTGCTACGGTTCGTTCAACTGGTATAAATCCATCTGAATTAGCGCAACGACAATGCGAGGACATTACGCGCGCAAGTCCTTGTACTAAATCAAGCGCACTTTGTTAGCGCAATACGTGCACCAAGTAACTGCGCTAGTAAAAACCAATGGTTTCATATTATATTTCCCTAGTAGCACTTATACGTGTACGTGATGGAAAACTCGATACGAACACCTGAGGGAAATCCTTTTTGTTTGGTTTTTACTCACGGCGCGACCACGAAACAATGGGCGATTAATTGTCACAAGTTTTATGGATTTACCCGTTGTTATTCACTATAATTTAAATTCTTCCTGTGGAATTTTGGAGTTTTGGTTAATTGTTTTGCTTTCGTATTATTATATTATAACCACCTTTCGCAGGTGTAGTCATCGATCCCTCACATTGTGTTTTTGAGGCGCAGTTTCAATAGCTTTTTAAATGGCGACGCTATTATTATGTGCGTTACATAACTGTATGACTAGTCACGTTCCGACTTTAAAAAAGTGTCACTGGCTAACATAAAAGGGCTCTACTGTAATGTTGTGTTATTACCTACATGTGGATGTTTTCCATGATTATAACGTTTCGACTTTTTTATTTATTATTGTTTTGATAAATTTCCCTTTGTTATCGGATATTGTCGATGTAAATTTTCGCTTGACATTTTGTTATCTCCGCTAAAATTACTAACACAATCACCGTAGGTAATCCGATCTGCAACAGTTTTGATGCATGATTTAATAGCGTCATTAATATGATCAAAATACGTTAAAGTTGTTTCAGTCGGCTAATCCATAATTATCGGCATAATGTATAGCGGCCGCGTCGCTTGTTTGTTTGTTAGCGCGTGACTACCGTAATTACAAATTGTGGTTCTGTTTGATACTGTATGTCTGTTTGCATAGCATAGAAACGTGCCTATTTGTGGCATTTCCACTGAAATAAATTCCATTCTCTACCTTTTTCATAATTTCTGAAACACTCGTTTCACATTCATGTAAAATTTTAATGGTAAATTAACAATCCTTAATATACTAATAAAATGTTTATAGCTCCTCACAAATTGACTATAAAGATAAAGCTATTGTTTTCATAATCACCTGAAACTTATTGCTTTTTCTCATAGCTGGCGAGTTCAAATTTACAAATTGGCCTTCTACAGACAGTGTTGCTGGACTAAAATAGGGAATAAATATAATATAATAAATGGTGTAAATTTGAAATATATATAGCTGAAAATTATACAATGAATTCCCGTTTGAAATTTCCCGGTGCTAAAATTTCGGTGGCCTGGCGAGAGATAAAGGCGCACCTGAAAGTTAGACGAGGTCTCTATGTGAGCGACCGGCGACTAGCGTCACAGATTTGGGCCAACCAAGTGCGCTCTAATTCCAATCTGGAACACATTGTTTCGAAGTTCAACTTCAGTTACTCGTTAGATTTGACACTGTCCTATCGGGCTATAATACACGACATCCGCCAATCACATAACCTTAAATATATTAAATCATACACGAACTCTATATTGAAAATTTATCATAATATAGGTAGCTCCATTCGTTATCCAATTTGTCGTAATTTTTGTGACTATGCAGAAGTATAGATTTTAAGACGTTTTCAAGAAGTACTCATAAAATAAACAAGTATTTGAATTTGATCGAAGCAAAATAACGCAAACAGAAGACCCAATGCGAAGTAATTGCATTCAATTTTAATTAGAAATCGTTCAGCCAGGGCTTAATCAATTGTTTGTAAAGCTTATCCTCTGGCCGTGCTCTCTATCTTAATCTGTTTAAGCGGAGCAAAGAGCACCTCTAGAAAATAAATTCCCATGAAAGATCGCCAGATATAAAGAAGATTGATAGCGGTGTCGAAATGTAAATGCCGAAATCTAAGAAAATAATAGCGGGGTGGTTATTCTTCATAGATTTCCATCAGGGCGGAAACGTCCGTGCGAAAGTATCGTGTACGAAATTGCCTCTGAGGAAACCCTGAAAAAAGGGAAAATAAGGCGACATCCGCTCCGGCCGACGGTCATTACGTTAATGCGAGACTAAACTTGATTGATGATCTTACGCTGCGCGAAACTCGTTGACCTCCGAGCTCGATGTCTCTCGTTTTGTACGTACATCCTTAAAAAGGTGTCGTTCGTCTTCGTTTACAACCACTTTAACTATTACAATTTCAAATGCAATCAAAATAATAAATACTCTGTCTGTGTCTCTTCAAGGTGAAATGTGGAAAAAATATAGACAATTTTCGCTAAACACCGGTCACGTAATAAACGTCTGGTCACGTTCCTACATCACTAACACGACATTCAACCTAAAACGTTTTGTGTCATTTTGGAGTAAGATTAAGAGATATTTTATCTGATTTGTCGCATAGAATGGGTTTGGCCATGAGTTCAAATATTATCCAGAGACATTTAAAACAAACATATTACATTGAAAACTGTCTTGTAGCAGGTCACTTGGAACCACGACGCTTTTTTATATCAGAAATGTAATCAAAACTGTTAGTTTGGCCTTTACTTTGCGACAACTTCTAGTTTACTATGTGTAGGTGCAATTACCAATATAATATAATTAATTCAGATCACAAATAACTTTCAAATGAACGCGTAAGCGAATCGAAATGACTTGAAGCGTGCAGCTTCAGTCTATCAACAAACAGCCCTTAGGCGAAAGGGAAATTTCAACGGAGGTAGTGTCTAATAATTTAATCTTATAGCAGTAAT
The DNA here is from genome assembly GCA_963555595.1 of Tethea ocularis. Classification (NCBI taxonomy): domain Eukaryota; kingdom Metazoa; phylum Arthropoda; class Insecta; order Lepidoptera; family Drepanidae; genus Tethea; species Tethea ocularis. Next base: position 2,933,376 of record OY741971.1, on the reverse strand, counting down.
TTAATTCCACGTGCTTTCGTAATAGTCTAATTTTATATACGCGTACAATTTCTTTATTCGTTGATATATTATCGCAATGCGAGTGAAGGAGACAGCGAGAGGAAATTCGCCCGTATTTTAATAGAACAATATCAGTTGGTATTACGCTTTTGTACTACGCTTACATTATATGAGTTTTAACTTAAGTAGTTAATTATGCATGGTTCAAATTGTGAAAAGTTGATGAAATCTTACATCCAACAAGATCTTCAAAAATTGCAGTCAGCATAAATATTTTGGTCTGAACTTACTCAGACATTATATAAGGCACTCAAACCATAAAGGACCTTATATCTTTTAATAATAAAACAGTCAACTGTTCGCGTTCCGACTGCTGTAAACGCTGCCTCACTTATGATGCATTGTTCTATTCCGGTACCTAATTAGTTCACGATGCACTGCAGTAATGGACCAATCGTGTACTGGCCAACAGACATAAGGTACCTGTACACGAGTTGCGGCATCGTGCATAATATCCCTCGTATACACAGCAGGTGTGTATAATACGGATTAATATATCCATGGTTCACTTAGACAAAGGATCGACGATTAATACTTTGGCTTGTAGATGAAGTGCGAGCATACCAACGTTTGGTTATGGGCTTGAATTTACTTAGATGGGGATAGGGTGTGAAGAGATATTTGATGGGAAGGCAACGCGCGAGTGATACGTGGTTTTGCAACCGTCTTTAGACTACGACCGTCGTCAGGTGCTTAAGTTTGATATCTACAAAAAAATAGATTTGACTTACTTAAAAATTACCCTCCTAAAAGGTATTTGCTTTCGATAGATTATTATTGAGGAAGGTTATAAGTATATATATAGTAGGTTAGGACTAGTAGTATAGGACTGCAGGTGAAACCACGGTGCACAGCTAGTCTATAGTATAAATTGTATGATACACACCAGACATTGCTAATAAATAAATGTATAAATAATTCAAGTATATTCAGACTGCATGCAGTTTAAAACTTGTTTCCTTTCTCCCCGAGTATCAGTCAATATTATAATGCAATCGATGTGGAAATGAATGCTGCGAATTATATTTTGCACTGACCTTTTCCTGTTTTGAGAATGGCACAACCTTTGGAAGTAAATAAAACGAATAATATCTAGAACTAATACGAGCAAGCCTTTTATTTCTAAGAATGGAGTCTATTAAATAGGCTCTTTAGTCGTCGTACCCCATTCTGAAATACCCCCAGGATATATCGTCTAATCAATTTTATTTCTCACTAGCTGTTCCCGGCAGCGGTTCCACACGCTTTACCGGGATAATAATATTCGGTATCCAGGCTACCCCTTTGTCTAAATTCATCAAAATATGTATGACCGGTTATATTTAACGGGTTTAAAAAAAAATGATTGAAACCGATTGCAGCAAAGTTACATGATTGCCCCACAGAACGCATTGAATTTGAATTAGATTCGCAATCGTCTCGATGAAACTTAAGCGAAGTAAGTGCTTTCATTCAGAGCGGATTTGAACTTGGCAACAAAAAGTCTTGTGATCGTTTTTGAATTAAAAAGCAATTACTTTGCGCTGCTTTAATCTTTATTTATTCTCGGATGTTTCGTTATGCATGACATTTATAAGGTTGACTAGTTTGACCTCTATCTCACATAAGAGGTCAAACTAGTTTGGATTTGAGTGATGAACTTTAAATTAGAAACTATTTATTTATGTATGGCTTAGTACCTATGTATTATTTATCACCCAGTTATGTATCAACGTATGTAACGATAAGCATTTCTTTAAAACAAACCTTAGTCCATTGTCTACCCGTAAAATATGTACGAATAAAAAGTAAGCATCTAGATAATGCCGTCAAGTAAAATTGTGTCTGATCTTGCTTTATTTCTTTATTACACTAGATTATAATATCTATCATAGTCAGTAGTAAATAACGGTAATGCTGGCTTGATATAGAGGACATATTTCAAGACCAATACAGTAGTTTAAAATTAAACCAGAAAACAAGCTGCGGTTGGAGAGAGGTTAACAACATCCTTCTTATGTCTATTTTGGCAATGAATCACGTTATTTCCTCGCTCGCCTCCACCATGCCCGAAGCAATTCCATCGACCCTCGGGAGTACATTTTTCAAACCACAGCATTGATTCACTTTTCCGTTTATCCCCTTCAGCTTTATTTTATTTTTATACAACGACTGTTTATTTATTGTAGCGGTCTTGGCCGTTACGATATATCCTAGTATTAGTTACTTCAGTTCTTTAGTATAACAGTTATAAATAAGTATTCTTACAGATACCTACATGTTTCTGAAGTCAATATTCCGGGTATTGAGAATTCTATTCAAGGTTTATCTAGAGTTGAAAGGCTACTCGATGTTAATCTTTAACTTAATAATGTTTTGAATCTAATATTAGCTTGGCATGTCGTCATTTTGTAAATTATGAACGGTAAATTAAATAAATTATTAAGTAGGTATATGGCGATGATAGCTCAATGCTGTGACGAAGGTCCTGGGTTGGAAACGCTGGTAGGGTATTTTGTAGTGCCCGTTTGGATTCCCTTCAAGTTGTAAATCTGTCGCTAAGCACCTATACCGGTGTGTTCCTGCAATTGAAAGCCAATTGCTTGGCATAATAACCGATCGGCAACACATTGCCAATACTGATACCTAAAAGGTTTTGCTAATGGCGATAGGCGACGGTAACCACTTACCATCAGGTAGAGTGCCTGCGCCTGCAAAAAAATATTTTTGGAACTTTAATTTTAAATAATGCCTAATGTTTTACCCTCTTAAAAAAAGAGGTGGTTCTCAATTCGGCTGTATCTTTTTTTTATGTTTATTCACGCTTAACTTGTTTGCATATGAACCGATTATAATTTGATAGCTTTTGTACTGTTTATTTACTCATGTGCTTTGAAGGAGATTTTACTTTTTTTTTAAAGTTGATTATTAAAAATGACAGATGTCAGACATATATGTTAATGACGTTAGATAACGGTACGAGATCAGGCGTAAAGCGATTTTACTTTTATATTTATAAGTGGGTACAAATAAAGATGATACTTGACCGCTTGACTCCACAGTACAGACGAGTGCCTGTTTATTTTGTAATGTCTACGAAAAATCCCAGGATCGATATACAAATTATGAATAACTATTTCGTACATGACTGTACGCGCTGGCCACCACTGACGCTCGCTCGTCAAGTCTCATCTTTCATGGCGCGTATTGTACAGTGGAGCGTGAACGGATGTAATCAATGATGCAGAATTAGTTGCTATGTTGAAACCTTGTTGCTAATGCTAATAGCCTGATTATTCTCTTTTATTGACAGAAGCTTTTTAATCCTATATTCCACTTTATGATAATTAAGACACCACTATTGGGATAGCGGAGTCAGATATTCGGCTATATTCAGAATCTACATTTCACATTCTACTTTCATGATAACTGCAACTGTATGGAGCTAACTTCTGACGTCGATGTTTCATGTTAAAACCTGCATTAGGTAGGCATTTTCTGGGAAACTACATATATCGTCGCAACAACCATCTTCTCAACTGGTGGGCTCTTCCCATGTGCCTTCAAAAACTTTTTTTTTAAACAGGAAATTCGTAGTGACAAAATGTTCCTTTCCAATGTCTTCAAATCCAAATTTTCAAGCAGCGCTCATAATTTGCGCCATCCTATACTCCAGACCTCGCAGTCGGCACACGCCATTAGTTGAATCCACTCGGTGGAAGCTTTATAAATTGACCACTATTGAGTTACTCCCCTACTCGAGCCTTTTAGATGACTAGTTTCTTTACTCTATGTCAACACAATGCTGTGTGACTTGCATCGCAATACTGTAATTTTATTACTGTTTTACTTTGCCCAAGTATTTTAAGTAAGTAGCTCTTTGCCATCTGACTAAAGTTAGTTAACTAGCATTTTTAGGGTTCCGTATCCAAAAGGTAAAACGGGAATTACTAAGAATCCGCTGTCTGTCTTTCCGTCTGTCACCAGTCTGTATCTCATTAACCGTCATAGACTATTGAATTTTTCACAGATGATGTGTTTCTGTTGCCGCTATAACAACAAATACTAAAAAACAGAATAAAATAAATAATTAAAGGGGGCTCCCATACAACAAACGTGATTTTTATGCCGTTTTTATAGATTCCCATTGAACTATTCGTGGGCGACAGCCTTCCTTCAATTGTGCGATTTAAATTCCGAATAACAATTATATTCTCAAGCAATCAGCATTCAGTGATGAAAAAACAATGAACAATTTGATAGAAAATAATTTAATTAAATTACTCAAAGAAACGTTAAAAAATTGAATGTAAAGTAATTTAAAGCTTTCCCTAAAAATATTATCGTATCGTAAATAAATGAACCACATGCAAAATAATATGCAGATAAGTTCTAAAACTTGATAATAGATGGCGGTACCTACCTACGTAAACTGTAGTAAGTTTTGAAGCGCGAGTCGACAAGGTAATATTAGACTGGTATAGAGTAGCGTATGCTTTGTAACTTTCAAGTATGCATTGTTAAGGCTTACTTAGGTAATCTTATTCGATTAACTTTGAAGATTGAGTGTTATGAAAGTTCCTCGATCCTTTCTTTGAGACGCGTTAAATGTTATTTTTAACCGACGCAAAAACGGCGGGGTGTTATAAGTTTGACGTGTCTGTCTGTCTGTGTGTGTGTGTGTTTCTGTCTGTGGCCTCATTACTCCTGAACGGATGGACCGATTTTGATTTAGATTTTTTCGTTTGAAAGGTGAATTAATCTAGTGTGAGTGTTAGCTATGTTTCAAAATAATCCGCTCAGCTGTTTGAAAATGATCACCATTTTTTTTGTGAGTTTCCGGAGTTTCTTCAATTAGTTTATACTTCTTTCACTTAGGTTGTTAATGTTCAACAATTATGGACATTTTACACATAATTTATCAAAGTTACGTATCCGGTGTAAAACAAGCTCATAATTTTGCAATAGCAGAAGGTTCTCAAGAGGCGAGAGAGAACTTTTGCGGGAATGCGAACTGTAAGGGTAACTTTGAATTTAGTCCATTTTCCTGCTTTTAGATACGAATGTAAGCGCTCCTTAATAAAATAATGAAAATTGTTTCTGGTATAAAAGCAAATATGATTTTTAATAAAACGCGCTTTTACGGAAGTTAACCTGTAATTTTATTTATTTAAATACTTTTTTTATACCGACAAGTACCTACCTATCTAATTAATTGTACCTACAACAAAAGCAGTTCCGTTTTAGTTTTAATTTGTCTTACGTCTTACGAGTTTACGACCTCTTAATTAAAGGGGGAGATAACAAACTATTGTGATAACAACTGTAATGGTGGAATTAAATTAAGGATAAAATAGACCGGCTTCTTTGAAACATACTTGAACTAGTTACATGGATTCACAGAATGAATGTTAATGATATTAAAAGATTTTTCCTTCCAATATCCAAGCCGCTTGTACCATGTTTATGATTTTGATTATTATAGCTTATGTCAGTGAGACATTAAACACGCAAATGTTTAAAAATAAACAAGTAATTCAAGTGTGAATTATTATGTAGTACCACGTAGTACTTCCATATTTGTTTTTATGGTTTCGATGCGAATTTACAAAACTCGCCAGAAGAAAAAATGAAGATTTCGAAACCACCAAATTATGTTTTCCTAAAAAAAGAAAAATATTTCGCAGGTAATGAAAGTTCGTAGCATATAAGGCGCACATACCGAAATTCAGGCGCTCTTTGTACGTGGTTTTTTATTTATGAAAAACTGACGGATTTTAATTAGTACCTACCATAAGCCCCGAAAATAATTTATAATTACCTAATATATCAGTCGCAGTGAAATAAATGTATATATCGAGATAAAGTTAGGCTTTGTCCCAAGTAATTTATCTAGCGTAGGTATTAATTAGCATTATCTTACGGCTGCCACATTCTATGAACATAGTCATAGCAATATACCTACCAACATCAGTATAGTAAATATATATTTAGGAATTATTTTTAACTAATAATAGATTAAAATATGGTTTATCTATTGATGCTTATGGACATAAATAATATAGCCTTGGTGATAGTAATTTCTCGACGTAAATATGAACGAAAAGAATAGTCGCGCACAAATGATAAAGTGACTAGGAAAAATAATAAAACATCAGCTATAGAATAAACAATGTTTTATAAAAACACAGTGTTGCTAAGAACAGGAAAGCAACTATTATTGCCGCCGAGGGAAGCAAAGCAAATGCTCCCCGCTGAGCTCGTTACCGTAATGCGAGTTAAACTTGATGGATACAGTCGGATAAAGCTACTGCAGTTACTTTTATCTTAACTAAAACCTCAGGACAGGTCGTAGACCTCACAGGGACAATGAAGATGATTCGAGGAATGGTGAGTAGCAAATGCCTGTTGATTGCAAAGAATGTGTGGAAATTAAAAATGTTTTTTTTATGAACTCGAGCGCCAGAGTTCTTATTCAATGAATATGGTATTGCAAATAATAATCTTGGGCCAAACCCAATAATTAAATAATGTTTGTAGTGGCAATAATGTTGCTTAAAGTAAAAAGTATCAATATTTTCGGATATTTTATCGATAATAAGGTCGATTGAAATATTATATGTTTTATAAATGAGAGAATAAATCCCCTTTGGTACATTAAAAAAACTTAAGGGTTGTTTGGGTGTGGCGTGGGATAAGGACATACATATTTTAAATGAAGGGACCGACATATAACACGGACGCTTCGCCCGGACTTTCTTTTAGTCAAATGAGGCATAATAAAATAATGGTACGAAAAAAGGTTCCTCGAAAAAGTTATGAAAGGGAGATCCAAAAGTTTAGTAGCGTCCGCCCTTTTACATTTTATACATTCAACTCTCTGTCGGCCTTGTGTTATTATTTATGTTACATTTTCCTCTGACCGCAGCCCCTCGACTGCGGTACTGTTTTTAATTAATGCTACCCATTCCCTGTACCTTCCTAGTGTTACAACAATTATTATACCAACCTCATTAAGAAGTTTAATGCCGTGAAGAAAAATATTCTCTGAGAGGATCCTACCCCGACCCTCCGTGTTTTCCGTTCGTTTGTTGTCAGGCGGTACTCCTTTGTGTTATTGTGATACAACTGGCAGCTTCCTCCGTTTTTTATTTACTCTTTTGATGCTTTTATGTATCTATTACGGAATGAAACTGCTGGAAATGACCGAAGATTTCTGTGTTTGTTTATTTCGCAATAATTTTTAACACCTATCTGCTCAATAAAATTCAGGAATGAAACATGCGATGGCTCGTATCGGCATCGTTAGTGTAACAGTTAGGTCGTTTCGTTATTTACCATCGGTCGTTCATCATATTTAATCGCGTACCGTCGGTCGGTTCGTTTTTGCTCGGTGTTTGTTACGTTCAGCGCATACTGTGACACGTGTCGGCATGACGTTTTGTTTCTGTTGACGCGCTGATGATGGATCGTGCACACGGATTTTCTGTACAGTATATGTCAAAAGTTTTTTGTTTTCTAGATTAAACTTTAAAATTGATTTGCAGCACGTAATTTAAGTGTTACTTTTCTATTAAAGTCTCAAGATGTTATGGGCTGCTGCTGTGTAAAATATTTTTATCTACTCTCATATCGTAATGTTCTTATTATGAAATCAAAATCAGTACTTTAATGACCCACTTTAGGCACACCCGTGTATAATTATTTTAGAACTATAAAATATTTTTTCTATTAAAGTACACTTTGGACCTATCAATAGTATAATCAATCAGTATCAATTCAATTTGACGATGACATTGTGACAAATTTTTGACTTGAAATTTAGAGGTAAGAATTTTTGGGAGTTGGCAACACGGATTTGATTAGGTATATGATTATTGCGTCTGTTTATTTTATTGTTTTTGCCTACATTTATCATTTTGACCAAAAAAGTCACAAAAATAGCATATATATATATTTTTATTTTTTTAAAGTTGGTAGAAAAATACTATCGATTTTTCTATTTTTTTAAATTACATTATTTATATGAGTTTAGATAAAGTATTTTATATTATATTATGCAACAGTATCATAAACTACTATTAAATAACTTTACATTGAGTATTTATCCACCAATATAAATATTATAAAGAGACAGTGCGAATTTTGTGAGTTTATATGTAGGTGTGTGGAGGATAATCTCCGGAACCATGATTCGATTTCTAAAAATTCTCTCACTTTTAGGAAGCTACATTATCCCCCGTAGGTACTATACGCTTTTCATCCCAGCCACGTATATGAAGCCGTCGGAAACAGCTAGTTAAAAAATAAACAAAAAACACCCCATAGTGCCAGAAAAGAAAATTCAACACAAAAGATCATTTGAGTCATCGCTTAATGTCTGAGGAATTCGTGATCCAACCAACTAACGACGTGTTTAAAGTAATCGCCCAGGACATTTGGAGACACGTCTACTTAATTTACAGGAGTTTTAATACGTTTTGCTGGTATACCTACTGTTTTATACAGTTTGGTTAGTAGTACCGCTGTTTGTGTTCAATTGGTTAAAGAACATATAAATTAATTAAACACGATAAGTAAGGTATAGACTACCTTACTTACTTAAAAAATAAACTATTGCCGTATATATCTTCAAGAAATTTGAATCCCTGATTTTTGCGAAAAAATACATGACAATACAAATTGATATGCGTCACACAGAGCTTTTAAAGCGATTAAATGGAATGTGCTATGAATAAAAATACAATTTCACTTGTCCTCGAAACAATCACTTAAATACCAGCTTTGGAACCTTCGAACATTTCTTGTCATGCAACCAAACCATCAACCTATATTGACTTGATGGAATTACAAGTCCCATCTGAATTAGTAATCGTAATGCTAACTTTAAATGATCAAAATTAATAACAGCCAGTCACGGAATAGGAAACGGTGGCACTTTCATTAAACTCAAGGATTTCCTTAAGTGACGTCAGAGATAAGTTCTCTCCGAATTTCCACAGCTCAAAAGTGTAAACTTTATGTTATCAGTTACTATACTATACTGGTTTATATGTAAAGCTGCGTGTTCTTGTTAAACTGGTTGTCCTTTGTTGGGGAAATGTTGGCGGTAATTTGACTATAGATCAAAGAAATGGGGCACTTTCTTGTAATTTCATCATAAATAATAAACAAAAAAAAGCAACGAATTAATCATGTATCTCATGATATTTCACCATTTTTTGCAGAAAAGAACCATCATATAATTTTCTGAAAGAAACAGTTTCTTTATTAAACTCCAAGCATCACGTTTCATATCAAAATGAACCGTCTACGAGTGATTTGCGTCGTTGCCGTCACGTTTTCAATTAGTGTATTCAGAGGTGCTTGGCTTATGGGCGCTGGGCTTTGGATATATTGCGCTGAACGCCATTCGAACACCCATTCATGTGACTGACTCGAGGATAATCGTTACCTTACTATTAGAAGTCACTTCACATTGAAGTTGTAAATATAATACGAACTTTAGTGGTGTTTTAGTTTTGATCGATTATCGATATTTTAATTTATGTAGGTCTGTAGCCAAATAGTTGCTATCCAGAGTTTCATGCCGGTATTAAAAAAAATTGGACCTGTTGTAGTATTCATAACCTCTAAATTAAAGACAGACTATTATTTCCTTTCTCTTACTCTTAATTCTACATACATAATTCTAGATAATACGTCTTCTAGAATTGTTATCTCTTGACAATTACTTACCTGCCGCCGATGGTAAGTGCGTATACAATCTCCTTTCTCCTTATAAGTGGGTTGTGTTATAATACATTGTTTAATTAGTGCGGTGAAGACAACTATGCCTTGTCATTGTCTCAGGGTTGGCGTCCGAGTCTATAGCTCCCAAAGATCCGATGTCCCTACACAGAACATGTGCCTTTATTAGTCGAGTCTTGTTACTAATTAGTGGGTAACAGAACAGTATGCTCGTTATTGAAGCCTTGTTTTGTTAGGTGGTGTAATGTTGTTTTGATGTTCTCTCAATCACTTTTTAACCACAAATTATATTACTAAATATATATATTTTTTTTTATTTACTGTTTAAAAGGAAATAAAATTACTTCATCAACTCTAGGTCTGGAAGTGTGGAAGTGAAATTAGTTTTTAATTGATTTACGTCACGAATTAATACAAAAATATATTAATTATTAAATTTATTATGTATATTTCGTCCATCTAATTATTCTGACGAACTAGTGCACGTCAAATTTTATATTATTTTAACAATCCCTGTACCTGCAGCCACGTCATTAAGACTTATTCTGAGAGTATACTTCAAAGAGTACACTATTTTCTGCGACTAGTACTAGGAGTGCATTTGTGCACTGAAGCGGTGCTTGAAGTTCTTTTATTAACCGACTGAAATATTTTTGATAGCTACAGCGCGGGCGCCTTCAGCGTTGTGATACGTGGCTTTTTGTTAGGTTTCTTCATTGTTATACTACAGGGGCATAAGGCTGCGTTTCCATCAGCGTCTCCCGGTTCGTACGCCACTAGAGAACCTTTCTGGCCCCAGCAGCCGTCAGTTCTACGAGCAATGTGCCCCGCCCTTTGCCACTTCAGTTTGGTAATTCTTCGGGCTATGTCGGTTACTTTGGTTCGCCTGGAAATCTCATCAATCAAACTCCGAGCATAGCCCTCTCCATTGCTATTATGAGGCCCATAAGCGACCACGTCTGTGCTCCGTAAGCCATCACTGGCAATACACACTGGTCGAAGGTTTTCGACTTGAGACACTGCATTTTTTTAACATAACATAACATTTTTGACATTTTTAATCTCTTTGGCCCAATGTTTGTATTGTCTACCAACTTATAGTCAAACATTGGCCGGTAGACAGGCGTCGTGTAACGACCACGAGAGATTTCAATGGGAGTAACCCGATCGGAAATAGCTTTAGTAAAGATGATGCCCATCTCGAGTGTTTGTAGTGTATTTATACTTATACTAGCTTTCGCCCAGCGGTTTCACCCGCATTAGAGTTCATGAACACCCCGTACTCAATTTAACCAACCAAATAATATGTAGGTCAATTTGTCCGCTAGTATTTAATATCCAGGGACAGGTATAGTTCTGTGACGATTGAATGCTACATAAATATATTATGCATATGGAGTTCAGTTTTCACGTCTAAATACTAATATAAAATTACAATCCATTATTAGTCATACATAAGTTTTTGTTACGTTAAAAAAAAACAGTCAAAGATTCAGAGCCATACAGCCTTCTTATTATTTTTTATTTTTGTAGGTTTATTGAATTTTTATGTTTGATATTTTTTTTATAAGTTTCGAATGGCATGCAATGCAGGAGATAAAAGTTTTTCTTTCTTCTTTCTTTCTAAACGTTCAAACAGCGTGTAATGAAAATTGGCAGAGAGGTAGACCTGTGAGATAAGAAGGTAGGTATATTTATCCCAGAACTTGTGAGAAACTAAGGACAGCTTCTTAAATGATTGTCTCAATGATACAGTACAGATTGATGCAAAATTGTCAAGAACTGCCAACTATCTATAATTTATCTATACTAATAATAATCTATATATCTATCTATCTAAACTATAATGAAACTGAAGAGTTTTTGTTTGTTTGTATGAACGCGCTAATCTCTGGATCTACCCGTCGGATTTGGAAAAAGCTTTTTGCAATTGAAAACCTGAAAATAAATATGTGAAGAATGTCCCAGGATATTTATTTATTTTTGACTTTTTGTATAGAACGGGCGATGCGACGCGGCGCCCGATGTAACCCGAGCAATACTGAAAAGAACCGAACTATGCTCGACTTCACCGACATGAAGTCCTATACGTAATTTGTTTGATGATAATTGCTTTAACGTTGAATATTTTTAAGTTGAATTGTTGAAGATATTATATACGGATTTCATAGAAACAAATACTACTTAAGAAGTTCCTAATTATTTCAAAATTGGTTTTGAGTTTATTTTTACTAAATTTGTTTTTTTTTATTTCTTGGGTGAAAACTTAATAATAAAGCTGAAGAGTTTGTTTGAAAGCGCTAATCTCCGGAGTTATTGGTCCGATTCAAAAAATTGTTTCACTAATGGGAAGCTACATTATCCCCGAAGGTTATAAGCTACTTATAAACCCGCGGGGAACAGCTAGTTATTTTATATAAACTAAATGCTAAGTATTATAATTTTAGATCACTTGTTTGAGATATTGAAGAAAATTTAAAGCTTTGTTACTTTATTTTGGCATGAAAGTTGAACAATACTGTGAGTGGAAGGGTTCTTAGTTTTCTATAAACAATGCATGCTATATGATAGCTTAATTTCATAAAATATGGTACTTATATGAATAGAGTAGCTCTATACAGTCTGATAAACTTTTTTAAAAAATCATATAAATATCTATGACTAAAATTGAGAATAATTTTGATTTTTATGTTGTTATATTTGTGTTAATTAGTCTATATTCAAAATTTTGGATCTTTTGCTCAAGTAATTGCAAAAATATTAAAGGGCAAAAATGAAATATTTCACCCTCTATAACATTGCATTGCTAAATAGTATTACAAAATGCTTTAGGATTCTTATAGTTCTCGCTATGGGTAGTTTATAACCAGAATCAATAGGAAAAGCGTTATACAGGTTGATGAAAAAAAATTAAAAAGGTCATAAAATTGTCTATGATTAAAAAGTTTAAAATTATTAATGTGCATATTGTTACAATTATGTTACATGGTCTACACCCAAAATTTTTGATCCCTAGCTCATGTAATTGCAAAAATATTAAGGGGCCAAAATACAAATTTCCGCCCTCTCTATAGCATTTCATTGCTAAATAGTATTGCAAAATGCTTTAGGATTCTTATAGTGCTTGCTAAGGGTAGCTTATTTCCAAAAAATCATGCTTCTCAGTTGTATTGTACTTGCGTTATACAGGTTGATAGAAAATAATTTAAGGTGTCATAAAATTTACAACTATGAAAAATTTGAGAAACACTGGATTTAATATTGTTTCAATTGTATTTATTAGTTAATGTTCCAAATTTCCCTAGCTTGAGCCATTACAAAAATATTAAAGTGCTAAAATTTTATATTTCACCCTTTATAACTTTATGCCGCATGAAAAGTTTGAGAAACTTAACAATACATTTCAAAATAAATACTGTAGAAAGCTTATATTCCAAAAATCAAGCTTCTGCTGTGTATACTAACTGAGAAAAACTGGATGCTAAAAGTAAATTTTCGACATTTTTACTTTGTCTATGGGCAAAACTTTGACAAACTCCGAGTTGAAATTTGTAGTATTTGTATAGGATAACTCGTATACGAAATTTCACTTTCCTATCTTTGGCCGTTGCAGAGATATAAGAGTTTGAAAAAAGCATAATTTTTTTTTTTTTTTTTTTTTTTTTTTTTTTTTTTTTTTACTACGTATAGGCCTGTGTTTGACCACAATCTCACCGTGGTCAGTGATGATGTGGCCGATGATGGTAAGCACACAAAGCCTAGAAAGGAACTGGCTCTCAAGTGCAACTGTCGGAACACACCGAAAGGTGCTTGGCGACTTGTTTTCCATCGGTAATAACTTCCTCGAAAGAAAAAAAATTGGTAAACGCCGAAAATACATTTTAGCAATATTATTGAACTACCTACACTATAAATTTTGAGTTTCTAGCATTTAAACTCACAAAGTTATCAAGGTTTAACGGAAACAAAGCAAATCCCTTATTTTTTTAAATTTTCCTTCCATAGACAAAAATTTGAGAAACGCTCGCACCCATATCTAATATTTTTTAGTGAAAAAGCTACATTAAAAATTTCAGACTTCTAGACCCTAAGGTTCCAGAGATATTCCCTAAGGGCCCGTTTCCACCGCTGCGGAAAGGAATTTCGAAAAATCGCTTCTTAAATGGGGTCTACGTGACAAAATCTATGCACATGCCAAATTTCACATTAATCGGTTCAGCGGTGTGGGCAGGGGGATGTTTACCCAAAAAACCGCTACTCTTTTATATATATATAGATTATAAAGCTGAAGAGTTTTTATGTTTGAAGTGGTTTGAATGCGCTAATCTCAGAAAGTACCAATCCGTTTTTTAAAAACTGCTTTAGATTGCTCCATTTGTAGAAGGTTATCGTACTTTCTACTAATATTATAAATGTGAAAGTTTGTATGGATGTGAAGATGTGTGTCTTTGTTACTTTTTCAAGCAAAAACTACTGCTGCTACTACAGCACTGATGGACAGTCTGTCGTCAAGCACATTCCGGTACTCACTACCTTCGGTGTCATCTTCATGAAACAATTTGTGGCTTGCAAAAAATTATAATGAAAATCTATTGAAAATAATTCACACAAATCACACGTCGATAATGTAGCTTCATCCAGAATTTGATCCTTTTAGAGTCTATTTATACTTTTGTATGCCATAATCCTAAACACACAACTATCAACTACCTAATTCATGTACGAGCAATTATAGAATTTATAGATGAGACCGCACACAAGACGACTGAGGGGACACGAATTTGCCCGAGACGAGGGTAGACATGTGTCCATCCCAAAACAGTTATTGTCACTACCATGGCCACTCGTGTTTCTGATACATTATGTATCGTGAATACATTTGATATTGTAAGCTTTCAATGTTCTTACAATTTGAGTTTTCGACTTTTCACACAGATGGAATTTCGAATTTGTTATGTCATACATTTATGTAAGTTCGGAGACAATGTAATATTAAGGTCCTATCAACCTGATATGATGATGGAGCCCGGATGTTGGGACTGATACTTCCTTATGGCATGTGATAGAGGACAGTCGAATTTAGGTTATTTCGTTTTGTGACCATGAGTACTTTCTATTATAGGGCCTGAAAATGATAAGACCGATAGAGCTCAAACTTGAGGTTATTTGTTGTTTCTCATGAGTACCTGCTTTCCAATATGATGTTTTTTAATGAAAGCTTGTTTTAAAAAATACTTTTAACCTTTATTCACATTATCCTAATTTATACCAGCCATTAAATAAATATTATTTTTCATTTTCAGGTAAGTGGATACATCGTTAAGATAGCTACTTTTCTTCGCAGCCGAATCATTATTCTGTGTAAGTTTTCTTTAGCAAACAAACCTCTTGATGTCAAAGCTCTACAAATCCCTCGTTACGTCGAACAAATATGTTTTCTTGTATTTTTACGTCGATACACCGAATCCCTGTTCAATTACGCCGCATTAGTTTCAAAATTACTTCGACGAACAAGGTTTTCGGCTTCGCCAAATTCATTTGAGAGGAAGGTATCCGTGATATAAATAAAACTAAGATTACTAGTAACATTTTCCTATAACAGAATATTGCCTGGAACATTTTATAAGACATCTGTAATCTATATAATTTACTTAATATTTGACATAATCTAATAAGAAGAGTATAGAATACGAGGTTGAATAGCTTCGATTATATAAGATAGCAAAAGTCACGGATGTTGGTATTTCATCTGCCGTCTCTTTTTGAGCGGGGATTGTAGCGAGAGACAAAATATTTTTTTTACATTCACCGGAATGTAAAAAATACTATCTCTGGCTGAAAATTACAGGTAATGTTTTAATTTATTACATCACACGTTTCCTTTGTACAAACAAACAGTAAAATCACCAAACCCTATCAATCAACTCAATTTACATGACGGAAATAGTTATAGTTCCTAAACGGAAGCTAATAAAGCGACCTCCGCCTTACATAAGGCGCTGTGTAAGAGACAAAGCGCCATTCGCTTCGGGCGTCCCATTACAGTAATGTGAAGCTAAAACTTGACTGATTACTGCCCTGCCAGGATGAATTTTTCTACTGTCACACCAGTGCGAGGAGTTAGGTAGACATTAGCAGTATTAGAGGGATTTTCTTGTCCTCTGTAATCGAAATGCCTGGTTAAATGAGTGCCTTTAGTTTGGATTTAGTAGTAGTATTGTCTCTGGCTTAATTTGTTTTGTATTATACCTATACTTTGTTCGATAGCTCTTTATTTAAAAAGCTTACATTTGCTAGCGTTTCATCAATTTTCCTATGCTAAATATATGACTGGTAATAAACAGTTATACAGAACAATATGTCTAATGGTTAACAATAGATTCAATCTACAGATTTGAAATGTAAATTCAATATCAGTTTCTTAGAGCAAATAGGTACATTGCCATCGACTTCGCTTGCAGTTAGTGCATTTCAAATCCAATCGTATTATCTCAAAGTCAATTCACGAAACATTTAACAATGTTCGTGGCACACAGCTTAATAATTTCACAGAGTGTCGAGACACTATTCCTCAACATTACCATATTCAAACAGGGCACATCAAGTTAATTTACCGTCAGATCTTAAATTACCTTTGAAATTAGATATATTTCGCTGTCACTGCGGATGTAATTTGCATTTATTATTGGCTTTGTTGAATATTCATTAGAAGCTAACATTATTCTTGATAAGAAATTAAGGTTATGTAATTTTTATTTGAGTACAAAAAATCTAGGGAGTGGAACAGAGAACAAACTCGTGGTGCTGATGGTAAATACGTCACTTTATTAACATTACATAAACTACAAGTAAAACCGCGTTTTCTTTAGTAAATCGACAAGACAATTCGAATTAAGGCATAAACATCGTTATCTGGACTCATGAATCCAATTTATGGAAAATCCACCAATATTTTTTTTTTAATAAGGAATAAACAGATAATTCACTTGAATTAAGAACAATATTAATTAACGTGCACTATTGCGATCGTCTGTTATTGAATATCCAGCTGGTATCGTGTTAGTGTCGAATGCAGTCACGTCTCACGGCAATTATAATTAAAACAGCATGTTCATTGACAACAGGCACGCTGCCATCATCCGCCATCGAGGTCGTGTCGCTCATTGTTTATTGTAATACGCTGTTGTCAGTGATACTCAAACTTTGAGGCAAATATTCGAAAATAATTCCGAATTCAGATTGTTAAAAATATTTTACCGTACTGAGTTTTATTCCGTTCTTCCCAGTTGAATTCTGATATTTAGTTTGAACTGATGGTAATTTTGATAGCTTCAATCTTTCTTCTTCTTCTTCTAAAGGATTTTGGGCTTAAGAAACCCATAGGTTTCTAGACGTTGAGGCTCTAGCCGACTTTTTTTGACTACCATCTTGAGTGATGTCCATTTAGGCTCGGATTCTTTTAGAAGACAAATGTTTCGTAAAGTATTCGCATTACGTTTTTAGAACATACACCTTTCCCCTCTCTCTCAGTTTCTCGAGCTGATTTCGAATTTAAATGTTCTGTTTCCAAAATTGTGTTTAATAATTATTTCTAAAGGTAAAAGATTTGCTGTGCAGTGGTATTCAATCCATATGGATTAGTTCCATAGTAGTTTGATTGTGAATGACATTAGTTAGACAGACATCGTCGTGACAATATCGCTACTACCTATGAATTCATTGTTTTCCATTTTTGGTTCTTCTTGTTTTGTTCTTAATGTTTATTGATGCAGTTTGGTTTTGTGTTTCATAAAAATGGGATTTTAATAGTAAGTATAGCTTATAATACGAGTAATCCATGGTTTTATAAGCTGCTATTACTACTATGGTATTTAGATAATGTCTTATTAATTAATCTTGTACTTGGTTTTTAGTCGATTTCCTAATAATATTTAAACATCAGAACTAACATCGTTTAAAAGCAACTGTCTAATAAAAACCAATAACATGTCTTCAACATACACAAAGTATTTGTTTCTTAACTACTTTGCTAAGCTTTAGACGAACTTTTTCTTTTAGTGGGGCCACCACTTCAACAAGTTCAACAAATTTTCAAATGGAGAAATGAACTGTGAAAATTCCATCGAAAGTTCCTAAGTGGGGTTTGAATTCAGCGGATAAATTTCTATTGCCTTCAGTAACATCGGTCCTTAGGTGGTTAAATATAGCATCAATTGAATAATTGGGGCTCAGAGAATTAATATAAAAAATGAATGACATTCCTAAAGACTACGATATTCCTAAAGGCCATTTACAATAAAAAATACAAAAGATTTCTACTAAATTATTTCGCCATTTTCAGACGCGTTGCCTATTCCTTGATGTCGGTTTCAGCCGCGATTCCCTATTACTCAGGGGTTGGATTTTCAAAAATTCTTTAGCAGATGCCTACGAAAGTATAGCTATCTGTATGGACAGGAGGATAGGACAGTTTTTCTCGGCATAACATTAGATAGTAAAATACAATGGGGTCCTCATATAGAAAGCTTAGCTAGTAAATTGAGTTCCGCCGCTTTTGCAGTTAGAAAAATTAGACATATAACAGATGTGGCTACAGCTAGGTTGGTTTACTTTGCGTATTTCCATAGTATAATGTCCTACAGTCTTCTGCTATGGGGCTCGGCTGCGGATTTGGAATCTATCTTTATCTTGCAGAAAAGGGCCATTCGTGCAATCTATTGCTTGGGTCCTCGCGAATCCTTACGTACTCGGTTTAAGGAATTTGACATTTTAACCTTACCGTCGCTATACGTTTTTGAAAATATTATGTTTGTCCGTAAAAATTTAAATCTATTTGACACAAACAGTAGCCGCCATAACCTAAATACAAGAAATAAAGATAAAATTGTTACACCTAGATTCAGGCTAGCGAAAGTCAATAAGTCTTTTCTCGGGAACTGCATTCGCTTTTATAATAAAATCCCATATGAAGTAACTAAGATGTCTTATAATAGATTCAAAGAGTATGTTAAACATAAGTTGATTGACAAGGCCTACTATAAGGTGGCTCATTACATAGAAGACAAGAATATATGGTTGTAGTAGCTTCCCTCTGCACTTGCAGCCCCCTGGCCAAGTGATAATTGTATGAAGTTTATGTATATTTAAAACAACAACTGTAATTACATAAATTCAAAAAAAAAAAGATCCACAAAAAAAAGAAGCCTTGCTGAGTTTCTTGCCGGAGTCTTCTCAGTTCAAGTGTATTCCGAACCGGTAGTAGAGTCTAAAAATTGTAACTGTTGACATTCATAAGTGCCTTATTAGGGCCTAAACTGAATAAATGAGATTTTGATTTTGATTTTGATTTTGTATGCTAAATTTTAGCTCGATCCGTCCAGAGGGTTAAGCTGTGTGTTGATAGATCAGTCAGTCAGACATTCAGTGACGCTTTCCTTTTATATATTTAGATTTAGGACATACATAGATTGACATAAAACACATCACAGACACATATATCTACAGTCTTATAAACCGAAGTGTAGGTTTCAGTTATATACGACCACTTAATACTGCAATCCATATTCATAGCACAAATAGACCGCTCAATATCAATGCCTCTATTAAGGCATACACGGTACTGGTACATCTGTATATAAATCTAGATATGTCTGTTTGTTGTCTACTGAACGTTCCGGGCCATGTGTAGGGTTAGAAAACCAACGGTAGAGATTGCGTGCACATACATATTCAAGTCTTCAAACATCACAAGTCGTAGTCACGTAGGTTCTGAATTTCATGATGCCTCGAATGATGCTCGAATGAATAAGATCGGTATCCCTTTATAGTGAGCTAGGGTTGTCTGTACCAATATGTACAGTATGCCATTGTTGCGATGTTAACTTTGAACTTCTCCCATAATAGTAGTTTATGATACTGTTGCATAATAGGGGTTATTAAATACGAGTGTGAGTTTAAGTACCGAGCCGTAGGCGAGGTTCTTAATAGTATCACGCGAGTTTTTAATACCTAATTATGTGCAGTATCATACAGTACTTTATCTAAACTCATATACATAATGTAATTTAAAAAAATAGAAAAATAGTATTTTTATACGAACTTTAAAAAAAAACATGCTATTTTTGTGTCATTTTTGGTCAAAATGATGATATGTAGGCAAAAACAATTATATAAACAGACACAATAATCATATACCTAATCAAATCCGTGTTGCCAACTTCCAAAAATTCTTACCTCTAAAGTTCAAGTCAAAAATTAGTCACATTGTCATCGTCAAATTGAATTGATATTGATTGATTATACTATTGATAGGTCCAAAGTGTACTTTAATAGAAAAAAAGTTATTTTATAGCATTATCTTGGGAACAAAACTGTACTATAATGAATCATTATACACGGGTGTGCCTAAAGTGGGTCATTAAAGTACTGATTTTGATTTCATAATAAGAACATTACGATATGAGAGTAGATAAAATTGTTTATGCGTTTTCAAATTTTACCGCAATTGGGGTTTTGAATTACCTTACCTTAGTAAAGACATTAAATTCATATTTTTTAGTTCAAGGATTTGAGTGCATGTAATAAATGTTTTAATTAATGTATCCTAATTAGTGTATTTATGTAATAAGTAACAACCCTTAAGAAAGAATCTGTACGGAAACTTTCTAATAATCCATTGTGACTAGTTTTCCTTATATTATTTAATGTAATGAAAGTATTGTGCGCATGCAATAGGTCTGAAATTGCTGAGGCAATATCACCCCTTATGACATGGATCATACATATTGATCGGGTTACATTGTATCCCGTGAGAAGCATTTTGTTTTTCTTGTAGGCTTTTATGGCAGGGGATAAAGTTTAATGGGCAATTAGTACCTAATAACTATTAGGTAATAAATATGAATTATAGTTGCGGTTGACACAGTGTTATTGAATACACATAAAGTTTTCCTTATTCTCTACGTGGATATTTTGATAGTTGTTCTCATCTTATTTTTATCACAATATATCCAATAATCATATACAGGGATGTTTTCCTTGTTGGGAAATCACCCTGGCAAATATTTATTTTACTGAAGTACAAATTTGAATTGTATAATTATTTTATTAAAATAAAAAAGCGTTTATATGATTGCTGATAGTCGTAATTAAGGCTTACCACAAACCTACGGGCTCTATTCCTAGACAATTTATATTATATATGTACATTACCACAGAGTACTTATTTACTGAATGATCAACAGTTTGTCTCGGAATACATTTCTAGGAATTATCACGAATATAACCAATTGCTGTATTGTCGTCCTTTCCTTTTGTGTACTTAATATGTTATACCACGTGTAGTAAGATTAATTACCATGAGGTTTGATAGACTGAAACACGTGGATGTATAAGAATGACAATACTCGTGGATGGAAATTTTGTTTTCACTTACGTATTCTGCGCTATTAGGTAATTGTCCACCCTTTAGGGTTTCGAAACCAAAAGATAAAAAGCTCTTATAATGTCTCCGCCCTCATAAAATTCTTCCCACCTTCCGTCACAGTCGAATAGTTTTAAATAATGCTGATCCCAACATAGTGCAAAGGAATTAAATAACTATTAATAATATTTATTTCTAAAAAAAGATTCTATCTATAGGTGGAGATATGGCATAGGACTACATTATAAAAGGCAAAGTGTTCCAGCTTCAGTAAAAGAAATCCAAACAGTAGTCTAACTATAAACAAACCGTGTTGTTTGAAACCAGACTCTAAGGGAAATTAAAAATAAAACAGCTCCTGGTTCACTAACAATGTACAAAGCCCTATAACTGCGCAGGTATTACGGGCAAATATCAAATATTCATAGTTGCGTTCAAACACCGCGTTTTACCTTTGCGCATTCATCTCTGCGAATCAATGTAAATACCGAGGCAATCCAATCCGATACCGTGGGTATATAACCCCGACTAATCTTGATCATATTATACCTACGTATGACTATCGTATGCATATTGTAGTGTGTTTTAGGGATGTCAAATACTTAAATACTCTATTGACAAGAAATAAAGTACACTATTTACTCTTTTTTTATTTTAGTTGTCAAACTGTCAACTAAAATAAACTCGTTAAAAACGTAAAATAAACAAGTGTAATGAAAACAATGGAAAATTAAATGATACATTGTAATTTGTTTTTTCATGATTTTAAAACCAGCAAGTTGCATCGTTTTTAAAATAATTGTGGTGACCCTACCGTGAGCTTTAACCGCGCTCGGGATTTATCGGATACCTGGCGGAGTTTACCGAACGTTGGGAACGTGTCGTGTGAAACCTCCGTTTGATGCATCCCTATAAATTTATTATAGCTCATATTTGTTTCTACTTAACTAGTGTGAGTGTGTTCATTAAATAATCGAATACATTAAGTATTCGTTTTATAAAGACAATTCCTAATTTTTCCCCCGAGTTTCTCCTTTTTAGAATATCATGTCCCAGGATCATGTCATGAAGGTAATCAATGCGTCTAGAAAGATGTGACTAGTTGATTTCAGCGTCTGAAATACATATTGATTGACGGAAAATAATTGACGGATTTATCATTTAATAAATCAAAGATATAAAACAGCGAAAATATCTCGCTTGAAAATACCACTATCAACATATCAACCACCGCATAATAGTTAATCAGGTATTTTGTTATTTACATAATACTTAATATAATTTATAAATCACGTACAAGTAAGCAAATCAAGCGTCAATCTGTTTCGATTCAAACAGTGTGTGGCTGAGTGTCGTGAAGCGTCGTGTAGCCGGCGACATAGAAACCAATTAGTCGACACTTGTTTAGTTAATTAGTTGCTACACTAATAACTGCTTATACACGTCTGTCTGTCGCGACATAATACGCCGCTGCTAAATTGATATGAATCTGTGATAGGGGTGATCATTTTGGTGTTAAGAAACCACTTACTGCTCAATATGATCTACATAATAATAATTATCTAAGAAAGCATCAATATAAAAATGAATCAGAGCAGCAATAGCTTTCTTGAAGGACAAAAGTTCCGCCTCTGATTGCTGCACCAACCTTACCGGACAAATCGGTGAGCGCAGAGGGGTAACTCTCAGCTGGGTAACATTTAGGAAACCACGCCTGAGGGCACCCCCAAATGGGGTACGAATTGCAGATATTTTACTACAACCAAATATTCATGTCTTCTACGTACCGAGTTACCATATTATAATTTTTTTTTTATCACCGACTAATGTCAAATCGTGACTGTAATCGAACTTGAAGCCTTTGACAGACATGAAGTGAACATCAGCGACAACCCTACTAAGTAATCAACAGAGGAGAAATAATTACATGTTCATTAGTTTGACTGGGACGACACGCCACATCGCGTGACAATCTACCAGGCACATCTGAACCGCCTTGTACCTACTTGTTACCAAATAATAATTATTATACTTAACACGGCTTCAATTTGATGTGACAGATGAGGTCTCGAGACCCGTCATAGTTGACGTAATGAACAGTAGGGTAAGTGCGATAGGCGTAGCACGCAACACTCAAGTGTCACACGAAGTCATAATTATGACTGTTCAAGGTGATCGGTTGAAGTATCAGAATTCAAAAGAAGCGCTAATCGATAAGATTGGTTAAAATTGAAAAGAAATATTTTATTATTGGTAGAAGTGATACTGATATGCAGCCGAAACTCTGCTGATTCAGCTAATGATATTGATTATAAATGACAGTGATAATTTAATTAAAATAGAATGATGATCTGTATGAAATTGGGAGTTATAGTAACTACTTGACTATTCGATTTTCTTTTTTGTAAGCTTGACCAATAAATTTGAGATTGAAAATATAAATAATGTAAGACCTTAGATAATAAACCTGTCTACATAGAGAGTTTGCGAGTCTAAAAAATAGGCTTGTTCCGCCAGGTCAGTGGTAACACTGTCATTGTGCTATAAACACGTATTCTGTCAAATTATGTCCCGAATATGCGTCACAATATACCTATTTTTTCCCTACTTTTAAGTGAAATATTCAAGAACTGGTATCACACAGCATACCTGAGAGAGAGAGAGCAGAGTGCACTGGTCAGAGAGTAAACAAATCTGGCCTGTTTTTTTGTTGCGATTGCAGCGCTACACTATCTAAACAGGTTTATTATCTAAGTGTACTGTGTAAGACATGGCTTGCATATCCATATTATTTTGCATCGAAACTGAACAAAAAATGTTCACGGTAAAATAATAGATAACAGAAAAATTACACAGCGTGCTATACAACGAGCTATTGTTTCGCACATAGTATCATCATGTGACGTAACGTGTGGAATGAGAATTGACGTTTCCGCGAGCAATATGGGCAATACGTAAGCAAATGACGAAACAAATTCGTCGAGTTTATTTGTGCGTAATGAAATTGGCTCCCATAAGCTGCAGCCGTGCTCTTGAATCGTAGCGACGCGACGGGAAGGGAAAACAAAAGCTTTGGCATGCTATAACAATTCACCACTCGTGATTTTTATGGAACATTATCTTTCTTGGAGCAAACGTATAAAGTTCGAGACTTGAAATATCAATTTAAGAAGACTCTAAGATTAAACTTATAAATGTAAATTGAAAGTTTATTTTTCTCTTACTCTTACTCTTATTACACTGTTTACATGTTTTTTTTTATTTGTCTTTGTTTTCATTTCGAGTCTTACTATCGAAGCTGATTTGGTTTATATCATTCCTCGGTTGTGCTCGAATGATCCGACGACGCGACGTCGACACATCATTTACACCCTAAAGCCGTTTACATAAAGCATTTTCCGACCATCTTATACTTCCTCGTGGATATTTTGAGGTATGAACCTTAAGTATGAATGAGACACACCAATCAGAGCGGTGGCACGCAGATATGAACTTAAGTAACCGTAACAGTCAAATGCACTACGATGCGTGCCATTTGATGGTAATTGTATATTACAGTAGAGATAGATTAAGAAAATATATTTTTTTATGTTTGAGAGTTACGCTTGGCCCGTCCATAACGTTTCGCAAACTTTGAATTCTCGGCCTAGCAAATCCTGTCACTAATAAACCTTTCATGACCTATCCGTGTAATATTTTCATGAGTCATGCACGTTCCTGACGTGAATGAGAGGCGGAGGCGTTGATGCTTACTTGATTATTACCTGACACCACACAAAATATACACCGGGCTGTCAGAAAACCTCACCGTGTACACAATGAAAATATTTTATTTAACGCTCTTACGTCACACGTTTTACTTATTCTTAGGTTTAACGTGTATTCTGAAGTAACAATGTTGTATTGGAAATAATACAAAAGATTATCTAAAAACGACGATGCTTACTTATTTTTAAGTGTGGATTGATCTGAATATCAAAATTCTTGGTCAGCTGAATATTTGATCATAAAATTCTATCCGTTAGTAATCCAAAAAATTGCCATTTTCATCGGATGCCAATAAAATCCAGATGACGTCTAAGTATTCTATAATTATCCATCTTCATTCAGTCTGGTAGGTCTACCTACTGTCAACCCCAGAAGCAATTTTCCTAAAGACCATTTTTTTTGTACCGCGTACCTTTTTTTTTTTTTTTTTTTTTTTTCGTGGGGAAATCCTCATAGGATACCCAGCCGCCCCGGGGGGAGCACCCAGGTTATGCCGGACTCGTACCGGCTAAAACCCCACGGTGGTCGCCATCTGCGCTGTAGAGGGGGGCGGTTTCTCGTACAGAACGCATACTCACTCCCCCTCCACGCGCGGCGCTAGATAGCCCGTCCCGGGGGAAGTGTGATACTTCCCCCCAGCACCCTCGCTGTGCTATCGCACGATGGATTGTGACCACGACGACCCATCGTCCTCCTTGGGATCGCTTCTGGACGCACAGGGCCCCCGCCCCGATTGCCCACGACCCCAAAGGTCCCCGATTAGTCGCCTTTTACGACAGGCAGGGGAACACCGTAGCTGTTATTCTGAGCCCCAGCTACAGGGCAGTTGTACCGCGTACCTAACCCAACTTGCGCATGCATCCTAGAGATGCAATGTAATTACGCGTGATACTTACTCTACGTCCAAGATAGTATCCAGTATTTATTCAAGTATCTCAGCTCCCACAAGCTTGCTATTTCCTTAAATCGAATATCTCAAGTGTGTCGCTTGTTTGCCCACATCGGATCGGGACCGCACCTCTGTAATACTTTTACCGCAATGGTACCAACTTCTTTACTCGAAGTTTGTCGAACTTGCAAGATGTTTTAAAAACCTTTAATGGTCTTTGATAAGTAAATGGAAATGTTTGCAGGCAAATGTAACTAATTTAACATGTTGTTAAATGCTGATGTAGTTGACCTACTTATACTGTCTAACTCTAATGTAATTGATGAAAGTTTGGATCCTACTACCATCCCTAGGTCAATGTAGTTAATCATATGGAATCTGGTTATTTATAATTCATTTTTTTTTCGGTGACCTGAGATTCCCAGTCCGCTACTCTGTAGGCGTTACGCTATAGTGAACATAACCAGAAAAAAAATCGTTTTGACACACAAAGGAATTCGATAGTAACGCCTCACATTATACAGGATTTAGTTCTGGTAGATACTTTGAAAAAAATGTCGAAGTTAAGTAAGCAAATAAAAATGAATTTGATATTTTGCTTAAATTAAATGCAACTATTCAATTAATAATATACTCGTATTAACTTCCATAAATACAGCTAGAATGCATGGGTAAACATTCTAATGCCAATAGGTATTACATTTCGGCCATCATTAATCTTGCCTATCGTGGCCTATCCATTCAATTGACTGGTTATTTCCACGGGCTAAATTATGAAGTTCGATTTTTGTATAGAAGCACGATGATAAGGCACAGCTGGTGAAATATGGCCAATAACGTTTACACGAAACGTACATGTACTCTTTATATGATTAGGTATGTGTTGACTCTACACGTTATTGATGCTTTGTATTGACATATAGTTGGTATATTTTGTTCTCAAAATTTTACCTATTTTCGTGAATCGTGATATTGCTGGTTTTAAACTCAATTCAGTTGTATCTATTGTCGAAAACTGCTAAATTCCTGCGACACTAAAACTATTTGAACACACGTATTTCCCATGAAAAGCTGCATAATTCGTTAAATATATGGTGGATAGATTGACTGAACACTACTAGTACTTGATTTTATGAATTACAACAAAAAGAAAATTACAGGAAGATTAAATGCGCCGAATACTAAAAGGTATTTGAAAATTTTATTTCCCAGTGTTTGCGCTAGCTAAATGTGTTACTTTCCAAGACCTCGTTTCTCGCATATCATCATTACTGAAGTTCAAAAGTTCGTTAATAGTGATGCCCTAGCGGTTAGAAGCCATAATTAAAAGTTGCCGGCTAGTTTCGCCTTAAAGTTCTCTCATTAAAACTTACTACCTGAAAGGAACAAACATTCTTCTCGTGTACCGTAACAGAATCCCACGCCACTATTATAAATCAAACTTTTACCCTTTTATGTTAATGTTAACGTATTCAAAATTAAAATGTCTTTTGTTACAGCAACGTTACAGCATATTTCGGAAACTTAATAAATATAATATCACTTTTAATAAAAGTAACGTTTGATATGAAATTCCGACAGCACGTATTACCTACGTGACGTGTGGAAATCTTACGAAATGGAACAATCAAAATTTCATACTCGCGTTTGTAGGGTGACACCTGTTTTTTATGAAAGCTAATAATGTTTTTTGTACATCATTTTTTTCTCCCCGTATACCTACGTAACTTCGCACGCGACAGCGCGCACGAATAATAAATGCCTCCGTTATTTTAGTACGAATAGCGAGTGTCTGAGCCGAGGAAAGGGATCCATTCTTCACATTTTTGCGGTGTCTTTGCGTCGCATACGGAAATACTCACGAAATTTCAGTCTCAGTCTCGCTAAAAAGGTACGCTTTGTAGCCCGGCACGTTCTGAGTATACCGCTACAGGTGGTCCCGTACCCTTTTATCAAACAGAAAGAAGACCCTTCATGCTACTTTTAACTATATTTATGCTTTCAAGGTTTATTATTAATTAAGTTACTTATAACATACCTACCTATGTCAGTACACAGTCTTCATAGGTGGATGTCTATCTTTTTGGCAATAAGTAGGTAGGTACATACTTAAGCCACAAACAGTTTTTTGCAATTTTCGGAAGAAGAAATGTTTACGCTTCAAGTTCTCTGTTCATTTAAAAATTTAAATGAAAATAATTAACACGCATAAAAGCATTCAGCCTAGCGTATTAATTCACGCCATGACTTACCTCGTTGTGCCGCCATTAACAAAAATATTCCTATTTAAATTTTGCGCAGCACTCTCCGCTTCGTCACGGTGTTGTGAACGTGGTCTACTTATAACTGCATTGATGCAAATAAATATAAAGCATGTGTCGCTCCGACTACATTAACGTCATTACTCTTTGCTAAAAGCTGTATTGTTAATCATGCGGAAAAAACATTGTCTCTGCTAAAATATAGAGGTGCCAAAATTCTCGGACAGGAAACTAAAATATTAGCAAAAACCAATGGGAGTGTAGTAAATTTGGTTCCACAAACTATTCCTCCTACGTATATTTATTCAACTGTATTCATGTCAAAATCGACACGCACATATCTGCCTGAGGTAGAAACCATTGGTGAAACGGAACGTGCTAGCACTAACTTCCCCCGTTCCCGTTTCACTCTAGGCTATATGTTTGGACAACCGAAACTAGCCCGAACTGAGAGTTATAGAGGCCACGTTGTTTTTGGCACAATCCACGAAGATTTATGCCACGGGTAGACATCAACTGCACTCATAAACAGAGCATGCGAACGCTGAGCGCGTCGTGATTCATGGCACTCTTCTTGTTTTGAATGCACACTTTTATTGTACATCTCGGCGACATTGTATGAAATGGAACAATGTATTTGAAACTCGTTCTATCGGAAATAGTTTTGTGGAATGGAACGGAAAATTAAACGTTGGTTTTGTTTTAAGTATTGAATAGGGTGCAGTGAAGCGAACGTTTCCCGAGGTTGGCGTGCCGAGTCCCAGAGGATCGACGGTCCGGGAGGTCGGTGCGTTTGTTCAAGTTATCGTGCGGTGAGCGCTGTCGACTAGGTACTGCAACCTCCTACCATTTGGAGACTGCGCTCAAAGGCCAAGACGCTTTTTGGTCGATGTTGGTTAACTGAATTTACAGTTGGCAAAGCCACGCTAAATGAGTTTGAGCTTGGAATTATGTAACCAACATCTTGATTATATCTCTCCTTTGGAATATCATTTATATTCATATGTGTGCTACTGGGTTTCCTAACGTAAATTGTGAAGCATGCAATTTGAAAACAAATAGCATCCTTGCAATGAGCTGTAGATACTACGTTGACATTACTCCATCACAACAATACCTGCTTCTGCTGCTCTGCTATATAATACCAAAGTCTCTCTACTAACTAGTTACGATTATTATTATAGATTTGATATTAGAGTACGTATATCTAACTCCACTTAACAGTATATTTGTTGTGTAGTGGGGACGAGTTCTCCAATAATTTTCCCCAATAAAGACATAATTGACCTCTTTGTTCAAAGGATACAGCAGGTTCACGTGTGGTACTCTATTGAGAGCCATATTCTGGATTCCGAAGTCACTAAGTCACGTAATTGGCCGGAAATGGTACAGCGCCGCTCGAGATTACATTCGATCACGTCCCACAGTAAACAGTTTAGCGCAGATTTTTTTATTCGACATCCTTTGTGGAGCATTCAGTATCGGGTTCATTTTATAGCGTAAACGATTAGATGAATCGAACACTGGTTTCATTAGGGACACATCACCCTGTAATATAAACCAATAAGGTTAAGGTTACCTAATTCTACATAACAGTGACTTACCCAATAAACGTTCCAGCTATAATAGCCGATAAACCCTCCCTATATTCCGGACAGATGTCTAAGGAAAATATGACACTAATAACTAAGTCAATTTCCACTCGAGCCAGCCGTTTGGGCACTGGCTAATAAATTAATCTGGTGTCGGATCAACGTCAATGTTACATTAGGGTCACTGACGGAGTTCGTAAGGCGCGAGATAAAGCTGTCGCTCAATTAATGAAAAGCTGATTTTGGGGAATGTCTCCACAGATAACGGTTGCGTGGACCCTTATTGGGCCCGACATAAAGAGATATTATCAACCGCTCGCTCCTTATTCGATTGTAGTGCATTAATGAAATTATAATTGCAAGATTGATTCGGGTTATTTATTTAAGTACCCGTGAGATTTAATTAAATTAAGTCAACTTTTGAAAGGAGATTAGTTTCTTGCTTTGGAAGGAAAATCTGTACCTAATACACATGTTTTACGTTATTGAAAACACTTAGCGTTAGCTCACGTGTCAAATAAATACAGACTAATGTTTTATTGCAAAACTCCGTCTGCAACGGTCTTAATTTACGCTTAATTTCGTCTCGTTTTCAATCTCAACTTTCAATGAAACTTTCGCATTGTTCCAAACATAGTAGTTGCCAACTACAGAGACCGCTTAAACAAAGACACAAAAGCTCCATAAGTATAAACTTTCACTCAGAGTTTTTGTGCAAATAAGAGGAATTATAACGCAGGTATTATTCTATGCTCTAAATGGAGGGCGAGAAAAAAGTACGGCTCCCCCCGATGCTCAAACTTGTCTCGGGCAGTCGTACAAGTTGTTCTTTGACAAGCTAAGTTCCTTTTGTGGGACCAACAGTAATTAATGTTAGACGAGCAGGCTGGTAATGTTTCGAGTTTTCTTACGACTATCGGTTTTACTATTATTCTCCAGTTTTTCTCACCACCCAAGATTTTGCTTCTCTTGTAACGTTAATAATAACGTACATTGGTTTTGGTCCCAGCGAAATTGTATGTTAGGATTAGGGTTTTTTCCCCTTTATTACTTAAAATGAAGTTGCCGAGGAGACGGTTCCAAAGTAGTTTTCTTGTACCAACTACAGTTAAGTAGATTTTGTTACTTCTTATTCAAGTTACCTGTTAGCGCAATGTAGTTTTGAGAACTCTTTTGTATATTTCTGTTAGTACAATTTGCTTGCACTCCGTATTTCCATGAAAACTCTTTTATTTTCATGGTACAGATGACGACAATTCAATTCAGGAGCTATTTTGCAACAAAAAAGTATAGTCTGATGTTTTGGCGACCGTACTACCTACTCTGGTCTAGCCGGACTAGTTTTTGGCGGATGTTTAACCTGCGTTCCCGATCTTATGTTTTCCCGGGATTAAGTATCCCATATTAATTCCAGCTGTATCTCTGTGCCAAGTTTCTATTACCATATCGGCGTGAATGAGATATAAACATATAAGTACACAACCTTACATTCATAATGAGTCTTCTTTGTCCGTCTCTGTTCCCATTATTTAGGGTCGGGTCTCCTCATTTTTTTGCGCCAAGTTAGGTAGTCGTACCTAAGTACGTACATTCGTAATGAGTGGATCCTTTAAAATAATGTTTAGAATCATACATTCTCGTATATTTGAATGACGTAAACCAAGCAGAGCTTGTACTATGGAAACCAAATAACTAAGTACTAGTCTATACTAATATTATAAAGAGGAAAGATTTGATTGTTTGTTTGTTTGCATTGAATAGGCTAGGAAACTACTGAACCGATTTGAAAAATTCTTTCACTAATAGGAAGCTACATTATTCCCGAAGGTTATAGGCAATTTTTTATCCCGGGAACGCGAGTGAAACCGCGCGGAACAGCTAGTGTAAATATAAAACAGAAAATAAATAATTAAAATGTATAGAAAGTACACTGAGATTCAACTACTGATTTATACAGATCCTTGTGCTAAGTTCGAATCGAACCTCCACTAGACGTCGTTACATGAACTTACCTGTGCGCAATTACATATAACCAGGAAACAATTCAATTCCATCTTTAGGTATGTAATAGCTGGGTAAACAATAAAACGTTGGTTCACAGCGATCTCGAGCAAGCTTTTCAGTCATGTCGCGTTTAGATCGTATCGGGACATTTGCGACACAGTTTCGACGTTGAAACGAAGTGGCAAACGTCCGACAATCGCATTACACTCACGTAATTAACTTGTCGCCGTGTTTAATTGATGCTCTTAAGGCGACGATATACGAGAAATGGTAATTCTAGACTAAGTTTTTGTCTTCATTTTTGTCTAAGTACCTATATCCAAATATGTTTTGAGTTCCATGAAAGGCTACAGAAAGGTCTTAAGATTGTAATACATATATTTTTCATTTTGATTAAATTTTTGATCATTGAGATAAAACCCCCTTTTTAATATACTTCACGAAGTGGCATCAGTTGAACAATAATTTTGCAATACGAAAGAGCTCTGACAAGGATCATCGTTACCTAATACTACAATACAAATATGTACCTACAACAAGATAGTGTAATTTTATAGGCGTAGATATAAAGAAAGGAGATGACGCTGGACGATGAGTTTCTATAATTCATCTTCTTGTTTATGAAATACATTTTGATAAGCTTATAGGTGTACATCTCTAAACTATAATACAAAGATAGAGCGTAAACGGAAATAAGTCAGTGTTTATAGCGTGCAGAAAGGGATGTGCACAAATCGTGCTAGTTGTAGGACAATGGGAACAGCACAAAACAAAAGCGAACCGGCGAGTCAACATCCATTGACACTTTTTAATTGCACCAAACGAAGGAACACACACAGTGCGAGCATTGGATGTGTAAATGGTCCGTAAATCATTGGCTGCGTCGGTCCATCGTGTTCTCTATCTCGTTCTGTGCGAACTAACGACCCCGCATTCGGAAATTGCAATACTCATGTGTCACCATACGTCGCGCGTTCGCGTCGTAGCAAAGCGCTTGTATTGATGCGGAATGCATTGCTTTCGGGAACTCCGCCAGCATTCCTTGAATTCCATCCCCTCGGCTACCACATTGGCGCGGAAACTATCACGGCATTTCCCCACTGATCATGGTTCCTTGATAATTGGTCCATATTGCATCAGCGGCGATATACAGAATGACACAATTACTTATTGGTAGGTAGGTATATCCCAAAATTGGTGGCAAAAGCATTTTCCTAGTGAACGTTAAAGATATAAAACGTTTACTTAATGACTTTTATCACTGTAAAATTTACAGAAATTAGGTTGGAGTAACAATCTACAAACAGCAGGGAACGCATTTGATTTTTAGAATTGTTTTGTCCTTATCTTAATGTAGCCAGTCTTGGGCCTAAACAAATTTTGCTCGTTAACTTTACGCGGGGTCCTTGTAGAGATAGCACTTTGTTTGAATGGAGTTAGCTAGTTAGTGCTAGTGCTGTTATTTATATTTTTGGTAGGTATTATTGTATGTTTGCTTTTGGTACCTACATCTAAATAAATAAATATTCTGGTAGCTATACAGGATGGACATTTCAGACGGGTCAGTAAGGGTAACTAACTTAAGGGAGAACGAGAATATGGTCTGAGGAGATTAACCCTAACTTTTTGAGTTATATCGATCAACATTAACGGTTTTTAAAAAAATGTATGGTCAGTAAGACATCGGCGATATTGGAAAAAAAATTCTTATTCGATCCTGTCTCCAACAATGATCTAGTCTTTAGTGGCCATGTTAGGTCAAGGTATCAGAAAAGTCGCTAATCAGAAAAAACATTTTCATATAATTTTTTTTTTGTAAAAATGAATAGCATTGCAGTTATGCAATATATTTCGAGAAAATACTAGCTGTTATGATAAATAACGTTCAGTTCGGCTCTATAAATTATCGATGCGATGTGACGTAAGTAATTATATCATTCATAGATTGATTCTACATGGAAAATGATAATAGAATGAATTCAGGTTATGAAACCGACGCGATGTAAATTAGAATGCGTACCTTCTTAGTAGGTAGGTACGTTCACTCGCGTAGGTACAGTAAAATTGGTAATATTTTTTCATTAGTAAAATGAGTTCATATTTGCTCTCATTTCGCCGATGGAAATTGGAGTGATGAAAAGTCTCGTAGCAATATCACGTAAGTAATAAACAGAATATATAATCACTGTTGACTTTGTGTTTATTATGTAATTTCTAAGGATTTACAAAAGGTAAATGAAACATTTTGTAATAAATGGTTTTCCTACATAATTGTGATTTTTTAATAATGTTTGTTCACGCATAATTTTTTTGCTTCTAAAGCGATTGTAATAATTATTTTTGCGTTGGGTTCAGTATAACTTCAAGGTAACATATTAATTGTATTGTCTTTGAAGGATATTTTTCTATTTTAATAATATTTTTGGTGTCCTTTGTATTGATTTTTTTCAATAACTTATAAAAAAAATATAGAATACGCGCAATATAACATTTAATTACGTAATTTTAGGTATATAATAAAATTGAATAGAAAAAAATAACATAACTTAAACTAAGTAACGAGCTGAAATATTTTCCCACTCAGCATAATGTCACAGCACTTGGGAGGGCCTATTGCTACAGCGTTGGTTTTCATTGAGAACCAGAAAAAAAAATCCTACTTATAACCTAAATAAACGAGTTACATACATAAATATTGGCAAATAATAATAATACTTACATACACAATGTACATTATACATATAAATATTTATACAATACATATTTCTATATTAAACTTAGGTACCAACATAGTGAGTGCTGAAATCTAATTATAACATTGAAGCTATACGCTACAAGTCTGTTATTGTACAGCAACCTGCATTATATTGCCATCTCCAGACATTTCATTGTTATCAGATTGCATATGTAATGTGACACATGTTCTGCTTTATTAGCACCTATCTATATGGTAATAATTATAAATCAATGCTTATGCCGAGAAGAGATATTCGGTTGTAGCTTCTAATTTATGTCACTAGATGGCGATACTTGTAGTTAAAAGAACTAAATCAAGAAAAGAAAAAGAGGTGTTATTTGGCAACAATAACTACGCAGATAAGATTTTTTCCGCAAATTCATCAGCAAATTCAATGAAACAAAATATGGTCTCATTCATCCTCCTTGCACATAGATCGTGTATTTTCTCTGAAAACCTAACTATTCTAGTCGTATTTTCCGAGTAATGTGATTCAATTTAAAATGTCTACCCTCGTGAAGGCTAAGAATTTAAACTATTCAAATTGCGAATATCCGAACGTTAAACATAAAATATATGTTAAATTCTATCCTTATTCAGTTTATGGTATGATATAATATTTGAACACAACATAGAGTAAGTACTTTCCATAAAATATTATCAGCTTTGTGGTAAATAATTTCTAATAAGGTTATCTAAGGTTCTTTCTTTTAAATTTAGTAGTTACAGTTTTTGTATAATTCATCATACAATGTTGGTTATAAAGACAATTTTGTCCATATATTCTTAATCAATAATATACAATACAAATTGAGACCCTCTTGAAACATTTTAAGGGAATTATGGGAATATAAACGAGAAACTTATTGAATGATGACTCTATTAACTCGCGAGACAGCTGGTTTCAAAACTTTTCCACCGCAAGTCTGTCTTATCTGCAGTTGTAACTTGGTTCCTGTCATGACACGCCCGTTGCCTCTTAACTAATCATATCTACATGTTCAACTTCCATTTTAACTCATTTCAGGTTGTATTTAGGCTCAACCTAAATATTTTTTTTTTCTGTTTTGTTTAGACTTTTTTTATCAAAGAGATGTCATTTGATGATAGGTTTGATTTTCTTTATTACAGATAAAGTCTTCGTGAAAGAAAACATTGCTGTTGTATCCATATCTGATCAGGAAAGCTTTAGAGCCAGAAAATAAAACGCTACTTAATAAATCTACAAAATAGCAAAATTATATTATTAACATAACATTAAACTAACAGAAGTAGTAATGAGATATATTGATGTAACACCCTGTTTACACCACGAACATTAGCTAATATACCGTTTCCTGTACTACCGACCGAAATTTTCAGTACGAAATTCATTAAACTCTAACACGAATTTTCACACAGATATGAACTGTATAACCGGGAGCCTGCAATTAAAAGTTTGCTTAGAGAATATATACGCCAACATTTTGATTTAAAGTTTGCGGTTTCGGCCGACACCCACACGCGGGCTCTGCGAAATGGCTTTTTATATCAACAGGCCCAATTTAAATACACCATTTAGATGTCTCTCGTATGTTGTTATATTTTTAACTGCCTCAGTTTAGTGGCTTAGAGAGAAAATATAATGCTCATCAAATGTCACTCAGATTTATCTTAGTAATAGGTATGAATTGAAAGTCGTTGTATGAACTACGTCTAAGTAATTGAGATACATAGAGATTATCGACGTACAGTTGCGGCATGGTTGCGGCATGTAGTACAGTGTAGATAGAGTAAATACATCTACTTAAGTTAAGCTTGTTGTACTCGTAGCGAGGAAAGCAAAGGATATTTTACTAATTTCATTTGAATACAAAATACAAGGGTATAAAACCCCTATAATCCCAGTTAACATACATTCAATCAGGGAAGTTCGACCGTAAAACCGAATTGGAAAACACAAGCGTAATAAGTAAAAGAAACATACACTTCACGTAATATAATTAAGCTCGAAGCTTGGAGGCGCTAAGTAATTAGTGTAACTAATACGTACACGTCTAAACCTAGATTATATTTACGTAGTTGTTTCAAGTTCCGACTAAATATTTGTTACAAAATATAACCCCGGACGCCGCATCGCTGAACTTTGCCACCTACAGAACGTAGTATTAATTAAAAATAACCGCTAACTTTTCGTTCCATACTAATGGAATGGAAGCTCTGTCCACTGCCAACTTTTGGAGCAAACACTGCTTCATATTGTACTGTTGAAATGGAAAATGTAAATACATTACATCTAGAGATACCTACTTATTCATTTTAAGTAAAAAGTAAAATTTTCTTTTTGGCCTTTGTTTGACTCTAGTAAATTATGATATGGCCTAAGGCGGTAAGCAAATAAGAAGCTCACAAGTGTAGCTGCCAGAACAAACTGGCAGGTGCTCTGTTACAGATTTTCAACTCGAGTCAGGCGTAAACTACACCCTATCACCGTGCTATGGTTTCCTCAACGAAATCTCAAGCTCGATGTAAGATTCGAAACCAGTCACAAAGCCTTTTTTACCCTTTTCCTTTTGTTAGAGACTTGTTAGTTAGACACATTATAAACACGAGTTAGTACTTATAGGTATTCGAATTTCAAAGTGACACTCATCTAAATTGACTGAAATCCCACCTACCCTATGTCCATTACTAGGTACTCCTAATTGAGGAGTCCTTACGTCCAACTTAATCAACTGTCTGTCTAAGGTCTAATGACCCACCTAATAGTCCTCTCACTAACACCGACGCTGAAGTGATGTATAGTAGTGATTAACGAAGTCCTTGACCTATTTTGCTTATAAAACATACCATAAGAATATTCTGTATCTACATTAGTGTAGTTTGTATGTTTGTTTGTTATGGATAAACACATAAATTTGATTGACAGATAGCTCTGCTATTATCATCATCATTTGATCAGTTCGCCTGCGGATCTCATAATTTCTGATTCGATCTCGCAGGGAAACTCCGATCATAGCCCTCTCCTCGCTCTTTGGGTGACCCTGAGCCTTTTTATGAGGTCCATTGTAAGCGACCACGTCTCTGCTTCACAAGTCATCACTGGCAACTCACACTGGTCGAAGAATATAGCTGTTATGACGTAGGCAAAATACAACCCCTAGGGGGTAAAATAAGGGATCGCGTGTGAAACCACGTGGGGGGGGGGAAGCTAGCTTTTTATAACACAATATAAAGGTAAGTACCTATGCTACTAAGCAACTATTACGTTGTTTTACAACTATGTTTAGCGGCATATTATTGGCACAGTCATAATGAAACACACGATCAGTACAATATTCATTAGTGCTTACTGCTTAATTGGACGTCGGTTCACATACTCTCACAATACTGTTAGAGGTGCA
Organism: Tethea ocularis; assembly: GCA_963555595.1. Classification (NCBI taxonomy): domain Eukaryota; kingdom Metazoa; phylum Arthropoda; class Insecta; order Lepidoptera; family Drepanidae; genus Tethea; species Tethea ocularis. Next base: position 2,895,531 of record OY741971.1, on the reverse strand, counting down.
AAATTATTGAAACTTTACACTCGTGAAAACTATGCACCGGAAAGATACTGCAAATGCGTCGCAATTGTTCGATTCATTAGTGAAGCACTGGACTCTACATTTCGTCCATGATTTGGGAGTATTGAGCAACACGTTGCGTCGGGCACAGATAGTTAGTAGTAATAAATAATGATCATGAATTACACAAAAGAGTAATAGAAATATTGTAGTTGTGAGATAATTGATACGAATATGTGAGATGACTTATTTGCAAAACAAATATATGGAAACTTGTTTCTGAACTGTTGTCGGCGCAATAATTGTTATATTGACAATGAATCTTTTATTTTCACCGTATCATAGCGGTTGATGCAACAAATTATAAATGGAATGGGATTAATTTCGTCGCGTGCCGTTATTAATTCATTATTTTGTCGTGTTTCATTTTGCTTTTACACGGCCATTGGGAAGACAAAATGACAGGCTTTGCGTATATTATTCACTATTATAAAATTATTACTAGGCTTGTTTCCTTTTGTGCTGGTTCCGACCTCATGCATAAAGTTCTGGTAGGATTCCACAGTTTAAATGTGTACATTAATTCCTGAAGCTCCTATGAAAAAAAACATTTTCTTTGTTCTGGACGCTCGTCGTCGTCGACGTGTTGACGTTATGATTCAACATTTTTGGGGCTCCTTATGTGATTTCAAAAAATAAATAATTAGTCATATAAAGGAAGGATAGAATATAAATAATCCCTTTCCTCTTAATCATCAGCTTATGCATAACCTGCCTTTTCAGACCATAATTTCTGAAGATAGTCTAATGTTGTCTTTTTGTCTAACTATTTACAATGTTTAAATTATGATAAACTTCATTATTTCAAATCCAGTTGAGCGAATAGAGCAATAATGTTGAAACTTTTCACTGTATCTCAAACTCGATATGTGCTTAAAACACTGCGCTAATATTGCAAGGAGCAAGGAATGGTCCAAGTTCTCTTAATCAGCCGTGCAGGATTCTCCTTAACATAGGGTGGCCATCATTCTAAGATACAGGATTCAAGAATTCGTTATTGATTTTAGAATTCCACAATAAATATCCAATGTGGTAAAGATAGACTTTTACAGCTTTCATTTGCGACAAGAATAACTAGCTGTTTTCCCAGATTATTGTTAACTAAATCACAAATTTATTTTTGTGTGGCAAGGAATTCAAATTTTACGAAAATAATTTTCTACGAAAACACCTTTGAATACAATATCATAATAATTAAGCTTTTTACATAATTATCACACATGATAAACTGAAACCTTCAAAGTATTTATCAGCCTATAGTTGTTAAAACCAAGGCTTCTGTTTTCATTACTAATTTAGATTAGTACGATATTAGTAAAGTTCAGTTTTTAAATGAGTTACAATAATAAAATTGATATTTTATGGCAGCTATTAAGTTTTCATGTCATATTGAAGAAAAATAAAACAAGTAAAAGAGGATGGAAACTCACACACTTGCAATTTTCTTCATAGTGACTGCATCTTTTATAATTGATTCATTTTTCTGGGACTAGATTGCAGCCACTGAAAACTTTAGAATAATTCTTTCGGCATTGTTATCTAAACAGTAAACTAGAAATACCAGACCGCTGTAAACAAACAAATCTCATAAATATTTGAACCGATGGCGACACGAACGTTCATACAGGCTACGTTTCGGATTAACGTGGCGCCGGGCGGAACTTAGTTTAATATGTAATATTGTGCAAGTGTCACAATCCCAGCAAGTTTTCAGTTGATATTCCGCGAGTTTGAATAATGTTGGCAGACTAGTTCAGACAACTAAACTAGCCGATGGTTCGCGCTTGTCGCTCTATAAAACACATCCCATTAGATATTCCGTGCCGAGTATTTTTTTTAGTTTACCATTCCAACTCATTTATTCAGTTTAAGCCCTGATAAGGGACGTATGGACATACTTATTATTAACTAGTTCATGCACATAAATGTTTGTGTTGGATTGGAATCGATTCCAAGACCTGCGGCGCGATAGGTGTTGTTTTAAGTCAACGATATCCGAGAAATGACGATTCTAGATTAAGTTTTTCTCGGTATTCTTTTCACCTCATTTTCGTATTTTTATTTGAACAAACAGTTTGATCAAATAATTTGAACGTCTATACTCGGCATTCGTTGCGCCGCTCTATTTTATTGAAATATCGCGTGCACGTGTTATACGAGGATGTCAGATGTTTACATGCCATGTTTCGTAACATTACAGTTGATTACAAGGTTAGTTCCGATGTGAGATATTATTACTATTACTTGCAAATCTGATCTTTGTGCCAAGAACCTGAAATGTTCAGATATAATCATTTTAGAGCTGTTTACATTGTTACTTCCCGCACTGAAACAGAAGAAATTCCGCTAAGATGAAATTTACACGTCCTCGTCCGCGTAGATTTGTTGGCTCGTATTTTGTTGATATACGGTTCAATTTAGATGAGTATTATATTTGTTTTGTCTGTTGGAGAATCGTGCTCTGCTTCTTAGGTTTATCTTTCTCTATAACTCATATAGTGAAATGAAATAAGACTTTATTAGATAGTATTAATGTTATATCATTACGTTTCTTTCAATTTAGTTTAAAAATGTTGGCCTTGAAAGTAATTTTGCGACTTGGTTCCGAAATATTGACTTTATTTACATATACGAAATTTTAATAAGGATGTGCTTTACATATATATATCTTCCAGAAAAAATATCTACATGTTGGTAAAAACCGTTTCAAAATCCGTTGCCTGGCTTAGAGGAGTTAGTGGATAAACAGGCAGGAGATGTGAAAGGCGACTTCCTTGTATACTGTACTATGTAGACTAGAGATATATTAATATTATTCTCAATATTTTATTTTTGCTATATGAATTTCTCCTAAAATCTATACTTATAATAAATCTGTAGAGAGGTCAATTCTGTACATGAAATATATTTTCAAAATAACTATCAGGAGGTGATTAGTGATCGATACTGATGCCAAAAATGCAATCAGTAAATTTTTTGTCTGTCTGTCTGTCTGTCTGTCTCTCTGTATGTTCCTTATAGAAACAAAAACTACTCGATGGATTTTAACGAAACTTGGTACAATTATTCTTCATACTCCTGGGCAGGTTATAGTATACTTTTCATCACGCTACAATCAATAGGAGCAGAGTAGTGAAGGGAAATGTTGGGAAAACGGGAGAAGTTACTCCATTTTTTAAGCTTCCGTCGCGTGTGCAGCCTTAATGGTTAAAGTTACATAGAAATCATGTATGACTGAAATATTCTACATAAAATTGTCTAAAAAATATACCGGAACAGCATATGTCTATCTTTTATGGTTGACCCATAATAACACGTGTAACTCCTGATAGCTTAGCAGTTCGGAGCAATCTGATTATATTTGTTTACTCTTACGTTTTTCACATGGTCAGTTATATGTCGCTATTTCCCGGGTTAGCAGTTCTAGAACTCTTTATGTTCACGTGCCGTATTTTCTTTCTATATGTACTTAAACCTCATGTGAAAGTAAACAATATTACCAATACATTAACATAATAACATACAAGGAGTTACACGCTGATGGTCTCGGGGCACAGCTATTAATAATAATATTCTGCGGTTCCTTATTGCGATATTTTTTAGCAGTATTTTGGATTGACATATTATATTTCCCTACTAAAATACAAAAGTTAATCTGCCTGTCACATCAAAACCACTGAACCCTGAGGAAGGACATATGCTACTTTTTTTTACGAAAAACGACGAAAACGCGGACGAAGTCGCTGGCAAAAGCTAGTCGAAAATAAAATAATGCTTCAATTACTACAGTTCACATGTTAGGTAATGCAAGCGTTATCAAACATTTCTATAACAATATAAAGGGTTAATAAGGGGTAATAAGAGCTCTACTGACACTGTTTACCAGTGCTTGACTCACTTGTCTGGATTATACTAAAATAAGAAATTCAAGGAAGCGAAAATGTCTGTTTATCATTATGAAAAATACCAAGGCTAACTTATTATGTTCATATGGAGGAGCAAGGTGGATTTAAATGGGAAGATCTTCCGCCAGGCTGGGTTATCGTCCCTGGCGACCGCGGTCCAACTGTACATGTTGGAATATGGTGCGCGAATAAACTCTGTCAGCGCGATGTAGGTTGTATGTAGATTATTGTCGCGCCATCTGTCCATCGGTGTGTGAACTATGTAGCTGACAATGGTTGCTATAGTATGACACAACTTAGATGAAGCATCGTCAAAATTCGTAAAATCGATCGTTCCCGAAAAGAGTGCGCATACAACATTACTCATGTGTTAAAAAATGATCGGAGAAAATGATCTTATTGAACGTTGAATGGCGCGATAGTGAATGATTGTTATTAGTTGTGTAAATCGGAAGTGAAGTGTACGAAAACGATTTGCCGATGCTACATCTAAGTTGTGTCATACATTACATTCAGTTTTATTTCAAACAATTTATAAACATTTCGCCGTCCTGCTATTTTATAGGACGCCATTTTTGTAGTCGGATGAAACATCACATATTCAAAGATGATAATTCAACAATACCGTTTTCAGAATTACAAAAACACGCGCACGTTTGTTTCACTAGGGTTTAATTGAAATAATATTCCTTTGTCCACGAGCCAAAGGAGATTGAGGACGGGACGTGCGGTATTTTTGTTGTTTTTCTCCTTTCCAGCAAATGAGAAATACTTTTCTCTTTGCGACATACGATGCCCAGTGTCCGTCGCTTTGGCTAAATACAGACAAACACTGTAAAAAAAACATTTACGTATATATATACAAGAGTACCATTAGACTTCTTTCACAACATATTAATCCAAGTACTTTCATGTCCCCGGAAGCCTTAGAAAAGTTGTAATTAAATTCTTGCCATTTAAACGATCCTTAATTTGAGATGAAGTTAATGCAATTACTCTCTGTTTGTATAACAAATTTTAATGTAGTGTTTTGGACAGATGTGGTTCTCTACGGTCGATGTTCACCGACTAGAAAACAGTCCGATAAATAATCAGGCGTTTACCATGAATTTTCGTAGGAAAAAGTCATCGTAAATGCCTGATTTTAATTTATCGGACCGTTTTTTGGACCTACGATTCATAAGTTTCTTAGTCGATACCACCATTTCCCCTTCAGGTGTTTTCTTCGGCTATATCATCACTATCCATGATGTTATTATAGTTAAACGTAGACTAATTGATTAAAATGCTGAAAGTCTGTCTTGTTTTGAAAAAGTTGTTACTTTTAATATCGGTATCACTTTAAATATTTGATTTAACATTGGTATTTTTATCTAAGCAAGTAATGTTCATACCAATAATTTGCTAATAATGCTTATTTGTGTCCAATCTCATTATTAAATGAGGACGCTATTTGGCGCTAATCTAGAGTGCTCTCGGTGAAACATTTTAGTACAATATTAGTTTAAGCTAGTGATGGAATATAGTCGAAAAAAAAATGCTATATGAGTTTGAAGTCTGAATAAGGGTTTGTTGTACAGTTCTACATTTGAGACTGAAGTTTGTAGAGTACCTACATAGTTATTATTTTATACTTTTTAGTGTTTTTGAAGGCGGTCCCCTTTTTGTTAAAAGTTATTTATTTTATATTTTTTAGTTTTTTACCGTTTTTTGGCATTTCCATCAACAGATCCCAACACTTGCTTCTCTACACAGTTCTCTTGACAATGGGACCACCTAAGAAGTATACCCTTTCGTTTTGTTTTTAAATTGGTTCCCATATGGCGGAGTTATCGCGTAACAAACATACAAAAAAATCATACAGTCGAATTGAGAACCTCCTCTTTTTTTGAAGTCGGTTAAAAATATCGTTTAATATTTCAAAGACGTGTCACATCACTACCTGACGCTTGTTTTAGCCTCGTCCGCTGTGGTCGGCGAATATTACGACAAATGGAAGCGGTCACATGGCCGGATGGTTTATTACTGCAGATAACATTAATGCTAAGGATATGACCTATGACCGTTCGCTCCGTTCGCCCCACCATCCATAATTTACGATGCTAACTGGTTTATTGACTCGCATTATAGTCGTAGCTCGATTATGTTGAACTTTGATTCCAACTAATTTGGGTCGCGACGCTTTGCCCTTTGGAATTTGCAAGTTGTCGTTTTAGTGGATATTCTGAAGTCACGCTATATAGGTATATAGTTAGAAATTATTCGCGAGATCGTTTAGTATGCGTGTTCGGAATTTATGTCCTTAATTATCTCAACACTAGATCGATACTAAATACTTAGGAATACATCTTCATTACTACATTCTTCTTGTTTGTAGATTTCTTATCATTTGTGGGAAAAAATTATAGACACCTTCCTAAGTAGCTTTCCACATAGGTACTTACTACCTACGTTTTATCCGACATTTGACATTACAAATTGTCATGCCAGCCATAGACGTTCAATAGAAATACGAAAATTAGTTCTTCATACCATTTGACAACTCATTCAATATGATGTCCCACAGACATTCATGCCAATTTGATAAAACTGTTTGATCAAATTATTTGAACATCTATGGCCGGCATTAGTAACACGATATTTGTAGTTTTAGCTCAATTAGGGTACTAAGAGGATTGCCTGTTATGGAATATCGATATTAATATCGTGTGTTAACGTTAAACACGTAACGCGATATTATTGACGTGAGTGATCTAAGACGTACCTTGGGAAACCTTTCCACAAACTCGGCTGTATTAAATATACATTCAAGCGAAATGCGGTTTGGAAGCGTATGTGAATGATTTACGTACGGTTCTGAGCATGGTAAATATTTGGTGTATTCGCCGCCGTCCGCCTTCCGCAGGCCACCGCAAACGTCACGGGCGGGCGGCCCAGCCGTGGCGTCACGAAAACGTTGCGAGAACGCGGCGCGCGGCGATACGACGCGCGTCAGATTGCAACGTGCCCTCGTCAACGTGTCCACACATAAATTGCTCCACCACCGGTCGCTTCGCTGCCACGCCACAGACAGAAATTGAATTATACGAAGCCCCGGATTTTATATCTATTAGGAAAACGTTCGACGGTCCCCGGGGCGAGGATTTAGATACCGATAACTTTCTCATTTCCTTCGGGCAGCGGCGAGCGTTACTTAGACGCATATAAAAATCGGTCCCTTGCGACAAAAAAGGCTGCTCGTGGGTGTGACTTTGAATTAAGTCATCAATCTTTCCACCTGACACGCCGTTTACACATTTATTGCTCAATATTTTTATGGTGCTTAAATCGACAGAAAAATATTGCTTTTATTCGTCGACGGGTACTTGTTTACGTATCGCTTGGATCACAAAATAAATGACCATCGGCTTTCAATACAAACAGGAAAAGTATGATTAACATTTTTGAATCCAGTCCTGAGTTAAAATTCTGTTTGCTGCGTATGAAACGTAGTGGAATCGGAGGTGAATAAATTTGTGCAACGCTGATGAAGTCGCTGATTGCTAGATTAAAAAGTTGCAATCTTTTTTTTACCTGAACAATTTCAATATGTAAAATGTACGACTGTCACGAATAAATATCAGGTAATTATTGTGACTCCCATGGTTTGCGTCATACATTATTAACATGTCACATGCGTGACAGTACAAGTATATATTTTACCTCAAAAATAATTACATGCTAGGACTAACATTTTGAGGCTGGGTGTAATTAACGAATGTGATATTGATCAACTGAGCTGCTGGATTGTTTCGATCGATTCTGAGTAGAAGCTCTGAGCGTTGATAAGTGAACCGTAGGTACTTCTAACCATAGGAATATCTGCTGCGTTTTCACGGCTTTGATAATAATGAAAATAAAGTTAATAAGTGATGTAGGAAAAGTAACAGATTGAAACGCGATAATTTTAAATTTGGTTTATTTGATTTTTCACTGGGTTTTCAAAACTGAATTAAGCTAATCTCAGTGCAATATAAATGTTTTATTGTATTAAAATCGGTTGACTGGAAAATATATAAATAGCCTTTGTGGGTGGAGGACTTCATTGAAATAATTTGGGGCTTGAGCTTCACACCGCGGGCATGCAGGTAAACTTATTAAACCCTGGCAACGGATACAACGTGATGGTAAATATTTTTGTACTTCCACTAGGAGTGTTGGATACAGTACCTAGGTACCTAGAGTAGTTGCGCTGTGAATTTTAATGATGTTTTAAGGCAGCAAGGAGCGGCGCGGCGCATTCAGTGCGTCTAATCCGCGAGAGCTTCGCTACGTGTTTGTGTAAAGTTTTCCATTACATTAGAGAACTGGCTGCGAGCTCAGCCTCCGGAACTAGAACAAATGGACGCCGGCGCGCGCTCGGATATCGTAACTGCGACTGTTATTGTAACGGATGTAACTTTGGATAAATGTCAACTGTTCTCCAATTTACTGCGCTGGCGAGGCGAGTCGCGTTTTATTAGCTCGTTTTGCATACATTATACGGCGCGCACCGATACATGAACGGAACTGAATAGCTTCACAAGAATTTAGCTCGCTACACCATATTACCGTGAGCCACTGTGCTCAGAGCGCTGCAATCCTTTTACGAGTCTAGATTTACCAAATAAAAATGTGTTTTAAAACGCCACGTAACTTCATTCAGAGTTTAATGTTGAAGAAAGAAAATTGGCTTCAGTGTAGTTCACGCGAGTGAGGTAACAACTTTTCCACCCACTGTCCAATTTGCAAAGGCATTCCCCCCCTATTCCTGTTACCGAAGTAAGAAATAAGATCTGCCGTGATCATATAATAATGGAGAAGAAATCTTATTATTATATTATTCTGAAGAGTCGCTAAAAAATTAAGTAAAACATTGATGCTATTAAATTTAATAATTATGATGCAAAAACAATCAGGTGCTTTACACAAGTGTGTCTTTGCGCTATGAAGGTATTTTGCTTATGGATGTGTATGGCTGAAAAGTGACCTGCTGAAAATGGCTTTAGTTTAATGACAAAGTTACATTGATGAGTGTTACAAGCAGATAGTGGGTAGTGTCAAAATGTACTGGTACTTAATTTAGTAACATGATTTTAGGTGTCTTACAAATGAATCGTACTTTTGGTACGGACTAAGCTAATTTGAGTCATATTGTGTTGCTGAAAGAACACATTTTACTACTAATAGGTAGGAAAGTACAATATGATATAGACAAGATGTAGGTACTTGTAGGTAGAACTACCAGCAATATGGCAACGGAGCGTCTAATTCAAATTGAACGGTGAGCGCTGAGTTGCCGACGTCCACATTTCGACGTCCGTGCGATCGCGCCATGGTAATGCATCGGTGGCCGCCTGCGGGCTTTGATCTTATTACCTGTACCTACCTAGGTATATATACTATCGGGTACGGCTGTCTCATCTACCTCTCGTCTCTATTCTAATTGATCTTTGTGAACATATTTCTCTCTCATAATTATCAAATTATATTCTGGTGGAATTCGAATCAGGAAACCTGGGTGCTATTTTACAATTTGTATGTTTACCATCTTAAACACGGTTACTTATTTCTAATTACTATGTTAGAGTACTGAGTAACATCTGAGTTAAATAACAATTAGGAATGAAAGTAAGATATTAAGTTTCTACAAATATTTTACATTTCATTTTTGCCGACTGTTGCTTCCCACTAATAGCCTGATATACCCTCACCTTACGTACGTATTTACATTTAAAGTACTATTTTACATTTAAGTATACTTAAGGGTGATTATTACTTGGGTAGCGCTCATTACAGGAATTATTTAGACCACGATACTACTCATTATTATTACTTGCTTGCCGTAAGTTTCTTTTTTACTGTTTTACGAAGACTTTTTGTAATTCCTCTGACATCCCAGCAGCTAGCTAAAACTTATCAACAAATCCCGATACCTTTATGAAATGGAAATATTACACTAGCATTACATTTTCATTCAGCGCGTTTTAGTTGCACGCTCAAAAGCACGCTCATAACTTAATAGGGTTTTATTTCAGCCAGCGCTTTACATCGACTCACCCCCAGACAAATTATGGTAAAGCGCGGATATTACGCTTTAATACCTAGATGTAATCGCTGCAATTTGCGGAAAGATCACGTCGACGTTCTATATTTAGAAAGGTAGTTTGATAAAATGTTAATTCGACAGTTTGTAGGCAACACGTCTTCATTATCTTAAATTACTTTTTTGCATGAACTTCTTAGATATTTTTCTCGCTGGCTCTGAGAAAAATATGTTGTTATTTCCTTTTATATTAAATTGGAGTCTGCCTAAATCAAAATGTAACAATTTTATTTGGTATAACACGTGTTATGATAAGATTAAAGTTATGAATAATATTTCATTAATTGACTAATAACTAATGTGTCGCCTCTGCACCTACATACTAGGTACCCCATGAATCTATGGCACAGTTTGTCAAAATCAACGTTTATCAATTTATTTTTTTAAGTTCAATAAACATTTTCGTACACCATGATAACGATGTTGGTGAATTATTGTAACAATTTTTCTGGAAAGAAATAATTATTAGGATTATACCTAATTCCCATAACGATTCCGTGTAATATTATTAATATTTTTCGGGATTATCGGTCGTTCTGTATTACACAGTAGGTATATTCTCCAAGTAAAATGTTTTCCTTTTTGTATTTATAAAAACATTCCATTGTTGGATTTATTCCTATTATATACAGAACAGTGAAAATCTAAATCACAACCTCTGTTGAAATATCCTCTTTGGGAAATGAGGTCACTCATACCGACCTTATATGTACCTACCTTAAACCTAATAGGTACTTACTTAAATACCCACGAATTTGTTTCTTTATCAATAATCTCCCATGGGATTTCATTGTAAATTTTTATACAAAGGTGAACCAGCTTTTATCCCGAAACTGAAAGTGGATAGCACTTTCAATTTCTTCAGTTCAATAAGATACAATATCTAGTTTTATTAAAACCGCACAGGAAGCGTTTGGGGGAAACAATATCCCTTAAAGTCTACTAAATTGTGGATCTTGACAAAATTGCTGTAAGCTATATGTAACTACGGTATTGGCATGTGTTAGCTAAAAACAAAATGACAAACAAAAGTAGCGTAAAACCTTCTACAAAATGGTTCCAGAAAATCAGCAGAAAGAAGCTACATAGATGGTGACATGTTATTTTAATTATGCGTTTTTTATGATCCTTAACAAAATATAAGCGTTTAATTTGAATGATGTATACACCAAATGTATAATGCTGATTAACATAAGGGCGAATACGAAGGCAGAACGAGTCGTGCTTCGGATTTCTATTTATCCCGGTAAATATAATTTTTAATTTATTTTGTAAAGAAAATATATATTAGGGCGTACATTGAAAACGTACTTAGTGACAGTCCGTATCTGATCGATTTGCCAAATAAATATATAAAAAAAAAATTATAAATTGTTAAAAAAAAGGTACTAACTGTTTGTTTGAAATTTGAAAGACACCCTACATTTCCCACAAGTAATGAAATGAAATATTTTTATTCAAATAGACCTTCACAGGCACTTATGAATTGTCAGACTAGTGCATGGTTTCTTTTGCTCAGAACTGGGGTAGTGTGACCATAAGTACTATTAATGATAAATCCATGGATAATCTAGATTTAACTCACAATCGTGCATTGTTGGATTTGTAATAAATTGAATCAAAAAAAAATCGATACATGCGAACACTGCGAGCGCTATCAAAGCATACATTGAATTTCCCGTCCGTCTGTTTACCTTTTAAACGGGCTTATTTACCGTTGAAGATATTGACTCAGTTTTTATTTATGTGAACTGCATTGTAATTGAAAAAACTTGGGAAATCAACGAGAAATCTAGTTTGTCCCAATGTTTTTAAATTAAATAACAGGCCGAGTCTGAATATTGTAATATTCATACTAATGGAAGTGTTTTTATATCTCACAAGAAAATACATAGGATGTTATTAATTAACAAGTTATTTAATTAATTTTACTTCTGTACAATTTGTTTCTCCGTTTGTTAATTAGAGCCTTACTAATTATTCAAAGCTTTTCTGAAAATATGAAACTAGTACCATTTTATTTTAGTTTACAAATTTACCTACTAATAATAAGCATCCTTCCAGCCTTATTTATAGGTATTAACAAAGATAAAAAATATGATGTCAACCTTAAAAGATGTCTGTCTAGCTGACTCATGAAAATAAGTGACTTGAACTCGGGGGCAATTAAGTAGAAAGCTTTTTGAAAAATATATCGTTTGAAAGTTTCAGTAAGTTTTGATTGAAATCACAACTTTAAAATAATCTGAAGGGTTTTTGTTTACAAAAATGTTTGTGTCACATCAAATAAACACAACTAAACTAAAACATACATTAACAATAGCTTTTATAAAAACTTTACAGACGAAATAAGTGCCTTTCTTTTCAATGGTTACTTATTTATTGAGAAAATTTAATAACAAGATTTATAAGATAAATGTAAAATGTCACCATTTAAGTTTACAGATTCCGTACGAACCAACTTTGTAAAGACGTTCTCTCACATAGAATTTTGATCGTGTAAAGGATATCACAGGCTGGTCAAAGATCATAGGTCAGTTTCAGCTGTGTACTAGATTTCAAATTATTATATAATAACTTACCTGGAATTACCGGACTCAACCTACCGGACCAACGCCTACATCATTTTTAATAAAATAAAATAAATTTCAATTATAAAATAACTATCTGTAATTTTTAATCTATGCCACCAAATTTAATAGTTATTCCATTTAGCAACCTCTCATTCAAAATTAGCTATTTAGAATTTGACGTACCTACCTGAATTCCACATATCCTCCCCCATTTCGCACGAAGTAACCTTGTACCGGTAACGGCTTACGTTATCAGCCTCGATTGTAAAGGGCCTACAGTTCAACGATCACACATCATCGACGAGCTGTATCATGCAAGATAGACCACAAATGCAGAGTGGAGGCTTGAGGGCCGCCATTGTATCGGCTCTGAGAGGGGAAGTCCACTCGACGCGTATGCAAGTGGCCGTACGTCGAGACCCTTACATCGTGTACCACGACATGGAAATATCTATGCTATATTGGTTTCTTAGTTGTGAAGAACGAAAAAATAAGTAATAATGGAAAAAATAATCCAATGCCCAGTTTGCTTTATAAAATGACATTTGATTTAGAATTTGATATTAAATGTTTAGTGAGTTTACAAAAAAATGCCATCAAGTAGTAGACTATAATGTATTTCATATAGGATACCTATCTAACCTTGAAAAAACAGTTAGAATTTTTTTTCAGCATTGAGAACCTATTTCTAACGATTTTTAGATGATTAACAAAGCATTTTCTTTTGTTAAAATAAGTTCATGTTTTTTTGTAAGAAAGAGTTAAAAAGAAATATTTTTAGTGACGTGTACACAGTTAAGTGCTACGTCTACAACTTGCAGTGACGTAACTTAAAATCGTTTTGAGAATAGGTTGGAAAAGCAAAATGTGTAGTTTAATTAATAAATTACTTCGGCACTTTGAAACGCGGTGCGGGGCTTTTTATGTTTTTTGCATGAAGTTTAACATAACAATTGGTGAACATCGACCTAAAAACTTCAATTATTAAACAAGTAGGTAGGTTTTAAACCAATCTATAATTAATTCTTAACATTTACCGTATCGTCTACGTAATTACGTCATGATTTACATAATTACCGTAAACATGGCCTCGCTTTATGAAGGCTTTGTCGATCACGGCATTTAATACTCTAACAAAGGTCCGGTTGTATTAATCAATCAACTAATCATGATAATACCTATTACATTTGTTAATGTTAGTATCTACATGACGTAATGTGATCGAAAAAAGAAGGTCCGTATTATTAGGTCTTATTCATTTTACATTAATAATAGCTTATTAGTTTAATGTAGCAGCGAATGTCGAATCGAATCCTACAAGGACTTTAATCGACGAGAAATCACAGTACATTTGTTAATGTTAGTATCTACATGACGTAATGTGATCGAAAAAAGAAGGTCCGTATTATTAGGTCTTATTCATTTTACATTAATAATAGCTTATTAGTTGAATGTAGCAGCGAATGTCGAATCGAATCCTCCAAGGACTTTAATCGACGAGAAATCACAGCTCCTTGGTGTCCTTGGTGATAGCGTACCTACTACCTGCATTTCCGTCTTGTAACAACATATACTTTTGTTTGTGAAGTTGCCGAAGTTGTGTAGTAAAAAAAAGTATGCAAATGAGTATGTTTATAATGTTAGAAGTAATGTGTTTGACCACAATCGCTCTTCTGCGAGAGAGAAGCAAATCCCAGTCTGGTGATTGAGCAGGCCATGGTAGGACTTTAATAATAACTGCCGCAAGTATATTGCATGCATAAGCAGAAATGAAGCACCAAATCAGACAATATCTGATACAATAGTTTTAGCGTAAATCTGTGCATTGAGATTGCCTCTGATCCAAATCAGTTCGGTTCTTCCGCCAATCCAAATAACCGCACATATCATGATTGTTAGATAAGCTATGTTATAAGAATTTAGGCTACTTTTATTTTAGAAAAATAACTAGGGTACCGCGGAAAAAAATATCTTAAGAAAATTTGTGAGGATGTATGGATGAAAGGATGTTTGTTACTCTTTCACGTTAAAACTAGCGAATTGATCTGGATGAAACTTGGCACAAAGATAGATCATACCTGGAATAACATATAGGCTACTTTTTATCCCGGAAAAATAAGATCCCTCGGGAACGCGGTTGAAACCGCGGGGTGGAAGCTAGTTGTTAATAAACCCAAGTCCATCAAGTTGAATATTATAAACCCACTCTTTTTACACGTACCCAGTAACATTGTATCATCGCAATAATAATTCGCAATAAACGGCACACAGGCACGATTCTCTCCGCCTACCCTCGGGTCTCGTGAGTACGTACAATTAGGTCATATGGCTTACTAGCGGAGTGGCTGGGTCACTATAATAACCTAACCTAGTGTTGTGATATGGATTAGCACTTAGGGCTGTGATTATTACTGCTGTGCAAACATATTTTAGGCCTTTTGTGAACGATGTAATTTATGCGAATAACGATGCATTAAATGAGTATTTGAACTGATTTACAAAATAATTGTAGTGTATATTAAATTATTTCCAGTATGGCTGATAATTAAACGAACTTACCTGTACGTGAAGTTCTATCATAATTATTGGAAGGCTTCGTGTGAAGAGATAATGGGACGGTATGTCCGCAGTAATTTAGTGCTGATAAATTAATGTAATTTCCTAGCAAACATTTATTTAGTCTAAAACAACTACCTAAAACCAGAAACCATTTACTAAATTCGTAGCAGTAGCTACGAATAATGTAACGATAATTATTTCAGCATTAAATCATTAAAGTAAAGGCTTATTACATTCTTCATTCAACAATTGCAATTTATTATCATGACTTGAAAGCTTTTTCTAACATAAATGTATCTTCGATATTTTCCTACAAGTATCGTTGAAAATGATAATTAATATTCGAGAATTTATATAATTAAATGAACCTCTCAAAAGAGTCTTAATTATGCTGCATCTGAAATTTATTGAACCATAACGTCATTTTCATGGGCGGCTAAAGTTCGTAGAGACCGTCTCGACGGCGCACTCTGTAGCGCTCGCTAAGCGTAGCGCTCCGTAGACCGAGCGTAGCACAATGTGCTACGTCGACCGCACGCTTGCCACGTGCCTCAGCATAATAAGCCTTAACAATTTCTATTGTTTTTAATGGACTGCGGTTTCTGCTTAATTGAGGTAAATGAAAAAGAATTTTGTTAGTTATCGAATTATGCCTAATTTAATGGATTTAAAAACAAAACATTTTATATACATTCACGTTATATTCACATCGTTCTGAATGCGTGATTATTAACAAAGGATTCTATTGAAACTTGAATATTTCAAACTTATCGTTTGTGTTTGACTGAACTGGCAATGAATGAAAATGTTCGTTTGAACTACGAAAAATAAGAGTATTTACATTTTAAATTATCTGTAAGTTTAACTGTACCTACCAATGTAGCATGTTACGTAAACGCAAGGCATTTGAGCCTGTAAAGAGCTGATACGGCGAAACTTCATCGATAATATATAGCGTTACTAAGCAGCCAACGTTGGTTAAGTTTGCAATTGGGCAACGTGAAATTTAGGCGACTAGGCAAAACGAGTATTATGTTTCACTTTGTTACACGTGTTATATACTATACTGATTGATGTTGTATTTTCATCAAATAAATGTGAAATATCGGTAATAACCATGATAGTCCAGCTACTTAGCACTGCATACGTGTGTATACAACGTCCAATGCATTCTAATTAATCCAGTTACATAATCGCGGTCTATGTTTGCCACGTCACCGTCTGTTTGCTCCCGGCTTGTTTGATTTGGCCCGTGCACTCGAAGGCCCCGTGCACAGTGTCCAGAATAACTTGATCTATGGAAATCATCACATCTCCCGTCTCCGCCTAGACTCGTTTGAAATGAGAAACGTTTGGGAGACCTAATTCTACTGGTCATTGGAATGGCACTTGTGTTTCGTAAACGATGTTTTATTCATGCCGCGATGCTCGACTACTGCGAATAACCGGCTAATTATTGAGGTGTTCGTCGACAAGATTTAGGCGCCCGAGGAATCTATCGATCTCCTTACAATAGAAGCACCACTTCGTTTATCCTACTAATAAGCCTAAGCTACCCTTTTCAATATGCGCACAAGAATGTTTGGTGTATTCCAGAATTGATTATGATAATGCCTGTGACATATCTCTTTCCCAATAACGCTGACTATATTATATGAAATATAAATTGCAGAGGTTGTGCGCTGGTCGGATTTATGTCTTGGCTGCGAGCCTTAGTAGTGCGAAATCTGTTTTCGCTGGGATATATCACTCTGTTAGCTACATTATAAGCTTGCTCAATAGACGTTTTAACTGTGAAGTAATTCGGAAATCTTATCTATACTGTTGTATTGTATAGTTCATATTGTAATTAAATTATGTTCATAGGTTAATTACAAAAAACAAGCACTACAAATAGTGAAAGAAAAATGATCTAATGAAAATACCGATATTCTCTATACTGAAGTGGAATTATGTAAAGTGAAATTACATCCTTATCTAGGTACCCGTATGTTTACAAGCTTTTTAAAATGCGGGGTCCGCACCTAAAGCCGCGGGTCAAATTTAATGTGCCCAGAGTGAAAAATACCATTTAAATAAATACCCCAGTTTGGTTGGTTATTAAGTCGTAAATATTTTTGGTTCTCATTCCCCCAATGTACTGATTTCGGAGGCTAATGGAATTATCCTCGCCATAGCTTCGAATTAATTTGATCTCACCCCAGATCTCTTAAGCATTATCCCTGAGGGTATAGAGGGACACATTAAAAATACCGCCTCTTTATGTAAAGGCCTCGGTGAAATGAGTATTGGTTGCCGTAAATAGACTTTGTGATTTCTTTAGTACATAACAAAGTAATCAAAGTAAAAAATAAAAATAAAACGTATCTACACGCAGAGCCCTCAGCGCTCACCGAGTTGTCCGCGTAAGGGTGTTATAGCCACCTCTAGCTAACACCTTCATGTACTTTCAAAAAAAAAAAAAAAAAGGAACACACGAAATACCAAGTAGGACAACTTTTTCCTGCTGTAGTGTATTGACTAAAAGTGTTGGTTGTCTCATGCGCCTGCGTCACGAGTCAGTCGTGTTCCGAGCGGAGCAGTTGTGTAGTGCGATTGTATGCGTGTTGAGGTGTTGGTGAGCCATAAAACAATCCAAGTAGCAAGACAATACATGTGGCGACAAAAGTGAGTACACAATAATAATAACCATTAAAAGGAAAAAGATGGAAATATAGTTAGGTGAAAAAATTTAGTAAACAAGTTACGCTATTCCCAATTTATACGTGTTCTCATATTATTACGGACCGGTTGTTTGAAACGTTAGTAATTGGTACCAATAAAGTTGCATATCGGCTTATCTAATGATTGTAGAATATTTTAACAACATTTTGCTAGTATTATAATATGATATATATAATAACAACAATACTTATGTACCTATTCCAAGAGTATAATCATGGGTATGGTGTAAGTAAACAACAAACCTTTAGGAAATTAAGTAGAAAACATATTTAAATTAACTACCTACCTAACTAGATTAAAATTAATCTGCTTCATTAATTTGATGCAAAACTATGTGTGTGACTAATGATATAAAAATGTTTATTTACCTAAAGCAGTTAGAATTGGGCTGATCATTAAATTGATATTAATTAAATAAAACATGTATCTGAGTTAGACTAAGCAGATTAAAATCTGATCATTAAATTGATATCAAGAAACTAGTAATAGTGTTGAAACTATAAAGAAAAAAGCGGATGAAAGTAATCCGATCATTAAATTGATACGAAACCGAAAATGAGATACATAAAAAACACAACAGCAGATGATATTTATCTGAATCATTAAATTGATTATTACATTTGTTGATATAAACAACAAAGTATTAAAAAGAATGGCGGATTAAAGTAACCCGATCATTAAATTGATTATTCCAGGTCGCCCCAAAGATGTCAGTCCTTTCATTGGAAAAGTTCGACTGTAACGGTGAATCTACCTCGGTGGGGGTACGATGGGAGCAATGGAAACGAGCATTGGTTATCTATCTGGAAGCATCCAACATTGAAAAAGACGCAAAGAAAAGGGCCTCCCTTCTACATTTTGGTGGTTTAGATTTGTAAGAAGTGTTTTACAACATTCCTGGAGCTAATATCGAACCAAGTGAAGGCGAGGACGTGTTTAAAGTAGCAATATCTAAACTAGATGCCTACTTTGCACCGAAACAAAGTAAAATTTACGAGCGTCATACATTTAGGCTTCTCAAACAAGAACCTGATGAAAAATTTGAAAAATGCAGATGATGCCAAATGCCCAGCAAGAGATAAAGAATGTCTAAAGTGTGGTCTCAAGGGACATTTTAGACAATTTTGCAGAACTAGACATACATTTAAGAGAAAAAGATTATAGTCATGACCGAAAGAAAGGTCGAATCGATAAAGAAAAGAGTGAAGAAAATCAAGTGCGCGACTCACCAAACAAAATGGCACATAGAGAGGAAGAAACCGAGTATGTCTTCCATATTGATGACGATGTCGAAATTGACTGCACTATTGGAGGAGTAGAAACTAAGATGTTGTTTGACTCGGGATGCAAGCAAAATTTTATAACGGAAGCAACTTGGGGAATATTGAAGAAAAATAAAGTTAATTTGTATAATCAACATCCAAATCCTGATGTAACATTCATGGCCTATGGTAGTACTACACCACTAAAGATAAAAGGATCATTTGAAGCTCGGATACAAATAGGACTGAGATCCGAAAACTCAACTTTCTATGTCGTTATTGAGGGCACGAGAAATCTCTTGGCAAAGACTACTGCAATATCATTAGGAGTACTGAAAATCGGATTGAATGCGGAAGTTAATCAAGTAGACATAGGAAAATATTCAAAGATGTGATAATCCATTTACCGATTGATAATCCAATTTCACCCGTGTCACAACCTTACAGGTACTGATTTCATTACTTTAATGCTGATGTAAATTAATTATATTTGTCTGATTATTCACTAAAACGTTATTACTCATTAATTACTCTTGGTTATTTAATTTTTAGAAGGATACCTATACCTTTAGAAGCTAAAATTGAAAACAAAATTGATGAGCTTAAACGAAGGGATATTATAGAACCAGTTGTAGGTTCTTCTAAATGGGTATCGCCAGTAGTGCCGGTGTTGAAAGAAAATGGAGAAGTACGACTTTGTATAGACATGCGCCGAGCTAATGAAGCCATTATACGTGAAAATCACCCATTGCCGACTATGGATAAGTTGTTACCTAAAATGAAAAATGCAAAAGTTTTTACAAAATTAGACATAAAAGACGCATTTTACCAAATTGAAATACATCCGGTTTCGAGACATATAACCACCTTCATATCTAGTAAAGGCTTATTCAGGTACAAAAGACTTATGTTTGGCATTTCGTGTGCTCCAGAAATCTTTCAGAAAACATTAGAGCGCATGCTTTTAGGCTGTGAAGGGGTAGTAAATTACTTCGATGATATTTTAATATATGGAAAGGACTTGCAGGAAAATGATTTGCGACTACAGAAAGTAATGTCTGTTCTGAAAGAAAATAATGTAGTAATAAGAAATGACAAATGTTCTTTTAGGATGAGGAAAGTTAGTTTTTTGGGACATGAGTTATCATCCGAAGGGGTAAGACCATTAAAAAAGTACATTAGCACAATAAAAGATTTTAGAGGGCCCAAAACAACCGGAGAACTACAAAGTTTCTTAGGCCTGGTTAATTTCGTGAGCAAATGGATCCCTAACTATGCAACAGTAACAGAACCTCTTAAAACACTGCTACGGAACAAAAACGGAGATCGAAGCGATGTTACAGAACACTGGGGACCAGAACAACAGCGATGCTTTGAATCATTGAAGGAAATCATGACGAATATATCTAGCTTAGGCTATTACGATGTTAAAGATCCTACGATTGTCATAGCAGATGCAAGCCCAGTGGGTTTGGGTGGAGTATTAGTCCAAACTAATTCTCAAGGTGATCCAAGGATTATTGCATATGGTCACAAAACTTTAACTGACTGTGAACGGCGCTACTGCCAGACAGAAAAAGAGGCGTTGGCCCTCGTATGGGCAGTGGAACATTTCCACATATTCCTCTATGGTAAAAAAATTGAACTTATAACAGACCACAAACCGTTGGAGGTAATATTTGGTACTAAATCCAAACCATGTGCTAGGATAGAGAGATGGGTTATGCGCCTACAATCATATGACTATAAAGTAGTTTATCAATCGGGAAAATCTAATATTGCAGACCCGTTGTCCAGACTCAGTAAAGAAGCAGAAAAATCCCTAATACAATTAAAAGACAATCATTTGCCAAATTGTGGATTTTGCCCGACCTCGGGCGGTTTCCCTCAAAGAAATTATAGATAGTTCAATGGACGACCATGAAATTTTAAAAGTAAAAGAAGGTTTGTATCACAACATATGGAACGACGACGTGAAACTATACAATTTTTTTCAAAATGAACTGTGTTTCCATGAGGGTATATTATTGAGAGGAACAAGAATTGTGATTCCCTCGGCACTCCGTAAAAGAGTTTTAGATGCAGCCCATGAGAGACATCCCGGTATCGTGTCAATGAAGGCAAGACTTCGAACAAAAGTTTGGTGGCCTAGATGCGACAAAAATGCCGAAAATATCGTGAAAGCGTGTAAAGGATGCACTCTCGTATCTGCACCATGTCCATCAAATCCTATGAAACGGCGTGAGTTGCCAGAAGGGCCCTGGATTGATATTGCGATCGATTTGATGGGCCCCCTTCCAAGTGGTGACCACTTATTTGTCGTAGTCGACTATTATAGCAGATATAAAGAAGTGAAGATTTATCGCAAAACCACCTCTTCAGAAATTGTAGCAAGACTTAAAGAGATATTCAGTCGATTAGGAAACCCAATTTCAATAACTGCGGATAATGGAAGACAATTCATCAGCGAAGAATTTAAATCATTTCTTACAGAAAGAAACATCACTCTTTTCAATACAGTGCCATATTGGCCACAACAAAACGGAGAGGTCGAACGACAGAATCGTGACATATTAAAACGACAAAAAATAAGTATAGCTGAAAATAAAGACTGGAAGGAGAGTTTGCTGGATTATTTAACCGTGTACAATAGCACGCCTCATTCTGTTACTGGGAGAACCCCATCAGAACTTTTCTTTAATAGAAGATTTAGAGACAAATTACCTGTGGTAAGTGATATAATAGAGAGGACATCACAGGATATTGAGGTTAAGGATAGGGATCAAGAAAGAAAAGAAAAAGGAAAGGAAAATGGAGATAGGAAACGGAAGGCTAAAAAATGTGATTTAACACCAGCAGATAAAGTATATATTAGAAACATGAACAGGGAAAATAAATTAAGCTTAGACTACAATCCAGAAACACATACAGTTGAAAATAAGAAAGGAGGATATATCACGGTTCGGAATGATGAGACTGGTCAAATTCGTAGAAGAAATGTAGTGCATTTGAAGATGATTCAAGGAGAATGGAGCGTGTGCAATGATCAAAATGAAATCAACGATGAAGAAATGAATGTTGAAACCTAATCCTAGTTCACCTAAATAGTTTTAAGTTTTGATTTGTCTATTGATGCATCAATTATATTAGATTAATTTAGAAAAAAATAAAAATTAATCACAGTTGAGGAAAACCCCATTACATACAAAAAAGCGTCTTATAAATTAGATTCATTCATAATTAGATAATTCATCAAAAATAAATAAAACAAAAAAGGGATGTAGTGTATTGACTAAAAGTGTTGGTTGTCTCATGCGCCTGCGTCACGAGTCAGTCGTGTTCCGAGCGGAGCAGTTGTGTAGTGCGATTGTATGCGTGTTGAGGTGTTGGTGAGCCATAAAACAATCCAAGTAGCAAGACAATACACCTGCAATTTTCCTTACGATTTTATCGAATAAATCATTCTTAAAGTTAATTCTTTTACCGAGGTAAGAATATGATTGTACAATTTTTGTATTTTTTGATGAAGAGCCATCGCTATGCTCAATAACCATACAAACAATTAAATGTTCACTAATAAATATCATTATTTGTAAACAGAAGTAGAGCATAGAGGTTTTCGCTTTGCCACAATTTTTACAGCCAAAGCCATGAAAATGTTGCGAATAAAAATATATCAGCAAGTAGTTTCTCATTCATGTGGTTTCTTTTAGTTCCATTTGTATTGTATCTGTGGAGCCGATATTATAAAGTGTTTAATGGAGCTAAGAAATCTTATAGAGCCTTTTGCAACATTTGACAATAGTGTGATGGAAAGCAAAATAATATTTTCAAACAAGCGACATTTGTTCAGATTTCCGACTTTACAATGTTCCACATGACTTTTTTTTATAAACATATCTATTAGAATTTCCAAATGATATTTCTTGGGTGTAGCGGCGAGCCGTCGTCAGGGAGCCAATTACACTAATTAATTTTGATTAGATTACAATTGGATCGCAGCTGAATGACAGCTTTTGCACGTTTTCGTATTCTATAAATAAATCTTGCAACGATGAACGAACGATATTTCGGTTACCAAGGGCAACAACGATTACAATCTAATCATAATAATCCAATCGTGGTTCGGTTTCGTTTATTTAGTGGAATACCGTTTTTTAGTAAAATTAGAATTGGATGTCAACCATTGTAATTTAGCAGAATTGGCACCCTGGTCTCGATGATACGCCGACTAGCAAATTTCAGGCAAAAGCCTGCAGTGCGGTGCTCACTATATTTCCAAGTATTTTATGTTAGTTCTAAGGTATGCTTGCTTACTTAGGTATGGTATAAGTAGCAAGCGGAACTAATTAAGGACTCGATAAGCATTAAAGAATTTTGTAACGAAGCTAATAAAATTTGCCGTCAAATGCATGATAAGTTAATTAGTGAATCTTTGAAGGCTACATTTTTTAAGGATATTAAAATTATTTATTGTTAATTTAACAGGATATTATTATGTGCCACCATTATTAAAACACTCGCTAATTAAACATCATCATCATATCAGCCGAAAGACGTCCACTGAAATTAGACATGTAGTAACTCAAATAAAATTAATTGAGAGTTTTCACTTAAAGATGTCACTTCAATTAGTTATTATACAACTGTAATGTGAGCTCAGACTTATTCGGGAAAAGTCGTTGACACGGCGCACTTGTTAAAATAGAGGTATACCTATATACGAGATGACTCGTATCCCTATACGTTGTATACTGGTATATTTTATCAGGGTGAACAAGTACCGTAACTGGTTCTCGATTTTATCCCAAAAACATTCGTTAATTATTTACAAGTAAACCCAGGACCTCAAAGCATAACCGAAGGAGGACACAAAGAATTCCTCTCAAAGGTTCACTTTCACCCGGAGCGGACGTCGGATAAAATATCCAAATAAATTTTCATAAATATTTTTTGATATATTCACGGTCAGGCTTTTCATACTTTGCCCGCGTGGCTTATCTGGATTATCTCGGGATTTCCCACGGATTTTTTTAACTTGTTCGCGTTTGTGCGTCCGCTTATTGCGTTTTATCTGGCGCGTGATTTGGCCCGCCGCGCACCCCGCGCGCCTGCAAATATGTTTATCGTGCCCCAAATTCCCTTTTATATTTACGGAGATTGTTCGAACGTAAAAAATAAACGCTAAATAGAGCGCGCAGCCGCCGTGGGAATTACTCTTTATTAAAATTTAATATCTCCCCGGCGCCTTTTGTGTTCGAGAGCGAGTACACGTTACAATTAGAGAGCGGCTTTTAATTAAGCCTTTCGATGTTGGAGCCTAATTTAATCAGGGTATTTCTTCTTTCAGGTAAAACGTGGTGGGATGACACAGTATTCGTGCGGCTCAACTTTAAAGACGCGCGTTTGCACTAGAGCCGTTTGAGAGTGAAACGTGCGTATGTTGAGCGTTTCTGAGAATCGACACAGTGTGTAGATCGGTGGTTGGTCGCGACAGATGCGGTTGTGATCGTGCGGCCTGACTGTCAGTGTCATGGTGACGTCATGGCGTGCGCTAGCGCTGCTGGCGGCGCTTCACCTCTGCTCTGGTACAGTACGGGAGCAGTACTACCACAACCAGTTCGCGGTGCACGTACCGGGAGGCGAGGACCACGTACATGACATAGCCAAGAGACATGGCTTTATCAATCATGGGCAGGTGAGCACCCTTAACTACACACAATTTCATACTGTATCTACACTACCTTTAAGTGGAGAAAAAGATACCAGACTAAAATAGAACTGTAAACAATACCTGTATTGATAGAGGGTGAAAAAGGTTGTGGGTGTGTTTGGATAGACAAAATAATGTTCTATTTACTACACCTTATCAGTGTGTGATATTATATTATGTACCGTTATCCTTTATTTGAATAAAACTTGGCATATTTATCGTATGCTTCTATTATTATATTTTCGATATCCTTAGATTTGATACGTAAAATTGCTGAATAAAGGTGTCCTAATCTCAGTTAAGCCAGTTGCCAAATACGTGGATTACGTTACTTTGTTGCAATCAGTTTCAATTAATTTCAATCTTTATGCAGTTATCAAAACGTTAAAAAGTTATTAGAAAACAGCTATTTATACTTAACTGGTTTCAATTAAACACTGATTGCATTAAAGTTACGTATAGCCCCACAGGATTTCATGCGCCTGCGCTAGACATTGCTTTCACTTCTTTTTACGACAATCCAAAAATCTAATCTTATTACCGACTTAAGTATGGGGTATATTCTCACAGCCTTAACTATAAAAAACTAGCTCGCGTGACTGTCTGTCCAACAGGCATCCAATTAAGTTTTATCCAATGATTAATGGCTCTAATACTAACTCTACAAAGGTTTACTTTACGTAATGCCTGGCTTTTTGTTTGACACAAGCTCCGAGCTTGTTTC
This sequence comes from Tethea ocularis, assembly GCA_963555595.1. Taxonomy (NCBI): domain Eukaryota; kingdom Metazoa; phylum Arthropoda; class Insecta; order Lepidoptera; family Drepanidae; genus Tethea; species Tethea ocularis. Next base: position 2,869,890 of record OY741971.1, on the reverse strand, counting down.
TCTTGAGAACAATAGTTCCGAGTGACTGGAGTCGTTATCAAGTAATTATCTCTTAAGTATTGTATTTCAGTGCTTTATTATTCTGAACTTTGGAGATTCCTTGTTAAAATAATCTTTTGTGTTCTAAAAGTGTGTAGTTAAGTAAACCTGGAATTAAATTAGTATCTATCAGATGGCCGCACTTGAAACAATTTTTTCTCCTTAGAGTCACTAGTATAGTACAGAAGCTTTCAAAAATCTGATCGAACAGTTAAGTAAGATAGATTGGACAACTCAATGATAATATTCTATAATAACAGACATTTCTTGACTACCGGAACACTATGAAAAATCGCCTTGTCAACAATTCCCCGGTGAACAACTAATTAGGAACCATCATTCAAATAATCCTTGATTTTCATTACACGTTTGTATACGAAATAAATGTAATTTACTTCCTCTCTTCCGTTCCCTTCTGTCGTATTATGTAGTTCGCGTTGACAAACGATCTAGGTAATGGATGTTGTAAAAAAACATACACAAAAGGCGACACAGGCATTTGTCTGATTCCAGGAACACAAATTGCGTTGTCTTTTTGTATCTGTTCTGTATTCCGACGACGATGATAAAAACAATATAAAGGCATGTTTCTACAGCTGACGTGTCACAAGACAACAATTTGTAATATCTGTCTGCGAAAAATTGCTATCATCAAGAGTAGAGCCACTATTGGATACAATTATTTTTCAACTCTTGAAACAATTTGCTCGTCCTCGTTTATCATCCAGCTAATTTTTGCGGTGTCAGCACCAGCACCTGCTTATTCCTAGTCTAAAAATTAAATATACCTTAATATTTTACACATTACAAATTGTTTTTTCTTTGTATTATTATCTAACTTGAATTCATCGTCATTTACTCTTTTTGCTTAAGGATCACGTTGTCCGTCCTTTTTATAGAAGCCATTGTCGCTTCTAGACTCCTAAAAAAGGGTTACACAATCCAATGAGTGATTATGCAAATAGTTAAGTGCTTGACTATCGAAACGGTTTTCCCAAACTTGCCGTGTCATGTTTTTACAATCAGTCTTTACAGACAGACCTAAGATTTATAGTCACGACTCTTGGCAAGTAACGACTTGCCAAAGTCAATAGTCTAGTCGGTCAGTTTGTCCTCGTCGACCTTCACTGATCTATTCTAACTTTACTCAATGGTGCGAAGTTCCTCAAGTGTAGTCTTGTCCTAAATTTCCACGTATTTGTTATTCTAAAGTCTATTCAAATAGATGTTACACGGTAAATATACAATTTGAATATTATTGCCTATGTTGATGTTACCTTCATTGATTCATTAATAATAGGTATTTATATTATACCTTCATATCCATTCGAACTATTCAAATACTCATGTCCATTCTTTATTACCAGATCCGAACTCGAGTTCTTATTTGTAAGTTGAAAGTTTCCGGGTGATCTATTTGACGCCTCTCTGTCGCTAGAGACCTTGGAACTATTTCCACAACTTTTAACTTTCCACATAAATCATCGTCACACAGTTCAGTTGGGAAAAGTTTGTATATTACTTTTTTCTTGGGCCTCTTACCTCTATCCTTTAGATTATGTTGTATTAGCCCTGAGATATTTCCGTAATTTGAGAGGATGCTCTACTTCGTAATAAATAAAAACAGATGTAACATTGAGTAGAAGACCACCAACTTTCGATGTTTGCGTCCAATATATTTGCGTACCTACCTACCTACACCATGAAATACCCAGATAACAAAATACCTCCTAACTTTTATGACATTTCCTAAGTAAGACATGTCCAGTTTTGTTCTTAACTTTCCCACTTACCCATATCAATGTCCGTTCCGATCTCTGAATGTTTACACGATGCCGATCGCAATGACCGATCTCAAACGTCACAGGCTGTCCAAAAACTGTTGACGACAACGTTTCCTAAATACGTAAATTAGAATAAAGACGTAAATTAGATTCTTATCGTCACCGTGAACCGATGATCGGAAAGAATGAAATTGAATTCGTACCGGCCTTGGGACAGGTTGAATGGTGAATGGTTCCACTCAGTTGGGAATTGCCAGACAAGTTTTATATATTTCACTTGAAACATTTCCCGTCACATTATCTGCAGTTTGAGTTTATTTGAGATGCGGAACGAACTAGCCCCTATCTAGAGGAATGATGTTACGTTTCAAGTTGTCCATACTGATGTGGGATATGTTAATGTGGGATGGGATAAAATGCTTTGGGAGTTCCACTTATTGTATGTATCATATGAAAGTATAAAGTGCCCCCTCCAAGACAAGCCAAGCGAAACGCAAGAGCACTACCCACCTTTTCCCGAAGCGCTTTGTCGATTTTTTGAACCCGGTTTGGATTATGCCAGATAAAAAACAATCTCGGGATATGATGTCAATAGTAGACTTATTAAGCATATAAAGTTTCAATTGCTAGCTCTCATACTTTAGATTGTATTGATATTTAAAAAATCACGATTCCACTGACTCACTCCCTGATGATCATCAATATTCTAGGGTACTCCCTGAAATCCAGGAAAGCTAAAATTTGATTTGTAAGCTAGTATTAAGTACCTAATACACAAACAACAAAAAATAAAATTTGGAACTTTTACCCCCAACTCATTAAGGGGACACTCTCCGCGAATGTCTCCGTCCCTTAATAAACTGATGGGGACAAGCGAGACAGGCAAAGCGCAATTTTTGTAAAGACGGTTTTATGTTATTAAAGAAAACTAAACCTTTTTTTTTAAAAGTAAAAATAATATTCCCTTTCTATTAGATTCCAGAATGTATGTTAAAATTTTCATGTTATTTGGATGGGCCAATTAAGAGTAGAATTCATTCTCAATTTTAAAAAGGGGCATATTCACGATTTTTTTCTGACGTTACTAATAAAAAAAAAACAAATTTTATTAGACTATTCCTCGTCGTATCTATATTCTCTAGTTTAATGCAGTATTCTGTATTCTTTGTTCCAAATCTCTCGGAAAACGCATTTTATAATCATGATTTCTCGTATAGCATCGTATTAGGGGATGGAATAACTAAAACCGCCAACCTGTACTCTTTAAATCAAGGTGTAGGGTTAGTAAAGTCAGGGCTTAGGGGCTTGGCTTTTCCTGGGATCTGAAAACATTTTTACAGTGAAAGCGTTATGAGCTTGAGTCTCGGCGGCCAATTTTACATGAAATGTTTTTGGTGGGATTTTATTATTTTAACTGCTTTAGTCAATTGATATCATAAAACAATCTATATCTATACTAACAATAAAGCTGAAGAGTTTGTTTATTTGAACGCGGTAATCTCCGGAGTTACTGGTACGATTTGAAAAAATATTTCACTAATAAGAAGCTACATTATCCCCGATGTTTATAGGCTATTTTTTATTCCGGCAACGCGAGTGGAACCGCGGGGAACAGCTGGTTATATATATTATGTCACTTTAGAGTATTTTTATAGAGAATTCACGATACAGTCAAAACTTATGCAGACATTTTCTGAAGGGATATCCAATATTTTTGTGAGAGAGCGAGATATTTCCTGGAAGGGTTTTCTAGGCAAAGGCTGCGGGCAGTCTTCTTTAGTTCCTGGGATTGTTTATTTCATGTTTAGTAACTTGTTTAGCGAGCGTGATTTGTTTTGATTATGTATCGATTACACGCAGGAATGATACAGTTCAGAGATTAGTTGTTTTAAATTGTGTTGACCACAGGTCTGCTGAGTAAATAGCCCTTACAGTGGACCTGAGCTCATCTATTCTACAAATATCCACCCATTTTTGTGATATCTCATGGCGGTACACTTGGGATTTATTATTTCGGTAAAATTTTAATTAACTTTCTTATTGCTGCTTGTATGAATGTTCTCCACTAGCATTACTTTGAAAAATACATTCGACTAAAATGTTTGACCTCAATCACAATGATTTTTTATGGTGGGAAAATATCTTGGAAACGCGAGTAACATACCAAGGCAGAAGTAGTTCATAAAACAGAAACGTTCGTAACTAGGCATCACTCCAATTTACGCCAAGCAAGAAAAACGTTTCTTACACCTTCGCCAACTTAACAAGTCGTTAGCGAAAGGAAAAAACTTTCTTGAAACTTTAATTTGGCACGTAAAACTGTCCTGAGTATGAAAAAATAGTTTCTGACTTTACTAGTTTCGTTATATTAAAAATAACTTGGAAATATTCTGGCGATAAACTTCAAGAACTGACTGTGGCAGTATTTCTCGTGCTTCTTGTTTTCCTTTAACATTTTCTGAGAATACAAGTAATTTTGTCGGGGACTTTTTTGGTTTGAATAACATTCTGATTTACTTAAATCTGAAAATAAACATATATGACATAATATATTTTAAGAGGTGTGGTAGCGAATGTTTCGTAAGAAGTCCTCTGGAACCAGCACAGCAACAACCTCTTACCCCACAATTCCATACAATATCCGTGTGCTAGGAACAAAATTTGAGTGTTGTCATATTTATCTTTCACCTTAAACCAACATGGAACCGCAACTCTAGCGCGAAAACAACTCTTATGTTGAATAAATCTTTAGACAAGCAAGTAGTTAAGCAAACTCGCGCTGGCTGGTGTGTTCAAACACTCAATAGGGCTGTCGTTGTCGAGAGAGTGTCGTCAAACACTCGCTCTATTCCGTGAGACGACCGTGAACCGCTGTGTTTGACGTGCTCCGCCAAATCGACCTTCGAGTGCCTTCCCGTATGTTGTTGTAGCGAAGAACCCTCCTGAACAACGTCACGAGCGCCACACCGTGTCGATATTACTCCAAAACAAGCAACACATTCTACTTCGCTGTGCCTTAAATGGAAAGCAGTAGACACGCATTCACACGTTCCAAACTACCCGATGATTAAGGATCTTTTGATGACATTATTGTTCGTACTAAGTGAGTTCGTGGACGACAAATTGAACCTTCGAGATGTTATTTTGTTTGTGTTTGCTTTGGAGATTTGATTGGGATTGTGAATTTTGTGAGAGCAGTTCATAAATTTAGGTTATGATAACTATGATGATTTTTTTGCTACAGATTTATTTATTCGAGTATTTATCATACGATCTTGCTTATGGAACTTAAATAACAAATGATAGAGTACTTCTTGGTAATCGTGCCTCGATCTCGTGCATTTTTTTACCCGTATTATTATTTAGTTAAATTTACCTTGCTCATAACTGCCAGACGCCAAATAACAAAAAAACATACTCATTATGTTAGAAACTAATTTAGTATCTAAGTTTTTGCCAGTGCATCTTTCAAAGTAATGTTGTATATGTCAAAAGTTATAAGGAAAAATATTGTACATAATAGAAAAAAACGTTGCTGGTAAAAAGTGCTGTTCATTTAGTGATTAAGATTCAGTAAGAATTAAAATATTATTTAAGACCTGAAATTTAAAAAAAATGTTTTAAGTGTGCGCCCTGAACTGGTCACATACTACTTTGCGGGTGATCGCTGTATTGAAAAAAATGATTTTATTAATTTGAAAGTTAAAAAAATATTAGATTTGTATGAATAACAAGAAATGGTTTCATAAAGTTACATCGATATTCATTTCATTCGTATAGGTATATATCGTTGTTTTAATAAAGCGCTGCTGGATCTTACGAGTTTATCATTAGCCACTTATTCGCCTGAAGGTTGAATCTCACAATCTTGTGGTACAAGATATAGGTACAGGCGACTTTAGATTGTTGATCTAGGTAGCTCACCTTTATATATCCTTCTGGTTTTCTTTAATTCCAGCTGAAAAGTACATAACACATAAATTAAAACAGCGAGCAGTATTTATTAAACATATGGCCCGCCTAGTGGTAAGCGGTTACCATAGCATATGGACGCTTGCAACATCCCAGGCATCTCAGAGTAATAGGTAATCTATAACTATCTATATGCGAAAAGCGTAAATGCGAAAGTTTGTCCTTTTCACGCTTAAAACACTAAACCGATCGCGATGAAATTTGCGACGTAGATAGCCTATGATATGGAGAAGGAAATAGGCTATTTTTTATCTCCGAAACATGGGTGAAAAGGGGCAAAAGCTAGTAAACACTAAACCAATTAATATCTCAATGAGCTACAATTTTACTTGCACCAAGTCAAAACCGCAACTGATCGTCGTTCCGTACGGTTTGTGTTTCGCGTCACGTACAAATCGCTGGTCCTTAGCGGCGGGCGGGCGGTCGGCCGGCGCGGACCATTCTTCCTATTCGTTTTATAAGTATTCAATAGTGTTCCCAGTTTGTACTCATTCAATGAGGGAGATATTGGACCTATCCTATAGGCTGTTTACTTGTGGATTTGAGGGTTTATTTGTTGACATACCTTTACACGTGTTCGATGATGATAACGTATATCTTTTACTAAATGTGCAAGAAAGTTATATACTTTACGGTACTTACACTAAAAATATTTTTTTAAGTTTTTTGTCTGTCTGTGTTTTTTCCGACTAATCTTCGGAACGGCTGGATCAATTTTGTGGGACTTTTACTGATTAGATTAAATATTAAGGAGTAACTTAGACTACTTATTTTAGAAAAACAATTAGGGTACCACGAAAATAAAATATCCCGGAAACGCCGGGGACAGCTAGTCTTTACTATGTCTATTGCATGTATCTATTCATTTAATTAATCAAATGAAGTATTGGCGGATTCGTAATCGTCTCGTTCGATTTTCGTTGCTGTACTTCTAAATTAATCCATTTTATAAGAAGCTTTATGCTATAGCAGCCGTGAAGCTATAATTATTTTCGCTCGATATCTGTCAGGAAGCAGTATTATTGCTCGCTGTCAACCTTTGCCTCCGGGGACCCAACTACAGTAATGGCTGCTTCTAAAATCTTTCTTATTACCCATGGGAAAGTAGGTTGTATCCTATTCAATGCATGATTGAAAATACAACAAAATCAAAAAATCAAAAACTCATTTATTCAGTTTAGGCCCTAATAAGGCACTTATGAACGTCAACAGTTACAGTTTTACAATAGACTCTACTACCGGTTCGGAATACACTTGAACTGAGAAGACGTAACACGTACTTACATTATTGATGTTTTTGCTCGCCACCGCATAACAGCAACCGGCATCGTCGTCGGTTGAGCTGCAAAGTTATTAATTGGACTTGCTAATTGTGCCCGCCAGAGACTCAGTGCTAATGTTTTATTGAAATTATTTGGTACACGACAGGATTTATTCAAATTAATGAGCTTTTCGCCGGTGACAAACAATCGCTCGTAGAGTACAATGGGTGCCTTTAAAGTTACATGAATAAATTTTTGGACGAGTTTCACTAAAATTTCAGATTATTTTTAAATTAGGAAAAGCTTTCGTTTGATTTGATTACATCCTTAGTGTGTCCTAATGAGCCTAAAAGAAAGTAATAAGAACATAAGCCTCGAGCGAACTTTTGTTTGTGATCTATGATTTTGAATATTGTCAATTATATCATAGTGAAGATAAGAAAAGATACTGATAATGAGCCGACAAACGCCGGTTCAATTTTGTAGAGACTTGCTGAAAATCATTCTTGAATTAATAGTTACTTCCTCCAAAATGTACCTACCACAATAAAATAATGATGAAAAAAATGCAAAATATTATGTTACTATGATTATATTATTATTCTCTCTTATCTATCTTACTTCAGCGTCTTAATTTATTATCAAAATATGATAGTACTTCAATATTTTGATAAGTTTTTATAGGATTTCGAAATTACCAAAATACATACATAAATGTAATTTCTATCTAAAACTTCCATTCACAAGGCATCGATGATAACTTCGTTGCCGGAGACAGTTCCCACGAATAACCCTTTTAGATTAGTAAAGTTAGTGCCATATTGGTGCCGATTCTGTTGTTAACGAACTTAACTAATATTAGACAAGTCACCTCTCTTTCATTTTAACCTTATTGAAAAAAGATAGAACATTTTTAATGCTGTCAGTTTAATCCATACCGTCGTAATGTACGGGTAAATAGTCGTGACCAATAAAGATCGCGCTTAAATTCACGTTGAAATGTGATCGGATTAAACTGACAGGACTAAAATATCTTGCATCCCTTTCTTATATTTACTATTAGAAAGAGATATATTGAGATTAAATTTATTTAGTTCGTAAACAACAGAATCGACACCACTATATCTTTTATCTGTATGATATCAACTCAATTCTGTAATTTATTCACGTCGTGCGAACTTCACATTAACTAAGTATTTTTAACGAAACCAACTATTAAGGTACCCGTAGAGAAACAGCGTTGACTTAATTTGTAGTTGCGTTTAGTGAATTTTAGCTTCGGCAATTTCCACGATAATGACGCTATAACGGACTAACGCGCTGTTTATGCGGGCTTATGGAAAATATTGTGCTTTTTTAATAGGTGGTTACATACGTTGGTATATGATATTGTGTTTCCTGATATTATAGTAACTATGACCCATATTATAGGGAGTCAGCTTCTTTACATTCCCTAAAATTTTGATAAAGATCACATGTTTTTATATATTACATTGTTGTTACAGGCTATTATGATCCCATAATTATTAAATAAAATTGTCATTGTATTGCACACGCTTTGTGCAATTATTTCGTCACGCTTTTGACTGGCTGCACACAACAATGGCCTATTATGTGTTTATCAGCTCTCGAGATCACATTACCCGAGTGTAGTGTCGTTATATCCTAGGCTTTGACAGTGCTACAGCGGCATCGCGTCGTCGTCTTCTCCAACGCTCTTTTCAATGACATAATGTAATATTCCTCTTTGAAAAGGGAGCCGTGACAGGTGTGTGCAGCGTACACTTGAAATCTTGCTTCTATGAAAAATGCGCCGGCTCTCAGCTGAATTACATAATGCAAGAATGTGTCAACGCGTCTATCTGCCGCGCGATGCGACACCGGCACACTTCGAGATTCTTTGTGTATGTAATAATAGTCGAATGTATGCCAGATGTTCGGGGCTGGGTGTGGCACCCCTAAAAATTTCATATAAAAATGACGCGTTCTACCCATACTTCACCCGCATGTGTTTATTATGCTTTCTTCTATCTCGGTAAATATGATTTTCATTGTGGGTAATAAAGTCATAATAAAGGCGGTCCCGGGGTGGGACGGAAGGAAGCGACGACCTTTCCTGTGGGCCCAGGGGCCGGGATATCACCCGCGAATACGGCAATACTACGCGCGACCCCACACAATGGAATACATTCGTTAATTTTCAATTTATTGAATCCTCAACAATTGTATCGGTAATCAAAATGATTACATAGCAAGGTATCTAGCATAACTTGAAAGAAAGATAATACAATTACAATGCAATATATTTTCATTTCATAGACATGTCATAGATCTTGTATGATAAAAAATGTATTCAGCACAGTAAAACTTATACATACATGTCTAAGTTTGTTACCTTTGTTAATTACTGGCGGAGCAAATCAATTTCGAATCAATTTAGAAGTCAATACCCGATTTCTAAATAAAACCAAGCTCAGCCTAAACGTCAAAACAATCAGAACTTAGTAATTGACGCCTGGCAGGTAGAAATCAATCCGTTACGGTAAAATTGATAGACAAAACTCGCTGCTAATTGAAGTAGACGTGGCCTCTTTTATCTGAGGGCGGTTCACATTATCCTCTCCATCCTGTAATATCTTGTTGGTGAACAAAACAATTTATTATAGCATCATGGACGTGTGGTCGGAAAATCTGCGAATTAATATAGTGGGACTTTGTTAATGGCCACTTATGAAATAGGTCTTAGCTTCGTAGGTATTTATGAATTGCTACTCAAAAACATGCTTTGGTTGTTTTTATTGGGGGATTTTTCTTTTCAAATCGTATACGGCGCGTCCTGAAAAAGGTCTTCATCTAAGAATTTTCATAATTTATTATATAGGTATTTGTTTGTCTTCTATTAAAGCTTCAGATTTATAACGATTTAATACGTTGATTCAATATTCCAGTCTACAAAACTGACATTTCATCCTAGTTTTCATGATCAATAAACTTGTAATTTCGTTAATTACCTATGCTTTATCATCCTGTACTCCGATAAGAACTTTTAAATATAGTTTTATTTTATCAGTTACTCTTATCCTTACTACAATTCGTAGGTTCATATTAACTTAGCGATTCGGTACTAGATTATTACTTAACTTTCACTCCGCGATTCTACCTTATTTTGTGATGTCAGCTTTGCGATGCCTGTACGCCTATATATTTACTATCAAAATCGGTTATACCCATATACTAATTTAAAGTGTGTGTGTATAACGCCTAACGTATTCAAATCCAGTGAGCAGGTGGAATGCGAACCACGAGCGCATCAGGCCCGCGAGGAATGCCTTCAAGGTTTGTCGGAAATTAATATGGCCTAATTTCCTTTGACCCTCATTGAAGATTAGTGTTCCTGTCTGCACTGTAAACTTCCTAGTCATAACTTTCAACATAAATTTGGGGTTCCTAGAATTATCTTTTCATCTGAGTATTTAAGTTCTTCTGCAAGGGACCTTACTTAAAATTATAAATGCGAATGTGAGTTGTTTGTTTATTATCTACTAGCTGACCCGGCAGACGTTGTCCTGCCCTGAGAACAATAATAAAACTGGGACCTACAAACCTATCCCTACCTACTCCTATCTACCTCTACCTGCCACTACCTACCCCTACCTACCTTACCTACCTACCCTACCTACCTACCCTACCTACCCTACCTACCTACCCTACCTACCCTACCTACCCTACCTACCCTACCTACCTACCCTACCTACCCCTACCTATCTACCTACCTCTACCTGCCACTACCTACCCCTACCTACCTTACCTACCTACCCTACCTACCTACCCTACCTACCTACACTACCTACCTACCCTACCTACCTACCTACCCTACCTACCTACACTACCTACCTACCCTACCTACCTACCCTACCTACCTACCCTACCTACCTACCCTACCTACCTACCCTACCTACCTACCCTACCTACCCTACCCTACCTACCTACCCTACCTACCTACCCTACCTACCTACCCTACCTACCCTACCCTACCTACCTACCCTACCTACCTACCCTACCTACCTACCCTACCTACCCTACCCTACCTACCTACCCTACCTACCTACCCTACCTACCTACCCTACCTACCCTACCCTACCTACCTACCCTACCTACCTACCCTACCTACCTACCCTACCTACCCCTACCTATCCTATGTCCTTCTCCTGGCTCTAAACTACCTCCCTGCCAATTTTCAGCTAAATCGGTTCAGCCGTTCTTGAGTTATAAGTGGAGTAACTAACACGACTTTCTTTTATATATATAGATTACATTGACTCCCCCCCCGTACCCCAGTGACGCTTACATGGAGCCTACATCGCATGCTGGCTAGCTGAGCGCGGTGAGCGACAACCACGCGACTTTTTTCTAATACTTGCATTTTTAAACTCGTGATATCTTCCGAATGAAATGTCCGAATTGAATAATTCAAAAAGTTATAAAAATGTATTAAAGCCGTCTTGAATATAAAGTAATTTATTTTGATGAAGATTAATACCAAGGTACAAATGAAGAGCCTTTTCAAGAGGCGGCATATATAAATTAATATTTTAGAATAAAAAACTGCTTACTGTGACATAACTATAATATTTAGACATATGCTGTCGCGACACTTTTTGTAGATAATGATGAGTTCTGCAAAGTCGTAGTAAATGATTTTGTTCTATCATCAATAGTTTTCGCAGCGCACGCGACGTAAGGAATTTTTCAGGTCATTTTTTTACACCTTATGTTACATTATTGGAGTTTTAGTAAGGATCCCTATTTTTTTTTTAAATATAATATAGCCTATGTTACTCGGGGATAATGTAGCTTTCCAAAGGTGAAAGAATTTTTGAAATCGGTCCAGTAGTTTCGGAGCCTATTCATTACAAACAAACAAACAAACAAACAAACAAACAAACAAATCTTTCCTCTTTATAATATTAGTATAGATTTAACGCCTCAACGGCATAACCAATCGTGAAATTTGACATGTAGGTAGATCATATTTTGGAATAACAAGAATACATATGTAGTTATGGGACGAGCGTCCCAACTGCGAGCCAATGGATTTAATATGTATACGTAAATTTATTCTATAATATACAATATTTACAATAAGTATACAAACTACATCTATACTAATATTATAAAGAGGAAAGATTTGTTTGTTTGTTTGTTTGTTTGTTTGTTTGTTTGTAATGAATAGGCTCCGAAACTACTGGACCGATTTCAAAAATTCTTTCACCTTTGGAAAGCTACATTATCCCCGAGTAACATAGGCTATATTATATTTAAAAAAAAATTAGGGATCCTTACTAAAACTCCAATAATGTAACATAAGGTGTAAAAAAATGACCTGAAAAATTCCTTACGTCGCGTGCGCTGCGAAAACTATTGATGATAGAAAAAAAACATTTACTACGACTTTGCAGAACTCATCATTATCTACAAAAAGTGTCGCGACAGCATATGTCTAAATATTATAGTTATGTCACAGTAAGCAGTTTTTTATTCTAAAATATTAATTTATATATTCCGCCTCTTGAAAAGGCTCTTCATTTGTACCTTGGTATTAATCCTCATCAAAATAAATTACTTTATATTCAAGACGGCTTTAATACCTTTTTATAACTTTTTGAATTATTCAATTCGGACATTTCATTCGGAAGATATCACGAGTTTAAAAATGGAAGTATTAGAAAAAAGTCGCGTGGTTGTCGCTCACCGCGCTCAGCTAGCCAGCATGCGATGTAGGCTCCATGTAAGCGTCACTGGGGTACGGGGGGGGAGTCAATGTAATCTATATATATAAAAGAAAGTCGTGTTAGTTACTCCACTTATAATCAAGAACGGCTGAACCGATTTAGCTGAAAATTGGCAGGGAGGTAGTTTAGAGCCAGGAGAAGGACATAGGATAAGTAGGTAGGGGTAGGTAGGGTAGGTAGGTAGGGGTAGGTAGGTAAGGTAGGTAGGGGTAGGTAGAGGTAGGTAGGGTAGGTAGGTAAGGTAGGTAGGGGTAGGTAGTTAGGTAGGGGTAGGTAGTTAGGTAGGGGTAGGTAGTTAGGTAGGGGAAGGTAGATAGGTAGGGGTAGGTAGATAGGTAGGGGTAGGTAGATAGGTAGGGGTAGGTAGGGTAGGTAGGTAAGGTAGGTAGGGGTAGGTACTTAGGTTAGGGGTAGGTAGTTAGGTAGGGGTAGGTAGTTAGGTAGGGTAGGTAGGTAAGGTAGGTAGAGGTAGGTAGGTAGGTCCCAGTTTTATTTTTGTTCTCAGGGCAGGACAACGTCTGCCGGGTCAGCTAGTATAAAATAAATTGCTCGAGGCGGGTATGGGTATTAGGTAGATTTCATGATTAAAATTATGAATTTAAAAAGTACATAAATTAGTGTAATAAATACAACATATTTCTGACTACTGCTAATTTATTGCTCGGGTTTTGTAGGTGGGTTGTTTGCGTAGGTAACGTATATTTTGTTCGTAATTTATGTACTTACTACAACTACCTCCACTAGGCATAAATACTTAGTTACGGTAAAATAAAGGTGTACTATAAATCAAAACAAACTGTTTAAATATCTACGTATAACCGGCCCCTAAAAGTATTTTGCTTGTGTTTTTTTCGTAAAGTCAGCTTACTGTTATATATTAAAATTTATTATAGGTATGTATTTTGGGTAGGTTAAAGTAAATTTATTATTATTTGCTAACGTAAATTGGGAGCTAATTTGATGGGTTGTAAGCGTACAGGCTGCAGTGCACTGGTCTTAATTGTACATACAGATATAAGCTAACCCCAGAATACCAAAACAAGTGATAATAGACTGGCAACAAGTCTTCTAACTACTTCCTTGAGGTAAAGGCACTTATGGCCGCACTCAGAGTCGTCATAGAGCTAATCTTGCTTCTATCAACCCGAAGACGTGCAGAACACAGTACTTGATAGATGCACAATTTAGTTAGGTTCTAAATTGTGCACATTGAAATAGTATTTAAAATCCACAATATTACGAATAAATATCATAGCCATCTCAGCGTCCATTACCAAATGACAGTCGCTTAACCTTGTCAATGTCCTATAAAGAGTTTTGAAGGTTATGCCAACTGATCATAAAAACTAGACTGAAGTCCAAACAAACAAATTAATGACGATATATAATTTAATGTTGCAAACTGCTTATAATTATGTGCTCTGCTTTTTACACCATCAAAAGATAAAATGATTGTAAAAACCATTACGCAAAAAAGGTTATTCTAGAGATAATTTGAATTAGAGGTAATTATTTGCAAGCTTCAAACGATCTTTTACTTCCAAATGCGATATGGTACCGTTCTCGTATCGTATTTTCTGTATAAATGTGGTATTGGTTTGTATTGAACTGAAATACAGTGATCAATATCTAATCACGCGTGAACTGTCACTCAGATAGATTTATTTACATGTAAAGCACCGAAAACCGTCACACATTATTTATTCAAAGCGACATAATATGCACCATCGAATACCGACGTGGGAACTCGTCAGATGTTCCTTATAGTTAAAACGTACGTGTAAACCCAGAACACGCAACCTACTGGTAAACTGTACTGCAAACACCAGCGATATTAGACCTTTAATACCGCCTTCATTTGATTTAGATTTCAGTGGAAATGAGGGAAAATAGAGTTTCACTTATGTGGTCGATGGTAGATAAAATTTATGGGAATGATACGAGAGCTAAAGTGCTATAAGCGTGCACAAATTCAAGTGGTAGAGGCAATGAACATAGGTGTACATTTCGAGATAAGGAACTTAATTAGGTTCTATAATAAATGTAATAATTTTAATGTATGTATGATATTATATAATATGACGTCACGGGTCTATTCAACGTTTTGGTGTTCGGTGAGATATTTATTTAAAAGCCCTTTCGGTTCTTATCGTTTCTTGACATTTTCCTCTATTATACTTGTGTTACTAATGTTAAATGACATTTATGGAGTCTCTGTGATTGATTATTTTGATATAAACCTGTAGAAACCCCTATTGTCATTCCACAACTAGTTATTATAATTTGTATATCTATGGTAATATCTTTTTCTAACAAAAATCGCGTGTCTAACAATAATTGATGTTTCCGTGACAGTAGCCATTTCCCACGAACCGCTGTAAATACAGTTTATTGAATTGTTGTTCTTTAAAACGAAATTATAGCGGCGATAGAGATCTGAACTGTGTCATCGGAAGTAATTCATATGGAGTTTTTCATCGTATCGTGATCCGTATAATTATCACTACTAAAGACCTTTCTGTAGTCGAAGGCAAGGTCAAATAAATATGAAACTGATATTCTCCTCAAAATGTTGGGCCCTTTGATGTTTTAGTGTCTAAACAGATGGATTGAACGATAGCTAATCCGTTGTTTTTTATCATACTGCGATAGAAATGCTCGTTCTCTTATCAAGTAGCCCCTACGTTAGTATCCAATCGCCAATTCAGAATACAAAAATAAAAAGGCCACTGCACACAATCAAATCCTCATACGTTTAAAAAGGCCTCCGTTGTACTCCTGGTACATATCGTAATCAATGTATCGAGAGCTGGCACTCATCCGATATCGGGGTTGCTATGCGTTATTTTTTACCGTAGGAAAAACTGGTATTTTGTACCGTTGTTTACTATTTACACTGAGCGCACCCCGGATTGGTTGAACGTGGAACTACCCTGATGAATATTCATCATATACATACAACATTGATATGTTTGCGCTAAAGTGTACATTTGTGAATAGCAACGGATGGAGCGAGCCATGGGAATAAAGGTTTATGATATACTAGCTGTTCCCCGCGGCTTCACTCGCGTTCCCGAAATACAGTAGCCTAAAACCTTTGGGGATAATGTAAGTTTTTTATTAGTGAAAGAATTTTTCGAATCGGACCAGTAAATCCAGACATTAGCGCGTTCATACAAACAAACAAACTCTTAAGCTTTATTATTAGTATATATATAGATTTAAAGGCGCTTTTATAGGTATAGCCTAAGTTTAACTATACTAAAAGCACATTTTTAAATGAACTAATCGAGTTAAGCACAAACATAAAATATTTAACAGAACCACACAAACGTAAACCTTTTAAACAACAACTCATTACGAGGCGGACAGAAACAGAAATATTTTCCTCAATTTAATTTCGCGAGACAGGGCTTTTATACTGTTTGGCGTCTGCAACATCTGACGTGGTTATTTTTACTTTAAACCCCCGTACAGCCTATAATGTGATATTCATTTGTTTTATTTCCCGCCGGATGGTATAGCTGCCTCTGAGGAAACAAAGACATTTCCGCGACGTTAGACGATTCCCTGGCGGCCGCCGGAGACGAGTGGTACTTAGTGGCACACGAGCGATTGCGTTAGTTGACGTGGGATGGAACATTCTGCTTTTCTAAACTGATTGTGTAAGTAGGCTTGCAGCATAAAATAAATGCCTTTTTCAGTTGCTTTTAATAAGATTCGTCAATTTTATTCTTTACTAGCTAGCCCAGCAGACGACGTCCTGCTCCGAAAATAACCTATCTACTACCCACCTATTATATACCTACTATCTACCTACTACTTATCAACGGTATAATTTTATACGGATAATCTATACTAATAATGAAGCTGAAGAGTTTATTTGAACGCGCTAATCTGTGGATCTACCAGTCCGGATTTGGAAAAATCTTTTTGCAATTAAAAGCCCAATTATTAAGGAAGGTTATTATGCTATATAACATCACGCTACGATCCTTAGGAGCCGTACATATATACATAAGTATTTTAATTCTAGTTGAAAGTTGGCATTGAAAACTTTTCGTCGCTCGTGTATGCAGCTCGCGTTTGTCGGGCCATCAGGGGATGCGTTGTCTAAGACGCGTCGATTTACCATTCCGACTGAATTTGACATTCGCAATGTTTATTGCCTTGCCTGCTCGTACCATATCCTCCTTTTGTACGAATCTTTTTGTGGATATAATTTATCTAATTTGGAACAAAGAGGATAATTCACTCAGTTCACATTAAAGCGAACCTTTACAACAAAAAATAGATTTATGTAACTCACAAAATAAGGTATTTTTAAGGAAGTGAAATCTTATAAATCAGACGAGTCATTAACATTATATTTTAAAAGAATACTTTGCGTTATAAATTAGGTACTTACCTACTACGGTAACCCTTATCTGAATACGTCTTTAATTATGATAAAATCCATTTTTGGAGCTAATTAAGGTTGTATTAAAAATAGATAAGAAATCGTAGGAACCAGTTTTGATATAAGTTTCTACTCTTTCCATCTTATCAAAAATAATTAGACAATATTAAAATGTAATCGACGAGGATGGGATTCGAACCCACGCGTGCAGAGCACATTGGATTAGCAGTCCAACGCCTTAACCTCTCGGCCACCTCGTCATGTGTGGAGGTTCTGAAATTACAGTGCCTTATGTTGGGCAACTTGTAAAAACGGATTCATTGTGTACACAGGTTGTTATTCTATGGTGAAACTTTTTTCATAGAATCCATTGTAAACATCATGAAATGCAGCTGTTGTTTTGTTTCGAATACGTTTTGTTGTAATTTATTGTAGTTCTTGTTTTAAATTGCGATCTAAATAAGATTTAGGATAATGGATCTACCGAAGCGGATGTAATTTGCGGAACCTGTTTTTATAATTTATGTTCGTTGATATTTTTCAATAATCCTATAGCTAAAAGTTATCGGATTCTTGAAAAACTAGCTTTCTGCTTCTCCCGCTATTTTACCCTCTTAGGGGTTGAATTTAAAAAATCCATTAAACTTAGTGGATGGCTACGGCATAATGCTGTTTGTATGCTTAATTTCAGCCTGATCCGTCCAGTGGTTTAAGCTGTCTTTTGATACATCAATCAGTCACACTTTCCCTTTATACCTATACATACCTATATTTAGATGTGTGTGATAATTTGATTAATAAAATTAGTTCATCATTGATAAAACATTAAAAACATGGTAAGGAGGAAACAACAGATAAGGATTTGAATGTTGATTTTGATTAAATTATTCCAATCAAAAATATAGTATCTGATGAACGGATACTGAATGTAAATATAGTAGGTAATTGGATAGGTATTTGTTAAAATTCTCATTTAATCATGTCTGATAAATAATTTATTTCATAACAAATTATTGCCTTTCAAATTTTATAACATGAGTTGATTTTGAGTTATATACCTAACTTCATATAGCTCTAAGAAGCGCCAGTACGCTTACCAGACCACTGCTCACATAACATGACAGCTCATTGACACTTGACGTGCTTGACGTAAATCGAGCGCGATGGCGCGCGTGTTGCCATTTGACCAGGGCCCCAACGTAAACTACAGTTGTTTGCAGATTGTTTACGTGCAAAAGGTAAGTTATCGCAGAGGGAATAAATCCAAAAATGAAATGTCAATAAGCAACGGCTCGCTTCGGGCTCCGCATGTGTCCACTTAGCGTCGCTCCGGTTTACGGACAGTAACGTTCCCATATGGGGCCACTAGTGTCACCGTATGCTCCCACTCTCCCCACCCACCACGTTAGATATGAAAGCGCAGCATAAAACCTCGCGACGCGTCGGGGATTTGTTGAAAACAGCTACGAAATAGGGATGTTACTTCGCTTTAACTTTGTTTTTATTATTATACGCTTCGTCGTTCTTTGTTTTAGTAGTTTTGTCCCATGATTGTACATGTGTTGCTTAAAAGGAGGTTCCGCGAATGACTTCGTCCCTTACTAAACTGACGGAGACAAGTGAGACACGAGAGGCGCAATTTTAGAAATAAAGACGATTTATGCTATTTAAAAAAAACTAAAACATTTTTTGCAAAAAAGTAAGAAAATTATTCCCTTTCTATTGGATCATTTGGATCACTGAATGTATGTTAATATTTTCAAGTTATTTGGATAGACCAAATACCTAAGAGAAAAATTCATTCTTAGTTTAAAAAAGGTGATGATTATTTTTTTCTGATGTTAATAATAAAAATAAAAATCGTCACATATTCTCTAGTTTAACATATATTTTTTTGAAAATCTCTTGCAACTAAAAATGCCGAGAAAAACTTAAACTAGAATCATCATTACTCTCTGGTATCGTCGCCTTAAGGTGGAGGCTTCGGTTGGAGCGCCAATTCAAATTTTATCACGTTTTTTGCAAATTGCAGCTCAGTTATAGGTCGTAAGTTATCAACATCTTATTTGCGACAAGAATGGTAGTATATACTGATTAATAACAAAAAAAATCATCAACATGTTCTTCCAAGGTATATTAGTAACATTTTCATGAAATAGTCGTAAGTATATGTCAGTAATATACCTTTGAATTTCGCGCTCCAACCGAAGGTTTACACTTAATGAAGGTTTGAAAATTAACACTGTGTTTGTTTTTATTTCAGGTAAGTTCCATTGCTTCCAGCAGTCTCTTAAATCTGCAAATGGTAATGTTTTATCAGCTCTATATCGACTATTTTCTTTTGTTCCCAATGTTATCAGAAATGTTATTTCAAATTCTTTAAGTAGGTAAGTACCTAATATCTAATATTGCACTGTTTTTTAATCATATAAAAATATATCGTATTCATTGGATTAGAACTTTTAGATATAATGCATTCAGATAAAAACCCAATTGCGTCGTAACCCGTCTAAACCGGCTAAATGACTGCAAAATACCCGCTCCAAGATAGGTACTTATTATTAAAATAACTCGAACATCATTTATGTGGGCCATGTAGTAGCAAATTGAGCTCGTTGAATTAATTCAGCCTACATAGGAGCCGTAACAATAACTAGATATCATTATTATTCGCGCCGGGACCGGCCGCCACTCGGTGGGAAATGAATATTCCATTCCTAATGGAGCTGTACTTTCTTTCATTAAAACTTACATAATGCACCTCCGGCCCGGTCCGCTTCTGAATAATTACAATAATTCTTTGAAATTCGAATGAGACGACGCGTCTGTTTAATGATTTGAGAAATTCATTACTTTGCTATCGCTGCGCTGGGATTGTCTTATGTTCGGATAATGAAAGAAACATTGAATGTTCAAAGTAAAAGATAGACGTGTTTATTGGAGCTTGTGGAAGACAATTATTATATATTTCATACAAATATTAAACTAAACTATCATTATAAATACATAATCATACTCAAATAACTGTACTTTAAGATATAAATAGATTTACTATCTCCCCTACGCTTACTATTATTTTACTATAGATATTTGTAGTAGGTAGTACTGTAATTTCAGATATTGCTATGTGAATAAGCGCCAAAATATCTAACAAAGCACCGTAATAGTCCATTATTGGGGCGTAAATAGCTTTATGGCTAGTAGATAAGTACAAACAATGCAGAACAAATCGATGATTTTATCGAGAATGTTATTCGCGATATTAGTGCGGTCATTTGGATATTCGCAATATCCGTTAAAACGTGTTTTGTGAATGATCTAAATTGTTCTAGAACTTCACATTAGTCCCGTTGATATTCATAATTGTATTTCAGAGAATTATAACTAATGTCAATTTTTTTAGGTATAAAAAAATTGACATACCCAATATGTCTATTTTCGTGTGTTTATAAATTACAATAGGAACAAAAACCAGTTTCGGGCTTGTTATAAAACTTTCTGATCCTCACAAATGATTACAACCAATATTTGCATCCGTAGTCTGATCCTCGAAATTCATTTAACGTTTGTATAAGGTATTGTTTTCGTATACGTTGTCGCCATAACGTGCGTAATTTGTAACTCGGCTGAAGTTGGCACAAACAAAGTTAGCAACTCAGTTATGCTTTTACGCACGGGAGGATGTGAAATTTGCGCCCAAAAGGCGTGAAGACGTTATAAGTACAGACACTGTACGTGTTTTACGTCTTCTCTTCGGCTTTTACGTGTGCTTATGTCTGATGTGATGTAGGGCCAATGTTTTAGTAAAGAGCCAATGTTTGCACAAACATTGACTTTAATGGCTTTAGTATAATGTAAGCCGCAGGCCGACTGGTCGTCAATGATGAATAGAAATTCGATTTGTTCTTTAAAGCCTGTCGTCATAGGATCTGATGCTGCTACTACATTATTAGCATCTAGCACAATTCCCATAATTAAATAAACACAAGTTTGTAAGTTGCATTATGCTATGGTTTATGTTGTCACCTTAAATGTCCCTACATGCATTAATGTCCCCCGCACATGTGTGCGAATTGTCGATTCCGTTTGGCATCACGTCCGTCAATGTGCCGTTTACATCAGCACGGATGGCGGCTGATTGGCCTCTCATTTGGGCCGATTGTGCTTCTCGAATACATAATTTGTGTTCGCCGACGTCGTCGCCATTAAGATAATCTCCCCGGTTCGGCCTATCCGCCATGTGGGGCCTCTCATTGATTACCGCATGCCTAAATGCTCGCCCGCATTGCTGTTAATGGGGCTACCGATTGTTCTGTTGTTTGATTTCAAAATGGTCGATTAACATTAATTTTGTTTAGCACATCAAAAAATAATAATCAGTTTTAACCATATAGACTTGAGTTACTGGTTAGTAATCCTAAGCCCGCATAGCTCAGCTTAACTAACTTTGCAGGTCTTTCAACGCGGGCTGCCATTAAAACTTAGTTGTCGTTGACGCGTCCAGTCGGTACGGGCACCTGTAATCTCTACAGAAAATCGCTGTTAAAAGTTTTATTTACGGAATATCTCTGAAAGCTAAGTGAGGTGAGAGAAGTGATTCATTGGAGCTGTGTTATTATTATTTCTTCTCAAAAAGACTGGCTCCTGATATGCAAGGATGTTCTCACTCCCCTATAAATTAGATTAGTATTTTTGTTTTAATAATGTTTAATTATTCTCAATCTAGATTGAGCAATGTAGAAAGAAAAAAATAAAATGTTCAGGCCATTATTGATATAGCCAATATAATTTTAAATAATGCAGTAGTACTAACCTTTCCGACTATAAATTCAGTGTAGTAAATCAGAGTAAAACCCATTTGTATACACGAGTAGTGCGAAATAAACCATCTAAAGCACTAGCGGTACCATACCATTGCTCTGGGATGCGTGCGATACATGAAATAGTATTGCTAGTCTAAATGTAGATGCTTTATGTCTATGAGACCATTGGGATTAATCAAAGATACCTATACGACCACTCAACGCAATGCGGTGGTGCGGAACTGCATATAAATAGATATTGCTCCAAAGTTCCAACTCTGACTCAAGCAAATTAGATTGTGCAGTGGAGAATTATTATTCTTTTGAGTTTCTTTCAATTATGTTAGTTGTAGTAATGAAGTTCTGAAAATTTTACTTCAGAAAATCAAGGGCCGTATTTCGACATGAGAAGATTGAAGGTAATTTTTTTATCAGCACTCATAAACGTAATACCAAAGGTAATACTTTATCGCATAGTATTTAGTAGTTACCAATTCATTCACTTTTCTTTCACATCACGCAGGTGTTAAGTTACAATAAAACACGAGGTCGGGCCAGCTCGCTCGCAATCCCCCTCGGGGTGGTTACTAATGCAGATTGCGTTCAGAAGGTCATATCTAAATCACGGGATAGAGCGTAACGTCAGTACTTTATCTTAACTCAGCACCTGGCCGCCCCCCGGCTCTGAATTATAACGTCGGTTCTCCTTTTGTTGTTTACGAATAAGTTTTTCACGTTTTCGTCGGCCGCGACCACCCCCGATCGACACACCTGGCATTCCCCCTCGCAGTTATATTTATTGTACTCATTGTATGTATAGAATAGTATGTAAGAACTTATCGCGCCTAATGTTGCGTTATTTTCTTCTCCGAAAACGGGGACTCAGGGGGATGATGTTTTTATTATAAATACGTGTTGGAAATATTTGTGAATGTTGAGGAAACGTTCGTGATGTACGCTTGTCGTTTACGTATGAATGCTTTTATTATTTGTTCGGTGCGGTGTGTTTGATTGATGAAATACTATGTTGTCTTGTGTATACTGTAAGGGTCGTTCCATTATTACATTCTCGGTAAGTTTTTCACTCATGCCTTATCTGTCAAAGCGAGTTTTCTCTACCTCTGAAATAGATTAAATTCCTAGGTTATGTGAGAGGTTTTTACGGACGTTTTCTCGTTTCGGTAAAGGATGTGTTTGATATTGTCTCGTTACAAATAAATAACAAAGGTAGAGTAGGTACAGTAAAATAATTGGATTTTCTTTTTCTACGTCAAGTTAATTTCTTATCTTTCAGATAATAGAGAGGCTGTGTCGTATTGTTATGAAATTTGAAGATCATTTATGTTTTGTTTGATTTTTTACCGAATTTCTACCTAAACGGCTTATTGGCAAAGAACCAGTCTGAGAATTTGCTTCCCACAATGTGCTGTATTTCGTGATAAATTAAAATTTATAAACATTGCGCGATCTCAATTTGAAGATTAAAGCATTAGAGAAAATATATATTTTTAATAGTTAGTTAAAATTGTAATGACAAACATATTAGTATATTACAGTAAAAATTACCTAAAATAGCTCAGATGTTAAGGTACGACGGAGTATAATCAAGTAAACTAGCCACCGAAAACTTTCCAATTTAACAGTGGTAGTTTTAATCTCGCAAGATCCTATTGCAATGCTCCAAACTTTCTGTTTTATTCGTGTATGCGCTTCTGAAAATTAGGGTCGACGCTTTGCGGGATCGTTATAGTTTTCATTTCAGTAAGTACGGCCACTAACTAGTGGAATGTAGTTAGCGAGCTCTCCAAACTGAGCTGCATACCAACAGTAAATAAATGAATACGCCATTTGTGTGCCGCTCGCTATGCTCCACCGAGAACGGCACAAACACAATATAACTCCCCGTCCACTGTGTATGTGTGAGGCTTTGTTTGTTGTGTATCCATTAATTTAATTATCGCACTTTATTATATCGTATAGGGTGTATATATTTAACATATACACTTAAAAAGCCTGTCCTTGTCAGTTGCTAGCTCATTTTCAAATTAATATGGTAGCTTTGATATTTATAAGACTTTATTAATATTCTATAGACTTCAAAGTGGCTTGAAATAAAGTTTGAATTTTGCTGGTCTGAAAATGTGCCGCGTAGTTTTTCGTTTCTACTCAGCAACTCTTTTGAACTAACTAATATATGAAACTTAAAAGGTTTCTTTGATTTTCTACTTTAACTTCCACGTGACTTGGCTCAAACCAAAAGGTTTATTTACCAAACTTTACGCTAGTAGGTATAGCTTCATAAAAACAAAAATCTTTAAAATACTCTTGTTCCGAATTCCAATTAAGTCAAATTAGTTGGCATTCCAATTAATGTCGCAAAATTAATTGGAATTCAGGAAATCTTTATTAACTAAGGTGAAGGATCTAACGAAATACGATAATAACCCTCCTCCCTCTAGTTCCATCATAACTTCTAAACTATAGGCCGGTGGTTATAGGCTATTGGGCTATAGATCACATAGCGCTTTCTAGGGAATAATAAGGCAGTTGTCCCACTGCCCGCGCCGGCGAGGAATTTATGTTTTTTCTTGAATTTATGTTATAACTTTTATTCTAATTATTCTGTGTTGATCAAATGGAAGTGATTAATTAGTACATTTAAAAAATAAATACTATATTGTTAATTGTTGCTAGCGAGTTTCACTCGATAACTGGGAATAATTTCTCTTGACACCCAAAATCGAAATAATAACCCGAAAACCAAATTCAAATACTAAACTAGTTTTTTAAACTTTTATTTCACATGTTTTTATTTATAATCTAGTTATCTTAAATTTACATTTAGTAGGTTTCCAACGCGTTCTTTCTCTTTTCAAATTGTATCTTTTTATAACCTTTTGCATTACTTTTTGTAAGCCTCGATACTGTTCCAATGTTGGTATTATATGCCTGTTACATTACCTTAAGCACAAATTACAGAGCCAAATCGTTACGAGTACTACACCGAGGGTTTGTACAAGAGTGCAATTTGCCGCTATATTGTCGCGGGCCGTTTCAGAATGTTCGCTAATGCCTTCCAACATTAAGCCTCCAGATTATCTGGGCAAAGCCTTAAAGTCCTGCTGTTCGAATAGTCGCCCGTAGGGGTGGCACCTTTCGATTTTCAAAAGGTGGATTTGAAACAACACTTGCAGCTTGATTCTTTTATCTTGAGAAATTTTAATGCGCCAATTTTGCAATTGGTATTGCAAATATTGGGAAAATAGCGAGCAAGATTTAGCTCAGTGTATAATCATTGTTCACCTTTTCGACTGTGCCAAAAGATATAATTGACAGCACTAGACGAGCTATTTTCGAGTGGCGGTTTAATACCATTGTTCTCCAGAAGTGATGGTTCAAACAATAGCTCCTAGTCTGTTGTTCCTATAACACTGCCTGTCGCCTTTGTACTGTTACTGCGGTTTGCGACAACGTGATCATACAGCGGTGAAAATCTTACCGCTTTACAACTAGAGGTATACAAGTATGTAACTAGAGGTTTTTTTGACAATCTATGTATTTCGAAATTATGCTATGAATGGTTGTGAAATAATTTAACAACTGTAAAACGACACAATGTTTTGATGATGTTATATTCTTTGTAATGGATTGAGGATTAACTGTCTGAATGTTTATTAATATGATGACAACCTTATAAATATCGTATGTTAGGTGAAAATCCTGGACTATCGGTAAAAGTAGAGATGACTAGCACACATTATTTGTCACCTACAATATTTCTTTCTTAAAGTCTGTATACTATTTGACATTCCGCTGTCTGTTCGTTTAGATCTTTTAAACTACTCAACGGATTTTAATGAAGTTTTCAGCAATCGATAGAGTGATTCATGAGGAAGGTTTATATGTATAATACCTGCATATTGTGGGGCGGGTCTCTAATTTGTAATAAAAGTTCTGTAAAAAATAATTTTGCATCGGCCGGGAATCGAACCCGGGCCGCCCGCGTGGCAGGCGAGCATTCTACCACTGAACCACCGATGCTTGTACGTGATTCTTAAAATCACTCATATGTTAGACATTTATAACTTCACACGAACGAAAATTGACACGTTTTCAAGATATTGGTTAATTAAACACAATTTATGCCTTTATTTTGTGTTTTGTGTTAGCATTTGTACTTATTACAGTAGCAAACGTTGATTTGTATATTAATTTTGTATGAAATAAATCATTATTAATTTGTCCTATTCACTAGATAACGAATTATGTTTGCGTAGATCAGCGTATTGATTCACATATTCAACACACAATCGTCGCAATTAATTTTGATTGAGTTTGAATTAATATTGACAATTTGACTCCGCAAACTAAACTGTTCTTCACCGATAAGTAACATACAAATATAAAATATACATGTTATTAGTTGAAGTTACTTACTGAAATGTTTATTGTTTTTTTATAGATGGCTCCTAATCAATTTTAAGAGTTTGGCGTCATCTTGACCATGAAATGAAGCATATACCTATCTATTAGTTATTAAAAGATCTCGACGAACATTACATAGGTATTTATTAATAACCCTCAAAGGTAATTGAGTTCAATGAACATTGAAAACCGCAATAAGTAAATGAACCTAAAAATAATAACATTTTGTTTGTTCTCCACATATCATTATAACGTGAAAGCAACAGAAAATCCAAAAATTCCCACTAGAAACCAGCAAAATATATATTTTATTCATAAAAGGGAATATTCACTAACTAGGTACTTATCTACCCTCTAATAACAGCTTTTTCGTCGTAACACGAAAATACGTATTACGCGCAGGAAATGTGTACGAAATAATAACACTAGCAGGTTTCGTTTGCCCAAAAAGTGTATTACCACCGGACAAAAAAGGTTTTAACGTAGAACACGAATTCTTCGTAGGTGTGAATTATATCTTTATTTCTATTTGTAGCCAATGCGATCGGATTTCACACGTCCTCAGCTATATCGACTTTTACAATAACACGAATATCACCGTGTGTTGTTCATCTGAGTTTTCGAAACGGAATTCGGACCATTGCAAGATACTTTATAATGCTGCAAAAGTAAGAAATAATGTGGGCAATCATGCTTATTACATAACTTAAAAGGTTTATTTCTTATGAATACTGCAATTTTAATCTCCATCTAACATTGAAGCTGTACACTCAATATTAATTTATTGATCAGAAAAATGATTTTCCATTGAGCGCGCCATTGTATCCAGTGCTTTAAAAATATAACTTTAATTACGGATCGCCAACGTTCCTAGTACGTCATCCTCATTCCTATGGCTTCAGTTATTCATCGCAGCGCAGGCTTATGCCGAGAGCTCTCCTCTCGAGAGTTGCCTTTGAAATCCTCTCACTCCATACAGCCTCTTTGCCGGTGAAAAGTAAATGACGTTGTGCACTTTGAAGCTAGTGTTCATTTACGCAGCCCGAGGCCCAACGACCTATTTTTGTCACCCCTTTCTATGGGCTGATTGGCTCAATCAGCTGTTCAAATGGTAGAAGACGAATGAATGGGTTTTGTTTCAGCGCTGGATTCATAGCGAGAGTGAGGGAGAATGAATTTGTCGTTGGGGCTTTAGTCATTTAAGTATTTCTTTTTATTTAGCAGATTTTTTGGAAGACAATTAGAGTAATTAGTCTTCCTGAATGTGTACAGTTCTGGCAATTAAATCAATAATATTATTAATAAAAATTATGTCTTGAGTGTAGGTAAAACTATTTTCCCGTGAGCTTAGTTCTCTTCAGTTTGAAAATTGTACAGCTTTCTCTTTGAATTTTTTACCACATATTGCTTAAAACGTCTTAGTCTCGTTCTTGTTGTTGCATAATATAATTTGACTGCATCCCGTAAGGTCCACAGGTGCTACTAAACGGAAGCACTCCTGAAATTGTGGTTTCAAAATAAACTCCAACCTAGCTGAAGAGAGGTCTGCTTCTGATCTCTTGGTTGAATATCTTAGGGGAGATAATAGTAAAGATGTTAAAGCATGATACAGATTATTATTTCCAAATGCAAGTTTAAAGCAGCAAAACCGACGTATTTCAGTGTTAGTGTCAAGATAAAGTATTTCTTAAAGCGAATGAAAGCAAAAGAAAACTTTAAATCTGTTACGCTAAAGGATTAGCCATATTTCTATGAAACTGTATTTCAAGCAAAGCTTAAAATAATTGAATAGGTGTTTGTTTTACTTAGAGAAATCTTAGAATATCCCGTAAGATTTTTATAATTGGAGAGTTCGTCTTGTGGTTGAAGTAATTTCCATGAAACTGGATAAAAACAGCTCTGTTCAACGCAAATTATTTTGGTGTTCGTACAGCATACTCAGTTGCAGATTTCACTGAGTAATATTCGATAAATCAGAATTTCGGAACAAATTTAATCTGACTTCATAGGGAAACAAACTGTCAGACCACGTTTCACATTATTTTACGTATTATTAAAGATACGCTTGTCAATACCACTCGCTCAGCAACACTCACGCCTATCGAAAAAACGTTGGATTCCAATGAAATACATTTTATTTATTGGCAGCTGATTTCCCTCCGTTCATATTATTTCTCTTCTTTTACGTGTCTCACCGAATATGTGTCAAAAATCAAAGCGTAAATGTTATTTTCAAATAAATTAGCTTTGTTTAAATTCAAGGCGGATACTATCAAATTAGATACAAATATTAATTGATCCTAAAAAATTATGCCAATTTCGATAAAAACCTAACGAGTGGGTACCTAAATGCAACATATCACTTGCGTTATGTCATATTCCAGGGTGCATTGAGCGAGCTCTGATATTGGAAATTAAACGATGTTGGAATACGGAGCGGTTTCCGATAACAGACGATGCGTCATACTACCGCACATTTGTAATGTATTCATTGTGGTGCGAGAAGGGGTGCTACTGCTGTTTCTCGATTTGTTTACTGTTCTTTATGCACTGTTACTAATCCTTTATTGTTTGGTTCTTTCGTTCCTTTTTGCTCTGCGGCTAGCATTCGACCACAAACAATGTGGTCAAAGCATGTTCTTGAAGCCATTTGTAATAACTAGGTTATATTTTAGTTACGACCGTGATCCTCTGAAATGCCTATGTTTAGAATAAAGTATTAATTGAAAGGAAATTGGATATAAGATATTCATTAAATTCGAACTACCTAACTGAATTTAACTTTGGGTAACGGTTATTCTGAGGTATAAAAAGTAACGATGGTATAATTTAACGATGTTATTCTGTGAAACGAAATAACCGTGTGCTTTTTAGTGCACCACGTTGAGTCGTATGCGTTCCGTATTGCTATCGTGTCGCCTTTCGATGCAAACGAGAAAATTGCATACATATCTGATGTTAACGCTAGCGAGCGGTTTATTTTTACTCGCTCGTTACGTCACTCACTTACCTGGGCGAGTAAAGTAAATGCGCAACATGAATACCGAACAGTGAATGTACGTGTTTGAATAGTAAGAGCGCACTTCTAATAAAATATTGTGTATTTGCTATGAACTTCGACTGTCTAGCTTACAATCTGTTGTTTAAAAGTGTTCTATAATATAAATAAGTAAAGAAAATAAATACTATTGCAGTTTATATGAAAAAAAAGTACATGCATCGGCCGGGAATCGAACCCGGGCCGCCCGCGTGGCAGGCGAGCATTCTACCACTGAACCACCGATGCTCCTGAAAGATTGTCGAATTATGAGACCAGAATATCGCAATAAACTACATCTAGTTCAAAAGTCAGCATTAAATATATTCTCAGTAGACTCAACACGCGTAGTTCATTACTAGCGTTGTACGCTATCACTCGTGTAATAGCGGGTTTATTCCACGACCACAGTATTTGTGCTGTACACAAATGAATGTACATACATAAGTCACAACCTCAATATTAAAGCTAGGAACCCAGCAGAGATTAATATGTCGTCACTGGCACTTTAGGACGCGAAGCGCAACATATGTAGGGGCGGACGCAAGGCAGAGGATGTAGCGTTTACAGGTTTGTATTTCTACTGTTGTTATATACCGTGATACATTTTTCTAGGAAACTTAGTCATAGCGATGTGTTATGTATAGCTTATCACTATCACTACATAGTATAAAACAATCTCGCTTCCAGTCTGTCTGTCCCTATGTATGCTTAGATCTTTAAAACTACGCAATGGATTTTGATGCGGTTTTTTAATAGATAGAGTGATTCAAGAGCAAGGTTTATATATATAATACGTGCATATTATAGTACAGAAAAGCCGGGCGAAGCCGGGGCGGGTCGCCAGTTTAATCTATTTAACAAATTATCTATATATCAGCTTATCTATCAGTTTAAGATTTCGATTCCGGTGGTAGTCAATTGTAACTTTCGACATTCATAAATGCCTTATCAGGGCCTAAACTAGATAAATGAGTTTTGGATATTACGTCTCGGTCTTATGTTCATATTCAAAATGTGTTGGTAGAGTGATAATGATAGGATGTCTTTCTATTAATTGCGAGGAGTTTAAGACACCATCTGTGTTGTGTTGTGTTTTAATTATTTTTCAACTTTTATGAGTTTAAATTCAAAATAAAAATACACAAAAATTTATCCCTCGCTGAGTTTGCTTGCCGGAATCATTTCGATCCGGTGGCAGGCAGAGTCAAAACTATACAAAAAGTTTAAACTGTAAAGTTTAAACATTTTATTAGCTGCACTAATAATGCCTTCTTGGCATAGGTAGTAATAGGTCCGCAACACATTGCCAATACTTCTGGTATTGCTAATGGCGATAGGCAACGGCTTTCTGACAAATGTCAATTTACATAGAGTTATTTATGTACCTACGTGCCTAAGTTGGCTTTAAAATAAATAAATAAAGACTCCTTATACGTACTCTCGCGCGTCTCCATCTTGCGTCCCAACACACGGGGTTGAATCTTCGTTCCCGCGCTGACAAGGGTCCAAATCAGAGATATTAATTTGTAGGGTGCGCTGTAAATTAACCGTCCACGGCGTGAGTTCGTGTAACCGAGTTACCCTACAGTCCACCGAGGCTGGAGGGCCGGATAATTTGTAAGGCGAGCGAGTAATAATTTCCGGCGGTTGTCCCTTTGGCGCGGCGTGCGTTGGATTAGACGTTAAGAAGGGTGAATGTACCCGTCATACGAATAAATACAATTTAGGATCCAAGCTTCTTGCCATTCACCCCATCAGTCGAGCGAAGGCCGGTGGGAATAAATTCGTTGTTCATACATATACTTAGTAGATTCTTGTAAGTCAGGATATCCTTATACTTTTAGACTTATTTCGTGTGACTGTATAATTGTATACACTATTTATGACCTCTATTCAATTTAATTTACGAATGCATTCATACTATGAGTAGATTTAAAGTTTTATTTATTAAGCATACTAACAGTTGTTACACAAAATACATTGATACCTATACTCTACACACACTAATTAAAACTTTTACAAAAAAAAAACATGAATAGCTATTGTTTACACCTAATTTAAAGTAAGCATAACATGCAATTAATAAAATATGATATATGGTAGGTACTTGAATTCATCCTCACGTGATAACCCTAGCAATACGGCAATAGTCGGCAATACCTAGTTAAACTCTAGGTAGTATTTACACATTTGGCGTAAGTGTAACCTAATTAATATGAATCAAATTATGTGTTTGAAATTTGTTTTTGATGTCGGCTCTATTTTCCAGATAGTTGTTAAAACGAGTCAGCTTTTTGACACTGAATAAACTATCAAGGGGATGCCGTGTGAAATGGGTTCGCTTTTCATGTGTGGAATTAGTTTCCGTGTATAAATTGTAGTAGATATTTACTTTTCAATAGGTACATTAGGTATTCAGTGCCGAGACAAAGGACTCGGGTTTGAATCTTACAATGAGCTTAAGCTTTCGGTGAAGGAAAACATTCATTACAAAATTGATACACGGGTAGTACGGTGGTAGTTTTTTTATTTTTTAGTACCCGCCTGGTTTATTATCACCCTCAAGTTGAAATCCAGCATCTAACGGTGTCTTCCGACAGCTGCACTTGAGAGTCAGTTCTCTTTATTTATTTTTTTATTATTTATAGTCAATGTGCATCGTAAGAAAATCCTAACAAACCCAAATACGGCTACGATATGTTGTTCCCTCATGGAATTCCAGTCTCATCACCAAATCAGCTCGATGGTACCAAAATTATCAAATTATTATATTGTCTTTCTCTTGTTCTTCTAAGTTCAATACGAAATTTAGATGTAGGGTAAAATTAAACGGTATGCCTAGATTTTGTTGCATACTAGATTAATTATACCTAGTTGGTCTAAACAAAATATTTGTCCATAACCTGTTGGGCGTCGGTCATCTGACAGCGGAGGGCAATGATAGCTGGCTAGCTAGCTAGTTAATTTTGTTTTTCCACATGAAATTTTCAAAATAAGTTCCCAGAAACAAAAGCGGCTAACGGTTGTCCACTATAAAGTGGACTATCTATTTAACCTATCCTATATATCACACGGACAACGACGCCCAACAGGAATTTGACATTTGGATAAGTATATGAAGTTAACGATTTAAATAGAATCAATGCGCTTCTTATCGTGTTTTCCGTTTTCTTTTTCACGTCATTGTTTCAATCGTTTGATCCACTTATCGTTTTCACAACTTCAGAATAAGATCAAAGAACTCAATAAGTTCACCATTGATCGTGGAAAACAATTTGAATTATGCCCGATGACTTGGAAATCTTTTAATGTAATGCGAACTGAGTGGCTCTCTGTTTTAACTTGGACGATTAATTAAAAGTTGTAAAAGCTGTCCCCTCCATTCCACCCATTGGTGATGAAGGTCCCATCCTCGTAAATGTCAAGATATTATTAGCTATTATCTTTCACCTTACATTTTTCCAATTACTTTGAGTGGCAATAAGCTTCTGGAGCGGTTCTTGAGTTTAAACACTTGATTTTTTTTTTATTTTCAATTGAATCATCCATAATTGAAGACCAGTTTTCTTCTTTGATATGAGTTTCCTTCTTTGATGTGAGTTTCCGTATTTTGGCCTTAATTAAACGATGATTACCTAAAACGCATTTTACTTATTTTAGATGGGAAATCAGTACTACCGTACCCACAATGCCTTTTTACGTTTGTTCCGTCCCATGTATATTTTGTAATGGATCCACGTCTAATAAATTAATTTAAGTGTCTGTTTGTGATTTAAAATAAAGTATTTTTCTCAAGTTCATAATGCTTATTTGCATTTAGAAAACCAAACACGCGTTTTGTGTCTGTCCGTTTTACAGACAAGATTTTTCAAGAGACTATGCTACTTTTTACACCGGGAAAAACAGTGAAAACTCGGGAGACATAAAGTTTTAAATAAACAAGTCAGATTCATCCCTAAATTGTAATGGCAACGAATAAAAAAATACTTTATTACAATTCTAACTTATTCAAATAAACTTGGTTAAAAATCCTCAAAGTATAATTCAACTTGGCAAATTGGTTTATTTATTAACAAATAAATTAGTTAAAAGTTATTAATACCGGTCCTTTGGCTCGTTAGAAGTTCGAAGGTCCAAGATTTGCCGGTCAATTCCCGGATCGGTCCAATATTAATTTGCGATTTTGATACGTTCTTGAACGAGAAGGGTGCTCGATTTCTGTTTCAAGCACAGTTTGAACACTTCTATGTTACTGTATTATTGAAAATGAATTAATTTATTGCTAATTGGAACTGCTTCGTGTAATACTTTTGATGTGATGCGATTATTGAAACACTCTTTTGCTTTTGTTTTCTTGAAGAAATTAATTATATTTTAATAATATTTTTCAAGGCGTAGCTTTGCTGAGAATATTATGCCTGCGAACATTCCACTACAGGAACACACTTTGTTAAATGAAAAATGCCTGACGTTTATTAAAAGGCAATTTTAAGATCTTGCAACTACGAGCATCGAACAAACGGTACAACACCAAACTATACAAAATTGGAGCGTACCGCTTAAGCGTTAAACGCTCGACAGCATAAAACTTCGTTTTTAAGCAGATAATAATTTAATCTGGCGTCATATATCCACGGCAGCGTTTTCAGACGGGTACATAAATTGTGGCCTATGTGAAAAATAGCCCTGACTGCGGCGGTAGTAGTGGCGGCGCCGCCGGCACGAATATATGATCTTAAATTTTACAGGTAACTAGATGCTGAGTAATGTTAACTAAAGTATACAGCTACTTTTAAACGTCGAGTAACATTTTCAAGTTGTTTTCTACATTATTCGGAATGCTTTGAGGCTCAGATAGCTCAGGTTCCAAATAGTCCGAATACTATTGAGCTTGAGCTTTCGGTAAAACATCACGAAGACACCATAGCACAGTGGTAGAATATTTTTTAATACTTACCCACCTAGCTTTTGACTACTTTCATGGTCAAATTATGTCTCCATAAGTACCTGTGTGCGTATCCCCGCAATTAAGCCAGTTCGCTTCTTCTTTGTGTATGCTTACCAAGTTGGGCTACCACCTCTTTTACCCAATATGGTGAGATTAAAGTCACTTTAAAATTGATCATTAGTTACATGTAAGCAGGTACCTCAAACAGCTATGAATGTTATTTTTGAAGTTATGGTTACCTATTTTAAAAATGTATTCAATATTGTATTAGGAATGGGAATAAAACTGCAGTATTATTAAAATAATTTCATGTAACGTCCCTAAGACGGCAATGGCTGCCATCTCGCACACTGCAACAACGCTAAAACTTTATACCACGGCAATAGCAATAAACGCCAAATGTGGTTCATAAAGTGTGCTCTTATCTTTACTTTCTGTAAGCTTAACATAAAATCTTGCACTCGAAGTGAAATTATGACTCTATGCAATACTTGTGTCGAGAAATTGCTCGTGTTTCTGTTCTGTCCTGAAAATATAAAGTCGTGAGTTACTGCACTTTTCTTCTGATGTGCCTACCTATATACTCAATGTGTTTGAATATAAACAATTAATTATTAGATTTGAGATTACCCACGACTTTAAACAGATATTTTTAGAAATAATTTTAATGTAGGTACTCAATTCAGACGAAAAATTAATTTTTAAAAAAGGCAGTTGACTGGGAACATCGCTGTATAACCAACGGACGCTGAGGCAGAAAGGTTCTCGAGTGGCAACCACAAACCGGAAGACACAGCGTGGGCAGGTGGACCGACGTGTCTTGTGAGGGTTGTCGCGGAAAACCGCTGAATGAGGCGCAAGACCGGCCTTTGTGGATGATCCTTGAGGAGGCCTTTGTCCAGCAGTAGACGTCTTTCGTCTGATATGATAATCGTTATTATTATTTTAAATTCATTTTTATTTACGAGAAAATAGTCGTAACCAACAAGCCCAGCGACTATATTTACGGTGAAACAAGCAATTTGACTAATTTGACAGGACATTTATTTCTTTTGTACTAAGTATTATTTGTTTGCAAAAGATATACCTAGTACGACTAAATTAGTTTAGTTTGTAAATAATAGAATCTGAATAAATGCCTTTTAAACCGTCACAAACTTTTATATTATTTTGAAGACAAGTTTTTATTTAACGTGCTTTAGTTTATCAAGTTTAATTTGATCCGAGGTCTCTCTTTACAAAAGAGAAACTTAGTTTGTGAGACGGGGAATCTAGTCTCTAATAGTTTAAATAAAGTAAAGATACCTAGTATTTATTTCTATGATGCCTAAAGTTTTATCATTATATAAATCGTCCAAAGATTTATGCAATCGATATTCCTTACTATTAATACCATATATTCTCAACGCGTTTACCATGTCGCCCCAATCGTCTGAAATCTATATCTTCGCATTTCTCTCCTGCCAATGTAAGGCTCATTTTCCACAGATATGTCTGAAACCTAGGAGGAATCCAACTTTATTGAGGTCGTTTATATCTGAGCTTGGGTAGAACAAAAATTCTATAAAAACAACTGGAATATTACCTCTACCTTACGCTTTACATTGACACATTACGCAACTGATGTATTTTTTGTGTTGAGTTAATTATTGAGCTTACTCATATATTATATAGTTGATAGCTGTTCCCCGCGTTTTCACTCGCGATTCCGAGATAAAAAGTAGCATATAATCATCGGGGATAATGTAGCTTCCTATAGTGAAACAATTTTTCGAATCCGACCAGTAACTCCGGAGATTAGCGCGTTCAAACAAACAAACTCTTCAGCTTTATTATCTGTATAGATTGGTATAGATTTAGCTATAACTTCTTATTTTATTGGCAGTAAACAAGCGTGCGGCGCACCTGATGGTAAGTGGTTACAATAGCCTATGGACGCTTGAACTCCAGGGGTAGGTATCACTCGCGCATTGCCTACATTGCAGTATTCTCTTGGGAAAACTACGGCGGGGAGCTCATTCCACAACTTGAGCGTCCGTGGAACCGCATAGTGCGAGACCATTTAAGTTCCAGTGTGTGAGGATGGACTCCCACCTCACCTGGGGATCAGGTTAATCAATTCCTCAGAACACTGTCTATTGTACACACGGCCACAAATCAAGCTACACACTGCGGCACCTTATGCGGTTGTAATAGGCGCTATTTTGCAACAAAAATGTGTAGCTTGATCTGTGGCCGTGTGTACAAACGGTAGAACACACATAACATAACATCTCAGTATTTTTATACATTTCTATAAGAAACTAGTATGTAGGTATACCTATTTAAGTTAAGAGACGGGGTCAGACATACATATGTAAGAGGAATACTATACCTAGTTCGTTAATGTTTGCCTTACAAGTAGAATATCCGCCTTGAGCTTCAGATTCGGTTCTATCTAGTCAGCGCAAATGGAGTGAACGTTCTGATTGCCAGTAAACACCTTGTGGACGTGTGAACCGTCCAGTGGTTACTGGTTACCTAGTCCTTTTGATTAGTGGCTTGGAATACTAACAGGGTTTTTCTTATTTTAGTAAACCAAGTTTTGGAAACAAATCTTAATAGGTACTCACGTTAGGTTGTAGCATCTTCATGTTTTAATAGAAGCTCATTCATATAAGAAACAGTTGAAAAAAAAAAACTGATAACTATAAAAATAACCAAGATATAAGCCATCAAAGATTTATTCTTATCTCTTTCTAGCAAAACAGAATTTAGCATGGAGTAAATATGGCCGTAATAGTATATCGTCGCTGTCATTTCAAAAAGTCGTATTTGAAAACAGACTGTTTTCAGAAAACACAAAAAACTGTTTTTTTCTGTGACTTTTTGAACTAGGAAAACATTTTTTATGGGATTAGATTTCTTTTTCCTGTATCTATTTATGTATGATGTTATTGTAACTAAATTCAAGCTGCATCATAGGTTTTTGTAACAATACGACCTTTTGACCCCTTTTTTTGACAAAATTTAAACATACGACATTTTGAGTGACTTTACGACTTATTGACTAAATACTTTTAACATGCGACATTTTGAAAATTGTTACAAAAACCCACAATTGTATAGCTTAGTGTTATATTTCTCAAATATAATAGTTACAACTAGTTGTCATTATCAAAGTTTTAATTTAATCTCAAAATGTGACAACAAAAACTAAAAATGATAAGCGTTAAATGTTGAACATCCACTCTTTTCTCAAAATTAAAAGCTGTCCAAGTTTATTTCTACTAAACTTTGCATTCATATTATTTAAACTAACCGACAAGGAACTTAAGCATTAACTAGGAATAATCATCAATCTCCAATTGAGCATAATATAAGGCTATAACGTATTCTTCTCCAATTAACTAATCAATCTCATTAACCTAAACAAAGAAGAAATGATCAATGTCCGTACTGGGTTTTTACATACAACAACATTATAAAATTATGTGTTCATGTTTGTATACCTATAGTTTACAATCACAAATATACTATTGAGATCAGTAGATAACATTAATTAGTATAACATTTTAACAGAAAATTATCTTTTTCTTTATAAATCTTAAAATCAGTATTGCTATCTGGAAAAAGATTACAATTATAAAATATATTTGGCAAATACGTGCCATAATTGACAATTTCAAAATATGACAAAGACATGCCATCTTTTTCCTACATTTACTAAGGCTCAAATGGTAAGCAAAATAACTTAGTTTTTTAAGTATTTGCTTTTATCACAATATCTATGAAAAGGCTAAAACAACACATAAGGAACACAAGATAATTATATAGAGATCATTTAGGAACTTTTATGATTGTTTTACATGAGAACATGTTTCATTTGGGCATTCAT
Organism: Tethea ocularis; assembly: GCA_963555595.1. NCBI lineage: Eukaryota > Metazoa > Arthropoda > Insecta > Lepidoptera > Drepanidae > Tethea > Tethea ocularis. Next base: position 2,831,550 of record OY741971.1, on the reverse strand, counting down.
GGGGTAGAGAATCGTAATAAGAATGATAATTTTCGTGAAGTAAAACCTTTAGATCTTGTAAATCGTGAAACTTGCGTAAAGTTATTTTTATTTTTGAATCGTAGAGTGGAGGCAGTTCCACGTTGGGGTTTGGCAATTTAGTTCTTCTGGGTAACAGAGTCCAATCATCATTGTATAATAATTTATACTCAATGGTGCCATTGGGGTTATATTTCAAGCAACGAATGTCATTAACAACATTATCACCGGCTCTATTACCAGGTCGTATGCTTGTGTAATATTGTATTTTCGAATAATCCTTAAAAAAATTGAATTTGAGACTGTGAACCTCGTAAGGGGTTGGATTCGTTCGTGCTGATTTTATAATGTCAACATATTGAGCTGGGATATAAATATCTCTCTTCTTTATTTTTCTTTCGATCACGCTGTGCTCCGAATCAACTTCCATAAAAGTATGCCCGTGTTCTAGATATTTTTGTTCTATTGTTATGCCAAGTTCAACAGCACAGTTCAAAATAGCATTTGCAACTACTTGATTCCGATTTTGATAACAAAATCCATCGGACCATAGCACAATTTTAGTCAAATTTCCTTGTGACCGTTCATATTCCGTTTTTATCAAGTCAACATATAGGGAAGCAAAATCTTCTGATTCCAATCCTCCATTTACTTCATCCCATAGGTAGCATCTACCATTCCGCGATACGAGATCGTACGAAGTAAAATTGTGTAGTTTCAGTTTAATCTTATAATACGCCAACGACACATTAAGCTTTGGCGCTAGCAAAACGGCTTGAACATCAACACAATATACTTTCATCGTTCTATCTATTTCTGCAAGTCTTTTGTCTGCCGATTTTTCATTTCTGCCCATGTCTTTTCTCAAAATGTGTAAGTCATAGGTATCTTTTTCAACTCTGGATTCTATAAACGCGAAACAGGTGTCACACTGATCCTTTCTATTTTGAAATAAGGTTATGTTCTGTTTCTTTAATTCTTGTACAAAGTGGGTCCATGAATACGGTTTGACGTTATCTTGCGCAGCTACTTCTAGGTAAAAACAGTGAAGTTCTTTCAATGAATCCCAATTGGGTTCTAAATAAATCTTTGTTGAATTTGTGCGACAATAATGAGACTCCATTTTTGACAAGTTATGTAGGAACGATTGCAGATGATCATCACGTTCAGTGTGTGTTTGAGACGGACGTGGTGTCTTAGGTTTAGGAATACCACTCTGGGTATTTATAGACCACGCCTTACACTTTTTTCTCCTAAATCAAGTGTGTTTAGAAACATTTTTTTACAAACACGTATTCTGGTATCATCCAGCCGCAAGTGATAATTCACAGTTACATTCCTACGTGAGTTACTAATATTTTGCCTTCTAGATGTAGGTTGTACTTTGGTAACTAAGCTTGCAACATAAACTTTTCTTTGTTCCCAATTAAGTTGTCCCCAAAAATTCTCATGAATAGCTCTTCTTGCTTCTTCAGTCAGTTTTCGACACTCGAATTTAGCAGTAATACATTCACAAGCATTTTTCATTTCTCTAGCTGGTCTGGAATTTGTTTGTGCCCATTTTCCTTCACGTTTAATCAATCCTTTATAAGTTTTACCTTGCATTCGTCGTAATTTTTCGTGTTTCTATCCCATTGTGTCTGCCTTCTAACACCACGTCTTTTTCTTGTTAAGTGTGTTGTTTCACATTCTGAAACATCAGCATCGGTACTATTTTCACTATCTGGTTCATAGGTAGCATCTTGATTGTCATCACTGCAATTAAAGTTTTCATCACGTTGCCCTATTTCTGGTGTCGAGTTATGTGTATTGGTAGAAACCAAATCAAGGTGTCGGAGTTCAACTGTTGTTTCATCTAAAAAACAGGCGCTAGAAGGAGGATTCAGCATAGATGGACTGGTACAAGGGGAATTTTGGATAATAGCTGCAGATTCTGCTTCTAATGACGCTGCTGTCTCTTCTATCAAGGTAGGTAAGGTGGATTCACTGGACGAAACTAAATCGTTGCTTCGCATTTCACCTGTGGTTTCATCTAGAAAATATGCGCTTGAAGAAGGATTCACAATAGATGGACAGATACAACGGGAACTTCGGATAATAGCTGCAGATTCTTCTTCTAATGACGCTGCTGTTTCTTCCATCAAGGTAGGTAAGGTGGACTCACTGGACAAAACTAAATCGTTGCTTCTAATTTCTGTATTTTCATCGAAAACATACGGACGAGGAGAATTTTGAATAACAGCTACTGTTTCTGCTTCCGGTGGCATTGCTCCTATTGTTATTGAGGTGGTTTCATATGACAAATCTAACTCACAGCTTTGGATTTCACCTGTTGCTTCATTAAGGAAATAAGTGCTAGACGTAGATGTGCTACAACTAGGTAAGTTGTGGTTTAGGTTTTGATTAATTTGCTGATGATCAATCACTTTGGTATTTGTACTAAAAAGTCTTCTTTTTTTTCTTTTCATTTCAGGTTGCAAGGTCGGTGTATCAGAATAGTTTTCTTCCATGTCATTAGCACTACTAATACCTGCTAGCTGAATCGATCTCTTGAGAATATTCGCTGCCCTGCTGTACCTCTTCATTTTAGTTTTAGTTCATACCTGTTATTTAAAATGTATTTATTAGCCCATAATTTAAAAATTAATCAATAATGCTAGAACAATTTTCACTCAAATCCTTTATTCTTAGATAATAATCATAACAATGAATCTAGTTAAACTTATGTCAAAAACTCCTATGTTGAAATATATAACATACGACTTATTGAAAATACATTTTTTGACTGGGTATAATACGGCAAAATAAGAACAAAACACCTAAATCAAGCTGTAACTTATCGTATGCTACAGTTATATAAATAACTTAACCGTTTTTGTAGTATAACAAACTTAAGTCCAAAAAATTTGAGACATTGGAGGTTATACTCGCAAGTTGTGGTACTGAATCATTCTATTTTGTCGATAAGCGATTACACTTGATGTAAAACTACTGTAACGTGCAAATAAAAACATCTTACCTTGTGTTTAAGACCGACATAAAACTCTAACACTGCCAAAACACATCAAATCACTGCAAAAACACCTTTCTCAGGCCGAATTTTTAAACATCAAATTGTCATAAAAGGCGCGAATTTGAATCAACTAGAAGTCAATAAGTCGTATGTTAGACATATGACTTTTTGACAAAGATATTCAAAATATGACCTTTTGCTTTTTAACACAAAGTCTAATATCGTCTAACAGAACTTACTATGACATTTTGACACATGAAAGATCACGTTTCGTACTACGCATACGGCTATGAAAAAAAAAACAAAAATCGAACATACGACTTTTTGAAATGACAGCGACGATATGACGTCATATACTTACTATGTCCGATCTCCCTGTCTAATCGCTGTCTAATTAGTAGTTTAAAATGCTTATTATCTTCGTGTTTCTTGGCCGATTTTAATTTGAATTCCACTTTCTGAAATATTTTTTACGGTATTTTCATAATATTGTTAAGAAATACGATAATAGTAGTTTATGATACTGTTGCATAATAGGGGTTATTAAATACGAGTGTGAGTTTAAGTACCGAGCCGTAGGCGAGGTTCTTAATAGTATCACACGAGTTTTTAATACCTAATTATGTGCAGTATCATACAGTACTTTATCTAAACTCATATAAATAATGTAATTTAAAGGTAAAAAATCGATAATATTTTGTTATAGGTTTTCATGACTTACGGGTATCGATTATTCGTCATTTCCATTGCCGCCTCCTCAATTTCAGATCCAAGTCTATTTCACCTTAGTATCACTGCTATGTTTCTATCATTTTTGCCCAAAATAAAATATGAATGCAAAAAAATCAATAAAATAAACAAACATTAATCATCATGGCGCCCAAATCCGTGTGGGGAAAAACTCCTAAGTTGAGATCTGTACCGCATACGCGACCACAGACAAAGTAAATTTGCATCTAAAATTATAATTGTTTAGTCCTGATGTCCGGCCACTTATAATGTTTTTTTTCTTTATTATTTTGTTTGACTGATAGTAATTGAAGTATTAAAAACCAAAAAACATTATAAGTGCCCAGACATGTCCAAATACTTGTACTTTAATGAAAAAAAGTTATTTTATAGCATTATCATGGGAAGAAAACTGTACTATAATATATTTTATCTACTCTGATATCGTAATGTTCTTATTATGAAATCAAAATCAGTACTTTAATGACCCACTTTAGGCACACCCGTGTATAATGATTCATTATAGTACAGTTGTGTTCCCAAGATAATGCTATAAAATAACTTTTTTTCTATTAAAGTACACTTTGGACCTATCAATAGTATAATCAATCAGTATCAATTCAATTTGACGATGACAATGTGACTAATTTGTTGACTTGAAATTTAGAGGTAAGAATTTTTGGGAGTTGGCAACACGGATTTGATTAGGTATATGATTATTGTGTCTGTTTATTTTATTGTTTTTGCTTACATATATCATTTTGACCAAAAATGTCACAATTTTTTTTTTTTTTTTGCAAAGTTGGTAGAAATTCAATTTTTTTAAATGACATTATTTATATGAGTTTAGATAAAGTACTGTATGATACTGCACATAATTAGGTATTAAAAACTCGTGTGATACTATTAAGAACCTCGCCTACGGCTCGGTACTTAAACTCACACTCGTAGTTAATAACCCCTATTATGCAACAGTATCATAAACTACTATTTTTAATTTCATTATAGACGGGTGTGCCTAAAGTGGGTCATTAAAGTACTGTTTTTGATTTCATAATTAGAACTTTACGATATGAGAGTAGATAAAAAAATTATGCATTTTCCCTATTTGCTCATTGGGTACGAATGCAAACATTTTCTGTAACATAGTTTTTAATTGATAAATACATAGATTCTAATTTCAAATACTAAATAGATATCCATTTGACTTTTAACTACACATTGCACTTCCATTTTTAAAAACTTTGTTCTTTTAAAGAAATCGCATTAGCTATATTAGTATTTTCATTCCATTCAAGCGAAACGACAAAAACAGAACTGGAATAGCGAACGGGATTAATAAATCAGGCTCGTTAAAAGCAAAACGTATTAGAGGACCAAATGTAGATGTCTAAACAGAATTCAAACGAATGAGCGAATACGTTAAAAGGAAAAAATCTACGTTGAACATTCCTCGGCCTACGTTAATTATGTCTGGATGTATTATGTTTAATGTATTGCGGACATTATGGTGTCACGCAAAAATAAACGATAGAATGTAAAAAAACAAATATTGAAAAAAAAAAATTGCTCAAAATTTACTTGTTATCAAGCACTGATTACTTTAAGAAAATAATGTACTGAAAAGATGCATTTATTTTATCTATAAATTATATAGACCCTTATAGTGACTTATTTTTATTTTACTAAAAATAGGACCTAAAGAAATGATCCAAACTACCTAATAAGCACAACAGCATAACTCTAAATTGTTGTCATTTTAATTGAACTACAAATATAGTAGGTAATACATAAATAACTCTTCATTTGCTTATGTGGCTTTATGGGCCCAGTTATAGACCAATAAAGGTAATAAATGTGATAGTTCCTCTCACTCGAAAAATCCCCGTGCGAACACTATAACAGTAACCGAGTTAGGTTAATGTTATTCATCGCAGCCCCAAAAGCTGGCTATGCATGCTGGGATTGTACGACAAATCGCTTAAATATTTCGTTCAAGATGTATTAACTGCAAAATTAAATTGTAGTATGTTGTCTTTGAGAGGCAATAATATTATTCAACATAATATGAAACACAGCAAAAGCTAGTTCAGGACATAGAGCTATATAGAGCCATATAATTTTACATAATACTACAATAAAATAAATAATTAAATATCAAAACTGTGTGTAGCGTGAGATATTTCTCGTAGTGCTTTTTGTTTTCTAAAATACTTTTATGTTGTAGTAAATTTATAAAGCAAATCATACATAACATATAAAAAGTATAATTTGATTCATCTTTACCAATACAGATCATAATCAAAAGCAGACCAACAGAGAAAATACCATACCCGATTTTTATCGTACAATGAAATAACGGCTCTCTCATTTAATATCTAGTTCTTGCATCACTCGTAATCTGAACATAATATACACTTGAGTGGCGCATAAATCCTAGCTTATGGTACGGTAAGTCGGATACAGTCGTGCCATGAATAGAGCGCTCAAAGGGAGGTTTGAGGCATAGCCGTTAGTTAATAAGTACGAACGTTAAATGTTCCGCCCTAGGCATTCTCCCTCATAAACCAGCACACGTGAGCTGCCAAATAATTTAATCCCACCCACATAAACGATAACACAGATGAATTTCCATTTAAATATGTACTAAGTAAGCATAAAGGAGTAGGTAACAGTGGCCTATTTCCGTAAAAGAATATCGTTTTGCGACCCAAATATGGGGAAGTACTTTTTCTATTATATTGCTATTCTTTCCGATGATCCGTTTCAATGCATTATTATTTTTGATAAATGTACCTATCTGAATGAAAGTTATAGTTTCTGAATCTTGAAAATCTATAGTTACATATGAATAAGATTCTAAAGAAGAATAATATAGATATATCCTAATTAATGGATGGTCCTTTAAAATGGGTAAATTTTTTGCCTACAAACTATTAATATTAAAATGTATAAAAAACATAATAATAAAAGTACTGGTTAAATGTAGGGCAAAAACTACAAATGATTTAGTCGATTCGATACCTACCTAATATAAATACACATAAACTGAGAAATAACTTTTACACAGTTCAAATGGCAGCCAACAGCGATACAAGCGCCGATAGCGGACTATCGCGTGTTTCACGATTTATTAGCAGCTATTGAAAGCTTTTTTAAAAATACCACTTAGGTAGTTTTCCCACGTCGTACGTAAAGAACTAATTTCAGTACGGGGCAATACGAATAATTTAGTCCAGTTAATGTTTTTATGGCGCCCTTAGATTTTATACGTTATGTGATCGTTAAGGTGTTGTAAATTAGTATTTTTATTGCAATAATAAGGGCCCCATGGCACTTGAAGTGTTGTTTACCTTATCTTTATCAATTTGATAGAACATTTTTACTACATCAGATAACTGCCTAATTTAGGCCGAGAGTCCCTAGAATCCTAGCAGCTTAGCATTGTTACCTCTAATTTATGCAGGTACTTTCTAGGCTGTTTCATTACAATGTACAATGAAATACTCGAAATAATGACAGGCTCCTATATAAAGACGTCGAGAAAATCACTTAGTACTATTTTCTACCCAGCCCTCCATGCCATTTACCAGTTACCTGCGTGCCAAAATTTTCTCTCGATTGGGAGTGTTGTAGAAGACTACTAAAAGTGACTCATGAGTACAAAAAACATTGAACAAGACAATAAAAAGGCACATTCTAATAATTCATACAAAGACCAAGTAAAGTACCTACCTACTTAATAAGTATAGTTACAACAATCTCAACATGTTACCATATTGCATTGTACCAACATGAGGAGTTAGTTACCCTATAAATGAATTATGGAACACTGGGAGTATTTCAAAATTCATTTCGCTAACTTAAAGCTAATATTTAGATTGTTCAGTCAAACGATAGCTGGGCAAACAAGCTCCCCTCTACTCCTTTACTTGAGCTTTTCCTGGTTTGCTTCGATCGACTTCGTGTTGAATATACCTAACCCTACTCTGCTAACTCTATTCTTCTCTGCCCGGCGTGTTCGGATAGTTGCAGTTGCCTTTTAGGCTTTATAAGATCAGAAAGACATTGATAGTTCCGTGGTCTTTCAGATTTCTGTTCTGACATATATAAGAAAAGCCGACAAGCAACAATAATGAATATTGTTATGATTTAATGATTCTAAAATTAAATTGAGATACTCATATAAATACTAACTAACATTTCTACGCCATTTTAACAAGGTTACGTAAATATTTATGTTGCGTGGGTCCATGAATAAATTAGTCTTAGTCTTAGCTTTATCTTAATAGTACTTTTTTCGTTTAGAGCTTATTACGCTTTGAATTTGCTGGAAAGATTAGTCTTATATTATGACGAAGAACTGAAACTACCAAACAAAGGATCTTTGTAAATCGAAAACGAGTATCTAATCTACACCTAGATAATAAACCTGTCTAGATAGAGTTTGCGCGTCTAAACGCCAAAGAAAATATCAGCCAACTGTTGGCTTGTTCCGCCTGCTGTGATGACACTGTCATTTTACTATAAACACGTATTCTGTCAAATTCTGTGCCGAATATGCTTCAGAATATATTTTTCCCTTACTGTTATGAGAAATATTTAAGAACTGGTATCACTCAGCATGCCTGAGTGACGCTTGTCGAATAGTAGACAAATCTGGCCTGTTTTTTTTGTTGCGATTGCAGGCCAACACTCTCTCTAGACAGGTTTATTATCTAAGAATCTACATTACTTACACATTTAAATACATCCATTTTATCAGGTGATCCTTTGGTCTTGTAAGACTCACATAGAAAGTCGATCTTATAATCCTTGCTCCTTACACTTACGATTTTTATATGTTTTTGTTTCAGATTGGTTCTCTTAAAGGGTACTACTTGTTATCCCACCACGGTATACACAAGCGGTCCACGGAACCGAGCCATGAGCACCATAAGAAACTTAATGATGAGCCCGAGGTAAGTGAATGAACATGAGAAATTTTATCAGCTTAGAGTAAAACTGTGGGACTTGAAAATAGCTCAGACCGATAAAAAATTAAAAACAGATAGGCCATTAAAAGTGAAGTACGTAGTATGACGCAGGCCAGGGGCAGTGAGCAGGCCCCCTAGTAGGAGGACCGATGATCTTGTGGTTGCGGGAAACTGCTAGATGCAGGTACCGCAAGACCGGCCATGGTGAAGATACTTGGGGAGGCCTTTGTCCAGCAGTGGACGTCTTTCGGTTGACATGATGAACCAAATAACGTATGTCTGTCTCTTTTTGGGAATAAATATATTTTAATTTTTCTGCACCCATTAATATAGGTAGTGCATCTACTGAAAATCTATCACTTAGCTCCTACTTGGTGTGTTCGGGCAGCTGAATTAGACTTTGTGTACTACAAACTTAGAATTTATCATCATATACCCGTTGAATTCCTATCCATAGTGAAATAAAAATGGTAAATACTAAAAGCAGTACCGTAATATACAGGTGAAATAACGATACGCTACAAAAAAATATTTTCAAGTTGTGTCTTTACGTAGTAAAATTTTCAAATTATACATATCGATAACGCACGCACTGTGTCTGAAAAAAATATTGTTGACCCGATTTTTCAAGCCTTTTCGATTGATACCTTAGTGGCAGTTTTTTTTTACACTCGCATTTAAATGTACTGAGAGCTGCATATTTTTTCATGCATGACACAGCTTCGAGGTCTATCGATTTACATGCAAAATATTACTGCTCAGTCTGTTCTACATAGCCTGAATACATCACCAAGTTTTGCTCTTTGAATAAATTTGAGAGTCTTTTTACGAAGGCTAGATACGAGGCACAAAACAGACTCTTAAAATTCCTCAGCGTCAACCTAAATAAACTAGGTACACACGGCCACAGATCAAGCTACACATTTTTGTTGCAAAATAGCGCCTATTACAACCGCATAAGGTGCCGCAGTGTGTAGCTTGATCTGTGGCCGTGTGTACGAGTACCTACCAACATAAAGAAAATAGAAGAATCACAACATTTAATTTTCTCAAAATGGATAATTTCATTACCTTATAACATGGTTTCGCATCTAGTCTGAGGCGACAGGTGACACTTCTCGTTGTCAGCCATAGAAATCGTATCACGAATAACATTTATAATATGAATATCTTATACAAACTCATACATAACGTATACAAGTGTGGTGCGAGTAAACAAAATTGGATTTCAAGTGATGCATATAGAAAAAGGGCGGAATTACGTACGAGAAAATACGACGTACGTATAAAAGTGACGAAAACATTGTTAGGGGTACGTCGTAAACCACGTCTTTTGCTATTGCTAACTTGAGTTACATTGATTCCGCAGAAATTGTGAAGTAGACGTAGTAAAGTAGTTATTAAATTATATCGTTATTTTTGTAATATATAACGACATTTTTAAATTAAAGTGCAGTCGCGGAGCAAGTATACGTATTTAAAATGGAAAACTTTCAAAGATTTCCGATTGATGTAATTGATATGATAATTATCACGAAATTTGGTTATATTATAAAAATAAAGATTTAATTTAATAACTACTGTAACCACATATTCAAGTTGTATATCACTCCAAAATGTTTCGCTATACCTATTTCCCTTTTAAGCTTTGTTAGTTTACCAACTTCGGCCACATCGTATCACATAGGTGAGATTGTAGCCAAATACCTACAAGCCTACCCATAAAACAGTCACAACTACTTTATTTACGTAGTCCTATTTTTAACCCCCGACGCAAAAACGACGGGGTGTTATAAGTTTGACGTGTCTGTCTATCTGTGTTTGTATGTCTGTGGCATTATAGCTCCTGAACGAATGGACCGTTTTTAATTTAGTTTTAGTTGTTTGATAAATTTTCTAGTGAGTTTCGGGGGTTTCTTGAATTTTTTAATTTTTGATATCTTTTTAGTAAATCATGCTGTGAATAACTAGCGTGGCTTACAGCCTGCCCCTAACATAAGGCCCCTTACTCACCAGACGTAATCGGACGACAAAAAGATTAAGTGAGGTCGCGGATTAGAGGCGGGTTTTGCTGGGCACGTGAGGGTTCGGCTTATTGGACCCAGCGACTTTTTCCATTGTTGTTCCTTATGATATATTTACTGCCTAAATGTGACTGCATTTATTTGCTTTTGAGGAATTTTATGAAAGGTGCAAGAATGTGGAGGGTTACTTCATCCGCGTTGTGAATAAAAAGTAACTTGCACTTATTTAAGAAAATGTAAAATTAAATGAAAAAAAAAATTGATTCTGAGATTACCTGCTACACCCAAACTCACAAAAACTTTAGCTCTTTATTATTATATTAGTGTAGAGTCTGTTGATATTCTTGTAATTAAATCATTGAGTTCCTATATGGGGTACCTGACGCAATTTGCCGTTTTCAGCCGAGTGGCGTTATGCTGCCTGCATACGCCGCTTGGCTTGGTGTGAGAAAGTGCGGAGTGTGCAACGTCAAATTCATAGGCCCTTAAATACATTGAGTTTCTTGCCAAATATCCTTTCTTCTCAATTAATTGTTTGCGACCTAACAAGGCCTAAACTGAATAAATTACTTTTGAGTTTGACTGATTGACACGATCTGAAGGGTGTACATCCTTGACTCTAAACTATTTTTGATTCTTTAAGATTTTGATGTTTGACGATTCCATTTTAAGAACTGGCAAGCTTTGCCAAAACAATATTTACTGTTTACTGTATATAAGGTTTGAAATCAGAACAAACTTATAATTGCAAAGTAATCAGCACCATCCAAAACAAGAAACTACCATATTTTATCTGGAAAACTTCTCCTAAGTGCCAATAATATTGACCGCAGCAAAATCTCTCCTTTCGCTTGATAAACTACCGGATTGCGAAGATAACGCATCAAAAACTTATTACTTAGTCCCATTCGGATTATAGGCTTTTTTCTTTGATGTAGTCCCGTAGTGCGTGACAAAGTCAAGGGGGTGAAATATCAGCAATCTACATTAGTTGCGGGCGAAACGATTCGCTGGGTTCTGCCTTTTTTCTACTTTATAAGGAAAGAGCGTTGAAGGTTTTGGTCATAATGGGAAGCTTCATTAGAGAGGAAGATACATTAATTACACACAACTAAATAGTAGGTAGAATACATTAAGGAGGATGGGCCTCATATTGAATTTATATCGGTTATTATTTGCGTTTTAATTTAATTGAAAGGAGTTTGGTCGTTAGCGCCTGAGACTTAATAACGGACATTTCTCAGTAAGGAACCAATGTAAAAACCACATAAAAACGATTCTTATTTGACAAATGTCTATAAATGTCATTTATTTCATGGTACCAGCTCGGCTTGCATATTCTCAAAATATGCAAGTCGTATTCCAGTATTCTTGTAAGAAATAACTGGGAATGCATGTAACTGCATGTGGTGTCTTCGTTCAAGCGAGCGATTTCTTGTCATGTTAAAAATCAACTTTTTAATTTAATAATTAGGTTTCTTTATGCAATATCATGAGCATGCGTTTAAAGTTTGCTTAAAAAAATTGCACAGATTAAATAATGGTTATTGCGTAAAGTAGCGCGCTGGTTTATTTTTAACACCCGACGAAAAAGAGGGGTGTTAGAAGTTTGTAGTGTGTATCTATCTGTCTGTGGCATCGTAGCTCCTGAACTGTCGCTATCCTCTATTTTACCCCCTTAGGGGTTAAATTTTCATAAATCCTTTTTTAGCGGATGCCTTTATCATAGTAGCTATATGCCAAATTTCAGCCCAATCGGTCTAGTGGTTTGAGCTGTGCGTTGATAGATCAGTCAGTCAGTTGCGCTTTAAGTATATATTTAGATTATTATAGACACGTATAGATTAATATTTTAAAATTTAGACCACTCTATTATAAGATGAAAGCTCGTACAGTGTAAATGGTAATCAATTCAATGTATAAAAGATAATACACATATTTTTAAGAGGTCAAGTTGTATAAGTATATACAAGAGTGTAAGTTTAATAAACGTCGGTCTGTGTGCACCGAACCTTAAACTGATAGGAAAAGATGTCTTTCCGACCGGAAACTTTCTTTTTCCTCATAACACTAGTTAATAAAGTGAAACATGAAAGATTTTCTTTTGTTTCCTGTTTTTTTTTCATGGTATAAGTACTCTACAAAATAATTTTTTGTCGCTGCAGTTTGGTACTTAGAATATTAGAAGACTCAGCAGAATTTGAATATGAAAAAGTAGTAACTTGGAATTTAAACCCTCCCCCTCCCCCGCTAACGCCCTGGGCCGAGGTTCGGGGGTGCCCTCAAACGTGGTTACTTAAATGTTGTTGCCCGGCTGAGAGCCCTCTGCGCTCGGCGATTTATCCGGTAAGGTTGATGCAGACATCAGAGAACAACTTTAGTCCTTTAAAAAAATCAGAATTTATAAACTAAAAATTAACAAAATATATGTTTGGGAAAATAACTAAAATGATTAATCCTTATATAAATAACAAGCGTTGTTATACAAACAATGGAGATTAAATTTGTCCATTTCATTCCCCTACCATTGTAAACATCCCACATCCCAATTAGATAAAAGTTTACATTACATTTATTTTTTTGTTGCTAATTGTGAGAGCTTAACTCCCTCGTGCTTAGTATTTATACTATAAATTTCTAATAGGATTATTGATAAGATTAAAATCAAAATAAAATAATCCTGACAAAGAAAATACAATACTAGCGACCCGCCTCGGCTTGGCAATGTGGGTGCAATTTAGATTTAAAAAAAACCTAGCAAATATAGGCTCGGCTATGGTGAGAGCAGCTGACGATTTTTCCGTTTGCGCCTAGTTTTGAAATAGAATGATATATTCCAAAAGGCAAATAAAATTTACATAGAATGCCCAAGGTTACACGGTAAAAAACGATTTCTTCAAATAAAGGAAAATGCCTTATGCCAAGAAAATATTAATTCATATATATTCAAACGCTTCATTTCTCTTAAATTCAGTATTCGGTGTTCTTAAAAATATAACCTTGTGTTAAACTGATATACGTTTAATCCAAAGGAATACGAACTATTTATTTTAATAAAATATTATTTTATTTTAAGAAATCGAGTTTTCTTCACTGAAGCCTTTGTATTGTTTTTGAATTTAAATAATAGAGTTCACTTAATTTAAGACAACAGTTTGTCTTGGATTTAAGACAATCGTTTGTTTAGATCAAGATATTTTCTATTTTATTATAAAACAGACATGTTCCTGATTGAAATTATTTGATTTTTGACTAAGAATCGAGTTGTCTTCGATATAGAATAGTAGATGCTTAGTTCAAGGTAATTATCGTATTACGAAGAAAAAACAAACACTTTGAACTAAAGGGTTCAAAATATTAATTCAAAATAGTAAAAATTTAAGAAAATTTGATCCAAATTATTAGTATCATTGATGGTAAAATTGATGGTATTTTGGATCAAAGTAGTAAACTATTTTTATTTAATGCATCGATAACTTCGTTTAATACTAAAATAGTTTGACTTTTTTGAATGGAAGCCAGGATTGTCTGTATGGAAGAGTTTGGTTCGTTTCAATAAAAACCACGACATTTTAAATTTGAGAATCATTATTTATTGAATACACCATAAATAATAACTACAACCTACACATGCCATTATTATTATTTAAAGATTTTAAATACTTGGGTGTAAGTGGCATCGAGCATCTAACGAAAACTGAAAACATGGATCCTTTATGGCATTTTGGACCTTTCAGCGTTAAAATTGTATGTCGGACTTTTAAAAAATATTACGCCTGTTTTGTAAGTTACTTATTAAAACTGCAACCAAAGACGTACAATAAAAAAAAAACAACCACGCAATATTTTAACGCTAAGAGGTCCAAAATAACGTACAAAATCATGAGTTAATTTCAGTTTTCATTATTGACCCAAGTATTTAAATCTTTAAATAATAATAATGACATTTGTAGTGTGTAGTCGTACTCAAAAAAATAAAATTAATATGTACAGAATAAAATTACAATGCTCAAGAAAATTTTGACTATACAAGGTTGAAAACTTAGACTTAGCCAAAATAAATTATATATCTACCTACATAAAACATATTCAAGTAATTACATTTTGTTTGCAAATATTTACTTTAAAAAAAAATTATGAACGATAACAAAACCGATCTCCTTGCAAAATGCAAAACTCGCGTTTAATTTTTTTTTCTTTTTTTATAAGCAAAGTAGTGAAATAATGGGATACATCCTGCCTTGCTAACAATATTGAGCAGGGGGTAGCTTTCTATTTTGCAATATCTTCCTCCCAGGGTTATTTTCTTTTAGCCAATCAAGGTCTTCCTGTTTTCCTTCTGCAGTAGTTCTAGTTGAAAAGAAAAGAAAAAATGAAATTAAAAAAATAAGAAGGTATTATGGTTTATTATTTATAGTTACTCTGTAATGTATATAAGATAGATATTGTAGTTTAATTTTAAATTAATATTTCATATATGTTATAATAGTTGTTATGTTTCAATTGTATCTATACCTACATATAAATAATTCTTAGAATATTATGTAAAAATAATTTAGTATATCCAGTTAACTGGTTTCCATGGTAAAGACTACTGTTTGTGAACAGATAGCCATGTGTTATAATATCCCAAGATATTATTAAATTTCAACAAAATAATCTTGGTTGGTTTAGGTACCTACCATTCACTGTACCATTCCTTTTGCTATGATAGATTTGCCCACTATCACCAGGTATGACTTTTTTTATTAGTTGGGTGAAGTAGGTACTAATTGCGGACTCTTGAGTGGAGAGTATTAATTATTATCATTCCAGATATAAAAGTATAATCTTCATATGTCAAACACCTGAAAAAAATAATAGTTAGCTCTCATTACCTTTACTATTTCTTTAATAATAAATGTACTATTATATTGTACTAGCTATACCTATACATCTTATGAATTTACGAAGTGAAGAGTATAGTTTAGCGGATGCCTTCATCTGTATGCCAAATTTCAGCTCGAGGTTTGAACTGTGTATTGATAGATCAGTCAGTCAGTCACCTTTTCCTTTTATATATTTAGTGTGTACTATCTATCATACACATACACCTACAATAAAATGGGATATAATAACTAAAATGAATAACTGTATAAATTGTAAATGCTTACTTGTAACCAGATGTTATTTAAGCAGTTTCTGCGTTTGGTTATATAAATAATCCATTACTGCTATAGAATAGTAAAATGCTTTTTCCACATGGTGAAGTCTCTAGATGAGTTTGAAGTCAAAGTCTTGGAATGAAGACATCAGACAAGCTTGTGTTGAACATCTAACTAATTATGCATTTCCTCCATTTATTTTCCAGTGGAGGACCACTGTAGCCTGAAAATAAAAAATAATTACGTAGGTATCTTGCTAATATCCAGTGGTTTACCTAAGTAGTATCCAGTTGTTTATTCAATTTAAATCAATTTCAAAGGATATTGGGCATAAAACTAATGATCAGATTTAGAAAAATATTAAGTTTTATATTTACCAGTCTATCTTCAAGTCAATATGCACACCCAGCAATGGTCTGAGTTCTTTCAAATTGACTTCCATGAGAGAACCTATGTGGTTCGTCTGAATCCAATTTACTGTAAGTTTAAACCAATAGTTAGGATTTAAATAAATCTCACACATATCTTCTGCCGCCACTATGGTCATAAACAGCTTTAAGTACCTAAAGTAGGTACTTATTTGTTAATTAGATAAATATTTATTAGTTGCCTCCCTCTAGGTACCCTCGGCACTATAATATAGAAGTGAGTTAGCCAGACATTAGTATTAATCAGTTAAAGATAGTAACAGTAGGTAAATATCCTTAAACTACTTATACACGCAAAAATCTAAAAAACACACTTACTTAAAATGCCCCATGGCATCCAGTTCCTGGAATTATTTTGTACTTCAGGCACCAGGGACGGCCGTCCCTGATGAGAACCAAGATAGCTCTAACTTCAGCTGGCATTTACCAGGTTTTGAGTAATTTCTCCATTAATGTACAACACACTCACCAAGACTTATGAAAGTAAAACAAATTTTAAAAAACCAAAACTTTGGTTTCGAAACTCGATGGACGCGCATGTGTCACCGGTGCGGTGCGACAGTAAATACGGTGATGGCGGCCGGCATGAGATATTTACAACGATCTATGAGAATTGTTTTATCTTCATGTAAACAATTTAAAGTTGATTAAAAAGAGAACACTCTTATTATAAAATTATGCAGCTTCATATTCATCTGATTTTTTGGAAATTTTGCTTAAAGATAATTGTTTCGTAATAAATATATCTTCAATTTGGATACAAACTATTTTGTCAAGACTACTATCTAATATTGAATTGATAACATATTGTCACAGAAAAAGATTTCTTTTATTTCTAATGATACAAGCTCACTTTAGAGTATAGACGATTAAATATCTCATGTGGATTACAAAGATTGATCAAAACAAGAGTTTTCGATGTCTTAAATGGAATGTAAACTAATTTCATCAGAACAAAAAACCTGGGTTCTTGACCTAAGATACATAATTTTAATGTAAATAATTTTTTTCTCCTTCAGTTTAGAGAATCATTTTTTTTAAGTAAGAATCAAATTTCGATTGAAAACAAAACTCTCTTAGAATCAGTTGATATTTTTAAGAATATTTATGGTCTTGGCGCAAATAAGTCGCAAAATCTTTTTTTTCCGTGTTTCCCGCGACCCTAACAACATCGTCGGTCCACCTTGCGGGGGGCCTGCCTACGCTGCGTCTTCCGGTTCGTAGTCGCCACTCGAGAACCTTTCTGCCCCAGCGGCCGTCAGTTCTACGAGCGATGTGCATATGGGCACATCGCGTCAAGAAATTTTTTTATATTATCCTGACATTTGCTATTATTCCATATAGGTATTATGTCGGCGTTAGCGACAGCCAAGCTATACGAACATCATGATCAGGATTCGATTCAATGGACATACTTAGTGCAGACAATGAAACAACGTTATACCATCGCTACGGAATAGTCCCGTATGGGATGAAGCGACTCGTGAAACTCCTCATGGGCCCAATAGATTTATTGTAGCAATTAGACAATTAAATAATCACTTCAGTTACACGTACAGACTTAAACTATGATAGACTTCAGAATCAGGTGAAGCAACAGTTTCACTGACGTACGTACAGCTCGATAGCTTGTGATAAAGTGTTCATTCCAAATGTAATAACACTCCCACACTAACTTTGTTATTGACTATGGTTATTCACAGTGTCACTAACTCGTAAACGTCACAGTGTTACCAGCGTTTCACCCAATAACTCTACCACGATAATAAATTGAGCCAACAAAGTCGGACCAACCTGACCTTCCGATAAATGCTTATTGTTTAATGTACACACGGCCACAGATCAACCGCAATAGCAATATTACAACCGCATAAGGTGCCGCAGTGTTTAAAGTATATGTTACTATGATGAGAATTCAACGCCCTAATTTAATGTCGATTTTTCTCTATGAAATTAAAAAAAAACATATCAGTTAAGTTCTTATAAAGCTTAATCCAATCTTCACCATTACTTATTCCGGTTATAAATCTAGCTGACCAAAACATCTGGACGAATAACTATGAACTGTTTCAGATACTGCTCTTAATAAACGGATAAACCTGTTTCAAAATATTTAAACTTAAAAAAATACTATGCTGAAAACCTTTACCTGTACAGATTTTAAGCCTATTATAATGAAAGGGAACTTAATGTGTCTGTATTTTGTAGAAGGTTACTTTGAGAGCTTAGGTTGAGAGTGTATTAACAAGAAATTGCGAAATCTGCTTTGTCTTACACGTTTTTAGTCTCTAGTGTTCATTATCTGGTGTTTCACCCTTATTATTAAAAAATATGATCTATGTGCCCAACTGTTTAAACCCTTAGAATTATATCAACGTTATTATGAAGCTTTATTGGGGTCTACTATAGGTAAATTGTATGAATATGGTAGGCTTGAATATGTTATTTATTCATTACTAGCTTCCATACATCGATTTATCCCTCGTTCCCAAGATAAAACTAGCCTATGTTACTCTCCAGCGATTTCAGCTCATAACCTATCTCTGTGCAAAAAAACACTTCAATCCGTTGCTCACATTTATAAGTTTTAGTAAGGATTTCATATTGATCGATTGTACTTTACTTTTTTTTTTATTGTATGTAACGAATCTCTCATTCCCGGCTTTTCTCATGATCGCTGTTTGAATTCATTCAACTTATAGGGTAGTCTGACATATCAAAACAGTGACTTTAAAAAAAAGACTTTTCAGTGACTTTTTTTTTGTCAAAACGATAGTTTATACATACTGAGTTTTGTATGAAATACTGCACTATGACGTCATAGTTTCACAGCATCAAATGATCTACATTTAGTGGTTCTACTGGTAATTAAAAATCTTAAAAAGCATTAAATTTACAATATATAGGTATGTGTGTATAGGTATTATGTTTCCATGTGTTTTTAGATGTATTATACATTGATTAGTGTTTGATCATTTATCTTTGATATTGTCCACTATTCTACTTTCTAACACATACTCCAGATGTGCGTTTCACAATAAACCAAACAAACGACCGTATGAATTTATATTGTGGTAAAATTTATTGCGTACAAAGTTTCCTCTGGCAACGTAGCATGACGGTTTTGTATCTTTGTGGCTGTAACGAGGGGAGTTGGGCATGGGTGACTTGGGCGGAGTGGCCGATGGGCTAATAAAACTCCGGGGCGTGCCTGCCCCTGTCGCCCGTCCTTTCTCATGTTGATGAGGTCTCTATAGCTGGTGTTCGACTTATTTAAATGTGGCACAGGATACAAGGTGTCTCTTTGTTTTGCTGTCGTTGATTAGTGCTTAGGTTTGGAAAATGTATTTTGTAATATACGAATAGAACCGTAATATAGAGAATCTGTATAAATGTTATATATGTCATCCTTCCCTTAGAATATTCTCGGTTACATATAATTTTATCATCTAAAACATTCTTGAGATATTCCACAAACGTTCTTGCTAAAAAGTTGAGTTATCCTTTGTAACATGTTATATTGACGATAGAGTTATCCGAGCATTTTTTTGGGATTTATCGACATATATTCGGTATCAGCAGTTTTTGCTTTCATAGCAAAACCCCAACTTATAAAACTTTGAAGAAGGAAGTCTTAATGTAACGCAAATACTTAGTAACATAATGCTACATTAAGGCCGGATTGCATCGAACTATTAGTAATAGTACCTTTTCAGGTTTATTATTCAAAAAATTCCAAAGCAACATACCTGACAAAAAACTGATAGTAATAGTTATATCATTTATAACTATTACACGTATGTCAATGTCAGTATATACAAGAACGAATGAAAAATAGCGTCTAATTATTTTGAAAAAATAAAATGAAATCCATTTATTTTTTTATCCTTATTTTACAGTCTTACCTTGGGAATATTTCATAACACCCTTTTAACGTCCATAATGAACTGTTTATAGCTTCATAATGAACAGCGTAAGAAAGGTTTTTAATTAGATTCAAAACAAATACGCTAGCGGAGCGCAAATTGGGTCGCTTAACAAAAGATAAGGGTCAACTACGTAGATGAGGGAAGTGAGTTTTTTTTCGGTGCAAATCTGTTTAAACCCGTCTACTTCGTAGACCTACGGCACCCACACAATATGCCTCCAGTTTATTAGTTTAGGACCCTATTACGCTACGGTGTGTAAGTACAAAGGAGCTTTATTAAACCTCATTGGGTATGTAAGTTCTACGTGTAGACTTTTTGCTGTCCCAAGTCGAAAGATAACTATGTTTGGTTTGCGCAACATCTGGTATTTGCTCAGCTGGCTCTACACGTAAAAAATAATATGTAGACGCGCACAAATGTTTGCTACAAAGCAAATACATATTTTTATCGAACTCTGCCGAATAAAATCATTGTTTTCGCAAAGAGAACGTGAAATCTTCCGTTGTAGTTCAGAATTCAGATATTCTCAGTTTTAATTTTTGAAAGGAATCTGATATTGATACTATGTTAAGTATTTTTGACGTCAACACTTAAATTATGCGACACAAAAACGTAGCTAGAGAAACTGAAAAGAGGTGGGAGATGCGGAGGATTTTATTAAATTACCAGCGGAGTACGAGACTGTGACAAACAGTGTCCGCCTGCTTCTGAGTCGTTCATATGCTGCGGCGACTGCTCCAATAAAATACGTGTGACATCCCGCCTGCGTCGCCGTCGCGTCGCCGTTCCAACATTTCTACCCGCTGCTAATGAAATTAGAGTACCTTCAGTTAAGACAACACAATTTACTGCTGGCGAATTTAAAAAAATACGCTACGTACACGTTTGTATTATGGATGAATTGTGTCGTGTCGCTTCGGGTAGCGTGACCTCGGCACTTTTGAAAAAGCAATGAAACTCGGTTGCCCGGGGCTTTCTCATGCTAATACGCTACGCTCGTAGTATTCCCCCTGGGAATCTGTCTGTTGCTTTCCAACGACTGTGAAATTGCACCTTCTCAATGTAGTAAGTTGATCGTCTTGTTTAGTTCAACTGGTGTACGCCATTATTTGCAGTTTTTGATATTGGATAGCTGCTCTGTAGTTTCTTGATAGGATGTTTGCAGTACAGCTTTAAATTCAGTATTCCTAGTTTCACAATATATGATATGAAAATTGAATGAATGAATGAAATTAATTGAATTGGGGTAATTGGAAATAAATGCATTCGTAGTAAAGGTAGTGTAAAATACTATGAAAGAATCTGATATACTTAATTATTTTCCATTTGGCTAAAGTACGGATTATCGTGAAGGAGTGTGTTTGCAACATATTCTTTGTCCTTTTAGTTGGCGGCCTTCCAGAGCTTACTAACAATGTTGCAATTACATCTTATGGGGAGGAAATTGCTTTGCTTTAACTTTGTACTCAATTTAATAAGAGGCGTCGTAAGTGGTCTCTCTTGTAACATTATCATTTGTATTTTGAGTTTCGTACCATCAATTAGTAAAAACTCTGCATATCTACAATTTGTCACATGATATACTCGTAGTAAGAACACAAGAACTATTATGAGAAAAGGTTGCATTTTAAAGTTTAGGTATATTTACTCTGTTGAATCTTGATAAAAATGTTATATTGTCCAGGTCCGATGGTATGAACAACAACGTGAGCGCCGGAGAGTGAAGCGAGACTACTCCCCATACGAACGAGCTGCCTTCTCCCAGCTATCGAGACGGCTGCCCGCTCACCGCACGCACCATCGCGCGCTTACTTCCTCACCGTATTTCCCAGATCCGTTGTTCAAGGAGCAATGGTATTTGGTGCGTACTGTTAGTGTCGATTTATGGCTAGGCTAAGTAGATTAAGCAAGCAAACATTTAATAAAACCCTATGATATACCAGTCAAACTATAATATGTAATTATATAGTAAGTATATCTAATTGCTTATCACCTTCTTTTAACACATATGCTCTTCTTTATTCTGTCTGTTATTTTCTTTCCTCATTATTGAACGAAAAAAGTGAACTAATATTTTTTATCAACATCTTTCTTTTTTATTTTCTTTAGTTTATTTTAAGATATGTAGTTTTTGCGAATAAATTTAATTGTTTTACTTAATTTTTATACTATTTGGTCTCTTTAAAAATGGGTATAAATAAAATAATAAGATATATTGTGAGAAATGGTTGGTTGAAATGGTATTTTTCACTCATGTTATGGCGAGATTGTGGTCAAACATAAGCCTATTTAAAAATAATTATTTGCCAACAGAACGGTGGTGCCAAGGATGGCCTAGACATGAACGTCGCACAAGCTTGGCAGAAAGGCTATACCGGCAAAGGTGTAGTTGTGTCCATTCTGGATGATGGCATACAGACGAACCATCCTGATCTTGCGCAGAATTATGTAAGATCTTTCAATATTTACATACATATTTTTCAATTGATGATTTGAAACTAACTCTACTGTTCATTATCTTACAATAAAATGTTTTATCAAGAGTGTAATACTGTTTTATTAGTTTTGTTGTAAAGATAATATTTATTTTGTAGGATCCCAATGCATCAACTGACATAAACGACAATGACAATGATCCAATGCCACAAGATAATGGAGACAATAAGCACGGAACAAGATGTGCGGGAGAAGTGGCAGGTGTTGCCTACAACCAGTACTGTGGAGTTGGTATAGCTTACAATGCCAGTATTGGTGGTGTCAGAATGTTAGATGGAGTAGTCAATGATGCGGTGGAAGCTAGGGCGCTGGGACTAAACCCTGATCATATAGATATCTATAGTGCCTCATGGGGACCCGAAGATGATGGAAAAACTGTTGATGGTCCAGGGCCATTAGCTAGAAGGTTAGTTTCAAAGCAAACTTTGACAATGGTTCACAACTTGAAACTTAGTATTAATAAATCATTTTTTGCAGGGCATTCATCTATGGTGTCACAAGTGGTCGACGCGGTAAAGGTTCAATCTTTGTATGGGCATCAGGAAACGGTGGAAGACACACAGACTCTTGCAATTGTGATGGCTACACAAATAGTATATTTACCTTATCAATTTCAAGTGCAACTCAAGGTGGATACAAACCTTGGTATTTAGAAGAATGTTCCTCTACATTAGCCACTACGTACAGTTCGGGTACTCCCGGGCACGATAAGAGTGTAGCAACAGTCGATATGGATGGAAGATTAAGAGCTGATCATATATGTACAGTAGAACACACGGGAACGTCCGCGTCCGCTCCATTAGCAGCTGGTATATGTGCGCTTGCTTTAGAAGCAAACGCTGAATTGTCATGGAGAGATATGCAGTATTTAGTGGTATTGACCTCACGTCCTCATCCTTTGGAAAAAGAGTCAGGATGGATTGTCAATGGAGTTAAAAGAAAAGTAAGTCACAAATTCGGATATGGATTGATGGATGCAACAGAAATGGTGAATTTAGCCGAACAATGGGTATCCGTCCCACCTCAACATATTTGCAAATCTCAAGAAATAAATGAGGACAAACAAATTGAGTCGACATTCGGTTTCACATTAACTGCTCATATGGATGTGAATGGATGCAGTGGCACAGTCAATGAAGTGCGTTATTTAGAACATGTTCAATGTAAAATATCTTTAAGATTCTTCCCTAGAGGTAACTTACGAATACTTTTAACGTCGCCAATGGGAACAATTTCTACTCTGTTATTTGAGAGACCACGTGATGTCGTCAGTTCTAACTTTGATGACTGGCCTTTCCTAAGCGTGCATTTCTGGGGTGAACATGCTGAAGGAAGATGGACCTTGCAAATAGTCAACGCCGGTAACAGACACGTTAATCAACCGGGAATACTAAAGAAATGGCAATTAATATTCTACGGAACATCTATAGACCCAGTGAGACTACGATCAAAAAGACCGTCGCAAGTGGCCCCTCCGTATGCATTCCCAACCGCCGCGGACGGTTACGACTCTATCGGTGATTCTTTTTACAACACTGACGCGTTTGCTAATTACCAAAACTTCCCTAATTTATTCGCCGCCGGGTCTGACCCGGAAAAGGCGGTAGCCCGTCTCGATGGACATAACGTCCCTTCTCCGCATGGGGAAAATGTCCTCGCTGATAGTAATGATAAGCGCGTCATACACGAATGTGATCCCGAATGCGATGCTCAAGGATGCTATGGAAAAGGACCTACGCAATGCATAGCTTGCAAGCACTATAGGCTTGACGATGCTTGTGTTTCTCGATGCCCCCCAAGAAGTTTTGCTAATCAGGGTGGAGTTTGTTGGCCATGCCATGAGTCTTGTGAGACTTGTGTTGGGCCTGGGCAGGACTCTTGCTTGACATGTGCTCCAGCTCACCTACTCGTCGCAGATTTGGCTGTGTGTTTACAACAATGTCCAGATGGATACTGGGAAGATACTGAGTCTTCTGTATGTCGTCCATGTGCGGCTCACTGCGCTACTTGTT
Organism: Tethea ocularis; assembly: GCA_963555595.1. Lineage (NCBI taxonomy): Eukaryota > Metazoa > Arthropoda > Insecta > Lepidoptera > Drepanidae > Tethea > Tethea ocularis. The sequence continues at coordinate 2,806,781 of OY741971.1, read as the reverse complement.
CGGATAGAGCTGATGCATGTACATCTTGCGAACACCACTTAGTTCTTCACGAAGGAACTTGTCTAGCCAATTGTCCACCCTCCCACTATGAGACCGAAGACTACATGTGCGCTAAATGTCATACAACTTGCGATACCTGCGAAGGCCCTGGAGAGGTGCAATGCGTGACCTGCCACCCCTCAAGTTACGCGTTAGATGGTCATTGTGTTACAATATGTCCCAGCGGATATTACGCCGATAAAAAAAGAAAAGAATGTATGAAGTATGTATCCATATTTTTTTAAAGATTTTTATAGATTTATGAAAGCGCATATCAGCATAAAAGAATCTATAGCTTTAGGAGTTGTGTATAAATTTATTATTAACTGTTTTAAAATAAAATTTATACATACCGTTCCAAATTCCCACGTGAAGACATTTTTTTTCACCAGGTGTCCCGTCGGTTGTGTAACATGCACTAGTGCATTCTGTCTCTCCTGTGAATCGAGTTGGGAATTGAACAAAAAGGGCAAATGTGTGCCAGTAGGCTCGAGCCAGTGTACCTCCGGGGAATTTATAAATGGACAGAGATGTCGGCGATGCAACGATGCGTGTGACTCTTGCTTCGGAGAAGACGATGGACATTGTCTTACTTGCCAGTCGCCTAATTTACTGCAGGATTATAGGTAAATGCTTTGTTTTCTCGTGGATTTAACCCACAAAATCTTGAGAATAGCTTATAAAGTGCTTGGAGATTTTAGATAGCCTTCCCTATTTGATTAAAATTCATATCTTTTTTTTTTTCAGTAAAGATAGCGACCTATACTTTTGATCAGTCCTGTGTCGCAAGGGAGGATCCTCTATGAATTTTATTTTCCTTTAACACTAACCCTTGTCAAACCTTAACGCTTACACATTACGTGACTGGACTTTCATCTATAATATTTCACAAACCATTAGTTTTTACTTTGAATGTAAGAAGCAAACGGCAATTCTTGTTTTATATGAGTTTTTCCAGCACGTTTCACTACTTTTGCTGATTATCAGAACACCAGTGGGACTATTTTTTGTGAAAATTATTTGTTTATTTTTACTTTGAAAACCTAAAATCTATTATTTTCCTTAGTAGTGCCTAACTATAGTGCCAGTATTCACCGATCAAAAATAATAGCAATGTTGCCGTATACGATTTTGAACTATATGGTACACAATTTAAATTCTAATTATTTGTAGTTCGATTCAACATACAATAGAACGTAATAAGTTGTAGTCAAAAAGTACCTACATTAAGACTGTCACTCTTTATGAAGGTCGGTGAGTCCTAGGAGCCAGGAAACAGTCGCAAAATCCCTTTTTAGTTTCCCATAAAAATTACCTTTCTTCTACTAACCTGTACATCCCTTCCAGATGTGTGTCGGAATGCAGCCATGGTTATTTTGCTGAAGCTGGTCGTTGCTCACGCTGTGTGCACGGGTGTTCGGACTGCGTATCTAGGCTCAACTGCACGACATGTGCAGGCTCTTTGAAACTGCAGTCTGGAGCTTGCAGGACTTCTTGTGCTGATGGGTGAGTGGGATATTAAAATGTCCATGATTTTATGGATAGATTGGAGGGTACCAAATGACTGAACAACTTTTGTCCAGTGCAACAAATTGTTTGATTCACTCACTTGATCATGAAAAGTGATCCGAAATATTCATATAGGTGGAAAGTCTATTTTTGAAATTATATTTTTGTAAAATGTTTGAATTGTTGATTTTGAAATGTTTCATAAATGACGCATTATCACAGCTATGATTTTAGAAAAATGATTCTTCTACATTATTTTCTATTCGAAACTAATTTTGTTTGGATGTTACCACGTCCATCAGGTACTACGCAGATCGCGGCACTTGCTCCAAGTGCTACCTGTCTTGCCGCACGTGCATCGGTCCTCGTCGCGATCAATGCGCTTCTTGTCCTTCTGGGTGGAGACTCGCTGCTGGAGAGTGCCATCCAGAGTGTCCTCAAGGTTTGTAGAATACAGTCTAAAACTACTTTAATTACTTGGGATAGTTTAAAACAAGCTTTGATGATAGTCTGTGGACCTTTCTCTTATATGAGGTTAGGAAGTGTTGAAAATACTAAAAAGCTAGGTAAAAATCCTTTCTTATCGGTTGTCAACGTCATAATATGTATCTGTTTGCTAAATTTCAGCATAAGTAATCCGTCCAGTGGTTTGAGATGTCCGTTGACAGATCAATAATTTTGATTTGATTGATCACGTTTTCCTTATAACTACATATTTAGATTTAGATCAACTTTCAACTCTTCAGATGCTCTCTTTGAATTCCTCTAATACACAATCATTTTCAACCAGGTTTCTACCAAAGTGTCGGCGGATGCCGTCACTGCCACCACTACTGCCGCGAATGCGATGGCTCAGGCCCACTCCACTGCAAATCGTGCCCTCCGCGGTTCATGCTAGATGGCGGGCTCTGTATGGAGTGCCTCGGCTCGCAGTACTACGAAACGAGCACTGGAACGTGTCGCGGGTGCCATGCCTCGTGTAGAGCTTGCTCTGGTCCGGGACAGTTCAGTTGTACCGCTTGCTCTAGGCCGCTGAGGCTTGATAAGTAAGTTATTGGTTTTCTTCTTTTTCATAATTTCTTGATATTTACTAATCAAGAGCTCTATGGTTGTCCATAACGTCCATAACCTTTTGACAAAAAAAAATACTTCAGGTTTGTTTTTGGAATGTAATTCTCACATGTAATTCTAATTATCACAAGTGCATTTTATCATAGCTTTATCACTTAGGGATGTTCAAATTTTGTAAACAAGATATATAAACTACTAGCTGTTCCGCGCGGTTTCACTCGCGTTCCCGGGATAAAAAGTAGCCTATAACCTTCGGGAATAATGTAGTTTTCTATTAGTGAAAGAATTTTTCAAATTGGTTCAGTAGTTTCGGAGCCTATTCAATGCAAACAAACAAACAATCAAATCTTTCCTCTTTATAATATTAGCACAATATTAGTATAGATAACCATAAAAATACCGGTAACATAAAACTATTTCAAAACTGGAGTGTCAAGTCATACGTAACAGTCGTAATACAAAGCCTTTCGAATCGACAAGGGTCTCTTCTCGACATACTTGGCAGGTACTCGTAGTTTAAAGTTAAACGCGGGCATAAGGGCACGACACAAGCTAAGGGTTCTAAACTACAGTTGTCAAAGGGCTCTAAGTAAGTACTCTTGCAATTCCCCGGTGATTCGTTTTACTGATACGGTACTTGCGGAACTGAGTTTGTGGAAAGTAGTGAAATAAATGGTTGTGTTCAAGGAGGAAGGCCGTATGATTGTTTGCCGACTTTGTGGTTTAAAAATAAAAATGCTATGGACAGGCTTGTGTTTTCGCAATATCCAATGGTAAGTGCAGTTTTGCCCGAGGGATGTAATTATTTCTCTAGTTAACAAGTTTCATATCTATTCCAAGATATCATCTACTTTTATACAAAGCTTAATCCAAATCCCGATAAGACTTTATGTCGTAGTTTAGTACGAAACATCTATCTATACAAACGAACGTAGGTCAGCGACGTAAATATTTATATTTTATACTTACGTAGACAGACCCAAATTTACCAAAACATCTGTATGTATTAAAACTATTCGTCATGTAGAAATATATAGTACATGTACATTTGTTGAGGCTTCTGTTTTCCCTTTTTTTTTTACGTTCGAGCTGTATTTGTTATTATTATGTTTTGTGTGAATTTGTGAGTTCAATAAATGTTTATCTTATCTTATGTGTATGTTTTTGTAGATACATACAAATAAAGTTCATTTCATACATTTAAAAACTTTACCTCTTCATAATATTAGTGTGATTCGGTACAATTTATGCCAACTAAAATGTTTACTTTTTTCTTACCATAGACTAAATAATCAATGCGTGCAGTGCTGCTCCGAGCGAGGTTCCACGGCCAATTCTACTCCGCCGTCAGATTGCTGTCACTGTCACCCTGACACTGGTAAGTTGGCAGTTTGACTTTTAAACTTATCTGGGAGAGCTTGTATAGATTTTTCCTAGGCACCTACGCTATATTGGCCTTGTGTAACAGTCTTTAACTGTAATTATGCGACCTCATCTTCCATTCAAATCATGTTATTATTGTTCCTGGTCAAGTACATTATTTCCAAATTTCTAAATACGAATAATTGTTTTCAAATTATTCCTATGTCATGTTCCCATCTCTTTATTTAAAAAATCCTCTGTGTATATCCCATTTCTGGGGTACGAGTCCATGATGTCTTTCGTCTATTTTTCCATGTTTGTCCTCATAATGTATCCAGTCCGGTTCTATTTTAATTTTATTAATATTTTAGCAGTAATTTTTTTCTAAATAATGTGTCCACCGGGCTCCTAGTCTTATATTTAGCATACTTCGCCTCCATGGGACATCGGCAATTTATAAGTTTTTGGCTATTTTTGTTCGTAGCATGCCAAATTGTAATGTCACCCATAAGTAAGTAACCAACCTAAAGGCACAAAACTAGCAGTTCTCGAAGCGGTGTCGTGGAGAATACAATGGTGCCGATTCTGTTGTTTACGAACTTAACTAATATTAGACAAGTCACCTCTCTTTCATTTTAACCTTATTGAAAAAAGATAGAACATTTTTAATGCTGTCAGTTTAATACATACCGTCGTAATGTACGGGTAAATAGTCGTGACCAATAAGGATCGCGCTTAAATTCACGTTAAAATGTGTGATCGGATTAAACTGACAGGACTAAAATATCCCTTTCTTATATTTACTATTAGAAAGAGATATAGTGAGATTAAATTTATTTTAGTTCGTAAACAACAGAATCAGCACCAATGTGTTGTATAATTTAGATAACTGATACACTACATAAAAAATGACAATACATTTTGTTAGGAAGCGCAGTTTTTACAATACAACAGGTATTGTGAAACCAAGAACTAAAAACCCATATCCCAACAGGGGAATGCATAAACTCGTCATCGGCGGGCAAGCGTCGCATCGCGGAGTACAGTGCGGGAGGAGGCGCGGGGGTCGCGGGCGCACTACACACCGACGCGAGCGCGGGAGCCGCACCGAGCGCGGTGGCGGTCGTAATCGCAGTCTGTGCGACGGCTGCTACTGTGTTCCTAGCTGTGCTGTTTGTTTTGCAGGTGACTCGTGTGTTTTTTTCACACAAGGTTTTAATTTTAAATTCTCTTCACAGTTTATTTTATATTAACTACAGTGCAGCAAATGAAATAGACACACTTTTGGGCAGACTTTTTACATCTAAAAGTATAAAAGCCGCCTGTTGTTAAGCGGTAACTGTAGTCTATAGACGCTAGCAACACCAACAGTATCAATCTCTATGAAAAACCCCATTTCACAACCTTACCGTCTGTCCATGGTAGTACCTTCCTTTGAAACCGCACATAAGACCGAAATGTGAGGATTAATTCCCTATTGAGGTCGAGAGGTTGAAAGGATCTGTGATCATGCCAAACATTTCCTATATAAAACACTAGCTATTTCCCGCGGTTTCACCCGCGTCCTGGGATAAAAGTGTCCTAACACTTGGAGATAATGTATTGGTGAAAGTAACTCCGGAGATTACGTTCTGTATTACTTACAAACTTTATAATATGAATTGTAGATAAGAACGAAAAGTTTTTCGTCAGAGTAATGGACTTTAAAACTAGATTTAGTTGACCTCAATCTTAGACACTGGTTAGTGTACTCACTCGCAGAATAAATGACTAAAAAAATCTAATTAGCCCGTCAGTTAGATTACCAAAGAATATTGGACACATATTTTTTCTTTAGTCCCGATACTTAGAGTGCGTTAAAATTTCGCGTGAAGTCACGTCTTAGTACACTTTTTATATAGAGTTGACGTCACAACCCCCCACTCATGAACTTTGATGCGACTTATCTTTGTAATTTTTTGTTGATTTGATAAAATAAAAAATACGTATCCAAAATTTAATGATAACCTAAATGAAGGACTAAACAGATTTAATAATTTTTTACCCAGTCATCATCCCTATTCTAAAACAATGGGCATATCATTCATATGTAGTACGATAAGTGTTTCAGCAATAGCCTTGTGGGTCGCTGGCATTTAGATGTGCATGTGTTGGACAGAAATCTGGCGAATTTGCATAATCCCTTGGAAGCTCGTATGCAGTATTTTGTACCTGAACCAATAAAACATTTTCACACAAACTGTAATATTTGTCATGGACGGACCACTGAGGTACAGTATGACACAACTTAGATGAAGCATTGGCAAAATTCGTAAAATCGATCATTCCCGAAGAGTGCGCCTACAACATTACTTTAGGCGAAAATGATCATGTTGAACGTTGAATGGCGCGATTATGAATGATTTTTACTAGTTGTCTAAATCGGAAGTGATGTGTTGATATACGATTTGTCGATGCTACATCTAATTTGTGTCATACTGTATATTACTACGTACATAAACAGTGAATCATTGATTCATATTTAAGTTTAAATAAGTATCACATTATTTAGGTAGTTTACTATTAATATTTACAGATATACCGATGGAAACACGCGACTTATTTGTTTATTGCTAGTTAGATGAAATCAAAAGAGTTGTCGTACACCAGTGCACTGCACCGAATATAATTCTTAACTGCGAATTTAACAGCTCACAATCTAGAGCAATAAATTATCAGATTCCAATCTCTATGACATCACACGAAATATCGCCTGTTTATCAAGCTCGCATGTTGGTAACAAATTAAAAGTAGGGTAGGGTAACTGATAGTGTCTGCAGACAGGCTACTTTAAAATTTGGATAAATAATCCATACTAATGTTATAAATGCGAAAGTATTTCTGTTTGTTTGAACCGATCGCGATGAAATTTGGCACACAGATAGTCAATATTATGGAGAAGGACATAGGCTAATTTGTATCCCGGGAATGCGGGTGAAACCGCGGGAGACAGCGAGTATAAAATAAATTAACCTTCCATTTTAAGTTATTTTAGATTCCGAGATCTCTCCTCTCTCTCGACCTTTACCGAAGGATAAAATTTTTTAGGTTGATCAATATAAAAAAAAACTAGATTATTAAATTCGTGTTGAATTTATTTTTCTATTAATGGACATACATTTTCTTATAATCTGAAATGGCTACGGTCGATAGTAGGTTGGATTTGGCCACAATCTTAACATAGTAAATAATGATGTGGCCGAATGTGATAAGCACACAAAGCCTAGAGAGAGTCCTAACTTAGTTCACAAACCAAGATTAATCTGACCAAGTCTCTTGAATGGGCAGTACATGACAGTTCACCCCACCTTATATCAAAAGGGTGAAAGACTTAGGTAACAAATAAAAATGTATATTAAATAAATGGTTTACCCTGAGGTCTGACATATGTATCAGAAAATATATATAATACAGAAAGTAATGAAGCCGCAACTAATCTTATTGGGTGCGGTTATCGATACGGGATTAATTTCAAAGCTTTTATTGCTAACTTTATATTATATTAATTATTTCTAGACGTACGTTTGTTCGGTTTTCTGTCTGGAATGTTTTTATTTATCTTATTTAGAACCCCGAATTTGATGTCATGTTAATTTATATTTGTTAAAAAATATTATTATAAATATATGACTATCTAGCGGATAAAATAAATACAATCTTTATTTCTTTTATTTTTCTCTAGAAGCGTACTCCACGTGAAAATCCTCGACGTTCTCGCGGCCTCGTATATTCGCCTCTCGCGTGTACCGAAGACGGTGATGTAGCGGTTTTAACCGCTCGCACTGCTTTCCCAACGCGCGAGAAAGAGAGGCTCGATGAAACCGAGCGAGAACACGAGCACGAACCGTTCCTCGAACATTCCACATAGCGCGCGCTGTGATCGTAGAAGTAAGTCTTCACCTTTATGTGGTTTGCGACCGGGTGAGTTGAGTTTCACGTGTATTAAAATGTGAGTTTTGATAGTAAACTAAGTTTGACGAGTGATGGTATTTTTTGACTCATTTTGGTAAAGTGTGATTATTATTATGGTATGTTTTTGACAATCTATAACTTGGATTTTGATAGTATAATTTTCTAAACCACAATTTTATTGGATGTAAAATTCTTGCCTTTACTTATTTGTGTTTATTTATATTTTCATGAAATACCATCATTCGCGTTTAGTTGTAAGCTTTATCTGACAATGAACCGTCATAACTATTTAAAATTAAATTTTATTCAAAGTAATAATATAAATGATGGACCATTATTGACAAGTTCGATGTTTTGTAGTGTATCGTCGCAGAAATATGTTATTTTTGTAGCTCGTAGCACAACAAGGGTGTTTTGTCACCCCAACAAAGGTTGAAAAAGACAAAATCTGTTTTGTGAAATGTAATGATGGCATTCCATAATGATTTTACTATAAATCTTTGATTAATATTAGTTTAAAGTTCTTTCACTTTCCGGTCGGCTATTGCTGACAACGCCGTCAAGTACCTACTGACAACGTCCAAGTAAATATTAAAAGACGTACCTATACCCTGTCACAATTAAATCATGTCACAAAAAAGAAGAAATTATCCAGTAACAGAACATGGAACATATTTTTTTATTCAAAGGCAAATAAGACGGATTTAAGGATTATAAGTCTTACAATGTGTAATTAGATACACCTTAATAGTAACGCTAGGAGTCAGGAATATAACGTAAAGATTGTGTAAATCTATTGAACATGTTTGTCGGATTTTGACCACAACACAATGTTTTTGTTTTCCTTTTGTACTTAAACAATGCAGAAAATGTGAAATAATGCCCATTATATAAAATATTAATAACATTTTGCTATTCAAGTTTGGCAAACATGTTTGGTCCATGCAAACCTTTGTGTAAGTATGTAATGTAATATATTTAGCTAGGTATAAATTTGTAAGTTGAACAAAATGTTCGAGTAACGCCGAGGCAAACGCAACTAGCGCCCTCTGCTTTACATTGTGATACTGGACGCTTAGTTCTAATTTAGTGGCCGATTGTTTGCTGTTACATGTTTGCTCGCTTTGGTGCGATCTTGACTTAATCAAACTACGCCCAGCTCCTTTGAGGTGTGAACGAGACCCATGTAGTAATCTAAATATTTTGCTCCCTTTAGCGCTCAAAGCTATGCTTTGGAAGATGAATTTTATACAAAACAAAATCAAATCATACAATATGTTTGGGGACATTTTTTCCTGTTTTTCTTATGATGCTACAATTTGTATACTGCAAATAAAACTAACTTCTCAATAGTTATTTATAATTCTTTAAAACAGAAAAGATGGACGAAAGTTTTAGCTAACAGCCTTTTTAGCCTACAGTATAACGACTTTTGGTACTATATGTATATTTTATTAATTTGAAATAAAACACTATATTACAGTTAAATATAATACTATTAAATAATTAATCTATAAAAAAATTAAGTAAAAAATTAATAGCATCGGGCGAGATCGTTTCACAACTTTTTTTTTTCTCTTTTCATTATAATTATTAACGTCGCGCTACCTACATAGCGATATTTTAATAAAACACCTGTGACTAGGCATAAAGTGTAACAAAGTAGCAGCAAACAAAGTAACTCCAAGGCCGCAGGAATTAATATCCAGCCATAGACGATGCCACAAATTATATTCATTTGAATACACGCTCTAACTATTACTATTGGCGACGAGGATTTTAACATATATTTTAATAATTCTCTCTTTTTTAAAAAAAAATCTTCATTAAATGTATAATTTTTAATCTTTACGGTAATAGATCAAAATAGTAAACAAGAATTTCTCGTCGTCAATTTTCTAGGCTCTCTTCTAAAGACGCGTCACAGTCGCTTTGTATTTTATTATTTGTAATTTAGTTTTTAGGCTCAAAAGTTACCATAGAACCTAAATAAATTGTACAATTTTACAATGAACACACGTTCCACGACGAACGACAATAGATTAAAAATATTAATTCTATTAGGCAATTGTATTTTTTTTATTTTATATAATTATATTAGGTCATTAAATAAATCGCCTTGTCATAATTTTATATTAATTTTTAAGTAGTAAAGCTTTTCTTTAGTTTTTTAATTGTATGAAAAATATTCAATCATTATGTTTCTTTCGAATTTAGGAACATTATGATTTGAATGCGTCTCAAAATTTTCACAAATTCGTAAAGAGAGTAAAACAGTAGCAAATAATAATCATTGTTATTAAATTACGATTTAATGTGATAAACTATTACGAAATCTGATCCACATTACTGCAACATTTTAAAATGTCACACAAACAATAGGCACTAATGTAAAATGATTACTAAAAAACAATAAATATAATTTTGTTACATGTAAGTAGGTATTAATGTTATGTAGTGTGGATCGTCGTTAAGGCCGTTGTTTGCAATACGACGGTTATCAGTGGAGTCAAAGAAAAAAGTGTTACCATTTTCCATCACAAATGTATATAAAAGTTAGCTAGATTGTTGATTGTTAATAAATAAATAAAAAATAAGATAACGTCGATCACTACTGGTATTTTAACTATATAAATAAAATGTCACAATTTTTGCTTTTGGGCTTCGATAATTTGTCAATTACTATGTAATTTATTGTGAAAACTATAGTAAAGTTATTTATGTAAAATGATTTTTAGCATAAACATTCAATTTTAATTATATAATAGTTTGAAAATCCCTTGACATCTGATTTGTTAAATATATTTGCGAATCCACGTTGTTAGCTTGTAAAAAGAAATCTAAAATATAATTGATATCTCTAATTTTGGAATATTGATCTATTTCTATTGCAGTTTTATAGTTTGTTTTAGTGGGAATCTTTTTAATTAAGAATATATTTTTGTATGAAATATTCTTATGTGCAATTAATATTTGTAATAAAAGGAAGTCTGTGTCAACAATATATTGTTGTTTTTCTAATGTCGAGCCAAAGCAATTATTCAAAATACAATCTACCGAAAAATTTCATCGTAGAGGCAAGGTTACCAACAGGCTTACTTTGGATGGCCAGTTAATTATTTGGTGGAAAAAAAGCAATCTTTAAAACAGTTGGTTTATAAAAAAAAGACTGCGCCACTTATGTCCAATTAGATGACAGAGATGCTAGCTTTATGCTAAGGTCAATATTTTTATGCAAAACAAACATATTATATTAACCACACGGAGCTACAAAACAATAAAAAACATAATGGAACCTTCAAACATCATGTTCGGTGAGTAAGTAAAAGAGATACAACCTGTAAGTATATTTGATTTGCAGGCATACAACTTTTCAGACAGTAAGTAGACACGAATCCAGGTAACGCAAGTATTAGTGTCCGCCGCGGGATTCCGGATCCCGGACCCCGGGATTTCAGGGCGGCGCCATGTTATTGGGCTCGCATATATTACTAGCCCAATATCAGAGGGATGTTATTTGCATAGTATTGTCCCGTGGTCGCCGTATTAACATTTAGACTACAATCTATTCCCACGAAGCACGGGATACCTTGTTGATTTAATAGGGACAATGTATTCGAGATCTGATTCAGTCGCGATCGCATACAGCTAATCTTTGAGATGGTATCAATATTTTTTTTTATTTCACCATTTTATATGTAGAATCATTATCCTTTCCTCAGGCAGTTCCATTCTAGGTTTCGTGTGTTTACCACCACCGGCCACATCATCACTGATCACGGTAAGATTTTGGTCAAATATAGGGTTTATAGTAAAAGAAAAAAACCTAATCTGTCGCCAGATAGGTACCTACCGACAAGTGGTAGGTACTTGACAGTCCATTGTTTTCTAGGCTCTGTAAAAGTCGGCTACACACCGACAATCTCTCTGGTATTGCTAAAGCCTATAGGAGACGACGGTATCTACACTATTTTCATTGTAGCTTAGTGCAGGTGACAGTAGCCAGAGAGATATTAAAATTAACCATTTAACATTAGGTACAATCAGAATTTATCTACTGATCTGAATCTACATAATTATGCTGAATCATAGATAAAACAGATGAACTTTATTGCAAACTCATAAGGCTCATTTTCATATATATTATTCTGGCTACTGTCACCCGCACTAAGCTACAACGTAAATAGTGTAACCATAGCGTGACCAGCCTTCTGACATTATTATTTTATACATAGAAACTTACTTGGTATTGAAACAACACTCATCCTAACATGATCACATATAACATTAGGTACTAACTTGCTTATCACAAGTAATCACAGCTCTATTTCTAAGCAGAGACTATTGCAAAACTAAAACAGTAATTGAACGTGGACGGATCCCAAGTGTAGCCAACACTAGTTAACTACAGGAGAATCGGACTTAGAAACTTTTAGAATTACCCTTTACTACGGAAAATGTAACTTTGAACAATTTGTATTGCAAGATAAAAGCAGGAATTGCGCTTTCTTCAGCAGAATTTTATTTTGAGATTTCAACTTAACGGTGTTTAGGTTTTTTAATCCTGTTTGATAAAGAGCAATGGCGAACTTCCATACATCAATTTATTTGAGATTAAATTGTAACGTCTTGAGATGAAAAAAATATTAATTGATTCAGCGTCAGTTCCTGAGCTTGTATATGCAAGATTTTTTGTAAAAGGAACCGGAGATTAATAGATATTTAGGTTTGAACTTTTGGAGGTTATGTCATTATTTCACTTTTGATGGCTGTTCGATAGGTACCTATTTAGTCAATTTCAGGGGTGATACGCAAGTAAATATGAATCATCTTAAGTATATTACCATTTCAACATGTCTCATGACAGCAAAAACCCAAAAGAAGCTCAAACCACGGTCAATGTTTAATCGTAAAGGGCATTATTGCATTACGATTTATGTCGATTGCATTAAATATGTATTACTTTTTTGTCAAAAGACAAGCAAGCAGGCAACCGGCCCTGTTACCTGATGGTAAATGGCTACCGTCACCTGTCGATATTAGCATAAACTCTTTACATTCGACAACACATGTGTTGTCCAACCAATGTGTTGTCGACCTTTCAAAATGCCAAAAAGGCAAGCTGAAATAAGGAATACGTTGAAAGACCAATAAAACAAGATTTTTTATTTTTATTTCGAGTTTATTCTTCATCTTCTCTTATAATTATATCATCTAGAAATCCAGCATAGTATTTACGCATATGTTGCAGTTGACGCACAGTATGCGGGTGGGTCTGCCATGACTTTCCATCTTGGCGGTAAGTAGCCAATAAAATCCAAACAATATGGCAAAATCGGAGTCCAGAAAAACACAGCACAAGTCACACACGTAGAAAATATCAGGGTCCTTAGGTATGCAGGGGTCAAATAGGGGAGATATAAATATCAAAGTCCTTAAGCAGTCCGGGTCAATTTTAGCAAAACTTGAGAAAATATGAAAATACAATCGAAACAACAACACCAAAACAGAGCGCGAACGATTATGATTTTTTTTTTTTAATTAAACGTTATTCATGACCATAGATACAAAGTCTTTCACAGTAGAGTGTTGCCATAACGTTTCTTTCATTTTACTTCCTTTCTTCTAATTAAAGAAGAAAAAAAAAATGTAACATGACTTAAATAATAAAATCAATACACAAAATCATTTTTATTTATTAAAATAAACAGCATTCTGTCCGTTTAATTAATTATTAAACTTGTTATAATTATAAAACTACGCTATTATTAAACTATAACTACCACTATGTCGAGGAAGAAATATTGAATGGCAACACTAAACTGATGGTATTGACAAATGGAAAACTAAAATAGTCAATAGTATTTTTAAATAATAATATTATTTAATCCCGGTTTTACAAGATTAGATATTGAGTTGAAAAAACGTAGAAAATTATTTGAATTACTTTTGTTTATAAGACATTTCTAGACGCTCAAATTTTGATCAAATAAGAATTCGCCTTTGCTCTTTATGCGATAAATGATTTTATTTTTTTAGTAGTTTTTTTTTTTCATCGGGGCGTTAGGTATTCTATATTGTATTGATATTTAATATTATAAAAAATATTTTGTGTGGTAAGTATACTGCCTTCAATAATAGATAGACTTCCGGGAATCCGAATTTAATTATTGAAAATTTTCTCTTCTTTATGGATCTTAAAATTCCTTATTTCTTAAATATTAATAATTTTGGAGTTATTATGGAAAAACTTACCTCTTTTTTTCATCATAATTTGTTAATAACAATTGAATATTTTTATGTTTTTTTTACATATTCATAACGTACCTAATTCCGCAAGAATTAACGCCTTTTTGAACTATACCTACGTCCTAATGTTTATGAAAGTGAAGGTAGATGAAAAAGTTGATGTCAGATGTCAGTATCAGTCAGTATGAAAATTACAATCCTAATGCGAGTTCATGTGTGAGATATAATAATTGGCGATATGTGAAAATAAAGTGAAAAGTCGTGACAATTACATGAGTATGTGTTATTTTTGATAAATACAAGATTACAAATAAATTACGTGCTTAAATAATAATTTCAAACATAAAACTATATAAATTTGATGTGGCAAACCGCTGTTGGAAAAATTATATGAAAGATTTTGTTAATTTGAAAAATAAAGTGAATAAATATTTTTACCCTGAGCCTAAAGAAATGACGGTTTTTTTTAAAGGACTAAAGTTGGTAGCCTCTGATGGCTGCAGCAACCTTACGGGACAAATCGGCGAGCGCAGAGGGCTCTCAGCGGGGTAACATTTAGGTAACCACGCCTGAGGTCACCCCCGAATGGGGTACGAACCTCGGCTCAGGGCGTTACCGGGGGAGGGGGAGGACTTTGTACGAGTTTAGACTAATTGGGGGCGGTCGGATTACTAATGGCAGCTCAGGCCGCTTGAACTGAACGGGACGAGACTGAGTGGGACGTCGCGGCGGTCCTCGCCGTCGAGGACGGTAGCGTAATCGGTTGTTTGTTGTGTAGGTACTTTTACGAGCTTCGTCAGCTTCGATCTGACCTAATGAAATTACAGAGCCTCACACTAGAAATAAGAACGAAGGTGAAGGAGCGTAAGGTGAGTACCTATTATTAGTAACTTTAAAGATTTAAATAATCGTAGGTATATTATTTTTTACTAGTTTTTTAGAATTGTTTCTGCCATGCGACTTTTTGTGTCTGGCAACACCTAAGTGTACACTGGCTTTCAATATTAACTCCTAACGTATTTGAAACAGTTAAATCAACTTATAGGCTAAACTAACCCTTACATCAACATTCAGTAACGAAGTTTAGCTCCACTATACCTGGGATAGACGGTTAGCCGCATGTCAATGTAATTTAGACCCTGTTTCAGCGAGTTAAAGTGGGTTCATGTAAGTTGATATTGTAGCTCATCGTTGTCAGCTTATGGTCGATCCTCTAGGATTTAATTAGGGCGACTTTAGTTATGCACAAAGAGGTTATCCTCTTTGTAAATTAATATTTAAATTCAAAATATCCAACTCGTTCCGTTAACTTACGGCTGAATGGATTTGTTTAAAATCTGGAATATTCCGCAATTGCACTTGAGAGCGACCGATATTTCCGACATGTTACAATGCCAAGAAGGCAAATATTCTTGGCGTTGTATATTAAAATGGTAATCACTTACCATCAGGTTGAACGCCAGCCTGTCAACCTTCTGACAAAAACAAAACATAAATTGATCATACCCTGGAATAACATATAGGATATTTTTCATCTCTAAAAAACTTAAGAGCACTCTTGAACACGGGAAAAACCGCGGGGCAGAAAGCTAGTAATTGAATATATAGTTTTGCACGGGCGGTCACTCACACGTCCTCTCCAAACGTAACTTTTGCATAAATGATTGCCAAACCCAAAAAGATTACGAAAAGGTACGGCAAGAAGATTTCGCTTCTATAACTTCATTCCCGTAACTCGGAAAAAAGGTAACGTTTTATTTACACGCATTTTGAGTACGTTGTCAATTAAATTTACCCTTGTTTTTTCAATTTACCCATTCACATTGGGCATGCGATCTCAATACTCTCTTTTTAACATACATTTTGATCGACCGTCTCATTAACATATAGAAAGGCCGTCGGGCGGCCAAAAAAATTCGGTATCCAAATTGTACCTCCGTTTTTTGTCCCTCCGGGCTCCTCCCTGAGATAAATTAAGGCCTTTTTTGTCCGGGTCTGTGACCATTGGGGCGGATTCGAGACATTCATTTGGGTTTTGTATACATTTGAAGAGAAGCACCAAAGGTTAATTATTTCGTCGGTTGAGTTTTAATTAAATTGAGTGGGTTTTCTAAAGGTTTTTTTGTTATTTAAATTGTTGATAATTTAGAGTACTCTCCTACTTTTTATTGCATTTGAGTTTTAACCTTTACAGGATATTAGAATTTTAAATTTAACCTTACAATCAACATGTAAAGAGGTAGGCAGAGGTCTCAATTATATGTATGTTTAAATATACATTTAGTAGGTACGTAAAGTAACATCTAACCCAATTATGCTTACTAAAAGTAGCATGACTTCGGCTTTTCTCGGGTACATTATTCAAACTTGTGCATACTGACTGCCCAACCCAGCAATCAAATCCAGGACTCTAGCTGAGCATTAGGTATACCTTACGAGGTAAATAAAGAAGTAAGCCTACTTACCTAATTTAGCTACATAAAACTTTAAAAAATAAACTGCACCTCATTTGTTTTGCCGATAAAGTAACCACAACTCGGCCACAAGCCTGCGGTTTTACTGTAGGCATTTTGCGGTTCACATTAAATATAAGAACATAAAATTAAATAGTAAAATTGAGTAAATTAAAACTGAGTAAAACCTAGCTCTAATGATGCACACAACAAATAATAAAAATCATATATTAATAATTTATTAGATCATTGTCTGTTTGTGTGGGGGTGTGTGTGTGTGTGTATGTCTGTGGCCTCATAGCTCCTGAACGGGTGCACCGATTTTGATTTTTTTTTGTTTAAAAAGTGACTTAATCGAGAGTGTCAGACAGACATAGGTGTCAAACTTATAACACTCCTTCGTTTTTCATAGTTGGTTAAAAATAAAGATAATCCCAGTGCTGTTTTTATTTCAGACACCACCAACAGCCTACATAATTTCTAAAATAAAGTCGGTGGCACCCCACTCGGGATTCAATAAAACTAAATTACTAAAAGGAATACCTCAAAAGATATATTTTCTAAATATAATGTAAATGTAACCCTAGATGGGTGTGGGGTGGTATATATATGGCATACATTATTTATCGCGTCATATCGTATGGTATCTTTTGTTTACTAGTAGCTTTCGTCCTTTGGGACACCGCGCGATATGACTGTTACCATAGTATACATAGACTATTCAGTAGACAAAAAAAATATAGGGGAACTTTTTTAAACCATGTTATATTCTGATAATATATTTTAAAAAAAACTGTAGAAAATATCTGTCGTTACTAAAATTTGGGCCGCTCTTCATCGATTCTGGATTTAACAAAATAATGTATTTCTTGATTGACTCAATCATTATCTTTTCAGTATTCTGTTATGTAATTTTGCATGTTTAAATTAAAATCTAGCAAAATCAACACCATAAAACACCTTGCTTTTAGGCCGAAAACCTTCCCGTTTTCTACTGAATTTAATTTTTACTTCCTTTCTTCTTCTTCTTTGTCGGTGTCACTTGAGTGGTCGTGGTCATCACTTCAGGTGTTGGTGGCAATTTTCACAACACGCCGCCACTCCTCTCTGATGGCCGCCTTCCTCGAGCATTCATGTAATGATGATGAACCATAATTTACTTCACACTACGTCATTATTAAGGCAGACATCAGTTTGCCTACTGTTTTTTTCTACACTAGTACATGTTCCGACTCCCATAAATTGAATTATCGGGCGCCGTATACGAAGGACGTTTGACAGTCCCGTGTCCAGGGAGGCAAGTTATTGAATTTATTTACATACATCCATACGAGATAAAAGGTAGCTGAACAATAGCACGGGTATCTAGAAACCGTAGACCTCAGAAAGGGTGAGGTGTTTATGCTATTTGATAGCTGTGCTAAATTGGATTTTTATATTGAAACTGTCCCTTGAAATTTGAGGAATGATTTGAGTAATGGTTCTAGGGAAAGATGAATATAATATATATAATAAATACTTATTCCCATTTTTACAATTGTTTTTAGGTAGGTACCTATGTGCCTTATCAGAAGAAATTGGGAACAGAAAAAATTACCTTTCTGAGTTTTTTATCGGAGTCGTCTTAAATTAAGTGTATGCCGAACCAGTGTTAGATTCTAATGGTACATTTGCCTAAACTGAATTAATAAGATTTGAGTATTAGATTACCTACTTACGAAGTGGTAAAAATTCTCAAAATATTTTTTTCATTACTGGCTTCCGTCAGTTCCATCCCACGTTCTTGGATTAAAATTAATGTGGCAAGTACGTGCCAAAACAAGTTGATCCGCCCACACACACACAAACACCATCCATGCACACATTATAACGTGAAAACCACCCAAGTCTCACGGTGCCAAGTTTTATTGAAAGGCAGTGCGGTAATTGTCAGCGTGAAATAATGGATTATATTAGGAATTTTTAGAAGAGAACAGTATCTATCTTGAACGATGATAGCTCAATTATAGTGACATGGAATGCAGCCGTAGCAAAAAACGAGGGTTCTAAACCTACAATTAGCTTGAGCTTTGAGGTAAAACACCGTGACAGCATAAACACTTTTTAGTAAATAAATATCCTGGAACATTCTTCACACACGATTATCTAATCCCGAACTAAGCAGAGCTTGTACCTACTATTGAAAGCAGATAACTGATATCAGTTTCCATAGTACTATTTACTTATAGATAATTACACCTAGACTCAGGACAAACAGACATGTTCATGCACACAAATGTTTTTCCTGGATGGGAATCGAAACCCTGCGGCGCGATAGATAGTGTCTTAACCAACTGCGCCAACTGGCATGCCACCTACCGATCTGGCTGGAAAATATCTCTTTTACATAAAAATACACAAATGATCACATACTCTTCTACCAGGCTACTAAAACTGAAAACAAAACATACAAATTGACAAATGATAATTTCATGATGTGTTTATTCACGTCGAGCGTAGATTCGATGATAACTCACACGATATTCGACAATTAATAACTAACACGAAAACAATTATCGAGCGACCGCAATTGTTGTTTAACTGTTTTAAGTATCTACTATGTACTGTGCTGTGCCCGGCCATGTTTATAACGACATAATGATCTTTAACTAGGGAATTGAAAACGGGTCAGAATTGTACAATGGTGGATAACAATCTATATTGTTAAAACTTCATCATCAACAGTCCCAACTGTCTAATTTATTTGTTTAAACTCTTATCTTGTTGGGGGTTGAATGTTGAAAATCTCTTCCTCAGTGGACGCCTACGTCACTTAAGGTAGATGTTCCTGGACAAGAAAACGGTCTCATAAACGGGCGTTTACGATGACTTTGTTCTACGAAAATTCATTGGTAACGTCAGAAAAAAATCGTGAATATGCTCCTTTTTAAATTTAAACAGAAAAAAATCTCTTATTTGGTCCAGCCAAAGAACTTGAAAAGATTAATTCTAAGATACAATATCAAAAAACAGAAACGAAATAGTTTTATCCACGCTTGTCTCGTTTGTTCTCGTCAGTTTAGTACGGAATGGAGTCATTCGCGTAGAGCTTTTCTCTACAAGTTGGACTCCCAAATGTCACAGCTGAATAAAAATCAACGTTATAATGATATTATTCTTTTCATTTACGCAAAATGGCGGTACACGAAACCTATAAAGAAACTGGTAAAAAGAAAATTATTATTTTGAAACTAAAAGCATGACCTTAAAAGGGCACTTCAAACTAATGTAACATCACAATATTAAACTAAACACAAACAACGCCGCAGGCACAAGTTAGAGTAATAATTCACGAGTTACACTTAGTTTTAATCAGTCGTTAGGAGTAAAATGTCCCTTAGGCATCGTTAACAAATGGCCAACTCTGGTTCGTACCGTCGCGGATACATTCCAGATGCTTTTAATAGCTTTTTAACACAATTACGAGCTGAGTTCATGGAATATTTGAAGACGTTGCGGTTCTTATTGTTGTTTACTGGCCACTTATGGGCGAAACTTGGTGATTTTTACATTTTATTGGGCGTTTTTGGGCACTTGTTGCCGGTTTAAAGTTGGTTTTAGTAGGTTACCTAAGGTTTAATTAGGAGCTTACATTTTTGTATTACACATGTATGAAGCTTTTGCAGATGAATGATTCAAAAGCCAAAATATGCATTTGTATACTAATAATAAAGCCGAAGAGTTTCTTTGTTTGAACGCGCTAATCTCCGGAGTTAAATTATCCCAGAAGGTTATAGGCTACTTTTTATTGCGGGAACGCGAATGAAACTGCGGGGAACAGCTAGTATTTTATATACTAGGTACTTTAATTTTTTTGTCTTTGACGAAGTAGGTACAGGGGCCTCATTCTCGAGGCTTCGACAGGAAACTATATTTGATAAGGCAAATAGCTTTGCATTTTGATAGATGATGTCGACAAAAAATTAATATGGAAAGAAAATTTCTCACACAACCATCTAATTTTTAAAATTGGACCAGTAGTTTACAAATTTACAAACTTTACCTCTTTTAATATTAGTGTATGTAAGATGGCTGAAACATTTGATTAAGGGATCTAATAGGTGTATATTTCGCTCCAAAGTTAACTGTTCTAAATAACGTTATTATAAACAACGATCATAATTAACGTGTAGCCGAGTGAAGCATTAAATTACGTAAGATGTTAAAAGTTTAATTGGTATAGAGTTTCAAAGTTCCCGCTGGTCTTTCGAGGGAGAGTCTAAAACAATAGTGATTGATGCATAAAACATCGCTTCTAAAGATAGCTGATAAAGTTTTATACTGAACTTTAGCTGGTTCTTGATATTATCTATTGTGCTCTAAAGAGCTATCCTAAAGCCAGATTTCCACCGCGAGCGGAGAGATAAATAAACTCCTACTTTTATTTCCACCAACAAAATAGTCGAACGGAAAGGACTGAGCGAGCAGAAAGAGTTGAAATGAACTCGCTCAGCTATTTCTCTCATTTTCTTTGATAAATCAACATCAACAGACAAAACTCTTTGTTGGTGGCAAGATCTATTCCACCTCGCTTAGCCATTTCCCACTCTTTCGCGGTGGAAACCCGGCTTTACCTGTTAATTAAACGCGAAAGTGAATTCGTTTATTTGTTATCTTTTCACGCCCAAACCACTGAACCGATCGCAATGAAAATTTGTGCACATATAGCCTTTGATATGAAAAAGGATGCAGGCTACTTTTTATCCGAACTAGGAAACAAATGTTGATGCTGTTTTCATAAACATTTAGAACATTTCTTCCTTGAAGATAAAATATACAATGGCAGTAAAGTAAAATATATTTTTTGCCTTAGATTTTTATGGGTACATTGATGAATAGTTTCCGAGATAAAACTATCTAAAACACCCTTCGTTCTACCTTTCTCTACTTATAAAATATTTTATACACTTTATAACTTTACGGTTCAGCGCCATATATCACGTAACTTTTTAAAATAAACTTGTATGAGTCGAGTCTGGGTGTAAAAGTATATTAGAAACATCGATATAAGTACCACTATATATTATGAAAGATATAATAAGTCACTGGATTCTACATTCATTAAGGAATAATGCATGTTTTTTTTTGATTACCAATATCACCATAACAAAATATGAAAATACCGTAAAAAGATGACAAAAAAGCGAAATTAAAAGATCTACATTGCTTGATTAAAATGTATGAAAAGATTTCCTTTCCTGATTTCGATGTTGTTTGCTAATCATATTGATGTTTATTTCCACCGCTTGAAGTGCAGGTATAACAAAAATTACAACTTTTATAAATCATTGACACACTGGATGAACTACTTATACTGTGGCAGAGTTGACATTTTGACACGTAGCACAATAACAGTAATGAATATACATTCTAATTACACAGAACAACGAGTTTTATTAAAGAGCGCCTGTTGGAATATGTTCATGTTATTAATTACACGGATAATGAACTACGTTGATATTCGTATACGCGTGGAAGTGAACAATTATAATATTAATTGCTCGCACGTGGCTTTAGGCACGTGAGATTTGTACTACCTAGCTTCTTATACTTAAGGTGATACCTTCTGACATATACGACTATTTCATGAAAATGTTACTAATATACCTTGGAGGAATATGTTGATGATTGCTTTTGTTATTAATCAGTAAATTTACTACCATTCTTGTCGCAAATAACATGTTGATAACTTACGACCTATAACTGAGCTGCAATTTGCAAAAAACGTGATAACATTTAAATTTCGCGCTCCAACCGAAGCCTCCACCTTAAAGCTACGATTGTGTTGTATCACTTTACTTACAGTGAAAGCCAATGGTAGCTAAAGAGAGTTAGCTGATGTGATGTCTATGTTTTTAGTTTGTGGTACACTGTATCTAGTGTTAGAGTGACCACGTCTACGCAAGCGTAATGTGGGACGCCCTCCAGCACGATGGACTGATGATGACCTTAAAACCGGACAGGGTTAGATGCATCTGGCGAAAAATCGGAAGGAGTGGCGCTCTCTGGGAAATGCGTATGTCCCCGGCAGTGGACCCAAAACGAAGTAACACACAAAATGTTGTGTCTATGAGTTAAATTGCTAGGCCTAAATGAGTTTCTGAACGAACCATCGCTCATTTAATTTTTTCAGCGACGAGTAATTCCAAAAGGTGGTGTTCGAAATACGAATCACTTTTCCTCACGCTCCCTGAAAAAAGCGATTTATCTGCGAGTTTTTACGCGCCAAAAGCGCACTTACGTAAAAATATTAGTTGTTTTTAAATGATCTGTAAAAAAAACCAGCATAGTTTATAAAGTAGGTAATGAAAAACGGCTTAATCCCAAATTAATAATTTTGACTTTATTCAATACATTTCAAAATATTCTTTATGATATAAAAAGTCATAAAACCAATTCTTAAAATTGGTATTAAGACGTTTTATATCTATGCGTTTTAGCCTTACGTACACAATGTAGACATAGTAGGTACAGACGCAGTGCTCAGTATGTACATACCCTTTGCCAGAGCAAATATAGAAAAGGAAGGGCCTGCAAATATCAGTTTGCCAAGCTTTGTGTGTGATGGTAGCTTTTTGTTTTGCCTATCATTTATTTGTGATTTAAGTCGATTAGAGTAATTTAACCTTCAATAACGGAGGAAAAGATTAATTTTGAATTAGGTATATTTTAGTCGGTCATAATATAGTATATGGAAAATCCAAGGACTTTATGAATGTAATCTCACACAAACTTTTGGCCTTTTACTACAGGTTTATCCCCGACGAAATAAAAGGGGTGTTATTAGTTCGTACCTAGTGTTTATCTGTATAACTTTCTAAGGCATCATAGTTCCTATACTATACCAAAATTATAAGATGATTACGAGGGACCTCGTAATCGGAATCGGAGATATACAATCGCCATGCTGATCTGTTAGGCTTACTTATGAAGGCTTACAATTTTATAGACTCTACAACCGATTCGAAATTTGAATTGATAGGACTTGTTGTAAGAAGGCGAAAGCACTGTGTCTCACAACTCCAGGTTCTATATAGGAGCGTTTAGGAGTTGAGAACTGCGGTAATGTCACACACGGATGGTCCATTAATACAAGTGCAGCAAAAAGGTCGGATTGTAATGGGATTTCCTTGTTCCGGTGCGCTCGAACACTTTGCTTTGAAATATGCGTAAGTAATTTAAATGGGTTTGCTCCAAGAATTTTCAATGATTATGACGAAATAAAACAAAAAGTACCTACTTTTAAAGTTCAGTACCAAATTCGTGATCTCCCTGATATTGCAAGACGAAATAAAACATTTGTTTGGAAACATAGGAAATAACTTTAAAGCTTTTCTTTGCAATGTCCTTACTATGACTAAATAGTTACTTTTGAGTTTGTGCTTTTTTTAGGGCTTTATCCCTTTGATCATAGAATGTAGCTTTATCCATAGACCATTTTTTATACTTTATATTTCTCGTGTGATTACGTCGCCTGTGCTCTGCCGTGGAAGATCTATGCTTGCACACAATACTATATTTTTTGTAAATAAAATATAAACAAATAAGCATAAATAATAAATGAAAGATACAAATCTCATTTATTACTGCAAAAATACTTATCATATTAAATAACTTTGAAAAAATATTTCCAAACTTTTATCGTCTCAAAAAAGTATACAAAAATAATATTGTTATAATTTTCTTTCATAACTTTATCAAAAGTTAAACCTAAAGAAAACAATTCGAACCTTTATTTAACATTCCTGGTAACATTTTAAGCTATCTTGCAACACAATATTATATCGACTAATAACAATTTGTAAGCATCCACCGTAGAGGCCCGCACTGTGAACCATAGAGCGGAACTTACATCGTACGTTAAGCCACGGGTGTTCCGTACACTATAGGGATACTTTCCAACCATGAAACATTCACGGAACCCCACTAGGTTAAGCTTAAGTGGTTTCGGTACGTAATCGTCTAAATAGTTTTTGTGGTAAAATATGGTTATTGTTATGAAGAGAATTGAAAGTATATATAGGTATAATTCTATAAGAATTTTAGCCGTCGTATTCGTTATAGCATGTGAATATTCTGTCATTCTGAAAAAAAATACCAATCGCAAAAATACCTACATTATTAAAAGGCCCTAGTTTGAATTTTGAGCCTGCTATCTGGATAGGTAATCAGGTTGTAAAGCAATAAAAAAAAAATAAGGAACCCCCGAATCCGCTAAGAGCTGATTGATTATTTTCAAACGGCTGAGTAGATTCTCTTGAAACATAGCTAAGACACCTTCCAAAAAACAGAATCAAAATCGGTTCATCCGTTAGGAGTTATGATGCCACAGACTTTTTTTGATTTCATCTTCAAATAATAATTTACCATATTGGTATTGTTTCTAAATAAACCTAGTTTCTCGTCTCTCGGGAAATTTGGTATCAGATACAACGTACACACACATAATATGTACGTTCCCTAAATAAGGGCTCTAGGGCCGTCACTTTCCCGAGTAAAATCTGCTTGCAATCAATACAACCAGAAAATTTGATCTTTAAACAGTTTTCTGCATTTGTTTTTGTTAGACAATACTGTAATACATAATGATGTTTCCAGAGATGTAAAGCGTAACGTTTTTGCAGCTTTACCGGGAACCTTTACTGTCCCTACAGAATACCGCAGCTAAATAACTCAACGTTGTTTTTCTGCGCGTGAGTAAGGTCGCGAGGCTCAATAGGGTGGGGACGGGTCGGTAAAATTATCAATTCATAAATTTCCCGAAAAAATCATTGTTTAAAAAACTTTTAAGAATACATAGAATCGCCTTCAAAATCACAAAAAAGCATGAAATAACTATGTTGGAACTCCAATCTGACACTCTTTGAAGTCACAAGTTAAAACTTTCAGTATCTTATGTTTTGTCACTAACCTAGGATAAGCATAATAGCGTTATACCATCCATCATCACAACAAAGAATACAACTAACAATCTAAACAGTCCTGTTATTTAATTAATTTAATTAATTATCCCCATACTACTAACCGTTAAAGAGTTGTACCTTCTATCATCATTGCAGCAACATAAAATGACCAGACGCATATATTAACTGAATAGCTTTAGAAATTATAAGAAATCATTACAAAACCATTAAAAAAAACTAAATTTTAAGAGTTCTCTCAATTTCTCTCAAATCCCATCATCAGATCCTAATCTGATAACCTACCTGGAAAGTATACTCTTTGAAACAAAAAAAATATTTTCCAAATCGGTCAACACGTCCTAAATTAGTATTAATTAAAAATGATGTTGTTTGACATACTCGTACTATCATATTCATACAAAACTGAGACGAGATAACGATTATTCGTATAAATAATAACGATAGCCGACATAATCGTATTTCCTAGTGGCTGAGTGATATATTAACAGCCCGTCCTATTCTTCCTCTCAGTGAGATATATTTTATTGAGTCTTACTCAGTCTAACTTGTTCAGTTTAAGTTATTTCTTTGTATTCGTCATTGATTAGACGCCTTAGTAGATCTCGGCCCGCTGATTCACTTGATTTTGACAGGAAATCAGGAGATGAGATAGCGAGTATCGTACGAAATGCTACCCACTTATGCCTAAACGTAATAGTTATCTGGGGCACACCTTGATGAAGTAAAATCCACTCCTATCAAAAATATAATTCAGTTTATTATAGCTGTAGGTGTTGGCAGTGGAATCCAATAATGTATGTGGTGATCACAATAGACCGAGGTTGTCAAATTATTAACCAATAGAATTGCACAAAATTTACGTTTCGTCAGTTTACTGCAATTCTATTGGTTAATAATTTAACTACGATGATCGAACTATTGTGTATCGTTTTTCAGACTAGATCCTCTAGTTGCAGTGATACATACTCACTGGATGGAAAGTCTTGAAACAGCTACTCGCCCAAATAATAATCGTACGAACATGGACTTAGAAAAAACTCATGGACAGACTGACTTCGAACATTCGAACGACGTTACCCAATGATGCCAGTTTTCCAGTGTGTAGGTACATTATAAGCCTCACGGACACACATACACGTCAAAATGTTGCTGATTTTTGACATTCGCGTAGTATTTTGTTTCATATGGTCAGGACACACAGACGTACGATGTATTGTGCGTCATGTTTGACATGGGGCGACTCGATCACTCACTCGACACTATATTTCTAAATCCATGCGTACGAATGCGCCGTGGTACTTTAGGTATAGTTCCTGCCTGAAACTTCATTCTTTTCAGACTATTTTGTCCTTTTGAGAAAAATAATTTATTTAGGCATATCTAAGTATGACTAAAAATCCCTACTTACTTATTAATTTCTTCGGAATTATCAAAACGCAAAGTTATCGTCGTGAGAGGGAGAATTAAATAATTTACGTCTCCATTAAAAGCATTCCTTTGTTGCGAATGTCTTGTTCTAATTAGAGCGTAAAATTGATTTATATTTCGCGTGACTTTGTTTGTTTAATGAGCATTTTGAAATAATGCTGCCTGTTTTTTTTCGTACTATAAATCTCTCTTTTGACGCTTGCTTGAGTAGGTACTTCTTCAGTTTTTTTAATAAAAATAGAGCAGTAACCTGAATTACTTAATGCTATATAAATATTTTATTTGTCTCTGTATAAAGAACCGATAAAAAAAATGGAACCTTAATAACTAAGCCTCCGCTGTCCGTCTGTCAGCGGGCTGTATTTCATGAACTGAAGTTACATGGTTCCTCCACATCATCACAAACGAACACAAACAATAGTGTGGAAGACTTGAGATCAATAAAATTCAATCAATAAGCTTTAAAGCTTCACACGCAAACAAACTTCACACATATTTTCGTGACGCAAATTACACCGAACAAGAATGACGAAAACCTATTTATGAAAACATCATTATCCCGTCGAGTAAATGAGCCGTGAAAACTCTTTATGTGGCCTTTTCCGCTTTCCTGTAACGTTATTCACCATTATATGGCCTCTATAGCGCATGACAACTCTTGTAGTTAAATCCTGGCCAAATTGCGTACATAATTACAGCAGTTACGCTGAGGTATAACCGTTAATGAAACTGAAAACGAGTTAAAGTTTTAAATGCCGCTATGAATGCAAGCTGTTTCTCAATTTCGGAAATTTGCCGCAATTTTTATGGGTCGGTTACATTATTGCGTAGGCAAGAAATTGTAGCTGGAGTAATTGGGAATGGAAATGAAATTATTAAATCAACTAGCGATCTGCCCCGGATTCGCACGGTGCAATGTAGATGATATAACTTCGATATTCTTTACATAGTATTAAATGATGTCACTCTCTGCGTCTGTCTGTCGTTCTGTCTATATATCCGCTAACTCCTCGTGCTTTAGCACGCAACGAATTATGATGCAGTTTTCGCCATTAGTTCACGGAAGGTTTTTATATATTTTAAAACCTAATTAAGTATTGATGTATGTGGAAAAAAATAATGTATTGCAACCAAGTCATCGAAAATTAAATTTACATGGCTTACGCAGGCTTAACGTTACCCCACCCTCTCGGCCCCGCTCTTTTCAGCACAACTCAACAATACAAAACACTTTTGATTTGTGATCAACACTTTTGTGTAGTGTTGATTATTTATTTATATTTTTCTTATTACTTTTACTTTACTTTTAGGTATTCAATTGACTTTTTTTTCTAAATTACACCCGTTTGAAGCTGGAGCGGGTTGCTAAGTAAAGAATGAATGAATAAATGTGTAATCAAAAGTTAATCACAAAATGTAGAGCCACTTAAACAACAAAGTCAGAAAAGTAATTATGAGAATTTTATCGAAGTTCTATATTTTTTTACTGCTTTCCCCAAAGTGGTATGTAGGTATGTAAGTACTGCCGCCCCTTGCTCTTTAGCTGAGTGAACATGGGAATTGGTATTTTCCTCAATAGGGACCCTGCTGCGCTGACTATAAATAAATAAAAGAATATACGTACATTAAGGAAATTTTGTGTATTTTTTACTAACGACAAATTGATTTTGTTACGTACCTGACCTAAGTACCTACCTATATGTGTGTGTAATGTGAATTCTTATAACAAGTCGAAGATTATTCATAATCCAATAACTTCCACTTTTTGAAAGTGGCTTATATAATGAAACCTCGTAGATATATTATTAACTACGCGCGTTTCTCCTTCTGTCTCCGTTGAGGCGTCAAAAGATAATAAAACTAACGAAAGAGTTACTTTCTCATATAAAGATATTAATAGTTGAACGTAGTAAATTATTAATCTATCATCAAAAGTAATACTTACCTTTGAAAACTTCTTAGGTACCTATCTATAAAATTTACATGTGTAACCCCAGATTTTCTTAGCAATAATTATCAATTTAATACCTACGTACCACTAGAGTACAATTTTTTATTTTTTTTGGAAAGTCCCAAAATTAGTAGCCTCTGATGGCTGGATGAACCTTACCGGACAAATCGGCGAGCGCATAGGGCTCTCAACCGGGGCTAAAGTACAAACGAATATAGCATAGATACTCAAAAGTACCTATCACACAGCACCGAATAAAAAGAACAGCCCAATAAGAAAACTTTGCTAAGCCGAAACAACGTTACAAAAGCATTAGGGAACTTTTCTTCGATGATCAATCACCCGCAGTTTCTCAAACTGTTTTATTTAAAATCGTCTCGCTGGTAACGAACGGATTTCAAGCGGAACGCAAAAGTTTCAATGAGATTGTATTGGACACCACCCAAGTTTTCAGAACTGAATCACTGGATTCCACTTTACTAACCGAAATGGTTACAAACTGATGTGTAATATATACGTCCCCATTCACACGATATTAGATCTTTCAAGTGATTTTTCACGCATGTCAGTTACCATAATTTTAACACCATCTTTTACCGCGATCCCCTTTTACCCCCTTAGAGGCTGAATTTTCAAAAATTCTCTCTTAGCGGATGCCTACGTCATAATACCTGTGTATATCAAATTTTTGTCAGCCAGCCAGTCACGTTTTCATATTATATATATTTTATAGCCAAAGCATACAATATAATGTACCCTGCCACCGTAATATGATTTCGTCATGATAATTATTTTACTTTTACCGATAAAATTTATGCCTCGTTCTTTATCGCCTCAGCAAGCGGTGTGAAGCAGCAGCGAATATCTTAAAAGAACTTAAAAGTGGTACCTGAAACCTAACACTATTTGCATAGTTTTCATCTCAATCCCATTTTATCGGGAATATTCTCTAAGAGTCAATATTATTTCTAAAATCTATCCCTCGATAGGCGCTCCGGTAGTCTATAAAATAATTTGCATTGGGACCTCGTAGAAGCTCATTCCGACCAAGTCACAGCCAATCCAGTTGGTAACGAACTCTGGAAATTTATTCATAGCTTCCTTCGCTGTTGTAAATGCGACGAGAGGACACAATCGGAATTTCGTTTTGATTTTAAAAACTAATCTGCGGTGTGTTATACGTAAAATTATGTTTTGGTTTGCATATAATGGCCCATTCGTGTGATGGCTTTTGATTAATTTCCGATAGCTAACCTATGTAATCAACTGGATGTAGATAAGTACCTGCTACCTATGTTTTTTATACTATTTGCCGACACATGTTTTCACCCACATTTCCGGGATTGCTTTTGTCAGTCTCCATATTATAGGGTAGCTACATACCGAATTTAATCACGATAGGTATTGCCACGATGTTTCTTCTGAATTCTGAATGGGTGTCATGTCATGCGCTGGTTGATGTGGCATCCTATGTAGTCCTATTCCATTTAACTATCATATATTTCGCTGTAAATCTTCTCAGTTAATAAATTAACTAATAAAATTCTCTCCTCGAAGAATACTTTTGACAGTTTAGCCCCTAATTAGCCGCCTAGATATTCATAAGCCTTGAGCACTCTCACCGAAAAAGAAAAGGTAAAAATCCTTCTATATTTTATCCAATTAAAGGCGTAAAGGGAACTTACAATCGGCTAAGAACGGATTATACAACCTTTTCTCCTCAGTTACTTAATTATCTAGAAAAAAGAAAAACCGAATGGGGAAAACGGTCATTCCTGTTTTCAAAAGGAACGCCAGTAATTATTCAGAAAGACGAATGCTGTTTAAGATAATTCAACTCACGTAAAGCGTTATCTTTTTGACAAATTGCTGGTAAACGTACCGCTATAACTCAGGTATCTTAATGGGGTACCTACTACCTTTTTAGGGTACCAGCCGACTGAAATTATGGGTACTTTTGTGTTTTACATTCTATAAAGTTTTGTTCAAAGGTACTCAAAACTTGCAAAATTATTATCAAATCAACAATAATACGACTATTTTCAGGAGTCCTTTTAGTCGAAATATATTTTAGTGCTATAGGTGTGTCAGTGTAATTATAGACTACCTCATTTCACATTCCAAGACACGGATCGCTGAAAAGGTGGCTACAAAGAATATGTATGTAAGGTTTTATTCAAAAAGCTTTTGATATTAAAATGTTGGGCTTATAAATATTTAATGCAATCTCATTGTAGAGACCGAGTGCGATGTAATTCATTCTCGGAACTCGTGAAAAGTATGTATATAAATATATAATTTAATAGTCCGCTTGTTATATGAAATAAAGGAGAGCGTAATAAATTTGCTTTGTAGGTAGGTATACAATTATATTATTTTTAGAATACTAGGGAACTGATACGCTCTTAAAAATATTTTATAAATGTTATTGCAAAATACACTCTACGATGATTATTCATATTCAAATTACTTCTCTTATAAAAAAGTGTACCTACTAAATATTGCTTTTAATCAGCTTTGTCCAAAAAACAATATGGCATAAATATCATGGGGCTCGATTCTACTGATTATACTTAGCAAACTAAGTTCTGAAACGAAGCACAATACTTACCAAATATCCCTATAAAAAAGCATGTTACCTAATTTGGTGAGAAGTCATAAGTTGACGATGAGAATCTTGTATTGTAAATTTTAGATATTTTGGCAGTCCAGATCATCGTTGTCAAATAGAATTGCAGCAAACTGACGAAACGTAAATATTGTGCATTTCTATTGGTGAACGAACAATCGTGTATCGTTTTTCGGAGTAGGCCCTCAGGATCCGATCTTCAGCGGTCAGGTTGCGGCCGCGTTCTCCCTATAATGGGTATAGCAATAAGAGGGACATTGTCAAAGTGATACTTTCTTTAAAATGGCTTTTAAGCAGCTGCCACTGAAGATATTAAGGAGCTGGTATCCTTTTGCTGGTAACTTTTGTTTTAGGACAGCTAAGGTTTTTATTATTTACTTAGTTTTTTTTATGTTTTTATTCAACATTAATTTATAACAGGCTACGTCAATATTGCTGGGTTATAATTTGTCTCAAACGCAAAAAAATAAACATAACATACACGTGAGGTTATTTTATATCATACTGACAAAAAATCTTTAGGCAGGTGCTATAAAACATCGTTCTTCACCATATTCAGATCGATACTTCAACTCTCAGCGATTCAAGCACCGCTTCGAAGAGATATCCAGCGGTGGAGTATCTGACTGTATTTATTCTACTCCAGCGGAGTGCAGCGATTGGGCAGCGTGATCTGACTGCTAATGTAAGGATTGAGTTGCCAACACTGTATATTGTTGTGCATCCATTTGGATGGTTTACTAACGTCTATTGTTGTTTTTCTTTTTAACCTCCTTCAAAAAAGGAGGTTCTTAATTCAGCTGGGGTTTTTTTTGTTAATGTTTGTTCACGCATAACTGTTAACACATTTTTTTACATATGAACCGATTTTAATAATTCTTTTTGCGTTAGGTTCTGTATAGCTCCAAGGTGGTCCCATTATTAGTAATTGAAGGAGGTTTTTACTCTTTTTTTTCTAAAATTGATTATTAAAGTTTGTGACGTTTACCTTACAGAATTGCTCTCCAAGTTAATAATAAGTTGTCCGTCTTTCTATTCTTCCTCAATATCTTTCTCTGTTCATCTCACCCTATCGAGACATCATTCACCATAACTTACACGCTCAAACGGCTGGACCAATTTCGATGAATTTTGGTATGGAGGTTGCTGAAACTCTGGATTAACACATAGGTTACTTTTTATACCTTGGGAACGTGGGTGAAACCGCGGAGCGGGACCTAGTAATAATATAGTCCTAGCCGATGGGTGACTATAGAAGACAATACAAACCACTGCCCATGAAATAGGTTGTACACAACAATCGTATTGCTTCTATTCTCAGATATACTCACAGCAGCTTTTGGATTTAGTGCTGCAATAATAATAACAATGCAGACACTAATAAAAATAACTGTGCGTCGAATTAATGCTATTATTACTTAGAAAATATTGAATTGAAAGTAATAGGGAATATGCATGAAATTTTTTTTTGCTTTAAGGGGGAGGCTTCGGTTGGAGCGCGTAATTCAAATGTTATCACGTTTTTTGTAAATTGCAGCTCAGTTATAGGTCAGTAGTAACATTTTCATGAGATAGTCGTATATGTCAGTATTATACCTTGCAGGAATATGTTGATGATTTCTTTTGTTATTAATCAGTAAATATACTACCATTCTTCTCGCAAATAACATGTTTAAACTTACGACCTATAACTGAGCTGCAATTTGCAAACAACGTGATAAAATTTGAATTTCGCGCTCCAACCGACGCCTCCACCTTAATAAAAGCTCATTCGTAAGAAACAGTACGAAAAAATTATATATTTCGGATAACTATGAAAATAACCAAGATATAAGCCATCAAAGATTTATTCCTATCTCTTTCTAGCAAAACAAAATTCAGCATGGAGTTTATATGGCCGTAATAGTATATGACGTCACATACTATGTCCGATTTCTCTGTCTAATCGCTGTTCAAAATGCTTAGGTATCTTCCGTGTTTCTTGGCCGATTTTAATTTCACTTTTTGAAATGTTTTTTTATGGTATTTTCATATTTTGTTTAGAAATACGATAAAAAAATATAATGCATATTTCCATATGCATATTATATTGTGGTAAATAAATTCAGCTTGCAGTGCCCCACTTGCTTTACCAGAGTAAATAATCCAATCAAATTCTGTTGGACTGCTTAGTCGTGCGTTTGCAAACGTTCCATTATAGTCAAGTAAACACAAAGACTTCACTTCGCATTTAGAATATTAATGAAGATTGAAGAATCTGCAGACGTCATCCTTTTAGTTTTCATAACCCTCGACGAAAAGTGAGAGTTTGTAGCATCATAACTCCTAAACGGATGATCCGATTTTGATTCTGTTTTGAAAGGTGTCTTAGGATTTATTTAGATTTTTAATTTTATTTTTCAAATTACTCGTAACTAGGATTTACAACTTATAACAAATATTATTTTAATAGTGATTTTTAAATAAAAACTATTACGTCAATATTTGGATGGATTAATACTGTGTATCGATATCAATGTAATGTACCTACGTTATCTACATGTTGGTATTTAATTCTAATATCGATTCTAGCAGTAATTAGTCCGAACCGAAGTTCCAAAACCCTGAACGGGTAGGAAACAAACCCACCTCTTTGCGCACAGATGTGTCAGCCAAAAGTTTCCGACCTGATTACCGATGTCCACTCCATTGACCAACAAAAGCACTGCTGATTGTAATTTCGCCGATAATAACACCCCCGGAAACGGAAACGTGTCAGATATTTCAGTCGGACCGGTTTAATATGGCCGCAAATGAAAACAATGGTTATGTTGGCGGCATTGTTTCCAGACATACGTATTTGTGGTTGGCATTATTATTTATAAATAGCTTTTGGGTTATGTATGCAATTAAAAATAAATAAAATATATATTTGGGTACATAGAATAAACTTTTTTTTTATTATTAGGTTATATTTTGTTGTTTTTGTATACAATCCTACCTACAACCATTGATTATGCAATAATTTACCTATTTGAATAATATTAAAACCAAATTACAGCCACTTACGTTCTTAATTTAGCTCAATAAATTCCGTAAAAAGTAGGTAGATTTTCTTTAATTTGGGAATTATTTTTTTAGAATAAAGAAAACAGTTACATTATTGGGAGATTACGAGGCAACATTTTGTCAAGTTGTAAAAATCAGATGGACGGGTGACTTGGTTTAGGTATTATTAAATTTATTTATCTCAGGAAATTTGGTCCTTGTATATTTTTTGTTTTTATCCTAAAATAAAATTCATTCGTGTCGTTAAACAAACAAAGACATCTGTAAAACAAAAAAAACGCGTAAACCCGAATATAGTGTAATTATAGGGCAATAAACTGGGAGTCGGCCGGAGCTGGTAACAAAAATACAACATCCTCGCAAATTCTGTTTTTAAAGCAAAAGGTAATTACGTGAATAAAGTCCTTTTGTCCATAGTTTTTTTATTTACTTTGCACTTTAAACTAAATAAACTTGAGTTTTAATTGAGCTTGAGCTTTTGGTAAAGGAAAATGACGTCAGGAAACCATAGCACGTTGGTAGGGTACTTTGTAGTACCCGTCTGCCTGGCTACCTCTCATGTTGAAAATCTGCCAAGCACCTACCGCTGTGTTCCGGCAATTAGACTTGAGAGCCTGAATTATAATCATTTTAGTTTAGAGCAGTTTAAAATACTATATAGGTCCTCCGTAGGCAGGTATTTAAATGCCCTTTTTAGAGCCCAGAAATGTCTAAATAAAAGTAGGCATTTTTTTTCCAAAAACGGTTAAAATTAGTATTTTTAAATAAACATTTGGGAGCAATTATCATTAGCGCTCCAAGTCTAAATCCGTTTTTAATACTTTCAATTCTTATCTTTTTGCATATTTTTTACATTTAGCTAGAGAAATCAGAAAAAAAAATACATATTATATACTTAGGTATTCATCAAACACTAGGTATACATTTTCTATAATTTTTTTTCTGCGGCACGAAAGAAAGCTAAAAATTCTTAATTAGAATTTAAAACAATGATTAAAAACAACCGCTCAATAAATTGGTTTGAGTGCTTGTCCAGCTTGCCCTACTCCAGTCATAAATTTGAATTAAACTATTAATTAAAGTAGGTAGGTACATGCGTCCTTGTTTATTTCATAGCTATAAAAATGTATAGCTAGCTTAGCTAGAGATAATAAGTGTGGCCGTAAGTAACAATAAATCTTAAATTTCGAATAGTCTCATTCAATTTTGAAACTAATAAAGTCAGCCTGGGGAGTGTTCTCGAACGATTCTGTCACCTCTAGGGATGAGTCCCCACGGAAAGAGATTTATTTCACACGTTCCCTACCACATGTCCCCAAGTGGGAGGAGGGGGTAAGTGACCCCACACTGGACACAGTTGATAAGTGGTTGCATTACTGCGTTCCTTTATAGTTTTGTTATTTCGCCTTGGATTGGATTGTTCGTGTTCTATTTAATTTTTTTAGTTTTTTAATTTTTGACTGTCCGCCATGGCAAAAATATATTCAAAAAGTTTAAGGTAGGTATTTTGTTTTTTATAAATTGATTAAATAGGGTACCTCTACCTATTGAGATAGGTACTCGTAGGGTGATTAGGTAGGATCGTAAAAGGTACAAAACACCATGGTATATAAAAATACTATTTCAAAGCGAATTCAGGCGTCGATCTTTATGGGTTGCAAATATTTCCCGGTTAATGGCATTGCCTGATATATCAGCTTTAATTTTTATTTTTTATTTTTAATATAAGTTTGTAAGAAACACAATCAGTATCTAGTGAGCTTTAGTGGTATATTGACTCGGGTTTTGTTAGCCCGTGGCTCAACACACTCATATTATTATAGTTTCCACATTTTATTCCACATCAACGGCGATCCGGTCAATAATGGAAGACTTTATGTGAACACACAAAATGGGGAATTTACGAGGGTTCCACGAAAAGTTTCTATATATTTTTTTTATTATTTTCTTTCATATATGCTGGAGTTTGTGTCATTTTCCATCTTACTTTGAAGACGAGGAAAAATTACAGCAAGAACCAATGTTGAATTTGGTTTGTACGTGATATCAAAGATTTTCGAATTGTAGGTACGGTCGGCCAAGAAAATGGTGTGCCAGTTTTGATTTAGTGTCTTAGTCATCGAAAATTACAACAAGGTTCAAACTAAGAACAGCTGTCAATAGAAATTTTCAGATTGATCTGCAAGCGAAACTAATCATTATCACCTATGAATCTGCAAGCGACAATCAACCTTAGGATGGTACACCACTTTCTTGGCCGACCGTACCATACGTAGATAAAATATTTAATGTTTTGTACAATCTCATTTTATAACTATTTATGATAATGATAATTATGTGTTTGAATAAGAGATTTCGTATAAAACGAGATATTGTTATTCATATGAGCAAAATATTTTAACCACTTGAGTAGGTACCTAAGTATCTTGAACGGCGTGATTGAATTTGCCTTCAGGTACCTTGGAATTATCGAAAATATTAAAAAATATTAATATGCAGTTTATTGGAAAATATTGAAAGTTTCAAGCTGATATGTGCGTCATATTCTCATAATTCGTAAATTTTGTGCACTCAAAAAAATATGGAATATTAGTCAAATTATTTAATGAAAATTCATCCTATTAATATTATAAATGCGAAAGTTTGTGAGTATGGATGGATGTTTGTTACTCTTTCACGCACTAAACTACTGAACGGATTGGAATGAAACTAAATTTGAACACATACGTATAGTTTATAACCCGGATTAACACATAGGATACTTTTTATCCCGGGAAAACATAAGATCTCTGGGGAAAGCGGGTGAAACCGCGGGACGGAAGCTAGTACAAAATAATGCAAAGGGGTCCAGAATCACTCACTGAATCCATGGTATCAGTTCTGTTGTGTTTTGTTTTGTCATCTTCATCCGGTATGAAGGCGAGTCGCTATTCTCTTTAGACTTAGTCCCCACATGGCACCTCGAAAGGAAAGAAACTGTTCAATTCAGAAAACACATGTGCTTGTCAAAGTGAATATGATGAATGATCATACGCACTCCCCACTATAATTTTTGCTCCTCCCCTCACCTGAGGTTTCCCTACCTAAGGGTGAAAATATTGTATTGACTACGGTGTCGTGAAAATAAAAAAGTAATTTAAAAAAATTAAATCGACAAACCTATATAATATACCCACTTTACATTTTTTTTGAGGTCGGTGCCCGCAAAGTCGTCGTATATGTATAACAAAAACGTATGTTCCTACATTAGGTTGTTAAGTAAATCGATTTTTTGGATTAAGTTTTATATTCGATGGCTTAGCTCGCTGGCACGTACCTAAAAAAAAATGGAAAATTGGGAAGGTACCTACCAAAAAAAAATATTATTTCATAATTCTGTTTGTCTTTTTGAAGTCGATTGAATTTTTGTAAATTACTTTTCCTTTGAAGTCTGATAAAAAAAATTGAGCAGTACCTACTTATTAAGTTCACTGAGGCATAATGGCAATTGTTTAGGATAATTTCATAGGACCTCAAGAATTTGTTAGTTACTTAAACGATTTATTAGCTTATCCTGTGCTTAGTTTTATTAGAATTTAAATTTATAATGTAGGTAACTTGCGACCTGCCCCGGCTTTACATAGTGTGGAACTGCTTGTTCCTTTGCTATGTGAAAGAGAGACAATGAGGAATATTTGTCAAGCATTTCTAATTATTCTCATTTGTTTATTTTATTTCCATAATAATAATATTAGTAATGGTATATTTCCTTCAACTGAACAGCTTGAACGCCAGCGCCACACTCTTTCAACCTATTATGTAACACATAATATAATTTCTCACATCGGCGTCAACCTCAAACGGTAACTTGCTAATTTCACGACATTACAAATGCTCTGAAATTTCGTCGTGCAAAGGTGTTGCGTATATGATTTGACTAATGTATAATACCTACGCGAAATAAAGGGTCGTTATGAACAATGAAAATGCATTAATTTAGTAGAAATACGGCAGTAAAGCCCCGTGGAATAGGTTTACCTTTGAAGTAGGTAAATGAACGGCGCACAACAGATGTTCATTGGAGAATTTTCAACACGTACGCCTTTGTGGATGTAATTAATTTTACAACATTATTCTATTCGCAATCAAAGTGATTTCAGGTAAAAGACGGTTACTTTTGTAGTCCTGGATGTTGGCGTTTCTCTTTGCTAATTTTGTATTTCATCTTTTGGTTTGCTTCTTTGAATTATGTTTTGTTTTGAATCTGTTTTCAGCGTCCCGTAGTAAAAGTAGACATTATGTTTGCGCAAACTATATTGTCTATATCTCTTAAATTAGGTACACATATAGATAGTTATAATGACAACAAACTGGCTTGGTCCCCCGAACATGTACCTAACTGAAAAAAAAACTATTCAAAAGTTTACCTCATGTAGTGTCTGTCAGAGGTATCGTGGGATAGAGCTTAAAATCATTGTCGGTTTCTTAATAGTTCTTGTTTTTGTAGTTTTACAAATTTTGTACTTTCCAGCACAACTTTGCTGTCGATTTTTTTTATCAAATGTACTACGAAGCCCAGATAGATTTTGTCGTAATTTATAAGTATCCAACTATTATGTTGGTATTTTAAAGAAAATTTATATAGGTATCTCAGCAATTCAACCCTACAATCAACATTCAGGTAAGCAATTGTTAACAGACAAAAAAAATCCGGAGGCGCAAGCATTTCTCAAAGCTACTCTTGTTATTTTAGTCTCGTCACGTACCAACGATTTTCAAGTTTCTCGCGGAGCCCTGAAGAATTCTTATTTTTATCCTGATTTCTTAAGCCCTGACAACGTATGGTTTTTTTAGTCCGAAGAAAATCCTTTACTGTCAGGGAAATTATTTACTTGGTTAATATAGTCGGCTTGGGTATTTTCATCACGTAGCGGGCCAGAGGTTGGTGCTTTAGGTGTGAGAACTTATATACTAGCTCTATTTGTGTTTGCCTACTTCTTGTTAGTAGTTTTATCTGTTATTCTGAATCGCCTTTACTAGTTATTGGATTAGAGTCATTACTAACTGTAAATGCTTCGTACAGAGCCTTGAAGGGAGCTGGCTCTCAATTTCAGCTCCCTCCAAAATTAATGTTTGTTGCCCCAGCAATTTATCAGTTGAATCAATCAGTGAATCAGTCAGGACAAATAATTATTTTACACTAGCTTCCGCCCCGCGGTTTCACTCGCGTTTTTAAAGTATCTTATGTTTTCCTGGGATAAAAAGTAGCCTGTATATTATTCCAGGGTATCTATCAATGTGCCAAGTTTCTTCCAAATCCTTTCATTAGTTTTTACGTGAAAAAGTTGCAAACATCCATTCATCCATCCATACTACATATTAGTAGGATATATATAAGTAGGAATAATACCGTTGCGTTAGTTTCGTCCTAAACTAACGCAAAGGCAAAAAATACGAAAGAACAAATCCCAAACGTACATCTAGAAAAAGTTCACAAAAAATTACAATATTATTTATCTTGTGTTGAATTTTAAAACATAAGTATCAATTTAGTCAAATTGAATTTGAAACGGGGTTTGCAACTTTGCCCATTAGGTAATCCAAATGGATACACATTTAAATCTATTTATCCGGAACTTTACTCGGTATTAAACTTTGTTTGCAGCGGAGATATTTTAGAACAAGTCCTATTAAAAAACAACCCTCACTTTAGCTGTCGGATAAAACCTTAATTCAAATTAAGAATAATCTTTACACAGCTCAAGCCCAACTCACTGGCATCGGTGATGGAAGACTGGAGTTGTGTATGTAATTTCAGAAATTGAACATTGGCAATACCTCGGGTATTACAAATGGCGATAGGCAACGGTTACCACTTATACCATCAGGGCTACCTGCCTGCTCGTCAACCTTCTGATATAAGTAAAAAAAAAAGTGGAATTTGTTGTTCATATTAAGCACTTGGTCTATTTTATATACTTACGTGGATTTATTGTGTACTATCGTAAATTAATACGTCATAATGTGGGCGGTATGGTGCAGTTCACAGTTTATCGCTAGTTTGCAATTTCGCGAGATATTTTGTGAACTGACGGCGCTCCCAATAATAAGGTGACATATATAGGTATAACTCTGTATACATGAATTAAATAATTAATGATATAAGTTGTGGGATATAATTTTTTTACGGATTTTTTTTTTTTTTGAAAGGACTAAAGTTGGTAGCCTCTGATGGCTGCTCCAACCTTACCGGACAATCGGCGAGCGCAGAGAGCTCTCAGCCGGGTAACATTTAGGTAACCACGCCTGAGGGCACCCCCGAGTGGGGTACGAACCTCGGCTCAGGGCGTTACCGGGGGAAGGGGAGGACTTTGTACGAGTTACGACTAATTGGGGGCGGTCGGATTACTAATGGCAGCTCGGGCCGCTTGAACGGGACGAGACTGAGTGGGACGTCGCGGCGGTCCTCGCCGTCGAGGACTTCGGTAATTATGTGGCTATTTATGTGGCTACTGGTAATGTGGTGTGGGGCTTTCCATCTACAATAGACCCTTAGCTTAGAAAAGCTTCTGGTTCTCACAAAGGTATACCTGATAGAACAATTTATTTGCATACCATTTAAACCATAAGGGTAGTAGACAGGAGAGTAGGTACCTACTACGAAGTACCCTGTCACCATGTCAATCGTTGTATTATTTGAACCGTCTATTATTAATATTATATGTTATTATGTTCCGGATCATATATCAAAGCTACCAGACAAAGGCTTGATAATAGCCCAATTAGTAACTCTAATTATAATATGTCTAATATTGAATATAACACATTAACGCGTTTGATATGAAATTATCGTTACGTCATAATGGGGACGCAGCAAAGGCGTATATTAAATACCTATCCAAGGTTTTTCAATTTATAAGTTACCTACCAAATTCCAGAAATTAGTTTTCTAAGTATATCTATTTGGATTTAAGCCCATGGGTATTATGCCATATTATAGTACCTACATTAGCACCATCAAATCTTTCAGTATTTTTTTTCAGGCCACGTTCAGGCCCAATTATACGTGATCAATATATATTTTTTTTACTTCGATGTGGCTGGATTTTTTTTTTATACACATACAGCCTAGAAAGAAACTTTATGCAGTGTTGATGTGCTTTTCTTGTGGGGTTAATGGAACACCGATGAAGTGTTTGATGAGATTTTTTTAACATGAGGGTGGTACGGGTACTACGCAGTACGTTTCCTCACAATATTTATTTTCATCGAAAGTTGAAGCTCATTGCTTCTACTTCTTGAAAGTGCAACAAAATGAGGGCCTATACCTATATAATAAGGCTGTATAGCGCATGGTCCCGTATGGCGGTTGTTTCAAATATTTATCATGCAATTCCTGTCGCTCCCATTCATCTATGCTGCAATTTATTTTTTAGCGGCTCTCTCGTAAACCGTGATCCATTTAGATCCGTCCCCACTCGCTTCACCAAAGTTTTAAACAAAAGGGTCGCGAGCGAATTTATTACCTTTCACACTGTTGCGAAATAATAAATCTTTCGGATACAGGTATTTTTGATGACATGCACTCTATGAGTGAATTGAAATGTAAAAAAAGAAATGTAAAGACTATATTAAAAGTTTCCGGATTTTCCAATGCTATTTGAATAATTGTCTATATACCTATAACGTATTATACATATATTCGAGTTTCATTACATTAATATATTGAATAATTAAACTCAGTACATATAATCTACAAACAATTGTTTAGACAATTTTATTTTCTACACACAAAGTATCATGTAAAAAATACCTTATTTTTAAATAAAAACTACGATAAAATTTTCAACTTATCATGAGAAAGACTCGAAGTGAACATTTGTAACGTTCTAAAAGTATAATTCAAACCTAGTTCCATATTCGAATACAAAATTGTAAAGACCCATTCACATATCGTGGCAGCTATAACGTACGAACCATTCCTAGTGAGCCGATGTCTAAAGCCCGGTTGTTTGGATCGTTCCCGACACAAATTGGCTTACACCACGTACTTTAATTACTTGATCCCGGATGACCGACCTTACGGCTAACTGACGCGACGTGGGTCCTTACAAATGCATAAACTAAAAGGCTGTTATATAAATTCTTAACAACATGACTGTGATAACATTAATTAATTAGTAAACGTTATAATTAGTTTGTGTTACGTTAAACGTTAATGTAGTTAAACTCCACTTGGTTTATCTTATCTTAGTTATTCGTAAGTTTCACATGTTCCAAGTTACATTTTAGTTTTTGACAATGGTTTAGTGATGCAGAAGAATCGACTATCGATAAATCGATTGTTTCTCCCCAAATCACTCAAATCGAATGTAGGTACTATCAATAGTATCAATACTATCGATAGTAGGTAATATTTAGTACAATATTATCGATAATATTGTAGGTATTTAGGTACTCTTGGTTGCGATAATATAACTATCGTTAACTATGATGCAGAGAAAGAAAATTGGTTGGTTATCTCAAATATTTTTCATTTGTTAGGTCAAAAAAATGTCGAACTTAAAGAATAGTTTCTTTTTAAACCGTAAAACTTACAACGCAGATTTTAATGACACCGATAGTATCGTAATCAATAGTACAATCGACAATCGATAGTATTGCATGAAATACTACAATCGATACTATCGAATATCTAAATAGTACAATCGATAGTAGGTATGAGTTATTTGGGTTCCCTCGATAGTGTTGCGATCGATAAACTATCGATTCTCCGGCAACACGAGAAAGTTAACAATAGGTATCTATCTAGAATGAGATTGGGGGAGGTGCTCTAAAAAACAACTGATAATTTTGTATATCTATACAACAGCATGACGTCACAAAAAATTATAAACAGACATGGCGTTAGGTAATGTAAGAGTTGCTGATTCTACTACGGAATTATAAACAACTGTAATACAGACTTTTTCTCAATTTCCGAGAAGTTCCATTTTTGAAAATTTACAGCAATATAACAGTTAGGAGCTTTATGCAAAGCGTCGGTTACCGTCGTAATCTACCGGACGGGAGCGCCTAATCCGCTGAAATTTAATTCAAATTAGCACTGTACCACTTTTGAGAGGCCCAGACTCTTATCTTGCATTACTTCGAGACAACCTCTCCGAGGAAATT
The DNA here is from genome assembly GCA_963555595.1 of Tethea ocularis. NCBI lineage: Eukaryota > Metazoa > Arthropoda > Insecta > Lepidoptera > Drepanidae > Tethea > Tethea ocularis. Next base: position 2,762,975 of record OY741971.1, on the reverse strand, counting down.
GCTCCTCAGAGGAACAAGAAAAGTGAGGGACGCCCTTATTATTTGAGTGATTAACGTAGAGAGGTTTCCTTTAATATATTTTTCTTGACAGAATTCTGGTTGAATTTTTTGAAGCGTTTTCTTTTGGAGTTCTAATTTTGTAGATCGTTGTGTTTAGAGGGTACGTAGTTCTTTATTGATACTAAAGTAGGTAGGTAGTGTTTTCGGGAAAGTAGGTTGTAGTTTTTCACTTAGGTAGTACAGACAGACAGACGCGGCGCGCGACTTCCTTTTATACTATGTAGAGATTTTATAGTGATACTTAACTAATGAAATAGCCAAAGGTGATAAACAAGCGTAGGTTAGAAGAGAACTGACTGTCAAGTGCAGCAGCACTGGAATATTGGACAGGTAAGGTTATACCATAGACTTTAAAGCATTGGTCATGGAACCGGGTAGCAAGTAGACAGGTACGCGCTAGATTACCAGCTGTAGGAAATGATAGATGTAAGCTGACCTACTTTGTCAGCTCCGGCATCATGAAAGAGTAATGATAGTTTTACACATTTACATAATTTTACATTTAGGCTTTTCTAGTCTCCAGCGGGGATTGAATGCTAGATTCGCTATTATTCGTCAGAATGCGCGTGGTGAGCAACAATAACAGCTCTGATACCGTTCTGGAGAAACGGGAGTATGAAATCAAGGGCCACTCTTTTAATCCACGTACGGGTGTCGTAGCCATATCTGGATAACACCCTTTCAAGTCCATTAAAAAACGCTCTAGCAGTGTAAGACTTAATTCAAATGGTCCCTGATGGAGCCTTATAGCACTTATAGCCTTGGACCCTTATAGAGATACTAACAGTGGTGTATTTTATGTCAAAATAAATAGTAGTAGACGGAAAAGGGTCATGGAATTATGAAGTATGAAGGGTATTTTCTTATTATAAGGTAGGTGTGAACTGATTAAGGATACCATGAATGGGGGTCACGGGTATGAAAGTATTCCCATACCAATACCACAGAATAAAAATCCAATACTACCAACATACGCGCAACTGGCGCTGACGTTTGTATGTCACTCTTAAAATTTGTTCCGTTTAATGCAATGAGATGTTAAATTATTTTTCTACGCTCGACGTAGCCCGAACATGTGTGCTTGTCACAAGACTATGATGGATGTTCGCTCGGATATGCGATCCAATACTATACAGGGACGGATTAAGTGGGTGGGCAATCGGGGCAATCTAAAATGGGATATTGGGAACTGCCACTTGTTCGGTTCGGTGTGTTTTGATTGCTGTATTTTTTAATTTTATTTTAGGCTTGGTTTTGAATAATTCAATCGTTGTTTTGTAGTAAACGTCAAGTCATTTTCAATAATATTGCAAACATATTTTTAAGTGAGGTAAAGCATAGCATTCTTACGCTCTTAAGAGCAGCTCGACTAGGGTAGTATCTTACGTAATATGGCAGCTAAATAAAATTATAGCTCTTGAATATGGTTGCCAATTCTCTACACTAAAAGTTATCGTTCTAAGATACTTCGGGAAGCTTTTTTTTACTTTGCATAGGCCTGTGTTTGACTAAAATCTCATCGTGGTCAGTGATGATGAGGTCGATCTAGTTTATCTATAGTTTATTTATTTAATCTTTACCTATATAATCTTAAAAGGTATTATGCTAAATAATTTTCTATGTCAAACTTTAATAGCTAACTAGCTGGACCGTATAAAATATCCTGAAACGGTCCTGCTTAGACCGGTTCAGAAGCGATCGGCAGCGACCCGGGTATAACCGGCCAATATGTGTACACTCAATAGTTTAGTAATATGATAACTGATATCCAGCCTGTTTGAGCTCAACCTATTATAATATACTTATTTTGTACTGGCTTTTGCCTTTTGGTTTTACTCGATGGCGTTACATTTCTTTGCTAATATTATAAACGTGAAAGTGTTTGTTCTTCTTTTACATGATTATTGGCATAGATAAAGGCAGGAGAGCAACATAGACTACTATTTATCCCACGGACGCAGGTAAAACCGCGATAATAACTAATAGTAAAGTGAGCTTGAGTTTTTTTGTGAAGGAAATCATCCACAGTCGGATTTTCTTTTTTTATGTCAGTAGGACATGCAAGCAGGCGGTCCACTTGATTAGGGGAGAGTGGGGGAATTGAGACCGGTGGGTAATTGGGAACAGCTAGTTGTATAATACTTCCCCCCGCACTACACCGTCCCGCATCTGCTCAACGGACGCTTCTAGCGCCCCTCAGTGAGTGTGTAATAGTAGGAGCAAAAGGCTACACGCGCGTTGTCACGGTGAGTCAAAATATTTTTTTTTCATTTTTGTTATTAATTTCGTAGTGTGTTTTAATAGATGTAAATACTATAAATTTGAGTTCATAGAAACCATATTTCTTTACTATCATGCACGTTTTATCTGTTTTTAGATTCCACGTGATTTTAAGCTAACCAAACATACTATTTAGGGTGGTTGCCATTTTGATTAATATTGACTACTTCGGGCAATTGAGAACCGCATCAGATGGGTAATTATGACCGTTTCTGTCCGCTTCACTGGTCGATTGTGTAAATATGTTTTAACTTTTCAAATTGTTTCAGATGCCTCGAAATTGTACTACCGGCGAGACTAGCAAAGGTTACGGGTGATATGTGCCACACAAAAAAAATAAAATTTGCTATAAGGACTTAAATGTCGTTCCTAATTACCCCATACCGTTTCCATTTCCCCCGCAGGATGATCCCAATTACCCCATAGGATGTCGGTTGTAAAAAGGAACGGCAGTGTTTTTTGTTTTCGTTATTATTTTGAAAAAACGCAAATTTTTTCAGATTTTTTTGTCATTAATAAATAAATAGATAAGTAAAGGTTATGTTGAAATAAAAGTTAATGGTCCCTGTGACTTCGTCTATTATTTCTGAGCGTTAGAAGTTAAGTGTTCCCAATTCCCCCACTTTCCCCTATACCATCACCTATCTTCTATTTAATAAACTAATAATAAAACTAAAGAGTTTGTTTGTTTGAACGCGCTAATCTCCGGAGATATTGGTCAAATTAAAAAAATATTTCACTAATAAGAAGCTACATTATTCCCGAAGGTTATAGGCTACTTTTTATCACGGGAAAGCGAGTGAAACCGCGGGGTACAGCTAGTTTAATATATAGGTCTCATGCACACAAATGTTTGTCCTGGATGATACTGACATTCAGTTACTACTTATGTCACAAATAGAAAAAGTAAAAAGAATAAATAGCCTCTAATCTATGACTACACAGCTGTTATATTTATAAAGCTTCTCATCATGCTCCGTCGATCTCCACTTTGTTAAATTACGAGCTTCATCCTCAAAATAATGCCAGTAGGCGTCCACGCTTCGCATTTTACATCAATTTAGGCAACAAGAATTGATCAAAAGATATGCTTATAATATTTTTTATGCTTAGTCTCGAGGAAATTCCTTAATGGTTTCAACAGCACGAATGGGGACAAACGTTGTTTACTTCTCGTCATTGCCGACGTGCCCTTTCCGGCTCTTTGATGTGACATTTGATGAAAAAAGTAATAAGGCTCTAAATCCCTTTTTTAGCATATTTTCAGAACTCTTGTTCGGTGATGCGATTGTGTTTTGTGGCTTTATTAAAATAGCTTTTAATGCCAACTGAGTTAAAAAGCGTTTTCTATTATGATGGTATAGGTGTATTTTGCGTTATTCTACTAGGCTATGTAGATCATGCCTTGGACTGGAACCTAGTGGTTCATTACTTAGACACTAACTTAATCATTAACGGAAGTTAATTTAACGTACATCAATGGATACCTAATCAACAATTGATTAAAGAGCTTAACCGTTATAACGATGTCACTTAATAAGCACATAATATATTCAGATGAAACGGCTATTATTCAAGTTTATCGAGCAATACACTTTGAATTATGTACCGTAGTTAATAATCTAGTATTAATTAATGAGTTTAATTATGTGTTTTGGAATACCCCCGCTGGCTTTAGATGTTTACATTCTGATGTTGTTAGATAAGCAACGCCCATTGATTGGCTGCTTTGATTCAGTTTACAAAATACATAAAATTACACTTATAAGGGAAAATAATTATAGTATATCGTTAAAAATAGTGGTAACTGGGCGTTTATTTTTGTGTAAAGTCGCGTTTTTTCAGGAAAGACTTAAAATGCAAAACCTTATCTAAATACAAAATTTTATCGAAATTATTAGAGCCGTTTCCGAGATAGAATTTATTTTTTTGTAATTTTATTATATTATGCCAAATAGAGAGCCAAAATCAATATTGTAAATGGACGCCATTTTTTTTCCAATCTGAAATAAAGTTAAAAGAGCACCTTTCAATTGAGCCGTCTTGATCCCACTGAAATGAGAAAGCAAACCAATTTTAAAAGAAGGTGTTGATAATAGCAACAATCCTGTGACCCGGTAAAAATCCCTGGAATCTAACACGAGCGGATTCGGAATTTGATACTTGGTAGCGCGAGCCAAATCCCGGATACACCGGAAAAATTGTCGTTCGAAACAATTCTAAAATGCAACTGCAAATCTAGATTTTAAAGTCCTTTAAAATAGGCCGGCTGCAGCTCTGCGTAAGGTAGGTACAATAAAATCAAATGAGGTATAATGTAGCTACGTACTGCTCATTTTCAGTCAACCATGTTTTTGTCATTTTACTTTGAGGGAGGCTACTAAGGAGAGAAGTGGACTTAATGAGGGTGTAGTGTATTTTTATTTTATAGATATACAATAAGTAAGTATAACTAAATAAAAGTCACTCTTATATTAATTTAAAATACATAATTTATTTTTTTCCCGCTACAAAGCTAACTTCCGTCGTGGCGTCGCTATGACGTTAAAATCCTCTAAAAACAACATCGTTATACGTAGTATTTCTACTTAGTTTGTGGTTCGATGTTTTTGCAAACCTTGTTTCTTACTTCTTAGCAAATGTCAAAATTTTGTTTAGAGGAACGTGAAGACGTGAGGATATTATCTTTTATAATTAATTTAAAAGGTATTATAAATATAATAAGCATGAAAGTTTAATTATCGGTAATTGTATATCAAACAGTACCGGAAAAAAATATATTCGTTTAGTGTAGCCGTACTTATTCGTTTTTATGTAGAGGTTTTTGCCCATCCACTCATTTGTGGCAGCCACACTGCGTGTCGTGGTTTATGGATATCCACTAATTAGTTAAGTCATAATGTTTTGAAATAAAAGCCTTTGTTATTATAATGGTTATCACGCAGTGACAATATAATAATTAAGCTTTGTATTATGGTTAGTGTTGTGTGTGATTGAATAAATAAATAGATTGTTAAACGAAAGTTATTGTTTGTGCCTGTCCTATTAAATTTATTAATTAATTATTATTTAATGTAATAGTACTGCAGTGTAATTAAAAATGTACAATGCGTTTTTTAGACAATGTCAAGATGTTTTGGTTAGATTTCAGGGACTTAGATAACCTGTACATACTTACCTATAGAATAAATCGTTTATGTAGCTTAGGTTAATGAAGTAGTAATTCATAATTGATAAAGTATTTATAACTATCTATACTAATAATAAAGCTGAAGAGTTTGTTTGTTTGAACGTGCTAATCTCCGGAGTTACTGGTTCAATTCGAAAAATTGTTTCACTAATAGAAAGCTACATAATCCCTGAAGGTTAGTCTAAATATGGCGAATGTTTGTCTTTCACGCGTAAGCCACTGAATCGATAGATGAAATTTAAGGACAAGCAACTTTTTATCTCAAGAACTTAACTTATTAATACATAGTAAATAATATTCCGTACCCTGTATATAATTGTGACAATATTATTTTAACGTAAAAGCTTATTTACGATTCGATGCTGAAAGGCTTTTATTCAAGAAAATTATCTTTTTGACGAGCGAAGACTGTCTCAAGGATTTTATGGGGTATGAAAATTTTAGTGCAAGTGAGAATACTGTTTTACCCATGCCGCTCGAGTGTAGGCTGTTAAACTAGCGGAGGTGTCGCTTGTGGCGTTATTTTTATTGTGTTATTTTTAACCCCCGAAGCAAAACAGACGGGGTGTTAAGTTTGACGTCTGTCTGTGTGTGTGTATCTGTCTGTAGCACTGTAGCTCTCGAACGCATGAACCGATTTCTTAGCTATGTTTAAAAAAAATCGGCTCAGCCGTTTGGACATTATCACTAATTTTCTAGTGAGTTTCGGGAGTTTCTTAATTTTTTTAATTTTAGTTAGGTATTTTTAAAAGCTACCATTTACATGAATGCTAATGTTGAGAATTAGACTGAACGTGTTATTTTTTCATAAATGCGGATAAGAAAAGACATAGTCTCAATCTTGAGTGTGTTTTGCATCGCAGGACAGAGAGGTAGGTGCGTGTGAAGAAGTAAATGCCACAGTACCGACTAGTACTGTTGGTAGCAATGAGAAAACCTTCTGAGAAGTTAGGTATTTGAAAATATAACCAGTTATATAAATATTATTCTTTTGCTTATTTCATGGCCCTCGTTACTATTCCACTGACATATAGCAAGGAATAAATGGCATTTCATGTATCGAATATATGATAAATAAATATTTTAGTATGTTGCAGTAAAAATACGCACACGTCTTCGAAATACCAGTTTATAGATATACTTACTACTTTTGTATTCATAGTTTATCTGCTAAATACTTTATCGATATTTAGATATAAAGCATTTGAATATTTTTTTATTCCAAATCATTGCAGGTAAATATATTTTTTTTTAAATAAGCACCTATATTTGTTTTATCTATTACTAGGTAATACATTAATATTAAGTAGGTAGTCCTTAAAATATTTGTACCAAACTATCGTTTTCGGCAATGTTTTTTTCCATTGATGTGCAAATATAATATAACAACAATTAAGATATGAAGTGGGTAGATATATTAGACTGAAAACTACCAAAAATAATAATAATAATAGTTATGTTGCTAACCAAAAAATAGAACCGTCTCCAAAGGCATTAAAAACCATAAAATAACTAGGACATACCTAACCGTAAAAAATATATATAGGTAGGTACTTTTTATCTTAGGAAACCATTAAATCCCTCAGGGACGCCGGGCAGGATCTAGTCTAAAAATGAATTTCCTGGGACATTCATCACACACGGTTATCTGATCCCAAACTAAGCAGAGCTTGTACTATGGAAACCAGTAAACTGATATACTACATATACTACTTTTTTTTTTTGTAAATACATACTTATATAGATAATTACACCCAGACACAGGACAAACAGACATGTTCATGCACACAAATGTTAACCAAATAAATGAATACTCCAACAAACACTTTGTTACATGATACAATATGAACCGCCAGCTTTCCGATAATTTCGCACAAATGCCGCATTCGGAGCAATCGTGCGTGGAACGTGTCACTTGAGATATTAACAGCCTGTATAACTATGATACAGCGAACATATCTAGGTACAGTATGGCACAATTTCAGCATCGGCAAAATTCGTAAAAACTCGATAGTTTCCGAAAAGAGTGCGCCTATATACAACATTACTCATGTGTTAAAAAATTATCGGCGAAAATGATCTTGTTTAACGTTGAACGACGCGTTAATGAATGATTTTTATTAGTTGTGTAAATCGGAAGTGAATTGTACCAAAACGATTTGCCGATGCTACATCTAAGTTGTGTCATACTGTAAAAGCCTATATAACTCAGTTGGCTACGTCGAATACCTAATAATTTATCAAATTACGTTTACAGTTTAGAACAGAGAACATTGTATGCTTACCACCATTGACCGCATTATTAGGTGCCTATAGCGCCTGAAAAAAGGCCGCACGTGCAATATGGTTCGAATTTAGAGCAGCGCCAAAAGTCTTAAATATTTTTTGGTGAAAATGTAAATCATTTAAATAAATTAATTTCCAATTTAGACAAATTACCTACACCATAATCTGCTGTAAATTACAGAAATGCTTTAGCCCCCCTGACTACGATGAGATTGTGGTCATACACATCTGTATGTATTTGTCTAAATACAATAGGTACATTTTGTGCAGAAAAAGTAACATAGCATGTAAGTTCCTTTTCCTCGTGAGAATGATAATTTAGTCCTTAATGTGGTTTTTTTTCTGCAGTGGATTGCAATAGCATTTGCAGCGTGCTATTTGGTAGCTTATTGCGTTCATAATGCTTGTTAGGTATCGGCTCCACGAGTATTGTCTGTATAATTCATAAGCGATTTACTCAAAAGTACTCAAAACATTGTTTTGTCAACGCACTTGCGCTTACACTTTTTTTTTATTATGTATAGGCCTGGGTTTGAAATTTGACCACAATCTCACTATGGTAAGTACATTAAAACCTAGAAGGGAACTGGCTCTCAAGTATAGCTTTCGGAACACATCCGAAGGTGTTTGGCGACTTTCAACTTGAAGGTGGTGGCCAGCCAAACCATAGCAGGGTAGGGTACCCCTACCCTGCTATGGTTTCCTCACATTGATTTTCACGGAAAGCTCAGCTCATTGTAGGATTCAAACCCGTGATGTTCTTGGCTGGTTATAGAAAAAATTATGACCCATAACGGGCCAGTGGGTGTGGTTATTAATATAGGTCCCCTACTCGTCACACTGCAGGTTTTAACTAAATAAATTAGGTAGTACCTACCTACCTACCTATTAATCTGCAAAACTAAAATATAATATTTTTCCCTCGGGAAGGTACACACGGCCACAGATCAGGCTACACATTTTTGTTGCAAAATAGCTCCTATTACAACCGCATAAGGTGCCGTAGAGTTTACCTTGACTTGTGGTCGTCCGTACAACCACTGGGCGGAAGCTAGTCTACCTACATTAATATTATAAAAAGGAAAGATTTGATTCATTTTATATGTCTGTCGCTACCGCCTCTACCTTGTAGCTCAACGACAGTATATCCCCGAGGCAGCAATACTACACAATGCCGGTTCGTATCGTAGTTTCCTGCATTTGTTGGCTTCTGCAATTGTCGCCATTTCGCGCGGAACGAGAAACGATCGATCTCCTCTTTAATATATGGACAAATTGCTTTCCATCCCTTTAGTTACCCGGAAGTTATTTTAGGAGTCAATAGATAGGTATATGATATGTAAGATGCACGTGTAAAGAGTACAAAATATAATGTCTATTTTTAACAGACCTAAAAAAAGGAGGAAGTTTTCGACTGTTTTTTTTTATATAAAACGAGATATGTTCATAAACGAGATTTACAAGTAAATATTATATATGTAGGACAATAAAAATATGATAACAGGCCTTCAAAAAATATGAGCGTCGCGGCAAAAATTATGGCAACACTTCAACATTGCAGCAATGAAAATGTTGACAATATGTTTTTTTTTCATTGTTCCCGTACAGCTTTTCGCTGCCCTCGCAGAGAAGGGTTGTTAGTGATTTATGGCTTACGGATATGGATATGTTATGTTCTTTTTTTTTTAGGTAGGTAATTACTTAGTGATATGTCGTTGTGGATGCGTTTCTGAACTGACATTATGATGGAATTGAGTCTACTACGGTAAACAGTTATTTTACTTTAAAAAACTTAACATAGTAAGATGTGCCTAGGTGGTAGATTAAATAGATACCTATTTCATTCACAAAACTCACCACCATATGCGCAGACGACGACTGACTATTGTCAAATTTTACGCTGAGAACTGCATCGCATAATGCATTCTACTAAAAAGTACCACGTTTTTTAGTCCCTACAAACAGCGAATTTTTGTCCTCCAATGACAGTAAGTATATAAGTTTCCACTGATCTCGACTTAACGATATTCCCTCGAGATATAAAACTATCAACAAACATACATTTGCATATCTCCCCACACTGTCAACGCACAGCTAGCCACTAATAACATGATTCTATCAAAAGTATGAGGTGTCGAAGTTATTACACGAGTGAAAACGAGGGTGCATACTGAATGAGGGATGCTTGCCTTAAATAGTTTTATGTAATTATATAAATAACTTCTAACGGTGGGTTGAATCTTAGTTAACCTCAAAAAGGTCGTGCTTATGACTAAGGCATGGTACATTAGCACCAGTTTGGAGAAGATTGGCCCCAACAAAATAGCCGCATTTAGATTACGCTTTTGACAAATTTAATACAAATCCATTGGAATTCAGATATAGTATATTTTTTTTGTATTGTAGGTACGTAAGACTAACCGCAAGAGAGTTTATGGTAAGCAAAATGTTCTATAAAATTTAAATTACATCGTAAGACACAAGTCCTAGACACCCTTGGATAGTATTTCTGTTTTATTCACATTTTAAAACAATATGGTCTTTGTAATACAATAAATGAAATTACTTAGGTGGAGAATAAATTGAGAGAGCAGTTCTCTCATACATTATGTTCATTACGAATCCTTCGCAAGTATATTAAAGAGCTCCAACGTCAATTATTTTTACTCTTTCATTTACTTATGTAAGTATACGTTCATCCCTCATAATTAGTTAACCAAAGGGCAGACTAATGAATATCTGCGCAGTCCTTGAGACTGGGTAGAGACCCTTATAATTTAGTTGTTTTAATGCCAATGTATAACTACAAGTAATAATAGCATTTAGCCCTTTTGTTGTATTGTTTTAACACTTTTTCTGCTTAAACTAAAACACACCTTAAATGTTACAAATGTAGGTAAAAATAGTATGTAATAAACACGGTATTTTTTTTTAAATTGCAATTAATTCCAGTTACAGTTAAAGTTTTTAAAATGTTTGTTATAGAAGGGTTTTTTTTTATTTCCCCCCACTGATACTTCCCTCTTATTAGGTAGGGGCCATTCATTTAGGTATTACGTAAAAATATGCACCAACAAAAATATACTAAAATATTTACATAAATAACCTTCATAAAGTTTAGAGATAATATTTCTTTGAAAATTTTAAATAAAGTCTCACCTAAGAGTACATAGGTAACAGCCAAAATTATTATAACTATCGTGATTATGTTAGTGAATTAACCTTTATAACGATATATGCAAATGAGATGGTGTACTAAATGACCCTACAGAGTATGCAGACCTTAAGGACTTGTCCCTAACTAAAGTAACGTAATTATTCTATTACGTAAAGCGACCACGTGCGGAGACCTTTATCGTGTGCGCAGGAAAGGGTCCAAATGGGAAAGTCTCGCGTCACAAAATTTTCAAAACGTTTTGTTAAATGTACAGTCGAGCTTTATAGCTTTCTCATGCTTTTCCGACTTTTCTGTTATGGTAATAAAATTGAATAAAAAGTAATTTGTATTGCATATTCTCTAATAAAATCTCATTATATTTTTCCTTTTTCTCTTATGTCTTTTCTACGTAGGCTTGTTTGGCTTTTCATCATGATGATGATGGTGAAAGGGTACCTACCTACCTAAACATCCATAACACAACTTAGATGTAGCATCGGCAAATAAATTTCGTACACTTCACTTCCGATTTACCTACACAACTAATAAAAATAATTCATTATCGCGCCATTCAACGTTCAACAAGATCATTTTCGCTGAACATTTTTTAACACATGAGTAATGTTGTAGGCGCACTCTTTTCGAGAACGATCGATTTTACGAATTTTGCCGATGCTTCATCTAAGTTGTGTCATAGGTACTATACCATACAAAGCCTAGATGAGATCTACATAGTTACAATTTGCAGTATTTAGGATTAGGGTATAGGTAGTAAGTATATATATATCTATATATATATGTCACCGGAAATGTATGAAATATAGGAATTGTATACAATTCCTATATTTCATACATTTTCATGTATTTCCCCTAGGAAATTATAATTCAGAAATTATAACAATAATGATACTTGGAAATATATAGAAACTATTGAAAAAAATAGGTTGGGGTTATTTTTTTTATTTTGCATAGAATAGCAAGTATTCGCACAAAAGTACCTTTCACTTAAAACACCCCAAATACCGCTATCCTTACAATTATACCGAATGTAGTACTCCGATAGATATTTAGGAAATGTATGGATTTCCTAGGAAATGTATACAATGACGGACTAGATACTTTTCCGTTAACATATATATATAAGTAGTACCTAAGTGTAGTAGGATATAAAACTGAAAATAAATTTTTCATGTTTGTATTTTTAATTTTTGTATAAATATTTTATTTAACTTTCTATCCTAGTAATTAAATAGTTACTTTAACACGAACACACCGATATAATTTAAAAGTAAGTTTTCCTATTCTTTGCGTCTGAAGGTTAGGTCTTTGTTACGCTACTTCTATAAATAACAGATGTCGCATAATTGACAAATATTATACAAAACCATACAATTGCGTATCATAATAATATTTTGACATTATTTCGGTCAATAACAATTGGGTTGCGCTTATCATTTACTTACGTATATCGCAGACGAACAAATGAATGACCCTTTATTGATCTTAGCTGTCATGTTTGAAGTCCAAATAATATTCATCGAAAGATTTCCGACTGCGTAATACCTAATATGGAATAAACAATCACGATTTCCTCAATCATATTTTTAAACACAACATAAAAATATGTTCAATTTCTATGAAATTCAAAGCAGGCATAACCTAATGCCGACGATAGACGTTAAAATTATTTGATCAATCAGTTCGATCAAACTGTTAATACGTAAATCAGATAACAAATAAGAAAATTTGTTCTTCATGCCATTTGACAAGTCATTAAAAATCAAATTTTCCCACTGACATTCATGCCAATTTGATAAAACTCTTTGAACTAGCCTGTTTGATCAAATTACTTGAACGTCTATGACTGGCATAACAAGGGTTCTAAAACGCAAGCCCCGCGAGAAATATTTTTAAATGCAATTCATTTTTCGATTTACAGTAGATTATGTAATTTGACAAATTCGTAAATACCGCTTACCATCGGGTGGGTGGTCTGATTTTGCTTATTTGTATTAATAGCGTTAAAAAATAAAACAAGATAATTCGTAGTTTGCTTTATTTTTATCACAATAATAATAATTAAATGACTGGGTGTAAAAATAATAGATAATTCCAAGCTAAATCCAGTTAATATATATTGATGCAGATTGTACCTTAGCTAGACAATAAAACGTTGTTGGCTCGGGGTATCGAACTTTGGTCGGTACGAGTCTATTATGTTACGACAAACCTGCACAAAAAGCTAATTACTTAGAACTTGTTGGAATCTTAGACCAAAAAAGACGTCGATGAATGTAAATACTCGTAAGTATTTATACATAGACAAGCTTTCCTCCCCGCGGTTTCACCTGCGATCCTCTATTTTACCCCTTAGAAGTTGAATTTTCAAAAATCCTGTCATAGCGGATTCCTACGTCATAATAGTTATCTGTATGACAAATTTCGCCCGATCCGTCCAGTGGCTTGAGCTGTGCGTTAATAGATCAGTCAGTCACCTTTTCCTTTTATATTGTATGTTGGTTTTCTTAGAACACAAAACTTCTACGAATTCATTCACAATTTTACAAATAAGTACATAGATACAATGATGGCTTCACTTTGATTGTTTGCGGCGCGGCGCTGTCTTTTTTTTTATTCTTGGTCTGAGGTTGAAATGAACACAATATCGCGGACAAATAAATATTTTGAAAACTCGCGTTATTAGAAAACAGCTTGTCATGCGTAAATTGGATTTCTGCGTAGGAAAACATAAAAGCGAAAACAAATTAAAGCGTTTCTCCCGATCTTACATCATTTTTTCTATAAATTGTTTAATTAAAACGCGGTAATGCGTACTTTATTAATTAACTAAAGTTAATTAGGTAGGTATACTAGCTGCGTACCTACTGTAATGGCTTTTCCGTGTTCCTTAGTATACCTACCTAGTGAAGAAGATATTTTGCTTTTATGATAATATGAGATCAACTGTTTCCAGTCTAATGTAGGTAGGACCTATAGCAGATATGGCCCCAAAGTGTATGTTTTACAATTTTTTTTTTCTCAAACCTTTCGAGTGGTCTTTATAATACCATTAAATGTAATTAGGAGTGAAAAAAAAAATACCACTAAGTTCTTGGGGAGAAAACCAAAAGGTGCGTATCCACTGACGCGGCAAAAGGCAGGGGTGAGCGGACCGTCAATTATTTCTTCCTATCTAGTGTAAGTGACAGCATATTTTGATTTTGACAACTATTTGGTGTCATTTTATTATTATCTATGATTGTTGTTGCACATTTTTTGATTTTACTCCTCAGCCCGCAAACGATAACGTGCCATTCCAAAAACAATCCCCAACTTTTTTCCGTACCTACTTACCGCAGTCGGGTTTTTTTTATTATCTGCCTTGTTTTAGAGTACCTAACGATCGATAGTAGGTATATTATGTATATGTCGTTTAAATAAATGACTGAGCACAAAGTTGGTAACACCTTACAAACAATTCGCTATTCAGGAATGCCACGAATGTGTTTCAACACATTGTGGTTTCGCACTGGGGTAAGACAATGACCTAAATATGTTGAAAAGTTAATTTTATTGTAAGCTTTTGTTTACATGCTACGGCTTTCCTACACACCCGCTCAGTAAAATTAGGTTTTTGAGAATGGTAGAGCATAGCATTTTTTCTCTCAAAGAAACGGGTAGGTAATATTACGTACTTTATGAATTTCAGGTTTACACAAAATGTGGTTACACTCTTGCAAGGAACCGAGTTTTATTGTAACACTGTGCGAGAATATACCGCGTTTATTTCGCAAGTTTCAAATTAATTATTAACATTCCCCCAGTATACCTACATTTTATGGTAAACATAAAAAGGTTGTAAAGAAGTTAGTTTAACTGTAGTGGGTATTAAGGTTTGAATTGTAATGTAAAGGCGGGAATAGGAGACCTTGGGAAGCCGCAGGCTTTTGATTACATAAGCATAATGGTCGCTTACGATGGGCCTCATAAGAAGGCTCAGGGTCACCCAAAGATCAATGGAGAGGGCTATGCTCGGAGTTTCCCTGCGAGATCGAATGACAGACATGATGAGATCCGCAGGCGAACCAAAATAACTGACATAGCCCGAAGAATTCCCAAACTGAAGTGGCAGTGGGCGGGCACATCGCTCGTAGAACCGACGGCCGCTGCGGCAGAAAGGTTCTCGATTGGCGACCACGAACCGATGATTGGCGACACGCAGCGTGGGCAGGCCCCCCACAAGGTGGACCGACGATCTTGTGTGAGTCGCGGGAAACCGCTGGATCCCATTGTGGAGATCCTTGGGGGGCCTTTGTCCAGCAGTGGACGTCTTTCGGCTGACATGATGAAGCATAATTTAAAAAAAAATGTCGTGCACTGTGATCACTTTGTGTCAGTCAGCATAAGAAGAAATTGGAATAGATACCAATAATCTGCAATATTACCTAGAAATATTTATTTTTATAATGTGTTTGGCCACAATCTCACTGTTGTCAGTGATGGTAAGCACTCAAAGCTTAGAAGGGTACCGGCTCTCAATTGCAGCTGTCCGAACACACCTGAAGGTGCCTGGAGACAGATTTTCAACTTGATGGTGGGAGCCCACCAATTAGGTACTACAAAGTACCCGAGAGTGGTAACCCTCTACCTATGGTGTACCTATGATTGTCTTTAGCATAATTAGAAGTACTTACCGAAATTCGTATATATTAAAAGTCAGGAAATTAAATGAAAATCATATTTAATTGTATAATCATTTTATATATTTATTTTAAAAAAATACATCAGGCGATACATATTAAGTACCTAGCATTTTTTTCTTATAAAAAATTGTAAATACCTAGGTACTAATTGTCTTTTATTTTTAATATGAATTTAAAAAGAATGAAACAATCGAATAAATGCAATTAGTCAAAAATGGGTAATACAGGATTATTTTTTATTCTTCTGCAGTATTTTATGGAGCTGCAGGGCTATTTTAAAATGTCGGATTCGACATCGGACTGCTATTTAAAATAGTATTTTTTCCTGTTTGACAGTTGGTCAGGAACGGAATCGACATTGGAAAGCGAATCTGAGTGTTTTATAAAATAGGGGTATTTTAAAAATGCTGCTTAATTATGTCAACAAATGTTAGTATTGGACTAACTCTGAAACTGCGAAAATTAAACCTATTTATACATTTTGATTGAGCAAGATTGACCTTATTTATTTTATTCCCCCATAAAGTACTTCAGGAGATTCAAGAAAATATTATTAAATATAGATTTATACATATAACGGTGATTCTAAAAGGGTATAGTATGACACAACTTAGATGAAGCATCGGCAAAATTCGTAAAATCGATCGTTCCCGGAAAGAGTGCGCCTACAACATTACGCATGTGTTAAAAAATGATTGGCGAAAATGATCTTG
The DNA here is from genome assembly GCA_963555595.1 of Tethea ocularis. NCBI lineage: Eukaryota > Metazoa > Arthropoda > Insecta > Lepidoptera > Drepanidae > Tethea > Tethea ocularis. The sequence goes on along the minus strand of OY741971.1, from coordinate 2,746,586 downwards.
TTGAACGTTGAATGGCGCGATAATGAATGATTATTATTAGTTGTGTAAATTGGAAGTGAAGTGTACGAAAACGATTTGCCGATGTTACATCTAAGTTGTGTCACACTGTATTTAAATGGCCCGACAGGGCGTTGATGTATACCTTACACAGATCATGAAAAAATATTTCCATACATATAAAATTATTATCCATAATTTTGCCATAAAATACGCTGCAATGTAAGTCTGAGTAACTATCTATTAGGATTACTCGAGTTATAGGCTAATTTAACCTGTCACTAAATTTCTGAGTGCGAGTTAAGGCTTTAACAACGGATTGTCGCTAAACTTGTAATACTCATAACTTTGTAATGGTAGTACTCAGGCACATGAAATTCTGTACTGATAAAGATGCGCACTATTGTAGAATTCGGGCTAACATACCATTTCAAAATCACCCCATATACAAAATAATATTGGTAAATTACAGACACATATATCATTGACGTACCCTTACAAAAATATTGTGAATGAAATATCCTATTTATGATTTGAACATTTTAAAAATAAGTAGTCAAAATTAGGAATAAATAACGAGCACGGACACAGCACAGTTATTCCAACGTAATAAGGAATGTCAATTAACAATGCAAAATATATCTTAACTATAACTTATTAACTATTATTAATACTTCTCAAAAATGCTTAGAAATAAGAATACATGGTGATCAAGTATTTTTTAATATCAAATATTTCAGTTTATTTAGAATCCCAGGAATATTCGAATAATAGATCCAGATCTTATATTCTGATTCAATTACTATTAAAACAAATTAAAACGTATAAAAAAAGTATGTTGTGGCTTTTAGGTCCTAACACCATTGATTTCATCAATCCTCAAAATGTTAGACATTTTTTATATAAAGTAATAAATAACATTAACTAGATGTATCCCGTTCCCGGGATAAAAAAGTAGCCTGTATGTTATTCCAGGGTATGATCTATCTATGTGCAAAGTTTCATGAAAATAAAAAAAAATTAAAAGGCACTAATTATCTTCACCGGGAAGTTGGATTAAATTTATAAACCTTTATGAAGTTCTTCGCTTATTTGCGTCAGTAATTTTACATAATAACAAAAAGTAACAAAAATACCTACTTTTCTAAGGCACCATTTGAACAACAAGAGACAAAGGAAAACAAACACAATTGCACTATAAATAAAATTCAATACTTAAAGTTAACAATGATAATCTAGCGCAGATTGGGCGCGTAGGCAGATATGAAACTTACAATTAATTCGACGTCTTATGGCGTAACATCTTTGCGGCTTGAAATGTGTTGTGCATCAACATTGCAACTGTCATTGGTCCCACGCCACCGGGTACTGGTGTCAGTGCTCCGGCGATTTTGCTCACCTCTAAATAGGGGGAGAAAATAAATTAGTTTATGTCAAAGATATTACCTAAACTATACAAACAGTTTCACAGACAATGTTTATCTAAATAAAAGATATTATAAAGTTAAAATTAAAAAACACAATAAAAAAATTACCTTCATAATCTACATCTCCAACTAGCTTAGATTTTCCATTTTCATCAGTAATCTTAGTGATTCCAACATCAATTATTGTAGCACCAGGTTTCACCATATCAGCCTTTATTAGTTTTGGTATACCTAAACAATAAAACATAATATTGCAACATTTTCTTTATAAAAATTTAAAAGATAAATAAGGGAAGCTAAACATGTGTTTAGATTATTCAGATAAGGCAACGAAATAATTACCTGTTGCTGTTATAATAATATCAGCATTGCGACAGAAAAAATCGAGTTTTTCTTTCGGTGTGTATCGGTGACATATTGTGACTGTCGCATCCATTCCCAGTCCACTGTCATGATTTTTGTCACTGTGCAACATCATAGCTATTGGCATCCCAACATTCTTCGAACGGCCAATAACTACTGCGTTACGACCGAAAGTTTCAATGTTAAACCTACAAAAAAAAAAATTACACATCTGATATTTTTTGATCTATGAAATATGATAATGGAATTATGATAAAAAAAAATGTTTACCGATCAATCTCCATCGTTTATCTTCAAATACCCTGACACTGGCAGAATTGTGTAAAAAACGCATCTAATGCCATATAATCAAGAAGTGAAGTGAATTGATTCTGTTTGAAGTTACAATAAGGTAACAAATGCTTTGGTTAATTCCATGTCTAGGCGGCTATAAGGCACTTATGTTGGTAGGTAATTAAGTATGGCACAAGCAATTTATTCTACCATTTTCTAACTCTATATTATTCAACCTTGAAAGTTGCATCATTCATAATTTACAATTGGATCCAATTATTATTAATTGCATTAAGTATGGTTAGTTATTATATTACAGATTATAAAGTATGACTAACTGATATTTTTGAATTTAATTGCTGATCAAACTCACATTAATATATCTTATCTATACTAATAATAAAGCTGAAGAGTTTATTTGTTTGATTGAACCCGCTAATCTTTAGAGTTAAAAGTCAAATAAAAAAAAAAATCACAAATTGAAAGTTACATAATATCCGAAGGTTATGGCTTATATTATAGGCTACTTTTCATCCCGGGAATGCGACTGAAACCACGGGAAACAGTAGTAGTCTAATAAATATTATATAACCTTACCGCTTAAGCATTTCAACAACCGCAAGAGCAGTAGCAGGAACAATTGTAGGCATGTCCACACACAATCTACCAATATTGATGATATGAAATCCATCAACATCTTTCTCTGGAGTTACAGCATTACACACTCGTCTTTCATTAATTTGCTGTGGCACCGGTAACTGAACAAGAATACCGTCTACATTCGGATCTGCATTTAATTCTTGAATTTCAGCGATTAATTGTTCTTCAGTTATATTTTCATCTCGTTGTATAGTCTGAGCATCAATGCCAACAAAATTTGCTGCTTGTATTTTGTTTTTCACATAAGTGTGGCTAGCCGGATCATTGCCGACTATGATGCAACGTATGGATGGTACTCTATGTCCGCTGCTCACCCATTTTGCAATGTCAGTCCGCAATTCTTCTTTAATTTGTAAGGCTAATGCCTTGCCATCTAAGACTTGAGCCATTATTCTGTTTAACAAAATATAGAAATTATAGCAATTATATGAAACTTTTAGTAAGGAAGTAGTGCCATTCTAAAAACACAAAAACATTGTGAACACAGTGTAATAAAATCAACACAAGTAAACAAATTGTTATTAAAAACTACTTTGAAAAAGAGATAATTAATTATGTATCAAGATTTTAAAAGCCACACTACAAAAGCACATCAAAAGGTTTTGTTTTGTTTTCAATTGAATTTTACCTGGCTGAGCCCAAGGAATCAATGTATGTGTGACTTCTCATTGTGGATGTCAGAAGCGTACTGAATACACGAAAGCAAAGGATTTGCCTCATCGCTTACTGTAGACGTACACGGGTCATTAGGTCAAATCAGCCAAACAACTTTATTTCATACAAGTGATAACATATTAACAAACATTATGAGTACTAACCAGATTCAACCAATATTAAACAGTTTCAAAATGAGAACATTTACTTTTGAGGTTATAAAGTTCAAGTGATATCAAATAAACTGGTTAGGTGTAAGTATAAACCACTTAGCACTGCATTTATTGGTCGATATGGGAACAAGAAAACAACATGTGGTATAAAAACCTGGATAAATCTGGTATATAAGTCAGTAATTACCCAGTTAATACTTTATAATGACCTCTTTAATGTAGGTAACTTATATTGAAAGGAATTAATGTTTCAAATGTAACATGCAATTATTTTGTAGGTTGTTTAATGCCACATTAATTTATGAGCTCTCTGAGTAAATGAGCAAAGAGTACCATTGAAACTCACATGAGTGTTTATAAAAATTCAAAGGCAAAACATTTCAATTTACCTTCAAACCGAGTGCTGCCGGTGTAACTTAAACTGAGAATGCCAATACAAAACGTCTAAATGCCTTGTTGAACAAACAAATTACTGGTCAGAGAATAGTGCTATAAAATATCATTGTTTTATAACTACATCACCTCTTATTACAGGTTCTTCTCAGTTTCAGGCCGTGTTCTGAACCGGTGTTAGATAACTTTTGTAAATTTGACCTCCTCTGGGGCCAAAATTGAATAAAAGCTTTGACTTACCTATTGTTTAAAAACTTATATAGGAACTTATGGGTTATGGTACCAAACTACTCCCGTAGCTTATGGTACGGGGTACCTAGCTAATCTAGCTACTCCCGTGTGGTCAAATAAAATTGTAATCAATATATAAGGAATGCTTACTTGTTCAAATCTCGGTAATATCAGCTCACAATTTCAAAACACAATCTATGCACTGAACACAGATTTAGAAACTTGTAATCTGAGGCACAGAACAAAACAATACTATATTTTAATGGTACCTCTTCAGTAATAGCGTGAAATTTTGCTACGCGCTTTGCTTATGGTAGGTAATTATGAATGAAATTAAAATCAATGAATAGTTAACTTTTTCATGAACTTAGTGAATTCTAAAAAATAAATAACAGAAGGCGAATGACACGTGTTATCAATCACTAACTAACAAACAGGTTAGAATTAGATCATATGATCATACCTACTTTATTTTATCATAGTCAACCTTCGACTTATAGTTTCAAAACGCATCCGTATTTTTCATTGCGCAGAATCAACGCAAAGTAATACGTACAATCATTTTAATAAACAATGATTTGTAATATTTTTTACGATGAACACAGTGTCTTTAAATAACAAATATCTAAACCGTTTATTTTTATCATGTTTTTATAGATAAAAGTTGTTTGTGCAGATTACGAAACATACCTACGTACTGTAGTGTAGGTAAACCGGGAACTTGTCAATTTTGACATTTGAATTGCGTTATGTTATTGCATATTGCGTCTATTCGTCTATTGAATAAATTAAAATAAATAATTATTATCATGTAACAGTCGTAACATACAAAAATAAATAAATATTTTTTCATCACTCGGTTTTTAATTTTTGAACTATTTTTTCTGTAACAACAGTCGTGTCTTTTATTTATCGTATTATCATTATTAATTTTATTCCGACTTGTTGGTCGCTAAAGTACCTTTAAGTGTAGCCTACTTAGGTCCGAGTTCACCGACTACAAAACGGGCCGTTAAATTATAATCGGGCGTTTACCATGCATTTTCGTGTTCACCAGAGATAATCATCCGATTAAATACAATAATCAAGCGTTTTATCTAACCGAGGTGGCAGAGGTAGTTTAACGTCCCGGTTAATACATAATTAACGAGTATTTTGACGTTTGGAAGTCGCATAGTATTATATTTATTTTGAATCTCCTGAAATAAATCTAGTACCTACCCAACTCTAAAATGCATATTCTATCTCTCATAATATTTCGCCCACGTTCCTGTGATGGAAATTAGCCTGCACTAGGGAATAATGCAGCTTCCTATTAACTTTACTATTAGTGAAAGAATTTTGAGGATCGATATAATTTACATTACTTCTATATAATATTAGTATAAAGGCCACCTAGGACTCCTCAAAGATTATATAAAGCATTGTAAGTAATAACGAATGCAATGCTTTGGCATATAGGATAGATACGTAGAACTTGGAGCGGGTAGAAATCTTGAATTCCATACAATTTCAGGGTATCAGATTCAGGATAACATGCACAGTTACATGCATAATCTTTATTCTTACTGAGTGCCTATACATAGATGAAAATAAAGCGATGATATCTGTTACTATCATATATTTATTTCACATAATTTTAATTATACATTAATCTCAACTGTATCACTATCACATATGGTTGCAATGCCTTCCAACTCAGGCCCCAATACGGAAAGATGGTGGTGGTCCTCTCGATTGCTGGATACATGGTGGTGGCTTTTGGCTGCCTGAAATGTAAGAAATATTAATAGAAATCCATATTTAATTAATATGGTAATAGGTTTCCACTACATAATTTATCAAGACTTACCTATATGAAAATTTCTGGCTTTCAGTTAGCCGATTCCTTTTTCTGTGGCTTTATATCCGCTTCGCATGATTTCTAGATTTTAGGAGTGCGATAGCAGTACGAGCCTATATTATTGATTCATTGTCGAGAGTAATCCATGTTCGTAATTTTTGGGCACTTGTTCCAACGTCTTCTTTTCATTTTTACCCATTCTGCATCCATTATGTATAATAATTCTCATATTCCCATGGAATCGTGGTATATTTATTCCGAATAAAAATTTTGATTGACAGACATGTTTAATAAGACAGCATATTGAATGCTGCCAAATTAAAAACCACCCTAATCGGTAACTAGTAATATAATTTTAATAAAAAGTGACATAATCGGGACTTTCTATTGTAGTAGGGTAATCTTAAATGCAACCATTTTATAATGTTCATTTTTTATACGGGGTTTTAGGTGTATAGCTACCAATCTTATTTAACCGTATTATATCATTCGGTCTTTCATTCCTAAAATGTTCCGTTACAAAACCGAGGCTGGAATTGAAGTGGTGAACACTAAAATTCCCGCCTCCTGGTTACACATCCGTTTTAAGTTATCGGCCCGATTACGAAACCATTGTTTATTTCACTTTCGGCGAACTCGGACCTTATAATTTTAAACATACAATTTAATTATGTAGGTACCTAAAATGATAACGAATTAGGTATAGGGTAGTTGGTTGACACTGTCAAAAATAAATGACCAAACACTAACCAATGCATAAAACATCTAAAAACACGTGGAAATAACAAATTGTAAATTTAATGCTTTTTATGATATTTAATTACCAGTGGAACCACTAATGGCCTTACTACTACTAAATATTGAATACTACTAAATTCTTATCGCACTGATTGTGAGAATAATGTTTTGTGAGGATAGCAAACATTCATGCAGCTGGTGACGCAAGTTGGAGGACTAGGTACCTACCTACTAAACTGACTGAGTGCCACTATATTTTAGCCAACATTTTTGGGTTGTGAAAAGAACCGTTTTGCAATTTTAAAACGGGATTTATTGTTACGTAAATCTTGAATTAGATTAGCTATTTTTTTTTCAGTGCGGCAGTTGAATATTTTCTGCTAATGTACCTCTATGGAGTTTTTAATTTTATTATTTTTTATTTTATACTGGCAGATCTTAATACCCCAGAGTGACGTATATCGTGGGCGCGGTCATGACGCGTAGGTCACTCAGATAAGCTCCCAAGTCAATGTCTGACTGGACGGCTGAGTAATTATTACTTAATCGATTATATGCAATAAAAACATATTGTTTCATAAAGATAAGTTTTGTGTCCTCAAGGGAATTGATTGCGTGTACCTATACGGTACCTTGGCTTTTAAAGGCTTTTACAAACCAGGGCGGGTCACTAGTTAAGTACCTACTATTATAAACTGTGAAGGATGTGTGTATTGTATGGTAATAAACAATCACTCCGTAAAAAAAAAAACTTTCAGCTAAGTTTTTTTTTTTATAATGTAAAAATATATGTATAGGCCCTGTGTTTGACCACAATCTCACCGTGGTCTGTGATGATGTGGCCGATGATGGTAAGCACACAAAGCCTAGAAAGGAACTGGCTCTCAAGTGCAGCTGTCGGAACACACCGAAAGGCGCTTGCCGACAGATTTTCAACTTGAGGGTGGTAGCCAGCCAGACGGGTACTACAAAGTACCCTACCACCGTGCCATGGTTTCCTCACGATGTTTTCCTTCACCGAAAGCTCAAGCTCATTGTAGGATTCGAACCCGGGACCTTCGTCTCGACATCCGTCGTCACTACCACTGAGCTATCATCGCCTTCGCCTTCGCCAGTATTTGTCTGGTATTGAATAGGTAGGTAAGTACCTATATATCTTGGAATAAAACAAGTTTTTTTTATATCCCGGACCCTAAGGTTCCGTAGCCAAATGGCAAAAATCCGAACCCTTATGGATTCGTCATGTCAGTCTGTCTGTCCATATGTATGTCACAGCCACTTTTCCGAAAACATAAGAACTATGCTGTTGAAATTTGGTCAGTAGATGTATTCTGTGAACCGCATTAAGATTTTCACACAAAAATAGAAAAAAAAGGAATAAATTTTGAGGGTTCCCCATACTTAGAACTGAAACTAAATTTTTTTTCTCATCAAACCTATCCCCCTGGGGTATCTATGGATACATGATTTCTCACTCATCTAAATAAAATGTTATTAACTAACTAGCTTCCGCCCCGCGGTTTTACCCGTGTTCCCGATTGATCTTATGTTTTCCCGGGATAAAAAGTAGCTTAAATTTGTTATCAATAGACGGAAATAGGATAGCTATGCGGGTTAAAAAAAAACGTTCTTTCGCTCAAGGATAAACGATTTCGCTTAACTGGAGAAGTTGGTACTCTACCTACCTTCTCCTTACACACTACACTTTCGCTGACTTCAAAACATTGTCAGGTGGATTAGAGTTCCTACATGGTTATTTTATGCTTTTTAGTGAAGTGAAGTCGGTCCTATTTTTTGTTAAAAGTTTTTTTATGACATCAAAACAGCAAAATATGCCATAGATACCTAAAATCTCGAAATGGTTTCGGAATCAACATAGGTTTTACTTCACAAACCAAATTAGGTATTTGAATTAAATACCTACTGATACACCGCGTGTAGTTATCAGTCATTTCTTACCTGTTTATACAGCTGTTGATAATAATTTACTTTGTTCTTGAACCTTGACTTGTTTATGGACTCGCTAATTACAGTATCGTGATACTAACCAATAATAATAACACAGGCTTTATATAGAAATTGTTTATCTATATTTTATTCCTATTATATTGTGGTTGACCGAGACCACTGAGATAAGATTAGATAGTAGTTGCAGACTGCAGTGAAGGTACAAAACAGTGCATACGATACTTAGGTATGCATTTCCGATTCCGATGCAACATGCACCGCTGATGGATTCAAGTAGGTAGGTATGCACCCTATTATTACCTGAGATGGTTGTTCATGTTTCAGTTTTAAACCATCTCACGTTAAAGGTAATGTTACTGGCAGGCAAAGTCTTAGGAAACCATGTGTGAAGTTTTATAATCTTTATATATTTGTGTTGAAAACAACAACTTGAAAATATCCCGTAAAAATCGTATTCCTTATTAAAAAGAACAACAATAGAACATAAAAAAAGAATTGCCAAAAAGGTGTCTAGCAGTTTTGCGCTTTCTCGTATTACAGACTAAGTAACACCATTTAATTTTTACTCATGTATTTTTATATACTACTTACTAAGGCAGTAAACAACCATACTGCTTACCTGATGGTAAGTGGTTACCGTAGCCTATAGGCGTTAAATAAAATGTTAATATAAAATAAGTACCTAGGTGCCTACCACAAATATGATGATTGTTTACGCGTGCAAACCCCTACATTCCTGTGTAATTGCCCTTTTCTTTTACCAGGCGTATCACATTTAACAATAATTTTTTTGTACGAATCACCGGCGCGACGTCACTTCATTGTCAACCGCCGAACATAAAACATTATAAATTGTATAATTGCTACCATTTTCAATAAACACAGTATCATATCAAAGTGTTGGAGTTTACCTACTATAAAACCTGAAGCTTCAACATCTGGCGACCGTGAAAAGACTACCATCTTCGAAGAACAGTCCAAATTATTGCGACGGCAAGCCGCCGGTCTAGCCATTGCGCCGCAGCCAGCTTTCGTCACAATCACGGATACAGCACGGATATTCTGGAGGTGCTCCAGCCATTGCAGTCAAGCCGGTCAACGATCAGCATTCAGCATCGTGCCGCAGCCCAGGCCAATGCAGCTAAGTGCCCTATCCTTGTGATTCCCGTCTCAATACCTAACCTATCAAATCTACCCAAATTCATTCAAATATCCCATTCATATAGTCTTTACTTGTGCTATTAGCGTCCATGCAGTGCTAAAATCATTATACGACCATATTATTCATAAAATCATTGTATCAATTCATAAATCATCTCATTTAGTTCATTCAAGAATTTATCAATTACACCCTCATTTTTTTATTAAAACATAAGATTATTCCAGTCGTGCAATTAGGCTATTCATCAATATTTTATAGGCTTATTAAGCTATCGTCTAGGCAAATATTTCACCAATTTCGCCGACTATTTCAGGCAAAACATTTGTGCATCAAATTGCCGGTACGGCCGGCCGGCGGTCGATCGGTTGGTGGCTGCGAGTCAGCCGTGCTACGTACGCACTGCCCGGGAGTCGGGAGTGCAGAGCCGGACTCAGGTGACGCTAGGCGAGGAGCGTGAGCTAACATTTTCTATAATTTTTAACTATTATTTTATTTGTGTGTGTTTTAGTTTCATAATCAACAGAGTGTTAAGTATTTTACTTCATTTCAAATTAGATAAGATTTATACAGTATTTACAAGTTATTTCAATTCATAATGGGTAAAGATTATGGAACTGGAACCAGCACAAAGGATCCTCAAGATTTACAGGATCTTATAGTCAAACGTAAATCAATAAAAGGTCAAATCACAAAATTTAAAAACTTTCTTACAACTATTACTAAAGAAACATTATCTCAAATTGAGCTAGCCGAATTAACATTAAAATTAAACAAATTTGAATCAATTTATAGCCGATTTGACGACTTGCAAATTCAAATAGAAGTCTTAAATTCTGACAATTTATCCAGTGAAATTGATGAACGAGATGCTATCGAACAATTATTTATTTCTCATATTGCCACTGCTCAGAGTATCATTCAGAAAAATAACACGAATCGTCACGATGAAAGTAACTGCAAGGATTTAAATTCAAGTCAGTTATCTACAGGTCATTGCAATAACATCGAAAATCATGATTTAGGTTTTAAATTGCCTCAAATACAAATTGCAAAGTTCGACGGATCATTCTTTCGGTGGCTTGAGTTTCGTGACACATTCTCATCTCTGGTGCATGATAATGACCGTATCACCCCGATTCATAAATTTCATTACCTGAGTTCGTACCTGGCGGGCGATGCGGCACGCATTATATCTAACTTGGAAATCTCTAGCGCCAATTATAACAATGCATGGAAATTATTATGTGACCGATACGATAACAAACGACAATTAATAAGTCATCATTTGAATTCTTTACTAAACATACAACAAATTACACGCGAGTCTGATAGATCGTTGAGATTTATGGTCGATCATATTACAAAAAATTTACGCGCTTTATCTAGTCTCGGGCAGCCTACTACTCAGTGGGATATTCTTATAATACACATAATGAGTTCCAAGCTTGATAACCACACTGCCACTAAATGGGAAGAATGGCGTGGCACGTTAGATGACGTTCCCAATTTACAACAATTTTATAAATTTCTTATCGATCGCGCAGACGTTCTCGAGTCAATAACTCGAAATCATTCATCCTCTAACAATAAATCACACACATCTGCGAAGCCTTCAGCTTCTACTAGGTCTAATCTGCCCTATACTAAATCGTTTGCTTCCAGTTGTGAAGACAAACCTACTTTTTCTATGTCGTGCGTTGTTTGTAAAGGTGATCATCGCATTTACGATTGTCCCACTTTCAAGGCTATGAGTGTAGAAGAACGTATTATTGAAGTCAATAAAATTAAGCTATGTTCTAACTGTTTAAGGCTTGGCCATACTATACGCGATTGTCGTATGGGTCCATGTCGCATATGCAAAGTAAGACACAATACCCTACTGCATAAACAAACTACCAACAACAATATGGCCAGTGTTGGCGCCAGTGATAGTGCCAGTACTAGCACCAATATTGGAACCGGTTATCCCGACAACACTGATGATACTATTGCTAATTTTTCGAATCAAAATGTTAGCCAAGTTCTATTATCTACCGCTATCATAGAAGTATCCAATCCTATAACAAATCAAACTGAGAGGGTTCGCGCCCTATTGGACTGTGGTAGCCAGTCCTCATTTATCACTCAATCTCTCAAAACTAAGCTATCTTTACAACCTACTTCCAATTTTCGAGTTAACGTTATTGGAATAGGAAACAATACAAGCAGTCTGGTCACAGAAACTTGTGTGGCACAATTGAAGTCTCTAATGAAGCATTTTAACGTCACATCTACATTCTTAGTGTTACCAGCTATAACTGGTAACCTACCTAAGATACCTATTGATGTAAAACAATTCAATATTTCAAGCGATATATTTCTCGCAGACCCTAATTTTCATCAACCAGCGCCGATAGACATCCTTATCGGTGCCGATATTTTCTGGGACATTCTTGGCCGCGAGCAAATTTCTCTCGGTCCTAATTTTCCTAAATTAAGGAGTTCTCAGTTTGGTTGGCTCATTTCAGGTCCTATTAGTGCAAACAATAACCATAAAAATATTAATAATATACAATGCAATCACTCAATTATTTGCAATACATCGTCTGATGACAATATTCATCAAGAACTCACTAAGTTCTGGGACATTGAAAATGTACCCCTAAAGCCCCTTATGAGTCACAGCGAGAAGGCATGTGAAACCCATTTCCTATCTCACACCTCACGCCTAGAAATTGGCAGATTCTCAGTTGGTCTACCACTCAAAGATACACCGGATTGTCTCGGTGAATCCTATTCGTTGGCAAAAAAACGACTACTTAATTTAGAGAAACGTTTTCATAAACAACCTCAAGTCAAGTCACAATACATTGAGTTTATGCGTGAATACGCTGACCTGGGTCATCTTTCAGTGTCTCCTATATCTAAGCCCAATACATCCTATTTTCTCTGTCATCACGCAGTCTTCAAAGATAGTAGTGAATCTACTAAGATTAGAGTCGTGTTTGACGGATCCGCTCCTACATCTTCAGGCCAATCAGTCAACGATCTTCTCCTAGTGGGGCCAAATATGCAAGACTCACTTTTCTCCATTCTAATTAGAGCTCGACAACACAAGTACCTCCTGACCGGCGACATCGAAAAGATGTACCGCCAGGTCCAAATAAATGAGGAGGATCGAAACCTTCAACTTATTCTGTGGAGAGAAGACGAGTCCATGCCCATCAAGACTCTGCGGCTGAATACTGTAACTTACGGCATGGCAAGTTCCAGTTATTTAAGCACACGCTGTCTGTGGCAGATTGGCGAAGAATGCTCAGATCCAATGATCAAAGATATAATACAGCATGATTTTTTCGTTGATGATTTGATAACTGGCTCTGAAAATGAAGATGTACTATGCTATATTCAACAAGCTGTCACCCAAGCACTGAAACAAGGATGCTTCAATCTCCGTAAATTCAAAACCAACTCCCCATCTATATTCGACACAATTTCAAACAAAGAGGACAATCTAGTTGTTAGTGAATCCACAAGCACTCTAGGCATGGGATGGAACCCATCTATTGATCAACTGCATTTCCCTATTAAAGTTCCACCTTCGTCTAGCAATAATCAACTAACCAAACGATCTATACTTTCTTCCCTATTTAAAATTTTTGATCCGTTGGGATTAATCAGTCCATGCGTAATAAAAATGAAAATTCTATTACAACAATTGTGGCTACAAAATTTGACTTGGGACTCTCCTGTTCCACCTGAAATATTAAGAGACTGGCATGGATTCATCCAAGCCCTACCTTCTCTTTTATTGCTAGAAGTTCCCCGACGTGTTCTCTGCGATGAGCCTATTACCATTGAACTACATTCTTTTAGTGACTCCTCACAGAGGGCCTACGGGGCGTGTATCTACATGCGCTCTGTAAATTCTGCAAATGAGGTCACTGTCAAACTGCTTTGTTCTAAATCCAAAGTAGCTCCAATAAAAAACACAACGATTCCCCGACTTGAGCTATGTGCCGCTTTACTAGCAGCCAAGCTATGTAAGGCTGTAAGGGAATCGCTGCGATATCAAGTACGGCATCAAGTACATTGGTGTGACTCCACCGTCGTACTTGGATGGCTCCATACTAGTTTTCAAAATCTAAAAACGTTTGTAGCAAATCGGATTTCTGAGATTTGCGAATTGACAGATCCTTCATCTTGGCGCTATGTGCCCACATCTGTCAATCCAGCAGACCTCATATCCAGAGGAATCAGTCCAGATCAGCTCAGTGATACCAAACTGTGGTGGTCGGGACCCTCGTTTCTCATAGAGCCTGAAAGTATGTGGCCAACGTTAAATAATAAAATTGATATACATAACTTAATAGAAACTAAAACTAATATCACATCTTCTAATGTTGTAATAAAAAACGATAATCCTTTAATTCAATTTAAAAACTATTCTAATTTAACAAAACTACAACGATCTTTTGCTTACGTGCTACGATTTTTAAATAATTTAAAACATAAAAATAATAAAATTTCTGGTTCTTTAACTATTGACGAGATAAATAATTCATTCCGTTGCTTGTGTCGTCTATCACAGTTAGAAACATTCTTAAACGAATATAATTTATTACTTAATAATAAACAGTTAAATAGTAAATCAAATATTTTATCATTGACTCCATTTTTAGACGATGACAAAGTAATTCGTGTAGGCGGGCGATTAAATTTATCTCATTATAGTTTTGACAAGAAACACCCGATTCTTTTACATGCTTCTCACCATTTGACTAAATTAATTTTTGAATTCGAACATAAACGAAATTTGCATGCTGGCCCACAACTATTATTGGCAATTGTTAGAGATTATGTGTGGCCAGTAAACGGTAGGTATTTGGCGCGACGCACTGCTCATAATTGTTGTAGATGTAGACGGCTGCAAGGTAAAACAATAAAGCCTTTAATGGGACATCTGCCGGTACAGCGTGTCACGCCAAGCTTTCCATTTCAATCGGTAGGGATAGACTTTGCTGGGCCATTCCTAATATTAAATAAAAAGGGACGTGGTTCCGTACTAATTAAATGTTATTTGTGTTATTTTATATGTTTAAGATACAAAATTTCACATTTAGAAGCCGTTAGTGACATGTCCAAAGATGCTTTTGTTATGACCTTTCGTAGATTTGTTTCACGAAGAGGCAGGCCTACCGAGGTGTTTTGTGATAATGGACGCAATTTTGTGGCAGGCGCTAAAGAAATCAATATTTTTTTCAAAACAAATAGTGACTATCTATCTGAATTTGCTTGTGAGGAAGGCATAAAATTTAATTTTTCCCCGTCTTACGCTCCTCATTTTGGCGGTATCTGGGAGGCTGGCATAAAATCTGCCAAATTCCACATTAAACGTGTTATGGGAAATTCTCATTTAACCTTCGAAGAGATCTCAACCCTTTTCGCACAAGTAGAGGCTATTTTGAACAGCCGTCCTTTGTGTCCCTTATCTACCTCTCCTGATGATTTCCACTGTCTTACTCCTGGGCACTTTCTAATTGGGCGGGCACTCACCACACTGCCTTCACCTGCTCTGGAAGATTGCATCTCAAACAATCTGCAACGTTACGCTAGACTGCAACAAATTCACCAACACTTTTGGCGGCGCTGGCAGCGCGAATATATCGCTGAGCTTCAGCAACGACGTAAATGGAAGACCAATTCTTCAACCATTAAAGTTGGAGATTTAATTCTATTGCAAGAAGATGATGTTCCACCCCTATGCTGGAGACTTGGACGCATTTCAAGACTGTTCCCTGGACCAGATGGGATATCACGTGTCGCTGACGTCAATACTATAAGAGGATGTGTGCGACGCCCTTTGGTTCGACTCTGCCCCCTGCCTACTGAAGAGGAGCTGGAGGGTTGAAAGCCTGCTAGGATGTCTTTCAACGGAGGGGAGGATGTTTACGCGTGCAAACCCCTACATTCCTGTGTAATTGCCCTTTTCTTTTACCAGGCGTATCACATTTAACAATAATTTTTTTGTACGAATCACCGGCGCGACGTCACTTCATTGTCAACCGCCGAACATAAAACATTATAAATTGTATAATTGCTACCATTTTCAATAAACACAGTATCATATCAAAGTGTTGGAGTTTACCTACTATAAAACCTGAAGCTTCAACAATGATCATATTTTAAATACAACCATCGTAACAAGAAACATTACAAAGATTAGGTTCAGAATTTCCATACCTTCCAGCTACTTTGTATGCTTCAAATTTAATTACATTTTTTCGCCGAGCTGGATGTTTTCGGCGCAAACTTCAATCTGGCAAGTTCCTAAAGAGTAGGTAAGCTCGACTCCAGTTTCCGATGAAGAAAGTTACTTTCTATAACCGCTCAGCTGGCTAATATTCAATTAAAACTTTTTAATTTCCCTCAGACCCTTGGCAATATTCTCTGTTTACGCCCAGAATGATGCTAAGCAAAGAGATTAAACGTCACTATACAACGCTTTGTGGGAAGTGTTCCAGTAATTATTGTCCGTATTATAATATTGAATAATTTGATTTGATGTTATTTAGATGCTTATTGAATTGTAAAAGGGAAATAGGTATTGGCTGAAACTCAAGTTCACATATTATTGAGCTACAAAATGTGTTTAATAGATTGATTTGAACATATAATATTATTATCCAATCAAATGGTGCTGTTTATGTTATTTACAAAATGAACCAATTAATAGTCAATATTATGTTTCTTTCTAACAAAATATCAGTAAAAAATAATGTGTCGAATTTCGACACGACATATTTTTTTAAATTAATTTAATAAAAATTTATTATATGATTAAATAATTATATTAATAATAACGAATTAATGAATCCGTTTGCTTGTAAAAAGGAAGAGGTTAATAATCGATACTTTTTAATTTTTTTTATGTTTGTTTAGTTTGTTAACTTTTTTGTTTATATTCACTTTGAAGGAGGTTTTACTCTTTTTTTTAATAGTTAATTATTAATTTTTTTTTCGGAAAGGACTAAAGTTCTGATGGCTGGGCTGCATCAACCTTATTGGACAAATCGGCGAGCGCATAGGGCTTTCGGCCGAGTAACGTTTATGATTATTCCATAGTGTTAATAAGGATGCAGGTAACGTATATTTGAAGGCTGTGCTCATGTTGCATTAAAAAATGATTAAACTTTGTAACTAGACTTTAACTCGAGGCTTAATCCTGTTTGAACTATGTATTTGTAGCGACGCAATTCTAGGCCGAAGACCCAAACTTGTCTTGTGGCTTACACTGACAGCAAATTATCTAAAACTTCAGCGAACTGAGACAAGATTAATAATATTTCAGAATTCAGATGATCGCTTAAGACACAGTTCTGAAAATTTGATCACATAGATTAGATTATGTCCAATGAATTTAAAATATTACCTATATGTATACAAGACAGAATAAATTGATACCTCGTTCCTTGCGGTTATGGTGTAGTCTTCGAGAAGCTAACCTCAAGAGAAACGATTTTACGAGCTTTTGGTTTGTTTAAAATCGATTTCACCAATTTTCATACAAAGATAAAGCGCTCTAATTGGCTGAGCGCCACTGCCACGTGTTGATTCTTCAAGGTTAGGTATAGTGATGCAGACGGGTGTAAGGTGTAAGGGTAGAAAGAAAGAAAGAAATGTCACATACAATTTAAATAGTTACTTACACAAAACAAAAAAAAAAATAAAAAAAAAAATTTGAATGAATCAAAAAACATTGTAATGTTGCGTGACGTCATGAGGAATACCAACAAAAAAATCTAATTAGTCCGTCAGTTAGATTATCAAAAAATATTGGATACGTATTTTTTATTTTGATCCGAAAACAAAAAAAACCGAAGATACAGTGCGTTAAAATTTTCCGGTCTGCAAAAAGTGTACTAAAAAGTAGTTGTACAATGATGTCACAAGCCCCAATCCTACACTTTGATGGGACTTACTTATCTTTGTAATTTCTTATGGATTTGATAAAATAAAAAATACGTATCCAATATTTTTTGATAATCTAACTGACGGACTAATTAGATTTTTTTGTTGGTATTCCTCATTATTGGTTATTTTTTTGTCTTTTTATTATTATGATGCATTGATTTATTCTAGTACAATTATTTGCATGATTTTTATTTTAGTAGATTAAGACCATAATAAGATATATGAATTCTAAATTTTTGCATGCTATTGTAGCGAAACATGAAGATAAAATTGACTAAATTAAGAACAAGTGTTTCAAGCAAATAAATAATCTTTAATCTTTTAATCTTTAATCAGCATACATTGGGGAGTCAGGGGACTTCAATTAGGTACTTACTGATTTTCACTTGGAGCCCATAGTCACACGGTAGGGTAGGTATTTGCCACTTACAGACATTGTGTACTCGATCTCTGATATTTATTTGTGCAAAATCACTCATTTATTGCGGAATCGGATGGACCCACTATGTAGGTATATTATTACGTATAGAGAAGACGCCACATTTAACCACTATGTTCCGTTCAACTGCAGCCGTACTTTTCAAGAAACGCGTAAGCGCCAAGTAATACACAGCGCTTAAGACTTTTTGGTCGCGAAATAACTACACCTTAAAAGAGTTCTAGCGCCACGCGTTTAAACTGTCTGGTTAGACGACTAATTATAGTTTCAGCGCTGCAGCGAATATTAACAAAATGGACAATGACCTTTGCTTACGATAGCTTCTCTACACGTAGTAATATACCTTAGTGGATGGACCAGCAATTCCTCTCTCGGGGCTAGTTCCTCGGTGTGTACACTCTAGGCTTTTCTAATCTACGTTTGCTATGCTATAGGGCCAGGAGTCACAAATGAATTCCCACAGCGGAAACACTGTTTTCGTACGTATCACCCACACTAGCTATCATGTTTCACACACTCGGAATACATTGCTTGCACCGCTGTGAATGTGTCGACTAAAGACCACAATACCAGCCCCAGCTCTTGTTATCCTAAGCCACAAAGCCTGCCGAAGGTCAAACATAAAAATGATTTGCATTTCCACCAAAAAATATTAAAAAAACATTTGGCTCTGCTCTAAATTCGAGATATACCTATATATTGCATAGCAATATTGCTCGAACGGCCGTTTTAGCCCCTCTGTCATGTCTGTTTTTTTTTAATTCTCGGTGTGTATAATACGTATAATCTTGAATGGCACATCAAAGGTCCCTTGACTAGCACCCCTAAGTTGAAAGTAGGTATATTGCCAAGTACCTATAGGTGCGTCTGATCCGACAGCTGAGAGAGAGCCAATAATTTTCGCATTTATTGTCATCAGAGAATCAATAGAATACTATATATTATCACAGAAGTAACATAAGTACCTACCTACGTAATATTTTTTTTTTAAATGGGATTCCTACGAAAGCCCTAATAATGTAACACAAGATGTATAAAATTAATTACCTATAAACTTCCTTACAACACACGGAGCTCGTGTATAACTTGATGTATATTATTAGTAACTGATCAAACAAATGTGTACGTGTTTCTATATGAACACCTGGACCCATTGAGCCTTTGCCTAATGTCCGATTTAATAGGCCACGTCGATCAGAGAGGTGCGATAAGCTTTGATCTCCATTAGATGTTATTTTAGGAGTCCTCATGTTCTAATAACCTTTTGTAATGTACCGATGAGACTGGCAGGTGTAATAATAACATCAAAATTAAATGTATGGAAACAATTCAGTTGTATCTCTTATTCTTTTATGTACTTATCTATGTTCTTTTATTCCATTTTGGTAAATTAATTACTTTTTTTGGTGAAAGATTAATTTACATCGGATATGCCGCTTTATTCCAAAATAAGTGATGTTTATTCCAATTATAATCAATACAATTGATACATGATGAACTAAGCTATAACATATATTTTTCGTAGGACTAAATTAACGAAAGGATTCGTCAATAAAAACTATCTAAATACAGTGTATTTTCGTGATTTGACCCCTTGTTCCACTCAACCACAATATGTAGTGACAGGCTTGAGACGCGTCGCGGTGTTGAAGCGCGAAGGTAAGGGATAACTTGAACTTGAAGTGAACGGCTAATACATTAGTAGTTAAGTAACATGCAACTAGAGATCTCATTAAAGAGGACTCGACCAATTATGAGCAGTACTCAGGTATTATGAGTATGCACCATGAGGACGAAATGGCTGAAAGATTCGTTATTTAAAATCTTCGATTGTTTTTTAATAGTTTTCTATCCTTTTTATTATGACTTATTTTTTTGACTAGATTAACGAGTTATACTTAGGGTCGGTTGCTCGTACATTTTAGTTAAAGTTATAGTCAAAGTTAACTTAACTATTACCTGCTTTGGCCGTATAGAGCCACTTTGAAGACGACCGATCTCCTTCGGTTGGTTATGGTTATGGTTAAAATTTTAGTTAAAGTGACACGAGCAACCCAGTTTGCTTTCTTTCGGCGGTTAAATATAACCATAACCTAATTATAACGTTACTATGACCACGCTTTATGCAACCGACCTTTAGGTAGGTATTGTAGGTACTACTCACTTTTAGCTATGTTCACATAAATTAACTCCACTTATGATATTCCATAGTTACTTCGCAAGTTCCCTCAAAAAAATATTTTTTTAACAGCTTTTTACATGTGAGCTTTTAAAAACCAAATCGTTCGTTTAAAATATGTTTGTCACATCTGTGTAGGTACCTATTTATTTTTACATTCAGCCTATTATCCTATTTCAACGAAACCCACAGACTCGATTGAAATATGTAGACATTTGTATTCGATATAATATTAAATCGATACATTGTGAAAGTGATTAATTGATATATCGACCTTTTATTATTGTATTGTATTTTATTCGGTCCTTTTAGTGAAGTTCATTTATTTATTCGTCTGACAAAGAATAATGTAGGTATTAAATCATACATGGCTATTACTTCGAAATCTGATAGATTGAACAAAAGAATGAAACTTGCTACCTACACAATTTGTTAGCAAGTAGGTACCAAAAACGACATTTTGCTTCGTTAATTCTCTTCTTGGCTTTGTAATCCAACATGATGCCTTCATCAGCCTTATTTAATTACCCTTTTCCATTTTCCTATATTTATCGGATTATATTGGATTCTCGTCCACTGTCAGGGTCGATAACTTGTTCGTTTTTTTTGTTTTGTCCATTTTAATAATGTTCATGTATGCGGAAGCTTTATGTAAAAGTTTGTTACTCAATCAATTCGATAAAAACCAAACGCCTGAACTATATTGGACTAGTTTGCCCGCGATCCCCTATCTGATAAAATAGGGGTTGAATATTCAAAAATCCTTTCTTAGTCTAGGTATGTCATAATAGCTATTTGTATGTATTTCTTTATGCCAAATTTAAGTCCGGTCCGTCCAATACTCTGAGTTGTGCGTTGATGTATCAGTCAGTTTGTCAATCAGTCACCTTTTCCTTTTATATACCTACATATTTAGATGCGATTTCAGCGCAGGTTCGCGCTAAAATCTTGCGTGGGATCCTTAAGCAAGTTTTTCAAATAAATCAATGATCATTTGCATATTCTTCTGTATTAAATCTGCAAATCTTCTGTACTAATAATAAAGCTGAAGAGTTTGTTTGAATGCGCTAATCTCAGGAGTTACTGGTCCGATTTGGAAAATTCTTTCACTAATAGGAAGCTACATACATATATATATAAGATACATTATCCTCGAAGTTATAGGCTACTTTTTTATTCCAGGAACGCGAATGAAACTACAGGGAACAGCTAGTATAATATAAAATATATACAATGTACAATGATTTTTCAAAACATCGTAAGACAAATTTATTGTCAAAAGTTTAAAATTTATGTGTCTGCTAGTTGCCTGAAGAGTGTGCCAAATAGAAATAGCAACGCTTATTTCCTCTGTGAAATAAAATGTTTCGATAGAAAAGAACTTACGAAGTGTGAAAGGTTAATAACTTAGTTAAACTAGGATTCAATGCAAAATTTGGCACAATCTTTGAGTGGTTTTCATAATAATATTCTATGCTATTTATATCATAAGATATTTTCTACACCATTTGTTGTATTTTTTCTAAATAAATTATTACGTGTCTATTTTCCAAAAAGTACACAAGGATTATTTTATACTTTATCGGTTCACTGACTTTTTTTTTACCCGTCTCTCTGGGATACAAAGTGGTCTCGAGAATAATTTAGCTTTTTATTAGTTTTTTTTAAGAATCGGACTAGTAACTCCTGAGATTACCCTCTACATCCGAACTTACTAACTGTTGAATAAAGATAGTATAGATGTAAAACAGGAGCCATTTTTTGGGTAATCATCACCCTACCCAAACTGCTCAACCTGTGAGTGTACTCTGAGACTGCTCTCTTTTATAGTGTGATTCGGGGGTTTCTTGATAGCTTTTCTTTTTTTCTTTCACTGAACTTTTATTCCTCGAGGAGTTCCTTGAAGAATCAAACATAATTTCCTTCACTTTTTTCAGCTTCTCTGTTGCTCTTCTATAAATTGACTGTGTGTTTGTCTTTTAATCAATTTAAAATAAGCTCCATTGAACTGAACACATAACTTGATTTGCATAATATAATCTGAGGAAGTTGGGTACCTATTTTAGGTAGTCGTGCCACCTGAAAACAGGGCCTAAAAATAATTATTTTTGTTGGTTTGCTTATTTTTTTAAGTGGCCACTCGAAATTGCTGGCTATATTTTTAGTCGGGTAACACACTAAGCGGTTTTTAATGTCATCCACCCACCGGCAATAAATGCCTGTATATATCACGCCACGGAACTTGGTGCTATGCGAATGGAAAACATGCTAGCTTTGCAGTTCAGGGGTCTAATCTTTAAAGAGCACGATAGGTTTTCGAGGCTTTGAATGTTATCTTGATTTGCTTTCATAAGATTGTTTTATTTTAGCGGTAGCTCTAATTTAGTTTAGTTTATGTAGTTTATTTTTAATTTAGCCTGGAATAGATGAAGAGAGTTATCGAGCATCTTTTCATTTCTTTGTATTCTAATCTTTGTATTCAGAATTTATACAATGTATAAAAATTGTTTTATGTAAAAAGAATTCAGTCCTTAATAATGAGCCGTAGGCTTTCATTGCTTCATTAAACAACATGCATGGGTAGGTACGTTAGGTACATAGTTTTAGTTATTTATTTAACTTAATATCTAGGCCTGTCAACAGTTGGTACATTTATAGATAGGTACTAAATAAGATTACAAAGTTAAATATCTTAAGTCTAATGTACACAACTAACAACCTGTACGTAAAAAATAAAAAAAAGAAGTTAGATGAATATGAAAGGAAAAGATAATGACAAAAGTAGTTCACAAAAAAATATATCGATTAGTTTTGAGAATCAGACCCCTACCATGCGTTTATCATTGAAATATTATAACAAAATCATACATTGCGTTCAGTTTTTATTCTTTCGTATTAATTTTGTTTTAGTTTTTTACGACTTCATGTTTTACAGGTTCTACTGTGATATATTATGTACCTTTTACAGTACCTATTGGTAGGTTATAATGTAATTAAGTATAATAACTTTACAATAAACAGGGGAGCGGCGGGCGGGGGAGAGCTTTTTACGCCAACGCGTTAGCTTGGCCATACAAAGAAGAAACGCTGCCAGAAAAAAATATCAAAAGACAATGAAAATTAATCGGACTATGACTCGATCTGTACTCTAAAATAACTCAGTTAATGAATACAGATCGAGTCAATGTTCAGGAAAAGAAAAATTAACAACGGAACAAGTAAGTATTATAAATTAATATGCATAAAGAAAAACTCTCCATTGAAAAGTAATTTCGAAGAAAAACAGCAGTGGCACTGAGAAAAAAAGGTTCAATTTTATAACGAAATTAATTCATCGACTTTGACAACCATTTTTTTCAGTCTTCAACAAGTTTTCTTAATTAGTTACTTCTCAAAGAGGTTCCTTTATGAAGTACCTACTTCTAACCCTCTCATAAATTGTTCTTGTTTTTATTAAACGCTCTTTGAGAGTTGTTGACCTATAATTTAAACGTAAGGTGTAGAAAACCGAATAATTTAAGTAAATATTAGGTAAATTAAAATAAAGAATAATTTATTTTTATGAAATACTTAAATAAAGCAATTAGTGATGCTGAAATATACGGCTGTAATCGATGCGGACAGACGGATATAGTGCATGGCTCTTTAATGGCCATACAGTGGCCGTCGGCACGGTAAAAGATTTAAAATTTATCAATTGAATCAAAATCAAATTATTAACTTTAAAAAAAGATAATCTTAATATGGGACTAATTTGGAGCTCTACTGAACTGAACGCAAAAATAATTAAAAAAATATACTTGGGTATATAGAATTGGAAACCTCCTTTTTTTAAGTCTGTTATAAATAGTCCAGAAGTACGAGTATGTAACTTTTCTACTGTCATAAAAGCGAGTGCGCGCTGAAAATACGTAAAGACAAATGTACCGTAAACACATCGTATGAAGGCGTGATTACCGAAAGATTATACTTGCCCGTCTAAGTAAAGTTCAATGAACCGTCTAGATGTGTTACTGATGTATCTTTGAGACGATCCGATCCCCCGATATCGGTTCGTCTCACTGATTCCGATTCGCTTTGATACGGTCCTTGTTTGGTTTTTTTTTCCACGAATTTATCTTCAATCAATCAGTTCGATGGATACATTGAGCCTGTGTTTGCTTGTGATTTAAGATTATGGTTTATTTGGAGGTTTTTCTCGTTGTTTATTGTAAGTTACGACATAATACCGAATATAGTTGATTATTGATTGCAATGTAAGGTACTTTATTAAATAAACATATACCTATAACTAATATCCTGGAACATTCTTCACACACGACCCTGCATCAATTCAATCTTTCACTACGCCACAAATTAATCTTCGTAATAGTGCGTCATTGGATGAAATAATTATAGGTTTCCATTACGATTACCACCAAAGATTCGCGGTATAGCCCCCGGCCATCTAATCACTTAAGCACTTGTAAATATAAACTTAATATAGGTCGTAACGAAACATGAAACCATGGATTCTGTACGCCATTTTGGATCTGAGAGGTCACTGACTATACATCAGACCAGCAACAGCTTTTTGTCTTAGACCGGTGCCGAAACCGTGGAGCAATACCAGAGATTCACCATCGCGTGAATATGTATGCCAGTGAAAATTTAAAATCAGTTTTGAAATTCGACTGCACACATTTTTCGGAATATTGTAAGCCGTGACTGGTTCGAATTTTTTTATTGTTTATTAACGCGAGCTCGCGGTCTGCACAAATTAATACAGCCTAGTGTTACGATTCGAAATTCCATTAAACTAGTCCAGTATAGTATGACAGTACGCTGACGTTTCATTATTAGATAACTCCGTTTGAACTGAACTGAATATTTACTTAATGTGAATCGGATATAAATCGATGTAATGTTAAGCAACTTGAGGCGGTTATTGAAAAACTAAAAAAGGTGTTTTTTATTATTTCTAATGTCAAATTACCTTTCACATATAACTTGTTTATATCTATGTAATCACTTTTTAAAATCCTTAATTTTGATTGGTTTGCAAAAAAAATATCTCTGAAAACATACATTTTGGCGCCAAAAATTTAGGTATTTTTAAAACACAATCACATTCTATTTATATCGAATGCTAGCGTATTCAATGTTAGCGGCGGATAAATATTTTTTTGATAGCGGCCGACCGTAAGTGACTCGAGATTTGCCTATGATAAGCAATGTACCCTCAGAATGTTGTCGTACTGTGTCAATGTGAAATATTTTCAGTAAGCTGGACAGCCTCGTTGGAATGTCGTCAGCCATGTCCATATGCGTTCGTGACTAAAATTACTCGTTATTTTTAACTCAGTTTCTTGGTTTTTTGAGTTTATTTGTTGATGGGAGAAAAATATTGACACTATAATTTGGTCCGAGAATTTTTTAAAGCAATATCTGATTTTATTTTTATCAGAATTTTTACCACCAATATTGGTTAGACATTTGCGCAGAAAACACATAACTAAAGTAACGAACCGGAAGACGCAGCGTGGGCAGGCCCCCACAAGGTGGACCGATGATCTTGTGTCGCGGGAAACCGCTGGATGCGGGTAGCGCAAGACCAGCCATAGTGGAGGCTTTTGTCCAGCAGAGGAAGTCTTTCGGCTGACATGATGATAACTAAACTACTTCTTTACCACACCGTGGGATTCGACGTCTCTATCAATTTTATTCCTTGCCCACATTTTCCAACACAGAGCTATTTGTACCTAGCTGCCCGCGTTCCCGGGATTATAGTAGCCTATTATAATATTTTACTTAGGTATGATCTATCTATGTGCCAAGTTCCATCAAAATACGTATCTACAGTAGTTTTTAGAACAAGTCCGCTTTTGTTTCCCAGCTCCTCATTTATCTGTAAAGTAGGTAGTGTACAAGAAACAAAACACTGTCTACAGTCTGAACGAACTGCAATATTGAAAAAGGGCGACCGTTTATTTCCGAAAGGTTGCCGTGTTCGTTGGAACTATGAATAATTGATAACTACCATTGGTTCTTCATTCAGTAGTCTATATTCCAATCGAGACACGACACGCAAAGGTCTTTTACTTGTAACTACATCTGAAGCCTCGTTTACATTGAAAAATCAGTTCGTCACTCTTTCATAATTTTAAAATGCGATAAAAAAAACATGGCTTTTTTTGGCCCAAAGCCATAGATTTTAAATCAATGACCAGCTTTATAGGAAATTAATTAAATTGACACCTCAAGTTTTAAGAGATTAACACGAATCCTCAACTATTATTACTATCAGAACCGCCTGCCTGCTTACTGGTAAGTTAAAAAGTAATCACATAAAGAACAGGGTCACAGAGTCATGTATGAAACCGCGGGACAGAAAGCTAGTTATTGTCTTATATACCTAAACACTTCTTGCTGCTAAATCGATTCAAACGCGGCTATAGCCGTGGCACAGTATATAAGTTTTAAATCAGTATCACGAAAATCCGTATCCTAAAGCATAATGATCAACTACAGTAACATTTACATGTGACATCAGCATTGTCAAACTAGGTAATATGGGCTATATTCCCTAGAAGGAGGTGCCACAGGTGTTAAGACTACAATTGAAGAAACTCCATCAAGAGCATCACTAGTGTGTTAAAATTCTCGTAAATATACATCATCGCACCTCCATAATGTAGCACCGCGCCACAGGAGCAGCCAATCAAGACAAAAATAAAATCTTTGGCGAATCCAGAAGTGCACGCCGCAATAAGAAACGACCCAAGTAAATATTAAAATAAAATTACGTTGTATGGTAAAAATGCCATCCCACTACCTAAAATGTTGGTCCTAAATGATGGAACTTGAGAAAGGGGCGGCTGGTACCTCACGGCCTAGGGCGGCCAATACTGCAAATCCGCCACTGGCTGTAGGTATCTTAGAGGTCTTTTTTGCGCTATGTGTATTAATTGGGCATGCATTATACTGAGCGTTGTTACGGAGTTTCGATACTGCTTTAGCTCATACTTGTACGGTCAATAGTTTCTTGAAACTTATTAATATTAAATGAATAATCGGAAATCTATTTGGGTTTTTATTTGTTTTATATCTAGGTTATTATGACTTTTGCAAACAACGGGAATAGGTTAATTATAATATTATGTTTATGAAAATCGTTAGTAGAATATTAAATTTGGTCATTTGGGTTTAACAAACTCTATGTTGATTTTTTTAATCATGGTTTTAATGACAAAGGTCGATGTTGGACCTAAGTCTTTAATAGAATACTGAAAGTAGGATGAACATTTTTTTTAATTGTTTGCACTATCTTTGTACTTGCATGTGTTTAAAATCGGGAAAGACATTTTAGGCATCCGATAATTATCATCTAACAACACGCAGTTTAGTAAATACACGAAGTTCTTTCTTTTCTTTCAATTACTTAGTTAGAAGATATATGGGGAACTGGAGAAAAAAAACGGTATAATTACATAAAACTAAATTTTACTAGAGCAGTAAAAAACTGAATTTACGTATTCATTCAGTTTTTTACTGACATACGTTATGATTGAAACCATGAACTTTGGATGCAATTTTAACACTGTTTTAGGCGGTTTTTATTGAAAATGAGTTGTGATTCAAATTCAGCGGGCCCAAAACCTCCGACTGTAAAAAATAAAGTATTTTGACCTGATGCGTAATTATACCGTTTTGTTCGCCAGCAACTCATATAATAATATACTGTGTATGCCCAATTAAGCAGTAACTTACCCTAATTAGCAATCGGTTTAGACGTTTTAACCACGATTTCTCTCTTAGTTTATTTAATGTTGAAGTGAATAGACAATGCGCTCTCATTACATAACTGTTAGCTCCATATTATCTGAAGAGTAGAACATTATTTGTGTAAAGTTCTGGAATTCATAAAGTCTAGTATAATTATATGGTAATGAGTGCAGTCTTAGGTAGGGTATCTCAAACGACTAGTATGCTCTTTGAGAGATATTGGAAGTTCTGGGTAGTTTCTCGCATTATTTGCAAGGCAAGTAAACTTGCACTACACATCATGTATGTTTCATTTACTACATCATAATAAGATGAGGCGATAATAGGTTAGTGGCAGTGACGTCGAATGCCGAGACGAAGGTGGGTTGATGAACGTGGGTTTGAATCCTACAATGAGCTTGAGCTTTCGGTGAAGGAAAACATCATGAGGAAACCATAGTACGGTGGTAGGGTACTTTGTAGTAGCATGGCTGGCTACTACCCTTAAGTTAAAAATCTGTCGCCAAGTAGGTACCTTTTGGTATGTGCCGACAGCTACATGCAGTGTGCTTACCATCATCGGCGACATCTGTCAGTAGTTTGCTGAACAATGTCATATTATTACATAGCTGTTCCCCGCGGTTTTACTCGCGTTCCTGGGATAAAAAGTAACCTTCGGGGATAAAGTAGTAACTCCGGAGATTAGCGCGTTCAAACAAACAAACTCTTCAGCTTTATTGTATTAGTATAGTTTAGTCACGTTTTCAATATGGGATGTTCTAAACTCGTCTGATAGGTAGGGTAAAAATACCTGTTCGAAATATCTTCATTCAATAAATAAGAAAAAGTTTAATTTAATTTTTTTTTATTTATAAGTCGACCTATCTCGTAATTTAACTTTGTCATAGTTTTTGCCATTGCGCACAGTTATTGGAATTCTTTTCCATCGTGATATGCTTCAGTCTGAACAGATTTAATTTCCTCTATATTTAATAACGCTGCACCGAGTTTTAGGAAAATTGAAAATGTCAATTTCAGAGTGAACGTATTATCATTTCTGAAAAGTTGTTGGATGTTGTTTGCTTTGTGAAGATTTTCTTTCATGTTAAATTAATGTTGTAACATGTAGGATTCATTTAATTAACCCTTTGTAAATGATAATGATAAAAGTAAGCAAATGTAATTAAATGCTTTCATAATTTTCACTTTGGTAATACCTCTGGCATTGCAAATTGCGATAGGCGACAATAATCACTTACCATCAGGTGTACCGACTGCCTGTCAACCATCTTGAAAAAATATATATATAATAAGAGATGAAGTCATTATTTTCGTGACGATTTTTTATTTTATCATTCGCCAGACTTCTACCGGATATTGATTAACAACCGCTCCTTTATATCAGACTGATTTAATGAACGAATGAATGAATGTCCATTCATTTGTGAATTAACGATGGGAATCACACTCGCTTCAGCGGATTTATTAACGCGCTATATAAAATACATGTTTTCATGCGTAATCGTTTTAAATGACTTTTTAAAGCAATTATTTAAAATGTTTTTTGATTTTATAGTAATAGTTACTCAGTCTTCAGTGATAAACCATAAGAATTTTTAACAAAAAATAGAATGGATTTTAAAGCCACTAAAAAGTATAAAATAACTATGTAGGAACTCTAATCTGAGAGTTTTGAAGTCAGCGAAAGTGTAGTTCGTGTTCCATGGAAAATATCATGGTACCGCAGATTTTTTTTCGATGACTTCAAAATTGGCAGATTAGTGGTACATAGTTATTTTATGAACATACATAAAATAAAAGATTCCGAAAACTTGTTAACTCCCTCCTTTTTTTAAAAACTGACCACTATAAAACAACATACGTCACTATAAATTCACATACAAAGCGACAAAGACTGCAATAATTTTTAACAAAGAGCTTTCAGAAACTACCGACACGTTTAAATTATTTAGGATTAAGTTTTCGTTAGTTATGTTAGAGTGAAACAAACATAGTAAAATATGCATTATATCCAACGACCTAAATTAGTACACACACGAAGTCTTAATTTGGAAATGAGTACGCAACTTTACCTTAGTTGAAAAGTTTGTTACTCAGTGTTTTATTAGAGAAAGTTTGTCCTATTTATTATTGGTTCATACCTACATGTGGCCGGATTATTATGAATGCGAAAATAGAAAGTTTGTAACCTTGTAACTTACTGCCTTAACCAATGATCTGATCGTGATGAAATTCGGCACGCAGATATCCTATGATATGGAGTAGGACATAGGCTACTTACTTTGAACCCGGGATCGCGGGTGAAACCGCTTGGTAAAAGATAAATACAAGTTTTCGATTTTGCTGTTTCATCCGCGTTGCTGAGGCGTCTTTTGTTTTCCCGGGATAAAAAGGTATCCTATAGATATTATTTCAGGTTATGATATGTGATAAGTTTCATCCAAATTCATTCAGTTGTTGATGCAAAACACACAAATAATCAAACAAAGTATAGGTCCAAAAAAATGTAGGTATATCTTATATATATCAACGTTTGCTGGGTCAGCTAGTTTTTCTATAAATTTTAAATTTTGGTGCAATAAAGTACCTATATTCTATTTGTAGTCAAACGCATGCACTACCTATTTCTTCTTTTCTGATACATCAATCGCTTATCGCCCACAATCAAGCCACAACCTTTATGTTGTCTCACCAACACCGGTATTAACACTGTAAAATATAATCCCTTTTATATGACAGGGCTCGTGTGGCCCGCTTGGGGCGTAACTCTAAACTTTTGATAAAAGCGTTCCACTGAGACGATGCTTGCTTGCTTCGAGCGATCCGAGTGCTGTTACAATGGACGCACTTTAGCCGATTTTGAGAGAGGCGATTCCGATCTTTTTCTAATACTTTTTGATATACTTAATGGAATTTATGTCTGTTTTGAGTAAATGAGTACTTTAAATTAGAAATATAAATAAAAGTATTTAAGATTCAGTTAAAAATTTTAAGCCAATTATTGTGACCAGTGCCGGTGACATTTATTCACATATTATAATGAAATTGTTATTTTTTTATAATTATTATTTATTAAAGGTCATCAAACATAAGCCATCCTAACTAACATTATAAATGCAAAAGTGAATTTGTTTGTTTGTTACTTCTTAATACATCAATTTAAACTCAAACTATCAAAATAGAATGTAACATATTTCCCGGCAATGCGGATAAATCCGCGGGCGACAGCTAGTAAAATATATTATTATAGATTATGTGGAAATTAAAAAAAACTTATCACATTAGAAAATTGGTCGGGTAGATAAACGTATTATGTCCAGGATAAAAATGCTTTCAGAAAAATAGGTCACCACGTCTAGACATCAAAATAGCATTTTGCAATTCAAATTTTGTTTGTCAAAGGCGAAGGAGAAATGAAAATTTATTTATTTTATTTACCAAATCTTTTTAAAGTTTTTTATACTAAATATTGAACAGGTAGGTACTTACATCAAGGAATTGGAATATTTAAGGCATGAAATAAGGTATAATTAGATATATGTAATATTGAGTTGGTCGGAAAAAAGGTTGTCCTTAAAAAAAAACTTTATATGTTAACTTAAATGTTTAAAGTTGTGTCTAACTTAATTTTATATGAAAATATAAATTGAAAATTCTAATACCACTGTAGAACTGTGCGGCGTCATTGCTCTTTTCACGACAATGTGTTATGATGCGACGTTATCTAGTTGGCAGCTCGTATGCAGCATAATGTTACCATGGCGACATTCTTGCAATCTTGCCGCCTTTTAAGACGTGGTTTTTGGATAAACATTCCATTCCAGACCTGTCAAGATGTCGGTTGTTATTTTGTTTCAAATGTTTTCATTATTTTCGGTATAATGACGAAGGCCGAATGACAAAACCTTTTGCTCAAGTTAGCTTTTGTTTTTTTGTAATCTCAGTAAATACTGATGATAATTTACTCTATTTAAACTCTACCATAAACGTAGTTTACTTAATCAGATATCCTTTGCTTTAGACGGTATAAATTACGATACCTGCGTACCTAATTCTGGTGCTCAAAGTCCGATAACAGTAGAAATATTTCTCCGCCCCACGGTTTCACCCGCGAGGCCCAACTTTACATCTTTAGGGAATTCATTTCGGAAAATCTTTTGTAGTATCGTTGTATAAAGTTATCCTCCAAATTGCATGGTTTTAAGACCATTATTGGTTTAAACTTTGTGTTGATCTTTCATTATCAATTTGTCAGGTCTTTTTATTTATTATTATTTTCCCCCCTCAGTAGTACCTCGCCATAGCAAATATTTACGTTATATAAGGAACGAGAATCCAGAATTTTATTTTTTATACACCGCAACTTGTGCTGTATTTTTGTAGGAAAGTTAGTTTGTCAATTTAAATAGATAAAATAAGCTATGCTGTAGTAAATAGTATTTCTTGACTAAACTCAATTATGCAACAGAAGTGTTTTCTGTAAATAGTTCAATAAATAATTATCGTACAGTAGTGAACTATTTCACCCATTCATTTGCATGTAATGGGTGGATTCATATTTGTACCCCCTTAGCTTTGTAGGTACCGGCCTATTTTATTAACGCATAGCGTTTCTTTAAACTTAGTAAAATATACATGCGACTAAGACAAGAATAGAAATAAAGAAAAACATGTTCGTTTATCTAAGCTGCTCTTAGGATTTTATAAATTTTCATTGCTAAATTAAATATTATCAAAAATATGACACTAGCATAGCGAATGCAAAAAAAAATACGTACACTGTAGGTAAATTCTTAACTAGGTACTTATGGGAGATAGGAGTCCAAACAAGGATTCGACTGTATATTTTATTTTTAGTTAGGAGTATAGCTGGTATGGAATAGGTAATAATAACAATTTTCAAAATATAAGCGTAGAAATAAGTTTGTCTATTTTAAATAAAGTAGGTACCTATTTAAAGCGTAATAAAAGTTTTTGGACGATAATTTTGTTCCGCCTTCCCTTGAAACAGATTTTACACGATCTTTCCTCGTTGCAAGTTTCAAAATTGAAATTACTTTTTTTTATGAAGTGCTCTAGGACATATTTAATTTTATTCCTTTAAAATAGCAATAAAAACGCTTGAGCCTGTACCTTACAGCAAACAAATAGTAATTGGATGGGGCCACGGTCCACAGCAAAAGCGAGCTTTAATTGCACAAACCAAGCCAAGATTTCCACCGAATCACCAGAGGCGCGGCCGGCCCGTAATTAAACTATGTACTAATTACGTTTTACACAGATAAACTGTTTTTATTGTCTACACTTGGCTCGTATGAACTATGTTGGAGTTGTAATTAGTGTTGAGATGTGTTTAGCGTAATGCTGAGAGGTTTACTGGGTTTTAATGTCACCTTATGTCTTGAGTTGTGAATTCTAAGCTGTGCAAGTAATGTAAAAAAATTAAAGAGAGATAAGCTAGCTTTTTATAACAGTATTTAATTAAAAATAAAACGAGGACGTTTGTAGAAGAATAAAAAAGACTGATATAGGTCGTAGAATCCTGACAGTAAACTGAAGTGGGCAGGCCTTATCATGTCAGCCGAAAGATGTCCACTGCTGGACAAACGCCTGCCCTAAAGATCTCCACGATGACCGGTCTTGCGATACCCGCATCCAGCGGTTTCCCGTGACCCTCACAAGATCATCGGTCCACCTTGTGGGGGGCCTGGCCACGCTGCATCTGTTACTTGTGTTTGTGTGTACATAAATAAATAAAAAAAAACCTCGAAGCTGCCGCTGCTGCCCGTCAACGGCAAGGTTCCCCGAAGGCTGGCAGCGTTTCCTTTGATTTGCATAAAATCAATTTAAAACATATACCAAATCGTTTAGACAAAGGAGGAGTTAACAATACTGATAAATCAGAAGTTATTAAAATTTTACCCGACACGCGACAGGAAAGTTTGAATTCCCTACTTATATCCCCTTATCTGGATTCGGTTCAGTGATCAGGATAAGCCTGCCATGTGGATCGTTCCAAGGTTTATGATTTGTGAAATGCCCTCAACAGGCACAGAAGTTATCGCTCTCACGGTGTTCTGGGCTTTTGGCATTGGTTCCTGCGGAACGGGATCTGAATAAGTAACTCAGAACAAGTATTTGAGCATTGATAATGTGATATTCATGGTGGGGCTTTAGTGAAGTAGGGATATAGTCATATTTTTTAACCAACTTCAAAAAAGGAGGAGGTTCTCAATTGACTGTATGTTTGTTACGCGATTTCTTCGCCATAATTATGTGAACCGATTTTAAAATATTTTTTTTATTTGAAAGAAGAGACTCTTGAGGTGGTCCCATTGTCACAAAATCTTAGGATCTGATGATTGAAATGAAAAAAAGGCAAATATCTAAAAAATAAATAACTTTTTTACAAAAAGAAAAAACAAAAAAGTACCTATAAAGTAATAACTATGTAGGAACTCTAATACTCTAAAACTCTAATAGGAGTAGTTAATGTTGCTATGGTTTCAGCATACTAAATACAACAGCATTGAGAACCTTCTTCTTTTATTGAAATTTTTAAAGTAAGTTGGTCGTTATAAAATTTAAAGTTCTTGTGAGGCTAATGAACAAAATAAAATGAATAAATTTTCAAAGAAAATAAATATGTCAACATTTTATCGCGCGTACTTATGTTTTGGACAAAACAGATTTATTTTTAAAATACTTCATAAGTTTCTTTCGATAAAACCATAAACATTAATTCAAAATGAAAGCAAGAATTGTTTAACTAAACTTGTTTACACTTGTAAGTCCTCAAGCTTGTTTTTAAACACGCTCTAAATTTTTGTAGCAAACACGCTCCACGTGTTTGAAAGAAAAATAAAAAATAGATTAGACATTAAATTTTATTGCTTATCAATAAAACTGTCTGCTCTTTTCGCTTTCCCAAATAAAATTTATAAAATATATACGCCATTCTCGTATTATTAGCGTACAATTCACCCTCGGGTACTAATCATCATAAAACATAATCCGTAATAACCTATAATGCAAAACTTTCATTATCGAACATCTTTAAAGCTTGTATCTCAGACACCATAAAACTTTAACTAGATATTTTATATTAGCACATACATCGACTCAGTCTAATGCACTTTGTTTATATCGGTATTCTCAATACATAGTACGTATGTGTATACGTGACTCGGTATAAGATCCGACTTAGCTTGGGGCTACGAATATAGTTCATGCTTACACTCCGATCCCTGAACACTTATCGGAAAATCCTATAGCACCGATCTAACTTTGATTTTATACTATAGTTTCTTAGATAAACAGTGTGTTTGTTTTTGTTTTATTTACGTACTTAATTCAGGTATAGGTACCTACCGATAAACTGAGTCTGTTGTGACTATTTTTACTCGTATCGCATTGTGAAGTTATCATCTTCGTTTATTTTGCTTTAGTTCTCACTCTCTGATTTACGCATAAACACCACCTCCAAACACTTGGACCGAAAAAACTGAAATTTTGCACGCATGATTTCCCTTTACGACGTAGACAAGGAATAAGGCTGGCTTTTTAAAAATCCAATCCTTATAGGGGTAAATTAGGGATCGCATATTTCAATATTATGTTGAAAATTCAAGATAAACCTTTCAGAAAGAAATGGTATATTGCTATAGAAAAGTGAATAGGATACAATTTCGTGCATATTCCTATAAAGTGCCGTTAATAAATCGTGGAACGGATACTAGCGTCTTATTTGCCGGACGGAGCAGTTTTACGGCACGGCACGGCATGATATAACTTACATGTGGTTGAATTTAAATATTCCTACACAGATAATACTAAATACTAACAAACTTGTTGCTTTTTACAATTTATTTCTTTCTTTCTTTTTAGAATAAGGTATTCATAAAAATTATACTTAAAAATAAGGTATGAAATAGATCTTTTTCATTTTATTAACTATTAACTATATCTAATAAGTTAAGATGGGTACCTTATCTCTTTAATAATTCAAGTAATGGATTTTTCCTCGAATTTTCATCATTTTATAGCTTTACAACTTTTCAACATCTTATTGTATTTTAGATTAATTAAATCTTGAGAAAATATGAAACTGAACACAAGCGTAAAAATCTACTTTATTATTCTGCGCAAGTAAAGGTAGCAGATTAAAAACAATGTTGTTCCAGAAATTAGGTTCCTAGTAAGGGAAACAATGTAATAATGAGGAATACCAACAAAAAAATCTAATTAGTCCGTCAGTTAGATTATCAAAAAATATTGGATACGTATTTTTTATTTTATCAAATCAATAAGAAATTACAGAGATAAGTCACATCAAAGTGCAGGATTGGGGCTTTGGACATCATCGTACAACTACTTTTTAGTACACTTTTTGCAGACCGGAAAATTTTACCGCACTGTATCTTCGTTATTTTTTGCTTTTGGATCAAAATAAAAAATACGTATCCAATAATTTTTGATAATCTAACTGACGGACTAATTAGATTTTTTTGTTGGTATTCCTCATTGTCCAACTAGGTTTATTTGTCATACATTTTGTTCGTGGAGATCCTTCGGGGAAACCTTTGTCCAGCAGTGGACGTCTTTCGGCTGACCTCATGATAATGATATTTTGTTCAAAATATAAGAGATAGATTATGAGTTTGAAAGTAACATAGGGTACTTTTTATCCCGGAAGCGCGGGTAAAACCACGCGGTAAAATAAAAATCAATTAGACAAGTAGGTAGGTACCTACTATGAATGACTTCGTGGAAGTTTTGTGTGGCGTATTGTCTCCTGTCAGTAAATGAATCAGCCAGTCACATATTCCTTTGACTGGGATTATTCATTAAGGCTGAATAAATTCAGTCACTGAAATATTCAATTCAAACCAACTATTCAGCACGTTGCCTTAAAACTTCTTCTCATTCCCATAAATTCTCAAATCCAAAAATACCATATAAACCACCTCAACTATTCTATTTGAAGTCAAAACTTCGCAAAGATCTTTTAAACTCCACCAGGTTGCACTTTCATACTCCAAGTTAGAAACTAAACTTCCAGTCTATCCATTAATTGTTATATTATCGCCAAGTCCTGGGCTGAGCAGTGGTGCAGTGTAAAAGCCTTCCCGTGTATCAAAAGTTAACCTGTCGTTGAAAACTTTGAGCCAGGTGGAAGTTCATTCGGTGGTTTTATTTTATCTCTTATCATAAAGACACTTGAAATTATTGTGTGAAAATGTGAAGTTTGAATTTGTCCTATTGTGTTACTTAGTTAAGTATTAAATTATCATAAATATTCCAGACTTCGATAGACTAGATAGACTTTGTCAGGTCTTTTAGAAACTACGATGAACCTCATAAAACGTTCTACAAGAAACTTCAAAACGCCGTTTATTTAATGTGTATCCTACGTTTGTCGGTTTTCGATCTTTGATATAATAAAAAACATCGTAATATTTTGCACAGAGATTATATACCGGAAATAGAAAAATTACTTTTTATCCCTAAAGGGAACGCGGATGAAACGGTGTGGACAGTTAGTTTTACATATGTGTACACAAGTGTGTAGTATGTAGTGTAGTTTTACATGTGTGTATTTTAAGGCGATGATAGCTCAGTGGTAGTAACGCCGAATGCAGAGACGAAAGTCGCGGGTTCGAATTCTACATGAGCTCGAGCTTTCGTTGAAGGAAAACATCGTGGGGAAACCATAGCACGATGGTAGGGTACTTTGTAGTAGGTGGCTGGCTACCACCCTCAAGTTGAAAATCTCTCGCCAAGCACCTTTCCGTGTGTTCCGACAGTTGCACTTGAGAGAGCCAGTTCCAATCTAGGCTTTGTGTGCTTACCACACAGCAGCCACATCATCACTTACTACGGTGAGATTGTGATCAAACATATGTCTATACATAGTAAAAAAAAAACCACAAAGATTCCTCTAATTCAAATTCAGGTGATGCCCTACCAATACCTGGATACGTACAATCAACTGCACCCAATAACCTGAATCCATAATTATATATTCGAAAGGATTATTAATCTGTAAACGCCGTTGACTCAGTAATTGGTGCAAAAGGTATGGCCCATTAGCTGAGCATCCATTGCAACGGTGCGATCGTCCGAAAAGCTCACTAATGCCATTGAATTAATTAAAACTAGTTATAGATACTGAATGCGAAGTTTGTTCAGTTCACAAACTGAATGCAGATGCGGTTTGGCGTACTTAATTTTGGGAATATTGAACGGTTTATTTACATACATTTTGAATATTGTAATTTCTTACCTACTATTGGTGGGGAATTTTACCTTTGTAACTGTTGTTTTTAGTTTTGTCTTTGTTATTTTATGGTTGGTCACAATCGGATTGAAATTCTACAGGATTGTAATTTATACTTGCAATATAGTTTGATTTTCGCTATGTTAGCATATAAGCTTTTCAAGTAACTCACTCGTCTCGAGGCCTGACAGAATACCAGCGTTGCACTGCACTTTGTGGTGTAGCTTCATGCGGAGAGTCCTTGCCTCAGCATAAAGCTACCTTTTGACCCCGTGCATCATACTTTTTATTTATAAGTATTTTTATGGAATAATGGGTCAATAAATATTTTTTATTTATTTTTCATGTGAACGACTGAAATTAACCAGGGTTCGAAGATATGAGGGTGAATTCCATCGGTCCATCATCGGAAAACAGTGTTATGGTGGAAAAATTACAATGGCATGAGTTCTGTGTAGCATTCCCTATTATATAGACAGTAGAACACACAAGTATATCTCTCTCAAGGCTAAGAGAAGGTTTGGGATCGTCATCAATAACTACTTGTTCGTTTTTGTTGGTACATAGGCAAGTAGCGGGTGCGATAACCCAAACTGTGAGCAATACCTACTTAACTATCATCAATCCCTATTGTGGGTCTACGATCCGAGCCTCTTCTAACTATAAGAGGCAGATTAAAGTCCATAATCCATCAAATAGGCTTACGAACTATTTCGTCCTTTTCAAAGTGAAACAACACTATTCTTTATCCCATTCTTTTGAACTTTCAATCCCGGAAAACATCTAACCACATCATTCGTGACCCTATTTTGTTGATTAAATCTCTGTATGTAAGACGGATGCTCGGGGAGCTTCGGTCTGGTATTACGGCTACTTCGCATAATTTACCCGTTTCTAATCAAGCTAGTGCTCAGAAACTGCGCTTATTAGCACAACTGACCGAGTTACTTGAGCTACCTAGCAACTGTTAATTTTTTCTTAGCAGACGAACATTTTTTGAGTGCATATAGTTTTTAATATCATAACTTATGTACGGGCTTACTGTCTTGTTTATGATGAGTATTATTAGGTACACAATTCTGGAATTTGGTAATAACTCAGTCAAGATCAGGTCATTTTGCGGTGATCTGCAGCTATATTATTTTTTAATTGGCTTTCCTTTACTTAAGCTGGATTATATTCGGGTAACATCAATCAAATTCGTCCGTTTAAGAATAATAATTTATTATGTCATGGATCAATCATTCTGAAATCTGGCTCAAACAATGAAAAGTCCACAAAACTCTTAAATATTTTCTATTTATGTGTCTACATAAATTCCTTGACATGACTGGTATTTTCGAAGAATATTTAAAATATATAATGTTATAATACCATGAATCGTTCAAACGCAGCGTCTTGCCCGCTCGTCTGCATTAAATTATAGTTATTGTTACAAATTATGGAGTCCGCTGTGGACTAGCCAACAAGGACTGAGAAATTAATTTTAATACAACAGTCTCTCAACGTTATTTGCTAGCCGACCATTACTTTGAACAAACTATTTTATACAAAGCACTATAACAATGAAATTTCGACACTAAACTAACAGTGTTAAATAAATTATTTAAAAGGTACCTGACACGGGGTAGTTTAGAAGTTAATTTTGTTGTTCATTTTGGTTAGTAGTGTCTATTATTAAAAAAATAACAATTTGTTTATTTTTTAATAATCGTTGGTCAACGAGGGATAATGTCAGTGGCACGCGTCATCACTAGACGGTCCTCGGTTTATTTATGACTGGCTGTTCTGCGCGGTTTCACTCGCGTTCCCGGGATAAAAAGTATCTTATAACCTTCGGGAATAAAGTAGCTTCCTATCAGTGAAAGAATTTTTTAAATCAGCTTCGGAGCCTATTCAATGCAAACAAACAATCAAATCTTACCTCTTTATAATATTAGTATAGATAGTATACATAGATAATATTATAAATATGAAAGTAACTTTATCGGTCTGTTCTTCACTAAACCTTTTCCCCTAAACTGTATTAGACTATATTAAACTTATCTGTTTATTAACCTCCGACGAAAATAAGAGGGGTGTTATAAGTTTGTAGTGTGTAGGTTCTGAACGGATTGACCGATTTTGATATAATTTATTTCGTTTGAAAAGTGTCTTAATCAAGAGTGTTCTTTTCTTAGTTATGTTTCAAGAAAATCCGCACAGCCGTTTCCAAATAATCACCAATTTTCTAGTGAGTTTCGGGGGTTTCTTTAAATTTTTAATTTTATTTATTATCAATAGGTTAATTTCAGAATGACTTAATCAACCAATTA
Source organism: Tethea ocularis (assembly GCA_963555595.1). NCBI lineage: Eukaryota > Metazoa > Arthropoda > Insecta > Lepidoptera > Drepanidae > Tethea > Tethea ocularis. The sequence continues at coordinate 2,705,775 of OY741971.1, read as the reverse complement.
GTGAAAATTAAATAAGCTAAATCATAATATTTATTTTGAAAAACTTTGAAAAATCTATTCTAGTAACATGATATAACTTTTAACTGAACTCTTTTATTTGTTACATAAAATACAAGTGGAAATGTAAATCTTGAGCTCGACTTTCATCTGACGAGGTGAGTGACCAGATGAAAGCAGCGACTGTCATTTCTTTGTGGGTGTAATTTCAAATTCAAATCCGTCGTCAAATGGCGACCGACGTCTGGGTGTAAATGTGATATTACTATGTTGATCGCCTGATATTTACAACCACTATAAATTCTTACAATTTTCTTCTAACCGTATTGTTTTATATTTTAAAAAAATCCTGAGATATTCTTCACACACGGTTATCTGATCCCAAACTAAGCAGAGCTTGTACTATTAGAAACCAGATTACTGATATACTACATAATACTTATGTACTATATTTATTTTGTTAATACATACTTATAATACAGATAAATAAGCCCAGACTCAGGACAAACAGGCATGTTTCCAGCATACAAATGTTTGTCCTGGATGGGAATCGAACCCACGACCTGAGACGTGATAGGTAGTGTCTTAACCACCCGCGCCAACTGGCCTGTCTTTTGTCTTTCTATTTTTATCTTTCATTCTATTCCCAAAAAAATAACCTAGGTGTGTATGGCGCTTTTCGCTTTATATAATAGAACCTACGCTCATTCATTAAAAATAATGATTCTATGCTATTAATAGGTACTCCGTTCCAGAAACACACTAACCCGACTTGATACTTACTCATAGATAATTTCTAAACTATCAATCTATTTCTGACAGCTCCGATCGCCTACTATTCTATTCTGAACAAAGGTCTACCCTATAAAGCCATGTTATAATGAAATCGATAATACATTCGCCCACTTTATATGGAATATGAAGTGCAGTTAGCGACATTGTTGAATCGATATTTTTATCGATGTTTTTATATTTAGTACCAGGTTTTGTCTTGGTTGACTATATTATTATATCGAGTATTATAAAGCCGAATACTCGGATAGTGTATTATTATTAATAATCATACAAAATTTCAGGAGCCTGAGTTTATACTCAGGCTCCTGAAATGACAGTGAAATGACAGTTCGAAGGTTAGTGTAAATCTCTAGTAAATGCCTTTTCTCACACTAGAAAACGTAATGGTGGGACAATATACCTATTTTAGTAGGATTTAAATACTCAGATAAATTAACGTTTAAAAGTATTTTAATGCTGAACATTTTTTTTTTTTATTTGTCTAAAAATATTTTAGTGTTGTCTTCCATTCTAAAATAGATATATTTTCTTTACTTGAATAAGGTTTGGGCCTTCGGTCTGCATCAAAATCATATGTAGGTATAGATATTCCATAGATAGAAGGTTCTAATGTTCAAAGATACATACCTATTCAGTATAGGCCCTTGCAGGCAGATCTGAAGTTCGAAGCTGACGTTACCACCGACTTAAAAGTCAGCCTCCAATTGGGGGGATAATCTAAAGTAGGTATAGTTATTGCTTGCCCACCCGAACTTTTTTAATGTAGGTACACACGGCCACAGATCAAGCTACTCATTTTTGTTGCAAAATAGCTCCTATTACAACCGCATAAGGTGCCGCAGTGTGTAGCTTGATCTGTGGCCGTGTGTACCTAGTAATTTAAATATACTTAGCAATATTTTATTAGATTTATTTTTAATCTAAATATACTGAAAGAATAAAATATAATCGTGTCTATTTTATTATTGTCTTGGAGAAGCAAATAGGTACAATAATAAATAGCGTATCTTAAATATAATCGTAGTTTATAAGAAACAAAACAAAATTCGCCAAGCGAAACGTAAATAATACTTAAAATAATAATACTTTAGTGAATAAATAATACAGTACTCAAGAGAGTTTTGAGAACTCTTTTATTATTACCTAGCTTTTATTATTATAAATGTTGTATAAGTTATTGCTGAAATAAGGGCTACAGATGTTGCTTTAACTTAAGCAAATATAGTAGATATAAATCTGCTCTTGCTATTTTCATTTGTTGTGAAAATTGTAGCGTATATTTTTGCTATAGGTAAGAGAGAATATTTTTTTTTAAGATTAATTTATTGGACGTCTACTTGTCCCTCGTGGTTTCACACGCTTCACTTTAACAGTCGAGAACCATTAAAATCGAGACTGGCTCAAATCTTCCTGACTGTTAAAGCCGCTAAAATTACGCTTTTAGAATTTGTAATTGTGTGTATCGATTATGATACTATTTCAATGGACTACTCCATTGAAATAGTTTTTTTCAATATTACCTATTTTAAATTATTCAATTTTACTTATCAGAATTCTAGGCTACTGGACTTGTTTTTTCTTTTCAGTTTATTTACACAGGCATTAATTTCTTCTGGTGTTCAGTTCTATAAGGCGTTTCTATTATTTAGTTGAAAGTTATTTATTCTCTCATTGATCTCTCTTTCTCTTTTTAATCGTATTTTTTGACTTGACACAGTCATTTTCTTCTGGTGCTGCGTAAGTAGTTTCACAATCCTGCGCCATGACTCTTTTATTTATTTTATCATCCACGCTCCTGAACTATGAGTTTCAATAATACCACCATTTAAATATTCGCTTCTCAAAATCTACGTGTTTCTAAGTGGAAAATATAGAGATTCTCGATCCTAACTCAACTATAAGGATCACCGTACTAAAAGGGCTGTTTGAAACAGTATACAATCAATATCCTTGTTCCTTTGTTTGCATTCGACCAGACGAATGGGACGATCTATCAAAGTTGTAGGTGCGCAGAATACCGGGCCCGTCATTAATAACCACTGGAAGTAATGTACCGAAAACTTTCTACGCACGTTTTTCATTAAATTCTCAGCGTGGAGTGGAGAATTTATAAAATCAATGGTAGCGTGCAATAGAAATTAAACATTGAAATATTGCCGGGTCGAGATCCAGGTGAGATTCAGCTGGTGTTGTGGAAAAGTGGGCGCAATTTATATTTTGTTTCTAATAATTTTGTTTTTGTTTTTTTTTATTATATTAAGTCAAAGCAATTAAGGGTGGGCCATAATTTTATTGTAAAATCAATAAAACTTGTAAATTTTTAATTTAATTATTTTTCATTGATATTACAAGCGTGCATTTTCTTGATTTGTAGGTATGACAAACTTCACGCCCCGATAGTAATTTCTAGCGATTCTAATGCCAATGGCAAAAGGTTTAAGATTCTTTAGACGACATTTCGAATTTTAAATACTATCTATCTTTGTTTTTTTCTATCTGATATTAATATCTAGTGATTTTAGTAGTAAACCTCTCAAGAAGTTTGACGATAAATCTCCGGGGTGTTTCAATTTTTATTATACGTAATTCTATCTACATTTTCCAAAGATGCCAACGTAAGGAGTTCATTCAACTTGATAGCCAGCGTATGTCATAGTCATAAAGCATAACCGATAGGAAAACTTATACACAACCAATAGTTGTTTAGTAAAAGCTTTTCCATGTCAGTGAATTAGTCACGTAGCGCTGGGCCACAGTTTTTGCCTTATCCCATGATTTATTCCTCGTTGTGGGGTCGATTTGTTACAACAAAATGAGGGATGGCATGGCACTGTTTGATATTCAATTCACGCGCATATTGAGACGCGAGTGCGGTAGCATAGGTGTGATTTTTGACTGATTAAAAAAAAAGTTTATAGGTGGCTGAGTATGGATCTTTTGACATTGGAAATAAATAAATAAATAATAAATATCCTGGGACATTCTTCACACACGGTTATCTGATCCCAATCTAAGCAGAGCTTGTACTATGGAAACCAGATAACTGATAAACTACTTATTATTTGTAAATACATATATAGATAATTACACCTAGACACTGGACAAACAGACATGTTAATGCACAATTTTTTGTCTTGGATGGGAATCGAACCTGTGACCAGCGGCGTGATAGGTGGTGTCTTAACCAACTGGCTTGTCAAGGGCATTTTTAGAATGCCATTCTGCGCCGGACACGAGTGGTGGACTTTGAACTTTTCCCCCTGTTTCATAGAGCCTTCGTGTTTAAGCTGTTGATGATTGATTGAATTTATTTTGTTGGGGTTTTTGAACTTCTTAACCGTGACCGCCAGGCCGCCAGGTCTAAGTGATAAGGACGTGCCCTCAGAGTTACGAGATTACTTTGATATATTATTATGACGTGCACTAAAGTTATTTTGTACTCTGTTATTGGTTTATTAAGAAAAAAACAATCGTCCAATTTTTAACATAAATTGGCTTTAATGAATATAGATATCGTTTCTTTTTATTAAAAACCATTAAATGAAACTAACCTAAATATTATAATATTGCGACCAATGGTTCCAAAAGGTCTCAGCATGTGCCCAGATTAAATAACAACTTAATTTATATAACAACTTAATAAATATTTCACATAAATACGTATATATAGGTATATACCTCACTGAAGCCTCATAAATCCTCACATTAGAACCACGAAAACATAATTTTAAAATTCAAAACTTCAAACAACACATAAGCAGACGGGACAATATCTACAATACAACACCAAAGAAAACAGTGCACGGAACAAAACCCGCCCAAGCAAATACAGGATGAATGTTTCCCGCAAAGAGCTCCTGGGCCCTATGTGGCACAATCAACCGTTTGCATTATGCATGAAACCATCCCGGAGCGACAGATGCTGGCGGAACTTCCTGAAGGAGTGATATTAATATTTGTTTGTCAGGTACTTGAGTTGAATTGTTGCTCTTTTGTTTTACTTCTTCACGCTCACACGGCGGCGCGAGAATTATTGATGCTGGCTCCCACACAAAGTCAACACTTAAAAGGCTCTTATTTGGTGGTAGATCTCTATTACCCGGATCATAATACCTAAGTACCAACTTCATTAGAGGTTTGCATAGTTTGCACTGAGCTTCGTAAAGGATAACTTTTTGGCTTAGTTATTGTCGCGACACAGAACCGGCACAATACAACAAAATGTTGCAACATTTCTCCCTTGTATTATCACCATATTACATAAGACTTACCTTCTTTTTAAACAAGATTCATTTTTGTTTTACTTTAACTGACACTTGACACAGCATTCGATGTCACCGAGCTAATGCACCTGTTTTTTGAAGAGTGAAAGTAGGTCTTCATCAATAAAAGCCTGCAATGAAACGTTGACAAGCAGTCAAACGGGCCACCTAATGGCAAGGGGATTGCTGAATTGTTGCTGACTCTGTAGAGCTCTTTTAACTTATTTTATAAGGGCATTATTACAAAAAGAAATCTGCCTTTCCATACCATTTTAATCTAACAGGTATTTTTTTTTTATTTAGGATAGAAGAAAGAAAAAAACAATTATAAACCTGGAATTTTTAGCATGAAATTAGCACACTAAAGACGGACATAATTTATTTACAATTCATGTGTTAAAAAGAGATAAACAAGAAAAGACACTCTCTTGTCAAAACGATAAATTCATACTATGTCTACATATATTAATGAGTACCTACCGCTGAGTAATTGTTTTTTTATACTGCCAGTATAAAAAACCTATAAATCATATATTTGAAAAAACGTTGAGAAAAGTAAACTTTTACTTTATAATAATATAGGTTCTTCAGTAAATATTTACATTAGATTCGAACTTCAACTTAATATTCCTCAAAAATGATTACATGGGAATATCAACGTGTAGAGATTTCTTTGAATATATGAATAATTCTCAAGTGAAATAACTTATACTTGAATCTGACCGGTTTTAGAAGTGTTTCAGAAACTTTGTATCTCAAGTCCACCTGTTTGAATAAATTTTCTTTGGCTACCGATTTTACGTTACTTTCTTTTGGAATAATCATACATTTTGGAAGCCATTATGTGCAGATGAGTAACCCTTTATTTTTCGGTATTAATAACTTACCAATCACAGTGCTCGAAATCCCCACTCCGCATCAGTGGAAACAGCGTGATTGGCACATTACGCTCCACTCCGTCCAGCTCCGCGTCAGTAGAAACGCACTCTAAGTAAATAAATATCCTAAGACATGTAGAAGAGGAGTACAGAGTAGGATAGGACATTTAAAGTAAATACTTTACATAGGTACTTATCATTGCTTTTTACTTGAAAAGAGTTTACGTTAACGATTTTTTTCATATAGCGATAAGCCATCCCATATTAACCCACTCTAGCTACTTAGAGTTACGACCCTTTAAAGACATAAATCAAAAATTATTTTCCACCCAAAAGTAATTTTCACGCGCTAATTTTCAAATAGGTATAACGCAAGGAAATTTGATCAATCGAACCTAACATACAGTGACACAAACTGAATATTGAAATAGGCCGTGAACACACGAACGTAATGCGATTCCCTGATGACTAGGACGCGTCATCAGCGTTGGGTCATCAATCACGGCTAAATTAATTACTTATCTAATCGTGAGCGCGATAGCTTTTGTTTTGATGTTCGCTCACTTTGTTTAGGAGCTACTGTGATTTCTATAGCGTTAGGTTTAATTGGATTAGTCTTTTAAAAGCTGTCAAGTTTTTTTTTTTTAATTCAGCATGGGTTTATTTGTAATGTGACCACAAATATAGTACACATGCCTGGATATGTTTTTATGAAAATTTCCAGAGAGGTATATTATGTTGGAGCCTGCAAATAAAATGTAGAATATTTTTTATTCCAGAAAATAAAATGTAGAATATTTTTTAGGTGAGTACTAAAGTTCAGTCCAGTTCCAAACAAATCTGATTTACAGTGATACCGTTTGATTGTTTAAATATGAATTGAAAATCGTTTCACAAGGACAAATTAGGCTATGAATGCTCATTTCTGTCATATTCATTCAAAACGCAGCGGTCACTATGTTGATTAATGTGGAATACCCATATCAAACATTGTATATGTACTTGGTATTACTGATTTGATGTTAACCATAGCGTTATTAAATTTTCATTACAATGAATATTAAATCCTACTAATTATAAACGGGAAAATTTGTATGTATGTATGTTTATTACTCTTTCACGGAAAACTACTGAACGGATTTGGATGAAACTTTTCACATAGATGGATCATACCCTGGAATAACATATAGGCTACTTTTTATCTCAGGAACGCGGGTGAAACCGCGGGGGACATCTAGTATTTTAATAAAATTGCAGGCTGTTTGTTGCAGCTAGATACTTTCATAATCTTCTCAAATAAAATAGCTATGCGAGTAATTTGATTTTGAATATTGCAAGTTTATCAAAAACTTCTGCCAACAGCGCTCTACATTCTATCAAATTCTACATGCGGGTATCATCTGATTCTAAAACCAAGATTCGATCTTGGAATACAGAAGCGTCCGGTCCACTGCTGAAGCCGACCGGACTTGGGAATAGGTTCTAGTGCTCCATTCATGCATAATGTTGAATCCATACTGAGGTCGATTCAGCGAAAAGAAATTTATTTAAAAATGCTTGTGGGTTTAAATGTCGGTAGGTATATAGTTTGGAAAGATATTTAAGATAGATAAGATATACCTAGTTTTTTAAATTCTTTTAGAAAAATGGAAAATAAAGTATATTTTTTTAAAACTACTTTTTTATATTAATTATAATGGCTATTTTTTTCAAAAATAATAAAACCTATATAATCCTACATACAAATATTTATACAAAAACAAATAATTTAATTGTTAATTACAAAATATTCAAGAACAAAATTTTTTTTTTTAAATATTTTTAATACCTTACCTATATTGAGCTTCTATTTTTATATGCCAATATATTTTTGACTAACCTCAACGATTCTTATAATATAGGTAATATATATATACCTATTATGTTATTGACCACTTGCTTGAAAAGAAAGCATGGCTAAAACGTGCAGTTCCTCGACAAGATATATTTATGACCACGGTGTATTAAGCTGAAAGCATTTGCTTGTTCAATAATTTGATTGGTTGGCAGTAGATCGCCACGTTTATGTTATAACGACCGATATCATTTTAAATTTCAAAGTATTGGACACTTCTATTGAGTCAATTCTTTTGAGTAATGATATACGTACCTACCTATATTTTTAATGTCTAATTTATATCTATCTACCTATCTAATCTTATAAACAATATCCAAAAATATTTATAATGTATGTATTATTATTTTATGTCCAAAATATATGAAATTATGCAACGACATCTTAGAGGAATAACATGATAACTCACATTTTACCAATTTTTTCAATTTTGATTGTTTTAATATTTTTTTTCCCACAGAGAGTGCTTTTTGAAGCTATAATTATTTTATGATAACGAAGAAATTGCTTGATGGATTTAACATGACACATCAGATTTATTGTGAGTGACATATACGTATACAATTTAAATAAATATCTTGGGACACTGGACAATACAAATAACAAATGGTATTTATTTTGGCAAAGCGACGATAGCTCTGTGACATCGTATGCTGTGTTAAAAGTCTTAACTAGTTAAAAGTCTTAATAAGACCTAACCAAAAAAAATTTTGTTGTTTAAAAAGAAGGTAATATAGTGATAATACAGGGGAGGAATTGCTCAAACATTTGGTTGAGCAATTCGTACTTGGACTTGATTTTAGCCCAGTTCTAGTTTTAACCTTCAAAGCTAGTAATTAACAATATTTGGTTACAATTACAGTAAACTATTTAATTATACTATTAAACGGTTCCCGCTTCACGTAATTCAAATATATTATACACAAACTAGGACAAAGCCGGTCACGTTTACCCTATAAACATCCTTTAACTGCCTTACTACGTCTCTTAATGGCCCAGACCTCTATACTAAGTGGTCACGGGACACTCGAAGTCCCGCCAGGTTAAGGCAAGTTGACTATCAACAGTAGTAAAATTATTGGAGACGCGTGTTTTGATATGGTGTATGTAATGTCCCACTGTTGGTCTTTAAGTTTGGGTGTCAGGTGTAGTGTGCTGTCCTTTATTACCGTAAAGTTTGTATCGATAACCAACATTTTGTTGGTCTTTAACTGTTTTCAGTAACATTAAAGCAATGATAAAAAACAATTTTAACAAAAAAAAACACCGACTTCAAAAAATAAATATTCCAAAACAAATTTTAAAATGCACTAAAAAGTAAAAAAATAATTGCGTATTTTTCTACAACTTAACAAATCAACTAACTTTACTAACTCAACATATACCTACCTATGAATAACAAATAATTATCAAAATATTTTCAGAGTTCTCCTAAGTAAAACGAAAAGAAAAATATTAGACTACTTAAAAAGCAATCAAATTATTACGATAACATTATAATGTAAGTAGGTACAATTATTGTTATTTTTGGAGTCGGTGGCAGCCAACTAAGATAGGTTTGTTATTTATTATCACTACACATCATTACAGTTTTACACCAGTTGTAAGTAGGTACTTAAACGTGAGATTTTTTTAGTTATTCATTTAATAGTTAGTAAGTTCGTATTATTATTGCTAGGTTGTTGGCGTTTCCTTGGCTGACACCGACTCCAAAAATAACAATAATTATACCTACTTACATTATAATGTTATCGTAATAATTTGATTGCTTTTTAAGTAGTGTAATATTTTTCTTTTCGTTTTACTTAGGAGAACTCTGAAAATATTTTGATAATTATTTGTTATTCATAGGTAGGTATGTGTTGAGTTAGTAAAGCTAGTTGATTTGTTAAGTTCTAGAAAAATACGCAATTATTTTTTTACTTTTTAGTGCATTTTAATTTGTTTTGGAATATTTATTTTTTGAAGTCGGTGTTTTTTTTTGTTAAAATTGTTTTTTATTTCTTGATTTTTAGTGAATCTTAAGGACACTAATTACTTAGGTATTTGAGTATGGGTAGACCTACTAAACGCGCTGCTCATATGAGACAGCGCCGTTTAAATAAATAACTCCTAGTGGAGCTCCATGAAAAGCCACTTTAGGTGCACCACATAGTGGCAGCAAAAAGTTACGCAACAGGTAGCATTTAGGCGCACCACAGACGTGGTTGTAATTGTGGACTGTTTCTAGAATTTGGCCGAAAACATTCCTTGTGTATTTTATTCGTTTAAATCTCAACTAAAAAACTTAACTGTAACAGTTTTATTCTCCATGGATTTATTTTTTTCTCTTCGCTTCTTCAGCATCGCTGGTTGAAATATTTACCTTATTGCGATTAGATAACTATTAAATTCAATTGATAAATTTTAAATCCTCTGCCTTTCCGTACGACATTATGCTCCGGCCATAAGATTCATGGAAAATCGGGTATAACCGAGACAAATCATAGGCACGTACAGTATGACACAACTTAGATGCAGCATCGGCAAATCGTTTTCGTACACTTCACTTCCGATTTACACAACTAATAAAAATCGGTCATTATCGCGCCATTCAACGTTCAACAAGATTATTTTCGCTGATCATTTTTTAACACATGAGTAATGTTGTAGGTGCACATTTTTCGGGAACGATCGATTTTACGAATATTGCCGATGCTTCATCTAAGTTGTGTCATACTATAATAAGCTATTCCCTCGGGAATGTGGGTAAAGCCACGGGGTATAAACTAGTATGAGTATATTCAATAATCGCAAATCACAAAACCTTATGAAAAAGATTAAGTGAGTACTTGACTTATAACTATTTACATAATAAGACTTCCTGTTGGTAATAATATGTTTCCTTCCTTCAAAGTAATAAGGAAACAACTTTTTTCATAATATTCTCACCGCATATAGGTGCCGGTTCCTATCCGCTGTTGTAAAGGACGTACAAAGCCTATTTCCTGTACAAATAGTTTACCGGAAAGCCTTTTAAGGCTACATACAGTACTTTTGTTATTCTCAGTTATTTATTCTGTGATACTATTGTTCTCTATAGATAGACAGACGGTAGAGTAGAAAATAAATAAAAGAAAACATCAACGAGCTCGTCCCTAAAGCCTATCTTTGATATTAAAACTATTTGGAGATCGATTCGAAAAGCCCGAAATATTGGAGGAGGAAAAAGAAGGAAATAAAATCAATATAAAAGTTATATCTTTCTAGGATCTACCTTCGGCTACATCGTATTTGGTTTTATTTTTTTTAATTAGTCTTAGAAAATACACAGCACTTAAAACTATTTTATGCTAGTTTTTAGACTAGTTCCGAAGTGTTAACTATACCATGATAAAAAACTTGTAGAAATAACATTTGTAGGAGACAACGCCGATTCTCAAGAGTAAAAATTATATTTTTTATGATGGTGAGATTGTAAACACAATATATAGGTATAGTAAACTAGTTTGTAGTAGTAGTTGCACCCGCATTCTCGAGATAAAAAGTACCTAGTCTATATTACTACGGTCTATAAACCTATGTCAAAAATCATGTCGATTCACACTAACAAACTAAAAAACACACTTCATGTACATACATTATTTCTTTCAGTTATGACTAAAACATCGATTGTCAATACACGTTTTATTGGACCAGTAACTTTTTCCTTTTCTAATCATAATGTCATGTAATGGTACTGCCCAATAAAAGCAATTTGATTACCGGGAATTCAATAGAAATAATAAATTGATACGATTACTCCCTAGGGGTGGCAATCATAATAATATTGATTGTAACTTTAATGTAATAGGATTGTAATGTAGATCAAATCAATATTATTTTATTAGATAATTGTCAAATTGTATTACAGTTGATTGTGCCGTTCATGGTAAGAATTGAAAAAATAATAATATCTTACTATTATGCATTCAAAATAATATTATATCTCAGCTATATTCAAATAAAATAAACCGGACAAGTGCGAATCTGACTCCATGTGAGTGAAGGTTCCGTAGGTACGAATAAGTGGGATTGAAAGACAATCATTAAATTTGTTTTTTTTTTAAATCATAAAAAATGAGAATTATGTGAACGTCAGAAATTCTTAATTAGAGAGAGAGGAAAATACAGAGCAGTGAGATCACGGCTCTGTATCGCCATATAAGTTGTACGAATGAATTTAAAAAAATGTTAAAAACAATCTCATTAGGTAAAATAAAACTATTCACCGAAAAAGAATTGCTATTCACTATATACATTAAAAGTGTATCATGATTTTCGTCGAGGGGCGTCAAACGTAATGATCAAAAACATTAGATGTCCAATTACACAAATGAAGGCAATTTGCTTACCTAGTGCCTGAAGACCGAGGCTAGGTTAGCCACAATGTATTAATGAAAACAGGATAAAGTATAAAACGGCTTTAATGAACAAGAGCTTTTTTGGTATTGCTCCAAGAATATTTAATAAAATTCCTGACATTATAAAATGTATGCCCTTACGATAATTTAAAAAGGAATTGACTAAGCTATTATTACATAAATGTTATTATAGAATTGTATATATTTAATTATGTGTAATTTTTAATATTTTTATTTTTAATTTAATGATTTTTGGAATGCTATTTTAAGTTAATTACCAAAACCTAATAAAAGCTAGTAGGCTTAGGTTAGTACGCTATGAAGTCAAATACCGAGGCGAAGGTTATTGGTTTGAATACTATAATGAGCTTGGGGTGAATATAGCATGGTATTATGGGTGCTTTGTCGCATCACCATTTTTATGTTCAAAAATTATTATACTGAAGTTATTTCAATCGTGACCAACTACTATTGTCAGAATCCCTCGGGTTCTACGCGCTATATCAGATACGTCAAAGTTCACAAAACGCCCGAGTGATGGGGACCCTAGCCGTGGCCCGATTTAATTACTCCCGGCTGCAGCTTCAGATTTAAAATGGTGATTCTGTATATACCTGTCTACAGTGAAATGTACTTCACGAATAATTGCTTAACTACATACTTTTATGTATGAAAGTATGAGTAATCGTAGGTATAATGTGGAACTATGTAATTAGTACACTTATAACTCGAGGTTATTTTTACTATTTGTACTAAGTGTATTCTGAAACGGTAGTAGAGTCTATTGTAAAAAATTTAACTATCGACATTCATATGTGCTTTAACAGGGCTTAAACTGAATAAATGATTTTTGAGATTGAGTTTGACTTTGTATTATATCCAGTCTGGCGTCACTGACAAATAAAAAAAAAGGAAAATCTAGGAAAGTCGTGAAAAGCAACTCTTTTGCAGGAGAATCTTGTCCTTATTGACTTTAAAAACGTTATAATTATAATTCTTATATTTTCCTGTCAAGGTCGAAATTTAAATAACATTTAAAAATAATAAAAGCGTAGCGAAAACTACTTGTTATAAACAAAAGCCATATGACAACAAAATTGTTGGGCCAAATACGGACAGCGACGCCAGACAGGATATCTGTATTTTACCACAATTTCACCGTCTTCAGTGACGATGTGGCCCATGGTTGTGCCCTTTGTGTGCTTCCCACAAAGCGTAGAAGGTAATTAACTCTCAAGTGCAGCTGTCAACTGTACACCGGTAGGTGCTTGTCAACAGATTTTCACCAGAGGAGTAGGTACCACAAAGTACTCTACCTGCTATCCCTCCTCTCCCTCACAATGTTTTCCTCTTCTCCTTATACCTCAAAACTTATTGCTTATTTCAAGTATATAAAAAAGCAAGCTATAGCTACTATTCATTATTTTAATACTAATTCTTTTTTTTATTTTGAATATAGTTAGAGCCTCGCGTCCCATTTGTGAGGCAACGGTGTAATCAAAGACTTCAAAACAATCAATTTATTGAACACAAACAAAACCACATATTGTTTAAATTAAAAATCGAACGATACTTCCGATATATGTCAACATAGCTTTAACTATAGCACTGTTCGTTTTACAGTGCCTTCACATGTTGATTTGATTTTACCACTCAACACGGCGTCGAATTCAATTAAGTCAGCTTTTGTTAGCGTTAGAGAATATCAGCAATACGCACTGTTGAATTTCAAATGTAAGGTTTTTGAAATGACAGCTCTTCGGCCTTTCAATTATTGGATTGGGATATGGTAATCAACTAATCAGTATTGAATATTTTGTTTATTGAAATTGAAGTACTACAAAGCTAGCTTATAAATTAGTTTAGTGCTACGTATATTAGTCGTACCAGTCGAAGCGGAAATTGTAGCAAATATCATAGTAACGGAATCATGATATGGTATGTATATGTATGGTATAGTATATATAACATGATGCTAATGTTGTCAAATATTTTTACAAATCAATAAGTGCAAGCCTAGTACACAGATTTGCAAAATTTGTATGAGCAAACTGTAACTGTAATCACAAAACTCGTAGTAGATATCGTAGCAGAGAACGTAGCAGAGATCATAATTGAGATTGTAGCAGAGATCGTAGCAGAGATCGTAGCAGAGATCATAACTGAGATTGTAGCAGAGACCGTTGCAGAAATCGTAGTAGATATCGTAGCAGATATCGTTGCAGAGATCGTAGCAGAGATCGTAGCAGAGATCGTAGCAGAGATCATAACTGAGATTGTAGCAGAGATCGTTGCAGAAATCGTAGTAGATATCGTAGCAGATATCGTTGCAGAAATCGTAGTAGATATCGTAGCAGAGATTGTAGCAGAGATCGTTGCAGAAATTGTAGTAGATATCGTAGCAGAGATCATAACAAAGATTGTAGCAGAGATCGTAGCAGAGATTGTAGCAGAGATCGTTGCAGAAATCGTAGTAGATATCGTAGCAGAAATAAAGAGTCATAATGCATTGAGCTCATTTCAAATCATAAAATTTTTGGCACTTATATAACCACAAAGCGTTGGGAAACCCAGAAAGATTTTATTAGATATTATTATTAATATGTGTTTAATTAGGCAGCCTTAACACTTATGCAACTCATTCCAGGCAACTTACATTAATAATACTTATGCTTATAATAATGCTTATGTTTTAACAATAATGTTGTTTTTATTACCAGAAAGAAAATTTTCATTTTCACTAAAACAGTAATATACTACACGTTTTATTACATAACTTAAAGGGAAAGTTCTAAATCATTTAGTGGCGAAACCCCACATTATTATTATGAGTAACGTTAATGTTATTAAGGCCGGGTATTCGGCATAGTTTTATATAGTGGGCGGGCAGTGGATAGAATTTAATTAACCACTGTGCAGTTGGAAGCCTCACGGACCTGTCTGTTGGGACGCTTGTGTTCTATGGCACAATTTATAGGTAGAAGCAAGGAATTGCTTCTACCAACGCTGATAGGAATATCAGCGTTGTTTTTACAAGTTTTTAAACTTTACGTGTTAAGTCAATTAACTCGTTTCCGGTGGTTCAATAATCAGAAAATTGGTAAGTCCCATGATAATACAATAATTATGGTATGATGATGGAACCGGTCTGGATGGATGTCGGTCACATCATGAAGTGATTAATTCTGACCACGACATAATATAGAAATATGCCTATAGGTACCTACTGCTTACGTTTTTTTTTATCATCTTTGTATAATAATTGTAATTTCAAGTTTTCTTTGTTACAGGTATGTCAATCGCGCGTCGCTTGTACCCAGACCATTCAATAGCCTACCGCTCACTCTCCCTACATAAGTTACAACCCTCTCCTCATAGTTAAGTTACAACTTGGTTTGTGGGTCAGCCTTAACGTCTTGGGGATAAATATTACAGGAAAAAGGGAATCCATTGTCTTTGCTGAATATAATTTCTATTTGTAGCACAGAAATAGTTTAAGCGAGAAATAGAGCCAAATGCTTTGTGTTGTTATTCATTTTTACTACAAAAAAATGTATTGTGGGCCGCAAACAGTGCAGACGTTAAAAGATAGAGTGGAACAACGATTTCTATATTTAAAATTCATAGAATTCAAATGTTGTATTTTGTGTCATGTAATTTTTTTTTGTTTTAAAAATACTTTCGGTATTTAACGTCTAATAATCACAACTTTTTGTTTTTTCAATATGACAAAAAGAGAGTAAATAATTGATAAGTCAGCCATCTTTAAAATTTACTTACTTGTACATAGTAAATTGAAATAACCCACCCTAATGCTTCTTCGTAAATTTATGGAAAAACTGTGTGTTAACTAACAGTTCCATAAACGTCAGCAAATTAGGCCAACCCTGAAGAATCTCATCAGTGAAGTGTTTGTGTCTTGGTTGAAGGTAAATTAATTAGATACTGTCCCTCAAGCGGCTAGCCACGAGATAAAATTAAACGAGGAAATAGTGAGCTGGAGGTAGTTTACTGCCTTGAGCTAAGAATAAGATTTATAAATAGTTTTTATTTTAGATTGTGGTGTATTATTTTTCAAAGTTTTAATTTTCATTTATTTATGATGACGAAAAGTCTATAAACTTCACTTCCTCGTGAAATTTCGAAAACTACTGATTTAGGGGAACTAAATATATTTCCTATTTAAATACTCACATAGTTGACTAGTAAAATAATCCTTCATCTTTAAATAAAAGTGTACCCACTACGATAATTATTTAATCCTATTATGCCTTATCTTACGATTAGATATTGCAAGAACAAAAGCAATGTTCAGCTCTTACATTGTAATTTTAATCATATTTTTAAGAGCTAAAGTTTATAGTTGCGTTGTGTTTAGATTTTCGTCGCTCACTTTGGTTCATAGAAATTATTAACAGTTTTCGCTGAACAAGCAACCGCGGGATTTGTAGAGAAACAACATAGCGGTACGTAAGTACAGGTAAATGTTTATGTTATAATGTTTGTTTGACGTATACAGGTGGTATATCGATGTGTGTGTGAAATCTATACTATATGTACAGATTAATTTGATGTACAGATATACATTTTAGGAAATTACTATTCTATCATATATTTAGTGAATGGTCAGTTGCTTGTCAACCTGTTTTTGTAAGGTTACTGTTTATTTACTTATGTGGTAAGGTGTTGCGTATTCTTGTTTGTATATTTGCAGTCAGTCTTCATACGAATATATCCAAATTGGTCTACACTTAGCAAATAAGTATGCTAAACAAGCAAACACAAGTCAAGTGAAGTGCTGGATTAACAAAGTTTTTTTTTATTTAGGCAAATAATAAACGTAATAACATTCAAAGGCAAGCGCATATATTTGTGACATATACTTTTCCGAATTGAATTTTGATATTACATACTATCAAAGACATTCTACGTTGGTACATTTATATGTAATGCGGTTATTACTGTTTTGGAAGGAAGCCAGAACGGAAACTACTTAACTTTAAAAACTGGGGCTACCTGAACCTCATGAATACTGGCTAGCCCATATGGCAATGACATAAGAAGATAATATGTGGAGAGTCCACTTAGGATTTATACTATAATACTCAGGTGAAATATTCGTCTATTCATCAGACATTTTTTGGCCAGAATTATGCATGTTGCTAAAAAACATTAATTATAGTAAAAAGACACAATAAAATTAGCGCCTAAAACCATCACAACCTAGATCTAGCGCTCGCCAATGTTGCAACACCCGAAAATTCGTACCCCTAAAGCTCGAATCAAAAATCAGCTTTGCATTTTTTTATTCATACCTTTTTCTTTACTAAATAAGTAGTCGAAACTGCTGAGCCCTTGCCATTAAATTTAAATAATGAGAACACAATCAAGAACTATCAGAAGTAATCTCTGACTTTTTGAATACTTACATTTGAACATAAAATAATTTAACATTTTTGCTTATACTATAATCAAAAAATATTCATTGTTTTTAGGCATAAAACCTCTTTGCGGATATTGAAAATAAATGTGAAGTGAAAAACACTAATGCGGTAATGTAAAGCAATAAGCACGCGTGTAATAAGCTGTATTATGAACCACAAAGCGGTGCAATAAAAACCACTTCACGAGCAAGTGTGTTGAAAAATAGTTTTCAGTAATATTGTATTACTCACGAAATAGTGTTTCTAATTTCGAGAGCATAGTTTTTGTAAACATAAAAAACTGAAGTGCTATTCGTCAACACTACATAATCTTCTACATCAATGCACTCGTTGAACTACAACGTATAATTTTGTACTAGTTTACGAAAAACATATTGCAAGGAAAAAGTTCAGTGATGCATACAGCTGCCAAAATATCTGCTTTGTAATATCTTTTTTCCAGTTCACAAAAGGTTTTTCAACGTTTTGGGTTTGTTCTCTTGTTGATTAACTATTTAAATACTCAAACTCAATGCATCTCTGTCTGTTAATTAGCTCAATGCAAGTGTTTTTACTCGTTACGTATAAGTAAATACCTATAAGATTTCTATTGATAATTTATCTACTTTTAACTTGGATTGCGAAAATACTCGTTCCTATTTAATTTTTGCTGTCTAAAGAGGTAGTCAATTTAAAAACCTACTCCACGCCTAAATACGGTATATTATCCAATGTAAACAGCTTACAAGAAAAGATGTAACATTATTTACAATTCCTGATTGTGAAAATAATACTTTTAGAAAAAAATGTCGGAAATATTACGAAAAAAATATTCCAAACGTGCCTATTTGGAAATTTTATTATACTCTTCTACCACCATACATTTGTATACAAGCAAAAATGGAACGTATTCCAACAAAAATAGGTGAGATAGTCGTAAAATTCGCGTATTGGGAGGAACGTGGAAAAAGCAATACTACCAATATTGAGAGGTAGGTAGGCCACAAAATAAATGTTTTTCCGAAAATCAGTACATTCCTATTCAAATGATTATTGTGCAGACCACGATTACATTTATTTCGGCTATTTTTGGTGGAGGTAGGAGTGTTGGTGGTTTTTAAGGTAGCCACATACTACTGTGATCGATGATGATTTGTATTTAGACGGATTCGCTAAGCCATCGATCTCTACTATTTTGTAATCCCCCGGGTGTGCTGTGTTGTTGACGGATACTGATTTTGTCTACATCATAAAGCCTAATTCGTTATCTGCAGTACCTATACCTATTACTTTACTTTGGTACCGAATTGAAAATAAAATTGGAGTCAGTCAAAGCATTTTGAAATGAATGTATTAAATTTAATTCTGTGTCAACATGCACGTTGATAAAATTTTATTACATTTATAAAATTTTGGTATGAAACGACATTACTAAGCCTCCGCTGTCTGTCCGTCCGTCCGTACCTTAACAATCGCTGTTTCTTATGAACCGTTATAAGTAGACAATTGAAATGTTAGCAGAATATGTATGATTGTTGCCGCTATGGCTACTTATTAATACCAAATTGTCGTGGCAACTTTTGAATTTCAACAGACAGTCGAAAAAACTTACCCTCTTATTCATAAACGCTGTTTAACTAAATCAGTGTTATAGTGGCATCCGTCTTACTCTTTCGATCACCTTTCTTCTTTCTCTCTTCCTTTCGACTCAATGACGTTACGTAACTTTTTTATTAATAAGGTGAGTTGCATTATCCACGTTATCGTTAAATTGTCTGTTTTACTTGCAAAAGACAGTTTTGACAGACAATTTAACGACAACGTGGGATGGTGCAACCCACCCTAAGACCGTTAGTACTTACGGCGTTACAATTTTTGAAACAGAAACCTGAAAAAAACAAGTAAAAAGATGATTAATGTTAAATAAAGTAAATTGAATCAGTTCCGAGTAAAAACAACTCGTTTTAAAATCGCCAATCCACTCAGTTGCCAAGTGCCCTTATGTTTGCCGCTTGAGTTTTGCTATTGGTTAGCATAATATTGCTGTTCAGACGCGGTTTAGTTTTTGTTACAATGTTTTTTGCAACAAGAGTTTAAAACTGCAAAAATGTGTACCTGAAACTGCAAACAATTTTTTTCATTAAATTTGTACTCTCTAAGCTTAATTTTAGTTAGTGCTGATTTTTGATTTTCAACTAAAAACAAGACTTGCTTAGTGCTTACATTTTTTCAATCATGTTTTTATGAAACTGACATGATTAAAATGAGTTTAGTATGTAAACAACAGAATATGCACCGTACAGATTTAGAAGAAACATTTTTTCATGCACAAATGCTTGGACTGGATCATATACAGTCTGGGCGTGCCAATCATGTTACCTAATCATCACTTAATCCAGAAGCAGGATACAAAATTGAGAAAAACGTGTCATGCAAATAGGGGTTTGACTGACATTATCAAAATAGCTGCATTTTATTAAACGACTAGTTTGAGAGTTAGACTGTTTACTGTGGAGTTTGTATGAAATACATAAATGCATTCTGACGTTATAATTTACAGCAAAATCTCAAACTTAAAAAACTTAACTTAACTTGATTAACACATCAGCTATTTTTAAACCCTCGGGAACTCGGGTGAAACCGCGGGGCAGAAGCTAATAATTAATAAACGATATAATTTATTATCAACTTCAGTTATCAACAAGATCTAGGTTTTAGACGACTTTAACTCAACTCGACGACGATTTCTTAATCTCACTTTATCACTTATTTATGATTTTCCTCCTTTCATGCCATTTACGCAGTGAGGCTGTGGCAGTAATAATTTCTACCCTCTTTTTTATTATTTTTATAGCAGCTGCAGTGACGTCATGACCTTTTAAAGCGGCAAGTGGTTTTAACGCAAGTTACTTTAAGGTAACTTTTTTAACTTACTCGAGCCTTAATTACCGTAGGATAGAGCAATATTTTTTCAGGATTGAGTGAAAATTTGGTTATTATAAAACGGATTAAAGTAGGTACGAACTTTTAGTACCTAATCCATTCTCTAAAGATATATAAAAGGAATGCGTGACTGACGGGTTGTCTGACTGACTAATCCATCAACGCACAGCTGAAAACCTCTGGACGGATCGGGCTCAAATTTACTATTCTGACGTATGAATCCGTTAAGAAAGAATTTTTGAATAATTCGACCCCTAAGGGTGTAATAGTGTGTGATGTATGTGCAGATAATCGTATGTGCAGAATGTCCCAAGTTATTTATTCATTAGTTTTTGCACACAAACTTTTGTCCTGGATAAGAATCTAACCCTGCGGCGTGATAGGTGGGCCAACTGGCACGTCAAAAGATGCAAAAGGTAATCTTCGGAGCTGAGTTTCAGAAAATTCACTTTAAACATTATCTTTGAATATTGTGGGCTCCTTGTTATACTAACGCGGGTATAACAGTAGAAAACAGAAGTACCAACCTACCAACAATTTATTATGAAGATTTAAAACAATATTTGCTGCCTTTAATACCTATCTATGTCTCACATTTTCTCTGTTTAATTAACATTAATTGTATAATGGTTAAGATGAAAATATAATAATACGTTGAAATTAAATCTTTAAGCAAACAATCTACTCGTACAAAGGCGCTTACTATATTAATTGCTTCCGTAACGTGTAAAGTAATACAGCCTAAACAAATACCACATAAAACGTGAACTTATTACTTGTTATAAACGCCCTTATTTGGAAGCAAAATAAGACCTTTTGTACCTTTATCTGCTAACTTTTGTTCGTGTCCGTTTTGTTCTAAGTATTTGTGTAGGCCGAAAACACACCTGCGTCTTTGTGTTAAAACAAATGTTGGTGGTCGCTATAGTTCATGTGGAAAATTTTGAGGTTATGTCAGAATTTCTAGGAAATCATAATTTACCCACTTACAAATAAGACAATGGAGATATTGTCATACAAAAACATTAATCTTGTTTTTACATAAATTACACATCTCTGGGGCATATGACATAAAACTTGTTATCAATAGTTAATTAGTTTTGTAGAACGATTTTACTCGCTTTGTCCAATCTATCACTATACTACTTTAGATTTCTTTGATACGTAGGTATACTGTAAAAACTTACTAGTACTTTAATTGTTGAAGTCTTAAATTCTATGATTTAAATCCCACGAGTAAAATACCTCAATTTTCCAGGCTTGCTAAAATAATATCTTCTTACTTTTTGCTTCGTTAGATGATTCTTTGGAAGCGGGATGAATTCAAAATTAATTGGAAAAACGTGAAAGATTATACTTATCTTAGGAATTAGCGAGTTTTTAACTTGTCTGCCGTCTGAATTCAAGAGGACAGGCACCGATATCTTTTTAGCTAAGAAATTCTTTTATTGTGCGTTAGATGTGCATGACCACCTTAAAAATACTAAGTTGTAACAAATTAGTTTTTGCTCAGCGATTTTACATGTGGGACTACACGGAACACTTTATCCAGTTTTCTTGAAGAATCAGACTTTGACCTATTTATGTGCCAAATTTCAATAACATTCGTTCAGTAACCACTTTGTAACAGTAACTTCTTTTAAACGTTTTAGTTTTTAATTTTTGCAATTCTCAAACATTGGACAGCTAAAAAAGTCATGTATGAACGAACACAAATAAATTGGGAGCGCTGCGCGCTATCCGCCTTTTATCTCAACAAATTGTTGTAAATTTTAAGCTCTTTAATTTTTATAAAGATGTCAACATCATTGGAACTACAAAAACTGAGATAATAGCGGAAAACATATTTTTGTGACATTTAACCTTGAATAACTCAAGACGTAGACACAAGATTTTATGAGACTTTTGAGACAATTTATAAAACGCCAAAATGAAGGTGTATACGAGTTACCGGCTTATTATCTTTAATTCCGAGGTTGACCCCTTTTTTTGCTAAAATGACTGGACTTTATACTTACCTGTCCAACGTAGAGTATAAAAACCAAAATTAAAAATAAAGAATTTGTACTCCATTTGTTTTGGTAATGTCATATGAAACTATTTAACTGGTCCAGCTTAACTAACGCTTATAATCTTGAGCCAGCTTTTATCCAACCAAGTACCTACGAGACTCGCAGGCTTGTGGCTGTCACCTGACAAGTCCTCTTAAGCATGTCTTTCATAATTTTCTTTCTTCCTTTACCCTGTCCGTTGGTTGGATATTATCTTTTATCTATTTGTAGAATTTAAAACGCTGTATTAAAATACCGACTTAATTTTAAATGAAATTCTTATTTTTACTCGGGGTAGTTATCAGAGTTATTCTTGCCTCTTGGTATATTTAAAGATAAGCGATAATCCTTAGATCTTTTTATATTGTTTGATTATTTTACTTGTGAAAATGTTTTTTGTATGCCGGCCTATCAGGATTATACTTATATAGGTACCCTGGTAACTCCACTTACGTAAAGTATTGTATTATGTAGTGATCACTACCATAGTAAACCATAGTTAAGTAGGTTTCTCCAGCAAAAGTAGTGAAAACTGGTGTTGACAGTTTTAGCCTACGACTTCATATAAGTAGTAAGGCAATTCCTTAAAAATATTTTTATTAACCGACTTCAAAAAGGAGGAGGGTTATTATTTCATCGGAATCTTTTTTTTATTTTTTTTTATGTATGTTCCCCGATTACTAGAAGACTCCTGGACCGATTTGGAAAATTGTTTGCGGAAGTGTAGTTCATGTTCCATGGAAAATATCATAGTACTGGAGATTTTTTTCGCTGACTTCAAAACTATCAAATTATAATTGAGAGAATATAAAAGAGTTCCTATATAATTATTTTATGCGTTTTAGTGCCATTATAGGAGGTTTTATTTTTTGTTAAAAGGATTTTATTTTTAAATTTAGAACGAGGTTGAGGATATGAAAAACGGATTTTGATGAAACTTGGCACATAGATCATACCCTGGAATAACATATAGGCTATATTTAATCTTTATGAAACATAAGATATAGGTACTTTGGAATATTTTCCAAGTGTAGTAGAGTGTAAGTATTATCTTTTGGTAAAATATAGTAAAAACTGCAGTCAGATAAAAAATATCAATATAATAATGTTACTAAACAAGAATTGTATAAAATAAACTTAATAAAAGCCTTGTATAAGTCTGGAAGTAACACGTTGCACACCAACAAACTTTAGGTGAGAGTTCCCCTGCATTTACTGACGAGAGGGTTAGGTAGAGGGCATAGTGCTAAACATAGCGGTTACTTTCCCTTTAAAATAGGTATATCGGAAATTTTCTCATAACTCCCATTCGATTTATGTGGTAGGTATTAAACATTGCATTTTATTTATTTTTTATAGCGTAAGCCAAAGAGAAATTCACCGTATTTATCATTTAAAAAATCATTTCTCTTTCATTTGTAAGTAAATTGACTGGAACTAATTACCTGACATAGAAACTCAGTCACATCATAATTACACTTTCAAAACAGACTATATCCTTTTAAATTGTTCTTTAGCCAAAAAAAAACACTGGCTAAAAATCTTTGTCCTAGAGTAAGAATTATAAGCTCACCGCTCCCGCGTGCTCCACTCACAGCCCGCTTGCTCTAGTCACGTAGCTGCCGTACCAGAAGTGGCGCGAAGTGAGGTGCCCTCACGCTAGTAGGTCGACGGGCGACGGTGTTTACACTAATTGCAGGAGACACTACTGCTACTCTGTGTTGTGTCTGAGATTTGACTCGGCCGTGTTACTATTCCAAATTCAAATGGAATAGTGAAATACGTTTGAACAATCTCAGAGTGGTAGATAGAAGACATTTTTCTAATACAAGACTAGGTTACCCTGCGGTTTCTCGGAATTACAAAAAAAATAGGTATATACTGTTTTTGTTGACCCCATGGAGTCCTGATTAAATAATAATAAATATTGCTAAAACATTTTTTTTTTTAAATATCCTGAAATTAGGTAGAAGGTAAATATCCTGAATAAAGGACTCGGAATAAAGCAATCAAATGCGAATCCATTATAAAACTAATTTCCCTGCAGCGTCTGCCTATCTGTCTGTTCGCGATAAACTCAAAAACTACTGAAAGGAATTTCGCAAGGAGTTTTAACCAAAGAGTGCAGATTAATGAGAAATGTTTAGGTGTATAATTTGTTGAACTTTTGTGTTAATTGGTTGAAATATGACGATAATTGTTGAAGATGTCGGAGAAAATATGCCGTGCGTATGACGCGATAACACACCGTGTCAATCTAGGGCGGGTCGCTAGGAAACTGGGAACTGCCATCACTTTTGTTTACAAAAATATTTGCGTTGCGATAAAAAAATAAAGCATCGTTAAGTGCCTTTCTATATCTACAATCCTTTCCACCAAAAATTAAACTTAACCTCCAATATATATATGAAAAGGGTTTAACGTGAGTCATGTTAAATTTATTAGAAAATTAAGTCACTTTTCCGAGGGCCGATAACCTTGCGATTATAGTCAATCGACTTAACCCTTTACCATTCATGTGCAATCGCTTCGTACCCGGCATCGGAAGGGTTAATCTCATTATAAATTTGCCTTTTCGACCAATAGTTCTTTAGAGTGATATATGAACCGTGAACATTTGTAAACACCAACTATAAATGAAAAAGGATTTATTAAATAAATGTTATACTTTGCTTTTTTAACTTTTGAAATGAGAGTTTGAGTTTGATCCTCCTAAATTTCGGAGAACAGATTACTAAATTAGCTCAGGTAAATCACCCGAGAAAAATAAGAACCCTCAGGAACGCGAGCAAAATCGTAAAATACTGCAACAGCTGGACAAGTGCGAGTCTGACTCGCGCACCGAGGGTTACGTAAAGACAATTTCCTATTTTACCTATACGGAACCCTAAAAATTAGTACATATTACCTTCAAAGAATTAGGTATATAAACAATGGCAAGGTGGTAAGAAGCAGTACCTATTAATATCATAGGTGGCAACCCTATCTCCTCAGATTCAATGTTTTCAAGGAATTACGCTTTGAAATCGAACAAAACCTCTTTCAATAATGAATTCAGTTCAGTCATTGTTAAGAACCTCCAAACTGCGGCTAACGCCCTAGGCGCCTGGTTTCGGAAATGGAGGATCGAGATCAACCCTGTCAAAAGCCAGGCGGTCCTATTCTACAGACCCTACCATCGAGGTACCCCCTCCCCTCCAAAGGCAGTTACTCTATTCGGTGAACCAATCCCCTGGGAAAGGCAAGCCAAATATCTCGGAGTAACTCTCGATGATCGTTTGACCTTTGATGCCCACATTAAAGCGGTCCGCGCGCGCGCCGCCTTTGTTTTAGGGCGCCTCCACTTTTTATTAAATCGTAAATCTAAACTTGCACTTAAAAGCAAGGTTAGACTTTATACCACGTGTATCCGCCCCATCATGACCTATGCTAGTACTGTGTTCGCACATGCAGCTCCATCACGGATCCATAGCCTTCAGGTGATTCAAAATCGCTTCATGCGCAAGGCCACGGGCGCCCCGTGGTACATGCGTAATGAAAATCTCCACATTGACTTAGGTCTCCCCACGATAAAACAATTTATAAAACGCACCTCACGCAGATTTTTCAATACCGCCGTTAATCACCGCAACCCTCTTATAGTGAAAGCCGCAACGTACACGCCCTCCCGTATACTCCGTATCCATAGACCAAGGCAAGCCCTTAGCGAGCCGGATGACCCTATTACATTAGCTCAGATCGAAGCTGACGAAGCTCGTAAAAGTACACAACACACTACACACAACCGATCACGCTACCGTCCTCGACGGCGAGGACCGCCGCGACGTCCCACTCAGTCTCGTCCCGTTCAAGCGGCCCGAGCTGCCTACAGTAATCCGACCGCCCCCAATTAGTCGTAACTCGTACAAAGTCCTCCCCCTCCCCCGGTAACGCCCTGAGCCGAGGTTCGTACCCCATTCGGGGGTGCCCTCAGGCGTTGTTACCTAAATATTACCCGGCTGAGAGCCCTCTGCGCTCGCCGATTTGTCCGGTAAGGTTGTTGCAGCCATCTGAGGCTACCAACATAGTCCTTTCAAAAAAAAAAAAAAAAAAAAAAAAAAAAAAAAAAAAAAAAAAAAAAAAAAAAAATGAATTCAGTGCCCCAGTTCTTAATTCAAACTTATAACAACAAAACAATCTTGTTTGAACTGAAAGCGTGTATCGCGGGCTGACTCGAGCAACTCGACCAGTGTAAGATTGCACAAAATGTCTTTGAGAAGAGTAAACTTATTCTATTCATTACAACTTGTGCGCTTTATACCTTTGAGAACAGTTTTCACTGAACAAAAAGCAAGAAAAATCTATATTTCCGTTGTTATTTTTTACCGTTTGTTTTCAAACGATGCTTTCTATGCATTTGTTTTAATGCTTTTTTAAAGTGTAGTGTTTTTCTATTCTATTTTATCATATTAAATTCCAAATACCTATGTTATAATGTTTTATTATTATAACTAATTATAATTTTATATGGATTTAATTAAATTAAATGATAAATTAACTATTTTAATTACTGTAAAAATAAAATATACCTACATACATGACAAGCCAGTTGGCGCAGTTGGTTAAGACACCACCTATCAAGCCGCTGGTCATGGGTTCGATTCCCATCCAGGACACAAATGTTTGTCCTGGATGGGAATCGAACCCATGAACATGTCTGTTTGTCCTGTGTCTGGGTGTAATTATCTATTTAAGTATGTATTTACAAAATAAAAAGTAGTATATGTAGTATATCAGTTATCTGGTTTCCATAGTACAAGCTCTGCTTAGTTTGGGATCAGATAACCGTGTGTGAAGAATGTCTGAGGATATTTATTTATTTTTTTTATACAATAGTAAAATCTTTCTAAGTAGGTATCCTACCCATAATAATAAATGTGGAGTTAGAATAACATATAGGCCCAGGAACGCGAGTGGATATTATACTATTAAAGATATACCCTATATACATCATCATCACCTTAAAATACATTAATGACACAACAGTGCAAAAAAAACTCTCAAGCTACAACTACGCAAAATAAACCGCGTTGCTCTTGGAACCTTCGTGCCCATTCTGTTTTTCACAATCGCCCTTGTCTCATCACGAGACTATCAACACCATTAAGTTTCACTTTTTACACAAAGTATCAAGCCATCAATCTTCCAACCAATGGTAAATCCATTTGGCTGTGATCCAAAAACAATGAACCATCTGAAAAACAAAAAAAAACATCTAAAACTCGTTAAACGACGTTTTTACTAGACACTTATATGTAGATAGTTATACAGTGACAGGGGAAAATTGATATTCGTAGAAAATAAATTACATAATATATGATTCGAATGAATCCTTCTTTACATGCCTTTAACATTTTCGTTTCAATCAAAATCAAAAACTCATTTATTCAGTCTAGGCCCTAATAAGGCATTAATTAACGTTAACAATTTTTAGACTCTACTACCGATATTCTGAGAATCAAATATAAATCTATACTAATAATTAAGTTGAAGAGTTTGTTTGTTAGTTAGTTTCAACGCACTAATTGTTCACTAATAGCTACATTATCCCCGAAGATTATAGGCTACTTTTTATCCCGGGAATGCGAGTTGAACCGCGGAGAACAGCTAGTATAAAATAATATTATCAACTTAAGTCACTTAAAATAATTTAAATTCATCCTTGTTTTCATGTTCAGTGGAAAGTACATAGATAACGAATACTAACTAATCAACGTTAGGTCTTCGATCCAATTAATTGAGCCCCGAGGGACAAACACAACCTGGAATAAAAAAAAATGCTCTAAACTAGTAGACTCATTCAGTGTCCTCGTCTAATTTTGTCTGCCAGTCCGTATTCGCTCTGCGTTATTACCAGCCTAATACAATTTCTCGCTCGAACGGTGACCGCGGTCCCACGGTCTCTGAACAATTAGTACTGACGACATTATTTTTGTGTCACCCCTATTGTACCTTTTGGCTGCCCTATCTTTGTGTAACGAACGCTGAAATTCGTAGGAGCCTCTAGGGTATAACGCGTTATGTGATGTTAGTCTTAGCGTTTGGGATTCCGTGCAGGAAGGACAGTTTTATTTGATACCTATAATATTATACAAGTGTTTTTTTTTATATAAAATAAAAATACAAATTATATTCTCTTTTTGTTGATCAATCTATATATACTAATAATAAAGCTTTTTTTACCAGTCGGATTTGGAAAAATCTTTTTGCAATTGAAAGCCCATTTGGGTTAAAGCACGGGCGAGCGATGCGACGCCGCGTATGTCAGCGGTCGCCCGAATATGTAATCCGAGCAATACCAAAAAGAACCGAACTATGCACGTCTATGTTAGGTGAAGTCCTATACGTATTTTTTTCACTGACAGGAAGCTACATTATCCCCGAAGATACATTTAATCCCGGGAACGCGAGTGGAACCGCGGGGAACAGCTAGTCATTTATAAATAACAACCCCGCAAGATTAGAGAGGCTTTAAGCTTTTAAAAAAATACACATGTCTATGCATATTTAAACTTCGGATGATAACAATAATTTATTAACTACCTAAAACCAATATGCTCTTTTCTAATAAGAAGAATTTTGAAGATAATTCTGTGAAATTTATCATGCGGACGAGTGATTACTCTCGTCGGCATACAGACATAATAATTAAACTCGCCTGTCCTTAGGGACTGACCTAAATTTAATTACTTATTTGACCCCAAGTTACTCAAGGGACAAGCTTAGCTTACGAGAAGGCATGTCAGATCTCTATTCAATTATACCCATAATGAATGTTTGAATATATCTCTCTGTTCATATATTGGAAGCGGAATTATTGGAATTCGGATTACATAATGGAATACAAAATGAGTAAAAAATTACGTTTGCGTTCGTGTTTAGATTAAGTAATGAAAATTTGTATATTTATCGTTTTATCATTAACTAGGTATACTAATCTATCTATCTTTATTTATACTGATAATAAAGCTGAAGAGTTTGTTTGTTTGTTTGAACGTGCTAATCTCCAGAGTTACTGGTCCGATTTGATTTTTTTTTTCACTTATAGGAAGCTACGTTATCCCCGAAGGTATATATAGGTTATTTTTTATCTCGAGAACGCGAGTGAAACTTCGAGGCATAGCTAGTAGTAGTTAAAATTAAACTAAAAACCTCATTGTAGTTAAATACGAGCTTTGCTTTACTAGTTTATTTTTCACAAAAAATTGCTCCTAACTCAAAAATGCAAAAGCGCAAAGAGAAAAAACATGATGTTTCAACTACCCTTTTCAGTACCTCAGTTTGAGTGACAGCTAACCGCCTCGTGTAACATTGATTTGAGGCATAGACTCTCCCAAGGGGAACCTATTGCTTTCTTGGTTACAGTAACGAAATAAATCTCAAGTAATTACCTAAGGGCGTACAAAAAAGGCCTTTCTAAAAGCAATTCCAACCAAAGAATAAGTATCAAGAATTAGGTATTTATTTATTTACAGTTGACCGCTGCAATCGTATATGTAGCACTTAAGTCGACCAATTTATGTTGTGCTGGTAAAAGGTCGAATACTGGGTCGATGGTAAATATACCGCTGCGTGGTCGTTGTTGAAACTGTAAGCTAATGGTGGTGATTCAGTTGTTTTCAAACTAAAGTACTGAATGTTCATCATGTCAAATCTCTGTGAAAAAAAATCAAAGATTGCCAACTATATTGTGTTTTTTTAGGGTTCCGTACCTGAAAAGGAAAAAACGGAACCCTTATAGGATCACTTTGTTGTCCGACTGTCTGTCTGTCGGTCTGTCAAGACCCTTTTTCTCTGGAACGCGTGGAGTTATCAAGCTGAAATTCATATCAAATAATCAGGTCTACTGTCCCTTGGAGCAGTGAAAAAATCAAACTTCTAAACCAACGCAATCAAAAGATACAGCCGTTTAAGCTGTAAATTTCGACACTCGCAAGGGAATCAAAACCTACAGGGTACTTCCCGTGAACTCAGAATCTTGAAATTTGGTACGAAGCAACGTTTTATTGCACAGATAAAGGAATAATTGCGAAAAGTTAACATTTTTAGTTACATCATATGATAAAAATATTTTTAGTAATTTCAAATTTACTGCCCCTTTTCTCATAAACGCGTAAAGGTATTAAATTGAAATATAATATGAAATACTCAGGTCTATAATAACTTTAAGCTGTAACAAAATGAAACTTCTATGTCAAGTGAATCAAAACCTAAAGGATACTTCCAGTAGACCTAGAATCTTGAACTTTGGCATGAAGCAACGTTTTATAGCACACATTAAAAAATAATTACGTGTGTACACCTTAAATTTTTAGTTACATCACATAATATTTTTTTTTATAATTATAATCATATTACCCTTTACCTCATGAACGTGGTGAAGTATCAAGTTGAAATTCATATCAAAGAGTTAGGCCTAATTGCCTTTAAGCTGTGAAAAAAAAAACAAATTTCTATGTCACCGCAAAAACGCAAAGGTACAATCATTTATACCGCATATTTTAGGCTAAAGGCTACTTCCCGTTGACATAGAATCTTGAAATTTTCTCTGTAGAATATAATATTTTTAGAGTTCCGGAACTCAAAAGAAATAAAAACGGAACTCTTATACTCTCACTCGTGTGTCTGTCTGTAGAAATTTGGTTGAACAACATTATGTAAGTTGGTGACTCAAACTCGGACGTGTAATGTAAATAAATGAATTTCAAACATAGGGGGGGGGGGGGTAAATGTAAATTTGCAAACTATACTGTGTGACATATCAAATGCATATCAAATGAAAGAGCTCATTGTGAGGATTTCAAATATATTGTTTTTAATTGTATAATGTACAATTTTTTTTAAAGTTTTGATGTTGTTTAAGAAAATATACCATTTTGAAAAGTTTGAAAAAATTGGAAATAGTTATTTACGTATACATTACAGGAAAACGTCTAGTAACATGGAAAATTACGGAACCCTTGGTGCGCGAGTCAGACTCACACGTGATTTTGGTTGGTTATATTAGACTGAAAGTACACAAAAAAACCATACAGATGAAAAATATATATAGGTACCTATATATATAATTAAAATTTAACTTTAATGTAGCAAAATAAAAATTAATTTGGTTTTATTTGTTTGTTGTAAAATATATTTTTTTATAAATGTTAGGTAATGAGTATTTATTTAATTTTATTCATGTCAACTTATCCCTGAAGGACTACTAACCTACCTACCTTAAGGCTACTTTTTATCCCAGGAACGTGGGTGAAACCGCAGAAGACAGCTTGTAGCAATAAAGTACAGTAATTGGTCCTTCAAACGCAATTGTCAATTTCTACGAAACATCATGAGGGATCAACCATCAAAATGACCATCATAACGTACTGAAAAATGTTTAATTTTATCCCATATCGAAACAAAAGTATTACCTACTTTATGCTGTTGAGAACGAGTTCTAAAAAGGAAAATAATGTTAATAAATCCATAACTAGCTAATAAAGCAGTAGGGAATTTTACGAGCAATATTTCCGATAGCGTTTTATATATTCATAAAAGCTGTATACAAAATCCTAATACAACAATTTCTCATGATTTTTTATACGTATTGGCTATTATTTTTTCTTGTATTAAAATTAGTAATAGGCAGTATATTTTATGTTCTGTTTATTTATTTTCATAAAATAATCATAATTAAAAATTCAGTTTGGCCATAAATAGTTTGAGGGAGTGATGATAGAGCCATTTGTGACGTGCGTACTTTGAAACTCCCTTTTTAAGTTTAAAATCATAATAAAATTTATTTACATTAGGTAGACTTGACCAATGCCAAAGGGGCTATTGGGATTAATTCGATACCTATAAAGCCAAATAAATGCTTGCTAGATCAAATTTCTGGCAACCATATGCTTAGTAAGTAAGCCTGTCTAATGCAAGCTACATTGCTATACGTCCATTCCTGTTAATTTAAGTTAGCCCTCTCGTCCACAAGTTGATACGTTACACTAATTTATTCTCATACTAGTTTCGGCTTACTACTTTGTTTCTAAATTTGGTTTCCAAGCGTTTAGTCATTATTTAGTATAAAATTGGGAAAGTCCATGCAGTTTGGATCAATTTTGCTGTAGCTACGTAAAATTATTTAACGAACAATTTTATTATGTTGCTCCGAACATGCTACGGCGTAGCAACTGCTACGACACTACAGAAAAGTTTATGTAGTCTACGAAGATAACGATTTAGACTAGGGAATCCCATCTTTAGTTTTTTTCCTATTGATACAGAATACCTAGGTAATATACAATTTAAAAACATTGCGGTTGGTTATGTGAGTAAACTTCAGATCATTTTTTCATCAAAATTTAACTAAATCAATAGACATGTATTCAGAAATATCAAGTGTAATTAATAATTATTAATACAAATTAATTACGTAAAAATAATTGAGGAGCCTAATTATTTTTAAAAAAAAAAATCACAAATGAACAAAACTTAACAATATCTTCAAAGTTTCAAATAAGACCTTAATTGTTAATTAATAGGAATAAATTTTAAGACCTCATCGACCTCCAAAATCAGTTTTCGTTTATGTCGACCCCTGGTATCAGTGATATCGTTTTCTCAGGACCAGTTTGAGAATCCCTGATTTAGACTGTAAATAAAATTAATAACAAATTTATATGTTCACCTACCTACCCTAACTAATATTACATTTTAAACATAAGGTAGTAAAACAGATAGGTACATTCAAACAAGGCGAACCAAGAACAATGGCGTGTCAAGCAGGGTATCATGGTGCAACTGACATGAATCTAGTCGCATCAGTCGTTTATTAAGCTCGCTTCACTGCATTTCAATGTTCTTGTTCAGTTTCAACGCTACATTGTCGCGGAAATAAGGATATACCTACTGTGAACATAGATGCAATGTATTTTATATATGATAATTCTTGTGTTAATCTGATTTAATAAAGATTGAAGATAATTTTATTTTTTCCAAAAAGAAAAAAGTTTCAATTTGAAAATTTGTCGCCAAGAACCTACCGGTGTGTTCCGGCAATTGCACTTGAGAGCCAGTTTGCCTTCTCGGCATTGTAACAGGTCAGCAACACATTGACAATATATCTGGTATTGCAAATGGCGATAGGCGACGGTAACCACTTACCATCAGGTGGGCCGTATGCTTGCTTGCTACCTTAGTAGTATATAAAAAAAAAAGAATATAACCTAGCTTAACATGTGTTTTTTTACAGCGGCCGCCTCAAGATCTTTTTTTAATATAATAGATGGTATTTTTTGTACTTGTTGTAAATATCATATGGTAATGTTTGATATACTCGTATACGCAAAATAAATAACAGTAACAAAACTTATAACAGACATTTTCATAATATTTGACATAAGAAAACAAACATTAACTTTCATAATCTAAGCTTCACACGCTTATGTTGTAAAGAATAAAAGACCAAAACGAAACATATAACTCCCAACATTAAACCGAGCGAGTCACGTGAAATCCACATAGCGAGAGATTTGAATCAACACCCCATAACAAAGAAAATAGAACGCCGCAACGCCACAAGCAAAGCGATGCAATTTTTTATATAAGCAATGTAATGTAACACATTTTGTTGATAAATTATTTGGCGGGCACGCCCACCTCATTCAATTTCCCAAATAAATAGCTTATGCCAGTAGCATTGGGGAATTATTTATTTACCTCTTGCCTTACTCGATGGGTATCAAGCACCTCAATTTATTCATGAGGTTCCATGTTTTTAAGGCGAAACGTCATTATGTTGTTTGGCACGTTCTCGCGACCAGCGAAGATAGATGAAAAGTTTTTGCATAATTTTGTATGTGTCTTACTTCTTGGGATTTTTGATGAATAAATTCGTAGGCCTTTTTACCCGCTTGGCTAGGCAGGCTAAAATGGTGGTTTTTAAAATATTTTTTCCTTGAAGGTATTTTCTTCTATAAACTCTTCAAATTATTCTCACGCTTCTATAATAAAAAAACGAGAAGTAAAATAACATTACGCTCAATTTTTCACCGCTGAATACATAGCGATGAAATTTAGCAAGCAGATTAGCCTATGATATGGAAAAAGAAATAGGCTACTTTTAATCCTGAAAACAAGAGTAGAACTGCGGGGAACAACTAGTAATACATGAAGCCGATAATCTACCGAAATATAGCTATTGACATCATATAATATCATTAATAGACAATATATATTACAATGGGCTTAAATTACATTAATGAGGAACTAATTTGTATCGGCTGGTAACGCTTGAGAGCACAAATTAATTCTGTTAAGTTCATGAACGATAAATCTTAGTAGAGTAATGTACTACATGTACACGCACTATAAATAGCACTCAACAACTCAATTAGGCTAAAATGGACTAATTAAGTGCACGTGCACTTAATTGTTGGATGGTGTTATTCCAGAGAGTTATGTTCGGTCGTGCTGGAAATATTGTGTTATTTTTTTCCAATCTTTTGGTTATCCTGGTGCATAATCTAAAAAGGAAAAAAAGTATAAAAAATCTTGAAAATTCAAATAATAAATAATAATGAATGAATTTTTGATTTGCCAAACTTAAGTGGCAGTGGGCGGGGCACATCGCACGAAGAACCGACGGCCGCTGGGGCAGAAGAGTTCTCGAGTGGCGACCACGAACCGGAAGACGCAGCGTGGGCAGACCCCCTACAAGGTGGACCGATGATCTTGTGAGGGTCGCGGGAAACCGCTGGATGCGGGTAGCGCAAGACCGGCCATTGTGGAGATCCTTGGGGGAGGCCTTTGTCCAGCAGTGGACGTCTTTCGGCTGAAATGATGATGATGATGATGATGATGATGAATGAATTAATTTTTAATACGTTGATTCTATAAAAAAATAAAAACAGGTTTTTTTAAAAGTGTCCTGTACACATTTTATACGCACAAAACTTTTATTATGAACTAGATGTCCCCCGCGGTTTCACCCACGTGCTCAAGATAGAAAATACCCTATACAATAGTGGAAAAAAAAACGAATCTGATTGGTAGTTCCAGAGATTAGCAAATTCAAATAAACACCAACAAATTCTATTAGTAGGTGGTGTAGATAATTAAATTCAGTTCAGAATTTTAAGAAAAGTGGAGCATAGAGTTTTATCGATCAAAGAGCAGTTTATTTATTTAAAATTGACTAGTGAAGGAGGTACATACCTCCACCTTACAGAATACCGCAGCCAAATAACTTGTTGTGTTCCACTGCGTGAGTAAGGTCACTAGAGCATATCGGGTAGGATAAAAGGGTCAGTAACGCTTGACTCATATCCGGGCGCAGATTCTTAAACTTACTTCTACCACCTTCTACTCGGATCCCAATTTGAAAGTGGTCTCTGCTTCGGGTACTGCAAACGTCTTTTAAGCTACGGTTACCATAAACGGGCTGTTATTGTTTGTCGATTTGATTGTATAAAAATGTAGCTGTTTCCTACGGTTTCACCACGGTTTCACCACCGGTGAATGAATTTTTAGAATCGATCCGATATTACATACGAAAACCATTTTAAGTTCCTAATAATATTAGTAAATACCTATAGAAAAAACGCAGATACCTATTTAGATAATATTTTCCAGGTGTCATCTTATAAAAACTCGCTCCGAGCGTCGCATAAAATAATCACGCATATTCAATGGATGAATTATTTAGTATACACCTAATGATTAGGCATATTAATACTAGACAGATTCTAGATAGTATGTAATACAGTAGCAAACAGGCATATTAAACACTACAATTAATCTACAATAGAATATAATAGATGACTAGTAGGTATGATTAGTAAAATTATTCTAAGCAATGGTAGGTACTTTTGAATGTTCAAGGTACTTTTTACCCCGTTTACCCAACGTGTTTAACCCGAAACTGTCCAAGCCCGTAACCCGATCTTAAATTGGCCACATTCTGGAACCTCTGTGAACAATTCCAATTACATTCCTAGCAAGTACAAACCAGAAACGGGCCAAATTGTGTGAGGAATCCCGGAACTTTGCTCCATCTTTAATTAATATCGGAATAGTATTGAGACTCCTCTTGAATTCTAAACGACTGTCTGACCAGATTGGAACTCCCATAAAATGTAAGCGAAGATTTTTTTCCAGTATATTGAGTTTGTAAATTGGGTTCTATTCAAGTATGGGGAAATAAATGAGGTTCCTATACAAGGGAGAGCCGCTTTTTTCTGTTTACCTACATATTTAATAATATGGATTTTTGTTGCATTCAACAAGCTTCAAAATTTTTAACAGATTTCAAAAACGGAGGAGGTTATCAATTCGTCGGAATCTTATTTTTTAAGTATGTTCCCCAATTACTCGAACACGCTTGGACCGATAATATGGAAAATTACTTTTTGGTTTGATAGGTGACCAGGTCACCCATGGTCATTAGGTCAGGTCATCTGATGATTGGCATTTTTTTTATATATAACACTCTGTCGAGAGTGTCCGAAAGTGTGATATTTCACACACTCTTTCATTTTCCAATAAACTAAAAATACTGTAATGAAAAATGTGGCATTGATGTGAAAAAAGCCATTAGATAAAGTATTAAATTACGGATCTTCTTGATGTAATATTACGTCACATTAGATATGTAATGTAAACGATACTGTGTATTAATCATTGTTCCATTACTCACTTCACTTAACTAATTTAGTTTCGTTTTATCTCAATCTTACAAAAATATAAGAAAAGGATTTAAAAAAATTGCCCTAACAATTTAGTGAAATTGCTTAAACGTATATTTAGTTAGCGATCTTTTTTGGTCACGTATATTTAAACCCGTAAAATAGAGCTTAGTTTATGAACATCAGTTGGACACCAATATCTCTTGGGCGTTGTTTTCTGAACCTTAATTTTTTCTCATTCTAGACTTTTATAAATTTCAAGTTTGTGGAGTACCTTTATATTATTTTCTTAGTCTTACCACAGAGAAAATAATATTACTATAGTCTTATTGCCTATGTAAATACATCTATCTATTACACTTTAATGTAGAATAAAATTATCTATCTAAAAAAAGTAGCTTTGTTTAAAAAAACGACAGCAATTTTATAAGAAATACCCACCCAATTTTAACAAGTAAAAGGGCCAGTTATCTGTACACCATCTGCGCATCTAACAGGATAGGAAATTAAGACGCTTTTTGTCCCATTTTCATTTCATAGACGTTTGCACTTTTCAACAACAAAACGTTGAGCGTGCCGTGAAAAATGCAACAACAGCTTTGTTCGAAAGAATTGAATTAAAAATGGCGACTGAATTTCTCTGTTTTTCGCGGAACACGGGCGGCTGCCCACAAATGGACAATTAGCCGCTTTCCAGTCTAGAAATAAAAGTGTACATAGTTTTGTGTGGAAACGTTGTATTTCTTCGTCAGATCATATCAAAGTAATGTATTTATTGACATTGAGTATGAAATATGTTGCTCGTTGATTGGTAGATGGGGCTGTTAAATGAAGATAACATATTTAGATACCTTCTTTTTCTTCAAAACCTTTGTAGGATTGTTGTTAATGACGTGCACTATCTATAGTACCTATCCAGCCTTCTATACCGATTCAAAATCAGCCTGTATACTTATTGCGAAGACAATAACATTCGCCAAATTACAGCAGCGCGTATTATTGAGCTACAGGTCCATGCAGAATATATATCCTATCTGTAGGTATATAAAATTTTAACAAAATTCTGACTGTTATTTAAAAAAAATAACTTTTAACAAAAATAGAACCGCCTTCAAAGCCACCATTCGATCAATGACGATTATTATAACGATAAATACTATAGGTACCTATCTGAGGTCGTATAGAATGTGCTAAAATATCCGAAGCGGCT
Source organism: Tethea ocularis (assembly GCA_963555595.1). Classification (NCBI taxonomy): domain Eukaryota; kingdom Metazoa; phylum Arthropoda; class Insecta; order Lepidoptera; family Drepanidae; genus Tethea; species Tethea ocularis. Next base: position 2,667,235 of record OY741971.1, on the reverse strand, counting down.
GTACTGATTGAAAATTCGCGGCACGAGAGCCATCTCAGGGGAATGTTAATTGTTTATTATCGCCTACTGCTCCAATAAAAATATCCAGCAATTTCCCGAATAGCTCTATATAAGGCGTACTCTTGTGTGAATATAAAATATGAATTCTGACATTTTAATCGCTTTTAGATAAAAATGTTGATATCTTGTATGTATTTATACACTACTACTGAAATCCGTTATCCACTTTTTTCCATCGAATCAAATTTGAAAGATTTAGTTCAATTTTTAAATGTGTAGTTATTTTGAACTAAAACTTTGAAATTTGATTTTATTGATATGGACGAACTAATAAATATTTACAATACTAAATCCTAAACCTACACTATTTACAAAATATAAAATCAAAAATTACTAGATAAAAAGTACAAATTACTTTAAATGAAGACCTATATCATTTTGGAAGGTTGCTTATTATGAGCATTTTCAAAACAAGCTTCGACAAAATTTTACATTCTAGTCCTATGTCAACTGCATGTCCCAACGGCAAAATGCCAATGAAGACTTGATCAATATTAAATACGTAAAGAGCAGACTCACTTCACAGTCAGCACTTATTCACAAGTTGACGGCCGAGAGAGTTTTCAACCATAAGTAGTCCTTAGGTACCGCATGTTTGGACACCAATTTTGCCTGCACATTCATTATGTACTTACTACCAGTGTGTATGTATTGGTATTCAAGTTAAAGTGAATTAGTATCTTCTATGCGTTCAGATAAAAAAACTTGACACTTACGAGCACCTTGAATCACATGAAGATATTACATTGTTTTCTTTTATTCTAAAAAGTCGGCTAACAAAGTTATAGTCCAACTGGGTCTAATAATCAGCGAGTGATATCCTTTATCACTCACGCGTTATGTCCCTAACTCTCATCACCTTACTTACATCACGCACGAGCTCTGTTGACCTTACTAACTTGTAGGAACACAACAATAAGTTTTTTGGCTTTCTGTGAAGTACTTTTCCAGTCGAGTGCTGTACGCGTATGAGCAAAAAATGCTATTCCCTACCATTCTTATTCATAACCTATGGTCCAAAGCCAAGTAACTTCTTAATTATAGGTAAGTATATAAGTAGGCTGAAGTACCTGGTATACTATAATAAAATAAATATGTAGCTATGTATAAACATATATTCAATTAAAACTGTATTCAGACTACCACTCACAGAAATTTCAACGAATTCATATAGAATCTGTATTTAATTTAATTATTCACCAACGAAATGCATTTAAATAATTAAATAAACGAGCAGAAATATTTTGATTTCTGGGAAATACTTTCAAATTTATATTAAATGTAATAATATTAGTTCCATTATTTTACTTAATGAAAACTCTTTAACAGCTCCGAAGATTTTTTTTATTTACGTGACTTTCCAAAAAAGTAAGAGTATTATGTTTTCAGTTTCTTTATTCCACCACTACTTTTAAATGCCTGAACAAATTTGTATGTATGAGGTATCTTTAGAATCCTGACATCATTCCGAGTGACACTGGTTATAAATAGTGTACTTTTTGTAAAAGGCAGTCATATTTTTTTTTATTTGTATTCATTACGACTTGTTTCATGGATTAATACAACGAACAGTTAATAGTTGCTTACTTACAAAGACACTCAGTGATTTAAAGCACACAATAGGTTAATAGATTCGTTGCATCAAACTTATCTCAATGATCGTTACCTTTAAACGCTTAAATTTTATAAACACTCAAACATAATAAGTGCAATAATTGTTGTAATCCATAACCTAAATCCAACGTTTTAAAACACATTTGTTAAAACCTCGCTTCGACGAAGAGTGCCTATCCAAGGAAGTTAGCAATCTTATAAGTATTATGCTAACTAAATTTGCCGTGTACGTCGCTCAGTGTTTTTCCCTATCTCGTTTGGTGATACGTAAGGAATTAGTCCCACTGCCGACGTGTGAGAGGCACGCTAACAATATCCCTACAGTAAACTTTTATTAATTCTTATCTATATTAACTTCTCATAACAATATACGTCGATTTAAATAATATTTGATGTATTATTCATTAACTAAACACGGTGACATTTGAATCACAGTTATGCTAGAACAAACGTTACTCAGATCAGTGTCTACTTCCAATCTATAGCATCAATTTATATAAAAAAAATCCATAATAGCTTTTTAGTGAGCTGAAAATACTCATTTTTATGTTCCTAAAAATAGTAGGGAATATAGTTGTGAGTTAGTAAAAGATAGTTGACAGGTTTATGAAATATTATGCCATCCGAAACATATTATGAAGCTGCACATGTGTCAAAATTAACCCTATAGGTTCTTCTATCAAATTACTCAAATTACTATAGTAAGAGTAACAATAATATAAAACCTGAGTTTTGTGTCACATATCGGTTACTCGCTGGGGGTGCGACGCTTGCCTATATGCGATGTTTTTAGCATCTCCGAAAGATAACGATGTTACCCGAGCTCGTAGCTGCCGTCTCGATGAATTTACGAGGATGGGATAAACAAGACAAAGTATTGGATACTTTATGAAAATTTTAAGGAAATGACATTTGTTACGAGATTTCTTATCATGGTAGATTTCTTATATTATTTTTTGGTGTAATCCGTCTCCAAAATTGATCTTGTATATATTTAAAGTACTTTGATATATATTGGCACAAAGAGGTAATTTATTTGTGTATTATTTTTATTTGAAAATATAACATTGTTTATAAAATGAGTTATACCATGAATATTATTGGACATTAATATTAAAAATACCTATTAAAAAAAGCAAATTGGTTGAATTTTCCAGTAATTTCCGTAAGCAATGGAGATGGCTATGCTCGGAGTTTCTCTGCGAGATCGAATCAGAAATGATGAGATCCGCAAGCGAACCAAAGTAACTGACATAGCCCGAAAAATTGCCAAACTAAATTGGCGGTGGGTGCGGCACATCACGTAGAACCAATGGCCGCTGGGGCAGAAAGGTTCTCGAGTGGCAACCACGAACAAGAAGACCCAACGTGGGTAGGCCCCCACAACGTGGGTTGACGATCTTGCGAGGGTCGCGGGAAACAGCTGGATGTGCATACGGCCTTGGCCTTTGTCTAGCAGTGGACGTCTACAGATAGACGTAGACATGATAATGATGATGATGATGAATTTCTATAAACATTTAATTCACCATCCTGTCCATCATGATTCAAAACAAACCGTTTGCCATTGAAATAAAATAGGTAATAGTGTGCTCGCACATCAACGCAAAAAAAGCTATATCTTATATCACTATGATGGCATTGGAATGTGACATACATCAATAAAGATATGAGAAGGGTCGGTTGCGACTCCCACTTATGTTCCGCGATTGATATTACCACAAAAATTGCCATTTACGGGAACCTCGGGTCTATCTATCCCTGAGAGACTTAAATTTACATAGCTTGTAGAATATTTGGCATACATTGGGCCTTATGTCAATGGATTAAGGGTCAATATTGGCGTATCAATTTGTAGCTATAATATATTTAGTGCCGATTGAAAGGGCTCTTTGGCTATTTTACGGTACAGAGGTCTTATATAATATTTTTTTGAATTATGTAATAATTTTAAGAGATTGTCGGAGAATATTTTCCGTGCGATTTTATTTTGTTCTTTTTAGGTTTCTAATGTATTTAATACCTCTCAAGATTAGTAAGTGACGAATTGACCTCAATGGAAGATAAACCGACATTGTTGTTAAAAATATTTTGATTAAAAGGAACATTTTAGAGTAGAGACAAGTTAGTAGAGTCTAAAAATTGTAACTGTTGACATTCATAAGTGCCTTATTAGGGCCTAAACTGAATAAATGAGTTTCTGATTCTGATTTTTTTAAATCTTTTAATTCTATGGTTAGATCCCAATAAAAATTACTTTGGGATCTTTAGTAGATAATAGAATAAAGTTTAAGCTATCTAAATCTGTTAAATTGGTGAAAATACATAATAAAATGAGCATTGAATATAAAACCTCTTTAAAAAAAAGTTTTAGTAGAAAACTACTCTCTAGCAGTTTTCTCTCTAGAAAGCAAGCAGTTTTCTGCACCGATTAAAGAGCGAAAGTGAAGAGCTAAACCTTAAATCGAAAATAACCACTTTTTAAGTTCTTTCTGCCAATCTTTCTTTTTAATAATCTAAGTTTACTTTCATCGGAACGGGCGCACAGTACCCGGTCTATTTGAGAAGCCCTCCAAACTTTAACTGAAGCCATGAAACAAACAGCTTTTCAACTCGGCCGCGTTTGTTCATAACAATTTTTTAAAACTATGAAAATATATGCGGCGAGCCAATCTTTGCGGAGTGCTTTTGGAAAATTGTATTGCATACTACAAATTTGGTAGTTTTATAAACAATTTTCAAAATTTAGTGGTATATTTAGACACGGTAAGCCAGCGTATAGTTTGGTTTACATATTTACATTGGACTCGTAGCTTTATGCTAATGCGCTTGTTTCAAACTTTCTTGGATCTCTATTTCATTCTATGCATTTTCAGATGTTTAGCCTTTGATAAACTGATCAATTACCTACACGACATATAGTGAATTATAAACCTGAAGAGAGCCGCGAAGCGCTGGCCCAAGCTAAATAATACTGTTATGGAATGCAAGGCGCGTAACGAGTCGTTATTTTTTCATATTCAGATAATTTCTCGTTGTTTTCTAGTTGACAATATTATTGCCTTTTTCCATAGTTGAAATTTATCTATTACACATGAAGTAGGTATGCACATTGATATAGTGGTTGCTTTTAAGAATTACAGATTTCTTTCAATGCTGAAACATACAACTATTCTCCACTTTACCTTGATTGTCCATTTGTATATTATTTATGTATTCTATCTTGTTTATGCACTAGTTGTATTTGTGTATTAGTATGTAGTGTATTAATATTTTATATATTTGTGTAGTTTATTTACTTTTAAGTATTTCTATATTTTGTTCTATCTAGTTATGTATTTTCTTCTACTTTCACACACTGTGTCTACATTTATTTATATTTTTTCCAGTCGCAGGGTTGCTGGAAGAAATTTCTATTAGAAATAAGCAGTCCCTTTGTACATTTGTATCTTTTATGTTTTTTTATTATTACTTGTGTGTGTGTACATAAATAAATAAGTAAACTATTAAAAATTCACTCAGAACTTTTGTTCATTGGCATTCAAAAGATTCTTCAAAAGAAACCTACAGTTTTATCTCATTGCAAATATTTTACTATTGTCCTCTCCTATAGCTCCTGGAGGTAGCCCGGGAATCTATTACGTAACATAACTATTCCAATCAGTTTTATTTCTATTTTGCTTTGAAAATATGTATTTGACCGTACTCATTCTATTGTAGGAGACAATGTAACTAAAGGTAATAAGGACACAGTTTAGAAGGGGACTGGCTCGTGCAGCTATCAGAATACCAGAACACGCCGGTAGGTGCATCGTGATAGATTTTTAAAACGGATTGAATTCTTTGACTTGAAGATTGTCGTTATCAACTAATATTATATTTGTTTTATTTTTCCGTAAATATAACATCTCCAATTAGCCAATTTTTTTTTCCAAAATGAAACACAATTGATGACAATTGCAAACGAAATCAATTTATGAAATTTTACCATCGGTAAAAGGGCTGTTGCAAATAGAAACTGATGGCAATAGAATTACGTAATACACATGTTGGGCTCCATGCATAATGCAAACTTTCAATTGTCTAGTGCCCGTGCAGTTGGTGTTCCCTCTTAAAATTCATTACGTCGTATTGTTGTGCCGCTGCTTACGTTTAAAGGAGCTAGTTCTTATGTTTGGATGCTTGAACTCGGTAATATTGTCTTCAGTTAGAATATATTTTTGTATGCCCTGTTAAGATGTGTTTGCCGCTTTTTGTGGTACGTACTTTGGTTAATTGTTAACAATTTAATCAAATGCACGGCTAAGCAAAACAGCATTGTGCATGAATTCGCGAACAAAATTGCCGCAAATCCAACCCTTCTGGACAGGGTCTTAGGAATATAATATTATAATAGAAATAATTATTGTACTGTCTATGCTATTGCCACTTTTCACTCCTCACTATAAAATAGCTGAGGGCTGGAGAAGCTGGTAAAGAAGCAGCTTCTAATAAAAGAAAGAGAGTGGGATTTATTTTTGGGATTGTCTGTGTAGAATAGTGGACTCATTTTACTCCAAAAAAGCACAATTTTATCGTGTATATTGTATTAAATACTTTTAATCATCAGCAATTATATTATTTTACATCATACCTTCATGTGTTAGATGATTTACTCCGAAAAATTAATTAAAATTAAAATTTTCCCTCTCAAGACCCTTAGATGGATAGGCAAAAATTCAAATTTAATTCATTTGCTTCATGTGCTACATTTAAAATTGTTGCATAATGATCACACTGGTTGGCAAAATGAGCACTGCAAGGGCAATGCAACCAATCGCATAGATATTATTTCTTAAAGTAAAGGAGAAAATTCATTATAGCAATGGCGACCCATGCTACGCTTATGCACGCTTACGCATTTTCAAAACAACATCTACGCTCATACATTATTTCTCAGTTATGAGACAAAAACCTTATAAAACACTTGAGAGACAAAAGTTTCGTGAACTCAATCTAACTTTAAAATAGTTTCTCTACGTTGAAGACCGCAGAAAACACGATAAAAACAAGACAAAACGAAATTAATATCAAATACGCTTGTAGTTTTATATGGCAGTTTGTTATGTTTGTTTTGTGTCAAAATGCCCATTTGAACAATTTCTGTAACTTGTAAAAGGCTAGCCAAGTAAAAGTTCGATAAATTTTGATATTTCGACGATTTACGATTTTATTATAGGTGAGGCAGTTTAAATATGTTTTAGTATTAGTACGAACAGATATGTTTACCTATATAAAATATATATATATATATTTTATGAGTTTCAATTGTATGTATTTGTCTATAAATGAAACTCATCACATCAACGGTAAAGGTTATAGATTGCAGCTTAGTTTTTTTTTTTACTATTGATAGATAAACCTTTGTTTGACACAATCTCACCATGGTCAGATGATATGGACGATGGTGGTAAGCACACAAGAACTGACTCGAAAGTGCAGCCGTCGGAAAACACCGCAAGGTGCTTGGTGGCAGATTTTCAACTAGAGGGGTAGCCAGCCAGGCGGGTACTACAAAGTACCGTACCACCGAGCTATGGTTTCCTCACGTTTTCCTTTATCGAAAGCTCAAGCTCATTGTAGGATTTGAACCCGCGACCTTCGTCTCGGCATTCGACATCACTACCTAGGTAGTACCTAGACATAAAGGTAATTTAAAATTTTAGTTCTGATAGATTTTAAATAATGTCTACGGCAATATTACCAACACGTCTTATGTCAACAAGTAAATAGCATTTATCTGAGACTTCCATTACAAAAGAAAAAAATAATACAATTTATTAAGAACAAGTTCGTTATCCCGTATGGGGGGTTGGTGGTCCAAATAAAACCTCTGGTAATGCTACAAATAAATATTTTTCAAGTTATTTGTACCTACTTATACCGATTTAATTTCAGAAAAGGTTTAATAATAGAATAAGTCAGGAGCGGCATACAAATACTAAGTTTAGTGTTTTTATTTCTAAAAAATATTAAGAGATTGCATATGCTCCGAAACCTAATCTTTAATAATACAACCAATAAAAAAAAATTGCAAACATTTTAGGGTCTATTGTTTATTTTTCATTATAAAACGCAATAATAACTATACCTACGGTTTTACCCGCGTTCCCGGCTTAAAAATTGGCCTATGTTACTTTAAAGCCCATATAGATACTATCTCATGCAAAAAATCCTATCTATCCGTTGGTTCATAGATACGTGAAAAAAGAGCTAGCCAGCACTAAAAAGCACTCAGATTTATAATAATATTAGTAAGAAAGTAAGGATTTAAATCCTTATTATTTTTTGGATTTCTTTTTCATTCTTATGATACTTTTTCAATATGCTTCGCTTCTCTCTCCAACGCTTCAATAAAAACAATTTCTTGTAACCCGCGATCCACTTGTAACTTCCACCATCAAACCACTGAGACCGAGCGACGAGACGCACTAAAGGTACACGTCACCACTCTAATGGAAAACATCATGAGCCCTGACATCGGAACTCTCTCGAGCTCAGGCTTGTTATCCGCAGAATTATATAATAAAACAACGGAATGGATAGGCACATTGGATATGGGAGTTAAAATGGTCCGAGGCGTTGGTTTATATTGTAAAGTCAGCGAGCTATGACATAAACTTTAAAATCTACTGTAGTTCAAGTACCTTTGTTTCTAAGTTAACTTACTAATATTATAAATTATAAGGTGTTCCCCGCTTATAATCTTTGGAGATAATGTAGCTTCCTATTAGTGAAATATTTTTTTAAATCGGACCAGTAAATTAGCGCGTTCAAACAAACAAACTCTTCAATCAAACTCTTCTTCTTATTAGTAAGATTTAGCAGATGTTGTCCTGCCCTTCGCACCTTCCGTTTGCGTTTTAAGTCTACCTACTTACGTACCTACCACCTACCTTCTTGCCAATCTACTACAATGATTCCCTTACAAAACTAATTTTGTTTTTGGTGTTTTTCTAAGCACTCAAATCCTAGAAAGAAACTGACACTCAACTCAAGTACAGCTGTCTGATCACACCAGTAAGCGCATGGCGACAGATTTTCAACTTGAATGTTGTAGGTTTGGCGGGTAGTATGTACAAAGTACCCAACCAACGTGCGTTATAGGTATAATATGTATATTTAAAACACCACAATGATTAAAGTATCAAAATTGTTGTGGTCGTGAAACTGTACTTAGATACTACTCGCTACTCTCTTTTGTCACAACTTTCGACACCTACTTTTCGCCTCATGAACTGCGGGTAATAATAAGTTTTATGCCCTTGATACATTGCGAAAGTTTCTCCATGTGGAACTAACGTGACGTTTCGTTCCGGATAACTCCCATGACACTTTTGGTTGGTATATTTAGATAATATCTAAAATAGATAGTTATTCAAGGTCTACCGTTAACCAGAAATTAGTTTGCTTTGTATCAATAGTGGAATAGATTCCCATGGGTGAGTTATCACAACCAAAACAATATTAATATGGTATTTTAGTGTAAGTGACATCGTAATGGAAATTGATAGCATGAGATCAGTACATAATTCGGTTTTCAATTTAAATTTACGCTCAACGGCATACGGTAAAATTATAATGTAAAAATTCAAGTAGGTATGCGTCCTATCAAATCAACTGTTCAGTTTGTGGCGCCTTATGCCGCACAAATTATGTCTCGACAGCTGGCAATACAGAGAACTGATACCTTGTTCGGGACTTTTCTACCAGCCAACGGTTTTTGAGGGAATCAATTGTAATTATTGTAAAGACGCAATTACCTATTGCAATATTATCCAAAGACTGTTGATTAATTGTTAATACTAAATATTATGGTGTTAATTATGTAGTGAAGGAATCGATATATTATTTCGTGTATGTACGGTTGAGTTTCACTACCTCATCTGCCGTACCCCAAAAGTTCACGGTAAAACTATTTTTGCAAACCAATATTCATTGCTTTAAATTAAAATTTACAATAGTACCAATTATATATATAAGTCTAGGTACTTAAAGATTATTTATAAAAAACGTTTAATTCATTCGCTTTAATTTTTCATTTATCTACCTATGAAAAGAACCTATTTAATTAATACTGATAACTCAGCAATGTAATAGAAGAACGAAACAAAAATAGATAATAAACGGGTATCTTATTTTGATTATTTATTTTCGTCTCAATAATATGAAGCTTATTTTCTTTAAAGTTAATAAAAGAATTTATGTAATCCCTGCCTTCAGACTGCCTACTCAAGTAATGAGATATTTGATACTAAGGGGCGAGGCGCAGGCGTTCGTCTACTTTTTCACAAATATATCAACGTAGTCTGTGCAATGAATAAACCATTATTCTCAATTACTTTGGAAAAAACACAAAAAAAGGACAGATGAATTTGTCAGAGATGTCCCTCAGAAAGGTCAATGAATTTTATTATGGTTTAGAGATTCATAGTAATTACGAACCCTTTCACTGACTGCAAGTAGTAGGTAGGTACTTAATTATACAGTCTAATTAAAGTTTCTACATCGTCATTTAATTCATTGAAGTCCGTTTTAATTTTATGTAAAAGTATTTTTTTTTTTTACATTTATCTACCTATTTATATTATTTATAGTCAACATTGTAACTAGTGTTTTCTAAATGAGAGGCTGTAAATGAGTCTAGGCTTTTAAGCTATTGCATAGCTTCTATCGCGGGCCTTGCATGCGAGGGTGGAGACCGAATCCAGAAATTCCGTAACGAAAATAACCTAACACCCCCCACTCCGACCGGCACAGCGGTGATACATTTTAGTTTTGCCATCTATCGATGAATAGCAGAACTTTTAATGACTTTCTGAAATATCACGCTTGTCTCTTTAGTTCAGCAACTCGTCTCTATGCTCTGCATTGGTTGTATCAGACCACGCTCAAAAAGTGTAACTTGAATTAATATCAAAGAAAAAAAAAACAAAGGAAAAAAAATACTGCATAAATAAATAATTATAATTGCATAAGTTGATAAAAACATCTATGCAATAGCTTTACCGCGGCAGTCTCCGAGTGCCGCACGACTTTTTTTATAAGTCAAACACCTAACCAAAAAATTTAACCTTTTGCATGACAATTAGGCACATACAATTAGGCGTCATTATTTCTAATGTTACCTTTGACGCATAGAGTTCCGCAGATTCGGTATAGATTAAAAATATATTATAATTAGTACTGGCTTCCTCCCCACGGTTTTACACGCGTTCCCGAGGGATCTTATGTTTTCACGGGATAAAAGCATATCTGCTATTCCAGAGTATAATCTATCTATATGCTAAGTTTCATCTAAATCCGTTCAGTAGTTAATACGTGAAAGAGTAAGAAACATCCACAACACCAATATCAAAAGAATTATCATGTATCTGTCAAATGCAAATGCGTCGCTCATATTATATGAAATTCTGGAGGGAACTACGAGTAAACTTATTGGGTCCCGGGTGTCGACATAAACAAAAACTTATTTTGGGGGTCGACGAGGACTAAAAATCGACCCCTATTAAACACAAGTTCTTATTTGAAACTTTCAAGATACTGTACTTATAAGTTGTGTTACTTTGCGATTTTAATGTTTTTTTAAACTACATACTTAAGTATGTTTGTATTAATAATTATTAATTAGGTACACTTGATTGATATTTACTTTTACTAAGAATTTTATGTCTACACTCAACCTAAAAAGGGTTAGTTTTTTTTAAATGACATTAAACCGTATTTTTTTTCTAAATGTGGGCCACGCCTGTCTCGTTTGTCCCCGTCAGTTGGGACGGAAACATTTGCGGAGAGTATCTTCTTAAATAAATGTCAAATTTAGAAATTACAGGTGAAGCCGAGGGGTGGGGTGCTAGTATGAAATATATCTAAATAAAAAGAATCACCGTTTTTAACTTTTTTATCACGAGTTTTTTTTATTTGTAATGGGATAAAAATAATTAATACATGAAAAATTGAGCGGACAATCAATTTTTCTTGTACTTTTTTTTATCGTTGACAATATAGGTATACGTTTGACATTAACAAAAGCCTTATGTAGTAACATTATTTTTACTCTCCGAAGTAATATTTCGCTTGAAAGTTTCTTTTACTAGCGATACTACACCTAGCTACATGAATCCATGAAAAACTTTAGCTTAGCTTTGAAAAAAGCGGAACAACTTTGTTGTGTATTTTCGCGGCATCGCTGCTCATCAAAAAGAAAACACGAGTAAACTTTGAACGTACGTTGGTTTGCTTTCATTCGACTCAAACCATAATATTCGACTTCAAAACATTTTCATCATAGGTACTAGTTTATTTGTTAGTTTTTTAATGTTTAATTATAAATAACAATGCTATTGATCTATATGGTAAAATAATGTATTTATTCCTAGTTCTGTTACTTTATCAGATCATATGAGATTTGAAGAATATTTCCTTTTGTAAACTTTGGAATACTATTACCGTATTTTTTTAATAAAAGTATTTTTATTTTCTTTGAAAAAGAGGTCTAAATAGGAGAGGCAATTTCAAAGTAAAGATTACCTATAGTTACTAATGGACTATCATGTTATGAAGGGGCTTTATTAGTAAATTCCAATTTATTTGGCGTAGGTTTCGACTTCTGAAGAAAAATGTAAAAAAATATATGTAATATTCTTTCTTATTTTCGATGTTTCAGAGTACAAAATGTTAAATAATTTTCAATTATAAATTTTATTAATAATTACATCCAAAGAAGATAGGTACGTAACCCTCCTCGGTGCATGATTCAAACTCTCACTCGGCCAGTAATTGTTTCAAATTATCGATTCTTATCACAGATAATACAATTCAAAAACAGAACTAGCAGCGTAGCCTTATTTGCTCTAATAAAGTTGCTAACAAACTGCGAATCGAGGGTTGATTTTGAAACAGTATTAATTTTAGGAGAAATTGAATTTTTCATATCACGTACCGTACCGCAAACGCTCCCGAGTCAATGACCCAGGTAGGTAAGGGCGTGTTCAGACGACACGCGCCCGCTACGTGCGTCAACACTACTCAGCACCCGCGTCTAACCCGCTTTGAAATTTGTTGCATATAATTTGAGTTTTATGACACATCAATAAATCTCAAATTGCATCTATTGAAAGCATACGTCACGCGCCCGCGCCTCGGCTAATCCCCTGAATAAACTAGTACAGCCAGTAGTTGTATAAGCGGGCGCGCGAGGCGTGCGCTGACTGCGCGTGGCGTGTGCGGGCGTAACGCGTGGTTGGCGCGTGTCGTCTGAACAAGCCGTAAAGCTAGGTCTCTAATATCCAAGTAGCGTGTAGTAAGTGCACTCTGCAAATGACTTTGCATGAAATTATAATGTTGCAAGTGTGTATATATCTTGAAGCTGGGAGATGTTCCATGTCTTGTTAAATAGGTTTGTTGGAAGATTAATGTTTGGATTATCTAAATGTGCTTGAGTTAAGTGAAAAGTTGTTAGGAGACTTTGTTCAGAAACCATGCAAAGGCTACATAATGTCTGTTTTTCTGGTCACTTTTGATTTTATTGTTTACTAGTTTCTGCTCCAAAAAAGTATCCTATATGTTATGCTAGGGTGTATATCTAGTTCAAAATCCGTTCTAAAGTAAAAAGTTATTAAAGTCTATTTAAAAGGAACATAAAACGACGGGTGAATTCGAATGGAACTTTGTATCAAATTTCAATGCTCGGTGAAGAACTTTCCTAACGCATGTTTACATGACTACCATACCCACATACATATCCTTCGACACAGTTTTGTTTCTATAGGCATTTCGAACCTACCAGAATGACTGCCAAATTCTAATCACTATTCAGACAAATGTAAGCTCATCTCAATGCTCTTCAACGAAAAGAATAGCTCTAGCGATATTAACCAATTTGCGTAATCCTAAGTCTCACTTAAGCAGACAAATTGTGGCGTTAGCTGGCATCACTCAAGTCATATCTGGCTTCAGTATAATGAGCATGGTCTTCGTTGTAGTCGCTTTTTGCTCTTTTAACGTTCAAGTCGGCTAGATGGACGTAATTGGGAAGATTTATTCATCTTATCAAGGTTTAAAACATCGCATTTATTGTGTTCTTTTCTTGTGATCTCATTAATATTATGCTAAGAGATTTGGGTTTAAGACTATAATTTATTATTTTTGCCTTAACTTTGACTAGTGTTTTTGCATAGCATTTTTTTAAAGGTTTTGTAGTAGAAAATTTACATAATATCGGTTTAGCCTATAGTATTTCAGGGTCAGGAACGCGGGTGATAGGTGGCGCGCTTTGGTGTTGCAAGCACATACCTTTACTTTAATAACTTTTTACTTTGGAACGGAATAGGTTATGTTATGGTAACCACTTACTATGGCGTGCCGTATTGTTTGGTAATAATATTAGTTTAAAAGTAGTTTACTTTAATAAGTAAGTATTTACAACCTCAACGTAAACAGTCACAGCATGATCACATTCGCTTCAACTACCTATATACTTTGTTTATATTATCTAATCAATACTTTATAAACAAGATTTTATAAACAAACACCATAATATTAACAAAATTCAGACCAAGTTTTAAAATCGTAAATTATAGTATACCACCTCAGTTTTCAAATGAAAAATCCAATTAGTTCGCGCCAAGCGCGTGGCTCGGTCGGTCCAACGCACTCATTGGTCGTACATCACTATCTTTGATGGCGACCAACCAAGCTTTTTCAGCCAAATTCAATTTTCGATGCCTTATTCACAGGGCTGCATTAAGGTTTGGGCTTAAACAGTTCTCTTTTGCTGATTCGTTTGTAATTTCATTACGAATTAACATCGAATTATTTGTTTACAAACTCTATTCAAAATAAAGAATTCACAAGTCAAAATAAATCTTTAAATTGGTTTGAAATCTATTGTCTCGACAATGCTCAAATAAAATTTATTTATTTTTAATGATTTTAGAAGTGATGTCCAAGTTGTCAATAGTAATTGTATTCTAATAACAATAATGGCATGGCAATCAATATTTCCCCAACTCTAATTCGTCCCTGTTTCTCTCACTAAAATTCATCCTTTCCTTTTTCATAGGTACTGTCAGTTGGTCCCAGACTCCCCAAATTGGATTAATTGGAAGCGCCGGCGATTGGTATTTTGTTTGCGTTATTCAAATACTTTTTGATTGAGATATTTTTTCAATGCTACTCGGAATAATATTTATTACATTCCGGCTTTGGATCTAACACAACCTTTTATTATTGTTCATTCTGCCGCATGCAATTTACTATAGTCTAATTTGACCGTGTAAATGGTGTGAAATGTGATTTTCTGTTTTTAAAATTCTCTCAAATTCGAAAATTATAATTATATATTACAACAATATCTTACTTAAATGGACGGAGTGGAGTGCAAGGGTGATGGATTAAAAATTCAAAATAACAAAAAGCATGGAGCTATTCAGCGCGCGCGCAGTTCAAGCTTAGAGTGAGGCAAAAACAAATCTGAAGATCAGAGAGACAGGTATCTATTCATAGTTTTATATTAAAAAACCGGCCAAGTGCGGAGTCGGACTCGCGCACGAAGGGTTCCGCACCGTTATCTATAAAAACGGCAAAAAAATCATGTCTTTTGTTTGCCCCTTTAAATATTTATTTTATTCTGTTTTATAGTATTTGTTGTGCGGCAACAGAAATAATACATCATCTGTGAAAATTTAAACTGTAACTATCACGGTTCATGAGATACAGCCTGGTAACAGACGGACAGACAGCGGGGTCTTAGTAGTAGGGTCCCGTTTTACCCTTTGGGTACGGAACCCTAAAAAAGCGCTAAGCATTGGTACTTTAATTAGCATTACCTCTAAATCTCAATAACAATCACAGCATTGTACAAGTATTACACTACATATCAATTTAATGCTTGAAAAATATCCAACAAAAGCCTCAAGCCAATTTCAGCCCGTGTCAGAAGGAATATGTAGATGGATCGCGGTAAACGATTTTCGATTATATCATGCGGGCGCCCGTATCTCACATACGTCTAAGAGAGGAAGATAGATGGCGTTCTCGTCGCTTATCTGACGTACTCGGTTTGACGTTATACTCGCTCTTTAAAAATCCCGCACCCGCATTTAAGTGCTAGTTACAATTTTTAGAATGGACTGTAACGTATTTGAACGGATTTAATTTAAATCCTGCAGACTTGAAAATGTTTTAATAAAATAAAATATCGAAATATCTTAAATTATTAATTGTTACGAAATTCTACTAATATTATAAAGTGTGTTTGTTGATTTGTACCTATTTCTTTCACACAGCAATGTATTGAGGAGTTTTTCTGCATATATGTAGTTAGGTTATTGGCGGACAGTACAAACACAATTTTTTTATTATAATAGTAATATAAAAAGTGAAATAATGCAGCAAGCTCGAAGATTTGACAAATTTTAATTAAAATAAAATTGCCAAGTTGAAGTCCACTTTAAGTTTTAAACAAAAAACTCGAATTGATGAATATTTGATTCTTTTTTTTTACTTAATATAATAAATCTTGGCGATCTAACTTGGTTACAGGCGAAAGAACGGAGTAATTTAATTATTCAAATTGGCTTGTTGGAGTCGTCAAATTAAAACATTGATTTAATTTGTCTACCCTCCAATAAAACTTCAGGGAGAATTCCAAACACTGAAAAAAGACAACTCTTACAAAAAAGGTAAGCATTGTAGTTGTATCCGTTATTATTTTTATCTGAGACTTTTCTGTATTTTGCTATTGAATACTTTTTAAAAGTGAACAGCAAAATTTATGGAATCGACATAAACAAATAACTTTCAGACTAATTTCTAGGACTTAGGACTATTAATGTTAGGTACTTAGCAATAAGCAAAAAATCAGGGATGTTTTATATAAATTTTAGTATAGATAGCTAACGACAATACTGTAGGTCCAATTTATTATGTTTTTTGAATAAATTTCATTGAATTTCGAGCAATATTTATCTATTAGATATAGGTATATGAAAATCTTAACAATTTTTTGGACCCATAGTAAAAATAAAAAACCCACAGCAAATCACCTTGCATACCATTTTTTGCACGCACAATTTACAACTTAAAATTATAAGTAAGTATCATAGATTTTCTACTAAATATCGTTATGTCTAGATTTCCATATTTTATTCCGTAAATAAACCCAAAAATAGTACATAAAACAAACAAATTAATCTTAAAGTCATCGTAAATCGTAAGTGTAACCCAATGAAAATAAACCTTATCACAAATACTTGTGGATTATTATAGGCAAAAAAGGTTACATTTACTGCCGTCACTGACGTGGATTGATGACTAAGTAGAATTGACTGCTCCTGGGAAATTAACACTATGAAAACTCCACAAAAAAACTTGGCCATTAAATATAGCCGGGTTATAATTAGAGTTGTTATGTATGGTCATTTTATTTTTACATCTATTATTTTTATTATTATAGGTTATATTAGTAAAATTCTGAAAAGTAAAAAAAACACTATAAAGAATATATTTTATTTTAAATACGATATTCTGCGACTCTCTCATCGTCATCATCATCATGTCAGCCGAAAGACGTCCACTGCTCGACAAAGATCTCCCCCAAGGATCTCCACGGCGGCCGGTCCTGCGCTACCCGCATCCAGCGGTTTCCCACGACCCTCATAAGATCATCGGGAGCCTGCCCACGCTGCGTCTCTCTACCTACTATTTATTTATTAATATTATAAACACTTTGTTAGTTTGTCTTTCTTTCACGCAGCAACGGATCAAACTGTTTTTTTTTCTTATATTATTTGGCAACGACGTGATTTTTAGTATAGAGATGGGTGGGTAGATCGGATTATGTACCAGTCCATTAACGTTTAAATTGCTAAAAAGCTTTGTTAAAAAACAAAGAATCGATATTTCTTCCATTTTATTACAGAGTTTGTTACCCGAACAAAATTGAAGTAAGTACCTACCTAATTAAATTCATTTTTATGATCTATAAAAACTGTTGAAAAGTAATAAATCGTTCACTCAATTTGACGTTGGATAAAATTTATAATTTATATGAGATCCCTTTTAAATGAAATCGACTATATTTTAAAAAAAGCTAATAAAATACTGAATTTCAAGTAAGTATCTATACCTTTTCATTATCGAAAAAAATATAAATTTCCGCCATTTAAGCAGACTTCAAAAGAGAAGATTTATTTCATTTGAATGATTCGATTATTGAATTTATTTAATTTCATAAATTAAATTAGGTTTTTTTTAAACGATATGACGGATATTGAATGAGAAAATAATGTTTCTTCGATGAAAAAGTTTATGATTTTAGACAGGCTCCAAAGAGCTACAAAGTACAATAACTACTGGCTAGTTAGTAAATTAAAACGGCAGCAGCCGTAAGAAATAATGAGCTTACCTTTCTTCTCCAGCTAGAATTAAAAAATAAACTTGATACGTGAGGTGTTCTTAACATAACTTACTGGCCATCTGGAATCTTAATAAGAATAAACATAAGCACAAATTGTGTGAAGCTAAAAAAAGTATATAAAGGAATGCTAATTTTAAAATAATAAAGTGACTTTGTGTGGCGAGCACTTGAAATTTACTAAAAAAACTTTTTTTTTTCATCATAATGTAGGTAAGTATGTATAATTTTTTATTTTTTGTATCAATTTTTTATGAAGCTAGAAGAATAAAAAAAACCTGACCAAGTATCTAAGTGTAAAAAAATGCGCAGTTTTGGATTGTATCATGGGAGCAACTGGAAAGTTTATTAGGTATGTAATAGGTATACAAGCAAAAAATGAACTTCCAAATCGGCGCCTTCGAATAGATAATCGGGGACATAAAAACATAAGATTCCAACATATTGAAAACCTCCTCTTTTTTTGAAGTCGGTTAAAAATAAAAGAAATATAGAGAGAAAATCAGACAAAACACGCGTTTATAAAGGCCTAATTTGGTGTAGGTACGTTTCTGCAACAAGTTTAACAAAGATTTATTAGCCGTAACGATGCTTGTAAAATTCGTACATAAATCACTAATACGCTTCGTGTAACTCTCGTTTTCAGAAGAGTATGGTCGAAAAAGATAAATTTTAAAGAAAAAAGGCATCTTGGCTTTCCAAACAAAAGAGTTTTCACAAATTTTTAAATACCTGTAGGATTAATTTTGTCACATCTACAGCTTCATAATCATGTTTCGGGTGGCATTTCATCGACCTGTCAACTATCTTTTGTTTCATCTAATTTGACAGATTTGTATGGAGTTTTTAATATAGCCCAACTTTAGACGAAACAGATATGTTGATGAAATACTATCCGAAACATACTATGAAGCTGCAAATGTGACAAAATTAACCCTATTGTTCATTATTTCCATTCGTACATAACATCTAAATTATGAAAAATAGCATGCTAAAAAATGGTCTAGAAGATGTTACAAGAGATTTAGGCAGCAACTAGTTTCAAGACGATTATGATATTAAAAAAACTCAGTTATTTACTCCAAAATAAACAAACTTGTTTAAGAGATAAAAAACAGTGTTCTTCAAAAAAATATTAACGTAGGTACCGAGAAGCCTTCAATTGATATTATGACTAAGAATAATGCCGTTAATACACCAGATGCGCGATTTTTATTAATAAAAAGTTGTGTTTAACATTTAACTTTAAAATTGTAATGCAGTTTTTCACAATCGATTCGTATCAATTCAGAGAGTTCAGATCAGGTTTTTATGTAATCATTATTTCTACAGCCCGCTGGAAGAGAAGTAATATAAGTTAGATAATCTTAAAAAACATACTTAAGGAATTATTAATTACCTACCCTAAATTTAAAATGATTAAAGTTCACTGTTTAATGAAATCTCTAATATAATTCTTAAAGAATAAAAACTTGTTAGCCAAGTTAGAATACCAGTTATTACATGGCTATCAAATATTCAGTTTCAAGTTTTCTATCTTCCAATTTTCGGCTGTAGTAAATATATTGTCCAGGTTAAAATAAGTTTTGATGTTGAATTTTGACGTGTTGCGTTCCATTACTATTGTTTATTTCTAAAAGCTTTTAGCTAAATGGAGCCAAAACATTGATTAAGGTACGCATGTTGGCATGTCATGAACATTAAAATAGCTACATTTGTATTTTGTTCATTTATACCTCTCGTACGTATGAAAATGACGTAACTAAATACAATTTTGCAAATTAAATTTAACTAGTATACTGTTAAGCTCGTAGAACCGATCGCCGTTGGGGCAGAAAGGTTCTCGAGTGGCGACCACGAACCGGAAGACGCAGCGTGGCCAGGCCCCCCATAAGGTGGACCGACGATCTTGTGAGAGTCGCGGGAAACCGCTGGATGCGGGGGGTAGCGCAAGACCGGCCATCATGGAGATCCTTGGGGGCCTTTGTCCAGCAGTGGACGTCTTTCGGCTGACATGATATTAAGCTACAAGTTTTGCTACACACTTAATTGTTAAACGACTTCAACAAGGAGGAGGTTCTCAATTCGTCGGAATCTTTTTTTTTTATGTATGAGCCCCGATTAGTCGAAGACGCCTGGACCGATTTAGAAAATTCTTTTTTGTTCGAAAGGGTATACTTTATAATTGGTGCTCGTGGTCATCAGGATCTGATGATGGAATCCTGGAGAAATCGAGGGAACTCTTCAAATTTTATAGGGACTTACAATGTTTTTCATATACTTTTTAAAGCTATTCAGATATTTGCGTCTGGTCGCCATCATTTACGTTGCTGAGCTGATGATGGAAGTTACAACTCCTTAACGGTTAGGAGTTAGAGGATAATTCTTTCAATATTATAGGACCTTTTAGACCGTTAGTTATATCATTTGATGTGATAATGGAAGGTACAACAAATAGCTTATAATAGGTCAGTGGTAAAACATAAGAAAGTAAAAATTGAAAAATAGAAAACTTTTTAAAGTTTTTATGTAGATCATATAAGTTTATCACTATTTGATCACATCCAGAAGCTCAGTCAAAGTTAAACCTGCATTTATGCGTCCACAGAATTGCGCGTCTTTGTGCACACACACCAAATTCGCCTATATCGCTTTGTAAACACAAGTACCTACAAGAGGGCGAAAAAATATATTATAAATATTTACTTTCAATATTCAAACGACATGTTTAATCTCTATGATATATTTTATGTTTCCTTTACGGTACTTTGAAATATTTTGGAGGAATATACGAAGTGTACTTAAACAAATATTAGGTACCTACGTCTGATGTAGGTTATTATGGAAGAAAGAAATACAGCTCATTAAATATATTTTGTAGGATTTTCCCTCTTGTCTTATTGACTTTGAATTTTATGTGTACTCTGTCTGGGTTGAAATTGTATCACGTTGACTGTTTAATTAAAAAAATGTATCTGAGATTAGCTGAATATATTTTTATTTACTCAATCATATTCAATTAGTTCTCGTAGGTTCACTGAACTTTACTTAAAATAAATCCTGTTACACTTCTCACTCTTATTCTAATTATATCTAAAGAGTACCTAACAAACATCCATCCATACTCACAAACTTTCGGATTCATAATATTAGTAGTAAGAATATCTTGTTAACACATAATCATCTTATATTTTCTTCGGTTATTGCACTTAAAAAATTGTTATATTTAGGTTTATTATTAAAAATGCTTCACATGCCGTTATATTTTTTATACTGTTGCCTGAAAACTTAATTGGAAACCAAAACAAGTTTGCCAAGACTCTATCACAATACAATTAACTAATGTCTTTGATCTCTTTTAAGTCTAATTCTAGTTAAAAATAAGGTAAAATATAAAATAGACATTCAAAATTCATTTATCCAACAAAAAATTTAAAGTTCATTTCGAAATAACAAATATTTCTTTGCATTTGAATTAACTCCTGCTAATTTCCCCAAGGAATTGCAACGATAAAAACAGGAATTGCATTGCAAATAGTTCACTTAACATTTCATTGCACTAAAACCAACATTTAATGCGCGACTTACGATCTTCCTCTTAGCTATTTGAAATAATACTAACATTTCGCCGCCATTTTATAGTCCCAGTGTGATAGCTATAGGCCTATTTCCACGCTGTACGCGAGTTGGAGTAAAATAAACATACTGAAGGCATAAACATTATGAAACCAACGGATATAGGTGTACGTTGGGGCGAAAATTCTTCTACTTATATGACTTCGTTACTTAGCCTTTCGGGTATAATACAGTTCCTACAAATAAACTTTATTTGCTAGAATATGGTGAAAATGGTGATACATAAAAAAGCAGCAATCATATTCAGCCAAGACCTGACATGCAAATATTATTGATAGCATGCATTTACAAATCAATGAAATGGAATTACAAAAAAAGATTTCATACAAATGCAAATTTATTTTAAATTATTTTTAAAATGATTAGGTTTACAACAAACATAAAATTGCGCGAATTTCAAACACTCAATTAAACTCAAACATAATCTCCTTAACAAAATGTTAAACACATAAAAACGTCACTAACTCGTGATGATGTCATAACATTCTCCACCGCAGTACTTACAAGACCACCTTCATTTGTTCCTCGGGTAAACATCAACTGCCTACCCAATGACGTCACAAAAACATTTCGCCGCGACCGGGCGTATTCTGAGGCCAAAACACGCGCGTTTACGAGGCCTTTGTGGGTAGGCGACATCAAAAACCGCTTAGCGAGTCCCAGAATACCGACTCGGGATGGCGAATGTATATAGTTTATGTTGGACCGTACTACTAGTTGTAAAACGTTGGTCTCTGTCTCCCTTAAGAGTACTATTTTTATTTTTAACGTTGCGGTAATGCTTTGCATTTTTGCACAAGGCTTGTTCTATTATATTTTTGAAAGGTACTTTTTTTTACTATGTATAGACCTGTGTTGGACCACAATCTCACCGTGGTCAGTGATGATGTGGCCGATGGTGGTAAGCACACAAAGCCTAGAAAGGAACTGGCTCTCAAGTGCAGCTGTAGGAACACACCGAAAAGTGCTTGGCGACAGATTTTCAACT
This sequence comes from Tethea ocularis, assembly GCA_963555595.1. Classification (NCBI taxonomy): domain Eukaryota; kingdom Metazoa; phylum Arthropoda; class Insecta; order Lepidoptera; family Drepanidae; genus Tethea; species Tethea ocularis. The sequence goes on along the minus strand of OY741971.1, from coordinate 2,644,481 downwards.
TGAGGTTGGTACTACAAAGTACCCTACCACCGTGCTATGGTTTCCTCACGATGTTTTCCTTCACCGAAAGCTCAAGCTCATTGTAGAATTCGAACCCGGGACCTTCGTCTCGGCATCCGACGTCACTACCACTGAGCTATCATCGTCTTAAAATAATTAACATAATTATGTTTTTTTTTATGATTTACCACAATCTCACCGTGGTCAGTATGATGTGACTGGCTCTCAAATGCAGATCTCGGAACACACCGGAAGGTGCTTGTCTCACTCGCGTTCCCGGGAAAAAAAGTATATAATATGTTCTCTTCTGTACCATATGCTACCCACATTCTGGACTGGGTGTGCTGTTCACGTTTAAAATAAGTTATAATTTATTATCATCAACATCTATGCATTATTTTCAAAACTTATTGAGGCCTCGGGGGACCGGGAGCAGCGGGCGGGTCTTTTTCCGCCAACGCGTTAGCTAGGCCATCCAAAGAGGAATCTTGCCGTTGTTCGGCAGGAGCGGCCGCCTCGAGGACTTTAATAATTTTAAATATTGTTAATAGTGAAAAAATAATGTTTCTCTGCATTGATATAAATAGAAAAATAAATTAAAGACTTGGTACTAAACTGAAAATAAACCTACAATGATCACAAATAAATGTTAAACAGATAGATACATAAAAAGAACTATGCAAACTGTACTGAATCCATGTTCTGACTATATTTACACGCATTATGTATTTTATAAAGAACTTTATTTGCCTTAGAGTAAATAAAATATGTAGCTTTATGGAATATGAATATGATTAGGTACCTAGAATGGAGATTACTTGATGAAATAACCAAGGGCAATGAGCTTATACTGTTTAGAGAGATCTCAAGTACGTGCAGGTATTTTGGTGATTGACATCGACGCCAAACTCACTCCTATCTGATTAGATCAATATTTATATCGGGCGTTTCTTGAAAGTCGTTATTTTCAAACTTTGTAACAACAAATTGTATAACCAATCAATTTTAATGAACTTCAGACTAACTACAATAGAAAAAAAAACAATGCAATTTTTCATAAACAAATTACACAAAAAATGAAAACAAATATCATCCAAAACAACATTGGGCTATCACCAAACGCAATAAAGCCAATAAAACGAAACGGTAACTACATTAAAGAGGGGGGGAGTGTACAAACATTTCCTGGCAAATTAACAGGGGATTGATCAGATTTCCGAATTAAACGGAGCGTGAAGTCCATAGCGATGCCAATCAGGGGCCGCTCTCTTTACTCCCTGCCCACTAGTAATTTGCTATTTGAATATAACGACACAATAATTTACAGGGTGACTTTGAACATTAAAATTTAGTTTATTTATTTATTTACTAATTGCCCCCTGCAGTTTGACCCACGTTCCCGGAATAAGAAGTAGCCTATATGATATTCCAGGGTATGATCTATCTTTGTGCCAAGTTTCATCCAAATCCGTTCAGTAGTTTTTGCGAGAAAGAGCAACAAACATACATACATACAAACTTTCACGTTTATAATATTAGTAGGATTTTATTTATTTTACATAAGCCGACGGGTTATGAGAAATGATGATGATTCTAAATGAAGATTTTCTCTGCAGTCTTTGTTGGAGAGTGGTCACAAATGTATAGCAATAAGAAGCGTGCTAATAAATATCTATTAGGGATATATATTATATTTATTGGCAAATAAATTGAGCAATACCTTTTAACTCAGGTTCATAAAAGCATTTCCAATCAAATACAGTACCTATATTTTATTAATGAAAAATTTTTTGTACCTAAAGTTTCATGTCACAGAATCATTTTTATTTTAAATCAGGATGATAACTATGGAATAAACAATAGACTTTTTTTACGAAGCGTGAATCAAATTACGAGGCAAAGTACAAATGTTACAAATTAAATTTTGACCACCCTGTAAACTTCAACACTTCGTGTATTGGATGTTGGAAACGAATGAGGAATACCCAAAGGAGTGAAAATATAATTGGCATACAAAGTCAACGGGATTGTAAAGTTTTCTATTAAAATAGGAAATGTATTTTGCTTTTGTAACCTTTGTGATTGTAACTGTCCAATTATCGAACTTAGGCACTAATATTGACTACAGACAATTTCTTCCTGAAATGGAAATCATATACTACGAGTATTATGATCAAAACCTCGTCCATTAATTCAGAAAAACTACGTTTGGTTTTGTGTATTGAAAAAAAAATAATGTTACTCATTGTTAGTGTTGTTTTTAGTCATCGTTAATAATATATAACTAACCTAACTTTAAACGATTAATCCCTGTATGCATATTTATTTCGTGTATATCAAAAACGGATCTAACGATTTGGATGAAATTCTGTATTTAAATAAGGCTTTGCTTTATAAGTTTAAAAATTTCCATAGGTGTCTTTCCTGAAAAAAAACGCAGTTTTACACAAAAAAAACGCCAAGCGAAGCTCGTTCGTCCAGTCACTGTACCTATAAATGTAAAAATCACGTGAAAATATTGATGTTTGTATTTTTGTGGCTCAATCACGTATGCAGATCAAAGGCAGAACGGATTTAGATAAAACTTGTCATATAGATAAGTTATACGCTGGAATATACAATAAATGTACGCCCTTATTAGTTACCAAAATAAAACTTTTTCGTGAAGAAAAATAATAATAAAACTTGCAACGACCACATCATGCCACAGTATATTTTAAAATAGCAGAGCAAGGTATTTTACATTAAAACAAGAGTAAGCACATACGAGTACGTGGGGTAGTTCCTTCACTACAATACGAGCTAAAGCTGAATAGGTGGTCGTAACTAAGATATTTCGAGAGTCATACAAACATACGTCTGACATGTTGGCATGAGGTGCCCCGACACGGCTCGTTGAGGGCGTTAAAGAAAATGTATTAAGTTATAAGCGGTAGCGATTAAATAACAAATAGAACATCATCTACAATAAAACTATTTCTAAATAACTAACTCGTATTAGTTATAGTTTTAGTATTAGTTAGTAGTAGTAGTAAAAACAATCAGAGACAATAATTTTGCTAACTAACCTTTCCAATTTTATATTCGCTAAAAACCTTGATCGGACTTTTACGAACTGTTACGAACAAATAATATTAACTAAATCTATCCAGTCATTTCCAAGTAAGGCGCCTACCAAGAAAATAAATGTTAGGTTAATAAATCTTAAAATTTAAAAATTCTTTTCTATATCCTTTGCATACGCGCTCACCGCTATTTGTAAAACCATTTCGCTTAAAACTTGTGCCACATATGTAAGTTTTATGAACCAAGCACTGTCGTAAAGTCGGCAGCGGGTTTCACAATGGGCGTCGACTCGGACGTGATATGTCACATTCATGGTGGCTGATGGATTTATGGCACTCGATGCTTTTTGTTATGTTGCTCTTGCTTTCCACTGTCCAGCCACTCAACCGGTCGTACTTGGGGAAAGTATGTAAAAATGCAGTTTTCCTACCTAGTTCCAAGTTTGTCAGAAGTTTCATTGTCCATTTTATAGATATTGAACTATTGTTGTCACTCGGTTTGGACACAAAATAAAGCAGAAATCAGATAGTTCAATTTCAACAGCAATTGAACCTCAATGTAGCGTCTACTTTGTTGTAACATATCGCTTTGAGATAGTACTAGACAAAGTTTCTCAAAGTGACCCAATCTGACCCTTAAGATATAATAGATATCGGTTCACTCTATTCTAATAGATTTGGATCACAATACTCCATTTAGTTGAACTCAATTCACAATGTTCACAAAACTTGGCGCCAACTTCCCGGCACAGAAACACCCAAAACAAACAAGCTAAAAGTTTGGCCAAGCCTTTGACAAACCCTGACTTTATAGCTAGCATGGAATTCATATTAACCGCTATCTGAGAAGATTACAAACCCGTGTGGGGTAATTTCGTATGAGTTAGTTTTAACCAAACATGGGCGTATGCAAAGAAGTACGATTTATGGAAATGGCACGGTTTAGTGTAAGAAATTGTATATATAAAGCTTCAATGTTGCAATAATCTTCGAAATATTGTAATAATTAAAATAAAATATTCATTAATATTTTTGCTGAGAATTAACGCGATTTATGAAGCAAGTTGAAATAACATATCAGCTGAAAAACGTCCACTGCTGGACAAAGGCCTCCTCCAAGGATCTCCACGATGGTCGGTCTTGCGCTGCCTATATCCAGCGGTTTCCTGCGACCCTCACAAGATCGTCGGTCCACGATGTGGGCAGTCCCCACGCTATGTCTTCCGGTTCGTAGTCGCCACCTGTGAACCCTTTTGCCCCAGCAGCAGATGAAATATAGGTACGTACTTTTATATTGTAATAAATAGGTGCTATATATTTTTAATAATAATAAGATTTTATTCTTGGAGACAGTTTTTAATTACTAAGACGTGAAAATGACTCATTTAAAAATAAATATCGTCTAAGGAGATGTATACCATAGTATAGAATAACAATGAAGAAACCTTTTACTTGATCTTCAATCACAAAACATTATCCATTTTAAGTTACAATAAAAGCTAGTCTTATATGATACCAATAATCCAATAAACCAGTTCTAGAGCTACTTAACTCTGCAACGAGGCCCTTCTAAGCATACAATCTTATTGGATCAGGCCTTAGCTAATGTTTGCCAGGACTGGGTGAAACTGCTGAGAATCAATTTTATGTTCCATTCTCCATGGTTGACCCACCAGATTTCGTTATCTACTTTACTTAGGGGGCTACATCACCCGTTTTTGAAGAGGATTCGGTGAAAAATTGTTTTAGGACTTTGAATTGCAAAGTACATTCACATGGTATCTTTGAATTATGAAAAAAAAACATGTTTATATCGAAAAGTAATCGCTATCGAAAATGAATGTCAGATATCATCAGAATCCTTTTAAAAATAAACGAATTTTATTCTATAAAATTTATATCGTTAATTTTATGGGCAACCCTAATAAAGTCTATTATAATTGAATAGGTAAGTGTAATGACTAATATTATGAATATATTTTTTATATTATTATTATTCTTTTAATAATAAGAATTTAGATTGTGATAATTAAAAAAGAACAGGGGTATGGTAGATTTTAGAAAATAAATTATACAGGTTGCTTGGCTTTTTGGGCATTGTAACATTTATTTGATATTTTTTTTTTAGTCGGTACTTCTGAAATCTTATGTGTTATAATAATAAAGTGTTATATATTTAATTTAATAATTAAAAATATTTGTGTTTTATATGTATTTGCGTTCATAAAATACTATAATATTCAGGGTGAAGTGGAAAAAAACATAATGATATTAATTACTTCGCGAAACAAATTATGTCATAAGTTAGTACAACAACTATTATTTCTCTTTGACGGCGCCAAGTTTCATTAGAATTTTACTACACCGTTCGAATACATACCTAAGTGTAATATATACAGAACGTACAAAGCAACGGCAAGTGTCACTACGACGTGATGCGACATAAAACGAGAAGAATTTACGTGAAATGTGTATGTACGAAGGAATTTATTTATTCTGAATATCATAAACTTATTCTGGTGCTTCAATACAACGTAAAATGTAGGAAAGAGCACGCGTAACACGTTTTGATAATTTGATTTTGTAAGATTATTACAATAATTTCGCAGTATACAAATTAAATAATATTACTTGAAACATGTTTAAGAGAAGAATGATATAAGATGCTAAAATAGGACTTCAGTTCTGTAAGGGTATATATAAAATTAATGACAGTAAGAAAATGCTAATATTAAATGGGAGAAGTTCGTTGCAAATGTCTGTCCCAAATTGTCCAAAACGTGTCGCAAGCAAAAACGCGAGTCAGTTATTTTCAATAACTTTGATAGTAAACAAATGTAACAGCAAAGGCTAGGAAAAATAAACCACACAATCTTCAGGAAGATGAGACGCTTACGAAGAGATTATATAACTATGGCCAGAAATAAATTTAATCTATTTACAAAGAAAAGGAAATAATTTAAACATCTACTTCTTTATTGAAAGAAGAATAATATTCACATTAACTAAGTGTGGTATTTTTTTTGCCAACTGTCGCTGCTTGTCTATTAAAAAGTGATGTAACTTTATTTCGGTACTTTTTACACGGCAAATTTTATTACATGGACAGAGCAGTGTGATAAAAAACTGCGTTCCAAACCATCACTATACATTACCGGTTTTTATTGAAACTCGATACGATTCGTAGTATCGATACTCCGTACGTAATACGGGTTCAGGTGCGTATAGAGTTATCGAATTTGGCTGTAGACACTGGAATAGGTATTGTGTTGATACCTACACTTGCGAAATAAAGTTTTCGATTTCGCTAGCGATAGTCGAAACTATTGGGGTAGCGTTATATATTTTTGCATGTTAAAGGGAATTTTGGTATTGAGTTTACTTTTATCGCTTGAATAATCAAGTGGAGTATTCAAACAGCTGTAGCCGGAACTAGTATTTCCTAGATACGTTACTATTAAGTTTCGGCTACATCGATTAATTTAGAACAAAATAAAACTTTTAGAAACTAGTCTTTTTGACTTTTCTTTGATCATGATTTAATAAGATGAGCTTTGGAGGGAACTTGCTGAACTCAAGTGCAGCTGCCGGAACGCACCGGTACTTAAATGTTTAGCAAAGTTATTAATTATATTTAACCGTTTACCTACGTAGAGTAGGTATAACGGGAACGTAAGTATTGTCTTAAAGATTAATTGAAAACTTTGACATTACGAATAATAGGTAGGTATAATTTTTATTATTATTAAAAAAATAAACTTTTCGTACAAAACAATGTATGAAAAGATTGAATTTTTTTTCGTGATTTCAGGGTTGGTCCCATAGTAAAAGTTGTTCATTCATAATGATGGGTAAATGATCCCAAAAAAAAGATCCACATATTTAAATTTATGTAGGTTCTTATTAAAAATATATAATAAAAAATTGTAACTAAAGAAATCGGTAACAAGCTATTCTCAAAAAGCTTACCTTCAGATCTTTACTTTGAATATTGTAATCTGAGATCTACCCCAGTTATTATATTTCAAATTCATTTTTATCTGTTTCAAATAGTTTACAGTAAAGAACCCAGAACAAAGCTTTGTGGTTGTCAAGTGCAATTTAAATATAATGTAGGACCTCGTTAGCAGGAAAATAATTGTAGAATCCACATATTTTATGACATATTTATATTTTAAAACACCTCTATTATGGCCGGATCTATCTCGCGACCTCGTTTTTATTATTTACTTGAATTTATGAAAGCTGCAACGATGTTATTAGCTAAAAAAATCTTGTATTAGATATGTTAACGGAAAAGTATCTAATCCGTCATTGTATACATTTCCTAGGAAATCCATACATTTCCTAAATATTTATCGGAGTATTACATTCGGATATTTGTAAGGATAGCGGTATTTGGGGGGTTGTAAGTGAAATTTATTTTTGTGCTAATACTTTCAAATTTATGCAAAATAAAAAAAATAACCCCAACCTATTTTTTTCAATAGAATTTATATATTTCCTAGTATCATTGTTGAAATAAAATTTCCTAGGAGAAATACACAGGAATTGTGTACAATTCCTATGTTTCATACTTTTCCGGTGACAGATATACAAGTTCAATAAAATAAAACTTAATAAGAACTTTCACGATGAGAGCAACTGAAAAAAACTGGTTTTATTTACGTAGTTCTCAACCAAAGACAATCAGCTCGACCAAAATGTATGTAACATAGCAATGTACTTTTATTTATAGATTTCTGTTCTCATATCGCAGTGAAATTTTATCAGTGATACAACCCTGCAAGTAGGTAGGTACTAATAAATTCCTTTGTCACCACTTCTTAGAAATCATCCTGTGATGGCAACAACAGTACATATTACAGTTGAGTAAGCTTTATTATATGATCGCAAAATTAAAGCATTGTTCTACACTAGAGCTTTCCAGTCGAGAGAACTAAACTAATTATCCTTACAACTAAAACAACCGTACATTACGTCAGACAAACAAACTAGGTTACTAATTATTAGTTATTTAAGTATCATTATTCGTATTTCGTAATCATATCAAGTTCTTCACGCTTACATTGACATCAGCTTTAAAAAAAATCCCCGACTCGCTAGAAAAGAGGTGATTGATGATCTTCAAACGGCTGAGCGGATGTTCATGAAACATAGCATAGGAACACTCTCCATTACGACACCTTTCAAATTAAAAGCTGATTTGGCAGGCTGGATGGGTACCTTATTAGCTGCGCAAGCACTAGGTACCTATATGGTGTCTCACGTAGGTTCTCGGGTTAAGCTTACAAAGCCTATAAAATCCCTTTTGTACTTGAAATGTAAATTTGTATTATTGATTAATTTTATGTCTATCTTACCGCGAATTATGGTTACATTTCCTAAAATTCCTAACATCAAAAAATAGCCGAACTTTTTAAATTTAATTTAGTAAAACCTTCATAGCGCATAAAGCGTTACAGATTATCGTTTATCGTTTATAGACAATATTTCATTACAGTCTTTACTGGCCCGTAGTGTTTTTAATTAATGAAGTCGTACCAAGAGAAATTAATGAATGCCTCGCTGGCAATACCGTTGCCGCGCCGCCATTGATTTTTTTTACTCACGTAGAATAAAATTCTAAGTTTAAATTAAAAATAAAACTTTAAAATACAAACGTTGGCGCTAATTGTAATAAATTTTAAATTAAGAATGATTTGTATGTATACTCGTAGTACACAGTTATATTATATCTTAAAAACAGCTTGATAATATAATGGAATATCTTTATATTCTACACTTCTTACTTTATATATAAATACTCGAATAGATTGAACCGTACATCAGTAATATCTATAGACTTTTGTCCCAAGTTACCCTAATAATAGTACCTATAGGTATCTCGTACTTGCGTAGATATGTCTTCCCATCGACGAGCCAAAGGGTGAAGCTATACACACATTATTCCTTCTAGGACTAAAACAGTTGGGATAACAACCAACCATCAAGATACGCCAATTATTTCTTCCTCGGTATCCGATAAAAGATTTCAAGTCACAAGTACTAACAAGCAGACGAAAAACATAAAAGACGTCAAATTATTTACAACAATAAGTACCTACTCGTGAAGTTAATAAAAGATCGGTAGCAGAAAAGATACTGGTCCAATTTAAAAGTTTTAACAATGTACGCCGTATACTTTGCGGGGAGTTTCCGAATACTGTGATTACATTGTAATTGATCCCCGAATAAGTTTTACAATGGCCATATTATTACCGCAACAGTAAGTAAATAAGAAAGGATAAGATATGGGACGAGAATATAACAATATTCATTTGCCTAAAAGACAAATATTGGGGCTGTTTATCTACTCTGCTATCTCGAACTATAGTAATCTGTGTTTAAAAACACGTCATACTATTTAATTATATCCTACAAAAACATCAAAGACTATAATAATTAACGGTTTAAAAAAGTATAAATATGTTTTACTACTTTCTCTTTTATTTGAATTTAGGTTAGCTCGCTACTCCATGGAACAGTAATACCTAAAGAGAGAACAAAAAACGAAAAAAGAGGTAAGCAAATCCACAGCAAAATGTAGTATAAAATAAACCCGCCGTCGAACGACAGGTCCCGAATAAGGTAACGTCGAAAGAATTCGAGGTATTAAAACAATTTTCATCAGGACGTCGTTACAAGGGCTGGTGACAGGAAACAATGGGGCCGAACGGTAAAGAGTTTTGTGTAAAGGTCATTTAATAAAGGTAAACCTGTGTAAAATATTTTATAATCTGAAATACCTTCGAACTTTATATTAGAAATTATTATTAGGTATCCGAAGGTATTTATAATGACGTAAGCAAAGGTTACTAAAAGTAGAAGATACCTACCGATTTCGTTGTTCGCTAACGAAACTAATATTATAGTCAGATCACCTCTCTTTCTTGTAAATGTTAATGAAAAAGTTGAATAAAGCTGTCAAATTAGTCCTTGCCTTTGTTGATAAAGGGAAAATAGCAAATAAATAATCGGACTAATTTGACAGGACTGAAATATCTTTTATTCCTTTATACTGTTTTTATTAGAAAGAGACAAAGTGAGATTAAAGTTGTTTTCTTTCGTATTGCAAGATTTAGTCTTTTTCGAGAAACGTTTAAGTTAGAAGAAAACAATGGTCACAGCAAAAGTAAAAGCATTCATTTCCCAGATAAAATCTAGGAAATCACAAGTTTCGGGTAACCAAAGTAACTGATAAGAAAATAATTGTCACTACCATTTGCCTAAAAGACAAATCGCTTTCAGGGTTGATTGACAATCCTGCCTTATCTAGAACGGACATCGCCGATTCATTAATCATTGAACCTCGATGTTACACAAGCCTTCCCAAGATTTTGTCCTAGACTCTCTTTTGCACCTTGTTTTCTTAGGATACGATAAATCATTTAAAATTAAGGTTAAAATACACTTTAAACTAGACAGCACAGCCGTTTCAATGACCTTTATTAATTAATTGGAAAATATAGACGCTGGGACGTTAAAATTAGGAGAAATTAAATTTGATATAAAACAATTAAGTTCATAAAATTAAAGTATAATACCTAAGATCGTGAAATTTTAAATTACAAAATGTAGTAGGTATCTTTATGTGTAAACATTTTTGTAAGTCATAAGTTCACTTAAAAGTCGTATAAATGAAAACAATAAATCAAAAGTCGGCACAACTATCATCAGACAATATAATTAAGTAGGTAATTACTATCGTTAATTTGATCTTTGTCTAGAGTTATTAAATGGTCGTAGTAGTTAGTGATATATAATAGTAGTTTATGATACTGTTGCATAATAGGGGTTATTAAATACGAGTGTGAGTTGAAGTACCGAGCCGTAGGCGAGTATCACACGAGTATTTAATACCTAATTATGTGCAGTATCATACAGTACTTTATCTAAACTCATATAAGTAATGCAATTTAAAGGAAAACAATCGATAATATTTTGTAATAGGTTTTCATGACTTACGGGTATCGATTATTCGTCATTTCCACTGCCGCGTCCACAATTTCAGATCCAAGTTTATTTCACCTTACTATCACTGCTATTTTTCTATAATTTTTGGCCAAAATAAAATATGTATGCAAAAAAATCATGGCGCCCAAATCCGTGTGGGGAAAAACTCCTAAGTTGAGATCTCTACCGCATACGCGACCTCAGACAAAGTTATTTAGTAATCTAAAATTATAATTGTTTAGTCCTGATGTCTGGCCACTTATAATGTTATTTTCTTTATCTACTCTCATATCGTAATGTTCTTATTATGAAATCAAAAACAGTACTTTAATGACCCACTTTATGCACACCCGTGTATAATGAAATTAAAAAATTATATTATAGCACAGTCTTCTTCCCAAGATAATGCTATAAAATAACTTTTTTTCATTAAAGTACAAGTATTTGGACATGTCTGGCCACTTATAATGTTTTTTGGGTTTTAATACTTCAATTACTGTCAGTCAACTTGTCAAACGAAATAATAAAGAAAAAAACATTATAAGTGGCCAGACATGACTAAACAATTAAACGTAGTATTATATTCTCTTTGTAAACAATTAGGAATCAATCAGTATCAGTTCAATTTTAGATGAAAATTTACTCTGTGGTCGCGTATGCGGTAGGGAGTTTTTCCCAACACGGATTTGGGCGCCATGATGATTAATGTTTGTTTATTTTATTGATTTTTTTGCATACATATTTTATTTTGGCCAAAAATGACAGTAAAATAGCAGTGATACTAAGGTGAAATAAACTTGGATCTGAAATTGTGGAGGCGGCAATGGAAATGACGAATAATCGATACCCGTGAGTCATGAAAACCTATTACAAAATATTATCGATTTTTTTAATTACATTATTAGATGAGTTTAGATAAAGTACTGTATGATACTGCACATAATTAGGTATTAAAAACTCGTGTGATAACTATTAGTTGACTGACAGTAATTGAAGTATTAAAACCCAAAAAACATTATAATAAGTGGCCAGACATGTCCAAATACTTGTAGTTTAATGAAAAAAAGTTATTTTAAAGCATTATCTTGGGAAGAAAACTGTATTATAATATATTTTTTTAATTTCATTATAGACGGGTGTGCATAAAGTGGGTCATTAAAGTACTGTTTTTGATTTCATAATTAGAACTTTACGATATGAGAGTAGATAAAATGTATTTAAATAAAATGTACATGTTCATTAGTAGATTTATTGGAAACGAGAGAAAATCCAATATGAAAGCATTTTCAGAAAATTTGGGTAGAAATAAAAAGAAGAAACATAATTTTCTCCATATATTACCTATTTTTAATACAATACGGCTTATATGTTACGTTTGAAGTATTCTAAGACAACAATACCAATAAAACGTCTTAAGCCCAAAATGTCTCCACAAAGTTGTAAATAGCAAAATAACTTGAACAATATCTATGTAATGGGGAAAATTCTTTGTGTCTATTTACAAAAGATTACTTCCATCCAATTCGAATTAAGGGGTCGGTTCTCATTACACGGGCTTGCTCAAGTTTCCTAACTTTCTGTAGGACAGGACGAAAAACACAAGCAAACATTATAATAGGGTAGTTGACTGACATATCAAATCAGCTACTTTTTAATAAATGTCAAAACGATAGTTTATATGGAATTTTGTATGAAATATTACACTATGACGTCATAGTTTCATAGCATCAAATCGTCTACTTTTAGTGGTTCCACTGGCAATTAAAAATCATAAAAAGCATGAAATGTGCAACATATTTGTTATATCCACGTGTGCATTGGTTAGTGTTTGGTCATTTATTTTTGACAGTGTCAACTACCCTATTGTAACGACAGTGTAAATGAAAATATTATTCAAAACGAAATGATTCACTTTAACGTAATTATAAATAATTTGATTTGATTTATTAAAAGTGGGCCGTCAAAGCCGATTATGAAAAGAAAACAATGCAAGTTATTTCAAATGTTTGATTAGTTATTGTTTAGCTAAAGTAACAAAAATAAAAAAGTTTTTCTTGAAAGTTCATTATTTTAAAAAAAGCAGTATTACCTTCTTCAAAGACAATAAAATTAATATGGGTTCACCTTAGATCTATACAGAACCCAATTTAAAAATAATTATTAAAATTGGTCATGCGGATAAACAAAAAAGTCATGCGTGAACAAACATTATAAAGAAACATCTTCATTATTTTTTTAGAAGGAGGTTAAAAAATCCATTTTCCTACTTTCCATATAATATTAATTCATTTCTGAATTGCATCTTTCCAGCAACAAAGGAAAAATATCTATTCAGTAATAATCCAATATAAGTCTTTTATTTTTCCTAATCCATTTCATAAAGTAATAAATTAAACAATTCCGTCAATGATTGCAACCCGAAGTGGAGTTATATTAAACTTAGCTGACCAATAGAAACCCAACAAAGCCAATTCTATTGAGACGTTTGAAGTAACAACGACGCAACCCAAAAGAGAGAAAATTTCTTTACAAACTTGTTATAACATGGAATCCAATAAAGGAAATTCGATGTTTCCGTAAAACAACATATTTACTTTACACAATACAACTCGGACAATTGTTAGTCCCGATAGATATAACAGAAAACTTGTAGTGGGGTGAATAAAGGCAATAAAAGTTACCACAATTCGGATTTCAAACGGACATGCTGTATATCGTTGCGAAAGTTTTTTGTTTCTCGCTTCTTTAGGGTTCCGTATCTCAAACGGAACCTTTACAGGATCACTCGTGTGTCTGTCACAGCCAATTTGCTTTGAAACTACTGGACCGATTGAGTTAAAATTTTGTAGATACACATATTTAAGTTGGTTAGACTTATTAACACTGAAGAGTTTGTTTGTTTGTTTGCAGGCGCTAATCTCTGGATCTTCCAATCGGATTAAAAAAATCGACTTTGTATTCCGGGAACGCGAGTGAAGCCGCGGGAACTGCTAGTATGAAATAAAAAGGCTCGTTGCAAGAATAATTAATAGTTTTGAAATTATTTAAGAGAATATGCAGACATTGTCCATCCCTTATCTCCGAAAATACTGGACCTAAAATTTTAAACAATTAACTGCTAAAAATCTTTACCTATGACCTACAGGAAAACCTGTAAGACATCTATGTTAAGATAGAAAAATGATCTTTTCAGAACCATCGGTGCACGAGTCAGTCTCGCACTTTTCCGACTTTTTTTACATTTATTTTGCGGTCTCACTGGGACATATCTCTTTCAGCGGACGCGAAACTTTACGCCGTCGGTAACATCTCATTGATCGCTATTAGTGTTCCGTAGAGATGTTTATTTAACGCATAAAAGGAACAAATATCTAAGACCTTAGTTTTTGAGTCGTATCTTGTAGGTAAGTAGAGTTTAATCGCAATGACCCAACTTATTCCTAAAGAAGCTGATAAATAATATTAAAATGTAAATGGAATATCTCCAATTTGGTGGAGATTTATAGATACCCATCGTATAAAAATATATGCCCTATTCGTAGTTTAAGCACTCCGTACCTACTATGATCATCATTTTGACAAGCACTTGTTATTTTCATACTCTATATTATTATACCTATATTGCCGACTCTCTCCGTAAAAGCGTTCTTCCGAATCATTCGGTACATTCTGACAATCGTGATACAGAAATAACTGCATATTTTATAAAATAAAATATTCCACGCACAATATAACTCATTAGCACAAAATTCTTCAAGCAACCTTTAAAACACCTTTAAGCTGTTTAATCTTATAATTTATACGGCTAAAGCTCTAATGCCGATATTGATCCCGGTACGCTCAGGTAATCCAACGCTCTTTGCTTCTACGCGATGATTAGGATGAATTAATTATACATTCTTAATTGTCTCGACACTTAAATGACCTGCTTTAAGCTGTCACTCTTGGGTTTCATTGGGATGGATAGTTTTCGGTTAGTTTATGAACTAATACTAGGGAATAGGTAGTTGATGTTTTCAGTGCCAACAAAATCCTATTACGAAGACTCCGCTGTCCGTCCGTCCGTACCTTAACAATCGCTATATCTCATGCACCGTAATAGATAAACAGTTGAAATTTTCACAGAATATGTATTGCATTATTATTGAATAACTTTCGTTTAGATATTTGAATATTGGTAACTCAACCACGCGTCAACGACTGCACGAATTTGCATGAAACTTGGCACATAGCTAGATCAAACCATCGAATAACATATAGAATACTTTTATCGCGGAATAACATAAGATCCCTCGGGAAAGCGAGTGAAATCGCGGGGAAAGTAACTCTGTCTATCTGTGTGTTACATTTTCACGCCGTTGAACCGATGAACCAATCACGACGAAATTTGGAATGCAGACAGCCTCTCATATGGAGAAAGGAACAGAACAGGGGTGAAACTACGGTGAACAGCTAGTAAATAATAAAAATCACAAATCCCCAAGCTATAAACAAAAGATATAGTTAACTAAAGCGATTGCTCGAAATCCAAAGTGCCATCCAGTTCGCACAGCTGAGCTTTCGTTAATTACAAGAGGAATCTCCCTTCCAATTTAATTAATAGACAACCGATATCTCCTGATAATTTTACACGTAGTTTGTCAGTGAAATTGTATTTTAGTAGAATATTTTGGTCGTTCGTTAGTTATAAAATCAATGTTTAGACGTTTAATATTATGTTACATTATTTACAATAAATATTCTACAAAATAAAATCCCAATCCATTAATTACATTATTACTTCAATTTTCATGTTGTTATTACGATATAATTACTACTTTTAGCTTTCCGCCTCGCGTCATAAGAGCTAAGTATCTCTATGCCTTTTAGCCCGATCAGTCCAGTAGCTTGAACTATGCGTTAATATATCAGTCAGTCAGTCATTCAGTCAGTCAAACCTTTAATTTAGAATTCAGCAGTTGAAAGGTTTAGCAACTTAGTTGTGGAAAAAACAAAATAACAGTGTCATAAAAATTAATACTCTTCAAATTTAAAAATGTTTATATGTACTTATCTAATAATAAAGGTTCTACTACAACTACCTAAGTAAAACTACCTATAAATATTGAATTTTATTTTATTAAAAAGACAATAGGTGAAGTCATAGGAAAAAGAAAATTAGGTACTAAGTACCTTAGTAATTATTAAAACTGTAATAATTTTCTACGCTCATTTTAAAATTCGTAGAGATTAAAAAAGTATGACAAATAAAAAAGCCATTTAAACCTACATTACATTGGGACCCTTTTCGGTCAACTTGCTTAATTCTCATTTTTTATTTATTTCTACCAACAAGGGACTGTAATTAAATAAAAAAGTTAAAATATGTATTTAAATTTACGGTAGGCAGGAACCTGCTTTGTATTATTTCTGTAACTGTTTAATTGTTAATTCGGTAAAAATTCAGGAATTGTATAGTTTTTCAATTTAAAAATAAAGTTAATAACTTCAAAACAGTGTCAGATTAGATACCTAGTTCCTTGTTTGTTGTAAAAAGTAATTTATAAAAGCTAGGTAGCTTTAGGTAGCTCAGATTATAACATGGGTAACATAATCCAGGAATCACTATTAAAAAATATATATACGGTGTAGTAAGGAATAATTTAAATATATGTGTCGAATAGCATGAACAATAAATTGTCAAATTAATTATGTTCACAATACACTAAATAGGCTACAACCCAATAAACCACAGATAATAATTTTCACGCACCACAATAAAAATGGCGCTACTCGTTAAAACTATGCAAGCGGAAGGTATTGTACCCGCAAATGGCCAATTTGCCGCTATTTGGCAAATATAATTGGCGGCTGGAATAGCTCTTTTTGCCCAGCTAGAGTGTAATTCGGAAGATTAATTCACAAATGGTCTCATGAGATTATGAATTTTGGCACGTAAAATGTATTGTGCGGACCTAAGGGATTTTGTTGAGTTGATTGCATTTTGTGTTGTATACCTTAGATAATAAACCTGTCTAGATAGAGTGTTGCGCTGCAATCGCACCAAAAAAAACAAATTATTGGACAAGCGCGCTGCGGCTGGTATCACTCAGGCATGATGAGTGATGTTTTTGAATATTATAAATAAGTAGGGGAAAAATATATTTTGAATCATATATGGCATAGAATTTCACAGAATACGTGTTTATAGCACAATGACAGTGTCACCACTGATCTGGGCGGAACTAGAATATCAGCTAAAGGCTGATATTTTTTGGCGTATAGACGCGCGAACTCTCTATCTAGACAGGTTTATTATCTAAGACCTAAACACGGGTATTGGTGTTGTATGGTGAAGCCTATGGCTTACCTACACCTTTTTTAAGCACGGCATTGATTTTATAGACGTGATTGTTATAATGTAACCTACTAGAGCCCTGCCCCAGTTTCGCACGGTGTAGGACCGCTTGCTCGCTTCAAAATACTTTGGTATATTATACATACTTAATAATATATGGACTAAAATTAAGCAGTTTTCTACTATGAAATAGTTTTATTTACAACAAATATAAAAAATACAATATACACAAAATATACCTACCTAAAACAAACCTCGAGGCGGCCGCTGTGCCGATCAACGGCAAGGTCCCAGCAGGCTGGCACCGTTTCTTCTTTGAATGGCCAAGCTAACACGTTGGCGGAAAAAACTCCCGAGGCCTCGATAAGTTTGGATAATATGCGAGCTAATTGGGACCACAAAGACCCATGGTCTCGACCGTAAAAGGCAAAAATGGCCAAAGCAACTCTACATGTCGCTGTTAAATGAGATGGCGCAAGTGTATCAACACATGTGGCATCTCATACCAGCGATTTACCAACATTCCATGGGACGACATAATACCATACCATCCATCGACGTGTGACAGCAAGCCACGCGTAATACTGACTGGTTTCAATACAGAAGGCAAGGCACGTTGGCGACAACAAGCCTTACGGATAATATTATTGAGAGTTGAGTGGGCGTGAGAATCCACCGGTGCTAAGAGAGTACCTATCTACGAAAGATTTTTTATTTCTATGTGAAATCTCATGTAGGTATTATGTATTGTAGTAGTTTCTATAATCTTTTTACAAGCAGCCCAAGTAGGTTCATTTATTTTCAGAAATATTTTTTTTTTCGAATTAGTAGGTATATAACCTACCGAATACTTCACATGATTTAGATTTAGAACGTGAATATGAGAAGACATTTTTATCATTTTATGCTGTAAGACATAAGTCTTGGACGTTCCAAAACTGTAGAGTTTAGTGCCGATAGCTTTTCATAAACGAGAGTCTACGTGATCAAAACATTTTGTGTTATTACTAACCTACCTACATTTAAACTTACGTACCTACATGATATTCAACGCAGGTGCTAAAACTCATCAAAAAGTAGAAATCTCAGCTACGCTACTCCTGTCATAATAAATATTAAAATTAACATTATTTAAATTTTTGTTATCAAGTAGCACTTAGGTTTAGCTTTAACTTGACCTTCTTTAATATTAAAATATGTTTAGGTACTTTATTTACGTTGACGATTCGTTATGTATGTTATAACGTCAAAGCAAAAACCCGGCTTTTTATACGGGCAATTCAGCGCAATTGCCGAAAGCTAGCTAAATAATTCCCATTTCAAAAAATGGACGTTATCACACTAAATCACGGCGTACGAGAGTATATGAATTCACTAGTATATTGAAGCCTGAAGATTAAACCGACGTTATTAAACCTTACTACCATCATCCCGCTCGTGCTCTGGTACGTTTTTGTTGATAACACACAGATGCAGCGTGTTTGTGGCAGCGGTTAGGCTTTAATCGGAAACTAAGCTGAAAAGTTGTAGAAAAATCATTTAATTGTTATTCTTTATTATTTAAATGGCTATATAGAACTTAACGTGTCTTACACTTATTATTATACAAGCTGACCCGGCAGACGTTGTCCTGCCCTGAGAACAAAAATAAAACTGGGACCTACCTACCTACCCCTACCTACCTTACCTACCTAACTAACTACCCCTACCTAACTACCTACCCCTAACCTAACTACCTACCCCTACCTACCCTACCTACCTACTCTACCTACCCCGACCTATCTACCTACCCCTACCTATCTACCTACCCCTACCTAACTACCTACCCCTACCTAACTACCTACCCCTACCTACCTTACCTACCTACCCTACCTACCTCTACCTACCCTTACCTATCTACCTACCCTTACCTATCTACCTACCCCTACCTAACTACCTACCCCTACCTAACTACCTACCCCTACCTACCTTACCTACCTACCCTACCTACCTCTACCTACCCCTACCTACCTTACCTACATACCCTACCTACCCCTACCTACCTTACCTACCTACCCTACCTACCCCTACCTACCTTACCTACCTACCCCTACCTACTTATCCTATGTCCTTCTCCTAGCTCTAAACTACCTCCCTGCCAATTTTCAGCAAAATCGGTTCAGCCGTTCTTGAGTTATAAGTGGAGTAACTAACACGACTTTCTTTTATATATATAGATTACAGGTAGGTAGGTAGGTACTTAAGTATAATAGAGTTATATTTATTTACATTTTGATATCTATAGCTCTCAAAATATAATAAATTATAATATAATTAATCAGAGTAAAACACAATTCCCTTGATTACTTTTCATGATCTTCATCTCTGAAATTCAATTTAATTATGGATTATCAGATTATTTTTATGTTAATATTCGTCAAGAATTGTTATTAGATAATTCTATGAAGCAAGATCAATTTATTTAAATTTTGCTGTCTTTTTTTTAGTATTGTAAACACTTCCTCATGATTTTTTTATGGTTTTTGTAGATATTTATGGTCACGAAACCCTACTTATTAGGTACCTACCTACTAAATTTAAAAAATTCACAAAATCTCATGTGTGACAGGTACAAACCTACAAGTAGATAAATCTATCTATATATTTAAGAGTCTTGTCGGTGTAGCTTCTTCCATTATTCCCTATCTTATTGTAGCTTCCTGCACCTCCTTATACGAATTTTTTTTAAATTAATTTTTTAAATGGTTATGAACGTTTGCCTTACTAAAAGTCACGCAGGAGTATTATAATGCTTTCGATATATTTATGTATTTTACGAACACGTAGTACGACACGGCGATACTGATGTATAATTTTGTATAAATATTTTGCAACTTTGAACTTTGCCAACAGACGCATAAGGTGTAAAATCAATTAAGTATCATACACATCAGTGGATATTTTGTAATGTAATAATGTAGTAAAGTATTATGCATTTTCCTCATTAATTAGCTAATGGTAGTTTTAAAAGATAGTGTTAAAAGAGCTTTAAAGCTATTTTTATTTAAAAATAAAATACTGGTAATATTTAACAATTTCAAGGAATCTATATTAAACATATTACGCGATTCTGAGGAATCATGTTTTACCGAGATTAAAATATTCTAGGCTATGATCATGCCAGAGCTGCGTGCCCAATTTCATCATAATTAATTGTGCCATTGAGGCGTCAATTAATATACAAACTCATTTTTGCGTCAATGATTTAATAGGTTCCTATTATTGATGCGAAAATGTATGTCATCTAACAAATTTTAACTAGTAATACTAACCAGTATAATAACAATCATTAGGAAAATAATATATTGAAAACAATGAATATTATTTAGGGTTACCTACTAAATCTCGGTATGAAATAGGGAATCCAGTCTTAAATAAATTAATGAGATCAAAATAACCAAGAATTTACTAAAAATAATCAAATTAAATAACAATTAAGGGACATACTTAATTTTACTTGAGTACTTTTGATATGTATGGATTTGTAATCAAATCGTGACGTCAAAGTTTATGTCGCCATAATTTGTTTTTCAACAACATACGTATGTACTCTCAAAGTAGTTCTTAACGCACCGCTTTTAGAATTTATTTATTTTGTGAATAAATAAACAATTTTAGGTTATAGGTATATGATAAAATAATTTCATCAAATTATATTTTTTACTACATATTACTTTAATTTAGGTATTTAACATATTTTGTTTTTAAAGGCTGTTTAGTGGTTTTACCAGTGCCTTTATTTACACCTGTGCGATACCGCGGCGCGCGGAAAAAACAATACCAGCGCGCTATTTTGCGTAAAGTTAATACCACCTCGTGTGATGACCAACATAGCACACTTGGATCACAATGTACAATAATGAAAGCTCGTAGATACTGACGTCACACGAGTTTTAAGTCATACTTACAGAATACTGAGTAATTTTTGCAGACAGATCGAAAATAATATTACAAATATAGGTAAGTTGTTATTTCTGCAAAATAATAAATTTATGCTTATTCCCCATTGTGGTAAAATATAAGCTAATCCAAATATTCTTACTGTGTGGTGACGGCGACGAATATCACCGCCCCATCTCATCCCGTGGGGGATCCCGTAGAAGTCGTCCGAGGGAAGGTATACCAGAGTACGGGCAGCAGCGTATCTCTGAGAACTATAACACCATACTGCGATCGCCAACCCGCCTGGCAAGCGTGGCGATTATGGCATATCCCCCCAAATCCAGGATATCCCTGGGGGAGGCCTTTGTCCTGCAGTGGACGTTTTTCGGCTGAAATGTAAATATTCTTAACTCCTAGGCACCGCAATTTTCTGTAAACAATTTTAATAATACAATATTTTCAGCATGCTATCTCTAAACTTTGAAAGTCTAATAAAAAACAACGTTTGTCTGTAGGTACTTTGGGTTAATTTTACTTATAAACTAGATAGCAATATCTCACCGAAATCTTGATTAAATTGTTCGTAAAACATTTTGAGAGTTAGCCTGGGAGTAGAGGCTTGTTATCTTTTTGCTTGGGTTGAGTTGGAAGCGATAGTTTTTTGATACAGTCAGTTTCTTGTCGTACGTTATTTAAAATATGATCTTTGGAAGTTGAAGTTAAAACCTTTATTTTTAAACGATTTTCGTAAAAATCTACATAAATGATTGAGACTGTGGAAGCTAGTAATTCCTTCTTGGGTAAGAAATACGTTGGTAAGTACTTACCTACATTGTTAACAAATGTTATGTTATAGTTCGATTACGTTCCATTGCCCATAGTTATCTATATCAGTAAAAAAAACAATAAAACGTACCTGCTAGATTGAGACAGACTTGAGAAAACTCACAAAAACTACTCCTTCGCGTATTATTTAAATAACTAAAATTAAAAATTTAAATAAACTCCCGAAACTGACTAGAAATTTGGTTATAATTTTCAAACGGCTGAGCGATGATTGATGATTTTCTTGAAACATTGTTAAGAACACTTTCGATTATGTCACCTTTCAAACAAACAAAACTAAATCAAAATCAGTCCATTCGTTCAGGAGTTATGAGGCCACATACACAGACACACACTCACACCATTATAACACCCCGTCGTTTTTGCGTCGGGGTATAAAAATAATAGATACCTAATTTATCCAAAACAAAAACACGTTCCAGTAAAAATTGTTAAAGTTGCTTCTTGTGCCACACACCAAAGTTATGTATTTTGTTATATCCAAAACAACAATTTTAACCCTAAATTTTCGTAATTTGAGCATGAGTTATGAGTGAGCTATAATTAAATTGCAATACTGTTTATTTTTGTGCACATTTACATGTCAGTGTGCAATTTAGTTCAATATGTTAATTGTTTCAATAATGTTTTGTTATTGATATAAAGTAGGTATAACTGTATATTTAAACTAATATATGATGCAAATTTTGATTCCAGACATAATCTTAAAAAAATAAATATGCTTAAATAAACTGGAATAAAAAAAATCTGGAATGCGGGTAAAATATATGCTGGTTTTCGGTGAAGGAAAACGTCGTGAAGAAACCATAGCACGGTGGTAGGGTACTTTGTAATACCCGCCTGGCTGGCTACCACCCTCAAGTTGAAAATTTGTCGCCAAGCACCTACCGGTGTGTTCCGGCAATTGCACTTGAGAGCCAGTTTGCCTTCTCGGCATTGTAACAGGTCAGCAACACATTGGCAATATCTCTTGTATTGCAAATGGCAATAGGCGACGGTAACCACTTACCATCAGGTGGGCCGTATGCTTGCTTGCTACCTTAGTAGTATAAAAAAAAAAGATACAAAGTAGTACACACGGCCACAGATCAAGCTACACACTGCGGCACCTTATACGGTTGTAATAGGCGCTATTTTTCAACAAAAATGTGTAGCTTGATCTGTGGCCGTGTGTACATAAATAATTATAAATACCTGATAGATACAAGTATGTTAATTGCATAACATGCATTCTAATAATAATCACGACCACATGTGAGTTATTTCGTAATTTTCTACTCCACTTCTCATTAAATCTTGAATTAAATAGGATACGCAACCTTACTCCTCACTACATACAGCTGATTTAGTCAATGAGCTTTGTATCAATAAGGTCGTCGGTTAATATTTTTTAAATCACGCTTTTCCTGCTGAATGAATTTTGCTATTATTCACAGTGAATTTCTTGTTAATGAATGAAGTAGGTAGTTTAAATCCTTTTCAGTTGAACATAAATTATGTCTTATACTTACAAAATATATGGGACCATCTCGAAAAAAAAAAATATATCGATAAAACTCTCTTAATATTATAAACGCGAAAGAAACTGTTTATTACCTTGTCAGGCCTAAACTGAAGAAATTGACTCGTAAATAGCCTATGATATGGAGAAGGACAAAGGCTTTCATCTAGGCTTTTATTTCAGGAATGCGGGGGTCACCTAATTATTTGTCGGATATTGATAAATATAATGATGTAAGTATATGCCAACTATTATATGTACCTACATTGAGAACATCCAATTTTTTTTCATTTTTAGTCGGTTAAACAGAGAAAACACCATTGATCAACAATTAATAGATATATAGATTACACAGTATTATCACATTACAAAGATGTAAACTTTACCTAGATAAAGAAAGTGTTACAATCCGGTGGGGGTCTTATCGTTAAGACCCCATTCCCTGAAAAACGCTAAAACATGTGTTACGGTTTCCCAAAAATAACGGCAAAAAACCCACATTTAATAACATCTCAAAGACATTTTAAAATCTAAACAGGTATATCAACAACTTCACCTAGCCATATTTTTGAAATATTTTCTCATTTCCAGAAAAAAAACATAATAAATTATCTCAAAACCTAAAATTGACCTTTGCGGTTTTCCAAATTTACATTATTTCGAATGAATTTATTATAAATCTTTTTGTATAAAATAAAACTTAAAAGTATGAAACCCACCTTCACCGTCTCAGTTTTTTTTACAAACTAATACCATAACAAAAATCTACGTTTAAATATTCATGAAATTCGTCCGCCATTTTTCATAGTAATTTGTATGGCGGAACGTCACCGTATTTATTAGAAATTGATTTGAATTATTTCGAATGCGTGTATCAAACATTTTCAGTACCTTTTTAGAATCAAAGGTGAGAGCACGCCAGTTTGAGCTCGACGATGAATTTTGTTTTTTGCATAAGTTGGGTCGCGACTGCTCAATAAGACATTATGACTGACTGTCAATATTGTTACTACCTACATAACTTGTGATGTTTCAAAATTATTGAAAGTCATAAATATTTTAAACTCAAACTAATGCATACAAACATACAGATAAACAACAACACTAAAAATATTAATTCGTCTTCAGTGTCGCTCAATTAGTTCCTTCCTTTTTTTTCTCAAAAAGTTTGCAATTACAGATGAATTTTCTACAGGCTTTCTTCATACTTTCTTCTATGTATACAGCATGATTTTGAAATGGTATTTTAACCCGAATTCTAAGGATAGTGTACATCATTATCAGTAATCCTACAAAATTTCAGGTGCCTGAGCACTACCATTACGATGACAAGATTTACAAGTTTATTGAAAATCTCTAGTAAAAAGCCTTTACTCGCAATCAGAATAGTACTAACAGGGCAAAATAGCTATATTATACTCGCTCGAGTAATTGATACTCAGTTAGACTCACATTGCAGTGTATATATAACGATGAACTAATTTATTGATTGATTGATTGATATCTTTCGTTTGTATCGAAATATTGTAATATTGTTTTCCACTCTTAACCGTGTGTGAAGAATGTCCCAGGATATTAATTATTATTATGATTTATTATATAAACTCTAAAATTGATTTTTCATGATCTGTATAAGGTATACATCAATGCCATTTCGGCCTACTATACCATTTAAAAATCAGCCTGTATAATTCGTCAAATCATGATATAAGTTAGGTTAGGAATATAATGATTTGGCGAATTATACGATTGGCCACCGACTAGTTCAGACAATTTTTTTTATATCTCGTGCCTTTAAATCACTCACTGTGGTTAGTAGTTAAAGAATTTTAAAATTAGAATCACTGCTACGCTCTTGATTCAATTCTAGATTACATACTTCATTAGTTCATGTTTTGAAATCCGCACTCGTAGCGAAAAATAACTTTGCTTGCGTTATTTTTGTAAGAAGTAGTCAAAAATTGAATCACGGGCGATTGATTTTAATGTAGACTACTGAGCACAATGAGTATTTTAAAGCCACGAGAAAACAATGTGTGAAATTCATTTTTTCAATTCTACCAGCGAGAAAACAATTAAGTCAATATTTGAAACTTGTTCTATTAACGCTTTTGGAGTTAGTCAACTATCTTCATTGCGGTCCAGAACATCGTAATGCTGAAAAAAATTGATATCCGCCATTACGATTTTAAGTGTTTTTTTTTAGATGTTGCGTTTGGAAACTACACTGCTTGACATTTGTATCAAAACTGAACATGATATTTTTATAGGAAATTTGTTTTACAATTTTATATAAAAATATGAAGTTATTTATTTTAAATATTATTTCGTGTCCTTAAAAAGGCAATAGTAAAATTCATAAACTTCAATTTCAAAAAATAACACATAAAATGTTGTGCCTATGTGTAAATCGCTAGGCTAAAATGATTTTCTGATCAAACCAGCGTCCATTTTATTTTAGACTAGATGGTGGTAGTGCTCTAGAAGGCGGTGTTCGTTCGAATCACTTTTCTTCACGCTCGCAGCAAAATAGCTTTTTTTGTTTTTACACGTCAAAAGGGCTTTTTTCGTGTGAGAGAGGTGAAAATGTTTTTTACACTTTCAAAAATATAAGGGATGATACGCTACCGCGAGATGCCTAGAACCACGGTAATATTATAATCATTACCGTGCTAGAACGGTACATTCTTCATTGACCGATGATAAATAAAACATCATATAAATGTTACGTAATGTAGCTTTGCGGGATACGAGTTAGTAGGATAGTTCAGTTAGCTCTCCTACTATAACCAAAATTAATATAAAATTATTATATGTAAGATCTGGTACGTACTGGTTGTACCGTGGTTATCTAAATAACATGTAGTACGCGGACAGTGGCAATCCACCCATTTCTCTGTTAAAATGATGACGCAAATGTGTGAGTAAAATATGTCAATGTGTGTAGTCTATGATAAATTCCCACGCTTGGAGACTAGCCTCTTAAAAGTTTTTCATTATGACCCACTGGCACAGCCGCTAGTGCATAATGTCATTTGAATTTGGAACGTTTTATGAAAAAAAAAATTATGAAAGCTGAAATATTACGGACATTGTGCTAGTTCAAAAATTGAACTGGCCACCAGCAGTGCAAAACACAAAGCTGTGACACAAAGTGCCATTGTAAATAATTTGAAACAAAAGACGGTGTTTGGTGTTATTTTGATTCCGTAGTTCCATTAGTTCCGTAATTTATTGTCTCACAATAGTTATGAAAAGTAGAGTGTACCTACACCTCAAGGATAAAGCTGTCTTCTTCTTGGGAGGCTTGAACCCCTCGCTTCACTCGTCCTGAGTGAAGTTCTACAATATTATCTAATTCTAGTGTCCCTCGTTCGTTAAGGACTCAATATGCCGCCCATGGCATAAGACATTGCTTTTTCTCTCGGTGCATTTTCTACTATTAAGTTGTATTCCTACGCGTAAAGACACCAGAGCTCATCGGAGAGGAGGGAAGAGTCGGCAATGCGCTGGTGGAAACCGGGGCGTGGATTAATAAATGGTCTGTGCCCTGGGTGTCACTGAGTGCCATAGTAACTGCTTGTTTGCCAACAATCAAACCGTCATATATGTTTGTTAAACTAAGAGTCTGTCTGTCCGTCCCTTAGACATAATCCGAGTCAGGCAAACAGCAGACTTTATTCAGTCACCGCCTTGGGGATAACTCGCAGATTTACACCATTATTTAACTCAGGTCTGTTACTTCGCCAAGTTATAATTAATTGGAGAATTCTTAGTATGTTGTGACATCGTGAATAAATTATTAACTAATTGTCTGTGATGTGTGTAAACTGAACTGAATGTAATTTGTTAAATGCGTAATTCAATGTAATACGAATTTTAGTTAAAGATTTGTGGATACCTTATGTAAATATGCCTTCCTTTTGGATAGAGAGTTATAGTATTTTTTTATGTCATGTAGTTTCATGTAGGTATACTAAAATTATTATTGTGTGTGGCAACGCGTTAGCTTGGCCATACAAAGAGGGAACGCTGCCAGCCTTCTGGGAACCTTGCCGTTGATTGGCGGCAGCGGCCGCCTCGAGGAAATTTTTAGTATGTAGTTTGTATATAAAAGAGAAAGAAAGAAAAAACATTTATTCATGACAACACACAACATTACAAAAATGAAAAATAAAAAATAAAATAAGAAGAGTACAAAAAAAATCTAACAAGAATGTAATGTTGCGCGATGTCAAGAATAGGTCCTGACTCAGCATAATGCTCAGATCGATAACTAAATATCAACCCTCGCGCTGGTTTTCAGTCAGGGCCTATATCTATGACATCACGAACATACAGTGACACCGAGAAGCATTCTAATTAAATCAAAAATCAAAGTTGTAAATATTGTATATTATAGAATAAACTATTTTAATAAATTATTATTTATTTATTATATCTTTTAGCACTCTAAAGCCCATCCCACACGTAGCTACTCAAATCACCCTGTTAATAAAAATCTGCTCTTCGCATCACTTGAAACTAGTTGATGAATAAATAAACTAGATCGTCCACATCATCACTGATCATAGGCCTTTTTGAAGATTATCCTAAGTTTGATATGAACCATGCAGTATCTATAACGAAAATCGACGATAAGTTCACAAACGTTACTTTGAACAGCGGACAGAACAACAGCTCGGATTCATCGTCTTACGTTACAAAATCCAGAAACAATAACAAATAAAATAGTCATAGAAATAGTCCTATTCAAACACCGTATACGTATCTCAAGGTAAACATAATTCCCGTTCCATAAATATTTCATGTGTTATTTTTATTGTAAACTTACCGAAGGATATAAGTGGTGGGGGTAAAAAAATCTATATAACCAACAACGGTAGATTTCCCTTGAGCATAGCGACTGACCGCTCGCGCCGGTTTACTGAGCGAAATTGAAAAAATACTGGCAACATTTTACTCTTTGTTCACATATACATTACGCATGGTTTTGTCATGTTTTTGCCGATAGTATGTTTAACAGGAGGAAAATAGAAGTTCCTATAAATTGATTTTGCCGAAACCGAAGAACGAACTCAAAAAAAATTTTTGATATTTAAATGTTGAAAAGGTCCATGAACAAAATATATTTCAATGTTTCATAGGCTTTTAAATAAGTGAACCTTTAGCCACATCAGATTACGGTTCTTAAAACAAGCCTTTGCTTATTAAAAGAAAATAGTTTATATCAAAGCCCGTTCGAGCACAATCCCGAAGTTCATCCAACACCAACTTCCAGCACAAAAAATATGAAAATGCGAAAATTAATATAAAATGTAACAAAATTATCCAACAAGAGTTCAAAACGGGCACCGTAGCAAAAGCATGTAGGTAGGGGCAAGAATTCCAAATGAAAACCGCTAACAGTTTCTGTGATGCTGGCAAAAACTTGTTTAATCTAACTTTTGACAATTTTCTCATTTTTTTCCACCGCTCGTAGTGGAAAAACCGAGCTAATGTCACGTCTCCCTGATAGTTTAAGTTCCTTAGTGTTTTGGGATAGAATCACTTTATCCATATTTGCATTGCCTGGCATAAAGCCAAAACAATGTTTGAGTGTTTCCATTTTCCGCCTAAAACGTGGTGCGGTTTCTTTCCGAAGAATTTCTTGGAAGAAAATTGTTATTTGTAATGGCACGTAACTTAATATTTGAATACATGGTGTTGGCTTCATCCTTTATTTTTTAGATAAACAAAATTGATTGATAAGTTTACTTATCACCTTTTAAACCTTTTTGCGTTGCAATGAACTCAAATCGTAACTAAAAGTGGTTTAGTTATATCATGAGTATGTACTTTTATCTTACACTAGCTCTTCCCCGCGGTTTCACTCACATTCCCGGGATAAAAAGTAACCTATAACCTTAGGGGATAATGTAGCTTCCTATTAGTGAAAGAATTTGTCGAATCCGACTGGCAGATCCAGAGATTAGCGAGTTCAAACAAACAAACTCTTCAGCTTCATTATTAGTAACTAGCTGTTCCCCGCGATATTACTCGCGTGTATGTGATTCTAATTAGCCTACTATAAATGCGATAATTTGTGAAGGTGTATGGATGTTTGATATTCTTTCACGTAAAAACTACTAAACTTAGCACATAGATAGATCATCCCTTCAAATAACATACCTATATGCTACTTTTATCCAGGGAAAACATAAGATCGCTCGGGAGCACGGGGCGAAAGCTAGTGGGAAATAAAGTTATCTCAAACCAATAATAAGAAGCAATTTTATATGCTCTGAAAGCATAGTTTCAGTTTTCTTTTAGCCTTTGAATATTATCTCTTTGTTTTATATAACTAATTAAAAAAACACAATGTGCAAAAGAATAAGCCGGCACAGAATCTGTTGTTGTTAATTCTTCAGCCTCTATTCAACATTTTAAAAACCAAAGCCAGAGCAGTATTAAAAATAAAACATATAATCTGATTAAAACTTCCGAGCACTAAGCGTTATTAAGTTTCAGACTTTGTATGAGAAAAAATCTGCTACCAACATCCCGTTTGTGAAAAGTTGTGTTTTACAAACTTTTTTTAGGAATTCATAATAAAAATATTTCTGACAAATTAATGTAAAATAAAATCTGCATAAAATAATATATTATTATTAAATTTGTTTTGAACAATAATTGCATTCGGGTTTACGATGACCAATAAGGTCCTACAAAATCAAGTGAGAACTCTAAGTGAAAGCAAAATGTTATCTTAGTGAAACGTCACTATAATAAATAAGTAGGTACTGTCTTCATCACTTGCACATGGATTAATTTGCATCAACATCATTAATGGAAAATTAATTAGTGAAGTAGTTTGAGTGAGAGCAGTATAGTAATTTTGACGTTTCAACGGATTTTCTTGAAACATAGCTAAGAAAACTCGATTAAGACCTTTTAAACGAAAATCATCCGTTTAGGAGCTATAACGCTACAGACAGACACAGATCCACACCACTTTTTCGTCAGGGGTTATAAATACAACAGTTCTATTAAATTTTGATTTAATTTTATGCATCTTTGTATCGGAGATATACTTATGAAGATAAATTTATACTCTTCAAGTTAAATTTATTATAGATTCAAAGTTCATTCACGATTCAAACGTCAAAATTAGATACATAGTAAAATATGTGCGAATCCTGAGTGAGTCAAAAGTGGCAATATAACTCAACCTCTTTAGTGAACCAAGATTGTATGCCGCCTTCAGAGGCTCAGTAACACCAACAAAAGTTTCGACGCAGTCAAAGTTAAACCCGGTACTTTATTGTGATTGCTCGTAATACTTTTAAGGCGGCCTCAGCGCATTGCGGTGTACAATCGAAACTTACTCAAACTGAATAAAACTGGCAACAATATGCAGTAGCCGCTTTACGCTCGCCCAGAGGCGAATATAAACCGAGTTTAAACTGTTGTTAATATTTAAACGGGGTTCGGTGGAGTCCGAATGATATGAAAATCTTTAAGTATTGATATGGTTTCAATTGTCCTAATTAGTTTTCTATCTAACTAAAATGAAATCAGAAATCATCATAAAATCAGGTCAACTTTGGATGCGGGTTTATAGTTTACGGTACGATGAACGGGGGTTTTGAGTTTAATAATAGAGTTATAAATTCTTGCAAATCATACTTTACCAAAAAAAATGGTATGAGGAAAGTAAATGGAAGTATTTTATTTAAGTTTTCAAAAATAAACAATATTTAAAAAAAAAAATCCTCTGGGCGGCCGCTGCTGCCGATCAACGCCAAGGTTCCCAGAAGGCTGGCAGCGTTTCCTCTTTGGATGCGGCTAAGTGCGCGTTGGCAGAAAAAGCCCCGCCCGCCGGTCCCCTGAGACCTCTATAATGTAATGAAGTCTTATTTCCGATTAAATGTAATAACATAACCAATAGGTTGTTGTGTCTCCATTCTTAAATGGTTCCTACTCGACGCTTAGTTTATGCCCCTGAAAAAAAAATACTTTTACTTGTAAACTAGAACATAATGACTTAATTATTTCGACATTTAAATGATTACCTATCCATTTCATTCTTATATCCGAATGTTCCAGTAATCCGATTCACCTCAGTCTAACCTTGACATAGTTTTGTAGAGCACACGAAATGAGACATCTTTTTTATTATAGATACCTATTTTTAATTGGATCAACTTATCTCGGTCTATTAATTTAAGTTACCTATTAAAACATAAAATTATTTTTACTAGATTGTAAATATTTAACTAGTTAATTGGATTTTAGTTTGCTTTTAGTTGTTTTGATATTTTTTTTTCATAATTATCAGTCTAATTTTAGTGAGTGATAATGAAACCGAAAGTGATACACACGCAACGCTTGACAGGAAGCTAGCTCTTATCAGTTAAAGCCGGAATACATAAATAGTTGCTTGGAGACAGATTTTCAACTTGAGGGAACCAGCCAGCCGTGTACTAACAAGGTACCTACTTATTTGAAGCGGTGAATAAAGAAAATAAAGGAGTATTTATATCAAGTACCTACTTACCTTCTTGAAACTCACAAGGTGTTTTGCAGTTCACTGTAGGACGTTTGTTTACTGTAAATCGTTTTTTTTTTTCGTTTAAAGGAATGAGAATAAAAGATACATAAGGTTTAAGAAATTTGAACATAATATTAAATAAAAAAAACAAAATAGCATAATCTCCAACACAATAGAATCAGCGATTTTTTGATGTTCATATAAATAGGTACGCTTTTACAGAACCTTGGTCACAATTTTATTGTATCTTCTGAATAAAATACAACTAGTTGACACCAACCAGTTTTCAAGCCCCATACAAAACGGTATCTAAATGGTCCTGAAAAAGGGTTAATATTAAAATATTTCGTTAGTTAAGAGCCAGTCGAGGGTTTAATTCATCGCAAGATGTCCAAAGCACAATGAATACTTGTTATGTATACCTACCATTGTTATACCCTGGCTATTGTTCTAAAGTAAGAAGGCCAAAAGGGTTTTGCCTTTTATACTAAGCGGTGAGAGCTTTTCAAGCAGCCTCTTGATAAATTTACTTGTAGTGTAGGAATGAAAAGTTAATTTTTTGTGGTTGACTTTAATTGTACAATGATTAGGCTTTTTGAATTGGTCAGGTGAGGTCTAAAAGTAACTATTGAAAGCACTCTCCTTATATCTTCACTACGTAGCATTATAGTAAAAATAGTAAGCATTATGTTAAAAATATTCTAGGTACCTTTTTGTCAAATAGTATTTACGTAAAGCAGTGTTGGCTAAATACTGACTGTCAGGATGTTGAAGCGTAAGCAATCTTTTTATAGGATATTATATTTTATAAAAATCATTAAGATAAGTTATGATAAGATAAACATTTATTGAACACACCAATTCACACGAAACATAATAACAAAAAAATACACCACGAAAGTAAAAACAGACAGACAAAACCAATATACACAAAACAATATCTATATATACATACAATGTGAACTTGTGGGTTCAAATGGCCCCAGCTCAGCATGTGCTGAGGATAACTTCGGCGCTGATTTTCGGCTGAAGCCACGGGTGATTCACGGACATATGAACAGTGCCTATATTTATAAAATGATATTCTTGCAATATAATAATAATAAGAAAAAAATAAAAAAGAAAAGTCATATTGTGCATTATTCAGAAAATTAATTGTATACATTTGTTAGATATTAATAAATAATATAAAGTAAATAATTTAATAACAAAAAGTAGGCATATGGTTGTGCAAATACAAAAAAATAATAATAATAATATAATTAGATCAGGATCACGTCTAATTTAAATTAAGTTGTACCTACTACTAAGTGCTAGATTTTTGAATGCTGATGAGTAATTTTCTAAGCTTGAACCTGAAAGTTGGAACACTGGTAAGCCTTCGTAAAGGTGGAGGTATATTATTCCAGCACTTAGTAGCACTGTACTTGAAACTACCTCTGAAAGCAGCAGACAGATTAGGATCATTACTTAAAAAAAAAAATATCCCTTCTTGAGAGAGAAAGAAAGACTCCAGCCCAGCTCTTAGGTAGGTATAGGCAAAAAGAAAATGTTACTGGACTGAAATATATCATGTGACTGAAACACAAAGACTATCATATAAATACTTCTCTTAATGGAAAAGGGATAAAAGGCGTGACGTAACTCCCTATAATCTCATAATACCATGTATAGGTAACTGTTCAATCAATACAGCACATATTTTCCGCATAGCAGTCCAAATTCCCCCGAGCCTTTAGATACTCGTACATTAATCTTCGTCCAAAGTCAGGGGTTGCCCTCAAAAATTCGACGTCCTATAGTATTGTCCGACTTTCCTCCTCCATGGCGAGTCATGATGAAACAGAAAATGGACTTATAAAATTCTGATTGAGAAGTTGTCCCTCTTTGAGATGATGTAATGGGACCTATAGGCGCCAGTTAAAGTAGACTAACTTTTTTCTCCATTGTAATGAAAGGAAAAGAAATCGTAAAACCTTTTTCACATTAAAAAAACAATAAATACGCATCATTTATGTGTAAAGTAAAAAATTGTACCTTCTTCTACTGTCGGAGTCATCAACGCCCAGCTCAGACCTAGAAAGCTGAAATTTTACAGAAAGGTTCCCTTTGTGATGTAAACAAGGGAAAACGCCTTTTTTATTTAACACCTAATGAAATAAAATAAGGAGTTGCAGATGAAACCGCAGGAGACAGATATCAGAATTTAAAAAAAAAGGAGGCCACTAATATGGCTAGCTTAATATATCGATGAAGGCTACCTTTGTTTTTCATCTAAAAGTTTCAAAATAAATTCACATAAACAATATTTTTGACAGCGTCGTCTAAAATACTGTGACACGGTTGTCGACGCTCGAGGGATATTTTTTAAAGGTGTGACATGGTTGTCTACGCCCCAGTGGCCATTCCCATAAACTTAATGGATTTTTTTAGATTATAGAAAGTGAAAAAAAAAAGTTGTTAAATGGCGTTGAGCGTAACAATTATTCAAAAGCCGACGCAAAATTCGCAGTCGTGGTCTAGAATCATGTACCTTATCTTTGGTTCCTTGGTCCTTGATTTTCGTTACAATATCAATGACACTGTATAATAATTGCAACAGACACTGTTCCGTAATGAATATATTCCCCATAAATAGTAAAGTCAAAGATACTTCAAAGTTTGCTGTTAGCAGTGAACTGTAAATAACAGTTCACTGGCTGTTCATGAGTAAGTACATACCCCTACAACAAGTAGGTACCTACACACCTGTAAAGTGTGTACTACTATGACGACTATTCAACTATCAACTGCACTACGACACAGATCTACAATAGACAAAGAGAATGGAAGTGGTTGCCAGCAGTGTGATAAATTATGATAAAATTAAGAAGGAGATTTTAATAAAGAAAATGATGTATAAATAAATAAAAGTCTATATTCTTCCATCCGGTTGTGCTCGTGAGATATTTCCTGGATAAAATGTAGGTATCCGTTGTTTTTCATATTTATTTACCAACCTATTTACTCTACACACTTCTTGTAAATCCATCCTATGATTATGGCATCATTGTTGCTGTTGATGAGCTGTCTTAAGGTATACAAAGTTACAAATAAATTTATTGGCTTAAAACATTTTACACTGCTTATTTTTTAATTACTGCTCGCTTCATTGATAGCAGTGCTAGCGGGATTTATTAAATGTGAGCTCAAAAATACTATTATACTATACTAATCAAATTCGTGAAAATCACACTGAATTGTAACGATAACCTAAATAAAATCTTACACTAAAACTATACCTTATTCATTGAGTATTAAATTTAATTGGATCAAATTAATAAATACATAACTTGCCAAATATCCGTTGTATTTTAACATGCAATATTAAATAACAATCCTCCTAAAAACATTATTTAAAACCATTCCATGGAAGTTTAGAACCACATTTTGAAATTCAAATTCAACAAAATAATACTATCTTCAGTTCCAACACATAAAAGATTATTTCGAGTCATTCTTGAAGTTATTAATTCAACGCGAAAACGTTAGTTAAATTGTGACGCAATTCCCTCTGAAGGGAGACGAATCTTCGCTGAGAAATGGCGTGTTTTGTTTAAGACCATCGTTATACTTGATAGAGTCCATTGTTTGGGAAAAGTGCGGGGGTGAAGAAAGGATTTATTCATTTCGTTCTACCGTCAAAAGGCAGGTTTTATAGTTCCGCAAGTTGGCATCTGATGGATTTTTAGGGTGGCGTCTAGAGTTTAGGTATTTCAAATTGCGGTCCTTAATTTTTGAGTTGATCCTAGGGGAACAGTAGATATTAGTTTGGAGTACCTATTCCCAGAAACCCCGTTGAAATTGTCCCGTAACGCGCCTGCTGGGATTTTTTGTTCCGTCGACAGGACTACTGGGAGAAATTCTGGAAGAATTTTGTAGTCCCCGTAGTCCTGTGTACGATGACCATATTTTTTTTAAAACTGGCCACATTTTATTAACAATACTCGTAACAAAACGTAAAAGTAAGTTATACCTTGCTGAGTTTCTCCCCAGCTCTTTGGCATTGACTTTTATAGGTAAGTGCCGTAAGGTCTAAACTGAATAAAGGCAATTATTCTCAGTATCACTCATCAGTACCTTTAAAATCTGTAAACGTTTCTCGACTATTTTTACACAGAGAACTGTCTATGTGGATTTAAGTGTTCATATTATAAAAAAGGGAATTCAGATTACGTACAAAGATTTCAATTAAGATTGAATTTAGCCACGAATATTATGGGCTCAGAACAGATTTGAACATGAAAAGGATCCCGAATTACTTTTCAGTTATTTTATTACTTTTTTATTTTAATTTATTTTAAGAGGGCTTTGATTATCTTCTAGTGTAATGATTTTTTAAAATTTACGACCGATCTTTAGATGGTATTTTATTCGATTCTCGTTGCGGTGAACAAATAGCCACTTTCGGAATTTGGACGTGTTGAAGTGTTCCCTATGGCCCGGAGAATGTAATTTATTGACGGTCAAATTCGCTCCCAGAGGGATGCAGTCTGTAGCCTAATTACTGCTAAGAAGTCTGGAAGCCCAGCCGACATGAGATCTTTTTTCTCTAAACCTAAGTTGAGGACTGACAGCAGTTCATAAATTTATTGAAAGCATAATGATGTACATATGTACATATGTACACATATGTGTAAGCAGTCTTAGTACCTACAGTTTTACTCCGTTACAGTTTGACGATAGTTAGATTAGTTCCTGTGCTGTAATCGTGTTCCTGGTGGATAATAAATCACTGTGAGAGATGTTAGCTTAATTACTTTACTTGGTAAGACTGAGACTAGCAGTCACCACTTCTTCACGGCATTTTCAATAAAATGGTCCATATATAACGTCATCTAAACATAAGGCAAAGGTGCCGATATTGAAGCAAAATAATCTGAAACCTGAGCCTACGATAAAAAGGTTTTTTTCGATTAACAAGATGTTTTGAAGCGACATAACTTGAATTTTCGCGTAATATACAGTATCGGTCGTTGTTCTTCCGTTTTCTGGGCTGAGATTTCAAAGTTGGTACCATACCTACTAAAAGTCTTACATCCTATCCTACTCTCATACTTATATCATAAATCTGATGCATGGATGTAATGATGTTTGGTACTCATTCACGCAAAAAGACCTAAATCTTTAAAAGGTGGTTCTCCGCGAATGACTTCAACCATCTCCCTTACTAAACTGAAGGAGACAAACGAGACAGGAGAGGCGTAATTTTAGTAAAAAAGACTGAAAAAGATTTTTTTTTTTCCTCCTCGTCACGTATTCTCTAGTATAACATATTTTTTACAAATCTCTTGCAACAAAGAATGCTGAGAAAAACTTAATCTAGAATCATCATTTCTCGGATAACGTCGCCTTAATGATCCTCATAAACATACTCATAAATGATTTAAAAAGTCAAGGTTGGTCAATTTGGTCCTGCTTGTTTTTAGAGTGTCCTTGAGAGTAACCTTTTCTTGCCACATCATTACTATAACCATAATACTCGCTATAATATCCATAATAATGTTGTTAGAAGGAAAATAAACAAAGTTTGTGGTCAAATGGAGTGTTTTTGTTTTTCTTACCAAAATTATATATTTTTTTGGAAAGCAGTTTTGATACTTACTAAAATAACATTTTTATTATTTTATTTTATGACATGGCTATAGAGGGAAGGTGAATGAATTCTCCAAAAGGGAAGATCTTCCACCTTGGTTATCCGGTCGTGATGGACGAGTAACTTTCCATACCTTTTATCATGAAATATCTGCACCTTTTTGAGCAGCTTTCGAGCTCATCAAGCTCTCAGGTGCAGCTACTGGTGACAAGCATTCAATTTTAGGGTAGAGGCCAGGGAAGTGGAACTCTATGCTTACTGCCAGCACCCATTACTCTATCATATAGGTAATATCAATTGATAATAATGTAAGTATGATGAAAATATAGTAAATTTCAATAGCACTTTTTCAAAGATCAGCTCGACTGGAGAAATACCTTGTAGAATACTGAAATCTACCTCAGTTGCTGGGGTTAATTTTTTTCATAAATTATTATCCTACAATCTTCTTTCTAAATATTTCTTTGTTCTATGGTGTAATTGTGTGGTGGATATTTAACCCTAACACCAACCGACCTTCAGTGGTGAAATGAGTTCTAAATTTCCTTCCTAATAAGCTGCATATTTAAATTACTTTTATTGTGTTGCTGAACTAGTCTGAAGCCAGGCATAGGTTTAAAGTACACTATAAAGGCAAACGATAACCGTAAATATGTAAGTGCGAATACTTTATTCCCAATAAACTTAAGAGCTTGTACCAATAAAAAAATGTATACCATTTTATATGAAAACAGTAAAATACTCGCAATTTTCCAATAATAAATACGTAAAAGATATTCCTGTTATATAATTTAAGTACATGTTTTGGAGAGATGAATAAAAATATATCATGTAAATACTAATATTATTTTTATTTTATTGTATAAATAATAGTAGACTTGAAAACCTAATTATTTATAGCCTGCTTTTTGTCTCGCGGTTTCACCTGCGTTCTCCTATTTCGTCCTCATAAAGGGGTTGAATTTACAATCTTATCTTAGAGAACGCCCATATTATAATAGCTATCTGTATGTCAAATTTTAGCTCAATTCGTCCATTAGTTTGAGTCACGTTTTATTTTTATATACCTATTTAGATTAAACATAATAGGGTGTGGTTCTTTAAAGATGAGGCATCACCATAACCTTTCTATCAATACTATGGTTAAATGATGTAAGGAATGCGGGATGAGATTGGAAAGTAAGGAATCGCACATCAAGCAAGAATGTGAAGAAGACAATTCAGAAATTGATCTTCAAAATACAAGAAGTTAAGTACGGAAAAAAGTGAGAATAGCGAATAAAAAGGCAAGGCGAAACGTTTTTAGTGATATGTGAATTATTAGATACTCTTCGATCACAAGAAATATTTCTTGAATATTTACCAGCGGCTGTAAATATTTTTATATGCAACACACTTTTCGCTGCGTACGATTTTCCTATTTTTATTTGAATAAAAACGTTTCTTTCATAACGTTCATAAAAAAAGGTTTGAACATACAGCCGTTCTCCCCGGTCGAAGTGCCGCCACTAATATCTTTATTACGTCTATACCGAATGTTTACGATGCTTGGCCACGCTTATTGTGGCCCAACACGACACAACACGCGGCTGTTTCCATAATATAGCGCCGATATAAGCGTGGAACACACTGTTGAACGTGCATCATACGTAACTAAATGCAATATTTAATTACATGCACGGCTTTTAATAATTCACGAATTTTAATTTTACAAATAATTACAAGGTAGCTTAAATAGGAAGAAAGGGATTCAATCTGTAGAAATAAATTATTTAATATTAGTTAGGTACCTATACTGAGCAATAGTAGTCATTTAGATTAAAGACAAAAACAGATTATAGAAATTTCAGTTATTGTTGTAAAAGATAGCAGAAAAGCTTCCTCAAATATCATTTTTAGTATTATCATGATTACTAGCCTTGGGATATTTGTTTTTTTACTATGTATATGCCTATGTTTCACCAAAATCTTACCGTAGTCAGTGATGATGTAGCAGATGGTAAGCACATAAAGCCTCAAAGGGAACTAGCTCTCAAGTGCAGATGTCGGAATACACCGGAAGGTGCTTGGTGAGAAATTCAACATGAGGGTGGTAGACAAATCGGTCAAAGAGCAAAGACCCTACTTCCTGCTATGATTTCCTTCACCGAAAGCTCAAGCTCATTGTAGGATTCGAGACCGTGACCTATGTCTCAGCATTCAACGTTACTACCACTACTGCGTGTCGCCTAAAAAGCCGTCTGCAATTACTGCATCATACATACAAACCTTCACATTTATAATTATTTTTAGAATTATCATAACCCACAGAAAATAAAATTACCCATAGGTACAGCATGCTAATGTACATAAGTTAAATAAATTTTATTTAAAAAACTCAATGTGATACGTTGCGTTTTATAAACTTGCGTATCATCATTGTGTACCTACCTTTAACACTAGACAACTCTGTTATATACTTTTGTATCTTAATAACTATATTTATTGTTAGTGTTATTGCCTCACCAAAACCATTTAATGTAGCGTTTGGACACAAACTGATCTGGCAACCGAAAAGTTACTTCTGTATTTGAGTGTTATTTTGTGATTGATATTTACTCGTAAGTATGTTTCTGTTGCTTTTTGATCGTTTTTATTACGTTGTGTAGGTTTTTCTTGCAAAAATATTATTCGAAAAATCTTAATTAAATATCTAAACACCCTATTGTGTGAAATACTCACCTGAAATGTTATAACAAGATATTTTCGTAGACCCTGTAAATGACTTACAATAACACATAATAATAAAATGCAGTCGAAGACATACGTGTCGTGTTCTACTTGAACATGAATAAACTGATGCCATTTGATGCCATCGGAAAATGTGTGTGTGTATGTTTGTTTTCACATTAATCCTATTGAAATTAAACTTGGAACATAATACACTATTTTTGTCCCGGGAAAAGCTACTAATATTACGGAAAATAACTGTCTGTATGTGCCTAATAGTTTAATTAAGGTTGTTCATATCCAGAACGCATGGATATTGTATTAAAAAGAAAGAAAATGTTAGAGAAACTGTTACAAAAATACCTTACTATCTCATAATTAAAAAGTATATACTTATTTACAACATAAAATTCGGGGTAAGGTTATCATAAAATATTCCGGATTCCCATCATTATACACAACGTGTTACGAATCCGTATATTATAATATAGGAAGGTCACCTTAAACTGTCGACTCAACGAAAAAGAATGTGAGGAAATATGGAATCTCCGAATGATATATTCGACCCTTGTCAAACGGGGTATAGTCCGAACGATGTTACCTAAGTTACCTAATTTGCATGGGATCTCGATGTGTCACAGTTCATTGATGAACAGTAGTGTCCAAAGGTTTCATTATATTGTGCAATTTATTTGACTTCTAAAATAATTAGAAAGCTACCATTAGGTATTTCGGAATTTCCGGAATGTTGCAGGTTACTTTTTATCGCGGAAATGAGAGTGTATCCACGGTGTAGCGGAGGTATAGCTAGTGTTTGATAAACATATTCTTTGATATAGGTAGGTTCCAAATTCAAATTAATATCTAACTGACTTTTACGAAATTGGACGCAAAGTCAAAGCTAAAGATATTATTGGTACAGTACTTATTAGCTCATTATTTTACTACTATCGACCCGCCCCGGCTCTGTCTGCACTTCCGGAAGATATTTTTTAAATCATGCTGAAAATCGCATAACAGACAGAAATAGCGAATAGATTAATTTTATATTTATTAAATTATGCGCTATTCGCAAAATAAAAGCACATACCTTAGTTGTTCAATTATTGATAAAATAGTATTTAAGGTTTCTATCACCGCAAAAATCAACGCTATTTTAAACACTCCGCACAGTGGCTCGAATAAATTAATTAATTTGAACTCATTCGAAATGTTTTCGTAAATTCGTCAAACATTTTCATGAAAGTCACAAAGTAAATGTAATTAATGTGATTTAATACCGATGGAAACGAACTTGCAGAAAATATTTTAAAACTTCACGTACATTAACTAAGCTATAATATAGTGTGCTATGTCAAACTATTTTTAGTTTTTATCATAGTGATTGATAAGTGACTTTTAATACCCCTTTTCGATATGAAAATTATTATAAGCATATAAAATAATATATGTAAAAATTATAAGTTGAAAAAACCGGAGTTAATTTTAAATATATTATTTTTATCCATAGCTTTTAGAGTAAGAGGAGTGTATTTGTTGGCAAGTTGTTGGCAAAGCGGCTTCTGCAATTTATTTGCTGTTTTTAAAGTGCATTGTATAACTTAAATTAAGGTTATAAATTTCGATAATTTATTCATTTATATTTCATCTAAAGTTATACAATAGGTACCTACTAAGTATTTATGGCCACGTCTCGCAACAAAGCCGTCTTTATCTCAATAAACCATGTTTTATGAAATACTACGACATCAAAATGAAATAATTAACGAGCTAATCATTGAATTATCCTTTTTAAACATGCAAATACAAACCTTATTTACGTCTTGATAGCCTGATTTATTTTAATTACCCAGTATTTGTAGGGAAGCGAATATTTAGACATCTTAATAGCATAGCTTAAACGATGGCGACAGGCTTTATATTTAAATATATTTAGTTATAAGCGAGGAACAAATTAAAGCAAGTCAATTGTATTCAAAGAAAATCCTCAACAAAGCCGAAAACCGACCAATTTGTAACATCAAACAGTGAAATAGAAATTGTGAAATTTGTGACGAATAAACTCTTTATAGGCCCGTAAGTTAGCATTCTCGCTCGATTGCGATGAAATTCATTTTCACTTAAGATAGGTTGTGGTTCTACTAATAGCTATTAAGTAGGTAGTTTTAATATTAATTTGGTGCATTATTTTCTCATAGTAAGTACTATCAATTCATTATGTTTATTATTGTATTTTGACATACACACAACATGCAAAATTTTTGATCGACGTGTAGTTTCTAATGCAGTGTGAATTACTCATTTGGTGTCAATGGCCAAATCCGAAACTATTGAGTAAAAATTGCAATAGTGAAAAAAATTCAATGGTCTCAGGGCCATTTTTGACAAAGTAAAAAAAGAAATTACATCACACGCCGATGTCTGCCTGTTATCACATAAAATACTAAGAGCCTGTTTAGGAACCTGAAGAAAATTCATAAAATATTTTATTATTAATTGGGAAAACGCTGCTATGTGCAGTAGTTAACTAATTAAGTTTCAACTCATTACTCGCTCACACTCGGACCACATCGGCAAACATCGTACCTCTGAGATAATAAAATTTAAAAGGGCAAACTTCGTCGGTACGGGCTGGAATGAAAAGTGATTTGCTTAATCCACTTCTCAATTTTCCAACCCACTGGGCTTCGGGATTTACAGTCACTATCGAACTTCCTTCATGTTGCAAATGCCCTAGCTGTTTCATAAATAATTTAATTTTAAAGGGCTTTTATTTTTAATGACTCTACATTTCCATATCGAAAAATGCGAGCATTTTTAATTTATATTATATATCTAAAATTAAAAATTTAAAGAAACCCCTGACACTGACTA
Source organism: Tethea ocularis (assembly GCA_963555595.1). Taxonomy (NCBI): domain Eukaryota; kingdom Metazoa; phylum Arthropoda; class Insecta; order Lepidoptera; family Drepanidae; genus Tethea; species Tethea ocularis. Next base: position 2,601,065 of record OY741971.1, on the reverse strand, counting down.
GTAAATTTATCATAATTTCCAAACGGCTGAACAGATTTTCATGAAACATGGCGCAAACACTCGGGATAAAATTATCTATGAAAAAAAAAAACTAAACGAAAATCAGTTCATCACGATACCACAGACAGACACGTTAAACTTATAACACCCCCCTCTTTTGCGTCGGGGGTTAAAAATATACGTTAGTGTGCAATGGAATTTTTTAATTCAATGACAGGGGTCCAAAAGACCAATCTGGAACATTAGCAGAACGAAAACTTTTCTCAAAAGATAATATTTCCCGACCCCATTGTCGCCGGGATCTTTATATTAATTACGCACATAAAAATGATTAATGACAGAAATCTGGAAACAATGCTGAGGATCCAGTATTTATTGGACGTTCTCTCCTGGTATTTGTCATAAAGACAAATTATGACCTGATGTTTGTTTTTATGATTTTTAATATTTCCTCTTCTATTGTGTCATTTGTTTAGTTTCAACGTTATTGTTCTTTGATTTCGGTCTTCTGAAGTACCTACTTCTAAAAACTCATCTTGTACTCTTTGACAACTTGTAGTAGTACCAAATAACTGCTTTTGGTAATAATGGCTTACTCTGTGGTAAAGTGAGATACTATGGTTTATGTCAAATAATGAATCTATGCTCAATGCTTTTTTAGAATGCATCGGTGACAGAATTTCAACTAAATGCTCGTGTTCGTAGCAGAATTTGAAACGAAATCTTCGACTTTCATTCACAACAAAATTGAGACAGAAAGACAGAAAATCTCCTTTTACGTCCTAATTACTGCTCTAAGAACGTTCAACTCCTCTTCAACGATTATGTGTTTCAAGCACAAACCATTATACAGGTGATAGAACATACGTGAGCTTGTCATCCAATAGAAAAGAAGTTCTAAGAAACCAGTAAGTTTAATCATATTCTACGCCACCTCTTTTTCTTCAACGATAAAATTGTTTACTAAAGAAAATGTGACTTAGATAATTACAAAACTAAAAGGTTATCAACATCCATTTAACTTCACAACTATATGACCTTGAACTCAATCTTTACTCCATTTCTCAAATAAAACGCCCTCAAGGTCGCAAAACCTCGTAGAGGTGATAATAAATTGGTCTTTCTACGGTTTACAGACTACACAAATCTATAATTCAACACCCTGAGAGCCAAAGCTCGATTTGAAAATATTTCTGTTATTTCACTGTCGCCCGCAAGAAGCTTTTGCATTTTACATTAAGTTGCGTCAAGTATTTAGATTCTCCAAAGCCCGGACGATTGTAAAGCAAGTTGTGGTTTTAGGAAGGTACCTATATACCTACCTGTTGTAGATTTTTACACTCAAGACTTCGCTAAGTTGTGGCATATAACCCGACACCGAAACCGTTTGGTATGATAAAATGTATTAGTCTAATCTTTATAATAATAACGTATGAAATCCTTTAATCGTGCAGGGCGAACAGGGTGTGTAACTGTCTCGTAAGGCTCTCGAAATCGTCTTTTATTTTTGGTAATGTCTATCTGTTTTGATTCCGATGGCTAATGTCAAATGATTAATTGATGAGAAGCAATTACAATCGTAATTATAAGATGATTACGAGAGCTATCGTTATTGGAATCAAGTTACACAATCACCGTGCTGTTTCCTACTAAATGCGAATGTTTTTTGTCATTCAGCTCCGTAACGACTGAACGGTTTTGATTGAAATATACATAGATCATAGCTTAGCATATCATTTTAGTTACTTTTTATTTATCCAGGTGAAACTGCGGGGAACAGCTAACAAAATATATAAAAGTTATTGTTTGCGCCGAAGAAAATATTACCCTCACACAGTCCGGCGATAAGCAGAGTATAAAAAATATTAAAGCGTAACAAACCCTTCCCTTAATTATAAGTGCTTAAGGAAAATACTAAAGGGTAAACAGCCCCAAATAAATATAAATCCACCTTATCAAGGTACTAACTAAGCCGGCTACGTCATCAAAATTTTAATTTCTCAAAAATATTTCCAACCATTAAAAAGCGGGGTATGCCATAATTTTATATTAGAGCCTATAAAATAAGCTATAAAGATCTTTGAAATAGTAAATATAGTATTTATTTATTTAATTAAGCCCAAACTGGGAGAAATAACAAAACAAATTTATTAATGTGAAGCCTTTTATAATAATCGATTTAAATTCCTTTGAGAGTTTGTATATCAATTCCAGTACGTTGTTTACCGCTCCATCGTGACAATGTGTGACACGGTTATCAGCTTTTAATGCTAACTGTACCTACTATACTAAAAGATTGTAAAATCGTAGTAGGTATTCATCCATTAGAATTAGAGAATAGGCTCGTCGAAAAACGCATAAGCTTTGCTTACTGCTGTAGTCCGCACGTTCAACCTTTAACCTTGTACCATCAACAAAGTTGAAGCATGATCAGTTTTGAGACCTTTTCGCTTGCAGCCAGTAATCATAGTTTGCCCTATCCATTGTTGACAATAAAACGGTCTCTTGTAAAATCTTTTGTTTAGACTATTTACTGACAATGACAATCTACTATTTTATGACAGGCGCATTGTCTGGTTAAATTGTGTGAGACACAGGTAGCGGCTGGTCACTGCACGCAAAATACACCCTTAAGGTGTTCATGCTTCAACTTTGTCGATAGTACCTATGAGTGAATATTTTAAGATCTGCGAGCAAATATTTATCACTTGTGCTACCTCTGAGAGTATCGTGAGGTTAACCTGCAAGTTTGAAAACGTACCTCCTCACTCCGGGGCGGGTACTTACAAGAGTATCACTTTTCACCTTGGGACTATAAAAATAAAAAGAAAAATGTGTACCCATTCAGTAATGTCGAGAATTTATTCTGGTACGTGGGAAAACAAGAGGTGCTGTAAAATATCTTGGTCGCTTAAAATGGAATGTTAAGGATTTCTAAAAATAAAGGAGTAGGGCTATAATAGTATTAATACCTATATTATAAATTATTGATTTATTACAATACACTGCTTACTTAATGTACAATAAAATTGGCACCAGTATAGTCTAAATATATATAAAAGGGAACCGCTGGACAGATCAAGCTAAAATTTGGTATACCTACAAATAACTTACGTAGCTAAACTACGTAGGCTAAGAAAGGGTTTTTGAAAATACAACCCTTAAGGGGAATCGCGGGACGAAGACAATATAAAACACGACTCTAGATTGAAATGTCTCTACTAACAATAAAGCTGAAGAGTTTGTTTGTTTGTTTACACGCGCTAATCTCTGGAGTTGTCTGATTCAAAAAAATATTTCACTAATAGGAAGTTACATTAACCTCAAAAGTTTTATTTAACCTACTTTTTATACCGGAAACGTGGGTAAAACCGGCGAACAGCTAATATGTAATAAAAATATTATTATAATTATCTTCGAATATAAATTTTATCGATAAATCAATTCGTTTTTAAACCATTCCCTTTGTTCGACACAAATCTTTGCGGCTTTCGTAAAGGTGAGATCACAAATTTTATTTTCATTCCAAGCTTTGTCCGTAAAAACAAGGTCCGAGTGTTAAATTATAAAAAAGGAAGGAATAACATTTCTGAAGTTAATTTAGGGGCCGCTTTAAATAAATCTCTGTGAGGTTTCATTTGGTTCTTTCCCTCGAATTTGCTTCTTAAAGTACAGAGTATTGTTACGGCTTTTTTGGCTAAAGAAATCTTAAACGGTAAAGGAAATCAAAGGGCGGTTTTGGGTGCAAAGCTATTTGAATATTATTTAATAGATCACTTAATTTAGAGGCATTTCTATATTACATATTTAGTACTAGTGACCCGCCCCAGCATCGCACGGGTAGATAAATTAGTACTTTATTTGGACAAATTCCTAACACTAAAATTGTAAGTAGCAATCACCTCTTTCTGTTGCCGCTATAACAAAAAATCATGAAAATAAATGTACCATGGTACGAAACCCTTCGAGTGTGAATCAGTCGGATTCACTTGGCCGATTAAGAAAGAAAAAAAATATTAATTGACCCATTATTATTGATTACAATAACAACATTTATCTCAAACAATCAGAATCCACCAATCATATTAATACATACTTATTTCCCTAAAATACTCCCCCCCAAACTAACAGAGCGTTAAAATGTGAATAAATGTATGAACATTCCTTCAAACTGCTTCTATAAAGGATAAAGCGTGCCAAATCTAATTCTAGATCTTCCTTCAGACCGTCCCCATTGGGGTAGTCATTTAACACATTGTGCCTTCGCTCTACGGGCTATGGAAATAAAAGGCTTATTTTCTCGCGGCATTTGTTCACTTCCAGAAGATGTATTTCGGATGTGCGACAGTTTATCTCGGGTGTTAGTAGATTGTGTTACTCATTGGCTTAGACGATGACTGATTTAAATTTTGGTGGAATTTTCCCGATCATTTTGTAGACAAAATTAAATGCAAGTAGGATTTGTTGTTGGTGTAAAAAATACTAGGTACTTACTTTTCTATGGTTGTTTAAGCTTGCTAATATGGGTTGTCGACACTTCAATTAAAAATAAATAATTGGAAATCTCAATTTCGTGTATTCGATATTTAAACACGATATAAAAATTCTCAAATGTTTATTATCTTGACACTTAATTTCTCAACTATTTATTCCTGCGATTGAAAATTAATGCAATAGGGATGATGAATGGGTAAAAAATAATTAATTCTGTTAGTTAGGTTATAGAAAAATATAGGATTTTTTATCAAATCAATAAAAAATTACAAAGATAAGGCACATCCAGTGCAAAGATAAGGTTCAGTTGGGGGCTTGTGACGTCACTTCTCTATAAAAAGTGACGCGAAATTTCAACGCACTGTATCTTCGTTATTTTCTGTTTTCGGATGTAAAGAAATTCCTTCACACACTTCTTCTCCTGGCTATCAAACATTAAACCGAGCATAGCATATTTAATAATTACTTGCCTAATCATAACCATAGCTAAATAACGTCCACAACATAACAATCTGACACACATTGAACACTATCACCATAAATTATTAAAAAACATATTCAGTTGAAATGTTCGCCACATTTAATATTCCGTGTGTAGCGAGGAACGAATTGTCGTTAGGAGGAGCTACCGTGCTCTGTTTTTATTGTCGCACCACTAATGGTATCATTTTTATTTCTGGCTTTATTTTAAAGTTAAAACCAAGTTTGAAATATTTAACTTCGTACAAAAATAAAAATACTTAAACAGCAATGGGGTCAACACTAGATGTAAGTATGTACTCCTTTTATCTATCTTCGCGACATTCACTTTTTTCTCATTAATATCGTCTCAATCAATCAATCAAAACTCATTTATTCAGTTTAGACCCTAATAAGGCACTTATGAATGTCAAAAGTTACAGTTTTACAATAGATTCCACTACCGTTTCAGAATACACTTGAACTGAGAAGACTCCGGCAAGAAACTCAGCAGTATTTCCACACTAAAAAGAAGCCTTGCTGAGTTTCTTGTCGGAGTCTTCTCAGTTTAAGTGTATTCCGAACCGGTGGTAGAGTCTATTGTAAAAATTGTAACTATCAACATTCGTAAGTGCCTTATCAGGATCTAAACTGAATAAATGAGTTTTGAGTTTGGTCTTTCATGTAAGTATCTCTATCTACTTCAGTAATTCTCCTTTCTTGGCCTCAAGCGTGTGTGAAGAAATGCATGACGTAGGTAAGAAATGTATAATACGTAGGTAATATTTCTCTCTTATATCATTGGTGCAATTTACAAACTTTCGCTAATATACTCATTTATTATTTAATCTTCTATCCTTGTCACACACACACCCATCTCAACATATGAGACGACACAACTGCATATAAGCGTCTTTCATCTCTCCGTGCCCTCTTACTAAACACCTAACATTCCGAACAATATAATTATTATTTACCTAGTTATACGCACACATACCTATGGTACGCGTTCTATCTAGGGTTATGTCTAATTGTATTGTTAACTAGTGGTCCGCTGCGATTTCACTCGCGTTCCCGGGATTAAATGTAGCCTATAACCTTTGGTGATAATATAACTTCCTATTAGTGAAATAATTTTTCAAATCGGACTAGTAACTCCGGAGATTAGCGTTTATTTTAGTATATACATTTTTAACAATACGTAGGTATTTTATTATTAAAAACCACACTTTTTTTAGTTAGTCCAATAGAATTTAATATGAAGCTTGACAAAATGTGGTGCATAGGTACACACGGCCACAGATCAAGCTACACATTTTTATTGCAAAATAGCGCCTATTACAACCGCATAAGGTGCCGCAGTGTGTAGCTTGTTATGTGGCCGTGTGTACATTATTTAAAAAATAAATTGAATTATGCTCATTTTGCTATATTAAATCTCCTTTTATACTTGGGTACACATAAGAAAAAAACATTATTAAAATACCTGAAAATTTTGGGTATGTCTTCAACTTTGACCTAAAATGACTGGTGAGACATCTCAGATGACAATCAAAGAAATAATTTTGTGAAACTAAGGTTTTATTACTTGCATCATAAAAGTGGCTCCGAACTTGAAATACCATAATCGCAAGTATCTAAGTTATTTAAACTGTCAAAGTTTTAGTTGCAATATTAATATAATTGCTACTTTTTCATTTATTACTGTAAGCAATTTCAGTTGCGCCTTTTTATTAAATTCTATCAAATGGTTGCTGTAGATATTAAGATTTATTTAATGGAAAGAAATTCCAACAAAGAAAATTATTATTTCTCAGTAGATGTCCACAAAGATTAAACTTAAATCGCCTTGTCTGTCTGTTTATCCGCTAACTACTTCTAAACCTCATAACAGATTGTGAAACGGTTTTCACCATCATCATGTTAGCTGAAAGACGTCCACTGTTGGACAATTTTGGTAATTCACAATGAACCTTAATACATGTTGTAATAAGCAATAGGCATAATTGAGTAATACGCTAGGAAAGAGAACAATGTCTTCAATTATATCGACTAACGACTAAACCATCTAATTATTGTATGTATGAACGAATGGTTAGTCATATAGCAGAATAACTAAGATAATCCGAAAACCTTATTAATCGATTATATTCCTTATATCTTGGAGCCTGTAAGATTAATTTGATTTGTATAGGTATTTACTTTACCACAGTCTTTTACCAATATTTAGTTTCACGTGTTTTATGTTTTATTTTTGTTATAGTTATATAACTTAACTAACAATAGTTGCATAAATATGTACATTAGATTTTTTTATATTATATTTTCAGCGTTAGTAATTGTAGAACTTCAGATTTTAAAAACTGTCACACATTTGTTAAAATTATTTGGAAATAACAAACTTGCCTTTTGTGACTATACTCAAAAACATTTTTTTTTTACTTTTAGTCTTTTTCTTCATTGTTTAATTACAAATGTGTCTACTGACGTCAAAAAGAACCTAGGGTAGATACAATTATCCAATTGACTAAACATGAAAATAAAGCTTCCCAAAGGCTTTACGTGCAAATACCACTAACTGCTTGATTCACTAAACTGTTCAAAAGAGTGATATTTTCTTTTGAAAAAAATAATTAATTTCTAAATTAAAGCTTGTTGTATTTTACCTACTTATTGTTCACTGATTGGTGGTATTTCTGAATTGTATTAAATCTATATTTATAGGCTACATAACAAGGTATATGGAGGTATCATGTTATTAAGTTTTGTATGTACTGTACATAGGTTAAGACCCTAAAGTGTTTGTCTAACTACTGAACAAATAAATAAATAACTACGTTACGTTTGGTGCCGCCGTGGCACGTGCGTGAATGTCCTAATACCTAACTATTATTATGCCAAAATTCTGTAATTTTGTGTTTATTTTGAATATAGGTTTTTTACCTATTCATAAAATATATTTAATTTTCCTGTAAATTGGAATCTGTATTACAATAACTTTAGCAGCTTTAAGGTTTTATGAAATACTGGAATTTAGTAGATGTATAAACTAGTCTGACCGCAACCGCTGTATCGCTCCTTAGGTATGCGCGGGCAGGTGGGGAGTGGGAAAACTAGTTGCCGCCGTGAGCGATTAAAGCAGTATGACAAAATGGAGCAACTGCTTTGCCCCGCCGTCTCGTCGCTCGCGTACCTAAAGCGCGGTGCAGCGGTTGCGGTCAGATCATAAGCAGCTAACCTCAGTATAGAAAAATTGACTTTCATTATCAATAAAAAGTTTCATATCATCATTAATATCTTTATAAACTCTGAATAAACTTTTTGTCACCTCATAATATCCACTATATTATTTCAAAAAAGGTTTTTTTTTCAAGTATTTCGTAAAAAAATAAAACACCAAAAACATCCGTCATAAAAACCATCGATATATTTACACTCGTCAATTATATACATATTTACAACAGATCTTTTACAGTTATAATTGAACGATATTTACATTAAAGTGGAACCGACGTTATACAAATAATAACACAAATAAACATTCAGATATGTTAAATTTAAATTCTATATAAAACAAACAATATATTCTATACAATATTAGTTGGTAAATGGTTACGGTAAAACAAAGGTAACTTTGGGTCCCGTGATAAATAGCTTACCGTTGTGCTGGTCCGTTGTTAGGTCAGTATTACATTAGAAATGCTATTGGTAGAACAAAAAAAATGTTAACAATTTATTTCATGTTCAAACTGAAAAATCGAAGGTAATTAAGTGGATGGTTTCACAGGAATTGTTATATTACATACGTTCGATAAATTTATTTATTAAATGTTTTGTTTCACTACATAAGAAAAATCACGAGAGACTAAACTGTCGATTTGTGAAACAACAAAGAATTTGTTGCTCACCCTTAAACATAAGTTCAAAAAATCATTGATGATTTATAAAATATATTTTGACGAAAACATAAAACGGTCATAAAAATTTTGCTACTAAATTTGCGTTAAAAATTGAGTTATATATTAAAAATACCTAGTGTTAAGGTTTAATAAAATGTAACTCACAAAAGATAGGAGACAAAAGAAAGCTTCACAAGTTTCAGAACAATTTATATATATGTAATAGCACATCACAGGCCTTTGTTATATTATTTGTAAAGACTAAATAAATAAACGAACAAACACATTTTTAATAATATAGCAATCCAATATAATACCGTGCTACGTGGAATTTTGAATACAACAAAGCAAACTATATGAGAGTATGCTATGAAATAATTTCTAAAGCTCCCTGAATAAACTTTATTATAACCGATTAATTAAGTTTCAGACATCCAACGTAGCTTCTAGAACTAATTATAAATACAATTCTCTTTACACAAGGGATGAAATGCTTGCTTGCATTTATTTGCATAAAATCATCTGTGAATAATTTTTAATGCAAGAATTTCAAATTCACATTCACATTCATTTATTGCATATTCCATTGATATTGATTACAATAGCAACTCAATAATTTATAATAGAATTGAGAATTTGATTAATGAAATAAAAGTAACAGATAATATACGTTTTGGACTTCATAATATTATGGCGAAATGGCTTAATAACCAGATATTAAACAATATATTGCAGTAATTGTAATAAGTAGAAGTAAGAATAGACCAAATAATATCGTCTATCCAGGAATCGAGTCGAAACAAACAAAATAATTTCATAAATTTCTTAGAACGTGAAATGAAGTTTAACGTAACATGTTTCCATTGAAATCTTCTGAACTCATACATTTTTGATAGAATGAAACATTATCAAATATTTAGTTGAATTTAAGATAACAAACTTTAGTGGTTATATAAATATTATATACACAATTATAAAGAAACCTCTATATATCAGTCTGCAGTACAAAATTAATCTACTTACAATTGAATAGTATTACTTTGCTATGTTGGTTCCTCTAATTCGGTTTTAATTGGTATTGTTAGGTTGTCAGCACTTGTTTTTAATGTTGTTGATGTTGTTAATGCTACCAAATCTTCGTCTATGGTCGTTAATTGTGAATATTCTGCTTTTGGAAATAGTGTTCTGTACTTTCGTTTCCTTGATTTAAACTGTAAATAAATGATTTACTGTAAATATTCGAAAGGGCTACATAACATAGTAAGAACCTCAATCACCACGCCGATTTCTAGTCATGTGATTAGTACCCTAACCCCCCCGTGCCATAGTTTCCTCAAGATGTTTTTCTTCAACAAAAACTCATTGTACTGCATTGTAGAATTTGAACCCACGACTTTCATCTCAGCATTAAACGCTACCTTTACATTGCCTATTTTGAAAAAGGTATAATGAATTCGATGAATGTAATGAATCATCAACGCAAGTAAAATGTATATTATAAATACATACCTTAACAATAATCACCACTGCAATAACAACCAGAAGTGTTGCTCCCACACTCCAAATGGCCAATATATTACGATCCAATATATTCGTGGAGTCTTTTGCATCGTCGACGAAAAATGATGCAGTAATGTGTGTGCGGATATTCTCAGCTATACGACGCTTGCCTGCTGATGACCCGTTTAAACATCCTCCTAAAAAAATCGAACTTATCTTTATGTGATCTGAGTGGTGGAAGATTAAGGTAACTGTGGCCTTAAATATTATATCAGGTCTTAGTGCATACTTGGATGGGATCGATTAGGAATTTTCAAAATTATTAGTTTACTTTTACTGAGCTGAATATTTTATAGTTTGTTTAGTTATCACCAGTACAATTGACAATTGAATCAACAATACAATCGAGTGATAAAATTTGTATATTGTGTGTGCATTTTTTGTAATATATTCCTAGTTATTCATAATTAATTATAAATAATTTTTATTCTGTTTGTCTTTCATCATCATGTCATTTGAAAGACATCCACTGCTGGAAAAAAGCCCCCAAGGATCTCCACGACTACCGGTCTTATGCATTCAGCTGTTTCCCGCGACCGTCGCAAGATTGTCGGTCCACCTTGTTGCAAAAAGGTGTCTATTTTTTCAAAACAATGTAATTTACACTTACCAATATCTTTGTCACAGTGGCAACAATCTGAAGTTTGATTCGTGCTGACATATATTGATATCATATTTTCTGTACAACATGGCAAGCATTTATGGTTAACTCTGCAAAACGTAATTAAATGAGGCCCCAAAAATAATCATGGTTATAATCCACAAAAATATTTAGCATTACTAATTTAACTATTTCGGCTTTAGTTTTAACGAGAGGCTTTAGTTTTAATAATATTTTGTAAGTAAAATTATCTTTTCACATTCCAATTTAAAATTACATCGACTACTTTATCCTTTTTAGCATTTATTTTAATGTACATTTTATTAAATAAATAGAGACAGCTGTTACGACTAATTCTTAGTCTTGGTTACTTACCTATCTAAACGAAGAGGATGAGCGCAAGTGACACAACTAGTTGGCCCAGGTCCAGAACAAGACCTACAAGAGTCATGACATGGACGACAAGTCCTCGTCCTAGCTTCATAGTACTGAGAACTAAGGCACTCCACACACAAACCACTTTCTAATGAAAAGTGTGGTGGACAGGACGTACACCGCTGTGGTCCAGCTCCGTGGCAGTCCTGACAGTAGTGGTGACAGCGACGACAGCTGTCCTCCCAGGGAAAGAAGTTCTGAGGGCACTCTGGTCTGCATTCTCCTGCTGCTATCCTCCAATCAGGAGGACAGGAGGCGCATTGATCACGTCTCGGACCCGTACAAGTCTCACATGATAAGTAGCATTTAGAGCAAGTTCCTTCGTCTGGGTAATACCCTGGCGCGCAAGTAGCTCTGCACGTCCCAGATTGTAATCTCAAGGCTCCCGCGCATAAGGTGCAATTCAATCTTGACACGCACGCAGAACACGTATGGGGACACTGTGAACATCTGCCCGCGGTCTGGTAATAGCCCTGGCCGCACTCCGCTACACACCTAAAAGTGTTACAATTGTTAACTAGGCTACTAGCACGTACGAGAAAAGGTCTCGGATTAATAAAGTGCCTACCTCGATCCCTGTAATAACAAAGGGCTCGAACAAGACAAACAGTCCCATTCGTTTGGTCCGCTACATTTTTCGCAGGTAGAATGGCAATTTTTACACCGACCTCCTTCATGGTACTCGCCTGTAAACATAAAATACATCAGAATTTAAATAAAGATAAATAAATGAATCAGTGTGTACAAAAGATTACTCACTGGTATCACATTTATCATTGCCGTCTGGGAGACAATTTCCTCCTTTTGTAAGTATCCATTTCTCTTCGCAAACAGAACAAATGGCACACGTGCAAATTGAACAACCAATTGGACACCTAAAACAACAAAGAATTTTCTTTGTAAACGGTAAGATTAAATGTAAGACAACAATTAAACGTCGAGACATTTAAATATTGTTACAAGTAAATATTTCAAGTGCCAAGCGCTTTAAGGACCTTTATTTTGTCGTAGAATAGGGGGTAAATAAAAGTATATTATCGTAACAATAATACTCACGATAAACATTCCCTTTTTTGTGTATCTGCGTAATATTCTGTTGGGCATTTTGGGACGCAGCTATTCTTGAATGCGTAATCACCAATTTTACATGAAACACACGCAGTTTCGTGGGGACCGTGGCATGATTCACATGTTTCATGACACGGCATACAACCGAAGTCATCTTTTTGATAAGTGCCGGGTGGACATGAAGCTAAACATGAACCATTATACAGAACATAATTATGGGCACAAGAAGCGCACATGTCTGCTTTTTCAGAACACGTGTCACAGTGTTCTGCACATGGAAAGCAAGCAATTGCATCAGGGTCTTCATAATAGCCATCTGGGCACTGTTGTAGGCATACTGCTAAGTCGATCACTAGTAAGTGAGCTGGAGCGCAAGTTAAGCAAGAATCTTGACCAGCACCAGCGCATGTCTCACATGATTCATGGCACGGCCAGCAAACTCCACCCTGGTTAACAAAACTTCTCGGAGGACATCTTGAAACACAAGAATTATCCAAACGGTAATGTTTGCATGCTACGCATTGAGTTGGACCTTTGCCATAGCACCCCTGTGAATCACATTCAGGATCGCATAATCTTTGAACCTGTTTATCGTTTGCATCTGCCAACACATTTTTTCGTTGCGCCGAAGGTATATTTTTAGGGTAGCTTCGCCTGTCAGAAATACCGAGTTCGATTTCATTGAGAAATTGTGAATACTCAGATGCGTCATATACATCATTGATATGATATGTTTTTTGATCTTGAAAAACATTGTTTGAGTCAAAATGACCTTTATTACGTAACCGTATCGGGTTTGTTGCCGTTCCGTAGAAAATTAACTGCCATTTCTTCAATATACCCGGTTGAGTGACGTGATTATTCCCGGCGTTTATTATCTGAAGGGTCCAACGTCCTTCGGCATTTTCGCCCCAAAAATGAACACTTAAAAACGGCCAATCGTCGAAGTTTGAACTGGTTGCGTCATGAGTTCTCTCGAATAAAAGGGTAGACGTCGTGCCCATCGGCGACGTAAGCAGTATCCGTAAATTTCCTCTCGGGAAAAAGCTCAGTGAAATTTTACATTGAACATGTTCCAAAAATCTGACCTCATTCATCGTACCGCTGCACCCATTCACGTCCATGTGCACAGATATCGTATAACCGAAAGATGTTTCAATACTCTTGTCCTCATTTATTTCTTGCGACTTACAAATATGTTGCGGCGGCACATTACTCCATTGTTCGGCTAATGTGACCATTTGAGCTGCATCCATTAGCCCGTACCCGAATTTATGACTAACTTTTCTTTTTACACCGTTCACTATCCAACCCTCTTCTTTTTCTAACGGTTGTGATCTAGATGTTATAACAACAAGATGTTGTACATCTCGCCAAGTTAGTAACGAGTTAGCCTCTAGTGCTAGAGCGCATATTCCTGCAGCCAGTGGAGCTGATGCAGACGTTCCCGTATGATCAACTGTACAAATATGATCTGGCCTCAATTGGACATCCATATCAACCGTTGCTACACTTTTATCTCGGCCAGGTGTTCCAGAACTATACGTCGAAGCTAAAGTTGAAGAACATTCCTCTAAATACCATGGTTTATAACCACCTTGCGTGGCACTAGATATTGAGATAGTAAATATACTATTTGCGTAACCATCACAATTGCAGGAGTCGGTATGCCGTCCCCCGTTTCCTGATGCCCATATAAAAATAGAGCCTTTTCCCCCTCTTCCGTTCGTCACGCCGTTTATAAACGCCCTGAAACAAAACAGTTTTTAATGAGCTTGCCTCTAACCTTTTCTTAAACATATGCGATTAGACAATACCTTCTAGCTAGGGGGCCGGGGCCGTCGACTGTTTTTCCGTCGTCCTCCGGTCCCCAGGATGCGCTATAGATATCTATGTGGTGTGTGTTAAATCCGAGTGCTTGTGCCTCCACTGCGTCATTAACTAGGCCGTCGAGCATCCTCACGCCTCCAATACTAGCATTGTACGCTATTCCGACGCCGCAATACCTATTGTAAGCGACAGCGGCGACCTCGCCGGCGCAACGGGTGCCATGTTTATTGTCGCCATTGTCTTGCGGTGTCGGATCCGTGTCGTTTCCATTTATGTCCGTCGATGCTGCAGGATCCTACAATATCAGATTTCTTGTTCAATACATATTACTTACGTAATACATTATCGCTAAAAGGTATAATTTATCAAAGTGAGTTAGCCGCTACAAAGATGATCAATTACACAAAAAGATATATTTACATAGTTCTGTGAAAGATCCGGATGATTAGGTTGTATTCCATCATCTAATATAGTAATGACGACTCCTTTACCCGTATATCCTTTCCTCCAAGCGTAACCTACATTCATGTCCAAGCCATCAGCCGCCCCGCCATTCTGTCAAAACGTAGAATATGATATAACTTAGCTAAAATTGATAAGGTAAATAAAATTTTGCTTCATTAGCATAAATAAATTAATCTACACAGGTATAATTGGACGTACTTTAACTTTATCAGAGTATATATGTATAATATGTTCTAAATCATAATAAACTGGTTAAAGTTTATATTATACACGAGAGTTTATAAAGTTCTTGTAAATAAATTTAGACGAGTATAATTTTAGTGGCGCACAAGTGTAATAATACTATGTAATTTAAAAACCCTCTCGAAAGTTATGTTATATAAATATTTTAAACACTTTAATCTTTTGGGCTAGGGTTATCTACGTTATGAACCAGAATAATGAAAAATTCATAATTATAGTAGATAGTTTTTGTTTTTTGTCGATTGCCAATTTTATTAACCAGTCTCATTATAAAGCTAGGATTTCAGACTGACAAATGACTAAAATGCTTGGATTGAAGTATTTATTTTATTGCTTCTACTACCAACCCTAAATTAGGTTAGATTTATGTAGTTGGTAACTATTAAGTAAATAATCCATGGTTAGATTACTCTTGTATTATAATAATGAGAAAAGTTGTTTATCTTAAATAAATATGACAAAGTAATCCATCTTGTCTAGCTGTGGCAACATTATAGACGTCTGCAATGCAAAGAATTCATTTTATTTTCTTGATCTTAAGACGGTGGAACTTTTGAATTAGTAATTTCACCAGAGCAGGGTTGGTAAACCTTTTTATTGTTTTTAACGTTCAAGAATTTAGGGTTCAAAAAGAGCTTCTGGTGCAGAATTAGATACAGCGAAATGAGATCAAAAAATATCTTTTATTGAGTTTTCGTGTAAAAATTTACCAATTTTATATATTTACTTAGTATTATTGTCATGAAACATACAATCGACCTAATTTGAGTAGGTACGTGCCTACCTCCATGATGACATTAAATGCTTTATTCATAGAAAAACAAGCAATTGGACTAACATGACAATATATAAATTACATCCTTTGTATTGAAAATAAAATCAGCACTTACTTTTAGTATTTTTTTCACGGTTTTAAACTATGTAATCATCGTAATGAACAAAAACACCCCTGTATATTCGACTAAAAAACTAAACATCAAATATAATCAACAATTTTGGTTAATTCAATGTTTATCAACCCTGAATCCTGACCAAAGCATCCTTTCTTTGCGCTTGTGCCGTAAATTGTACTCCGTATCGCTCTGAATGCCTTTGTCTGCTCAAATAAAGTTCGTTGACTATTTAGTAATGGTATTACTGTATTAGACGTAACATCAGGAAATATTTATTCTATGATCCGCAGAGCGTACTCATATGTTGAAATAAGAAATACTTTAAGCTTTTACCGAAATTCCTTTTCCATTTCGATTTGTTATTTCGTTTGAGGCTTGTATTTTTGGCATCGCTTAACCATTTCTTTGGGATAAGGTCAGATAAGGTCATTCAAGATTTTCAGCAAACAAGCTTATTTTGAACCTAAACTGAATAAATGAAATTTGATTTTGATTGAAATTGTCACATAAATTAGGCTTTAAAAAGAGAATGATGGTATAAAAACCTTACCAAATACCATTGCTCCTTGAACAAGGGATCTGGAAATGACGGCGTGCTTGACTGCCTCATGACGTGCCTGGGCCGCCACCGGTGGTCCCTCTTCGTTCTCCTCAATTCCCTCTGCTGCATCACCCATCTCACCTATTAGTTATAGTTAAATAAAGAAAAACAGGTTACGGGAGATCCATGGTACGGGGTTTACTTAGTTTGGACTCATGTTTGCTACATATTTAATAAAATATATACTTAGAAAATAAAAAACACTTCGAATTAGCTACATGGTCTACTGCTATTATAGTACTTTTGACTGTTAACATTATCGTTTTTTTTTTTCATAATTTATATTATCCCATTAATTGATCAATGATGTTCTAAATTAATTCTTAGATGGACAAGCCAGTTGGCGCAATTGGTTAAGACACCACCTAACACGCCGCTGGTCATGGGTTCGATTCCCATCCAGGACTAACATTTGTGTGCATGAACATGTCTGTTTGTCCTGTGTCTGGGTGTAATTATCTATATAAGTATGTATTTACAAAAAAAAAGTAGTATATGTAGTATATCAGTTATCTGGTTTCCATAGTACAAGCTCTGCTTAGTTTGGGATCAGATTACCATGTGTGAGGAATGTCCCAGGATATTATTATTATGGTTTAATTCATAGATGAACTGTCAGTCCAATCACTTAGACGTCAATATGGTACCGAATTAATTATTCGAAATAACCCCTAAAGTCAAGATACCCAGACCGAACTTTGTGGATTATTTAAACCAATGAATAATTTGATAGATCGCCGATGCCTCTAATCATTGTCTATGTCTGGATTTATTTTGGTAGCTAATTGATTTGGGTATTATGACGTAGTACGTCATGATCAGCCGGTCATCTTATTAGGGCTGGCTTAGGTGAATGGCAATTTAAGAATAATAAATTTAAGTTGTAATAGGAGCTATTTTGCAACATAAAGGTGTAGCCTGATCTGAGGCCGTGTGTACTAATGGACAAACATATTATTTACAGCTCTATGATATTGGTCAAAGATTGAGCGGAAAATGTGGGAATGTGTGTTTAAAATTCAATTGAATTAAAATAGGTATCACTCAAATTTACCTTCATTTTTTTAAGTAGTTTATAACGGTAGGTATATGCAATTATATTTACATGAACAGTCATGGGTTGTTTGTAACTCGGTAACTCTTGCAATGCTTTATGGATGAAAGAACATATCAATTTCATCGGGTAGGCCATTAAGGGACCAACTGTAAAATCACGAAAAAACTAATTGCACTAAAATAGCCCTATGCCCCTAACCATATGAATAAATAAAAATAAATATCGATTAATTCAAGCAAGCATCAGTATTATGAAATTTTTCTTCAGTAAAAAAAAGCTTATTTCAAGATCTTCAAACGTCAAAACGATGTGTTTGATAAATCACGTGTTTTAAAGAATAAACAAACAAAAAGTATCGATTTCAAAAAGGTTAACGTACCCATTATCTCAGATAGCGCTCAAATTTAAAAATTTGCGGGTAAATAAACGTATATTTTACAGTGTCATATTAAGTATCACATACTGTGTTAATTAATGATACATTATAATTTATATGATGTAACGTTATACCAAACTACCAAAATAAATTGAATCCTCGTATAACGAGTGGATCCCGAAGAAAGAAATATAATATACGTATTACCATAAATCACAAATATTTATTCAGATCATATATTTGGAAAATTTAATTAGGTAAATAAATAATAATAATAAATGGTAAGTACTAAAGTTACATTTTATACTAATCCATGTTATTGAGAAGCTATTTTCAACATAATACCAATTTCAAAAATAAACGAATATTTTATTCCCTGCGAAATTATTCAAAGCTTATTACTTCCGAATAAACATTATTAAAATTCATAGAACATAATTTAGGACAGTAAAATAAATTACAGTAAGTACATTGTCAGTCCATTAGGTTTTACAGGAAAAAACGTCTAGAAATTAATTAACTTTTTAATTATACTTACTTAGACTTTATTGGAAATATACAAAGGAAGGTTACGAGACAGTTTAAGCCCCATTTCTTTTTTACTGAAATACTTCATCTAAGTAGATATTTAGTTGGAAACAGATTAGACAAAGGTCAATCGGTCTCGTGGCCTAATAAATATTTTTTTTTTATTATTGCATTTAATCAAAATCCCAACTTGATTATATAATAGGTACACAAAAAATCTGCAGCTGAGGAAATTTTAACTTTATCCGTACTTACTTGAGGATCATTTTTCAGTCTAATCACGTAGTCACTACTAGCATTCGATGATCTTTTACTTATATGTGGATGTGATAATAGGTAGTAGTGTTTTAGATTCCCAATCTGTGAACAAAGAAATAACAGTATTATTTTAAAATGATTAACATACTATTCAAGGTTCTGTAATGGCATTCTAGGATTTGTACATTCATAGGCTACTCTATTTACTATCATAAATTATATAATTGCCATTACTGAGTTTTAAAAACATGGTTCTGATTACGTTCCGAAGATACATATCTATAATTTAATATGGTTAGATATAGGAGTAATTTATTGAAGAATTCAGAAAAAACTCTCACGACATTTCAGTACACCATAGTGAGTAGCACGACTTAACGCTGGCAATTATTAACTACATAGTTCACACACCGATGGATAGATGGCGCAACAATGATCTACATCGCGCTATCGAAGTTTAGTCAGTAACCGACATATCATACCTACCAGTGGCGAGGGGTGAAATTATGGCGAGGGTAAGCCGTTCACAAACACCGATAATTTTATAATTACAGTGTATTTTAAGCATGATAAAAGTGGCTTTGATGACGAAGATGTGGGACTGTGATTTCTAAAAGGTAAGCCGATAGGAATCGGCTTGTATGGGCTCTTCGCCACTGATACCTTCGTATATAAGATTCCAAAATCTAGTTATCAGGTACGATAACTCAGCTAGATTTTCCCTTTTCAATGGAGGAGTCATACACCTTGCTTTTTAATAATATTACCTACACAGTGTCAGAATTTCAGCGATTGTCAAGATTAGGAGTTACTTTCACCGCTGATCTGAATTTACGGTGTCTGTTAAAGAGACTTGATTTTAAAAACGCAAGCATAGTGACAGGTGATTCTTCAATTTTTTATACAGGCTATAAATAACTCTTTAGAACATAGGCAATAATCTGTGACATAGGTTTAATATGCACTAATCATATACGGATGTGACCTAATACAAGGTAAACCGTTTATTCCCGTGAATCCCGCAAAGTTGTATACAGAGGTGTCGTTGTATGTACCGATTAGGGGAGGCCAACGTTAGGTTAGGATACATCGTATTTTTGCACCGCCACGACGAAATCACCCTTTCTCGTGTGCCTTGAGAATAGTGAATTGTATGATTAGGAATGATATTATGTAGTTTTATATATTTCATTCACCAGCTGAAATTCTCAGATGTTCCGTGAGGTAAGTATTTAAAGCAGTCATAAAACTTAAGACCATTTTGTACGCTTTGGTGTAAACTGTAATGTACAATTTGTAGATAAGTAAATAAATAAATTAAATAAAATAAAAATGTTCATTATCTTTATTATGCATTCGGGCCCAATGCCGATTGGCAGACATAACAGTTTTTTCCATCAAGTTTTCCTCAACCATATTTTTAATAATATTGATTATTCAGCCTGAGTGACTTCATTCCAAAGTAAAACGTAAATAATTTCAATATACTTATTTACTTGCTTGAGAAGGTATAAAAGTATGTCCTTTTGAAAGAAAAATTGAGGTCTATAGGGAAAAAGGTAAAGAAAAATAATCAAACGAAATCAAATATTTATGCTCAAGTAAGGATGGGCGCATTATACACCGAAGTGTACATAAAGTGCGTACTTACCTTAATTTCTTATTATAAGCATAATAATATTAAGAATGTTGAATCAGTGAGAATATAATAATAAATGTTTTTATTGATATATTTAGAGATTATTTATTTATTTCTATATATTGTCTGAGTAGCAATTTCTATTTTAATTTCATTATGTTAGTAGTAAATCCTCCTTGATTAGAATAGGATTTTAAATAGTATTATGTGAAGGTATTTTATTTGTAATAAAACCACTAAAAATATTTATAATAAGAAACACATGAATATACTTGAATATTTAAATGAACCATCAGTTACAGCAGCATAACATATATACAGCTATTTTTTTTCCAGACAATAAAAAAAATGTAGTAATGTAATGAAAGTAAAAAAATTTAGGTATATTACACTGCGGTGTAACAGGCAGTCACTTGAAGCGGTCAAAGGAGGTCAAGTGCTGTATTGACGTTTTTCCATATTCCATTGTTTGTTTTTATTGGTACAGAAAAGACCCGAATTTAAAAACAGCTTTGTTGCGATTTAACCGACTTCAAAAAGGATCTATTATTAGTAGTGTACCTACGTACCTTCTTTCTCGACACTAATTGCTTTGAACTTCCGATCAATTAAAATCTTGAATTGGATTTAGTCTTCGCTCGTATGACTTTTTTTTATTTTGGGCAGGGATCACCAAATGGCAGATTCCAAAATTAGTACATACCCAAAGGTATAGTATTTTCCTTCACTAATAACCAACTTAATGTCAATTACATAACTAGCTAAAATATTAACTGTATCCATTAACATTCAATTAATAAATACCTACATACCACTATAACAAAATGATTTGAAACAAAACCGCAATTGAAAAACTAACACATACCTACTTATAAATTAATTAAATTCGCCACAAATGAATGAAAATAATCATTCAGATGGGTCTAACACGACAATGGTGGGTGAAGTGAGAATTAACAAAAGCTTTGGATAATTGAAAGCTCGCTTCAGTGAGCCCGTGAGTCGCTAAGCTCTTAATTAATGCAATGCGCTTCTTTGGCACTCGTCATAGCCCCCGTTTGTCTATGGTAAATGTCAGGCTGCGGTGTTAATATGCGTAAATTATGTTTTACAACGAAATCAAAATATTTTAGTAAGAATTCCTGGTATTTATGAAGTTTAAAGACGCGTGTCATATTTGCCAGCCAATAGGTAACCTACTACGTTTACTAAGTATGTTTTAATATATCTACAGAGGTACCTTTAACCCCGATAATTTATAAAGATGCCAGAAATACTCCAATTAATCCGTCAATGAAAACTCTTTTTTTTTTAACCATAATACCCAGCTTACGGAAGGTTTAACCTAAATCCACCCAAAACCTTACCGTCTGAAAATAAAAATTCAAGCACTGAGTTAATTTTAGGCCATATCTCTTTAAGCCAGTATTAAATTTTCATTTTCTACTCTGCTAATTCCGAGAGATTGTGATTCAATATGCAGGATTGAACATAAATAAATGCCGAGATAAAGTCAGACACACTTCAAACTAAAATAAAAAATAGCCAATGTATATTAAGTACACAGCTTTATAAAATTGTATTGTGATAAATCATACAGGAGTGAGAAAATACCTAGGTACTCAAGATCTACCTATTACTTCTAGTTATACATAACAAAAATAGCATTAATAGGGTAGTTGACACTGTCAAAAATAAATGACCAAACACTAACCAATGCATAAAACATCTAAAAACACGTGAAAATATCAAATATGTTGTACATTTAATGCTTTTTATGATTTTTAATTACCAGTGGAACCACTAAGAGTAGATGATTTGATGCTGTGAAACTATGACGTCATAATGTAATATTTCATACAAAAATTCCTTATAAACTATCGTTTTGACATTTATTAAAAAGTAGCTGATTTGATGTGTGAGTCAACTACCCTATTAAGGGCACCAATCTGGATCAACTTTTCTATTTGTTATCTATTTATTTTTTGTTTTCTTCCTTTGTTTTGTTAATTTGACCACATTAATAATAGATAGTTTGAATAAATCGTATAGTATAAAAGAGATTAAAATTAGTATCATTATATTCATATCAACATTTTAGTATTTTGCGAAATAAACTAAACTGCCAACGACATCTGTCGAGTGCCCACACTAACTACTCTTCGATGGGGAAAATTGTAATGAACCGAGTAAGTAGGCCGAATTTTTTCCCTCCACTTTACATTATTTTCACATTTGGTCGCCCAAATGAGTACCTTCGTTTAATAATTTAGTTAGAAAAGTAATATTCACTTTCAAAAGTGATTTTCTCTCTACTTTTTTTCTGTACAAAAATCTAGGGCAATGGAAATTAAAATATTTTTTTAATATTCCTTCTAGAGTTTCGTTTTTACCCGACTTTTGGTTCCACCAAATGACACAGAAGGGTTACCTAATGTTTTTCGCGCGTATGCGTGTATGTTTCGAGTACGTTCATATGTGCCCTCTGTAGCCTAAGCGGCTGAACCGATTTTGATGCATGATTTGTCGTTACTAAATTTACGTTTTGCGTCTTATATCTAATTTTAAAATTAAATCGAGTTGTCTGTTTATCGACTGAGTGAGCACAAAGCGCGAGCGGAGCGTCTCCGTTTCAGGTTTCAGTTTGAGCAAAAATGCTTTTGTCCGGCGGATGTCCATATTTCTGGCTGTTCTCCTCTACAGGTCGCATTTCTGAACCGATTCTCGTGAAATTTTGTGAACAGGTTTGATTATATGGATATTTTTGTCAATTCAGTTATTGGAATATTTCAAAATAGCAAAGATATAGGTGTTGAAAACGTAAAAAAAACATAATTCAGCCATTTCGAAATAGGTACATATGTTCAAAAATGTCACAAAACACCTTTTGTCCGAACATTTTTTTCATCTGACAAACATGTATGGGATGTAAGGGGTGGTAAGTAATTAATGGAAAACTCGCGAGGTCTAACAGCTCACAGAACCACTACCTTATTTTTCACTATCAACTTTAGGTAGAAAGAAGAATTGGAGCCCAAAAGACAAAGACATTGTCACCTACAAAAGGAATCTCTAAATAGTAAAACAAAGTACCTAAACCACGCTACGGATTGTAATACGGTTTCCATAATAAGAAAAAGCGATAATACGGGAAGATTTTTTTATATACGAGTATTACGGCTAAAAGGCGAAGTATGGTGGTTACACTTAGTTCTAGCCGGCTACACCTAGCCAGTGTGTACATAAGTAAATAAATAAATTGCACACATGCGAAGTCGGAGCGGGTCGCCAGGATCAAATATCTGCTTACGTATAATATCGTTAGTTGTCTGGATAAAACAAATCAAATCACGAGAGTGAATTGCCCCCGGGCTCAATTCATATCCATCAATTAACTACCTACTTACCTAAACAGTTTTTCTATATAATTGGGTACCTATTATTCGATTAATTTTCCTTTTTCCTTATATCTGTTTTATCGTGATTTCTCGGTGACTTAGGCCCGTTGTCCACTTGCAGGTACCTAAATCGAAGATACTTATAAAAAAAGACTTGTAAGTCGTGATGAAATTTGGCACGCAGATATTCTTTGTAATGGAGAAGGACATAGGCTTTTTATCTCGAGATCACGAAACCGCGGGGGACAGTTATATATTATATATTTTTATATGTGTATAAACGGTATTAACAATTAGAATTAAAACGTAAAACCCTACTACAAGACCCAAAAAAATTACCCCAGGTTTACAAATCCTTACAAATCTCGGCACTATTAACAACTGTACACTCATATCAACTAGGATCAATTTTTTTACCACAAGTCACATAACTAAAAAGAAACTTAGGCACTAAAATAAACATGGATACGGTCGCCTTGTTTACACTCGTTTGGGTTCCCTAAACCGAGCACGAAGGTTGAACAGCCCCTCAATGGTGTTTACAAGCTTTAAGTGTAGGCTCAACACACAAAATATGAACGGGATACCTACTTATACTATCGTAGCTCATTATTATAGCATCTTTATGGTTTGGTTCCGTTGATTTTCTTTTTGTTTTCTCAATGGCAGTATTTTTAACAGAATATAAAAGAGGAGGTTCTCAATTCGTCGGAATATTTTCTTTTTTGATAAGGAGTGGAAGTACTTAATATCAATACAAAGCACTTTTACTATGGGACCTACTCTGAAATCATAAAAAAAAAACAAAACCAATTTAGTCTATATCTCTTTCTAACAAAGAAAATCTTCGATTTAAGAAATTTTATCTACTTAAATTAATTCATCCGATTGAATATTTCTCCGTAAGGCCAGCCACATACATCAGGAACTCCGTTTCGAAAAACTGTTTCGGTATATCGATTCGAGATTTCGAAGGCAGTAAATCCATAAAAATCAATCACATACGTACAGTAGGTAGTTTTCCGAAATTCCGAGATGGAACTTTTTTCTTTCTTTCTATTCTTTGCAATTATAAATTGTAAGAATGAGATTAGACGTGATTAAATTATCAGCTCCAATGTAGGTAGGTATGTAGAAAATGGAACTTGCGAATGAAAACTCAATATAAATTGTGTAATTACTACAAATTAAGCTTGTATCGTTTAATTACAAATAGTCAATTTAAATTAACTTAGAAAATGGCATAAATCTCATGGATTCTAATAATAATACTAAACTCCCCCGCGGTTTCACCCGCGTTCCCGGGATAAAAATTAGCCTATATGTTATTCCAGGGTATGATCTACCTATCTATGTGCCCAGTTTCATCCAAATCCGTTTAGTAGTATTTGCGTGAAAGAGCAACAAACATACATACATACAAACTTTCACGTTTATAATATTAGTAGGATTGTATAAGAGCTTTAATATGTTACTGAGAATACGCTCATTTAAAATTATAACAAAGAAAGTTTTCCAACGACGACGGTACAATTATTATGAATAAGTACGATATGTAGGTAACCTCGTTTAGAAACAATAAGCTCTTTCAAGCAACTCATTGGAGCTTCAGCAAATTTAAGGCCAAAATAAAAAATGTAGAACATTATTTGATTGATTAAACGTGGATATGATAGAAAATAAGTCAGTCTCAACACATAATATGTACTAGCTATTCCCCGTGGTTTCACTCGCGTTCCCAGGATAAAAAGAAGCATTCGGAGATATTGAAGCTTACTATTAGTGAAAGAATTTTTCAAATCAGACCAGTAATTCCGGAGATTAGCGCGTTCAAACAAACAAAGTCTTCTGCTTTATTATTAGTATATAGATTAAATATCAGCTTCCCCATTCTTGATTTATCACAATTTTTATCAAACAATAAAAAAAAATAACCACAAATGCTAATAACCTCATTGGGGCATACCCTAGATGAACATAAAACTGATTTCTAAACCCTATCACCAAACCGTCGTAACACTCTCCATCTACGAGTATTATATCAGCTCATAAAACCCTTGTACAGATAGCATTATATTCTCATAAACAACTATATAATATGTAATCTCTTTGATCTTTTTATTGCCGACTGTATCAAATTGTCGTCATTCAATAAATTGTTTGAGTAAGTTCGCAACTTTGACCGTAAGTAATTCGGTACTTATGAAATAAGTAGGGGAAACTCCTTTCACAGATTTGGATGTCTTGCAAGTTGTTACTTACGAGTAATTTTGCTAAGTGATCGCGCGTGACGATTTACAATTCGATTATTTGTGACGGTTTTATATACATTATGTTGGACTGCTCCCCGCCCGTGGTTTTACCCGCCTTTCTAAAGGATTATGATTATATATTTTCAGGTTAAAAATTACCTATCCTTAATTAACTTATTTATAATTTCCAGGATATATATGTTTCAAGTTTTATTCAATTCCGTTGAACTGTTACCTGTTAACATACAATTTGGTACACACACACACATACACATACACACCCACACATAATAGTAGGATAGTAGGAAATTTCAATTAACTAGTCCAGGGATTCCCAAACTGTGCATTGCGACGCCCAGGGGCGTTTAGGGGCTGTCCCAGGGGCGTCACGAACCGGTGTACTTACGTTACTTTCTAAAACTACACGCGAGTAAGTATCTCCTTTTACTTAGGATCCTCAAAAAAATTACAATAAAGGGAGTCGCAGTACTAAAAAGATTGGGAAACCCTGGACTAGTCTTAACCGAGCGTAGCTTAAGTAGTGTTTAAGCAATGGATTAATTTTGCATCGTAATGTAGCTCAAACTGTAAAATGTATGGAATTGGATAAAAACTTACTTTACACTTATTTGGCCTTGATTTGGCATTGGAACCAGTTTCGCATGAAATTAAGTGCTTACCTACCTTAATAACTTTTCCATTAATGAACTTATTAAGTAACTGGTACAGGGAAAATAAGTGTGTGAAGATGAAACACTTTATAATGTAATTTGGCATAGTCAAAATCTCATTTATTTTAATAAGACCTTGGTAAAGTAATACCTCATAGTTCGTACATTGACTCTAGCAACAGAAATATATTTTTAATATTAGATTAGTCTTTTCATTAGATATTAAAAAAACGAAAGTTAAACGAAATTCATCGGATAATGATAATGCTACGTACATTGCGGCCGCTAAGAGAATGCGTTTTGACATGTGATTATTAATGGTTTTTCTAATTTTGATAGGTTTTTCTAATTTTGATAGGTTTTTCTAATTTTGATAGGTTTTTCTAATTTTGATAGGTTTTTCACGTAAATTTTCAATATTTTCTTAGGTATAGTGTTTTTCCATTACTTTACTATAGGAGCAAAACTGAAAAAGCGTGGTTTACCCAAGTGAGTACAGCATGGGGTTCTTCATGAAGGGCGTAAAGAGATTATAGCAGGGTAGGCAACACGCGAGTAATACCCCTGGTGTTGCATGCGTCTATAGGCTACGATAACCACTTACCATCATATCGTGGGTCTTATGCCTGTTTGTTAACTTTGTAGTATAAGAAAAACAACTACTTACAATTACCCATAAAAAATGTCTAGGCATTGGAAAGTAACCCTATACAACATTATTCTATTCTTTTGTAGTTAAAACTCGTTGGCACGGCAGATGTCCTACCCTGAAAAAAACCTGGGTCCTACCTACCTACCCCTACCTACCTACCTATACACACTTATACCTACCTACCAATTTTTTTTTATTTTCATAGTTATTCTGCTATGCTTGAATTAGAGGAATCCAACAAATCAGAGATCATCAAAATCGGTCCCGCCGTTCTCGAGTTATAAATGGTGTAAGTAACCCGACTTTATTTTATATAAATAGAATTTCGTATAAGCCCAAAAGTAAAAAGAAACAACAATTCTGTCTGCGTACAAAAATGTATTCACCTACTGAAAACATATATGACACATAAATGTTATCGCTGAGTAGGTAAGCGACAAACCTCAGCTAAGCTTAAGGCTTCGGGATTCTTCCACTTGACTTAATTTAAGCCAGATTAGACTTGGACTAGAGACTCGTTTGGTAATCGCCATAGTTTAAACCGCAATTAAGAGTGCATTTCTAACACCTGTAATAATGAACTGATCACAAAACGGTTGACATGAATTCGTTAGACTGAGACTTGTTAGACTATGCTTAAATTACATTTATTTATTCTTTATTATTATCAACAAAACACACAACGCCACAGAAAAAAAGAACACAAAAAAAAACATATTAGCCGATTTCTTGATTAGCTCGCTACTTTTTTGACTAATGGTTTAAATATTATCTTGGCGGTGCCATACCCTAATATCATTGTTATTGTCATACGTTTTCACAAGCTCTCTCATACTCTTTACGAACAGTTTAAAATCCCGAAAGACTGACTATATTCACGTTACCTTACTTACAAAGTAGTGAAAACTTAGTTGTTCGTAAGTTTCATGATTCATAGCACATATAAAAGTAGAGTCAAGCACGGCAAATCCACTGAGAAAAGAAGAGCTTTTTTGCTATGGATGCTTTTTTTTATACAGCAAAGTCGACAAACAAGCTTACAACCCGCCTGATGGTAAGCGGTTACCGTAGCCTATGGACGCTATCGACACTCGGAATACAAAACATTTACCTACTAATCTTTGCCCTGGGCACCACTCGAGCGTTACCGATCCATACACTCTCCTTATATATCTAAGTAGGTATATCCAAATATGTTTTGAGTTCATATATTTTTTATTCAAAATAAGTATCTATATAGGTGATATGATGGTTTAAAAAACCCTTTTTAATAGATTACGTGAGGTGACAGCTAGTTTGAGATAAAGTTGAAGTAGTTTAGAGTGCGTAGAGAAACCACCGGTAAAGTTGAAAATATAAAAAGATGAAAATATAAGCACAAAGTCAAGTTTGCCGCGTACATAGAAAAATGAACAGTGTTGAAAAAATCATAAAACCTAGGTTTTACAAAACACTCTTATCACTCATGTATTAAAACAGAATTTGTAATAGTAAATAATAAAAATATAAACCTCTCTCTCTTGTAATAAAGTAATCTTGTATTCGTAATAAGGTTCAAACTTTTTGTCACAAACCTTATTTGAACCATTTTTAACATTATACAAAAACGAATCTCGCTGAACATTAATTTCCTGTGCTCGAAAATCTTGCCGCACCAATTTCCTTGGAAAAACCCACCCCTACAAGTTTTCTTGAATTAATCCTCGGTAATCCGTAGGCTTCGCATGCCGTACTCGGTGAACTATCGATTTTATGCGGTAAAGTTATTGAGAATTATAAATGAATGTGGTACCTATTAGGTATACCTACATTAGTATTAATTTGTAATATATATACATATATATATATATAATATATATGTATTGTATTGTTAAAATACAATTCATAATGTGTACGCGTAATGCATAGAGTTATGGGTTTAAATTTTGTAATATTTAATAGGTAAAACTTTATTATAAAGGTAAATAATTTAATAATATGCAACGCATAATCAAGCGAAATGAATTGCTCTGGAATCCGTAAATAATCGGTATCAGTTGTACGTGGTATATTATTACTCTGCAGTTATCAGTAACATGATGAGAGCAATATTAAAAAATTTGAGTATTTTTACCCGACTGCGGTAAACACAAAAAAAAGAGGATGATGTAAGCATATGTATGTCCGTCCCTTTCCCTCGCAACCTACTAAACGGCTGAACCGATTACTATATTTATGTCGTTAGAATCATCTATCTATATTACCCAAAATAGCGGATTTTTGGCGCCAAAATAAATGTTTTCAATTTTCTTTTTCTCAAACTTATCGAGTGTCTCGCTTTTTTATAATTGTCTTGTTTCTTTTTTTGTAACAATATCTGAAGGCATATTTGAAATGGAGACCTACGCACGTCATCGGTTCCGCGTATTAACTAATAAAAAGCCTTGTTGTTGAAATGTTTGCTGGTAATAACACTACTACTGAGTGGTACTATTAGTACCTAACTAAAAATGAAAAAGTGAAATGAACGAAAACTGAATGTGAAAGAAAACTAGTTTTACATACTTATCAAAAAAATATTTACCTAGGTGCCTATGTTACATAAAAAACAATTTTCAAGTAGCTTAGTTTAGCTAATTATTTCGGTCAGTGCTATTTACTCATGTGCGAAACACGAAAGAAGCTTTATTGAATCCGATTATACCTACATTATGCTTAGCTTTTCTTTTTTTCTACGATGTTTGAGCTTATGGTTAACTACAATTTCACCATTATGTAGACGATGTGATTGAATGTGGTAAGCACGAAATAAAATATTTTTGCTGAGAAATCATTCTTTGATTCGGAATTGTGCTTGATGACAACAACGCTCACCATATTTTAAGTCACGTTATTACAACATTAATTTTATATAATTCATGATCATATCTTGATGATTGATAGCATTATATACAACTGTTCCGCGCGGTTTCACTCACGTTCCAGGGATAAAAAGTAGCTAATAATTAGTGAAATAATTTTTCAAATCGGTTCAGTAGTTTTGGAGCCTATTTAATGCAAACAAACAATCAAATCTTTCCTTTTTATAATATTAGTATAGAAGTATAGATGTGTCCGGTCATGAACTAGTGATATTTTAAGTACCTACAAAATAATAGAGAGTTGGTCCCAAGAAAAGTCCCATAAAATATGTTGAATTATAAGTATCTAAAATATCGCTAGTTCATGACCGGACACACTGTATATATCAATGCTATTATTTTTTTAATACGCAAATTAAGGTTATTATGTGGTGAAAATTTAAAAAACATAAATTCTTTGCTGAGATTGAAAAAAAAATTGTAAAGTATTAACCACACGAGCGGTAATGTAAAGTAAAAAACACGCGTGTGTAATAAGCTGTATTATGAACCTATAAGCGATGTGATAGGAGTCACTTTACGAGCGAATGTTGAAAAGTTTATTACCAAATTCTTCAAAAATATACTCATCGTATAACCGTTCAATTTTATAAAATAAAATACTTGTTTGATAAATTAAGATGGAATATCTATCTAATCACCTTAAATTATCATCTAACTTTTATGGTGTTTCCATCAAAAGCTAATAAAGCATAAATTATAATTATAATCCCCCAAATATTCGTATAGAGCAAAATTCTATAAAACACTCAAATTTACGCAATGTTAGAAATGTACCTGAGCTGAGCAGGATCTATTACCTCGAAACGAAAAAAGAATTATAAAACACTTTTTGAAGCAGGTGGAAATTCTCCCTGATTTAAAAGAATTTGCAGTATTTGGTATTCCTATTTTTTTTTTATAAATTCATCAAATTTTATAGACGTTTGCTTTTCCTTGTCCCTAAAACAGACTTTACAATGAATTATAAAGCAAATTAAATTAGTAAAGTATTATGAATTCCAATTGTTTATTTAAAACGAAGTCTTCTAAACTAAAATAAATTCATTTATTCAAGGAACCAATTATTATAATAATTCAATATCATGAAGAAATTTCTTAGGTTCTTCTAAACCTGAATTAATCGGATATTAAT
The DNA here is from genome assembly GCA_963555595.1 of Tethea ocularis. NCBI lineage: Eukaryota > Metazoa > Arthropoda > Insecta > Lepidoptera > Drepanidae > Tethea > Tethea ocularis. Next base: position 2,569,651 of record OY741971.1, on the reverse strand, counting down.
CGATACCATAAATAAAATACACCGAGTAAGTACCTTTCGGTTGTTTTATAATGTATTGGTCCATTTTCCGAAAATTTCCTCACTCCATACCTAACGTGCCAAATTTCTTGGCATTCAGTAATAGCAGCACAATTACCGAAATTGCTATGCTTCCGAGTTGGCTCCATACATCGAAATACGGCAAATTACTGAGGAACATAACAAAGTACCCTTGTCTTTAACAACTGGAGTTAAAGAAAGAAATGAACCTTGGCTAATGCTTAACGTTTCAAGGAATTTCTGCGGTTGACATTCCAGGAAATTTGTGTCGACTGTTTTTGGCAATGTTACTCTCCAATTTCCTGAAATTGAGTCAAAAGATAGAGCACGTACTTCCCTCAACCTCATATAACATTCCTTATTGACCCTTACCTGTCCATGATTGATGAATCCATGTCTGTGAGCCAGATCATGTGCACTCTCCAAGCCACCAGGTACGTGAACAGCAAACTGATGGTGGTATAACGGTACACACGAGTCCAAAACTGTTAATATCACGACTGCTATAGAAAACATAACGCACCCCGATCATTTCACGTTACTACCTAATCAACACAATTTCCATAATACTAAGCTACTCCTGTATTATTACGTGTAACACGTTCAGTAGGAATCGCTTAATAATTATACGTTGAAGTTTTCACTCGCGACTAATGTAATTTTAATACGATACGTGGTAGGAAGGTGGAAGGACGTGCAGTCAGTGTGACGTTTCCACCAAGACTGGATCCTCGTGACTGGTGGTGTTTGATACGTAACTGTAACGCATGCGCGCAACTTGGCGCCCTTTCTTCAGCTTTGCTATCGGAGCTTATTATATGTGTGAGTGTCAATTGACTTGAATACCTAATTGGATCATCAACTTGTTATAGTATTGATGATTTTTAATAAGCGTTAATAGCTTTTAGTGTTTTTGGAAGGTTTCAGTGTTTATTGATTCTTTTTTCTTTTCCACTTTAATATTACTTAGCTAGTTTAGTACTTTTTTCTTCGTGATTTCTCCCACGTTCACATTTGTTATTGAATAGCAAATTAACACGTTATGTAAGCAATTTGAGTTTACTTTAGAATAGGTGCAAACATCTCTAAAAGTTACATTTAATTAATCATAGGTATTTTTAGATATATTTGATCTATCTGAGATTCATATAAAAAAGGTGCGTGAGATTTTTCCTTAGTTACATTTATAACCTCATATCATATTATTACTTTGATAAATATATGTTGTCGTTGTTATATTTTTTCCTTTATTGCTCGTTTTGTTTTGTATTATATAAAGAGATCTCCGGGTGTATTTGTGTCCCATGTTTATACTATTATGTAATAACCATTTTGTATCTTTAAATAAAAATAAAATCTTATTCATAAATAAAACGCCCAGCTTAGCGAGCGGGTAACGGCTAGCATATCATATGATTTATTCATTGAAAATAATATTATCTGCGGTATTAAGTTCAATAACGTACTAAGTACCTATAAAACCGTGTGATAATGTATCCATTAATTTTATCAAAAGCTAAAGAGCGAAGAGATTTTAACACTAAATTGAGAGTGCTAATAAAAAAGCTGACTTCAATTTGGCGGTCAAAAGCATGTTTAACTAGAAAGTCTAGACTAGTATTATTGGATTAGTTTTAATTTACTCATGTTACTGTTTGCTAGATGTAAATATAACGTGAATTAAGCAGATTTGAGGATTAGTTTAGGTTTTTTAAAAGAGGGATTTGAATACTATACTTAAGGATGAATTGCACATGTATCTTTTTGTCCCGCTATATATGTTCTCTTTAGATGAATATAGAAAGAATAGAGAAAGGCCTTAAAAAACTAAAGTCCTCTTGCTGTGTTAAATCCAGTCGATAAAATAACCGAATTCATGTTTCAATAGTCCACTTCATTCCTAATGGAAATTAACATTCCAATTGAAATATATGAAACATTCCCAATTATTAAAATACCCAATCGGTTTGTAATTCGAATACGAACCGCAACCGAACGGCTATGAATAAGCCCAAATATGTAGGTAATATTGAAGACAATGCTTCAAAAATAACACTCAAGATATTTATCTTGGTAAAGAAAGGAAGTCAGAGCTGTTCCTATAAAAACATACTGTATGAGTCTGATATGTTACAAATATCATATTATTACTGCATAATAGTGGTTCTAATAAAAACAAGCGTCGTGTTTACTTATTCGCGAGTGCACCCGCACCGCGGTAGTTCATCCCGGAGTCCAACTTTACTCCGCGTACTTTAAGTTGCCAAGTTCTCTGTAAAACAAATAAGGCATTTGAATTTCCCAGCCCACTTTGAATTGAATACTCCCGAGTTGAAGTTGTGAACTTCGACTTTAAAAGTCATGTTTTAAAAAGGCTGCAAAGTAGTATCGTAATGTTGGTGGAAGCACTTGTGAAAGCGTTTTATTTGGTTGGTGCCTCATAAAAAGGTGTAATGCGAAGGGTTGTCACTAATAGTTTGACCACCACTGAAAAAGTTATTCGTTTAGATAAATATACCAAACTTTTTCATTTATAGCATGTAATTCAATTGGTATTTGAAAATGGAGTGGCCTTTAATGTTCCGATGTTATCCTTAAAAAGAAGAAAAAAGATATTGGGCCGCGTTTTTGACACCTGGTTATAATAGGCTAATCTTGGAAACGGTCATTCCAATTTTAAACAAATGTCGGAATCGTGTTGAAATGAATTCAGTTGTTTGTAACTTACAGAAAGAAGAATGAAAAAATATTTATTCGTGACAAAACAGAAACACGTTACAGTTACCACAGATGGATCAAAGATTGACTGGTCAGTAACACCTAAATAATACCCTGCTGTTGCAAGCGTCTATACGTTACGGAAATCGCTTACCATCAGGCGGTATTTTTATGTTTGTTTGCTACCTTAGTCATACAAGACACGAGAGGATGCCACAAATCTGACATCCAACTTAGCATTATGTTGGTTATACGTGGGACGTAATGTTATGTTGGTTAAACTTAATTGACTTGTCTGAATCGTGTACGGCATAAATGTAGGTAAGTACCTATAGAATTTCCGGAAATGTGACCCAAATTTGTGGTGGAACATCCCACCCACTACATGAACATGTAGCCTCATAATTCAAACATAATTTTCAACTGAATTTACCTTTTCCTACATTTAAAATACAAAGCATAAAAATTTAATTATTCAATAATCATACTTCCTTACCAATTCTTTACTTCCCATGTTGTTTTACTAATTAACATTATACAATTTAATTAGTGAATTCATAAAATAATTTTATTTTTCCTATTATGGGTTTTCCTGAAATGTCAGAGTAAGCAAATATATTCTAAAAGATGACACACACACGGAATGATATCCACAAAGTTATTACATATTCTATTGTCTCTTTAGTTATTAATATTCAGTAAGTAGTTTACAAATAAACAAAACAAAATTTTAAAACAATACCTACATAAATCCATGTTATAAAAATTAAAACCAAATTAATTTATAATATACCAAAATAATTATAGTAACTAAATAAACAGTTCAAAAATTAAACCCACAAATCAAAGTTAACGTCCCATGGTATCGTCGGGCGTAGTCAAACAGTTTGGCGGCAACTGTCGTTAATTATACCACAAGTCACGTAATAAACTAATGCATCCCCCGCACGCGCCACTTCGTTATCTCCATGACAGTTGATGATTAATTCAACTGTTGTTAATGTACTGTTCAATTATTTGCTACAACTGACAGTTGTGTAACTTGCCTTAAATTTTTATAGCGTGAATTTTAATGGCGGCCGGATAGCGGAGCTTTGAATTTGCTTAATTTTTTGGTATTTTTTGGAAAGTAACAATGGCTGGATTCTTTTGTATGTTTTTATATTTTGAAATGGGTTGTTTGACCGACTTTGTTTTTAAGGGACTGATCCAACAACACACTGCACAGCTCAAACCACTAGACGGATCGGGTATTCACTAAGAAATAATTAAATTGGATTTTTTTAAATCTATGAGGGTAAAATGGAATCGCAGATGCGGAATATTAGTTATTTTTAATATAGATAGACACATCCACACAAACTCTTCTCTATTTGTTTCAACACACACATCACCAGGTGTTCTATTACAAAGGTACACTCCATTTAATCTGGCACAGCGATAGTTCTGCGAATCGAAAACCTTTGTATTGAAAATAAATTTAAATGTTTTGTATATCGTTGAATATGTATAGAAAGTAATTACTATATTCGGTGTAACACTCGGCCTCTTGAGTACGATACTAAAGTATTAACGTTTCTTTGTTTAGAAATAGTCACTTGAAGACCAACATTCGAGATATTTCCAAACCCGTAGACATTCAGAAAGGATTTTCATAATTTCACCCCTAATAAAGTAAAGTGTAAGCTATAGAGTCATCTATCAACAAACCCTTTCAAAAATATTTAACAAAATTCAATCGGATTCAACAGAAGGCTTACAAATAGACCTTTTACGAAGATCTTTAGAGAACGGAAACAATAAGGAACCAACATAACTAATTTGGCTTCAGTACGGAAGCACAAAGGCTCCGAATAATGATTAGACGTAATTACGACAGTGTTTGCTGATGAGGACTGCCGGAGTGATAATTTCAGGGGAGTAGGTGAATGACCGATGGATTCCTAATCATGTATCTATAAATGGTACTCGTGTTCTTCTATTGGGATTCTATATATAGCATGGTATAGTAGGAGGTACTTATATACCTACAAACAAGTTCTAGGCGCAGGGTAGGTGAAAGAAATTTATATATAAATAAATAAACACTCCCTTTATGGTAATATCTATTTTATTTTTAACTTAAGCACTTAAATTAACCTTCATGTAACATAAATTAAAAAACCCCGACAACTAGAAAATAACGCAGTTATAGAAAAGTATCGGACAGAAACGGGCGTATAATTGGCACAAAATAAATCAATAACTACGGCTAGAAAAAAAAATCTTATACGATATCTCGTTTCGTAGAACCTATTTGTATATCTAATGTAAATAAGAAAATACAATGTTCTATGACATTTAATTTGAATTTTCTTCAATAAAATCTGTACTAGACACTACTCGTACCGATATAAATATTAAATTAACAGGTAGTTGGGGTCAAGATGCTCGCAGTTTGGTTAGGGAGCTGTCCAGACGCCTTATTGATACCACAGGTGACCAAAGAGCTGGCACTTACCTCGGGCAGCGCATCAGCCTCGCAATTCAACGAGGTAACGTTGCCAGCTTTTTGGGAACCCTGCCTGCAGGCGGCGATTTAAATGCGGTTTATTATTTATATAGGATAGATAGTTGTAGTTTAATTTTAATTTAATATTTAATTTATGTTATAATAGTTGTTTAATGTAAAATAAAATTGTACTTCATTAATAAAAAAAAAAATAACAGATGCCTTAAAATAGCCCGATTCGATAGTAGAAAAATCGATTCCTGGTAAAAAAAATTATAAGAATGTCGTTATTCTGAATCTGTAAATGTCTGCGATAGACTGGTACTTTGTATATATTATATGTTTGATACCAAACTAACTTAGTTTGATAGCAAATGGCCGTGTTTGAAGATAGTCCAGCGATATTTATTTAAATAATGATAAGGATCAAGAGATAGGAAACCATCTTATACTAGACGAGATAATTAAACTTTAAAACTCTTCATAAAAATATATTTTAAGAGAAGCTCGAAGCAGCTCGTTTGGGGAAGTACCTCCATGACCATCAGGCAGCCGTATGCCTGTTTTAAACAAGGAATAATACATGTAACTGGGAAAATAATATAGGTACAATCGGTAGATACCGATAATTAAAAAAAATAAAGAACAATGTATATTTTGCGCGCCAACAGAAGCCTATAGCCTAAAGAAATAAAATTACAATATTCAATATTTAAAGTAAAAATTAAAAATAAATAAGAGACAAAATAAAAAAAAATATGTACAAGGCTGTATGGCTCTAAGCCTTTGAGTGTGTTTTTTCCAATGTAACTTAAGACTAACATATCTAATTGGGAGTATAAAATCCACGACATCTAATAATTCAGAGAAAATAAATCACAATACATCTAATAAACAAATAAATACCAGTGACAATCCGACTAGGTAATATAACTTTAATTACATGTATCAAGTATCAAGACTGTTCGAGAGCATCATCTAAATTTAATTGAAATGTGACAAAGTGCTATTGTTAACCCTTATATACCCCCCTGATGTGAGGTAAATGAGGCTATAATGCCCCTTCACAATGGAGTTATCTCAATGGTATTATAATGAATTGTTGTAGAGCGTTCATTTCTTAGAAATCTCAGTGAATAAAGCACCTACGTATGAATAGGCGACTTTATAGATCCGAGATTGTATTGTTAAGATGAATAGCAGTCATTATCGAAAGATATCCACTGCTGAGTTTGTTTGAATAATTTTATTTTCAGCCGCAAGGCCCTATTACCGCTCGTGTTTGGAATTGTATAGGATTCCTTGTGAGTTCGGAAACTCAATTGAAATGAATACATAAAAATATTATACAATACATATAATTATTAGCGTGATTTTTTTTTATGCTGACAAGCAGAAAATAGTTCTGATGAAAGTAATGCTAGTAGTATTGCCTACATGTTGCCGATTACAGAAAATAAGCAATAAATTATTTCATAAGTAGTCCTGTTTGTCTAATAAAAGAACTAAATATTGCTTATTGAGCCATAAGTTTTAATGTTATGCTTACGAAAAGAGTTAAATCCGAATCTACATGGCGCTGCCACGCTGTGCTCACGAAAAGATGCTACGATCTAGCGATATCAATGCTACGAAGAGCTTACAGGGTGCTACGAGCGCCTACGAAATTCTGATACAAATTTATAACATTTTTATACCACCAGGTGAACCGCCTGCCTGCTTGTCAACCTTGTGATTTAAAAAGTGTATTTGGTGGTGTTTTATAATCAGATACAATACAATTATACAATTTTGTATTTGTTCTGATAATTAGTTTTTTTTATAACGTATAAACGGAGTATAAAGTAATTACATTATTTACACGACAAAAGCGTCATTGTACGACCCGCTAACATCCAAGGCACCCCCACATCCTATCTACATTCTATTTCGCACTTAACCCCTAAACGCTCCCATAAAACTAAAGCGAATTCGCGTTGGACGATAGGAGAATTTCGCTATACGTCATATAGGAGCAATAAAATTGTGCGTAGCGGTCATTATCGCGTTTCTTCAGACCTTTGATTTATATAATGGTAGTAACGCGTACATAAATTCGAATTCCTCGTGAATACTGAGTTATTGTTATTTGTGCTTCGTACAGCAAATACGGTAAAATGTGACGTTGCGTGTACCAAATTGAGAACATTATCTATGTATCTTTATGTAACAGACAAATTGATAATGCAGCAATTTTACAAAATGACTTGGTTTTGATTGTTTGCGGTAATTTATGTATAACTAGTTTTCTGTCCCGGTTTCAACCGCGATACCCAGTTTTTCTGCCTTAGAGATTTAAATAACATTAGTAATTTCTTACCTACGTTATAAAATGTATGCCAAATTACAATATGAATGATGACTGGGTAAAAAATGATTAATTCTGTTTAGTCCGTCAGTTATCAAAAAATATACGTATTTTTTATTTTATCAAATCAATAAAAAATTACAAAGATAAGTCACATCAAAGTTTAGGAGTGGGGTGTTGTGACGTCATCTCTCTGTAAAATGTGTACTAGTGCGTGACGTCAAGTGAAATTTTAACGCAATGTATCTTCGTTATTTTTTGTTTTAGGAACTAAAGAAAAAACTTGTGTCTAATATTTTTTGTTAATCTAAATGATGGTTTTTTTTTTATTTGTTTCATTTTTCATCATCATCACCCCTATTTTTCAATATATCATGTGTGCCAAAATTCGCGATCGGTTGATCGTTTTTCTGGTGAAAAGTCAACAAACAGATTATAGATATTCTCATTTTATTTGATTATATATGTAGTTTACACGTTTAATAATGTCAGTATCTATTTATCGCATGGATGGCCAGAGGGCTGGTCGTACCTCGGACAAAGGATAAGCCTGGCTATTCAACGAGGTAATGTGGCTTACTGAGCAGTCTGCAGCTGGCTAGCAATCTCATCACATGAACCTTTATTATTATTATTTTTAATGTTTACGTTAAACTCTATTAATTCTTTTTTATTTATTTTATTTCATGTTGAAGATAAGCGTCATACAAATTACTCATACTTTTTTACATAATTAAACTAAGTTCCATTCTTATACCATTATTTTCAATAAATAAACAAAATAGAATCTATATAGAATAAATTTCCTTGTGGCAGCCCGTGGTGTCGATCATCGGTATGGTTCCCAGCAATCTGCATAGCATTCCTCGTTCATATTAGGTACACCTTATGTTAAATTCTTCACCGCCATACATATTTACCACAAATATTCGAATCTTTCAATAAAAACAAAAAACCCACCAATTATAACCAACAATCAGAATGCCGTTTCCAGAAACTGCCAATTCCGTGCCAGTTAGCACGCAATACGAAGCTACAAATAAAAGCATCGCAGAGTTTCCGACACAATGCGAAATATTCCTTTTTTTCCTCACTTTTTCCATTCCCTCGCGTATATACATCGTTGTTTAAGCAAAACAACTGGCTCCCAAAACGGGCATAGTAGTCACAGATTCGTGATAGCAAAGAGAATTATACCACCCCCGGGTTTTATTCAATTAGTGGACGAATTTGTGTACCGCGGTGTCGAGTTTACGCTTTTGTACGCACCAATCATCGTGAGTGACAATTGATGGGGCTTTTGTTACGTCACATCAAATTTTAGAAGAAAAACGTAGTTATATCGAAAAAACACTAATGAAACTCGAAATTCTAGCAAGTTCGATAGATAGAAACATAAAGATATTAACAAGCATAAGAAGGGGACCGCGGGTAAAACCGGGGTGGAAAACTAGTCATACATAATAATTTCAAAATTGCTGCATTATCAATTTTTTCTGTGACATGAAGATTGTTTATGAAAAATATTATGTATGTTATAAAACACAATTTTGTATTGTATTAATATTCCTATTTATTACTCGTTATAGTATTTTATTTTTTAAAATGAGTACGCAATGAAAAGTGAGAACTAAAAAACCTAGTCTAAACTCGGTTATCTTTGCACTAACACAGAGCTTCAGTTCCTACATTCCGGCTCTATCACCAAATCAATCAAAATTTCTATAGGTAAGTAGGTATTATCCGATAAATCTCAAATCTCTAAAAGAATCTCAGGAATGTGACGCGACTCGAAGCCTGTATGATGAGTTGTCTGGCTGGTCTGTCACTCAGATAATACCTGTGTTGAGCTCCCGTCTACCATAGATTTGACATCAGATTCTGATAATGAGTATAGTTCTCACGCTAACACGCCATGTAGGTTAAATTTTAATAGCCGGAATAAATTAAAAAAATATATAAAATTCAACAGAATTATTAAGAAATCGCGAAAACTTTTGAAAAGGTATAAAACAACGCATGAAATAAATACATCGTTAAAAAAAGAGCGCATTCATTTACTAGGTAAAATAGAAAAATATAATATTAGCATTCAGCAGAGTAGGGATTTATATGAGACTAACACTCAACATCTTTTTGAGGAGATAGATAACCTCAAGCGCTCCTTAAAAGCTATTAATAAAAAATATAGTATAGCTCAGCTTCAAATAAAAGACCATATTTCAGCGGCAGACGAGCTTTTAAAGTTAAGTGAATATAATAGTGACCGTCTTGATTCTCTTGTTAACAATCATTGTAACTGTTTAAGCGCAGTAAGTAGTTCAGCTTCACATGCAGAGTTAGATATTAGCCATTCCTTAGATAAAAGCCTACAACTAAAGGCACAGGACACAATTAAAGAAACCATTGTCATGTGTGACAAAATCGGTAAAAATTTCGGGCCTATACTAAGCAATGAATTAAAAGAAAGGGTTATTAATATATGTTATCCCGGTGCTCCTTATGGTTATTTAATAGATAATCTTCATTCACAACCACTACATCAGGATGCAACGGTAATTATACTTTGTGGAGACGGTTTGCCCTTACGTAAAAAAGATATAATTAGTAATTTTAACAAGTTGCTTGACTTACACAGCCATTATAAATGCAAATTTGTTTTATGTGCATTTCCATATTCTGATATGTTTTCTCAGGAGCAGAATAAACATATATACGACATGAATATGACATTGTATAATTTGAGCCATCGTCATAGTGACGCCATGTATTATTTTGACATTAATAAATTTATATTTAATTTTAAGTTGACAAAAGATACCATGTATCTCCCATTAAAATGTAAGAGACACATCGCTACATTGTTAGCCAGAAATATACATATTTACAATCAAGCTACTAGTAGCTTAGCTGAGACTATTGACATGGGTGTTATTGGCAATAGCAAGGCGTCTGGAGAGGGTTTTTAGGTATAAAGACAAAAGCTCAGGCCCATAATTTAAATATTGTTCATCAGAATATTCAGGATCTAGCTGGCAAAGAATTGGAAATTGATTTATGTCTTGATTACCATAATATTAATATATTTTGTGTAACTGAACACTGGTTAAAGAGTCACGAGCTATTGCTCAATAATCCTAAATATAAATTGTCAAGTGCGTTTGTTAGACAATCAGCTATACACGGTGGTAGCTTAATTTTAGTCTCAAGTGATATTAAATGTAAGGATCGCAAAGATATTGTAGACTTGTCTATCGAGCGCACTGTTGAGATATCCTGCGTAGAGCTTGAGCGCTATCTTATAATTTGCGTGTACCGTCCTCCTTTAGGTGACTATAATATGTTTGAATTAGTTGTAGAAGATGTTTTAAAGAAAGCTCAAACCAGTAATAAAAATGTTATAGTATGTGGTGACTTTAATGTTAATTTGTTAGTAGATTCACCTACAAAGCTAAGATTACTTAATTTGTTCAAATCATTTAATCTCAATAATTTATTCTGTGAGCCAACTAGAATCACAGAAACTTCTGCCACTTGTCTAGATAATGTGTTCTGCAGATGTGAGGTACTTGAAAAATCTATTATAACTGAGCTGACTTCGGATCATTGTGGTCAGAAAGTCAGTCTTTTAAATGAAACAAATGTTATTCCGCAGAAAATAACTTGTAGGCCTATAACATCAAATCGTATGGCTCGCTTCAATGATAATGTAAATCGTAATATTGTCTCTCTAAACATGGCACAGGACGAACCAGATAATCTTTACAGCAATCTCTTTAAGTTTATAAAGAAAGAATTTGATAAAGTTTTCAAACTTAGAACTTTTAATGAAAATAATAATATTAAGTTTAATGACTGGGCAACTGTGGGTATTTATAAAAGTAGAGCTAAGTTGTATGAGCTGTATGGCATGAAAAAGTATAACCAAAATATCGATTTTCTTGAATATGTTAAAAAATATTCTAAAACTTTTAAGAAAGCTTGTGCTTCTGCTAAGTCCATATACTTGAGAAATAAAATTAGTCAGTCAAATAATAAAATTAAAACTACTTGGAATATTATCAACGCTGAAAGGGGAAAATCTCGTAACAATAGTATTGAGTTAAATATTAATGATAGTATTATTTCTGAAGATAATAATATTGCACAAGCGTTTAATTTATTCTTTTCTAACATACCGGTGCATACAACCAGCTCCTTAAATTCCTCACCGATAGATGCTGAATTAATATTGAAAACCAATGTCTCAGAGTGCTGTGAACTATTCAATTTTAGACATATTACACCTTACGACATAGTCAAAACATTTAAAAGCTTGAAAGTTAAACGCACATGTGATTTATGGGATATATCCGTAACTGTTTTGCAAGGTATCATAGACAAGATTGCTCCCCATTTAGCTTTAATTTTTAATAAATGTGTAGATAGTGGACAATTTCCAGATTTAATGAAACATAGCAAAGTCATTCCTTTATTCAAAGCAGGTGACCCTAGTGATCCTACTAATTATAGGCCAGTTTCCATTTTGCCAGCTCTGAGCAAAGTATTTGAAAAGATCATCTTAACGCAATTACTTGCTCACTTTAATTTGAATAAACTTTTACATAATGAGCAGTATGGGTTTACAAAAGGTCGTTCAACCATTGATGCCGGGGTAGCACTTTTGAGAAATATTTTTAGCGCTTGGGAAAAGTCACAGAATGTTATTGGAGTCTTCTGTGATTTATCTAAAGCTTTTGATTGCGTTGATCACCGGACGCTCATACGTAAACTGGATTATTATGGAGTTAAGGGTGCAGCACTTGATCTGATGATATCCTATCTTGGGAATAGAACTCAAAGTGTTGATGTTAATAGAGTCAAATCATCTGGTTCTCCTGTGCATATGGGTATGCCGCAAGGATCTATTTTAGGTCCTTTCCTATTTTTAATTTATATAAATGACCTTCCTTTTTATGTTAAAAATACCTGTGGAATTGTACTGTTTGCTGATGATACCTCACTGATTTTTAGTGTTGATAGACAGAAATCTAATTTTGACGATGTAAATGGTGCATTAGCCCAGGTGTTAAACTGGTTTACTGTAAATAATCTAGTTTTAAATGCTAAGAAAACTAAATGTATTAAATTTGCACTACCCAATGTAAAAAAAGTTGACTGTAACTTAATGATAAATAATGAGTCTCTAGGTCTTGTTGAGTCAACAATATTCTTAGGGATTACTTTAGACTCAAAACTTCAATGGGGCACCCATATATCATGTCTTGCGGGGAAGCTCAGTTCAGCTGCTTATGCAGTTAGAAAAATTAGGCAGCTAACAGATGTAGATACAGCTCGATTAGTTTATTTTAGCTATTTTCATAGTATTATGTCGTATGGTATTTTACTGTGGGGTAAGGCAGCTGACATAGAAACTATTTTTATTTTACAGAAAAGAGCAGTGCGAGCTATTTACAATTTGAATTCTCGGGCTTCCCTAAGGGATAAATTTAAACAAATCGGTATCCTCACTGTAGCGTCACAGTATGTTTATACAAACATATTATTTGTTCATAAAAATATTGGTCTTTTTGTAAAAAAAAGCGACGTGCATTGTATCAATACTAGAAATAAGCATAAACTTGTAAATTCTGCTTATAGACTCCAAAAAGTGCATGGTTCGTTTTTAGGTCTGTGTACACGCTTTTATAATATGATACCTCTTTCACTTTTAAATTTGCCTTCACATAAATTTAAGGAACATATTAAGACCGTTTTAGTAAAAAAGGCTTATTATAATATTAACGAATATTTAAATGACAAAAAGGCTTGGGTGTAGCGCTCGCTTTTGCAGGATATATTTTATGTACCTAAATTATGAAGTTTAAAAGTTTTTTGAAAAGAGTAATTGCTGAGTTTATTGCCGGCTCTTCTCAGCAAAAGCTACCTTCCGAACCGTGCATTAGAGTCTGACTATTCATAAGTGCCTGTGAAGGTTTATTTGAATAAATAATATTTCATTTCATTTCATTTCATTTCAAACATCCAATAGAACCAAACACAAATATTAAAAAAGGCAGAACAAAACCATCTTTCTTAAAGAGGGTCAAAAGAGAATAAATATAAGTTATTAATCCCTTTGCGATATCTAAGCTAATATATAAATAAAAAATATAGCTGTTAGAGTTCGCTGTTAGCGATTTTTATTTAGCTACTCATAAAATAACAAACAGGAAACTCGAATGATCTTGACAGCTTTATTGGTGAGAGAAATGACATAGTTAAAACAATATTCTTCAATAGTTTTCCGCTTAGCAGCTACCCGCAATCTCATATTTTATTCGTTTAGAGGTCGAATTAAAAAAAGTTTTGGCCTCTTCTTTAGAAGATGCTTATAAACGTGGATATTTAATGCTAGCTGTTCCGCGCGGTTTCACTCGCGTTTCCGGGATAAAAAGTAGCCTATAACCTTCAGAAATAATATAGCTTCCCATTAGTGAAAGAATTTTTCAATTCGGTTCAGTAGTTTCGGAGCCTATTCAATGCCAACAAACAAATAATCAAATCATTCCTCTTTATGACATAAGTATAGATTCTTCAATTTTATTGGAATTTGTGATTAGCGCATTATATAATGATATAGAACCAATGTATATATTTAAATAGTAATATATACATAATTAATATATAAAATAATCAATTGCAATACATTTCATGCGCTAATCACAAATTCCATATATAATATCCGTATTTGTCATAAAGAAATCAATGTACCTACAGTTCTATAATGGCTTTATTGCATAATGAATAGGTCTGTAAATAAGTCTCTATAAATAAATAATTATATAGCCTAACTTTTCTCATTTGCTAATCACAAAATTATGACGCATAGACGCTTTAAATTGACGTTATACAATTAAAACGCAAATATTCGTAAACTGCGGACCATTCACCATAAGGTACTTGATGCTGCGGAGCTATGCGTTAATAAATTTTAAAACAAACAAAAGAGACAAGAAATAGTTAATTTTAAACCTAATAAAGATTTAGAAAAGCCATCTCAAGGTTATAGGTATTCAAAATAACGGGGTGTTAGGTATAATATCATCATAACATACAATATGTTATGATGATATTATGTTATAACCACTAAATTGGTATATCCACTCAGCAACAAGAATATTACGCAATTGTAAATAATATACATTTTGATAACATCTCATCGCCATCATTGAGTACTTTTTTCGGTTTTTATTAGATCTCTAGATTAACGACCTTGCTCCGTTCTACGGGAACTTTATTGGGATATAAAAACTGGTATAAATTCAGCTATTAAACCAACGGACTTACTTTAAATTAACCAGAAAAGAAACTGACACCGTAATTCTGAAAACCAACAAAGTATACATTATTTATAACTTTACTTTATGAGGGTATCTTAAATTAATGATACAGGATATGTACCTACTGTAAGTTTTTTGTTCTAGGGATTTTGATTTTACTAGCGTATTTTTTCAGTTTAGGATCATAAAGTTAACGTATGTAAGACAAAAAAAATACACATATGGGAAATAAAGGTTCTAGAATGAAGACAAAGTACTGGAAACCGCCGAATTGGACAACCTACCACCAAATGGTTCGCCGACCAGGTGCTCTACCTTTTATTTCCTGGAAATTGTATAGCAGCACTGCTTACAAATTGATTATTTTATATTATTACCCTTTGCAAGTTTGGATAATTATGAGGTTCGTAATATGAAATTACCACTACGCCATACGGAGTGTTCACTCCGTAAACGGACTAACAAATAGACTCGCTCTTACATTGAGGGCATTGTGTAAATAAAAAGTTAATTCAGATCACTTACAATAGAACCCTTCATTAATATGTATTTTTCCTGAAGTTGGTAGAATACATAACGCTCCTGAGTCATGTCAGCCCAAAGACGTCATGCTGAACAGAGGGGACCAAGAATCCCCAAATCGATCGGCAGATCTTGCGCTACGCGAATCCCGCGACTCTCACGAGATCGTCGGTCCACTTGCGGGGGGCCTGCCCACGCTGCGTCTTCCGGTTCGTGGTCGCCACTCGATGATAGCCTTTCTAACGCCCCTGAGTAATTTAAAAAAAAATATAGATAGTCAAACGAAGAAGTATATTAGAATTATTATTAGTATTTATATTACTAATAATAATTTGTTGCAGTCAAAAACCTCACGTTCTGTATACATAAAAATAGATAAACAACAATGATAAAGGAGTTGATATTTCATTTACTTTCCATTAATTTTCTTCATTAGGTTTCAATTTCTAAAATTACTCTTCAAACTGAAAATAATTTCTATCTTCACTCTAGGTTATTTTGTCTCTAAATACCTACATCCCATCAATAAAACCCTGGGGTTGGCAAGTAAATTTTTAAGGCACTCCCTCCATTCCTCGCTCCATTAGATTTAGCACCCCCCTAAGGGCAATAGGAAAATATTAGCCACAGCGTAAAACGTCATCAGGCGCACACGCCGTACGGGATTTAGTTAGTTCGAAATTTGAATATCAGCCAATCAGGGCTCGACGCTCCGGGGATGCCACGACCCTATCCAGATTAAATTACTGCATATTTTTATCCATTCGTTGAAAAAACCGCTAGCAAGTAAACAAGTATTTTGCAAAATGTATTTATTATATAAACGCGTTTTTTCGTGTTTATTTGAAATTTTTGATTTAGTTTCGGAATTGACAGTTTTATTTATTGAAAACTTGATTTGTTATTCGTTCGGTTAGATTTTGTGTTTGTATTTGTAACTGTGATGTTCATTTGAATTAAGGTCATTTCAATGCTGACTGTTAAGCAATATTATTATTTTTTTAGTTATTTCAGTTTAAATGTCGAAAAATATTATGCAAACTCATATTTTTTTACCCACCTGGTAGTAAGCGGGAGCACAGATTACCCACTACCAGTGATTCGCTTATAGAGTAATCTGATCTGCGCCTTGGGCATACGCGTTACCCTTTGAGCGAATGAATGCTATGCCCCTCTCTTACAATCTGTATTTGAGTGAACTACTAAATCTCGTCTATAGGTATACTCAAACACTCCACATCATTCATGACAGTCATATCAAACAACAAAAATCCAATAAAAACTTAACCAATAACAACAATAATAACAGTCCGTACTCTTTATACACCAATTCTTGTAAAAGCCAATCAAATGTAACGGTCCCCAGGAGGAAATGTCAATAACGCCTATAACACGCGATGCGAATCGCTCGGGAGTCGCGAAATGTGTTTTTTATTAGGGTTCCTCACGTCAAAAGGTAAAAAACGGCTCCTTTATTGGTGCACTCGTTCTACTTCTCTACTGTTCGCTTGATGAAATTTCAATGTGGTCCAGGGTTGTATTTAGTATTGAGTAATGTTCTTACAGGGACATACTCGAAGGAGAAATTTTTTTTTTAAAAATGCAGCCTCAAAATAATCTTTTTAATCATTATATTGCTGCTGCTTTTAAAAAGATCTAACATAACTACCAAGAACTTGTTTGGATACACAAAAAAAAATATTAATCAAATATAATATCAACATATTAGGTAGGTTATAGACTTTACACATACTTATCATGATTAAATTTCCCGGGCAGGAAAAATAAGTTATATGACTTTTATATTTCCATTGAATCTACAAATATTTATGCCTGTTAGGAACCAGCCTCATGTTGCCAATTTTTCGATGCGTCGTATTCCGACAGATAGGCTTAAGAGCCACTTCCCTTCTAGATTTTCTTTTATTTACACCTCACCACGTAATTTTTGCCAAGAGATTGTGATAAAACATAAGTACCAGGAGTAAAAAAATACAGGTCATAGAATTTTAGTGTCTGCGCGTTGACTTGGCAATTTTGATGGAGTAATGTCAACTGCAGAGAAACTACATGCAAACTAAGTTTTTTTTTTGTGTGTTCTAATGGAGACTGTATGCCTTCAAGACTAACTTGGATTGATCACGTGACACTCTAATGACGTGATGAGCTCAAAATAAATACTAATTTTGTATTCCAAAGTGTTTCAGCGCCAAATATTTAAGTTTCCCGGAACCAGAAACGCTTCATCAATGTACATACAATCTCGTTCCGTTAAATTTAAATTATGTCAGGTAAGTGTTTTACAATTCAAATGTACGAAAACTTTGTCGCCACGAAAAGGTGAAAACTGTAATAAAATATACCAACTTGATCTTGCCTTAAGTTGACTTTTAATGCCTCTTAAATAAACCGAGTTCTTGAATGAAACCATTCTATTTCCTCTTGTGATCTTAAAGGGTCGTTCGAATATGTACCTAATTGTTTTTGTGTTTGGTTGGAATTTGAAGGTGAACCAATCTATCGGTTTGAAGTTTTGTTGTTTAACCATTTATTTCGTTTAGGGATTCCGCTTCATGACATCAATAAATTATTGAGTAAGAGTATTGCGAATTTGGACTTAGGAATGACGAGGTATAGTTATGATGTTGCCGCATTAATGTAGCCTGTTGGGATAAATAAGTGTTGTTTTGGTAATTATATACATAATTGACCAAAAAAAACATCGATACTTTTTCATAACTATTTACTATCCATATAATAAATTGAAAGAGCAAACTAGGAGCCCGTGTATCGGTATCATTTCGAGTTTGGTTATCTTTCATTCAGGTATTTGGGTAAAATAGACATACGATATTTAACTTTATTTTTTACGAGTAAAACTTGACCTGAAATAGTTTCCTCAGCAAAAGCATTGCGCAGAGCTAGATCTAAATTTTACTATGTAGGTAACTTGGCTAAGCGAATATGTGGTCGAATTTATAATAAAAAGAAGGTGATTAACCTCGAAAAATGTTGCCCTCTACACAACGACGACTATCAATATAAATATTTAATTAATGGCTTCAATCACTTATACCGAGATAAACTAACAATAAGTAATCTTAGCGAAACAAAACATTTGTGTTATTTCCCAGCACGCAGATTTGTTTTGTCGTCTCAGAGCGCTGTCAACTTTTGTGAGCGATTTGTTAATGTTGATTATAAGTGTTCAGTCTTTCGTGAAAATTACGCCAAGTGTGTTCATTCGGTATTTTAACTAATATACTCGTATACATGAAAATGTGTGATTGTATATCATATTTTAGTATCTCATTGCCAGCACATGGTAATATATCTTTTTAGACATAGGTGACTTTTTTTTTAAATTTGAAAAACAAGATGTAGCTACGCTAAAAACTCTAGAGTGTAGGGTAGGCCATCTAGTTGTACTTCAATTATCATCATCAGAATATTGTCTGACTTTGGAACGGAGTTCCATAAGGTAGTTATCGTTTGCGGGCGGGGGGGGAGCTAGATTGAAAAATATATTATAAAACGACACCAAAAACCGACATACTTAAGCGAGGGAATTTTTTATTCGAAATCCGTTCCACACATCAATTTTTTTTTAATTCAATTATTTAAAAAATATATCTAATAAATATAAATAAAATCAACCCAGAAAGTTTAGCTAACACATTAATAACAACATTTATCAATCTTCAACGTTTACAAGTTTAGTACTAAATTTTATCAATTAAACAAATCGTTTAATTACCTTTTCAAGGCATATAATATTAATGATATTCACCACATTATGACAAATACAGTTTCTATAATATCTACTGAAAATGTAGATGAAACAACTCCAACTATTTAACAGATTAATTTATTATACTTGTAACGACCCTATAACACTAATTAACATAAAGCGAAGCACGAACTTATTAGGGAGGGATCTAAGCAAACGAATTGTTCATGTAGGTAGTTATTCTCTTTTATAGTGCAATGTGTCTAGTTACCTGTGAGTACGTACACACATGTAAATAGCGTTGAGTTGCACCGCTTAACTGGATTTTCGTTTTAAACAAATGTTAAGGTAAAGATGTTGACAATTCACGATTGCGGCAATGCTTTTTTGTTTATATTTATTATGGAAAAAAAATTAAGGTCAGCATATCTTTACAAAGTTATTTCAGTTAATAATAATAAAATATTTTGGGATCACGCTCTACTTTCATTACAATTCTCGAACGTAGGAAAAAAATATGTTAGAATATTTTAGCAGGGCCAAAAACATTGATATAATAAAAAAAGTTACAACTTTGTAATTTGTATTCGTGATTTATATAACTTTAACCAACATGCGTGTAAACTAAGTAATTTAATAGGAGTGAAATTTACAAAAAATTTTTAATTTATGTGTCTCAAAAACAATAACTATTGGAACCTTGCTAAAAGTCCGCTAAGCCATAAACACGTTGTTAAATTTAAACGCAGTATCACCCGTCCTTCTGAATTTTATTGCGCTACAAATTTAGTACCCCTGACTTCCTCTTATACGTGGACTACAATGAAAACCATAAAGTATGGTTATTCCATACATGCAACTTGAAATTGAAATGGTCTTGTTATTTATTTAACGTGCTTTCAAGGCGATAGTAGTAATAACGAGTGTCGTAGCGAAGTTCGATGGTTTAAGTCCTATAATGAGCTTGAACTTTCAGTGAAGTAAAACACTGTGGGGTAATTTTATAGCTCGGTGGTAAAGTGCTTTGTAGTATCCGCCTGGCACCACCATTTGATTATTTATGTATGTTCTTTTATCATATAATTGCATACTTGACTGCAAACGTATACATACAGAAAATTCCAGTACAATACGTAAGTGTACCTAAAAATGAACATAAGTAGGTCGCATCAAGCTTGCGTGGACGCATCAAATGAAACCTTTTTCAAACTTAGTTGAAAGAGTTGTAAGCATTTACGATAGCCTTATTTAGATAAACACGAAATACTCCAAACTAACATAATTACGGCTGTAAAACTTATGGAAGCTAACAAAATATGTTGTAAAGTAACAATGAAAAACGGCGGTTTGGTAAGCTCCGCAAATTTGTCACACCTTCGTAACAAAGTTACGTGAAAGTGGCTGAATTTATCGATGGGGGCACCGTCGACAAAACTGCTATTTTAACGTCACCCCAAAAGGGATGGAGCCGTAAAATCGTGGGATTAAACCGACTCGGAAATTAGTAGATATCCTTAGCATCCGTTCGTGAAATACATTGTCGAAAAACTAGAGGTAAAATGTAGTAAATATTCAAATAGGAGCCAACGGGACGAATGTCTTTATTTTTAATAAATGTAGGTATAGAGTTTGGCCACTATCTTACTATGGTGAGTGATGATGTATCCAAGGCTTGCCTACAAAAGTACCTAAGCATACTAAATCTAAAAGGGATCTGGCTCTTAAAAACATCAGTAGATACTTGTTGCTTAAATTATTCTTAAATAATTAGTAAAAAATTCAAAGTATCAATTACATCAAGATACGTGTTTTTGCTTAAGGTTCGTAGGTATTACCATATAAGTACCATCAGGCAAAATAATTCCCAAATTATTTGACGTAACAAAAAAGCACAAATATACCTATACATATCCAAGTAAAAAAAAGATATTTTTCAGCTTAATTATAAATCAGTTACTACCGTTGAAAAATCCAACTCCACTACTGAATAAAAAACATTGCAACAAATCATAGTCAAACGTCGCTGTGACGTCAGCGGAACTGCCACGTCATCGTCAGTTGCACTGGCGTGTACAGAGGGTTGTTAGATACGTTCCACGCGATGACATCACTACGTCAGATCGTTTACAATTGATAACTCGTGGCCGTTCAACGCGT
Source organism: Tethea ocularis (assembly GCA_963555595.1). Lineage (NCBI taxonomy): Eukaryota > Metazoa > Arthropoda > Insecta > Lepidoptera > Drepanidae > Tethea > Tethea ocularis. Next base: position 2,548,325 of record OY741971.1, on the reverse strand, counting down.
ATAAACATGAATTTGGTGCAGTTTTTTTTTTAAATTAAATTACATTATCAAGTTCCCTTGTATTGACATCTATCAAAGCTAAATCGCAGTTTACTTTACTCTTGTTTTTGAGATTTGAATATTATTATTATATCTCAACCCAGGCTGAATTAACAGTCTGTGGTAAGTCCAATCCGGATTTAAAATTAATTATGTAATAAAGAAAAGACGAGTTTTTTTTTCTATATTCCACTAAAACTGAGCACGACTTATGACGTACACCTGACGTACCTATATGACGTCACGCGTCTCAGCGACGTTAGAATCTAGTTAGTATCTATGAGCACTAAACTTTATGGAAATATCATCTACAAGACGGGGGCGCAAATCGTCGTACTACCGTCTGATTGGCCATTATGTAAATCTCATACTAACAACGCCGCCCGGGGTGCCTTGCATATTTTACCGGATTATACTGGGTGACGCCAATAAGTGATGCCAACCGAGCCGTTTGATATTAGGGTTATGTTGGTTGGTTGAGTAATGTAATTGTTTTATGCAAAAAAGACGCAAACTAGTTTTCTTCCTATGATTTAGAAGTATCCTAATGTGTTCTCGAAATAAAAAGTACCTATCTTGAATTTTAATTAACATGCTACGCGTTCGGCACATTCAAAGTAAATGTAGGAAATTAAATAGAGAATTCACCACAAAGACACATGAAACGATTTCTGTTTTAATGGCATCGTACAAAATAATGTACACACGGCCACAGATCAAACTACACACTGCGGCACCTTATGCGGTTGTAATAGGAGCTATTTTGCAACAAAAATGTGTAGCTTGATCTATAGCCGTGTGTACATTGTAATCGTACCTTAATTAAAAATAAAAACGGTTTATCTAACATAGATTAATTGTAAATATATGTCATGGCCCCAAAAACACAAAAGAAAAATAATAATGTTGTTGGAGAAATGTATACATCCCACAAAAATATTTATTTAACACCTATACAAGCCAATATTATCCGTTTCTCAATACCACATGATCCGGACAAAAAATGTTTAGTTCATCCCACCCGAAAATCCTTTTTTTATCACAAACACGCTTTTTATAACGTAACAATATATAATGTGAAACAAACTGCAACTGATCCCCTCATTTGAGATCAGAGGGTAAAAGAATTGGTTCCGTGTACATCCCTTAGGTTCGAGATTATAAGGAACTTGATTTATCTAAGGTCGCCATCGTTCGGACAATTTACAACCTCCTTTCTGGGGTACAGCATTTTTTTTCCGGGAATTTGCTCCGGAAGATTATTTTGTTAAAGCTCTGCCGAACTAAAAATTATCAATATATTTTTTTACAAGAACGATAACGAACCTACATTAATTTTATTTATGTACACACACATACAAGTAAAGATAAAAGAAAAAGACAAATATAATTGTACCTTCAGGGACAGCTTTATGTCAGAAGGTTGACAAGCAGGCAGGTGGTACTCCTGATGGTAAGTGGTTACCGTCGCCTATCGCCATTTGCAATACCAGAGGTATTGCCAATGTTTTGACGACCTGTTACAATGCCAAGAAGGCAACTAGCTCGCGAGTGCAATTTCTAATAATTTCTTATCATGATATTTTAAATCAATAATATTTAAAAAGATAAATAGTAGGTATCCTATAAATTTTTATTCCAAAGTCTATGTTTCAAGTTTCAATAGAATTCGTTCAGCTATTACGGAGCTGAATGCTACCAAACATACACACAAGCTTTCGTATATATTATTAGTTGTTAGTATGTATAATATTATTATGTATGACGATAAATAATAAAAATACTAAGGTATTTCTTCTCAAAAAACCGGATTTGTGAAATTTTGATTATGGTTGAAACATGCATGAAACTGCCAGTGAGCCCGAAACTAAATAACTATATAGGACTTTATTATGGTCCTATTTCCTATATATCCTATTTTCAGTAATGTTTTTTCAAAATTAGGATCTATTTTTGTACCGATTCCTTGAGTTTGAAATAGTTACCTGAAGTGTCCGAGAATTTAGTGCCTTGTTTACTTTACTTGATCTCCATGTAATAATATATGGTGTTCCCTTAGTTTCATTGCCTTCCCTTAAGATAAAAAGTATTTATTAGCTAGCTCCAAGATCTAGTGAAAATAAAGCAAGCAAGTAGACTTACTTTCGCTTTTATAACATTAACTCGTAAGTACTAAACACTAAGACGAATGCCGGTATTAAAAAAACATAAGTCATAAAGTCAGCTACCTATATTGAAGTCATGTAGGTATATTTTTTACACATGAATTAGAATTTGATTAAACCTTACCTCATAGGGCTTCAACTCAAAACTTGACATTAACTAGAAAATACGAGCATTACTTGCTGAAATTACTGAAGTCGCACTGAAATGCTTATTTAAATGACACATTCCTTAAAGGCAGACCATCCTTTTGAGAATCAAATAGTTTTAATACCCTTCAAAATCCTGAGCCGCTAACCGTTGAAGAAAAATAACAAATAACTTCCGAATATCGGATCGTAACGTATCGGATGACAATAGAGGTTTTTCCTCCAGTTAGCCTAACAAGACTAAAGTAGTAACAAGGGGACATCAAAGGGCCAGCAGGAAGTCAAAGACATCGTTATCTTTAAGTTCACTTTTATAACCAAAGCCCTAGGATTCTTAATGTAACTTTATCCTTTAGATTCTCTAAATGCTTTGTTTGTGGTATTTGATGTTGATACCAAAGAGTTCTGTGGTATTATGTTCATTAATCCAACTTTACTTTTTATGAGTTTCACTATTATCGATAGCTTGTGTTTGACTGTAATCTCTCCGACAGAAAGCGCAGAAGATAGCTGCTAAATTCTATTATATTCAAATCAACCTAGGCATTCCCTATGAATTTCCTTTACCCGCTTATATCAGCGGATTTAACCAGATTTTTTTTTGTGGTAATATCAGTCTTTCTAAGTTTAACTTTCATTGTATGACGACCCCAAATTCGTTGCGAAACAGCAACAGACGTCGAGGTCACTTTGAATTACAAACTCCTATGATGTATATCATAAAAAAAATGGCTCAATAAACAAACACAGACAATTTTCCAGCAATCGAATTGAATCAAGTAAGCGAAGTTAAGCGCTGACTTAATTTCCAAGTATTTGTGATTGTTAGCGACGCATTTACATACGATGCCGTCGTGGAGCAATCACGGCTGTCACGTCAAAGTTTCAATGCCTCCAGGGTTTCATATACACGACACGTGTCGTCTGTGTTGTTATAATATTTAAGGGTATATATACAGGATGTTCGGTCGGAAAACTCCCTTAAAATGTGTTAAAATATAAGTCCTTAAAATATCGCTAGTTTATGACCAAACACACTGTATATAATGCAAAATAGGTTTGATCAATTTGACTACGTTTAGCCTTCGCTGTAGAGTATCGTAAAAAGATATATTATATACTAGATTCCGCCCCGTGGTTTCACCCGCGTTCCCGAGGGATCTTATGTTTTCCCGGGATACAAAGTATCCTATGTGTTAATCTAGGTTATAAACTATCTGTGTTCAAAATTTCATCCAAATCCGTTTTGTAGTTTTTACGTGAAAGAGTAACAAACATCCATCTATCTATACATCCGTACTCACAAACTTTCGCATTTATCATAGGATTATTCTCGGTGGTAGAGTCTATTGTAATAATTGTAACTATCGACATTCATAATGTGCCTTATCAGGGCCTAAACTGAATAAATTAGTTTTGAGTCTGAGTTTGAGTTATAAATATTAAAGTTTGTGTGAGAGCTAGTTACATATTTGCAGATAGAATTTAGATGAGTTATGTACATACATTATTCTCAACTTTTTTAGTTTTTTACTATTATGTAAGCCTGAATGTACTGTGTTTGGCCAGAATATGATTCACGAGTAATTCATAGAATCATAAATTATTCTTTGTTCGTACATTTTTTTACATTAATTTATATAACACCCTTCAATACAAATGTAGAGCATAAAATGAGGTTAAACTCAAGAAGGCCTATAATAAAAATGAACACGAGAAAATCAAAATACTTTTAACAAATAAATAAAATGTCTCTTCTTTTGTCATATAAGTACCCTTATGCTGGATATATGAGGGCTAAAGTGATTAAAACTAAACGCTCTGCTACTTACAAGATGCGTCAGCTAACACCGCCTAACGTTCAAGATAAAACTCCTAGAGAGCAGCACGATAATAAATCGTCAAGTTTCTCTTCTCGTTGGCAAGTCTCGTGTGACACCAATGTAAAGATGCTGGAAGAAAAAATGTAAACCTTCATCAAGTCTGTAGGTAGGTAGCCCGTCTAGTCATAGACTTATTTTAACTGTGCGTGATTATGAGGTCGAATTTGGGAAGTATACAAAGCTTAGAAGAAGTGAACGAACTGACTTCGAAGCGCTGCTCTCTGAACACATTGGTAGATGCTTGGCAACTTATACTCATATACAAGTAAAGGGAATTAGTGAGTTAGGCTAGTAGGTACTACAAACTGCCTCAATCACCGTGCTATGGTTTCCTCATAATGCTTTCCCTCGGCAAATACGTAGCACCAAGTCAAAAAGTTCCTCGGAACACTGCCCATTATACCGATGGTAAAACACACAGAGTCTATGTCTCTTCGGAGGTTCTAAACCATGAGTAAGGGCCAGTAGTATCGTCAATGATACGACTGACCCTTGGAAACGTGGCAAGTAAATTAAGCTAATAAGCAAGTACGCCTGCCGAATGCTGTACTTACTTTCTCGAAAAAATCACGACCAAGAGCTTTACTTAGACATTTGACATTGCATTCCCTGAATTAAGCCTCATCTAGCTCCAAACTCTATATCCTTAGAACTGTCTTGTCCTACCTTATGACTTAGCAACGACATAAATTAAGCAAGCGGACGTAATGGGGTAATATTAGAGACAAGTCTGTTTTATTACCATACTTCGCCTGTAAGTTCTGAACGTGCGTCCTTTCAACATGTGATAGTAGGAAGTTTTAAAATGTACACCCTTCGATTTATATAAAAGTTTAAGGATCGTGTCAAGTAAAGTGTTACTGAAAATGAATAAAATAGAAGAGAGAAAGTAGAGAGTTTAGGAGATTGTAGAGTAAGAAAGAAAGATATATTTATTAGATCAAATTAGTACACTAAATAAAACTATTAAAACCAAATACTGCACAGAATAAAATAAATGAAGTAGTCCCATCATAAGGACCAAGATGGTCCAAAAGGCCCCAGCTCAGCATGTGCTGCAAGTTAGTGCAGCGCTGATTTTCGGCTGAAGCCATGGGTGATGCACGGACAGATGAGCGGTCAAATAATTAAACAAATACCAACATTATACTAAAAAAAAAAAAAAATATTAATAATTACTTTTTTTTTATGCACATACTTAATGTTAGTTTAGATTTAAAGTTTATTTAGTTTACAGTTTATTATTTTAGTTTAATTTAATGTTTTGTTGTACATAGAAATAAGTGTTCGTACTAATTTGACAGTATTTACATAATTATGTTTTTCAATAGAAAAAAATGAAACAATAAAATTATATTTAAGATAACCAAAAAAATAACAGGGCAAAAGCATAAAACCTAATTGCTGGATTTCTGAAGTTCAAAAAGATTTTTTTTAAACTTAGTCTTGAACGTCTGAACTGTTCTGAGACTGCGCAGTGGTGGTGGTATATTGTTCCAGCACTTAGATGCACTATACTTGAAACCTCCTCGAAAAGCTGTGGACTTATGGCGGGGAATACGTAATACGTGATATGATGTCCTGATAGCATTTTTTTTATGCTCACACATCCAAGCAAGTTTTGAGTATAAATAATAGGGTTTCTCAGCTTTAATTACACCAAATAGTAAAGTGGCCAAATGCAACTCCCTTCTGTACTTCATTTTTAATATATTTGCGTTGTTAAAAAAGGGAGTAACATGACCTCTTGTTGGTATTTCAAAGCAAAACCGCGCACATGCGTTCTGAACTCTTTGAATTAAACTTGCCGTTTTCGCAAGTAGTGTTGATTTGTAGAAAAAACTTACTATTTTGACATTCTGTAATCTATCTAACACCTTTACGAGCAATTCTTGTATAATATATAATCTGAATCTCGGAAACGGCTCCAACAATTTTCATGAAATTTAGTATGCTATGTATGGGGTTTTTGGGGCGATAATTGACCAAGGTGACATTGTGGTCAAACACAGGCCTACAAAGTAAAAAGAAACTTGGAGAATGAAACTAGCTGTCAAGTTCTGTTGCCGAAACCTGGTAGTGCTCGTCGAAAAAATTTCAATTTGATATTATCACCGAAATTTCATATTCATAGAATTCGAAGCCACGGCCTTCAACATGGCTTAAGACATCACTATCACTGAGGCATTTTTACTTAATGACCACATATTCCAACTCCACTAATAAAGTAACCATTAGGCAAATATAATTCACAATATTAAACCCAGATGGTATCTCTCCTACGGTATTCCCAACGCTTCAATTAAACGAATTGCGAGAACAATCCCACTAGGGACTATTAATTTGATTGAAGTCCATTTATACTAGAAATTCGAGGGTGTTTATTTAATAGAAAGCCGGCTGATGATGCTCCAGTGCATTCCAAGTGTCTATCAACACACCAATTGTTTAATCTACTACTCTGATATGATAATGCTTGAATTTTATTAGAATATATTAAAGTCTATATCGGTTGTTAACCGTCTAAGGCTACCTTTCCACTAGAGATGTGCTATGCTACGTTGCTATGGATGCGTTTGATATCCACCTATCATATCCATTTTTTTTTTAAAGGACTAAACGTAGCTTCTGTCTGCATCAACCTTACTGGACAAATCGGCGAGTGCATAGGGCTCTCAGCCGGGAAACATTTAGGCAACCACGCCTGAGGCCACCCCCGAATGGGGTACGAACCTCGGCTCATTGTGTTACAGGGGGAGGGGGATGACTTAGTATGAGTTACGACTAATTGGGGGCGGTCGGATTAACAATATCCATTGGTTCAACTGGTGAAAACGGGCTCTACTAAGCTATGCTTTTTTATAAGAATGGATGCGTGTTATGGATGTGTGTGATATGTGATCGCTAGTGGTGTAGCTATGTGCAGAGCAAATTAACTACAGTAGACGCGTGATAGCCGAGTGACGTCACAGGCACAAGTTTAGTGAGGTGCGAGGTAGCGTAGAGTTTGTGGAACAAACCAGTTTGGCTTTGGCCGTCTCATAACACTGCCGTTTCATTTTATAAAAAAATACCTCTCCCCTTCTGTAACGCGCGTTTATCACCAAAATTAGATGCGACGGCGCATTTTCATAGCCCATCTTACTCGCTTCGCTACGTAGCTTAGCATCAGTGGAAACGGTCACATATTTTCGTAGCTTAGCTTTCACATCCTCGCATCATAGCTGTATAGCACATCTCTAGTGGAAAAGCAGCCTTAAATAGAGGTTTATGGCTCTTATGCTTATATAGGCGGCGTTCTTTGTTTTCTCACAAATTGTCGCTCTGGTAAATTTTGTATAAATAATGTCCGGGTCTATTGAGTTTGAAATAGACTATGGAGAATGTCAGACATAGAATTATTTAAAAACTTATATACCTACCTAAATGCGAAAGTGAATTTGTTTGTTACCTTTTACACCTCAACCGCTGAACCGATCGTAATGATTTGACACGCAGATAGCCCACATGGAGAAGAACATAGGCTACTTTTTATTCAGGGAACGCAGGGGACAGCTGTAATTAATGGTTAACACCCTTCCGGTGTGTTCCAAAAGCTATACATGAGAGCCAGAGGGAGATTATGTGAGCTTACCACAATCGGCCACATCATCACTAACCATAGTGAGATTGTGGTCAAACACAAGCCGATAAGATTTACAAAAAGATATAACAATTAAAACGTACCCAATAAATTTCATCACCTCTATTTCATTAACTACCATTGTTCCTTCCGGGCAGATCTGATAGTGTCCGTAACTAGCACCAACTATTAAAATAACAATAGGACCTTTGAATTTAATTAAAGGCAATCTTCGGGGATCTGGAGCCTATAAACACCTGAATATTAATTTGCCTTACTGGCAACAATTCTTCTTTAATAAGCTAGACGGCCCGGCAACGTTATCGCGTAAATTTAATAACAATAAAACAAGTAATGCCTAAGACATACGTATTGAATGGATGGCAAGCTAAATTACGAGCAGTTTTATATTTATTGTGTCTTTCAGTCTGGTCAATAATTGTGCACGACTATTTGTGCATTTTTCGTAAGAAAACTATTTTTTAATATAACAATCTATGAACTAATAAAGAGCAATAAAATCAACCTATACTTAATCTGTAGTAATAAAAAACCGATTGATTACGTATGTAATTGATTGTGGTAGGTATACCTAAGTTATTTCTCGAGTAATTACAAAGTTAACCTAACGCTAAAGTTATTATATCTTAAAATAACCCAAAAACATCTGTCTGAAGCCATTTAATAAAAAAAAAAGAAAAACAACACAAAAGCCAAATTAAAAAAATTGAAGCCTAAGACAATTTCCCACACCAATTTCAACCTGTGTTGTCTATTTCACTTAACCGTATATCCTACACATAAGGGCTATACATATATCTCATTAAGTACTTATTTGAAGATGCTATGAGAACCACAACAATGAGCCGTTAGGGCAAGGGTGCGTTTAATTAAGCTTAGTTAACTATCTGTATGCCGTCGGTTCATTAAAGTCTGTTAAAACTGAATATTTTATAGACACCAGTTAGTGAGCCCATAGGATTTATGCGTAGTTTTGATGATATGTCAGTTACTTTTAAAATAAACGTGAAATATTTCATAGTCTACCGCTATTTTTATTCGTCTTAACATCGTTTTCTGAAGGAACCTGCGTTTCTGAAGGATTTTATGTTATCCTGGGGATAAAAAGTATCCTATGTTTTATTGCAGCGTATACCTATATTATGTATATTCCAAATTACATTCAAAACTATTCAGCCGTTACGGAGCTGTGTGTTAACAAACATACACACTCGAAATTCCAAAGTACGAAGTGGGATAGAATATAATTAGCAGATTAATAGTAGGTAAATTAACTTAATTCATTTTTTCCTCCCGCAGTTTTACAATCTACATTATACAAAAATCCTCAACACAGCCCCTCCTGCCGATCATCGGAAAGGTTCTTAGCAAATTGGTAGCGTTTCTTCTTTGGATGGCCGTAGGCGGAAAAAGCTCCCAAAATAAATAATTAACCATCATTATTTTAAGTACCTACTCCATAAATGACCACAATATTTCAAAACGTCATAAGTACAGAATTAATGTACCTACTGTTAGTAAATTGCGTATACAGAGTACTGTTCAGAACAGAGGTATCAGGTGCATTGAATCGAAATCAATTAATGTTATTGCCCCATGGACCAATGTGGGCCCAGCAGGTAATTTCCGTTATTTGCTAGCTTGTTAAGCCTGGATTACTCTGTGCAGATGGAAATACATTAGTTATGTTTTCAATATTAAGTAAATGTAGTCATGTTTCGCACAAATTCTTTTTCATATCTTTACGCAACGATTGATTTTAGCCATTTTTGGAACTAGAAAGACTAACTAGACTGTATCTCCATTTAGTTTTCTAAGTAAATTTTTTTTAGGTAATTTTAACCGACATTATTGATTTGAAATTTAATGTAAAAGCTTTTCAGCTATAGATTCTTGCTTCAATTACTACCATTCTACTGCGTTTTTGGTCTAAAAATAAAATTTCATTTCAGTAGAACATAGACACAATTATACCTAAAATTTGGTTCCTAACACTCGTACACCGCATTCAACATTTGTAGAAATTGTTTGTTTTGTATATTTGTTTTACAGTTTTGGTTTGAATTTTGTTTTCCACAATACCGAGATTTACGACACCCATCTATGTTGTACAATCATACTCAACAAACATATTATTTCCCTGGGAATTTTCAAAATAAACTCTACAGCTCACATCTTAAGGCTCAAAAGGGGTTGATTTAATTGCTTTCGACATTTTTGGAGTTGAGCTCAAATTAATTTACATAAGAGCTGTGGAACGGCATTGATTTACGCGCAATGTGCAGCCGACGCTGAATTTTGAAATTGTCGAGTTACTAAATATGATCGCGAACTGTACTGACTGAAATTCATCATGTTCAAAATGAAGCATAGTGAAGTATTCTACTAACATCATGCATTCATTTCAAACTAGCTTCCACCCCTGGTTTTATTCACGTTTCTCAGGAATAATGTGTGCTACATGATCTATCTTTATATCTAACTAGCTGTTCCCGGTTTCACTCCCGTTCCCCGGACAAAAAGTAGCCTATCCTAATTGAAAGGCCTATTATTGAAAGAATTTTTCAAATCGGACCAGTACCTCCGGAGATTCGCGCGTTCAAACAAACTCTTCAGCTTTATTATTATTACTAGCTGACCCGGCAGACGTTGTCTTGCCCTGAGAACAAATAAAAAACTGGGACCTACCTACCTCTACCTACCCCTACCTACGTCTACCTACCCCTATCTACTTACTCCTGCCTACCTACAACTTCCTATTTACCTAACTATTTTCCTTGTAACTTTTTTTACTGTACTAATTTTGCGGAAAGTCTCACAAAATCCCCCATCCCCTATTTTAGAGGCTAGCTGATGATTTCCAAAAAAATAAAGCAGGTGTTTATCGTTGGTAACAAAGAGTCTGTGTACCGATTTTTAGCTTTCTACCTTGAAAACTGCGAAAAGTCCCATATAGGTTTAAAGAATTTATTCTCAATAAAAAAAATACAATTTCACTTACTTGAGAACAACAGGTTAACTTAAACAATAATCATAATAATTCGTAGTTTTAATACACATTTAATGCATTCAAGTTTGAGGAGACTTATTGTTCGCAATTACAAATTTCTTTTGAATACATTAAATGAGTGTACATTTTTAATGTGTGAGGGTATTTTATTATAAAGAAGTGCCCCTTCAAATGTCAGCATTCTTTTTCCATAATTAGTTCTAATCTTTGGTAAAACTAAGAAACTAGCGTGACGAGAACTGCGTTGGGTAATTTGTTTAATTTTTGTGAATGATATAAAATTTCACCCCTCTTTTAAGGGGTTAGGGGCAGATTTCCAAAAAAAAATTATGCACGATTTTTTCGTTAGTCACAAAAAGTCTGCATACCAATTTTTAGCTTGCTTCCTTGAAAATTGCGTTTTGTTAAAAAAAGATCGCAAGTGTTTAAGTTTTATACTTATGTTTGGCCGATGATGATGATATATAAATAAACTAAATAATTCTACGTATTTCAATAAATGATGCTTTATTTAAGCTATGTATGAACTATTTGTAACTGTAAAAAAATAATATACTTACGTGAAACAAATCATATTCAAATCCAGCAAACCAACCGCAGAGTAAATCTAGTGTTAAACGTTATATGATGTTGCTTACTTTTCATAAACTTTACAGACACCAAACAAAGCCTCCAAGTGGAAACAAACTGAGCATGTAAATGCTGGAATATATTTTAATAATTACTGAAGACTGGATAATTTATGCTCTGAACGTATGTTACGAGATAAATTGAATTTAGCAAAGTCATCATTGTACGTCGGAGTCAATTTGCCGCGTACAGATTACTTACGGTAAAGGTCTATTTATATTACACTGGTTGATGTGTGACGTAAAAGTGCTATGAATAATCTAACAGGAAACAAGGGTTGATACATTATTTTAAAAATCTAATTTGTTATTGTTGCCAATTCTGTTGATTTCGGCTAATAGGGAATATGCATGAAATTTTTTATCGCGTTTCTTAACAAATTATGAAAATACCGTAAAAAAGATGTCAAAAAGATTAATTAAAATCGGCCGATAAGCATTTTAAACTACTAATGAATATATAAAATTAAGTAAATTAGTATATAAAAGGAAAAGGACTGACTGACTGATCTATCAACGCGCAGCTCTTTCCGGATCAAGCTGATATCGAAACCGCGCCAGAAAGCTAGTGAGATATAAGCCTAGTCAAGTTAGTCCGATTACTTAAAAACGTTACTATAATAAGCACAACTCTATAGTCGCATTTCATGTTACAATCCGCACAACTTTGTAACATCGAACGTAACTTACATAAATTTAATATCAGTCTGTCAGTTAAATGAAGCTCCATTCATATTCAAATCATATCTTGACGCCGTACTGAGGTGGATCTGAAGAAGAGGTTTTTAGGCGTCTATCATGTCTTTGTATGCTAGAATTTCCATTGAATTTTGCTGTTCGAATCTCCATAAATTTTTGTGGAGTTTTTCTGAGCGAGAAACGTGACGTAGTAGGTATGTGATTGTTATAGTTATATTTTTTTTTTCTTTTAAAGGGTTCTATATAACATAAGTCGGCCGCTCCGCAACCAATGTGGAAACGTCTAACTGAAAAAAAAAAAACTGTTAGTCGTTTAAATTAGAAAACGCTCACATTATATCCAGACTCTCTTGGAACACAAAACCTCAACGAATGCTTTCTCACAGATAAAATGGTACCTTCGCTTTAATTGCAATAGACTATGCTATTTGGAATACTTAGTTTGTATGAAATCAATAAATACCTAATTCTTATCAAAATCATAATTAAAATCATCGGCTTCCGAACATCTACTAGATGCAGGAAAAAAGATTACACATAAACCTAAATATCATGTATTTTCAATGGTATTAATTTTATATAACACCCCAAGCATCCAATTTCATTAATTTGCCTGGAGTATAAAATTCAAACCAGACCATTAAAATAGAAAAAATCACAATATACGGACGCCAAATCTCCTTATCTCGAATTGGAATCATTCGTTGCGTCGAATAAGGAGATCCTACCAATGCAAGGGGAGGTCGGGATCCGATTTTAACTAAATTGAGTTTTATAAAATTTCTACCTCTGGTTTGAAATAGGGCCGTGCAATATTGAGTTCAATATTGGTACTTTTACTGTTATTGCAACGTTCAATTGACCTGTGGTGTCAGAAATGTGCATTTTGGGTTCGTTATTACTTCTTTCTGGTTGTTTTTCGCTGTTGAAGCTTTGGATTTATTTCAGTTTTTTTATTATTCATTGCTTACGTTTGTTTATACTTTTTTCTACTACAAATCAAGATAAGTACATTAAAATTCACTTATTGCGAAAGTGGGTACAAAAGCAGTTAGATGCGTGAAAATGTTTATAGCCTCAGTCAACCATTTGGTAAATTAATTATGTTACAGCGTTAAAATATAAAATTCACAGTACTATTATATAAATATCTAATTTTATCTCCATACAGTTATTTTTAAGTTGTTAATATATTATTATGTTATGAACTTAATAACCGTTATCTTATTTAATTTATACCTACAAACTTCTTTTAGCGTTTACGATATTTTTTTTCCGCGACAATTCATGCTAAATGCCTGATTATAAATTTATCAGACCGTTGTCTTTTTGGTGAAGTTCGACCTTGTTTGGGATCAGCTATCCTTGTATGAAGAAAGTCCCAGTAAATATTAATACACTTTATATTACGTAAAAAGTTGGGAGTAAAAGACAAAGCATTCAATCCATCCTTTGACATATTGAATGTGAAGTAGATTTCCCGCAGGCATGGATAAATGTTCAATTGAAATTGGTTTCAAAAGAATATACGTTTATTTAAAATCTCATAAGTAGTACATTTAAAAGAAAATCTGATTGCATAGATCCGTCCAATCCAAAAGTATGACTAACACTGTATTTTATTATCGGGAAAATCGATCATAATGTATTTTTAACCGCCTTTAAAAAAGTAGGAGGTTCTCAATTTGGTTGTATATTTTTATGTTTGTTCACGCATAACTTTTGTTTAATAACGCATAATTTATTTTTTTGCGTTGGTCCCTAGCTCCCTATACTGAACCCAAGAAATTTGTGAACTGGCGGTTTAGCTTATCCTTAACACAATACCCAGAATATACCATTAAGTCCATCACAGCATGAAAACCAAAAAAATAATCACATACGCAAGAAACTCGCGATTTATGTCGCCAGCGTACCTACATTTTTCGTTTCGCTGCAATTTTTTGTTGTTTACGTCCCCAAAGAATAGCGTGGCAGCCAGTGTCCTTTGTGTTTTGTGTAATAAAATCTGGTGTGACGTCACCCTCGTCCGTCCCTTAGCTCCTTTAGGGGCAGTAACTTTCCTTCTTGTCACCAGTATTTTATTCGACAATAATTCACTGGATGGCGAAAGAAATCCTTTGTTTCATTAAATTTCGGATATAGTCGGTTAGGGCGCTAGTTTTATGAGTTTGTTACACCTAAGTGAATTGTAGTCTAGATTAAATTATGCGTATATATTTTTAGGGTTCCGTACCCAAAGGATGCCGACCAAACCCTCAACAGAACCCTCTCTATTACTAAGTCTCCGCTGTCCGTCTGTTCAGCGAGCTGTAATAAGTAGATAGTTGAAATTTTCACAGAATGTGTATTTCTGTTGCCGTTTTAACAACAAATAATGAAAATAATATAATATGCGATGGTACGGAACCTTTCTAATATATACTATAACTAGTTATATTCTAAGGGTGGATTTCTTAAATTTTGATAATATAGGATTAAGCGTTCGTTTTTATGGTTTGTTTTTCTTTATGCGGAGAACCACTTAAAGAAAAATTACAGAGAGGTACTTTTATCTCTCTGTCTTACCGATATCTTAAGAATCACAATATTTGAGAATTCGTGAAACAATACGAAGGTCAATGTAAGCACGCTAAGCAACTACATTTTTTGATACCTACGAGTACTATATTGAGCCATCCCCAAAAAAAGGCAATTAGTGTCGGTAATATATAAAGACAGACAACATGAACCAACAATCTAGGGTTTAATAATAAAGTGTAATTAACAAGGTAGCTTCAATTTATGATCGAGGTATAAAACCGAAGAATAAGCGTTAAAATGCGGTAAAGCTACACGCCTCGTCTGCGGTTACGAGACACGAGTATCTACAATGAAACATGGCGTCGAATTTAAGGAAAACATTTACACGCTAATATAATTTCGAAGAGGTAATTGGTAATTAATATTATACATTGCGATCCATATTGTTACACCGACCCCGTTCAAGCTGATAAAATACTTGAAAATATCATCATCATCGTCATATCAGCTAAGACGTCCACTGCTGGACAAAGACTCCGAAGACTCCCAAGGATCGCCACGATAGCCGTTCTTGCGAAAATATACATACTTAGTAAGTATTTATCATACTACTACTAGAAAGAAAGAAAGAAAAAACATTTATTCATGACAACACACAACATTACAAAATTGAAAAATAAAAAACTACTACTATTACTACTTTTCATCTCTCGGGAACACTACGTCCACTGAATGTAATCCTGTCAGGATTAGATATTTTAAGTAAATAAAGACAATATAAATAAATAAATAAATATCCTCGACATTGTTCACACACGGTTATCTGATCCCAAACTAAGCAGAGCTTGTACTATGGAAACCAGATAACTGATACACTACATATAATACTTTTTTTTTGTAAATACATACTTATATAGATAATTACACCCAGACTCAGGACAAACAGACGTGTTCATGCACACAAATGTTTGTCCTGGATGGGAATCGAACCCATGACCAGCGGGGTGATAGGTGGTGTCTTAACCAACTGCGCCAACTGGCTTGTCAAAAAATAAAAATCAAAAAAATATTTTCAAACCAAATCAAAACTCATTTATTCAGTTTAGGCCCTAATAAAGCACTTATGAATGTCAAAAGTTACAGTTTTACAATAGACTCTACTACCGGTTCGGAATACACTTGAACTGAGAAGACTCGGCACTCGGCAACCCAGTCGCATTTTAATTTGTTTTTCAAAAAAATTACTTTCATGGGCAATTTTTCAATCTAAATTGCACCCGTGTGAAACCAGGGCGGGTCGCTAGTGGCCTAATATATTTAACATATTACTCAGCTATTGTAAGGTTTGTGTTCAATTTACTTCAGGTTGGTTGTTGCACAAGTTTTAGGCATAACTAAGTGAGTTCATACGCTGGTTAAGATGTAGGTAGTAAAGTTTTATAATGCTACCCGATTCACAAATAGCATAACGATAATATTCGTTCCCAGATTTGTATATCTACTGGAACGAGATACATCAAGGAATGAATATCAAGGAATCAAATCTGGAATAAAATAACGACATATTCTTAAAAGTAAGTACAGCTAGCGTCAAAAAAATATCTTAACAGTTTAGAGCCTTGTCAAATTAACGTAATTCGCAGTTTTTAAACAAACTATCATAAGAATGTCGTAATAATTATTATGAAAGGGTACTAAAATTTCAATATATTTTTGACGTTGACTAGGTACCTAATTTGTATTTTAAATTACGAATGTGATGCTAAATCAAGTTTTATCTGTAGTTACATAATATAATTATAGAAATTGTTTTAAAATGAGTTTATTCACTACTAAATCGTCGAAGAATTTTTAGAATCGGTTCAGTAACGGAGATTTGCGCGTTCAAACAAACAAATAAACAAACTCTTCAGCTTTAGTTATCAGCGAAGTAGGTATACCATGCCAAAGAAACGTCAAATGCAAGACCTCTATAATTTTAGTGGGCACAAAGATGAATATACTATTCGTGTACCAGGTAACCAGGTAAGTCGATTGTCGCCACATCAGACGGCGCAAGTCGGCACAACTTCCTGCCTTACTGCTGTCGCTAACTCTCATAAGCTCGGACAGCGACCAACTTACAACGTATATCATTTACTGCACCTACTCCTTCTAGAGGTGAGAAACTCGCGTCGACGTGATTATTCTTTGTCATTTTAGTTTTCAAGTTAACTTTTCTTTGATATTGAAGATAGAGTTGTTATAAATCCAATGAATTAAAGGATTGATACAGTAGCAATTGTTTATAGCCGATTTCTGATTTGATATCAAGATTGTTTCAATAATACGTTTTTACTGTCTTATTCTACTGTTCATGTTCTACTGAAAAATAATTCCATTACTTCACAAAGTCTATATTAATTTTGTGCTTCATTGTGTAAAAAAAAATAAGTCTTATCTAGGCTTGTTTGTCCAATATCTCACCAGTGTCTTATGATGAGGCCGAAGGTACCTACGCAAAGAAAGAAAGAAAACAAATGTATACTAGCTTTTACAGGTGTCAGAACACACCGTTACCGAACCTATACCATGATATAATTTCCTCACAATGCTATCACCCATCGAAACTTCAAGCTCATTGTTTCCCACGACCTTTGCCCGATATTCAACGTCACCATCACTGAGCTATCATCGCCTCAAAAGATTTATGATAAACCTCAATATAGACACCACAATAAAACCGGTCATTAAAACCGTTATAAATAAATCAATGGTATCAGAAGATTATTTTAAATCGGCCACGTAACAAAAGTTGGGCAATAAAAACCGCGTCCTCCCGTTTAATACGTCACCCTAAGGATTAATGGCTCCAGACTTCTTTTCTAGACGTAAAAACGTTCAGCCACAACTTTGTCTCCTTAATAATTTATTGTGGGTACCCTTCTCTGTAAGCTTTGGCCTTTTTTACTACCTTCTTCTAATTGTTACATAGAATGGGAGAGTTCGCCTTTTTTCATCCTTTTTGGTGAAGGTGACATTTAAGGTAACGTCGGTGATATATTGTTGGGGTCCTTCCTGAAGTTTGCAATAGATGTTTATCAATAAAGGTATATTTTCCAATTTAAAATGTTAATGTGTGAATAGTGAAAGTAGGTATTACGTATTCAAACATTTACCAAGCTGTTAAAAAATAGCTATTGATAGAAATCATAGTGTTTGAACTAGGTGAGTCAGGAAGAGAAGGTATTGTCATGATTCACATGAATATTAATAAATAATACTTTTATCATCAATGGACTTATATGTTAAAAATAACCCTATAAAATGTATTTTATCTTTTTACTGTTAAAATAAACATTTTCCCACAAAATCCTAAAAGATGACAAGACAAATCTGAGAAAAATGCTATCACAATAGGCAAGACTTAGATTCGTCTTCAGACAGACAGACGTTAGATAAGATAATGATGAATATAAAAGGCTTCTTTGTACCTTTTTAAGTTCTAGGTTTTTATAGTCGGATAAAGGCGTGAATTTCGCGGTTAACAAAAATACCTTTATGAAAATATTGTAGAATAAACTTCTATGTAATTCCATTTTAAGCTTTATGTACTTGCCATCTTCGGTTATAACGTTACCATAAAGAAGTCAGGCTGCTAGACAATATAATATAATAATATGTCGTTATTTTATTCCAACTTTGAATATTAATTTCTTGATGTTCTCTCGTTCCAGTAGATATGTTACGGTAAGAGTGAATAATTGAAGATTATTAATAACAATATATTTATTAGAATTATTCCTAATTCAAACGTAAGTAATTTGTATGAATACAATATAGGATGAAGCAATAATACGGTTATAATTTATTTCCAAAATCATCAGATTTGATCCCAATCCCCGATTAAGGATGTTGTTTTCCTTATATTATAGGTAAACAATTTTATTTCATATCAAAATAAGCTCCGGAAGTCTCCTTTGAGTAGTTTGCAATATAAATCCAAAATAGAATGGTTTGGACCCTATATATACGTATACAGACATCTATTTATATACCTATATGTGTATATAATATATACATGGATATATAATATATCAGTAGGTATAGTCAATACTTTCCTCATTCAGTACAATATCTATCACACACTATAAAAAGGATCATATTTCAACACCCATAAAGAGTTCCAGCGTAAAGTGTTTTCACTATGAGTGATATGGTTTTTATGACGTCATTTTGCAAGTGATTGACCGCGTCTTCAAGAGTTATATGTAGTTCATAATATCAGTATTCACTAACAAAAACGATAACGACAAGTGACAAAACTTCTACGATATTGTAACAATATCAATGATTAAGTCGTGTTTCGGTATTCACGTATTAATGTATCGAGGAACGATTCGATTGGCAAATTGAGGAGGCGTATTTTGGTGCATCTAACAAACGTCAATCGATAGCGATTTTTTATGACAAGTTGACAAATTAGTTTGAAAATGTATATATTATATTTGAAACAAAAATTTTAATGAGATTTGAGACAAAGATATTGAATGAATGATACATGAGAAATTAATATTATTCAAGTACGTATGTTCGTTAGACGTATTTCGAAAAAGGTTTGCTGAATAAATGAGTTTGAATAGAATAGCTGGCATAGGTATAAAATATACCCATGATATTTCACAATAAAAGATAACCATGGTTTAACGTGCATCAAAGTAGAAACATGACGGATCCAATAAAAGTTTTGCTACTACTACGTGACTCCATTATATTTACAAAGGAAGCCTTGAACTATTTTAACCAGTTTCCAATCTCGCCATAACTGGATTTGTGTACAGTTTTGTTTTACTTTAATGACATTTGTGGATTTTTGAAGAATCCGTACCGTAACGAATTAGAAAATAGGAGAAAAATCTCATTCGTGTTTTTTTTTTGACGATACCAATAAAAAAAATATCGAAACAGCTCCTTGGCATATATTCTTTAGTTTAACATTTATTTTTGACAAATCTCATGCAGTAAAGAATGCAGAGAAAACCTTAATTTAAAATTATATTTTCTCATATATATTTGGCTGCCTTATTTTGTAAGAAACTTTCCCAATAGAACTGCTTTTTGAACAGATATACGCAATGCTCTCTATCTATTACTTAATCCCATAGTTAAACTTAATCATAGTACCTATTGCATAGTATAACAAAAATTACCTTATTGATCCATACAGATGACGCAGAAAATGTTGCCACTATACAAACTTTAGCGAGCGCAAATTTCTCACTCTTAGATTTATCGATGCACGTATATCAAAAAAAACTTCTAAACGTTACCCCGAAATTGCTCAGTATAATATTATACAACATTACACTACAATTTCCAGAAGTAATGTACTGGGTAATCATGTAAACTGCCTAACGGTCTATATCATTCACCAAGGTTGGGTATTATTCGCTATATTAGATAATATGTCAGCTTGCGAGGGAGTAATCTTTGTCGACGTAACGATCATTTTGTAGTAAAATGAGCTTATAATAAATAAAAATTGGATACCTATAATGAGGACAGTTTAACCATAAGAAGAAGAGGCTACTAAAGAACAAAGAACTATTAATTATCTGGTTATATAATATTTTTTTTAAACAATAAGAACGAATTTTTAGAAAATCCAATCGCGATGTTATGAGAGTAAAATAGAGGATCACAAAAGAAACCGAGGGGCTGAAACCTATTCATAATTTAGCCAATATGTTATTCCAGGGCATAATCTATCCAAGTATCAATCGAATTCGTTCTATTACTCGATTTTTACAAAGTCCCGTATAATATTACTAGGATTAATAAAATTAAGAAAAATAAAAGATTGCTGCTCGCTATAAGTAAAATTCAATCGATTTTAAGTTTTAGCCGAAACTATTTCCAACGTAGAGCACCTCTCAAACTTTTATAGATGGGTCAACTCAAATAAAAAATGAATAAGTCTTATAAATGTACGGAACCGGTAAACTCCAAGACTAACTTAAACCAAGCAATAAATAACGGCGGAATATTTTCAACGGTACGTTTAATATTAGATCCAACGAATTCTAGCTTCGAATTGTTTCTGTAAACTTTTGCACGAGTTATAATAGTCTGTTCTGAACTTTAACTACTAGTTAGTAGTGATGTTTGAACATAGAATTTTATCGATAAAATATATATATACCTATTAGGATAGTAATTCCTACAAAGACAATTATATAAATAAATAAATAAATATCCTGGGACATTCCTCACACACGGTTATCTGATCCCAAACTAAGCAGAGCTTGTACTATGGAAACCAGATAACTGATACACTACATATACTACTATTTTTGTAAATACATACTTATGTAGATAATTACACCCAGACACAGAACAAACAGACATGTTCATTAACACAAAATGTATATCGAAAGTTATTTTGATTTGTAACATTTTAACTTTATTTTACCATTTTACCATTAACGTTATTATTTATTTATTTACTTCAGTTGTCTCTCTATTTTGTGGTGAAAGTGTTACAAATAAATATAAATTATCCTCCTGCGTTTACCGGTCGTTGGCTCTCATGTAAAATTTAGAATTATTGATATCTATATTATTCGATATATGATAGGTATAATGGGGGCAGCGATATTATCGATTCATCAAACAATCGATAACTTCAAAACACTACGCATAGGGATGTGCTGGTTTGTTGATTTTTATTGAATGTTTGTTTTGTTTTACCTACAAAATATTGTATTAACAAAAAGTTTTAGCCATACCACAGAGGAGTAAAGGCTACATACCTACTCGATACATTACTTCTTATTTTCCTTCAACCATAATTACATAACATAAAATAAAATGTAGGAGGTAAATATAGGTATATCGTAGGATGGGAATATTTTAATGGCATTTTTAATTCTTTATTAAATTTAGATTGACGTTAGCGGTTGGCTGGAGAGGAAAATTCGTAGTACGCCCCTCAACGTAACCTCGTAGCATCGTAGCACTTGTAGCTATGACGTCAGCTTCGTAGTAACTTACGAACATGTTTAAATATAAGATGAGTGTGGAATTACTTGTTTCCGTTTATGATTAAATTGGAGACATTTGACGTCAAGACTTACCTACTACTACTAGCCTCTGCCCCGCGGATTCACCCGCGTTCCCGATCTTATGTTATTCCGGGATAAAAAGTAGCCTATATGTTATTCTAGGGTATATTTCTATGTGCCAAGTTTATTTCGTCGTATTTTTACGTGAAATAGTAACAAACATCCATACATACATCCCCACATCATCAGCCTATTTTAGTCCACTGCTGGACATAGGCCTCTCCAATTGCACGCCACTGAGCACGATCCTCGGTTACTCTCATCCAGCTCTTTCCCGCCGCCTTGCGAAGATCATCGCTCAACCTAGTCTGAGGGCGTCCTACACTACGTTTGCCGATTCGCGGTCTCCACTCAAGAACTCGTTTACCCCAACGGTTGTCGGTTCTTCGGCTGATATGGCCGGCCCACTGCCACTTCAGTTTGCTAATCCGCTGAGCTATGTCGATGACTTTGGTCCTCTGTCGGATCACCTCATTTCTGATTCGATCCTTCAAAGAGACTCCGAGCATAGCCCTTTCCATAGCTCGCCGAGCGACTTTAAATCTGTGGACCAGCCCAACCGTGAGTGACCACATTTCAGCACTGTATGTCATGATGGGTAGGACGCACTGGTTGAAGACTTTCGTCTTCAGACTTTGTGGAATTGACGATGTGAAAACTCGACGTAGTTTTCCATATGCTGCCCAGCCCAGCTGTATTCTTCTATTGGCTTCTTTCTCGAAGTTGTTTTTACCCAACTGCAGTACTTGCCCGAGGTAAACATACTCCTTAACAATTTCGAGAATACTGCCCTGTACAGCGATTGGTTCCGGACTAACATGCTCATTGAACATGACCTTGGTCTTATCCAAGTTCATCCGGAGACCAATGCGTTTAGCGGAATCAGCTAGGCCATTCAACATATGTTGCAAATCTTGCAGCGTTTCTGCTACAATGACGATGTCGTCTGCAAATCGCAAGTGTGAGAGGTACTTGCCGTTGATGTTAATACCGTGTCTATCCCACTCCAACGTCTTGAACATTATCTTCCATGGCATTTGTGAACAATTTGGGGGATATAACATCCCCACAAACTTTCGCATTTATAATATTATCTATGAGGTATATAGGGTGATTTTTTTAAATGGACGTGGTAGACCAAACCCTAAAGTATTAGGAATAGCGAAAAATGCTGAAAGGAGTCTCGGGGCCGATTTTGATAAAAACTATAACTGTATACTTGGATTTTAAAAATAAGTATTTGCCTTGCCGGGAATCGAACTCATTGGTTTTGAAAAAAAAGGCCTGTATTATTGCTCCATCTGGCCAAAGGTGGTGAGCACAGAAAGTCTACAAAGGGACTTATTTGTTCACAATGTAACCATAGTGATATTAAGTAGTTTTGTAATGCACGTTCAACTCGTCAAATTATTTCCATTCTCCCAAAAGACTTTCATATAGATAACTTGTACCAAAAATGTCCGCTAAATTGTCCAAGTTTACATAATACTAACGGAGCTGTCAAAATTCGACACAAGTTCCTCATTTCTAGGTCGACAGATGTCAAAACAATACAGTGCCTCCGTCCGGACATGTCTTGGAAAGTTTTTTTATGAAACACAACTCTGACATTTGATATTCAGAAATAATAATATAGAAGTTATATTACAATATCTTCTGTTTTGGGATCCAGGGATATGTAACAGTTAGCATACTTTTGGGTTAGCGACTGGGATAATATTTTCGTGGCGCCGCTACGTTTTTTGGCGTATTGTCTCTTCCATTTTGAAAGTTAATAATAATTATGTTGTTGTAACTGTGCCTACTTTTCTACATTAAGCTTAGTCTCTACCTCTAACTCTACTTTTTATTTTAGAGGCCTTAAAATAAGGTTCAGAACCTCGTGTGAACGTTATTAGGCCGCTTATGTTGTTCTAATTTAAAATCATGAATGTCTAATTCTATTTTTGGTGTAAACAATAAAGAGTATTCTATTATATTATAACTATGTCTGTTATGCATACCTATCAGTTTTTCCTTCCATTTTTCCATCAACGCCAAGATTAGTAGAATAGCTTCCGCCTTACGGTTTACTTGGAATAAAAATTAGCCTGTATTACTCGTGAACTATCCAACAAATCAAAAAACACCCTTTAAGTACTGATATAGGCCATGAAAATTGTGAAAATGTTTTAAAAAATTCACAATTATTATAAATCTCATTTCACTATACTTTTTATTACGGGCATAAATGTCACGCCACACCTGCGTAAGGTTAGACGGCGGAAAGTTCCACTCAACACGCTCGCAGTGTCAATGTTACCTACCTAACATATGACACATCAGACGAACGTAACATGACCTAACGCGCTTTAATATTATTAGGATTGAAAGTTCAGCCGCTTAACTTTCCGCGCCGAACATTACGCAGGTGTGTCGCTATACTAAGACCGCTCGGATACATGGATTGCGAGACGGAGTATGAGAGAGAAGAATAAGTATCTGTCAAAAATTTCATTTTTGGTACAAGCTTTTATTGCCGACTCTTCTTTTTTTGCACAGTCTTCAACTACTCGTTAAGACGATTCCAATTAGCCCAACTCGATGAGGTTGTGTCGTTTTATTGCAGAGTTCCTATGGCCACCTTCCAGCTCCAGCATCAGACCAGCTCCATATCATCATAATATTGCATTGTCACGCAATATACATGTGCATGCAAAATTTCAACTCAATCGGAAACCGGTAAGTAGATCAAATTGAACTTGCAAAATTCCATTACATACAACTTGACAAGTGAAAGGAAATAAAAGCTTATAAAAATAACTACCTAGGTATATTTTCGTTGCTTCATCCAAAGTTACTTCAAGAAACTGAATAAAATCTATACTAATATTATAAAGAGGAAAGATTTGATTATTTGTTTGTTTGTTTGCATTGAATAGGCTCCGAAACTACTGAACCGATTTGAAAAATTCTTTCACTAATAGGAAGCTACATTATTCCTAAAGGTTATAGGCTACTTTTTATCCCGGGAACGCGAGTGGAACCGCGCGGAACAGCTAGTTAATAATAATGCAATGAATGATCTGAGCATATTTAAACTACAACATACAAAATATTTGTATTTTTGTACTCAAAGTAGGGTAACACATTTTCTTAAAACATAAACTTGCACCAAAGCCCGTAACATCTATCAAAATATTATTGGCTTAGGTCGGCAAACATTCCGTACGTGTTATCTTTGCCGTGTCGTAACAAATTTGCCGTGTTAATGCGTTTGCCGTGTAAACTGGTGCGGCTAGCATTAGCAGCGACGGGAAGGAATAACATCGGACCGTAGTGGAACTTAGCGGGCGATATATCAGCTATATTGACAATGCTGACTTTATTTGTGTGCATAGAGTGCTGGATGCCAGATAATATGTGGATTGGTTTAGGTATTTTTAAAGAAAAAATAGGGCTCGGACACATCACCTCGGCGCGGAGCCGTCACCGTGAAACAGCACGACGTCATGCCGTGGTACGGTGCCGTGCACGTTGCGCCGCGGCGGCTTAAGGTAAGGTTTCCTCCAAAAGCGGTGCCATCATGTAGCGGTAATTGGCGGCACCGATTTTTGACGTTACGGTGTGAATTACCGTTCTCTAGGAAACCGCGCCATTTGGTTAACATAGACAACGTTCTAGTGACGTCACTCATCTTGGAGGAAACCTTACCTTTACGGCGAACTATCTCCTCAGTTCATGATTCGCTGTCGCTAAGTTCATACGTTTTAGTACAAAAAAGAGAGCTGATAACATCGATTTGATTTGTTAATTTCATTAGTAGAAGCACGTCTCGTTCTCTGGGACCAGACAACTGATAATCCTTAATTATCTTGTCCCAGTACCAGAGGTGCACGGCACGACTTCGTGCCGTTTCACGATGACAGCGCCGCGCCGCCGTGGTGATATGTCCGAGCCCTTTGTGTATTATTTTCCGCCCCGCGATCTCACCCTAATTGCCGAGGGACCTTATATTTTCACATGATAAAATGTATTTTCTATCTTATTCCAGGGTATGATCTATCTGTGCTTAGTATTACCTAAATCCGTTTAGTCGTTGATGCGTTATTTAGAACACAAATCTAAACATCCAAACGTATAAACATCCAAACTTTCACATTTATATTATTTGTGTGATATATACAGCGTAGGGCCTACACCATTGGTCATAAAACCATGAAATCTGAAATTGAATTTCAAATTCAATTTGTATTTTGATACCTACATAATCACGTATTTTACTGCTATTGAATGGGAGTAAAATATTAAATGGCGACCATGCGATGTAAACTCTATAGCATGGTTGAGGACATCCCTAGTCTGAATATGATGATGAGGAGATACCCAATGAAACCCTTTCAAGAAGTCGTGGAACAATATTCTCTGATATAATATTATTTTCTTTATAAATATTATGTTGAAGCTCGTGGGAAAATTGGAATACAAAAACGTGGGTAGCAACATCCATCGTAGATCCAGTTACGCATATATTTGTAACGCTGAAGCCTTACAAAAACAATGTAGAAAAATATGGGGTTTTGTATAAATTCGAACAGTAAAAAGAAAGATTGTGATACCTACCAGTTCAGTCGTTTTTTTTTACTATGTATAGGCCTGTGTTTGACCACAATCTCACCGTGGTCAGTGATGGTAAACACACAAAGTCTAGAAAGGAACTGGCTCTTAAGTGCAGCTGTCGGGATACACCGTAAGGTGCTTGGCGCCAGATTATCAACTTGAGGGTGGAAGCCAGCCAGGCGGGTACTACGAAGTACCCTACCACCGTGCTATGGTTTCCTCATGATGTTTTCCTTCACCGAAAGCTCAAGCTCATTGTAGGATTCGAACCCACGACCTTCGTCTTGTCATTCGATGTCACTACCACTGAGCTATCATCGCCTTACTACTACGAAACTTTATCAAGAAAATAAATCCAGAAAAATATAATTCGAGTGACATCGTTGGGGAAAGGCCTCCTTTCTCCAGCAGTGGACGACTTTCAGCTGATATGATGATGATCTAACACGTACAATAAATGTTATTTTATTTATATTTAATATCTGTACTCCTACTATACTATGCATGTGAATTGTGGATGTATATGTTTTAATGTTTGTGACTCAATGAAGTATCAAAGACCGAAAATATAAGATCCTTCGAGAATGACGAAGTGGATCAGTACCGGCGTTAGGGTAGGGCGCGGTAGGGCGATCGCCCAGGGCGACAGATGTAAAGGGGCCACAGGCCCACCTTTATTTCCGGTCGCTCATGAGCGAGTCCTGCTATCTCGAGTCTAAATAAATAAATAAAATGGCTATAATGGCTTACAGACAAAAAAATTAAATATAGATCGAGAAACACATTTATTTTTTGCAATCAAGATCCTATTTTAATGCCTTTTTTAAAGCTATTCATAAATACTTGTGTGAAAGAAAATATAATAGTTAAATAGACAATAAAATTAACTATTTTAAATATTCAAAGAATAAAATCAAACGTTTAAAAATCAGTTTATCGAAGAAATTTTAAAAAAATACTCAAGAGCAACTTGGAGTATGACTGGTTTCATTTCCTATTTATTCCAACAAAACACTGAGTTGCGATACCAAAATCTGATATGAAACAAAAGTTTATTATATTTCATTTCTATGCAAGACGTGGAATCTTAAAGAATTCACAGAACAAAGACAGATTGGGATGATGGAAATGATAGCTGTCACTTGCCGTCCCTGAGATATCTGTGGACGAAACAGGATACAGGTCGACCGCATTCAGAGTCTCCATCGAGTAACATCGTTATGGTACACTTCCGAGCCTCGCGATTAGCAGGACATACTACATATATCTACAACTGTTTTTTATAAATACATACTATACTATGCTTATATGTATAGATAATTACACCCAGACGGACAACCAGTCATGTTCATGCACACAAATGTTAGTCCTGGATGAGCATTGAACCCACGACCTGCGGCGCAATAGGTTGTGTCTTAACCAACTGCACCAACTAGCCCGTATTTTTTCAGTCACAAAGAAAAATACTTTTAGATCAAAATGGTACCTATACAGTGTAGGAATTGAATTGAACAAGTACGTAGTCGATGCACACTCTGATTGTGATCGCGGTTGGATTGAAATACCTACCTATTATTTTGTTTGTTGTAGACAATTAATAATCATGATATTTGGAAACAAAATATCATCTAAATGCTTTTAAAATATTTGAGACTCTTATACCTATAACTTTAATTCTGACTGAGTAAATTGTACTTATAATCAAGTACGATGGCAGGAGACCGGACGGTATGTCATTGGTGCCCTGGAAGATGGGTAGGCCCCTGGTGTGGGACGCTACATGTGTCGACACCCTCGCGCCTTCCCACCTTCCAGATACGTCTATAGTCGCCGGTGCTGCTGCTACGCAACAAGAGTGCCTCAAGCGCCGCAAGTACGCTGCTCTACAGGGGTCCAGCGTATTTTCTGCGTTTGGGGTTGAAACTCTAGGGCCCTGGGGACCGGAGGCTCGTCGATTGTTCAAAGAGGTCTCCTTTCGTCTTATTGAGGCTGTTGGCGACTGGCTGGCTGGATGGAATACATAGGTATAAAAAGTGAAGTTGGAGGTAGTGTCAGTATTGTCAAGGCAACCGAGCGTGTTATCGGGTTATGTATAAATTTGGGAAAAATATATATATACTTTGGAGACAATAGAGCTGGTTTCCTTTTAGTCCACTTCGTCGTCAGGTAACATTTTGGTCCTTCGTTTGGTGTATTTATTTTAAATTTTCTTAAATTCAAAATAAAAATTTTTTCGCGTATTTTTTATTTTTCTCGATTTCGTTATGGAAACTCACTCTATGGCTTCTAAGGCAAAGTTAAAGCCCGCTGACAATACTGAAGCGATTATCGAATCTCGTGCCATTCCCACGTCTGCTCCCGGGAACGTCATGGCACTAGATTCGGCTCCGCAAGCCGGTGGCCAAGCTCCGTCCATCGTTCTAACCGCTCGTAGCTCACAGCACTCGTCCTCTAGTGTCGTATCTCGTAAGCTTGCAGCCGTAGCCGAACTACGGCGTAGTCAATTGGACCGAGAGAAAGAGCTGGAACGGCGTCAACTGGAACGTGAAAAGGAGTTGGAACGGCGTCAACTTGATCGTGAGAAGGAGCTTGAAGAGATTGAGCTGCAAGCCACGTTAGCCGCTCTTGAAGCTGGAAGGTCGAATAGATCAGGAAGTATCCATTCAAATATTTCACGCACACGTTCGTGGGTAAGGAGCGTCAATTTTATTCAACCTGTCGTTCCCCATGAGTCTACCGTTGCTCAGGTCGTCCCCCCACTGCAGACAGCAGTACCCCTGAACAACACCGAGGCCACAAACCCACAAGATGCGTGTACTTCCAAATTTGACTCTTCGACTGACGGTATCGGTAAACTGGCGAAAGCTATAACCGCTCTCACAGATCATTCGAAAAAGTATCCATTGCCCATTTTCTCTGGCAATTTTAAAGAATGGTTCGCATTCAAATGTATTTACTTTAACACAAAGCGTAATTTCTCATCCACAGCAAATATGACACGTTTGAGCGACGCCTTACGTGGTCGTGCCCGTGAAGCGGTCGAGATTTTACTTTATACTACGGACGATCCAGATAATATTATACATACGTTAGAGCAAACTTATGCTCGCCCTGAATTGATAGTAATGCAAGAAATTGGGATGCTCCGTAACTTTCCTAAGGTAAACAGTGCCGAGCAGTTAAATTCATTCGCTAATAAAATACGTAATTGTGTAGCTAGCATTAAAGCGCTTAATCAACAGCCGCTTTTATTTTCCCCCGAAATTTTTAGGAACGTAATGTCAAAGCTTAACGACTTGACAAAGGCCAGGTTTTCAGACTATGCAGCAGACACGCAGATGGAGCAAGTCAACATCTCTAAGTTAGAGCTGTTGTCCCTCTTCATGGTTCGAGAGGCCGATAGGCAGCTTAAGTACACGTACGTACCAGACTTTACTACGGTCTCCCCTGTCAAACCACTTACGTATGCTCCCAAACGTGAATGTGTGCATGCGTCTTCTGCGAACAATATTACCAAGGGTCTTGACTGTGTTTACTGTAAGCAGAGACATGCGATTACTGTTTGTAAGGATTTTAAATTACTCGATGTCGAAGACAGGTGGCGTTGGGTGCGTGAGGCTAGAGTTTGTTTTCGATGTTTAAAGGGAGGTGCACACAGATGGAATAATTGTAAAGCAAAACGTTGCGGTGTAAATGAGTGTAATAGGCGCCATCACTCACTTTTGCATAGTGAAACTCCACGAATAACGACGTCAGATGGCCCCTCTACTTCCAACAACTGTATTAACCTCTCAGCTGTCACTGATCGAGAGCAAGTTTCTACTTCTAACTCAATTGAAAAGCATGTTACAACCTGCGATGAGGCTACTGTCGCAAACTTTAAAATCCCTAATAACTCCGATTTTCTATGCAATATTTCAGGGACATCACAGTTACATACACGCTCTCGTGCGCTTTTAAGAGTCTTGCCGGTAGTTGTACGAGGTGAGAACTGCGAGTACGAAACTTATGCCCTGCTTGACGACGGCAGCTCTGCGACACTGATAGATGCAGCCGTCTCCAGTAAAATCGGAACTGTAGAAACGAAAAAACAACCGATACGTATAGATGGAGTTGGTGGTATGCACGTAGAAACTAGCGTAGGTTACACGAAGTTCTATATTCGAGGTAGAAATATGAGTGAGTATTATTTAATCGAAAATGCGCGCTCTATGCATGGCCTTTCGTTGCGACCACAAACTATATACAAAGACGATCTGTGTAAATATAAACACTTAGTTAGTTTAGTTGATCATCTAGCGCTAGATAATGCTACCCCTACGGTCCTCATTGGTGCTAGCGACTGGCATTTAACTATAGCTAGGGAGGTGCAATGTGGCAAGCCTTCCGAACCAGTTGCCACGCGTACGCTTCTTGGTTGGTCTTTACACGGTCTAATGTCCAGCAAAACTAAGCCAGTAGAATTTATTAACCATTTGACCGACGTGGAATGTGATTCCATAGAGGCCATGATGCGTGAACAATACAAGCTTGAATCGTTAGGCATTTCTAAACTGCCACTAAAAAACAGCGAAGAGGATCAACGCGCTATCGATATTATCGAATCGACGGCTCATCGTCTTCCTTCAGGGCGTTTTCAGGTAGGCTTGCCATGGAGGCGCACGAATCCAGTTAATATTCCCGATAGTTACCCTCAGGCCCTATCACGCTTCATATCTTTAGAGAAGCAAATGGCGAAAGACGAAGCGTTTGCCTCTGCGTACCGTGGGTTCATAAATGGTATTTTAGAAAAAGGTTACGCCGAAGAGTGTCCACAAGCCACTTATCATAATAAGGCCAACGGTAGCGTCACCTCAAATAATATTCGTTGGTATCTCCCTCACTTTGGCGTGTACCATCCTCAAAAAAAGAAATTAAGGGTAGTACATGACGCAGCCGCTGTATCAAAAGGTGTGAGTCTCAATAGCCTATTGTTAGTAGGTCCCGACTTACTCCAGTCTTTGTTAGGTATACTCTTTCGATTTCGTGAAGGTAAGATAGCGGTGACTGGCGACGTCCGTGAAATGTTTCCTCAGTTAAAAATTAGAGAAAGTGACCGGGACGCACAGCGATTTTTATGGCGTGATCGAAAGTTTAACCCTCCGATAGTCGATGCTGCTCAGGTTAACCCGTCAAAAGTCGATGCTGCTTTTAAAGTTACTCACCAAAATAAACACGTTTGCTGCTCTGATTCTAAACTCAAGATTTCTGAAATAAAAGAGTATCGAATGTCTTCTATGATTTTTGGTGCTGTTTCGAGCCCATTCATGGCTCTGTACATTAAAAATAAAAACGCGCTAGAGCACCAACCATCACATCCTGAAGCAACGCATGAAATTATTTGTAACCACTATATGGATGACTATATTACGAGTTTTGACAGTCTAGATGTCGCTTCTAAAGTTGTTACTGACGTACATAAGGTTCATCAAGCCTGTTGCTTCGAGATGAGATCCTGGTTAGCAAATGACATTCGAGTTTTAAATTATATACCAAAAGATTTATGGGCTAATCCTGACTCTGAGGTAATAATACCCAAAGACGTGAGCGCACTTGGTATTAAATGGAACCCAGCGGATGACACATTAGGCTTCCGTACATACAATTTTGAAAACACCAACACCATACTTTCGAAACGTATTATCTTGTCACAAGTCATGAAGGTGTATGACCCTCTTGGTTTATTAACCCCTGTAGTTATAAAGGGTCGTATTCTTATTCAACAGTTATGGCGCGAAGGCTTAGGTTGGGATGACAAGATACCAGCTCGCTATATTGCTTCGTGGATTGAGTGGTCCAAGGAAATGGCTTCGCTTAGTAGGTTACGAATCCCAAGGTGGTATTTGTCGTGCGATCGGCAGCCTATAGATACGCAGTTGCATGTTTTTGCCGACTCTAGCGAGCAAGCGTATGCTTGCGTGGCATATTGGCGATTTGACTTCGGTGATGGTAACGTAAGGGTCTGTCTTATAGCTAGTAAAGCGCGAGTTACACCACTTAAGCCCTGTTCTATACCCCGTCTTGAATTGCAGGCTGCGCTAATTGCTGTACGTCTTGCCAAAACCATAATTGACAGCCATAGGTTAAAATCCTCCACAATAGTGTACTGGACAGACTCTACTACCGTGCTTAAGTGGTTGCGAGGGGATGCTCGTCGGTACAAACCATTTGTAGCGCACCGGGTGGGAGAAATTCAGGAACTAACTGACTCACATGACTGGAGATGGCTTCCTAGTGGTCTTAATGTGGCAGATGATGCCACACGACTGACAGACTGGACTGACAGATGGTTCACAGGTCCTTCCTTCTTGTCAGCACCACCGAAGGAATGGCCTGCTGAACCGGACGACAATGAAGTTGGACCACTTCCTGAGGTAAAGGAAGTGGTGGGATTTCTCACTGAAGAGCTCGTTGGCCCTCCGGTTCCAAATCCGTCTCGTTTTAGCTCTTGGACGCGTTTGTTACGGGCCACTGCTTGTGTTGTTTTAGGTGCAAGAAAATTTCGGTCACTACTTGGCACACCTTTGAGTTCAAATTCCAAATTATATTCTAATGAAAATTGTAGCAATTATGTAAACGCGGGTGATATTATTTTGGCAGAAAAATTGTTATTACAAAAATCTCAGGTCGATAGTTTTAGAGAAGAGATAATAGCGCTTGATGAGTCTAAACCCTTATCTAAGACAAGCCGCCTTTCCTTATTTTCTGTTAGGCTTCAGGACGGTCTCCTAGTGATGGACTCAAGAATCAAGACTCTTCCTACCTTAGACGAAACTATCAAGACACGTATTCTGCTAGATGACCATCACCCGATCGTACGTATTCTCGTCACCCACTACCATTGTAAGGCTGGACATGGCTTAAACGAATTTGTTTTTAACGAGCTCAGGCAGCGTTTTTGGATCCTCCGTGGAAGACGCATCATCAAAGCAGTTTGTGCAGAATGCCGAGTATGTAAACGACGCAAGAAAAAACCCCAACTACCTCCTTTTGGAGATTTACCTAATGAGAGGCTGGAACACCACGTGAGACCGTTCACAAATGTTGGTTTGGACTATTTCGGACCAGTATTGGTTTCTATTGGGCGGCGCCATGAGAAACGATGGGTTGCACTCTTTTCTTGCCTTGTAACCAGAGCGCTACATTTAGAAACAGTCTGCAGTTTATCCACAGACTCTGCGATAATGAGTTTAAGACGTTTTATAGCCAGACGAGGTTGTCCTGCGAAAATAATTTCGGATAATGGAACTGCTTTCAAAGGAGCCAGTCGTGATTTAGCTACACTTTTTGGCCCACCAGTGGAAGAGTTTGCTTCAACAAACAAAATTAATTGGATCTTCTTGCCACCAGCTTCCCCATTCATGGCTGGCGCGACGGAGCGAATGGTCAGAACGGTAAAAACAGCCCTGAAGGCAACCTTGCAAGAACGCGCGCCGAAGGAAGAGGTTTTCCAGACATTTTTATTGGAAGCTGAAGCCATTTGTAATTCAAGACCTTTGACGTATGTGGCCTCCTCCTCAGACGCCCCTGAAGCAATCACACCATTCCATTTTTTGATTGGAACCTCGTCAAATAATCAATGGTTAGTTGGGGAGCTGAACGATGACGATCTAGTACGACGAACCCATTGGAAACAAGTACTGAGGCTGGCGGATCATTTTTGGCAGAGATGGCTGAGAGAGTACCTGCCCACACTCATTAGGAGACCGTCCAGTAACAAAACCACCCCTAACTTGAAGGAAGGTGACGTGGTTGTAGTCGCCGATCCGGTTTTGCCCAGAGGTATTTGGCCCCTTGGTCGTATTGTAAAAACTTACCCAGGGCAAGACCGGATTGTTCGAGTTGCTGAAGTCGCCACCAGGGGTGGTATTCTAAAAAGGCCAGCACGAAAATTAATATTAATTGAAGCCAACCAGTCAGTCGCCACGCCATAGTAGTGCTCTGCACCAGGGGTCAGGATGTTGGCGACTGGCTGGCTGGATGGAATACATAGGTATAAAAAGTGAAGTTGGAGGTAGTGTCAGTATTGTCAAGGCAACCGAGCGTGTTATCGGGTTATGTATAAATTTGGGAAAAATATATATATACTTTGGAGACAATAGAGCTGGTTTCCTTTTAGTCCACTTCGTCGTCAGGTAACAGAGGCCTCTCGTGACAAGAGGGCTGGCACATACTTTGCTCAAAGAATTGCCATTGCCATCCAGCGTGGCAATGCTGCCAGTCTTCTTGGCACACTTCCGCGGGGCAGCGATTTGGCACAATTTTTTTATTTATAGTTTGTAGTTTTTTAGGTAGTAAGTAGGTTAGTATTCTAATTATTAAGATTCTTTACACATAAATAAATGAGTATACATCAAGTTGTCTATTGTAAAAATTGTAACTATCGATATTCAGGGCCTAAACTGAATAAATGAGTTTTGAGTTTGAGTTTATGGTGATATTAAATTAGCAACAAATATACAATTACCATAAATTTCTTCGAGTTTTCGCTGCTGCCGATCAACGGCAAGGTTCCCAGCAGGCTGATAGCGTTTCTTCTTTGGATGGCCAAGCTAAAGCGTTGGCGGAGGCTTTGAATAGCATACTATTCAAAGCCTCGGGATAATAGGTGAGCAAATGGTGATGTTAAGTACTAATAATGCAAAAAATAGTCTAGCTTACATATTAGCTCAATGCAATTTTATAGTCTGATCGTACACGTAGTCAGATTTAGTTTCACCTGAGTATTTCAGTCGGGGTCAGTAATTTAACGCAATTTGTTTAGACCGAGTATTCATGGCGCTTCAGGCGAAAGTGGATGATCCAACTAGCACTTAGACATTGGTCTAAGGTAAGACTTTCAGCGTATAATTAACATTTTTGCACTCTAGATGTTATAGTAAAATAATTGCCAGTAGGTACAAGGTGGTAGAACAAATATCTATATGGCAAGATACAATGAAGATTTGTACAGATATCCTGTCAGCTGAAAGACGTCCACTGCTGGACAATAGCCTCCCCCAAAGATCTCTACGATGGCTGGACTTGCGCTACCATTAGGTACATGCTATACGTTATTCTAAACTAAAATCTAGCCCTGCAGGAGAACGCGTCAGTTGATCGATTTCTTTGTAATCATTGCTCTAATTTGCTATGATATTAGGTTATTTCTATTCAGACCCTGTTTTCCAATAGATTACTTCTCCTGTACATTTCACTTCTGACTTGTTGTAAGAGACTTGTAACATTCTAGCTTATTGACTCTATGAAGTTTGAGACAACTTTATTTCTCACAAGAATTACATTTATTATAAGTATGTATAAATATGTTTGTTGGACGTAATACAAGGTACACTTTTATAATAAATGTTGAGGATAGTCTTGTAGAGCTAACAATGTTAGTAATTTGGTGTTTCAGTAACCTTTTAAAAGTTCTTTTCTCTCTCTCATCTTTAGGTATTTGTATTTCATTGTATAATTTGGAGTGCGGAGTAAGTCCTAAGTTTCTTCACGACGCTACACTTATACATTTTTTATCTTACATTTTTTGTGTTATCTCTCTTATGGATGAAGTGAAGAACTTAGAGGTTCTTCACTCCATTTTGAGTACTTTCTTAATTGGCCACATTAGTAAAATTATTCCTTAAATCGAGGACTTTGTTTCGCTATCACTTGCAACTTGTATCTGTCTATTAAGTTTCACCAAGCTTGAAATTAAATCGGCCGTGTGATTTACATTTTAATATGGCGAGGGACTCACCTGTAGTAAAATTAAATTTATGGTATTGACGGACCATCAGACCGTCTGACGTTAGTTTCCTTAACTCACAGAGCTTTGTACGTTTACGTAATTTTTACGATGATTACTAGGAGATTAGTAATAAGTTTTTCTTTTTAATTAACTACAACATCAAGGGAGAGTCGTTTGACCTATGATTATATCTAATAGTAATTTTGCGAACCTGTAGTTACAAATTCTATTTACATAGTAACGTTAAAAATAATAATGAGTTCATTTATTAAAGACCCTTTTGAATTTTAATTAGTCTTCCAGTAGATTTACAAACGATTTCACACCAATTTTGTGTAATTTAACAAAGTATCTATACCTATTAATCGAAAACTGTGGTTCAACCGGTGGTCCGCGGACCACTGGTGGTCCCTGGATGCACCCGAAGTGGTCTGCAAAGCCACCATAAAAATATAATACAAGGCTTTGAACTATTTTATGCAGGTTTTCTTCATAGATAGAGCAACTATATTTACTATATATTTCCTCCAAACATTTGGTGGTCCATGGTAAAATAGAAAGTTTAGGCCCTGGTAAGGCACTTATGAACGTCGATAGTTACAATCATTACAATAGACTCTACTACGGGTTCGGAATACTCTTGAACTGAGAAGACTCCGGCAAGAAACTCAGCAAGGCTTCATTTTTTTTTGTGAATTCTTCCAAGGTAAAACACTGACCAACTTGACAACACTCAAGGATAAAACAAAACAGAGGATACTTATGATAATAACTAGCTAGAACATAAATATGCTTTTATTTACATTTTCTCTTCACCCACCTGATAAAATAACACAGAATTCTTATAAACCAACGTCAACTGGCAGCGATTCATAAGAAATATTACAAAGCATTACCGCATCCGCACTACGTCACTATATAAACTATCCTCCATTACTTGAATGAGAGTTTAAGTCCGCTCCAAATGTGGTACAACTACAGTCATCAGCAAGAACATAGAGTAGACGATTTTGCAGAACTTACACCTTGTTCTATTTTAAATAAGTTGTAGTATACGTGCTCCTCAGCTTACACAAACAACATGATCTTTTTGTGCCCGCGACATTTTAATTATTATTGATGTCGATAACAATAGGCAAAATAAAATAGGTAAATTATTTTTATCTATACTCTTATAACGTAATGTTCTAATTATAAATTAAGACAGTACTTTAATGACGTACTTTTTGCACGCCCGTGTATGATTTTGATTTTTTCGTTCATAAGCTCCTATATAAACAAATGAGTCGGCGCTATTATTTTTTCGTTTATTTTTTTCATCGGTTGAAGAGACCATAAACTATAACACACCTCTCATCTACCTCAAGACTGAAACCTAGTCATAGATATATATTATTAACTTCAAACATTTATATTTATTGACTCCGATTGGAATGTCCCAGGATAATTATTGACTATATTTTCGCATCAATGTTTCTATTTGAATAGGTATAATAAATACCTATTCAAATAGAAACACGCAATGAATTGCCGCTTCTGAAAGCAATGATACTTATTCTCAAATCTAGATGCCATCATGATATAAACACAACCGCTTTATTCATAAGCTATTTATTATTTTCTCTGATACGCATCGTTTCGTTTTGTTTTTTTCAAGTGCTAAACCGAATACCGGGATATTTTATATCAAAAATCTAAATATATTAAAGGAAAGCGTAGCTGATTGACTGGTGGACTGACTGAATGACTGAATGACTGATCTATCGACGCACAGCTCAAACCAAAGGACGGATCGGGCTGAAATTTGGCTTACTGATAGCTATTGTGACGTAGGCATACGCGAAGAAAGGATCTTTGAAGTCCCTAAAGAGGTAAAATAGGGTATCGCGGGTGAAACCGCGGGGTGGAAAGCTAGTATGTATAATAATATAATTAAAGTGAAAGTGAGTTTGTTTGTTTTACGCCTAAACGGCACTACCATTCGTAATGAAATTTAGTACACAGATAGCCTATAGCATGGAAAATAAGATAGGGTACTTTTTATATCGGGAATACGGGTAAAATCGCGGGGGACAGCTGGTAATGTAATATTTCAAAAACACCATTAAGTAAAGAGCTTTTTTAACGTATTAGGTTACTAATAATATTTCATTCATTTTGAAGAGACGTTAGAAAATAGGCGCATAAAAGTTATAGGGGCATGGGTCACGTCCGCCACCGGAAGGCGTCGGACGTCACGCTCGCAGCGCCACCTACATCCGGCCGCTTGACACGGTCAGAATTCACCGGATTACCTTTCAAACATACCTCTATATGATTTATGGATAAAATAACATAATAATAGTTTCTTAAAGGTAAACGAGGTTGGGTAA
This sequence comes from Tethea ocularis, assembly GCA_963555595.1. Taxonomy (NCBI): domain Eukaryota; kingdom Metazoa; phylum Arthropoda; class Insecta; order Lepidoptera; family Drepanidae; genus Tethea; species Tethea ocularis. The sequence continues at coordinate 2,509,744 of OY741971.1, read as the reverse complement.
TATTTTATTTTTAACTAGATTTTCTTCGGATAAGAGTATCATATTATGTTATCTCAGAGTATAAACTACACATATACAGAGTTATAAAATCAGTAAGTATGCATCTGTGCGATACATAATGTTCTACAAAATCGGGAAAATCTCATTAATCATCTACTGTTTTAAAAATATATTCATAGACATTTCCTTTCCACAACTTATGAACTTAGGTACGTTTCACAAAATCTCTACGTATAGCATTATTACAATGTAGGTTGCGCCCCGCGGTTTTACATGCATTTTTCATGCGGCCTATAAACTACCTCTATCTATTTATGCCAGAAATCACATCGATCCATTGCTTCATCGGACAAACCAACTTAGACATTTCAACATTTATACCAAGTACCTAACTAACGAATAAGTAATAGTACTTAGGTACTACTTTTTTATTTATTTATTTACTTATTTACGTATTTATTATGCCGCAAAAATGAGAAAACGGAATGTGATTAAATAAATTAATTCTGTGTAAAAGATTAAAGTATTTATTGATAAAATAATGTTTAATAGTTTTATTACAATTGTAATTTATTTTTTATCTTCAGTCGCATTAGAAAAGTTTTATCTCTTGTTTCCTTGTAAGTACCTAATACATCTAGTTGTTTTATAATACACATTTTTTTATGTGTGTATTTAGTATTTTTAACGAATATTTCCTGCGTTTAAATATATTACTTCAATTTCTAGCGCCTTTAATACCTAATTTTGTGATTAACGAATGAGGCGTAGGTATGGCTATAGATTTATCTATGGATTCATTTTCTATTCAAGTTATTATAGTTATTTATTGATAAGGAATCAACGTAATAATAAGGCTACACCCTCAAGTTGAAAGTCTGTCGCCAAGCACCTGCCGGTGTGCTCAGGCAGCTGCACTTGACAGCCAGTTCTTTTCTAGGCTTGGTGTGCTTATAATAATCAATTGGCATATGTTTCATGCGATGCGCTATGCAATAAATTTAAACGCAATAAATACCTATCAATTTAAAATTATAAATTCGGCCTATTCACCTTAAAAGATACTGTAAACTCGCAATGTAGATATTTTTAGTTAAATGAATGCCAGTTATTAGAAATAAAAAGTATCAAATTCTTTATTTACCTAAATTACGATGTTTTTTTGCCAGAGATCCGATACACCCTAACATTTTTTTTTATAAAAATAGGTACAAAGACAAAATACCTAATAATTACGAACATTATGATCATTTTGGAAGAAATGTAGTTATTGATCAAATTGATACAAAATAACATGGGGATCGATTTTACTGGTGACATTGGGCAAACTAATTTCTCAATGATCGGATTCAATTTCGAGTCTTAATTTAATGAACTTCATACCGTAGGTTTTTGTCATTAAGTACAAATTACTTATTGTTGCATGAGTCTTCATCAGCAAATGGTGGAATATACCTGAATGAATCGACTAATACTGTTGAACCAACAGCTGCAGTTCCAACAAAAGTTACCTAAAACAAAAATATTTTATTTATCATTTAAAATTATGAAAAAAATACATGAAATTGCTGCCTAACGGAAGCGTGTCAAGGCATTTCTATGGGCAATGTAAATGACAGTCCTTTACTTTTATCTTTTTTTCATCCGCAATCCGCGTGATATAAGGAAATTTATAGGTCATTTTTGTAGACCTTTGCTATTGGAGTTTTCGTAGAGATCCCTTTTTTATAGTAAAATAAGACTTATGTTACTTAGTGATATTAGAAGTTATTATATTTGTGTTGGTGTCGATATACATTACTTAGCCAAGAATCTTCCACTGCTGAACATGCTTTTCACGTAGGATATAAATTCACGTTGAAACAAGCAGTCGAACAAATTTAACATCACTAATCTTATATCCTTTTCTTTTGCTGTTACGTAGAAAGAGATAAGCGAGACTAAATTAGAACAGTTTCGTTTGTAAACAACAGAATCGCTAAAGCAGGAAACATTGTTATCGAAAATCTCTGAACAAAAATCAAGCATAGAAAAATCCAAAAAAATAATAATACTTACATATCCATCAAAACTTCCAAAATCATTAAGAGTAATATTTATTACTTGCCACCCTTCCACATAATCATCGTTAGAGGGTGTGTGTAAATAAAATCCGTTGACGGTATCGAATCCATTTTCCACAACTTTCTTGGCAAGTACTATTATGTTATCTATTCTTGAATCTGCTGAGTCCATAAACACCGTCACCTCTAGTCGACCTGCTGGTGACATTGGAAATGAAAATGATGATACGCAATTAGTATATTCAGTTGCAGCTATAAAAAGTTCACTATTCGGTGAAGGACTCTCAATCACTGCAGAATCGTATCGACTCAAATTCCATGGTAAATAACCAGAACATACGCTTTTAGTCTCATCAAAAACTTCATCGAAATCATCTTGAAAATAATACGTGACGCAGTCTTCGATAGCAGGTTTTGATGTTGTAGGGGGTTCAGTCTCAATTTCAACTTCTTCATAAATATGGCATGATTTTTCAGCATAAGAAGGAGGTATGTATCTAAACGAATCGATTAATACAGTTGAGTTTTCCTGAGCAGTACCAATGATTGTTATCTGAAAATAATTATGTATATAGTTTTATCAAATCACTATGGTGTATTATCAATTAATCACGTTGTTTATTTAATTACAGTAGCTATGTTCCTAAAATAATTTCTGATAATAGTTATAAAAATATTTTATTTGATTCAATCTTTACTTCTTTAATGATTATACAAGCAAATATAAAACTTTGTCTATTTGTTTTGTTTTACGGCTAAGCTACAAAAAACGATTATGGAATTTTACAACAACTATTAGCAATTTACCCAAAAAAACTTAATATTTTTTATCAATACAGTTAACTAAGCAAAGCAGCTTAGCCTTGCCTACTAACTACTAACAGAATTACAAAGAGTAATTTAAAAATATATACTTACATAACCATTATAACTTCCACTTCCAGTTAATGATAATCTCAAAACGTTCCACCCAACAACAAAGTTAGCATTCAATGACGAAAGTGTGGCAGTACCTGTTACAAGATCATTACTGTCCAATGCATTTTCCATTGCAAACACCGTTATTTGGTCTAATGGTGACGTTGACTCCATATAAATATTCACTTCCACAATCCCTGAGACTTCCATTGGAAATAAAAACGATGCTACACAACTTATTTCTTCATTTGGTGTAATAAATACTTCACTGTCTATATGAGGACTTTGAATTTGAAGTGAGCTATAGTTTCCTAGATTCCACGTTGAAAAACCACTACATAGTTCTCCTTTGTTATTGAATACATTATCAAAGTCAGTTTCAAAATCATATACTGTACAAATTTCTTCAAGAACTTCTGGTTCGACCACAGGTGTAGTCACTGGCTTAACTGAGGTTATCTCTATTTCTTCACGTTCATCATCTTCATAAAGTAGGCAATTATCTTCCAAATATCCTGGTGGAATGTATCGAAATGAATCAATCAAAACAATTGACTCTCCGGATGCTATTCCCATAAAAGATATCTGAAATATAAGTAATAATTTGATTCTGAAGACTAGTAAAATTATATCAATATTAACTTAAAAAAATTAAGAAAAGATTTCTTTTCTTTCTTTCATCGGAGGTTTCAAATACAAAAAACTTAATCAAAATCGGTTCATCCGTTAAGGAGCTATGATGTCACAGATAGACACTACTCTTTTAATAAATTATAACAATGACCACCAATTTGGTTCAGTGTAGCTTTCCTTCACTCAAAGAGCAGTTCGGTTTGACTGTAGCTTACAAAATACTGCAGTTAAATCCATTAACGCTGTGTCCTTGCACGTGAGTAAAGTTAACAGAGCTCATTGGGAAGTGGGAAAGGGGAGGGAAGGAAGGAAATCCACTTAGCACCAGACGGGCCGTAAGCTTGTTATAATTATAAAAAACAGAACCACGGACTAAAAAATACAAGAACAGTACTCACATAACCAGTGTAACTTCCAGAACCAGTAATCACTGTTCTTAAAGTGTTCCATCCTGAAGTGTAGGCTGCATCCCAGGGTGAATTTGATATCACACCAAGAACTATATCGTTACCATTTGGTATATATCCATTTACAAGTACTGTTATCTGATCCATAACTGAAGCCGATTCCATGTAAATATTTACTTCAACAACACCATTAGTTTCAATTGGAAATAAAAATGAAGATACACAACTGAGATCTTCATTGGGTTTTATAAACACTTCACTTTTTGAATTTGGACGAATGATTGAAACGGAACTGTAATTTTGCTGAAGCCATGATTGCATACCACTACACACTCCTATTTCATTACTGAAACTTTCAAAACCACTTTTGAAATCGTATCTTACACATTCCTCACCAAATACACTTGAAATATATAGTAAAACAATAAATAAGTAAATAAACTGCCCCATTTCAACTCATTCAAGTGTATGTCCTGACAATATTTGTAGCTAATATAATTTGTACATTAGTTATAAAATTTATCGAGGATAAGATAACTTTTTTCATCCGAAATACGTCATTATCTTTTGTAATATCAATAATAAAAGACACAGTATTAAGTATCAGTGACTTATAATAAGATAAGTACATAAAATATTTACCGGTCTTTAATAGTGGGTTCGGTGGACCTCAAAGATTTTTTAAGCATTTTAGATCTTTAAACGCTGACGGTTTTTAAGGATTTTTTTTGGAGTTTTTGCCTTCATTTATATAAGTTATAGGTTACTGAAATAATAATAGTAGAATATAAGTAATACGATTTTTTAAATTAAAATAACATAAGATAAAATTCGGGTTTATAAACTGCATTATTTTTTTGCTATCAACATAGATGACTTTTGTATGAAATGTTTGACTTTTTCGTGATTTGAGGGTTGGTAGTAAAAGTTGGTCATAATGGTCGTAATGAGGAGTACAATAATCTCTAATAAAATTGAGATGGTAAAAAAACATCCAGTATAACTAAGAACAGAATAACAGGAAATTAATTAAAAAACAAAATTGAAATAGTCTATAAAAAAATATTGCAATTAATTGTTAACAGGCGTTCCATTTACAAATAGATTATTCAAATTGTACATATATATACAAACAAGCTGTGCCTCGCTGTTTTCCTTGGTAGCTTATACAACTCAAGAAGCTGGCTTGCGGCTTCCTAATTTTATGATTTGATTGTAGGTAATTTTTAGACAAAATTTGCATATAATATTATTCTTTGTCGCATCGTTTTTATTATCATTAATTAATGTTGCCCAGGACGTTTAAAAATTAAGAGCGTATAATCTGTTGGATGTTATAATGCGCTGTTGATATCGATTAAATTCTAATAGGTATTTGATAATGTAGTCCAAATTTCCTATTAAATCGTGTTAGTACATCATGGGAAGCGGTTGTTATTGAACGACGCATTTGAACCGTGAAAAGATAAAGGGTTCAAACTAAAGGCTTTATTTTCTAGTTTGTTATTTATTATGTGCAGTCAGAATAAAACGTTGATATTTAAATAATATAAAAGCGAAATAATGTTGTTTTGTAAGAATACGTCTTACAAATATTATTATGTCTTACATCTAAAATTCAATTACCATGTTTTTGCCATAGTCAACAAAAATAGTGATTAAAAGTTTTTTTTCCTGTGTACCTAAGTCCAGCACGAAATGAGTTCGCATCTGTCGCATCGTCGTTCACAGTTTTCATGGTATTGAATTAGAAGCAATATTAATATCTAGACTTTTTTTTAATTCTTGCTGATAAAACTATGAAATGTTGTCAATTATGATTCTCTGCATGCGCCCGCCGTGCCACATTCGCTCCCTTGGCCCAGGCAAAGCATATATGGGCCATAAATTCATGAAGATTTCGGAACATGTTCGCGTTAACTGCGCCGAGGCAATAAATAACCTGTCGCCTCGCAATTTGATTTACGTCACGCTAAGTGACATCACAGGTGGCTTTTGTTTAAGTTGTTGTTTACTCTGTGGAAAATTCAATTTCATCCATTTTTTCCGGTGAAAATTTGAAACTTTAGCGGAGTGCGCTTAGCTACCCCATTTCATACTTTGTCTTTAAATTATTTACCTTATTTATTTGCACACTGCACTCCTATACTACGTGCTAGGTATGTCATTTTGTAGGTACTGTAATGTAGGAAAACTGGGCGACGAAGAAAAGTTATGAAAATGGACCAGCATCCTGTAGCCCTTTAATTGTACTAGACAGCACAATATATTACAGTATTTTATGTATACAGGTACCTTTATTTGCGTTCAGTATAAATCAGAATAAATCGTTTTCTTTCTTGCTTTTCTTACTGACTGCGCCAAAAACCACAAATCAGGAAAATCCACAATGTAGTGCCGTGCGTTTAATCGTCTCTCTTTATCAGTATTTTGAACTAACGTCTATAACTTTAATGTATAAATCCATAATTCCAGTTATTCCACTATAAATAACCTTGTATAATTATACACCGATTACACTGACTAAGCTCGTGGCTTATAGCCAGTAAACTAAACGTGAACACCTGTCGACGAAGTTTGTGCATCCGACAGACGAACGGCGCGACGGTCTAGCGTCGAATTAGAATCAGAATGGGGCCTGATTGGCGGCGAATATTTGCCCTAACTTTGTCGTTATCAAGCACCGTAGAATCATTATTCGCTTAAATTTTCATTGAACTATGAACTTATCTTTCTGTTATTAGAATAGGTTGTATCCAGTAGATATATTATGCATGAGTCGTTAAGTAGTTCTCCAATGACACATAATTCGTAACATATTTTTGTATAGGAGAGTATTTTATGGTTCGAACAAAAATAGCTATGTAAGGATATCTCATTTTTTATTTGTACAGATTCTATATAACAAATATAGGTATAATATAACATCTAAATTAATTAAAAAAGTTTGAGGCGACCTCTACTACCAGTCACTAACAAGGTTTTTTAGTAGCCTGTAAGATTATCATTTTTTAAATATTATGTACAACATTTAAAAATATAATATTTACCTATCTTAGTGTGGAACCCTAAAATAAAGTTTAAAAATAAAATGCAATTTTTTTATGTATAATTATTACAGATTATATCAGGGGATTCCTTAGAATTTTAGCATTAAAAAGTGATATACCTAATATCGAACAGGAAATTTGATAGGTATCAAAATTGTAAAAGATAAAATAATATCAAAGCTAAATAATTAGCTACCCACTTACTCATGCATTTTGTGTTTACATTAAACTGTTAGTACATAAAAAGCTTCTGCCCGCGATGTTACACTTGCGTTCTCAAGAGATTTTTTTTTTTCTCAATATTGTACGTCATCGCTATCTTTATGCCAAATGTCAGCCGGATCCGTCCAGTGGTTTGAGTTTTGAGTTCATAGGTCTGTCAGTCAGTCACGCTTTCCTTTTATATATTTAGACTCGCACACAGACGGATCGGGCTGAAAATTTGCATAGATAAGAAGTAGCGATCATGAGGTAGGAAACCGCTAAGATTTTTTTTTGAAAATTCAACCCCTAGGTGGTTAAATAGGGGATCGCGGGTGAAACCGCGGGGCGGAAAACAAGTAATACCTATTTACTATAAAAAGGTAAAAAAAATTGTTAGTTTGGATATATTAGGGAATCTTCTGAGTTTCTGGTTCAGTTATAAAATTATTTTTAGTCATTGGAAGCTACGTTATCCCAAGTGCTTGCTATAACTATATTATATTATATTTCATCCTGGCAATGCAGGTAAAACCGTGTTTGTTTGTTGACTATAAAACAGTATAATCATTCAAATATAGGTCGGCAACACATTGGCAATGCCTCTGGTATTACAAATGGCGATAGGCGAAGGTAACCATTTACCATCTTGTGGACCGCCTACCTTGTCAACCTTCTGACATAAAAAAAATATATCAACTATTCCTCAAAACAGCGATATTCGTCGTTTATACACCATAATTTAAACTAAGACTTGATGTAGATAAAACTCTGCTCAGCAAAGTTAGATACTCTTTCAAGGAAAAAGTAATATACATTTCTTCCTTTTAACAAAATTCACAAAGAAATTTAAAAACAAAGTAGGAATAGGTTCAAAAAGCAAAGATAAACAAGAAAAGGTAATTACTACAAAGTTTCTGTTTTAATAGAGGACAAGAGCTCATTTCAATAAATTCCTAGTAAGTTTGTTAAACTAAAATAAAAGGTTTAGTTTAAGAAAAAAGCGTTCGAAGATTTTTCAACCTGAGTTCGTTGAAAACACATTTAAAAAAAGTAAAAAATAAAGGTCTGGAAAACCAGTATAATAACTCGCATAGGCCTAATTTTAGAAATCATAACAAAAGTTAACATAAATTAAATAAATAATTTACTTTGAAAATATTCTGTAGATCGTATCGTACATAAGTCTGTTTTATAAACACGAAGACTAGAATATATAGGTATAAGAATAAATAGCCTCAAATGTTTTTTATTAGGTACCTACTCGCACATGTTTTTACACACCTGTACCTATGTGTAAATATGCCTTTCGGGCATTGTGTTTTGTTCACTTTTTGCTCTGTAGGTGATTTGCCTAATAGCATTTTATTTTGCTATTTTTAGAAGAAATACCTAGAACCTAAATAAAATAAATTTGTTTTTGTGAAAGAAATTCAACATTGAAGAATACCTTATAGTGCTATCTTGTAGTAATTATCAATCATCATCATGTCAGCCGAAAGACGTCCACTGCTGGACAAAGGCTTCCCCCAATGATCTCCACGATGGCCGGTCTTGCGCTACTCGCATCCAGCGATTTCCCGCGATCCTCTCAAGATCATCGTTCACCTTATGGGGGGCCTGCCCACGCTGCGTCTATAAATGTACATTATTAAATCTACAGGGCTCAGTTCTCTTTATGGGTCGATCACGTTTGACCTCATCGTTACGTAGGTACCAAATATTTTTACCCTCCCACAAAAAAAGTCCATACCAATGATAACAATAACTAAAGTTATTATTTACTGTTCCAAGTGAGGCACGGACCCTTCCCTCCTTCCCGATGAGCTCTGACAGGCACAACTGTACTCACGCGCAGGAATTTGGCTGCTTTATTTTCTGCAAATATAGGTATAGTGTGATAAGATATATGGCAACCTGTTTGAGGATAATAAATATATATTTAATAAAATAAAATATATTTTAAAAATAATAATTATCACACGACTCCATTTAAATGTATAACGGATATGGAATTGAAATGCAATCTAAGTCGTTATCAAAAATAATTACGTAAAATACATGCACCGTTTATTTGATAAGATTATATCTATGAATAATTTATTGGTGCGAGGAAAATCATGAAAGATTTAAAAGATAATATAAACGTGCTACTATTGGGATTAAAATTAAATCACCATATAATTATATCACGCATTTGACATAGTAGCGACATCTATCAACAATCAAAAAAGTCTACACATCCAACGGATAGATGGCGCTACAATATATAGGTAGTTGCGAGATGACATCATAAAACCTACATCGCACTATTGAAGTTCTCCGAGCGCTCGATATAATGTTTCAGACATTTCTTTGTCCGCGGAAAATTGTTATAGCCACCTCTGGCTAACACGTTCATATCCTGTCAAAAATAAGTAACACAAACTTCGTATCATACACCCTCTGAAAAATCTGAAAAATATACAAAGACTGAAAGTTGCAAGGAAATCTATTGCACTTAAATAGAATTTTCTAGTTCACAAGCTTTAGTAAATATTAAACTTCTGAAAACCATCTACACGGCACTGTGCCAGTCTGTCATAGCTTATTGTATTACAGTATGGGGTGGAACTTATAAATCCTACATAATACAACTAGAAAGAGCTCAAAGATCTGTCCTGAAAGTTATGCTATTTAAAAAACACAGATTTCCCACATCAGAACTCTATAGTATTAGCCAAGTATTGACCGTTCGCAAACTATATATTTTTAATACAGTCATAAAAGTTCACTCCAGTACACCATTCGTTAAAACTCTTAACTCAAAACGTAGACACCATGTTATCTGTCTCACCTATAAATGTCGAACAGATTTTGCACGCCATCAATTCAGCTTTATAGCACCCCGGATGTATAATAAAATAAACAAGAAACTTAGTTTGTACCCTCTCACAATATCACAATTAAAAGTCAAGGTGAAAAATTGGCTTCTTACCCTCGATTATACGGAGACTGAGCTTCTGTTAGGTATTCAATATTTTTAGCCCAAATTGGTTACATTCTAAATCGTTCTGCTTTATACCCACCCACCTCATCTATATTTATATCTATATCCACACTTTATATATTCTATCGGTTGGTATCGTTAACTTATTTTTAAGCATAATTTCATCTTAATTTTTCTCTTTTAGTTATAAATTTGTATTTGTATTGTGTCCTATGTTATCATATGTTAACAATTTTATTTTAACCACGGAAGGCGCTGGCAACCGGGATACAGAATCTTCTAGTCCGGAGGCCAACGCACCTTTAAAAACAAAGTGTGCATTTAAACTAAATTTATCGCCGTTGTATTTAGTTATTTAAGTAAAAACCATGTACCTTTTTCCAAAGAATAAAGAATAAAAAATTATTTTTATTTTTTAGTCAACTAATTTAACACACGTTTTGAACAAGATAAGTATTTTCAAGCATTAAATGGATTTTGATTTTTGAATGCATGACAAATATGTACTACAGAATTCTATGTCATACATACACATTTTTTATTGATGTAATAAGTAGTTACTAGTTAGTGAGATATGCACTTCAAAATTGTGTGTGCCCCTAACTTTACTTTATGCTTTGTCATGGCTTTGGCCTTTGAAATCAAAAGACTGGCAGTAACATACTTAAAACCCACACAGTATTTTCACAAGAATGATGCGTAGAGCTTTTATAAGAGCTCATTCTGAAAGCCTCGTTAAAAGTAAAAGGAAACGTTTAATATCATTGCATTCGATTCCAAACCCGCTACCAATTAAGGCAAAACCAATCTCAATCCAATCCAATAATTTGCTCACATAAAAAGTAGCAACGATATGCATGAAACAATCAATGCAAAATTGAGCTCAGACCAAATGGCCTTTCGTCGGACGTACTGGCCGATCGTTGCCGAAGATTTACGATCATCGATAACGATTCTTTCTCGAATACACATCGGTAAACATGAACTAACATTTGTTTTCCATGTTACCATGTACAAATTACCGGATATGTTAGCTAATGCTGAAAGATGTATAAAACATGGAAAGGCTTATAAAAACCGGATTTTTTTACTTAAAAGAAAGAGGAAACGCTGCCGGTCTTCTGGGAACCGTGCCGTTGATCGGCAGCAGCTACCGCCTCCAGGATTTTTTTGTAGTGTAAATAAAGTTAACATAGAAGGATTTATTGTATTACCTTTGAGCAGAGAGTTTTTGTAAATATGGATTTCGCTAATTTGATATAGTTTTACGTAGGTTTTAATTAATTAACTTTAAAAGTGGGGGAGTAAGCGCTGGTTACCATAAAATCAGTTTCAAAGTATACAGATTTGCTACGTTTTTTCAAAGAATATGGAGAGCAAATGTGATATTTAACATTGATTTAATTAACTAGAAAACAAAACTGAATTTTAAATTATTATTTTTTAATAAGCAAGATTTTTGAAAATACCTCCTGTTCCTTTTGAGTCTCAATGAAACAGTATTGTGACTTTGCTGAATGGTCCGATAGGCGAATATATAAATAAAGATTATTTTTTAATCTTGATATAACAACGTGATTAAATCGATTTGGAAATCTTTAGACCGGTCGAGAATGTTATAATAAAATATTGTTATAAATAACAAGCAATTTTAAAAAATATATCTGAATTCTACAATTTGTAGTCAACTTGAAGATTTTTCAAAATAGGTACCCTACCACCGTGCTATGATTTCTTCCAACAAAAGCTCAAGCTCATTTTAGGATTCGAACCCGCCATTTTATCATGGCATTGGACGTCACTACTATTGAATACATGGACTGTCCCTGGAATTCATTCAACCAATTTTATTTATCCAATAAACCAATTTTTCAAAATGTCTAAAGGGTAACTTTACCGTGGAAAGTGTCGATCTATTCCCAATGGTTTGATACCATACATTTTATTTATCTATCTATATTTATTCAAAAGTTGTGAAACATCCCGTGGGGGTCGTAGTTATCGTTTTACCCTGAAAACCGTGGACAGAATTCGAATTTATTACATTTTATGGTGTTTCCTTGAATTACAAACTATTGACGTACATAAGGGCTATATTAGTGTCACTAAGGGTGCATTCAAAGTAAATCAGCATATTTGCTGGTGTTTAAATGTTAATTGTTCAAAGATAAAAGTAATTAAGCCAAAATTGGACCAATAAAATTTTCAAATAATTATATCTATTTATCGTTGACATTCGAGAAATTAATTTGATGATGATAACGATATACGTGCCGAAACACATGCTTATTAAAAAATCAATCAACAATTGACATAGTGACAAACTAATTACAATCTCGTTAATATGTACAGAATATTAAATATTATTTCGCAAGCCATATTTTTAATTATACAGTGTAATTTAAGTGGAAGTGAAGTAATCAATGTAGAATTCAATTTTTTTAATGACAGGGATGTGTGTAAAAATTTTAAACAGTGGAATTTAAAAGAATTAGATGCTGTTACAGAATACCATGCATTATTTATATCACCAAATGAAGCAACTAGCTGTATTGCTTCCATGGATTTCCCAATAGAAGATGGAGTGCTGAAAACTACTATTGATATAGAAACAACATCAAATAGTGACTATCTAACTATACTAGTTTACGAAGTAAATTCACCCGGAGATGATATAATTATAAGAAAGGATATATCCACATCTAGTCATAATTTACATAATGGATCTCAAATTATTGAATTAAACATTAAATCTACAACAAAAATCGGATATGTAAGCATAAGAAAATATTTATTTTTTCTTATAGATAGTTCAATCCATATTAATCTATACAATTTTTATAAATACGAAAGTAACTCTGTCTGTCTGTTATCTTTTTACGCGGTTTGACCCGTAGTCCCAGGATTGCCTTTTCTTTAACTAAATAATAATAACTTTCGCTTTCTTCCTCCCATGCCTGCCCAGTATTTATTGTGTTAGCGCATTATGCATAACATATATTTTGGCATTTACCCTTTTCCAATGTACGAGTATAATATAATTTTTTTTTATTAAAAAAAACATGTTTCCAGGTCTTATTAAGATTTTCTTTTCTCCCACTTCGAGACTCTTAAGGTTATTTAAACAAACAAGTGTTTTTTCTGTCTCAATTCCAGGTGGTTTTATCGGGTCAAGCTTCAAAGACTTCAAGGATCGTCATAAAATCCATGCGGTTTATACCATTTTTCTCAAAAAGCAAACAAATAGTAGAAGGACTACCAGCAACAATCAACAATAGAATAAACGTTTTTATAACTGACGCAGAAAGTTCAGCTACTGATTCAAATACACCAACTGTCACTAATCCATTTCCTACAGTTAGTGAAGTACCTACTGATCCTACAACAATTGTAACTATTCCATTTCCTACAGTTAGTGAAGTACCTACTGATCCTACAACAATTGTAACTATTCCAATTCCTACAGTTAGCGAAGTCCCAACCGACCCCACAACTATTGTAACTATACCATTTCCTACAGTTAGTGAAGTACCTACTGATCCTACACCTATTGTGACTATTCCATTTCCTACAGTTAGCGAAGTACCAACCGACCCCACAACTATTGCAACTAACACATTTCCTACAGTTAGTGAAGAACCTATTGATCCCACAACAATTGTAACAATTCCATTTCCTACAGTTAGCGAAGTACCAACCGACCTCACAACTAATGTAACTATTCCATTTCCTACAGTTAGCGAAGTACCAACCGACCCCACAACTATTGTAACTATTCCATTTCCTACAGTTAGTGAAGTACCAACCGACCCCACGACTATTGTAACTATTCCATTTCCTACAGTTAGCGAAGTACCAACCGACCCCACGACTATTGTAACTATTCCATTTCCTACAGTTAGCGAAGTACCAACCGACCCAACAACTATTGCAATTAACACATTTCCTACAGTTTGTGAAGAACCTACTGATCCTACAACAATTGTAACTATTCCATTTCCGACAGTTAGTGAAATACCTACTGATCCCACAACAATTGTAACAATTCCATTTCCTACAGTTACCGAATTACCAACCGACCCCACATCTAATGTAACTATTCCATTTCCTACAGTCAGTGAATTACCTACTGATCCCACAACAATTGTAACTATTCCATTTCCAACAGTTAGTGAAGTACCAACTGATCTTACAACAATTGTAACTATTCCATTTCCTACAGTTAGTGAAGTACCTACTGATCCTACAACAATTGTAACTATTCCATTTCCTACAGTCAGTGAATTACCTACTGATCCCACAACAATTGTAACTATTTCATTTCCAACAGTTAGTGAAGTACCAACTGATCCTACAACAATTGTAATTATTCCATTTCCTACAGTTAGTGAAGTACCTACTGATCCTACAACAATTGTAACTATTCCATTTCCAACAGTTAGTGAAGTACCAACTGATCCTACAACAATTGTAACTATTCCATTTCCAACAGTTAGTGAAGTACCAACCGACCCAACAACTATTGCAATTAACACATTTCCTACAGTTAGTGAAGAACCTACTGATCCTACAACAATTGTAACTATTCCATTTCCGACAGTTAGTGAAATACCTACTGATCCCACAACAATTGTAACAATTCCATTTCCTACAGTTAGCGAATTACCAACCGACCCCATAACTATTGTAACTATTCCATTTCCTACAGTTAGCGAAGTACCTACTGATCCTACAACAATTGTAACTATTCCATTTCCTACAGTAAGTGAAGTACCTACTGATCCTACAACAATTGTAACTATTCCATTTCCTACAGTAAGTGAAGTACCTACTGATCCTACAACAATTGTAACTATTCCATTTCCTACAGTAAGTGAAGTACCTACTGATCCTACAACAATTGTAACTATTCCATTTCCTACAGTAAGTGAAGTACCTACTGATCCTACAACAATTGTAACTATTCCATTTCCTACAGTCAGTGAATTACCTACTGATCCCACAACAATTGTAACTATTCCATTTCCAACAGTTAGTGAAGTACCAACTGATCCTACAACAATTGTAACTATTCCATTTCCTACAGTTAGTGAAGTACCTACTGATCCTACAACAATTGTAACTATTCCATTTCCTACAGTCAGTGAATTACCTACTGATCCCACAACAATTGTAACTATTTCATTTCCAACAGTTAGTGAAGTACCAACTGATCCTACAACAATTGTAACTATTCCATTTCCTACAGTTAGTGAAGTACCTACTGATCCTACAACAATTGTAACTATTCCATTTCCAACAGTTAGTGAAGTACCAACTGATCCTACAACAATTGTAACTATTCCATTTCCAACAGTTAGTGAAGTACCAACTGATCCTACAACAATTGTAACTATTCCATTTCCTACGGCGAGTGAAATTTTAACTGACACAACAGTTTTTCAAACTTCAAACACACCTATAGAAACCACATCTATAATAGAAGAAACTACAGAAGTTCCTGAAGATATTGTAATAGCAGGATTTTGGTCCCCTATAGTTATCATTACAATTACTACTGCTTGTATCTTGATAATAGCAATTATATTATATGGTATCTATTATTTGCTCAAAACTTCAGTTTACCGTTTTAAGGACACAACATCAGACATAAATTGTGGTAGAGGAGAAAAATTGCCAAAACTTATAATGGTTTCTAATGGTAAAGAATATATTTGATGTGAGTAGCTAATATTGTGGATTAAAATACTTGAATGGGATTGATTATGTGCAAAGCGCATATTTTATAATCAAGCTATATATATATATATTTTTATAGTTCTAGGTGTATTTTTAAAATTAGTACAATGTTTGTAATGTGTTGTTAAATACAGAATTAAACTTGAGCTCAATTTGTTCATTGTTAATCCGTTAGACTTTTAGCTTGTTCAATGTAATATAATATAATTTTAAGATAAAACGTTCAGAATTAAACTTGAGCTCAATTTGTTCATTGTTAATCCGTTAGACTTTTAGCTTGTTCAATGTAATATAATATAATTTTAAGATAAAACGTTAAAGTTAATTAAGAAAATAGGTGAAAATTTACCATGACCATTTCTCTCTCTCCCTTATCTCTGAAACTACTGGGCCTAAAATTTATATATTTAGGGTACAGCTAATTTAGTAAGAATTCCAATAAATTCTCAATGGATATTACAAAAGCTCAATTACTTCGATTTGAATTTCAGTGTTTTTTTAGGTAAATCATTTCACAGCCAACAACATTTTCAGTTTATCGAGTAGGTATTTGGTTAAATAATTAATGCAATAATAAAGGAACCTACCATTTTTTTTTGTGTATGTAAATGAATAATATGATATCGAAAAAAACCTAACAAATATCGTTTAAAATTCAGAATTAATATGTTAAAAAGGTCTTAAATCAATAATAATAATGAAAAAAGTTACCTTTTAATTCAAATTACTAAAAATATAGGTGATCCAACAGCCAATAGCCACCACAGAGTAAGTATAAGTAAGTGATTTAATTTTCCCTTATAGCATAATCCGGACAATTGACTTTTTTAATCCTCATAATCCACTTATCGTTGTCATTTGGGAAATGAATTTGAAGATGATAAGGATATACGTGCAAGAGCCCATGTTGATCAAAAATCCTATCTAGTTTTGATATAGTGAAAAGCAACTCACCGTCTCGTTAAAATGTTAAAAAGTATTTTGTTAGCCATATTTTTAATTACACAGACTAATTTTTGTGCAAGTAAAGATATACATATAAAATTTAATTTAATCAATGACAGGGATGTGTGTGAAAATTTTAAGGAATGGAATTTAGAAGAATTAAGTGCTGTTAGAGATGATGATGTATTATTTATATCACCAAATGAAATACCCAGTTGTGTTGCTTCCTTGGATTTCCCAATGGAAGATGGAGTTCTGGAAACTACTATTGATATTGAAACAAACTCAAACAGTGACTTTTTAACTATAGTCGTTTACAAAGTTATTCCAATTGGAAATGACATAGTTATAAAAAAGGATATATCTTCGTCTCATCATAATTTGTTTAATGGACATCAAGTTATCAAGTTGGACGTAGAATCTGCAGCAAAAATTGGTTATGTAAGTACCAGACAAAAATATTTTTACTATAACCATATAGACGGGCCAATCGACGAAGTCCAGGTTAGATATCCTGACGTCCAAACCGGCCTTTGGCCATAATGTAACTTCCTATTAATGAAAGATTTTTTCGAATCGAACCAATAACTCCGGAGATTAGCGCATTCAAACAAACAAACTATTTAGCTTTATCATTTGTATAGAAGTTTCATTTTAGTCGCAGACGCGAGATTGAGTCACAGACATCTATACTTTCACATTTATAATGTTACTACCAGTAATTTGACCTCAAAATATTTTTACTGTTATTTACTATTTATTATTATTTTTAGTCTTGCTAATCTAGTGGGGGTGCATCGGCTCACTGTTGAATAAAATTAATTGTTGTAATATTCTAATTTTTTGTTTGTGCTATTAAATTTAAACAACATCCGTGCGCATTGTAACATAGTAACAACAATCATTGTATTTTGGTCTCAAGTGTTGTATCTCTGTTGTAGTAAAAAAATAACGTTTTACGTAATATTTTAGTATTTCATCCTAAATCTTATTCTAAATCTACGATATCAGCTTTCGCTTCTCCGCATATTTTACTACGGCTTTAATTTATATTACAGCTATAATTTATTGTTCTACATTTTATGAATAATATTTTTTGATAATAGTGTCTATCTATATGATCATAATTAAACAAACATATTTTTTCTTAATTCCAGGTTGTTCTAACTGGCCGAGCCTCAAAAACTTCAAGGATTGTCATTAAATCCATGCGGTTCAAACCTTCCAGTACAAAAAGCGAGCAAATACTAGAAAACCAATCAATCAACCTGCGAACAATTCGTAGTAACTCTGACGAAACTACTATTGTAACAATTCCATTCCCTACAGTTAGTGGAGGACCCACCGAAACTACAATTGTAACCATTCCATTTCCTACGGTTAGTGGGGTACCTAAAGAAACGACAATAGTCACTATTCCTTTCCCTACAGTAAGTGAAGTACCTACTGAAACTACAATTGTAACCATTCCATTTCCTACGGTTAGTGGGGTGCCTGAAGAAACTACAATTGTCACTATTCCTTTCCCTACAGCAAGTGAAGTACCTACTGAAACTACAATTGTAACCATCCCATTTCCTACGGTTAGTGGGGTACCTGAAGAAACTACAATTGTCACTATTCCTTTCCCTACAGTAAGTGAAGTGCCTACTGAAACTACAATTGTAACCATCCCATTTCCTACGGTTAGTAAGGTACCTGAAGAAACTACAATTGTCACTCTTCCTTTCCCTACAGTTAGTGAAATTATAATAACTACTGAAGCTCCCGAAGATATTGTAAGTGCAAGTTTTTGGTCTCCTTTAGTAATCGCAGGGATTACTGTAGCTTTTATTATATTATTAGCTATAATCGGATATGGAATTTACTATATCTTTAAACGTAAAAGTAGATCTAAGGATATATCATTATTTTCATATGATAATAAAGATGACTTGCCAAAACCCATCAGTAATGAATATATTTGAAATGGGAATGTAAATGAAATTAGGTATATTAAATCAGAATGATGATGAATAAAGTAGTTCTAATAAATATTTTAAACGTATCAATGAATGCTTACATTCTATTAATTTGCTGAATCTTGTCATTAATACTAGATGTATTTGTAAAAGTTTAAATAAATGTGAATCAAACATGATACTTTTTTATATAACCTCTTTTAGCGCTCCTACACATTGGTTGTAGTCTGACTTTTTATATGTATAGGTATTTGCTATTCAAAATCATAATGGACTAAAGGTAAGGTTTCCTCCGAAAGCGGTGCCATCATGTAGCGATCGTAATACAGCGGTGAATGACGTCACTAGAACGTTGTCTATGTTAACCAAATGGCGCGGTTTCCTAGAGAACGGCACCGCTTTAGGTCAGTGGTAGTGACGTCAGATGCCGCGACGAAGGTCGTGGGTTCGAATCCTACAAAGAGCTTGAGCTTTCGGTGAAGAAAAACATCTTGAGGAAACCATAGCACGGTAATAGGGTACTCTGTAGTACCCGACTGGCTGGCTACCACCCTCAAGTTGTAAATTTGTCGCCAAGCACCTACCGGTGTGCTCCGACAATTGCACTTGAGCGCCAGTTGCCTTCTCGGTATTGTAACAGGTGGGCCACACATTGGCAATAGCTCTGGTAGTATTGCAAATGGTGATAGGCGACGGTAACCACTTACCATCAGGTGGACCGCCTGCGCCTGCCTGATTGTCAACCTTCTGACATTTTCCTAAAAAATTATAAAAATTAGCTCTTGTACACATTTTCATATTCTGATGAATTGATAATGGCGCCTTCGTGAAATCGATGCGCAATATTGAATACAATAAACAAAAATATTTATAATGTTGTAGGTTATTGAAAAGTTATTAAGATTTTGCAATATGGATTCGGATTTCCGCAATAATTATTTAAAAAAAAGTCCTACGGGAATTATAATAGTATGTACCTATTTAAGAACATACCTACCTAAGATTTAAACTGTGTTATTCTCAAAAACCATTCCAGGTTTTTATCAGGTTAATAATAAACGAAATAATGAGATATATGATTATGATGATTGCATAGTTATTGCTACATTTACCTATATAAGTTCTACAAAAATATCAAATCCAATTATTGTTGTATAAAGGTGTTTAAGATGACATACCTACATGTAGTAAGGATATCGAGTGTATCTTTATTTAGGGGGAAATCTGATACTTTTAACACAGGCAACACTAACAATCAATTTAAAAGTACATAAGACTATATTATATATTATCCATTTGAACAACTCTGCATGTATATAACATTTAGCTTTATTATTAGTACGGATAATTCGTATAAAATAACAGTAGATAGGTATATGCCAAACCAAAGTAATCGACATAGCCCGAAGAATTGCCAAACTTAAGTGGCAGTGGGCGGGGCACATCGCTCGAAGAACCGACGGCCGCTGGGGCAGAAGAGTTCTCGAGTGGCGACCACGAACCGGAAGACGCAGCGTGGGCAGACCCCCTACAAGGTGGACCGATGATCTTGTGAGGGTCGCGGGAAACCGCTGGATGCGGGTAGCGCAAGACCGGCTATTGTGGAGATCCTTGGGGGAGGCCTTTGTCCAGCAGTGGACGTCTTTCGGCTGACATGATGAGGTATATGCAGTTAAAGATCGTAGAGATCCTTGAGGGAGGCCTTTGTCCAACAGTGGAAGTCTTTCAGCTGATAAGATGATGATGATGATGATGATGATGATACAGTAAAAGTAGCTACTTAGACGTCAACAAATTTATTACTTTCATTAAAAAACCTTTTTTTTGTTTTGAAAAACGAAAGGCGAAACTTACGGGCGCATTCGGAGCAATATACTATCCATGAACGAAGACATGGCGCATCGCTAGTCAATCAAATAAAATACATTGTTAGATACAAACGACCGACATGCACGTGTTTACCAATTAATTTATTGTTATTCGATTATAGTTTCTGGGAATAAGATAGGAGGATCGTTATTATATTACAACTCCAACGGTCGCACGCTTATACAGAGTGTTGTTCATGTCACTTCTTGTTTTCTATTGTTTTTAGTTTTTATTGTCTTACTTTGGAATGGGTTTGTCTTTAACCACTAAAACAAGCCGTTGGCTGATTTTCACACAAAGTTTAGAAGGGAACTGTGGGACTACTACAAAGTACTTAAACTTCCCTATATTTGCCTTTCCCGAAAGATAAAAATGTATATAGAATACCTACTATAGGAAATAGAACTGGAAACTGCAACCTCCGCCACGGCATTCAACTTCTCGGTTTCATTGGAACTAAAAGACAAGGCAAAGTTGACCACCCATTAAAATCATCCAATAAAAATACACCTACTAAATTACGGGTAAGTGCAAGACTAAGTAAGAACGTATCTTTTCTTGTTTTATGTACTATACAATAGTATAATAATATTATAGTAAGTACATCTTCTTTTACGGCATAATTCTTAATTATAACCTAATCCCCTGATGTTGAAGCGATTATGTGGGCCATGTGCTTATTAGTAGCATAAAAAAGACACGGCCTGTAAAGAGATAAAATACTGCACTTACAAGTTTTGAGAATTGGTAGGTATAACATATCAGATAGGCTACTTATCTAGATCTTTGTTGCATTTAATATATTTAATATCTATTTTACATACGTATAAGCAACTGAAATTACATTGAACTATGATAAGGTGCAATGTTCGCAAAAAAATTACAAGTAGGTAATTATTGAAGTATTCGGAATCGTTGTAATTAAGATCTTAATATTTTAATCTAACGTCTAAATTACAACAGTCTATATAATATCTATCGTAAATTGATCATTAGTAAAAACAATCATGAAAAAAATAAAAACAGCGAGGTGTCGTGTCGTCTGACAGGTTCACTCATATTCCAAATTCTAATTATTATTTTTATAATTATGATCTCATTTTGATTTGTCATGACATATACGTGGTAATCCGTAAAAGATCTTTAGTTTTTTCAGCCCACTACCTATTTGTTCGGTCCGCGGGACGATATCCCAAGATTTTTTTACATCTTATTAGTAAATTAAACAAATAATAGACAAATTAAAACTAAATTAAAATATAAACTCATTTTATATAATAAACCAACATCATAATATTTGCTACATCTTAATTTGAAGGGGACTATTCGTTCTTTAAGAAAAAAAATGCTCTTACAGACGTTAACATAAATGTTTGAAATTTGAACCTGAGACTGGTAGAATAAATCCCTCATTTAATTATAATAATTCACATAATACAACAACAACGCATAATTCAACGTTGAGTGTGTGACATTTTCTTTTCAGAGTCTCCCCAACTGTGCTCCCCAGATTATCGTTAGTTTACCTAATCGCCCCGATCAGCGCATTCCGATACGATTTCACCACTTGAAAGTTTTATTTCCTATTGGAAAAGCTTATTTGAAGTTAGGTTTGTTTGAAAACTGATCAAATAAAACAATGAATACTTACTTATATATTTTATTTATATGTAAGTAGTTTAGTTTTGGTAGTAAGTATTTTTTATATTAAATTATGTGTTTTTATTTACATTTATAAGCAGTTTAGTTTTAGTTTAGGTATTAGGTTAGTATTTATGTATTTATAATGTAAAATTGATCTCCTAACCGCTGGCGGGTTATGCATAGGACATCAACTAGGAAAAAAATCTAAAAATGTCTTTTAGACACTCTGGGACATCTGGAAAACCCATAGGTCCACATAAAAAAAAAAAAATTCCCTGTATTTATATAGGTAAGTACCATTTTAAAAAAACGTACCAAGTTTCATCTAATTCAGAAACATTTAATAGGTACCTCCAGGGGTTAAGAGGATATATTTGAGAACAAAAAAATGAATTAAATCACTCTCTATACTATTTATATCAAACACGAATGTGATTATCTCACTAATCCAGGTAATACCTAGGTATAAGATTATCGACAATATCTCAATATTCATAGAATTCTATCAAATATTTTAATACCACTTATATAAATACAGACCAATCAGTATTTTTATGAGAGGTAATAAAATATCATGATTTTAAAGAATAATGTGACCTTTTTGATAGGTGCATAAGAATCAACATTTCTGCATTATTTGCTTACCACCAAAACCTAGATAGATATAAATCTGTGAAGACTTTATCTTGGTTATTTTTATAGTTATTCGGAAAATATTATTTTCTGCTGCTTCTTAAATGAGAAATCATGCATATACCCTACTCTTGATAACATAATGTGCTTTTTATTCCAACTCTAGTTGGTTTTTCAAAACTCCTGTCCCCTGAGATGACTTTATAGCATGATAATATCAGGTACCTGTGTTATATTGAATATATATTTAAATATATTCATCACTTTCATACATCATATAACAGAAAGAGCCGGAACTATCATATAACTAAGACTTACAAGATATGCGTTCAACTATCTCATGTAAAAGACAGCTGTAGAATTCTTAAACTTAAGGGTATTTCAATGAAAATAAGAAAGGTGTGTTATCAACAGATACAAAACATAACAAAAAAAAAGCCAAGGGCGAGTCTAGCCTCGGTCTTTTAGGGTTCCTTATACAGATTACAAATTTAATAATACGCAGTTTCAGTATCTATTATTTATCGTTATATATTACTAGCTAGTTCTAGTTCCCTAGTTCCCCGGGGCTTCACTCGCGTTCCGGGGATAAAAAGTAGCCTATAACTTTCGGGGATAATATAACTTATAATATACCTATTTTTCGAATCGGACCAGTAACACCAGCGCGTAGCACGTTCAAATAAACAAACTCTTCAGTTTTAAGGTAGACTTCCGAGGCTCGCGGCCGACGGATGACGCGCGCGGCCGACGCGGCCATAGTCAACCTATGAAAATGTATGGCGTCGGCCGCGCGCGTCAGTCGCGAAGCACGGAAGTGGCTTCATACATTCCCATATTATGTTGATTATGGCCGCGCGCGTCAGTCGTCGGCCGCGACCCATGGACTTGTACCTTTATTATTAGTATAGATAGATAGATGGTACCTACTGAATATACCCTATGCGTGGTCCTACATGTACTTGGCTGGTTTATCCATACATGGGAGCTGAAAAAAAGTAATGACTAATAAAATTAATATTCAGTTCAGGGTCAACTACTAGATTTCCATGACATTCTGACGGTCAGCAGTACGACAGTAAGTAAAATATGACTCTGTTTTGTACGGAACCCTAAACCACTTCTACTTTATATATTCGTACTAAACACTAATAAATTGTAAATGAAAACGTAATCGTGCTATTTCGGCTCTACGTCATTATCAATCGTTATTTTTATTTCAAAGAAATATAATATCTTATCCAAGATAATACCGTGAATAATTACGATAGTTATTTGATTGTAATAATGGAATTTAAACCATAGAGATTTTGTGTCTATCGGAACAAATACATGTGTTTGAAAATATTTTGCGTACGGACGGTTTTTGATGGAGCGTGTCACGCGAATATTGTTTTTATTACTATTTATTTTCGGTTCGTGTTTGAGTGATGATTGTGTGCGTTATGAATTCCAAGAGGATTACTATGACTTGTTCACCAATGAACTCGGCATCTGCGTTAACATGGCACTGTGGGACTTGAGGAACTATACCGACAGCGCAATAGTCAGCCCACATTTTCGAAGTGAACAGTACATTTCACCATTACAAGAAATCAGTTGCGTATCCTCTTTTGTATTTACTATGACATCAGGTGGAGTGTTAGAACTGAACATTTATATGGAATCAGCGTCGAATATGGATCAAATCGCACTGTTCTGTCACCAACTGGTGGGTAGTAATGACCCTGTGGTCGGAACTGCTAGCAATTCCCCATTGATGCCAAATTTTGTCAGCGGATGGCACACTTTAAGAGTCGTTTTAACCGGAACTGGAAGTTACCAGGGTTATGTGAGTACTTCTTTATTTATTATCTTAAGACTATCCCTAGTTTCGATGCTTCAGTTTACAAAGCTATATCGATTTTTATTCCCATCAAATCAGTTTGAGCTTCTTATAAATAGAGATAAAATAGGAATACATTCAAGTCATTATTCGTATTTACAATGTCCCAGTATAGACTTTGACCACAATCTCATGTCAGGTGAGGATGTGTCTGAAGATGGAAAGCACATAAAGCAAAGAAGGGAAGTGACTAAATATATTCAAGAGGGGTAATATTCAACAGTCTTTAGGCAATACACTTCCGAGAAAATATGAATAAAGAGCAGTTAAATCTGAAGTATCTGTAACTGAAAATCTTTATACAAACTACTCTAACTTTGGGTTGATAGGATATAGATAATATTTATTGGTTAATAATTTTAATACAATATCGATAAAAACAATATAACTAATGTTGTATGATCATTGTATCACATTAAAAATATTTTTTAATACCAGAATAACATAAATTCTACAATTTACTTAAATAGGCTAGAATAATTTCTAGTGATATTTGCATATAAACATGTCCTACTTAGGTACTATTGTTTATGAAAAATAATCTTTGTACACCAACTACTTATAGCTATTTCCAGCGGTATCACCCGCTTTCCTGAAATTTAAAATAGCCAAGAGAGCACTCGGGGATAAAGTTACTTCCTATTAGTGAAAGTAACTTAGCAGATTGACTTCCACATCTAAACAAAGAAATAACTCGTAAATATTGTGAAAATCGATCTAGTATTTACATATTTGTTGTAAATTCATTAAAAAAAAGAATTACACTATATATATATATATTTTTTAAATTATACAACCTACTTAATACAAATGTTATTCTATAATATACAATATTTACAATTATTTACAACAAATATATATATTTAAGTTAACTTATAGCAAGTTACAAGGTACACACGGCCACAGATCAAGCTACACACTTCGGCACCTTATGCGGTTGTAATAGGTGCTATTTTGCAACAAAAATGTGTAGCTTCATCTGTGCCGTGTGTACAAAACAGTGTTCAGTAAAAATGTATGAAAGTTATTTTTTTTTCGTAATGATGATTTTGTTAAGTACAATAAGTAGTCCATGAAAATTTGGCTTCTCATTGAAAAGTAATATGTAAAAATTTTATTTTTACTAAGTGGATTTCGTACAAGATGTAAAAGCGCACTGTAAAATTTCTTATTTGAAAACACTAATATTTCTTTCCTATAAGTTTTTCTTCTTCTTTGCGAATCAAGCTTCGTTAAAGTTCCGTACTAAACCAATAAAAAGTAGTCAATAGGCCAAATTTAACTTTTGTCTTTATGTCGGGTTAATTCGTATGCGTTTTAATATACTTTTGACTGGTATACACTCACTTGGCTAGTTCTTCTTTAATTTTTCGGCGATCACCTAAGATAAACATCAATGTATAAACCTAAAACTTGAATCATGTATTTTTTATTCAAAAAAATAGTTTGTAAATTAAATGACATCATTATTCCCATTTATATGAAACCCAAATGTTTAGTTTCAAAATGGGAAATCCACAGCTTTTTGCATCAAAAATCTACATGTCATTGTAGGTAATTGACTATCAACAAAAAATCAATGTTTCATATGATAAAATCAAAATTATAAATGCTACAATAAAATTACTTACTAAGTAAATTTTTCGGTATGATAAAGCTTTGCACATAGGTCTATCATATCGAAATCCTGTACTTTTTGCAACGTGCAACACCTACCAAAGAACATCAATTATTATAATGATATTCTAAAACATGATATACAGGATGATTTTGTTTGGGTATCGGTACAATATCGATCGTGGTATAAGTATAGTAAAATAATATTTACATTAACTTCAATACAATTTCACCAAAATTAGTCTATCATTAAAACAAACTTAGGTAAACGCTAGATTCAGTACCTTTACTTTAGCGTAATTTATTTCCATTTTCAGATATCCATAATGGGGCTAGTTGAAGCGAATTCAATAGTATTGGTGGATTCATTCCGATACATTCCACCAGGCTTAAGCGAAGAATTATGCGAACTGTATGAAGACCCTATAGAAATATCAAGTACCACGCCTATACCTGAGCCTGAGGTATCAAGTCCCACACCCGAAACTGAGCCTGAAGAAACAATTTCCACACCCGGAACTGAGCCCGAAGTAACAAGTCCCACACCCGGAACAGAGCCCGAAGTAACAAGCTCAACACCCGTAACTGAGCCCGAAGTAACAAGCTCAACACCCGAAACTGAGCCCGAAGTATCAAGTCCTACACCTGAGACAGAGCCTCAAGTACCAAGCTCAACACCCCAAACTGAGCCCGAAGTAACAAGTCCCACACCCGGAACAGAGCCCGAAGTAACAAGTCCAACACCCGGAACTGAGCCCGAAGTATCAAGTCCTACACCTGAGACAGAGCCTCAAGTACCAAGCTCAACACCCGAAACTGAGCCCGAAGTAACAAGCTCAACACCCGTAACTGAGCCCGAAGTAACAAGCTCAACACCCGAAACTGAGCCCGAAGTAACAAGTCCCACACCCGGAACAGAGCCCGAAGTAACAAGCTCAACACCCGTAACTGAGCCCGAAGGAACAAGCTCAACACCCGAAACTGAGCCCGAAGTAACAAGCTCAACACCCGAAACTGAGCCCGAAGTAACAAGTCCCACACCCGGAACAGAGCCCGAAGTAACAAGCTCAACACCCGTAACTGAGCCCGAAGTAACAAGCTCAACACCCGAAACTGAGCCCGAAGTATCAAGTCCTACACCTGAGACAGAGCCTCAAGTACCAAGCTCAACACCCGAAACTGAGCCCGAAGTAACAAGTCCCACACCCGGAACAGAGCCCGAAGTAACAAGCTCAACACCCGAAATTGAGCCCGAAGTAACAAGCTCAACACCCGAAACTGAGCCCGAAGTAACAAGTCCCACACCCGGAACAGAGCCCGAAGTAACAAGCTCAACACCCGTAACTGAGCCCGAAGTAACAAGCTCAACACCCGAAACTGAGCCCGAAGTATCAAGTCCTACACCTGAGACAGAGCCTCAAGTACCAAGCTCAACACCCGTAACTGAGCCCGAAGTAACAAGCTCAACACCCGTAACTGAGCCCGAAGTATCAAGCCCTACACCTGAAACAGACGCTGAAGTCCCAAGTTCAACGCCTGAAACTGATCCTGCAGCACCAAGTCCCACGCCTGAAACCGAGCCTGATGAAACAAGTCCACCACCTGACACAGGGCCTGATGAATCAAGTCCACCACCTGACACAGGGCCTGATGTATCAAGTCCACCACCTGAATTAGGACCTAATGAAACTAGTCCACCACCTGACTTAGGACCTGATGAAACTAGTCCACCACCTGACTTAGGACCTGATGAAACTAGTCCACCGGATTCGGGGCCTGATGAATCAAGTCCTTCGCCTGACACAGGGCCTGATGTATCAAGTCCTCCACCTGACTCAGGACCTGATGAAACTGGTCCACCTGATTTGGGGCCTGATGAATCAAGTCCTCCTCCTGACTCAGGGCCTGATGAATCTAGTCCTCCACCTGATTCGGGGCCTGATGAATCAACTATTATACCTGACTCAGGACCTGGTGAATCCAGTACTACACCGGATTCAGAACCTGATGAATCAAGTCCTCCACCGGATTTAGGACCTGATGAATCTAGTCCTCCACCTGATTCCGGGCCTGATGAATCAACTACTACACCTGACTCAGGAACTGGTGAACCAACTACTATACCTGATACAGGACCTGATGAATCAAGTCCACCACCTGACACAGGGCCTGATGAATCAAGTCCTCCACCTGACTTAGAACCTGATGAAACCAGTCCACCACCTGACTTAGGACCTGATGAATCTAGTCCTCCACCTGACTCAGGACCTGATGAATCAAGCCCACCACCTGACTTAGGACCTGATGAATCTAGTCCTCCACCTGACTTAGGACCTGATGAATCTAGTCCTCCACCTGATTCAGGGCCTGATGAATCAAGCCCACCACCTGATTCCGGACCAGATGAAACTAGTCCTCCACCTGATTTGGGACCTGATGAATCAACTACTACACCTGGCTCAGGGCCTGGTGAGTCCGGTACTACACCCGATTCAGGTCCTGATAATTCAAGTACTACACCAGATGAACCTATTATAGTAGAACCAATCGAAGATTCTACTATTTGGAACCCACTTTTAATAACAGCAATCGTACTTTTATCCCTTATTTTTTTAATATTAATTTGTTTTCTTTTTTATCAATTAGGTGTACGTAACGCTTGGAAAAATCAACCAATTGATATTGATGTCAATGAACTACCAAAGCCTATTTTAATGCCTAGAGTAACAAAAGTATACACTAATACTAGTCCATACGACAGGAGTAATGCGTATGCCGTTTAATTTTTTCATATTATTATGAAAGAGGATCTATCTCTAAATACGTTGGATTGGTAGAAAGTTGATACTACACCAAATATAGGAGTCGTAAAATATGTATAATTTTAGTTTTTAAGCATGAAATTATATTTACCTAGTACTTGTACAGACTGGGGACGATGGACGACGACGAATGTCAAACCACTACGAGAAAGTAGAAAAGTATGAAAATTATTTTAATGATTGTTTTAAAGGATTGTATTTTAATTAATAGATTGAACAATGGACATATTTGCAGAGATAGTATTCATCAATATGCAGGCATTAAAAATACGTGTCGTATCACTAAAATAAGTAAATATAGTATTATTGTAAAAAGAAATTCAATACGAGTCAAGGCTTGTTTTTCTGACAATGCGGTCTGGAACCACCCTCAAAATTAAATGATATATGAACGTAAGGAATATCTTTAAAAATAATGTTGTCAAAAGCAAAAAAAAAACAAAAATAGTAACAGTTTTTATGTAAGTCTAAACAGTATTCTACAAGAAAAAGATTTTCATTAAGTAAAAAATCAATTTTTATATTAGCTAGGTGTACAAAAGGCAAAGTACAACCCTACTATCATCAAATTTTTGAGTTTGTCAAATTATCATTATTAAAATTTATTCCGTAGGTTAGGTATGAGTTAAGTATTATTTATTTTAGTAAATTACCATTAATTTTAGTTCTAAGTTGTAATTTTAAATTTACATTATTTAATGATGTGCCAAAATGTGGTAGATCTGTACATAAATGTTATAAAAATTAGAATAAACTAATACTTAATAATTAAATTCTAACTCAATCTATTTTGTTTAATTACTAAAACCTTATACAAGTTAATTTTGAAATAGTATCAAAGGTGAAAAAGGCATTGAAGTGGAAAATAAGACTAAAATATTTCAAAAAATATACCCTACCAAATTGACCCTATTTAAAAAGTACTTTACAAAACCCTAGCATTATTTAAAATACAACCCGTGCAGCAGAGCTGTAGACAGCGGACTTCTCACGCAATTACTCAGCTAAAGGTTAGGGAAAGGGGCTAGTCACTTGCCCATCAATAGAAAAGGCCGCTCCGCCATGACAGTGCCTCCTGTAGGAAAACATCGTCAGATAATATGCATGCACTTGCTGCTACATCTAAGTTGTGTCATACTGTATCAAAGTAGTGATTATGTATATCTGAGCTGATTATTTTATGTCGAAGAAAGATGTTTCAACGATGGTCTCCTTCAAAGAGCAATAGAGAGGGCTTTGCTCGGAGATTTCCTGCGAGATCGAATCAGAAATGATGAGATCCGCAGGCGAACCAAAATAACCGACATAGCCCGAAGAATTGCTAAACTGAAGTGGCAGTGGGCGCTCGTAGAACCGACGGGCGCTGGGGCAGAAAGGTTCTCGAGTGGCAACCACGAACCGGAAGACGCAGCGTCGGCAGGCCCCCTACAAGGTGGACCGACGATCTTGTGAGGGCCGCGGGAAATCGCTGGAGGGAACCGCGCGGGAGGTCTTTGTCCAGCAGTGGACGTCTTTCGGCGTACATGATGATGATGAAACAAGCAAGTTGTTTTTTTTTCTTAAATTGTTGTAATTTAACCGACGACGTTAATCTTGACATGTTGAAGGTATCATCAATTGCCGCAACATTGTCTACTTAACACCGTCTTGTGACTAATTGCAAATTTACTACACCCGATTCAGGTCCTGATAATTCAAGTACTACACCAGATGAACCTATTATAGTAGAACCAATCGAAGATTCTACTATTTGGAACCCACTTTTAATAACAGCAATCGTACTTTTATCCCTTATTTTTTTAATATTAATTTGTTTTCTTTTTTATCAATTAGGTGTACGTAACGCTTGGAAAAATCAACCAATTGATATTGATGTCAATGAACTACCAAAGCCTATTTTAATGCCTAGAGTAACAAAAGTATACACTAATACTAGTCCATACGACAGGAGTAATGCGTATGCCGTTTAATTTTTTCATATTATTATGAAAGAGGATCTATCTCTAAATACGTTGGATTGGTAGAAAGTTGATACTACACCAAATATAGGAGTCGTAAAATATGTATAATTTTAGTTTTTAAGCATGAAATTATATATACCTAGTACTTGTACAGACTGGGGACGATGGACGACGACGAATGTCAAACCACTACGAGAAAGTAGAAAAGTATGAAAATTATTTTAATGATTGTTTTAAAGGATTGTATTTTAATTAATAGATTGAACAATGGACATATTTGCAGAGATAGTATTCATCAATATGCAGGCATTAAAAAATACGCGTCGTATCACTAAAATAAGTAAATATAGTATTATTGTAAAAAGAAATTCAATACGAGTCAAGGCTTGTTTTTCTGACAATGCGGTCTGGAACCGCCCTCAAAATTAAATGATATATGAACGTAAGGAATATCTTTAAAAATAATGTTGTCAAAAGCAAAAAAAAACAAAAATAGTAACAGTTTTTATGTAAGTCTAAACAGTATTCTACAAGAAAAAGATTTTCATTAAGTAAAAAATCTATTTTTATATTAGCTCGGTATACAAAAGGCAAAGTACAACCCTACTGTCATCAAATTTTTGAGTTTGTCAAATTATCATTATTCAAATTTATTCCGTAGGTTAGGTATGAGTTAAGTATTATTTATTTTAGTAAATTACCATTAATTTTAGTTCTAAGTTGTAATTTTAAATTTACATTATTTAATGATGTGCCAAAATGTGGTAGATCTGTACATAAATGTTATAAAAATTAGAAAAAAGTAATACTTTTACCACACACTCCACCATGACCGAGTGTTCCCGCAATGCTTGCAACAGGGCCGAATGGAGACGGATTGCAAAAGCCGCCACTCAAGACCTATCATAACCACGACCACTCTGGCAAGAGT
The DNA here is from genome assembly GCA_963555595.1 of Tethea ocularis. Lineage (NCBI taxonomy): Eukaryota > Metazoa > Arthropoda > Insecta > Lepidoptera > Drepanidae > Tethea > Tethea ocularis. The sequence goes on along the minus strand of OY741971.1, from coordinate 2,477,476 downwards.
GTCCGACTAGGAAGAAGAATACTTAATAATTAACTTCTAACTTAATCTATTTTGTTTAATTACTAAAACCTTATACAAGTTAATTTTGAAATAGTATCAAAGGTGGAAAAGGCATTGAAGTGGAAAATAAGACTAAAATATTTCAAAAAATATACCCTACCAAATTAACCCTATTTAAAAAGTACTTTACAAAACCCTAGCATTATTTAAAATACAACCCGTGCAGCAGAGCTGTAGACAGCGGACTTCTCACGCAATTACTCAGCTAAGGTGGACCGACGATCTTGTGAGGGCCGCGGGAAATCGCTGGAGGGAACCGCGCGGGAGGCCTTTGTCCAGCAGCGGACGTCTTTCGGCGTACATGATGATGATGAAACAAGCAAGTTGTTTTTTTTCTTAAATTGTTGTAATTTAACCGACGACGTTAATCTTATTTATCTATATAAGTATGTATTTACAAAAAAAAAAGTAGTATATGTAGTATATCAGTTATCTGGTTGTCCATAGTACAAGCTCTGCTTAGTTTGGGATCAGATAACCGTGTGTGAAGAATGTCCCAGGATATTTATTTATTTATTTAATCTTGACATGTTGAAGGTATCATCAATTGCCGCAACATTGTCTACTTAACACCGTCTTGTGACTAATTGCAAATTAAAATTTTGTAATTGTCGACTAGATTCATTTTTGAAAGAGCAGTCCTCTTTCAAAAATTGTACTGAGTAGGTAAATTCTTTTCTAGACGAGTCGTGATCATATTGAAGCAGTTCATAAAATCCTATCGTTATGTGACAATGACTCATACATAAATCATATCTATCAGTGTTTAATGTCTTATCAAAAAGATTAATTGAAATATTCTGTTTTAAAAAGCAACTGGTATTGAAAATTGATTACGATAACCATCAAAATTAAATGACGATTGTAGAAACTCCATTTTGTATTTGCTAAATTCTTATCAGTTTTTTCTACTGGCGCTATGTTTTAATCACGTTTAAGATCTAGAGAAGTAATCTTTTATTGAACCTGCCAACAACCTTTCAGGTCTACTGAAATCTAGGCTTACTGGTCTGTGTTAACTTAAAAGAATGTGTAAGCTTTCCGTTCAGGTCGGTCACTTTACCTGAGATTTCTTATTCCAGCTTATGCTTTAGCGAGGAAAGGCAGTAAGAGACCACCTTCACGATCTCTGTAATCTCTATCAAGGATGTTTTCTGCTATTTGCACAAAACAGAGCAACGGTCATATTACCCGACTGAGTCAAAGCCAAAAAGGAGGGTAAAAATAATATCCATCATGATCTTACTTGCTTTCTGACTGATGTTTTTAATAGATACTCTACCTAATTTGTGTGACATGTACTGATTATATTTCCTAGTTCCAGAACTAAAATATAAGCAAACTAATTTGAATTCTCAACACTATGCTGTAGCGTTCATATTTATTCGACACTTTACCAACGTAATTTATTACCTTTTTCGGCGCCAGCGCATTAGTGATTTACTGATTAACTTAATGCATTTGACTAATAAAAAATGAATTTAAGTATTAACCATATCTAAAAACACAAGAATGGTTTTAACAATCCATTGATAATAATTATAATTTTGGTCATTACATGTCGTATTGTTGAGAGTGTCAAACTATGAAATAATGAAATGTGTGGGATATTAATTTTAATAGCTTTGTAACTAATATTGTTTGCCAGGATATAATCGGTGTTAACTATTCGTTTAACGAAGATTTCAATTGGAATTTTAACGATAAGAGATGTGAGAATAAAAACAGGTGGCATTTAGTGAATTATACAGATGTAGATGTGATACCTCTTAATGAAGAAGCAAGCAACGCCATCGCTGCAACAGAAAACAGCTGTACATCTTCCTTTAATTTAGTTTTCTTTCCAAAGAGTATATTAGAGTTATATGTGTACACTAAACTTGTTTCTAAAAATAGTGGGATAGTAGTGCTAGTGGTGACTGAAGACAATAAACCAATACTAGAGTATAATTACAGTAGATCTAATAAAAACTACATTGAGGGTTGGTGCACACTGATGATACCCATTGAGACATTTTTTAAAGGATATGTAAGTAGTGATTCATTTCATGAAGGTGCGTTACCGGTTTTTGTTACGGTAGCCTCGCCGTACAGAAGTTGTGTAATTTCAAAATCTTCACCATTAATAATAGCAATAGATTTTCTTTAAAATTTGCAAAATATCAGTTTATAATCTTAACTCAATGCAAATTGAGAGATCCAATTGATAGTAATGATTAAAAATTTTGATATTTTGTTTGCTACCTGTTGGTAAGTGGATGCCGACGTAAGTAATACCAGCTTAGGAGATTCCTCCTGCCAATGTAATACCGACCTTTACAAAGCCTAGAAGGCAACTGGTTCCTTAGCATAACTACTGGAAGACATCGGTATGTGCTTGGCTATAACTTTTATCGATTTCCACACCGTATCCTACCACAGTGGATTCCACTCTAAGTTTATCTCCACCGTAGTGAGACTTAAGTTAATTGTAGAATTTTAACCCACCACTTTTTTCATGGCATTCGACGTCACTAACAGTGAGATATCATCGCTTCATTCAGATAACCTAATATTTGATTATAAATTCAAGTATAGTGATGATGCAGCCAAAAGTGATAAGCAAGCAGCCTAGAAGGGACCATATTCAACAAATCCTTTCTTAGTGGCAGCCTAAGTTACTTAAGGATCATACCCTCCAAAACGCATGTCTCTAGTATGATGATGGCTTTATGATGATGGATGTATGACTTTGAATTTTTAAATTTACTAGCATCTTATTGCACAAATTTTCTTATTATCTTACAGATAAACCTGAAAGGATACAGTTTACATGATGAAATAATTTTAATAGACTCTTTTAAGTATATTCTTACTACGAAGACTAAAGATGAAGATGAAAATGAGGACGAGAAAACATTTCTGAATGTGGAAAAAAGAACAGAAATAATTGATGAAAGATTTCGATTTATAGAAGGCGGTGATGATTTGGCAGATATGTACAATATTGAAGGATCTGGTACAGACGAAGGTGAAATTGATATAAGTGATCCAATAATAGTTGAAGAAAAGAGTGGTTTAGGGCCATGGGTCATAACGTTAATTGTAATTGCTGTAATGACATTTTTAGCTCTAATTGCTGTGGGGTCATATCATTTAGGGAAATTAAAAGGGCGGGATGAAAATCTTATTTTTATTGAAGATGAAGAACCACCGAGGATTCTAAGCATACCCAGAGTTAGAATGACTACAGGATCGTCAATATTTTCTACATGAAACATTGAATGAGTTAAAATTGCTATATATTCAATGAGTATTAGATGTTGGATCTTCGAAAAGTGTGATAGTCCGTAAATAGTTTTTAATAAATAAATAATTTAAAGTAGATATTAGATACTAGCTGGTTCCCTCGGTTTCACCAGCGTTCCTGGGATACAAAGTAGGCTATGGCACTTGGAGATAATGTAGCTATTAATGTCCTATTAGTGAAATATTTTTTAGAATCGGACTAGTTGCTCCGGAAATTTCCTACTACATCTGAACATACAAACTTTAATTCTTTGTAATATTAGTATAGTTGAAGAGCTGGAGAATAAAAGTGGATTTTTCCATTACTTGTTTTTTACACTAGAGCAAAAAAAACTCAATTCGAATGTTACGGATTAGCTGAAAATTTTAAACGCTGTTTCCTATCAGTTTAAACCACTTTTGAAGCAAAATATTCTACTATGAAACTATGAAAAAAAAAACAATCACAGTGGACAAGTCCGCTTTTGTTCGCTAGCTTCTCAGTTTACCAAAAATATTCGTCTAAAAAAATATATATGCTTAATTGACGTTAACGAAATCATGCAGTAATTATTTGCATATCATTTATTATATTATCTTCAGGAATCATCAAGTTAGCAGTAGAAGGTTAATGATAAATTAATGCATTAATTATTATGTAGGTACGTTTGATATTATAAATTTTGGCTGTGAATTTGTACGTTATCTTGATACTAGAGTCCATGTAATCAAAAGAAAGCACAGCTACTAGATATCGGTCATCATGCATTGGCGGTGACTTCAAATGTAAAATAAAACGTCATCAATGAATAGCTTATGTACTTATGTGTCATAACATAATATCCTCCAAATGTGTTATAGTGAAATTCTTGAAATTAGCTTTTCAACGAATCTTATTTTCCTCCTGCAACAATAATTGTCATTTATATTATTACTAGCTTCAGCCCCGCGTTCCCGAGGGATCTTATGATTTCCCGGGATAAAAAGTTGCCTATATATTATTCCAGGGTATGGATCTATCTGTGTGCCAAGTCTCATCCAAATCTGTTTAGTAGTTTTGTACGTAAAAGAGAAGCAAAATTCCATACATAATATTAGTAGGACTATTTTAGTACTTACGAGTAAGTAATCTAATTGGTGCCCTTTTGTTTGTGCGTATTTTAATCCTAAGCTAATGTGAGTGTTTTAAGATGGTATGAATTTTTTTTGTTTTCGTTTTCCATTCTAAAATCATTTCTTTATGACCTGTAAGAAACGTCCTTTTGGGATACTATTCTACCAAACTCTATGTATATTAATGTCCGATTATATTTAGTGCTTATTATAATTCCTGTATTATCTGTAGGTATAATTATGTTAGGAACATTAGGGTACTATTATGTTAGGTACACTTTGATATTACTTATATTTCCTAATACACCATTAATTTGGGGAAATAAAGAACTGCTTTAAAATAAATTGTTTTTTTTTACATCCTCCAACACCAGCGTCTATGTTACTGATCGTGTATTTACTTAATTAATAAATTAATCCAGCAGATTATTATTATTCTTCTTTGAATTTTTTAAAGGATATTGTCATAACTCTTTTTAGAAAAAAAACTTCAAAGTCGATGTTAGACCATAAATTTAAAAATTTTCAATTCATATTTTTACTTGTTTCTGACCACAACTTAAACTTAGACTAATTTATTCAGTTAAAGGACATTAATCTGATGTTTGTCAAAAATACGATTTACTTTAAAATTACTTGTGATAAGATATTTTTTTTGCAAATTTTGTGGAGGTTTATTTCAATTGTAATCAACATAATAAAATAATAGGTAACTTTGACATATATTTTTATAGAACAATTAAATTAAATTATAGGATTCGTAAAAAATCCCTATACACAGACACGGATATTTCTTTTATAATAGGTAGGTATATTATCAAATTATTATTCAATGACTTCAGTGGGTTTTTTTTACCAATAAATATCTAAAATTAAATTTTATATATTTTTTATCTGGTTATTTATCACCGAATGTGATAAGGATTAATTTATCAATAACAATATAATAAGTATATTTTTATCACATGGTATTTATACCTTGACGGAAATCCTACGGATTATTAACAGTTTGGGAAGTTTACGTTAAGTAATAGTTTTTAACTTATGTAACGACGTGTAATCCAGTGTCGTTATCTTTGATTGATCTATACAAACAGTTTCATTATAAGAATTAAGATTTCTTGTATTCAAAACATTAATGTCGTCTTTTTTTTTTACCACAATTTCTTTCTAGACTTTGTGTATACTTTCTATGGTGATTTTGTAGTCAAATACAAACCAACGAATGAATGCAATTCAATAGAAATCTTTATTAATTTTGTAACATTTTACAAAAGCAAAAGTTATAAGTGTAAATAAGTTGCGAAATTCAAAAAAATCAGTGATTATTGTACTTATAACTCGTCATTACCTATGAACAACTTTATAAAGGAACCAACTCTGAAATCCCTGAAAAAACTTCTCCTACATTTTGACCAAACAAGATTGATGTTTTGTACGAAAAGTTCGATTCGAGAAAAGTTGTTCATGAGTAAGAATAATAATCCTTGAAAACTTCACTGCTCATTTAAATTTACCGTGTATATAAATATAAATATAAATATTTAATTCTTCACACACGGTTATCTTTACCAGATAACCAGATAACTGTTATACGACATAAACTACTTTTTTTGTAAATACATACTGATATAGATAATTACCCCCAGAAATAGGACAAACAGACATGTTCATGCACACAAATGTTTGTCCTGGATGGGAATCGAACCCATTGCGCCAACTGGCTTGTCAAATACCTGTATTGACTGCAAAATTGTAGGTACACCACGATAAATACCTATATTTACATTACCTTTAATGTTAGACATAACTTCCAAACAGTTTTAAAATTATCAATATTTCGATTAGGAGACACGATTGCGTGTATATTATGTGATATAATCGAATGATTATATCTTCTCATAGATATCATCACCCATTTCGCGATACCATCTGTAGATACTGTTATGGCGCCACTCAAGTCCGGCTGGAAAATAGCTTTCGTTTCTGATGATTGCTTAGATTCAAAAGTCATGGAAGTAGTGATAATGGTCTGGGCACCTCCCTTGACGAACTGATAGTCTAAAAGGTAATAAAAGGTGCTCAAATGTCTGTGTTATAATTTTTCCCCACCATGTTTTTTCCGAGTACTATAGCACATATTTCTAACTGCGCCGCGGGCTGAAAAAGATTGGGTACCCCTGTTCTAGAGTAAATTTAGGGATGAATTCAGATCAAAGTGTTCGAGACTTCATTATTATAGAAATGTCTTCCATACTTTTTTGTTTGTTAAAAACTACTTTGAACACCACTCATTATTGGATAAAAACTCGTGTAATTTTATATTTTTTACGTACCTAATGATGATATAGTATCCTACTTCCTACTAATATTATAAACGTGAAAGTTTGTTTGTTTGTATGTATGTATGTTTGTTGCTCTTTCACGCAAAAACTACTTAACAGATTTGGATGAAACTTGGCACATAGATAGATCATACCCTGGAATAACACATAGGCTACTTTTTATCCTGGGAACGCGGGTGAAACCGCGGAAGACAGCTAGTTAGGTTATAAAAAATGCTATATATATAAATGTATAATTGTAACGATGTTTGTATTTCATTACCCTTTTCATTATTATTAATTTATAAGAAAATAGACTCAAACATAAAATAATAGGTATAGGAGGAGATAAATCGCCGTCCCATCCCTCCACAAAATTAATATAGGTTTTGATTGAATCCTCAAATTGGTGATCTACGTGAACATCATATAAGCTTTTATTTGGATATGGTAGATACATCGTTATCCGAATAATTGATACTGGTGTTGTTGGTTGGTGTTGGTGGTTCTTTTTGTTTGGTGTAAGAACCAAAATGTTAAAATTTCATGTGATAGGATATATTTTTTCAATTCAGGATTGTTTACTTCAATTTTAATCAATACTATTGAAACATGATGAACTCAACTATAACATATATTTTTCGTAGGACTAATACACGATAAGATATTCGTCAAAAAGACTATCTAAACGCAGCGTATTTTCGCGATTTGACCCGTGTTAAGGGTGGAACCCTTAACATCAGTATAAGCTTATATTATGCGCGGTATCCACCCAAAGCTTCAATATTGGAGCTTTCCCCTATTCACAAAAGTTGCCGATCATTTTTAAAAGTACCACCACCATGGATTGGAATTTTATGCCATCATATAATTCAAAAGCCTTTGTTGAGTTTGTCATGTTGAAGTTAGCTTGGCGCTACATAATGATGATTCGAAATTAAGGTTTGCTCTGCATTCTTTATTGCAAGAGATTTCTCAAAAAAACATGAGAAACTAGAGAATAACTCACCAAGGAAATGTTTTGTTAAAAAAAACACCAGAAAAAAATCGTGCATTGCTACTGCTAATGATATGCCTCAATCTTCGAAGGCCTCAAGGCCTCAATGGAATATACCCCTTTTTATTAAGATTGAAAAATAACATTTCTCGTATTTTGTCATCCAAATAACTTGAAAATATTTATTTACTATATACATTCTAAGATCAATACTAAGGCACTGTTTTGTAATTCTTCCAAAAAACATTTTTTTTATAAATAAACTTATACGTCTTTTTCACTAGGAGCTCCCTTCGCATCCCTGTTCAGTTCAGTTCAGTACGAGACATGGCAGATGCAGTTTAATGCCCGTTTTATTCCGAGTGCTTAACTACCTACTTACTTCAGTCACATTATCACCATTAGTTGAGTTCTCTCATACTTCAATACGGGAACGCGAGCAAAACCACGGGTGACAGCTAGTACCTATTTATTATATGAGCAAAAACATAATAACAATCGCGTGACAAGACAAATAAAATAAATGACAAGCGTGCCTGATTTTGTCAAAACAACAATGACCTCTGCTCTGCTACAGTTATTGGCCGCGACGAGGTCGTGCGCTTGCGCACCCGTACCTCGTGGCCACTCGTGGGTGCCTAAAAGACACCATCGAGCCTTGAAACGAAGCCTTTGGTATTTCCATAACTATGAGTAATATTGTATTATTTCTTACAAATATTATAAATGTATAAGTTTGTTGAGATATGAATATATTTGTTACTCTTTAACGCAAAAACTACTGAACGGATTTTGATGAAACTTGGCACGTAGATAGATCATATCATCGAAAATTACACCCAGGCTACTTTTTAACCCCGATAATGCGGGTGAAACAGCGGGGGACAGCTAGTATACTATATATTACTAGTTAAGTATTGTATGAGCTTGTTTATACAGTTTATTTAGGCTTATCTGGAAAATATTTTCACATTCCGTCTCATTCTCTTCATTTCGAAAGAAAGAGACTGCATGAACAAATATCTATTAAGTAAGCTATAAGGACTTAGCAATAACCAGTGAAATAGGCCCTAAGATATTTATTTACCAGTAAACTTTAGTTCCACAAGTGTGTAGGTAGGTATATCGTCATTAATTAGACTTGCTATCAGATAAATAAATATGTTGGCAAGATAACAGATGATAATAGGTGACGTCTGACAATTCCTAAATGTCTGTGAAGGCCTTAAAATATTATAATACCTATAATATAAACTAGATAGAATTAATATCCTACTAATAAGTATTATTAATGCGAAAGTTTGTGTGTATGGATGGATGGATGTTTCTCTTTCACGCAAAAACTACTAAACGGATTTGGATGAAATTTGGAACACAGATAGTTTATTAACTGGATAAACCCATTTTTTTTTTACTATATATAGGCCTGTGTTTGACCACAATCTCACCGTGGTCAGTGATGATGTGGCCGATGATGGTAAGCACACAAAGCCTAGAAAGGAACTGGCTCTCAAGTGCAGCTGTCGGAACACACCGAAAGGTGCTTGGCGACAGATTTTCAACTTGAGGGTGGTAGCCAGCCAGGCGGGTACTACAAAGTACCCTACCACCGTGCTATGGTTTCCTCACGATGTTTTCCTTCAACGAAAGCTCAAGCTCTTTGTAGGATTCGAACCCGGGACCTTCGTCTCGGTATCCGACGTCACTACCACTGAGCTATCATCGCCTTTTAAACATAGTATACTTTTTATCCCGGGAAAACATAAGATCCCTCGGGAACGCGGGTGAAACCGCGGGACGGAAGCTAGTAATGTATACAAAACAAATAAATAAAGAATAGTTTAAAAGGTTAACCAGTATTGGCTATGTTATATTTGAGAAAATTATGTAATTGCCACCACTAGAATACCTTCAATGACTCCAGTTTATGGTCAAGTATGACGCATAACCGGTTAATGGGAAAAGTAAAAATAAAATTAGGCTCGGACTCTAATTTAAGCGATAAGCGGGCGTCAGTCCGAAATCCATGGAAACAAACACTGAAAATTTTTATGGTTTCTGGCAGAATTAGAATGCATACTTTTTAGTTAAAATATTTATAATTTGATATAAAATATTACAATAAATACTATTTACCTATTTATTAAATTGGTACAAAAACAAATTACACAAATAAAAAAACATTTTATATGTACAAATAAAAAAAAGCATTAAATTGATTTTTTACTCGTTATGGTAACCGTTTTTTTTTTAATTTGAAGTAGTTTTTGGTTCCAAAGCCGGAGATGGTAAGCACAAGCACACGTAAAGCCTATAAGGAAACCGGTTCGAATCACAGAATGCGCGGGTAAATGCTTGGCGATAGGCTTTCACATTTAGGGTGGTAGCCAGGTGGGTTTGAATTGAATTCAGAATCATGTCATGCTTAGCGATTTAATTCCGTCATTCGCTATTATTATGACCGCATCTGAATCCTTACGAAACAAGACGGTGACAACGTTACCGCAAAATACGTAAAGGAAATACCCGCACAAGTTCTTGACACAAATATTGTGCCACGTAATATAATAACTGATAACGAAGGTTATTGCAATTATAATGCCCAATGACGTCACACCCCGAACAAACTTGTGACAACTGAAAAGAATTGCAAGGGACAATGGTATTATAATTGCCTACCCACTTTGAATAGATATATGACATTTGAAAGGATATGCCATCAGCATTAATGATAGTGTACAAAAAAAGTCTAAATTTCGTTTAAATTTGATAAAAAAAATATTCAAACACGATTTTACATCCCGTAAAGAAACCAATTTGCTTTTTAAATATATTTTCACGAGAAGGCGGAAGTCATGCCCACTTAATTACATGATATTTATTACAGCATCCCATTATACTTCTCATGGGGAAATTGGAGGCCAAAATTAAAGACTCCAGAAAATAAATTGCTATTAACGTAAAATAAAAGATAAAATATCATATTCTTTTTTTTCGTATCCGGTCGACACTTAATTAACGCTTAGATCACATACTCTCAAAGTTTCAGATGTCCCTCCTCTTAACCTTAATTTTAAAATATGACAAGTACCTAAACATTAATAAATAAGGTGGCTGTAATAAAAATATACCTAAATAATTATGACAGAATTTTTGCTTTTATATTTTCATATCTTAAAAGGGGTCCAATCATTTAACTTAAGAATCATAGGCTTTGAAAATCAAACTGGTAGAGTCTTCTTTTTTACCGTAAAATATAGCGTGAGGACAAAGCGAAATTAGGAGCATTGGGGAACAAAGCAAAGAGGCCCACCACAATATAACGTAGACGGCGAATGACTTTACTACTGAAAAATTTAACTGTAAAGTCGTGAGTTTTAATCGAGATAACATATTTTCTGTCATCTTCAGGTGATCTTTATCAAAATGTATCATCAAAGCTATACATTATTGAATTGACTAAATCATTTGGATACGTTGTTTTAGCCCTAAAACTGGGATGAATCCCACTTTCTATTTTGTTGACAGTGGATAAGGTAAACCTTTGCAAGTTTATAACGACTGCATATTTAACATTTTTTCATCGTGTTGTGATAATAGTCGAGTTCTTAAATAAATAGTAGCAACCTCTGTTGATCGCAAAGCGGAATATAATTGGGATGGGCGAATGAAATTAAAACTGCCGGGAAAGATTCCCCAAGAACTCACCAAGATAATTGGTCGTGAAGGCAGAAAAACAAGATAAAATTAATGTGCCGCCATCAAAACACTTCAGCAGTTCTTAATTAAGCATCCACTTAGTACGCTTTGTTTGTTATACTTAGGAATACGTTTTTCTTTAACAATTTCAGTGGCTTTTTGCATTGCGGCTTTTGTTGCAGGCTCCATTTTGCTGATCAATTTTGGCAAGAATATGAAGAAAATAATCTGTAGATATTTAAAAAAAGGATTTTTCGAAAATCCACTCCTTAGAAGTAAAATGGAGGCTCACTGAGGGAAAGCTAGACTTCGGTAAAAAGTAATTGTAAAATCCTTTCTAATATTTTAAATGCTAAAGTGAGTTTGTTACCTTTTCACGTCTAAACTACTGACCCGATCACGATGAAATTTGGCACGCAAATAGCCGATGATATTGAAAAGAACAACGTAAAAAGTACAAAGTACCTTAAACTTTCTATCCCGATTATAGTTGTTTTATAGATTATAAAACAATTAAGGGTCACCGAGATACAGGCTTTGCCTAGTTGAGGCCTCTCAAAACAACAGTCACAATTACCTATTATTGTAAACACGATATTATGACACAAATATACCTAAAACAATAAAATAAGTAGCTTATTCTGTATATCCCACCTGCCATTTCAATGAACGTAATAAACTACAGTAAAATAAAGCTATATTTTATTTTCATGCCCCACATGAGACAGGGAAAAATCTGCGCGTTACAAAACTCAATTTCCAACAGCCTAATATGAGAAAAATTGTTTTTGGCTCCGACGATATTAGCACCCAAGATAAAGTCGTTTCGACCTACAGTAATATATCAGTTTTTTCGTTCAAAGTTGGAAGTTTATTACCACTTACCACTTTCTGTTGGTTGGATGCCAACAGTTCATTAATTAAATGTAAATAATAACAGCATTTTTTATATTAATATCTTATATATATACAGTCTTCACAAACGGTTACCGATCCCAGATTATACATAGCCAGCTAGATAGCTAGATAGCTGATATACCGGCTGATATGGCTACCTCGCTGGGGCTCGGTGTCATTGATTTGGAAAAAAAATACAGCCTGTATTATTGGTCCATCTCCTAGTCATAAAGATCAATTTCTAGGAAGTAATGTTGAATGGAAAAATAAAGGAAAGGTCTTATTTTTAAGCAAATGCTATTTACTTTTCATACTTTTAAATAAGTAGGTGTATACTCGTACCAGGGTTTACCAAATATGTTGTCAACGTCAAAGAGGATCCGATGCTGATCTGATTAGAAATTCCCAAAAACGTGTAATCACTTGTACTCTCTATCAATCATAAAATTTTAATTACACCCGTAAACTATACGCAAATTGCAACTACCTATCATGTAATATCATAAAGCAAAACAATACGTAATAACTCACAAAGAATGAATGAATGAATTTTTTAGCTTCTTTTTTTTATTTTACTTATCTGAGCGCAGCGCCTCGGTGAATCTAAATGTGTCTTTTGTCTACCGTTCTAGTTGACAACAATGATTGTTTAATTAGCAATTCGCAACGGTTGCTCCGATTGCATTCATGCACATTTGTTGTGCATACCTACTATTACTCACATAAGTATATTTTCTATTGTATCTTTTAAAAATGCCATATTTCACTCTAGGATCTACTAAGAGTAAATTTTAAAGAAATATTGTTAGCGCTTTTACGGCTCCGCTCAGGCTTTTTCACCAGCTTAGTACCTATTTACTTTAAACCATTATCCATTCTTTAAACGTTTTTGATCGAGTAAATGTTCTTTAATAAAATATTATAGCCAGTTTTACAAATCCAAAATAAAATCTTGAACAACTTTTGCACAAATTTAAACCAATTCCCACGATCGCAAGTTACATAATCGCCCAACTCGCTGGGCAATCCGGGCAAAAATCACGAGAGCAAACGAACAATGGGAGCGGAGACTGGCGCATTTCCTCCGCGGGGAACTAATTAAGTGGATTCTATTCAGGTAATAGCTCAGATTCTCGTTAAATTAGAATAGATTCTGCGGCACGAGTCATCGAACTTGCATTTCCCATTTTTTATGCGAACGATCAGCATGTATCAACAACTTACCATTGTTGAATGCTTAAGTAGGTACCTGTTATACATATATTAGGTTGTATTGTATTGTAATTTAAAGCCAAAGAGGTTTACTTATTTATAGTTCGTTTTTCAAGGCCACATTTTTGCAGCCAGCTAGAATTGAGGTCCTAAATGCCGCGTCACAAAATGTGGGTTCGATTTCCATCCTAATAAACCTTTTGTGGTATAATACACAAATATACAAGTAATATATGTAATTGGTATATGATTTATCTAATTTCCATTACAAGCTCTACTTAGTTTAAGTTCAGAGAGCCGCGTGGGGAAAAAGTCTAAGTCAGGATATTATTAATTTCAGGAACCTTTATTAAGAAAAACTTTTCTTTATTTTTACAATATGGACTAGTTGGCTATAGAAAAATAAATTTGATGAATATTCTTAGATGCATTGTGTAATTTTATCTTTCACAAGTGACCCGCCCCGACTTCGCACTATTGGTTCAGCCATTTTTTACCGACTTCAAAAAAGGAGATGGTTCTATTATTATTTACAAATTATACACAGAAACTATCCTCGTTTATCGCTTTTTCGGTTAATGAAAATCCGTTACGTGGTTTAGAAGAAGTACTTAGTAAGTTTAGGTGAAACCTTCTCAGTTTAACTGTATTCCGAACCGGTCTATTGTAATAATTGTAACTATCGACATTCATAAGTGTTTTATCAGGGCCTAAACTGAATAAATAAGTTTTGAGTTTCAGTTTAAGTGGAGAAACAGACAGAGACAGATAGCGACGCTGTTTCATTAACCCCCCACAAAAAAGAGTAGTGTGTATGTCTGTAGGATCATAGCGTCTGAACTGATTTTAATTCTGTTTTTTTTAAAGGTGCCTTAATCGAGAGTGTTTTCAGCTATGTATCAAGAAAATCCACTCAGCCATTTGAAGATCATCACCACTTTACTAGTGTGATTCGGGGGTTTCTTGAGATTTATAATTTTTGTTATACTATTTAATGAAGAAGACTGAGAGGCGTAATCGAATACCCGAAAGACGAGTCACGAACCTATCTACCAGGTACAAGCAAATTTTCCATTAAGATCCATAAAAAGGTTTGAAACCTACGCAATGATATCGCAAAGTAAAGCTCTATGCTCTGTTCGTATTTTACCCCCACGCACCAATTACATATAAAATGTAAACAAAAATGTGCGATTATTACAAAATAAATAGGCTATAACCATAGAGTCTATAACTTTTTTTCGGGTTCCGAAGTCAACGTTAGTCGGTTCCCTATAAAGTATCGCTATGTCCGTCCGTCTGTCCACCTGTCCGTTGTTTACCTCAGAGCTGAAAGGCTGGATATGGGAAGGTTTTTTTTTATACTACTAAGGTAGCAAGCAAGATTACGGCCCACCTGATGGTAAGTGGTTACCGTTGCCTATCGCCATTTGCAATACCAGAGATATTGCCAATGTGTTGCTGACCTGTTACAATGCCGAGAAGGCAAACTAGATCTCAAATGTAATTGCCGGAACACACCGGTAGGTGCTTGGCGACAAATTTTCAACTTGAGGGTGGTAGCCAACCAGACGGGTACTACAAATTACCCTACCACCGTGCTATGGTTTCCTCACGATGTTTTCCTTCACCGAAAGCTCAAGCTCATTGTGACTACCACTGAGCTATCATCGCCTTAAAATTCAACTGTCATCGACCCCCCCCCCCCCTCTATCAGCTAAACACTAGTATATAGGTATATACCTAACGAAAAAACAATCACGGCTTTACAAGCTACGAGCAATAGTCAATCATCCTACGTGGAGTGGACCCGTTTTTAGACGAGTTGTACCTAGTTGTCTAAACTCTAAATGTTCAAGTATCAAACAAAAACCTTCTTCTAGGTCCGCATATTGTAATGGGCACGCACTTGGCCAGTTTTTATATCTATTTTACTACCACGAATTCTAAGTATTTATACAATAAAACGCTTGTTTGTTAAGTAATCATTTCATAATGCAATTAAAACAAAAACGAGAACGTATGTAACGTTACCCAGTTTTATTTTTTTATTTCAAAATGGAATGTCATGAAAAATTACCGCAATATATCTTTTTTTACTTTTTTAAATTAACAAATGGCTTCTTTTGTCTCCGGCCGTCCCGTTGTCAAGTTTTTCAATTAAATCTCGAAACTTTTTGATTGTGAAATATGCGACCTCTGCTCGTGTACTAAATAATACAGATTATATCAGTTTGAAATCAAGGATAAATAATATCTAATTATTTTATGCAGCTTTTTATCAGTTAAGACAAGCAACTGTACTTCCTTTAAAAAAAATTGCTATATAAATGAAATAAATAAGCATAATAATTATGCTATAACTGTACTATGTAAAAAAAAACAAAGGATTGTTTACGCTTGCCTTGCGATAGCTAATTATCCTTGTCGGTTATGGGAGCAAAGTGTCTGTATCATTATTTAGGTGCGCCTTACACGAAATGCTATTGTTGTGAACGCATTGGTAATAATACATCATAAGCTGGCCTTCCGTATTGATTTACTGTGCATATTAATATCTATGAAACATTATAACAATAAACAATCAAATCTGGGGGGAATTTTGGCCTTATATGCTTAAAGGAAATGTATTGTTTTTTATTGGTCCTTCACACTTGAAGGTTTTCAGATCGTGTCCTAACCTATGTAGCAGTTATGTATTTTGCAATGGCTGCTTGTTTATGTTTCCTACGCATTCTTTCCTAATAAGATATTTTCCTTAACATCGACCTTACGATGATATAAACTAATGCAAATTTTTATGAATACTACCAAAACATTAGTAACAAAATGTTACTTCCGAGGTTAATGGCAAAAACCTTAAAAATCTCTATATCTACTTAGGTAGTACCTCCTATTCTATATCTATCTATCTCAAATAACAGCATCCTGAGAGCTGTAAGCGATGACCTGACGGGGTACTTTTATAAGTATTGGTTATCTGTCCACCAGAATGCCAACGTTAAATAAGGCACTGACCATAAGGTTGTACCTACTGTAAAATCTATAGATTATTATTTTATTTTTCTATTTTAAATTTATCGAGTGGGTTTTTTGCCTGAATAAACAACTTTATTATTATTATTATAGGTACTTCTTCTACTAATTATTATAAAACAAAAGAGAATAAATCTCAAAAACTACCAATTGGATATGAAAAAAACTTTTTGCATGATATCCCAATGAGGAATAACACAAAAATAACAAAAAAATCTAATTAGTCTGTCAGTTAGATTATCAAAAAATATTGGATACGTATTTTTTATTTTGATCTGAAAACAAAAAATAACGAAGACACAGTGCGCGTTATAATTTTCCGGTGCAAAAAGTGTACTAAAAAGTAGTTGTACGTCACAAGCCCCAATCCTGCACTTTGATGGGACTTATCTTTGTAATTTCTTATTGATTTGTTAAAATAAAAAATACGTATCCAATATTTTTTGATAATCTATCTGACGGACTAATTAGATTTATTTGTTGTTATTCCTCATTATTAAGGAAGGTAAGTATAATATTATGTTATTTAACAGGAACCTTTAGGGGCCGAGCAAGAACTGGCAAGAATCTCGGGCTACATTTCTAAATATTTTTTTGGTCAATCTGACTATATTGGGTCTGACTATATTGTGTCCGGGTGTAATTATTTATTATCTAATTATGTATTTAAAAAAAAAAGTAGTAGCTATATGTAGTATATCAGTTATCTGGTTTCCATTAGTACAAAATCTGCTTAGTTCGGGATCCGATAACCGTGCGTGAAGAATGTCCCAGGGGCCAGGATATTGGCTCAGGCGATGATAGCTCAGAGGTAGTGACGTGGACAGCCGTGATGTTGGTCGCGGGTTCGAAACTTACAATGAGAGCAGGTGTCGAAACACAACGGGTAGGTACTCCGAGCTGTATTTGAGGGCCAGTTCCTTTCTAGAAATATTTTTAAAATGTAGAGATACCACAAATGAAAAATCAATAAACTATAAACAAATTGATGTCGATAATTGTGCACTTCCTAACTGACATGTTTAGTTCCTCCGTTTGTTCCGAGATGATAATTAAAGTCTATGTTGAAAGTGAGGGATCAGCAATAAAATACATTCTATCGAGTACGCTTTAGGTGTTCAAAGGTTCCGGCTCGAAGGACAATCGTAAAATAACTATGGTTTTACCCGCGTTCCCGATAGTTATGAAAATTTTGAAGGATTAAATAATAATGCACCTTCCTATCAGTGAAAGGATTTTTAGAATCAGTGGTTACGGAGATGTCCGACATACACACAAAATCGTACTCTCTCTTTATTGTTATAAATTTAAGGCGAGTAAGTGAACATTTTGCTAATCTCATGTAATTTAAGGTATACCTACCTACCTATATCAAAACAATCACAATTTCTTATTCTTATAAATACAAGTATTGACCTTTTATACCAGATATACTATGGATAATACCTAACAAAATATTAGGCGGAACAAGACAATGAAAACTGTGTTAGAAGAATTTTCAAATTATCAGACGAAGCACGGGCAAAAAACATAACTTACTACGTTTGAACTGACTTGTAGTATAAAGAGCTGAGATCAAGAGATCTTGATCAATTGTAAGGTTGAACCCAACGGAGCGTGTGTGTTGTGATCCTAGAATTAATCATGTATTATTTGGTGAGCCACTTTGTATTGTAATATAAATTGTGAAGTGATTAAAATTATTTTTTAATGGACGCAACTGATAACTGTTTTTTTAGGATAGTGTTAGTTTAAATATCAACCCAAAATATCAAGTGTTTTTTTTAGTATAAATAGGATAAAATAATTTCAATTCAAATAATAGTACGTATATACTTTTCGAATAAATATAATTCTATTTTTGAAATGACTATAAAGACTGGCCATTATTTTTGACCAACTCTTTTTTTTATCATAACGTCAGACGTAGGAAAAAGGTAAGAGGACACATGCAGGCAAACGGTCTGCCTGATGAATCGAAGCCGTTAACCAGTTTTTTGTAGATACATACACATACCATGATAGTATTTGGAGTAGAGTTTTGAGTTCCGTGTTTGTTTGCGTGTTTAAAGATCAAACAGAAGCAATGTAATTTTATCAAACTGATTTAAATCATAAAGAGTGATGTTTTTCATGGATTCTATTTTTGATGCTTATTTTAGCTGATTGATAGGTAAGATTCAATCAATAGGCATACATTTTTTATTGATGATGATATATCGTTATGCGTAATAGATAGTTTATCTTTCATCTTTATAAAAAGTTAATCTATTATTTCACGTATACATAAGTAATATAATAATATTAAGCGTCGGCCATCTGAGAGCGGAGGTCACTGATAGCTAGCTCTATCTAGCTAGTCAACTTTGTTTTTCCACAAGAAATTTTCAAAATAAGTTCCCAGAAACAAAAGCGTTTAAATGCCCTCACACGGTTGTCTACTATATAGGGAAATCTATTAAAGCTGTATTAAATGGTGGCGACGCCCAACAGGTTAATAGATGTATTAATAAATCTTGTTCTAGAAAAAAAAAAAACACTTGACTACAAAGTACATACTTATTAATAATAATTATGACGTTTATTGAATAAAACAAACAAAATACAGAAACAAAAAAATATGATAAAACCTGTATCTAGCTATCTTGGGGACCAACTTCCTTATTTTTACAAGTAACTTTAAACATAATACCTAATTACTTTAGAAAAACAATATTCAATTAAAAATCTCTGAAACTTTTTTTGTATTTGCCAGCTATGTATTTTTTGTATGTAATCGATTATCAACCTACTTTTTCAACCAGTGTTTTGTCAATGACATCAATGACGCACGGTAATAATTAAATATTCAAGGAACAATGTCATGGTGTAATTAGCTGTGATAAAAAGTACAAAATAAAATCTTGAGTATTACTGAAAACTTTACACAGATTTGTAATTTATAAAAGAGAATTTAAAAGATATTCATGATTATATGCGTTCAATCGATATTTGAAAAAATATCACAAGTAGGTATATCAACGATCACAACTTTTGGCAACTCAGTCCGATATAAATTCGCGATATTTTATAAGAAGCTCGTATTTCATGAAGTTTAATAAACGAGACTTCCATTGTTAGTAACTCAGACGGAACATCGAATTAGCAGTTCTGTGCTCGAGTTATGAACTTACTAACTGACAGACAGACTGAAAGACTTGAGCCTCGGCAGTTGGTAACACAAGTAAAGTGTTTACTTCATAAACTGAAGTTTCTTCTTCAGTTCTACCCAGTTCTATTTGATATAGTATTTTACTTTTTTATTATAACCAAACCAGCACTAAGTAATACATATACTTACTATATACGCGTCGTTTTGCATCGCTCTCTCTCTCTCTTAGCGTTCTTTTTTTTTCAGTTCCTAAGGATCGTAGCGTGATGTCAAATAGCCTATAAGCCTTCTTTAATAATTGGGCTGTCAATTGCAAAAATATTTTTTCAAATTGAATTGGTGGTTCTTAAGATTAGCGCGTTTAAACAAAATCTTCAGCTTTATTATATTAGCATGGATATGATCAAAATTAGATAAGCTATTTTTCCTGTGAACGCGGGTAAAACTTTCGGGTACCTAGTAATGTATTAAATTCATACCTTAATACCTCGACTTCTCACATAACATTGGCTTCCACAAATAGTTGAATACACCTTATACGTTTTATTAAGTAGTAGTATATTAAATAAAATTGTATACATTATGTCGTACCAATATATTTTTTTGAGCATCTATTTTATAAGGAAATTGATATAATTTTTTGTTATTTTTTTCAGAAGCTATTTTTATTATCGTGTTCGTTGGCCGTGACCGCGGCCATAGGCGAGACAAGTACAGACGTTAGTGATGGGCGTCGCAACTCTGGCGGATACGGACTATTGAGACCAGGCTACCAGAGCGGCGGATACGGCGGATATGGAGGGTCAAATAGCGGTTATGGAAACCAAGGCTATGGTGGATACGCGGGTTACCCGGGCTATGGTGGAGCTGGTGGTGGTTACCAAGGTCAAGGATATCCAGGTGTTATTGGAGGTTGGTTTTGTTATGAAATAGTCCATCTTAAATTGATATTGCGTAAGTATATTAGATATAGATATAAGGTAAATGCAATGTGGAGCATGCATGTTGCATGTTTTGATAAACTAGGTATCTATGGCAGTTTCCGTAGATTGAATTGACATCTTTATTGATTATTTTTTTAATACCAACAATAGCGTTCTACCATGATCCCAACTATAAATTTAGTTACATCAGTTTTTTGAATCAATTTTTTAAATTTAAAATACCTTTCTCACTTAGGTGGATTAGGAGGTTACCAAGGTGGATACCAAGGCGGCTATCAGGGTGGCTACCAAGGCGGATATCCCGGCGGAACCGGCGGATTCGGTGGATCTGGTATCGGTCAAAGTTACCCAGGATACGGAGGTACGTTACTAACGATGTTGCCAATTGAATTTATAATACTAACCGATCATACCAATTTTATTAAGATGGGTCATTGGCAGAGCGTTTTTTATTCGGAACGAGTGTCAGAATAATTTCGGATCGGAAAGGCTCTTGCGTATTAAGTAGGTAGGTACGCCATCCAATCTATAATAAATCTGTGATTACATTTTTTTTAGGGAATGTTTGAATTTTATTCAGAATTTATATTAGGTACTGTCTATAACAGATTAATAAATATTAGATACTACTGTCTTTTTTCTTCTTCTATACCTAGTAGGTACTTTTATTGTTTGCATATCCAGAGGACTATCTCCTAGTGAACAATGTTTTTTTGTTCACTGCTTAGCCCATACCAATAATGTAAATGAGAATAAGTAGAATAAGAAAACTACCATTTAGGTAGATATACCTACTTGTCTACTTAATTTAGCTTGGTCCTATAATCTCGGATAGGTAGGTACAATAAGACAAGATTTAAATAATCAACAGGATTGCTTGTAAGTAATTTACTTACAATTGAAATTCATTTATTTTTTACAACATTAAATATTTACAACTAAAAATTAATATAACCCTAACACTATTTACAAAATACAAAATATTTACAAGTAAAAAAGTTGTGCCAGATCACTGCCCTGAGTGAACGTGCCAATACAATCAATATGAACTACTTTTATTAACGGACCAATTCTGTAATCATAAAATGTCTTTTCATACAAAACATCAACCTTGCTCGGCCAAATATTTTTTTCGGGATTTCAATGTTGGTCCCATGACATGATACAAGTCATTCATATTATATTGGTAGGTACTTCCACCTTAAACACTATCTATTGCAGATGAATAACAAATAATCCAATATAATTTTTGGGTTCCCCAAAAGAAAAAATCGGAATCCTTATTAGGGTTCTTAAAATAGAAATTACGCAGTCTATATAGGAATCTTAGCTATAATTTATATATTTATACACAGTGTATGAATTAAGTCGGCGGCCTCATAAATCGGCTATTGCACTGCATTTTTACATTCTTGCACATAAGACACGCTATAAATGCATAATGCTCTTGTAGAGCTCTGATAGATGTTATGCTATTATTCTTTGCGCACACAGATTGACGTTTGATAGGTACCTACATTTATGTGTTAAAATTGTATGAATCAAATCATAAATTTGTATATAGATATAGGTCATGAATATAGCTGTCATATGGACTACTCGGGATTTCGAGGGTTAATTTTTACCTACCAACCTATATATTGTGTTGTAGTTAGGTATGTTTTTAACCGGTGGTAAAGTTCTTTGAAGTACCTACCCGCCTAGCTGGCTGCCACCCTTATATTGAAAGTCTTTCGCCAAGCACCTTCTGATGTGTTCCAACGGCATAACTTGAGAGCCAGTTTGTGTGCTATGGCCCCTCATGTTTTCCTTCACCGTTACCCCTTAAATTAGGACCCACGGCCTTCGCCACTAGGAAGCTAACATTATCTCCGAGTGCTATGAGCTACTTTTTATCTAGTAGAGTCTATTGTAAAACTGTAACTGTTGACGTTCATAAGTGCCTTATTAGGGCCTAAACTGAATAAATGAGTTTTTGATTTTGATTTTATCCGAGGAACAAGGGTGAAATCGCGAAGGATAGCTAGCATAGTATTTAGCTAGTATTTTGATAATAACGTAATATTTTTTTTCAGGTTACCGCCCTAACTACAGACCCGGTTTCGACCGTCCCGGTCAAACCTACCCAGGCGGGTACAACGGCGGAGGTTACCCTGGCTACCGTCCCGGCTACAACCAATACAGACCCGGATACGGACAATACCCTGGTAACCATGGCAACTACTTCGGAGGTTTCGGAGACGGTTATGATAACTACAGGCTGGGTAGAAAAGTGAGTGAAGTAAAAAAAACTGAAGATGAAGCGTAACTTATTTATTTGAATTGCAATCTGTTAGAGGTTTTATAATGCACTGATTTGTATGTTAATAAATGTTAAGTATTTATAAAATGTTATAGTTTTATTTGACTTGCTATGCTTCTGGTCCGTATCCCCAAGATAAAAATGTAGGTATATAATCCTCTAAAATCATTGAGGCAGCGCAGCGCGGCAGGCCCCCCACAAGGTGGACCGTCTTGTGAGGGTCGCGGGAAACCGCTGGATGCAGGTAGCGCCAGACCGGCCATTGAGATCCTTAGGGGAAGCCTTTGTCCAGCAGTGGATATATTTCGGCTGACTAATGATTGAGGCAGATTTCTCTTTTTTAACATTTTACTACAATTTGATAGTTATTTGTAGCCCTTTTTTTTTAATCATGATTTATGGCAGAGCGTTAAAAAATCTATGACTATAAAACAGTAGGTACTTAAAGATAACACAAAAACTAAAGTGGTAGAATTAGTTATTTGAAATTTAAAGAAATATGAAAGTCCTTGAAATATGAAATCGCAGGTCAAACCGTATAGGACCAAAAAGTTCCCAGCGCAGTGCAATATTTTAGTAAGGAGGTAGGTACCAACTATATATACTTGTTTATTAGTATTGAGGTATAATAACCTAAACAAATGTGTAACACTACAATGATAATAAGATAATCATGCACACTGCAATATTCAAATAAAATGGACAAACATTAAACATAGATTATGCTATTATTAGATAAGATAATATTGTGGGTTCTTCCATTGAAGGAAATAGAGTAAAACAATATGTATTGCATAAAATATTCTTTAATGGAATAAACAATTAATAGCTATCTACAATACTCTCATAATTAAATTAGCTTACATTTCATTAGTATTACAAATAAATTAAACAATTTAATTTAAAAAAATATATTTATACAAGTGTAGGAATATGAACCTTATTTCATTGTAATAGGGAGAGGTGATACGATGTTCTTTCATAATAATCTAATTGCCATCTTCAGTAGTATTATTTTTGTAAAGCGATCAGCTACTTTTAACGCTGACTGTATGTACATACATACCAACAGCCAGAAACAAAAAAAATAAAAAAAGCAACACACTACAGTAAGTATGTTTATTTTTTCAACACGAACGTAGAGATCAACTACGATAACATGGCGCGCCCCTCCAAAGCTCAAAAAGCTTGAAATGTATTCATGACAGTATTTACATACTCACAACATATGTAATACGGCCAAACAAAAACAAATGCAATGATTTGTTGCTCGACTAGCGGCGTCAATAATCGCTCATCGTTATTAGTATGGCGCTGCACTGACGTACTCTATGACAATGTCACGTACGTTGTCTTGCGCGGTCGGCTACTTATAATTAGTTGAACAACAAATCTGGTAATAAATGAGATACTGAAATCGCGGCCTGCTACTGGACTAATACATACAAACTATTTCGTAAGGATGTGATTACACATATTGAAACAGTAATTTGGAGTGGCGCGCCATGTTAGAGTAGTTTATCTCTACTAGCGAAACGAGCGGGCCGTAATTTTCTTGTCTTCATTATTTATATTATATTGTTTCAGTCAGTAAAAAAGTAGATGTGACTGCAACATACTCCCTATTATTGTGACACTTAATTGCCACTAAACCAATCAGAAGTCATCGATGTGAAGAAGGAGGCCGCTCCAGATCTAGCATTGGCGAAATTAATGGGAAGCGAGTTCGACATCAAATCCGATATTTCTGATCTGGACTTGTTTGGACTTGCTGCTGTCAATTGTTTCTTTTTAGTCTGAAAGAAAAACAAAGTATAGTTACTATATAATCTCTTTTTTATACGTCCAATAAAATAGGTTGAAGGTTTTGTTAACCTGACCTCGACAATTAACTTTTAACAAATATAATAAATCCTCCTTCAAAGACAATAAAATTAAAATGTGATCACGGTGAGCTATACCTAATAAGCACAATTTATACGTGAACAAACTAACAAGCGAATTAAGAACCTCCTCTTTATTTAAGTCGGTTATAAAGAAGAATAATTATAGTCATTTTTCATTAAGTAACAGCATCATGTCGGTACATGTATGTCCTTGTCTCGCTACGCTTTTCTCTTTTTCACAAAAGAATGGATATGAACTGTCATTATGCTAATATATTTTAATGGTGTTCCTATACTCTGTTTACTAGGTTATTAAAATGAGGTCATTCTTAATAATGCCAAAGGAAAATAAACCTAATTGCTATAAGATTAACATTAATTTGCATCATCTTACAATTTATTTGATTGAGATAAACCTTATCGTGAAGCAATAATGTTTATTTTCCTGAAAAGAAGTCCCATTTCGATCTCATGACATTCTGGTATGAAGTTAGGGGGTTGAAATATTAGTAAATTAAATAATTCCGTAGAATCATGCTTAAAAACATAAAATATTAGTAAACTTAGCACATTAAACTGTTACTAGACATGCCCAAACGAGTCATACCCTTTGTTCAGAACATGTAGATATCTTGATTCTGTTATAAATAAACAATATAGATATAAATAATATAGTTTATAAGACGTGCACAAGACTGGCTTTAAATAAGTTGTAATAGAGTTCCATTTCGTCTCTCCGATTATTCAACCCTCCATTCAGACCTCAAAATAGGAGCTGTTAATGTAGTGCAAGAATAATCTTTAAAGCGTTTATTTTAGAGCTAAAAATCAAATCCAAGATTGTCTTCCTGCATCCATAGAGCGATTACACAAAGTTATTTTCTAATATTGGTCTAAGAAATAGTATAGAGAGTAATAGTAGTAGAGAGGTAGAGCATAGCGATTTTTCGCTTGAAGAGCAGCTCGACTGGAGAAGTACCTCCACCTTACAGAATACCGCAGCCAAATCATTTTGTTGTGTTCCTGCGCGTAAGTAAGGTCGCCAGAGCTCATCGGGGTGGGGTGAAGGGTCGGCAATGCACGAGTATTATGTGGTCTCTGTTCCAGGTGTCGCTAGCGTCCATAGGTTCCGGTAACCGCTTACCGTCAGGCGGGCCGTATGCTTGTTTGCCGCCTTTGTTGTATAAAAAAGAAGTATCGATTCTCTGGTAATGATTTTCATTACACCTCAACAAGTTTTTGAATAGAATTCTCTTACCGGTTTATCTTGCTTCTTTTGATGCGTGGGTGGCGTGGCTACAGGCAGAAGTGAGAACCAATGGGAGTCTCCAGCGGCAAGCAAAGAAGCCGCCTTATCGCCGCTACCTCCGGATAAAACCGGTTTTGTACCGATTATACTGGTCAATTGACCGTGGTGGAGTATCAGGCTACCCAGGAGGGTCTGAAAGTAAATCATGTATGTATTAAACTATCTTTACACTTTACTAATACCCTATATATTATTTATTCTTTGCTAATACTATAAAAAGCCGTTTAATAAACATTCCATAAGCTTACCGCATCGCATTCCCGGGATAAAAAGTACCCGGGAGGGTACAAAAGGTTTTATGTAGCTTCCTATTAGTGAAAGAATTTTTCCAATCCAACTGGTAGATTCTTATTAGTATAAAAGTATATAAACTATAGTATGTAACTAGTATACAAGGTGGACCGACGAGCTTGTGAGGGTCGCAGGAAACTTCTGGATGCGGGTAAAGCAAGACCGGCCATCGTGGAGATCCTTGGGGGAGGCCTTTGTCCAACAGTGGACGTCGGTTGTATATAAAACCTGTAATATTTTTGGGAAATAACAAACCTGCACTCTCTGCACAGACCTCTTCAAATTAGTCTGTATATACGGATAGAACACATCGTAATCAAATGGATCAATCTTTTGTCTCAAAAACTCGCAAACATCTTGCGACACCTCCATGCATTTCTTATTCTCCCTCGGCACAAGCAACAACGTTAGGTGCCTAACATCCATTAACAATTGAAGAGCACATCTCTGATTTATATCCGTCTCTTTCTCTCGTATGACTTTGTCGTAATGCGAAAAGGTGAGGTGGGTAACTTTGTCTATGAATAATGTGTGGATTTCTACAGGCAGCGTGTGGGGGACCACCTCGTCTAATATTCTGCTGATTGAGTATAAGTACTCTTGTAATTTCAAAGATGGTCCACATGGTACTTTTATTGTGGATTCTATGGAGTTGCCTTCGTCGTCTTTTTCTACAATTTTTATAATATCCCATTGCTGTAAATGTGACAAAAATATTTGTTTTCATCGTATTTTTATGTAAATCATACGAAATAAGGCGACAAGAACATGGTATTTATAATGGGAATTTTGAAACTTTTATAATTTTTATAATATATTTTTTCCTAATAATATAGGTAACAATAATATCCTGTGGTTTCCTTCACACACAGCTATCTAATCCCAAGCGAAACTTGTTACTACGGTAATCAGATAGCATTATACAGGGTAGAAATTTAAGACGGGTCAGTAAGGGCGGCTACCTTAAGGGTTGAAGCCACGCGAATATGGTCTTAGGAGAGATCTCATCCCTTATTTTTTGAGTTATTGATATCGGCATTTACAGATAAAAAAAAAAAGTTACAGTCAGCGAGAGAGAATGTCTCCTAAGACCATATTCGCGTGGCTTCAAACCTGTAGCTTACCACCCGTTTCAAATATCCACCCTGTATACTGCTTAAAAAAAAGTCAAACTTCATCCCCCATAAATATACATAGCTTACCATCATCAAATAATCAATATTTGCTTCCAACGTGAACTCTTGTGGCAAACATTTGGTCAAATCCTCAATTTTAACCATCACAATATCCACCCACTTCCCCCAACAGAAATGGCAATGCTCCTTCAAAATGCCACATAAATCTGTCCATCTCTTAACAGCATTGTCATCTACAGTTATAATTTGTAAATTATTATTGTCATCTGTAATATAGCACTTGCGTAAATGAGGCATAAGGTTGGTTATCGCTTGGGTGAAACGCGCCGTGTAAATTGAAGTAGTTTTCTTTTGTAATTCAGTGGATTGGAGTGTCGGCTCTTCAAAACATGCTTTTATGTATTGGAGCATGCTGGAAATAAAAAAAAATAAAATTCATTATTTCTTCACACTCGAGCGTCAGATCCTTAATGAACCAAATATATAACCGCGATTCCCTATTTTACCCCCTTAGGATAATATTTTCAAAAATCCATTCTGAGTCAAAATTTCAGCCTGATTCGTCCGCAACGTCCGTTCAATAACGTATGCGCTGTGAGTTGATCGATCAGTCAGTGAGTGAGTGAGTCAGTCAGCCAGTCAGTTCTTTTTTATATATAAAAAATAAATAATCATCATCACTACATAGTATAAAAAAGTCGCTTCCCGTCTGTCTGTCCATATGTATGCTTAGATATTTAAAGCTACTCAATGGATTTTGATGCGGTTTTTTTTAATAGATAGAGTGACTCAAGAGGAAGGTTTATATGTAATATAGTACTATAGTACAGAAAAGCCGAGAAATTCAAAGTTTTGTACACCCGTGCGAAGCTGGGGCAGGTCGCTAGTTAATAATATAATATAAAAGAATCGTAACACTAACCTCAGTACATTTTTATCAGAAACATCTCTCAAATACACTTCAATTTCACTCCTGTCACTGTAAACTTGTTCCGAATCATCATCTTCTTCGAATGCAAATAATAACTTGTCTCTAATGACGGCGCTGTTCTTGTCCATGTACAGGTATACTCTCAAGTCTTCTAGAAGCTTCTGTAGTTCGCTGTCTAAGGTTTGGCAGAGCTTTTCTAGAGTGGGCGTGAAACCTCGGTCTTGACGAGACATGCCTGCAATTTAGTATTTTTTTTTATTTTCAAGTTGAAATATAGTCAAGTTATCAGTGAATAATATAGGCTGTATTGTATTTTAATTTCGAAAAAATTAGATGTTTAAACCAAAAAATATGCCAAAAAGTCATTATTTGGTGTGCACTGCAAAATTATTGACGATAAATAAAATCTATCTAACCGTGCGGGCGGATCGCCTCATTTAAATATTGGTTGGAATTCCAAATTTTCAGAATGCACATACAATAAATATAACTCACCTTTCATAAGTGAATTCATGACATTAATGACGTCACTTCTCGACTCGATAATAGTTTCTCCAATAAGGTCCTTCCAGACGAACCAGTTTATATCGGCTTCTCTCTCTGATTCACTATCAGAGGACACTTTTGTTAGATCTACAAGTATTTGTGTTTTGAACTCGTCGTACACTTTGAGCCACCGGGTGTCTATGATTGCTTTGACGCGGGAAGTAAGCAGTGGTTGGAAGTAATGACACCACACGTGGACATCGGGAATGTCCAGGGATGCACATATTGAGCTCCAGTTTAATGGTGTCTCTGAAAATTTTAAGTTTCACAAAAGTTTTACAAGGTACGAACCCCTATTTATATTTCCTTGGATCAAAAATTAACAAAAAATATGCTATTCTACAAATTATTGTTAAATTACTGCATAAACAGCCCATATTACCCTTCATTTTTTATACTAAAGCGATAGATTTTGAGCTAAGCTACAATACAACATTCAATTTACGGCTGTATGTCTATTACTTTAAGAATTATTGTTGACGATGAATGATCTAATCTGAAATAGATTAATATAGTGGAATATAGTTTTTATTTCAAATAATTACCAATTTTAAAAGCCTCTTCTCTAACTTCATGAAGCACTTTAACCCTCGTGATGTTTTTCAGCAGCGTCTGGACGTTGGCCTCTATGAACGACTTGACCCATTCGTTCCAAGTCTGAACGGACTTGCTTATGTCCTCTTTGGCTAGCGCTTGTAATTCTTTATTTGTTATTAATCTATGAATAAGAAATATTGTGAATAAGATTTACCATGCTAGTGTTTTTGACATAAACATAATTATGTCCAAATTAAGCTTCCCTCTGATATACCATGATAATAATTATCCAAAAACATCCCACCAATTTCCACAACAAAATCTTACTAAATATTATGTATGTGTTTTTGATACCACTCCGGTCCATAACGGCTGAACGTATTTGGATTAAACATAGAATAACATGTAGATTATTTTATCCCGGTAAAAATATCCCTAGGAAGTGCGGGTCAAACCGGGTTTTACAGGTCAACATTTTCGTAATTTTGATTAAAATGGGAAAAAAATACTAAAACTTAAAACTCTAATACACCTAAACGAAGAAACTAACAATAAAGATTTCTTCTATAAGAATTCTGCACGTATGAAATTTTCTTATAGAAGAAATACGGCCACAGATCAGGTTACACCTTTTTGTTGAAAAATTGCTCCTATTACAACCGCATAAGGTGCCGCAGTGTTTACCTTGACTTGTGGTCGTCTGTACAAGGTATTGTACCGGCATTTTTTATTCCATTTAATTACCTGTAGTTAGTAATAACAGGCGGCAGCAATTTCAAAGCAGACACGTCACTGAATCGTACTAATTCTACTAAAGGCTGAGAATCTTTATGGTACAAATCTTTTAATTTTGCTAGAACTGCTCCACCGTCGTTGTCTGAAAAACAATCATATTGTTTTTAAATTTTTACTCAGAGTATCATTAAGATAAATTGATCTTAAAGTCTATAGATATTGCTATTAGAGATGTGCCGAATCAGACTGACTCGAATACCTAGCAGGTACTCACGTACTCGAGTATATAAAATAATGTATTCGGATCCACAATACTCGAATACAGGTTTCGAGTACTTACGGTATTCGATAATAAATAATTTCATTTTTGTTTAGTTTCAATAACTTTAGTGGTCTTATAAAAATATATATGATAATCTTATCAAAGCGAGTAAATTGTGCTTCTAGAACTATAGAACTTCTTTGATATACATAATATAATGTTGAAAATTTCAATGATCATTGTCATAGTTGATAGTTGTTAGCTTTAATATGCCATGCCATACATAATTACCAAAGGATGATTATATTATGATTAAATTACTGATTATACAATAATCTGCTGTTACTATTTACATATACTATCGTTCATACACAATTCGTGATGAAATATTAGAATTTGTCGTTAAAAGCAAACTACAAAGTTCGATTCAAAAAGTACACGATTCCACTGAAGTATTCGAATACTCGTGCCAGTACTCGAATACCTGTCCGAGTCTTCAGGCTCGAATACCAACTCGATTCTTTTTTTAATGAATACCAAAATATTCGAATACCAAAAATAACCGACTCGGCACATCACTAATTGCTATAGAACCTTTTTTTTGCTTCATTAATCTTAACGGACAAATCGGCGAGCGCAGAGGGCTCTCAACTGGGCAACATTTAGGTAACCACGCCTGAGGTCAACCCCGAATGGGGTACGAACCTCGGCTCAGGGCGTTAACGTTAGGGAGGGCTTAGTACGAGTTACGACTAATTGGTGGCGGTCGGATTACTGACAAAATATTACAATGTTTTTATTATCTCACCCACAAAACAAGCATACACCAGCACAACAGTCTTCAAAACAATCTTGACCCCATTGACTATTTTGTCTCTAATCTGAGCTTTCACGTCTCCTTCCAAAATCTTGGCTAGGTCGAACTCTAGTGTGGACTTCAAACTACTGTTACTCTGAAGACCTATAAGTGTATTGAGGAGTTCCACCATTGTTTGGGAATCAAGGAGGTATAGGCTTACGAGGCAGGAGCATGCTACCTGAAATATAAAATATTTATTAAATACTGGCATTCATTGCATAGCATTCAATGGCTCCATATCATAGGCTATCTGCGTGCAAAATTTCATCTCGATCAGGAGCTATGATGCAACAAACAGGCACACAAAACTTATAAAATCACTCTTTTTCTTATATCTCATTATTTAGACTCTAGAAATCAGTTGGTTACAATCTAAAATCTTATTATAACATTAAATACAACAAATAAAAATTGAAATAAAATTACCCTACCATATTTACAAAATACAAAATATTAGAGTAAAAAAGTTGGGCCAGATCGCTGCCCTGAGTGAATGTGCCAAGAAGGCTGGCGGCATTGGCAGGTTGAATAGCAATGCTGATCCTCTTTTTCTATGTTACTCCTTAAAACATAATCTATCAGCAAGTGAGTTAAAACAGCTAATTTAAAAATATAATTATAATACCTCAACAGATATATCAATATCTTGCAACTTTTGCCTGCACACATTGATGATGGTTTGATTGAAGTTGAATATGGAGTTCCATTGCTGCTGAACTAACCTCTGCAGTGACTGCATGCCGGGCTTCGTTGTTTTACCGCCTAATTGAAGCTGGAGTCCTATGAGAATAACATTTTGAGCTTATCTAAAAAAAAACTCCACTGGACATTGTGGCAATTCTCTTCCAAATAGTTTATTGTTGAATTTGAAAATATGACAGAATGTGGAAAACCTATACGAAAGGAGATGCTGGAAAATTTTCTATAGGACTCTAATTTTTTAGTATTTTTTTTTTAATTTGTGGAAATAGGATAAGTGGAATACCCACTCGTGTAGATCATATTATATTTTATACACTATACTACCATAAAGGATAAGATAATAAGATAACCCTTATTGGGTTATCTTATTATTTGACTAAATTACTACTACACTTGTAGTAAATAATAAATAATAATTTTAAGTGGTCCTTCGAGCCGGATATTATGAGAGATCGCTTTTAAAGTTTAAACTAATATCTCTTTTCTTTATTGTAACCGTGGACCCCCTTCCTACCAATTATGAGTCAGATTGAATCTTTATACAACTTTAGAGGCAGAAATGTTGTTTCCATTAAAACAAAAGCAAAATTTAAATAATGTTTAATAAATAAATAATTCACTTTAATAATAATATTGTTTGATAAAAGAAATATAATAACTTACCAGTATTAACATGCCTGGCCATAATAAATAATTGTGTGGCCTTAACAAAGTCCTCTGATTCAATGCAAGTCCATATTTTCTCAGGAATCTCCATCAGAAGTTTGACTTGAACTGATAAACTGTGCGCTGGATTATTGTTAAATTGAAAGCTGCAAGATAGATTTTAAACAAGGGCTTTATGAAGGTTGATGATAACATATTTTATTTTTATTAATATTATTTCATACACAAAATTTAATTTTTCATTACCACAAAATCAGCAGTTATTTAAGCATAATAGGCAATATGCATGTTTTTTTTTATCGCATTTCTTAACAAAATATGAAAATAAGGTAAAAAAGATGTCAATAAGTGAAATTAAAATTAAATTTGGCCAAGAAACACATTGTTAGGAATTAAAACTTATAAGTGGATAGTATGCTGCAAATGAAAAACACCAAGCTCTGACACAACATTACGACTCATTTATTTTTAATTGACATTTAAGTAAAAAAAGGGAAAATACAACCATGGACTTTTAAGGTTACAAAACAGTTTCTAACACACAAAGATATAACCATTTTAAACTACTAATTAGACAGCGATTAGACCAGAGAGATCGGACATAGTATGTGATGTCATATACTATGACGGTCATATAAACTCTATGCTAAATTCTGTTTTGCTAGAAAGAGATAGGAATAAGGCTTATATCTTGGTTATTTTTATAGTTATCTGAATTTTATTTTTCCTACTGCTTCTTATATGAATGAGGTTATATGAAAGCAAAAAAAAAACATGCATATTCTCTATTGAATTTAGAAAAAGGAATCCATTTCTTACAAACAATATTTATACCTCTGGGTTGGTTGTGGTCTGTCATCTATTTTAAACCCAACAAGATGTGTGTTATGCAGGTTCCTGCATGCAGCCATCATTTCACTGATATGATTGAGAGTGCTCCCTGTTGTCACCTTCATGTCTTCTATTGTGTCTGCTGCATAGATCAAGTCTCGATATCTTTCACTACAGTACACATATTTAACATATTAATTTAATTACTTAAATTGCTATCCCCTATTTTTACCCATGGGTGTGAATTTTCGGAAATTATTTCTTAATGGGTGCCTCCCCGGCCTTTGTCCAGCAGTCGACCTCTTTCGGCAGATATGATGATGATGATGAAGCGTCACTAGAGTTGAGTCTACATTCTTAGAGATTTTTTTGTAACTTTCATGTTCACCAGTTTCCAAAAACTAGGGGTTGCAAGATGGTTGGTACTCAATGACAATTAATGGAACGGGCTATTGGACATCAACTTGAAATATTTAGCTTACTTACCCAACCATAGCTCGTAATTCTTCACGTTTCCTCTCGATTTCATAGTGCAATTTTTTCTGCACTTGATCAATATCACTAATAGAATATGTCTGGAATAGCTGGTCGGGAACAATCTCGAGTAAGTTTGTGTGAGACATTTTTTCTGATTATATTAAGTTATAACTTAAGATAAAATACTATTCATATTATTATTTACCGAGAAAAACAACTTTATTATCAAAATATTTTCTAAAATTGTATTTATGCTTTGTCGTCAAAAAGTGTCACTGTCAACTTGACATTTGTTTCTGAACGTAAGGGTGCGTTCAGAAACGTAACAAAGTTACTCTATGTAGGGTAATATTTGTAGAAAGACCGTAAAGTGGAACTCCTACGCACCTTAGACCGTTCAGTAGCTCGGAATGTTTTGTTCAGAGTACCTATCCCAATCTCTATATACCTCGGCCTCGCTGGAGGTTAACAATATTCATCGGAATCTTTTTTCGTTTTGTACGTTCCCCGATTACTCGAAGACGCCTGCACCGATTTGGAAAATTATTTTTTTGTTTGAAAATATGACAGATTAGAAGTCTACGAAATAAATCTGCGGTACCATAATAGTTTCCATGGAACATGATCTACACTTTCATTGACTTCAAAACAGTCAGATAAGAGTTCCTAAATAGTTATTTTATGTAATGCCTTTGATGGTTCTATTTTTTATATATAATATTATATTAATTCTTCCTACAGTGCTCTACAATGGGATACAGCCCTACACATGTTCGGATGAAAATGGTTCCATGGTCAATACGTACACGTAAGTACATTACACATGCGAGCATACAGGTGAAGTCCTTTTTAAAGTTTAATGGAAAAGCCCATCACTTGTTTTCATTACATGGTGGGTGGGTGGTGAAGTGCGGCAGCAGTAATTCCCAATTTGACCAAAGTCAGATTTACTAAATGGCAAATGGGGAAAATCTTGAAATGGAAGTTTTAAATAAAAAAAAACACAATCCAAATAATAAATATATTCAAAGTAATACAACCCAATTTTTCAGGATAACAATCAGTTGTCTACAGTCAAAACCAGTATTGCTGTATAAAAAATTACTAATAAATTGCATGTCAATGGAGAGTTAATATCACATTTTGCAGATCATTATACAATCGTCATATTGAAATTCACTTTCTAAGATTCAGTTTATTTTAAGTACAAATAAAATAATGCTGATATTCATGTTATCCATTGCTATTTAGTATATTGCCATATTAAAAAAATAAACAGTTTTCATAATTTTAATAAAGCATTACAATAAATGCAATAAAACCAGTTAAAATTACTTCTCATAAAACAATCACCAATAACCAATTTAATCAAGCAATGTTCTCATAAGAACAACAAGGAACTATAATCTTGTACATAATAATGTAGTAACATGTTTTAGAACACCTCTGAGGTGACATTGTAGATAGATATTTACTTAATTACAATTCTGCGTAAGTTCACAAGTTAATGAAATTCATTATATTTGCTAATCTCTTAAAAAAACCTACTGTAACTAAAGTACCTATGTGTAACAAGTATTATAGTCACACTCCAAATTTCAGAACCCGCACAATTAAAAACTGTCATCTGCAGTACAATCTCTTTGGAACATAAATGCAAAGCCAACATAAGCAAGTATGTGCGTTATACTGCGCTCTTAACACATGGAAATAAAGGCGAAAATCGATGACAACATGACGCGCACAATGCATTTTATTCTACTGTGAATCAGTCGGATTTTAAAAATCTAATAAATCTAGTGTGTTACAAATAAATACATATAAATGGACCATTGAGAAACCTAAATTCAACTTAGGAAATAATAATAAAAAATGTTTTTCTTATTTCATTATAAAAATATATAATAACACTAAAAATATTCAAGTTTAACGGTGCAACATTGATCTATTTGTTACATTATAATTACACTTATTGTCTGTTTCACCATTCTTGCAAACATGCAACAGAAAATTGTCATATTGCTTTAATTATTGCTCCACTAGGGATATAATCTGTGGGGCTAGCACGTTAGTATATTTTAATGAACTTCATTTAACATTCAACTCCCAATATTTGGAAATCTATACTATTTAGTGTTCATGTATGTGTGACACCGAACGAGTCTATGACTGGTTTTTAATTAACTCGTATGATATACGCATGTCAAACGGGAGCAAAGTTCATAAAATTTACTTACACGGTACCCTGTGCAGGTAAAAAATTCCATTCATAAAGCATTTCTTTTCTTTCATAAAAACAGATATACATGCCCCATTTAAGACTCTCAATACATTTTACTAAGAGATAGTGAAACAGAGCTATAGTTTGTTTTTAGATGGCTGTTAAAATTATCTTTTTACAAATGATAAAATAAAATTATCTTACCATACTTGATGGTTATATATATCACTGGAAGTTTTTTTCTTTTCTTCTAAAAAAAAATATAACAAAAATACTTTTTGCAACTAGCATTCTATTGTAAAAATAATATTTTGAATCAGTCGATTTGGTTGATATTACATAGGTCGCCTATATATTTAATGTCGCCACATATCTTCTATTCCATACGTTCGGCCACATCATCACTTCAAAGGTAAGAAAACTGAAACTGGGTGATATCAAGTCGAATATAAAATAACAATTCGAACAACCAGCTAAAAACTAAACATAGTATATAAAACCATTCTCACTGGACGACATAGTTCACGTCTCGTTATTGCCTAATGAGATTGCTATCACTCAGTCGAGTTCAGTACATCACTTCGTAAACTGTCGCTTTTTTATCACCAGAGCCCGTCACTATGAACTTATCATCCGCAGATATATCACAACTGAGCACCGATGATGACTCCTTTGACTGGAATTAAACAAAATGGAAATATTAGTCATGCTATCTGCACAATCGTTTTAGGGTTCCGTTGTGCACCCTTTGGGTACGGTACTATTACTAAGCTTCCGCTGTCTGTCCGTTCATATCAGCAGGCAGTGTATCATGAACCATAAAAGGTACACAGTTTAAATTTTCATGAATATGTATCTATTTATTGTAAACATGTTACAGCAGTGTGCAAACAGTACAGTCTTCAACTATTCGTTAAGACGGTTCCAATGAGCCCAAACACGACAGGGTTGTGTCGTTTTATTTCGGATTTCCTATGGCCACCTTCCAGCTCCATCATCAGACCCTGGTTACCATTGAAAGACAAACTACTGGTCAAGACGAATCAAACGAGTCCAAACTCGATGTGGTTTTATTACGGAGTTCCTATGGCCACCTTTCACCTCCATCATCAGATCAGCTCCACGTCATCATAATATAGAATTATCACGCGATTTGCATATTCGTGAAAATTTCAGCTCAATCGGAAACCGAAAAGTGGGTCAAATTTAGCTTGCAAAATTCCATTACAGACAACGGGCCTGGTGAAAGTAAATAAAAGCTTGTAAATACAAATATACCTGGAATTATAGTGAAAGCCGCAACCTACACGCCCTCCCGTATCCTTAGACCAAGGCAAGCCCTCAGCGAGCCGGATGACCCCATAACATTAGCTCAGATCGAAGCTGACGAAGCCCGTAAAAGTACACAACACACTACACAAAACCGATTACGCTACCGTCCTCGACGGCGAGGACCGCCGCGACGTCCCACTCAGTCTCGTCCCGTTCAAGCGGCCCGAGCTGCCTACAGTAATCCGACCGCCCCCAATTAGTCGTAACTCGTACAAAGTCCTCACCTTCCCCCGGTAACGCCCTGAGCCGAGGTTCGTACCCCACTCGGGGGTGCCCGGTGTACTCAGGCGTGGTTACCTAAATGTTACCCGGCTGAGAGCTCTCTGCGCTCGCCGATTGTCCGGTAAGGTTGGAGCAGCCATCAGAGGCGACCAACTTTAGTCCTTTCAAAAAAAAAATATACCTGGAATATACTAGCTCCATAAGGCGTGCGCCACGCGTTTAACAGATTATCCTTCCCTGTGGAGACGAACCACTTCCCGCAGGCGGCGAACCGCAGCGACAACACGCACGACTCGTGCAGCAGCAGCTGGTACCGGTCCGGCTTGCCCGCGTGGAGCACTTCCACGTGGGAGTTCTCCATGCCCACCGCTAGCCACGAACCTGACGGAACACATGTACTTTTTAAATATGCTTAACTGTAATTTTACAAGAGTCACACATTATAACCGATTTAAAAAATATAAAGAAAAGGAAAGCAGGAAGGATTTTCTTTAAACATAGCTAAGAACACTGTCAATTAAGCCACTTTTCAAATTATTTTCATTGGAGGTTAAAAATAAGTTAATAGTAGTTTATGATACTGTTGCATAATAGGGGTTATTAAATACGAGTGTGAGTTTAAGTACCGAGCCGTAGGCGAGGTTCTTAATAGTATCACACGAGTTTTTAATACCTAATTATGTGCAGTATCATACAGTACTTTATCTAAACTCATATAATTAATGTAATTTAAAAAAATAGAAAAATCTATAGTATTTTTCTACCAACTTTAAAAAAAAAAAACACAATAATCATATACCTAATCAAATCCGTGTTGCCAACTCCCAAAAATTCTTACCTCTAAAGTTCTAGTCAACAAATTTGTCACATTGTCATCGTCAAATTGAATTGATACTGATTGATTGATTATACTATTGATAGGTCCAAAGTGTACTTTAATAGAAAAAAAGTTATTTTATAGCATTATCTTGGGAACACAATTGTACTATAATGAATCATTATACACGGGTGTGCCTAAAATGGGTCATTAAAGTACTGATTTTGATTTCATAATAAGAACATTACGATATGAGAGTAGATAAAATTACTTATCTGATTTTAATGTTTTAAACTGTCTATGTATTTCTATAATAGTAATTCGGAAAGTGGTACATACAACAAATTTTATGATCTGACCATTTAAGTTTGCACAAAAAATTATAAAATAACTAACTTCCGCCCCGCGGTTTCACCCGCATTCCCAAGATATCTTATGTTATCCCGGGATAAAAAGTAGCCTTTATATTAATCCAGGGTATGATCTATCTGTGTGCAAAGTTTCATCCAAATCCGTTCAGTAGTTTTTACGTGAAAGAGTAACAAACATCCATACTCAAAAACTTTCGCATTTATAATATTAAGTAGGATGATGTAGGAACTCTGAATGCAGGAGTACTTTAGAAAAGGTTAGAACTTACCCGTTGGACAGTAACCTAACGAGAATATCTGACTTGAGAAGTCATGCTGGTGTAACTGCCTGCCCTCGCGTAGATCCCAGGAGCGCACTGTGTTGTCCAGCCCCCCCGTCCATAGACGGTTCCCGTCCGGGCTTATGTCTATACACGACGCGCCGTCTGTGTGACCTGCCCGAAAATATATTATGTTAAATGGTAGAAACTATAAAATAGATCCTACCAAAAGTATTGAAGAGTATACTATGCTTACTGTGTGTTGAATCAATGATTAATTTTACAATTATACAGACAGATGAACTTTAAATTAACATGATAAATGAAAATATGGGGTCTATTTAAAAAGTTGATAATATACCTTGGAATTGCCTAACTAATGTTTGGTTCTGGAGATCCCATACTGCTATATTTCCGTCCGAACAGCAACTGAAGCATACCTGTGAACAATAATAATCTCATTACAGCCATTACATGAATACTATAAATTTGGCAATTTGCGAGATCCCAGATGGACAGGTTCGTATTGTATGGTATAGTGTACCTTAGAGTCAGGACTGATGGCGAGCGCATAGCAGGCGGGCGCCGAGGAGGTGAGCTCGGCGCGCATGCGCGGGGTGGGCCCGGCGAGGTCCCAGATGGACAGGTTAGACGCCTCGCCGCCCACCAGCAGCGTGCGCCCGTCTGGCAGTAGCTTTACCGACCTTATGTAGTTGTCCCTTTGCTGCAATCAACATTTTTTTTTAATAACGAAATCGGCAGGCAAGCTTAAAGCCCAGCTCCGAATCTAGGGGTGGCAAACCGGGGCACCGTCAATGTGGGCAAAGAGTAATGATTGGAGACGGATGTAAGAAAGAAACAGTATGAAGAATGA
Organism: Tethea ocularis; assembly: GCA_963555595.1. Classification (NCBI taxonomy): domain Eukaryota; kingdom Metazoa; phylum Arthropoda; class Insecta; order Lepidoptera; family Drepanidae; genus Tethea; species Tethea ocularis. The sequence goes on along the minus strand of OY741971.1, from coordinate 2,437,209 downwards.
AAGTCCCAGAGGAATAACTGCGAGAACTGGTATGAATGAGAAATAGCTAACACAGGCACCGACTATGTTGGAGATAGTAGAAAAAAAAAACCGGGGCACCTGCCCTGATTGACAGTTTCAGGAGGGACCCCAAAATCATACTAAAAAAACTTGTTTTACAAAACGCCTAACATCCAGCGCACGTTGTTCAATCGATTATGTAGTTGATTTTAAAATTATAATATTTTGTGTAGAATTTTAACGCTGTAGAGGGTGCGCCACTACCAATATTCTGTTTGAAAAATTCGTAGATCCGAGGCTGATAAATCCTGCCGGTAAACGGTTACTGCTTGCAATAACCTTACTACTTGGGTTATAAGCTATTCTGTAAGGTCGATTTGCTCTTTGACCGAAAGAACAATTTTATCTGTGTTATTAAAAGACAAAATACTGCACTACTTGGAGATGTCGAGAAATTAAAATTGAATCAGGTTAGTCTCCGATTGTGGCGAAGCCAATCAGGTGAAGTTCATCGCCTCCAAAACACATCGTCTCTGTTCATGCCCCTAACTTTTCAAAATACTTTTTTTTACAGTTTGCCTACCAGTTTGAACACCTTGGCACTACTAAAATTAATTTTAATAGATCTTCAATAGATCTATCAAAGACAAAAACAGCTGCTAAATAATTGGGCATCCATTGCAGTCAGGGAACGGAAAGAATTTCGTGTAGTCACCGCATCTGTGCGAGCGTGATGGCAATATATTTGTATGCGAGCGACTGAGACAAATAATACCGGGCTATGATGTTCGAAATTCTTTCTGCTCCGCAAGCACGCTTTAAACGCAGGCGCTTCAAGCAAAACGTAAAATTGAACATAAAAACAAACACTAACACAATCCAAACACATGAACAATCTAACAAAATTACTCACTAAACTCACCAAACAGTCCAACTGCGACAACGGCTCCAAGCTAGACGGGGAGCCCGGGTTAGTGATGTCCCAGAGCTTGACGCACCCCTTCCCGCCCGTGTAAGCGTGTCTAGCTCCGTTACTAAGGGATAAGGCGACCGCACAGACGACTTCTCCGTGCGGTAACGCGGCCACTTGTCTAGCGCCGCGCGGGATACCGGGGCCCACTAACGCGTCCGCGGGGAATGGGACCGGCTGGAGGGGCCCTCCGCATGTGTGGTACGAATACGCCCTATTGGGATAAGAATAAAAAAAAAGTAAGATCGACAAAAATAACTGATTTCGTTTGGATTTATAATAGTTATAAGACACCCTTATACAAAAAAAATAATGGTAACAATTTCTATGGGCTATAGTGTTTCGGGAAGTCTAGTATCTCAAACCAAAGATCATAATTTTATTATTTAAATAGTCATAATCTAGTAGGTACAATTTGACAAGTGTCTCTTCCTGTCGCACTTGTATCTTTGTCTCAATTTTGGCACATGGATGTACTACTACAAGTGCTATCACGGAATTTCTAAATAGAAAACCTTAAAATAAAACCCTCATTACGTAACCAAGTCTTGTAAAACCCAAGTTTTAAAATAGCTCTTTCAGTTAAATGACGTAAGAAAGTGAGGGATATATTAAAAACTTACAAACAAGACTTGCTTTAAACCACCTCACGTAATAAGGAGCTTTAAGTTTCCCGGTTTTAAATGTATCATAAACTCACGGTTTAGCAGGAGCGATGCCATTGGTCCGATGGTGAGGGTTGTCGTAGGGGTGTTGCGGGCGGTACCCGGTGGGGGTGCCAGGGGGCGCGGAGGCGGGGGCGGCGGGCGGCGCGGCCGGCAGCCCCCCCGGGTAGCCGGCGCCGGGGAACCCATACCCCCGCCCCGCGCCCGCACCCGTGGGAGTCGACGCACGACCTAGCTTGCCACCAGGGGTGCCTGGCTTCTCCTATACCATAAATAATAATCAGCATCAGCCAAACTGTACCAAATATCTTTACGTCAGCGAAAAATTAAAGACCTAAGAAAACTAAACATTCAAAATTTTATAATACCTTTTGACGTTTAGGAATCTCAAAGAAAAATAGTCCTTATTTCTTTATGATAAGTTTCCTTTGTATTATTTTGTAATTAACCGTAGATTTAACAGATAAACCTTAATTTGACGCAGTAAAGTTTATTTTTCATTGACATCAAAATGTATTTCTTATATGGGGTTGCGTAAGGAAGTGCTATACATTTTTTTCTATCGAATTTTGAGATTAGTTTTATTTCTTTTTCTATATATTTTGAGATTAGGATTATTTCTTTTCTATATATTTAGAGACACGTTTATATTTAAGCCGCGCGGAGACCTGAAGAGCTAATACTTAAACTTTTTTTTAATGGGAGTCGAATTTATTTTATTATTCATTTTTAAGATCCGAAAGTGATAAACAACTCACATCTTTAGAACTCTTAGGCGTTGAGCGGCTGGATGAAGAACCAGATCTGGAAGGTGGTCGCGGACCATTCTCTGTCCTTTCACCTTCAGTACGGACATTTGGGGACCCTCTTTCCTCCTGTAAATAATACAATTTACATTACAATACAAACATTTAAAAAAGCATGTAATTTTCACAGCCTGTGTGTAATACCAGTGTAATAACTGTTCTCAATATACTTTTCTACCAGTATTTAACAAAATTCGTTTGGTAGCTATTACAATGTCGATCTCGATGAAACAAAACCTAAAGATAAAAGACCTAAAGAATAAATTTAAATAAACAGACATTGGTCGCTTTGCATTATCTTACTGTTCCTTCACCACAATCAGTATAGATGTTTTGTTTACAGGACAGGGAATTGATTTATGGTGGAAGGCAAACATCGAGAGGAAACCATAGTACGGTGGTAGGGTACTTTGTAGTACCCGTCTGGCTGGCTACCCTCAAGTTGAAAATCTGTCGCCAAGCACCTACCAGTGTTCCAGCAATTGCACTTGAGAGCCAGTTGCCTTCTCGACATTCGGGTAACAGGTCGGCTATACATTGGCAATACTTCTCGTATTGCAAATGGCGATAGGCGACGGTAACCACTTACCATCAGGTGGACCGCCTGCCTGCTTGTCAACCTTCTGACATAAATAAAACATCTTTCCTCTCGCTCCTGCAATATTTGGTATCAATTTTCCAAGAGGTATGTACTGTCAGCCACCAAAGTGTGCGTGTGTGTGACGAGAAAGAGAACGCATCAGCTATGCGATTAAAAAGGTGAGATGTCAGATGTTACAAATCATATGCGACTACTGTAAGACTCGATCGCTTTTTAAAAATATAAATCTGAGATGGTTCCATAGTAAAAGTTGTTCATATGGATACATAAGTATTACCATCCCATTAAGTACTTTGTGAATTTATATTATCGCACATGTTACTTCTACAGTTTTATTGTATTTATAGAAAGTTACTTAGATGTATTATTCACTGTAAACTACAATACACACTCATCTTACCTCATTTGCCACATCTACAACTAGATCCTGGTCACTTTTTTCAGCGTCGCTATCCTAAAAGAGTAGTATACAATTAATTGAACAATCTTCTCGTAAAGTGGGTATAAAACAAACATAACAGCAATAAAATGAAAAATTTTGAAATGATCTTGATATAGCCATTATTGTAAGCAATTTGTATTTATTTACAAAGCTGTGTAAACAAGCGTCGTTTGGAACGATTGGCGGTTGTAATTCTACAGGAATTCATTGTGAATTAATGGTTAAACCATAATTTCGCTAAGCACGTGCATTTACCAAAACTAACGCATTTATCGCCAAAACTGACACTTCCACTTTCTTTTCCTTGTGGAATCTTCTTATGAAAATTTACATGGTGAAAGAGATTAAGAATCAGAGGGAAGATTTCTTTCTCCAAGAATTAACATACCCGGTCGCTAGACACCACAACTTCTTATTTCCTCAAAATCTTTGTTTTGTAATATAATGTATATTTTTCTTTACCTAGTAATAACTCAAAACTTCAATTTGAGGACTTATTTCGTTGTTATTTTAATAACGTGTAAATTTCTGGACTATTTAGTGTCAAATATTCATTGACAATTTCTGTAAATGTTCATAAGTGAACTTCGTCCTTTTGAGAGATAAGGTGCCATTGAACCTTAATCGTAATTCATTAAATATATCTACATTACATGTGATGCAATAAAATATTGATTACCAACATATTTTTTTGCCATCTGGTTGACAAGCATGGAAAGACGATCCGACGACATTTGCAATACTTGTGTTACCAACATTGATAATAGCATAACGTGAGACTGAGTGAAAACCGTAGCGGAAGAGATCATTCCACGAAAATTCCTTGAGAAACCAACCGCCATCCAAACGACCAAACTATCAATCAAAACGAACACAAAACAAGCAACGACAATAAAGGGTAAGAAGCCGACACATACACTACATAGACTCACATGACTGAGTACCTTCTCTTCCTTCCTGCGCTTCACGTCAAGCGCTTCAGGCTCGACGGGCGAGCGCGGCCGGTACTTCTGCTCACGCTCGTGCGGGGACACTGAACGACGCTGTGGGACAAATATACGTACTTTGTTTTTTTTTTCATCGAGTGCTACTGTGTACTACATGGTAATTTATTTTGCGGCCGTTTGCGTAGTCTTTTAAATATATAAAACGAAAGCCTGACTGATGTATCAACGCAAAGCTCAATCTACTGGACTGTTCGGGCTGAAATTTGGCATACAGATAGCTATTATGATGTAGGCATCCAGTAAGAAAAGATTTTTGAAAATTTTACACCCAAGGGGGTAAAATTGGTGACCGCGGGTGTAACCGCAGAGCGGCTATGTATACTATATGCAACTAACAGCAATTCATATGTTTGACTCGTAAAAAATCCACAAAGAATTAGAATTTAATCATATTAGGATTTATTTCTCCAACCTTTCGTACCAAATTGCAAGATTTAAAATCAGAAAGTGAATGAGAATTTAATTTTGAAAATATGCTTTTGGTGTTATTGACATTATTATAGTAGAACAAACGTCATCAAACTAAGATTCCGACAATCATAGTGGACAAAGTTACCTACCTCTACTAACTATAACCAAAGATCCTACCTGTTGCATAACCCTCGGGCCATGCCTGTCGTCGTCTCGCGAGGGCTGTCCCGGCAGCAGCGGGGGCGGCGCTGCCCCTCCTGAGAGTACTGGGGGCTTAATATCCGCCGGTGGGGGCAGTTCCACCTTCAACAAATGAATACGAAACGAATCAAAGAGATTTCAGCGGTGAAATCTTTCAAAGCGGGGTCTAATGGGCAGGTCACATTTGTTAAAGAACCTGTACTAGGGGGCAAACATAGGTAGTTCATTATTTCATACGGCTTTTATATTATTTATGGTGGAAATTACTCTAAGCCTAGAATAGTTTAGATTCCAAAACAATGATCGGTGCTTGTCGTGTCAATTTTTCAACTTAAGGATGGTAGTTTTTAGGTGTTTAGGGGTTTCCTCACGAGGTTTTCCATAACTAGTAATTTATTCCATTTCACGACATGAATTCACTATTGGTACCGTTGAATTCAACGTCATTACTTCGCCTTATAAGGGATGTTTGATACCTACAGTGTAACTACAAAAGAGTACTTACTTTATGCGCAGGTGGTGGCAGATGTGGTGGCGGCGGCGGCCCCCCCGGCGCGAACAGTAGCCCCCCCGCCCCCAGCAGTCCCCCCGCTCCAACGCCGACTCCATGGCCCAATCCCGCACTCGCGTGGATTTGCTGCTGTTGGCAAGTATATTAGAATAACCTTCGACAATCTTCGGGTTAATGGAACAAGTGTATTTCTTGGGATGCCTGTTTGTTGTTAGTGTTTAAATAATACTACCCCATATGTTGTGTAAACCAAGCGCAATCGAATTGGGTATAAGCACACACGTTACTTACAATGGACATGCAAGCAGGGCCGGATTTGGAGGTCTGGAGGCCCTGGGTCAACAAAGGAGCGGAGGCCCCTAGTTATTTTCCTATTTAAAAATTCAAAATCAAAATAGTTTATTGCGTGTATCTGTTATAACAATGTTAAACGCTCTTCAATGCAACGCAAAACAATGTTAAAAAAAGTTGCTGACCCGTCGAAATTGGGATGTATTTTTAAATCTATTGTGGGGTCTTCTATCTCTTGGAGGCCCTAAGGTAGTAGCCCTACCTGCCTTCTCCCAAATCCGGCCCTGAATGCAAGTAGTGTTAACTTTCATAAAACGTTTAAATGAACTCTGATCCAATTCTGATTGCGCGCCATTTATGAAACAAAACTTTATAAGTAACATTCAATAGCTACATAGAAGAAAAACCAAATTAGAATTATTATTCTGTCACACAATAAAGCTGGGAATTATATAAACATTTTCAAAGTAAACCAAACTAATTGTGTTAAGTATTATCTTCTCAGCCATGCGGCAGGCCACCCAAAAAAAATATAAATAAAATATGAAAATGGGGTATTTACATTATTTAATAATCCGAAGCGTAGATCCGCAGACTGATCGTGGCCCGGTCGGAAGTGGGGAGATGAAGATGTGCGGAACTGAATTGTGTAGGAAAGTAAAGTAGGTACTTGAAGTTAAATAACAACAAAATTACCACAATTATATTGAAATCATGAGAAAAAAAACAAATCTTAGTCATAATTTCGATTACCTACTAAATATGGGTCAAACTGTGGCCTCAAAATCGGTAGATACTATATCCTATCCTATGCATGTTACAGTCTATAAAACATGCAAACAAGAACAAAATATGTAGCAAATAAATTTTCATATTACATAGGTACTAGCTTATCTTTTATAGATACTGGAATGGCAATATATTATAGTTCCTGTCTAATTAAAAATAAACTTTGACTATAAAATTTTATTTCTTTTAAATTAATTAAAAATATTATAATTAACGTGAGCATATTAATTTAATGAATAAAACCACGTATATTTCCTGTTCCCGACCTTGACTGATATACATTTTTAGGCAATTAAAGTTTAACAAAAATGTGTACACATATCGTAAAGCAAATTTTATTGCATGATCTACTGCATAGTTAATAAATAGGTATGCCGTTTAAATGAGACGGTATCTTTGCGCAGACTCAAAATTGAAAATAGAATAAACCTTATTGGTAGAGAGCATTTAAATAAATAATTTTATTGGCATGAAAATATATTATACACTTTACACTGTTAATTTGAATCTGGCTCCTGAACTATTGAGAACTGTGTTTCAGGAGCCAGTGGCTTCTCCCAAATCATTATGCATAATTAGTCTTTTACAATAAATTATTATTGGTGAAAACTAATTACAGGGACTGGTAAAATATATTTCTGTACATATTTTTTTGTGTAGTTACACCATCTGATCAAGTACATTATTTTGTGATTCACATCAACGTGATTATGATTGGGTGCCCAATAATCCCTACGCATGTACCAGAGGCTGTCTCAGTTAAACGATACGCCTATAGCAATGACTAAACGAAAAATATTGTGCTTGCATACAATGAGATGTGGAGTTAGAAAAATGAATAACATATTTTTTCTAAATAGATTTGTCCCATTAAACTAACATTAGTTAGTTTATTGTAAGCTTGTGCATTTTCATAGCCTTCAGAGAGTCATTTTTATATAAAAGTTTTTTTTTTACTTTTTATCAAATTCCTAAATATACATAACTTGACAAAATATCTCGTTTTAATGGCATTTGTGCGATTCTTCTTTACAAAAGCCTAGAACGACAGTTATAACAATAATAGTATCATGTATATGTTATATAGAAAACTTGAAAAAAAAAATTGGTGAAAATGCAAATGCTTATTTTAAAATCGGTTCATATGAATCAATACAAAAATAGGCAACGAAAAAAATAATGAAACAATGTTAATCACAACAAATAAACAGTGTACCAAGCACGATTATTATCATCAATCATCATGACTTACAAGCAGTTGTTGGAGACCTTGTTGTTGTTGTTGCTGCGGACAACATTGAATAGAAAAAATTGTCTTTGTTAAGTTGCCTTAGAAAATTTTACTTATGCTCAGTGAAATAAGCTTCATATTCCAATGTACACTTTTTATTTTGTGGCAGATTTTGGAAGTTATACAGTATTTGTATTTTTATCAATCAATATAAATTGTTAATGTTGCTTATTCTGAGACATTACTCCTATTTGTTAAGGCTTATTGTTGTTACAATAATTTAAAGCTATAGCTGTAATTTCACAGAAAGCTGTTGGTAAAACCTGACATACTCTTACTTATTCTTGCTATTAATTAGTTTAATTTGCTTATTTGTAGTACTTAAATTTAAATATAGCTAGAAGTTCGCAATTTAAATGACGTCTCATTGTCTCACAATTTTTTCGTCTGAAAACTAATAAAAGGCTCACATAATAAAAAATATAATGAGTTATCTATGATCAAAGCTAATGAAAAAACAACTTAGTCATGGTGTGATAAGGTAACTTACCCCAATAATAGAATTGAGTTCAGACATTGTGACCTGCTTTGCTCGTTCTACAGCCGAAGCTACTTGTTGCTGATGCTCCTGTGCCAAAAATGGAAGTACTTGCCCTATTATAGCACTGAGTCTTTTCGCTATCTCAGTCTGTAAATTCAAATTTTGAATTAGCACAATAATTGAAACATGAGATTAATTATAATATAATAATTATGGATGTTTTTACAATAATTTTACCTGTTTATGCATTTCAACATTGAGTCCATATGACATTTCATAATACTGGAAAAAACGAAACAATTAAGAAATCAATCAATTTCATAACCATTAATGAGATTCAAAAAAAGTGGTATTACCACTAGATTAGATGTAAGTTTACAACTAAAAAAAATATTTTACATAATCTATTTTGGTTATTTACAAATGTTTAACAATAGTAAGTGATATAAAATATCACATTTAATTGTTTTACACAGGTGCTGATTTAATTACTTGCATCCTAAGTTCAATGCTCTACGGTGGTGGATACTTTTGGTTAATTATTAAACACTTTATCATGGGATTGGTCAAAGATATAAATTATAAATAATGTTTATTATGTTATACATCATATTATCAATACTACAGCACATTGGAGCAGTGCATGTAATTAACTTGAAGTCCTTTAACGTTATATATAAGAACTAGAATACTAACAATCCAAAACCTAATTATATAATTTCTAGTAAATTGTAATCTATAGATTTTTAAAGTGTTAAGGCAAAATTACAATTTATCTGAAATTCACTTTGCTCTATTCATAAATTACACACACATGTAGAGACAATATGTATACAACCTTGACCAATTCACAACACCATATTATTATATTTAAAATGAGATGTTAAATGTTTTTTTTGCTAGTGTGTGCTGTTAGCAGTATGCATCTTGTTCACACCCAAAATATGTCAAACTATTTGTTTAAAAGAAAATGCCATAGAAACTAAATCTTAATTTCAAAAATGTTTAGTACTTGATTTAGTCAACACTACCTCAGAACTGTAATGAAAATAAGTAAGTACCAATGTTCATAAAAGGATGATAATTAGGGTCAAAATACTGTAGTAAAATGTGTTGATGAAGTAATCATTTAATCATCTTTGTGTGGATTGAGTTTCTAAGATACTTTTTAATCAAATTATTTTTGTACAAATAGTAACAAATATTGCAAAAGTCATATGTCCACATTTATACTATTGTCAAATGGCAAATATTTGAATGACTCAATCCACATTTATTCTACTGTTATCACTGTTTATTCATGATAAACATTTACATTCTTATTTGCCTGCAAATCAAGTTTACGAGGCCAAATAATCTTTAATATATCTGCTAAAGTCGTAAAGTTTAATTACCATAACATAATGCCTCTGCATTTCAGTTTTCTCACTGGCCAGTTTTTCACATTCCAATTTCAATCTGTAAGTGAATAATTCAAATGTGTATTCATATACAACCAAAATCAAAAAATAAAGTTCTAACATAGATTACCATTTCAATTACAAGAGACATTACTTACGAGTGATATTGAGCTTGTAAAAAGTTGAATTCTTCTTTTATGCGCTCTAAAGTATCCGCTATAGTAAATTTGATGGGTCCTGCTGGAGGTTGTGGGCCCTGGACATAAAATTAACAACAAACAATAATGAGGTCTACAAAAAACTTGCTTAGCTATAGTTTTAAGTAAAATAAGAATGAATAAGTGACCTCGAAGCATTGAAAAGAAAGAAAAATAGCACAAACCCTTACCGCGGCCGCCGGGTGCCGCGTCGCAGTCGGATACATGTCGTCAAAAATATATCACCTACTACTCAAATTTAAACGATCAAATATTGTTCTCTTTTGATCCGCTGGTTAATACCATCAGCACCATTTCATACAACGCTGTCCACCACTGCTATAATACACCAAATACCTGGGACACAGGCTTACGCGCTAACGACAATGATATGCACAAACTTTGCCTCGAAACTTTTGATTTATCGGTCATTATATTTACATTTAACAACTATAAAAGTATTGTTATCAATCACTGGGTATTAAGCATGATAAATTGTATTACAACTAGTAATTTTGAGAAACAATCAACAGTCTTTCGCAAAATTTTAGCCATAAATCCACGCCGTAATTTTTGTTCGACTGTCATGTCATGTCATCCATCATCATTCGTCAAAGACGGAATCAATTTCAACTTAATCTGTGGTTTGAGTAATAAGCGCGCTACATAAGGTAGTTACTTTGAAAACCATAAGTCAAGTCGGTCGAGTCCGGTCGGGGCAAATCGCCAGCGAGCAACGACTGATATACCTACGATATACCTTTTAATTACGGCGTACGGTAGTGAAAAAATCGAAATCTATCGTCGTAACCAACTGATACTGCCTTTCAACAATCATCTCTAAGTAGTCTGTGCAACAATCATTGATTGACAATTGAAACTGACAGACTTTTTTTACAGCATGTTCTTATAATCTGTGGTGTTTATTGACATTTGATATTGCAGTATGGTCAACCGTGGATTATTTTATTTCCGTCCGTAAATAACGTAAAATCTTGCTCAGAAATGGAAAATTATTCCAAAGGTAAAAATGTCGAAGAGAAAATGGAACGAAATAAGATACCTATCAAAGACTTGCCCGAAAACTTTCTTTGGATGCAGGTAATCTATTTTTGTACGTTTATAGATTAAACTTAGGTATCATAGTCAGTACATTATAATATATTATTAACTATGCATCATAAATTGTCATAATTTATTAATCACATGACTAATAGAACAGAACCCTCAGATGAACAAATATGCATATCAGACCACGGCAACGCATTACGGGTATAGTCTCTTTCACCTATCCCGCCGAACAGTCTTAGTAATTTTAACTGTTCGACACAATATGTACTCTTCTTCCATTCAGCGTCATCAGCATTCACTTCTTTTTTGTATATCATTCTTCACACAATCCATCCAGTAAAACATATAACAAAAACACACTCTCAAATTTATTTATGCAATTTATTTAAGTATTACTCTCCCCCTTCGCAGAATATAGCATACCCTATTAAAATAAACTTGACAGAATCTTTTATTTAAACGTAGACATTTTAGAATAACCAAATCATAGAGTTGCATAGAGCAATAATTATCATAAAACACTGGCAGCCTAACATCCACTCTTCTTTAAGGAACTCAGGCCTATGGCCTTAGTCATCTTTTCTAGCCTGGGACCATATAGAGGCTTCGTTAAACAATCAGCCAATTGATCCTCTGTAGTAACTTGTTTGACCTCAAGCATGCCAGCTGACACACACTCTCTGACATACAGATTTCTTCTCTGTATATGTTTGGTACGGCTATGTTGCTCATGTGGCGGATTGTATGCCAGTTTTATTGTTGACTCATTGTCAATGTACAGAACCGGAGGTTTCTCAATTTTAGTGATTTCCTCTAGCATTTTCTGTAGCCATACTATCTCGCGTGTAGTTTCTGAAGCTGCCACCAGTTCTGCTTCTGTTGATGACAAAGCAATTGTTTTTTGTTTTTGGCTTTGCCAACTAATCGGTCCATAAAATAAGCATAATGTTCCGGATGTCGAGTGACTTGCTGCGAAATCTGCGTCACTGTAGCAAATCAATTTGTTGACCTTATTATCATTTTTGAATACTAGGCTTTTGTTCATAGTACCTTTTAGGTAACGTAGTATTCTTTTTACTGCTATTATGTCCGCTTTAGTTGGGTTTTCTAAGTTTCTCGAGGCGGAGCTGACCGCAAAATTAATATCCGGCCTTGTAGCAACCATTAAATAGGCTAAAGAACCTACAACTTGTCTGTAGGGAAAATTTTCATCTCTAGGTAAGTCTTCTTTCTGAGGATTCTCTTTTATGATAGGAGTACTTACTGGTTTACATTCAGTCATTTTGTATTTTTCTAATAATTTCTTAGTATAAGCTTTTTGACTCAGTGTTATACTGCCATCCTCAGACCTTTCGATCTCCAAACTAAGAAAATAAGAAGCAGGCTTTGTCACTATTTTAAAACGATTTTGGAGTTCGTTGATAAACTTCTTGCCTTCAATTTCTGTGCTTGATGCAACTAAACCATCATCAACATAAAGTGCTATCAGAACTTTAGATTTTCCGTTTTCTCTGATGTACAGGCACGGATCAGAAGTACTTTGTGAAAAATTTGAACTTATAAGAAATTCATGTATACTGGTGTTCCAGCATCTGGGGGCCTGTTTTAGACCGTATAAACTCCTTTTTAGGCGACAAACTCTGTTCGTTCCATCATTATAACCGTCTGGTTGTTTCATAAATATTACTTCATCAATATTACCATTCAAGAAGGCTGTCGATACATCAAACTGGCAAAGGGATAAATTCTCCTTTACTGCTACTGCTAATAAAGCTCGGACGGTGGTAAGACGAACTACAGGACTAAAAGTCTTGTCATAGTCTATGCCTGGTTTCTGAGAAAATCCTTTTACTACCAGTCTTGCTTTGTATTTTTCGACGCTACCATCTGGATTGGTTTTCACTTTAAATACCCATTTGCAGGGTAATGCTTTTCTCTTCTCTGGTAGAGGAACAAGTTCCCACGTTTCATTTTCATTTAGGGAATTTATCTCACTTATCATTGCCCCTAACCATTTCTCTTTATCATTTCTTTCTAGAACTTCTCGATACGTAGCAGGTTCTTTGTAATTGTTAAATTCTTCTGCTGCAACGTTAACAAAGTCATCAAGCTTCATAGGTTTTTTCAGACAGCTACGATCACGTAGTACTCGTCTTTCAACAGGAGTTTCAGTTTCATTTCTATCTTCTTCTATGATTTCTTCTTCGATAGGTTAATTAACATTTGTATCTGGGATAGATTTTTGTAGATCATCACCTTGTAAAGATTTATAATCACTTTCATCATCTTCTTCATTGAAACTGATTTCTGCGTTGCAGTTTTCATTGTCATTTTTCATTGAAGATTCTACAATCTCTAAAGTTGGTTTTGTATTATCGGTATAGTAGAGTTTATTAGCGAATTTAACATCTTTGGCAATTATAATTTTTTGTTTTGTAGGAACCCAAATCCTGTACGCTTTAGAGGTATCTGAGTAGCCAACAAACATCCCAGGTATAGCTTTTGCTTGAAATTTATGTTGCTTCCGATCTTTCAGTAGTATAAAAACTTTTGTTCCAAATTGACGCAAATGGAATACGCAGGGTTTTCTTTGAACCCATTTTTCAAAAGGTGTTGTGACAGTACCATCTTGTGCAGAAATAGTTTTATTGACACTTCGATTGGAAAGATAATTTGCAGTTTGGATAGCTTCTCCCCATAGATTCTGGGGTGATTTCGATTCTATCATCATACTTCTAGCCTTTTCCAGTAAGGTACGATTTTTGCGTTCTGCGATACCATTCTGGTGTGGTGTGTATGGTACTGTTAAGCGTCTTGTAATACCGTTATCTTTCAGAAAATTGTCAAAGTCATGATTACAATACTCCAGCCCATTATCTGACTGAAGACTGATAATAGTTTTACCAGTATAATTTTCCATTTCTGCTTTATACAGTTTGAATTTCTCCAATACATCACTTTTCTTTTTCATACAATACACGCGACTATATCTGGTGAAGTCGTCAATAAAAGTAACGAAATAGTTATTGCCATAATGGGTTTGTGTCTTCATTGGACCACAGACGTCACTGTGTACTATCTCTAATTGTTTTGTAGTACGTGGTGTTGTACTGGATTTACTAGGCAGTCTTGTAATCTTAGCTTGAATGCATACTTCACAATCTCCGAGATTTTCATTTGGTTTGAAGTCTAAACCAATAAGAACTTCATTTTTTAAGGCCAGCTTCATATCAGCTTCATTCATGTGACCTAAGTATTTATGCCATTTTTGAATTTTTGATTCTTCGACCAAGTAACTTTTATTTTTAATTTGTTTATACGATGCAGGATTTACGTAATATAAACCATCTTTATCTTTTGGTGCATCGAATAAAATGCCTTCGTCAGGATGTCTTACTGTTGCCTTTTTGTTAGTAAACAACACAGTGCATCCTGATTCTGTAGCTTTTCCAACAGATAATAAGTTTGAGCACAAAGTAGGCACATACAGTGTATCTTTCAAAGTAATTTCACCAGTTTTTCCTGTATCATTGGTATTTATCGTAAGAATAATTTGGCCTTTACCTTTTATTTCGGCTGTCGCTTCTTTTGAAGCTAGTTTTAACGACTGGGAATTTGATTCACCCAATTTATTAAAATATTCTTTATTATTTGACATGTGTGACGTACATCCGCTGTCCAGAATCCATTTATTTTCTTCATTTTTTAAATCATTGTTTTTGGAATACATACATACAGCATATGAATTTCTAGGTACTTGTTCGTTACTTTCTTTCTTTTTTCTGTACTCTAGTTTTCTGCATTCTTTAATGACATGTCCTTTCTTTTTGCAAAATTTACATGTTTTTACATAATAAGATTCTTCTACTTGCTCGTCTTTAGTACTAGATGAACGGCCTTTGCTTGAATTCTCCAAGTTTCGTAATTTTCTTTATTTAAGGACTCAATTTTATATTTTGAGCTCGACGACATCGTTATATCGTATTTACTATATTATTTTACGCTCTGCTACCATATTAAAGTAAATTAAACATTAAAATAAACTTGACAGAATCTTTTATTTAAACGTAGACATTTTAGAATAACCAAATCATAGAGTTGCATAGAGCAATAATTATCATAAAACACTGGCAGCCTAACATTAAATGAGCAATAAAGTAAAATTTTTTTGTTATGGCACTTGCACAAGGGATTAAAAATATTATTTTAGGTAAAAGGTGGCAGCAAAATGGCCAATTTATTATCTCATGCTTCGGGTATTCTTGAAGATAAGGCTTCAACATCTGTAGTATGGAGTGGAGCTGGAGTTGCTATTCCAAAAGCAATCTCATGTGCAGAAATCATAAAAAGACAACATTCTATTGAATATCAAGTAACAAAGCTATCCTACAGAACGTAAGTAAAAATACATATTTTTAATCTTATGGATATATAGAAAATTATGACCATGAGTGATTTTTTTGTATTGCTGCATTAAAATAGAGAATAGGTACTTTGCCCTTTTATCCAGAACTACTACAGCCCCCTTTCATAATTACTTAGTAAATATCCCAAACACATTTCTCAATTACAACCCACCAATGTTAACAAGGTTTGGGCAGTATGCATTATTACGCTTGGGTCTCAAGACAGCTTTGGTATGTAATGTATGTATGATTATTTTAGAGATGAAGAATATTGGGAGCCAAAGATTGATGGGCTGGAAACTCTAGTTGTAAAACGTCAAATACCAGTCATCCACATACTATTATCAACAGAAGCCATTCCTGATACAAGTCAAATTGGGTTTGTTTTGTTTTTATTATCATTTCAATTATTGGGTAAAAAGTGCCAGATTGTTCCAGCTAACTTCCAAAATCCCTGGCAGATAGCTAATGTTATAAGGAGTAACTAAGGTATCCACACAAAAACAAAATATTGTGTTATCTCTTCCAGGCAACCTTTGGGTGGGTAATAGGAAATGGTAAAAAAATTATTTTGGGATAAATAAAAGGATGTTGTAAAATAAAAATCAACCATTTTTTTCAGGTACCAAACTATTCATGGCAAGAAGTTTTGGCAAAAGGAACAAGCAAAGAGTAATTCCAAGCAGCATTCATATAAATCTAAGAAGCCTTTTAAACACAAAAAAACAAATAAAGATGTTTGATAAATTAAGTAAATTGTTTCAGTGTCCTAAATAACCCTAATAATTATTATTACTTGTTAATTTAACTCGAGCATGAAATGTGCACAATCACGTCAACCACTAGGAACTTAATTAGTATGGAATAAGTTAGAATAGAATGCACCTTTCTCCAAGTGTTTTGTGAAAACTACTGTTAAAATTTGACTTTGATCCATTCAGTTTATTCACTAGCTTCCGCCCCGCGGTTTCACCCACCTCCTCAAGGGATCTTATGTTTTCTCAAGATAATTAGTGGCCTATACGTTTTTCCAGGGCCAATCAATGGCAAGGTTCCCAGAATGCTGGCAATACTAACAAGAAAATTAAAAACATGAAATGTGTTACTTATTCATTTTATATTTCACTGAAATTAACTTACTGGTTACATATATTGTAAATAAATGTCTATTCTCCTACTAGAAACTTTATCTATAGGAAACCTATGATAAACTAGACATCAGTTTGAGACCAATACTCCTAAAAAACTATCCTTTATTATGCATTATTAACCAACTGAGACATTTACATAATTAAGAATGGTTTTTGACATTATAGTTCTCATAATAACATTTATTCAAAAATCAAAGATACATAATTACGATAGATTGAAAATGGCCATGAAAATCACAACTGATTATATGATGCCGTTGTTTTTACAGTTCAAAAGCCTCAAATCTTTACCAGATATCTGCTTGCATAATCCAAAATGTGGACTTGTCACCAGCTAATACTGCACTTACATGGAGATTTCAATATTATTAAAACAAATATATTTAATATATTATGAGAAATATTCCTGACATCTCCTTTCATCTCAAGCTTCAGATTCCCCCACAACGGGAGTGATTGGTGCTTCATCATCAAGTTTAGGTAATATCAATATTTCTTTTGATATTATAGAGTACTTAGTCACAAAATATGTGAAGCGTTTACACAAGTGTGTTTCTTTCTCAAATGCATCAAATATATTGCGGTGATGAAAGTATGCATGTGAAAATATCCTGTAGACTCTGCGACATACAGAACCAAGTTTGCCAACTGATGATTCCTTGATACTTACTCTGGAAATTCAAAACAATAGGGTCAATAAATAACAAAATATTTGATAGTAAAATTAAGAATAGTCAAAGTCTACAAAAGTAGATTCAGTTGATTATAAAATAATTGGAACTTGTAACTAACATAAAAGGATATAAAGGATTTTGTTCTGTCAAATTAGTCCAGTTACTTGTTACCTACCTGATCTTTAATGATCACAACTATTTACCTCTGAATTACAATGGTACGCCATTGAATGAAATATATGAATATTTTTTACTCTTTTATAATAGTATTGATAAGAGTGTTTGAAAACAGAATTGGCACCAACATGGTGTGTTCTACAGCTGCCATACCAACAAGTTCGAGATTGTAATAAGTAAAGAAAATGCAAGCTGATACAATTATTATATTCAAATCCTTTGTACATGTTATTTCTATAAAACTATTTGAAGTTAATTTATTTACCTGCTAGGAAAGTATTTATTGCTGTTCAATAAACAAGCAGCACCATCAAGAGTGTGTCTTGTGTAATCAATGGCAGGGCACTCTTTTGGGGTCTTGTGTGCAGCACATAGGAATATCCACTGCTCTGTGGCAGTCATCTGTGTGCATGTTTCTGGTTTACACTCACTTTGCAATCTTACGGCCAATCCATTTAGCTCCATACAGAATTGTCTGAAATACGCACATTTACATTATTTTAATCTATGCTAGATTATGATCAACTATTTTTTTTAGTTTAATTTCAAAATTTACCAACCGTAAATGCTCATACTTCCAAACTCCTTCATCTTGCGCTTCAGGCATTTTCAATATGGCTTCAAGATTAGAAGGATCACCTCGAATAGTCTGTTGGATAAACTGTTGTACAGCCAAAGTACTGTCCATCTCTTCGAAGGGTTCGTCTGGCCAACGACAGAAGTCCTAAAATTAACAGGTTTAAAGAGTTGTTGAAATCATATTATTATGTAGAATTACAGTAAAAAATATACGAAACTTAGTTCAGTAGTTGAACTAGCATCTATAAAATCTATTTAGGTACCTAGACTAGCTGTAAAATTAATGTGCTTGCTTACCTTTGCTTTCGAACCCGGTCGATTACGTCTCTGTATCATCACTCCGTCAGCCATTTCTGGTTATTTAACTAAAATAATCTCTTTTTAATGGTTATTTACCAAAGAGCTTTCGCTAGTTTACAAACTACAGAAACAGACTCTGCTACTTAGTAAAAAAGGAAAATGAGATGAAACATTGTATCTTATTCCGACGCCATATTTTCAATTAGTGATGGGACTCGAATCACATTTGATTCGAATGATGACGGTGAAAACTTGATTCGAATGAGATTCAATGTTGATTCGAATTGTCGAGTTGATTCAAATCATCTTTACGATTCGAATCAAATTGATGATTCGAATCTTGTATTGCGCAGTAAGATTACCTGAAAGATGAGACGGTTAAAATTCGTTCACGTTTTTTTGGCATTTCTACCAAGATTTTCTCGTATATATACTTAAGTAATAATTATTCATCAAAAGTACCTAAAAAGTAATGTTAGGTATATTATAAATTTTCGAACTCCGTCCGCAGAGGTTTGTTAGTTAGTTTTTCAGAAGTAATTTGAACACGGTGACTTTAAAAAGCGTTTACAAATATTTTTTTAACGATTTTTTAGTCCCATTTAAAAGATTTTATTGATTGGAATCAACGTATAAATTCGTATTGATTCGAATGTATCATTCGAAAATTCGAATCATGTTTCAAATTTTTGCCGGGTTATTCGAATTGATTCGAATATTCATTTTCGATTCGAGTCTCATCACTATTTCCAATTCGAACCAAACTTTTTTTTTTATTATCTGACAATTCCGTCCAGTGTTGCAAAACCAAAAAACAGCAAATCAAATATTAAAAAAAACAGTAGAAAACAGTAAAATGGAAATTTCAAAACATTAATTTTCTGTCTGGAAATGTTTCATAGAATTATATAGTAAATGTAATTACCTGCTGATCTGATTTGATTTACCACAAATAGTCTTATCTTAATATTTTCTTCCTCATTTATTAAAATAATACATTCTTTTTTGAATTTATTCATATTATGCTTATCATGAATATTAAAAAAAACGAGTAATGCCGAATACAGAGTATTCGTGGCATCTTTAATACATACCGCCAAAAACAGTAGATTTGTACTAAAAAGGAAAATGTCTTGAGAAAAACAGTAAATCTACTGTTTTGATAGTAGGGTTGGCAACCGCTGATTCTGACATTGACATTTATATAGTGCTGCCAACTCAAATTTTATTATAATAACTATATAAAGCCATTTGAACTACCAATTCAAAGTTATTGACATAGAATGGGGAGGTTATTGATGTCAAATGAGTTTGTTTATTCGATTTAGATTCGCATCAGAGGTTGATTAAAGTTGGATTTACAATGTTATTTTTAGCGCACTTCAATGAGTTTACATTCCTTGACTTCATCTTTTGGTCGTTTGTCCAGTCCAGCCAGCCAGCCAAAAGAGTTACACACGGTTGATTAGCCGATCAGCGCCTGGTTATTGAGAGTCATAGTCGCAGATACCATATTTTGTAAAATATAATTATTTTTTTTATGAAGGGATGAAGGCTTTAGAGGAGGATGTTTCAAGGTAGCCCGCGAAATTCAAATTTTATTACGTTTTTTGCTAATTACAGCTCAGTTATAGGTCGTATAGTCGTAAGTTTGTCAACATGTGATTCGTGACTAGAATGGGTGCATAAAATTATATTGATATAACAAAAAAAAACATAACATTATGTTTATTATTAAGATGATAGCAGTATTGTGGGCTGTTAGTTCTCTTGGTAGAATGCTTGGTAGTTTGTGGTATTATGATATTGGCATACTCAATTTTATATTCTCTTTGGGCAGTCTGGCAGAAGTAGCGGATCGTTGTTTGTGTCTGTCGCGCTGCAGCTGTCTGGTTGATGAGCGTTTGAGTTGTAGTGTCGGAGTGTTTTGAAATAAACTGGTTGCTTTCAATAAACGTGAAACAGTGCATTTTCAATGATTAAACACAGAAGAATGTGCTGTTCCTAAAGTGATAATTTGTTGATTGTGAGTTATTTACGTTGCAAAGAGAACCATCATGGATTTCAAAACAGCCGTGTTCAACGCTGCACGAGATGGGAATCTTACGCGACTGAAAGTAAGTTACTTTACAAATTCTTTACTCGTAAGCACCTACAGTTTTTCTGCAGAAAGATACGGTCGGAGAGTAGTTAACAATCGATCAGTAAACCAATATCTCATCTCGAGTTTTTTCTGTTGATAACTGTAGAATTTACAGTTATGTTGCACGTTTATAATCTACATGTCGATTACAATTTGATTCGTTACACGTTAATCAATTGATACTACGCTTTGCGTCCTTTTTGGGCTATAACATATTGGTTTTTAACATAACGACAGTTATGTCAATTTACGTCGTAACATGCATTATAAAAAAATACGTTCGTACTTACTTATTGTGTACGTAATACTCTGTGTTGATTAGTGTTATGGTAGCATAAATTATTATGCGTCACAAATTCACCCTTTGTGTAGCCATTGTATTCCCAAATTTTTATTTTCTTACCTAGGTTAGCTAGGAATTAATTCAATGTACTATCGACAAAGTTGAAGCATGATCACCTTAGGGGTGTATTTTGCGTGCAGTGACCAGCCGCTACCTGTGTCTCACACAATATAACCAGACAATGCGCTTGTCATAAAATAGTAGATTGTCATTGTCAGTAAATAGTCTAAACAAAAGATTTTACAAGAGACCGTTTTATTGTCAACAGTGGACAGGGCAAACTATGATTACTGGCTGCAAGCGAAAAGATCTCAAAACTGATCATGCTTCAATTTGTTGATGGTACACAATTAATTTACATGGATAAAAAAAAGTAGGTAGGTACTAAACTAGGAGAGCTAACATAATGTTGTAAATTAATTCTTATAATTTACCTTATACCTAGTCACTTGGTCATACATTAATAATATGTTTATTGGACTAAATTATATAGGTAATAAACATCTTACACATGTGTCTGAATCTGATAAATGATAATAATTATGTCCTATTGTTACAAGACTTACTGATTGTGTATCTACAAACTTGATATTTGATTAAATTAATACCTACTTACTTAATTTTCATGTAAACTTTCCACTTAGAACTCAAGATTAGGCTGTATGGCAGGCTTCCAGTAAAAAACAAATGAAAATAGAATATATAAAGGAGTTATTGGTTGTTTACCTTCACATACATTTAGTTCAATGATTTTTGCACTATTTTTCATGGCAAGTTGCCATGATCTAGAAATTTACTATTGCTGCATTAATGGAAGAAAGTTAATTTATTTGTTTCAATATAGCATCAGCATAGTCTTAAGGTGAAACCATTCTTATCGCAAATAAGATGTTGATAACTTACGACCTATAACTGAGCAAATTTGAATTTCGCGCTCCAACCGACGCCTCCACCTTAAGTGTAAACTTCTCAATATTTGAGACAAACTCACTTATACATTAAAAATCACAAACATTAGGTAATAACTTTAAAATTATTATGTAATAGGTAATTAATTATGTTATTATCAGTTTAACTTAACTAGTTGCATTGCAGTTCCAGGAAGAATATTTTTTTCATACATACTTGTAATATAGGATGCATGTCTTACTCAACAGCCTAATGTGTTAAAGAATTAAGTGTACACAACCTTTCACATAAATAGTGAAACTGCATAATGAATAATATAAAATTCTTAACCAAATAATAAAGAATCATAAGTATAATTTTTTATATGTAGATTGAGTAATCACTAGCCCAGTGGCTAGTACATAAGAGTACTGGAGTGGTGTATGCTCTGGCAGCAAGACCTATCGTACCGCAGATGGTCCCTGGTGCTTCGTAAGGGGATGCCAGGTATAGTGTGCTGCCGTTATTACCAAGAGGTGGGCTTATACAGTTACCATACCAAGGCCTACCAATGTGTTTTGGTATTGCCAGTCAGTAGTCACCCTGTAGGCTTATTTGTGCTAACCACCTGAGACTTCATTGACACTTTTAACTATGAAATAGAGTCATTTAAAATTAATAAAATTTAAGTATATTAATTTAAAAAAAAACAGTGGCAGGTCCAATTGAGAATAATAATTATCTGATCCCAAACTAAGCAGAAAAATCAACTAGCTGTTATACTATGTACTTATTAAATTTATTTTCTTTAAATATTTGGGATAAAAAAAACAGTTGCATAACTAATATAATTTGAACTTCTTAGATAAAAAAGTATTGCATTATCGTGTTAAAAGAACAAGTGGTGTGGTATCTTGCCAAACGCACCATGTGGCATAATAAAACAATGAATCAACACCATAAATCATCAATATCTATGCGGTACATGGTGAAAGATGTTTTATTGCAAGCTGTAATTTCCTAGACTGAATAACAGGGAAGTGGTTTCACTTCCCTTACATAACCTGTCTTAAGACTTTCCAATAGTTAACATTACAAGGTGCCTCAATGAATATTAGGTCTTAGATTGAAGTTACATAAATTGAAGACTCAGACTAGAGTTAATTTAGACTGCATCTGTCATCATTATCATGACAATACAACTACATAATATAACAATACATACGCATTTTTTATTAACTTTTCTATGTCACTGTCTACACATCAAAGTTAGTGAAAATTTAGTCATATCAAATAAATATTAAAGTTGTTTAAAACATTCGCTTTGTATGACTTTATTTTCTTATCACTTACAACTGTGTGGGTACAAAAGTACCAGTGAAAAAATATCAGGTCTTTAATGTTTAAATTCTCATAATATTTAGACAACATTCACTACTTAGAAATACTTTTGGCTGCATGCGTCATCAATTGATGACAGTGAGAAATATTATTATTCTCTAGTGGAAATAACTGTCTATTGTACCGATCGAAAATGTCTTGCTATTATGAATAAACACGAAAGCGTAATAAATTTATGCACACTGATAATTCTACTGCCAGATGGATAATATTCCGAGAAAGTAGGTGTAGGAACATTGACCCCATTCGAGTTGTATTTACTAACAGGACAGTGGGCGTACTAACTAACGTAGATACGTACAGAGAATTTGTGATTGAGCTTAGAAAAAGAAATTACAATCTGTTTTAAAAGCGAGGCTCCCTGTTTTCTATTCTCGGATGATTGAGTGCCCTGGCCTGATTCTCGCGTGTTCGACATTAATGTCGCATTCGATATTTATCTATACTAATATTATTAATGCGATAGTAACTCTGTAGGTATGTCTATTTCTCTTACCTTCTCACGCCTAAACTGCGCTACTCTTTATCCCGGGAGCGCAGGTGATACCGTGGGAGCAAGCTAATATCTTTTCACGTCTAAACCGATCACGACGAAAAATAGTTCGCATGTGAATTTCAATAATTTTTTTCTGGCTTGTTTTTTTTCATTATGTCGAATACTGCATCGATATGTTGAAAACGCGAGAATTGGCCTCCTGTAACGTTTTTTTTTTGATGGTGGTTCTATTAAATCGACGTGAACATTAATCTGGTCGTACCGTTGTAAATAAACGGCACTTCAGTGGCTTCAGTCGCTTCATTGGTTTATTTTGTTTTGCACGCTCCAGTCTAAAACTGGAGACTCGCCTCGTTTGATGACACTTTATTGATCGGTAGAATATTTCGGTTACTAGTACCTAGTAAATGAGATAATTAATGCAATTTTTAATGTGTCCGAATTTAATAGCAAAAAACTTTTAATAAAAAATGGAACCGCCTTCAAAGGCACTGCAAAGCATAAAATAATTATGTAGGAACTCTAATCTGACTGTTTTGAAGTCGGCGAAAGTGTAGTTTATGTTCCATGGAAAATATCATGGTGTCGCAGATTTTTTATCACTGACTTCAAAACTGTTGTCAAACGCGAATTGGTCCAGATTATACCTTTTCGTGGACCATCAAACATACTATCCCTAACCAAGTCCAACGGGCTTAGTGACAAATACTATTTCCTAATTAAGCCTGTTTACAGTTGTAAAATTAGATACATTGAAGCGAGCCCATACTGAATTAGTTTCAGACGATATGGCGCAATAAGACGCTGCGCACTTATATTGCTCTCCTTAATAATTGAAATAAATAACGAACGTATTTAGAGCATTGCTTACTCATCCCAGATGCGTGAAACGCAACTTGCAACCGTCTTTAGTTTGCTCACAAAGCGAAGTGTTAAAATTAAACCACGCAAAGTTAGCCTACTGAGATGGTACATATTCGTCGCTGAAGAGTGGGTCCAAAATCGAATAAAAAAAACAAAAAAACTGGTGTAAAAATTTTCTTAAAATTAACTTTATGTACAGCACTCGCCTGTCAGTTTTTTTATTTGAATGTTGTATGAAGTACGATCAAATTGGCTTAATTAACATTAGTATTTTTTTTTACTCTATTTTCATGCGTAGTTTGCGTGGTTTACAAATAAAGTTTCCTTGTATTGTAATAAACTTTTACATTAACTTAATTAATAAGTTATTCTGAAATTATATCGTCGCCATTAACACCGCTGCTTTGAATCGGCGACGATTTTGTATCATGTACCGCAACTTTTGTTATGCTGAGTAGCAGTAGCAGAAGCCATGTTACCATTCGCTACGCTACAGCTTAAAATTAGACCGCACGCTCCATCAGACCAGTCCATTCCTCTATCTTGTTTTGTCGCCGGTCATTGCCGGCTCTTTGTTCAATTATGACTCAGTCGGTCATTTAGTTTTACTCCTCTTTATGGTCTAAGTACGGAAGATGGAACCAGGAAGGATTCTGTTGTCTACCTTTATGTTTTTCCTACTAAACGGCCTTTGTAATGTCCTAAAAAGTTTTTTCGTTATTGGATAGGTGCCAAGGAAGTTCAAGTGAACAGCAATGAGGATGTAGATTGTAACGATTCCATTTTATAATTCAGTTTATTAGGTTAAATATTGTTTGGGTTGTTTATAAATATCGTCATGTAAACGTGCTTTGATATGAATGCTTGACACGAATTTGTCGTTATTATGCGCAAGCGCACGAATCGTTATTTGTTGTTTTTATGCAAATTATACTCAAATTTTTAATTTACTTTAATGTGTGTTGGAGTAAACATCTTAAATAAACATTCATGAGTATCGAATGATTTTGGTGCGAATTATAATCGTTATTTAATTGCGCTTATTATTGTTTCGTATACGTCGATTTATTAAAGTATTTTTTTAAATCACCTAAATTGCACAATAACAAAGCACTAACATTCTAACAAAAATAAATACACCACAAAATAAAATTCCAAACAAATCTGTCATAGATTTAAAGTATAGCTCTATAAATGACAATGAGATTACCGATTTGCTCATCAGCAAATTATGATAGACTAGCTGTGACAGAAGTACGGTCGGCTAAGAATGTGGTGTGCCAGTTTTGTTTAGTTTCCTAGTCATCGACAACGTTCAAACTAAGAACAGCTGTCACGTAACAAACAGTAAACAAAATGTTGTAAGTTGTCAAATTGATCTGCAAGCGAAACTAATTATTATCACCTATGAATCTGCAAGCGACATTCAACTTTAGGGTGGTACACCACTTTTTTGGCCGACCGTACGAAGAGTCGGGGCATTGTCATTAAATATAACTATTTAATGACAATGCCCCGACTCTTCGTGTTATAACTAACAACTCCGTTACAAAACGCTATGCCGTTAGTTACTCTATGTGCAAACAGCTATTGCAACTTCGTGTTGCAATTTTGGCTCTTATGTGCGATTTTATGTTTTGCAATGTTGAGCAATGTTAGTTTTATTCGCGGGAGAAATAAAAGATTTTTAATTGGTGCTGCCAGAGAAATGGTCAAATTATATTCAATCTTATAAAGCTGAATACTAATAAGTGAAAGATAAAGGCAAGGTTCTAACACTACAATAAAAACAACGATACGATAACCAAATACCTACCAAAATAAACATTAAAGTAGTCTTTTAATTAAATTTTATTATTTATTTATCTTTCTATGACACTAGGGGGAATCGCCAGAACTTTTCAACTTGTAAAGGGGTCGCGAAATCAAAAAGATTGAAAAACACTGCCCTATGTTGAGCTGTGCGTTGATCTGTCAATTTTTTTAGAATATGAATTATTTTTTTGTGAATCAGCTCGGCTATTGAGTGTGAATACATTTTATTTTACACATATCACTATTTTAATCTTATATTGGCGTATAATGAACTCAGTGCATTTACATATACGTACCATGCAAATAATTTGTACCTACCAAATAGGAACTGTTTTATTAATTGTTCCGTTACCTGATGTTAATTTGTCCACTCCGTAATTGAATGCCGGTGAAAACTAAATGCCTATTCATGAAGTTTCTCCTTGTTACTTCACTATCACTTTGTAAAGGTTTGCCATTTGTGTTATACCTTCACATTGAGAAGTAGGGTTTCTAGTCAAATGAAGAACATAATTTTGAAGTGCATAAAATTATTGTATTTGTTTTCAAAGATTCAAGTTCGGAAATTACGAAAGTCTTCTAATAAGAATTCAGGATAGTATATACCCGTAGCAACCTTGATTCCTTAGATCTTGAATTCGTGGGCTTCTGAGCAATGTTTCTTTTTTAATTGTATCGGACTTTTGTCGACTTTGGAGTCACTAGTCAATTTATCATTGCTAAAATATAATCTGACATCTCATTAAATTTCAAATCTCCTTTATTCCTAATGTGCTTTTATGGCGATGCTGCGCCCCTCGAAAGGCGGAAATTTGGCTCGGATGCACCTGCACACAGGTGCAGGATGGTGCAGAATCTGTGCAAAAGATACCTACCTACTCTTCTACAATTTTATTGCATGTATGTATGTGTACATATATTCAACAGTGCAGATTAATTCTCTCTGTTCTTGGAAGTACTTGACACACCTTCGTGCACGCACGTTCAGATGAATGCGTTGCAACAATCAAATATCTATGCAGACATTTTTATAAAACAGTAAACATTTACGCTCATAAATTCAAGAGGTTACCTTTTCCTCCACAAATCTCTGCTTTTACTCTTTACGATTTAAAATGGAATGTACCTCATAAATCCTAGTGATCTGTTTACGATCACTTCCTCGCATTCATGTCATATAAATGCTTAAAATGTTAATACCATACTTTGCAACTACAAGAATATCTGACCCAGTAGGTACATGTAGGAGTTCAACTTTCATGGAGAACATGCTTGAGGCACATGTTTTTTTTAATATCAGAGTCTAAATAAAAGTGTACATTAAAGGTTCGCGCACATTATGTAGGACCGCAGCGAGTCGGAGCGGGCCGCAGCGCAAGACAAAATGCTTTTTTAGCACATTAGTGACGGGCTGGATCGCAGCGCATTGACGGATTTTGAGTACTTACA
Source organism: Tethea ocularis (assembly GCA_963555595.1). Taxonomy (NCBI): domain Eukaryota; kingdom Metazoa; phylum Arthropoda; class Insecta; order Lepidoptera; family Drepanidae; genus Tethea; species Tethea ocularis. The sequence continues at coordinate 2,409,389 of OY741971.1, read as the reverse complement.
GTATACTCCCAGACGTCGCATGCTAGGGATAGCATGCTTAGGATGCAAGTATGTTAAGGATAGCTCTGACGAAGAATTTTCTTTTGTTGCCTGTTGTTAGAAGAAGAAGATAATGAACAGCTTCTACAAAAAGTTGGTCAAAAATTAAATCCTAAAATGCTTATAGCACACTTTGTCGGCCCGCTGCGACCCGACATAATGTGCGCGAACCTTAAAATAACTACGATACATATAGGCAGTAAAACTTTTTCTCATCCGATTAATTCAATAGGTATTCTTACAAAATGGTGTGGGCAACGACGACCCACTCACCCTGTTCAATAAGTAATTTAAGTCTAATAATTACTGTCTGATATGTTAATTTAAGTCATAAAATGTGTTTATAGTTGAATAATTTTATCTGTACTATAGAGATAATTAGATTTTTTTTACTAAACGATGATCGGATTGTCGATGTAGTTTTTCTAAGTTGTAACTAGCCTTCCGCCCTGCGGTTTCAACCGCTTTCCCGAGGTGTCCATGGTGTCAGCTACCTCCATACCCAATTTCATCGAAATTGGTCCCGCGGTTTGAGCGTGAAGATGTAACACAAAATATACACACTCACAATCTTTCGAATTTATAATACTAGTAGGATTTTTGGCTTACATGACACTAATATATGTATAACCAGATTATTAGAAATAACCAGAGAGAATAGTCTCTCTGGTTATTTCGATATAGGTACAATCTCTAATCGATATCTGACAAGACATGAGTTAGAATTCTCATAATAATAATACTTTGCGGAAAATACTGTGTTCAAATTGTTTGCAATCATACAACGCCCGTATTGATTAATTATGATACTGTGATATTGTGCGAGTAGGTACCTACTTTCCATTGCGCTTTATCACCCCACTACATTCACTGATAACAACGGTAAACATTGATAACCTTTTACAGCGCGAGTGTTGCATGCTACAGCTTTAATATGGTTATATTTTATTGTACCACCATTTTTAAAAGTAAAGATGAACCACCCAATTGAGCATTGGTTCCTGTCAGAAAAAAAGTATAATAAAATTCGCTTATATCAAATCAGTCAGATTAGAGTTTCTACATGGTTAATTTATGCTTTTTAGTGTTTTGAAGGCGGTTGTGTTTTTTGTTAAAAGTTTTTTAATATATTCTTTAGAATATAACTATTATAAGAAATGTATGAGTCATCGCAAGTAGGTACGTTCAAATAAGGCCCTAAGGAGGTAAGGAAGGAAAAGGTCTTAAGAGGATGAAGTACGCGAATGACCCGAAAATGAAACGAAGGAGAACTCCTAGTAAAAAATAAGATTATATTTTATAAAAAAAAAACTTAATTCTTAGATCTCGTATTAGATCTAGATGTATATGTACTTGATGTATGTCAACATTTTCAATATAATATTTCAATGAAAATAGGAGAATAAATGAGCATTATTCATGATTTTTTTCTGACGTTACGTACTAGGTAATGGAAATTAAAAAAAATAATGAAAGAGTTCCATGGCATATATTCTCTAGTCTAACAAATATTTTTGTCAAATCTCTTGCAATAAGGAATGCAGAAAAAACCTTAATTTAGAATCATCATTTATTATATCGTTGCCTATATACGTTATAATAACATTAAGGCAACACCACTGAAACTCTTTTACCTGGTGGTAATGTATAGAATCACATAAGCAGGTATTCATAAAACGGATGTCGTGACCTGAGGTGCAGCCCCAAGCATCATTTTACATAGTCTTTGGAAATCTTAATGGTAAATCATAAATAAAAGTTGCTATTTTTAACCTAACGAGTAATTACCAAGGTGATGCAAGTCACGAAGCAGATCTAGATTTCTACTTGTCACTATCGTTTATATCTAGGAAGCTTTGACGTCAATTGTGGTCGTATATAACATTTTACCAAACGAATAGTGAGCTATTTCAATGTACAATTCTTAATGTTTAGATCCCTTGATAGCATACTCTTTCATCATAATATATGTCAGCTCTATAATTTAGGCTCTTTAAAAGGCCTTCAATGTCCTTGTGGCGGACGATGACGTCAATTTAGGTAGAAATGTATAAATAGAAATATTGTTTTAATTTGGTTTATCAATATGTTTCTTTTATGTGTTTTTGGGTTATTTCCCGCAGTTTATAGTAAGTAAGATTATGTTTTTGTGTAAGCTAATTGTTTATATTGTATATGTGTATAACCATCTAACCCGATAGAACAGGGATTTGGGAGAAATTAAGCTTTTTAATTATAAATGTATATCTTTTTTGAGAATTTATGTATAAACTGTGTAATAACTTTAAGATAGATTAAGCTGGTATCGACAACGTGAATTCATTGGAAAGACCTAATTGCAGGCAATGTTTAAGGATAAAATCACTTTTGTAGCGATACTAGATCACAAGTAAATTATGTAAATAATGAAAATCTATAAGACATTTGAACAATGTTAGAGAACAAAATAATTATTATAATGCATGGCTCTCGATACGGTAAGACCGAAGTCTTGAACGGACATCAGTGTCTTTAGTATTTAATTCGAATATTCAGTTGAGTAGAATTCACGCATAAAAACAGGAAATTGTATCAAGTCGGCCAGTGATCACGTGTGTAATAAATAAGTGATTATGATACAAAGTTATATGCAAATATAGTATACAGTCCATTTTAACAAAGTGTTTTTATTGAGGGGAAAAGTACCTGGGTAGTTGGGTTATCGACACTGCAAAGGAACAGTCGAAGCTCACGAGCTGGGAACCCCACAAATTGGTCCTTCGAGCCGGATTTGATCAGCTCGAAGAAAGTGACCATCAGCACAAACCGGTTAAACACGTGATTAAGATACAAAGTTTTGTATCTAGTCGGCCAGTGATCACGTGTTCAAGCCAACCGGATTTGTCAGGGAATTGGGGCATCAGATCCTTGGGTTCCACCACGATTTGGTGTGACAGGATCAGAACCGGGACCAACACCGCATAGGTGCGCCGAGACCGTCGAGGGAAAAACACCGAATGGTGCGACGAGTTCGTCGGCACATCGCCGAGTGAAGAACACCGAACGGTGCAACAAGTTCGTCTCGAGATCGCCGAACGTGCGAAGAGGACGACGCAACATCACCCAACGGTGCGACGAATCGTCTCAAGAAGCAAGCTTGTCGAGTTTGTTACCTACGTCGTTAAGCGTGTGACAAGCTCGTCTCGACACATAAGTGTCATTAAACAAGTGGTGAATTCGTTTTCTCTATCCCACACGAGTAACGAATTCATCGCAGTATCAAAGAACGTGCGAAGAGGACGACGCAACATCACCCAACGGTGCGACGAATCGTCTCAAGAAGCAAGCTTGTCGAGTTTGTTACCTACGTCGTTAAGCGTGTGACAAACTCGTCTCGACACATAAGTGTCATTAAACAAGTGGTGAATTCGTTTTCTCTATCCCACACGAGTAACGAATTCATCGCAGTATCAAAGAACGTGCGAAGAGGACGACGCAACATCACCCAACGGTGCGACTATAAGAAAAACGTTTAGGCAGATTTGCCGCGGCTCTTGAACGCCGGTCACCTAACGGTGCCAAACGATCGGTGTCTCGAGTCTTTATGTAAGTTGCGTCTCACCACGTTAGATAGATAAGAAGTAGATGTCGACATCTCAAACTTAAACTCAAGTTCAATCTCAAGTTTGAACTCAAGTTAAATCTCAATTAAAGCCTCAATCTCAAGTTCAAACTTAAATTCATTCTCAAGCTCGATCTCGGGCTCGATCTCAAGTGCGATCTCAAGCTCGATCTCAAGTGCGATCTCAAGCTCGATCTCAAGTGTGATCTCAAGCTCGATCTCAAGTGCGATCTCAAGTGCGATCTCATAAAACTTATTTTGAGTAGATTTTTTAGTACATTGCAAAAAAGGCATTAGCGCCAAAAGATGTCGACGTCTAGAAGCCCAGTCCGCACTCGTCAAGCGGCTGAGAGGCGACGCCATGAGAAGCCCCCCGCGTCCCCGTCTGAGTTAGACGTGTCCGTGAAACCGCGGCTCAGTCACGCGCGCGACGCGAAGAGCGAATCCGACGTAACCTATAAGTTCTCGACTGAACCGTCACCGCCCGCGATCGACATGATACCACGTCGTACGCGTTTGTCTACGCTCCGCGCTACAGATAGAGGATCGCGCGCTTCGTCCGTGCGTTCTCAGCGATCTTCCGCCAGCACTTCAACGCGTCTCAGGTTAGCTGAACTGGAGGCGGACGAAAGATTAGCAGAGATTCGTACAAATCTCATCAAAGAGAGACAAGCAGCAGAAGCAGCAGCAACAGCAATAGAAGCAAAAGCAGAAAAAGAAGCAGCAGCAGCAGCAGCAGCAGCAGCATCAGCAAAAGCAGAAACAGAAGCAGCAGCAGCAGCAGCAGCAGCATCATTAGCAAAAGCAGCGGCCGCAGCAGAGTTACGGCGAATTAAAGATTGCACTGAATTGGCTGAGATTCAGGCAAAACTCGTTGAAAAGAGACTTGCTGTTAATGTAGCTACGATACAAGAAGAATCGGGCAGTATATGCGACCACGAGACTGTAGACACAGAACGTAAAGTCACTGACTGGATTCGGCATAGCGCTATACGGAGGGAGCTCGAAGAGCCCGAACGTACAGAAAACCATGAGAAGTACCGCTCACCATCACGAGAAAAGGCTACAGATCCGCCTCCTCCCATTGCGTCGAATCGTTTCACAATGAGGACGGCGGATCCAACTCCTCCGATTGCGTCAAATTGTGTCATAACGGAGACACCACGTCGTCCTAGATCACCTACGCCGACACGATCAAAAGACCGAGCGATTGATCGACTAGCAGATGCCCTAGGACAAATGAACAAAAGTAGACCGATACCCAGACGTACGCCAGATTTGCCTATCTTTAGCGGCGCCAAAGGGGAATGGTTATCATTTAAAGCGGCCATGATAGAATCTGTTAGCCTCTACGGTTTCACACCAGCAGAAAATCTAGCTAGACTCAGGACATGCTTACGAGGAGATGCACGTGAAGCAGTGTCATCATTAATGCAGCGACCGATTCAACAATAATCATGGAAACATTAGAACAATGTTTTGGTCGTCCAGAGATGATCATCAGTTATGCGTTTGACGAAATAAAGAAGTTGCCGCGACAAGGCGGAACATCTGACGAACAAAACAAATTTGCCATCAAGTTGCAAAACATCGTGACGATGATAAGCTGTGTTGATAATAAAGGGTATCTACAGAATCCAATGATTATGCAGTCAGTTGTAGAAAAATTGAGCCCATTCCTCAAATCAAAATGGTATGATTATGCAGATGAATCTGTGTCTAGGTCAGAACCAGAAATCATTACATTGTCACGATTCTGTATGCGTGAAGCGAAACACGCCATAAAATATTCATACGATTCCAAGAATACGTCGGAAACCATACGTGCTGTACCGAAACAGGAACCTCGACATCGGACATTGGATCGTAGCCACAGAGCTCCCGTGTATGCTACAACAGAGACGCTACCGAAAAAGAGCGAGTGTCACTGTTGCGGAGCCGAACATGAAACATCGAAATGCGCTAAGCTCGTGGCTATGCCCGTGGTAAAACGATGGGAATGGGTACAGGAAGCACACGTCTGTTTCCAGTGTATGAATAATAAGCACAGAAGGTCCACATGTAAAGCGAAGAAATGTGGAGTAGATGAGTGTCGCCAAGCACATCATGCGATGTTACATGTGATGAAGAATGAGGAGTCGTCAAGCGAACCGACTCAGAATGATCATTCCGTGAATACGGCTTCAGCACATAGTATCACCAATGACCAAGTGCTAATGAAAGTGTGTCCTATTGTAATTAAGACACAGAACGGCCAGGAATTAAATACGTACGCGTTATTCGATGAGGCGTCAACTATAACACTGATCGATGAAGAGATTGCCGGGATGGTCGGAGCAGAAGGCCCGACCAGAGCGTTACATATCCACGGAGTCATGTCGAGTCAGCGAGTTTTGAATAGCCAGATTACGAACATCGAGTTACGCGGAAAGGGCCAAACAGACTTTCATACGATTAAAGCACAGACGGTTAGGAATTTACAATTGACCAGTCAGGTGATGAAGTCAGACGTATTGAAACACAAACATCTAAGTGCGCTTAGACCAGAGGACGTGTGTTATGAGTATGCCAGACCACGCATACTCATCGGTGCTGATTTAGTAACGCGAAAGTTATTATCCGGACAAAGAGGTCAACCAGCTGCGTCACTCACACGATTGGGTTGGGTTATACACGGAACCATACCCAGAAACGTTGTAACACAAGAAGATGAAACAGTGTTACACGTGCGAACAGTTCAAGAGTTCAGTTACGAATGACCGAGACGAAGACCTGAGGGAACTCGTCAAGGAACCTTTCAATATTGACGCGCTAGGGATTTCCATGAAACGCAAGACTGTCGCGAAGGAAGAACGCGCCAAGGAAATCTTCAACAACACGGCCAAGCAAGAGAACCGTCGGTTCGAAGTGGAACTACCTTGGACAGATGATAAGATAGTGTTACCACCAAGCTGCGACATGGCTATGAGTCGGCTACGCGGGATTGATAGGAATATGAATAGATCATCGCCGTTTAAAGAAGCATACACAGCACGGGTGAACGGATTGCTGGGAAAGGGATATGCAGAACGCTGTCGACAAGACCACACAGAAGACAAGCGCATGTGGTATCTGCCCCATTTTGCAGTAGTCAACCCAAGCAAACCCGGAAAAGTTAGGATGGTATTCGATGCAGTCGCACGTACCAGTGGAACGTGCCTTAACGATGTGCTGCTCGATAGACCTGAACATTTAAAAACTTTGTACGGTGTTTTGTTTCGGTTCAGAAAGAAACCGATTGCTGTAAAGTAAACATACGGGAAAATATGTTGAAGGAACTAAGGAAGCAGAAAGTGGAATGGGACGACCCATTACCACTGGAGGAAGCAACCGTGCTTGATGAATGGTTCGACGATTTAACATTCATAACCGACCTCCATTTGCCACGTTACTACAGTTACGACAAGAGTGTTCGTACACATTTCCACGTGTTTTGCGCCGCGAGTGAACAAACGTTACTTACAATAGCGTGTTATCGCTACGAATATGACAATGGGGATGTAGGTGGTATCGTGGTGATCCCGGATGAATTATTACCTCGTGATGTATGGAAAAAGGGTCTAGTGGAGTGTGTATACACAGGACCTGACGTGCTAAGTACGCGGCACGGATACGCGGACGCGAGGGAGTATTTTCCGACGGCCAGTTAGGCATTTCATCGTCCTCCCTGTTGTTATTGAAGGCTGCGAAGATCTGCGCCGGAGGGAGAATGTGGCGGACGATGACGTCAATTTAGGTAGAAATGTATAAATAGAAATATTGTTTTAATTTGGTTTATCAATATGTTTCTTTTATGTGTTTTTGGGTTATTTCCCGCAGTTTATAGTAAGTAAGATTATGTTTTTGTGTAAGCTAATTGTTTATATTGTATATGTGTATAACCATCTAACCCGATAGAACAGGGATTTGGGAGAAATTAAGCTTTTTAATTAGAAATGTATATCTTTTTTGAGAATTTATGTATAAACTGTGTAATAACTTTAAGATAGATTAAGCTGGTATCGACAACGTGAATTCATTGGAAAGACCTAATTGCAGGCAATGTTTAAGGATAAAATCACTTTTGTAGCGATACTAGATCACAAGTAAATTATGTAAATAATGAAAATCTATAAGACATTTGAACAATGTTAGAGAACAAAATAATTATTATAATGCATGGCTCTCGATACGGTAAGACCGAAGTCTTGAACGGACATCAGTGTCTTTAGTATTTAATTCGAATATTCAGTTGAGTAGAATTCACGCATAAAAACAGGAAATTGTATCAAGTCGGCCAGTGATCACGTGTGTAATAAATAAGTGATTATGATACAAAGTTATATGCAAATATAGTATACAGTCCATTTTAACAAAGTGTTTTTATTGAGGGGAAAAGTACCTGGGTAGTTGGGTTATCGACACTGCAAAGGAACAGTCGAAGCTCACGAGCTGGGAACCCCACAGTCCTGTAGAAACAACGTAATATTTAACAGTAGGTAATTTAATTTGTTGAACAACACACCCCTCATCAGTTTTGCTGGAGATCGGTGTCACTGAACGAGTGCCCGATCAAATTGTTTGCGAAGTCTCGCTTATATTGATTTCTATAAAGTTATTGGTTCACCCTTAGCTTTTTCATATCCAGACGAATGATGTTCACTCACACTCACAACTACAGCGAAGACCTCTAAAATCTAATCCAACAAAATGTGCACTCGATTTTAATCTTTAATTCAAATTATATGAGGCATGTGATTTTCAAGGGGTAATAAAGTCAGCTATAAACGACCTTTAAATGCTACTTGCTCAGTTGAATGAATCCATTACCCTGTGTTTGAGTCTCTTATGCTTACGGAGTACATTTTGAAGGTTATGCGCGAGTGCGTCTTGACATGTGGTATTTTTCAGCTGTTTTGATAATGGCAAGTTCTGAAGACTAGCAGACACTTATGGAAATGGGCAAATATTTCTCCTTTCTGTGACTGTCACGGCTTGGCGACATTTCCAAACAAGGCTCTATGGAAATAACGGCAGCTCAGTCAAAATAATTTAAGTATCGTCGAAAAGCAATAATAGCCGGGATATGTGAACATGCATAAACAACCTATGTTTGAGGTGACTTTTTTGCATGTAGTGTGATCTGCATCATAATAATACCATTTAACTAAACAAAAGATCTATATCTAATACCGAGTTCCCACTCCTATTCAAAAGTTTAATTGAGATAGTCTGCAGTATAATAAAATAATAATTAATGCTAGCAAATATTTTATTGCCGGAAGCGTTTTGTTTATGCAGGGCAATATATTTTCATAATTTATGGTTCACATCAGGAAAATATCATAGTTATTTGAACTCGGCTCTAGGTGACCTTGTTAAAGATCATTGATGTTGAGGCCGACTTGTAAACCCGTAGGTACCTAGTTTGATTGTTCTTGGTTTTACGAAAGGCTTTCCCATAAGTATTTGTAAATTTATTTTATTTGATCTCACTAGAAAACCGCTTGCCTTTTTAAGGTTTTGATAATTTAAATTTAACCAGCATCTTCAAGACACAAGAGGATGGCAGAATTAGCTAGCTTAAAACCTAAGATGGAAAATATTATGTAAATGTAAACAGTTATATTAGTGGTAAGTAAAAATAAATTGCTAAAAAAAATACTATTGTAATACTGACTGACTAAAATTTACAATGAGGAGGCACTCTTATTAACATAGAATCATTTAAAGTTACAACAACAAAGTCAGGTGAAGCTAGCTAATTTTAGTACTGCGGAATAACAAAATCAAAATCAAAAACTCATTTATTCAGTTTAGGCCCTAATAAGGCACTTATGAATGTCAACAGTTACAATTTTTATACTCTACTACCGGTTCGGAATACACTTGAACTGAGAAGACTCCGGCAAGAAACTCAGCAACAAAACCAATAACCTATATCAACCTGATTCAAAAACGTTCACTATGATGAGGAAAATGTGTTAGATATTTTGCTCTGTGAGATTCCAAAGAAAAATCTTTTGTGATCGACCTCAGGTTGTTTGTGGCGCCCCTTTTTATTTTTTTTCTTGATCTCACTTTGTGATGTGACTCAATAAATGAATTGCGTTCTGGAATATTTATATACGTACCTGCGGAAATGGTTATAGCCAGTAAACTAGCGTTATACTTGCCGCCTCTTAGGTCTAGCTTTATAACAACAATCAAATCTAGAATTGCTAGATTTTATCAATACACAGTAATTTATGACTACAAGAAAGCGGTTAGATCTAAAGACTCGATTACTAGTAGAGAAATTGCTGATCGGGTCCATACGATAAGCCTATAAGAGCAGACCCCGATTCTCGCGATCTGTCTAAATTACATTATTATGTTATAAAATATCGATACTTATCGGCAATTTTTTTATTGGCAAGTGTCAAATGTAACTAATGCCGTACATGCCAGAAACGACAAATCGGAGACTGGGCCTTTATCATGTTGATAGTTCAAAGTCAAAGCCATTTGTTGAATTAATGCCCTAGAAGGACACCTAAGGTTAAATTTACTGAAACGGCCAAGCCACATATTTTGACTAAGGTGTAGAGTTTGTGAAGTTAGGGCATGTAGAGTTAGAAACAAAATGATTTAGTGATATAACAATAATTTCTTCCATCAATGGTCGTTGTGTAAATAATTAGATGCAAAAGGGGAAGGGAGGTTGTCACTCACTAGTGGGCGAAAGTAAACGGCTTAACTGGGTTAACAAGATAACTTGTTTAGTGCCAACGTTCTAGAAAATGATAATTATATAGAAATAGGTAGCGTCGTTTGTTTAATCGTCTTGTTTACGAGTGTTTGGCATTGGACAGGATTCGATACCGGTTTTTGGAATTAATAATTTTTCTTTTTTAGTTATTATTGTGTATGATTATTGTTTAGGGAAAATCCTGTTTCAATGAGTTTAAATCAAAAAATAGAAATTGTATTGTGTGATTTACATAACTTAACTCGAGTTGTTTTCATAATAATAATAATAAATTAGACAATGTTTCTACAAATAAGCAACAGCTGTATAAATAATGTAAAATAGCTCCTGACTACTTATCAGATACATTTGAGAAATTAAACAAGAAAGAAAGAAGCATTATAACCATGCCCTATTAGCAATTGCTTTTCTTAGAAAACCAGGCCGATTCCCGAGGACATCGTATTTTTACGACATAGTTTACGAGAAAGTAGAGGCTGTTCATTTTATTTTCAGTACACCTTCAGCTGGGCAAACGTCATAGCATTGCTTAGATCTTATTTAAAACTAGGTCGACAAGGACTTTTCGTTTGTTTTTATTGAATAAATCTTGCCCTGGAATTGCAAAATATTTCGTCTCATTACCGGTAGTGCAGTCCTTAAACAGCCAGTAGACTTACACTATACACACATGATGCGCAGTTCTTAAGTTAGCCAGTAGGCCTTTACCATACATTATCACGTATGATCAACCTTTGATGTGGAAGAATTCGGTCTAAGGAAATAAGTTATCATTACCAGAACAGATTAAGATTAGGTTATTGATGTGCCCTTCTGCTTGCTTAAAGACTACATTGTACCATTTGGCATATATGTCTCAATTATGGCGACTTTTGGATCAACTCTCATACATATATGCCGATTGTCTTTTAATTACCTTAATACAACACTGTTTACGAATCTTTATTTTTGCAACTGCTCTTCGAAACATTTCATTTTGTATAGGCACCATAAATCAAGTCCAAAGAGTATTGCATGTAGGAGTAATACATTCTGGCTGACCTATAATTAAATTTACTCCATTGGGCACTTGGATTGTAAATCAATTAAGAACGAAAATAACTTCAGAATGATAGATGGGAAAGCGAACAGGATATTAACAAAGTAGTTTGTTTTCAATATAGTCATTTGTTATATTGAAATTAATAAGTTCAACCAATGTGGGTATATAATAACATAGTGAATGATTGACAAATGGATAGTCTACTATAGTAAATAAAATATCTTGAGATAAATTAATAAAAAGAGATTAATAAAGATATAGTCTACGTGGATGATAGGTTTGTATCAACTAAATGTAATGATAGGCATCATTAATATAATTTTAGAAAATACGTAGGAGTGGCAAAAAAGTAATTGAATCTCTGAGTTTTATAATTTGAGTTAATTTATTCAATAGATGATTAATCTAAAAGATAGGTCAGTTGTTGTTGTAGTTGTCAACTGGTTTAGTTAGAAGATTACTCATTATCATCATAATGTGATATAAATTATTGGGAAATAAAACATGGATCGTTTGAAATTTAATTTTAATTTTGTCTTTGTTGCAGGTAAGTTCGAGACTGTACATTCACCACCATCATAGTCTTATATTTTATTAGACAAAGAAGAATCAGTTAGTTAATGTAAAATGAAGGTACACGTTTTACTTTACTACGCATAGACGTCACAGACAATAAAGAGCAGTTAAAGATATATCTTTGTTTGAAGAATACGATGTAAAGCTCAACGTTTGGCCTCAAGTCGGTCACGCACGGAGGTCGACGGGCCTGCACATGTGTGCGCCGCGGAAGCACCTGCGTCCGCGACTTGACCGAATCGGGACATCGTCATCGTGCGACTCGATATTACATTAACAAGACCCGCCTCGAAACATGATCGATTACAAAATAACTCTTTTATTAACAGTCGTAGCAATTCGTGACAATTAATTTGAATGAAAAAGTATTCGGTTCAGTGCACTTAATAATTTGCGATTTCCATTTTATCGATTATAAATAACTGTGGTAATTTCGATTGTCGCTAAATAATTACCATTTTGTGTCATATCAGCGTGTTGTATGCAGCACTCTCTCTACAACTTTCCTTTCGTACCTACTGTTAGATGTTTAGGATACAAGAATGATAAATAATACATGATTTCCATAAATATGAATGTTTCTACCTACGCACCCACCCGAACTAAATATTTCAATAGGTAACTTAAAATTTATTTCATTTATCTAATCTTACTAAACTTGATTAAAGAACCTACTACCTTGACTCTTAATTAATCCTTTGATTTATCGTGTACTTAGCGATATAAATCTCACAAATTGATAAAATAAGATTTATTTTATTCGCCTCAGATGTAAGATTTTATCTTATTTTGCTACTTGCTTATTTACTAGGTATTAATTAGTTGCGTGAGCCACGAGTAAATCGTGCTACTAAAGAATAGCATTTTAATTTACCTTCACTTTTTTTTCAGTTCATCGGATCAGAAATTAAAGTAAACGTGTTTATTAATACCACTTTTTTAACTACTTTTCGTAGGGCTAGTTATTGAGTGTAACTAATCCATAGTCCGAAACCGAGTATTAGAAGTTATTATGCTAGCTATGGCAATAAATTACAGTTATCGATCCACCCGCCTACTAAATATCTCAAATGCTCGAACATGCTAAATGAATCATCCATAACATACAAGAAACTGCGTTCTTGTCGGCTGTTTCTGCACAAACGGCCGATTAACACATTTCCTCATGTCCGTAAATTAGAAACAGTAACTCGGCTGACATATATGGAGGACATTGTAATTGTGATTTCCTTTAAAGGTTCAATATCGGCATCCAGTTTTCTATCGTGCGAATTACGAGAATATCGTACATGTTACTCACACTTGTGTTTTTACAGATTGTGTGAGGGAGATAGGTATCGAAGTCACGGAAGAGTTCTTGAGCCTTACACATTGATAGTAATTTGCTGGACGTTGATATGATATGCTGGCCTTTGCCTTATTTTGTTGATCAATTTTTCAAATGACGCAGTTGTTTAGGTTGAACATAATAGGTATGTATCCGAGATTTAAAAAAAAATACTCAATGTAAACTCACAACAAATATTAAATTGAATAATAAATGTATACAATCCAATTTAGTATTCTTGTTCAAATATTGGTATTTAGAAGTTGTTGTTGTTCAATATTCCGCTCCATTAATACATTTTTCATCATAATAAAAACCTCATTATGTAGTTCAGTAGATGAGTTATGGAAGAATAAATCTTTTCAAAGCCAAAGTAATTACTTGTGAGAGTGAACGTACGTAAATAACTTTATTTATACTTAGTAAATAACATATTTTTTAAATTAATCAGAAATGTCTGTGTTTCAGTCAATATGAAAACCTCTCAATATACTTTGTATTGTGAGGTTTCTAAATCAACTTTAAAATTGCATTCAAAAATGGCTTTAGTGTGTGTAATGCATTAGTACGAGCTTCAGGCCGAATAATCTATTACTTCTGATCTTCATCAATAACAAACTGTACGTTTTCGCAAAGAAAATAATTTTCATAAAACATTTACTTTTTATACAGAATCATCCAGACGTGAAATGAAACTTTAACGACTATCGTTCGAATCGATTCGACTCGGTACGGATAGTTTCGTCGTTACTGATCGGTGAAAGTCGTCTGCGCACAGTATGGTTATGTTAAGCTCTCAATCTGATTAGCATTTTATCGTTTAACTGACAAATCTATTTTATCACCGGATCTGCTGATCATCAACGAGCGGCTTGTATCGGAGCAGCTGTCAGGATTTTATTCAGGGGATCGATTCTCATTAATGGCGCATTCAACATTTCTTGATAAACATGTCGAATGTCATTGAATATATACGCCATATTTTTGTTCAAATGTCTAGGGTTCACAGTTCCCTTTTCTTATTTGCGCACTATTTAAGGTCTTACTACAGATACTAAAATAAAACTTTTATCATTATATATCTGTTGCACTACTGAATCTAGGACTTACAGATCCACACCGCTAGATAGAGTTTGGACAGTAAAAATAACACCGTTACTACAATCAGTTATAGAATAAGTGAGTAATTTTAAATTAATATATTATACGCAATTTGCTAACTCATTTAGTGCCAAAGATATAAATTAACAAATAATACATATATTTTATTCATATGGCAAAGGTTAAGACATTCTGAACTCTAATGTCTGTCATCATTTTAATGTCTTTGCTGCCGACGAAGTATTTATGAAAAGAAAATCATATTCAAAATTATAGCTCGACCATGTTAGACTTGAACAACATGTTTGAACTTCATTATGTGAATCATATTCTTTTATAGCGGCAAATTTTAGTTTTTGAATAATTCAATTGAGCAGCTTCAAAGGACGCTCTCTCTCTAACGATCAAATTATTGTAATTGATTACAGACCGACAGTTGTATGAAGTAGAAATATTATCGAATTAGTTTTAATTTACCCGTCTTTGATAAACTGAAAACGTTTGGGACGTGGCTGTCCCAAACTATCCCAAACTTTGTCTGACGTTACATAATTGAATCACAAAACTATTTTTAAACTAATATTAAAACCTTTTTGGTGTAAGCTTTTAGCTTAGTTGTAAGTCTGGAAATACAATAGGTACATGTAAAAATGCTGAATACTTCTATCACCGATAGTGAGGTAATACATATTTAAGGAAGTATTTACATTTGTCTTCAAACAGGAAAAGTTATTAAACGGTCGACCAGAATCAACAATTAGCTCGTTTATGCAATAGCTTGTGTGTGACCTTCTAGCAAGACATTTACTTTGATGTCATCTCGATTGAAGAGTTGTTGAGTACCATTGAGTTCTTGCAGATACAACCTTGGTCTAGTGAACTGCAAATATCTAAATAGGGTTGTCTTTCCTATTTAAAGATACATTGTCCTTTTACTTAACTTCTCTATTTTTAGAGCTTCTAATTGTATCCGTGTAACTGTTTCAAGGATAATTCCAAGAAATTTATGTTTTCAAACTGACATTGACATTATTATCGCTATCACTAGCATTCGTCGTAAATCCACAATCTTTTTTATCAATGGAGGATAAGAACATGATAACATTTGCATAATGCGTTTATCAACATGACCATTTTGTAAATATAGAAATATTTTCCTTAGTAATCAAGCAAACCAAATTTCTTTAAATTATTCATTTAGATATAGGTAATTTCTTTCTATGGGTAGATTAAAAACAGTATGTTCAATATGTGTTATGTTTTTATTTACTACAGTATAAATTACAATGCAAAGGTCGACGGTAAAGATCTTCCGTCTGCCTGATAAGGTAAAGACACGTTTTGTTAACGAGTGACGTCTCACAGATTCATGTGACCAATCTTTGCTTGCTGCTTCCGGGTTGATGTCGTTTTATATTGAACATTAAATATTGAATCTCCATCGATTTATCGGATATAGTCTTGTACGTAAACTGTTCTCGGAGTACAGCTATGCTCTGTGTGTAATTTTATTTTGTAAGAGCCAAATGATCAATTTGTGTTATAAAACCAAAATAATACAGTAAGTATATTATTATTTATTGATATGAAACAACTATTTGTAAACGATATATATAAGCAATTAACTTTCAAAACAGTAGCGCAACTGCGTATGTGCATTTTGATTGGTTAATAAAAAGGTGAAGTAGGTACACAACATTGTATTTGAGATCGTTGACTCGCAACGTGCATGGGTTTGTAAAATTATTGATTCTGGCATCGATTGTGAGGCAATCTAGCAGGTTATCTTTGTGAAGATATTTCAAATTGCATAAATAACAGATTTTTTTATGACTCTGGTTTTAACATAAAAACCAGTGCATCGTTTTGACCTTCTTTTTTATGCAAGCATGAGACATGTAACCAAAAGTTAGTATACTCATTAACAAATAAATTTTAACTGTCAGATAGACAATCAAACTCTTTTTTTTAAGGAAATTGTCTATGTTATTTTATGGTTCTGTGATACTCTACAATTGAGGAAAATTCAGCTACGATTGTGTTGCTGCTAGTAGTACTTCCCCTCATCAACATGATTCTAAAGCCATTAACAACACTACCAAGAACAAACAAAAGTGACAAGTTTTACCTCTTATTACCATCCGCGATAAGATTATGCAACTACTTGTATTATTGCACGATTTCAAACTAGTTCTTATTACCCGATTGTTTTCAGATTATAGAATGTTACAAAAACAATGAAATCATGGATCTTACTTGGCTGTATTGTTATGTTTGGTTGTTGTATGTTATAATTACATCATCCAAATATAGTGAACAAATTATTTTGTCGCAATCATCAGATGCGAATAAACTCTGATATTCTTAGCCTAGGTTAGGATAGATTATATCATTATATATCCAGAATAATACATAAATTGCTAATTTTCTTTAATTCGCGTTTCGTGACTAATTTTCTTTTGCCGTTTCTATTTGCTAGAAATCTCATGCAATGTCAAATGCACTAAATGTTTGATGACTCCGTAATTATAGTATCGTTAAGAGTTGTCAGGCGGTTAATTGAGACTATTTAAATCTATAGTCTAGTCATGAAACGTTCTTGAGATAAAATCATGACAGCATTTGTACAAAAATATAAGTTTTTAGCAGAAGTTCAAATGATATTACAAATCCTTTGTGATTAAGACAACAATTTTTTTAGATCCATTTAAGATACTAAAATTATTTTTACATCCCCTGAATAAATTCATTGTGAAATTTTATTATGTACATATTTATTATATGTTGCTCCAAACGAGACCAAAAATGGCTGTTTTGTGGTGGTTATATATATTTAATTTTTGTGTATGTAATGTATTAACATTTAATAATACTTTAAGTAGAGACACTGACATTTATTTTAAACTACTAGAGCTTATAAAATCTCGTCTACGCATCAATATTCACTAATAGCAGCACTATAATTGCCACAATCAAATGCATTATGATTACAAAAGACACGTGATAGATTTCAAAGATTACATTCTTTAGTGGTTTTCAGGGTTGCCAACGAATGATTAAGGTATAATATGTAGGTATTCTATTATTCGACCAGTTTATCAGTCACATCGACATTCACTGCATTCTTACTCATATCCTCTTTCATACAATCCATCCATCTCTTTTTTGGTCTTCCTCTTCCCTTATATGCATCACTTTCATATTAATTACTCCTTAAGTGGCATGACTTCCGTTCATCCTCGCCTCGTAATATATCCATACTTTTACTACGATAATTTTAATTATAAGGAGCAAGTATTTATTCCAAGTAATATTATTCGTAATTGAAATCTTTAGGAGGAGGTGCTTTGATTATATATGATGACATTAAAAATAACTTGACCGTTTCAAACACAATAAATTTAGATAAAGTTGTTGAAAAAATCGATTGGCTGATCTGATTTGAATTTTTTTTTTACATTATGAATTTTGTCAAGTGACCCTGAGGGAAATAAAAATAATCTGATTGTATATACCCAGCTCAACGATGAGAATGCAGTCTGAGATACCTTTGTTTTCCTTCGTATGGGAAACAATGAAATAATAGCATTTAAAGGTAACGGGTGTAATTCTTATGTAATTAAAGCAAAAGCGTGACTAATCTATTATTATAATAATCAAGGCGGGGCGAGCGCCTGCGCACCATTGCAAATATATTTCACCGTAAAGTGGAGACCGTTAATTTTCTTTGTTGGTCAATGGTTAGTACATATTTATTTATTTGATCCATAATATATTTTCAAGTAATCAAATACTGAGGAAGTCTTATCCTGAACAAAAAATCCTACTCGTATTTTTTTAAAGTATATTTTATACGTTTCGTTACCTACACGATCTTAACGTATCAATCATATTGGTTCAGTTCCGTGGTTTGATGCATTTTTTTCACACACTTCAGTTTTTATGGTCAGATTTATGTCTATGGAGTTTGTTTGTACGGTATAAATATTTATGACTACTAAACCAGAAGTGTTAGAACCGTTTATAAGACGTAGGCATGAATTTTAAAACGACGCAAAGAATCGTAGTTTAATCACTCAAATAATACTCTATTAGGTTATGTTATAGATAGCTCTGTTATTTTGGGATATCAGATCTATATTCATATAATGTAATTAATATTTTCTTGTTTTTAAGCAGCAGCAGATTTACCTGAATACAGATAAATCTGCTGCGAATAGATACGCTATGGGCTACCAGAATTTGCGAAAAATTATTTCAAACAAAACCTCAATCTTACTATTGTTTGCAAATAACTTCATTACTAATTCTACTTATTCGAACATCCGCAATGACTGTCAAAATAAAAATCTTCTATAGCATGAATTAACTACCACTATAACACTGATAGTCTATCAACGCGCTGAACTTTCAAGGCAAATCCATTACTTTTTCAGTTCCTTATAGCTATGAATATTCAATGCGAAGATTTATCGATTTTCTAATGATGGTTTTTGTATTAAGTGGATTATTATGTTGAACAACGCTAGCAACGTTTGTTTATTATTACATCATATTCAACTTAATCGATTCTGTGAATGATCTCGTTGCGAAGTGAGAAAATTGAATAATAACAGTTCAAATTGTCTAATGACCAATCGATTTACTAATCGAATTTCAATGTTATGAGCAATAAGATTATCTGCACCAAAAAGGAAACGATGATAAATTTGATTATGCTTTATTAATGGGTTTTACCACGGCATACTAAAGAAGGACTAGGGTATTCCCATTGAATTATAACGTAAGTAGGTACCCTAATGAAATCCTAAGGTAATCCCTTTTATCTATAAATGGTTTTTATTTAATTTCTCGCTTGCTGACCTTAGTTTTACTTGAGTCACCCTGTGAGTACCAAGATCAAAATATGCTGTCACTTACACTAGTGTTACCAGGTAAGTCTATAATCGAGCGTTTTCGTACACTTTTGATTCAAATCGGAAGAAATAATAATTTTATTTCTTCCGATAATATTTATATTTTTTTATGTAGGTCAAATACCTACTTAAAAAAATCATCTTATCACTACCATGAACGAAATATGCAAGTAATTTCAAAGTCGTTAAACGTTATTTGCGATGTTTATTTATAGGTATAAATGGGTTTTATCTTTAATCAAATAGTAATAAGAGCCGGCAACACTGGACTGGGTTAAATTATTTGGTAATTGGGGTGAAAAGTCGTTTTTTTTTTCACAACTAGGTACAATAATTTGGCAGATGCTTTCATGTTGTAAAACGCTACCTATTGAGATCTAAAGGAAAAAGAAGATTCTAACTTCCAAAAAAAAGGTTCATTCATTTTCTGAATTCACAATTCATTAATTCTGAATGTATTCGATTGTATAAAATACAAAAAATAAATGGCATTCAGCAATAGGTATTGCTCGAGTGTCCTTTTTAGATTGTTTGAATTTACCCTATCAAATGAAAAGCAACGATATAATTTCTTTATTATTGGTTACTTTATCAAGATCGAATTTGTGTAACGAATAACAATGCGCTTTATATAAAGTGTGTTCGTGAGAAAAATCCCATTCACGTTCACCACAAACGAGCCATCGTTTAAATTAACATTGTTCGCGAGAGGAACTGTACCATTGCGTGCAACATAAAGATTAAAATAAAATTTAAATGCACAAGTGGTAATTAAACAGGGTTCAATGTCGTTTCCCACGTGCTTGCAGTCCGCCGGAAATTGTATTATTCATACAGTTCAATGTTTTTTAATTTGGTAATCTTGACAGGGTCTCAAGATTGTTTGTAGGGTGGCAATGATAGATGCGATAAATTGTTACCAAATATCATAGACATTTTTTTGAGAACGCAACATAAAGAATTAGGTAAGGTAAAATTAAATTACGCGAATTAATGAAGTAGATTTCTAATAGAGCCTAAAGCTTATCGTCTTGGACTGAGGACTATGGACTAAGTGAGAAATGGCAAGACTGCTCTCCTGACCTAAAAGTTCTGGATCTGTTAAACCTAGTTTAATCTAGATGCAATCCCCAGGGTTAATCCCCGGCGGCTCTAGTATTATTCGGAGAAACGATTAATTCATGTCCTGCTTTTCTGTTATCTACCGTAGCCGCTGAAATACTCACGTCAATATAATGAGTCACTTTTTTCTAGTTGCAATTATCATCATCACCTCCCGTTTCGAAAAACGATACACGATTTTTCGTTCGTTGTCACATTATTAACCAGTAGAATTGCACAAAATTTACGTCTCGTCAGTTTGCTGAAATTCTATTGGTTAATAATTTAACAACGATGATCGAACTATCGTGTATCATTTTTCGGAGTAGGCCCTCTGATTCTTTTCAACATCATGATTCCTCGACTAAATAAAAGGGTCCCAAGTCAACTGCTAATGAAAACTTACTTGCTCATGATTCGTGACGTATAGTTAACAGCATGGAACGGACATTAGCTAATAGCGACCAAGAGTGTAGTGACCGAGGCCGTATCGAATAGTCCAGTCAATAAACTCTGGGGGAAGATGATTTGTGATCGCATTATCTTCCATAGCTATATTTAAAGTTAATTTGTTCTGTCTGTGTTGAAATCTAGTTGGCTTCATTACATCGCTTGTTTTTACTGTACTTTGTCTTCGCATTACCTAACGTACGTTTTTGTATTTTTGGTAAGTCGATGACCTCCATGCAAAAACACATAAAGCCTATTGATGCCGCAGACTTAATTACAAAAGTATTGTTTCGAAGCCACTTAGCACTTTCACTATGAATAACTCAAAGTGAAATCGTTTTACAATAAGCACTGTGTTAATGTGTGGGTTGAACCAATTCAATTCGACCTATGACTCACTAAATCGACTCATCAAAGAAATACAGAATTTATATTTGAATATCAATAACCTGTTGCCGCGTTGTGTAAAATTATGTTGCCATTATTTCCCTTATTCGGTTGGTGGAGAAAAAAAGACATAAACGAAAAAATTACCTTAATGACATTAATCCGTATTCCAAGACGAAAGCAACCCCAGGTTGATTAGCATGTCGACGTTTTTGTTTCCCGCTAGCACCCTGGTGCGTGTTTGAGGTTATGGAGCTTATTTACTGTTTTAGCTGAGTATCTGCTATTAGGCATGATGACTGGGTAAAAAAATAATCAATTCTGTTTAGTCCGTCAGTGAGGCAAAATACAGTGATAAGTCATCACTGTATTTTTTTATTGATTTGATAAAATAAAAAATACGCATCCAATATTTTTTGATAACCTCACACCTTACATCAAAGTTCAGGAGTGGGGGCTTGTGACGTCACGTCTCTGTAAAAAGTGTACTAAGAGTACTAAGACGTGGCGTCAAGCGAACTTTTAATGCACTGTATCATCGTTCATTTTTTGTTTTCGGAACTAAAGAAAAATATGTTTTTTTGGTAATCTGACAGACTAATTAATTTTTTTTGTCATCATCCCTATTATACCACACTGTATTTGACTAACATACTGCCCCATTGAGCTGCAAATGAATCAGCGTGGGTCGTATTATAATAGTCTCGTCTGACTGATTAGTTACACTAGTATTGATTCCGTCCAGTGTTCGACCGAACATAGAAAGTGTGTTGTTCTATAAATAAGTTTTGTTAAGCGACTCTTACCAGTCAATTTTAGTATTACGTAAGGAATAATTGTGTGTGCCCAACGACTTTTCAGGGCCAGAGTACAAGGAGCAAGCGTGGTAAAGCTCAGCCGTAGATCAATACCTTCTTTCCATAGTGTATTACAAAACGTTGAAAGCGGATTCGTCGTCTATGAAGAAAGACATCAAACGAAATAGGCTGTTAGGGATGGAATAATTGATGTAATTTTCTATTTCCATAGGATACCGTAACTTACCATCAGGCGTGTCGTATTGTTGTGATAAAAAATAAAATACTTAGGTTAGGCATTCACTTCTTTTTCATATGTTCATAGTTATCGGATGGTCGTCCCAAATGCGAGCCCAACGGATTACCAGTTACTTCAAAGAATTAATTCTTTGAAATTCTAAGTTGTTTAATATTAATGGAAAATTACTGCAAGAAAATATCTATTAGAATATTTTTTTTTTAGATAACGACCTCTATTTATTCCAAGTCAGCTTTATCGATCATCGCAATCGATAACTGCCTAACTAATTATATGACACAATAGTTGTCCGATTTTTTGCTTAATTTTTTTTTAAAGTATGTTTTGTGTTAACGTTGACAGACGAATGACTTGGTATCTTGTTAGTTCCACTACATTGATTTTAAAATGTTTCCAAAGATCCTATTGACAAATATCTAATTTAGAAAAAATATTCAAAAATCTCGAATGAAAAACAAGTAAGAATTTCTTTGTCAGCAATCTAGAAGCATAAAATAAAACGAATGACAATAACATAACAAAAAAAAATAATGATATTGTTCCATCGACGAAATTGCCGTAAGTAAACATAGCATAACAACCATGTTACACACATATATGTAATAGTTCCTATACAATATGGTATGGAAGGCGTGTTACCAATTACTTAACATTTGTGACAAAGTACGAACGGATAGAAATCGCAGCGAAAGCGTTTGTTTACGCAACTCACCCAGAACAGTTCCTAGGCGGAAATTTAGAATTAGATACAGGCTTGATCTATTTACTTCGGTTATATTACGTGAGGCAACACTGGGCAAGTGGAAAATTATAGATTTGAAATTAAACTTGTTGACGAAGAACGTCCATCAAGATGATAATATAAATCGCTATGCGCCCAATTTGATTAAAACGTGAAAGAACCCGGAACATTGGTTATACGGCGTGCGGCTCAAATATATTTCTTTACGTTTTTGGTGTTGATTCTATTGTTTACAAATGAAAATTTAATCTCACTTTATCTCTTTGAATATTATTTAAATAATAGAAAATAGGAGGAATTTGACAGGAAAAATTTTTTTATACCCATTTTTTTTTTTTTAGGGCGAAATATAGTGAGACTGCAAACGCAGAATCAACATCACTGTGTCTATGGGTAGCGGATACCCACGCACAAATGAATAGTTTTCTGAGCTGACTGAGGGCCTCATTTGATGTTGCCTCTCCGAGCCTCCGTCCGACTTAGTTCGCTACTAAAGCTTATGAGATTATTGGAATAATAATGTACATACGAAACGGCTACATTGAGTTTATCGTCCTCGAAACTGCGACCCAAATACCGATGCAATTTTAAGACAATGAAGTGATTAATGCAAATTTTTCTCGTACTACAGATTTCTTTCAAGTGCCCGTTTCGTTTTTTTCTTGCTCTTCAATCTTAGTCATTCAATTATTTCACTGCCTACTCGATCTGATATCTGCGTGCAATGATCGACATAAAGTATTGCCGTATTATTTGGAGCAAAAAAAAACATTGTTGTTGTTTCCCTACTAATTTATCTTGACACATAACATTTCAATGATTTTCGAACTTGATATTCTATTGAGCGTAATTGTGTTTGTTGTATGATAAATGGCCACTTAACTATAAAAAAAATAGTAATAGATAATTTATTTTAGCACACGAAAAAAATTATGGTACTTAAATGAAATTAACAGCAGTCAGATGTAATGTAGCCAAATGGCGATAGGCGATGGGAACCACTTACCATCAGATGGACCGCCTGTTTGCTTGTCATCCTTCTGACATAAAAAAAATTATAGGCTCTTTCAATGCGTGCGATTAATAATGCTTGAAATGCTTTAAAATTTGTATAAGTAGGTAAGTCATAAAAAGTCGTGAAGGCAAATTTTTTTTTTCTAACTCTGACAACTTGAAGCAACTCGATTGAAACTTAAATAAAATTGAGAACGGATTGCATTTCTTGATGTTTTTTTGTTGACTAAAGCCACCATACCAATACGAAATAAATTAACTGCTTATTATAACTGCTAATAGCTTCAAGAAAAGTATGGTACGCCCTCGATTTGGCGGGGGCACTTCCGTGTCCCCAGATGACCAACCATTTAGTAGTTATGAGGGAACATAGGGATGGATGGACTTACATACATATAGGTCAAACACAACCTCTTTTTTTGGCTTCGTATTCGTATGTAGGTTTATAGAGAATGCTAGCAGAAGTATTCTGGCTATTAAACACCAGACTTACTGTTATTATTGCATCGGGAAAAATACTACATAAGTTACATTACTGATCATGATGCGAACAACTACAAATACTAGTAACAATTTATTGATACTTGAAGTTACATCGTTGTTTGTTGTTGGCCAATAGCGATCGGTTTGCGTTTGTGGACCAAAATTTCGCGAAAGTAGACCACGGATGTTGATAACCGGGCCACAGCGCGGGAAGTGTAATTTGGGTACTCTGTCTGTAGGGTTGTCAATAAGTTAACAAGTGAGCATAAATCCTACTAATATTACAATTACTTCATGCGAAAGTTTGTGAGTATGGTAGAATGTTTGTTACTCTTTCACGTAGTAACTACTGAACGGAACGGAACGGATGAAACATGGCACATAGATAGATCAGACCCTGGAATAACATATAAGCTACCTGACTTTCATAGAAGATAATTCAACATCAACCTCTTCGTCAGATAAATAAGTTCGCAATTATCGATAATAATTAAACTTTTTCGATTTGAATCTTGGAAAAATATTGCTTACACCGCAATTTTTCTCTACTTTTTTAATTGAAAGTAGATATTGCTTTGCGACAAAGTGATAGGCTTTTTTGTGTAATAATTCTTTGGAGCAACCCTAATAGGATCTAGGTTAAACCAATTGTCTGGCTAAATGCTTTATTTTATTGATGGCCAATCCAATTCCAAACACGAATTATGAAAAAAAAACTATTTGTGTTATCAGTAACGGTTCAAATTCAACTGCTTCATTTCATTTACTTTACATTTTAGTTAATAGCTGTTTCCCTCAATTTCATCCGCGTTCCTAGGATGTAAAGTAGCCTATATCACTCGGGGATAATTTAGCTTCCTATTAGTGAAAGAATTATCAGAATTGGACACGATACGACGTTGGTACCTAAAATTTTTTTCAGGCTATTTATTATTTATGACTTGGATACGATTATTATTATGACTCAAGTGGACTTTTCCGTTTTTTTGTCTGATACTTATCAAAACGTATCGCGTTTAATTTTATTATACCGGCCAAATTATTTTATATATACCCATACCTGGTTTGGTACTTGTTGATTTGCATACCTGTACTGAAATCCTATATTTAACTCTATAATATCTTGTAGATACTTTTCTAGTTTGTGACAGCGAGTATTCCATTCAAATTTTTACTAGGTATGTAACAAAGGCGGCAAACAAGCATACGACCCGCTTGATGGTAAGCGGTTACCGTTCTATGGATTCTCGTAACACCCGGGGCACAGATCACCCATCATATCCTAAACTAACGTGATGTAGATTGAATTGTAATGTCTACTGGTCAAGAAAAAGATATCCATTGCCAGGTTGCTACTTAATCATTCAGTTGACCGTAAGAAACTGCTGTCATTGCTGAAGGTAGAACAGTGTCTAGTAAGAACCTGGAGCAGTTTTTACCGTAATTAAAATGGTCTCGAAGTCACGGCGGCGGCGGCGGTCAATTACTTCACCGCGACCAGTAAGGTTGCGGCAATGCGGGTTGCTTAAACGAATTACTGTTATATGTGCCATCCCACTAATACTGTGGTGCAAGCCACGAGCGGTTACGCCGAGAAGCCTGCAAGTTCAATATCAAACTAAACGTTTAAGAATTCTTTACACCCTATTGATAAAAGAGGGATGAGATAGCTGTAAGGTATTGCGTTGAAGAGCTCTACATTGTTAAAATGCATATAACAGTGTTGCAGATTTTCCAGGAAGTAAAAAATGGTAAAATTTACGAAAAAAAATTCAAATGTTTCATGTGTATATCAAGTATTTCGTCGTGTTCATCATGTTTTCTTTGTCTGGTAAGGTTGATGAAGCCATCAGAGGCTACCAACTTCTAGTCCATTCAATTAAGTACAAACATCATGTATTTTGAGATATTTCCTAAGCTATAAGCTATGTGTGACAATTAATAATCTAGTCAAAAGTGAAACGTCATAAAAATTTGTTTGGTAGCTTGTAAGGCAAATTGGTACACACAAACAATAAACACACGCAACTTTTTATTCTCCCAAACGCATATTTTTTTGCGTCTCCCACACACTCCCGTTAATGTCTCAAAAATCTGTCAGTTCCACATCAATAAAACAGACGGGTCCAAGAAAGTGGACGGAGCACACTGCCCGCTTTCATCTCTATACTTGCACCGCTGCGTAACTGGTACCAATGTACGCTGAATATTGCATTATCGTTTCGACTTATTTATTTATGAACAGTCTTTTTGTGTATTCAATAATCAGATGTTACGTATTAATTTGTAATGTAACGTTCTTTAGTTGTAACCTGAATTTATTATGAAACTTTAGTTTTGGACTACTTTCGATATTGTGACTGGAATCTGAATCTTATTTTAATAGTAGAGAGAATACTCATTTGTTAGACATAATTATTCAGTATTAGATGCTTCTGGTATTGCAATATATCATCTTTCTTTACTTCGTCGGTAAACTTGGAATTGATACAGTATTATGATTTCTTTAGAACTGTTACACAGTTACAGTTTCAGCATAGTAAAAGAGTAATAATTGCTGATTTTATTTCCGGGTCTTCTCAGGAAAAAGCAACCTTCCGAACCGTGCATTAGAATCTGACAATTCATTAGTATCTGAGAAGGTCTATTTGAAAATAAATATTTCATTTAATTTACCCTAAAGAGTACTGAATTACATATTCTCATTGAGTTTCTTATCATCTAATAAGGATGATTTGCCTTTGAAATATCATAGTTTATCGTTATGATATTGTTTATCAGTGTTCTTTACCTAATTACATACATTTACATGACTTCTCTGTTATTTTACCCAGATATTTAGAACCAGTATTCCCAGTCTATGTACGTAGGTACGCACCTATCTGTACATCTATATTTCGATGCCAGTATCACTTATTTTTTATTTCTTTCTTTTTCATACCAACCCTGACCACATTTTTACTTAAAATAAAATTTATGATATTATATTGAATTTTTATGTCGCTGGTTAACCCATTGTCAACTTTTAAAGTACTTTAGTCCTTAAAACAAGCACTCCAATGATGGTTTCCCGAAGGCAATCCGTAAAGGCAATCACATCCAAGTTGTTCCAATTCTACATCCGCGAATGCTTGAAAGTCAATAAGTTGTTCGCTATTCTACTAAAAGTGTACGAACCAAGCGCCTGATAGTTTTGACATAGCCATGTAACTTGAAAGTAATATTGCTTTATCTTAACTTGTAAGGCGTCTATAGAGCACCCATACCACGGAATAATTAATTATCTTGTATTTATTAGTCCGTGACCCATACATATTTTAATTATATGTGAGGTGAGGATGGATTATAAAGTCTATTTCCGCGCCTGAAACCGCATGGTTATTTTTGTCTCTGTCTTGTTACATTTAAAGGGTCACTGTGCTCCCTTTAGTCACAAAACCAAATACATATTAAATCTGGTAATTGTAATAATCAGTAGGTAATTCAGTCTTAGGTAACTTAACCGCATC
The DNA here is from genome assembly GCA_963555595.1 of Tethea ocularis. Classification (NCBI taxonomy): domain Eukaryota; kingdom Metazoa; phylum Arthropoda; class Insecta; order Lepidoptera; family Drepanidae; genus Tethea; species Tethea ocularis. The sequence continues at coordinate 2,381,276 of OY741971.1, read as the reverse complement.
GACATCGGTGTTGTAGTATTTGGGTAAGCAAGCATACAGAATAACTGACCTAATATTGTGTTTTAAAATTTGTCCAAGTGACTGTCTATTCTCTCTCTACTAGGCTAGTCAACTAAACAGGCAAACCCAAACTCACAAATCATTTATTTAGTTTAGGCCCTGATAAGGCACTTATAAGCGTCGAAACGTACAAATCACTCTACCAACGGTTCGGAAAACATTTAAACTGAGAAGAAGCCGGCAAGAAACTCAGCAAGGCTTATTTCTTTTGAATTTTGCTAATCACAGTTTTTGTTTTAAAAATATACATGCCAGGCCATGTTCCTCTAGTACCTAACTAGAATATCAAGGCTTCGCGTATTTTCCGTATTAACCCTATAGCTAATACTTAAAGGAGTATCGTTGCTAATGAATGGCATAAAGTTATTTAGTAACTCAATAATTTACTGTACGAATCACGGAATTAGGAATCCGTGATAGCTTTTTCCTCTGATGATGAACACAATCTGATGATGATGATATCTGGGTATGTTAATTCCGAAGAATCACCATTACATTCATCTAATATTCTACATCAAATAAGTAAATTACAGCTTTTTTTATACAGGTACAGGTTTAGATAACGGTATATCCAGTAATAACGTGACTCAAGTTAAAGTTTACTTCCCGCCAGCGTGGTATTTGGACCGCGTTGCCTTGAGTATCATCCTTGTACTTTCCCAATCACCTTTTAGAGTCAATGGCCTATTCAAGGAAAGCCGAACGATTGTAATGTGACCTCCGTAGATTTTACTCGAGACCGAGGTTATTAATGCGGGAAAAATAGGTGGTTAAAATTTCGGGGTGGAAGTTCGAAATTAATAATCCCAGAAGAATTGTAAATGTCTTATTTTCTAGACAATTCTTACTAAATCATGCAGTAGCAGGCATTATGATTGATGATTTCGAAAAACGGTACTAGCCTGGCTGACTTTTACACTCTTATTAAAAATCTTTCGCCAAACATCTACCGGTGTGTTCCGGCAGACTCGAGACTCAGTCTTTGTCTCTTAGCTAGACTTATAAGATCGGAAATACATTGACAATCCCCCTAAGTCAATGTCTATAGGTGAATTTAGCCACATCAAGTGAAACGTCTGCTTGCTTGTCCGTACCCGTTGTATTGTGCTTTTGTATTATTCGTCTTCATTTGAAAATGTCAGGTCATCTCTTGAAAGGGCATGCATATATAGCACTGTTACATAACAGTGAGAGTTAAAATTTTCAATGAGTTAAAGAGGTTTCTTGTTTCGCAAGTAATGGCACGTTGTATTCGACCTGCTTGAAACGAAATATGGTATTTGCTACTCGAGTTGTCGCTCGGCGTTGCATTGTTTATGTCTCGTTGGAAATGGAATGCTTTAAATTATGAAATGGCTACCAATGAAATTGTTTCTTTGTATGTATGTCAGTCATAGGAACGCCCAAGATTGATAATTGGGTGGAAACAGGTTGAAGAAGAGAGAGAGATGCTAACTAATTAATGTAATATTATCGGTAAGAGTTCAGAAGAATGGTTATTGTATCTTGTCATTTAGACCAGTAATGTCTATACCGAAATTCACAGAATGAAACAGATGATTTACGTACAAACAATATCAACTGCGTACACCACAAGCGTATTTGCATTAACAAATAGCAACTATTCTACTACTTAACTAGTCAAATATTTATTTAAAAACATTTGACGTAAATTTGTAATAATTCATCAATCTATGGAGAATTGCGCCATATCTCAAAGCAAGTTACGGTCAAAACAGCGTTAGAATAGATTTTATGTAACTTAACCTTCTCGAGATATATTTTAACGAAGTAAGATTTAGAAATTTAATAAGTGTTAACAACCTCATGAACTTTCAAGGTTCTCTACTTTTGCTTTCAAGTTACCTACATGTTATGTCATCATTGACAGAATCTAGTTCACCACTGGGGCACAGGCCTCCTTTTACCACCGACAGAGAGGTTAAGGCCATATTCTACCACACATACACATAGGTTCAAATTGGGAGACTTTCCATTACTAAGTGTACATGTAGTTTCCTCTAATAGGTTCCTTAACTTTATTGCAGCAAATTATGAATCCTACATATTTAAAGATACTTTTATGTAACTAATAACAAATGTCGAAACCCCATTACGTGTTTTAAATGTCGAATGTTTTGTCCGCCAGTGTTAAGTAACGATGCATTTAAGAACGTGAGGTTTGCATCGCTAAATTTGCAATCGACGCAATTTTTTTATTTATTCATATGATGCACATTAATAGAGTGTATATTTGAGCTATCACTTCGTTGTTTATGGTTGAAGATAATTTTGGTAACGATTATACTCTTTTAAACGTTTTTCAGGCCTTCATAACTTCTTATTGCTAAGAAATAATATATCTTAGAATGCAATAATCCCAGTCGTAGATCCCTTAGGTAGCTCTTCAAAATTACTCTTCTGAGGCTCTGAAAGGCTTCCAACTTCTTACGCAACAGCTATATAAACTTTTAATAAATTGTTACCATTTCCAGGATGCCATTAATTAGAACAAACTCGTTTATTATAACTGGGCCAAAAGCCTGTCATAATGATTTTATTTCCGTCTAATTTTAACCTTAGGTTGCTCATATAACTTTGACTTACGGCAAGGACATCCGACCGAAATCCTTTAATCTGTTGATGAAAATTGCTTTGTTTTATGTAATTGAGTGATCCAGTAATCCAATTAAATAATAAGCCAGCAATCTCGAGTTATGAAAGACCTCTTCAGCAAATTGACCCAACAATTAAGTGGAATCTTAATTTAAACTTGGTTATATCGACTTTTGTTTAATCAGAATTAAATTATAAACCACCGCCATTTTTATTTAATGCTTAGTCTAAATCCATTTTAGAAGCTATTACAGGTAAGGTAAAAAGTTACAAGAAACCAAAACAAGGTAAATCAATTAACTGCTGATAATAATGAATTTATTTGGACTCGTTAAAGGTATTTTATGAATCATATAAAATTTTGAAGCCTATAAAGCTACACTATCATAAGTTAACCATAACCATAGAATTGATTAATTTTGTTGATTTATTTTCACTGCCAATACATTTTATGTACGTGATTTATATAAAACTGTTTAGCTTTGTCCCGCTTGACAAGGCAAATAATGCATAAGTCAGGGTGACATTCTAGCACCTACAATTTTGCATCTCTGAATAAATTTCCATGATTTATTTTTTTCTTGTAAAATTATTTTGTTTCCATGCTATTACATAATATTATAGTTATCAGGTTGTTTAAGTTAATTAACCAATACAATTGGGGTATGATATAGAATACTGCGTGTCAATAGATGATACCAGGAATAATAAAAGAATAAAATCGTCCAAAAGTTGTTTGCATAAAAAAAAAACAATATCGACTATAATTAGCCAAACAACGCTCCGATTACGGGCTAATTCTACATCAATAATTTGAACAGCAATTGCTACACATCATTGCAGCATTGGAAAGGCAAAAGCTTCGGTTACGTAATAATTTTCTTGTGTAAGCGGCCGGTGAAAGAGTTGTCCCACCACAAACTTGCCGGCTGCAGTATTGCAATAGCCATTACCACGGTCAGTCGACTCTGTGCTGGTGGCAAGCCGCGTAGCGCACGTGATCGTATGCCACTGCGAAACGGTGATTTAAATCTTTTGGTTAACGCGATTGTGCAATCCAGGGATTTCAGTTTTGTGCATCACAGGTTTTGTTGTGAAACGATGATTACATTAATGTGAAGTTGCTGATTATTAGTAAACATTTACTTGTGTAATCATTTGTTTTTATACTTATGTCAGTAATTATTGTCACCTACACATTCAATAATTGTGCAATTTATTTTTATTTCGATAACTTCGCATGTTGACGTTTCAAGCAAAAGTCACAAACAATCTATTAGGTACCTATCATTGTTTAGATTCAACGTTATTTCTTATACATTTTATCTTTTTTTTACTTCTTGCGCATTCATAAACAATAATTAGTTGCATACAATATAAATACAAACAACTAGATAGCACACATCATGCCTCAGAACTAGACAATTATGATAGTCTTGAACTTAGTTGTCACTTGTCACATATTACATTGCATTCAATCACTTTAAATAACAATACAATTCAGTCTTTTAACGGTCGAGTAAATTAGAAAGCATGCAGCCTTCCTTTCTACACAACATTGGAAGGCCTACTTCGCAAGGTAAAGGCGACGATGCACTTAGTACCTGTTCCGTCTTACAGAACATAAATAACGTAATATATACAACTTGTAAATAAAGTTATATATTTAACAACCGATATAGAAAGTATGTCAGGACATTTGTTGCTTAACTATACCGAAATTGGTCTATTGCATAGACTTCTAGCACGGGACTTACCTACTAGTCAACTTGAGTCATTGAATTGCTAATTTGTTTATGCGAAGAACTTCATGAAAGTGTAAAGTTGGCTTCATATTACTAAGAAATCTTTGTGATCGTGTCTTTTGGATTTCCTTGGCGTTTATGTAACCTTGACTAAGGCTGAGTCATAAGTGGGAGAGTCCGATCAAAAGGTCATCAATGTAAACAATAATGAAACAAAAGGAATGTAGAGCGCCCAATTACATAGTTTTGATTCAATGCCAAATTAAAATGACAATACTCTTAATTTTATAGTTCCGTAAGTTCCTCCATACATTTTAGTTTCTCTTTATTTGATGAATTATAGCATATCAGTTTGTTTGAACCATTTGATGGAATCCTCAGACTGAGTCATAAAAGATGTTTAGATATAACAGGATCTTTAACATTTTGTGGTCATCGATAATTTCAGCTGAATCGACACTTAATGATAGTTAAGTGTTTAATGCGTAAGATGGCTGTACTTGACTCTTGAGTTTTGAACTAAAGGCTAACAATTTTATTTATGATGCTATATATACAAAAATTGTTGTTTAAGACAAATAGGACTACTATGAATGTCAAACTGTTGTCGGAATATAATTTTCCTGTTCTGTTGTATTTATTCGGCACATTATTAAGTTATTCCGTGTTTCCTTATGCCAAATACTTGTTCAGAGCAAATCTTTATTGTTATCGTCAAGACATCATATGACAATCAGAATGATGTCTATTCGTAGATTTAATGGCGACATTACACTGAGGCCGAAAATATGTTCGTTTTAGTATTGGTAACGCAAACAACGGTTATTTGGCTTACATTGTTTGTGTAACAGTTAACGTAAGTACATGTATATAAGGACTTGGCACGTACCTTAGTTCAGGTGTACTCAACACGTGTATAGCATAGGCTTCTTTTATTTACGAGCCACAATTTAATATACGAATATTGAAGTAAAGTTGTAAGGTTTCGGTATGAAAGACAAGAATTTCCATTGTATGTTAAGGTTTCTATTTTAACTTAGCAACACAGAATTATTGGAACTATGAGGATTGTGGTGTATATAATAATGTTGAATGAATTAAATACGTTCTTTCTGTATATCCCTGAATAATCTATACGAGTACCTAACTATTTATTCTAAAAAGTAGACATCTAAAACTACCAGTACGATATGAAAAAATATTACTCAGTTTAATTGCCGTCTAGGCTATATAACATTTGACGCGAGTTTGAATAACAATTTTATTACAAAAGCAATAAGTACTACTCGATGATTTGTTTACACGCCCAATATTTAACTTTTAGTTCCTCAATGACATTCACTTACGTGTACATGACCTTTACTTCCGGAAGGATAAGGTCGAAACTTTATCATAAATACAAACATAGAATAGAATAGTTTTTAATCCTTTTTCGATGTTATTTTATACCTTTGATAGGTTGTATTTAAAACTGACTATAAACTTTTAACGATCGAGCGAGAGCTGTAGCTTTGTAATATAATATGGGGCGATAGGGTTGTCACTCTTTATTATATTAAAATGGTTCTGAAAACATGTATTAATTTAATTCAGCTCTTGACTACAAAATTTGTAGAGCCTCTATAAATATTGTTTGTTCCTTTGAAAAGATCTTGAATATTAAACATGCCTGGCACATGGGCATACGTTGTTTCATATATATTTTTATATTCATATGGCACATTGAAACAGACAGTCTAGATATAGGTATCATTTGTGAAATAGTTATCCAACGGAGGATACCAATGCTGGTTCATTCATGGTCAATTCGTTCTATTAATCAAGTTCTATCAATCGGTACATACCGAGATGGTCTAATGAAATAGAAATTCCACTTCATGGCTATATTCAGCTAATTCTACTTCATAGAATAGGGATACTAAAAAAATCTAATCTAATTCAATAAAATTCAATCGAAAACAAAAAATAACGCGTGACGTCACGTCTTAGTACCTACACTTTTTACAGAGACGTGATGTCACAAGCCCCCACTACTGAACTTATATTTTTTTATTGATTTGATACAATAAAAAATACGTATCCAATATTTTTTGATAACCTAACTGACGGACTAAACCCAGTTATCATCCCTATTGTACAATTCATTATTTCGTGTGATGGATAATAATTTTATTATTCACATGAAAGTTATGAATTGTGCTTGAGTGAACATTTACTACGTTTTAATCACGTTGTAATCGTAACAAATGCAGTTAGTTATAATTTAGAGTCGATTGTTACCGAAGGGATATAAATTATATGTGATCAAATACCTGTGCAATTGAATAACACGCAAAGCACTCTGCTATTCGAATCACTACTATATTTTTGTGTTATCAAGATGGTTTTTCATTTGAGTTGCATTTGGTATGCAAGCTATTAGTAGATAAGTTCCATTAACCTCGTAACGAATGTTTTCGATTAATTTTATTAATTAATAGTTTCTACTATCCGAACAATATTGATTGCATTAAATCTATATACTAATAATAAAGCTGAAGAGTTTGTTTGTTTGAACGCGCTAATCTCCGGAGTTACTGGTCCGATTTGAAAAAATCTTCTAATAATAGAAAGCTAAATTAACCTCGAAGGTTATAGGCTACTTTTTATCCCAGGTAAAATCCGAGTGAAACCGCGCGGAACAGCTAGTTAATTATAAAAGTTATTTGTTCAGTCGAAGACAAATTATTTGAAAATTGCTCTCTGGAAAAGTCTATTAGAACAAACGACTATGATCTTTTTGGGGTCGATGTATATAGGTATAATTAGCATTGAAAATACGTAGCTAAAGATAATAACAACACTTCCAAATTCCACGTAACACTATATTTATACTAATAATAAAGCTGAAGAGTTTGTTTGTTTCAACGCGCTAATCGGAATCGCTAAATCGGACCAGTCACACCAGAGTGACTGGTCCGATTCGAAAAATTCTTTCACTACTAGAAAGCTACATTATCCCCGAAGATTATAGGCTACTTTCTATCCTGGGAACGCGAGTGAAGCCGCGGGGAACAGCTATATAATATATATATATGACATTATCAAGGCTATTACTAATTAGAGTAAAAATAGATGGCTCATTAGAATCTAATGAATGTACCAATTTAAAACCATTGTTGGTGCCTAATGATAAAAGCAGATTGCAATGTGAAGTTTAATTGTTCAATTGACATGGGACGTCATTGATGGCAGGTTTTACGTTTCGTCGTGTCACGCGATCATATGTACAGAAATCAATATGGTTACGTGAATGATCATATAATAATTTGTAGGACAGAGGTTAGAGAAATAGTTACATTATTTGCTATCGAGAAAATTATGCTATTATAAGTTTAAGGTCCGGTTGCATCGTACCACTAGTAAATAGCAAAACCATTAGTTTCATTTTGGCATACGGGGAAAATGTAGCTTCTTATTAAGTGAAAGAATTTTTCGGATCGGACCAGTAACTCCAAAGATTTGCGCGTTCAAACAAACAAACTCTTCAGCTTTATTATTAGTATAGATAAAGATAACTATTACACCTATGTCAATATCAGTCGATACAACTGGACCTAAGTGTTTCTGGAACTCCGATAGAAGAAAGAAAGAAAGAAAAACATTAATGGGAATATAAGAACTTGCTTTTAATGTCACCATTACGCCGTTGAAATATCTTCATCATCGCCAAAACGTAATTACGATTCAACGGAATCTGGAAGTCGATTCTGCGGAAGTAATTATTGATTCCAAAAGGGATCAAGAAGTCAAAGCGGAAGGAAACCAAAAATATGGCAACGTCGACGTTGGTATTAATTAAAACAACTTATACGAGCATTAAAAATAATTTGTAACTTGTAGGTGAATACGAAATTGTTGGAAAGGTTGGGGGCGGAGTTTTAGGCAACTTTAAGGTTGCCAGAACTGTAGGATGAAACCACTTTCTGAAATGGACAACGTGACCAAAAAGAGATATCATAGACGCAGTATGTCCATTTGCTAATTTATTCTTTTTCTGAACTGGACCTTGATCTGGGGGATAAAACGGCCGCTCGAGCAATATCGCTATGCAATTCATATCTCGAATTTATAGCAGAGCCAAATGTTTTTTCAAATATTTTTTAGTTTTAGCCCCCCTGGACCACAGTAGCCAAGTTAATTGAATAAGAGAACATTGGCTGAGTGTTCCACCTAGTATCATATGATTGATGCTAATGAATTGTAAGCAATCATGCGTCACAACCAAGGCCACAAAAATTATGTGTCACATATTCGAAATTCGATTCGTGTTCAACGCCTCTCAATATTTCAAGTAGAGCCCATGCGGAATGGAATCTCGAAACTGTTAGTGCAAGGCGAGTGAGTTTTGAGTCAGTATTAAATATATAGTGTCGATTTACATTGCGCCAGTGCAAGGTTTTTTATATCATTCGATTCCGATTATTATATTTGTCAACGGTCATTGACTCTTTAAGTAGTTATTTCAGTTCGCAAGTGCAATGTCTTAGGATTGATATTTTTTTACTGTACATAGAAGGTACATAGAATTCAATAAATCATTACTTACTCTATCTCCTGATGAACGTAATGATGTTGTGAGTAAAATGTCATTTTTATCATATGAAAATAAGTGTAATTTCAAAATATTTTGAATATATTTTCCATAATATAACTGTTAAATGTTTATGAAGCGTTTCACTCGTCCATCAACAAAGTCTGTCGTGTACTGTACGGATTTGTTATTCTTTATAATTATCAACTCGTCTCATCTGGTGTCTTAGTTTCTCTCTATCTGTATTATTTCTATTTCATCTATAACTTGCAGCTATAATTTTTACAATTTTAACTTACTAAAAAATGTGACTAATGCAGAAACGGTAGCGTTTATTCTAGTTTCTTTAGTTAGGCAGACATTTATTTTGGAGGGTAGAAACGAAAGTGTCCATTTGATTGTCTGAACTTTTTGGTGATTCACCCAATCGTCTCCTGACGAGAAACGGTCCAAGAAAACAGATTATATGCATCTGTAGGTATATAAAGCGCATCACTAGCTTCTGTTTGTTTACGAGTATCTTGGTCTTTATGTGATATGTATTAATTTATTCGCGGTTTATACCACAGTTTCAATTCCTGGTATAAGCCAACCACAAATACGTCAGTTTTATGAAAAAATAGATGGAAATGAATGGCCTTCATTGGCCACCTCTTGGACCTGAGCTGGTTATAAATGTAGCACTCATTCATAAAAAGACGACGAAATGTACAGCACGTTTTTATAAATAGGCTTACTTTTTAAAATAAGTAGGGACTGATTTTATGCTATCGTTTATTCAAGTAGTGATCATTTTTTCAATATTACCTTTAAAATATTTCTTTGTGGTGCCCAAAACTGATGTCCCTTTCCTTCTAAAAAGGAGTTGACCAGAAATAAGTGAATCCAAATATTAATTGTCACTACAAGTGCGAAGTGATTGTGATGTGGTAAAGCAATATGTCGGCTGGTGTTTGGGATCTGATGCCGGCGCGGTGCAGGTGGATTGAGACCTTGAGGCACTGTGGGAAAACCCTCTTGCGACGTCAGCGGCGGCTGCTCAGGCGATTGAAAAAGGTAATTTGAATGGTGTTTCAAAATCAAGCGCTAGTAAACTCCGATAACATAAAATAACAAATTAATAGTTTCCTTCAATTCATATGATATACCTAGCAATGTTTCATAAACAGGACACAATTATTCAGTTGCTAAAAATTAATGTTTTCCCAGATTATTTAAAGTACTACTATAGAATAAGTCGTGGTCCTGAGGCTAGATTTTATTTTATAGTTATCCATACTTATCTGTTCGGTCTGCTGGAGATTCGCTAGACTGAAATTTAGACAGGTTTCGGCCATTCTCTTAGCGAGGTTATTTTAAAATAACTTATCTTTTATGTTCCATTTAGTCACCGTAAAAAAATACTGACGCATATGCAAAGCTAATGAACAGACCGTCAGATGCATTTATGCTGTTTTATCAGTCCATGATATTTTATTGAGTCCATTGAAAGTTATTTATAATCAATTTATCATTATTGATCGTCATAATTATGGCATTACATTCGACCGCAATCGTAAGATTGCTTTATAAACTATAGTTTAAAAATATTTGTTAATGTTATTTAATTTATGACTTCAATTGCACCATTACTACATGTAATGTTAATTAATTCGTGTTTAAATAATATCTGGAGTAATTAATGTAAACTTTTGATTTTCATGATTACTCATCATTATTTAACGGTGACATTTATTTTGTGGGTTGCACTTGCGACAGTAAACCACGCTCATGTATCCATCTACCTGTACTTCACTCATTGTCGACTCAATCGCGCAATAAGCAGGGACTGGACGACTGTATTACAATAAAACATTGTGAAATAGTTCGAAGTTTATCCTTGGGTATTCATTGTTTTCATATCTATTTAATTGGCTGGGGTATTGTCGCTCTGATTCAGTATTGCTCGGAGAAGCATCGATATAACGAGATCACCAGTGCTACGAGGAACATCTTCCTTTTGTTCAGTGAACGTGAATTGATACAAGTCTTTGGATTGTGCAAGTGCTTTTGGGTCTACTTGGTAATATATTTTATTAATATTGTTTTATATTATTATCAGTATTGTTTTTTTTTAAAGACGGTCATACAAAAAAGTGTGTTAATAATTATGCAAATATACTTTCTTTGTCATTTTGTTATTGCATAAGTGTAATTACGTTCTATACTAACTAACATTACTCATACTTGTGAAGTTTTACTCACCGAGCCGTATACACCAAAAAAAAATTTCATTTCGCCGAGGCGCTATTTCGGTCAAGGTCTCTTATCTAATAAATCAAAGCCTGAAAAGCAGTTGCCAGTGCTGCCACATCTTTCTCCTGGGTAATAAATAACGATGAAATAGGAACTCCATTGAATTCATTACGCTTTCATGCTAATGTTATTCATCTAAAATTGTCTGCTTGTATTTGCTGTCGTCTTTCATGAGGTCTTTTTGTTGTTTAGAATTATGAATTTTTTTTTTTTTCATTATTTATTCACTCTGATTTTTTTGGCTTACGTTATGTCGGTCCTTTGAAACATTGTGATACAAACATTTTGTCGATTTGTGCAGCGTTAAGGTTTTGCAAGAGACGCCTGTAGGCGTTTGTTGCGCCACTGATCCGGGGTGCTTGCTTACTAAACTGTTCGTATGTCTGTTGTTATGTTAACGTCGGCTACGGCAGCGATTTCACTTTTGAAGAAAATCTTGATATATGGATGACGCATATCAATTGCGTCCTTAATTTGAATTTCGACATTACAGACATACGTGGATTGGTTTGATACCTTTAGGCTATTTAGAATTTCTGTATTAATATTTCGAAGTTAATGTAGAGGTTATAAACTAACGGAATAGTTGAGCTATACTCGCGCACTGTAAATGTAAGGTTGTAAATTCCAAAATTTATGTAATGTGACTTTTTTATTTTATTTCTGAAACAATTTTCGGATTCTTCATTTACTTGCTGTGAGACCTTTTTTATTTTGAAAATTCTTTGACTAAATCAACTAAACATCCTATAGGGTTTGATAAGTAAGTTTGCAAGTATCAATAAATGCGACTGAGAGTATTTCAACTTATATCAAGTTCATACCCTCTACCCATTCTTGAGAATCTCTACGATCCTACGAGGATTCCGTTTTTCCGTTTGAGGTACTGAACACTAAACAAAATATTGCTGTATAAGATTATTTACATATAGGTACCTACGTCTTTGTTTTCGCTCGACTTTGTCAAATTGTGGCATTTGTGCACAATAAAATGTCATGCTAAAGTGACTCATAAACTCGTAGGTAAATAATATAATTTTGTATTCATTAAACAGTTGTTAATTTAATTGTTTATTATTATTTTACAAATATCATTAAAATAAAATAACAATTTATTCCGCGTCGTCATATTCTTATATTTATAAGCACATAATTATGTATCATTTTAATAATTATGAATGCACTGATATAAAATGTATGCAAAGAAATCTTGATAGCTGTTCGGTGATTGTGCTTTTATCAAGTTTTATCCCAAGGCATTTTTAGTATTTTCGGTTTATTTATTCTCACAAGTCATAACCCGCAATCAGTTGACTTTGTTAAAGTCTAGAATAATCTAGAGTCACTCTTAAGTCTTACTTTATATTTTTTACACGACTGCCCGAATAAAAAGAGTAGAAGGTGTATGTATTCAGGGTTCAGGTATATGTAATTGTCCGTTTCCTTCCGAAAGGAAATAATCCCATTTTTGTATCTTCATGCAAATGATTGTTTTGTACTCTATTGTTTAGTCGTTTCCTGAATTAATTCAATTAATTATACGATAACTAAGATTAATCAACTCATTGTAATTTTGAGGTTTCATTACTGAAATAGTTTAAGGCCGTGCTCGATTCTTGAACCATTGATCTTGAACTTAGAGCAATTATATTGAACATTTTGTAATCTAATGACTGTATCGTTTCTACATTGGGTTCGATTCTGATCAAACAAAATAAATTTAATCTCACTATTTATCTCTTTCTAAGAAAAAATACTTTTAACAAAAAATAGAATCATCACATTAAATAATACAACTTACGGTCTAAACAGTCCTATAATATTTACTTAAAGAATTATTCCAAACCGTCAATGAGTTGTTTGTACCTTCCATCATCAGCTCAGCAACATAAGATGTTGACTACCAGATGCAAATATCTGAACAGTTTTAGATAGAATATGAAAAACATTGTAAGTACATATACAATTTGAAGAGTTCCCTCGCTTTCCAGGATCCCATCATCAGATCCTGACCTGCTGACCATGGGGCCACCTGTGTTCTTTGTAGTTGTTCATACTAGTGCGTATAATAATCCCTGAACATTTGGTTACTCATTGAAAAGTAAACCTGTATACCTATCTATCTGTTGTATGGTTGAAAAGTCCTCAACCTTTAGCCCTTGCACTTGTATATCTCGTAAAAAGACATCGAAAGATTGACAATAATTTTCTAAGCAATACTCCACAGGGAGTGGTTCAGTCTTCGGGACATCTGCTGGTCATATTACTATTATTAGCAAACCTATTATTGTTCCGTAAACAATGCTAATAGTATGTTCTCTATTCCAGGTGTACCTACACAGTTGGCGCTCTGCTGACGAGCTGAACATGTTGGTGGGTGCCAAGATCGGCGGCGCGACACCCCTAGTGATCGCGTGCAGAAACGGACATTACGATGTGGCCGAGTACCTGATTGAGAGATGTAAAGCTGATATTGAACAGCCTGGTTCAGGTGAGTTACTACTTGAGAGCATACTATAATTTTTAGTTATGACTGCATTCGCTTTTATAATAAAATCCCATATGAAGTAACTAAGATGTCTTATAATAAATTCAAAGAATATGTTAAACATAAGTTGATCGACAAGGACTAATATAAGGTGGCTCGTTACGTTGAAGCAAGAATACATGGTTGTAGTAGCTTCTCTCTGCACTTGCAGCCCCCTGGCCAAGTGATAATTGTATGAAGTTTATGTATATTTAAAACAAAAACTGTAATTACGTAAATTCAAAATAAAAGATCCACAAAAAAGAAGCCTTGCTGAGTTTCTTGCCGGAGTCTTCTCAGTGCAAGTTTATTCCTAACCGGTGGTAGAGTCTATTGTAAAATTGTAGCTGTTGACATTCATAAGTGCCTTATTAGGGCCTAAACATAATAAATGAGTTTTGATTTTGAAGAGAGTACAAAATAAGTCAGTCATCTTGCAAGTAATTATGGTATTCTTCACACAAAAGCATTTTATAATTCGGTCTGTCATTTTGCAAGATAGTCCTTCTAAAATTCTTTTGGAGTCGATGGTAGAATCAATTGTTTGTGTCTGGGGTACGGTTTAAGTACATGATTGTGTTCGTGTATAGGGCTTTATAATAGGTAATTGGAGAGTGCACATTTTTCCAATTTTATAAAAGATTTTTAGTACTTGAATGTAAAACCTCCAACCGTTTATGATATTCATAAGAGTCACAGGGTCTAAATTAAATAAATATCTTTTGAGTTTGATATACAACGATTAGTTGGAACTTACCAACAAACATAATAAAGAGTTCGTCTTTCGTCTCGCTCAGGCTGTGTTAACTACAGAGAAATACTGTTCGATTCTAAAGCCAATACATTATACATAACTTCGTTCAAACTATTACCAGTGTTAACCTTTATTGTAAACACGTATCTGAAATAAAATAAGTAAAGAAATTCCAAAATGAAAGAAATCTGCCCAATGAATCATGCATGGTCCTCGAACCTTGTTCTTAAATTACATTCTTTGTGCTGCTTCCTCTAACGTGGCTCTAAATAACTTAATTGGATGAGGACATTGACTTATTCCAAGTAATTCTTACTCATTTTATTGCAAAACGTTAAACATAAAGTCACAGTCCTCTAACAATAAAATTCTTTGTTAAATTTGCATTTCCTTATGCTCAGATCATTGTAACGCAGTTTTTATTATCTCGTCACTTTTGTGTAATCTTTTATTATATTAATGAATTAAATGTTTGTTTTCTGTATTGTCGCCATTATGTCGAAGAACTTATAATTGTTTTCCTATTGCGTCAATAGCTTGGCTTGAAGCCATCATTTACTGCGATAAAAATATCTTTTGCTACAATGCGAATGGCAATTGTTAGTTTACTAGCGTTCTACCCCGCGGATTTATTCACGATTGCCTATTTTACGCCTTTAGGGGTAGAGTTTTCAAAAATCCTTTGGTCAACTTGTTGCCATGAAAAAAAAAAGCGAAATACCTTTTTTTGTTCCGAATTGCGTATGCTCTGTAGCGCTCATTTACTACCCTATCTGTATGTATACATACGCTACAACAGCTCTCAGGGTTGAGGTGTTCATGAAATCGTGAGCGTTAAAATCCGGCATCCCTCTTTTCTTCGCAGACGTTGCATTGTACAGTATGACACAACTTAGATGTAGAATCGGCAAATCGTTTTCATACACTTCACTTCCGATTTACACAACTAATAAAAATCATTCATTATCGCGCCATTGAACGTTCAGCAAGATCATTTTCGCCGATCATTTTGTAACACATGAGTAATGTTGTAGGCGCACTCTTTTCGGGAACGATTGATTTTACGAATTTTGCCGATGCTACATCTAAGTTGTGTCATACTATTACTTCGTAGGTAACTATACAATCTCCTAGCGAGTGTATCTGGTCGAAAACGTATTTTCCTTCTTTTTTCATACCCAAATCTGTCGGTTCAATTCTGATGTCTCGTTATGTCACTCAATTAACTTTGTGGGATCACAGAATTCTTAATGTTATTTAGTTAGATAAATCTTTTATTTATATTTTGGTATTGTTTTGTATTGATTTTATAGTATTTATTTGGACTACTAATATTTGCTACTACCAGATACCAGTGAGTGTTTACGACGTGGGTAATTCATTTAAATCAATTACTTATCGTGATGTCAAAGTACAAAAATATATGTACTTTCAACAACTCTCAAGTGCAACTACATACAGCATCCCCATATCGAAACGAAAACTTAATTTCTAGTGACATTCGACGGCGAAACGATAGAGGGTGCACCGCCCCTATGGTGCGCCGCAGCGGCGGGACACCAGCCCCTCGTGCGGCTGCTGGTTCGTGCTGGCGCGAACGTCAACTCCACCACGAGGACGCAGAGCACACCGCTGCGGGCCGCCTGCTTCGACGGCCACTATGATATTGTTAAGTTCCTAGTCGAAAACGGCGCCGGTGAGTAATAATAATCGTTTATTTATTTAGCACATGAAAAATGATGGCAAATCAAATTAAATCAACAGATATAGCAGTAGACTCCAAATTAGAGCAAGACTGTATCTTGTAGTCCCCATCATGCAGAATAGGGTAGTTGACTGACATATCAAATCAGCAACTTTTTAATAAATGTCAAAACGATCGGTTGACATGGAATATTGTATGAAATACTAAGCTATGACGTCATCGTTTCACAGCATCAAATGATCTAATTAGTGGTTCTACTGGTAATTAAAAATTATAGAAAGCATTAAATGTACAACATATTTGATGTTTCCGCGTGTTTTCAGATGTTTTATGCATTGGTTAGTGTTTGGTCATTTATTTTTGACACTGTCATCTAGCCTATTGTGCAAAAAGACAAAAGGTGTGTTTTATTGGCACACCACAGCAAACTCAGAACTCAACTCACATTATCGATCGATCGCAATGCAATAGAGCGTCTATCGAGTTATTTATCTGACTATGTTTCGGCTTCTATATACATTATACATCTCTGTTCTCCCGGCCTTATGTTGGATATTCTTAAGCTTGGTACATTTGTGTGCCTTGCGATTCTCGCAGTAATGTCATGGGTTAGTCTTTTGGGACTCTTTTCCGTCACCCAGTAAGATTAGGACAAATGTTGTTCTAATCAATTAGGTTCCAGATTTGTCCATAAGCGTCAAAAAAGTCGTTTTATTTTCGTGTTTTTCTTTAATTTCAACTCTATTGCCTTTCCTGAATGGAACATTTTTAATTGAACACCTTTAATTTTCTCAATTTCAGACATAGAAATAGCAAACCGCCATGGGCACACGTGTCTAATGATAGCTTGTTATAAGGGCCACATTAGAATCGCTAAGTACCTTCTGTCGCTCAACGCAGATGTCAATAGAAAAAGTGTCAAAGGCAACACAGCGCTACACGATTGCGCCGAAAGTGGCTCCTTGCATATACTGAAAATGCTGTTGGGCCATGGTGCCGCGATGGATGTAGATTCTTATGGTGAGTACGCACTTCTAACTTAGTTAGTAATTTTTCGTAGTCTTTAACCCCCGAAGAAAAAGAGAGGTTGTATAAGTTTTTAGTGTGTATCTGTGCGTCTGTGCATCATAGCTTCTGAACGGATGAACCGATTTTGATTCTGTTTTTTTTTTTCATATGAAAAGTGTGTCTTAATCGAGAATGTTTTCTTGAAACATAGCTAAAAACAGCAGTAAGAGTAGTGGTTTCTTGATTTTTATATTTAAGCAATTTTTAGGGTAGTTATAAAAACAATAACCACACCACACCTATTTTTGTTTGTTCCAATAACCCAGGTATGACGCCGTTGCTGTCAGCGTCAGTGACTGGGCACACGCATATAGTGGAGCACCTGATCAACGCGGAGTACGGGCTGGTGTCGCGGCTGCAGCGGATCGACGCGCTCGAGCTGCTCGGGGCCACGTACGTCGACAAGCGGCGGGACATGGTCGGCGCTCTAGCCTTGTGGAAACGGGCCATGGATGACAGGTAATAGCCCCGATTCTCTTGTTTACGGATAAAACTTTAATCTCATTATATTTTCCTATCAAAAAACTTAATAGGGATCAAATTGACATGCGCGATGGGTTAAGACACTCGATGTCTTGTTTTTTCGACTGTCACTCGAGCCATGTTCGATTCCAATCCAGGACAATATTTTGTGTGCATGAACATGTAATTATATAAGTTATGTATTTACAACAAAAATGTAGTATATGTAGTATATCTGGTTTCCATAGTACAAGTACTTATGTGTGGTTCATGTGTGAAAAATGTTTTACGACTATCTCCCAGTAAATTACAATGGCATAGAGCCATAGACTAATCCTACTTCATGAAACCTACTATACTGAGTGTGAAAGTTTGTTACCACTCACCTCTGTTATGTCGAGCGATATGACAACAATATGAAAATAAGATTATTTTTTATTACTTTTTATTTTTTTCGATAGTTATTTCGCTTTTTTTAATATTTTACTTATATGACTTTACAGGTTCCCTCCAGATAACAGCGAGCCAATACCAAAACCGAAAGACATACCGCGCATAGAAGCGTACGACTACGCGGTGGAACCGAGCAACGCGCAGCAACTCGAGGAGATACTCGCCGACCCCGACGCTATGAGAATGCAGGCCTTGGTCATCAGAGAGAGGATTCTAGGTAATATGTCATAAAAATAACTGGGTATATGGTCAATTATTTTTAGTTTTTCCACAAAGCAGTTATAGTAGGAAATAAACTGTTGCCGTGAGATTTTCGTACAATTACCCTACCTTACTATTCTTTATTAGCTTAAACTTTATAAATGAGGCTATCAGAGCAAAAGCGGCCTAATTCTCAATTTCTCATATCCTGACTTATCTAAAACAGAGCCTAGAAATTATTTAAAACGTGTTAAAATTTAAAGCAAGACTGGCCTATCTCTTGTTTCACCTATCGTCAACAGATGGCGTTGCAAAAGTTGTTTTTGCATTTTTTTCTCTGCTAATAAAGCAAAAGTAGATTTATTATAAACTTAGGGTTAGTTTAGAGTTCAATTAATTTAAATTATTATTATTATTTATTTTTAAGTATTATTTAGCTGATTGATACATGTTGATTGTTTTCTCATTTAATTTTTATTTACTGTCCAGATTATTGTAATTTAAATGCTGTGCTCAGCTGTTATCGGAGTGCAGATTTATTCAATGTAATTTGGTTTTGATTCGTGTTCTGTGGCTGTGCTACTCTTGTGCTGGCTTCAAATATATAAGTATTAGAGCATAAGTATGTATATAACGTGCAGGCCCAGCGCACCCGGACACGTCGTACTACGTGCGGTACCGCGGCGCGGTGTACGCGGACGCGGGCCGGTTCGCGCGCTGCCGCCAGCTGTGGCACCACGCGCTCGACATGCAGCGCGCCGTGCTGCCGCCGCTCTCGCCGCTCACCCAGTCCAGCCTCTACAGCTTCGCGGAGCTCTTCTCTTACATGCTGGCTGAGCGGGCTCGTCCGCCACTCAGAGGTATTTATTTTATGTATATACCTGTGTTTCACCTAGAAGGGTGCTGGCTGTCGGAACATACCGGCAGGTGCTACGCGACACTTGAGGGTGGTAGCCAGCCAGCCAGCCAGCCAGGTGCTACAAAGAACCCTACCACTGTGCTATCGTTTCCCCACGATTTTTTTTTTCACCTAAAGCTCGAGCTCATTGTAATTCGATTGTCTTGGCATTCGACGTCATAAGATATCATCGCCTTAAAAGATGTTTGTTTGATCGGTTGGAGGGGTGGTTAGATAAACTAAATTGTGGTAGATGACTCAAGAGAACTAAGGCTGCGATCAATTTAATGAGGAAACTGTCCGTTTAGGTCTTTTTTTATTACTATGTCTATGTATGTATTATTTGTATGTTTGGACACAATCTCACAGTGGTTAGTGATGATGTGGCCGATGGTGATAAGGACAAATCCTAGAATATTTAACATCAATATTCTAGTAACATGGACCTAATTGTGCTGTCGTGGTTGTACCTATTCTTCCGATACAATTTGCATAAAAAAAAAGTAAATTTCACCCTCAGGACCACACACGCTTGACCAAAAGTTAACCTTAACGTAATGTATATACATTAATGTAATTTCAAAACGACAGGTCGGATAGTCCCACCAGTGACGTTCGAGGACATCGACCCAGTATTCAGGAAGGCGTTATCGGAGATCCACCGCGGAGTGGAACTGTTAGCATCGAAAGTGAGCATCGATAGAGAACAAACTCTGGCGGCCCTGCAGAGGATTCTCGTGATATCGCTACACTTGGCGGCGCTGCTGGCCCGGCTGCTGGAGGAGCCAGAGTGCACTGAGGAGATCTCCAGGGAGATACAT
The DNA here is from genome assembly GCA_963555595.1 of Tethea ocularis. Classification (NCBI taxonomy): domain Eukaryota; kingdom Metazoa; phylum Arthropoda; class Insecta; order Lepidoptera; family Drepanidae; genus Tethea; species Tethea ocularis. Next base: position 2,361,098 of record OY741971.1, on the reverse strand, counting down.
AAGGCTGTCTACTCGCTTATTAAGTTAGATATTAAGGTTAGTTTTGGTTATTCCATACATCCTACTGATATTATAAATGCGATAGTGAGTGTGTATTTTTTACTTCTTCACGCTCAAATGGCTGGACCAATTTTGATGAAATTTGGCATGGAGGCAGCTGACACCCTGGATTAAGATATAGGCTACATTTTATCCCTCAGGAACATATGATCCCTCGGGAACGCGAGTGAAACCGCGGGGTGAAAAGTTCTATAAATGCGAAAGTAACTTTGTTTGTAACCATTTTACGACTAAACCTCTGAACCGATTACGATGAAATTGGAATGAAAAAGGTCTTAAGACTACTTTTTATACCAGGAACGCGGTGAAACCTTGGGGAACAGCTAGTTAATTAGATGTAGACGTCCATGCTATCTACTGTCATTTTATGTACATACTACAAATTATTTATATCAGATAAGTCCAATCGCTCCAACTGCCTCCCAATGGAAGATCAGCCCCGGTCATAAACCATTACATTTTTTTTAAATAAAATCTCTACTCTACTCAAAAAATGTAAACAGGTGCGTCAAGGGAGGTCTGCCCTGCACGTGGCATGCTCGTCGGACGGGAACCGGTGCAGGGGCGGCATGGGCGCGGGCGGCGGCGCGGGGCCCGCGGGCGCGGGGGGCGCCGGCGGCCGCGCCTGGCTGCCGGGCCCGGGGGACTCGCAGCCCTGCTGCCCCACGCTCGTCGCGCTCATGCTGCGCCTCGGAGCCAACCCCGATGCCAGAGACGCTGATGGCAACACGCCCCTACATCTTGTCTGCAAGGTAACCCAAACAAACCACCTTACCTACACCTCACTCTATACATTTTGTGGAGTGTATTTTAGTATTTTAGCCCTGAATTCTACGGTTATCTGTATGTACGTCGTTATCAGTAATCCTACAAAATTTCAGAAGCCTTAAGCATTACCTTTACCTACGACAAATTACGGATAATTTGAGGTTTAGCATATTATATCTCTGGAAATAATCGACAAAGACTTAAACCTCCTTCAAAGACAATCAAATTAAAATGGGACCATCTAAGAGCTATATATATACTGAACCCGATGCAAAAATAATTATTAAAATAGGTTGACATAAAACAAAATTTAAAAAACAACCGAAATTATAACCTCCTCCTTTTTTTAAGTCGGTTTAAACATTTCTCACTGTAAAACGTAGTGATGAGGCGAAATTGCTATTTTAGTACTCGAGTAATTTAATAGGTACACAATTAGACGTAGATTGAAGTGTATTGTTATGGTAAACTAATTTGTTATAACTTTTTTCGAAATTTCTATGAAAATATTTTAGTGTTGTTTTTTTTTTCATGACCTGTTTCCATAAAGTTTATACTTCAATCCTCTTTCGGCCTACTATACCCTCTTAAAAATGTATATCATTTACTTGACATAGGCTACGCATCACTTATGAGAAAAGCCGGACAATAAAAATTAAAAGTAACAATTTCCATTACAGCTAAATCCGTGTCCAGCAGAAGTGGTCCGCGAACTTCTCTCACACGGCGCTCACATAGACACAGTCAACTACGAAGGGGAAACTCCAGAAGAACTACTCAAACTCACTTCACAGACAATCACTTCCATTGTGAACCCTCTACGATACACCACACTCAAATGCCTGGCAGCACGCACTGTCAAAGACTATAGACTACCGTACAGACACGTCGTTCCGCAATGCCTACATTCAACCATCATAACTCACTGAATACGTTCCTCTGATCAGTCGAGTCTAATAAATAATAAGTCCCGTTCTACGCATTTAGTCCAGCGTAATGTTCTATCGAAGCCCAAGTGATGCCATGCAGTCTAATTCTGTTGTTAAAAATAACGAAGAGAAGGATATGAAAAATTTAGTCCAATAGCTTGTTTCAATTTGAATTTAGTTGCTGATCTTTATTTATCACGACTGTTTCCCGGTAAATGACAAGATAGACATAACGGTTTTTAATATTTTCTATCCTTTACTATTATTATTGTTGTAAGATGTGACGTGAGCAGAATCGGCACCAATGTCAAGTAATTTAAAGGCTGCTAACAACATTTTAGTGTATTCTACTTTATTGCCATGAGTCAAGCTTGCATTTCAAATGAGTAGAGTAAATAAATATAATCATTTTTTTACTACTTATTCTATACGTAGAAGGAATCTAGAAGTGCGTCGGTCAATGGAATTGATACTCTCCATAATGTCACACTGACAAATGTGATTGTGACAGATATATAGGGACTTAGTATTTTTTGTAGCGAAAATATATTTTAGCATTTTTATAATGGAGTGAACAGTGTATATTTAGGTTGATATATGAGGCTACGTTTTGATTCGTTTATATTTCATCATAATACCACCGGATTTCATCGCACTACGTTATTTTCGGAAATGGGTTGACCACGCTCAAACGTATTTTAACAGATAATAAATATTTTTAATGCAATATTTTGGTAGGTTTAAAATATTTTAATATGTTTTTAATCCAATGTATTCTCATTATCATTGTATACAAGCCATAATTATATTATGCTATGTTTTTAATTGTACTACAAAAGCAGACTATATTTGAATAACTTTTCGCTTTGGGTACTTTTTGAATATTTTATGATTTGAATTATTATAATAACTTCCAGCGCTGTGCCGTAAGTGATGTAAAATATTTAATTATATAAAATTATGTACATTTGAATTACTACTAAACGTAAATTAGTGATTGGATGTGTATATTAATATATAAATGTATCTAATAGATAGTAAAACTTACTATTGAATTCTGATAATCAAAAATATATGAGTATAACCTATTAGTGTTAAATATATAACGTTAAATTGACGTGGCTGGTTATATACCTACTGTACGCTTTCGATGTCACAATTAATAATTTTTAATTTAGATCTTAATATCAATGTGATAAAGCTCAAGTTTCGACTGCCCAAATGAGTCATGAATAAACACGTAAGTGGTAACTATTGGATTTTAAACTGTCTGCTTAAATTCACTAGTGTGATTTTTACCTTTACTCGTTTGAGCTTGAATATTGATGTTCACAGTATAGGTAAAACGCTAGGACTAAGCCTCCAAGTGATATTCGATTTTAATTTCTGTGTATTTCTATTATTAGGCTTAAAACACGTGTAACCGTGGGCTAGAGTCAACATAGTTCGTGTGTAACCGCCATCTCTAGTCCTCTTACCTTAGTGCATTCTGGATAACGTAGTTATTTGATATCGAACTTTATTTGTGTCACCGAGTGAACATATTCGCTTAACGCGATATATATCCATGTAAAAACAAATTAGAAATTAAGTAGGTTTATTAGAAATTGATAATGATACGTATTTGTATTGTATATTCGATAGATGGGTAACAATGACAAGTGAAATGTTAGAACTGAATTTTAAAATACAAATTTACGTTACATACAATGGTTTGTTTGTAAATGTTCAATAGGCTATGGTTGCCATTGATTATATTGTGTGTATTTTTCTCATAGTATATTTTGAATTTAGTTATAATGCGTGTTTACATGCTAGTTATTTTTTGAAATTAATAAAATGCTTTAAAATTATATCTATGGATTTTATTTGGACGTCGTCGATGAAACGTAATCTATACTAATAATAAAGCTGAAGAGTTTATTTGTTTATTTGTCTGAACGCGTTAAAAAAATCATTCACTAATAGTCTATGGTTTGAGCTTCCCCACACCGCATTTCAAGTCAGACCCAGGTAGTATGGATAACAATGCTTGTTATCGTTTTATTTGTACCTATGACGTTATTCAACGACGGCCAACTCAATGTGAACGGTTAGTGTAGGCTTTAAACAACGAGGATGTTTGTTTCTCATTAGCCTATATATTATTTATTCTTTGTCATTAGTGATAGATTACAAAATTGATAAACCAATTATGTAGTTATATCTATATAGTCTTGTTTACTCAATGTCATGTCATAACATTTGTGATGATAACATGAATAGTTCTATAGTTAATGTCCCTTATTTATAAACGTAGGATAGGTAATAATGTATTTTTTTGGCACAAAGCCAACAAACAGGATTTTATCTACTCTCATATCGTAATGTGCTAATTATGAAATCAAAACCAGTACTTTAATGACCCACTTTATGCACACTCGTGTATAATGATTCATTATAGTACAGATTTGTTCCCAAGATAATGCTATAAAATAACTTTTTTTCTAGTACACTTTGGACCTATCAATAGTATAATCAATCAATCAGTATCAATTCAATTTGACGATGACAATGTGACAAATTTGTTGACTAGAACTTTAGAGGTAAGAATTTTTGGGAGTTGGCAACACGGATTTGATTAGGTAATATGATTATTGTGTTTTTTTTTTTTGAAAAGTTGGTAGAAAAATACTATCGATTTTTCTATTTTTTTAAATTACATTAATTATATGAGTTTAGATAAAGTACTGTATGATACTGCACATAATTAGGTATTAAAAACTCGTGTGATACTATTAAGAACCTCGCCTACGGGTCGGTACTTAAACTCATACTCGTGTTTAATAACCCCTATTATGCAACAGTATCATAAACTACTATTAGGTACCTACTTTGAATGTTATTATATATAAATAACAATCACACTTCGAGGAATCAGATAGGGAAGACAAATGTTTCTTTGTGTACATTTATTAAGATAAAAAATACACGGATCTTTACAATTTCTTGTAAAACTAAATAATTCTTAATTATGCGACATAAGTCAAAATCTTAAGCGAATATTATTTTACTTTATACCTAATAAAGTAATTAATGTTATATTATTTATAGAAATATAACGAGTCATTAGTCAAATATATTTGAGAATATAATTAAACGAAAATGATAGCTGTATACATTTAGCTACCGATACATTGACACCCATAAAGTAATATCCAGACTTCAATCGGCTTTGAACAAGCGTTTCAAATCATTGGAAACGACACAGAGCATCGACTTTAAATCAGTCGGCTTCGAATTCGGGAACTGAGACCAAATTCTAGCGGCTGTATTGAAATTCTTTACCATTACCATTGCCAGTCTTTCGCCGTTATTATTTTTAATCTGTGCCACTTTAATGACCAATTCTTCAGGCATTTTCTTTAATTGCAGTTTCTTTATGGCACAGACTAATGGCCAGTAGGAAAAATGATCAACGAAGTGTTCGGATCCAGTCACTGCGGAGAGGTACAGCTTGCATTTAGGTTCATTAGTGTTGTCCCAAGTTAGGCCAAGGGAAGCGGCTTCGCTAGACTTGATGTTCGGGAAATTTTGACGATTTTCGTAAGCGTATGCAGCGGCTATGCCGGTAAGACGATTGGCTGTAAATTCGTAGTCTTCTACTTTTACACCGGTACCAGTTTTCTTTATTGTCAATGGAGTGCTGTAGACAAAAGTCAAAATTAATAAGTTAATCAATAGGGATTTCCCGATTGAAAAGGTGTCTCATCGCCATCGTTATTATAACGATTTAGCCTGCCCACTGTGTCTGGGAGCTACCAAGTTGAATTTTATGTAGGTACCTGACGAGTTCTTACTAACTGTAAGGACAACAATCTATTTTGGAATTCAGTATTCAGAGTTATTTTACCTTAGTGCTAGTTGTTGTTCGCAGCTTCTTCCGCATGTAATTCGGGTACCTAGGTATTCCGGGTTCATAAAAGACAACTTACTTTCTTTCAAGCAGCATTCCCTCCATTATGAGGAAACTGCCCGGCGCCATATTCTTAAGATTCTGCCTCAACTCATACGCTTTCGACAGTATTTTCTCTATATTTTCGTAACTTTTCAAGAATTGAGAATCTTTGTAGACATTGTAGAATAGGGGTCCGTTGTACGTTGTTACTGGTTTCGGTTTTTGTTCCGAGCTGAATTCAAATCTTTGCATAGTTATGCCTGTAACAAGGTATAAATAAAAAACTTTTTACAAAAAATAGAACCGCCATCAAAGGCACAAAAAAAGGATAAACTAACTATGGTTCTATTTTTTGTCAAGTTTTATTACTAACCTAGTTTAAGCATATTAGCGATGTACCTACCTTCCATCATCACATCAAAGAATACAACTAACGGTCTAACGGTCCTTATATTAAAAAATTATCCCCTAATTCCTAACCTTAACTGTTAGGGAGTTGTACCTTCCATTATCAGCGCAGTAACATGAGTACCAGACGCAAATATATGAATAGGTTTAGAAAGTATAAGAAAAACATTGTTCGTGTTTAAGTGAAGTGCGGCCGGATGGCTGCACTTGAACGGAACATATTGGTTACGTATGGCGTCTTCTCTATACGTAGTTATATCAGTAACTCAGTGACTAAGAAAGGGTTTTTCAAACCTCTGTTCATAAGAGGGTAAAATAAGGGAGGGGGTGAAACCGCGCGGCGGAAAGCTAGTCCTACCTACCTAATAAAACAAAATAGCTTAGGTAGTTCATAAATTGGAGCGACCATAATAATAACATCCGGCACGTGTATAAGCTACTGTTAGTTCTACCAACACAAAGTCAGCAGTATGCGATCTTAGGAAACAACAAACAATTTAAAAAAAAGTATCTACTCACTCGGTCTCTACATCACAAGGAACGGTGTCTCCATGACATACACAGCGGTAGGCCACTGGGGTGGTTTTAGTGGGTAAAAATCCCACATAACCTGGTTACACCCCTCTTTGTAATCAGATATCTTTTGAAGATTTCCAACTCGTCAATAAAAAAAATAAAAAAAAGGTATATTGGGTATCTATCCCAATATACCCATCTACACAAACAACATCCAAAAGTCGCTAGAGTTTACTATGCGTGCGCGATAGTAGGTACCTACGTATTACTAGCTATGCTATGTCATTTATTTATCAGTCATGGACTTTAAATTCTTAGGTACTAATCCTACTAGTCCTACTAATATAGGTATTTTAAATGCGAAAGTTTGTGAGTATAGTATGTATGAATCTTTGTTGCTCTTTCACGTAAAAACTACTGATGAAACTTGGCACATAGATAGATACCCTGGAATAACTTATAGGCTACTTTTTATCCCAGAAAAACATGAGATACCTCGGGAACGCGGGTGAAACCGCGGGGGACAGCTAGTATTGCCTATAAATGCGAAAGAGACTGTCTATCTGATACCTAATACCTATTCACGCTTTAACTGCTGAACCGATTCCGATGGTCAAATAAGATTTCCTTTGTTCTTTGCTCACAATATCAATAATTTGCGTTCCGATGTTGGCTGAAAAGTTTACACAATTATTTTATCATTATCTAAAAAAGTTTAGGATCACTTTGAGACTCCTTTGATTACGTTTTGTTTAATCTAGTAGGTATCTACTTATAGGTAAGTATCATAAGTACTATAAATAAACAAACATACTGTACTGATATTTTATAAACAAACGAATTTAATATGAAGGTTGATAACTTTCTTTCGTCAATTATAATACCTAAATATAAAACTATATTATTCATGATAAAATAAAAAAAATACTCAATACTTAATGAGGTCACCTTACGCTACGTACCTACCTAGGAAGTACCTACATAAATGGTTTAAAACTTTTAAAAGTTATATAGGTAGGTACCAGTAGGTACCTACTACAAAACTAAAATGATGCAGTCATGTAAAAAATATCATTTAGTTGTAAAATAATGTATGTAATGTATAGAATAAGGTAGAACTTACCGTAAAAGATAATTGGTCTATTCAAATAAATAAAACTATTATAATTAAAACTCGAAGTTATTTAGAATACCTACCTCAAGTATGTCTAGATTAGTCCAAATAACAAACAAAAGCAAAGTTTTCAAGTAAATAGATACATAAAAAGTACTCAAAGTGAATTATTGACTGACCTTGGTCTAGAGTGTAACAACAGTACCTAAGTAATCAATTAACAATTTTAATATTCCGAGAAGTGTGCACTGAACGATCACTTTATCATATACTGTTGTAGCACAGTTAATAAAATACTGAGAACCGTCCGTCAGTAGTCTTTGTTGCACTTTATTTATTCAAGCTAATAGTAAGTACCTACTAAATAGAATAGATTGTGAAGTGAATATGTCCGAATGAGTAAATTTGTTTCCACTTTCCATTGAAAATCAAGCAATTACCCTTACTTTCATAAATTAGACAAAGAAAACGATAAATTATAATACAAGAAGGAAAAAGATATTAGAAATTGAATGCTGTAAATAAATATAATGTTTGAGTTCGCGTAGCTGGAACACACCCGTTATTTATGGTTACGTGATTCCCCACATTATTCCCTTTTGAGACTTTGTTGATCATAGACAACAAAGTTATTTTTGTGACTTGCAGCATTTTATTAGCTTTTAAGTTTCTACACTAGATGGCAGTGATGAAGTTATGTAAGAAGTGACATCTATAATAATAATTCATAAACTATGTAAACGAAATGGTTTTTGTAGATGACGTTGCGAGACAGACGGTGTATCGGAGTTTTGAAAAGAGTTTTGTAAGTCTAACTAACTGTAGGTAAAAACGAACTGAATAAAACAAAACTATTGAACCAATTTAAACATTGTTTTTGATTTCAATTGTATATTTGCAGTTGATAGAGACCCTTTTTCCACGGAACGTGTGGAGTGTCAACGCAAAAAAATACGGCTATTTATTCGCATATTTGTATAATTGTGCATGAAAGCTTTCCTTTATATATTAATCGAACGAAGCAAGTCTTTGTACTAAGGAAACATAATTCTGATAAGTACCTACCTAAAAAACTATTTTACCTATAACTTCCTTCGACACACAAACTAAGGGTAAACAAGATATGGGTAAAATGTGGCGACTCATAAAAATGTATGAGCTACCACGAGATGTGCAGCTAACAAGTGTTGTAGTTTATTTTCCACTAGGGGTCAGACACGGCAAGGGTCAGATGTTGCCAGTTATTCCGCCTCAACAGTAATTGTGACAAATGAATGTGTTCTATTTTACTTTAGTAGTGGTGGGACAGGTTGGTGTTTTTACTCGAGTACAATACCTATATTAAAATATAATACCTTTTCGACAAATAAAAACAACCAAAATATAAAATTTCAAAACACATTTATCCAGGCCCTGGTAAGGCATTTGAATCAATTATTACGATAGACTTTACCACACTACCGGTTTTATTATAAGTAACTTATTAATATCCTGGGAATTTATTCACACATGGCTATCAAACTAAGTAGAGTAGGTACTTTGGAAACCAGTTAACTGATACTGACCTAGCTGAGAATCGAATCCACGACCTGCAGCGTCAACTCCGTCCCCGTGCCTTGCTATCAAATAACTGTAGGCCGATATAGACATGCATGATATAAATTTACCAAATTGACTTGAACTATTAATGTTATATTAATTTGATTATAATTGCATGAGTTAGTATTAAACGTAGTTTAATGTATAATAATTAAGTGTTTCTGATAACCTTTTTTTTTACAATGTAGGTATAGGCTTCGTTTAACCACAATCTCACCGTGGGTAGTGATGATGTGGCCGATGGTGGTAAGCACAAAGCCTAGTCATGACATAGGTACTTTGGAGAGATTGTGGTAAAACCTTCCGTGGGCCTTCTGGTTTTTGTAAAGGACTGCAACATTATAGGCAAAACCCCTATCCTGGGGTTATTAATGAGCTTTGATGACAGTAGCTACTTATCATCGACCGCCTGTCTGCTTATCAATATTTTGACATATTTAAAAAAAATAAGGGCTTGATATTCAAGTTGAAAACTTAGAGAAGAAAAAAACTTAGAAGAAAACGAAAGAGAAAACTTAGAAGAGTAACAACACTATTAACATTTTTCCACCAAGGTTATGTGAAACTTAGTATGAAATAATATGGTAATCTGTTATGTCTAGGATAAAAAGGTTCTTTGGATGACGGGTAGGTACCTATGGCAGATCATAGAATTCGTAATCTTTATGAATAATCAAAGGTACAGTATGACACAACTTAGATGTAGCATCGGCAAGTCGTTTTCGTACACTTCACTTCCGATTTACAAAACTAATAAAAATCATTCACTATCGCGCCTTTCAACGTTCAATAAGATCATTTTCGCCGATCATTTTTTAATTCATGAGTAATGTTGTAGGCGCACTCTTTTCGGGGACGATCGATTTTACGAATATTGCCGATGCTTCATCTAAGTTGTGTCATACTATAAGCACCTACTTAAAAAAACCTGAACACCTATACAATAATGGGCTATGAAATGCCCTGCTAAGATTTTTTTGGTCAAGTCGTCCTAGTTTATAGTTATACGAAGTGATTCGACGGTAGAGTCAATCGTGCGTGCAGTTCAATTCAATTAACAATATGTTTTCCTCAGCCTAGCCGACATACGGAATAAAACAGACGAAACAAAAAATAGCTTGGGTCATTAACAATTAAGTTTATTTTACAAACACCAAAAGATATAAATAAGTACAATCTCGGCAAATCACATCAACCCTATAATGATGTAAGGCTTAATCTCCGTCGACGGCGACGGGTCAAATAGACCCCATTCAAAAAACTAGGCACGCGCCATGTCGCAATAGAAAGACGTCGTTAAACAAAGAGGCTATTGTGCCCGGAATGTTCCCGGGTGGGCAGTTATTGTACAAATACGGCTGATTCGCGGAATTCTGGGGGACTACAACGGTTAAAATTTGCGGGAAAAAAATGGCTCGCTCCAGTGGATACGATTGTATAGCGATAGGGTTGAGATAAACGGGTTTTTGTAAATTGAAATAATTGGAAATATTGTGAACAATTGTTGTTGATTGCACTTCATGTTAGTTAGTTTTTTACTGTTAATAATAAAGATCTTTGATTAAATTTCTATAAAAATACGCAATTATTGTTTGTTTGCATGACCTACGTACTTACAATGTTTTTCGATAATAGTTTTACGTTAAGATTTATCGTATGGAAACATAAAATAGAGTGGCGTAGATACTTTTCCAGCGACACAACCCTATTCGAGGCTCGTTCGGTGTTATTAATAACGGTAGCGTATTACAATTCAATTTGTGCGGCCCGCCGGCTCCGCGGTAATCCCGCGCATAATCCTACTACAGATAAACTGAACACAATTATATTAAAAGCAAACATGAAAATTTTCGACAAATCTCTCGACAATCGCCAACGAATCGTCGTCTAATAGCATTGTCAGCTGGCTCCGTAATAACTACGTGTAGGTATTATTGTTTCGCTTCGCAATGCAGGTTTGAGGATTAATTTTGAAATTGCGTGGTCGGATGAAATTGTATTAGTATTAAAAGTATTATGTTTGTTTAAGTAGATAATTGCTTTGAGTCAAATAAGGTAAACTGAAATGGGGAGTGTCAAATTCAAAACTCACGTTGACAGTCGCCGGTTCAGACCTTCCGCCAAGGAAATCAGCAAGGCATTTTTGTGTTTTTTTCCTTTATTTTACATACGTGAAACTAATCTAAGCAAGTTTCGTACTTGAGACACGTGCAATTCATCTACATTACAATCAACTGAGCTTATAAAAGCATTTTTGACTGAAAAATTGCTTTGCAATTTGCGAGAAATAAATAAAATAGTCCAATTTCCCGTTCCAATAATTACAATAGTCCTCGCGTTGATGCACTAAGTCTCGTATTGAAGCCGCAGTTACTGTAATCGCTTTAGCCTGACTAATGCTATTTATCGGTCGAATGGTTTCTTACCTACTCTTGTACGTCGGTTAAGTAATGCCTGATTTGTACTTATGAGACCGTCTTAACTATTATCCTTTTTAGCTTCTCTCTTTAAGGAAAAGAGAAGTGGAATATGCTCATATCAAATACTATAATGCTTACTTTTTCCGCCCTTTGGTCTTACTCTCTTCCTTAAGGTATATATTGTTTTTTTGTTTCCGGGATTTAAATAATCCTTTTTTAATTCCAGTATGATCTATCTATGAGCCAAGTTTCTTCTAAATCCGTTCGTCGATTCGCTTCCGTCTTGCGGATTTCCCCGCAAGTTCGAGGTCTTATATTTTCCTAAGATATATTTTTTTTTAATTGTTATTTCGATTTCGGATGGTAGGTAGATAAGAAGGTCACAGGTTTTTCACATATGTCATTAATGGGATAAAACAAAGAATAAATAATAAAAAAAAACAATAAAAAACCATAAACAATAAAAATTAAGTAGACTCAAAATAATTCTACGTTTAATTTAATCGTTTAAAATTTTCTGTGTCTGAGGAAAATCCGATGGGAGTGGAAAGGTAGGGGTGGGATGAGAGGGGAGGGGACGGTTCCCGTTTTAACTTTCCGGACCGCTGGTCGCACCAGGATCCACTACTATTGTTTACGTCTACAAGCATTATAGTAAGCCATGATTACTATCCTGGAACAATATTCACACACGGTTATTTAATCCCAAGCTTAGCAGAACTTGTGCTATGGAAACCTGCTTTTTTGTAAGACTCTATCTTATAAACTGTAACTCTCTATCGGCTAAACATATATGTTCATGTGTACAAATGCTTGTCCTAGATGGGAATTGAACCTACGACTAAGGTACCTATTTCTTAAAATGTTTGTTACCACAGATAATGTAACAAATCCAGATCCTAATCATAACTAACTACTTATTATATTACGTTTTTTTCTCGTAAACAGTTTTATTACCTAACCAGTGGAAACTAGCTCAGAAACGGGTAGAATCGAACTAACGAAATCAGAGTAAGAGAGGGTTCCATTAGTAGTGGTTGGCATTCAATTAACTGAAGCCTTGTTGTAGTACCTTCACACTTTTAGTTATGTCTGACAGCGTTAGCGAAAACAACGAATTGTCCTGTAGGTAAGTTTTTTTTTTTTTTTTTTTTTTTTTTTATAATAAATGTTCTTTATTTCTCCCACAATAAGTAACAAAAATAAATACAGGTACAAAGTAAAAGACACAAACACAAAATTGCGGGAGACTGGTGCCTAAGCTAGGCAAAGCCTGTATTTCAGGACACCAAGTACCTATAATGTTTCTATTATTTCGTTATAACTAGGTATCTGCTATACTGGTATGTACCTATTACAAGCTTTCGCCCCGTACCTATTACCTGCTTTCCACAAGGTTCTTATGTTTTCAATTCATTATGCTTCGTGTAGCCGTTGAGGCGTCAAGAGGTAACAAACAAACATATTTACTTTCGCATTTATAATACTATAGTATACATATCAGGGGCGTAGCTACCGCCGTATCTGCCGTATCAATTATACGGGGCCCCGGGTCACAGAGGGCCCCGACGTGCGTCATAGAGGCAAAAGCATTAGAAAAACCAAAGTCATCATCAGCTATAAATGATTTAATAAATCAGTTTGCCGAAAAAAAGGCAAGGAGAGTGTATATTTAATTTGAATTGTTTGTAAAAAAAAAAACTTTAATTTTATGCAAACATTTTTTTTTTCTTAATAATCTTTACCATTCATAAGGGCCCCCAAACATTTTTTTATACGGGGCCCCGCAGGGCCACGCTACGCCACTGATACATATACCTACTATAGCTAGCCGCATCGCATTGCATCGCTCGCTTGCTATTAGCTACATCCTTCTCGCCTAGCGTTTATTTTTGCTCGACTCCTAAGGATCGTAGCGTGATATTAATTAGCATATAACCTTCCTTAATAATTGAGATATTTTCAAATCCGATTAGTACCTACCTAGTTCTTGAGTTTAGCGCGATCTTCAACTTTAATAAATGACTAGATAAGTACCTAAACCCTCACCTAAGGGCCAAAAATAGATTCGACATCGATTAATATAGATCTCATTCCAAATTACTATTGAAGTAGGTAGGTACACCTTTATAGTATAAAACGAGCAGCTTAATCACTTTGGCAACGACATGTTTGTCTGTTTGTAACCCAAAACCTTGGGGTAAGGCCGCTTCATTAACTAATCTGTTAGTTTAACGAACATTACCTTAATGTCCCCTACTTACTTGTATTTTGTATTAATTCATACGCAGTTATTTCTTTTTGATTACTCGTATACAGACCTGAGTAGGGTGGTTTCATTTTTAATTGTCTGTGGTTCTATTGTTATTATGTTTGTGAGTGAAGATCTACGCTATGGTACATTTTGGGTCTTGTATGGAATCCAATGGCTTGATTAGCGTTGCTGGAAGTCGTTGGGTGCAAGAGCCCCAAAATAATTCATCTTTCAAGTCTTTGGAAGAGATTCAACAGCTGCTCATAAATTTACATCCTTGAACTAAAATTATGACGATGATGATGAAATCAAGGGCTGAATGAAAATTATGGACGGGAAAATAACATAAGCTACTTTTTTATGCTCTTTATCATGGAAACACGCGTAAAACCGCGAGGCAGAAGCTTATAACGAACTAGCTGTTCCGCGCGGTTTCACTCGCGTTCCCGGGATAAAAAGTAGGAATAATGTAGCTTCATATTAGTGAAAGAATTTTTCAAATCGGTTCAGTAGTTTCGGAGCCTATTCAATGCAAACAAACAAACATACAAACAAACAATCAAATCTTTCCTCTTTATAATATTAGTATAGATAAGATAGGAACCGGTGATATCTTTAGTATCTGTGACCATTGTAACGGTCTAACAAAACTGAATAAGTAGGTATAATTATTCGTCAGTAAATTGCCTACCTATCACACCATCCTTCCTACTAGATAAATGCGAAAGTTTGTGAGTATGGATGTGTATGGATGAATGTTTGTTACTCTTTCAAGAAAATCTACAGAACGGATTTAGATGAAACTTGGCACATAGATAGATCTTACCCTGGAATAACATATAGGCTACTTTTTATCCCAGGAAAACAAAAAATACTTCGGGAACGTGGGAGAAACCGCGGGGCGGAAGCTAGTATTGTATAAATTCAATCATGGAAAACAAATAGGAAGCTTTTCCATTCCTGAAACCTATACCTAAATATCTTGCGTTCGCTCGATCCGCGCATGATTTTTGTACCTAGATATTAGGTATATAAGCTTTTAAAATTATTTAAAACCAAGGAACCAATATACTTATAGTTCTGTACATTTAGTATAATGAAAACATTCATAAATTAATCTATTGCCATACGCGATGTCGTTAGTCACAAAATAACGTCTGAGAGACGCAAGAAATATTCTAAATGTTACCTAAGGCATAGTTAAAATATTGATTAATATACAGACAAGCATAGGTAAGACTTTCGAGGACATCCAAATCAATACGTCTAATGACCAATTATAAATTTACCTACCATATTCTAAATGTTTTGGTTTACGTTTATTATAAAGTAAATACCCGTAAAAAATCCCCCATTAATTGGTATCTCACAAAGCCTTGGGTCCGATTATCAACTCACACAAATTGCGTGTATTATTGTTGCATTGAAAAATATTTGAAAAACGTTTACGAGTCCACTAAGTCTAGTTTGCATTTATATATCATTTTATTTTTATCTCTATTACTTTCTATATAAGATTGATTTTGGAGTGTTTGCCGTAGGATAATAAGCTTTATTGGTGTGTTATTTAGGTAGTCTACAGGTAATCCTTTATGATTGAGGTATTTATGTTTGTGGGAGTTCTAATTAGAAGTTATGCTTTGATAGAGATTTGAATAGAATTGATAGTTAAATATAAAGCATAACATATCTAACGTTTTAGTTAATTTAAATTAGATATACATATATAGCTTAGGTATATTGAAAAAATATTATAGACGTCCTTTTAAAAATAATTGGCTAAAAATCTGTATAGGTACCTATTAAATAATAGAAAACAATAAAAAAAGTCCGCATAACAGGTATATTTGTTTTTTATTTGGTTCGTTGATTAATATTTTTTTGTTTTGTGCAAATATTATTGTTTCCATTTGTTTTTTGATGTAAAATAAATATTTATATATTATTTTCTTATAATTAGGCTTCAAACTTATGCCATTTGTCCGAAAATCAATTTAAACACCCATGACGACGCAATAAAGGCCCGTTTACAATGTCGACACACAACATAAGGGTCACTGCACACTACACCGGCGCAACACAATAGCAACAAACAGGCGAGTGCGGCGTGACAACACTTCATTATGTCAGTATTGAGCATCAACATGTCGTATAGTGATGGGGGACAGTCGATAAATTGTACACCACGATTTCATGAAAGTTTTAAGCCTACCTTAATGATAGAGTATAATGTGGGAGATAGGTACTTACATTAAGAATACACCAATTTACTTTATTTTTCCATATCGTTGATATACTTAGTGTAGGATGTATTTCGTAAATTTGTATCTGTTTATACACAGTTCTGTAACCTAGAAAACTAATAGGTAATATTCATAATATGCATACCTACTTTAAAATATATACCTACTACAGGTTTATCTAGAGAGTATTTTTAATACCAGGCTACCTTTAAATTTGAAAATTGTTGTAGATCACCTATTCGGAGTGCTAGGCAGCTGTTTTAGATACACTAAATAATGTTTGATCATTTATTTTTCTATTGTCAATAGCATATTGAAAACCAGTTCTCTTCCAGGCGTTATGGGTGTACCACTATCGACCAAGTTACCATGTTGAGATTGTGGTCATAGACAACATAACCATAACAAAACAATCTTACTTAATCCATGGTAAAAAAGTTTGTTTATTGCAAGATATGATAAATATTTTCCTAATTATAAGATTAACCGTAAAATCTATCGATAATATTAAACTATAAATGTCCCATCACATAATCCGTCGATCGGCGTCGCAACAGGGGCGCGCAACCCTTCAACGCAGCTTAATTCTATAATTGAGGGTTAAATCTCACCGGCAGACGGCAGAATGTTCATTATGACACTATGTTTATATCTCTACACTTAATCATTTCCTACGCACCCGAGGGGGTGTGCCGGATTGTAATCTTTATAGCAATTTCTAAATGGCA
Organism: Tethea ocularis; assembly: GCA_963555595.1. Classification (NCBI taxonomy): domain Eukaryota; kingdom Metazoa; phylum Arthropoda; class Insecta; order Lepidoptera; family Drepanidae; genus Tethea; species Tethea ocularis. The sequence goes on along the minus strand of OY741971.1, from coordinate 2,344,122 downwards.
ATTAAAAACTATATTTTTTTCAATATAACAAAAGAACTAACTGCGATTAATGCAAATAAGTAAATAATATCTATACTACCTAATATTATACAGAGGAAAGATGTGATCGTTTGTTTGTTTGCATTGAATAGGCTCCGAAACTACTGAACCGATTTGAACAATTCTTTCACAAATAGGAAGCTACATTATTCCCGAAGGTTATAGGATACTTTTTATCCCGGGAACGCGAGTGAAACCGCGCGGGACAGCTAGTAGCTCATAAAGGCACATAGCCAGTCTACTTGGGGACCAAGTCTGCTATTTTGACAACAGACGTCATAGTGACAAGCCGCCTTACTATTTCATTACATTGAGCGAAAGGTGTATAGTCTGGTGATTTCATAAAGTTATCCAAAGATGGCATAATGCTATTGAAATGGTGATTGAGGTTGCTATAAATATACAACTAATATATGTAGGTATCAGGTATTCTAATATTTTTTTTACTTTTAACTACGTTACGACTTTAAAGTTTAAACATCGGACAGTCAACGTCTATACAAGACTAACTAGACTATCAAAATTAGTAGCTCCTTGTACCATCAACAAAGTTGAAGCATGATCAGTTTTGAGACCTTTTCGCTTGCAGCCAGTGATCATAGTTGGCCCTGTCCATTGTTGACAATAAAACGGTCTCTTGTAAAATCTTTTGTTTAGACTATTTACTGACAATGACAATCTACTATTTTATGACAAGCGCATGCACGCAGTCGAGGGAAGAGCCGGGAATACACTAAACTATAGGTATATATTGGTGCCGATTCTGTTGTTTACGAACTAAAATAAATTTAATCTCACTATATCTCTTTCTAATAGTAAATATAAGAAAGGGTTGCAAGATATTTTAGTCCTGTCAGTTTAATCCGATCACATATTTCAACGTGAATTTAAGCGCGATCTTTATTGGTCACGACTATTTACCCGTACATTACGACGGCATGGATTAAACTGACAGCATTAAAAATGTTCTATCTTTTTTCAATAAGGTTAACTTGAAAGAGAGGAGACTTGTCTAATATTAGTTAAGTTCGTAAACAACAGAATCGACACCATTATCAAATTCAAAACTAGTACCGATTGAGAGGTTGTTCAACTAAGCAATAAATATTTTATACGGTAGATATACCGCGGAAATCGAGGAATGGAAATCTATCTTCTTCTTTAGTTCATCATATTAATTTGAAAATTACTTGTCAATCACATACCTACCGGTATATTCTGATATGCGCACTTGAGAACCAGTTCCTGACTAATCTTTTTGAAGGACGGTAACACATAGGCGGCGGTAGCGGCCATTTACTATCAGTGCTTTGAGTACGAACCCCGTTTTACGATTCGTAAAGTAATTTTTGAATAGAAATTGCATTTTGATTTTATTTTATGCACTTTGTATCATACAAAGTTAGGTGTATGAATGATAAAAGAGAATACAATCTTCAAGCTGAATAAAAATATTTCAGATTCAATGTTCACATAAATTTACCGTTTCGATACGTCGTAATGGTTCGTGCTTCGTGCTCGGAGCACAGATAGACCGTTTTCCTGCTGACTTAAATAAGTATCGTACTTACATAATTTTCATAAAAACAATTACATCTACAAATCTCTCTACAAAAACAAAACAACAGAGTAAAATCAGTCAATACATCAAAAAGCCCATCGGCAATACAATCAAGCTGGTGTTTTAATCGAACGAACCGGGCGCGAACAAATTAATAACATCATACTTGTAATTTCAATCACAAAATTAATTCACTCGTAGCCCGCCTTATTTAAGTGCCGGGTTGTCCAATCGATAAGTTGAGACGGCGAGGGCGGGCGGGCGATTGAAGTAAATAAGGTTTTGGCAGCCCTATGAGTGGTTGAATCCTCGCTCAGGGGCGGAGCTATCTTTGGGGCGTGGCAACCATTGGTCCATAGGGTTGAACAGTCGTTTACACAGTTTCATTACCGCCGCCACTGTGGACGGTTCCTGTGACGTGTTTCTGATGTAGTATCATGTTTTGATTTTGTTGTGACATACTTTATAGACATATTTTATTAAAGTGTGCTGTGAAAATAAAAGGTAAGAATTGATGATTGTTTTAAGTTTGTTTTTAACCGAGTTCAAAAAAGAAGAGGTTATCAATTCGTCGGAAATAGTCGGCATATATATTTTTTTTATGTAAGTATGTTCTCCGATTACTCGAAGACGCCTGGACCGATTAGGATGTTTTTTTGTTTGAAAGGGTATAATTTACAGGTACTCCCATGGTCACCAAGCCAGGATCTGATGGGATCCTGGAGAAAACAAGGGAACTCTTCAAATTTTATAGGCACTTACAATGTTTTATATACTTTCTAAAGCTATTCCGATATTTACGTCTGGTAGTCTTCATCTTATGTTGCTGAGCTGATGATGGAAGGTACAACTCCTTAACGGTTAAAAGTTAGGAAATCATTATTTAAATATTATAGGACCGTTTAGACCGTTAGATGTATTCTTTGATGTGATGATGGAAGATACAACGCTTCAAAACAATCAGATTAGAGTTTAAATTTTTTGTTAATAAAAATATTGTTGAAGGTATGAAATGTATTCTTTAAAGTTTTAAATAAGTACAAAAAATGGAAAGTATACATTGTTTAAACGTAAAATGTTTTTTTTTTTATTTCTACGGTGTCTACGGCATGTTCGGCTGCCGATTCGTAGCGCCGCGCCGTGCTACGGTTCTACGACTACGACTAACTGTGATTCCCTTGCGCTACGACAACGACCCGTAGCACTACCGCTACGACAAGTTATGAATTCTTTTAGAAATCTCTTCGCAAGAAATAATTTTGACAGATAAATTATATATTATTGTGAATAGTTACTAGATATAATGCTTGTACGAGTAGGTATTCATAATGTCATAGTAAAATATAATAAATAATAATCCTGGGACATTGAGCCCATACTATTTATCGTATCAATCATACTGTACTTTAAAGAAAGTAAGTTATAATCTTTTTGTATGTTCTGGATAGCTTATCTGACTCTGATACATATATTTTATAATACATGTTTTTCACCCCACAATTTCTCCCGCGATGCCCTGGGTTGAATTTTCTAAAATCCTTTCTTAGCGGATGCGTATGTCGTAATAGGTATCTGTTTGTCAAACAGCCCAATCCGTCCAGTAGTTTGAGCTGAGCGTTGATAGATCAGACAGTAGGTCAGTCAGTCATCTTTTCCATTTATATATTTCGATAGTTGACATGTTATCTCGGGGACTTGCGGGCGGGGAGCATTTTCCGCCTATGCGTTAGCTTGGCCATCCAAAGAGGCAATGCTGCCAGCCTCGTGCCGTTGATCGGCAGCAGCGACCGCCCTCAGGATTATTTTAAAACGTTTTTTTTTTTTATAATATTTTGTATATTTCTTATAGTAAATAAATATATACAATATATCCGTAATTATTATCTAAGATTATCAGCCAACTAAATTAGATTTTCAATACTCGAAGGCAAAACAGAACAGTTTAAATAACAAGCTATGTTGGTAGAGTCTGTGAAACATTTATGGATTTTTTTTACTATGTAGGTTGGCTCTATCTCCATCTCACCGTGTCAGTAATAACATAGCTGAAGGTAAGCACACATAACTTAAACTAACTGGCTCTGTTGAAACACACCGGTAGAGATTTTAATTTTTTTTAATTGACTAATGTTAACCAAGACCAACCTTAACGGACAAAATAGAGAGAGAGACATAGCGAGTAAAAGTAGATTACTAGAAAGTATGATTAAATTCTTCAACTTGCAAAAGATTATTCATAATCACAAAAAATCATTGCACAAGAAAATTACATTCCAGCGTACGACAGCTAAGCAGAAGATTTAATTTCTGCCCCTCTTTAAATATAGATGGTGTTGTTACGTTGTTTAAACAAGTGGGGTACTGGGAGGGGTCTCCGGGGACCCCATAATTGAAACACAAACAGGGGCCGGGCGATTCGCAACGAATTCATTATTTCCACATTAACTATCTATCTGACTTAATGTGACTTCTCAGATTATGTTCGTTTGACATCGTTTGTTTTTAAACGATTTAGTAAATGGGGATTTGTGTATTTTTATTATGTTTCTAATAATATTTATTGTGATAAGTTAAATTAAATGTACATAGCATGAATTAAATTATAAACATTAAAATAACCTAATTAAATATAGAAATTCAGAATTATTTAACAACTAGCTTCCCGCTCCGCTGTTTTAACCGCGTTATTGAGAGATCTTATGTTCCCGAAGTTTTTAAAATGTCTTTTATTTGACCTATCATGACTAAAAGTCATAATTTTGCGAATAAAACGTTAATTAATAAAACGAAACTGTTTTTTTTTATTGTTTAATTTTTCTTACATAGGTTGTCTTTGTAGCTTTTTCCGCACTTGCATACACGGTTAAGTGAATTTTATAAGTAAACATTAATATACAATATAGAAAGATTCATAAAAAAACGCCTTGCCTCAGTTTAAGTGTAAAAAAAATCAGAAGTATATATATTGATAGTGCTTTCGATCAGCATGACACAAATAAATAAATGAGTTTGTGTTTGAAAAGTGTATTCTAAACACAATAAAGAAAATATAAAATTGCCTCATTCTCGCAGCTAACTTTCTTTTACTCGACTTCGATTGAAATGCCACATCATACCTATATCTAACTAATTTAGGTACCTACGTTAACTTGAGTGTTTTATAGATTCGATTTTGTCAATTGGTATTCGATTTCGGAGGACAATTTTATAAGTCTTATTGTTTTAAAAGTTTATTTCATGGAATAACTGTCGCCAAGTACCTACCGGTGTGTTCCGGCAATTGTACAGTTGCCTTCTTGACATTATAACTGGTCAGCAACACATTAGCAATATCAGAGGTATAGCGATAGGCGACGGTAACCACTTACCATCAGGTGGACCGCCTACCTGCTTGTCAACCTTCTGACATAATAAAATAAATAAGCAAACGTCAATTTCGACATTAAATTCAACATACGTTATATGTTTGTTTAACGTGGTATATTTATTTAATTTCATGAATTCATATTCGCCATCTTTTTCGAAAGTTGCGTGAGGGGAATCGATTTCGCAGATGATAGGTATTAAGCCATCATGAAAGTATAGGGGGTTGAAAAAAATATTAGGTGTGTTCATAGTTCGATCCTGCTATGTAAAATTTTACCGGTCTTTCCTAATTGTTTTACAAATAACATAAAAAAAAAACTCATATTGTCTTTCTCTTTCACTTCAGTTTTTCCACTCGTTCTCGTGTAAAGTTAATAAAAAGTACATCAGTAGAGCGCGAAGTAATTTCCATCAAATCAACGTTGTATACTCGTGGATGTCAATTTGCCGGCACGACCAATTCAATTACTTTTACAAATATAGTAGAGGGCAATTTGCATGTTTATGCCTCTTGTTTGTACTGAACGCGGTATTACTTAAACTTTCTCGTTTTGATGGGAAAAGTTTTTTTTTGTGACAAATAATTATTTTAATTCAACGCTCTAGTAATTTTTTGTGATTATTTCTAAACAGACGTTTTGTAAAATATATTTCTTTAGTCTTTACTAGTTTGGATTAAAATTGAAATACCTAAAAACTAATAGGCTAAAAATAACAGACATATTATAGTTTTCATTGAATTAAAAAAATAAATAAAATTAGTTAATATATTGTCAATGACCCTGATTCTGTTACAAACTAAAACTAATCCCACTATATCTCTTTCTAACAAAAAACATAAGAAAGATGTTTAGTTCTGTCAAATTAGTTAGTTTTTCAGAATTAGAAGTGATGTGACATGATTAAAATTAGTTTAGTTTGTAAAAAACTTGATACCAATGTCTATGTAGTGAAACTTTAAATACAACCTGCTTGTATAAAATCCTTAAACTGTATTCCTACAAAGTAAACATTTTAAAATAATTTAAATTTAAACAAATTAAATCACCAAATAAACAATAGGTAGGGATTAGTTACGAATTCAATTGTGTGCAAAAATCCATTGCGCGGAGTCAGAGCTCGACGCGGTGCGGCGGGCGGCGGAGCGCGGGCGCCGGCTTGTGTCAACACATCATTGTACCAACATTGGCCCAACACGGGCTTAGAACTTAATATTATATACTGAGAGCTTGTGCCCAAAAAAATAACTTTATGTTGACAGATTTTGTAGTATAAATTCTTTATTACAAAAAATTTGTCCTATTCCTACTCCTAATTTTTATATGTATCAATAATATTGTGTATTTTGGTTATTTATCATTTTCTATTTTATTTATTAGCATTATTTTTTAATTGAATTAATATTTACTAACGTACCTAACATACGGCCACAGATCAAGCTACCCACTGCGGCATCTTATGCGGTTGTAATAGCAACAAAAATGTGTAGCTTGATCTGTGGCCGTCTGTACCCACTATACTGTTTATTTTAGAAATGTGCAGATTAGAGTAGTTAATGTGAACGCGTTTTTTTTTCAATTTGTAAAAAAATCTCAAGCAAAACATCCAATATTTTGAATCTTTGAAAAATAATTTTACTTTCACGTCATATTTGTACCTAAATGAGTTAGTCAAAATGAATAAAACATAACCTTACATTCCTGTATCATAAATATAGATAAAATCTTTTCATACACTAATACATTTCAAGACTGAGAGCCGTCACAAAACGCTTCAGCTCTCATACTACAACAAGGGCGGGCCCAAAGCGGCGATTAAATATTAATCGACGAATTAACCCCATGTCTTCGCTAGTCGACTCCAATTAAGCGCACAAAGTAACAAAGTAAATAACGCCGGTCGTCGCGAATTAATTTTGTAGCTCAATGCTTTGGAATTTGAATGGCAGTTTGTTTAAAGGTACTGAGGTGCCATTGTGTCGCGCAGCACAGGTACCGTTGGGGAGCTACGATGATTTAATGTATGCAAATAACAAATGTCTCCTTGACTATATTTATATCAACTGTTAAATATAGACTTGCCCTTATAATTATATTATGTTTATTGTATTTGTATCTAGTTCCCAGCTGTGTTTTATGACGAGAAATTTTAAATATAGACAGTTTTTTTAATGAGACCATGGAGGACTTATGATGTCTAGCACATAGCATGCTTGCCCAGATGTTTATTAAGTGTGGTCTTGAAGAGGCCTTCATTATACACAGATGCCAACGTCTGTGATTTCTTACACGCAGACGCGAGAAGAGAGTTCTAAGTACTCTTTTGCATTAAAAACTATGAAACAAAACGTCCCAGCATATTGGCAATATTTCCACTTTACAGGGTAAACGACAAAGCTCAAATATATTTATTTTTAAATACCTATGAATTTAGCTTTGCTTTGTATGAACTTAAGTAGTAGGTACCTAATATTTTGTAACATTAAAGAAAAAAAACAGTTGGGTCAAACATACCCTAACTAAACTATCTAACAAATATTGTATAACAATTGGGACCGAGGACTTGCCCCAACTGGTATCTATAGAGATTAAATAGTATTTCGCTTTACAGAACGACTGGTCGATCTCAAAGGAGCACTTGTTATAAAGAACGCTTGACGATCGGATTTTATTAGGGTGACCGTTATTTAATGTAGTTTTGTCCCTTAAAATAGGATAGTTTACTAAGCTCGTATTTCAATTGTTTACTGTCCTTAGGCTTATTCAATATACACGTAAGTTAATGTTATATTTGAACAAACTTTATTTTCTTTGTTAGCTTAGCATGATTTTAACCTAAGTATAACCAGAAAACGGCTCGACTTGGCTGTTGTTCGTAATAATTGTCAAAATAAGGTTTGTAGGAATGATTTTCTTTTGAAAATCCGCCGGAATCCAAGCCGAAAATTTGGATGGTATTCTGTATGGAAATCTCAATAAAAATATCGCTGGCGTCGCCTCATTTCAATGTAGTTATAGATATGTTTTTTCTTATGTACATTATATTATTATTTTAAATGAAACTGAGATTTACCTCTTTTCGTATTTTTAAAATTTTACAAGATTTTGTTTGTATTTTACTTTTTTTTCTAAAACTTATTTATAGGAGAGAGATGATAATATCATATCAGAGAGAGCTCCAAAATCAAGATTTTGTTGAAATAAAAAAATATTTGTCATAATCAGTATTAACAAGTTTTGATGACATCCAATAACTAAGAGAAAACTGTATCACTTCAGGAATACTTAAATAAAACATTTGACATTATAGTCACCCTAACGACCCTATTTCTACACTTGACACACACAAACACTTCCCCTTGTAGTTACGGATTATCCGGGAAAATGCACGGTATGTTGTCAATGTGGCGATCCGATGCGGTGAGATTTTGTTATGTCACCGATTTATTTCGACACACTGTGGTATGTTTGCAAATCGACAAAACTATAAACACACTTTTTACGGTGCTTGAATCTTTAATGTTGTAGAAATGGTTGCTCTAGTTTTTTGCGACTCATGAATATTTTTTGCTATAAGTATTTATTTTTGGAACAGGATTTTGAATAAGTTTTAATCTTTACTAATAAAGTTAAACTAAAATAACAAACTTTCTACAAAAAAAATATAAAAAGAAATTAAATAACGCAAAATTATTATGACTCGGAGCTGATCTGATGATGGAGCTGGAAGGTGGCCATAGGAACTCCGAAATAAAACGACACAACCCCATCGTGTTTGGGCTCATTGGAACCGTCGCAAAAAAAATAAAAGCTTGTACCAAAAATGTTTTTTTTACAGAAACTTCTTTTCTTTCATTTTTCCCGGTAATAAGTACTATACCAATTAAAATACACAACATCCATATATGGAAAATAGACGAGATTCACTCTAAAAAATCGATTAGTTCCGTTACAAGTGGTACACATGTGCTATCTAGTGATATCCCATGGGGCTCCCCATGTATCATGGATATCAACACCATATGGCCCTTATAAGGGTGCTATAATTACAAGCGAATTTTATCAAACGCATTGTTCGCGAATCATAGTAATTGTGAACTGTTGTACTGTGAAATTTGGTATCTGTACAATTAACGTAGGCTAATACTTTGTTGAAAAAAATAAAGGACATCTTTTATAACTTTGTATCTATGTAAGTAAAGGCTTGTTAAATACAAGCCAGGGTAAGCATAAGCCGATATAGATTGAGATTGGATTTAGGTACTACCATGTGCATTAGGGCTATGCTCGGAGTTTCCCTGCAAGATCGAATCAGAAATGATGAGATCCGCAGGCGAACCAAAATAACCGACATAGCCCGAAGAATTGCCAAACTGAAGTGACAGTGGGCGGGGCACATCGCTCGTAGAACCGCCGACCACGAACCGGAAGACGCAGCGTGGGCAGGCCCCCCACAAGGTGGACCGACGACCTTGTGAGGGTCGCGGGAAACCGCTGGATGCGGGTAGCGCAAGACCGGCCATCGTGGAGATCCTTGGGGGAGGCTTTTGTCCAGCAGTGGACGTCTTTCGGCTGACATGATGATGATGATGATGCACATCATTAGAAAGTATGACACCGACTCTACCATATTATCCTATCTATACATAGTTTATTTAAATAATATTGTAGTGTCTGTTTGTAATGTCGAAATATCAGCTTTCTTCCGGCTAATCTTCGAAAAAGCTGGACCAATTTTTACGGGACTCATTTCACTTCACTAACATTATGCTGAAAAATAAATAGTCTAAATATAAAATTAAATATCATTGAATCGGCTGACCACTTTTGAAGGGTTTATAGTTGATAATAGTATAATTTTTTATTTTTATGTTTACAACGACAAGATTTGCCACTGGCGTGACTAAATTTAACCCGCAAGAAAACATAAATAGCTGTTTCCCGCAGTTTCACTTGCTTTCCGAGTATAAAAAGTATGCTATAACACTCGGCTATAATGTTGCTTATTATTATTAGTGAAAGTATTTTCAGAACCTTGTACATTGAAATAGACAAACTTTATACGTTTTTAACTCCCGACGAAAAAGAGGAGTGTTAAACGTTTGTAGTGTCCCTGTCCGTGGCATCAAACCTTCTGAATGGATGAGCCGTTTTTGATTAAGTTTTTTTCATTTGAAAAGTGTCTTAGTTATGTATCAAGAAAATCCGCTCAACCCCTTTGAAGATGACATCTCTTCTTTTCTAGTCGATGAAGAGATATTTTTTCTTTTGTAGAGGTTTTTTGTGTCGTTCTATAAAATGTTTAATTTATATTATTATAATATTAGTATAGATAATATTCATGGTTCATTACTGTATTAACAATTATATCAAAATTCAATCAATAAATTACCATATTCCCAAAATCACAGAAATGAAAACCCCAAAAAAGTAACATATGCAATCATCACCATAATGTAATGTCGTTTAACTTAATCAATTATTTTGGCGGGCGCACTCGCTTCTGCCCACTGTGCAGGGGTGACACAAATTGACTAATCACACCCCATAATGATCCTCACGGTATGTCACCAAGGGCAGCGTAGACAACCCTATGTTGATTTTTGACATTAGGGCTGGTAGCTTGTTTAAAATGGTAATTTATCATTTTGAAAGTGGCGTTTTTGATACATTTAAATGATTGGTAAAATTTAGGGTCTACTTGTATAACATGAAGTTCGATTGATAGCTTATAATGATTTCATAATAGGTACTTAGTTTTTATATATGTTAATCTAGAAAACTATTTATAAAAAATCTATGATTGAGGCATATAAACGAATAGGTACAGTCTGCTTCTTGAATACCCTAATCACTCTAAAAAAATATAGAAATAAATAATAAGGTTTATGAAGCATACAAATTAAGACCATCAACAAGCAATAATAAAATTCTTGAGAATCATCGTTAACTAAGACAAAGTTAACTAAAAAAAATAAAAACCAAAAAAATAAAAATCAAATACGACAAAGCCAACCCTCAGTTAAGGGCGTTATCCCATACATTATCCCGCCCTCGCCTTTCAATAAGCCCAATTGATATTCGATACACTAAATTCACACGCAAACTGCCTATTTGTATACAAAAAGTACATTTTTGCTACCAATTTATTCGTTGCTTTAACATACCGTGCAGTTTTATTGCTCGGCAAAAGTAAATGAAGTAATTTTATTGTGTCTTTATTTGAGTTATAATAAAGGGAGATTGGTACATTTTTGTGTTAATAGATTTGTTTTGTTGCAGCATGGAGGCTACCAACCTGGCAATGACGCCGAGGGAAACGCTCAAACCCAGGGCCGAACACAAAGCTCTGCAGTTAAATAGTAAACCTAATCAGGTACCTATCAACTATTAACTTATGATTTCTTAAGTAAGAAATAAAGACTTCAAAGCATTAATGGTGCAGGCCGAGTTTAGATGGTAACGTCAGTAAATCTGACTTCCATAAGTGCTCTTCTGGTCTCAATTTATTAAATTTAATATAGGTGTGACAACCAAATAAAATAAATAATTTGTCCCGTTCTATAGTTTCTTAACTAAACTAATATAATCTCACCAAGAATCAATAATAAGACAAGAATCGGATATAAGAAAAGTATTGTCAAATTACTCAATACTCAATTCTTTATTGAATAGCATGTGTGTAATGTGTCTTATAATTATGTTTTGTGTTAGGTAATAACAATTTAAAATTATATTACTTATAAGTAATTAGTAGTATCATCAAGCAAGTTATACCTATAAATCTTTAGACTTATGACATACTTAATCAACTATTTTGATTCTTGTTCTGTGTCTCAGAAATATGTCACCATTTGTCTCCACCAGGTCAGCACAGTGCTCCTCTACGGCGTCCCTATCGTTTCCCTTGTGATAGAAGGAAACGAACGACTCTGTTTAGCACAGATCTCGAATACACTCCTCAAGCAGTTCTCCTACAATGAGATCCACAACCGAAGGGTGGCTCTAGGCATCACGTGTGTGCAGTGCACTCCTGTGCAGTTGGAGATATTGCGGCGAGCTGGTGCGATGCCGGTGTCGTCGAGGAGATGTGGTAATCTTACTTCATTTTACATAGGTGGCTCATTACAAGAAGACAAGAATACATGGTTGTAGTAGTGTACTTCATACAAGTGATAATTATATGAAGTTTATGTGTATTTAAAAAAGAAATATCCACAAAAAAAGAAGCCTTGCTGAGTTTCTTGGCGGAGTCTTCTCTATGTGTATTCCGAACCGGTGGTAGAATCTTTTGTAAAATTTTTAACTATCAACATTCATAAGTGCCTTAACAGGGCCTAAATTGAATAAATTACTTTTGAGTTTTAGTTTGAGATAGTTTTATGACTTTGAATAAAGACCTTTTAAATAAAAGAGCAATATTCATACTGTTATCAATATTTTATAAAGATTTTGTAAGTTCTGGAGCCCAATTCTCGCGCGGGTAGAGATCATCTCTAGTCAGAGATTATCTCTAATCATGAATGTCTATGAAAAATCTCACCAAAATGTCTACTGAATCAAAAAACTGCATTCTCAGTTACAATAGACATTATTTCCTTCGACTTAGCTGTAGACATCAAAATAACACGTTCCGTTTTATCGATTATGGTTACGTATAATCGAGAAACGTAGTAACCACCGATTTATAAAGTTTAAAAATATGAACATAGTGTAAAAATAACATATATTACTTCAAATACTCAATTCATCAATCAATAGTGTACCTAAACTACAAAAGTTAAAAAAAATAACTTTACAAGTATGCGACTAAGAGAAAAGTTTACTCGCGTGAAATGAAATTATGTTGCGCCGATCTATAGGTTTGACACATTCTCAATAGATGGCGCTATATCTTATATTTAAATTCTAAAATAAAAATATAAAAAATAAATATTTTGCACGTAGATAGACTATAATAATAATATTATTATGGAGAATATAGGGCACTTTTTCGGAAATTATTTACCATTATATTTTAACACAAAAAAATGATAATTTAATCTAATCGGAGTTCTATAGTTACAAATTTTATTATTAAAATTGAAATATATTTTATACATTTACGTTCTTGATAACAATGACAAATAAAATTTGAAGTCAGTAACGTTTTATCCAATTTGTCATTCGACATCGAAATCTCTACTGCTCCGGACCATCCGTTGCATCTCGAACGAAAGGGATTCGACATTTCTCTTGCGTGACATCCCGAGAATACGAAAAATTTATTTTATTAGAGATTCGCCATCTTGTTTTGACATATCTCGAATTAGAGATCATCTCTACAGCGTGAGAATTGGCCTCCAGATGTAGGAGGTAATCTTCAGAGCTACTAGAAAAAATTGCCACATAGAAAGCTACATTATTCCCTAGTGCTATAGGCTACTTTTCATCACATGAACGCGGGAAAAACCTAACCTACATAGATTATCATATTCGAGTATTAAAAATAGTCCAATGACTCTAGGTAGGTAAGGATCTACTGAAACGCAAAATATATCTCTCTTGTGCTAGATTCCACAAATTTGATGTAACATTTAAGGCCTCTGATTTGTCTCTTTCTGTACGTAAGTTCCTAAACCATTTTCCATATATTTAATCCATAATCGATATTTTTGTAATTGATCCTTCAAAGTCAAAGCCATTTGTTTTATTAGTCCTATTTAAAACAGGTATGATAACAAGACGGGAAGCGGAGCGTCTCTGCAAATCATTTCTAGGTGACAATGCGCCACCACGTCTGCCTGATGACTTTGCTTTTGCTGTACATCATGAGTGTGCTTGGGGATGTCGAGGAGCTTTCTTACCAGCCAGGTAAGAGATCCATACCTCTGTAAGTCAGATGAAGGTTTTTGCTCTGCATGTCTAAGGCTCAATTGCACTGACGTCATATGACGTTTTGTAGGTAGATAATTAAATTAAAACATTATAGTTTACTTTTAGTATTCACTTTAATTTGCTAAGTATAATGACGCATTTATTCTCACAGGTACAACTCCTCAAGAGCAAAATGCATCAAGTGCGCCTACTGTGGCTTATTTTTTTCACCAAACAAATTCATATTCCACTCACATCGAGTCGGACCTGGTGATAAATACGTGCAGCCCGATGCAGCTAACTTCAATTCTTGGAGACGACACATGAAACTCAGCGGAACTCCTCCGGATGAGGTAGTACATGCTTGGGAGGATGTTAAAGCCATGTTTAATGGGGGAACGAGGAAGAGAATGCTGTCTGCTGCTAGGTAAGATAGAGATAAATATTGGTGGCATTGGTCTTCTTTTAAATTGTTCCTTTTGGAAGTAATTTGGTAGCATTTTTAATGAGCTTGGACTGGCTTGGAGCTATAGTATACCTTGATGCTTCAAAAAGATAAAACATTTAGAAGATAATTGCAGATGATATAGTTTGTAAAGTTCAGCTTTAAATTGTGCCACAGACGAGTACCAATTCGCAGGCCAGAGCCGGACGCTGGGAGTGAGGCTAAGAGGCCTGCTGCCAGTCCTCCAAGTGCTCATGCACCAGTTCCAAGATTGGCAGACTACGTATGGGGAGCCAGGCTACCCCTGCCTTATGCTTTACCGTGGCTGAAACCTACGTTATGGACACCAGGTAAAGCTTAATCATGGAGTATATCTCTTTTATATTATTTACAGCTCATCCAGACATTCTTCTTTATTTGTGCATTTAGTTCTTGCTATCCCTAGGATAAAGCAATTGTAACTAACTATTTAATTACCATACTTCAAATACCAGAAATGTTCAAGGAAATAGCAGTGTCTTATTTCACGGGTGGCATATTGGATCCTGAGCAAACGAGGGACTCTAGAGTTTACTTAGTGAAGAGAGCCGATAGCCGACTAGCCGACGCTTTTGTTTTTTTGGAATGTTATATCAATTTACACTTTGATAGGAAAGAAATAAGATGATAATAATAATAAAAGCGAAAATCGCCTGCGAAAAGGAGTTTTCTTCACGCGATTTTCATCTTACATTTTCTTTTGTTTTTCCATCGCCATTCGAGGGGTTATGCACCAGTGGGTCATAATGAAATTTAGTACAACATTATTACCCTGCTAGACCCAGGGCTCTAATAGACATACTTTAGGTTAGGTTTGCATGACATATAATTTGACGTTGTCGAGCAGGTAGTATGTTGAGACGATTTAATTACCTGTTCATTTGTCTTAGGGGCATTAACAGCTTTAAGCGGCGTGAGTTCAATAGAAGAACCACGAGCATTCAGACCAGTGCGTGGTCATAGACTGGAATCACCACAACTGTCACCTGTCATGTCACCGCCCCGCTCTCCTAACAGGTATATTTATATAATCTTTTGTGTCATTTATTATTCGTGAATAATGTACCTAGTAAGCCTTCTGTACTACATAAAACCAGTGCGAGTCTGACTCGCGCACCGAGGGTTCCTTACAAACTTAACTTTGTAATTGAGGTAATATTCTCCCATACATCGACATACGTCACGGTCAATCCTCCAACTGCAAATGTATATTTGTCATTCCATTTTTATCGTGTTGACTCAGGACCTTGATTTTTATACACCTAATAGGGACTACAGACCTCAGTATCTGTTATAAATTTCAACTTGTTAGGTCCACCCGTTCCTGAGAAAATCAGTTATAAGGGTTCCTTTTTTTACCTTTTGAGGTACGGAACCCTAAAAATCATCTTAATATGTTCCTTAAGGCAAAAAAAGTGGGATCTTATTATAGTTTTTTTTTTAATATACCTAGATCTCCTCTAACATCGCCACCAAGACGGAACCGTTCCCCAGCGTGCTCGCCACGCTCCCCACTCGGTTCCCCGCACCGCTCGCCGCTTCGCTCGCCACCTCGCTCATCGCCCGCCGGGTCTCCGAACAGCGGCCGTGATAGTGATGAGAGCGTTGATATTGAAACCACTGAGGAAGACCAGCAAAGGGATGCGGTAAGTATTATATACTAGCTAAGCTGTCCCCCGCAGTTTCACCCGCGTTACTTGGATAAAGGCCTATGTAATTTTTCAGATCATTTGAGTGATTTACGTGTGAAAAGGTAACAAGCGGACAGACAGATTTAATTTCGCATTTATAATATTCGGATGAACTGAGAGAGTTTTAGACATACCTATATTCCTTTAATTTTACTTCCTGGGCGTATAGATTTCCATATAATCCTGTATCCAAAAATCTTCGATGATTTAGTAATATTTCATTGATTCTAGAACGTAAATATTTAATCTGTGTGCTTTAGTTAGTTTCACGCAATATTTAAATAAATATCTCTGCAAAACTTTCAACTACTTCAGAAAATAACTATCATAAACAGACGAAATGTACCTACCTAATAGAAATGTAGTTAGGTACCTACTATCACTATCGCAATAAATCCATTGAATAAATCTTACAAAATAAGTTGAAAACCTTTTATAAAGTCACGTAAACGTTTCTCAAAGATGCAATTTAATACTCAAGTATTGAATCGCATTATCCACTCGAGTTGGAATTTTCTTTGCTTTCATAGCAAACGGAGCTAGAGTTGGATCCAATTTAAAAAGTTGGAAGAGGAAAATTTTTCCAATCACCTTCGCGAATACTCGGTAATTTACGTGATTAGGTTTTATAAACATTATTTTACTCCATAATAACATTATATTTATTCGCTTTGAAATTAACTATACGTTGCTGTAGGTAGTCGATAGATATCTTGAATTTTTTTTATTGCAAAATTTTTAAACATTATTTACAATTATTTTTAATATACAAACTACATATAAGTAAAAAGATTCCTCGAGGTGGTCGCGGCTGCCGATCAACGGCAAGGTTCTCAGAAGGCTGGCAGCGTTTCCTCTTTGGAAGGAAAATATGTAAATTTTGCTCTTAAGTACATTGTTATAATCCATTTTGTGAGATATACTGTTTTTCTAGATAGGTATACTGTTTTTTTAATTTTCTATCTTATTAGGTAGGTAGGTACATGATATGGTTCATACAAAGTCTTGTAAAACTCAAGTTTTAAGATTTGCTATCTTAGCCGCCCTAGGCCATGTAGTACCAGCCGCCCCTTTCTCAGCTGTCATCATTTTGGTAAAAAAAAAAAGAAAGATTTTTTTTTCAATGCAGTTTTATATCTCTCTATTGCAGATCAGGTGTAGATTATTGTTATGATTGGCCGCCCTTAATAGGTACCTATCCGCTGCAGGGCCTAATTATGGGGTAAATCCGCCACTGCCTGTTGTATGAGGATAGAAAGCGATGGGTACCTTACCTATATACCTCCAGGTTCAGGCGTCTTTGATTCACATAAAAAAAATAAAGATGTCGGAATCTTTCGAATTGATAACCTCCCTCTATTTGAAGTCGATTAAAAAGTACAATAAGACATTTCATGCCATGTTAGAAACATTATTATCACTTTATGAAACAAGACAAGCATAATCGAAGCATTAATTAATTCTCTACAGTTTCAAACATTAGCTATTTAAGTTCAAACTGTGTGCGACAAAATCTCTAGAGATACGAAGCCAAATCAAAATGGCCGCCGGTAGCATTGGCACGTTGTAAACTCTGTAATTACGGTGGACCGAATTCAAATGAACTTCATTTCGGTTTTAAATAAGGGAAAATGTTTAATTTAGTACCGATCGGCTTGGAGGGTACCAATTAATTGGGGATTTACTGTTGGGGTGACATTTTTTGGTTTGTACGGTGCGATTTTGTTTTTGGTTTGACCGTTGAGTAAATCTGCTGGCTTCTAGCAAATAGCCTCGTTTAAGTGTAGGTACTTGTTCTTTTTACACACTTTTCATTAGCATTAGATCGAATCGGACCAGTAACTCGGGAGATTAGTGCGTTAACAAACAAACTTTTCGGCTTTATAATTAGTATTGATTTAGTATAGATTAGAATCGCTACAACGTTTTCTATGATGTGCTTGTTACCAATAAGCAATAGGTAGCTAGTCATGAAGTACTATTTCGCTCGCTTTGTCGCTTCGCCTATCATTACTTAAAATGTCTTTGACCCTGAATGAGATTCTCATGGTTACCTGAATTAAATTAACCTTTTGTTTTCTTCATAAAATTATTAACGTTGTTTAAGCTGATGTATGGATATATCTTTTATTGTATTCTCTACAGGTATTTTTATTTACAATAACAAACAAAATACTAATTTAATTAAACTAAATTTAAATTAAGACGATTACTTATTTTATATTCATTTGTGTTATTAAATGTTGCTAACAAGGATATAATTTACAGACTATTTATTTGTTCCTATCAATAGTTAGGTAGCAGCGGCCGCCTCGAGGAATTTTCCTATGTAGCATTGTACGAGTATTACATAAGTTAAATTAATTTGTTGTAAATAATTATATTTTTGAATTTTTTAGAGGTAGAGTGAATACGTAGGGAACAAAAACTACATAGGTAAATATAATATTTTTCTTTTAAAAATTATCACTAGAGTGCATTTAAAATTCAACCCCTAAGGGAGGGAAATAGCGGTTTTCAATTCGGAACTGCGAGCGGATACATTGAATGAGTACTTTACACCCAAATATACGCACCTAAGTAAATTATCTTCATAAAGGTACCTACATAAATATCCTAAATAATAAATGGAATATTTTGGTGTGAAGTATGTTTACTTACCAATGTTGTAAAGCTATTGAGGACGGCACGGTATTACTCTAATTATTGACGTAAACGGGAGTAATTAACGCGCCTTGAGAGCCCTTCGGTTAATCCCTTCAATGGATCGAATAGGGCTGCCACGAAGCACAACAAAGTTGGTAGCCTCTGATGGCTGCAACAACCTTACCGGACAAAGAAACAAAGTTCTTATCAGATAGTTTCCTGGCATATCAAATCGGCAAAACGATAGTTTATATGGAGTTTTGTATGAAATAATACACTATGACGTCAAAGTTTCATAACATCAAATGATCTACTCTTAATGGTTATACCGGTAATTAAAAATCTTAAAAACTATATTTACAACAACATTATTTGATGTTTCCATGTGTTTTAGATGTTTTGTACATTCGTTAGCGTTCGATCATTTATTTTTGACACTGTCCACTAGCCTATTACAGGCTCTTATTTAACTTGCCGTGTTAGGGTGTTGAGATCGAATCTTGTATGTAAATTTTGACTCGCTTTTCAATGTTTCATCCGTTCAGGAGATATGATGACAGACACACACCTACCTGTACCTATTTTCAAACTCAACTCAAACTCAAACTCAAAACTCATTTATTAAGTTAAGGCCCTAACTCAAACTCAAAACTCATTTATTCAGTTTAGGTCCTGATAAGGAACTTATGAATATCGATAGTTACAATTATTACGATAGACTCTTCCACCGGTTCGGAATATTTAGATTTCAAAACTTGAATTGTTTGTTGGATTATCAAATCGTCAAATTAATAGTCCAGACAATATCAAATCAAAATTGAGATTAAAATGTAATCGGCAAATAGGATCCGGTCTGGTCCAGGCGATTGGAGTAGTCTAAATCGAAATCAGCTTATGTAGTGGCCTGGAGGGCTTTCAGCTTATTGAATTGATTCATTGTTTGGACATAGGGGCCGTTGTGTTTGTTTGTAACATTATAGTCTTTACATTGTTCAATGTGAATTAAAAACAACGTTTATCATACGTAGGTACAATTTTCTAAATGAAATCTTGCTATATTTCTTACCGCTTGACTACATAACCGGTAGCTTCTTATTTTTGTTGAACTAGCTGTGCGCCGCGGTTTCACTCGCGTTGCCGGGATAAATAGTAGCCTGTGTCCTTTTCTATGTCATAGGCTATCTGCGTAAAATTTCTTCGTGATCGATTCGGCGGTTTAGCGTGAAAAGGTAACAGACAGACTGAGTTACTTTCGCATTTAATAATATTAGCATGGATTAATTGGATTTGTTAACCCTTTAAATTATTAAGTCTACCTATCAAATTACTTTCAAAGTGCCTATAATGATTTTTCATAGAACATTTTTTTGGATAGACATGATCAAACCACATTGACTAGTGGTCAAAAAGTGTCAAAACATATAGTCAGGATATCAATGTTTTATTAAAAAATATAATATTTTATTCCATAAGTTCTGACAAAAGTTTTTGCAAACACATAATTTTTATTCAATAAGTACGAAGAGTCAACCCTGCCACGCGCTTTCAACAAATTAGGGCGCGTACATAAACAAAGCAACGCCATTCGACACTCGATCGTAAGCGCGCATTCTACTAAATTAAAACACAATCATTACATACATATCCTGTTTCTTTTAAATAATTGAATTACATTCATCAATAGCGTATAAATTATTGTATAACTCCGAATCACCTAGTAGTTGCCGTCTTTCTTCATATTTGTTTTTACGTTTCTTGTCTTTGTTCTTCTTATCTTTTAATTCGTGCTATCAATAAAACTTTTTCTATCTTAGGTCCCTACATGCTTCAACAAATCCTACAATTTGAAAGATTTAGTAATGCAGTTTTTTACTCAGTTAAAACTCTATTACATTTGTAATACAAACTTTTATCTTTAAATATAAAGCGAATTTGTAATCCCAATGAACATCTGTTTCCAATCCACGAAAAAGTTACCAAAAAACTCCCCAAAATACACGTACAATCAAAAAGACGAATCGCCATAATCCTCTAGGCGAACATTAATAGGAAAAAGCTATCTAAAGTGGTCGCGTAAATACTTTTACAACGTTACAAGTTCTGTAAACGAATCACGTACCTAATAGATACTTCAGGAGGATTGCACGAAGCGATTCAATTGTATGAGTTGATGTTCGTATAAATCACTTGCGTGTGCTCCCCGCCGCTAAGGCTTGTAGCACGTATTACATATAAGTTCGTGTGTTCGTAGGTAGAACATGTGGTTGTTATTTAGTTAAAGGGTTGAGGGTTGGTTCTGGATGGCATTTCAGCAAGTTTCATGAAGGTACGGTAAAAATATAAAACTTTTAACAAAAAATAGAACCGCCTTCAAAGGCGTAAGAAGCATAAAATAACTATGTAGGAACTCTAATCTTCACTCTCTTCTTCTAGACTACAAGTCTGTCAGATTAGAGTTCCTACATAATTATTATTTTATACTTTTTAGTGTTTTTGAAAGCGGTTCTCTTTTTGTTAAAAGTTATTTATTTGAAAATTTTAAGTTTCTTGCCGACTTGGTGACAATGGGACCACCTCAGGAGTATACCTACTAAGAAAAAAAAATCGGCTTACTTATGGCCGAGTAATCGCGTAACAAACATACAAAAAAGGTTAAAAATAAACAGACTTCCAAGTGGGTTAACATAAAACAATATTTTTCAAGTAAACTTTCAAACAAAAAATAAATTATGTAAACCTAGATATTCGCTACAATTTCGCCCCAAATTAATGAATAGGCTTTGAATTGAAAACATGAAATAGGTTATTCAGCCTATGCACCACATGGCGCTATCATTTGCATTCTTCAGCGATGTCCGTCGGCACATTTTTAATATTACACAATAGAGTAGCGGGTCAGGTTACCGGGTGGTTTTATGAGGGAGAAAGAAGGCTTTAAATATATAGCTTTTGCGATGATAGCTCAGTGGTAGTGACGTCGGATGCGGCGACGACTGTCGTGGGTTCGAATCCTACAATGAGCTTGAGCTTTCGGTGAAGGAAAAATCGTGAGGAAATAGTACCCGTCTGGCTAACTACCACCCTCAAGTTGAAAATTTGTCGCTAAGCACCTACCGGTGTGTTCCGGCAATTGCACTTGAGAGCCATTTGCCTTCTCGGTATTGTAACAGGTCGGCAACACATTGGCAATACCTCTGGTATTGCAAATGGCGATTGGCGACGGTAACCACATACCATCAGGTGGATCGCCTGCCTGCTTATCAGCCTTCTGACATAAAAAAAAATACCTTCTAGTTAAGTCATCATC
Organism: Tethea ocularis; assembly: GCA_963555595.1. Taxonomy (NCBI): domain Eukaryota; kingdom Metazoa; phylum Arthropoda; class Insecta; order Lepidoptera; family Drepanidae; genus Tethea; species Tethea ocularis. Next base: position 2,322,173 of record OY741971.1, on the reverse strand, counting down.
TCCCTGATCTGTTGGAGCTGTTCTTCCATTCAGCCCTTCTATCCCTCATCGGCAATCACTCCTTCTTACACATATATATTTTTACCATATATCATCAACTTTAATATTTATAACAATTTTAGTTACATAGTTTTCATTTGTGACATTTGTCCAATGCCTACCACTACAAACGGTTTCCCCTTCACTGGTTCTACTTTCAAACTTCCTTTTATGCATTAATTCCTAATTTAGTCAATGTTTGTCATCTACTCCACAAATCCATCCTTAAAATCTCAGCTGCATTCATCAGTACCTTTTATTGTTCAACATTCTGAACATATCTACATTAATACCATGTCTTATCACTGACCTATAGATCTTCTCCTTTAGTTTTAGATGCATCCGTAAAAAGTAATTTAATGATAAGTATTACAATACATTTACTTAACCCAGTTATGTCTGGGTCTATACCTAGATCTGAGATAAGTAAATATGTCCACTGTTTAAATCACCCTCAATAAGAATAATTTCCAACGGACATGACAAAATTACATTTCTTAAATAAACACAGCACAAACAATTTATTTTATTAAAACAAAGTCCATTACACGAACGGCTCATATTTAATTCAAGATTTTCGTACATTCAAACTTTTGTAATCATTTGATTACGTATCCAATAATTTTATTGGAACATTAGTAAATGGAATGTGATGTTATCTTTGTTACAAATGTTGGTTCTAACCAGCGGCCCTAAGCTAAGTTAAATGTCGATGTGACATTTGACTTTTTTATTTACCTCATTTGGGAGATGGCATTTTGCCGCCGTTTTTATAGGCAAAGGCGTATGCGGAACATTAATTTTGTTATTCAAGTTGTGGGTGAGAATTGTGCCCCCTAGTCTTTTGTGCGAAACGTTTATTAAGTTTGGATTCCTATTGTTAATATAATCGCTCATTCTAATAGGCTAGTTGACAGTGTCAAAAATAAATTACCAAACATTAACCAATGCATAAAACATCTAAAAACACGTGGAAACATCAAATATGTTGCACATTTAATGCTTTTTATGATTTTTAATTACCAGTAGAACCACTAAGAGTAGATCATTTGATGCTGTGAACCTATGACGTCATAGTTTGACATTTATTAAAAAGTACTTAGCTGATTTGATATGTCAGTCAACTGCCTATTGTGTTTTTTTAAATAGAAACTGAAAGTAAAGATGTAACAATACTTTAAGGCATAGACAAAGGATACATTATTAAAAAAATAAAATCTAATTGCTTAGGCAGCAATTAGATTTTATTTTTGCCATGAAAGTACTAATTCCGTTGAGCAAACATTTAAAAGTGACACGCGATCATCGAACGGTCAATATTACTCCGAACTATGTTAATCGGACACAGAGGCGCAACAATTTATTATTTAAAAACAAAATGACCAGTATCAGCGCGACAATACCGCGGTATTACGTAAATAATTATACGGAACCGACCATACATTGTTCATGAACACTGCTGCCATAGACCTATGATTTTTAGAGGAGAATTAACTTTAATAACATTCCCAATATATATACCAACGTAATTTATTTTATATTTTATCCTTACTAATTATAATGAGGAATAACAACAAAAAAATCTAATTAGTCCGTCAGTTAGATTATCAAAAAATATTGGATACTTATGTTTTATTTTGATCCGAAAACAAAAAATAATGAAGATCTGGTTTCCGGTCTGCAAAAAGTGTACTAAAAAAAGTAGTTGTACAATGACGTCACAAGCCCCAATCCTGCACTTTGATGGAACTTATCTTTGTAATTTCTTATTGATTTGCTAAAATAAAAAATACGTATCCAATATTTTTTGATAGATTAGACTGACGGACTAATTAGATTTTTTTCTTGTATTCCTCATTGTAAAAGTGTGTTTGTCGTTTAATCCTAGGTACTTTCACGCAACTTCAATGTTGCGTTGATAGAATCGATAGACGTCACTTTTATTATTATTTATTATTTATTTAATTGCGTTCCACAATGTGTACACCTTAGGTGGTAATAATGTACTATACTATATTACATACATTGTGGACCCTTTTAGTACAGCGATAGGTTATCTATGGGCCAGAGAGTAACATTCTACTTTTTTATCTTGGGAAATCGGTAATAATAGACTACCTTTCTGGTAGTCTATTATTTATATAAAAATGAATGAAGAATATTTGAATATTGAAATATAGCAAAAAATTTACATAACCAATGTGAAATTTTAATCGTAAAATGCTAGAAGTTATTCTAAAACGTCATAGCTCGTTGCAAACACAATTGCTTTTAAATCAAACAACAATAATTACTACGCTTTGTCTGTAACCTCACTATCTGTGTTCGATATATTATGTACAATGGTTCTCAAAAATATTCCTCATTATTTTTCGAACGAGAAACAAAGTACCTACCTATTTGAAAGCTTAACATAATAGTGACTCAACACAGTAATTTAGCTTTAGCCTAAGATGTTTTAAAAGTTAGCTTTAGCCAATGTGATCAAACGAAGGAGTCTACGCCCGAATATAATAACAATTTACAAAAAATAACACTGAAGCATTCAGTATTCATTGTTAAATAAAATGATTTAGTATCTGATATAGTAAAACCAAGAAATTTTCCATTCAACACGGTGGTTAGTGTTACACGATGTTGGTGGAATTGGGCCTTAGGTATATCACTAACCCACGGGTTAAATATGGCTATGTGACAGAATTTGTATGGAGAATCTGTCAAATTTACAGATTTAATCCGGGGATTAGTATTATACGACGTTGGTGCATTTAATATATGATTCATAAAGACAACTATTTTTATCAAATCCAACATAATTTATTTCCTCAAAACTCAGGTTTCAACGCCACTGAAACTTTGAGTAACGACGCCAAAATCGCAGTTATTGTATTAGGGTCGTTATTAGTTAAGTGATAGGGTTGCCGAAGCACGTTATTTAAGTAATTGTCATTGAGCGTGTCCCATCTGATAGCAGCGCAGCGTGGTAGATAACAGAACAGAACAGCCACTCGTGACGGTAATCGAAACAAACACCGTTTTTATCACGAACTATGAAAGGTAATCGTTGTTTGTATTGTATCAGTGGAGCATATTTAATTATAGAAACATTGTTACACAAGCTTTGTGACGTCAGGGCTTAGTGTGTGAATAATGGTCTATAAACATACCAATACATAAATAATCAACTTTGAAAAAAATAGTAAGTACCTACCTAAATCCTCCTTCAAAGATCCAAGGTGGTCCCTTGGACCTGTATAAAAAAAACATTCAGCCGAATTGATTTCACCCCCTTATTTTTTAAAGGAGGTTATAAATATTGGGATTTGGGATTGGATGAAAATCGGAAAGTCTTTTTTATATGCAGCGTGTATTTTCTTCATAGACTTACCTAATTACTAATTCAAATAATATTAAAACAAGGCGATCTACTAAATATATCTAATAATATACCTTCCTGTTAACTGCCTACATTAAATTAAAAAAATCAAGAAACCCCCGAATCATACTAGAAAATAGGTGATGATCAGCAAACGACTGAGCGAATTTTCTTGAAACATACCTAGCTAAGGACATTTTTCAAACTAAAAAAAAAACAGAATCAAAATCGGTTCATCAGTTCCGATGTTATACTATAGATAAGTAGACAAACGACATACAGATAGGTACATATACACCCCATGAAATAGAAAATACCTATAAATTAAAAAAAACTTTATACGCTAAATTTAATAGCTTCCCTCTTACCAGCGTCAGTTCAACAGTATTATGTAATATATGGTTTTAGTCACATAAACTGAATTGATTTCATTCTTCAAATCATGTTTAGGCATGCTCGTGGCCATGCCGTAGTGCTCCGACCCCTCACCCCGATGACTCCTGGAGTGGGCTGGTGCCGAAGGTAGAGAGAGACGACGAGCCAAGAGAACCGTGGCGTCTACCAGACTTGAGACCTTCGCTGCATTACATGCACGATCGGGGTAAGGATTTTTATTTACATTGGTGTTTACTCCAGTAAGCAAATCAGCCATGTAAATCGTGACTTCTATAATAGGATAGTTGACTGACATATCAGAACAGCTTCTTTTTAACAAATGTCAAAACGGTACTATAATAAAATTGAATTTTGTATGAAATATTAGGTACACTATGACGTCATAGTTTTCACAGCATCAAATGATCTACTCTTAGTGGTTGTACTGATAATTTAAAAAGCATTAAAGGTACAACATAGTTGATGTTTCCATTTGTTTTATGATTGGTTAATGTTTGGTCATTTATTTTTGACATTTTCAACTAGCCTAGCCTAAGATATTATTATGTACCTATTTCTTCTAAATCAGAATTATGGCAAACTCGTGGAGAAAAGAATTCGTGGAGAATCTATCCTCGCAACCCGCTGTCGCCCGCAACGATACCCAGAAGATAGATACTATTAAATAGTAAAGCGCTGCCTATCGATCAATCACCTCAAATATTTGATCAAAGTCAAATATCTTCTGCTTATAAATCAATATTTTTTTATCGTAGCCATAATTTAATCCAAATACAAATGCTTCCATGGAACTGCTTTATGAGTGGCAATATGCATTCTTCACCTGGCGGCCTACAGAACCCATAATCTATGTACCTACTTACCTAAGTTCTACCTATATGTACAGTATAACACAACTGAGATATCGCATCGGCAAAACTCGTATTTCCGATCACATCCGATTTACTCAGCTAATAAAAATCATTCATTATCGCGCCATTCAACGCTATTGGCACAATATATTCCCGCGTTAGTTCGACTCAAGTCAGCGTTGGGAATGCACGTGAGTTATTTATTCCCTACACTTCAGGACAATTTAATGGTACCACTATTTATTTTATTTTCATTATGACTTCGTTAAAACGTGGTAAGCCGTATAATAGTCAAAGTCGTGATATTATTTTTAATGTTTATCAATTTATGAGTCAAGAGGCCACGGAGTGTAAAAATATAGTTTTTGGGAAAGATCACTTTCAAAACCTTCAAGAGCGAACTGCGAAAGCAACTTCTTTACTGTCCTAAATTTAAATGACTCATCATCATCAGCGACGAACCGTTTGACGACAAGAGGCGCTTTTGAGACTGGGGATATAAGTATGGATGTCGAAGGCGTTAATTTTGATTTGTGACATTCATCGTTCTAGCCGTGTACCCTCCATATCAAAAGTATCAAAAAAATATATAAACAAATAATACATACTTTATAAACGTGATCACTTATTTTGCAAATAAGTGTATAAACATCTACGCATCAATTTTACGAATGTATTCGATTATTTAAATTTACAAGTTATTGCGTTGGCAGAAAGATAATTTTCGCCTAAAGTACTAATAAACATGGGTAATTTTGTAGGCGCAATCGTTTCGGGAATAATCGATTTTACGAATTTTGCCGATGCTTCATCTATGTTGTGTATTACCGTACCTATAGTTATTTAGTGTATATCTGTGTATTGTGTTAGGCGAGTTCGACCATTTCAACGTATATAATGACGTCACACGATTTATAATTTTACAGACGATTCGAAAATAATATTAGGTACAACGCTAAATACCTACAAGCTATATTTTTGCATTAGGTAAATAATAAAAATATACATTTTCATATTCCCTATTTGCTTGTCCATCGCATACCTCATCTGCATAGGAATCTCTCATCCTTTTAGCCTTTTAGTTAGTACCTATACTAGTTTTAAGCCAATTAGCGATGCAATAATCGGAACTGGAATGATTTAATCATAGGAGTATATTTACTGGAAGCACGTGCCTAGTTTAATTGCCTGTTAAATTGTGCCCGCAATCGCAATTAAATCAGGATTACCTACGCTCCTCACAACCTTGTTTTGTTAAGTTGTTTACTTATAGGGGCAACGTGGAAAAATTCCAATTGAAAAACACTTTTTAACTGTATTGATACTAGAAGTCGTAAACAAGCTAGTTTTTGCAATAAGCTGCAATAATATTACCTAGACGACTTTTTTTTTTCTATATGATACCTAATATGGCAGACACATACCTACTACGACACTTGTACGCTTGTACCTAATAGCTGATAGTTTTGAGAGAATTAAATGCACTAAGAATATTGACGGAAATTGGGCTTTATGTAAGTAGGTACTTAGGTCATAACATTTTCAGCACCAAATTCCATCAAAATTAGTCCATCAGTTTGAAGATGTAACAAACATACTCACTCACAAACTCATTTATAATATTAGTAGGAAGTAGGATTTTAGAACCATTATTTTCTTGTCTGTATCTATACGGCTTAGAAATATAATTTTCCGATTTGATCAAAGAGAACATAACGCAAGTTGAAAACAATTCTCATCCATCTAAAAAATATCATAACAACTGAAAACTGTCGAAGTAAACCAATAATAATTTTTAGCTGATTTGAACCAAGTCAACTGTATCACCACCTAACTGAAAGCTGAATATTCTTACAACGCAAGATTAGGTAGTGCCATTTATCGTCGAATAGTGTAACTACAATAAATTTAAAGTTGTTTGTTTTTTTTTTAGAACGAGATGGATGCGCAGCCTGCATTGCACCTCTACCATTGCTTCCTCCACCAGCACCGACGCCACATTAGCTAAAGAAATAAAAAAAAATATTTCACATCATAATTTTAACAGGCGTACGACTAAAGTACTTATACAAATATTTTTATGCTGTGATGATTGTTATATCGTGTCGTGCTCTTTTCTTCTATGCACAAAGCAATAAATTGATAGTTAGTGCTGAAATTCAAACTTAGATGGCGCTTTAATATTTGGACTAAAGTCTAGTGCTGCCATATATAAGTCACGCTATATCATAATTAAGTTTTCATAATAACATTTTCATGAAAAGAAAGATAAATTAAATGCATTGAAAAAATAGTCATCAAATATTAATAATTATTGTAATTCTAGTGAAATCTCTTAATAAGTTTAGAATTATTCAATGTAGATATTTATATACTTAGTACTTAATTATATGTATAGTTATGAAAGCAATCGTGATGAATTCAATTCATTAGATCTCTTAATTAATGTATTATGTAATAACATCAATATTTAAGTTATGTAACTGTATTCTAGTCGTAATAAAAAATTTAGTCCAAAGTAAAATGTATAAAAAAATTTTAGGTGACCCATAACACCCATTTATTGCTTTTCTTCTTATTTATACGTATTATATTATCAGAATAGGTACCTACTTTTGATTTTAGGTAGGTATATTGTACTTGCTTAACATTCCTACGAGTAAATTGTAATTGTATTTTGCTTTCAATTCAGAATAATTTTGAATGGATTTATCTGCATAATATTATTGCATTATGTAAGCATGAAATTAGAACTCATAGAACCCTCAAACATATCATAATATTAAACGAATTACTTAGTGATATGAGGAAATATGTAATTATTGTAATAAAATAGAAGTATTAATTTGTTAGTCAGATGAATAAATAAAATCAGTACATTATGGTATCTTTTCTTACATTAGTTATAATATAAGTTTAGCTAGCTAGTAGCTCTTAAAATTTTTCATAACGATAAAAAAACTGGTGATTCCCACGAACAAAACATGCTTCATTATCATCATCAGCCTATAGACTTCCTTATGTGTACCCCTACCATGAGTTTACTACGATAAATCGACAACCGCTAGCGCCTAGGTTGTACAACAATTTGTATGAAAATACTATAATTCCGTAACGTTCCATGATAACCCGGCCATTTAACCACGGTGCAGTACCGTACCGTTTCAAAGAACGGCAGGGCGATTGTGTAATTAGATTCCGATGATTACGAAAATGATTACGATGGCTCTCGTAATCATCTTATAATTTTGGTATTGTCTATCTTAGGTGAACAACAACTAAACTCTGATGGTACTTAGTTCTCATAATAATAAATCATTTGAAATTAGTCATCGGAATAAAAAAAGATAGACAATACCAAAAATAAAAGATGATTACGAGAGCTATCGTTATCGGAAACCGATTACGAGACACTTACACAATCGACCAGTGTTTAATAGGCAATTAAGTACACCTAAATAATTAAAACAAAGGTCAGACTAGTAAAGTGTGAATAATTTTATTATTTGCGTAGTGAAGTAGGTAATTTTATTTAGCTACTAGCTGTCTCCCGCGGAATCACCCACGTTCCTATAATCCCTATCCCTATAATCTCCGGGGGTAATGTAGCTTTATATTAGTGAAAGATTTTTTCGAATCGGACCAACAAACTCTTCAGCTTTATTTAATTTTTTACGAATTCATTTAATTACAATAAATAACAAATACCTAATAACGGTTTTTTTTATCGCTTATTATCAATCAAAAACAATCACAGCGATTGACGACCAGTCGATGACGTATTCATTCAACCAATATCATTTCATGTTTTGGTAGCTTTTATCCTCGCTTGCAATCATTTCTTCTCATCCATTAAAATGAATGAATATTTGAACATCAACCATGGTTGAACAGCCAGGTCATAGACAATATCATTTTTTTTTTGTCGTACAATATTTAATCTGTTTTATCATTTGTATGGCAGCACTGTTATTAAACGTCAGTGTCAAACTAGTTCGTGTCAAAAGTTTTTGTCTATTCCTTTTCCTGTTAAATTTTCTCCTGAGAGGTTGGTTTCGTGTTTGCTAAAATCCGTTTTAATCTTGAAAAGCATTGAGTTTTGAATTAAATCCCGTCATGGTGTCGTTACTAGCAGTGTATTCTCGATATTTTCGTGTATATTTCTATGGAAGTGCAAAAAGCCGCGATGTTATGAAATGATAACCTAAGCTTGCTGTATGGTGATAATGTGTAAAGCCGCTCTGTGTTTCAGAAACTAAAATGGGTCGTTACTCTCGGGAACCGGATAACCCAGCGAAGTCATGCAAAGCGCGTGGCTCAAACCTTCGTGTTCACTTCAAGGTGAGTAAATTAATTACCGCCTTGTATTTTGTATACAAACTAGGCCCACATGTACTGTTTAATTATTTCACTACAAACTAACTACCTCACGACTCACATTAAATCAGTGTTCCAAGTCATACACTGACTTAATGAACAAAGTTTTAATCTAAAACTCTTGTTAAATTATTATTAATTTTGAGGTTGGGTCTGCCAATCTTTTGTGAGCAGGCTACAAAAGCGGTTTTTGTTGACGTGCATCCTTATACTTACACACTAAGGAATAAAAGTTCCCTAACAAGATAATAAATTTAACTTTTTCAGAAGTTTATCAATTATTAATTGAACCAGACTGCCTAATAAATAAAAAAGTTTCTAAAATACATTCAGGTATGCAACTTTGCCGAGTTCCATGTCTTGTCCATGACATTGTATTTTCATATCTGAAGTTCACCTAAAATATACTAATTTCAGAACACATATGAAACAGCCATGGCCATCAGGAAACTCCCCCTGCGCCGAGCTGTACGTTACCTAAAGAATGTAACTGAGAAGAAAGAATGCATTCCCTTCCGCCGCTTCAATGGTGGTGTTGGCCGTTGTGCACAAGCTAAGAACTTTGGAACCACACAGGGTCGTTGGCCCAAGAAATCAGCTGAATTCCTATTACAGCTCCTTAGGAATGCTGAATCAAATGCTGACTACAAAGGCCTGGATGTTGATAGGCTAGTCATTGACCATATTCAGGTATGTTTCTCCTATTATTTTTTATTTTTACAATAATTTGACAAAACAAATTATTGTAAATGTGAATGTTTGTAGTTGTTAATTACTCACTCTCCTCAATGGCTGAATGAACTTGGATGAAAATTGGTGCAAAGATAAAATATCTAGGATTATTGTTATACCAACTTATACAGAGCTTTTTATCTCGATAAAATCTAAAATCTCGTTCTAAAATATGGGATAAATTGTGGGAAAGATGTTGAGATGCTACATTATTATTATGATTTTGTTTGAAACTATGTTAACCGAACTGTACTAATATTATAAAACTGAACAGTTTTAATGTACTATTCTCAAATAAGTTAATATCCTGGGACATTCTTCACACACTGATATCAAAGTCAAAGCCATTTATTCAATTTAAGTACGAGAAAGACACTTATGTTCAAATGTAAGTACTGAAGTTAGGTACCACTGGTTCAGAATACTGCCTTGAACTGAGAATATATCTAATCCTTAACTCAGCAGAGCTTGTACTATGGAAACCAGATATCTTTATAATATCGAAAAGTAGCCTAAAGCATAATAATAATGTATTGGTGAAAGTTTTTTTTTATCGCACATAGATCAATAGCCTTTGTCCAGTAGTAGTGGAAGTCTTTCGGCTGACATGATTTAATTTGCCATGTGTTTTATAAATTAAAGTACCTACTACTCACCAGTGCGTGTTGTGGTAGTAGGTTAGAACTCCACTAGATGGTGTTGTGCAGTTTTGAATTTACAACTTCCATAAAGATCTTTTCGTTGTTGATACTGCAATAGCTGTTGCAATAAGGTTGAACTTTGGATTGGATAACATTATTAGTATAGTACTGTCTGTGTGGATAAGAGAATCAACTATGTATTTATCTTCAAATTCTTCCTTTCCCTGGTTTAACATTGTCTCGGTAACAGTATTTCAGTACCTTCAATAATTTGCAATATCAGTGAGATAAAAAGACTGACAACATTTGTGTTTCTTGCCACCAAAATCATCCTGTGCATTAGTTTTGTTTAGGTATCTATATAATATGCCTTTTTAGCTTGCCAGTATGAATTTAAATATACATGCTGTTTTCAAAAGGCAGAAATCAATATGTAATGAAGTTTAAAGGGAGAGGTAATTAAATGCTACTTTCTTTGGTTTCATTACTAACATAATATTATTCTATATACTCATTTTGTCATTTTTATTTGTTTATAGTGTAGGTTTTTGAGCACAGAGCACTAATTTATTATTTTTTTATTTCTGTCACATGGCGATCTGTGGCAGCACAATAAGCCATTCAGTGTTATGCTTATACTCTTCATTAGCAGACTGCACTCTTGGGAGTACAATTCATATTCCTCTTATTTCCTAATTATTATTTATACACTACATTTCTCACTGCTTTCTTAATTTGCAGGTAAACCGTGCCCCCTGCTTGCGCAGACGCACATACCGCGCGCACGGTCGCATCAACCCGTACATGTCGTCGCCCTGCCACATCGAGGTGTGCCTCAGCGAGCGCGAGGACGCCGTCGCCCGCGCCGCTCCCGCCGACGACGCACCCGCTAAGAAGAAGCTCTCCAAGAAAAAGCTTGCGCGTCAAAAGGAAAAGATGATGAGGGAATAGAATTTTAAGGGTTAATAAATGACTTACTATCAGCTGTAGCGTTTTATTGTATGAAATAGCCTGCCTGTATTTATCTGAGTAAAACACATGCATAGCTCGCATAGCATTTTTAGCTCGTTGTGATTTTTATCCGTATTCCCGATAGGTTTTCGTTACCTCGGATGAAGTGTCGAGAGATGTATATCAAGATTAGTTAGGGATACAAGAATCTTGTTATGCTAAAATCTTTTTAGATAATTTTGTAAGTTGAAAATAAATTAGTAACCCAGTGTTTAGGTGATATCATGGCTGAACAGATTTGAATGAGCTTTTGGATATAAATCACCTGGAATATGTTACATTTTTATTTAAGGGTACTTTTTATCCTGGGGTATACATTTAAATTAAATCATCTCCATTTAATTGCACAGGCTTTATTTACAGTTTACACACGTTCCCACAGCAATGCAATGAGTCCACAGTCTGTAGAGAAAGCTTTTCTTAGAAACATCGGTAGGTAATAAGCAGCTTAAGGCTTAACATATCCTCCATGTTTGAATGCATTTTTGAGGAAGTTATTTTTGTAAATAAAACAATATTAGGTACATATAGGGTAGGATAATTTATTAAAAATGCATAGTCATATTGAAGAACCTACCACCTAATCAATATCATTATGATATTTAATGAATACTTAACCTAAACTACTATAATGTAGATAATCATAAAATTCAAGTTTTAAAATTGTAAGAAGTTCTTAAACCTATCATGAAAAAAAAAGAAAATCTTGGCTCCAACCAGGACACGCACTGAAATGAAGAAAAGATAAGGTCATTATAATTTTACAGCATAATCAAAATTTCATAGAAAAAAATATTTACCACATAAATAACAATCATCATACGAGTAGCATGTAGGAAAAATAATGTTACCTACAAGTTCCTACAACATAATGGTAGGTCTAAAATATACTTATTTAAAAAGTTGGTCGGACGAATCGGTGAATAAAATAGACAGCATGTAAATCGGCATAATAAAATATGGTATAAATTCAAATAAAACCTGGAATCAAAGTTTTATTTCTCCTTCTCTTCTTCTATAATATACATATCAGTTAACAAACTGCTCCATTATTAATAGATATTCTAAAAAAACATTCCGACGAAATGCCATAGAAATTTAAAAATCCTGGGACATTCTTCACACACGGCTATCTGATCCCAACTAAGCAGAGCTTGTACTATGGAAACCAGATAACTGATATACTAATTTTTTTTTGTAAATACATTACTTATATAGATAAATACACCCAGACAAGACAAACATGCACACAAATGTTTGTCCTGAATGGGAATCGAGTCCATGACAGACATGACATCAAAATAGCTAATACCCGAGAAAATATCACAGAAATTGTTGTACTACACAAATTTTAAACCTACCCTGTGCTGTGCACCCAGGCGCGGATCCAGGGTTCGGTTTATGACGTAATCTTAACTATTTTTTTTCAGAAAAATATACAATCTTCTCGGGGAATAAACCGGACTCCCTTTTAATCCCGTTTACGAAGAATTAGTGGTGTCACTATGACGATTTTAATAATTTTAAGAATTGGTCGTAACTCAGGGGGGGCCATTGCCACGCCCTGGATCCGCGCCTGTAAATAATGGGTTAAACACGGAAAAGTTTAGTCTCATTTCAAAGTATGCCTAACAATTTTTTTTTCGTAAAAGCCATCAAAACGCTATAACATCTAATCGGTCTTCTGACCAATGAAATACAACAAAACCGTAAAAATCTATAGGTACCTAATAGGAATATTATAATAGAGAATCAATTTTAAAATACAACTATAGGTATGTAATGCTAGCAATTTGTAATGATGGACCCATAATAAATGGGAGAGAAATATTTATAGAAGAAATATTATTTAGGAACCTAGAAGGTACGAAGTTTTACAACATTATAAAAATATTCAAATGTGTAAGAATGAACAATTGAAGAAAATATGAAGACAAAAAATTGAGAAACTTGAGCAAGTAAAGTACCAAGTTAAAAATTGAATATAAAGCTGGAAACATTGGTTTACATGACTAGCTCCCCCGGTTTCATTTGCATTCCCGTTATGGTTTAAAAAAGCCTATGGCGCTCTTCGGCCATTAAACCAAACCAAGGAAAAAAGAAAAAAACGGAGCGCCGCGATACGATCAACCTATTCAAACTGAAGCTTAGCTTCTGTTAAATCTATGGTTAATTTAAAAAAATACAGATCAACCTTATTGTAACTCAATAAAGTTTATTTGTCTTTGATACCTTAACATGAAAAGGTATACTCTCAAATAGAATTCTCAACCTCAAATCAGCACTTAATTCAAAATAATTTGGGGTGAATATGATACCTATAATAAAATATTTATTTATCAAAAAATATAAATTCATAAGTAAAAATAAATCACAAAATTAGGCTTACAGTAACTTGTTATCTTCTCGAGCATAAATGAGATGCAAAACCTACAAAGAATCGCTAAATAATCTTAAATCGTGGGTGGCTGCGTACTATTTATGTATACATGTAACGTGTAAAAATATACACGACACACCAAAATCATCCAATGGGAGATTACCACGCCCACAAAATCGTCTTCGTCGCAGCGCGTCATTGGATGAAATCATTAATGATGTTCATTACGATTACCACAAAGAGACCAAAGATACGCAATAACCCGGCAGTTTAGGAAATAATTTGATACGTAAGTAGGTACACACAAGAAAAAAATAAAAACCCTATTACGAAATGTATTTCATCTCTAAATAGTATAAAACAAGGCCGCTGTCTGCCTGTCTGTTTCTCCGCTTACTTTTTCTAAACCACCCAACGGATTTTGAAACTGTTTTCCGTCGCCCTCAGGTATGATGCCAGTTCATAATTTAACGGTTTGACATGGTTGGGCCATGAACTAACGAAAATTAACACGCCATATTGCAAGCAACATGTTCACAATGCATCGACAGTCTAAAAACTCGCAAGATAGAACATAAAACAACGGCGCTCACAATCATACGGTGACTGACATACATTGCACCCATGCGAAGCGCTTCATAATGTGATCGGAATAGGTGGAGTTCTTCAGGCAGTCAGATATATGCAAATCTGATCGAATCATCTTATAGGACTTTTGCCGACAATTTAAGTAACACCATCTATAAAATTCATAATCATTTCGAAGACTTTATTTCAGCCTACATGATGGATACATTAAGACCAGTGCGACTGAAGTCAAAGTAGAGTTTAAGTTCATAAGCGATATTTTGGAATAATCCACTGTTCACTCAAAAGAACCAGGTGTTGAAATAAAGGGGCATATATTCCTTCACGGAATGAATGACTAAACACAAAAATAATAAGAGAGCCTACTCCGAAAAACGATACACGACAGTTCGATCACCGTTGTCAAAATATTACCCAATAGAATTGCACAAAATTTTGATCTCGTCAGTTTGCTGCAATCCTATTGGTTAATATTTTGACAACGATGATCGAACTATGAAGTATCATTTTCATGAAATAGTCGTATATGTCAGTAATATACCTTGGAGGAATATGTTGATGATTTCTTTTGTTATTAATGAGTAAATATACTACCATTCTTCTCGCAAATAACATGTTGATAACTTGCGACCTATAACTGAGCTGCAATTAGCAAAAAACTTGATAAAATTTGAATTTCGCGCTCCAACCGAAGGTATACCCATAAGGCTCCAGCAGCATTTCATCGTCAAACGACCACCATTAATTATTTCATACTTACCGCAAAATTATACAATGTTGATTAGTTATTCCACTTACCGGAGTTAGAAAAACCTCACATCAATTGTCTGGCCGTCCACCTTGGAGCGATCAAATAAATCTGATTCACGTTTAGGAAAGTATTGACACAAAATTCATAGATTGGGATTAAAATGTGGCATTTAAGGGGCGATAGGTATATTGAAATTTTTATTCGCGAAAACAAAACAGCTATTAGATTAGATGTAAAAGTGTCGAGGCTTTTATAGCCAGAGTGAACAGGTTTTTTAGGCTTCGTCGTAGTTAAGGGCGGGTCAGAGGCCGCATGTGGGTGCAGGTCAAGATTTAATGTAACACCAGATTTTTTAACAGCTTGTGAGACCATTACGTTGTAAAATCGATGAGTTTGATGCCATTTTATTTTGATGTAACTCTTTTCATACAAAACAGTGCACATTTAAAAAAAAAATGAATTGACCTCAGCTGTCTTGGAATAATAGTTTGTAATAAAATATACTTTATATCGCGGTTTCTCCTGCGTTGCTGGTATAAAAAGTAGCTTATCGCACTTGGGGATAATATAGCTTCCTATTAGTGAAAGATTATTTAGAATCAGACCAGTAATTCCGGAGATTAACCTTATATATCCGATTTTTTTTTAGTTTTGTTGGTGTAGTTTTCTGGTACACAAAAAAATAATGTCGAATAGATATTATATTAAAAGGATACTGATACATCGCTCGGCGTCACGGGGGCTAAAGAAGCGCACTATAGCACGCCCCTGACCAGTTATCTCAGCGAATTTCACTTCGCCTACTTCACGCATCTTGCTGTTTAGCGCTTGCAGTGTCACGCTTGCGGGGAGCTGGAATATCACATTAATTATTTAATAATAAAAAAATAATCACGTTAATTGATTTTTAGGGTTCAGAAACTAAAAGGTAAAAAATAACCCTTATGGCGCCACTCCATCCGTCTATCTGTCCGACCGTCTAATACAGCGGTATGTTTCAGCAACCACTAATGCTTTTGATTTGAAATAGTATAAATATTTTTATTTTCTTTGCCAATATGTGGAAGGAAGCAGCTTCCAATCACTTTTAGTTAGTAAATTTATGTAAATATTCAGTACTAGCTGTCCCCTGCGGTTTCACCCGCGTTCCCGAGTTATCTCATATTCTCCCGGGATAAAAAGTAGTATGTATGTTATTCCAGTTTATGATCTAGCTATGTGCCACGTTTCATCCAAATCCGTTCATTAGTTTTTATGTATGCAACAAAGATACATACATACTCAAAAAAAAACACAACTTATATACTAACCGTACGGTACGCCTATGACTATTCTTTGCAATTCAAAAAATATATATGAGCACAAATTCAAAGTGATTGTGGTGAAACACTTACATTATTGAATACTAGCATATCGGAGTCAGAGTGGTTGCTACTCCCACGACCTTCAGACCGCTTCTGTTTACTATGACTTTGACTATCTGATTCTGTAATACAAACATAATTTTTAATTTGAATAAACCTGCATTGTTAAATAACTATAATTGAAAATTTAAAGAAACCTCCGACACACTAGAAAGAGGTGATCTTCAAACGCCTGAGCGGATTTTCTTAAAAAAGCTAAGAGCACTCTCGATTAATGGTAAACCTTCGGTTGGAGCGTTAAATTCAAATGTTATCACGTTTTTTGCTAATTGCAGCTCAGTTATAGGTCGTAAGTTATCAACATGTTATTTGCGACAATAATGGTAGTATATTTACTGATTAATAACAAAAGAAATCATCAACACATTCCTCCAAGGTATATTAGTAACATTATTATACCTTGGAGGAATATGTTGATGATTAGCAAAAAACGTGATAAAATTTTAATTTAACGCCCCATCCGAAGCCTCCACCTTAAGACACCTTTCAAACGAAAAAAATAAAATAATTAAAACGGTTAATCCGTTCAGGAGCTATGATGCAACAGACGGACACACAGATACACACTACAAACTTATAAAGACCAATTTGTTTGTCGGGCTTTAAAAATACTTTCGGTGCAAGAAATCATCGAGAAGAAACCACAACACGGAAAGGGTGGTACAAAATCAAAATCTCATTTATTCAGTTTAGGCCCTAATAAGGCACTTATGAACGTCAACAGTTACAGTTTTACAATAGACTCTACTACCGGTTCGGAATACACTTGAACTGAGAAGTGACGAAAGAGAGTACCACCCACATATTGAAAACCTGTCGTCAAGCAACCTGGTATTGCTAATTTCCATCGGGGACTGTAACCACTTACCATCAGATGAATAATCTGCCTACAAAAAACAAATATTTAATTTCACAGATACTTACCATATCGACTACTTCTGTCTTGATCCCTGTCTTGACTCCTGGCTCGACTCCTGTCTATACTCCTATCTTGACTTTTCGATTTCCTATAATCATAATGATCATCGGAATTATCAGCTTGTTGATTCTGGCTATTATACAAGCTCTGGCCTTGACTCCAATCTGACAGCTGACTCTGTCCCATTACTGGTTGGGCAATTATTGGCACACTTGCAGCCATACCTTGGCCCTGCAGTGTGGCCAATGCTGTCATCAGATCAGTACTGCCGGCTTGATACATACCATGCTGCATTTGAGGGTTTAATAGAGTCTGCAAACCCAATAACGTAGCATTCTGGTTCACTGGCATCATATTATTCATTGGCATACTATTTTGCATATTCAACATGGCCATAGGGTCGACTTGTAATTGTTGGTTATTAGTAGACATTGTGTCCTGATTAGGATTTTGGATTTGCTCCGACTGGTTGTATTTCTGTTCTTTAGGAAGATTTTTTAACAGTAGTAGTTCCACAGTGGTTCTGACACCTTTTAGGACGCCCCCGTTTTCACCTAAGCCAGGGCCGAATCCTGATAGGCCCTCTGGGAGATGTTTTTGAAATAGTCTTGGGTTTGTGTCCATTTGTACGATTAACTTTTTGCCAAATAACTCTCTGTCGTGTAGCATTGAAATTGCCTGTAATTAATCATATTTGATTTGTAAATAAGCAATGGTGCATCTTATTATTATAATATATCCTGGGATGTCAGTCACGGCCATCTGATCCCAAACTAAGCAGAGCTTGCACTACTTATGGCAAAGACCATGTTCATGGACATAAATGTTTATCCTGGATGGGAATAGAACCCACAACCTATGGCATTACTAGTAGGGTAGGATTTACCTATAAATAGAGGATATAAATAAAATTTTAATGTCTTTACATAAACGCCAAGTTGTAGTTTTTGAAATTATTTTGTTTTATTTTATTTAAATTTTATAATTTTCTAAATACCTGTACAGCTTCTACAGGATGATCATATTCAACTTTGGCCCAATGTGATGGTTTCTTGTCACTTTTAAATAGCTGCACGGAGACAATTTGACCGGCATGGCCGAATACTTCACGTATTTTTTCCTCAGTGACTGAAGTATCTAACTGAAACATTTTAAAAACATTCATTTCAAAAGTGGAAGAGGTAACTGAAAAACATTCATTTACTATTTACTATAGAACTGTGTTTGACCACAATCTCAGTGATGATGTGGCCAATGGTTGTAAGCTAAGCACACAAAGTCTAGAAGGGAACTGGCTCTTAAGTGCAGCGAAACGCACGGCTACTCTCAAGTAGTTGAAAATCTGAATCTGAGGAGAGATTTTCAACTCGAGGGTGGTAGAGAATTAGGCGGAGTACTTCATGGATAATCTTACATTATGTACACACGGCCACAGATCAAGCTACACATTTTTGTTGGAAAATAGCGCCTATTACAACCGCATAAGGTGCCGCAATGTATAGCTTGATCTGTGGCCGTGTGTAATAGATTGAAGAAAAAAAATTAAACAATAAAAAAAAATAAGCCTTAAAATATACATTTCCAGACATAGATTTTCACAACCAACGGTCCATCATACATCCAACTGCTTCTATTTAAAATTGCTCACAAGAATTAGTAGTTCTGATTTATTTACATACATTTGCAATGAAAACCTTGTCCAATAAAGGTGGCTTTATTCCAAGAGAGTCTAAAAAGTTGATACTCAGACCATAAGTCTGCAAATTTGCTGAAGGCTGCATAGTTTCTACTTGGAGTTTTATTTTATCAATGGCTTCCTTTAAAGCATTTGAAGTGGCATTATGCTGTTGTTTCATTTGATGCGATTTTCTGAAAAATATAAGCAGAAAATTAATAATTTAAATAAAATTAAATTTTAAATCAGTGGATTCCTGTTACATATCCCTTGAATTTCCATCTTAAATAATTCAGAAACAATGTTTTGTTACTGTCCTACTCACTGTCCCATTGGGAGAAATAATTACTCACAATATTATGAATAAAATAAATAGTTACAAACTATGATGATGATAGGCGATGATATCTCAGTGGTAGTGACGTCGGATGCCGCGACGAAGGTCGTGGGCTCGAATCCCACAATGTGCTTGAGCTTTCGGTGAAGGAAAACATCGTGAGGAAACCATAGCACGGTGGTAGGGTACTTTGTAGTACCCGTCTGGCTGGCTACCACCCTCAAGTTGAAAATCTGTCTCCAAGCACCTACCGGTGTGTTCCGGCAATTGCACTGAGAGCCAATTTGCCTTCTCAGTATTGTAACTGGTCAGCAACACATTGGCAATATCTCTGGTATTGCAAATGGCGATTGGTGACGGTAACCACATTCCATCAGGTGGGCCGCGTGCTACCTTAGTAGTATAAAAAACAATAAAATGAAAAAACGTCTCTCTAAATAAATGGTTGAATAAATGGTTTTTAAAGTGATAAACTAGGTATGTACCCAATTCAATATAACATCATTATATTTTATTTACTTACACATTGTCATGTTTAGCTGCTTCCTGTATTGATTCTGAAAGGCAAAATAATTAACATGTGTTACTAAAAGAATCCAGGAAATCTTATGAATTGTCAGACTCTAATGCATGGTTCGTTCGTTGTGCAAGGTTTCTATTCAAAAGTTTACTTGGATGTTCTACAAAATATTACTAAGGAACTAACTATAACTCTATTATTCTGGTATTGTTTTGTCCTGGAGTATAATGCTTAAGCTCCCTATTCTTCTGTAAATCTGTGGTATACAAAAAACCGATCAAGTGTGATTTTTGCTTTTCATGATAGGTTAACGAGAAATACAGTATACCCAGGTATGTGACATGAGATTTTTTTGATTGCATTGAAGTTATTGATTTTTTATGCAGCTCTAAGGGACCTCAGTATTTGATGTAATTTTAACTTGATACCTCCATGGTTCCTGAGGACGCACAGACAGGCAGACAACCAGGCGAATCTATAGGGGTCCCGTTTTTTCTCTTTGAAGTATAAAACCCTGAAAACATCTTACCTGAAGTGGGCTCTGCTCTAATAATCTTTCCTTGACACAATGCTCCATTTAAGAGTTCATAGCCTTTCTTACAAACACCAACATTCGCAAATTTTACCAAACATTCACCTTTCCTTTTGTTGTTTTCCATAATTATTTTGACAAATTTCATTCCAAAAGAAAGTGTCTGAAAAAAGACAGAGTAAATTGGCTATGGAATAAAAAGTTATTAATTATCTGTGGTACACACAATAAGCACCTCATTATATTATATCAGCAGCACTTTCCTTCAGAGCCTCCACAGAGCCAGTTTCCTTCTGAGCTGTTTGTGGGCATATTCACATAGTGATATAGTGCTTTATTTTGACTTCGGGATAAAGTAAGTTTCAATTAAGTAGTAAAAAAAACTGAATTTGTCCAGTAGCTTGATTTACATCCAAACAAACTTTACTTACTTAAAATAATAGTTTATTATTATATCAGTCAAGCATGTAATTTGTGTACTTAAAAAAAAGACTTAATAATCAAAGGTGAATCACCATTGTTATGCTAATCTGGACTAGGTTTCCATAGTGGATTAGACTGTCTTTCTTTATTGTTACAGAAAATGCAACTATACTGATACAAATAGTTATAAATACAGTATAACAAGAATCTTTTGGCACTTCAATGACATCAACAGGTGGGTGCACTTTAACTAGTGCATCATTATATTATTAATTATAAGTTCTTCCATATAAAGGCTATTTAACACAAATTTATTTTTCTAATCATACCAATAGTTCCTAAATGCGGCTTTAATATTTATAAATTCAAGAGACATCACAGATCACATTACCCTGTTTTTTTCTCTTATGAAGGCTTTTACTTCTTCATAGCTCCAAGCTTTTGGTATGTTATATAAATGTAGGACTGCAGAAGTTATCATTGATGAATCTACATGGTTCCCTAACGGAGAACGCGACCGGCTTCTTATTGCTGCAATAATAAAATCGTTAAAACTGAATAACTTATTAATTAAGCTGTTGGCTGTTTTGCTTTCATGCCTTTTACATTATAAAATATTGTACAGTTTGTAAATTTATTTTATATGAAATAGTTTTAACCATTCTGGGCTGTTTGTCGGGGTAGGTACTATTTGGTACAGTGGATCCAGTAAAAACTGCTCAGTTACATTAATGACACCCCATTTTGTGATCATTTATGAATGAAGTATCATCAGAAATAAACTCACACATAGTTACTGTTATGAAGACTGTGATCTGGTTGTAGAAACGACTTGTGCTTGGTAAAAAAAATACTGTTAACTTTTACTTTTATAAAAAGTAATTTACACGAACTCACGTAAAACAGGCAAAGGATATTTTTATGAAAACCAATTGCTAGGAGTAAATGTTTGTACATCTATTTGCACACAACACACACAGTGTAATCAATGCACTAATAATTCATGTAAAATTTAAAAATAAAATAAAGAAGTAGAAATAATTCACGTTTTTATCGTACTTTTTTTTTGACATCATACTTACTTGCATCACACATTATGTATTTTGCCAGTGTCAAGTTGAATATTGTGTTATATAAAAATCTTCATGTAATTTTTTTCTTCTCAAGTCATAGTCAGTCAGTAAAAGTTAGATTTTAATACATACAATGGTATGTACCTAATGGTATTTTATGAAAATAAAATGAAAACGCAACGTCACTTCGCAATTTCCCGCCAAAGACGTTAGCATTGCCAGGATGTTATGTAGCAAATCCTACGATCGAGACCGTGAAATATACGTACATACGAATCTAGTCCTTAATGAAAAAGCGTTGCAAATTTAAAAAAAATATCAGTTTAGTAACCCTAAAATTCGTATGAAGTACCTGAAATAACCTGACTTGATACTTTAGAATTAATATACTTTATTCTATAAATATACAATATTTACTATTATTTACAACAAATATACAATTATAGAATTAATTGTTTTTTGTGTAAAACAATATTTGTACACACGGCCACAGATCAAGCTACACACCGCGGCACCTTATGCGGTTGTAATAGGCGCTATTTTGCAACAAAAATGTGTAGCTGGATCAGTGGCCGTGTGTACACTACTGCTTGACAGGCCTGCCCACCAAAAATGAGAACCTACAGTAGGTACTTGTTGTATGTATTCGTATTTATAATCAGACGAAGTAAACTGAAGTTTCGAGATGTAAAATCGTGCTACCCATTATAATCCAAACCAAAGAGGCATTTCTTGCGTGACATTTGGGTAGGGTTCTGAGATTAATATGGATTCTTTCAATGATAAATATAAATATTAACATGAATAACATAGGTAGGTAATATTTTTATTTTATTAGTTAATAGAAATTAAATAGGAATGTTTTTTTTAAATTTAACTGCAAAAGGCGGTCAAATAGGGGATAGCAGGTACTTAACCGCGAGGTGGTAGTGGTGAACTACCATAAAGTGGATCAATCCATCTCGTATGTACCCTTCTGGCAATGCAGCGATATCATGTTTTCTTTCATCAGCGTCACTAGTCACAATCCTAATGGAAACGTTTTGATAAAAGTGTCTCTTCTTGTGGCATCACCGACAGAAAAAATAAAAACAAATCAATATCCAATGAGATATTGATTAGCGCTAAAGCTATAGAAAATTAGAAATATTATAACTACTAGCTTGCATGGTTTCTAATTTCACAATATTTACTTTCTTCAGGCTCGACTCATACAGGTATTAAAAAAAAACACATACAAACTTTAAAAAAATCACATTTACTTTTCAACATTTTTTTCTTTTTCACTTTCACAATTACCTACTTCACATTAAAAATTTGCTGCACAACGCAATTGACGACCTTAGGATTAGAAGACTAAAATATTTTTGAATTGGAATGGCTACGCGTTATTGTATAATAGTTTTTATTTATTCTAATTAATGTAACTACTTTATTTTTGTGTTAAAAAATATAACTCGTTTTCTATGGGCTAAAGGGTTCTTAAAAATAAATATTTATGTGTAATGTTAATTCCAGGCTTTTCAAAAACCCTGTTGTCACTTATGGTGGTAAATTGGTACATTTATGCGGTTCTTTAAGGGGGATGCTTCAAGGTAGCTCACGAAATTAAAATTTTATTATGTTTTTTGCTATGTGCAGCTGAAGCATTCACCCTAAGATTCATCTGAAGTATCAGGTTTTCGTTGTGTTTTGGTAAAATTTTCAATTTCACGTTTCAAACTACGTATTTCACCCCAAACATCGCATAGACAGTTTTCTAAATAAAAATTTGCTTCAGCAAATGTTTCAGCATATTTACAAGCTTCTTTTCTTTTCATTTTAGATTCCAATATCATTTTCCTTAAAATATCATTGTCAGATTCCAAAGCTTTTATTCTATATTCGCACACCCGTCTCATTTTTCCGGAGTCTACTGTTTTGATCCCTTAGCTGGCAAGCTTCTTTTTTTGCTGCGTGCACTTCATTAATTAATTTAATATTTTTTTCTTTCAATTCAATGGCTCTGGACATTTCCTGGTGCTGTTTATCGGTAGCTTCCAACAGCTGGTCACGTAGCTTTTTGTTTTCGTCAATAATGTTCATCAAATTTGGAGGGATAGTCATAGAAGATTGCCTTTTCATCGAATAGATTGTATTTTGCTTTTTCATATTCCGTTTAGGTACATTGTTTACTCAGTAATTTTGGTAAATTTTTCAGTGTTTAGATTTATACAAAAATTTTATGTCAAATGGTATGCAAATGGTGTCAAATCAAAATGTTTTGAAGGTTTTTTTTTATGAATATTAAAAAGCTTTTTTTACATTCGTGTTTTATTTCTAGTCTATGTTTATTACTAAACATGGTATTATATTCTCTTTGTGTATTACCACTTCAACCAATATCCTCAGTTTTTCGCAGGCGCAAAATGTATTTATAATACTTCACAGTCTCAAAGATGTTCTTATTATTCCTTGTCTCAGAATATTTAGGAGGTGCTAGTGAAGAGTTAAGTACCTACTTTTTCATTAAGTACAATACAAGTAGGTAGTTGTAGAGTCGATAAACTAAAGTGGCAATGGTCAGACAGAGCAAATCACTCGAATAGCCGTTACCTACTTAACTGGGGAATGGGAAAAAGTTCTTGATTGGTGACCACGCTACTGGAAAGCGTCGTGAGGGGGTACGACCTATGTTTTGACATTCATGATTTACTTGAACTGGAAAATCACATGGGCGCATCGACACGACAAAAAAAATTTCAAAGCCCTTCAAAATCTTGAAATTTTCTAGCTTGAGTAATGTCGGTGCTCTGATCAAAACTACTGCAATTGAGGATTTCTGGTCTGTTATCATTTTCCTAGCTACAGTATTCAGTACTTTGTAGTATGAGGCTTTTGAAACTGTCTTTACTAGAGTAGTCTGTGCTTTGTACACGAAGTAGACTGTTTTACCTAAGTGAAGAAGTCTAAGGGAAAGTTGGTTTTAGCAAGCTGTTCTAAGAAAGACACTGCCTGAAAATTGCCCTGTATTGAATACAGGATAATCAACATCTAAGCGCTTTAAGCAGACACGATTTCTATTAAATCTTTTTCCACGGCAAAATTAAATGGATCCACATCGGTTTCCCGCTAACTCGGCAGTCAGTACTAACTGAGCACGCATGTCGTTCGCCCGCACCGCAGCCGTACTTTGCGCTTGTGCAATGGTTACGAATGTAGTGACCTATCCTGCGCCCGCGCCTCCTATGCGATCTGATGATAAAGGTTCGATTTATTTATTTTATTTTGTGTGTGTAACCAAAATTTTGGATATAACTACCATACTTAATGATGCTTAAATATTATTATCATTATTAGATAATAGTGACACTTAAAATTATAATGTTGGTTACAACTGTTATTATTATAACTCTGTGTTTAACCAGTCACACCATGGTAAGTCAAAAAGTAGCCGAATTCAGTATTTAAGTTATGGTTAAAAGCCGAAGTCCGATTACACCTTTTAAGGCGATGATAGCTCAGTGATAGTGACGTCGGAGGTCGTGGGTTCGAATCCTACAATGAGCTTGAGCTTTCGGTGAAGGAAAAGATACTGCTACCGGCCGTACCAAGGTGTAACTATACTGCGGCTTTTAACCGTTACATAGGTATAGGTACACAGTCTAGATGGAACTGTCTCTAAAGTGGAGCTGCCGAAGAGTTGACGACAGTTTTTTTTACTTGAAATTTGAACTTGGGTATCCAAGGTTCCTAACGATGAAGGTTCTCCTCATTGTAGGATCCAAACCTGTGACCGTTATCACACCATTCAACATCTCTACTTGAGCGTACATAACAAACCTGTCTAGTTAGAGTTCGCGCGTCTAAACGCCAAAAATCAGCCAACTGTTAATTGGTAGCGCAACACTCAATCTTGTCAGGTTCATTATCTAAGCATCTGAGCTATCATCGATTTTAATAATCTATGAAATATTTTTTTAGTCTAAGCCCCAACTTAACCGTTAAACAACATTTCAAAAAAAATATTTACGATCATGAACGTCAACATAAAATATGGCGGTGCAGCACACAGCGCCTTTATTTGGGACAACAGTGCCGCGAAATTAGTAGATACTCACATGAAATTCCCGCGAAATGAAAGTGATAGTCCCATAACGGACACCCCTCTGAAGACACTGCTGAATAGACATTTACACAACTATTGAATTCGTTTCATTCAGTTAGTTTTTTTTTTAAAGGACTAAAGTTAGTAGCCTTTGATGGCTGCAGCAACCTTAACGGACAAAAATTCTGTTAGATAAAACTATAAATAGAGTGAAGCCCTACGAGAACCATTGACACGAAATCAGTAGGTAACCAAGCGGACTCGTGGGCAAGTCAATGATCGCGGCGCCTTTGATCATGTTAACCGCCTGACCTATATAAGTTTCGCCGGACGTCAGTAAGTGCTGATAAGTGACCACCCTATATACAGACGCGCTCTTATTGCCAATGTAGAAATTATCGTGAATTCGTTTAAAGAGAAAGTGGAGAGAGCAATACAGAAATGTATCGGGTTTCGAGTAGGTACCTAATATTTTTTCATCGAATCGCGAGACGCAACGTGGGCAAGCCCCTCACAAGGTGGACCGATGATCTTGTGAAGGTCGCGGGTCGGGGAAGAATGCGGGTAGCGCAAGACCGGCCATCGTGGAGATCCTTGGGGGATGCTTTTGTCCAGCAGTGGACGTCTTTCGGCTGACATGATGATGACCTAGTATTTTTTGGTTATTTTCCTGCTTGAAGTGTATTCCAGCCTCCAGGTATGCCTACTGTGCCTTCACAGAAGTATTTACTTCTATGTCGGTATCGCCATTTATATTTACCCGATTGCGGCGAAGCTAAAAGGAGGATTATGTGTTTGACCTGTTGTATGTATATCGGTCCCTATGTTCCCTTGTAACTACTAAATGGCTGAACCTATTTTGATGAATGATATTATGTCGTTAGATTCGTATTATCGATGCATATATATGTGCGTTTATAGGGCAAGATTGATAGTCATAAAAGTATTTTCTATTCAGCAGTGGCGAAGTTACCTTTTAGAAATCCCAGTCCCACAGATTCATCATTGCAAACCCACTTTTATACAAAATACACTGTAATTAAGTATACAATTATCGGTGTTTTTTGAACGGCTTACCCTCGCCATAATTTCACCCCTCGCCACTGGTATTCAGTCATATTCAGTTATATGAGATTCATTGGTTAACATCTTCATATTTCTGTTACAACAAGACTTCAACTACATCACGTGTTGACGAGTCCAAAATTTGGACAATGAGTAACAACATCAATATCATATATAGGACAGATCCTCATAACTTCAGATGTAATCTTATTTGCTAAATTGCTTGCCATATCACTTGACTTAGAATAAGGTCAAGTCATCTCTCCCCGTAGGTGTTGTAAATGGTACCTAGTACCTACTTATTCTATGGCATTATTTAGCTAGAATATTTGTTGTAAAAATTGAACCTTTGCCTTTGAATGACCAGACTGGTTTAATAGGTCACTTTGACAGACCATTATACGTCCATATCGGAAAAGAAACAAGCATAGCGCACTAAGGATCGGTTGCTCGTAAGTGCGGTCATAGTAAGGTTACGGTTATAGCTAACTTTAACCGCCGAAAGAAAGCAAACTGGGATGCTCGTGTCATTTTAACTAAAATTTTAACCGTAACCATAACCGACCGAGGGAGATCGGTCATCGTCAAGTGACTCTACGGTCATGCATGGTAAAAGTTAAGTTAACTTTGACTATAACTTTAACTAAAATGTACGAGCAACCGGCCCTAAGGAGAGACATTATCAAATAGTAATCCCCTTCCTGTGATCTTGTTTCTTTCATCCTATTTTAACGATCAGGTCAGTTGCCTGTTGCGTTTATTACAGCTTATGTAACTATACATTCTAATGGGTCACTGTCACTACTTGCGTTTACGATATAAGCTGTTATAGGTAATCGAAGTAAGTTAATTTTTAAGGCGATGATAGCTCAGTGGTAGTGACGTCGGATGCCGAGACGAAGGTCCCGGGTTCGAATCGTACAATGAGCTTGAGCTTTCAGTGAAGGAAAACATCGTGAGGAAACCATAGCACGGTGGTAGGGTACTTTTTAGTACCCGCCTAGCTGGCTACCACCCTCAAGTTGAAAATCTATACCAAAGCACCTTTCGGTGTGTTCCGACAGCTGCACTTGAGAGCCAGTTCCTTTCTAGGCTTTGTGTGCTTACCATCATCGGCCACATCATCACTGACCACGGTGAGATTGTGGTCAAACACAGGCTTACGTAGTAAAAAAAAAAGTTATATGTCGACGAATTATTATTGATACATAAGCGGCTAGCGATTTGGGGAATCAGACGAAACATTTCAGATAAACGAATATATAAGGTAAAGTATGATGAATATGAATACACATGTAAATAAATGCTTATTAAAATAGACCCTTGGGTAATCGTTAATCCGCTGGCTTGGATAGATTTTATTACGAACAAATAAAAATGTCTTCTTAAATGGGGTCTACATTTAAGAAGAGATTATTCAAAATTTGTATCCGCAGCGGTGGAAACGGGCCCTTTGTATTATACTAGACTGAGATCTGTATACCTAGCGAGTCTGTCTTTGCATGATTTTCATCGCCGAGGCCTTGGTGCTTATTGGGAGAAAAAAAGAAAAGTTTATGTCATTTTTGAACAATTTTCAAAATGGGTGTACATGGGGGTGAAATATGTTTTTTTTATCTCTCCGACATTTTGAAATTTTTCCAAAACTGAATCGACAAACAAATTCCATATAATTTATCGAACCTGTTTACAAAATTTCATGAGAATCGGTTGAGAAGTGCGACCTGAGAACAGCCGGAAATCCGAATATACGAAAGCTTTATTGAGCCAATCTGAAACGGTGGCGGTTCGCTCGCGCTTCGAGTTCGCTCGGTCAGTAAAAAAAGGAGGAGGTTTAAAATTTTACGCATTTTTGACATCTTCGGTAGTGTAAAAACAGTTTATACTTTCAAAATTGGTCCCATTTAAATATGAAAAAAATATTAAAAAGAGTGTAGTAACGGGGGGTGATTGATTATATTATTCACCAACTGAATTTAAATATATTGCTTTTTCAATGATGTTTTTAAGTCAGCGTAAAAATAAAATAATAAAATTATGTCACAAAATCCACCAAACAAGACCAAAATTATGATAGGTACCGCATTTTTTTTCCGCTTATTTCAAAATTCTGTGCGAGTTCCTAAATCATAACCTCATACTATTAGTCAACTACCAAGCCGACTTTGGAGTGGTTTTATGTTACTTTTACTATTATAGAATGGATCAAATTTCTTATCCAGTGCTAGCAATTTAAAAGAAGCATCAAAGATTTCCGCATTAGAAACCGCAGCAATAACAAATAGCTTGTGCAACGAGAGGCGATCAAGTCCAATATCCATAAATCTGTTGCATATTTCATGTCCATTATTATTGTCCATTTCTATCCACATAGTCTTAAGTGACAAATTATGGTTTCCTACCACACACGCAACCGGGAAGTAGTCTGGAGTTGTTGGAATAGAATAATTGTTAACATTTGATCGAGGAATTACGTCGTAGTTTATTTACTACACCTACTAACAAACATGTTTTTTATTAAGAAACTAGTTGATGTCGTTGGCTGACAAGATTTTAAATTCATAGAAAACACTTTCAGTTTTTCATGAATTTTCCAATTTTCCTAGCATATTTTCCAATTTTTCTTCTTGTAAGAAGAACCTTTCTCTAATTGAAGTCCGAATATTTGATTACTAAAAATACAAACTTTCACATTTATATTAATAATTGTGAGATGAAAAGTTGGAAAATAGCAAGGTAGGATTAAAGGTATAAGCATAAATATATTATTATTATATATATTATTATATAAAAGAGAAAATAATACTAATAATTAATATAGAGAATATATATAGAGATGAAATGAGATTACATAATTAGTTTAAAAAACGTAAAACTCCTTGAAAACTTAATAATATTTATGATGAGTATTTCATAATCAATATAAACAAGGACCTACTTAATTTTTCAAATACAAACGTAAGTACATATCGATTACATTTTGAAATTAGCTACCATAATAGCAAGAATTAGACTACAATCCAAGAGCTTTATACCTAGTTGATCGCTATTGATGGCTGGGACCAGATCGCAAAAATATTAGCCTATTCTTTTTTACAAGACTTTTTACGTAGTTGAATAACAATCTATAGATATTATTTGATGTTTCGATATAATAACTATGGCATTGATAAAACGTGTCTTCCTAGTTCAAGACCAGGAAGAATGTACAGATTTACTGCCCTAACACTTCCTAGTTCACAATAGCTGGGGATACATCCCGATTAATAAATATCTCCAATAGGAAATATGTGTTTACCTTTAAGTATGACGTGATGTCATATTTACATTTACTTATGGAATCACCATGGCTTCATCTTCAAGAAGGATGTGAGGAGATTTTACCCCTGGTGTTGCAAGCGTCTATAGGCTATCACAATCGCTTACCTTCAGGCGGGCTGTATGCTTGTGTGCTGCCTTAGTGGTGACCACAAACCAGAGGACGGAGCGTGAGCAGGCCCCCCACAAGCCTATTATTTATTCACATTGCAATAAATAAAAAAATCCTGGGACATTCTTCACACACGGTTATCTGCTCACAAACTAAGCAGAGCTTGTACCTTCTATATGGACCACCAAATAACTGACAACATGTATTACTTTTTTATAAGATAATCGCAATTTAAAATTAATTTTAGGATACCATATATTTATCTAGAATATTACATTAATTAATTGTTACAGAATCCAAAATGGTGCAAGAGAAATCGATAGTAATAAGAAGAATGCCAAATGCATATTTTTATCCATTCAGTCTGTGGCCTGTGCCAAAATTTCCTACAAGGGGTGAGTTTTCATAATAATGAAAATATTCATAAGTAGGTACATATACCTTTGTATCATTACTTGTCCTGACTGACTGATCGATTTATCAACGCACATTAACTTGTTTACAGATCAAGAAGGATCACACGAAACGTTACGCTATAGAAGAAGTCTACACAATTATCAACTAGAGCTAAATGAGAGATAGAAATGTTAATACAGAAGGAAGAATTTTGTAAATAAGTGAATCGTTATAAAATTGATTGTAAATAATATACGTAAATAGTTTTAAGTAACAAATTTATTTTTGAAACTGCTTCTATATTCTTTTGTAAAAATAATGGTTGTTAGATTTTAGAGACGTGTTATTTATTGACTTTTGGAAGGGAATAAAATTATATTTTGTACAATAGCTTTGTTTGAATTCTCATCAAAAACTTATAGGACCAACTACTAACTACAAAAAAGTTATGTCAAAAAGCGGTAAGCGACTGAATATTTATTTTACTGCCATCTATTGTGCAACTAATGAATTTAAACGCAATTTGGTTCTTTGTAGAACTACCGCCGCTGTATCGTAGAATAGAAAACCTACAGGGTTAGTTGCTCGTGCCTACGAGATTGATTCAAGCCTACGAGGTACGATACGCTACGCTACGATTCACGACTGACGGTGCGGCAAAGATTATGATAGTGGCCAAATATCGAACTATTCCTAACACCTAAACTTAAAGTTCATTTTAGCTTAATTTTGTGTTTATTTCATAGACAACTAGCGCCAAGCAAGTAACTCCAGTACATTCGTACATACATGGGCGTAGATTCGTAGCACGTAGACTATTGATTACGCTTGCGCTGAAGGAAGATTTCATCTCGGTGGGTGTTTCAGCATCCCAAATTTTGTAAACATGCCTCGTTTATAATAAATTAAACAGTGCTAAAAATGAAGTTGGAAATCCTGTTTTTGTTTTTGACCTATGCCAAGAGTTGTGTGGGTGAGTAAAAAATAGTTTTATTTTTAATTCAGTGCAATGCATAATGTCAAAAATAAGATATGAATTTGGTTGGTCTATACAAATTTTAATGTTATTTCTAAGAAGGGAAGCTGATGACAAGGAGTAAAGAATGACTCTTCAACTTCATACATTAATTCTAGGTGTAAAGCTCCTGGAGGCGAACCCAGATGTGAAACGCCTGTACGATGATTTGCTCAGCAACTATAACAGACTGATCCGCCCTGTGACGAATGTGAGCGATATATTGACCGTCAGACTAGGCCTGAAGCTGTCTCAATTGATGGAGGTGAACTTGAAAAATCAGGTCATGACGACCAATTTATGGGTTGAGCAGGTGAGCTATTTAAATTTACTAGTTACTGTCCCATGATATTTATCCAAGGATGTAATGATGTTGAGTTTCCCGGAATAAAAAGTTACTTCTGTTTTATTCAAGGTAGTGGTCTGTAAACTGAAATTTTAATAGAGTTCTTTGAAAATCCGTTCCTAAGGGGGTAAAATAGGGGTTCGCGAGTGAAACCGCGCGGTGGAGCTAGTAATAGGATAATGATAAAAAGTCAAAGGCTTTTTTACTCAAGCAATATTATTATTATTATCTTTGTATGCTGAAATCATGGCTTTTAGGTAAAATAAGAAAAACACAGTTAATATTATTGGTTTCTTATGTCCTCGCGCAATCAACACACAGCCTAAACCACAACACCGTCAGTGATGATGTGGCCGATGGTAGTAAGCACACAAAGCCTAGAAGGGAACTGGCTCTCAAATGCACCTGTCAGAACACACCGGCAGGTGCAAGGTGACAGAATTTCAGCTTGAGGGTGGTAGCTACCACCGTGCAAAAAGCAAAAAGCCTCCTCATTATTTAACCACATATAAAATGGTATAATCATAATGTTTCAGAAATGGTTCGACTACAAGCTTCAGTGGAACCCTGACGATTATGGTGGAGTGGAGATGCTGTATGTACCATCAGAGCATATTTGGCTCCCAGATATTGTCCTCTATAACAATTGGGACGGGAACTATGAAGTAAGTTTTATTTTTAGAAACAGTTAATTTTTTTAATTAATTATTTCCACTCCCGACCAGAATTCCTGAGACATATTTCTAAATCTATGAGCAAATTTTATCCAAAACCATTCAGCTATGCTACATAATTTTTATTATTTTAAAACCAACCAAATTATTTCACAAAACTTTTATGCAGTATTGAAATAATTCACCATTTCAAAATATGTTCGTTTTTTGAAG
Organism: Tethea ocularis; assembly: GCA_963555595.1. NCBI lineage: Eukaryota > Metazoa > Arthropoda > Insecta > Lepidoptera > Drepanidae > Tethea > Tethea ocularis. The sequence continues at coordinate 2,288,902 of OY741971.1, read as the reverse complement.
TTTTGGATTCTTTGGCAGGTTAAATATCCAGAGAATACATCAAAGTCTTTGGAATCCATCTAGGATAAATAGTCTGAGACTTCATATCTATCAGCTATCTAGTTTCTATAATACTTATAAGCTCATGAACCTTAAGCTTATTCCGAGAAGTCTCTATCTTTTAAATGCACAGTGCTTTAAAGACTAGCAAAAGCCAAAAAGTAAATAATAATATCATGGTCTAATTGAAAATTCCAGGTGACACTTATGACAAAAGCTACCCTCAAATACACTGGAGAGGTGAACTGGAAACCACCTGCGATCTACAAGTCCTCCTGTGAGATCAACGTGGAGTACTTTCCCTTTGATGAACAGACTTGCTTCATGAAGTTCGGTTCTTGGACCTACAATGGAGCTCAGGTTAGCTTTAATTTTATTATAATCAAACCAATCGCTGACTCGATTATTTTTGGAAATTAAATTGAAATTCTCATCATTCGAGAGAATTTCATCTTGATTAGTTTTTGGTTCTTTTAGCGATGTAGCCTGCCCATTGCTAACGGATTTATTTTTTCTTTACAAAAGATTTTCGCAACAACTTATAAATTATGTCTCCAAAGTAACTCTCTTTTTAACTAGTAGTAGGATAAAGAATTTTACTTTGATCCTAGTAATTTTCAATGCATTTTTCTGCTCAAGAGTTAGTTTCTCGAGTTATTTAGTTTTTTCGCTCTCCCGGCAGGTGGACTTAAAACACATGGACCAATCCCCTGGGAGTAGTCTAGTACATGTCGGGATAGATCTGAGCGAGTTCTACTTATCAGTCGAGTGGGATATACTTGAAGTACCAGCTACGAGGAATGAGGAGTATTATCCTTGCTGCCCGGAACCTTTCTCTGGTAAAATACTTTATTATATTTTTTCTTTTATGATTGTAGTTAGTTGCTGTGTGGTGACGGCGACGAATATCACCACCCCATCTCATCCCGTGGGGGGCGTAGAAGTCGTCCGAGGGAAGGTATACCAGAGTACGGGCAGCAGCGTATCTCTGAGAACTATAACACCATACTGCGATCGCCAACCCGCCTGCCAAGCGTGGCGATTATGGCATATCCCCCCAAATGATCCAGGAGATCCCTGGGGAGGCCTTTATCCAGCAGTGGACGTTTTTCGGCTGAAAAAATATAATATATAGAAAAAAATATGGTTTTAGGTTTTGTTAGCTCTACTGCTGTTTCTCTACTTTGATATCATCTCATAATACGGGGAGGGCGTAGTAGAGTTAACAATTATTGATATATTTTTTTTGCAATATTTAAGGTTCAACTTTAAAGCACTTGTTTTTGAGAATATTTTATATTATGATATTATCTTCATATGCAGCGATAGTAAAAATACTATGTATACCAATGAATATAAAACTTCATTTTAGTATGTAAGCAAAAAAATAGATATTTATTTACATTTCAAAAACTTGATTTACAAAGACAACGTTACTCACGCTGCTTTAAATATATTTTTTTCTTTATAAAATAAATTAAAAAAAATCAAAGTCTTTATGTGGTTTGATTATGTCACCTGTAGGGTCCAATTGTGTCGGAATTACGAAATTCGAAATACCGTAGGACAAATGTATAGTATTTTGCTAATGAACAAAGTAAGTAGGGAGGTTAACATTATCATTTGTTCCAGATATAACATTCAAACTGACGATGCGTAGAAAGACACTGTTCTACACGGTTAATCTAATCATACCATGTGTTGGACTCACATTTCTAACTGTCCTGGTATTTTACTTACCATCAGATTCAGGAGAAAAGGTAATTATGACTGGGTTCGTATAGGTGTGACTTATTGGTGTATCAACGTTTTATCATAAGTTTTGTTGTTTTTTTGTTGTCTCTGGTCTTTCGGGTCTGCAATAGCCTTAACTGTTTCTATAGTAAGTTTCTAAGCTATGGTTCCATTTACACACAGATTATTTGCAATTGAATTAATATTTGACGATGAAGTTATTCATTGATTATGAGGATTACGTTGAAAAAGTCTTGAATCAAGCCTTAAAGAAATGAGAGCTTAGTATCATGTGACACTTTATATTAAGCAGCAATAAGAATACTAATATTAAAATTGCGAAAGTTTGTGAGTATGCTTGTTACTTCTTTACGCTCAAACGGCTGAACCAATTTTGATGACAGCCTGGATTACCACATAGGCTATTTTTAACCCTCGGGAAAGTGGGCAAACCGCGGGGTGGAAAGTTAGTTCTCTATCAAATTAAGTAGAAAAAATTTAAATACATAATTAAAACACGCTTGCAAGCTATTCTATCAAATTCTACATGTTCTAGGTTATATTGTAGACCATTGCATTTTATTTCACGTATATTGGAATCTTCATACTAGTTCTTGTCAACTGAATTATGATAAAACGTTGATACCAGATTACCCGCTTTGGATGTACATCGTGAATGGGATGATTAGGGCATGTTCATACACACCTTCAGTCCATACCATCTTCAGTCCATTCCATTGAGCAGTAGTCTTTTTTGAATCATTAGTTAGTTGTGTGAGTGTGTTAGAATCATCAGAATGATTTCTGTTATTCTGTATTGTCTTTCCACCGAAAAATGTACTAAAAACTGTATTTGTTTGTTGTTTTTTTTCTCTACTAATTTACCTATTATCTTAATGTATTGTGATCGTTTTTGAAAACTGACAGATGTAATAAATTAATTTTAAAGTAGTTTTTTAAAAAGAAACAAATCCTTGATACTTAAACTTGAATTAAATCACGAATGGCGTCGAATATCATGCCCTCGCATCTTGCACATTAGCTCCTTCGCGTGCAAGGTGAGAGGTAATAACATTCATCACATTTCGAGATTTCATTTTGTATACATACAAACTTAGATTTCTCAAATTAAAAAGCATTTTTGTTTTATTTTAGGATACGATCTACTTATATACAAAATTTTATTTATACGTTCAGTTATTATGGCGTAATTGATCAAAGGAACACGCACACAAACATTCACATTTATATAACAGTGTGCAATTACATGTAAAGCTCTCACTAGAATCCTCTTCTTATCAAGTATTTTAAATGTTAGGATAATATGTTTATGTTTTAGGTTATAATCTAGTTGAGACTTATTCTCGTCTCTTTTTTTTTTTTAGCATCCTGTATCTGTAATCTTTACTACTATGTAACGATTATCTATTAAAATATACTATAGAGTAAATTCCCTATATTAAAACCTCACTCTAGATTACTATGTGATCAGAAGCATTAAGACTCTATCTGCAATGCACAACATTGATAATTTACAATTTAGTAAACTTATCAGGATTTTTCTTGGAACTGTTTTCATGTAATTATCAATAAGCTTATGTTCTGACCTCCATTTTACCATGGATGTATCTACTTGCGTAAGTTTAACACCAATTATTAAGCCTAGTAATTTCCCTATGAAGGTCTGGTTTAAGTCTTTAACTGTGAAGATCTGGCAAAAGCTTAGCAAGGTTACATTTCTTACGTTTGCCCATCGACTTACTTCAATTATGACGAGGTCGATGATGGAACACGGTTGCCCAGAATATTTTGTTTAGTTACTCTAGCCTTGCAGATGATATCAGAAAATTAGTTTGGGATCAGATAACCGTGATAAAAAACATTTTTTTAACTATGTGTAGTTCTATGTCCTATGTTCAGTGATGTTGTGGCTGATAGTGTTAAGCACACAAATTCTAAAAGCAAACTGTCTCTTAAGGGTAGTAGCCAGACAGACAGGTACTACAAGGTACCCTAGCACCGTGTTATTGTTTCCTCGGGAAGTTTTCCTTCACCCTAAGCTACAGCTCTTTGTAGGATTCAAACCCGCGACCTTCGCCTCAGCAGTTGCTTTACAAATTGAATATTTATTAGATTGTCCTTAAATATGACCATGCATTTCCGGTACATAAATGTTGTTTAAGTAACTGACATTAGAAAAATTTCCTATCGTTTCTCAGATTTTGTAACTATTGTAATATTTATATTGTCATGGTTTTGCTTCTTCTAATTTATCAAAATAATGTACAATTGTTAATTAATAGTTAAATTTATTCTATAAAAATTGTAAAATTTGATTGTGGTCAAATACATAGTAAAAAAAAAAGTTCCAATAATTAATTTACGCCTTTTTATAATCAATTGTACATTATTTATTTCGTATTTTTCTAAATTAAACTTTAAATTGAGATTATAAAATTATTAATAATCAACATAAGTACTCGTATTTTGGTCTTAAGTTTTTAATCTAAACCCTACGTCAGTGACTGCATGGATGTTTTAATGTTAAATTTTATATTTTATTTATTCTACATTTTATATTTATTAAACTTTATCTTTTGTAAATATTCCACTAATAAAAATAATCATAATTATATTCATCATAAATGTCGACATAATCATAAAAACGAATAATTTATCGGTGGAAAGACAATTAATGATTTAAGAAAAAAGTGATTTTTAGTGCACAAATCATTGAACTCTATAAAAATGAGGTGTCGATTGACCCGATTAGAAATATATCATAGAAACCACGAGACTCGAAAATATTTTCGAGGCCATGTCAAACTAAACACGTTAAATGAACCTCAATTATCATATCAGTTTACTATTTCATGAAAATATGAATTTCCGAACAATCGAGGAAATTTTCCGAGCCAGTAAATGATCAACAGAACAGTGGGGTGGCACAGCACCCCAAATTCTAAACTCGAGTTCAACAATGAGTGCACCAAAAATCTGAACATGACAATGGAACTGTGAAACTCAAAAGAGACTTCTCTTCCTTAGATATCGCTCTGCATCTCCATCCTGGTGTCCCTCACTGTGTTCTTCCTTGGTCTGGCCGAGATCATCCCGCCAACATCCCTGGCGATTCCTTTGCTTGGGAAATATCTACTATTCACCATGATACTCGTCTCGCTCAGTGTATGGGTCACTGTTTGCATACTTAACGTGCATTTCAGGTAAAACTATTTTATCTCTTTCTCTCTCGTAGATATCGTTAAGCATCTCAATCCTGGTGTCGCTGACTGTATTCTTCTTATTGCTGGCCGAGATAATACCGCCAACGTCACTTGCTATACCGTTGTTAGGCAAATATTTGCTGTTCACAATGATTTTGGTGTCACTGAGTGTTTGGATGACGGTCTGTGTGCTGAACGTACATTTCAGGTGAGATGTAGATTAATTTGAAATCTGCTTATTGATAGCGCGCATAATCTCACTCAGTATTTATAAAGATGATACTTAAAATAATGTAGGTACGTGAGTACTGTAGTCTTTTATACAGCAACTGTTTGTTTGTAAAATTTTGAAGCTAAAACTAAGGACTGAAAAATGAGGGTAGCAAGGTAAGTGGCTCTAGACTGCTCCTTGTGTCATTTAGGAGTCCAATGCTATTAGTAATTTGCATATATATCGGTCTATTATATACTTTAAACATTGCTCCATGAAAAACAATATCCATAAAAATAATTAAAAGAAAATAAGTTAGTATTTTTAGGATATATTTACCTAACAGATATTTAATATAAACCATAGAAAAATTGTATCACTATTAGAAGCCATAAATACGCAGCCTCAATGCGTTTCATTATAAACCAGTTGACCTGTAAAATATTCCACTAAATAAAGGCCTGAGTCGTAAATCTGCTGTGTTCATTGTAACAATGTCATACGATAACAGGGACAATGGTGGATAAATTATGGCTGATGGCGCCCCAACACCACTCTAGACTAGAACTCTTTATTAAATAACGCTTGTTGTGAAATGTGGGAATATTTTAAAATTGAACTCTGAAATTTATTATGTAGCAAGTAATAAATCGTAAGATTTGTTACATTTAATTCGGGCTTTATTGAACTTTCTACAGAATCACTATAATGCTGGATTTGAGTTTTGTTGGATTTTGCAATTGGATTTTATCACAGATACCAAGATCAATTGACCAAAGAGTAATTATTAGAATTCTAACAACGACTAAAGTCTTTGGTAGGGGTGACAGTGTCTGCAATAAAATCTCAACACAATTGTGTCTAGTGTACGATCAAATACAAATAGAACTGGGATAAATACCTATATTATCAATCTAATAAAGTTATTACCATATTGCAACCTTTAGTAAATCAATATGATATAAAAATAACAAATGGAGAAATGTATTAGTAAGAAAATCTGTTGTACTAAATTATTCGTTCAACTGAGAACATTTTGTAGAACATATGCATGATATTAAAATATTCGATTCTTTCCAATAAAAACTAGGATATTTTTGAGCACCTTAGGCCCAATTTCACCAATGTCGTATAGCATAAATCAACGGGATAAATATATTAATTTGACAGATTCTCTATGCAAATTCTGTCAAATAGCCATATTTACCCCGTGGATTAATGCTTATACAGCGTTGGTGAAATTGGTCTTTCGTAGGTATGTTTCTGATATACAAAAACAAACTTGAAGCCCAATTATTTACAACAAATATACAAACTACATATAAAAAAATCCTCAATGCGGCTGCTGCTGCCGATCAACGGCAAGGTTCCCAGAGAGCTGGCAGCGTTCCCTCTTTGGATTTGGCGGAAAAAGCTCCCCACCCGCCGGTCCCCTGTGACCTCAATTAGTTTTGAAGATACAACTTGAATCCTTTAATTCGAGAAACTTCGAAAGGAGGTTTCCCTTAAGAACCATGTGCTATTATAATAAAAATTAACGATATGCACACAGGAAATTGTTCCAACTGCAAATGGCTCTGGCGTAAATGTTTCCTGTGATAAATCAACCGAGCTCATTGTTATTTTGTCATTACAGTAATAGAACATTGTGAATTTGTGAGTTATGGCTTTAGATCGCACGATAAAAGCTATTAACACTAGAATTATTCACGTGCATATAAAATTTTGCTGGAATGGAAGTGTTATGACGTAGTTAACGCGTCGGAATGAGAATGAATTAGTAGGCTCTTTCATTGTTGACATCTTAGGAGGCGTCCCTTATGATTCCTTTTAATTAGATTTTGATTAAAGTTGTGAAAGTTAAAGGTCAGAATTAAGAAGGAAAATCAAAAGCTTAAATATTAGGAAAGATAATCTGGTTATTTAAATAGTTAACACTTTATTGTCACGTGCGCCTTTATAACTAAAAGTGATATCTACCCGACAACTATGGGTGGGTTGCACCATCCAACGTATTCGTTAAATTGTCTGTCAAAATTGTTTTTTGCTAGCAAAACCGATGCTCTGACAGACAATTTAACGAGAACGTTGGATGGTGCAACCCACCCTAAGAACTTTAATTTAATGTACGTACCTACTGTCTTTTGTGGCCGAACCAACTATGAAATCTCGAAATAATTTTATTTGATTTTGATCGAGCATGTTGATTCGTAATTTGAATAAAAGTTTGAATTCCATTTCGAGATTTCAGAGCAAGCGATTTGTGGAACCACATTGGTACAAGTAGATATAGTTTTCTGATTATATTTGCAATAAGAAGTACTCACCTAAACTTGCAACTTGCCCTGGATGTAATTTTTTTGCACCCTAATGTATCCTACCTGACACAACCTGAAGATTATCAAAGTCCAAGCTCAAAAGCATTCCTAGTAGTAAAAGCAAGTCCTACATGTATACACAAACCTGAAAATAACCTAGAAATAAAACAAAATAAAATTAAAATTGCCTGAAAAATATAATGTAATGTTTTTAAGGTTCATGTATGTCTGGTTGTATATTTATCTGTTTCTTTATTTCATCGTCATTTCTAAATGCTTGAACCTGTTTAGAAGTGTGCGGTATTGTTAAAATCCTTATGCTATTCCGAGTGACGTAGCGTAGGTACCTAAACAGTCAAAATGTTAAAAATACCTATGACATAGTGAGATTAATTTTGTTCAAAATAGCAAACATTTTGAACATTTGTACCAATCTAAACTTTTCATAACGGAGTCGTGTCTTTAATTTTTGTATTAATTATTTTTGCCCTTAAACAAATGACTAGGTCCCCATCAACCCATACAATGTCACCTTGGATGAAGAAGCTCTTCCTCCAGCTGATGCCCAAGCTGCTGATGATGAGAAGAACGAAGTACTCCCTACCAGATTACGATGACACATTCGTATCTAATGGTTACACCAATGAGTTGGAAATGAGGTAAGCTTTATCATTCAGTAGCTTTTTTTATTTGCTGGTTCCTGAGAGGCATGAACCTGTTAGGACTGTTGGCCTAACCTAATTGTATTAATGTTTTCATATGAGATTAGGGGCATCCATACCTTTTGACACATTTTAAGGCGAAGAGAGGTGCCAAATGGAGACGAGTGATTTTTTTAGAAAGTTGAATGTATAACTATCATTACTTATTTATTTCTACAATGTGCTAATAAATTACGTATAATATAGAAAATATTAAAAATAAATATCCTGGGACATTGAATTGAAATTCTAATCTAAAGTGTGTCTAGAAGTGTAACTACTAATATTTCCTTCACTATTTACTACCTAATATTGAAGTAGGCACAATAGTAATGCATTAACTAAGGTACGGTAACGTTCTGATAGTAATTAAACCAGTGTAATTAAATATTTCCTTTTGTTACGCGAAAAAATAAAAGCATTTCCATTTATGCGGTTGCACAATTTCCGAACAAAGCCAGTAGGTACAGCTCTGGTTTGGCGAAATCCGGTTAAAGCCCGATAATACCGGAACAGCTATTAATTTGTCGGTGCGTCATATCGATACCGGAGGCACGCGAAACATGCGGTTGGTAATCTTGATATTGATTTTCCAATTTTTAAACACACAGGTTTATTTTTTTAATTACCGCGTTACCTTTTTGGGGTGAAAGAAATTACTCATACCTACTATCAACTAACAATTAATTATAATAATATAGGGGTGAAAGGCCGATATTTTATGACCTGTTCAGGAACCCGGCTTATCTGACGCAGAAAAAATCGCTGATTCCGAATATCGAACTCAATATCGGCCAAAATGTCGCTTAAAACAATTAGCCTTTCAGCCATTGATATCTTAAAGGACGAACTTTATTCTATTCTCTCTAGAGATAGTTATGGATAATAAGATAGGTGGAGCATGACATAGAAAATCTCGAATAGGGAAGTATCTCGACATGCAGAATACCGCAGCTAAATAACTTAAAATTGTATCCTGGCGAATGAGGAAAGACCAGAGCTCGTCGAGAACGCAGGAAGGGTCGGTAACGCGTGAATGAAGCCTCGCTCAGGGCTCTACCACGCATCTTTGCTGGTAATCGTAACGAACACCATTATTGAAAATCATCCAATGAGGGCTCACCACGCCCCGCAAAATGCTCTTTGTTGTAGCGCATCATTCGATGAAATCATGAATAATGTTCATGACGATTACCACCAAAAGGTACGCGATAGCCCTGCTTAACCGAACAGTAGCTTAGGATGTTGCAAGCGTTCATGGAATAAAAAAAAACAAAAACTGAACCTAGCTACAAAAGGTATAATTTTTGTTTTATAGCGTAGTGATAAAAATATCTTGCATAGTTATTTTACTAACTTAAGATTCTACTATGGGTTCTAAAAGTATTTGAAAGTATATAAGTTTATAACCTTAATCAAAGTTATAAAACAGTCACCGAAAATTTCCCTTGAACCTCTCGAAACGATGTCTACTCCGAAATTCCTGTTTTAAGATCGCAATAAACCTGTTTAACGGGACAATAAAGGCTTCACTTCTTAATTACTGTAGATTATTACTATATAGATAAGTAAGTCAATTTAATAAAAAAATTAAGTGACTGAATTAAATACAATTTGACCTGAATAAATTATGAAATCGGGGTGTATGTAGCTTTGGTATTTGGTATATTATATGATTTTCTTTTAACTTGAAATCCGTATTCTTATAGATTTATTATTGACGAAATAGTAACGAAATCTTATATTTTAGATTCAGTATATGGAGTGCTAGAATGATGCGAGCTTAAAAAAATCTCGCATACCTACATCATGATCAGCACTTATTACTTGACATCTTACTGAAACTTTTTTTTTTAAATGGCATAATTCATTAAATAAATTAAAACACTAATTAATGCGGTCCAGAAGCATGTAACCTACTATATCCATTTTATCAGTTTAGTGACGTCACATACACTCTGTATAATTCTCATCATACTGCATCACACCATTAGATATTATCAAACTGGTATAAGCGCTTGATGTCGACGGTTCCGTACCAAACGTGGAAATAATGGGTCCTTATTCGTTCAACATTAGGTTGATACTTGACGCTGTGGATAACCATGCAAAGCGGAAAACAATTTGATGATAGCTCGCGTTATGGAATCTCTATCATTATCCTTGAGCTTGGGATCGATGATCAAATGTTATTCGACAAACATTTTTGTATTTACAAGTAAGGACTGGGTGGTTTTTAGGCGTAGTGATCTTAACATTTTATCGCGCGTTAAGTACTTTTTATGTGAAAAGACGTACCTATATTTTGTTTTTATATCTATACTAATAATACTATTAATAAAGCCAGAGAGTTTGTTTGTTTGTTTGAACGCGATAATTTGTGGATCTACCAGTCGGATTCGAAAAATAGCTTATACTAAAAGTTTATGAAAATAAATACTTACGATACTTATACCAAATAAACTATTTGTTTCGGCTAATCTCCGAAACCAGCCTTTCCTGTCTTTTGGCTGATATGATGAATTTCCAAAACCGATAAGTTCCGCGCAAAAAAAAGATATAAAACCGCAGCAAATCCTACTAATAGGTATTATAAATGCGAATGTTTGTGAGCGAGTAAGTTTGTTACTTCTTTACGCTCAAACGGCTAGATTAATTTGGATGAAATTTCATATGGTGGTAGCTGACACACATAGGCTACTTTTTATGCCTATTCTAACCCTCGGAAATGTAGGTGAAATTGCGGGGCGGAAAGCTAGTTGTGTATAAAAAATTATTAAGAAAAAGTTCAATGGAACCATCTTTTCAGCAGGGACAGCTTAACCGATGCCTTTGGTGATACCAAAAGCGTAGATAACGGTGATTACCGCAAGTCTCCAGGACTTGAAGACGACATACTTAGCGCCAGCGCTCATCAGAGACCATCAGGTTAGTGTCAATATAGTTTTATGTTTTTCACTAACGTTAACTTTCTTTACCTTAGGGTCGATTGCATAAAGCGCGGTCATAATTAGGTTATGGTTATAGTTAACTTAAACTGCCGAAAGACAGCAAACTTTGGTTGCTCGTGTCACTTTAACAATTTTTTTTTACCGAAACCATAACCGACCGAGGGAGCATGTCATCGTCAGAATTAACCCTACGGTCAAAGCATGGTAATGGTTAAAGTTAACGTTGACTATAACTTTAACAAAAAGTATGAGCAACCGAGAGTCGGTTGATTAACAATTGACCACAAATCGAGTTATTTAATTTTGATGCATTATTTGTAATAATATTTTTTTTTACTGTTCCATCTTGAATTTGATTGCACCAACTGACCAACGAGGTAAATATCGCTGTGTCAGAATTTGTGTAGAGGATCTGTCAAATTTACATATTTAATCCAGGGTTAAAATAGGGGTATAGGATGTTGGTGTAATTGGACCTTATAGGGGCTAGGAACTCTATATATTTCTTTAATTGTAATGTTGCGTGTATGTGTACAGACTAAAATTATTATTTTTCTTCTTTAGTACCTACTCTTTACCACGGCTGTTATTTTTAATCCCTGACGCAAATACGACGGGGTGTTATAAGTTTGTCGTGTACACAAACACACACAGGCAGACAGGTATGTGTGTGTGTCTGTCTGTGGCTTCATAGCTCCTGAACGGATTCACCGATTTTTATTTTTTTTTGTTGAAAGGTGACTCTTAGCTAGTTCACAACAGGTGAGCTATGTTTCAAAAAAATCCGCTCAGCCAATTGAAAATTATCAACAATTTTCTAGTGTAAATTTTAAATTTTAGTTATTAGCAGAATACAGTGTGATGTTTTTTTAACACAGTGACAGAATCAGAGAATATGCTGCCTCGTCACTTGTCACCTGAAGTGGCAGCCGCGCTGCAGAGCGTGCGCTTCATCGCCCAACACATCAAGGATGCCGATAAAGATAATGAGGTAAGATTAAGAAGTAAGCTCTAGTATTTCATATTAGTTTGAGGAGTAGTAGCTGTCATCAATACCAGGATAATACTGGGTGAATACTTTGAATAGTAGGGACGTTTTCCTATGGGACAAATTCAAGAATTGAAAATGCTTAGGTGTGAACGCAACATTCATTCAGATCTCTGCATAGAAACTTCAAGCCATGTAAAATGTATAATTTGTCTAAAATAAATGTTTTTTTTAATGTTACGGTGAAATTAACCTTCTCCAGAAGTCGTTGCTATTCATAGGCATTATTTATTTACTTACTGTTTTCAGCGGTTTCATTCGTGTTTCCGGGATAAAAAGTTACGCATTAATAAAATTTGTATGGATTTATATACACACAAAAGTAAAAAAAAAAATACACTAAATAGGTAAATACAAAAGCGCAAAAAAAAATACTTATTTCTACTAGAAAACTTGTAAAAGAATATTTATAAGATTCACTGTTTTGAATCAGAATACCTTTGTAAATAACTGTTAGTTTTCTATAGAAGAAATATAAACTATTTTATTTTAAACATTGTTATACACTTACAAAACATTCAATCCCATTTCTCAGTTGGGTACGTCAGATAGTAAATCCATACTAGATATAGCTTAAAACTCCCAATCTTTTACTTACCAGTTTAAGTAGGTATTTAGGCCGATTTTTCACCCATTTCCAAAGAAAAACAACCAACCAACCGACCTAGTCGCGTCTTAATTATCAGCGGATTATAATAAAGAACGGAAAAATACATTTACTTGTATATTCCGGAGGTCGGTTTAAATATTCATGTACCGGTGTCCGAGTCGTAATGGTTTTGTGTAACAGGAAAAATAACGGCGAGGAATGACGGTGGAGGTTTTTAAGGTATTATTGTAAAAATATACCGTTTGTGGGAAATAAAAGACGATATTTTTTTGCCCACGTCATTCTGATTTGTGCTGTTAGTTGTTGCTAATGATAACATTAATAATAATAGTAATTTATTCAATCTTAAAAAGATAACTTAATAAATAGGTAGGTAACAGTATTTTCCTTAGGTCTAATTTATATAATACATGCCTGAACTAGGAAAACCTGTGTTTCAGGCGAGAAGAGCTAGCTTTTTCTTAAATAATCAAATAGTAATAGTTACTATGTGACAATTAACGTTCTTGTCATTTACCAATTAGTAACAACTAAAGTAACATGTTTTGCTCTTTTATAGGTTAATCTTATCAATTCCAAACCTTAAGTATGTATAAAAAAAAACGTGACTGCCTGACTGATCTTATCAACACAGTTCAAACCACTAGACGGATCGGGCTGAAATTTGGCATACAGATAGTTATTATGACGTAGACATTCGCTACCCTTAGGGGTAAGGGAGTAAAATAGAGGATCGTGGGTAAAACCAGGGGGCGGAAAGGTTTGTATAATAATTAACTTTTAATAAAAAGTGTAAAACCTCCTTCAATGACTATTGAAAGAGGATCATCTTAGAGCTATACTAAACCCAAATCAAAAATAATTAATTAACAGACAACCGAATTAACCTCCTTTTTTTAAGTTGGTTAAAAAGTACAAAATACGAAATAATTTTGAGTAAAACTATAACATTGTATGCTTTTTTTCGGATTTAAATAGGTACCTACTAGATACGTGATCGACACAATCACACCGTACTCAGTGATGAGGTAGCCGAAAACATAAGCACATAAATCAAAAGGCCCAGGGAACAGCTAGTCTTTGTATACAAACTAAAATAAATTTCAACGAAGGAAAACTCCATAAAAATAAATTGAAGTACGGTAGGTACCTACTGCATCTCCGAAATGAAACAAAAGCATTGCATTACCTGCACTAATATGAAACGGGGAAAATGAATTCGCAGCATGCTTTTATTTCACCCGAGTTCGCTTAGTTTTTCAATTTTATATTACGGCATTAAATGACCCTCTTGGAACAACATCGCGTGCAACCGCTTTTATGGCGGATATCCGGAACTGAAATACAATGCTTTCAAAAAGAACATTTACAATTTTTTAGTTTGCTTTGAGAAATTTTGGCTTTTAATCTTTTTAGCGATAAATACATTCAATAAATTGAGATTATTTTTTCTTAAAGTTTATTTGAGACTCATAACTCATTTATTCAGTTCGTAATACACTTAAAATGAAACACTGGCAAGAAAGCAAGGCTTCACAAAGATATTAATTATAATCTGAGCGCTGTATTTATTTAGTTATGAAAACAAGCCTTAAATGTAATTCATATTTCGTCGCCAATGATCCACAAAACGTCTTTTGAGGGCAGTAATTCTAATTTAAATATTCAATAGGCATTAGCAGATAGATGGGGCTCCAAAATATATTGCTCGGCGATATTCGAAAATCCACCTAATCTCAATTAATATAATGATATAAGTCTATGCAAATTTCTTAACAACACTAAGCTGTTTAAGATATTTGAGAGCATGCTCACGGAATCTGCTTTATACCAGTTTAGTTTATAACTTGATAGAGCGCACTACATGTTGATTTGATAAATAGTAACCGTATAATAGTAATCTTTAGATACTGCTAAAGATTTTACGATAGCAGCTTTATGAAGTCCACAAAAAAAAAGTAAGCCCTTTTTCATAAAAAAAACAATTAGATCGTCTTTTTTGATGAATGGATTGTTTCAAAATAAAGTATAGTGTATAAATATTAATAGTTTTCTCAACAGAAAACACTAAAAACTATTGAAACAACAACATTGTATCATATTAATATTACAGACACCTCGATCCTAGACAATAACTTGCAACGACCCGACCGGCTGAACCAGTAAACTTACACAGGTTTACTGCCAATCCTGGCGCCGTTCTGATACTGAACGGCTAGAACCGATTTCTACGTTCTCAAGCTAAATTATAATGTTCGGTGTGATGGGAACTCTTTTTTATTGTTACTTTGGTCGAGACGTTTAAAGTGAACTGTGCTTGTGGAAATACACCCAGTATTTCTTTGTTTTTATTTATCTTAAGGCGACGATATATGAGAAATTATGATTCTAAGGGTCGGTGTCTAAGCGCGGCCACAGTAAGGTTATAGTTAACTTTAACCGCTGAAAGAAAGCAAACTGGGTTGCTCGTGTCACTTTCACTAAAATCTTAACTGTAACCATAACCGACCGAGGGTGTCGGGAATCGGTCATCGTCAAAGTTAACCCTAAGGTCAAATCATGGTAATGGATATAGTAAGGTTAAAGTTAACTTTTACTATAACTATAACTAAAAGTACGATATACATATACATAATTTGTAGTACGAGCAACTGGGAGGTTTTCTCTGTATTCAAATCTCTTGCAAAAAAGAGAATATGTGACGAGCAATTGAAACAATTGAAATTTTCTAAAAAATACTATGCGCAGTAAATAGTTATCTTATTATTCTTGCATCGGCGCAAGAATAATACACTGTACCTAAAAACAGTATTACAAAAGTGAGGCTAATTATTTAGCTATAATACCAGAAAAATAATAAATGAACTCACATTTGTTCAATAATTGACAGTCATTAAGTAAATCTTACTCAATTAGAATTTGAAGACAGTAACGATTTAATTTCTCTATCTGAAGAAAATAACTGTAATTTGGTGAACATTTAACTGATTAAGACAATATAATGGAGTCTTAATGAATCGTTCTTCAGAGACTGGTATGAGAACGTAATGTGGTTTTTATTTGATTCCAGGTTTTACTATCAAATACTAGATAGAGATCAAATGGTAATTTTCACTAAAATTGAATTATGTGTTTAATATAGTGTAAAATTGAATTAAGTACATAAAATAAAATCGGTTAAGTGCGAGTCGGACTCGCACACGAAGGGTTCTTACCATCTTACAGCGTTTGTTAAAGTCTAATAGGGTTCTGTTGGCATACATTGAGTATGGAACCTTTAAAAACATAAGTTATTAATATCAGCTATTTAAAAAATATTTGTATCTTTAGTTTATGAATTTTTGCAGTGAATTATGCATTCGGATATCTCTTCGGAAGCATCTGAAAAATGTCGTCCCGTAAACAGAAAAACGAGATAAAAGCTACTGTAAGACTCAATATAACATGGAAAGTTAATAACTACTTTCTATGTATCTTCGAAAACCAGTGTATAGAACCACAATGTTAACTAGATTTTAAATTATATACATCTTAAGTTAGATTGCACAAAACGTTGAAATTACCTTGTCTATCTTAAACCAAGGATCTGGTTAGCGGGATTATCCCTAAGCTCAGTGAAAGTGGGACTAAATCTAATTACGACATCTCATTACGGGTTACGATCGAAGAAATCAGCAGATTTAAATTGCTATCGATTCAATGGCTCTCTGAGGGGACCGCTTGCTTGTTCTTGAAGTGCGGTTTTAAGGCGGGGGTTATACTGAATGGATAAATCCAGATGTTTTCGTTTCTCACTGATATTTATTAAATGTGAAAGTTTTTATGTTTTTGATGACTCTTGAAACATATATAGATTACTAGCTTCGCAGTTTCACTCGCGATCTCCTATTTTATCCCCTTAGGGATTGAATTTCCAAAAATACTTACTTAGCGGATGCTTACATTAAAATAGCTATCTGTATGCCAAATTTCAGCTCAATCCGTCCAGTGATTTGACAACAAACACACTTTTTCATTTATAATAATTATAGTAAGTATGTGAAAGTACCTAATTCGGTAATTGCTGTGCGGATACCCTAACAACAATATCACGATTGGCTTTCAAAAACCATGTCTGACTATTCTAATATCCGCAATATTGCAATCCGTGTCCACCGAGACACAATACAAAGAAAATATACATTTATTAGACACAACTAAGTAACAACACACATAGAAAACACAAAAACGGAGATACACAATTTCTAATCTAAAAACATACAGAACAATAATGAGAACAGTACATGGACTACAAAGTTGCGTCCAATCGGCCGCAGCTCAGCATATGCTGATTTACCGCGCTGATTTTCGGCTGAAGCCACGGGTGATGCACGGACGTATATCAATACAAATATACCTACTTTGCACTTCACTACAGTGCTTGTACCGTACATTGTTACAATGTTCATACTACCTAAAGAGGCTTTCGTAGCGAACATAGCCAACAAACATCGTTAAATAATTTCCAAGAATTTCGTTCAATGCCTTAGATCTTCGCGGAGCCACAGTAACCGAACCCAAATTGTTATTCCGAACACGTTTTTACGTCTTAGAGATAACCGCACTTCATTTTTGAAACGACGATATAAATAGCACCCTCAGGCCAAATAAATTTTAAAACCATTTCAGTGGATTACTGGAGTGATCCATTTTTGTTCGTGCTGGATAAATTTTGCGTTATTCTTCATCGAAAAAAATGTTATATTGATAATCGGTATACGTTTTATTGTTTTATGGTTGAAGATTCGATTTTTAAATTATAGAATGTAAGGAAATAGGGTAGTTGACACTGTCCAAAATAAATGACCAAACACTAACCAACGCATAAAACACGTGGAAACTTCAAATATGTTGTACATTTAATGCTGCTTTTTATGATTTTTAATTATCAGTGGAACCACTAAGAGTAGATGATTTGATGCTGTGAAACCATAGTTTTACATATTACGTCATAACGTCATAGTGTAAATATTTCATACAAAATTCCATATAAACTATCGTTTTGACATTTATTAAAAAGTAGCTGATTTGATATGTCAGTCAACTACCCTATTCCCGGGTTGATCTTTTGTACAGTATCTAGTTTTTTAACTGTTTTATTGTTGTGGCAGACAGTTTATAGTTATGTTGTGTACAAAACTTTTGTTTAAGTTTTTTTTTATCACAAAATTTTTTAAGCTCCCTAACATGCTTAATGTGTTTAGAGCTAATTTCTATATGCTTTTAAAATAGCTTTTCGATATATTCCAAGTTTTTCCACTTATTTACATATTATTTTTTAAATCGATACTTGATTTTATTGTTTTAATATAACTAAAAGCAAATCCTATTATGAGTAGGTACCATTCAGCTATAACCTTCGAATTCGACTGGTAGATCCAGATATTAGTGCGTTAAAAAAAAACAAACAAACATCTATATATTATATAGGTATATTTAAACCTGAAATATAATTATTTATAGATAAAATAATTGTTACAATGCATTTCTTTAAAAGCACAGGTGTACAGTCTATACAAATGCAAACCAACTCTCTAGAGATGTGTAGGTACAATCAGCAACATAAGTAGTTGATATAAGGTCCAAAATTACGTAACACTTGTACACTATATTTTTCCATAAAATTAAAAGATAAAGTAAATAAGTATTTGTGTGTTTACAAATAAATAGAAAAAAGAAAGATTAACAATTTATTTTTGCACGCCAACTTACGTCCAAAAATACAATAATTAAACGCTTTATGCACGGTAGTAGGGTAATCTGTCAGCAAGCACCTACCGGTGTCCCGGCAACTGAACTTGAGAGCCAGTAGCCTTCTTGCCATTGTAACAGATTGTCGGCGATAGGCGACGGTAACCACTTACCATCAGGTGGACCGCATGCCTGCTTGTCAACCTTCTGACATAATAAACACTTGAATACGAAAACAAATAAAAATAATAATATGACAAGGCTCTATGGCTCTGAGCCTTTGACTGTTTTTTTAAATGTTTTTTTTTATACTACTAAGGTAGCAAGCAAGCATACGGCCCACCTGATGGTGAGTGGTTACCGTCGCCTATCGCCATTTGCAATACCAGAGATATTGCCAATGTGTTGCTGACCTGTTACAATACCGAGAAGGCAAACTGGCTCTCAAGTGCAATTGCCGGAACACACCGGTAGGTGCTTGGCGACAAATTTTCAACTTGAGGGTGGTAGCCAGCCAAGCGGGTACTACAAAGTACCCTACCACCGTGCTATGGTTTCCTCACCATGTTTTCCTTCACCGAAAGCTCAAGCTCATTGTAGGTTTCGAACCCACGACCTTCGTCGCAGCATCCGACGCCACTACCACTGAGCAATCATCGCCTTAAAAATGTTTAGAAATGTACTATAATACTGTTGGATACCTACAAAGTATATATTTCTACATCTCGAATAATTTAAGTGCTAGCTACTACATTGCTGACCGTACCACTACAGTACCAATGTAAACAACGACCCTGCACCGGAATCCCTCGATACACTCGTACGTAACACTATTTGCGAGATTCCTCTCCCTACTACATACACATTGCCAGTTTATTTTGTCACGTAACAGTCCGACTTGTAGGTAAGTAAGCAAGCTATGTTGCATTGTGAAAAATGAACGCGGATTTTTATAGAAATATTTTTATTTCAGTTGACATTCTTACAGTCTAGAGTAGTGCTTTTGGTGACTAGTCTTTGCGATTTATATAATCTTAACTATAATATTATAAAATGTGAAAGTGTGTTTGATCTGTTCTTTTTTAACCTCCGACGCAAAAAGAGAGGAGTGTTATGAGTTAAACGTGTCTTTCTGTCTATCTGTCTGTGGTATCGTAGCTCCCAAACGGATGAACCGATTTTCGTTTAGTTTTTTTGTGACATATAAAATCTTCACGTAAACTTTCACATAACATTTTAAAGGATGGTCTTGTATAAAAGTAAAAAAATGCGGGTAGAACCACGCCATGGAAGCTTGTATTATTATAATTTATTAGAACTCGTGCGGTTTAAAGTGCAACGAAATAAAAATTACCCTATTTCTGCGTAATAAGTTTCCTCTGAATTATATTGCAACTTAAAGATTTATCTTTTTCTTTGATTTACAAAACGTCAAATGTCGTCAAAGTCTTAGGAAAGATGGATATTAGTGAGCTATACCCAAGATTTTTTTTCAACCATGAATTATGTAGCGCATGCGACGCTTATAGCACTTCTTCCATTTTCAAAACGTTCCTTTCAAAGCGTTAGTCTCGTGTACATCGTCACCTGCCATCACAAGTCCCGGTTATATGATTTGTGGTCGCTCCACTGACTCTTAAGGCGGGATATCGAGTTTCAATTTAAGCTCACGCCTGCAGCTCAAGTAGTGTCGACGAAGAAATGCGCTTTAGTAAGAGGAAAAGATAGGATTGGTAGAATGATTCGCACTTCAATTTTCAGTGGAGATTTGTTTCGTTATTTGTTGAAGCTTATTGTAATCTCTAGGTGGCTTTCTAAACTTGGATTTTTAAGAACTTACTTTTAAAATACGGATAGATAATCTTTTATTTTGTTTCTCTCAAAGTAGACAAAGTACAAGCTTATTTTATTGAAAAAATCCGGACAAATGAGAGTCTGAATCGCGTACCGAGGGTTCCGTAACGATAAGTCGGATTGAAGGATATACAGATCGACAGGCGGACAACGAAGTGAATCTATAAGGGCTTTTTTTCCTTTTGATACAAGAAACCCTAAAAACAAAACTATAAATTCTTCTAAAATTCCTAAAGCAACCAAATTGAAAGCAAGTCCATGTATCTAATGATACAAAGACGAACCCATGACGAACCCAAATTATTTCCTGTCACTTGGAGGTCGGCAGCCATTTGCAAACTATCATTCGGTTTTGTTGAAATTGGAGTATACTACCGGTTTGTAAATATATGAATAATTTCGACTGCTTACGCTTTGATATGGCAACATTTTGCAACTTGTGTGGCGTTTGTCATGCTAGAGAAATTTATAATAAAGGACCAATAGGAAAATCGCGAATATAACAATTATTGACTTTGAGAAAAACATTTTTTTTTTCAGTCAGCATTAATAGGTAGGTAATTTCGACGATTAGCACATATTATATTTAAATTCCTGATCTTTTTTTAAACAAGAGGAATTTTGAAAAACCAAAGTTTGATTGTTTTTCGTGAATCCAAAGTGAAAGTTGTTTAGAATTACAACTCAAAATAGGCTTAAACCCTTCCCATAATAAGAAACATTTGCGTACATGAACATGTCTATTTGTCCTTAATCTGGGTGTAATTTATCTACCTATTTATGTATATAAATATTCACAAAAAATAAGTAATTAGTATCTGGTTTCTATAGTACAAGCTCTGCTTATTTTGGGATCAGATGCTGGATGTAAGTTTGTCCCAGAGTATGCCGTAATTTTCGATATTTCCACATTATTATTAGTAATGATACGTCTATCACATTTAAAATGCTTTTGATAGAAATAGTTTCCATCTGAAAAATGCGAATTTCCTTTCCGCCTGTTGGAGACCTCAATGGGCTTTGATTGAGAGTTCTAAAGAACCAATGACATTTTTCCGTAAAATTTTACTTCAATAAAAAACTAATAGGAACTATTGGAATTCAAATGTCGATAACGGTATTCTATTGTTAAAACGGATTTAAAGAAAGCTTGCATACCTTTAATGGTGTATTTAAAGGTTTTTATGATTCAAAAAATAATTATTTAAAATTAAAGTAATCATTTTATAAAACTCATATTTTATGATCAATAAAAAATAGTGTTTACAAAACATCGCGCTATAAATGAATAGAAAAAAAAACTTTCAGAAACTAATTTAAAATACCCAAACCATAAGAGGTTTGGGTAACAAATCTCAAATACACATCGATAGGAAACATCGCTGAAACTCCATAAAAGCTTTTAACATTTACCAAATAAAAGTTGTCAGTTTGTATTTTGATATAAATTTCGTATTTTAGGTCAAAGTCCTGTTAAATGAACCGACAGGCAGAGAGTCGAAATTGCAAGACGAAACCTCCCTGGAGAGTACACATTCCTATATTGGTTTCAAGTTTGGGGTTGAGTACATGAACACTTGGTTGCAAAGCTGCCTTATACTGTATGATTGATCGTACAGTACGAATTCAGATGCAGAATTCTTTATGAAGTTTTAAAATAGACTTTCCAAATGAAATCCTATATTTAGCTGTCTTAATTCATTTCTGAATATACCTACATGTAAGAAATGAATTGCCTACCAATTTGAAATACTTAAACAGAAAAAAATAGAAGGTTCTTTAATAAACAATCAGGTACATTCTTCATATTATATCGGATCCAAAACTAAACAAAGTTTAATACGAGTATTAGCGAAATCAAATAAATGATACATTGTTTCCAGTGGTTTTACCTTCATTTCTGGAATTAAAAGTAGCATAATATAGCACTTGTAATGTACATACCAGCTTGGTACCAGTGAAAGAATTTTCAGAATTGGATCAGTAGCTTCGACAATTACTTCGCTTTGCTCTTTTTCACACCGCGTCACAAGCAGCGTCACAAGTCAGACGTGTTGTGTTTGTTTTTATGACGTCATTCTACGTACGGGCTACTCTAAGTAAACAGCTAGTAGGTACTTCCATACAAACTAGTATAGAAGTAAGAAATATGCACACACGTGAAATTAGAATGATTTTAGCAAAAGCTACTTAAAACTCAACGGTAGTTTCATTAAGCTAAATATTCATTAAGAAATATTGAGATATTCCTCAATGCTGAAGCGCTGTATAAACAAAGACAGAATTAATAAAAAAATAACTCTTTGAACAGCCACCCGTTCCTCTCAGGCCCGCATTATCTGGACACCATCCATTATTCTGCAGTAATAACGTTGCACACGCCGCTTTAATAAAGCTGTTTGCATAAATGATGGAGAACTAAAGTAATATAGGAGCTGTTTAAAGGTATCCTCAGAGTGCCGCGTCTACATTTTTATCCATCACAAAAAACCGTTTGAAAATTAAATGGATTTGTTCTACCGTTATGGAATAAGTACATTGTATTTGATTTTTAACCTGTTTATTTTTTACATTTATTTCTTGTGAAGCTTTGAACAGGTTCGGGTTAGCCGCAAAATACAAATTTTCTTACGTTTTTGGCTAATGCAGCTCAGGTATGCCATGTAAAATGGTCGTCTGTTTGTCAACATGTGATTCTTGACAAGAATGATAGTGACTGATTAACTAAAAAAAAAACATCGAAATATTCTCCAAGGTATTTATGGGATTTACGACTATTTGTAAACGTAACTTTTTAACACAAATTTAGTTTAATTTTATTTCGTTGTTGATGATTTATTTTGTCTACGCCCACGTGGACGAGAAGCGGCGCGAAGCGGGCGCGGTGTGGCAAGAAAATAGATAGATATCCTATACACTTTCCACCTATTTCTGTTTAATCATATACCATCACATATTTTGATAATGGTTAGCTTACATTGAATATTTATATTAAACGTTAAACATTTTCTAACTAACCCCAGAAGTTTCACTGAAACGTCGAGAAATGTATGAAAATTTTCTGTGAAAAAGCGTGCTTAAAATAAATAGCTTCCTGGGACAGCCGTCCTGGGAGTGGACTGGGGCTTTACATATTACTGTGCTCTCGTGAAATACGGCACGATAAAGCTAGCTGGCTTGATATTTAGTTGGAAGATATAGGTACTTTATGCCGGCACTACACATGGCGTTGTGTATTAGCTAATACAAAAACTACAACAACAACGCTACTTTTCCATATTATAGGTTATCTGCGTGCCAAATTTAATCGTGATCGGTTTAGTGGTTTAGGTGTGAAAGAAAAGGTAACAAAGAGGCAGACAGCGTTACTTTCGCTTTTAAACTAATACTAAACTGTCCCTTACACCCGCGTTATCTTATGTTCTCGAGGGATATAAAGTATCTTATGTGTTAAGACAGGGTGGCAGCTACCTCCATGCTACATACAAAATCTTATCAAAATAGGTCCTGCCGTTTAAGCGTGAAGTGAACAATCATACACACTCACAAACTTTCGCATTATTGATTATGGTATGTATGTTATTCTGCAGTATTTTAAAACTAGTGGTTCGTTAATGTTAAGAAAATCGTTCTCAAAAAATAACAATTACAAGAAATTTCCCGCCTGAGCCGTGTTTTTTTATTGAAGAGATATTTGATTATCCAAGATACTAGTCGTCCTTAGTATTTTGCATTTTAATTAGTTAAACTAATAGGCGTGGCCTTAATTTTGCTTATTTATATAGGTCCAAATCTCTGGATTCGTTGAGAGACTATTAAAGTTTGACGAATCAGGAAACTGGATAGCACTCGACGTCTTATTTTTTTTTAACATAATCTGAATTTTCAAAGCCATTCTACAAAATTTACTTGAACTTGCGGTAATTGTACAATTACCGGATTTATGTGATAACATTTTGCGTTCAAAGACACATTTTTCAACAGACGTGACGCATTGTGCTGTACTTTACATAATCGCTTAATCTCAAACGGGAAATTGTCCCTTGATGCGCTTCCCCCATTATTCACGGCTTGAGAAAGCCTAGGGTTGGCCCCTTGAGAAAACTTTTTAAGGATAAAATCACATAATTCACGAATATTTACATTTGCATGCCTAATAAAAAATGTTGAAAAAGGAATTTATTCTCGGTTACTTCTCGGTTAATTTATAGACAAATACTGATAGGTCTGGTACAAATCGGTTATTGCTATGATTTTTACTGTATGTAAATAATCTCATCAAGAAAAAAACACATTTACCTTCTTATTGTGTAATAATGTTTGACCTTTGTAATATTAACTTAATAGTCATAAAAAATACAAATACTTGCACGCCTGCATTGCAAAATGAAAACTTATTTGTCATATTCAATTTATGACCACTTTTAATATTATATTATGTATGCAAATAAGGAATTATCATATCGTAATTCCATTATACCAAAAGAAAGAAACATGTCAAATATTATGATGTATAAAAATATATTCTAATATTTATCTAAGTGTTCCTGATACCATTTCCTGTAGGTAGGTAGGTATACAAGATGTTTGTATAACAATTTAATGACAGGTTTATTTTCATCCTGCCAACCCTATTCACGCAACTTCCTAACAGAAAATAAAGAAAAAAATGTCTTTCTGCAAACTTTCTCCAGTTTTCAGAAGGGGTACAATTAAACTACCCTCTTTAGATGACGAGTAAACAAGGCAAGCCAAATTGGCTGTTTAGCATAATTGGATGGATTCTTGGAAAATTTGTAAGTTATTGAACGGAAGTGGGTATAGCCTGAGCCGTTTGATAAAGCGGATTTCAGCTACAACTTGATATTTGTTGTTGAAAAACATGATAGGGATTTTGATATCTTTAAATAATATTTGTCGTTTATTTTTCTGTGATATTGTATAAGAAAAAAATTCGTAAATACCTACTTTTATTTTAAACATCGTAAAATATGTTAATTTTTTGTAATATAGTGTCTTGTATGTTGTCCAGAATAGGGTATTTGACACTGTCAAAAATAAATGACCAAACACTAACCAATGCATAAAACATCTAAAAACACGTGGAAATATCAAATATGTTGTACATTTAATGCTTTTTATGATTTTTAATTGCCAGTGGAACCACTAAAAGTAGATGACTTGATGCTATGAAACTATGACGTCATAGTGTAATATTTCATACAAAATTTCTTATATACTATCGTTTTGACATTTATTAAAAAGTAGCTGATTTGATATGTCAGTCAACTACCCTATTTAAAAGAGATAGAGATGATTCGAATACCTACATCACATAAAATGAAACAATCAAATCAAAACTCATTTATTCAGTTTAGACCCTAATAAGGCACTTATGAATGTCAACAGTTACCATTTTTAGACTCTACCACTGGTTCGGAATACACTTGAACTGAGAATCTTTAAAATGATTATTTTTTTTGTCAACAGGTGGTTGAAGACTGGAAGTTCATGTCCATGGTCCTCGATCGATTCTTCCTATGGCTGTTCACGATTGCCTGCTTTGTCGGCACTTTTGGTATCATCTTCCAATCACCGTCGCTGTACGATACCAGGGTACCAGTAGATCAGCAGATATCTTCCATACCTATGAGGAAAAATAACTTCTTCTACCCTAAGGATATTGAGACTATTGGTATTATTAGCTAAATTTATTTTATAGTTTTAGTGAAAGTAAATGATATATTTGTATGAAAGGACATGTCTTAATTTTATTTTTGAACCACTATCGTGTGAGGTTTTTCTAATAGGGAAAATTATTTAGAATATTCTTCAAATTTATTAATGATTATTCTATTATATAATATGATTTTTAAAAGCATAATTGTATACCTTACTGTTATATAAAATAATATTAAATGGATTTAAAATAAAATAAATAAGTCAATGATTAGGATGTATAACGTAGATTCCAAAGTCTCAATAGAATTTATAAAGGTCAGTAAGGTTGTCACTTGACTCACTTGTCAATGTCAGTAATTTCATAATTGTCAATTTGACGTTGACCATAGTAATCATCCAATAAGAACCCAATCAACCAAAGACAATGACATCCCATTGAAGATTGTTGTCAAAATCAACAATAACAATAGAAGTATGCTTTAAAAAAATAAGAAAAAATATAAAGGCTCCTTTTTATCTACTTTCATCAATCAAAATATAATAATAATATAATAATAATAATCTTTTCTCGGCAGAGCAGTACATAGCAGTTTCGAATAAAAGCCCAGCCTCCATACGAAAGTAGTACATGTCCTTTGTTTTATTGGGAGTAGGTATATTAAACTAAAAACTTTATGGAATATAATTACGTACCTAGTTGTTCGAAATTATTGGTTTTATTTATACGATGTTAAGTTTTATTAAAAGTTAGGTAATAAGCAATACAAATATATTTTAAACAGAAATATTTTACAGAACTTAGTTCAAATGGATAAATATGTCTAGTTATTTTTTTTATAGCTTAAGACACAATATAATAAAGTAAATTGTAATAATATCGTAAAGTAGCACTTCTCTCAATGAATATTGATTTAAAATTGTATTTTAATTTAATATATTGGTCGCTCATAAGCACAAAAATACAGTAGCCAAAATAGAAGTTAGTTTTTAAAATGCTTATAAAATTTAATTCTAATGCCACGACATAAAATAAGTAAAAATAAATTGTTAATAAAATGAACTAAGTACCTACAAGTAGTTTCTAAGCTCAATAAAAATCAAATTTTAATATCTATTAAGAATTGTCAGTATAAGGGCTGTGAAAATTATGGTTATAAATAAATTTTATAAACGAAATAATATAGTGTTGTAAGTGTATGGAATATACGATAATGTCATGATAATTCAGAGCACAATAAACGTTAAATATACTTTGATGTTTTATTTAATACTTCCTTTTGGTATATTAAAACATAGAGGGACTATTATGGGGTCTTCTAAAATTCAACCTCTAAGGTAAAATAGGGGAAGCTAAACCACAAAGGAAACTGAGGCCCGGAAAGCTTCTTCAATATAAATCACAGTTAGGAAAGAGGCGTACAAAATACCACACCACATATATATTATTTAATCCATAGGTAAACTTAAGACAGACAAAACGGATGACAAAATCGTCTTATTCGGCGTTTATATTTCAATCGATGTCATTTACTGATAACAAAGCGATAATATAATGTAAAAAATAAGAATTAAAGATTTATAATTTGTTTCTAAAAAAATATTAGGTACATAATTTCGGGGAAGGTAATTATTTTACGCGTTTTCTATATGTTTGATAGAATCATTGAAATAAAATTAGAAAACAATTTTAATGCTTAGAAATTGTACATTTTTCTTTTTACAAAAATTAAGTAGAAACAACTGTTAGTGTTAATATCGAGCAGCCTTTATTCAAATCACTATATTATTATAGTTTATCTATAATCAAGATCAAGATTGTCGTATCTCAACAAGTCTTGTGATAATATCAAACAAACTGAAAGGACATTCGTCCAAATATTTGTCGCAGTCACCTTTGAGGCCGTTGGCTTCGGCCTCATAGTATTCGTCGTCCAAACCCTCTTCGCGGGATGATGAAGGCCTAAAAATGGAAGGCATTTATTTAAACTTCTATTAAAAATATGACCAACAAAAATAAATGGGTAAGTGCATTTAAAATCAGAGACATTGATAAGAATTTAAAGTTAGTACTCTCAGCTGCTGATAACGGCTACTATCACTGATTTGAATTATAATTTAGTCACCAATTATTAGATTTTAGCAACTTTTAGCTGTTTCAAATGTTTTTAGGTGGCACTGCCAAGACGAACCCAAACTCTAGAACTAGAACTTTTGATAAATATTATCTACATCCAGTCAGGCGCGCTGTCCGTATTTGGCCCAACAATTTTGTTGGCATATGGCTTTTGTTTATAACAAGTAGTTTCCGTTACGCTTTTATTATTTTTAAATGTTATTTAAATTTCAACATTGACAGGAAAATATAAGAATTATAATAATAACGTTTTTAAAGTCAATAAAGACAAGATTCGCCTGAAAAAGAGTTGCTTTTCACGACTTTCCTAGATTTTCATTTTTTTTTATTTGTCAGCGCCGCCTGACTGGATATAACGCAGTTAGGACAAATCCCTTTTTGTGCGCCATCTCCTCACTTAATCTGTACTTATTGTTACAAATTACTCAATATCTTTTACGGTATGATTTGTAAATGTTGTAATATTAGAAAGGCGTTATACTAACGTAAACACAACATGCATGATGTGTCCCAGAAGACCGTTGTGGTGCAATGGAGTTTCAGCTGCCTCGCATATGTTTCGTAGCATGCATTCTCTGCCGTTCATTCCATGTCTGAAATAAAGAAGAACCAGTAATTACCTAGTAAGTATACTTGTAACAATGAAAGCTATACAATGACTGCTACCAAGGAGGATATGCTATGTATCAATATACCAATATTTGCTAGAATTTTTTATCTTACAAAATGTTAGAAACTCTGTGATTTTATTGTGGGACCCATTAGGATTCCATAATGAAATTAGAATTATGGCAGATCTTGAAGAGATTGAATTTCGATGAGCTTGGTCACCTATTATCTTTGTATGTAGATTTTAATTCAAAGAAAGAAATAAAACATTTTAGTTTTGCACGCCATCCAACGTATAATGCCTAAATAAAAAAATATAACTAGTAGTATTCCTTTATTAGGTCCCTTGGCATTATTGAAAGAGACATTCTTCGAAATCATATTTGACTGTATATTTTCTGTTATAACTTACTCTTTGAATCTCGTTTCCAGAACAGTGTACGCTAGTTCTCGGGTAATACTGCGACTTTGTCGGGAACCCACTACCTGCAAGTTGCAAGATTACCAAGCTGATGTTTAGATATAATACTTTGCTCAAAGAATTTCCATTGCCATCCAGCGTGGCAATGCTGCCAGTCTTCTTGGCACACTTCCATGGGGCAGCGATTTGGCACAAATGTTCTATTTATAGTTAGGCATTTTTTTTATTTAAATAGATTTATATTTAATTAATTGTTCTTGTTATTCTATAGGATAAGTTTTCATTTATTATTTGTACAAAGAATCCAATATAATAGGTATTACATTTGAAAAAAAAATACAGTTTTGTCCACAAAAACCTTTTCTTCCTCACAACTTTTTATTAATTTTCCCCAAAAAAACTTGCGAGGTCTATACAGCTCAAGGAGCCTTTGATGATAGACTATATGCCTATTTCAGAATTATCAACAAGATATTGGTCGATATCGAAACATGACTTACCGGTAAATTAGGGAAAAGTACTTCATCAATTTCAGTTATATTGGACAATACACTGTAATTGGATTCGAAGTTATATGAAACGAATACGTTCTTGTCCGGAATGTCAATCGGTACTGCAATGGCTATGAAGGTCTGAAATAGAAGTATAATATGAAGCTGGATATAGGTTTTTGGTAAAACAGAGGAGATCAAGCATTTAGAGGCCATTTAAGTATTACATAAGCAGAATTTTAAACCCACCTCCCCACCGCCCCTGCTTCAAAAGTAAGCAAAGTTTACCCCCACCCTCCCATATTTACGTAAACATTGGTATATTTTTTTTAATCGATTTCTTTCACTATACAGAACCCCCCGTCCCCTTTGGTGTCCCTGTAATACTTGAATGTACCTTAGTAAATTAATCGTTTAAAAAAAGAATGCATTATGTGTTGATATAAATCTGTGATCGACTTTCTAAATAAAAGATTGGTAGTTTTGTTGGCAAGTTGGTTAACTTTTGCCACAAGAGATCACAACTTTAAAGACTTTATTCCTTATTAGCCTAAGGGTCTAAACTAAAGTAATTCCCTATCAAACTTTAATTTATGACGTAACTTTATCACAGAAAAAGATAATAACTCACCCCGTAAAGACTGGTTGGTGGAAAAACAAGAGATCTCTTCTGTTCCGATTTTCCTGAAGAAATGGTAATTAATAAGGCCCTGTAACGTGTAAATGGAAAATGTATAAGCAGCTTGAAACATAATTTTAAATATTATATCGATCCCAACTTAATTACAGCATTTATTATGGAAATAATATGTAAAAATATAACATGCAATTTTTCCGCATTTTCACCCACAATCCGCGTGTTGTGATGAATTTTATTTTAATAATTATTTGCTTGCTACATTTACTCCTTGTGTTACATTATTAAGTTTTCGTAGGCATCACTACTTAATATTTTGTTAAACAAGAATAAAAATCTTTTCGCTTTAAAATATTTGTGATCCACTCTTTAGAAGGGAAGGATTTTCTCTAAATATGTAGCTGTATCAATTGGGTATAAATGTAACTGATAGTTGATCCTATCGTACTACAAAATATTATAAATTAATGCGAGAGTTTGTGAGGATGTATGAATGTTTGCTACACTTTTACACACAGACGCACATATTTGGATAAAACTTGGCACATAGGTAAATCATACCTTAGAATAACATAAAAATATAAGATCCCCGGGAACGCGGGTGAAACCGCGGGGCAGAAGCTAGTTATGTCATATTTTCCAATATTCCTTGAGGCATATTTTTTGTATTAAAATAATTGGCCTTTAGGACATATTACGCCTATATTATAGAGTTTTATCATACCTATAATAAAAATGGAATACTATTTATTTGCGAGTATATTTTGCTACATGTTCCCCGCGATTTCATACGCAATAAAAAGTATCTTAGATACGTATGTTTCCTCTATATCTCCTCTATATTTATAGGCTATCTGCGTGCCAAATTTAATCATGATCGGTTCAGCGGCTTAGGCTTGAAGACACATAGACAGACCGAGTTACTTTTGCATTTATAATATTAGTATAGAGTTATGGATGATATTGTTTCACCCCAGTATTTAATTGACTAACATGGCTACATACCTACTGTTTTAAATTATTGTTTTTACCTACTAATGCATAATTTTTTTCGAAGAAAATGAGGATAAATAAATGTTTTTTTAGTACTTACATGGTAAATATAATTTTAATACACTTCATTTTTGTATCACAAAATTTGTAACACACAAACACTCAACTATGTACGCATACATATGCTAGAACTGACTTATTGTATGCGCAAGAGTCGATTTCTGAATGGCCCACATTTTCATGGCACCTAAGAAAAATTATGAACCTTTCGCTAAATAAGTGTGCGCTAGTTTTTTGTTTTAACAAGTTAAAATAATAGAAGAGTCAGATCTGTTTTCAGTACCTGCACCAATAGTTCTGATAAGAATGCATGCTAATTTAATATTTTTTATATTGGAAATATTATTTTAGTAGTAGTTAAATTTTTTATCAACTGTTTCATTGGGATATATAAATGTAAGACGCATCGTAAAAAAGACTTATTCGAACGATTTCGAATTCTTTACGAAAATTCGCACTAAAATACATTGTATAAGCATTAATTCTAGTCCCGTTATACGACAACAGGCTGCATGGAAGCGTTTTGAACCACTTAGGCGCTAATTGTCCCAGAACATATTGAAAGTGACCTGATACCTATTTGCCTCACGACAAAATATTTCAGCAATTTTTTTTAAGTGATAAATATTTTATCGTTTGTATTTACATGACATCGTAATGGTTAGACTGAATTATCCGAGGAATCATTCTCTCTCCCTCTCGAAGAGGCGGAAGTTAGTCAAATCAGCAGTTTTAAAATTCTAAAGCGATTCAAGGTTAGATAACAAAAGTCAAGACTAACAAATAGGGAGATGTTGTAGTCTCATTGGCTCAAGGACATTGGAAATAACAAGATTTCTAATGCGTCTAATATATATTTGTGACTACCTTCCGTTAATAATTTATAAGATATTTATATTTTCCAGGATTTTCGTGATTTTTGAAGATGAAAATTATGTCACACCTTACTTTTGCACCATATATATAATTAGCAAGAACCTGACATAATTTGGCATGCAGTTAAAAAAAACTGTTATTTATTTTAAGCTTCTGTACGATATTACTAATGTATCCAATACTTCTAATAAACCATAACTTTTAACTTGCAATCATAAATTACATGAATCCTACTTTAAAAACTAATTTATATAAAAGCTTTCAATTTGCATTTAATTATTCTTCTTTGATAATGACGTGGCAAGGCATCTGTTATTTTATTGCTGCAATCAGCAAAACAAGAAGTATTGGCATTATTAAATACAATCACAGTTCTGGAAGAAATGAATAAAAGTTGGAAGTATAATAATTGCAGCATTCTATGGCCAAACGAGAAATGATTGCCGACATGCCGGCAGCCGACAAGACGACGCTCAATTGTTTAATTTCAACTTGATAGGAAAGATTAAGATAATTATTCCGTTTTATGTTGGATTTTAATAAGTTATAGTTTTTGGATAAGATGTTTTTAGAAATTATCAAGAATCTACCGAGTCTTATTTTTTAAGGTATTTTGCACTTGTTAAATTAATGATTAGGTATTTATCACATAAAATAAGCAAATGATAATTACAAAACAAAATGAAGTTATCATGGAAGCCATATTTTCATTGTCAAACTATGTTAATTATAAACAAATTTATATTTACGGTTTGTGAAACTTTTACCATTAATTTGAGACATCAATTACCTTGCAATAAGGTTATAATTTGAAATTCATTTGTATTACATAAGCTTGTATTTCCATAGGCAGAATTTATCTTGGCTCCGGCTCCCAAATTGGCTTTATGTCGTCTTGACAGATGTAATCGTGAAATTTACGTGACAAAAGCCTCTTGGGAATTATTGAGGAGTGTTTACACGCATTTAACCTTAATAGAGACGTAACATGATAGGTAGCTAATGCTTATTCATGGTAATATTATCGTTTAAAAGTGTGGGATTCTTTGTTTTTTATGAATTGAAGATTCTTTCGTGGATCGTGAAGTGTTATAAAGGTGTTATAATTGGACTGATTTACCTACGCGTAAGGAACAAATTTTTTAGATGACGTATGAGCTAAGTATGATGATTGATGACGTAAAGCTTCACTAACTTAGCAATTAACTAGCTTGTGATCTAGTTAACTGCTAAATGCACATAACGAAAATCATGTTGAAAAATTGATATCAAGCACGTACTACATACCTGCTTGATATCAATTTTTCATCTGTACTAGACAGGCGGATAGTACAATTGGCTTTCTCTAGTGTTAAGACTACAAATATAGTATACCTGTCTAATTATCTATAGTTGTGGCTGCGACATATGCTGAGTGGGAAACCCTTTTTTTTTTTTTCTTAATGTACTTGTTAAAGTATTCTTTCTATTCTAAGTTCCTTATCACGGTCCATAATAATTTACTTTTTTCAATATATTTTTTTAATGACTATAATCGATTAGCTATATATAAATAGTGTAAAAGAACCTTATTGATTGAATAATATGTATAATATATTTATTATACCATGGCTTACGGAATAATGATTCCCATGTCACGCTCCGTCGAAACGTCAAGAACATTCGTGACGTCACAACCTGTCTTTGTCTATGCTCTATATTATTTCCGTACACATTGTTGTTACAACTTTTAACTATTGGTATGGTATCATTTCAATTTTATTTATTCTCATTTATTTTCAGCTCAATCTATAAAATGTTTGCTATTTTCGATAGCCCCATAGCCTTCAGGTGATCCATAATCGCTTCATGCGCAAGGCCACAGTGGTACATGCGTAATGAAAATCTCCACATTGACTTAGGTCTCCCCACGATAAAACAATTTATAAAACGCACCTCGCGCAGATTTTTCAATACCACCGTTGAAAAAAGCTCTTTAATATTATGGTCAAGGTAGTGGACTGTATATTGTGAGGTTCAAAGAAAATACGTGATGACTTTCCATAGAATATTTTTTAATGAAACATTTTCACATTACTTTTTGCTTTTGTTTTCTTATTTTTTCTTAATTTCTAAATTCAAAATTATATTAATAAAAAAGTTTTGTTGGTTTCCAACATGCTCGCCACGACTTAACAAAGAAACCTTATAATATTCAATTAATTATAAAACAAATCAATAAAATAATAATTAACTCTAATATTGTTTCAATATTGTAATATTGTTTCTAATTAAATATGTACTTAAAGTATAATCATGTTTAACAAAGAATTTACTATAAAATAAACAAAATATTAATCTTACACATTTGAGTGTTAATTTCGAAGTTGTGCTGACATTTCTGTACGGACACGTTAAAGTTAATCACACAAAGTTAATCAAATTAAAATAATTAAGGTTCCAAAGGTAAAACACAAATGCCTGATAAAGATCTAGTATATGTTTTGCCATTTGATGTTATAACCTCTAAAGCCCTAACTTTCCCATCAGTACCTGGGAATACCTTAGAAATTCTGGCCATCGGCCATTGCAAAGGAGAGCAATTAGGTTCCCTAAGAATCACTAATGAACCCTTTTTAACGTTGGGTACATCGGATTGCCATTTGCCTCGACATTGTAATGAATTTAAATAATACCTGTGCCAAATTTTCCAAAAACGTTGCGAAATATTTTGACATATTTTCCAAAACGATAAACGATTCATTGATACTTCTGAAACATCGCGTTCAGGATATGACACTATAGCATTTCCTGTCAAAAAGTGACCTGGAGTCAAGTAACTGAAATCATTAACATCTGAGGTAATGGGTACAAGAGGCCTCGAATTGAGAATGCCTTCAATTTGCACCAAAATAGTATTCAGTTGCTCATATGTTAAAACTAAACTCTGAAGTACTCTTTTGAGGTGAAATTTTGTACTTTTCACCGCAGCTTCCGCCAGACCAGCAAAAACAGGTGAATAACTTGGTATAAAATTAAATCTAACGCCTTGTTGTGCGGAATATGATTGCACCTGACTTTGACAGTCTTTATTGTTAAATAATTTGTACAAATCAATTAACTGGTTCGCCGCACCTTTAAAGTTACTACCATTATCTGCAAAGATTTCACTGGGCAAACCTCTTCTAGAGACAAATCTCTTTAAACAAGCTAAAAATGTATCTGTACTCAAATCTGAGGCTAATTCAAGGTGTACAGCCTTGGTTACAAAACATACAAACACACAAATATAGCCTTTACTTACAACTGATCGTCTAACTCTAGAATTTTTTACTTGGAGAGGCCCAGCAAAATCTACGCCAACTTTATCGAAAGGTTTACATGCAGTAACGCGTTGTTTCGGCAATGAACCCATTAATTGCTTCGCTGCTTGCGCTTTTAATCTAAAACAAATAATACATTTGTGTGTAATCTTTTTAATTTGCCTAATTCCATTAATTAGCCAATACCTTTGATTGAGATTTGACAAAAGTAACCTTGGACCAGCATGGAATAACCGAATGTGTTCTGATCTAATTATAAGTTCAGTTACCTTAAAATCTTTATGTAAGATTATTTGATGCCTTTGTGAATAAGGTATCTGAGAATTCTTCAACCTACCACCTACTCTTAACAAACCCTCATTATCTAAGAAAGGATGTAATGGTTTAAGCACACCCTCAATATTTTTACCTAACCTAAGTAACTTTATTTCTTGAACAAAATAGGTACTTTGCTGATGTTTTATAATTTTATTTAATGCATTTTGTAATTCATTAACAGTTAAATTAATTGCTTTTACTCTAACCTTGTTTTTAACATTATTACAAAATCGTAGCACATAAGCCATTACCCGTGTCATTTTATGTATATCAGAGTATTTATCAATATATTTAAAAATAGTATCGTCTACATGTAATGGAAGACCTACAACTTCATTACTAGGGAATGCCAAACCTTCTATTTTTTGTTCTGATAAGCTATTGTTAGCACGAAACTGATATTGACCATCTTGTAAAAAAGGTGGTCCATGCCACCACATAGAACAATTGGCTAAATATAGTGCATCGACACCTCGACTGATAAGGTCAGCAGGGTTGTCCTTAGTGTTGACATATAACCAGTGATAATTATCAGTTTTTTGCTTGATTATCTTTACTCTGTTGGCAACATAAGCTTGTAAGTTTACTATTTCAATATTTAACCAGCTAAGCACGACCATAGAATCAGTAAATAAAAATACTTCATTTATTGCAATTTTAAGCATAAGGATACCATGTACCTTTTGTATTAGGTGGGATAATAATAGTGCCGCATTAAGCTCCCCGCGTGGAATTGTAACAGGCTTTTTTAGTGAATTAACTCTAGATTTTGAACAGAGTAAAGATACGCTCGCTTTACCTGTTGAGTCAATCACTCTTAGATAGATACAGCAACCATAGCCCGTAGAGCTTGATGCGTCGGCAAAGCCGATGAGTTGCGCCGCTATAGCAGATTGAGGGACTGAAATATTTCGATTAAACTTAATAGGCTCCATAGCAGCAAGATTAATAGCAAAATGTAACCATTCATTTTTAAGCTGTTCAGAAGGCGAGGCATTCCAGTCTATATTTTCTAACCAAACCTTTTGCATGATAACCTTAGCTTTTATTATAATAGGGCTTACGAAACCCATAGGATCATAAAATTGCGCAATATAGCTTAAAATAGACCTTTTCGTTATTATCTCCTTATCAAAAGAGTGTGGACAAGACATTATAAAACTATCTCTCTTCACATCCACATGCAAACCTAACACCTTTAAGCTAAAGCTATCTTTTTGCAATTCAAGCTCGTCAAAATGTTGCTCAGTAAAAGGAACATCAGCTAAAACTTCCATATTGTTTGATGCCCATTTATGAGTTAAAAAACCACCGAGCTTTAATATAGCCTGCAGTTGCCCTTTGGCTTCTTTTATCTGCTCTAAACTAAACCTTATAATATTCAATTAATTATAAAACAAATCAATAAAATAATAATTAACTCTAATATTGTTTCAATTAAATATGTACTTAAAGTAAATTCTTTGAACCTAATTGCTCTCCTTTGCAATGGCCGATGGCCAGAATTTCTAAAGTATTCCCAGGTACTGATGGGAAAGTTAGGGCTTTAGAGGTTATAACATCAAATGGCAAAACATATACTAGATCTTTATCAGGCATTTGTGTTTTACCTTTGGAACCTTAATTATTTTAATTTGATTAACTTTGTGTGATTAACTTTAACGTGTCCGTACAGAAATGTCAGCACAACTTCGAAATTAACACTCAAATGTGTAAGATTAATATTTTGTTTATTTTATAGTAAATTCTTTGTTAAACATGATTATACTTTAAGTACATATTTAATTAGAAACAATATTACAATATTGAAACAATATTAGAGTTAATTATTATTTTATTGATTTGTTTTATAATTAATTGAATATTATAAGGTTTCTTTGTTAAGTCGTGGCGAGCATGTTGGAAACCAACAAAACTTTTTTATTAATATAATTTTGAATTTAGAAATTAAGAAAAAATAAGAAAACAAAAGCAAAAAGTAATGTGAAAATGTTTCATTAAAAAATATTCTATGGAAAGTCATCACGTATTTTCTTTGAACCTCACAATATACAGTCCACTACCTTGACCATAATATTAAAGAACTTTTTTCATTGGTCCAACTCACCGGCAAAGAAGAAATTATGGTGAGACAGATTTTTCATCGATAAAGAATATAAAGATTAAAAATGCTTCGTTATTGGTTGCGATATTGATACCTATAAGCTATCAACAGCCATAGCGCGATTAAAAAGCATTAAACGAATTTTTAATAAAACGACAAATTTAATATCAAAACGATAAACGATTCATTGATACTTCTGAAACATCGCGTTCAGGATATGACACTATAGCATTTCCTGTCAAAAAGTGACCTGGAGTCAAGTAACTGAAATCATTAACATCTGAGGTAATGGGTACGAGAGGCCTCGAATTGAGAATGCCTTCAATTTGTACCAAAATAGTATTCAGTTGCTCATATGTTAAAACTAAACTCTGAAGTACTCTTTTGAGGTGAAATTTTGTACTTTTCACCGCAGCTTCCGCCAGACCAGCAAAAACAGGTGAATAACTTGGTATAAAATTAAATCTAACGCCTTGTTGTGCGGAATATGATTGCACCTGACTTTGACAGTCTTTATTGTTAAATTCCATGAAAAAAGCTCTTTAATATTATGGTCAAGGTAGTGGACTGTATATTGTGAGGTTCAAAGAAAATACGTGATGACTTTCCATAGAATATTTTTTAATGAAACATTTTCACATTACTTTTTGCTTTTGTTTTCTTATTTTTTCTTAATTTCTAAATTCAAAATTATATTAATAAAAAAGTTTTGTTGGTTTCCAACATGCTACTACCTTGACCATAATATTAAAGAGCTTTTTTCATTTGGCCAGAATTTCTAAGGTATTCCCAGGTACTGATGGAAAAGTTAGGGCTTTAGAGGTTATAACATCAAACGGCAAAACATATACTAGATCTTTATCAGGCATTTGTGTTTTACCTTTGGAACCTTAATTATTTTAATTTGATTAACTTTGTGTGATTAACTTTAACGTGTCCGTACAGAAATGTCAGCACAACTTCGAAATTAACACTCAAATGTGTAAGATTAATATTTTGTTTATTTTATAGTAAATTCTTTGTTAAACATGATTATACTTTAAGTACATATTTAATTAGAAACAATATTACAATATTGAAACAATATTAGAGTTAATTATTATTTTATTGATTTGTTTTATAATTAATTGAATATTATAAGGTTTCTTTGTTAAGTCGTGGCGAGCATGTTGGAAACCAACAAAACTTTTTTATTAATATAATTTTGAATTTAGAAATTAAGAAAAAATATTGATCCTCTTAATGAAGACATCATTACTATAATATCAGACTTAAGTCAAAGAAACCGAAAAGATGACTCTCTGTTGATAAATCAATATCGTCTTCTCACAAGAATTACAACAAATGATTGGGTATTCATCAAGGAAATTCTCTCTGAAGCTGCTCTTGAGGGGTATTATTCCCTGTTATATTCCATAAAGAGCATGTTGTTTGTTTATCAACTACAGCATTCAAAAGCCTTCAACAACAATATCATACAATTGGGGAATGTTGTTGATCAAATAAAACTTCAAGCCAGATCTTCAGCTCAACAAATTGAAATGGACAAGGAGTTCAGAGAAGATATAACCAGGCAACTCAATAGCTTCACAAAGAGTGTAGCCGATCTATCAGAGAAATTGGAATGTAAAACTCTTGAACTCTCCAAACCTACAACACACCAATCAACTAGGACCTATCCATCCCCCACAGCTGACTCTATTAGTTCATCTCAAGGTATCTTATCTGGAAAAATAGAATTCATACCTAATACTCAATTTAAATCCTCATGCATGGTTGTAAGTTTCAGCACCAATGGTGATATATCAATGATACCTTTGATGGCAAAATATAAAACTTTGACTGGATTATGCAATCTTCAAGTGAGTCAAAAGACAATGATAAACATTTTAAATCAGGACTTGGATCAAATCAATCAATTACTGATAAAAGATGCAACAATCATATCTCAATACAACACATTGACCATAAAAGAAGAGAAGGTAAAGTATCTAAAATCAATCTTTGGACCAATCCCCAAGAAAACAAATCAATGGATCAGTGCAGGACCATCAACCTCATTTTGATTATACTCTCCGAAATCAAACAAAATCCATTCAAACAAACAGTCAAACCACCATTCAAAATCCATCATCCAAAACACACAAGTACACAACTTTCTCTTAAAAAAAAAAAAAAAAAAAAAAAAAAAAAACAATGAAAAAAGTTCTTTAATATTATGGTCAAGGTAGTGGACTGTATATTGTGAGGTTCAAAGAAAATACGTGATGACTTTCCATAGAATATTTTTTAATGAAACATTTTCACATTACTTTTTGCTTTTGTTTTCTTATTTTTTCTTAATTTCTAAATTCAAAATTATATTATGTAGACAATACTATTTTTAAATATATTGATAAATACTCTGATATACATAAAATGACACGGGTAATGGCTTATGTGCTACGATTTTGTAATAATGTTAAAAACAAGGATAGGGTAAAAGCAATTAATTTAACTGTTAATGAATTACAAAATGCATTAAATAAAATTATAAAACATCAGCAAAGTACCTATTTTGTTCAAGAAATAAAGTTACTTAGGTTAGGTAAAAATATTGAGGGTGTGCTTAAACCATTACATCCTTTCTTAGATAATGAGGGTTTGTTAAGAGTAGGTGGTAGGTTGAAGAATTCTCAGATACCTTATTCACAAAGGCATCAAATAATCTTACATAAAGATTTTAAGGTAACTGAACTTATAATTAGATCAGAACACATTCGGTTATTCCATGCTGGTCCAAGGTTACTTTTGTCAAATCTCAATCAAAGGTATTGGCTAATTAATGGAATTAGGCAAATTAAAAAGATTACACACAAATGTATTATTTGTTTTAGATTAAAAGCGCAAGCAGCGAAGCAATTAATGGGTTCATTGCCGAAACAACGCGTTACTGCATGTAAACCTTTCGATAAAGTTGGCGTAGATTTTGCTGGGCCTCTCCAAGTAAAAAATTCTAGAGTTAGACGATCAGTTGTAAGTAAAGGCTATATTTGTGTGTTTGTATGTTTTGTAACCAAGGCTGTACACCTTGAATTAGCCTCAGATTTGAGTACAGATACATTTTTAGCTTGTTTAAAGAGATTTGCCTCTAGAAGAGGTTTGCCCAGTGAAATCTTTGCAGATAATGGTAGTAACTTTAAAGGTGCGGCGAACCAGTTAATTGATTTGTACAAATTATTTAACAATAAAGACTGTCAAAGTCAGGTGCAATCATATTCCGCACAACAAGGCGTTAGATTTAATTTTATACCAAGTTATTCACCTGTTTTTGCTGGTCTGGCGGAAGCTGCGGTGAAAAGTACAAAATTTCACCTCAAGAGTACTTCAGAGTTTAGTTTTAACATATGAGCAACTGAATACTATTTTGGTACAAATTGAAGGCATTCTCAATTCGAGGCCTCTTGTACCCATTACCTCAGATGTTAATGATTTTAGTTACTTGACTCCAGGTCACTTTTTGACAGGAAATGCTATAGTGTCATATCCTGAACGCGATGTTTCAGAAGTATCAATGAATCGTTTATCGTTTTGGAAAATATGTCAAAATATTTCGCAACGTTTTTGGATAATTTGGCACAGGTATTATTTAAATTCATTACAATGTCGAGGCAAATGGCAATCCGATGTACCCAACGTTAAAAAGGGTTCATTAGTGATTCTTAGGGAACCTAATTGCTCTCCTTTGCAATGGCCGATGGCCAGAATTTCTAAGGTATTCCCAGGTACTGATGGAAAAGTTAGGGCTTTAGAGGTTATAACATCAAACGGCAAAACATATACTAGATCTTTATCAGGCATTTGTGTTTTACCTTTGGAACCTTAATTATTTTAATTTGATTAACTTTGTGTGATTAACTTTAACGTGTCCGTACAGAAATGTCAGCACAACTTCGAAATTAACACTCAAATGTGTAAGATTAATATTTTGTTTATTTTATAGTAAATTCTTTGTTAAACATGATTATACTTTAAGTACATATTTAATTAGAAACAATATTACAATATTGAAACAATATTAGAGTTAATTATTATTTTATTGATTTGTTTTATAATTAATTGAATATTATAAGGTTTCTTTGTTAAGTCGTGGCGAGCATGTTGGAAACCAACAAAACTTTTTTATTAATATAATTTTGAATTTAGAAATTAAGAAAAAATAAGAAAACAAAAGCAAAAAGTAATGTGAAAATGTTTCATTAAAAAATATTCTATGGAAAGTCATCACGTATTTTCTTTGAACCTCACAATATACAGTCCACTACCTTGACCATAATATTAAAGAACTTTTTTCATTGGACTTGTAACCTATGCCTGAATATACAATTATAAATGGTATTGGCAATTCACAGAATAATGCCAAATACTCTATACCTTTACATATTCATTCTTTAACA
This sequence comes from Tethea ocularis, assembly GCA_963555595.1. NCBI lineage: Eukaryota > Metazoa > Arthropoda > Insecta > Lepidoptera > Drepanidae > Tethea > Tethea ocularis. The sequence goes on along the minus strand of OY741971.1, from coordinate 2,246,419 downwards.
TCACCTTTCCAAACTTTAATTAACTGTCATGTTGTAGATAAAATTACTTGCAGTCTTCCCCAAAATAAAATTGACATTTCAAAACTCAAGTTACCCAAACATATTACTTTAGCAGATAATAATTTCAATGTCCCATCTAGTATTGAGATTTTAATGGGTGCTGATGTATTTTTTCAGGTTGTCCTACCATGCAAGCCGCAGTCTGAGCAGTGTCAGCCAGCTGAGGCAGATACTTGTCCTGGTTTGATTAACACCCAATTAGGGTATGTCATTGGTGGTTCTTTTCCGCAAACGGTTCTACAACCAGTAGCTTCTCCTAAGGTAACTTTATTCTGTTCCTCATGTGAATCAGAGACTAGTAACATTATTAAACAGTTTTGGGAAGCTGAAAAGGTTCCTCAAGTTTTTAATGAAAAATTTGAAGAGCATGAGCTTGTAGAAAATGGTTTCAAATCATCGGTTACTTTACAAGACAATAAGTTTCAGGTAGATTTGCCACTTAAGGTACCACTAAATGAAGTTAATAAGCATTTAGGAAATTCATTTGAATTAACTTTACATAGATTTTTAAGTTTGGAGAAAAAATTATTAAAGAATCCTCATTTATTAACGGCATATCAAAAGTTTATTAATGAATATGTTGAGTTAGGGCATGGTCAATATGTAGATTTTAAATCGTATGATTTAGATAACGATGCTGTTTATTTTTTACCTCATCATGCGGTTTTTAATGAAAATAGTAAAACCACTCCAGTTAGAGTTGTTTTCGATGCCTCTATGAAAACAAACAAAAGGGTTTCATTGAACGATTTATTATTAAATGGCCCAGTAGTTCAAAGAGATTTATTTGATATTTTGTTATTATATAGAATAGGCGATTTTAATTTTTCTACCGATATTAGAAAAATGTTTAGAAATGTTTTAATTAATCCTGAACATAGAAGCCTTCAAAATATTTTATGGCGTGACGATCCTAATAAGACAATACAATGCATACGTTTAAATACTATTACATATGGCATGAAATGTTCTAGTTATTTAGCTACTCGGTGTTTGATTGAAATTGCTGACAGATATGAGCATGATTATCCGCTTGCTGCATTTATTCTCAGAAACTGTACTTATGTGGATGATGTTTTATATTCATGTTCAAGTTTAGAGCAGATAAAAGAAGCCAAAGGGCAACTGCAGGCTATATTAAAGCTCGGTGGTTTTTTAACTCATAAATGGGCATCAAACAATATGGAAGTTTTAGCTGATGTTCCTTTTACTGAGCAACATTTTGACGAGCTTGAATTGCAAAAAGATAGCTTTAGCTTAAAGGTGTTAGGTTTGCATGTGGATGTGAAGAGAGATAGTTTTATAATGTCTTGTCCACACTCTTTTGATAAGGAGATAATAACGAAAAGGTCTATTTTAAGCTATATTGCGCAATTTTATGATCCTATGGGTTTCGTAAGCCCTATTATAATAAGAGCTAAGGTTATCATGCAAAAGGTTTGGTTAGAAAATATAGACTGGAATGCCTCGCCTTCTGAACAGCTTAAAAATGAATGGTTACATTTTGCTATCAATCTTGCTGCTATGGAGCCTATTAAGTTTAATCGAAATATTTCAGTCCCTCAATCTGCTATAGCGGTGCAACTCATCGGCTTTGCCGACGCATCAAGCTCTACAGGCTATGGTTGCTGTATCTATCTAAGAGTGATTGACTCAACAGGTAAAGCGAGCTTATCTTTACTCTGTTCAAAATCTAGAGTTAATTCACTAAAAAAGCCTGTTACAATTCCACGCGGTGAGCTTAATGCGGCACTATTATTATCCCACCTAATACAAAAGGTACATGGTATCCTTATGCTTAAAATTGCAATAAATGAAGTATTTTTATTTACTGATTCTATGGTCGTGCTTAGCTGGTTAAATATTGAAATAGTAAACTTACAAGCTTATGTTGCCAACAGAGTAAAGATAATCAAGCAAAAAACTGATAATTATCACTGGTTATATGTCAACACTAAGGACAACCCTGCTGACCTTATCAGTTGAGGTGTCGATGCACTATATTTAGCCAATTGTTCTATGTGGTGGCATGGACCACCTTTTTTACAAGATGGTCAATATCAGTTTCGTGTTAACAATAGCTTATCAGAACAAAAAATAGAAGGCTTGGCATTCCCTAGTAATGAAGTAGTAGGTCTTCCATTACATGTAGACGATACTATTTTTAAATATATTGATAAATACCCGTGTCATTATTGATTTGTACAAATTATTTAACAATAAAGACTGTCAAAGTCAGGTGCAATCATATTCCGCACAACAAGGCGTTAGATTTAATTTTATACCAAGTTATTCACCTGTTTTTGCTGGTCTGGCGGAAGCTGCGGTGAAAAGTACAAAATTTCACCTCAAAAGAGTACTTCAGAGTTTAGTTTTAACATATGAGCAACTGAATACTATTTTGGTACAAATTGAAGGCATTCTCAATTCGAGGCCTCTCGTACCCATTACCTCAGATGTTAATGATTTCAGTTACTTGACTCCAGGTCACTTTTTGACAGGAAATGCTATAGTGTCATATCCTGAACGCGATGTTTCAGAAGTATCAATGAATCGTTTATCGTTTTGGAAAATATGTCAAAATATTTCGCAACGTTTTTGGAAAATTTGGCACAGGTATTATTTAAATTCATTACAATGTCGAGGCAAATGGCAATCCGATGTACCCAACGTTAAAAAGGGTTCATTAGTGATTCTTAGGGAACCTAATTGCTCTCCTTTGCAATGGCCGATGGCCAGAATTTCTAAAGTATTCCCAGGTACTGATGGGAAAGTTAGGGCTTTAGAGGTTATAACATCAAATGGCAAAACATATACTAGATCTTTATCAGGCATTTGTGTTTTACCTTTGGAACCTTAATTATTTTAATTTGATTAACTTTGTGTGATTAACTTTAACGTGTCCGTACAGAAATGTCAGCACAACTTCGAAATTAACACTCAAATGTGTAAGATTAATATTTTGTTTATTTTATAGTAAATTCTTTGTTAAACATGATTATACTTTAAGTACATATTTAATTAGAAACAATATTACAATATTGAAACAATATTAGAGTTAATTATTATTTTATTGATTTGTTTTATAATTAATTGAATATTATAAGGTTTCTTTGTTAAGTCGTGGCGAGCATGTTGGAAACCAACAAAACTTTTTTATTAATATAATTTTGAATTTAGAAATTAAGAAAAAATAAGAAAACAAAAGCAAAAAGTAATGTGAAAATGTTTCATTAAAAAATATTCTATGGAAAGTCATCACGTATTTTCTTTGAACCTCACAATATACAGTCCACTACCTTGACCATAATATTAAAGAGCTTTTTTCATTGGTCCTTGTTCAGAAGGCGAGGCATTCCAGTCTATATTTTCTAACCAAACCTTTTGCATGATAACCTTAGCTCTTATTATAATAGGGCTTACGAAACCCATAGGATCATAAAATTGCGCAATATAGCTTAAAATAGACCTTTTCGTTATTATCTCCTTATCAAAAGAGTGTGGACAAGACATTATAAAACTATCTCTCTTCACATCCACATGCAAACCTAACACCTTTAAGCTAAAGCTATCTTTTTGCAATTCAAGCTCGTCAAAATGTTGCTCAGTAAAAGGAACATCAGCTAAAATTGCTAAAAGAGCTTTTTTCATTTTTTGACGAGCTTGAATTGCAAAAAATGAAAAAAGCTCTTTAATATTATGGTCAAGGTAGTGGACTGTATATTGTGAGGTTCAAAGAAAATACGTGATGACTTTCCATAGAATATTTTCTTTGAACCTCACAATATACAGTCCACTACCTTGACCATAATATTAAAGAGCTTTTTTCATTGGTCCTTCGAGCCGGAATGATTATCCGCTTGCTGCATTTATTCTCAGAAACTGTACTTATGTGGATGATGTTTTATATTCATGTTCAAGTTTAGAGCAGATAAAAGAAAATGAAAAAAGTTCTTTAATATTATGGTCAAGGTAGTGGACTGTATATTGTGAGGTTCAAAGAAAATACGTGATGACTTTCCATAGAATATTTTTTAATGAACCTCACAATATACAGTCCACTACCTTGACCATAATATTAAAGAACTTTTTTCATTGGTCCTTCGAGCCGGATTGATTATACGTGCCTCTCGTGGCTATGACCAATGAAAAAAGCTCTTTAATATTATGGTCAAAGTAGTGGACTGTATATTGTGAGGTTCAAAGAAAATACGTGCTGACTTTCCATAGAATATTTTTTAATGAAACATTTTCACATTACTTTTTGCTTTTGTTTTCTTATTTTTTCTTAATTTCTAAATTCAAAATTATATTAATAAAAAAGTTTTGTTGGTTTCCAACATGCTCGTTGAAACTCAATTAATACCATATTAATATTATTAGAATACATACATCTTAGTTATCAGTAATAATGTCTGAAGAACATAGTCTTCGAAAATTGCGTGCCTCTCGTGGCTATGTCAAAGCCTCGATTACGCGTATAATCAATCCGGCTCGAAGGACCAATGAAAAAAGCTCACAATATACAGTCCACTACCTTGACCATAATATTAAAGAGCTTTTTTCATTAGCCGAGGACCAATGAAAAAAGCTCTTTAATATTATGGTCAAGGTAGTGGACTGTATATTGTGAGGTTCAAAGAAAATACGTGATGACTTTCCATAGAATATTTTTTAATGAATCATTTTCACATTACTTTTTGCTTTTGTTTTCTTATTTTTTCTTAATTTCTAAATTCAAAATTATATTAATAAAAAAGTTTTGTTGGTTTCCAACATGAGGTTCTACAACCAGTAGCTTCTCCTAAGGTAACTTTATTCTGTTCCTCATGTGAATCAGAGACTAGTAACATTATTAAACAGTTTTGGGAAGCTGAAAAGGTTCCTCAAGTTTTTAATGAAAAATTTGAAGAGCATGAGCTTGTAGAAAAAGGTTTCAAATCATCGGTTACTTTACAAGACAATAAGTTTCAGGTAGATTTGCCACTTAAGGTACCACTAAATGAAGTTATTCTCTGGCAATATTACTAATAATATTTTTTGTCCCTGGTCAGCAATCTTACTTGCGCTGTAGGGATTAAAATATTATTAGTAATATTGCCAGAGAACAAACTTTTAGTGGTACCTTAAGTGGCAAATCTACCTGAAACTTATTGTCTTGTAAAGTAATGAAGTAGTAGGTCTTCCATTACATGTAGACGATACTATTTTTAAATATATTGATAAATACTCTGATATACATAAAATGACACGGGTAATGGCTTATGTGCTACGATTTTGTAATAATGTTAAAAACAAGGATAGGGTAAAAGCAATTAATTTAACTGTTAATGAATTACAAAATGCATTAAATAAAATTATAAAACATCAGCAAAGTACCTATTTTGTTCAAGAAATAAAGTTACTTAGGTTAGGTAAAAATATTGAGGGTGTGCTTAAACCATTACATCCTTTCTTAGATAATGAGGGTTTGTTAAGAGTAGGTGGTAGGTTGAAGAATTCTCAGATACCTTATTCACAAAGGCATCAAATAATCTTACATAAAGATTTTAAGGTAACTGAACTTATAATTAGATCAGAACACATTCGGTTATTCCATGCTGGTCCAAGGTTACTTTTGTCAAATCTCAATCAAAGGTATTGGCTAATTAATGGAATTAGGCAAATTAAAAAGATTACACACAAATGTATTATTTGTTTTAGATTAAAAGCGCAAGCAGCGAAGCAATTAATGGGTTCATTGCCGAAACAACGCGTTACTGCATGTAAACCTTTCGATAAAGTTGGCGTAGATTTTGCTGGGCCTCTCCAAGTAAAAAATTCTAGAGTTAGACGATCAGTTGTAAGTAAAGGCTATATTTGTGTGTTTGTATGTTTTGTAACCAAGGCTGTACACCTTGAATTAGCCTCAGATTTGAGTACAGATACATTTTTAGCTTGTTTAAAGAGATTTGTCTCTAGAAGAGGTTTGCCCAGTGAAATCTTTGCAGATAATGGTAGTAACTTTAAAGGTGCGGCGAACCAGTTAATTGATTTGTACAAATTATTTAACAATAAAGACTGTCAAAGTCAGGTGCAATCATATTCCGCACAACAAGGCGTTAGATTTAATTTTATACCAAGTTATTCACCTGTTTTTGCTGGTCTGGCGGAAGCTGCGGTGAAAAGTACAAAATTTCACCTCATAAGAGTACTTCAGAGTTTAGTTTTAACATATGAGCAACTGAATACTATTTTGGTACAAATTGAAGGCATTCTCAATTCGAGGCCTCTTGTACCCATTACCTCAGATGTTAATGATTTTAGTTACTTGACTCCAGGTCACTTTTTGACAGGAAATGCTATAGTGTCATATCCTGAACGCGATGTTTCAGAAGTATCAATGAATCGTTTATCGTTTTGGAAAATATGTCAAAATATTTCGCAACGTTTTTGGAAAATTTGGCACAGGTATTATTTAAATTCATTACAATGTCGAGGCAAATGGCAATCCGATGTACCCAACGTTAAAAAGGGTTCATTAGTGATTCTTAGGGAACCTAATTGCTCTCCTTTGCAATGGCCGATGGCCAGAATTTCTAAGGTATTCCCAGGTACTGATGGGAAAGTTAGGGCTTTAGAGGTTATAACATCAAATGGCAAAACATATACTAGATCTTTATCAGGCATTTGTGTTTTACCTTTGGAACCTTAATTATTTTAATTTGATTAACTTTGTGTGATTAACTTTAACGTGTCCGTACAGAAATGTCAGCACAACTTCGAAATTAACACTCAAATGTGTAAGATTAATATTTTGTTTATTTTATAGTAAATTCTTTGTTAAACATGATTATACTTTAAGTACATATTTAATTAGAAACAATATTACAATATTGAAACAATATTAGAGTTAATTATTATTTTATTGATTTGTTTTATAATTAATTGAATATTATAAGGTTTCTTTGTTAAGTCGTGGCGAGCATGTTGGAAACCAACAAAACTTTTTTATTAATATAATTTTGAATTTAGAAATTAAGAAAAAATAAGAAAACAAAAGCAAAAAGTAATGTGAAAATGTTTCATTAAAAAATATTCTATGGAAAGTCAGCACGTATTTTCTTTGAACCTCACAATATACAGTCCACTACTTTGACCATAATATTAAAGAGCTTTTTTCATTATAACCGAATGTGTTCTGATCTAATTATAAGTTCAGTTACCTTAAAATCTTTATGTACCACTAAATGAAGTTAATAAGCATTTAGGAAATTCATTTGAATTAACTTTACATAGATTTTTAAGTTTGGAGAAAAAATTATTAAAGAATCCTCATTTATTAACGGCATATCAAAAGTTTATTAATGAATATGTTGAGTTAGGGCATGGTCAATATGTAGATTTTAAATCATATGATTTAGATAACGATGCTGTTTATTTTTTACCTCATCATGCGGTTTTTAATGAAAATAGTAAAACCACTCCAGTTAGAGTTGTTTTCGATGCCTCTATGAAAACAAACAAAAGGGTTTCATTGAACGATTTATTATTAAATGGCCCAGTAGTTCAAAGAGATTTATTTGATATTTTGTTATTATATAGAATAGGCGATTTTAATTTTTCTACCGATATTAGAAAAATGTTTAGAAATGTTTAAATTAATCCTGAACATAGAAGCCTTCAAAATATTTTATGGCGTGACGATCCTAATAAGACAATACAATGCATACGTTTAAATACTATTACATATGGCATGAAATGTTCTAGTTATTTAGCTACTCGGTGTTTGATTGAAATTGCTGACAGATATGAGCATGATTATCCGCTTGCTGCATTTATTCTCAGAAACTGTACTTATGTGGATGATGTTTTATATTCATGTTCAAGTTTAGAGCAGATAAAAGAAGCCAAAGGGCAACTGCAGGCTATATTAAAGCTCGGTGGTTTTTTAACTCATAAATGGGCATCAAACAATATGGAAGTTTTAGCTGATGTTCCTTTTACTGAGCAACATTTTGACGAGCTTGAATTGCAAAAAGATAGCTTTAGCTTAAAGGTGTTAGGTTTGCATGTGGATGTGAAGAGAGATAGTTTTATAATGTCTTGTCCACACTCTTTTGATAAGGAGATAATAACGAAAAGGTCTATTTTAAGCTATATTGCGCAATTTTATGATCCTATGGGTTTCGTAAGCCCTATTATAATAAGAGCTAAGGTTATCATGCAAAAGGTTTGGTTAGAAAATATAGACTGGAATGCCTCGCCTTCTGAACAGCTTAAAAATGAATGGTTACATTTTGCTATTAATCTTGCTGCTATGGAGCCTATTAAGTTTAATCGAAATATTTCAGTCCCTCAATCTGCTATAGCGGTGCAACTCATCGGCTTTGCCGACGCATCAAGCTCTACGGGCTATGGTTGCTGTATCTATCTAAGAGTGATTGACTCAACAGGTAAAGCGAGCTTATCTTTACTCTGTTCAAAATCTAGAGTTAATTCACTAAAAAAGCCTGTTACAATTCCACGCGGGGAGCTCAATGCGGCACTATTATTATCCCACCTAATACAAAAGGTACATGGTATCCTTATGCTTAAAATTGCAATAAATGAAGTATTTTTATTTACTGATTCTATGGTGGTGCTTAGCTGGTTAAATATTGAAATAGTAAACTTACAAGCTTATGTTGCCAACAGAGTAAAGATAATCAAGCAAAAAACTGATAATTATCACTGGTTATATGTCAACACTAAGGACAACCCTGCTGACCTTATCAGTCGAGGTGTTGATGCACTATATTTAGCCAATTGTTCTATGTGGTGGCATGGACCACCTTTTTTACAAGATGGTCAATATCAGTTTCGTGTTAACAATAGCTTATCAGAACAAAAAATAGAAGGTTTGGCATTCCCTAGTAATGAAGTAGTAGGTCTTCCATTACATGTAGACAATACTATTTTTAAATATATTGATAAATACTCTGATATACATAAAATGACACGGGTAATGGCTTATGTGCTACGATTTTGTAATAATGTTAAAAACAAGGATAGGGTAAAAGCAATTAATTTAACTGTTAATGAATTACAAAATGCATTAAATAAAATTATAAAACATCAGCAAAGTACCTATTTTGTTCAAGAAATAAAGTTACTTAGGTTAGGTAAAAATATTGAGGGTGTGCTTAAACCATTACATCCTTTCTTAGATAATGAGGGTTTGTTAAGAGTAGGTGGTAGGTTGAAGAATTCTCAGATACCTTATTCACAAAGGCATCAAATAATCTTACATAAAGATTTTAAGGTAACTGAACTTATAATTAGATCAGAACACATTCGGTTATTCCATGCTGGTCCAAGGTTACTTTTGTCAAATCTCAATCAAAGGTATTGGCTAATTAATGGAATTAGGCAAATTAAAAAGATTACACACAAATGTATTATTTGTTTTAGATTAAAAGCGCAAGCAGCGAAGCAATTAATGGGTTCATTGCCGAAACAACGCGTTACTGCATGTAAACCTTTCGATAAAGTTGGCGTAGATTTTGCTGGGCCTCTCCAAGTAAAAAATTCTAGAGTTAGACGATCAGTTGTAAGTAAAGGCTATATTTGTGTGTTTGTATGTTTTGTAACCAAGGCTGTACACCTTGAATTAGCCTCAGATTTGAGTACAGATACATTTTTAGCTTGTTTAAAGAGATTTGCCTCTAGAAGAGGTTTGCCCAGTGAAATCTTTGCAGATAATGGTAGTAACTTTAAAGGTGCGGCGAACCAGTTAATTGATTTGTACAAATTATTTAACAATAAAGACTGTCAAAGTCAGGTGCAATCATATTCCGCACAACAAGGCGTTAGATTTAATTTTATACCAAGTTATTCACCTGTTTTTGCTGGTCTGGCGGAAGCTGCGGTGAAAAGTACAAAATTTCACCTCAAGAGTACTTCAGAGTTTAGTTTTAACATATGAGCAACTGAATACTATTTTGGTACAAATTGAAGGCATTCTCAATTCGAGGCCTCTTGTACCCATTACCTCAGATGTTAATGATTTTAGTTACTTGACTCCAGGTCACTTTTTGACAGGAAATGCTATAGTGTCATATCCTGAACGCGATGTTTCAGAAGTATCAATGAATCGTTTATCGTTTTGGAAAATATGTCAAAATATTTCGCAACGTTTTTGGATAATTTGGCACAGGTATTATTTAAATTCATTACAATGTCGAAGCAAATGGCAATCCGATGTACCCAACGTTAAAAAGGGTTCATTAGTGATTCTTAGGGAACCTAATTGCTCTCCTTTGCAATGGCCGATGGCCAGAATTTCTAAGGTATTCCCAGGTACTGATGGAAAAGTTAGGGCTTTAGAGGTTATAACATCAAACGGCAAAACATATACTAGATCTTTATCAGGCATTTGTGTTTTACCTTTGGAACCTTAATTATTTTAATTTGATTAACTTTGTGTGATTAACTTTAACGTGTCCGTACAGAAATGTCAGCACAACTTCGAAATTAACACTCAAATGTGTAAGATTAATATTTTGTTTATTTTATAGTAAATTCTTTGTTAAACATGATTATACTTTAAGTACATATTTAATTAGAAACAATATTACAATATTGAAACAATATTAGAGTTAATTATTATTTTATTGATTTGTTTTATAATTAATTGAATATTATAAGGTTTCTTTGTTAAGTCGTGGCGAGCATGTTGGAAACCAACAAAACTTTTTTATTAATATAATTTTGAATTTAGAAATTAAGAAAAAATATTGATCCTCTTAATGAAGACATCATTACTATAATATCAGACTTAAGTCAAAGAAACCGAAAAGATGACTCTCTGTTGATAAATCAATATCGTCTTCTCACAAGAATTACAACAAATGATTGGGTATTCATCAAGGAAATTCTCTCTGAAGCTGCTCTTGAGGGGTATTATTCCCTGTTATATTCCATAAAGAGCATGTTGTTTGTTTATCAACTACAGCATTCAAAAGCCTTCAACAACAATATCATACAATTGGGGAATGTTGTTGATCAAATAAAACTTCAAGCCAGATCTTCAGCTCAACAAATTGAAATGGACAAGGAGTTCAGAGAAGATATAACCAGGCAACTCAATAGCTTCACAAAGAGTGTAGCCGATCTATCAGAGAAATTGGAATGTAAAACTCTTGAACTCTCCAAACCTACAACACACCAATCAACTAGGACCTATCCATCCCCCACAGCTGACTCTATTAGTTCATCTCAAGGTATCTTATCTGGAAAAATAGAATTCATACCTAATACTCAATTTAAATCCTCATGCATGGTTGTAAGTTTCAGCACCAATGGTGATATATCAATGATACCTTTGATGGCAAAATATAAAACTTTGACTGGATTATGCAATCTTCAAGTGAGTCAAAAGACAATGATAAACATTTTAAATCAGGACTTGGATCAAATCAATCAATTACTGATAAAAGATGCAACAATCATATCTCAATACAACACATTGACCATAAAAGAAGAGAAGGTAAAGTATCTAAAATCAATCTTTGGACCAATCCCCAAGAAAACAAATCAATGGATCAGTGCAGGACCATCAACCTCATTTTGATTATACTCTCCGAAATCAAACAAAATCCATTCAAACAAACAGTCAAACCACCATTCAAAATCCATCATCCAAAACACACAAGTACACAACTTTCTCTTAAAAAAAAAAAAAAAAAAAAAAAAAAAAAAAAACAATGAAAAAAGTTCTTTAATATTATGGTCAAGGTAGTGGACTGTATATTGTGAGGTTCAAAGAAAATACGTGATGACTTTCCATAGAATATTTTTTAATGAAACATTTTCACATTACTTTTTGCTTTTGTTTTCTTATTTTTTCTTAATTTCTAAATTCAAAATTATATTATGTAGACAATACTATTTTTAAATATATTGATAAATACTCTGATATACATAAAATGACACGGGTAATGGCTTATGTGCTACGATTTTGTAATAATGTTAAAAACAAGGATAGGGTAAAAGCAATTAATTTAACTGTTAATGAATTACAAAATGCATTAAATAAAATTATAAAACATCAGCAAAGTACCTATTTTGTTCAAGAAATAAAGTTACTTAGGTTAGGTAAAAATATTGAGGGTGTGCTTAAACCATTACATCCTTTCTTAGATAATGAGGGTTTGTTAAGAGTAGGTGGTAGGTTGAAGAATTCTCAGATACCTTATTCACAAAGGCATCAAATAATCTTACATAAAGATTTTAAGGTAACTGAACTTATAATTAGATCAGAACACATTCGGTTATTCCATGCTGGTCCAAGGTTACTTTTGTCAAATCTCAATCAAAGGTATTGGCTAATTAATGGAATTAGGCAAATTAAAAAGATTACACACAAATGTATTATTTGTTTTAGATTAAAAGCGCAAGCAGCGAAGCAATTAATGGGTTCATTGCCGAAACAACGCGTTACTGCATGTAAACCTTTCGATAAAGTTGGCGTAGATTTTGCTGGGCCTCTCCAAGTAAAAAATTCTAGAGTTAGACGATCAGTTGTAAGTAAAGGCTATATTTGTGTGTTTGTATGTTTTGTAACCAAGGCTGTACACCTTGAATTAGCCTCAGATTTGAGTACAGATACATTTTTAGCTTGTTTAAAGAGATTTGCCTCTAGAAGAGGTTTGCCCAGTGAAATCTTTGCAGATAATGGTAGTAACTTTAAAGGTGCGGCGAACCAGTTAATTGATTTGTACAAATTATTTAACAATAAAGACTGTCAAAGTCAGGTGCAATCATATTCCGCACAACAAGGCGTTAGATTTAATTTTATACCAAGTTATTCACCTGTTTTTGCTGGTCTGGCGGAAGCTGCGGTGAAAAGTACAAAATTTCACCTCATAAGAGTACTTCAGAGTTTAGTTTTAACATATGAGCAACTGAATACTATTTTGGTACAAATTGAAGGCATTCTCAATTCGAGGCCTCTTGTACCCATTACCTCAGATGTTAATGATTTTAGTTACTTGACTCCAGGTCACTTTTTGACAGGAAATGCTATAGTGTCATATCCTGAACGCGATGTTTCAGAAGTATCAATGAATCGTTTATCGTTTTGGAAAATATGTCAAAATATTTCGCAACGTTTTTGGATAATTTGGCACAGGTATTATTTAAATTCATTACAATGTCGAAGCAAATGGCAATCCGATGTACCCAACGTTAAAAAGGGTTCATTAGTGATTCTTAGGGAACCTAATTGCTCTCCTTTGCAATGGCCGATGGCCAGAATTTCTAAGGTATTCCCAGGTACTGATGGAAAAGTTAGGGCTTTAGAGGTTATAACATCAAACGGCAAAACATATACTAGATCTTTATCAGGCATTTGTGTTTTACCTTTGGAACCTTAATTATTTTAATTTGATTAACTTTGTGTGATTAACTTTAACGTGTCCGTACAGAAATGTCAGCACAACTTCGAAATTAACACTCAAATGTGTAAGATTAATATTTTGTTTATTTTATAGTAAATTCTTTGTTAAACATGATTATACTTTAAGTACATATTTAATTAGAAACAATATTACAATATTGAAACAATATTAGAGTTAATTATTATTTTATTGATTTGTTTTATAATTAATTGAATATTATAAGGTTTCTTTGTTAAGTCGTGGCGAGCATGTTGGAAACCAACAAAACTTTTTTATTAATATAATTTTGAATTTAGAAATTAAGAAAAAATAAGAAAACAAAAGCAAAAAGTAATGTGAAAATGTTTCATTAAAAAATATTCTATGGAAAGTCATCACGTATTTTCTTTGAACCTCACAATATACAGTCCACTACCTTGACCATAATATTAAAGAACTTTTTTCATTGTTTTTTTTTTTTTTTTTTTTTTTTTTTTTTTTTTTTTTTTTTTTTTTTCTTAATTTCTAAATTCAAAATTATATTAATAAAAAAGTTTTGTTGGTTTCCAACATGGTGATGACTTTCCATAGAATATTTTTTAATGAATCATTTTCACATTACTTTTTGCTTTTGTTTTCTTATTTTTTCTTAATTTCTAAATTCAAAATTATATTAATAAAAAAGTTTTGTTGGTTTCCAACATGCTCGCCACGACTTAACAAAGAAACCTTATAATATTCAATTAATTATAAAACAAATCAATAAAATAATAATTAACTCTAATATTGTTTCAATATTGTAATATTGTTTCTAATTAAATATGTACTTAAAGTATAATCATGTTTAACAAAGAATTTACTATAAAATAAACAAAATATTAATCTTACACATTTGAGTGTTAATTTCGAAGTTGTGCTGACATTTCTGTACGGACACGTTAAAGTTAATCACACAAAGTTAATCAAATTAAAATAATTAACGTTAAACGATTCATTGATACTTCTGAAACATCGCGTTCAGGATATGACACTATAGCATTTCCTGTCAAAAAGTGACCTGGAGTCAAGTAACTAAAATCATTAACATCTGAGGTAATGGGTACAAGAGGCCTCGAATTGAGAATGCCTTCAATTTGTACCAAAATAGTATTCAGTTGCTCATATGTTAAAACTAAACTCTGAAGTACTCTTATGAGGTGAAATTTTGTACTTTTCACCGCAGCTTCCGCCAGACCAGCAAAAACAGGTGAATAACTTGGTATAAAATTAAATCTAACGCCTTGTTGTGCGGAATATGATTGCACCTGACTTTGACAGTCTTTATTGTTAAATAATTTGTACAAATCAATTAACTGGTTCGCCGCACCTTTAAAGTTACTACCATTATCTGCAAAGATTTCACTGGGCAAACCTCTTCTAGAGACAAATCTCTTTAAACAAGCTAAAAATGTATCTGTACTCAAATCTGAGGCTAATTCAAGGTGTACAGCCTTGGTTACAAAACATACAAACACACAAATATAGCCTTTACTTACAACTGATCGTCTAACTCTAGAATTTTTTACTTGGAGAGGCCCAGCAAAATCTACGCCAACTTTATCGAAAGGTTTACATGCAGTAACGCGTTGTTTCGGCAATGAACCCATTAATTGCTTCGCTGCTTGCGCTTTTAATCTAAAACAAATAATACATTTGTGTGTAATCTTTTTAATTTGCCTAATTCCATTAATTAGCCAATACCTTTGATTGAGATTTGACAAAAGTAACCTTGGACCAGCATGGAATAACCGAATGTGTTCTGATCTAATTATAAGTTCAGTTACCTTAAAATCTTTATGTAAGATTATTTGATGCCTTTGTGAATAAGGTATCTGAGAATTCTTCAACCTACCACCTACTCTTAACAAACCCTCATTATCTAAGAAAGGATGTAATGGTTTAAGCACACCCTCAATATTTTTACCTAACCTAAGTAACTTTATTTCTTGAACAAAATAGGTACTTTGCTGATGTTTTATAATTTTATTTAATGCATTTTGTAATTCATTAACAGTTAAATTAATTGCTTTTACCCTATCCTTGTTTTTAACATTATTACAAAATCGTAGCACATAAGCCATTACCCGTGTCATTTTATGTATATCAGAGTATTTATCAATATATTTAAAAATAGTATCGTCTACATGTAATGGAAGACCTACTACTTCATTACTAGGGAATGCCAAGCCTTCTATTTTTTGTTCTGATAAGCTATTGTTAACACGAAACTGATATTGACCATCTTGTAAAAAAGGTGGTCCATGCCACCACATAGAACAATTGGCTAAATATAGTGCATCGACACCTCGACTGATAAGGTCAGCAGGGTTGTCCTTAGTGTTGACATATAACCAGTGATAATTATCAGTTTTTTGCTTGATTATCTTTACTCTGTTGGCAACATAAGCTTGTAAGTTTACTATTTCAATATTTAACCAGCTAAGCACGACCATAGAATCAGTAAATAAAAATACTTCATTTATTGCAATTTTAAGCATAAGGATACCATGTACCTTTTGTATTAGGTGGGATAATAATAGTGCCGCATTAAGCTCACCGCGTGGAATTGTAACAGGCTTTTTTAGTGAATTAACTCTAGATTTTGAACAGAGTAAAGATAAGCTCGCTTTACCTGTTGAGTCAATCACTCTTAGATAGATACAGCAACCATAGCCTGTAGAGCTTGATGCGTCGGCAAAGCCGATGAGTTGCACCGCTATAGCAGATTGAGGGACTGAAATATTTCGATTAAACTTAATAGGCTCCATAGCAGCAAGATTGATAGCAAAATGTAACCATTCATTTTTAAGCTGTTCAGAAGGCGAGGCATTCCAGTCTATATTTTCTAACCAAACCTTTTGCATGATAACCTTAGCTCTTATTATAATAGGGCTTACGAAACCCATAGGATCATAAAATTGCGCAATATAGCTTAAAATAGACCTTTTCGTTATTATCTCCTTATCAAAAGAGTGTGGACAAGACATTATAAAACTATCTCTCTTCACATCCACATGCAAACCTAACACCTTTAAGCTAAAGCTATCTTTTTGCAATTCAAGCTCGTCAAAATGTTGCTCAGTAAAAGGAACATCAGCTAAAACTTCCATATTGTTTGATGCCCATTTATGAGTTAAAAAACCACCGAGCTTTAATATAGCCTGCAGTTGCCCTTTGGCTTCTTTTATCTGCTCTAAACTTGAACATGAATATAAAACATCATCCACATAAGTACAGTTTCTGAGAATAAATGCAGCAAGCGGATAATCATGCTCATATCTGTCAGCAATTTCAATCAAACACCGAGTAGCTAAATAACTAGAACATTTCATGCCATATGTAATAGTATTTAAACGTATGCATTGTATTGTCTTATTAGGATCGTCACGCCATAAAATATTTTGAAGGCTTCTATGTTCAGGATTAATTAAAACATTTCTAAACATTTTTCTAATATCGGTAGAAAAATTAAAATCGCCTATTCTATATAATAACAAAATATCAAATAAATCTCTTTGAACTACTGGGCCATTTAATAATAAATCGTTCAATGAAACCCTTTTGTTTGTTTTCATAGAGGCATCGAAAACAACTCTAACTGGAGTGGTTTTACTATTTTCATTAAAAACCGCATGATGAGGTAAAAAATAAACAGCATCGTTATCTAAATCATACGATTTAAAATCTACATATTGACCATGCCCTAACTCAACATATTCATTAATAAACTTTTGATATGCCGTTAATAAATGAGGATTCTTTAATAATTTTTTCTCCAAACTTAAAAATCTATGTAAAGTTAATTCAAATGAATTTCCTAAATGCTTATTAACTTCATTTAGTGGTACCTTAAGTGGCAAATCTACCTGAAACTTATTGTCTTGTAAAGTAACCGATGATTTGAAACCATTTTCTACAAGCTCATGCTCTTCAAATTTTTCATTAAAAACTTGAGGAACCTTTTCAGCTTCCCAAAACTGTTTAATAATGTTACTAGTCTCTGATTCACATGAGGAACAGAATAAAGTTACCTTAGGAGAAGCTACTGGTTGTAGAACCGTTTGCGGAAAAGAACCACCAATGACATACCCTAATTGGGTGTTAATCAAACCAGGACAAGTATCTGCCTCAGCTGGCTGACACTGCTCAGACTGCGGCTTGCATGGTAGGACAACCTGAAAAAATACATCAGCACCCATTAAAATCTCAATACTAGATGGGACATTGAAATTATTATCTGCTAAAGTAATATGTTTGGGTAACTTTAGTTTTGAAATGTCAATTTTATTTTGGGGAAGACTGCAAGTAATTTTATCTACAACATGACAGTTAATTAAAGTTTGGAAAGGTGATGTTAAAGAATGAATATGTAAAGGTATAGAGTATTTGGCATTATTCTGTGAATTGCCAATACCATTTATAATTGTATATTCAGGCATAGGTGTCAAGCCTAATTTATGTATCAATGCACTTGTAACCAGTGAGGCTTGAGAACCACTATCTAATATTGCCTTAACAATAATTGGTTTTTTGTCCCTGGTCAGCAATCTTACTTGCGCTGTAGGGATTAAAATATTATTAGTAATATTGCCAGAGAACAAACTAAGAGATGCAGATCCATCATGATGAATAAGTGAATTGTGATCAGACTTGCACTGGTCACATTTAAAATGGAACCTACATTTACTTGTATGCTTATTTAAGCATATTTTACAAAGTTTTTGTTCTACTGAGAACTTGTATCGCTCAAGAGTGGGTAAAAGTTTAAATGTTTTACAAGAAAATATTTTATGATCATTGGACTTACAATAGTAGCAGGCAAGACTACTTCCAGCCGTAGCCATGTGCGCTGCAAACTTCAGACTCTTTGATGAACCCGGAGAGTAACTGCTTGGCTCTGCATTTTCCAGTGAGAGCGCCCTCTTCTCAAGATACTCAATCAATTCTGTGACACTTGGCTCCTTGGTGTTTCTGTCTAACTGGTATGCCCGTGCAGTATATGCATCTAGTTTGCGAGTTATAATACACAAAACAATTAAATTCCAATCATTCACATTTACATTCAAATTTTCTAATGCAGCCAATATTTGTTTGATAGTTGAGACAAAGCTACGGATGTTAATGGAAGTTGATCTGACTAGAGGAGTCATATCAAGTAACTTGCTAATAAGTTCGCTGATAATCTTATATCTATTGTTAAACCTTTCATCTAAGAGCATTCTTGCCTTTTCATAGCTTTGAGAAATTAAAGGCAAATCTTTAATAATGTCAAAAGGCTCATCTTTCAAATGAGACCTTAAATAATACATCTTTTGCAACGCATCTAAATGTTTGTTGTTATGTATCAGTGAATCGAATAACTCCTTAAATGGAACATAGTCTGTATACGAACCTGAGAATGTTGTCATCTCAATTCTAGGCAACTTTGTATGCATCATCTTTTCTGATGAAGACGATGACGCTTCCTCCTTACTAGTCCTGGACTCGTATAATTCTGTGACAAAGGCGATGGCACTATAACATTTATCTTCTATGATAACTATGTCCTCATCGTCTGTATCATCAAATGATAAAATCTGTTTGTTATACGATTCGTATTCCGAAAAAAGAGAGGATAATTTGTCGCATTTTATCTTTATGAGTTGAATTGAACTGCTTGTGAAGTTCGAATCCTCGACCGAATTGATTATACGCGTAATCGAGGCTTTGACATAGCCACGAGAGGCACGCAATTTTCGAAGACTATGTTCTTCAGACATTATTACTGATAACTAAGATGTATGTATTCTAATAATATTAATATGGTATTAATTGAGTTTCAACTTACGTGAATCGCACAGAATGCAGCACAATATGTAAAACTATCGAACACTTCGTTTGTATTATAAAAACATCAACAGAATCTAAAAAATAACTATTGTCTTTTAGTACAAAACTTTTGCTTGCTGACGACGGTTATTTTTTCTTGGCTTGCTTCCTTGTCAAACTCGCAGTGCTGCCAATCTAGTGCCGCTCACTTCACACCGCTCACAGATACCGTAGGTAGAACTCTCTGGTTGAAATGCTGCGCTCTGATTGGCCGTCGCCACCTTCCGCCGCCAAAGTTTTGCAGTTGACTCGAATGAATTATGCTGCTTCCCGCCCGATAGGCTTATTTGAAATCTTCGTTTTCGTTTTAATATTAAATTTGTCGTAATATTAAAAATTCGTTTAATGCTTTTTAATCGCGCTATGGCTGTTGATAGCTTATAGGTATCAATATCGCAACCAATAACGAAGCATTTTTAATTTTTATATTCTTTATCGATGAAAAATCTGTCTCACCATAATTTCTTCTTTGCCGGTGAGTAGGACCAATGAAAAAAGCTCTTTAATATTATGGTCAAGGTAGTGGACTGTATATTGTGAGGTTCAAAGAAAATACGTGATGACTTTCCATAGAATATTTTTTAATGAAACATTTTCACATTACTTTTTGCTTTTGTTTTCTTATTTTTTCTTAATTTCTAAATTCAAAATTATATTAATAAAAAAGTTTTGTTGGTTTCCAACAACCGTTAATGACCAAAAAATGATAAAAAAAAAATTTCGATAGTTATTAAGTATACCTACTTAAATCTGATTGTATGAGTGAAAAAGCCTAACCACATAGTATGATATACATAGTCAATTTTGGCAGTTGTCGTGGATTATATAGTTTCCCATGCAGTATAAAATGTTTACAGGAAAGTGGCCGTTTTTCCTGAGTCTGGGTGTAATTTTATCTATTTATCGATAAATTCACAAATAAGATGTATATTTATCAGTTGTCTGGTTTCCATAGTACAAGCTACCTATACTTAGTATGAGATTACATAATCGTGTGTAAAGAATGTCTCAGAATATCATATAATATTCAGCTCTTTTTAATCCCAGCACATGATATTTACCTATCTCTACCTAACTATGAAAACCGCATCAAAATCTGTGGTCTCAAGTTTTCGGCAAACCGACGTCAGACATTTCAGCAGTCTTTTGTCATTACGATTTGTGCCAATTTCAATAACAATAAACAATTAATGTTCATGTTTCGTGGATCTGCTCTGGTTGTATTTGCAGGTCTTGGGTGTTTACAATATTACCGCTGCATTGCTAGTGGTATTGTTGTACTGAATAACCCGGTAATGGCTTTATTTACCTGCTTTTTTAATATGTTGCTGTTCGCAATGTCACGATCATTATTCAGTGCTACGGGGAAATCACAACTGGTTAGATTATGAAGTTGAAATCTATACTAATCTTATAAAAGTAACTCTGTCTATCTGTTACCTTTTATGTCTAATGAATGATGAATCTATCACGATAAAATTTGTCTTGCTATAATGATATAATATGGAGATAGAGATACGTATTTTTACCAAAAAACGCGGCCGCGGGGCCAGCTAGTCTAAATATAGAAAAAAACTCAGTCCACAAATCTACTATTTATAATACTCACGCCGTATATGAACACTAGCTCAAAGCAAGTAAAAAAATACAGTTAAGAACCCCTGATGTAGAGATCAGTAAAATTTACTTTTTACCAAATATAATGAAGTTCCCAGGTAACTTGTGGTAGAGCTGTTGACGTATTTCAGAAGCATCTAAATAATTAAATTCCTTATAAAACATAAAAATATATTAAATGTGAGCCATGGCAATACTTTTCATCTTTATCTTTATTATATTTCATTTAATAAAAATTTGTAGTACCCGCCTGGCTGGCTACCACCCTCAAGTTGAAAATCAGTCACCAGCACCTTTCGGTGTGTTCCGACAGCTGCACTTGAGAGCGAGTTCCTTTCTAGGTTTTGTGTATTTACCATCATCGGCCACATCATCACTGACCACGGTGAGATTGTGGTCAAACACAGGTTTATTCATAGTAAAATAAAAAAAAAGTAAACCAGATACCCGGTCTTGCAGTATTCGTCACGCTCAGTCAGCGCAGCAATTCAGTGGCTCTCAAATATTTACAGCTGCCGTTGCGCTAACAGCAATGACTGCCGACCATTAACGATATTTTGATTGAAAACAGATTATGCTTCGCCAACATTTTGCCATACCAGCTTTTATACAGTGGAGATTATATTGTGAGCAATAATTTGACCAATGTTTGCGATATAAGTTTCTCATTAAAGATACTGATTGTTTTCCTGTATTTTGCGTTCCTTTAAAGGCGATTATAGCTCAGTGGCAGTGACGTCAGATGCGGCGACGAAGGTCGTGGTTTCGAATCCTAGAATGAGCTCGAGCTTTCGGTGAAGGAAAACATCGTAAGGAAACCATAGCACGGTGGTAGGATACTTTGTAGTACCCGTCTGGCTGGCTACCGCCCTCAAGTTGAAAATCTATCGCCAAGCACTTACCGGTGTGTTCCGGCAGTTGCATTTGAGAACCAGTTGCCTTCTTGGCATTATATCAGCTCAGCAACACGTTAGCAATATCTCTGTTATTGCAAATGGTAGGTAAATAGGACGGTAACCTCTTACCATCAGGTGGACCGCAGGCTTGCTTGTCAACCTTCTGACATAATTAAAAAACAAAAGTAAATTAACAATGTTTAAAATACAATTACAGCAATAGATATCCCAGATTATTGGTCAGCCTCTAGGTGGCCAGATGTTCTACCACGTAAGGGTCTGGTAATTAATTCAATTGAATTTGGTTCCAATTTCCTGGAATTCGCATAAATTGAGGCCCTATATGAGATACCACACGAGTGAAGTTAATTGACTCATCTGGTCCTTAAATTTAATAGAATTGCAGAAATATAGAGAATAATCAAGTTTTTTGATAGAGCCTAAAGTTTGTAAATTGGTAAGTTTGTAATTTCGAATGTAGGTAGGAGTTAATCTCGGGAGTTACTCGTCCGATTCTAAAAAATCTTTCACTAATAGGAAGCTACAATTTTTATTCGAACGCAAGTGAGGCTGCGGAAAACAGCTATGTAGTCATCAGTATATAAACAACATGTGTTAGAAACAATTCATTTATAAATATTTATCAAAGTATTTAGAAACGCTTTCCAAAGGGTCCACTGGGCAGTCTTTCATATACGACTCACACTTGGCTTCTAAACCTAAATATTCAGCCTGATAATAAAAATCATCGATTTCTTCTTCTGACATTGATGCTGATGGTCTGAAAAAATACATCTTACATTAATACAGTTTCATTCGCAGTCCTATAGTTTCTGCCCCGTGGTTTTGCCCGTGTTCCAAAGGGGTTTTCAGTTTTTCCGGGATCAAAGTATCATAACGTTATTCCAAGGTACTTATGACCTATCTATGAGACATGTTTCATCCAAACCAGTTCAGCCGAATGGTAACAAACATCCACATAAAACAAAGTAGATAGGAAAAGGATATAGACCTTGAGGAACTTTTAAAGGCCTCCCATTTTTTAACCGACTTCAAAAAAAGAGGAGGTTCCTAATTCGACTGTATGTTTTTTTTCTTTACTACAACTAAAGGTCTTGAGCTTTTGCACTCCGATATTAATATTGTACTACTTACGTCAAAATAAGGTGAAGCAGATCCCCCAGCAGGCCGTTATGACATAGACTCTCGTCAGCATTCTCACAGATGGCTCTGAGTAAGCAAGGTGTCCCTGGATAGCCCTGTCTGTGGAGAAAATCGGTTTAGATTGGCAAGGCTAGAATATTAAGGTGGAGGCGTCGGTTTGAGCGCGAAATTCAAATTTTATCACGTTTTTTGCTAATTGCAGTTTAGTTATAGGCCGTATTAGTAACATTTTCATGAAATAGTCATATATATCAGTATTATACCTTGGAGGAATGTGTTGATGATTTCTTTTGTTATTAATCAGTAAATATACTACCATTCTTGTCGCAAATAACATGTTGATAACTTACGAACGATAACTGAGCTGCAATTAGCAAAAAACGTGATAAAATTTGAATTTCGCGCTCCAACCGAACGATTCACCTTAAATGGCCGCATGAGCTAAGTACCTACATATATTTATCTTGAAGTAATGCTTAGTGGTAATATGGAATCTCGTGACAAAAGTCGTGAACTCGAATTGTTCATGTTATGAAAGTCGCGGGAAACCGCTGGATGCGGGATAGTAATTAATGGACAGTTATCCATTGGTCTTTACCTCCATTGTACAAGTCGGCAATAAAGGCTCATGAGGTCTTTGAGTTTATGTTTTGGCATTTTACATGATTAGTTCAGCGCTCAGAGTGACCGGTCTAGACTTATTACAGGAACTTTGACAGCTAATTTGAAGTCCGTGTATTGGGTACAGTAATGCGATTTGTTCAAAACTTTTGCTCCTTCGTCGCTAGATGGCGGTAGTTGCGTTTCGAATGACCTTCAGTATCTATAACTAAAAAGGTACTTACATATTTCAAATTTCAAACCATCTTTTGGTAGAGCAGTTCTGTTCGACTGGGAAAACATCTAGTCCTTACATAATACCACGGTCAAATAACCCTATGTTGTGTTCCTGCCCGGGAGCAAAGTCACCAGAGCTTATCCGGAAAGGGAAACGTGCACGTCTTACTCGGAGCGTGGATTACTTATATTGCGAACTCAGGAGAGTAAGTGGTCTTTCCCCGTTATCCATTACCGTACCATTAGCAGTTACTGTAGCCTATATAATGCTTGCTGAGCCGTAAAAAAATATGCTTACAAAACTATCTTCAGTATCGATACGTTGGATGCATAATATCTTGTGATTATCGTAAGTAGCTGCAATTTTGTCGATTCTATTTTTCTCTATTTTGACAAAAAGTCCATAAGGTTTCTTATCAAATCAAATCTCGTGCAAACAAACTCATAGAATCCAATTTGGTATATTCAATTCAATTTACATTTAATTGACGTAAATAATGAAAGTGAGTAGTCTCTGAAAATCGTCTTCTTATTCGGAAACAAGAGCAAAGTTCTTGTAACGGCAAATTAAATTTCATAAATCGTCAACTCCGTGTTTCAGGACTTTCAGTATTTGCGTAGTACATTTCCGGGCTCTTTGAGAATAAACTAGTGAATGTCCGTGATTTAGCTCGTTGGGGCTGTGAAATATTTGTTTCGGCGGTTTTCAGTGCCGGATAAACGGGGTTAGGATTCAATTTGCGTTTCTAGTTAATGTTTAGATATTCGATTAACTTTGCTAATTTGATAGACGTTGAAAAATATGGATAAGATGGTTGACAACCGTAATTCAGATCAATGACTATTAAGTGTAAAATCATTGATCACGACTAAGCGACTAATACTAAGCTGCTACTTCTGAATCTCTTTAAAGGCCAGAAAAGAAATACCATAATTTTCTACAATGAGCGGATATGATTAAACATGGTAATTAATTTAAACGCTCGGTAATAAATAGTGGTGATATATAAAACATGTTAATGCCAATTACGAATTTCCCTGTGCTTCAAATCTATGTAATGTTTTAATTAATATATGCAACATACTTTTCCAACATCGCTTCAATGAGTACGTAAAGACGATTTCTGGTCATCAGTAGATTTGTGCCTCTTGTACTTCTGCCTTCTCGACGACCATCCACCTGAAATATAAATACAAAGGTTTTTTTTTATGTTAGTAGGTTGACAAGCAGGCAGGCGGTCCACCTGATGGTAAGTGGTTACCGTCGCCTATCGCCATTTGCAATACCAGAGTTATTGCCAATGTGTTGCCGACCTGTTACAATGCCGAGAAAGCAATTACTGGCTCTCAAGTGCAATTGCCGAAACACACCGGTAGGTGCTTGGCGACAGATTTTCAACTTGAGGGTGGTAGGCAGGTGGGTACTACAAAATACCCTACCACCGTATACCTCCAACATGTATACCTTAATCTTCTTCGCCGTGATAAAAATTGTTAGCAAAGTTGTTTAGCAAAGTAAGAGTATTATGAACCGGTAGAGTCAATAAATTGTAACTTTCGACATTTTTAAATTTAATAAATGAGGTTTGTGTTTGCTATCATGTGTTAATCGGCTATGTATTGTGTGTTAACCAACTTTGGCTTAATACGTAACGTAAATGCAATTTAAAATAGAAATGTTGTATCGATTTACGATGATTTTGATGGATTTATATAAAAGGCTTGCTATAACTAACTACATGTTCCTATTATGGCAATATGATTGAAAATGTCAAGTCCCTTCTAGGCTTTGTTTGCTTACTCTCATCGGTCACATTGGTGCCTTGCACTTTACCCTTTATTTTTTTTAAATATGTATATATTTTTTTTACTTACAGCGATATCTCCAAGAAGAGGGTCGAAGTAAGTAGCATTGTCTACATTATAATAATTGGCTTCCATGAACCACGCGACGCTCACTGTCGTCTCAGGATGCAGAGGTATTGCTACTGTTAAAAACACCTATTAGAAGAATAAATTTAATTACTAGTTAATTAGAAGCAAAGTTCTCGTGTGGTGGCCTCTAGGTAGATCCATGACCTGGTCAGAGTCGCTGGGAGCCGCTGGATGCAAGCGGCTCAGAAATCAACTTTTTGGGCGTTTGGCAGTCTCTCTCTCAAAAAAAAAAGATCCACAAAAAAAGAAGCCTTGCTGAGTTTCTTGCCGGAGTCTTCTCAGTTCAAGTGTATTCCGAACCGGTAGTAGAGTCTAAAAATTGTAACTGTTGACATTCATAAGTGCCTTATTAGGGCCTAAACTGAATAAATGAGTTTTTGATTTTGATTGATTTTGATTTTTCTTGTTGGTTGAAAAGTGACAACCTATGGTCTCGTCACGATGTTTTTCTTACATTATTAGCTCAAGAAACTAGATATTTTTGAAGATTCTGTAAGTATACACTGGAAAATGCATGTTTTTATACTCACACCCCATTGAGTATCTTTTGTAAATATCAAATATCTTCTTTTCCTTTTATGTTTAACACTCTGTCCATTTATTAGTATATGAAGTATAAGTAATCTGAAAATAAACTTATTACTACTTTTGGAATCAAATTCTAAGGCTTGTCAGGATTCAGAAATTGATATTAGTAAAGTAAATTGAGACGATAGAGTAACCCAAAGGAGTAATAACCTTAACATAAATACAAACATACAAGATTACAACTATAAGCAAGCTCAAAGGGCTTTTGGTGCAATGGAGTATCACATTTGCTTGTTACAATGTCTGTACACGCTCTAATCATTACTATCTGAACTACATTTGGTACAAACCATGTTCTATCGATAGAGCAATGTAAACATTTGAATAGTCCTTTATTGCTGCAGATTGAAATCCGGCTGCAGCAATATCGGCGTGAATAGGACCATTTAGGGTTGTGATAAGATAGCCGATGGATTAATAGTATGTACGGGAACTAATCGAGGGGATTTCTGTTCAGTTTAACCTATTGAATTTGGCTGTGCTGGTAAGCAGAATTACAGACCAAGAGAGTTCAATACTAAATAAAAGAGAGATCAAACTCACGGATTGATTACAATAAAATAACTAGCTTATAAACTGGAAAAGGTTGTAGTGTATAGCTTAACTAAATGATGGATAAAAATGGTGTACAAGATATGAATGCTGTCACAATTTACACAGACACACAAATGTAAACAAATACATACATAAAAACTAAATAACCAATTAACATAATTGTTTAGAAAATACACAAAAACAGTCACAACACACCAAACTTACAGTGTAAAATGTGATGAGAAATATAACTACATGAAGCTCACTTTGAAGTTGACAAAGTTTTATTTAACTTAGAAATTTGTCTCGGCTTTGTAAATTTGAAGTAGTACACGAAATGGTACAGACATACCGTGTACACTACACTAATGTGAGTAATTGTCAATAATAGTGCAGCAAATATGATAAAATCGCGACATTACAATTCAAATTACGATAAAAGAATAAGTTTAGGAGACAAAACCTTACAATGCAATGCAAATGACATTGCATTGTTTATTAAAAGAACAAAATGCTCCAGTTATTACAAACACACCCTACAAAATAGACCCTTAAAAATAAATAATCTTTGGCCTTAGAAAATAGGACTTCATCTCATTTGGTTGAATTAGGAATATGGTCTATATTCCTAGTTCATCCTTAGAATAAAAATTACTTATCGGTAAAAATGTATGATACAGGAAGTAGAGTACGAAACAATAGCGGCTTTTATTCAGAAAAATAACATTAATTCAATTAATATCATTTTGTTACATATGTAACATATGTGCCTGGTTGTAATTATCTATATAAGTATGTATTTATGAAAAGAAGTAGTAGGTATATGTAGTATATCAGTTATCTGGTTTCCATAGTACAAGCTCTGCCTAGTTTGGGATCAGATAACCGTGTGTGAAGAATGTCCCAGGATATTTATTTTATTTTATTTTTCGTACCTATAGGTCTATAGTTTCTAACGTGAAATCAATATTTTTGATAACATTGTTGCATTGTTTTCTACTAAGTTATATTGCATTCGATTTCATAGACTAATTAGACCGTCTCTGCTCTTCAATTCACCAAGCCGTAAGGGATGCACCTGAGTTCATGCCATCTACTACAAATAGGTTGGGAATCCAGACATCCTTTATGAATATTCATGCAGTTACCGATTTAAACAGTCTCAAGTATAAAGTGCAGTCTTTTTTGGTCTAACTGATTGTACGGTACTAGTTGTAGTATTGACCGATTTGTAGAAATAAACCTTGTGGGAAAAATATTTCTAGGTTGCAAATGCGCCGAGGGTTTTAATAGAGGATCTCCAATTACAGTATAATTTGGTATCGTAAAAATATTTCCTTTTTATGTGTTACCTTTCCGCCCAGGGATATTACCCGCGAAACCCTAATTTAATCGTAGAAATTTCAAAAATCCTTTCATAGCGGATGGATGCCTACGTCATAATAGATATCAGTATGCCGAATTTCAAAAATTTTGTGGTTTGACCATCGGCTACATCATCACTGATCATGGTAAGATTGTGGTCAAACACAGCCCTATTATTTTTTTTTCTATGTATAGCCTGTGTTTGACTACAATCTCACCATGGTCAGTGATGATGTGGCCGATGATGGTAAGCACACAAAGCCTAGAAAGGAACTGGCTCTCAAGTGCAGCTGTCGGAACACACCGAAAGGTGCTTGGCGACAGATTTTCAACTTAAGGGTGGTAGCCAGCCAGGCGGGTACTACAAAGTACCCTACCACCGTGCTATGGTTTCCTCACGATGTTTTCCTTCACCGAAAGCTCAAGCTCACTGTAGGATTCGAACCCGGGACCTTCGTCTCGGCATCCGACGTCAAATATTAGAAACGCCCTATAAATATTAGAAAGAAAATATCAATATAAAAATAAGAAAAGAAATGCAAAAACAAAGCATGTCAAGTAAATCAAATTCGTAAAATAAAAATATATTTGGAAAAATAAAAAGGCTCATTATCATTTATAAATTCACTTTGTGACTCACAACTTATTACAAATACAGTATCCTAATTAAAACAGATTGTTTTACAAATGGGGGTGCACATCGCATATTAATTTGCATTGTGGTGAAACATGAAAAATTATGTGTAAACGTTAATTATTCTTCCGCTTTTAGAAGCCAATTTACATTTATTGTAATTACACTGTAAATGAGTATTTAGATTTATGGCATTTGTAGTATAGATTTTTTAATAAATTAATTGGTTATTATTGATAGATCATATTAAGTTTTACAATATAAATTAATATGCAATCTTTTTATTTTTCAAATGTTTTTTAATTTAATAATTAAGTAGATAGTAATATCCTGACACATTTTTTTGCTATTTTTAATTTAGAAAGATGAATTTCATGGCAAACCACAGTGCACAAATTGCACTTTCCGGTGTGTTCAGATAGCTGCACTTGAGAGCCAGTTCCCTTCTAGGCTTTGTGTGCTGACCACTGTCGGCCACATCATCACTGACCACGGTAAGATTGTGGTCAAACACAGGCCTAAACATAGTAAAATACCTTCGACTACATCAAAAGCCTATCCATTGTAAAAAATACTTAATAAACAAACATGCCTCGATAAAGGTTCCTCCATAAATATAATCCGGAATGCAATTAGAGCGAAAACGGTAAAATAATTAAAAAGCCTTGCATCTGACCTCAGAGCTTTAAAACTAAATAGAGGAGTATAAAGGTAGCACAAACATCTGTTCGCATATCGCAGCGGGGTGAGACCACAGAAACCTATTTAACCCCTTCATTTCAATAAATTGGCTCGAGAACGGAAAGAACGTTTGCTTTGATGTGGTGAGCTCAGTGCTTGATAATGTTTTGCTCGGAGTAGCAGTTACGCAAGTTATGTGTGGTTTAAAAATCTATTTACGCCCACATGCACAGGTGCCGACAGGTTATCAGTGTACTTGGTTCCCGAACTTAATGCTGACTTGGGATCTCTTTCATCTTGCGACAGATTAATAGCACCTTAAAAATGTATTTTTGTTTTCGAATTTTTTCTTTTTTTGTTTAAGTAAACTGTTTACATATTTTTTACTATGTAGGTATAGGCCTGTGTTTGATCACAATCTCACCGTGATTATTTATATACTTGAGTTACTGATATATTTATTGTGCTATTATTTTCATTTTTACTCGCGTTCCCGGGATAAAAAGTAGCCTAAATGTTATTTCAGGTTTTATGTGCCAAGTTTCATCAAAATCCGTTCAGTAGTTTTTGCATGAAAGAGTAACAAAACATAACATCTTCACAGTTTAGATGAGGTAATTAAAGTAGATTCTTGCACTAGATACTAGTACCTAATTGAATTAGTGATGTTACACATTTATCAGATACCTAATATGACTAATAAAGCAAAATAATTCGCAAAATCAGTATAGTGTATTCTGAAATGGACATTTGTCTTTATACAATGAATCACCCATTAAAATATGACTACAAATTTCTGATACACGTTATATACACAAATCATGTAAGGTATTTTTTGCGGAAATCAATAAAAAATATATCATGTTGAAAATCTATCGCCAATAAAGGCTTTTCAAATATCAGTTCACAGATACTATTAGGTTTTCAATTTGTGTCAGATTTTATGCCAAAAAGAAAAATATTCCCAAAAATATGACTGTTTCATACAATGCTTAATGTTCTGTCAAGTAAAGCCATGTAAGTTACTTACCTCCGAGCAAGTGGGTCGTTTGTCGCAGCCCAAATCACTGTGCCAACATAACGGTTCATTAGTCAGGCTGCCGTAGGCTCTGTGCAAACATTCGACATTTTATCTTAAACAGTATTTACACATCGACAGCGCCGACGTACGTAAAAAGCTGTAGCGCAATGTTACTCGCTTTAATTTTGCTCAATTTTCTCCTGATCGGTACAGACGCAGGTAGAAGCAGACGGTACCTTGTGTACCCAGATGGCGGACCGGCACGAGCGCAGGTATTGTTTTTTTCTCGTATTACAATGAATCCATGTAAATTTACATAGCTTGGCTGATTTAACTTGAGTAAATGATGTTTTCTTTGCGCTTCGGATAGGGCTAATGAAGCCCGTTTTTTTCGTTCGTGAATTTAAATGCAATTAGGATTCTCGTTTTCATTATGTTACTGTATTCATTTATGAGTCTTGTTTTAACTAAATTACTATAACTATTGAATGAAATTTTATTAGATTTGATTTTTGTATAAATCTAAGCTTGTAACAAAAAAATAAATTACTTACGAGCTTATGTTCTAAAATAGGTTTTATCTAAGAATGCAACGAGTTTTGTCTATGAATGCAACGAATTATTTAATTAAAACAAAAATGGATGATAAATTAACATATATCACAGTAGTATGTACCAAAACAACAAAAATAAATTAACAGTTCATGTTGTTTATTATTTTCTAATTTCCAGTTCATCATTGGTCTTGGTGTACCAGTAGATCTAAAAGAAGCTGCAGTTACTGTTGGTACTGTTATAAAGTTTCAATATGACTTGCCCACAAATAGTACAGAATACACAAGTAGAATCTACGGATTTGCAGACACAGTCTCTCGAGACATGGACGGTAATACGATCAATGAAGACGACCAAATCAATGAGATAGATTCAGACAGTTCAAGGAAAATAAGCAAGACGGATGATACAGTAGATACTGATGTAGAAAGAGATAACGATACGCTAGTGGATTTGACGTTTGATGATAACAGGAAGACACGGTCGCTGCTTTATTCTGAAGGTGGGGTTGTAAATGTTGGTGACGTGGCAAAAGGGACGTCGGAATTGACTTTGGAAGATGCAATTAAAAGACAGGAGCTGATTGATCAGGTTGTTGAAGAAGAGGAACCACAAAGAATGAATCGATGGGATTTTTACAAAATTTTGGAGCATATGGCTGAGCGGTAAGTAAAGTATGAACTTAGTTTTTTAAGTAAAATGGAAAAGATTTATAAATTTATTAAAAATCAAAGAAATATGCTATGGATGGGTTTATATTATCTAAAGTTAAAGTTTATATTAGCAATACTTGATCTATTGGGACTTAATAATATTTCTTAAGACCTAACGTGACATAGCATATTCATTATCTCTAGAGCACATTAGGCCCTATAATATTTGATTTACTATAAGTTCTCAACAAAGAAATGTCAAATTGTATCTTGCACGTCTCAAGAGTTATTTTAAACTTCATATACTACAACAGCTAGGAAAAAAACCGTATGAACCATGTTTGCACCAAATTTCAACTCAATCGGTCCAGTAGTTTCGGAAAAAACTGACGGAGACCGAGACGGACGGACAGACAAACATGCACACGAATTTTAAGGGTTAAATTTTTTCCTTTTGAAGTACGGAATCCTAAAAACAGCTATTGCGATACCATGTAAAATTTTAATCTTGTACCATAAAACTAAGAAACTGTAAAGGCTTGGTACTAAAGTTACATAGTGAATTATTGAGTAATGCATTGTAAAATTCTTCAGGTACGGCTACACAGGACGGCCATGCTTGCTCCGAACAATCTGCGAGGCTGCCGAGGTTCCTTTCACACATGAAAACGGTTTGCTAGGAGAAATTGGACATATTCTATTCACGTAAGTATAATGGCACGAGGTGGCTCTCTGCAAAATCTTCTAAATTCATATTATAGCCCTTTGTCTTTATAGTGGTGGCAAATTTAATTTTATTCGGCTCGCAGAGTTGGCTAGTTTCAAAATAGGTTTTATGCTTTGTTAAATTTTAATTAACAAGTTTCAGTCTGTATTTTAAAATATTTAGAACTAAAAAAAACCGTTAGAAATAAATAATATTTGGAATGTAACAGGAAAATAACAATAAGCTTATTAGGCCTGTGTCATGCTTATTTGTTAAGAGTATCTGTGATAATTAAACCGTAAGGCGGGTACAACAGAAATATTTATTAAAATACTGAAGATGAATAGTGATATCAAAACTTTTTTAATACTACTAATGGATGATATTTTGATTATATTTCGAGGTATTCATGAAAAATTAATAGAGAATGTACACTTTTCAAAATTTAGGATTCAAATTTCTGAATATACCTTATTAAGAAAAAATTTGAGGGAAAGTACCTAATAAGCTTATAAAACATCAAAAGACTCACACCTGTTCAAAATAATTTCCACCCCGCGGTTTCATCCGCGTCCCCGTGGGATCTTATGTTTTCTCGGGATAAAAAGTAGCCTATATGTTATTCCAGGGTATCTATGTGCCAAGTTTCATCAAAATCACATCAGTTGATTTTGCATCTTCTCATTCTCACATTTTTATAATCATCATGTCAGCCGAAAGGCGTCTACTGCTGGATAAAGGCCTCCCCAAAGATCTCCACGATGGCCGGTATTCCGGTACCCGCATCTAGCGGTTTCCCGCGACCCTTGCAAATAATCGTTGATCCACCTTTATAATATTAGTAAGATAATAGGAGTGAAATAAATATGAGAATGTCATGAACGATTTATTATAACAGATTTATTTATATTATTTATACCAGGCCATCATCAACAAAAGACAGTTTATCTCACCATACGGACAACGAGTATCATGCAGCAGAAAGACTCGGCAGGGATATTGGTGTCGACTGTGAAACACTCTTCCCTGAATGCGAAGGCTCTATACTTGACACCTTTACGCATATTGGAGAAGAAACACTACATAAATTTGGATTCTTATAAGTAATTATTTGTTTGTATTTATAGATTATCAATGTGTACCTCAGGGGTCCGTCTTTTGACCGTCTTTTATGAATTTATATGTTGATGGTTTCAAGATTATATTAGGAGATCTTAATTTGGGATGGGATACTGAAAAAATATTAAATTAGAGACTGTTGTAGTTTCCTAAAAATCATTTGTTTAATAATTAATTAATATTAATGATGTATAGGTACTTCCAAATGTCGACCGTTGTTCATCATGCTTGACATTTAGAATACTTTGATAATAAAATATATGAATTAAATAGTGTTTCATTTATCCCTGGTTCTACAGATAAATTATTAAACATAAACATTAGTCTACGAATTAGTAAATAGGCCTCAAATTCAAACCAGGCCCTTATAGGTTCATAAATATTCAAAGATCAGCTCAGAGGAGCTGGCAAAGAACTTTCTAATTACTCTCTTTAAAAAAAATGCCATTGCTTTTTTAAAACATTTATTTGAAAACTAGCTTTCCACCCCGTGGTTTCACCCGCGTTCCCGAGGGATAAAAAGTAGCCTATGTGTTAATCCTACCTCCACATCAAATTTTATTAAAATTGGTCTAGCTGTTTGAGCGTGAAGAAGTAACAACTTACTCACTCACAAATTTTCGCATTTATAATATGTCATTCATAATTGATTATGAATTGATTTACCTAAATATAAGCGTCGAGATATTGCTGTTGTGTATCTTTAATTATTAGTGAACACTCAACTTTCATACATTATAAACATGGATTTAAATATATATGCTGTTCACCCATGGATACATTTAATTACACACCTTCATTATTGGTGCTTCCCTAAGTTTTAATATAATATATCTCCTTAACTTCATGTATAGTCGTATATTTTATTACTTTGTCTTACATTTTATTTATATAGGTATGTTCAATTATCTGTAACTAATTAAATAGTGGATAGTGTTATTATGCCATTCGGCACCATGGAGATAGAAATAAATAGGTTTAATTATGTTTTGAATTCACAAACTTAGTGCACACGATGTTCTAAATTCAAATTTACTTTAACCTCTAGACGATAAGTGAACTTTTTAAGTTAACGGCCACTTTATTTTGATTTACACTGCAATTACGTTAGGAGCAAACAAAATAGAGTTTAATACTTTGATATAAAGCATAAAAACCAGTGTTCATTCAATTGGATTGCGATATGGATATAAGCCTAGAAGACTGTATTTTGAGTAAATTTCCGTCCGAGTGTATTGTGAAATTGTTTCAGTATAGCGACATCTATCAATAATACAAAGAAACAGGCACATTATTAATGCATAGATAGCACCACAATGTTGAAAGATAACAACACAAACCTAGATCGCGCTATCGAAGTTTTCTCAGCACTAGAAAAATATTATACCAGTTGGACCGCAGTTCCCAGACACGTAGAGCTTTCCTGGAGAAAGATCTTTCCTTTTCAATGGAAGAGCCTGGTCACCTGGCTCCTCCATATTTAGCATTTAAAAATTCATCAGTATATTTAGGTATAATCAATAATACTTCAGTCCATCGAATCATTATTATATTTAAGGTTCAGTTTGTAGGTTTGAAAATATGTCTACTAACGAAAGCGTGCAGTTGGAATACAGCTTTACGCAGTTTTCTGATTTCTGTCCCCTTCTGTAAGCTTCTATGTATGGGTATGCCTCGTTCTTTACTGTATAGTGATGATCAATGTCGTTCGTTGGACTGTAATAAGAAAGAAAGTGATTTATATCTTATATCTACTAGTTTTCCACAACACGATTTCAACCGCGATCTCCTAATTTACCCTATTAGCTTAAATTTTTAATAATCCTTTCTTACCGGATGCCTGTTTGCCAAATTTCAGCCCGATCCGTCCAGTACTAGTTGGAGCTGTATGTTGATAGTAAATCAGTAACGTTTTCCTTTTATATCTAGCTTCCGCCCGCGGTTTCACCCGCGTTCCCGAGGGATAAAATGTCAGCTACCTAGATACTGTCACTTGGTATAAACAACTTGGTTTTTTGGCACCAAAATATATCATTAAAAAAATCTCCCAAGGGTTTTAAAATGTATTTGCAAAAATATATATAAATTATATGTAAATTGAAATGAGAATTGATAAAAAAAGCAGTCACCAACTTTTTAGTTTTTTTGAACTACAATTTATTTACTACATTATTTTGATGTAGCTACACACGCCACAGATCAAGCTACACATTTTTGTTGCAAAATAGCTCCTATTACAACCGCATAAGGTGCCGCAGTGTGTAGCTTGATCTGTGGCCGTGTGTACTACATTATAATTAGCCTACGAAAGCCATGAAAATATTTTTTTTGGCGACTTGCTTCTAAAATATTATCTTTATTTACGCATACGAAATTCTAATTAGGATGCAGGTACACTATAGATCCTGTATGTACATTATAATTAAAATTTGAAACCGTAAAATCAGGGCTTATGGCTTGGCTTTTCCTGGTGTCTGGTACATTTTGACAGCGAAGTGTGTGTGTGAGTCCTGGCCGCCAATTTTACACGAAATATTTTCGGTGGGTTTGTATATTCACCAGATTTACAAATGTATACACCAAATTTCAGATCAATTGAACACCGGGTGAGTCAAAATTTACTTAGTTCAAACTAAGTTAAAACACAACCTAACCAACCAAACCTAAACATTCTAACAAGTGAAGTTAAATAAAATATTGTAAAAATACCTACTTTAGGACATAGCTCGCAAGTTCGTGTAGAAGATCCTCTTCATCTTCAGAGTGAAGTGGTTCTGCTCCTAGTTGACATAACGTTCGAAGCACACAGGCGTTTCCGTTATGTCCGTAACTGAAAAAAGCCGGATGAAATAATATTTATAGAATCTTACTATAGTTTACATAGAAAATATTTAGGTATAACAGAGCAAAACGTATTTCTTATATAAACTATTGAGTTTTGGGTAAAACTAAAAAGAAAGGTATTTTTATTTGTAGGGTAGGATATATCATCCAAAACGTTGCGGGATGTTAACCCAATTTTTTGATAGTTTAATGTATCATGATCATCATATGAATTGTAATCCAAATTGATGGTAGACAAAATTTTAAGCGATCTAAATTTCTTTTTTTGATTAAATCTTTGAATACCGTTCAAAATACTTCCATGTTAAATAGGTCTTTGAACCATGAACTGTGTTTGCGATAAAAATCAAGGTATTGCGAGCTTTGAAAATCTTCGAACCTCCGAAAATCGTGATTGTCAAGTAACAGCTAACGTCATAACAAATTAGTGGGATTAGCTTGTCGTGTAGGGCACTGACCTCTGGGTGGGACATGGTAATTTTTCTACTAACATTCATTAGCATTTATTAATGTTTTGGCTTTTTGGGTTTCTTTAATAGTCACCCGGCTCTGATAAAACCTTTTTTTTGAGGCAACGTATAATTTCGCCGAGGTGCTTCTTATTTCAAATTATTATGCTGCATTATATTTTTTTCTGCTATATCTTTTTTATTTTATTAAAAATATTGTATTGATACTTTTCTATTCTTACCTAGTCAAAGTATCTTCAATATATTTATAAAAATGATATAATTTTGCATCATCTTCATAATCTCCATCTCTTGCTTCATATAAATCTCTCTTCTTTCTTGAATCTCCATCGTATCCTGAATTGGCAACTAATATATCCATAGGTATTTGAGTTCTATTCCATGGTAACTGGAAATTTGCTTGGAATGCCCAGTTAACGTTAATATTCTTAGCTGGGCTTGGCGTGCCGACTCCTGCGTTAAACTGGAATTCACAAATAAAGATGATGACAAAAAAATAGAAGTTATTTCTTGAACAGTAACAATAAAAATGTAAAAATTAAAGTATCTATAAAATAATTTATCTCTTTTCTCGACCGAATTTAGCTTTAATAAATTAAAGACCCAACTCTAAAATAAAATATTGTTCCGAAATAAAAAAACTCCTCAGAGATGCGAGAGGATTAATTGGGGTAGAAGTTAATAAAATTATGATTAGCTGAGTGTATTAATTATTTGTAATAAGGTACAATTAGTAGAGAAGCTCTGCTTAAAAGTTACCGTAGATGGGTAAGCTTAGGTAAGGTACCGTCTGCCCTGTAGCAGAGCAGCTGGCTCAGAATAACAGCTACGGTGTTCCCCTGCCTGTCGTAAAAGGCGACTAATCGGGGACCTTTGGGGTCGTGGGCAATCGGGGCGGGGGCCCTGTGCGTCCAGAAGCGATCCCAAGGAGGACGTCGTGGTCACGATCCATCGTGCGATAGCACAGCGAGGGTGCTGGGGGGAAGTAACACACTTCCCCCGGGACGGGCTATCTAGCGCCGCGCGTGGAGGGGGAGTGAGTATGCGTTCTGTACGAGAACCCTCCCCCCTCTACAGCGCAGATGGCGACCACCGTGGGGTTTTAGCCGGTACGAGTCCGGCATAACCTGGTTGCTCCCCCCGGGGCGGCTGGGTATCCTATGAGGATTTACCCACGAAAAAAAAAAAGAAGGTAAGGTACCGTAGCTCTCATTTGCGATGAGACTCTTGACTGTCGACGATAGTTTACTTGTAAATCATCTTTACTGAACTAGCGTTCAAAAATAATTATCTGATCTAGTTTATAATTTGAACTACAAAACCTT
The DNA here is from genome assembly GCA_963555595.1 of Tethea ocularis. Lineage (NCBI taxonomy): Eukaryota > Metazoa > Arthropoda > Insecta > Lepidoptera > Drepanidae > Tethea > Tethea ocularis. The sequence continues at coordinate 2,208,108 of OY741971.1, read as the reverse complement.
AGATTTCCCATTCCCCTTAAAACCTTAAACCGTTTAGCGCCAATTTTACTTCGTCGGATAACTTTTATCCATGGACTAAATATGACAATTTGACAGATTCTCAATATAATATCTGTCACACAGTTATATTCACTTTTTGTATAAGTTTTATCCAACGCTACGACGAGGGCCTTGATGACTGACAAGATTTTTTAGACAGAAATCAGACTAGATCAAAAAAAAATTACCTTACCTGAAGCAGAGTACTGTTAGGATACAGGAGCTGTCTTCGATTTCTACGCAGAATTTCACTATATAACTCTGTCGCAGATACACATAATATAAAAGGAATAAGAAAATTAATTAAAACTGTAGCAATTAAAATATTGTCTTTGGAAAACATGGTGTTACGTGTACGTATGGCTTTAAAGTGAGTTAACTATTCCAGGTTAAAAGTGACCAATTGCTTATTCAAATGGCAATAGACATTAATATTGTTCTGGATTTATATTCAGTTAAAGAAATTGAAAGAAATAAAATAAACTGAATTGAAAGAAAGAAATTTCACAGTTTTGTTTTAGTCCAATTAATTCATGCAATGTTGTAACAATCAACTTTATCGTAGAATTATAAATGAATCAAATAATCTTGATATTAATTTTGGATATTTTAAAAAAAACACAAATACAGCTTATATATAAAATCGGTTCTAAAACGATCACAAAACCAAAACTAACTCAATAATGGTGACTGATAGCAATACCCAAACGTATTTGGTATGTTTTCTTACAAGTTTTCACGTATTGTCTCGTGATACATTATTGTTGGATAAATATATTAGTAACTCTTGCTTGAGTGGTCATGTGACCACACAGATTTACAGAGATAAGCGCTCGTCCACTGTTTGGTCGCGATTGTACAATTATTTTTAAATTGAAAACTTCTAATGGTACATGATTTTTTTCGGGGACTGGGGATATAACTGCATACCTACGGTGCATACTTCAATAATTTCCAAGGGAAATACTAGTAAATTTCAGCTCAAATGCATAAGAAAATATAAAGATACTTTTTCTACAATTGACTTTACACAAGTGAAAATGAGATAGATGCTTGTAAAACATTAACTTCACTTAGAAATAATACTTTAACTTCAAATTTTATTTCGTTCTCGGGACAAATTATGGAACATTGAAAACACGATTAAAAATCGCAGAGCAGAAAAGGCATCATTTATGTCAAATCAATAATGCAGTGAGTCTCCTCGCGTACACAAAATCATTGTAAACTAGACTTTATAATCTAGCCAAGTGTTGACATGAGTGTATTGATGGCATGACATACCATGTAGTAACACGAGCTTGATGTGGGCTTGACCTTCTATGAGTGAGGGAATCTGTGAATTTGTTGTGTGAGCTTTTGATTTGTAGAGGATTTTGTGTTGGGAAAATGAGGTAAGCTTTTTTATGTACCTATTGCATTTTCATCCGCGATCCACGTGATGTAAGAAATTTTATTGGTCATTTATTTACACCTTGGTTTATATTTTTGGAGTAGGTTTTTTTTTTACATGAAATTATAACCTATTTTACTCAGTGATATTATAGCATTCTATTGGTGATATTTTATATAGTTTAGGTTTATTAATTACAAAGAAAAATTCAAATCTTTTCTCGACACTTCCTAAACTATCTTTCGTATGTAACCTTTTTCCAGTCTTCCAGTATATAGATTAGATAAAAATTGTGGAGGTTTATAATTCAAATTCCTAATTATTTATTCGTACACATTTTAATGAATCAAGAAGTAAAAACAAAGCTGAGAGATTTTTTGCTCAGAAAATTGAAAGTAGTCGTGAATATAATTTTAAACTCATCTATTATATAAAAGAGTAGCGGTTTTTTGGGTAAACATCCCCCTACTCACACCGCTGAACCGATTAATGTGAAATTTGGCATGTGCGTAGATTTTGTCACGTAGACCCCATTTAAGAAGCGATTTTTCGAAATTCCTTTCCGCAGCGGTGGAAACGGGACCTTTGTGCGATTTTAAGAATCTTAATATCTCTGGAACCATAAAGTCTAGGAGTCTGAAATTTTTAATGTAGCTTTTTCAGTAAAAAATATTAGATATGGGTGCGAGCGTTTCTCAAACTTTTGTCTATGGGAGGAAAATTTAAAAAAATAAGGGATTTGCTTTGTTTCCGTTAAACCTTGATAACTTTGTGAGTTTGAATGTTACAAACTCAAAATTTATATTGTAGGTAGTTTAATAATACTGCTAAAATATATTTTCGGCGTTTCTCAAACTTTTTTTCTTCGAGGAAGATATTACCGATGGAAATTATGCATTTTTCAAACTCTTATATCTCTGCAACGGCTGAAGATAGGCAAATGAAATTTCGTATACGCGTTATGCTATACAAATACTACAAATTTCAACTTGGTGTTTGTCAAAGTTTTGCCCATAGACAAAGTAAAAATGTCGAAAATTTACTTTTAGCATCCTGTTTTTCTCAGTTAATATTCATAGCAGAAGCTTGATTTTTGGAATATAAGCTTTCTACAGTATTTGTTTCGAAATGTACTATCAATTTTCTCAAACTTTTCATGCGGCATAAAGTTATAAAGGGTGAAATATCCAATTTTTGCACTTTAATATTTTTGTAATGGCTTAAGCTAGGGACCTTACATTTGGAATATAAACTATTCAATACAATTGGAATAATATTCAAACCAGTGTTTCTCAAATTTTTCATAGTTGTCAATTTTATGACACCTTAAATTATTTTCTATCAACCTGTATAACGGAAGTACTATACAACTGAGAAGCATGATTTTTTGGAAATAAGCTACCCTTAGCAAGCACTATAAGAATCCTAAAGCATTTTGCAATACTATTTAGCAATTAAATGTTATAGAGGGTGGAAAATTTTATTTTTGACTGTTAATATTTTTGCAATTACTTAAGCTAGGGTTCCAAAATTTTAAATGTAGACCATGTAACATAAGTGTAACAACATGCAAGTCAATAAATTAAAAAAAAATGATCATAGACAATTTTATGACCTTTTTAATTTTTTTTTATCAAACTGTATAACGCAAGAACTATTTAACTAAGAAGCATATTTTTCTGGAAATAAGCTACCCATAGCAAGCACTATAAGAATCCCAAAGCATTTTGCAATACTATTTAGCAATGAAATGTTATAGAGGGCGGAAATTTGTATTTTGGCTCCTTAATATTTTTGCAATTACATGAGCTAGGGATCAAAAATTTTGGGTGTAGACCATGTAACATAATTGTAACAATATGCACATTAATAATTTTAAACTTTTTAATCATAGACAATTTTATGACCTTTTTATTTTTTTTTCATCAACCTGTATAACGCTTTTCCTATTGATTTAAGAACCACGAAATTCTGGTTATAAGCTACCCATAGCGAGAACTATAAAAGAATCCTAAAGCATTTTGTAATACTATTTAGCAATGCAATGTTATAGAGGGTGAAATATTTCATTTTTGCCCTTTAATATTTTTGCAATTACTTGAGCAAAAGATCCAAAATTTTGAATATAGACTAATTAACACAAATGTAACAACATAGAAATCAAAATTATTCTAAATTTTAGTCATAGATATTTATATGATTTTTTTAAAAAGTTTATCATACTGTATAAAGCTACTCTATTCATATAAGTACCATATTTTATAAATTTAAGCTATCATATAGCAAGCATTGTTTATAGCAAACTAAGAACCCTTCCACTCACAGTATTGTTCAACTTTCATGCCAAAATAAAGTAACAAAGCTTTAAATTTTCTTCAATATCTCAAACAAGTGATCTAAAATTTCTAAAATCAATTTAGTTTATATAAAATAACTAGCTGTTCCCCGCGGTTTCGTTCGCGGGTTTATAAGTAGCTTATAACCTTCGGGGATAATGTAGCTTCCCATTAGTGAAACAATTTTTTGAATCGGACCAATAACTCCGGAGATTAGCGCGTTCAAACAAACTCTTCAGCTTTATTATTACTACCTATAGATAGATTAAGTTTTCACCCAAGAATTAAAAAAAAACAAATTTAGTAAAAATAAACTCAAAACCAATTTTGAAATAATTAGGACCTTCTTAAGTAGTATTTGTTTCTATGATATCCGTATATAATATCTACAACAATTCAACTTAAAAATATTCAACGTTAAAGCAATTATCATCAAACAAATTACTATAGGACTTCATGTCGGTGAAGTCGTGCATAGTTCGGTTCTTTTCGGTATTGCTCGGGTTACATTGGGCGCCGCGTCGCATCGCCCGTGCTATACAAAAATAAATAAATATCCTGGGACATTCTTTACATATTTTTTTTCAGGTTTTCAATTGCAAAAATATTTTTCCAAATCCTACTGGTAGATCCAGAGATTAGCGCGTTCATACAAACAAACAAAAACTCTTCCGTTTCATAATAGTTTAGATAGATAGATATATAGATTATTATTAGTATAGATAAATTATAGATAGGTTTATGTTGGCAGTTCTTGACAATTTTGCATCAATCTGTATTGTATCATTGAGACAATCATTTAAGAAGCTGTCCTTAGTTTCTCACAAGTTCTGGGATAAAAATATCTACCTTCTTATCTCACGGGTCTACCTCTCTGCCAATTTTCATTACACACTGTTTGAACGTTTAGAAAGAAAGAAGAAAGAAAAACTTTTATCTCCTGCATTGCATGCCATTCGAAACTTATAAAAAAAAATATCAAACATAAAAATTCAATATACCTACCTACAAAAATTAAAAAATAATAAGAAGGCTGTATGACTCTGAACCTTTGACTGATTTTTTTTAACGTAACAAAAACTTATGTTTTGACAAGTATTTAGACGTGAAAACTGAACTCCACATGCATAATATATTTATGTAGTAGCATTCAATCGTCACAGAACTATACCTGTCCCTGGATATTAAATAGCCTAAAACCTTTATCTAGGAACCTGAACCCAAGAGGATACCTATCTTTTAAAAGCGCTTCATAATCTGTACTGTGGTTCTCAAGGTATGAGAATACTAACAGACAAATTGACCTACATATTATTTGGTTGGTTAAATTGAGTACGGGGTGTTCATGAACCCTAATGCGGGTGAAACCGCTGGGCGAAAGCTAGTTAATATATAAAACTTATTCTCAATTTCAGGTCAGATATAATTATAGGAGCAGTTTTATGTATTGTCTGTGGAAATGCGCAGGTATTCGATAAAGCTGAAGAAGAATTGCGACATAAAAGACAAATTAACAGTCTACCCTTAGTGTACCCGTATGGAGGTACTTACAAGGTAATTTGCAAATATTCGAATTATTTTTATTTTATTATCTATATAAGTATGTATTTACAAAAAAAAAAAGTAGTGTATTTAGTATATCAGTTATCTGGTTTCCATAGTACAAGCTCTGCTTAGTTGGGATCAGATAACCGTGTGTGAAGAATGTCCCAGGATATTTATTTACTTATTTATTTTATACCAGCTTATACCAGTTTTATATTGGAAATGACAAATATTTACTCTTAACGTAATACTAGAGAACGTTTCATAAGATATTTTATTAAGACACTGAATGATTCCACCATAAATAATTAAATTTTTAATGATAGCACGAATGCCATCACTTTTTGGAAAATTAATGAATATAGATAATTATGAGTGTTACATAGTCAACGTGTTCGATAAATAAAGTACTTACACTGCATTTTAAACGAAAAGCTGCAAAATTTCCGACAATTTCACTGCTAGAATTATTAAACGTTAAAATTCTAAAACATTCTGAGAGTCCTACAATTATCACGACCAAGCATCTTTAAGATGAAGCACGAAAACGGTTTAAGGTCAGATGTCAGTAGGGTGAACATTCTGTTGTTTAAATGCCAACTCCATTTGCACCAGCACAACCCTATTCAAAAGACTAAAGATCTAGAAGTGGGTTGAAAATGAACTTAGTTTTAAAAGAAATTTACTGGTTGTTGAAAATGAACTAAAAAGTACAATATAGATAAATTTTCATAAGCCTAAAAGATTAAAGTCCATATCCAGTGAACATTTTTTTTACTATGAAAACATTGTTTTTGACAATAATAGTTGAAAGATCTAAGCATACAAAAACAAGATAGGTAGTTACTGGCATTCAAGCCCATTGTAGCTATCAGGATTCGAGCTGGTGCTGGTGATATGCTTTGCGATAGTGTAGATGTGTGAGTTGTCCGTCCATGCTCAATGACTCGATCTTGTTTTGGGTTAGCCATGTGTCAAACCAGCAAGGCACCATATTCTTAACAATTGGTTAAATTCTTATATCCTCTGTATGGCAAGTTTCTTTACAAAACTATAATTATCATGGTTAGAAGTCATCTATACTAAAAATCAATCTTCGATGTTTTCTAATTTTGAGCTTCCGAAAAGACATACATATTATATCTTTTTTCAGCTTCTCATAGGCTTATCAGCACCGATTCACAACACAGATGAAGTGCAACTTCTGTTTGCTGCCAACTTCCAATATCAATATGTACAGTTCGCAAATATAAGTGAACTGTCACAATATTACTTCATCAAAACAGTGTCAAGACAAGAAAGAGAAGCAGATATCTTGGCTAGAAGAGACGAGAGGCTTGTGTTTTACAGATCAATGACGGATATGTTGACAGCGTAGGTTTTTCTTATACATTATTTTCTATTTTAACTCTTGTTATTATTAGGAAGATCGAAAGAAGGTAAAGCCTTCATTGGAAAAAACTCTTGGTGACTTAGTGAAAATTATCTATTTAATATTTTTATATTGTATTTTAATGCTTATTAGATAAAAATATTGACGCAATAATTATAACTTATGTATTATCTTATCCCGAAGTCTTTAGAAGCTTTTACTTGCATAAGTGCCCGTAATTGGTCTTGACTGTGACTTGATTTTTTTAGAATTATTCGTTTTGTAAAAACTGTGCCATTGAGGCGTCAGGGGGTAACAAAAAATACTTGTAATATTAATTAGTTTTAAAATAAAAATCCCCGGAATATGTCTTGTAGTAAAAATATAAAGTGTGAATTAATAGTAGTTTATGATACTGTTGCATAATAGGGGTTATTAAATACGAGTGTGAGTTTAAGTACCGAGCCGTAGGCGAGGTTCTTAATAGTATCACACGAGTTTTTAATATCTAATTATGTGCAGTATCATACAGTACTTTATCTAAACTCATCTAATAATGTAATTTAAAGGTAAAAAATCGATAATATTTTGTCATAGGTTTTCATGACTTGCGGGTATCGATTATTCGTTATTTCCATTGCCGCCTCCACAATTTCAGATCCAAGTTTATTTCACCTTAGTATCACTGCTATTTTTCTATCATTTATGGCCAAAATAAAACATGTATGCAAAAAAATCATAAAATAAACAAACATTAATCATCATGGCGCCCAAATCCGTGTGGGGAAAAACTCCTAAATTGAGATATCTACCGCATACGCGACCACAGACAAAGTAAATTTGCATCTAAACTTATAATTGTTTAGTCCTGATGTCTGGCCACTTATAATGTTTTTTTCTTTATTATTTCGTTTGACAAGTTGACTGACAGTAATTGAAGTATTAAAACCCAAAAAACATTATAAGTGGCCAGACATGGCCAAATACTTGTACTTTAATGAAAAAAAGTTATTTTATAGCATTATCTTGGGAAGAAAACTGTACTATAATATAATCTTTTAATTTCATTATAGACGGGTGTGCATAAAGTAGGTCATTAAAGTACTGTTTTTTATTTCATAATTAGAACTTTACGATATGAGAGTAGATAAAACTATATAATTATTTTACAGTAAAGGTATGAATGGAGTGGACTGTGTTCTTCGTGCAATCTGTGAGGCTGCTCAGTATCCAGTGGAGGAAGAAGGCTTTGTGGGCGAAATACTGCACATACTGCTCACGTAAGTTACTATTTTAATAATTACTAGCTTTTTACTGCCGTGCGGTTTCAACCTCGTTCTTGGAATGAAAAGTAGCCCAATAGCACTGGGAATTATCCCATAATTGCTACATTAGTACCTACTTTTCTATTAGTGAAAGATTTTTAGAATTTATAAATATGTATGTAAATATTTCAGAATAAATCTTTGTTATTGCTTTGGAATAGTCATCTCGTTTATCAACTAAAACTATAGTGCGCTGAACAGATTTAGATTAAATAATATTGAATACTTTTATATCCTGTTAAAATAGGAATCTTTGGTTGACGTTACCAACGATTCCTAAAGTAAAAAACTACGGGTAGAATCATTCTTCACAAATACTTTGAGTAGATTCCGTTGACTGTAATGCAACTTACGTGACGTCATTCTTGTTGTATGCGTCCTACACGCAGCTTCTGATTAGTACAGTGTCGTGTAAGCGATATTGCATGCAGCCTGATGGAATCACATTAGGTGTTCGCTAACTCAACTTGTGACGTAACCGTTGTCACTCGCTCCATGAGTTGACGTGACGTTCCGAGGTGTGAACTGAGTCGACACGTTCAAGCTTGATTTATTGAACTGCAGTTTTAAAACATGCTTTTGTTTATGAATTAAGGCGACGATATCCGAAAAATGTTGATTCTAGATTATGTTTTTCTCGGCATCTTTTATTGCAAAAGATTTGTATAAAATATAAGTACCTATGATAACATAAAAATATAGTATTCTTTACTAAAAGTGCGCCTTTCTCCGTCTCGCTTGTCTCCGTCAGTTTACTAAGGAACTGAGTCATTTGCGGAGAGCATCCTCTGACCCGCCCCGATTTCGCACGGGTGCAACTTATTACAGTGTGTCTGGTCATGAACTAGCGATATTTTAGGTACTTATATTTCAACATTTTTTATACAAAAATACACGACATACTCTGGTTCAACCTCCCCCCCTCTATGTGGCAGCCATTTTGTATTGCTTATCTACTTGTTTACAAAAAAAAAAATCATATCTCTCAAAGTTTGAATCCCACTGAGATAAAAATAAGCTTATTCAAAGGGTTACAATATTGTCTATCATTAAAAAATACGACATAACGTTGCTTTTTTTCGTAACATTAAAAAAAAGCTCCTAAAAAATGATGCCGTTTGACAAATTATTGTAAATGCTGCATTTGTAAGTTACGTGTTTTCTTAGCCTTTATCATAATTTCAGGCCAGATTACGGCAGGTCACCATTCGATGATGTGGATCTTGAATGGGAAGAGGCCATGTCACCTTATAAAGATGCAGCCATAGCTGGTAGACAGATGTTCAACTGTGCTTACATTTATAACGGATGTCCTGAAGGCCAAGGAGTTTTGGAACTGATCAGTACATTGAAGGATGAGTGAAGAAAATTATTTGAACATTAACTATAACTGTTATTGTATTTGATGATACAAAAGCTATCATTTCAGTGCTAACTTTGCTTTAATTAAAGACTATGTATAACATAATAAAATAATAAGTTACTGTTAGTAGTTACTAGTTGGTTGATAAAATTTTGAACATTTATTTTTACCCATGGAAAAGTGAAGTAAGTACATTAGGAATGTTAATTAAGTAGTAGTTTTTAGCTTGGCCATACTAAGAGGGAACGCTGCCAGCCTTCTGGGAACCTTGCCGTTGATTGGCAGCAGCGGCAACCTCAAGATTTTTTTTTATATATAGTTTGTATATTTGTTGTAAATAATTGTAAATATTGTATAACACATTATAGAGACTCTATTAATACATTATAGAGACAGTAGTGCAACATCTATATATATAAAAGAAAGTCGTGTTAGTTACACTACTCAAGAACGGCTGAATTGATTTGGCTGAAAATTGGTGGGGAGGTAGCTTAGAACCAGGAGAAGGACATAGGATAGGTAGGGTAGGTAAGGTAGGTAGGGGTAGGTACATAGGTAGGGGCAGGTAGAGGTAGGTAAGAGTAGATAGGGGTAGTTAGGGGTAGGTAGAGGTAGGTAGGGATAGGTAGGTAGGTCCCAGTTTTATTTCGTTCTCAGGGCAGGACAACGTCTGCCGGGTCAGCTAGTTGCTAATAGATAATACGAAAATATGGACAGAATAAAGGGCTACTACCAGGAGAACAGTGGTCTATGAAAAGTGGATGAAAGTAGTGAAGTGAGCAGAAGACTCTACAAAAAAAAATGAATGTCTTGTATGAAAAGTTTGAAACTTTTTTCGTAATCTCAGGTTGGTCCCATGATACTCAAAACTCAACCTCATTAAAAATCATTTATTTAGTTTAGGGCCTGATACAATAATAAGAAACTCAGCAAGGTATTTTTCTTTCAATATATCGTATTATCAAGAAAGATTTATTAATAAAGGCCCATAAATAAACTCCACCAAAAATAATTAAGCCACCTAAGCAAAACCACAAAGAAAACCGGTCATTAGTAATCCACAGCAGTTCAAGCATCGTTATAAAGTGTCTCCCACAACGCCCTGTTTGCTGAGTGGGGCACGTCTTCAGCAAATTAAGTAAATCTCATATACGGTGCCGGTCACGCGCTTGCAATCTTTCCCTCGGAATATTTACATTGACTCTGCTACCTCACTATTGGTTCTCGTCTCGATAGTGTTATTTATTTTAGCTTAAAAACCAAAATATTATGTACTTAGATACTCACCAGATTCTTGCATAGTCTAGTCTTTAATTGAAGTGTTTCATTGGAGTTGTGACTTTTGAAATTTTTTTTTCTTTACTGAGATTGAGATGATGATGAAAATAAATGGATTTGTAAGATAATATCCTGGGACATTCTTCACACAAGGTTATCTCAATCCCAAACTAAGCAGAGCTTGTACTATGGAAACCAGATAACTGATATACCACATATACTACTTTTTTTTGTAAATACATACTTATATAGATAATTACACCCAGACACAGGATAAACAGACATGTTCATGCACACAAACATTTGTCCTGGTTGGGAATCGAACCCATGACCAGCGGCGTGATAGGTGGTGTCTTAACCAACTGCGCCAACTGGCTTGTCAAATAACGAACATCAATGAAAAAATAATAACGAACACCACATAAATTAAAGTCGAATGTCTACAGAAATCATGACGTGTCGATTCGTGATCTGATGACGATGATTACAGATTTGCCGCATAGCCAAATCGAACCACACAAATCAAATTTTGAACTATGCTAGAGTCTCAGTTATGCAGAGTAGCTTGCATATTCTAACAAAATCAATATACCAAAACTATTCAATAGCTCTAATTAAACTTCATCCGATAGTACATTGCGTAACTTCGAGTTTGAATCGAGAATCAATGGTGTCCCTCATAGGCCCCAATGGGCAATCAGTCCAGTAGTCGGCGATTTAGATGCTTGGAGAATTTATCGAGTGGTCTAACAGCAACTAACAGGATTTATCTCGTGCAAAGTTTGCGCTGAGGTTTCATTGCCGAAGATAAGACGTTTGGTATTCGTTTTGGACAAAAAAGGGTGATTTGGTGAGTCAATAGCTTACATGCGCTGCATGTGGAAAATAGTAATTTGATTTTAGAATTCGCTTGTTTAATTTGGGTATATCATATTGGGTTATATTTTTAGAAAGTAGTTCTTTATGGTGCGTTTGCTGGCTGAAGGGCTAGACCATAACTAGCTAGGCTAGACTGAAAATTATGTAACAACAATCATAGATAATAATAGAATGACACCAAATAGTTATCAAATATGTTGTCACTTACACTAGTATTTCCAGGTAAGCCTACAATCATATAGTTAGAGTCCATAGTAGCACTAGCTAGTTATAGTGTATAATTTATGAGTAGCATTTTACTAACGGTACTACTGTGTCACATAACGCATTATTCATAGTTTTTATTCAAACTGTCTAAGCTAAAGAAAGGGTAGGTTCTATTTTTTGCACTGGACCATAACCTAAGAAATTTTTGCAAGCGCAGATGGCTTCTAAGAGCTTTTTTATCATAAAGTGGGGAAAGACATAGATCGGTATGTTTAGTTTTTTTTAATTCCAAATTTAATTTGACATCTTGGGGTATAGCCTGAAAATAAAATATGAAGGACAATATTACATATTTTTTTTGAGGCGAACAATGCTATTAATAAGAAGTCTTAAATTTGCTTGTCTTAAGTCTTTAAATACCTACAAATGCCGTCATTAAGAAATATTAGTTAACATTAAAGCCTCTTTCTGTTATTTGACGGAAGAAATAAGGGCGTAAGGATATACCTAAAACCTGAGTTTGACAAGACTTTCTTGAAACCATCTCCAATAATGGAGGGTAAAGTCTTATCTTTCTTATATTATTCTAGAATAGCGCTCGAGTTTTGATCTATGTCCATGCTTATATTGTCAGATTGAAGAAGAGTTTATAAAGAAAGCCAATAAAAAATGTACCTTATATTTTCTATAGTTAGATAACAAATAGTTATGTACATTGGCATGTTGGCACCCGGAGCAGGCTTGTTAGTGCCGCCGCGTTGCGCATTGTACGGTGCCATCATTACGTCAGAGCTGGGCTTATTGCAGATTTAACAACAGAAAAATACCTATTTATTACAGATATCTTATTTATAAGAAAGAAGAAGAGTATTTCACAATTTAAAAAAGGAATTGATACGTTTTCATTGGTACTACTATCAAAACACTTTGGTGAAAATAAGCATATGTTATAGGCTATTTTGTATCCAGCAAGTGTGCAGTTTTGTATGAAAAGGTCTCATAGTAAATATTGCTCATAATTGACGGGTATTCCCACCCCACAAAGGACTGTAACTTGTATACAGGCTGATAGATTCTGGATCCTAAGCGTTACATTTTTGCATCGATAAAAATTTGCATTTGGATTAAATAGATTTTTGACCGATCAAGTGCATACAAAAATACAGTGTATTTTGCGGTATTTTGTAAATTTGAGGCACTAAAAAAATATTTAATATTAGTCAAATTACAAACGGGTTCAGAATCATGTACCTACTGAATTCATGGTATCAGTTTTCCCTACGAATTCACTTTTTCAAGTTTGATCTTATTCTCCCACTCAGAATAAGGGTAATTTGCCGATTAGGTCAAAATAACTAAACTATTTTAATGGTTTTCATTTATATAAGGTCGGTATAACGAGATATATCCAGCATAGAAAATGGACATGATGTCATGGACGTACTGCATTCTTCAACTGTTTTGTTGTGCCATTTATTTGTTGCTGAGGACTGTTGCCTGTAAAATGTGAAAAAATATTTTTTATTAGGTGGTTCAATGACCTTGATAAGGTAACTGAAAACCATTAGAGGTGATATATCATTTTATTTTAAAAACTTGTTAAATTAGAAAAATAATAATAGGGAAACGACTGCATGCAAGAAATTATTTTATTAAGTGTTGACAGACAAAAAAATCTTCATATAGTGAATCACCAGAATATAGCCTATGTATATATTATATGTATCTATTGATTATAAAGAAACAAAAGGCTGTACAGCAAATTTGATGTGGAATGAGAGTCAGATTTGTAGTATCTTATCTTATGTGTGGATACCACCCATCTGGCAGCACCTATAAATTCTAGTGAAAACACTTTGTATTTTTTGTACGGAATTGTTATTTCACGAAGTCTAATAAATAGGGGTTTTTTAAACCATCATATCTGAATTTTTTTTGTAAATGTTTTTTTACGTTTTACAGTTGCGCTAGCTTGATTTCACCTCCAATATGTATGGCGATAATTTTACGACATGACAGAGCCTTAACATTTGTACTACCTACTTAAATTTTATGTAACAATAAATAATCTAAATTTTCATAAAACTCGGAGGACCATATACCAGGAAAACAGTGGGAGAAAGTAGCCTAGCGGCTGTAACATCAAATTGAATTAAATTGAAAAATAAATCCCATCTGAAAATACAAAATTACCTGAAAACCATTTTTAATATTTTGTGGTAAATTTCTCTCGGCTCAGATATCATTTCCATTTCACAAATGGCCCGCCGTACGCAATGGAAGCCATTCAGTCCATTTCTGAAAGCAAATGATTTTTTGTTACTTTTTGAATTTAAATTAATATGTTACCGTCCAATTATGTGATAGCCTGTAGAATATGAAGGTAAAAGTTATGGAAAATGTGAAAGCTTTTAAATTTGTCACGTGATGAAGGTAATATACACTTTATTTACTAAGTACTAGCTGTTCGTTTTATTGATATTTTCAAACAAAAATCCAAATTCCCGTCTCTCCAAAAACAATTCTCTCATACAAACTTTGTTCTGACAATTAAAAAGAGCAAAAAAAGAATTAATTGATTTTTATTTATATACATGAAATAGATTTTTGCGGTTTTATACGAGTAATACCTACACCATAATATTGACAGGTACACTTGTAGGAACCAAATGTGTGTTAAGTGAGATATACCTACAATTGTATCGATTCTGTTTACAAACTAAAGTAATTACTCTTTCTTGAAAAATAAATGGAGATATTTCAATCTGTCAAATTAGTCTATCAACCATTGTCATAACGAGAAATAGTCGTTCGTGACTAATAAAGATGGCGCCTAAATTCGCTTTGAAACAACCAATTAGACGAATTTTACAGGACAAAATCCCTTATAAATAGGTTTTTGATATAAAGAGATATAGTGAGATTAAATTACTTTAGTTTGTAAACAACAGAATTGGAGCTACAATTAACCCAATTTTAAGCCTATCGTGTTCGCGCAATATTACAAAACATTATCTCGAAAATTATCATAGTCCTAGCGCAGGCATATTCTGAAAACCAGCGTGCATATGCAGGTTAATGTGACCACTGCAATGCTGAGTTTCACCATGAGCTATGTAATAATAAAATAATAATTACAGTGCGATTACTGAGAAAATGCGACGGCAATTTTAATAGAAATTAAAAAATGTTTTTTTTAAACCTGTTTATCTATACTAATAATAAAGCTAAAGAGTTTGTTTGTTTGTTTTTTTGAACTCGCTAATCTCTGGAGATACTGACCTGATTTGAAAAAATATTTCACTAATAGCTACATTATCTCCGAAGGTTATAGACTACTTTTTATCCCGGGAAGGCGAGTGTAGCCGCGGGGAACAGCTAGTCTACTATAAAGATTTATTTAAAAGGAAAAAATATGTATGACATTCTCAAGACCTTCCTGCAGCCTTTGACGGAAAAATTTGCTTAATATTGGTATTAATAATAAGTAGGTACTTTACTTGTCTAAAAGAGTCTCCAAATGACTGTAAATAGTTCTTCGATGCAGATGATGATGGTGATAAGGATGGAAAGAATCCGGTGGGTCATCCCAGTTGATACGGAATCCTACTGCTTGGGCGAAGAGCTGGTTCCACGGCACCATGTTGGCTTTGAAGTTCACTCGCAACTAAAAATAATTTATACTAGTTTTTATAAATTTAATTCTTTCTTTCTTTCTTTTCTTTTACCTACGGTAATACGAAAGAAGGGCAAACCAATAAGCATGTTTATTTTCCATTTTTAGCATTAATAATGGGTAAGAACATCTTTTTAAAGGTAACCACTTATATACCAGTACAAAGAATTCCAGACCACCAGGAGACTAGAAATCACTAGGGTGCCACTGGACCATTTGGAAATCATTGCAATAATGTAGCTGTGGAAATTACTAGGCTACCAGGAGTTCATCAAAGTAATGAAGGTAGGCATCTAAACACAAACACAAGTGGCGTATGGAGCCTCAAATAGGCTAGGGCATGAGCCAACCCAAAAATTAGGAGAAAATTTAAAGTTCAAGTTTACCTTGGTTTCAATACCCAAAGGACTTTAAATGCAAAAAAATGTTCTCACTCATACATTTATTTAAAAAGACAGAAGTAGGTAATGTTTACAACTCAAATTAATAAATGGAGAACTTACAAAGAAGTGTGTTATATTTCGGAAACCCAAAAATCTTCTCTGTCGATGCAGTGTAGGTTGCGTACCATTAGCTTCTCCCAGGTCAATTAGTAGAAATACAATTATACTCAAGTAGCATATAATTAACACATGACATATTTTGTTCATAGTCACACTAATACTGTCATTAGTATTAGTAAATAAGCTGTAATCAATGAAAATAAGTGTTTAAAAATGCATCATAATTCTGGCATTGAAAGAAAGAATTCTGTTGTTTTCAAATTAATTATCAAAATCAAAATCAAAATCAAAATCTCATTTATTCAGTTTAGGCCCTAATAAGGCACTTATGAATGTCAACAGTTACAATTTTTAGACTCTACTACCGGTTCGGAATACACTTGAACTGAGAAGACTCCGGCAAGAAACTCAGCAAGGCTTCTTTTTTTGTGGATCTTTTTTTTTTAATTTATGTAATTACAGTTGTTGTTTTAAATATACATAAACTTCATACAATTATCACTTGGCCAGGGGGCTGCAAGTGCAGAGGGAAGCTACTACAACCATATATTCTTGTCTTCTATGTAATGAGCCACCTTATAGTAGGCCTTGTCAATCAACTTATGTTTAACATACTCTTTGAATCTATTATAAGACATCTTAGTTACTTCATATGGGATTTTATTATAAAAGCGAATGCAGTTCCCGAGAAAAGACTTATTGACTTTCGCTAGCCTGAATCTAGGTGTAACAATTTTATCTTTATTTCTTGTATTTAGGTTATGGCGGCTACTGTTTGTGTCAAATAGATTTAAATTTTTACGGACAAACATAATATTTTCAAAAACGTATAGCGACGGTAAGGTTAAAATGTCAAATTCCTTAAACCGAGTTCGTAAGGATTCGCGAGGACCCAAGCAATAGATTGCACGAATGGCCCTTTTCTGCAAGATAAAGATAGATTCCAAATCCGCAGCCGAGCCCCATAGCAGAAGACTGTAGGACATTATACTATGGAAATACGCAAAGTAAACCAACCTAGCTGTAGCCACATCTGTTATATGTCTAATTTTTCTAACTGCAAAAGCGGCGGAACTCAATTTACTAGCTAAGCTTTCTATATGAGGACCCCATTGTATTTTACTATCTAATGTTATGCCGAGAAAAACTGTCCTATCAACTAGTTCGAGTCTAACATCATCGACTAGGACATGACTGTCATTCCTAGCAACATTGGGGAGAGTAAACCTTATACACTTAGTTTTAGAGGAATTAAGCATGAGATTATTGGCCGCAAACCATTTCGATATAGTGGATAACGTGTTATTGAGTTGCGTAAGTTCTGTGTCTTTTCTATCCACTTTAAAGATTAGAGAAGTGTCATCAGCAAATAAAACTATATCGCACAATTCATTTACCATATAGGGCAGATCATTGATGTATGCCAAAAACAAAAATGGGCCTAAAATTGATCCTTGCGGTACGCCTGTTTTAACTAAAGACCCTGAGGACGTAGTACCGCTAATACCTACTTTTTGTTGGCGACTGCACAGATAAGATGCTACAAGATCTAGTGCCACTCCGCGAACGCCATAGTGTCGAAGTTTTAAAAGTAGGGTGTGATGATCTACGCAATCAAATGCCTTGGAAAGATCACAAAATACGCCAACCGCATCTTGAGAGTTCTCCCAGGCTTCGAAAATATACTTCAAAAGTTTAGCTCCGGCGTCAGTCGTAGACCGCCCTTTTGTAAATCCAAACTGGTGTTCATGTAAAATTTGGTTATTGTTGAAATGAGCTAACAATTGATTCAGCATTATTTTCTCGAAGATTTTGCTTAGCGCTGGGAGAACTGAGATAGGTCTATAATCGGAAGGATTATTTTTGCTACCGGATTTAAAAATGGGAACGATTTTACTATGTTTCATCAAATCAGGGAAAGAACCTTTATCAATACATTGATTAAAAATACCTGCTAAAATAGGAGCAATACTAGTAATAATTGAGCCAATGACTTTAACTGACAAACCCCATAAGTCTTCTGTGTTTTTCAAATTTAAAGACTTGAAAGCGCTTAAAATGTCGCTAGCATCAATGAAATTAAACAAAAAATTTGGAATATGTTTAGTAAAATTATTTGTAAGCAGACACTCCGCTTTCACCGGGGACGATGCAAGATACTTAGTAGCTTCAGTAGGAATCGTTGAAAAGTAAGATTCGAAAGCCGAAGCCACTTCATATTTATCAGAGATAAATTTATCATTAATTTTAAGAGTGAATGTTTCATCTTCCTTTTTATTTTTACCAGTCTCCGTATTTATGACTTTCCAGACAGTTTTGATTTTATTAGTTGAGTTACTAACTTTATTGGCAATGAACATAGCTTTTGCTTTATTGCAGACTATTTTGAATATCTTTGAATAATTCCTAACATATGTATGAAACTCTTCATTATTTGTATACGATTTTTTATGATAAAGTTCATACATGTTGTCCCTGCTCACCTTTAACCCTTTAGTTGCCCAGTCACAGAATTTTAATTTATTATTTACCATAGTAGATTTAATTGGGCAACATTTATTAAATCCATTACAAATTGCTGTAAATAATGTTTTAAATGTATTGTTAGGATCGTCGGATTCAAATGAAGTGTTACTGAGTTTCAATTCTAATTGATTATTAAATTTCTCTAACTTGGTTTTAGTTGTTGTTCTAAATGTTCTATGTACAGGTGAAGTTTGACACTTAAAAGGTAATTTAACAACTTGAGCCAAGTGATCCGAACGAATACCACTAATTAATGTCTTTTCCAGAACACTCCCATTTGTTATAATGTTATCAATACACGTAGAAGATGTGGCTGTAACCCGAGTTGGTTCACTGAACAAAAGATCCATATTAAAAGATTTAAAAAGAGAAATAAAATTGTTTCTTTCAGATGAACTAACAAGAATGTCAATGTTGAAATCACCACAAACTATTAATGTCTTTTTGGACCTGAATAGTTTACTAAGAATTACTTCTATTATAGAATAAAATAAAGAAAAGTCAGAAGCCGGTGGTCTATAAACACATACGATAATGGAGCTTTCAACCTCTGCACATGCTACCTCACAGACGCGCTCCACAGAATGACTACATATATCTGTACGATTTTTGAACTTAATGTTGTTGTTTAGTAAAATAATAGATCCACCACCATTGGCAGACACTCTGTTGAACGCACTGGCGACGGTGAAATTGTTAACATTAAAAAGCATCATATCAGCCTTTAACCAGGTTTCAGTAAAGCATAAAATATCAACCTTAATTTTATCTAATAATAGTTCTATATCATATATTTTGCCAGAGAAGCGATTTATGTTCTGATGCAAACTAATTTCTAATTTAAACGTACTATAATCTTTTTCTAACTAAAAACACAATTGAGATATATATATCCGTATAATTATGTGGTTCTGTCAAATAGTCACCATGTTTATTGGTCACAACCACTGACCTTAAAATATCTGTGGTCACAACTAATTAGGTATCAAAGATTTACCCGTAATTGTATAATTAGTTTCTCGTAAAATGAGTAAACTAGCAGTCGTTGCTAAATATAGCTGAAATAATTATATTACATATAATTCAGAATAAAAATGATTTGACCTTTAAAGTGCAATAAACGCCCCACTTTTTCGTAACTATTTCACTGTAAAAAAAACTTTTTATAACACAACACAGTGTGATGGTAAAAGATAAAATGTTTGGAAAAACTGAAAGCGATAACGTGAATACGAACGGTTGTTTTCTGAAAATGTAGGTTTTATTTGACAGTTTAATTAACGGTCGCATTTCACGTGTGCTTGACCTAAACTATTTTTTGGTAATATTGGGTCAAATGTATACAGGTTGCTACGAAATTTAATAGCAAAAATAAAATGAGAAAAAACAAAAAAGTAAAAATTCAAAATTCAAAGTAAAAATTCAGAAAATTATTTTTATTCTTTTTTACAACCTCACAGTAGTCAGTAATAATGTAGTCGGTGGTGGCCCATAAAATGGCATCTCGAAGAATCTTATTAGATAGATAAATACTATCTAATATTGTTAATTTAATCCGGGAAAACAAATAAAACCATAACTTTTTAGGCGTAAGTGGGCGTTAGTACGTATCTACAAATTTAATCTTATAACGCTTATCAACAACATAATGAGATAGACATCTTTTAATTATTAGAAGTATTTTTAGGAGAGTTGTATAACAGATTTAGAAAAAAAATAACTTCATGTCTTTTTGATTTCTACAAATGTAAAACTACTTTTCTGGGTAAGGTTTTCATTTGTCAACTCCCATTGTAGTTGAAAAGCTAAAAAAAATGTATTCAAAAAAATAGCAGCCTGTACATAAACGTAACGGTTCTCACGGCTTTATTTGTTTTTCGTGATTAACGGTAAGTTATCCATGACAGATAAGCTTGCATTACTATGTTATAGTTTCAAGTACGATACTTCACTATAAGTCTAGTAGATATAAAAAAAAAAAACAAAAAATATGAGTGCATTTCATAATTCATTGAAAATACTATGGCTGTTAATTCTTTCTGCTTATGGGCAGGCAAATGAAAATGTTAATAATACCGATGAATTAAATGTGTATGAAAAAAGTGAGATTCTATCAAGGAGGAAAAGGTTTATTGTGTTTCCAGAAGGCAGTTCGTTTCAATTAGGTAATATTTTTTAACAATCAGTTAGAATTTAAGATCGTGATACTATGCAAGAAAAGTAATCTGTTATATTGTAGGCACTGTAAAGTTTGCAAAGCTTAAACTAAATAAATGAGTTTAAAGACTAAAATATAAGACATACTTGTGTATGTAATAAGTACATGATACTAATATTGAGTAGTAAGGTAATATACATACTCCGTGTAGATTACATTCGGTACCTGTGAAAAAAAACTCACTCAGAGATAAAATAAGAAAACTCTTACCGATGTGTACCTTTGTGATGACGTTTTATTCAAGAGAATAATCTTTCTTCCTTTTCCAGTATTCTGCACAACGTACCCAGCAATATTTGAAATAGGTGACATATTCTTATGGGGTAATACTGCAGCGCTGGCATGGGAGTTACCTCAGGACCCGTACTCACCGTTCATGCACCATGCTGATCCGCTTCACAGGAGAGTCGACTCTAAAACCATCTATTATACTGATGAAATTGGGAAGGTGCTCTACAAAAGACCGTATAAGAAGAGGTAAAGAATATTAAGGCAATTAATGATATTATCCGATAGAATGGGTTTTAGGTATCACATCCATGATTGTTATGTAATATGGTACTATTATATACCATAATTCAATATGTCCAATGTTTAAACGGAATTTAAAAAAATAAACTTTCAGAAAGATCATTGTAAATCCAGCATTCGCTAAGCGAAGCGTGGACCGGCCATTGGATGCACAACAATTCAGTAGGGAAGTAGAGAAATTGAAAATAGACAGGAAGCAGATGCATGCTTCGAAAAACAAACGGGAGTTTTTGAAAAGTGAACATATGGAAACGCAAACCGTCGAATTTCATCGAAGCAGTCGAGCGGCGCTTTATCATAAAATAGAAACATTGATCCAAGGGTGTGTATTGAGTATTTTTTGTGTTTTATTCTTCAGTTTATTTGTTAGTAAAAAATAAGGTAGGTACTGATCCTGGTTAATAAACTAAACTCTTTCTTAAAATAAAATAAAGACGGCGATTAGACTCACGTTGAAACAAGCAATTTATCTAGAGATTAAATTTTATAATGCTTTTCTTATATTCTATATTAGTTGGTAAATAACAGAATCTACACAAGTATTTACTGTATTCATTAGTGCCTTTGCAGGATTGGCAAAAGGCTGACACGACTTTTCATTGCTAACATTTTATAAACTGAACACGATAAAATTTGGCACGCAAATAGCCTATCATGAGAAACGTAGATGAAACAGAAGAAGACAGCCTGTTTGTGGTTAGCTAATCTTCTGCAAGCATTGTTAATAGCGTTAGTATTATGTTTATCTTATCCTTCTCTAATACATTTTACAGACTCGGTGGCAATGGAAAGCATTGCATTTTGAAGAGTCTATGTATGGTTGGAAGAGCCCATCATCTTCCACTAGGATCATTCTTCCAGGAGATTTTGAGATCCGTGTTTACGTAAGTTTCATTTTTTATCTATTATTTCAAACATGTTAGAGATCGAAATAGTAAAAAAACAAATGCGCGTTACATTTTACTTTTAAATTATTTTTGTTTGAACGCCCTAATCTCTCGAAAATGTTTATTGTTTGTCAAAGCATGTCAAATGCATAAAAATAATAGAATATTATTTTTGGTACTTGTTTCAAAGGTGGTTTTTTTTCTTTATGTCAACAGGTTGATAAGCTGGCATTTTTTTTTACTATGTATAGGCCTGTGTTTGACCACAATTTCACCGTTGTCAGTGATAATGTGGCCGATGGTGGTAAGCACACAAAGCCTAGAATGGAACTGGCTCTCAAGTGCAGCTCTCGGCACACACCAGAAGGTGCTTGGTGACAAATTTTCAACTTGAGGGTAGTACAGGCGGGTACCAAAGTACCCTATCAGGTTTCCTCACGATGTTTTCCTTCTCAAGCTCATTGTAGGATTCGAACCCAGGACTTTGGTCTCGATATCCGGCGTTACTACTACTGAGCTGATACTGTTACCACTAATTTGGAGCACTTTTCGTTTTATATATAATATTAATCCTAAACCATTTTTTTACAATTGTTACAGTTTGCCAAAAAGCTTATCAGAAGATAAGTACAAAGAATATGATACGGCAACATCGTCATCAGATTCCTGTGATGAACTTTACCCGGATTGTGTCGAACCATTGATGGAATCTACTTCACCTATATTAAATTACTATTAAGGTTATTTAGTTAAGCACCCTTTAAAAACATTCTTTTTTTAGCATCACACTTGAATTTATGATTGATGGGTTCCAAGTTCTAAATTCAACTTTTTTGCCATAATATATGTTTTTATATTAGCTATGGTCTGATTATTTAATATTTTAGAATGTCACGAATTGTGAAGTGTGAAGGTGTGTTCCGATAGTTCCCTTCTAGGCATCGCGTGCTTACCATCGGTCTATACATTGTAAAAAAAACAAATTAATTCAGAACACAATCTATTTTTGGACTTCCCTTGATTCTCGTTTTAAAATAGTTTGACGTGAAACGTGAAGACTGAAGAAAAATAAATTAAATGTTTATTTATATTAAAAAAGTAATATGTTACCAATATTAATCGAAATATAATCTATATCGATTTGAAATAAATAATGACCTCTCGTTTACCTCGGTTCAATTTAATTTTAATAGTTTTTGTAGTTACTAAGTTTTAATTTTGTTTTGTTTTCTTTAGATTGTTGTATTTATTTAATTTTTATTGTATTCATTGTAATGATTTATTTTTGCAATAAAAAGCTTCTGTATTCAAAAATGTTTACGCATATCTTTTTTTTAGTGCCCAGCATAGTGCCCAGCACTGGCAGTTTATAACAAGTGCAAACCAAAATTTTTTGTTTCTCAAGACACACATTCATTTATTTGTCACACGAATTTGTAACAGTAAATCTTGTCACAAGCCATGTTAATTGGTATTCCATTTATACACATTTACACTTCAACAATGAACCAAAGAACATGTAACAGTGTATTTTACGTTTAGCAGGTGGCTACTCAGTCCAGTTAATAAAATAAAGTTGACATTTATACGGCCAGACACAACATTTATTTTTTTTAGAATTTACAATGATGGTTCTCTATTACAGTTATTTGTTAATTGTTAGTTATCTGTTAATTCAAACGGTAGTCTGTGACAATATCAGGTATAATGAGACTGAAAATGAGTATGAGTCGAAGGTGCTATCAAGACGGAAGAGATTCTTAGTGTTTCCAGAAGGGAGCTCTTTGCAATTAGGTAAATAAATCAAATTCATATCAATTCGTATCTAGTGAAGACTCGTGTAAGACTTTTTTTTATAAATGAGGAACCTAGTTTCCAAAAATATCGTAAATTTTTGGAAACTCGGTTCATTCTTAGATCTTACGTTGTTTTTCCAGTTTGGTTATTTTTTAAGTTATGTCATTGACTTTGGTTCTTCGCCAGATTTTGCCAAGCCAAGATTTTCGTAGTAAATATTTTGTGGGTTCAAGTATGTATTTGAAATGGCATAAAAGATTTACATAAACTAACTTACGGTTATTTATTTTTTCAATAGATTTTGATTTTTTTAATTTTAATAAACATGTAAACACTGAAAACATTTCAGGTCATATTTAATTTTTGAGTAGGTACGAATGATATTTGATTATTTATTGATTAGTTTATTTGCTGTGACAATATTAAAATATATGTCATTTTAATAAAATTTAAAGTATTTTTGATTAAAATTTAAATTGTAATTTCTCAGCGGATAGAGTACCTAATTATCATTCCTCTTTTGGAACATGGACTTCTTTCTGTAATAAATTGATTTATTATTTTCTCTGTGTCCAGTATTCTGCGTACAAACGGCGGCTATAATACAAATTGGCGATATATTCCTCTACGGTAACACGGCAGCTCTTGCATGGAATCTACCTTCAGACCCAAAAATCTTAGAAATATTTAAAGAATACGAGAAGCCACTACGTAGAAGTGACTCGAGGACTATAGCTTACGTAGATGATACAGGCAAAGTGCTTTCAAGGGTTCCTTATACAAGGTAAGCTTTTAATGTACAGACATGATAATTGAGTTAGCTTTTCGAAGTGAACGACCAGCTGAACGTAAAGATGTCAAATCTTTGATTTTGAAAGACTTATCAGATCTTCCGTCCACCTAATGAATGAGGCGAGAAATAATATCTTCTATGATCTATGCTTATCACATTAGGCACCATCACTACTTACAATACAACATTAAATTTTAGTAAAATACAAGTCTACAATTTTTATATAGGTACAACTACTAGACATTAATTATTTACCGACAAATATCTATTTAAATATTGATTTAATAGATATAGGTTCAAATCATAAATACAGTACATAATTTTGACATTAATATTTCCAGAAAAACAATCGTGAACCCAGCATTTGCTAAACGCAGCATCGAAGACGGTGAGATGACATTTAAAGAACGGCTGAAACATAAAATAGATAGGAAGAAAATGCATGAAAAATATAAGAAAAGAGATTACTTGAAAAAAGATCACTTGGACGATAGCAGCATAGAATTTCACAGAAGCAACCGACTTGAGATCCTGGGCAAATTGGAGAAATTATTTTCAGCGTTAGTAATATTACATTTGTATTACAGTTTAATTCATTAATAACTCAAATGTAAGCAAAACAATTAACTCAATAACATATAAAAAAAAGTTATTTGTTTTATTGCATAAATAACCTTATTTATTAAAATTTTGGTTTACCCCAAGGGGCACATTTAGGTCTTGTGTTATTAAAACTACAGACTCAAGAGATATAGATTCACATAATTTTACTGTATTATATACCGTAAAATTAAAACATCTATGAACTATAAATACTTCAAATTATTTAATTAATTTAATTATAATTTAGATACTAGTTATTGTTCGGAGTGCTTTGCAGAGTGCAACTCCTTTTGTTTTCTAAGACATAAAATGCAAAGTTTCATCACATTCAAATGAACCTTATACCAGGAGAAAATTAGAGATGGCAACTCAAATCATAGTGAATAAAAAATGATATCATACATTTGAGTATGAAAATTATTATTATTACATTAATTTTTGGCGTTATACTTCTCAGATTCTCCACTCGGTACACATATAATATACGTATCATAAAAATCATAAAGGTATTACAGATCGAAAATACTTAGTATTACCATACACAGGTTGAGTAGAATTTCTAGCTACAAGATTCTTCTCGAGCACATTACCTCAGATAATATATACAATATAATTCCACACACAGACTCGGCCGGGACGGGAGGCAGTGCGTGCTGTACAAGCTATGTGAATCGGCGCAGCTCTCCGTCGAGCAAGGCACGTTCCTCAACGAATTCCTAAGAGTTGTCTTCACGTGAGTATTGATCGGGTAGTTCTGTAATGTGTAGCAGAAAGGATGAAATTCTGAAAGAGAGACTAAAATGCCTCTGTACCTATATCATTCTGATCTTAGCATTTATCAAAATATATTTTGTTTGATCAATCTTATCGACGATTTATGATCAATACAGTAAAAAAAATTGAATAAAATGTTGAAAGATTTCAGAATGGATATGTTTGTAAAATAATACTACTAATCTACATTGAAAAAAAAAATGAAATTAAAAAAAAAATATAGCTGCACCCAGTAATATAACATTCTGAATCCTAATAAAAAATCTTACGGCATGACTTAAATCTATTAGAAAAAGCTGTTATGCCCTCGACGATTTTCTATCGACAATGCTGAAAAAAATATTAAAGCATAAATATATGTTATTCTCAAAATATCTCTTCTTTTATAGTTTACCCAAAGGCAGAGCTTTCGATGATGCAGAATACAAAGAATACGATAAAGCACACACAGCCACTGACGATTGCTCCAAATTATACCCAGGTTGTGATGATTTCAATGTACCTGCACAGTTTGCACAATTTTGATAATAAACTCTTTGGAAATTAATTTGTGTTGTTTTTTGTGTATCGACATTTCAATTTCGAATATCAGCGGCACCCGTCGTCAGCTCACGTGTCGGCGGCAGCCATAGACGCGTCGACGGCAACCGTCAACGGCTGCAGTTACCTTTACCGTTGGTAACATGCCGCTCATGTGTAAAAGCGCTTGCTGTTGTCGCTGTAGCAACAAATAACAAAAATAAGATAAAGCTAAAAATAAAAGGTGGTAGTCCATACAAACAACGTGATTTTATTTTTCAACGTTTTTGCTCAATCTTAACAATAATTGCTGTATCTCAAGAATCTTACTTAATAAAGAGTTATATTTTTTACAAAATGTAAATAATAAGATGGTACAATTTTTAATGTATACTGGTAACCTTAACCCTTGTTAACTCATAGCTCCGCACGTTGTTTACGACAATTAATCCGTGTTCAGATATGATGCGTCTGAAGGTTGTAAGCACACTTTTCTATTTTTTTATTTAACTTTTCAAAAGGAGGTAAATTAAGTCAACATAATACTGCCAAACTGCTTTGCAGTTTATCGGCAAGTGGCTCACGTGATATATACTTATTTATTTAAGTATACGAATAGATTTATTGGATTTAAAGTTATTGGGGTTTACAGGTAACGAATTTCGGCTAAATAAAAAAAAAATCTGTTGGTCCAATTATTAGGGCTGAGCACGTATCAGAAGGCCACATGCTATTTTTGTATGTTCAACTGTCTGCCAAACAACATGTATAAATATATTGTATATGTTCTACATTGTTATGTATAAATTTGCTGTAGCTTAGTATTTTTATACTACTCGCACTCAAGCAGATTTGATTTCATAGGTAGGTAGTAGGTACCTACATTAAAAAATCATGGAGTGTTATATCCGAAAATATTTTCCTTTTATGACAGTTGGTGAGTAGAACAGAAGGAGTAGCGGTTTATTTTATTGGTAGCTATGATTGTTTTATTAGTATGTATTAGCATTGTTCCCGGATATACATCTATTTGTATGGAGACTTTAATTTGAGGCTCAGTGGGCAGAAGGCTGTAAGCGAACATTTACAAAAGTTGAAGTGTTACTTTTTACGTTGCAATTTTTTACTTCATGAGCAATGTAAGACAAAACTCATCAAAAGTTTAATATTTATTTTTTTCATTCATTTAAAAAAAGAAGTAATTAATACCAGTTCCACATGAGTAAATAAACAGTACCAGTACCAAGTAACATTTAGGTTTACCGCTCATTGTATTTAAATGTTAATCAAAATTATTATTTAGATGTTATTGTTATAAACAATAAGCTTTAAATGTGACATTAATTAAAGGCTTCGCCAAACAGTACGCGAACTTGCGCGTACTTAGTGCCGTGTTATAGCGTCGCGTTCTTTTGTACTTCCAGCGCCGGAAGCTTTGTGTGATCGTAAGCACTCTACAGTGTCATAAAACAACACAATTCGATCTATAAGCGCTAGACCGCGTTCTGTTTGGCGAAGCCTTAACAGGCTTATAATCAGGCGTATTTTAAGTTTCAAAGTTAAAAAAAAAGTATTACGTTTTTTAGTAAAATATTCAAAACAAGCTGAGTTTTAATGAAAGAAGAACGAAATATAACAGGATACAGTAAAACAAAATAAACAGTTACATACTTTTTCATGTCAACGTAGTAACAGTCTGCAAACAATAATGAGTTCAATTTGTATAGTTTTACAAACTAACATAATATTCAGTTTGTGAAAGGGACCGACCAGTTGTTCTTAGAAGCTTAAGTTTGGCTCAAGTTTCTTAAGCTAACAAAGTGTAATAAATAGTAAGTAAATATTTTAGTTACGAATTAATTATAATAATTATTATTATTGGTTTTAAAATACAATTACATTACTTGATAATCTATAAAAATAAAATACGTGTTTTTTGTTTTCATAAGATTGGTGATACAATAGTAAATTTATTATTTTTAAGTTATTACGGTTTTATTATATTGATATTTTTTTTTATTAAACTTTTTTTTCTAGATTTATATAGACAAAATGAGAACACAATTTCGGCTGAAAATTTTGCTCGTGGCAATTTTTTCAATTATGAAGTTTGCTGAAAGTTCAGAATCCAACACAACTTTGCTATCCGATTTGGAAGACTATGATGAAATAGATAGGAGCTATTCTAGAGTTCTCTCGAGAAGGAAACGATATCTTATATTTCCTGATGGCAGCTCCTTCCAACTAGGTAT
This sequence comes from Tethea ocularis, assembly GCA_963555595.1. Classification (NCBI taxonomy): domain Eukaryota; kingdom Metazoa; phylum Arthropoda; class Insecta; order Lepidoptera; family Drepanidae; genus Tethea; species Tethea ocularis. The sequence goes on along the minus strand of OY741971.1, from coordinate 2,179,292 downwards.
GTATTATTTTACGTATTTTTATTTAGTTCTTCCCCGTAGTTTCACCCACTTTCTCGGGATAAAATGTATCCTATGGTTTTTTCTTTACCATATCTGCTATCTGGTTATCTATCTGTTTCGTGCCAAATGTTATCATGATCAGTTCAGCGGCTTAGGCGTGGAAATGTATGTAACAGACAGATGGTATAAATAATTACTTCCTCATTTTATAATATTAGTATTGGATTTAAGGAAATCTTACTATTTTACTTGTGAATTTATCTTAATTAAATAAATCAAAATTAATTCAGAATAGATATATATGGGGAAATATCGTGAGAAAGCCATAGTATGGTGGTAGATGGTATGTAGTGCCCGACGGGCTGGCCACCTGCATCTCCTGCTAGTAAAAATCACCGTTATGTTCCGACAGCTTCATTTGAGACCCCGTTTCTCTCTTGGAAATATGTGCTTACTACTTACCACCTTTGGTGACATTAACACTAACCACAACCTTTTAGAAAGTAAACAAAAGGCACTAGATAAATAGATACCTAACTGTGGAAAAAAAATAGTAGGTAAGACATTTTTTGTGAATTTTAATTGCTTTATAATCTTACCGTTACCTCATATTCCAGTTTTCTGCACCCAAACCCACGGATACCTCCAAATTGGTGACATTGTGTGGTTCGGCACAACTGCTGCCTTAGCTTGGGAACTGCCCTCAGATCCTGAAACATTCAGTATTTTCAAAGAGCAGAGTAAAGTCTATGGAGGCAACAGGAGAGGGGATAAAATATCAAAGCATATCTACTATTTAGATGAGTATGGAAAAGTGATAAGTAAGATGCCGTATCGGAGGTAAATTATTCCTAACCAATATATTTTCTTACATTTTTAATTTATTTTGGTACATTATTGTATTGTATTTATTTATTTTTTTGATATTTATATAGCAGGTTGTCGTTATTAAATGGTAACTAATACGCTCTAGATATATTATAACTTTCGTGTTTTAGCTATGTACTATATATAATGTGAACGATAAATTTTATTGGAAAAAATATATTAACCTATATTTGATTTGTCCCATCTCACAAAGAAAGAGTGCAACGCTAAAAATCTCATTACGTTTGAAATTTTTAGACGACCCATCGTGAATCCGGCCTTTGCTAAGCGCAGCGTGAATAATGTTGGAACAAAAGACGACTGCAAGGCAACGAAGGCGATCTCAGTAAAGAAACTACACAGCATGCAAAAGAAGAAAGACTATTTAAAAATGTTGAGCAGTAACAACATTGAGTTTCACAGAGAAGGCAGGAAGACATTCTATGAAAAGTTGGAAACATTTTTCAAGGCGTAAGTAATTTAGATTAAGTTTACTTATTTAACTCGTAGCCGTGCAATTCCATCAAGCTTATCCCTTTGCCAATTTCCATCGCAAATGTGTTTACTGTTGAATATATAAATAAATATCCTGGGACATTCTTCACACACGGTTATCTGATCCGAAACTAAGCAGAGCTTGTACTATGATAACAGATCACTGATATACTACATATACTTATTTTTTTTGTAAATACATACTTATTTAGATAATTACACCCAGACACAGGATAAACAGACATGTTCATGCACACAAATGTTTGTCCTGGATGGGAATCGAACCCACGACCAACTGCGCCAAATGGCTTGTCTATATATATTCTACAAGTTATTTATAATATCGAGTTTATAAAATAGGACATTCTAATAAAGTATATAATCGTAATGTATTTAGTAATTTTTAGTTTGGACTGTATAAATGATAATTGTGTCATCAAGATTATTTTTTAATTCACAGTCTAGGTTGGAATGGGAGAGAATGTGTCCTACGAATTCTATGTGAAATGGGCAAAGATAAAAAAGAGCAAGGAACTTTTTTAGAAGAAATAATGCGGGTGACTTTCACGTTAGTATTACTACCTATTTATAATTGTATATAAAGTTAGTATATGACCTATTTATAGTTTTACGAGGTTATCGTTATTATCACCAGCTTGTATTAATTAATCATTGATGTCTGCTGCATTTAAATCACCATCACACAGTTAGATTACCTAAATTAATTTAATGTGTGAAAGCTCATAGATTCAAAAACCTAATGAACCAGATTATGTTCATTTTCAAAGCACGGTCTATCTGACGGCAAGAGGTCATCGTTGCCAACATTTGTGAATAGTGGAATTTCAATGGCCATTCGAAAATTCCTCGAATTTGGAGTAGAAGTCGTTTTGATGAATCCAATACTTACAGTTTTAAGGGTTTGTTGATAGAGTTAAGAGATGGATAGTCTCTCTATATTAACTCTTCAGTAGTTAAAGCGTGTTTTCTTTAGTTTTTTTTAAGTCACATAATTATTTTTATTTTTTTTATGTCAGACAGGTTCATAAAAATGATGGTAAGTGGTTACCGTGGCCTATCGCCTTTTGCAATACCAGAGGTAATTGTCAATGTGTTGCTGACCAGTTACAATGCCAAGAAGGCAACTGGGTCTCAAGTGCAATTGCCGGAACACACCGGTAGGTGCTTGGCGACAGATTTTCAGATGGGTACTACAAAATACCCTACCACCGTGCTATAGTGTCCTCACGATGTTTTCCTTTACCGAAAGCTCAAGTTCATTGTAGGATTCAAACCTACGACCTTCGCCGCGGCATCCGACGTCACTACTACTGAGCTATCATCGCCTCATGAAGAATTTTTATGAAGCCTATGAAAATAATTTTCAGATAAGGTCAATGCCCATGCCCCAATATTAAATTGCCACTTGATTTTCGTAACCTTTCCCATCTTGACCTCAGCTCATAATTCCAGATTACCGAAAGGCCACGAGTTTGAATCCGAACTCCACAAGCAGTATGATGAGGCCCACGGGAGTCGTGGAGACTGTGCTCAGTTGTACCCCAAATGCGAAGATCTTTATGGAATACAATTGTATGAAGAGCATTAAAATACTTTTATATATAATATGTTTCATTTGCGTAATAGGTATTATCAGAATAATCCTACTATTATTATAAATGCGAAAGTTTTTGAGTATGTATTAATGTTTGTTACTCTTTCACGAAAAAACTACTGAACGGATTTGGATGAAACTTGGCACATACATAGATCATACCCTGGAATAACATCCTATCGCTATTAAAAATCCTTCTTCACGCAGCAATAGTTCGAGGTTTTATAGGCCGGAGAGTGGCATACCTTTCTGTTGAGGGCAGCTATCTACCAAGAAAAATCTGCTACCGTCCTCGAAACGGTTGTAAACATGACTTTGAATATTTTCTTCTCGAGTATGCAAGTTTTATTGTGAAAATTATATCGCCTATCGCGTTGAATGGGTTTTAGATGGGATTATTTGATAAACTAAAATATATATACCATGTCACTTACTATAAATAAAAAACCACGTTTAAATCACCTCCTGCACACAGGGTTCCCAAAAAGCTGGAGTCAATAAGTCTGGACAACTCCCTAACCAAACTGCGAGCATCCCGGCTCCAGCTACTCATTGTTTCAACCCCAAACGAAAGAAATAAATAAAAGTTTGATAAAAATTACTTCCATATCGATTTACACACAAATTTGATGTGATCGCATTAAATCATGCAGTCGAAATACACTTTCAGTATTTGGCAATACGCATATTCCCTGTTGCTGTGTTGGAGTTTAAAGATAAGGAAGTAGGTTTCTTACACTTGTTTGTGTTTATTTGTCAATTGTCTCGGCATCGCAGTCGCTAAGCAATTCCATGGAGTTTTCAAGCATGACTAACCTAATGAACGGAGGCGGCAGTCCCGCGCAAATTGTTTGATCAAACACTGCACAAGTTCGAGATTCATAGTGTTTCAGAGGGACGTTGTATTAATGTGGATTCGATTGCCCTAATTACCGGGTCGAATGTTTATGAATTTGTTATTGAGCCTGCCTCTACATGGCCTATGGATCAAAATTAGATCCAATATGTTCGAAGATAATGGGAGTGATTTTATTTCATTTATGAATCGCCAAGCATCTTTTGGTATTTTCAGTCACTACAAAATACCGGGGTATGTGGTGAAAGGCCACCGTGCAATAATTTCTTCAATATGTTTTTCTTTATCAAAAGCTCAAGATCATTGTAGAGCTAACATCGCCTAAAAAGTATTAAGTAAATCTTTTGTAACAGTATCAGTAAATAAGGAAAAAGTAAAGGAACTAATATAGTTATTATTTACATAGTTATTTGAATCAAAGTGTGACAATCAAATCACATGATGCTAGACGAAAATTTCCAAGAAAATTATCTATCACTACCAACACCCTGCTTTCGTCTCTTAAATAATATAGTTTATTTTTACCATAAAAAAAATATCGAACAATATTATGTAGGTGGTAAAGTTACAATTTAGCGTTAAAACTGATAATTATATTAAAAACAAGCTGTTCCCCGCGGCTTCATTCGCATTCCTGGGATAGAAAGTAGCCTATAACCTTTGGGGTATAATGAAGCTTCCTATTAGTGAATGAATTTTATGAACCGGACCAGTAACACCAGTGATTAACGCATTCGAACAAACAAACTCTTCAGCTTTAATACTAGTATAGATATATATATATATATATATATATATATATATATATCTATATATATATATATATATAGAGACAATATTGGTATATCTTGAGACATTTCTTCATAAACGGCCAACTGAGCAGCAAAACCCAAATCAAACAGACCATGTGTCAATAAAACCGGACAATATTGTATAATAAATATTTATGCAGATAATTACACCCAAACAGAACAAACACACGCGTCCATGCACACAAATGTTTGCCCAATACGGATGCACATAGCACGTGACATTAGAACCAACTTCATAGAGACAGTGACAGAGAAATCTTTTAGTACGTCTTTTATTCTATGTTTGTCTGTACGTTTAATGATAAGCAAAGTCATGTCACTGATATGTCTTTGTATGCTGGTGATGGTTTTATTATCAGTTTTGTTGGTAGAATGTGAATTGATGGCGAATTCTTCTGTAAATGGTCAGTGCTCAAATGTCAAAACCTCTTTGGATTCTTTGAGGAAGCGCAGGCATTTGACTTTCCCTGATGGATCAGATTTTGTGGTAAGTCTCAAATAATTTTCTTTTATTATGGTTAGTATATTTTTATTGTAGTATCACCATGATTACAAATATTATCTTTTTATAATATAGTTTTTAACTGTTCTCCCCGCGGTTCCACCCACACTACCATGATGATGATTTGTGTAAGCTTGTTTTTATAAATCTTGGGGGCGATTAAGTTAAATCTTGAAATTTGATGATCTATTCCGTACAGTTTTTATCTACACTGTTTTCACAAATGTTACATATGGGTCGTGTGGCGCGCATAAAAAAATCTTTCTTCCTATTTAGTTGCCAAATTTCAGCATCATAGATCAAATCCTTTTCGGGATTTCGTGATTAGTCAGTGAATCAATGAGTGGTATTTCGTTTTAAAGATTGTTTCTGTTACAATTGTAATCTTTGGAGAATTATGAAAAATATTATCATTGTTTTTTACTATTATGTATTACGTAAGTATGCAGACATGAGTAGAAAGCAATTCATAAATCATAAATCTAGATCTAGAGATTATCTGATGAAGAAAAAATATGATTGTACCAGAAAAGTAAAGTCGATATTCTACCCTTTTGCCTATTGTAGCATATAAATATGAATGAAGGGTGAAAGGAGGTTTTTCCTTGTAATTTGATTTCCACTGACGTATGAAGATTAGATCCATTGTTCGCTTGTCAGAGAGAAGCCCTCCAAATGTTCAGTATATCTGAACAGGCAGTAAATTAAATGAACTTTTTCTAAGAATCACTGTGTGTGTATGTAAATATTATTTTGCGTTTATTTTCCCCTCTACTATTGTAGCGCTTTTTCTTTGATTGATTATTTCAAATAAAGTGGTGGATAATCACTACAAAATACCCTATCACATTTCCTCATGATGTTTTCCTTCACCAAAAGCTCAGGTCAATTGTAGATCCAGTACTGGCAAATAGTTAAACACGAGACGCAGAAAATATAAAATGTAATAGGAAACAACATTTTTTTTAAAAATAAATATGGTAAGAGGAACCTTTAAGCTAGAAAACACGTACACATTGACAGCTACTTACGATAGCTTCAATGTGTTTTTTGTTTCTTTTTTATTATTTCACCATTTGGACAGGTAAATAATAGATAATGTATATTAAAAAACCCCCTTAGGAATTGAATTTTCACAAATCCTTTCTCATCGCATCCTTTAGTCTGCTATTATAACATGAGCATCCCGTGTATTTCAGTCCGATTCGATTCGTGCTGAAAATGTGTGTTGATAGATTAGTCAGTCACGTTTTTCCTTATACTCGTATTTAAATAATGCAAAATTATTTATGTTTTTAGATGACCATATCCCTAGTGAAAGCATTCATGACCCATGCTCCATCTGGATGGAACATTGCTCTAGAGATTGATGTTCTATATCCACTTCCTGACTCAAAGATGACCAACGCACTGTTCAGAAGGAAACTACATCATAAGCAGAAACGAGACTTCTGGGAGAAACTACAAGGAGCTTTTGATTTGTGAGTGAATCCGTGTACGTTGATAGGGTGGCAGACAGACAAGAGAATTCTGTATTTCAGATTTTTTTTTTTAGATATAAGAAGGTCTAAAAATTGTTTAAGATATTTATCCGCATATCGTCAAACTGCCTCATTTGTGCATCCAAATATTTAGTCGGAAATTCTTATTGGCTTTCCCTAATCGCTACGAAATTATATTCTACCATTAAAATTTCTTCAAAGTCAGCAATACTTCGCAACACTTCGCTTTGCAATGCCATGGCATTGCAAATTATATGCCATGGAAACCTAACCTAAAGTAGGTATGTCATCAGAACCCTGGGGTAAGCCTTTATTCCTCTGTGCCTGCATGGGGTATAGCAGGGCAATGATATTGTACTGAATATTATGTCCCGCTCGTGCATAATGTGATTTGAATTTGGAACGTTTTATGAAATAAAATTATGAAAGCTCAGATATAGACATTGTAAAGAAAGTTTATTCGAAAATCGAACTGTCTACAAGCACTGCAGAACAAAAAGCGCGATTTTAAATAATAATTTGAAACCAAAGACGTTGTTTGGTGTATTTTTTTAAAGTTTTGTATTTTATTGTCTCGTAGTATGAATGAAAATTAGAGTATGCACCTCGAGGATAAAGCTGTCTTGGGCAGCTTGAACTCGCTTCACTCAGTCTACATATTATCTTAAAATCTGGAGACCCTCGTTACGCTCAGGATCCAATATGCTGCCCGTGACATAAGACATTATGTGCTTAACTTAAAATATATTTCATTCCCTGCATGTAAAAGTTAAAACGCGAAGTAAATTTAGTGAGACCTCATTATTTTTTCTAGACAAAACATGAATGGTCGCTCCTGCATTCTGAGAAGCGTTTGTGAAGTAAAGACCAGACTCGCACCAGTTGGTCGATCTTTGATACATGACATATTGAGAGCTGTTTTTACGTAAGTTTGATAGATTATCTAATTTGTCATTGCACAATTTACACACTCAGTAAAAGGCTATTTGTCCTACAAAGCTAAGGTCCAATGAGGAATAACAACAAAAAAATCTAGTCCGTCAGTTAGATTATCAAAAAATATTGGATACGTATTTTTTATTTTATCAAATCAATAAGAAATTACAAAGATAAGTCCCTTCAAAGTGCAGGATTGGGGCTTGTGACGTCATTGTACAACATCTTTTTAGTACACTTTTTGCAGACCGGAACATTTTAACGCACTGTATCTTCGTTATTTTTTGTTTTCGGATCAAAATAAAAAATACGTATCCAATATTTTTTGATAATTTAACTGACGGACTAATTAGATTTTTTTTGTTGTTATTCCTCATTGCACTAACGTCGTATAACATTAACCCCGGGTTAAATAAGTAAATTTGACTGATTCTCTATACAAATTCTGTCACATAGCCTTAATTATTCCGTGGATTAGTTAGTGTTATAGGACGTTAGTGCGAATGAGCCTAAGTATAGTAGTGATTACATGCCGTGTAAATTAATTGTAGATTAATGCCATACAAGGTGACCAAAAGGATATAGGGTGTTTGATAGAAGTTGATAAAAATGTATGTTATTTTGTATTGGTCGTTTATTTTTATTTAGAGACACTGATATGGAAAATGATTTTAAAAATATTGTTTTGTTTGCTGATTGCTGGCATTCTTAGAGCCATAAATGACTAGTGAAACGTTATTCTAGGGCTCCATTACACGAAGATCAGTTCAGAGAAGAAATAAAGCAAAGCTACTTCGAGTTGCTGGATCCTGATTTCTGTGAAAAGCCAAACGACTGTCCAATATCGGTGCTTGATTTTGTAATGACATTGAATAAATTGAAATATTAAATAAAGCTTCCGGACTCTCGTATTAAGTAGGACATACATATCAAGTTTTATATCAATACGACAATTAGAAGCAGGTTAACATTGACTTCCAAGATTTTATTACATTGTTTGTTACTTACAAGTGAAGCTAATAAAACGATTTGGTGATCAAGCATCTTTGATAGATTCTCTCTCTCACTCTTGTCATTGCGACGAATATAATTTAATATTTAATGGAATTTAAGAACTATTAGTATATCTATCTCAATTACTGCCATAGGAAACGCAATGTGTGTCCTGTGGCGAGGATTAATATTAATTATATAACGTTCAAAATCACTATTATAAATAATAAATAATAATAGTAATTTTAAACGTTTCTTGAATGAGAAAATGTCTAGTGGTTTTCTCATCGGAAGTGGGAGAGGGCTAATCGGTAATCGGAATTATTTTATGTAGAAGTATTAGTAGTTGATATTTTCTCGTAATTAATAAGATATATCTTTAATAAGTGGCATAAATATTTATTTTCGATAAATAATCTATATTTTTCAGGCATAAATAAATATGCGAAAAGGACTTTAAATTCAGCAAGTGTAGTTTCAAATTCGTGTAACTTGTTAATGAAATTCCAAGGAGGTGTGAAACGTGACTGAGCTAATGAGTGGAGGCGGCAGTCGCTCTAATTCTTTGATCAAACATCCCGGGTCACTGAACAAGCTTTAGACGCTCGCGATTTCAATCATACGTTATATTAACATAGATAAGACTTGGTAGGTATATACGATACGTTATATTACAATCTTTATTTCAGTTTTTCTTACTTTTTTATACACCAAAAAGCAGCTAATACAAACTACCTTAATATTAAATCAATGTACAATATACAGTCTTACAGGCTAAGGAGCGATCTTATTGAAAAGATCTTAAGTGCTCTTTTTCTTCATCAGTAGGTTTAATTTTGTGCCATTTGCAGAGTCAACTATCTTTTGTTTTATCTAATTTAACAGATTTGTATGGAGTTTCGTAATATAACCCAATTTTAAGCGAAACAGATAATTATGTTGTTAAAATGCTATCCGAAACATATTATAAACTGTCAATAAATTATACAAAATAATGAAATTTGAAACAGTTGTGGTAGAAAAACTATTATATTTTGGGAAAAAAAACTTCCACATTAACATCATTACGATACAACCCATGTTATCCACATGTGTTAGGAACGTGTCAGACCATAAATAAAACCATTGTAACGTTGCCGGTAATTCATGGCTCGACGTAACACTCGAAATCCATCACAGCACTATAAAAAAAGTTGTGATAAAATAATGACGCTCCATATTTTATTCTAAAATGGAATTTTGAATTGAAAAAAATCAAATAAATGGGTTCAAGTAGGTTTATAATGGTGATAATATTAATGGCCTTAGGGCAGGCGCAATGTGGTTCAGTTAAAGATCAGTGTCCAAATGTAAAAAATCCAATAAGTTCCATGAGGAAAAGAAGACATATTGCTTTCCCAGATGGCAGTACTATATCAGTAAGTGCCAGTGATTTGTTTTATTTTGAAATAGGCATTTTTTCGGTTTTCAGTTTTGAACAGGACTTTTTACATAATAATATGATTTTCAATTTCTACTGTTTTGATTGCTGGAAGATGGTAGCGCAAGACCGATCATCGTGGAGATTCTTGGGGGAGGCCTTTATCCAGCAGTGGACGTCTTTCGGCTGATATGATGATGAATGTTTTGATTACAACAAAAAAAGATGCACATTCATTATTTGCATATAATGCATCAATGACAAAAGGGAAAGATTAATGTCATAAAATTGCTCCCTGTGGCATTCCCGAGACTATCTAACAGAATGTTTTCTTGTATGAAATAATACCGGATTAAGTAAATTACTAGATTCTCCAATAGAGTAATTTGTTATGCGATTTTAATAATATAAAAATTTATACTACATATCCAATATAATAGGCCAGCAGCTCTCTTTGGAAATGTCCATAAGCATAAAATTTATTGATGTAAAAAACTAATAGAATTCTGAATTCTCCAAGATGACAACCTCAGTGGTAAAAACCTTCATGACTCACGCACCATCTGGTTGGTACCTGGTTGTAGAGGCAGATCTCGCCTATCATCTGCCAGATTCCAAGTTCGTAGCAGCACAGACGAGACGAAAGCTACATCATAGACAGAAGAGGGAATTCTGGGACTTGCTACATAATGCACTCGATATGTAAGGATATACGCTTTTATTTTGTTTTGAAGTTAATCGATCCTCATGAACATTATGAAAATTATACAATAAATATCATAATAGTACTAATACTAGTATAATAGTACCTACTAAAAATCAGCTTTTGATGTTGACTATACATACAACTTTGAGTTTTGTCTTCTCAATTTTAAGGTTGACTTCCGATTTGATGGTAACTTTAGTAGCTTCGATCTTAATAAGTGCTTTAGACCTAAACTGTATCAATGACTTTGATTTTGACCTTGTTGCAGTTGAAAATAAGGATTAAAAATAAATTTCATTCTTTCAGTCGCAACATGAATGGACGCGCATGCGTGATCCGGACGATTTGTGAAGCCAAATATAATCTGGCGCCGCCTGGCAGATCACTTGTTCATGATATACTAAGGGCAATGTTTACGTGAGTATAATTATGATCGATTTATTTTCAATGATACTTGCAATGTAGATTGTACTCACTCAATAATATAAGTCCTTCAGATTCAATATCATCCGCTTTTTCTTCAGCCCTTGATGACATTATACTTGTATGCATAGGTATTGTATATTCTACACAATGGTTACTTAGTAAACATTCAGTATTAACTCTCTCATATTTACCGCCTCTAATGACTTTGTAAGTAGCCATTAACAACAGTTGCATCATTACACGACACATTATATTCTTTAGTCAATCTACATACATAATGTATAGCACTGTTCACGGTATTCCTATCGCATTACCAATACAGTTTTAAGAGATTAAGACCCCGTTGAATAGAACCGCGCGGGACTATAATACTGCCATGAGAGTTTGATATAACGCTAATTGCCTTATAATCCAAGTACGTGACGTCTCTACATGGTCGGATTAATTCATAATACGAGTACCGATAGCGTTTCGGCTGAAATGTTCATTGTTTAAATCTGTATCGCTTTTGTGGTTATATTTTCAACTGAGTTGAAGTTATTTGAGAATATCCTGCATGTAGGTGGGTATTAAAATTTCATGCTAGGATTACTGCACTTTTGATGGCTATTTTAGTACTCGAGTAAACTAATAGGTACTCGAATAGTCTGGCGTTCAGTTTTGCAGAGTTGGTCCAATAGTAAAGATCAATTAGTACAACAACCAAAGTAGGTCCAGAAAGAATTAAGTTTAGTAAAAATACTTGCTTCAACGCAAAATTATTCGATTACTAAAATAGTCATCTAGCCCCACTAGTAGCATCACTAGTTTCCGAGTGCGAGTATAGGCTTTTACCATAAATTTATGATTAACTTTTAATTGTCATAACCTCGTAATGGTAGAGCTTAGGTAAAATTTGGTAGCATTACTACTCCGAACGATGTAAATTATATAGTACTCTATGTAGAATTTGGGCTAATATACCTTCCCAAAATCACCCAGTATAATATCAAAACACATTATTTCGGATTTAAAATAAAATCATGACGTCATAAAACTTCATTACAATAACAAACACAATTTTGTAAAAGTAGTATTTTGTATTATGTTTTATGTGTAAGCTGGCTTTACCCATGTAAACTTTGTCCATAACGTATATTTATTTTTAAGGCAAAATATAAAGAAACAAAGAACTCACATAAAACATCTTAGTGGCTCTGTGAAATAGTGCCTAGTGTACTTATGTATCCAACTAGGCGATGCTTCATACCGGCACCTCCCTACTGAGATGCCGCTTAATTTATTACGAAATAGTTTTTCCACAGCTTTATGATTTACAAGTAAATATTGGTTAAGTGTTAAAAGCAGCGTTATAGTAGATTCTAATTCCGGAATAACATTTCTGTCTATTCAAGGTAATTTGAAAGCTTAATGCAATAAAATTAGCTTATAAAGGTTATTACGTTCTTAATAGTATACTAAATATAGTTATACCAATTTATTTTACTGTCAATTCTGGACAAAGACTCGTGCCACGGAGTGACGTAGTTAATTTCCGCATTACCCTGTCAAAATAACGCCTGCCCTCTGGGAACGTTACCATTTTGCTGTTATAATTTGTTTTTATAAGGTGGGTAGCGGTATTTTTAAGTGAACGTTTCTAGCTGAATCAACGAGCTGTGACTAGCTGTCACCCGCGTTTTTACGCACGTTCCTGGTTTTTTTTTAAATCCGTCATTCAACTTTAGCTGCGCTCGCCGATTTGTCCGGTAAGGTTGATGCAGCCATCAGAGGCTACCAACTTTAGTTTTTTCCAAAAAAAACAGCTTTAGCTTTAAGCCCAAGGGTTTTTAGGTACTAAGATTATGTAAAACGAATATAAAACATTTATATAAATAAATAAATAAAATAAATAGTATGAATTGGTAGATAATAGTAGGTATACCTTTTGCCTCACGGTTACTACTAGGTACGGTTTTCTTGAGATAAAAGATATCAATCACACAGAGAATATCACAGAGTTACTAAACTAACTATGTAAACTTGTATTTACCCGGAACAAAAGAGTTTTTATGTTATTTCAAGGTATGATTCTGATCTATGTAGCAATTTTCATACCATTCAGTACTATGTTTGTGTATTTTACTAGAATATAACCTATCCATCATCAGAACAGCTCACTGACAATATATCATCGGATTCACATTATGTGTACCCATCAAATTATTTAATCCGTGAAGTGTGAAATGTTTCGACCAAAACATGTGAAGTTAAATGAAAACAAAAAAAAATACCGCAAAAGCAAAAGCATAAAATAACAATGTAGGAACTCTAATCTGACACAGTTTTAAAGTCATGAACTTTCGCTTTTGAAGGCGGGTAAATTTTTTGTTTAATGTTTTTTTTAGGCGTTTTCGAGTAATCGGAGAACATAGGCGCGTAAATTATTCGTCCGTCGAATTCTTAACCTCCTCCTTTTTAAGCCTGTTAAAAATACCTCTCTCTTTGTTAACTAATGTGCTTCATCGCAGCAATTTTATCACCTTATATTTCAGAGATAATTGGTAGTATTATTGAATTATAACATCGCTAAAACTAATGTGTGCCAGCCCAATTTATGCTTTCATTCACATGGTTATTTTTATTTCTAGGGCGCCACTACGAGAAGAAGAGTTTGCAGAAGAAATGGGGCCGACTTACAATGAGTTATTGGACCCAAACTTATGTGAGAAAGACAACGACTGTCCATTTTCAATACTCAACTTTGTTCTTGATTTAAATAAACGGAAAAAGTATTGATAATATATTTTGTTTGTGTTTTGGTCACTATAAGATAGGTATAAGTGCCTACTATGTGTTCAGATAAAATACTTCCATACCTAGTATATTATAGTATGTGTAAGGCGGGCAATATCAGAAAGGCCTGAACTTGGTCAAAACAAGAAATTCTTTAGTCCACTTAAAAACTTCGTAAATGAAAATTTTGTAAACTATGTATGTACCTATATGGTATGTGAAAATATGTACTAAACCCTTACGCAGAAGAGTCTACCTACTTTATCAACTTTGTTCTAACGATATTATTCCATTACATCGAGTAGAAAGTCGGTTCTTCTGGTGTGGTACAAGAAACAAGTTGTTAGAGTTTTAATGTAATGGCGTCTGACGTTTTACAGTGAGTGCAAATATCATTTACGCATGACTTTTGAAAACTTATTTGTTTTTATTGTCAGATTCTACATAAAATATTGTGATAAAAATATCTTAAATAATTACACCTAGATTCGAAACAAACACACAAGTGTTTCTTCTATACTGTAAAGATGTATACGTAGAGATTACTTTCACTCGCTTCATTTCGAGAAAGCCACTCATGTCATATTTTAGATGATTTCTAAATAATCAAATGATATTCAATTATTTACTAATAATGTTAGTTTTATTTTTAATATAATTTTCAAATTGTTTTTGATTACATTTATTATTTTATGTATACCTACGTTATTTTCGCATAAATATTTTAACAAATTTATGCGAAAATATTTAAGAATAAAAATTCGAGCCTTATGAATTGGACCACAGCAAAAGGGTCCACGTAGCACCGTCAGTGCGACCAGCCGAACCATCCATTAGAATCGATCACACGTTATAACCTACGCAACACGCATTTGCATCAAATATCCATCACTTGATTTCGATATAAAAGTTGTAGTACCAGCGAAATTCAAATTGAAAATGTCGCTGGTATAATGCGAAATCTAGCGTACGAAAATGTCTAGCTTGATCGGAGTTTATGAAGGTTATTTATACTAATGTATTAAAACTGAAGAGTTTATTTGTTTGTTTGAACACTGATTACAACATACTCACAAATTTTCCTACTTATTCGCGTGTTTTCATTTTCATCCGCGTTCCCGAGGGTTTAAAAAGTAGCCTAATGCCAGACGCACATTGGTGAACAGCACGGCAGAGGTTTTTTTTTTTCATTTGAATTTAATAGTTATCCAATCGAAATAAAGTTATATTTCAATGCTCGGTGATCGGCCTCGGAGCATCGCGGCGCAGTTTTCTCTAGAGCATCGCTGGCTATAGACATTTTGAAAAATACCCGAAGTTAGAATAATACCTGTAACGACAATACAGGTTGATAATTTTTCCTGGTACTGCTTATAATATTTCAGATTAGATTAATGTGAAATTGGGATAGTTGCTTTTTGATAGATAATCAAACTTCAACGTTTGCTGAATTATTTATTTTTAAATAATATTACCGGCAAGATTACTTTCAGAAATTCATCCTACGCATATGATGGAGAAATATCACTGTGAAACATTTTGAACTCTTTCATGGTAGAGTAGTAGGGAGTAGAATCCCTAAATAAACCCTAAAAATAGTTATCGTCTTCCATACCAATGGGTTTAAGTTACCTCTACTGGTGTTATTTATATGAACTCACTTTAAAATCACTTTAAATAAGAGAGTATATTAAATAATTCGTAGTGGTTATAAGTTTTATTGGAGAAATATGTTTTGTTACGGGATAAGTGCAAGTAAAACCATGCGAGGGAAAATAAAATTGTAAGAAATATGTAAAAGCATATACCTAAAACATACATTATATATAGGTACATAACATAAAATCAGATACCTGTCGGTAAGTGCAGTTGTTTACAATTTTAACGTTTTGATATGGAAATAATATTATGGCAGTATGGTACACTTCATAATGTATCGATGGTTTACAATCTCGCAAGATGGATTGTAAACTAGCGGTGTTTGCAATCATACGGTGACATACATATTTATTGGGCATCAATAAAACGAAAATGTAATTAAACAACCCCGTCACATTTTCTAACTACCCATTACAAAACTGTTTCGCAAAGTTCTCTCATATCTATCTGACTACATTTCGCTTTAGGCTCAACGTATACTTAGAGTAGGAAAACTCGTATAACCATGAATATTATGATTTACGAACGTTAACCCTTGGTACGGTCTCGAAGCCTGCGTGATATATGTTTTTCATAAATCTTTGGAGCGCTAAAACTGTAAGGATAAGAGGGATCCGTCGGGGGCGAAGACCTACTAACGTTAAGGCTTTCATAAATACATATTTTTCCACTGCTATTTCTATAAATAACAATAAAGCTTTTGATAATGACTCTTGAAAATTATTGCTATATTTAATTTTGATACTTGTTTTAAAGTACAAGGTGAAATGGTATATCTTTTGAAAACCACCAAAATTCGAGAATCGCGAACAAATACTGTTTTATTACCCAGGTACGGTTTATTTTAGATTGTCAGTTATTTAGCAAGACAAACCTAGCATAAGTATGAAAAAGTTATCGTTATATCTCAAAATATCTCCACATACCTATCTACCTGTAAAATTCCGAATACAAGCATGACCACAATATTGCCATAGTAAGTATTGATATGGCTAAAATCGTGTAAGCATAAAGCCTCAATAGGAACTGGGACTCAGATTTTATACTTCATTGTAGTAACTAGTTACCTAGTTTAGTTGGTTATAAAAGTAATCTACCACTGAGCAATGGCATGAAATGGTTTCCTTATGATAATTTCCGTCAATAAAAGTTCCTGAATGAGTCAGGAACTGTAAGGTCGTCTTATAAAACCCACCCTGTACAAAGACGATTTTCAACACAAACATGCTAATGAAAGGGTCATCCACTTCGAAAACAATTTAAAACTCCTACCAGTTCTGTTAATAAACCTTCTTTTTCCAATTTGCATCTCTTAGCAAGATTGTCTAGAACAGTTACAGACGTTGAAACAATGTGACAATTTTTTCGTCCGTTATTTGATGAGTCCAAAATCATTTCACTTTACGGTAGAGCGAGTGTATTGTCTTCGCGTGTTCCATTTTATTTTAGTTACAAAATGATTCAGAATTTAACTGTTGGTTTATTACTGGCCAGTTTGTTTGTGTTAAGTGCGTCAGTTGATATAGGTGATACTAAAATTGATAAACCAAAGATTTTATCAAGAAAGAAACGATACGTGGCTTTTCCTGAAGGTTCCAGTTTTTCTGTAAGTACTTTTTAATATAAAGTATCATCAAATGTTTGGCTTATATTTAATTATTTATTAAATACTTATTTATTAAATACTTAAAATCATTTAATTCCTATTTAAAAACTAATTGATTTTTTTAAAAAGGTTGGTATGAAAAAATCTATTAATCCAAACCCATGAACCTCATACTTGAACTACTCCATTCTGATTAAAAACTGAATGCGTGTAAAACCATAGAGCCAAAGTTCGAGTGGCCTATTCAGAGAGGCCTGCCTGGCACTAAACCTTTAATAGGCGGATTCGCCTCACCGGGAGATATCGGGCACTTGCCTAGATGGTTTTACTACCCTTTAATTGACTCCCGCTAGTTATACTTGATTGCACATCCTATACTGATAAGACTATTTTGTGGTTTTATTGCAAATCATGATTTTATTGCGTTTATTTTTTTATCGCATTTCTTAACAAAATATGAAAATACCGTAAAAAAGATGTCAAAAAGTGAAATTAAAATAAAAATCGGCCAAGAAACACGGAAGATATAAGCATTTTAAACTACTAATTGGACAGAGAGATCGGACCTAAGATGTGAAGTCATAATACTATGACGGCCATTATAAACTACATGTTAAATTTGCTTGGCTAGAAAGAGATAGGAATAAATCTTTGATAACTTATTATCTTGGTTATTTTTATAGTTATCTGAAATATTAATTTATCTTACTGCTTCTTGTATGGAATGCTTTTAATAAATCAAAAAAATATATCATGCATATTCCCTATTATTAAAAAAACGCTATGCTCTACTCTACATGTCTAAATAATAAAAAAGATACAATAACCAAATGCATTATTTATCGCTAAACCAACTTTATCTAGACTCACATTGGTCGCTATGAGAATACGTTAAACCATTTCATATTCTATTACTAATTAAAATGGTCTATATTCCAGTGTGCCGGCTGCATGACAGTGGGCCTTATAGGCCAGCCTGCACCTTCTTCGTCACCAGGCACATTCACATTTGGCCTCAACTGGGCTATAGCTTATGAACTGCCCAATACTACAGAAACTGCTGCATACTACGTTGGCTTTAAGTATTACAAGAAGAAACTCCAGCAGAGAAGAAACAGAAGGGATCTATATGAGAAATTGGAGACTATAATGGATAAGTATGCTATTTAGACACTACTAGCTTCCACCTCGTGGTTTCACTCGCGTTCCCGAGGGTTTTTATATTTTCATTCGGGATTAAATGTAGCATATATGTTATTTTACAATGCACTCACACAATCTTTTGTTGAGCCCACAATCTGCGAAGTAAAAGGCAATATCTTAACCAAACATTTGTTTTGGTTGGGAATCGAACCCACATCCTTTGACATGATGAGCAGGATCTTAAAACCAATCACCCTAATTTTCTCGCTATACAGATTATGTTCATGCATCTACAGGTAAATAAATAAATTAATGTTTCAGCATGGGCTACAACGGACGACAGTGTATATTAAAAACACTATGCGAGACAACACAACGAATCGTCCCCCATGGAGGCAACATGATTGAAGAGATGTTTAGAATTCTATTTACGTGAGTATTACCTTTATTAACTATATTTTATCTAACGGTTTTATCTATGTTCCTGGTACAATTAAGTATCTATCTATAGTTATCACCGGGTCGAAGCTTCTCTTCCACTTTTTAATAAAATTTGTTCGGAAGTTAAACGGTGGAACGCAAAACAAACAGACGTATAACCTGATTTTTGTCTTAATATTAATTTAAGCACCTTACCATCATATAAAGCACCTTACCATCATTATGAAAATCTCCACATTGACTCGATAGGATTGATTGATAGGTCTCCCCACGATAAAACAATTTATAAAACGCGCCTCGCGCCCACCCTTCTCGTCCCGTTCAAGTGGCCCGAGTTGCACCAGTAATCCGACTGACTCCAATTAGTCGTAACATGTACTAAACCCTCCCTCTCTCCGGTAACGCCATGAGCAGAGGTTCGTACCCCATTCAGGAGTGCCCTCAGGCGTGGTAAGGTTGATGCAGCCATCAAAGGCTAAAAACTTTAGTTCTTTCCAAAAAAATATGTCAGTCATCTGGGGAAAAATACAAATCATGAGTGAAAAGTATTTTTTTTTCTATAATTCTTTTACAGGTTACCTATGACGAAAATTGTAGCTTCAGAACCAATCGAACACTTGATATACGACTCAGCGCATCGACTAGGAGTGCTTTTACAAAACTGCGATGTCTACAACTGCCCTATATCTCTGGTGGATTGGGCAAAAGGATATTATAACGCACCATCGACAAATATGGATACGAGGAAGATGCCATGGGCGTTGTTCAGCAGCAATTTTGGATAGAGAAGATTTGGATCGAAATAAATTATTTAAAATGTTTAATTTTTTTTTTATTCTCTACAGGGCTTATTTGACCATAATCTCACTGTGGTATATCAGAATTCTGATAGTATGCGAGGGCGGTCTATCCTCTTATGTTTTTAACAGAAACTTTTCACTTTGAAGTTATTTTTTTTAACGATTTTTTATATCGTGACAATTTGACTTGAAATAATTAAAATAAAGACAAATGTTAAATCGCAACTATAAAGATATAACATTTGGAGGAGTTTAGAAAATCTAAATGATTCTCGTAATGCATGTACCTATACAAAAACAGTGGTATTGTTTGAAAATAATTTAAACATAAATTTGCATTATTTTGACTAAATTATTAAACTTTCTGGTTTTGATTTCATAATGTTGTTTAGGAGAATCGGAAGTAGGTCATAACAATAAACACCACTGCCCTTCGTATTTTCCGCTAAACCAATATTATTAAAAATAACGTTGGAGAGAATTTTATACTGACCCAAATTAATAGAATGCCTATTCAAAACTGGTACGTCAATTTTGTTACTTTTTTACTGCATCAAAGTCAGGTCCAATAAATTATAACTGAAAAGCTTTCAGTGAGTTTCTGGTTCAATTAATCAAAGAATTTCGTAGTCTGTTTTTATTTACGTATCTAGAGTATTTATACCTAAATAAGACAGTAGTTTTAGAACTGAAACATTAGGAGAAAATTAATCAAGAATTATTTCGCTCTGGTGATGGGTTCGATTCCCATCCAGGACATACAAAGGCATTTTAAGGCGATGATAGCTCAGTGGTAGTGACGTCGGATGCCGCGACGACGGTCGTGGGTTCGAATCCTACAGATGAGCTTGAGCTTTCGGTGAAGGAAAACATCGTGAGGAAACCATATATAGCACGGTGGTAGGGTACTTTGTAGTACCCGCCTGGCTGGCTACCACCCTCAAGTTGAAAATTTGTCGCCAAGCACCTACCGGTGTGTTCCGGCAATTGCACTTGAGAGCCAGTTTGTCTTCTCGGCATTGTAACAGGTCAGCAACACATTGGCAATATCTCTGGTATTGCAAATGGCAATAGGCGACGGTAACCACTTACCATCAGGTGGGCCGTATGCTTGCTTGCTACCTTAGTAGTATAAAAAAAAAAAAATACATTTGTATGCATGAACATGTCTGTTTGTCTTGTGTCTGGGTGTAATTTTATCTATATATGTATGTATTTACAAAAAAAAAAGTAGTATATGTAGTATATCAGTTGTCTGGTACAAGTACAATAGTACAAGCTCTGCTTAGTTTGGGATCAGATAACCGTGTGTGAAGAATGTCCCAGGATATTATTTATTTTTGATCAAATTAAATAGAATAGGTAAAACTACGTAATCGTTTCTTTTACCTCACAATTTGTATGTACTAAGTGTCAGATACTATCTATCTTCAGACACATTTTCTACACGTTTATCGGTCAAAATCATTAGCCACTTGTAACTTGAAGTGAAAATTGGATTATCCGTTACCTGACACGGTAAACATTCTCCTCTAAGCCGTGTTTCTTCAATCATTGTGGTGACCATCTTTGGAAGATACTGAGGTACTGCGTTTACGTAAAATGAATTATTTTCATCCATTTTTGTTACTGACCTGTTTTTATTTTGTATTGTGTACGTCGTGGGATTTAGGTGATTCCACCAAATCAAAGATTTTGTCTAGGAGAAAGCGATATGTTGCGTTTCCGGAAGGTTCCAGTTTTTCAGTGAGTTTTTATTAAATTAATTATCGTAGTATTCATCATATTATTGTTTTAAAATCATCTTTTGTAAATTAAAAAAGTTTATAAATATACAATCATAAAGAAATATTTAAATACTGGTTTAGAATTAAAAATAAGGATCAAATTACGATATCAAAAACTACTAATAATTAAAAATATTTTATAATGCTTTTCAGTGTGCCGGCTGCATGACCGTCGGTGTTATAGGCCAGCCGGCACCATCTTCAGCTCCTGGAACCTTCACCTTTGGCCTGAACTGGGGTATAGCATACGAGCTGCCCAACGCCACTGAAACATCCAGGTTCTACAGGAGAAAGCAAAGAATAAATAAGCCAGTCCAACAGAGAAGGACCAGGCGAGAGCTCTATGGGAAGTTGGAAACCATTATG
The DNA here is from genome assembly GCA_963555595.1 of Tethea ocularis. Classification (NCBI taxonomy): domain Eukaryota; kingdom Metazoa; phylum Arthropoda; class Insecta; order Lepidoptera; family Drepanidae; genus Tethea; species Tethea ocularis. The sequence continues at coordinate 2,157,585 of OY741971.1, read as the reverse complement.
GATAAGTAAGTAGTAACTTGAAGTATTTTTGTTTATTATTTAGAAAATAAAAATGTTTAGATCCATATCTGTGGTTTAGATTACAGATATGCTTAGACCCCATATCTGTGGTTTAGATAGTCTCAAAAATGTACCAGCTACATTTATAGATTTGAATATGAGCTCCCATAGACATACGACTGGGTTTTTTATTACTGGGACTTTTTTACAACAAGCGTTTTTGGCGCATGCCTTGTGTGTATCAATGAAATTTTTATGTAACGTTTTTACACAATTTGCTATCTAGCGTGGTTTAAAAATTACCTAAACATGTTTTAATTTTAGAATGGGATACAATGGTAGACAGTGTATCTTGAAGACTTTATGTGAGACTACGCAAAGATTGGTTCCACATGGAGGAAATATGATGGAGGAGATGTTTAGGACATTATTTACGTGAGTTATTTTTTTACATTTAATGTATATTTATAATATTTTTGTTATTTTCTATGTAAGAAATACTCTGGCTATCTAAAAGGATGTAATCAACTAATTTCGTTAGACTTTCTGAATCGAGATATGAAATGCATGTAGCATTATTGTTCGATATGTATATTTCGACCAGGGTTTCTTAAACTTTTTTTAGTGATGACAAAATTTGACTAAATTTCTGTTTTATCATGGACCACCAATTGTTTGGAGGAAATTATACAGTAAAATAAATTAATAAAGAGTGGTTCTATGAATAAAAGCTGTTTAAAATTGTTCAAAGCCTTGTTTTATATTTTTATGGTGATTTCGCGGACCACTTCGCGTTCTTCCAGGGACCAACGGTTAAATACCACTGATTTAGGGTCAGCATGGTTTTTTTTTTTTTTTTTAAAGGACTAAAGTTGGTAGCCTGTGATGGCTGCTCCAACCTTACCGGACAATCGGCTAGCGCAGAGAGCTCTCAGCCGGGTAACATTTAGGTAACCCCGCCTGAGGGCACCCCCGAGTGGGGTACGAACCTCGGCTCAGGGCGTTACCGGGGGATGGGGAGGACTTTGTACGAGTTACGACTAATTGGGGGCGGTCGGATTACTAATGGCGTCAGCATGGAGATTATACTTAACAGAGCGTATTTTTTTTATTCCAGGTTGCCAATAACAAAAGTACTACCCATCGAACCAATGGAACACACAATCTATGACTCAGCCCATCGTCTGGGAGTACTACTGAAAAACTGTGGTATTTATAAATGTCCGTTCTCATTGGTTGACTTAGCACAAGGATATTATAATGCGCCTGCACCGTCTGCTGATACTGTTTTAAACCCTTGGTCTTTATTTAGCAGCAATTTTGGATGATAAATCTTAATTTGTTATTAATTCTATATTATTATTTCTGTTACAACAATTCCATAAAATATATTTTTTTTTTACTTTTACCGCTTTTACTTAAAACCCGAAGTTAATTTATGATAAAAACTATTGCTGTCTTTGTCATAATATTATAGCGATAGGTATACTTTGTATTAAAGTTTTTTATGTTTAAAACCAAAAACAAACTATAGGTAGACATTGTTTCCTAAACCAATTTTATGGTAAAAAATAAAAACTTTTTTAATGTAATTTATTTCAGATTTTTAAAATAATATTAATAAAGTAAACCTATCTAATTATTTGAATATTAGATATTTAGAATAGTTTTTACTACTGTCACGAATTTTTATGTTTCATAAACCTATAGTTTATGGCGTGTAGAGATTAAGAGTACGAGAGCGGATAAAGGGTTCGGTCGCGCTTTTCACACTCATGATCAATCTCATTCGTTCTCTTTCATTGGATATTGGTGCCGATTCTGTTGTTTACGAACTTAACTAATATTAGACAAGTCATGTTTATAGTAATGTAACGGGTCTATTCGCGCATAGAATATTATCAAAATATAATTTGGACTAACCTCGACGAAAAAAAAAAAAAAATTAGACAAGTCACCTCTCTTTCATTTCAACCTTATTGAAAAAAGATAGAACATTTTTAATGCTGTGAGTTTAATCCATACCGTCGTAATGTACGGGTAAATAGTCGTGACCAAAGAATAAATAATGTCGTGACCAATAAAGATCGCGCTTAAATTCACGTTAAAATGTGTGATCGGATTAAACTGACAGAATAAAATATCTTGCATACCTTTCTTATATTTACTATTAGAAAGAGATATAGTGAGATTAAATGTATTTAGTTCGTAAACAACAGAATCGACACCATTATTAGAGATTTATCATAATCTACAACGGAAGAGAGACAGGTGCAAATAATATTATAATAAAACACATCGAGTTATTATTAACGCATAACATTTAATATTTATAGTTCATAATATAATACATTTCAATATTAGCAGTAAGAATTCATGAGTGTATTCATAGTAGTAATGGTAGTGCTTGATTTTAATTAATTTTAACATTACAAAATGAGACTTATCTCTATTTACTTACGATCTAAATTAATTATTTATTTCGCCTTAACTTACAACTTTGCATTTACCTTACATACTTATATATATTATATATATAATACTGACTTATACGACTATTTATTACAATTTCATAGAATTTCATAAACTATTGAGCTATCATGACTTACGACGACCATTATTTATATTTTATATAAGTATTTATTATAATTATATTATAATAGTGCATTAACCTTAAATGTTTATCAGTGGCAATGATTTCGTGATACAAAATGTCATATTCGGTCTATAATCTAACATTCTATAAGTGACTAGATGTTGAAATGCCATTTTCAAAATTGCCAAAATGACTTCTATTTATTGTATGAATATACCTTAATACCTTACAATTATATTAAAATAACTTTAGGAATTCACTCTCATAATATTCTATACTAAATTTTGTAACATTAGTGTGGTGTTCGTTTGCAAATGTCATTTTCACTTAACGTTTATTTTGTGAAAAAATTAACGATTATTTTGACATGTAAAAAATAAATAAAACGAAAAATCTGATGGTTATATTCAGGTTATCAATTTAAATGCATTGTCTTTAGTTAGATAGGTACATATTACAATATATGGAAATTATAATACATAATGTAATTAATTCGTTATTGTTATTTTGTTTTTCGACTGCCTTAAAAAGTTATTTTGGATACAATAAATTTGAAGATATACGGTATTAATCATTGGTCAAAATCTTTAATTTTTCCACAAACACCCGCCGTTACTCGTGACTAGAAAGGTGAAAAATAATAATCATAATTGTAACTGAAAAAATTTCAATATATAACTATTAGAGGACACATTTAATTACATTATAACAATAATTTTAATGGAGACGAAAATGTCAAACGTACATTATGATTCCTAACCTAATAGATACAATACGCCTTTGTGATAGAATTACAAAAAGAAAATACAAACACTAAAAAATATAGATAGGAAACTTCAAATTTACAATATTTTTTACACAATGCACATCACTAATAATTCTATTTTTGTTTAATAAATTAAACAAAACCTATTTATTGAAACACAACATTGTATCAGAGAATAAACAACAAATATGAAAGATATAAAAATATTAAATTTGTAATGCTTTTATATACGAGTATACAAATGTCTTTACATTATTCATCGTATTCAATTGCATTTTATTTTAAGAAGAAAAAAAAATGCTTTCACTGATATAGGTAAGTTGTTGTTATTATACATTTAAAATTTCCTATCTGTTTTCTGAAATAATTACAATATATTTATTTATATAAAGAATTTTACAATGTTAATCTTTTAACGAAATATAAAATATTAATATTGGATCAGTTGCTCTACGAATTAATTTAGTTAAATACAAAGTCAGCGAATGAAAAGAATGTGTTCTATTGAAATCTTCGAAATTGTGTGTAAAATACGTTGTTTAAATAAAGAGTAGATTTTATATAATTATTGTGTTTTGAAATAGGTTTTATAATGAGTCTGTTTTGATGTAAGCCAATTTATTTTTCGAATATTGAGATTATGTGTGTTAAATAATTATTTAATATTTGTCTTGTCTCTGACCGAGGTTTATGCATGTTAACTATGCCTTTTTGGCAATAAATCAATAACAAAAAGTGAAATAGGTATGTACTGTTTAATCGCAAAATTCGTGCACTTTACCTTTGAGGAATCCAGCATAGTATTTTTAAATTCAATAATCAGATCTCATGAGGTAAATAATATTACCTACTTTGTACAAAAAATATTAAAATCGGTTCATAGGTATTTGCTTTCATTAATGCCCTATATGGGCATATAACACTAAAATATATTCACAAAAATTATATAAATGAATAGAAAACATTAGCTTTTGTCATATCGGTTATTGAGAATAAGTACATATCAATATTTTTTATTTGAAAACTAGTCGACTACACAGATGTAGTCAACATTTGAAATTCATACAGTATTCGTACAGATTTTTCCAAATTATATTTAAAAGTATCAAAAACTACAACTCTTTCGGAATTAAATTAAAAAGTACCTACCTACGTATGAACCAATTTGATTTGATTTTGTGAAGTTTTAAAGTTATTTGGTTAGTTAGTTGATTTTCAATGGTATAGGTATTTTCTCACTCTATCCGATTTTTTAATAATAATATTATAAGCAGAACAAAAATATATAAACAAAATCCTGACTAACTAAAGTCTACCTAATCAATTTTTTTATAATTACATTGTAGACATATTTTATAGAATTAAATAAAACGTTTAATATTATATACACAATCATACAATAATGCAGATTTGAGACGTATAATATATTGTTAAGTGTTTTTATTTTTTATTTATTTCTGTATATACATCTAATCGTGTTGGAAGCTCAACGCAAATTTCGTGTGGTTTTTCGACTACTTAATATACACATTTATAGCCTAGGTATAATATATTACTATTCGAATAAACTATGAAGGTATATAAGCAAATCAGGGAAGAAGACAAAATTGTTAAATCTGATTAATGAAGCTATTTTGCTTCCGAAAGTTTCCCCAAAAAATGTTTGGAAAAAATATTTTGATACTTTAAAAAAAAATGAGATAAATATATTATAATGGATTATGAATAAAGAAATGTTAAGTAAATTGGAATTGCTAAACAAATAATACAAAAAATATAGATAAAGCAAAAATAGGAGAACTTATAACACCTTACGTCACTTTGGAAGACGTTCGATTAAACATGCAAATACGCCTATCTTACACAGATAATTTACTAGGTAAAGATTATTTTTATACTATTATAATATAGCGATACATACAGGAAGAATACTTGAAAAATAAATTAAAAAGCAAAGAAACTGTAACGTGCAATAAAGCAAGAATTATAAAAGTGTGTTATTTTGAAAATTACTACGAAATTCTAGATTTCGATGAACCTAATTATAAAGCGTTACGGATTATCTGTTAATACTGACTCCCTTTTAAAAGTAAATTTCCAAATTTTAAAAGTACTTTTAGGAAAGGAAAAACTCAAAGTGTCTTTAAATAAATAATTCTTATTGCTGAAATACATCAACAGACAAAGCAAAAAACACTCGACTATCATATACATTAACCAATATCTTTTCTACAACTTTTATCATCTACATCTACATTAGCACTAAATGTAATGAGAAAGAAATGTAGAAAAATAACTTGTCAATTATAAGTATTATTTAAATTTCTATGTTGATCAGCTATATTTACATGTCAACATTTCGGTTCAGTTGATCACTTAAAATTATTGACAGCCATGTGATAGCTGACTATGAGTTCACAACCCCATTACCCGATGACGATAAACCTGCTAGTATCTTAAAAATTATTATAACATCAACACAGATAATACACACATTTCTAATAAAATTAAAGATAACAATAACAATATAGTAATGAACATATTTAAAATAAACACTAGTCTATATACTACCAAACTTCTGAAGGAACAAACATAACAAGGTGCAATCATATTTTTTGGTACAAAACTTTAAAAGTAACGATTAAAGTATGATATACCTACTAACGTAAATACTTAATGGTAAAAAAACGTTGCAATAGTAACAAATTTATCAAACACCGCGTTTTCGAGCTGACCCATTCGTCGACTAACTCTAAAAACACTGAGAAGCTAAAATTTATACCACTTAATATTAGTACAATATCCATTACAAATTACTTATTGACAAATGTTGAATCTAGCATTTTGATTTTATTGTTAAATTTATTTTTTATTACCTATCTACCGTCAGTTATATGACAAATTCTACTTTTGCATACCCGTTTATCACCCGAATTACAATAATTATGCAAACGACAGAGTTTGCCACTAACAAATAATTAGCAATGAGATCAGAAATTTAAAATAATAGATATTGTAAATTTCGCAACAATAGACAAGCCTAAAATCTATATTATTATTGTAACAAAAGATTGAAGTAGATGTCATCTACAAAAAAATACGATTTAACATAAATTTAACATTCATATGTAAAACTGAGTGGCAATGATAAATATTTATTTCCAATTTAAACAGAGTTTATTAATTTCATAGTACCTAAAACAACATGTAATATTTGTGTGTGAGCATCAAATAAGATAGAATTGCACTCTGGGTGAAAGTAAAGTTACTTCCCCTAAATTTGTGAAAATAAAGTGTAAAAAATTGTGAAATTTAAAATTTGTATTCGATTTATCATTCATACCACAAATAATTGGGATCATTAATCGTTGTATCAGCTCAGTTCATCCAGTTTCAACAAATCTAAGAGCATAATATTAATCTAGAAAATTGTATTTTGCAATATCATTTGGGTAACTTTAAAGTTGTTTAAAGAGTTTTTGTATAATGATATAACTAGGTGAAGGCTTAGACCCACGTTAATGAGACTACGCTTAGCTCCAAATTTCGTGCTCTCTTCGATACTGAAGATATTTACAATATATTAGCTTAACCTAATTTTTCATTCACTTCATTCAGTAATTATTCCGAACGCAACACCAGTGCTTAAACAATGTTTACCCTATAGTGTTTTAGAAAATCTAACTATTATTATTTGCATTCATATAAAAATAACAACAGACCGTTTTTACTTTCTAGCAAATATCTACAATAAAAGACTGGATGACCATCACGGAATAATATGTGAAGCCTGTAGACTTAACTAATCATTATTTGATAAAATAGTAATTGATAATACTAAATTGGTGTGTTTCGGTGCGTGCAATAGCACATTCCTACTTTTCATTCATTACCAACGAGTCAGTTTTGACATAGTAGAAAAGTATTATTTATGCATTCAAATTATTAGACACGAACAATTCCATACCAAAAATTCCATCGAAGAATCGATCTGACTTAATAACAGCTAGCCCCATCATTACTAGAAAGCCGAATAGTTTCTCATTGAGAATCTGAGCTAAATTATTAATGTTCATTTCAACCTTTAGCGAGCTTTCCACGGCATTGTCGACTACAATTAGACCGTTTTTCACATACACTACGTTATTACGTATTTTCTAATCTAGACTAGCCGATTGTATGCATATATCCTGACAAACAGCTATACACATTCAATAACACTTATTATAAATACGATGACGTTACCACACAAAACAATTTGAATTTTATTTTACTATATCCATCCCTGTTTTCCTATCTGCTCGCTGTGGATTTCATTAAATACCAATAACTCTTCAGTTATCTAAGTAATTATCTAATAAACATTATCATGAGTTACTTTGACATATCGATTACGCGGCTCGAAATATTTTTTTTTATTACGTTAGATTGCTAAAAATACCCTACAATATGGGTCGAAGTGAGGTAAAAACGCTTGTAGTGCGTGAAAGGTGTCACAAACAATCATTGAATGTACAAACTACTAAATAATGACAACATAAATAATCAGAATCATGAACAAGTAACACTTAATAGTTACAAATCATAAGGAATATCTATTCTTTGTTTCTATTCTAGGTAGAAATGAATGTAAAGTTTCCTAAGTAGTTTAATGCTAAAGTCACAAACCTCAACAATGATTTATTATCTAAGAGTGTTAGTTGTATAGTGCCCATAGGTGATTCAAAGAATTTATATTTCAGTGAAAAATTGTGAGAATACAAATCAGGAGAAGAGACTCATGTGCTTAATTTACCCTGTACTTTAGGATTTATTAGTGAAATTACGGTTAATATTAATGTTACGGAAGAGTTTCTATACGCCAATGTAATCGCAAAAGACGTAATACAAAACTTAAGCATTAAATTGTAATCGATCAGTCGTTACTTTTTTGGCAAGCATTCGAACATTCTTATAAATATTTCAGAATCAATAAAACATCCAAGCAGAATATGAAATAAGAATTCCAATATCAATAAATTAGCACTTATCAAATAAATATCAGTTACTGTTGGCATTGTAGATGGAACTATAAAGATGGCAAATTGGCACTCCATTTAAAAAATCTAATAAAACAAGTTATCAATCTATCTAAGAATATCGACTTTTATAAAAATGTACAATTGGCAGTCAATTGTGATTTATGAATATACATATTCTATTCAAATAATATCACCATCGCGATGTGAATCTATACACTATTCGGCATTATGATAAGTGTCTCCCTTAATATATAATTATGATGACTAAATATTATACCTAATATTATCTACAATCCCTTATGATTTCATTACCACTACTGGGAAATTATTAGATTCGTCAATTAATCGATATTGTCCTTATGATTTTTACGCGAGTACGTAGTTTATCAAATACTAAATGTATAATTCAAAATTACATCACCAATATTTTAAAGTAAGTCATCTACGTTGTCCGGCTCTTATTATTACAATGTTTGATGCTAATCGACGAGTGATTGAATAGTACCACTTTACATTACTTAATCATTACGAAATTGAGCTTGACTTTATTCGAAGTAAACCTTAAAGTATGTAACCGTTACAATAATTATTAATGTTCAATATAGTATGAAACTGAATACATTCTATAGCAAGAAATAAATACAAATCCCTAAAGATAATCTGTACAATGTTTGTGCGCTCGTATCAAATGATTCCTGGAAATCAAACTATCCGTTTGAAAACATACAAATTATTATAATGTCCACTTAATAATACGTATGTTCAATACAGCATTTTCTAATATAAAAATAGTTGTGGCGAGTACGGCGTCAACACAAAACTGCCGTGTCTTGAGGTTGCTCCGACTTTCGTCTATCGACGGACACAGTCTCGATATCGAGTTTTTTATATAAAAAGACGGCTTTAGATACGCTGATGGCGTTAAAACGTCCCGCAGCGCACCTGGGCGCTTGGCACCACACTAAGCACAAAAAATGTTCTCGCCTCATAGTTCCCAACTGGGAGTTTTACTGAGATCATCCATGCCACCACATGACGATCAGCTCCCAGAACGTCTTCGGCGGCGAGTGGCCGAAGACGTGAGACGAATTTCAGAGACCCGGGTCACCTTCGGAGCCCATTTTGAGTAGCTCCAACTTTTTCTTGGCAATTTTCGAGTATAGAATGTCGATTGGCTTGGTGTTGTCGTAGAATGTTGGCGCTCGAAATATAATGAGTGCAGTACCAAGAACGCAAGCTATCGTGAATGCAAACAGAAAGATTCTGTCCAACACCATCGCGACGTACTTCCAATCGTCCTCCACCTGAAATAAATATCACTTATTGAATAAAAGATCCTGATGGAAAAGTTCTACATTAGCTCAAAGAAAGAGGTATATGGAGGTAAACTGAAGGAATAGGAGCATCAAGAAACGTACACTCTCAAACTTATCCTTATTTTTTACGTGTTGCGCTATAAACCTGGAACCTTCTATAGTCTTTTCCATCTCTCTCACAAAGGGCTTTTCTAGAGATGGACTGCCATCATCCAAGTCTAGACGGCAAGGAGACCCGGGGGGTGGGGAGAACAGCTCGTCATCACCTCCAGGCGGCGGCGGTGGTGATGGGGGCATGCCTGGGAGTTCATACTCCTCACAGCCCCACTCTTTAAACTTTCCATCCATATCATCTGGACCAAAGACATCTGTGAGTACCTGAAAAGCTTTATACTGTTAGTATATACCAACAAAGTATTAGTTTAATCTAAACATGTAGTTATGCGTTAATGATAAATTCCACACGTCCCTGAAATGATTCCAACAAAGAAATTAGGAATGTGTAGACTATTTGAGCGCAATAATAAGAGTCGACCAAAATACTCTGAGATTAAAACGTCAGTTCCTGTTCCGCTGTTCCGCGGGGCCAGTGTATCGGCGCAGCTTAAGCCGGCACACAATTAGGCTCGAGCGAGGTTTCGGTTTCGTGCCTCGTCTGCAGGCATCGTATATATCGCGCGATTCGTCCGCAGCCACCAGGGGAACATAAATAACGGAGGCCGCGCGCGCTCGTTAAGCCCTCCGGCGTTGAGTAATAAAGGAAAATCGAAATGGAATGAAATTGGGCTGGAAGCGATATTTTCGCGATACACACAGAGTACAATGGATTTAGAATATCGTTGAAAGGAACGTTTCCCAGAAGAGTCCCGCGGCTGAGGACAATTAAAATGGTTATTGTTGAGGGCGGCTTTGGCTCGACTGTAATAGCGTTCTGTTTGTATTGAATTCGCCCCGATGGAAAATGTTTTGAATGGAGGAAACTCGATGAGAAAAGGCGTCGTGTTGTTTTTTTTTGTACTGAGATTCCCTCTGAAGAACTTCATTTACGCGAGCTTTTATTTTACAAATTTAATTAAAACGTGGCAAGGTTTATTTCGAATGTCTCTTCTCTTTCGAACGTTTATCTATGTCGATGATTAATGTTCAAAATGGGACAGAGATTTGGATATTTCATGATGTTGTGTGATTTATTTCAGATTTAATATTTCTTACCTCTGTCGGTTTATCGTTATCGTCATCATCGGGTGGCTTTTCCGGCCTTTGTATACACAATATCCTGGGTAAAAAATCTATAAAGACTTTCCGCACCCACGGAGCCATGTGGTGGGTGACTGGTGACCTAAAATTTACGTTTAGCACCACAATAGTGACAACTACTGATAAAGTGACTAGCATCATAGTGAACAACAAATATTTTCCTAACAAAGGGACAGTTAGTGAGGTGGGTGGGATGATTTCTGCTAAAAGTAAGAAAAACACGGTCAACGACAGAAGAATTGAGATGCAAAGTGAGATTTTTTCTCCCGAATCTGAAGGTAAGTAGAATACTAAAACTGAGAGAAATGAGATTCCAACGCAAGGAATAATGAGGTTGACCGTGTAAAACAGTGTTTTTCTTCTGAGAGTAATGTTGAAAATAATGTCAGGGTATGGTTCCTCGCAACAAGAGTAGAACTTTTCGTTCCTCGTGGCTGGAACCCGCATTATGTCCCATTCGACCGAGATGTAGTATTCCGAGAGGTCAATACCCATTCCTATGCGATCTGAGTCTGGTGTTTGTTTCAAATGCCGCAAGTCCACCTAGAAAGAAAAGAAGCAGTCAATTACAGAAATCAATTATTTTTTATTTTCAAAAAATACAGATACTTTTTCAATACCTGAATAATTTGTCAATGCTCAAATATCAATAGCAGGAAAATACACTAAATCTTTTTGATTCAAATTGTTTACAATTTCTGCGAGAGACACCTCACATGACATAATGACACCATTAACCTACCAAAACATCGATAACAACCCCAAGATAGAGGTATTAAATGTCCTCAATGACCTAGTTTGGAAAGGGGAACCGTAGCAAAACATCTCAAGTAGGACTATATGTTATTAAGAAATCAAACCTTTCACACTAGTCCGTACAAATTGTTATCGCTATCTCTCACAAGTATCTGAGGTGAAAGGGAGACAAATAGCATTGGAGTATTCCCTCGTGAACCTTGAACTGTAAACACGAACGATATAAGGCGTGAATGTAAGCTTCAACTTTATTTATGTGTAAGTTGGAACCGCAGATTTATTGGCTTCCTTACTAGGATGGATGACTGCGTCTCCTCACAGCCTATCGCTGTAAACTTATTCGAAACTTTTTATCATTTCTCGTTTCTCATTGGTGCACGTCTTATTGTCAGTATTATTTATATCCTGATAAATATTTGTTTGTGCTGGGGTAATTTCCGCATCACAAAAGCTGGATTTACGATGGGTGTTTGATATTTATTTTTCACGAAATTCGAATTCTATCTTCAAACATTTATTACAGTTATATATTTTCTCACTTATATTTCAAGTCAAATAACGTATTTAAATATCTCGTCAACACGAACAAGAAAGCTTTTACATAAATATTTATATTTCTCTTTGAAGCCATACTAAAGTTAATGTACGTAAAGGCAATTTCGATGGATAAGTAACGAGATTGATTAATTGACCCGAATCTTCAATAATTAATTGTAACCAAGTAATCTTGGATACAACGGTAAATTTATTTACTTTCGTACAAAATTGATGATAACAAGTATTTTTGGAGTTACATTTGGATTATTAATTAATTAAATTCGCAGTCGAATTTCTTAAAACTTCATATGAAATAAGTTAAAATATTTAAATAGACAGAATAGTTAGATGAATAAAACTATTGTTGGCGATTACATCAAACGTAAATAATCCATCCTATCAAAGAATATGTTGATAAAATTAAATATAAGGAGTTTTTTTACTAAAAATAAAACATTTTCACATACCATATAGCCATCGTAACTCCAAGAACCAAACTTCATGAAGCAGGTCTGCTCATCAAAGGGAAAGTATTCAACGTCGATTTCGCAAAACGACTTATAGATGGCCGGTGGTTTCCAGACCACCTTCCCGTCGTGGTGGAGTATGGCCTTTGTCATGATGGTCACTTCATAGTTGCCGTCCGCGCTGTTGGCGAAATATAAAATTAAAGTACACAATCATGAAATTGAATATAAATTTGAGACAATGCAGCTCGAATTAGAGCTTGCATGTGGCAAAGAGTTTCTATAGCAGATAGAAACTTCAAATCAAAAAATAGTAGGTAAAATTATAATATGAATGAAAGAAGATGTAGGTACACGTAGAGGGTGCTTTATATTACCCAACTAATAGGCTACCACTTAGAGTTGAAAATATGTTGCTAAAAATCTATTGTTGTGCTTCATTTGATAGTGCCAGCCAGATTTTTTCTATGCTTTTATGATTATCACTTTCAGCTACATAACGGTGTTGAAACAAAAAAGTTTTGATTGATGAAACGAATTATTTTTGGTTGTCAACTCAGAATCAACATTATAACAACTCGATATTTCGCTCATTCAAAGAGCGTTCTGGAAACCGCCCCGAGGATTTTTTTTATATGTATTTATATATTTTGAATATTTGTTGTAAATAATTGTAAATATTGTTAAAATTAATATTCGATATTATCGACTATTGTTTACTATGGTACTATTTATAGAATATAATTCATAGATTTATACTATTCCTACAGGAACAGAACAAGTTTAGCTAATTGTCACGATAGCACTGAATCAACATAATCCTTGTATGTGTCAGAGTAGCCAGTGATTTAAGGACCAACTAAACCGGCTAACATTAGAGATCTTCAGTGTAATTGATATTGTATTAGGTCGTGTTCTGTCCTTTAGGGGAATGAAGGTCGTATGTTCTTTTAACATGCTTTTGGAATTTTGATCTTTATATTACTAAGAATAAGTTTAGTGTTAGATGAAAGTCAATTTTAGAATGAATAATTGTTCTTAGAATAATAACAGGAATGTTACTATTCTGCTACGAAAGAGTAGTGATGGGAAAAAGTTTTGTCTACACTTGTATGCTGTTGACATAATTTATTTTCTACTGGCGTAAGCCAAATCTGCGATAGTAAAATTAGGTCGTATCCCTAACGTTGATAAAGTAACTAGTCATGTAAAATTCTTACTTAGCAACAAAATTCTCCACATTTTTTCTACAAAAGCGTGAGAGAAAAAATCTCAGTGACTTTACTAAATTCAAGCAAACCAAACCGCACCTAAAAGCTAGTTACAAAATTAACTCTAAAAAGCATCACTGGGGCTGTGAAATTCGTGTGACGTTGAAAACTTTAAAAGCTTTGTCATAACCAACTTTCGCGCATTCATGAAAATTGTCTCGTAAAATAGGTCACGTTGTCTTCCATTAAGGTAACGTGCTACCATTAAAAATGAAGTTAACACTGAATACTGGCGGAGAAGGCTTTTAGGGAAGTCACAGGTGCATTAAAGTATAACCTGGGTTTGCTTAAATTTAAAAATATTACTAACGGTATGTTTTACTGGCTATTTGCGTGCAGTACAATGAGGATTTTAAACTTTAATTATGTTGGTTTTAATAATTATTTGGTAGTTAGGTATAAAGTTTTTGGTGTATAAATAACGGTCAATTGTCAGAAAGGAACCAATGTACAGTTTCTCTAACATTTTGAATACAAAATTAATAAATCTATAGTCATAACCCTGAGTCGCTAATCATAAAAGTACGACTCATAGGAATTGACGTCATAAATGAAAACGCACAAAATATTCGTTAAAAATTCAAACTGCAGACCATCCACCATAAATGATAATTCAGGATACTAAAATTGTTGATCAATATTTTTTTTATATCACAAAGTTGGCGAACAAGCCTTCAACTTTTGCAACATCCGAGGCATCTCAGTTCATGTATTAGTTACAGTTCTGAGCGGGTAATCTCTCACGCGTTATTCGATGAGCTCTGGCAGCTTTACTCACGCTCTGGCAGCTTTACTCACGCGCTGGCTGCGATATTCAGTAATGTGGGGTACAACCCAAACAAAATCAATCGGGCACATCCTAGACGAAATCAATCATTATGATTCTTCTTAAATTTTTCCTTTGGAGAGACATGAGATAGCGATTGAATCATCGAAGGTGATTGAGATAATATTCCACCAATACGCTCAGAAAAAAATGGTACAATACTTTTTAAATTTAATTTCTCATGCCTGCAGATAGAAAAACACAATTTGCACTGATAAGCTACAATTTACATTACAAATTAATAAAACATCCTATCTCTCCATGAAACTTTCAAAAGTCTACGGTAGGTAGAGCCACATTTCGAATACATTGATTTTAGCCTCTATGTCCTTCAAAACTGTAGAGAAAAATCGATAGTAAGTAACATTAAATAATTTACATCTTCGATCGTATATTTTTTTTTTACTATGTAAAGGCCTGTGTTTGACCTCAATCTCACCATGGTCAGTGATGATGTGGCCGACGATGGTAAGCACACAAAGCCTAGAAAGGAACTGGCTCTCAAGTACAGCTGTCGGAACACACCGAAAGGTGCTTAGCGACAGATTTTCATTTTGAGGGTGGTAGTCAGCCAGGCGGGTACTTCAAAGTACCCTACCACCATCGTATATAGTTTATTAATTTACAAGAAGGTCCTTCTAGCTATCTCAATGTTGATACGTATTTCTTTCTCTGGATCCCATCAATCGTTATTTTGTACCTTAGAGATGTTTATAATTGTTTTAAATCTTCACCATAATTATGAATACGTTTACCACTAAACCACTATAATAGCTTATCTTCATTACAAGCTCTTGAATCATGTGCAACATTCTAAGCAAGCTAAACACAGCGGGATAAAGTTAGTGTACCAAATAGTTCTCGAGTTTAAACTTAGATAATCTAAAATTAAACCAATCTCAAAGCTACATCAGCTGGGAATTGAACTTGGTACTCTCATAATTTAGGGGGCGTATTACAAAACTTTGTAAACAATGCTGATGTAGGTACAGTGAATGTTATTTTAAGTTAAATTAAATTTCTAAAAATAACAGTAACAAAAACTATATACTGTACTAGCTTCCCTCCCTCCGGTTTCACCCGCAATCCCCTATTTGACCCCCTGGGGGGTTGAATTTTCAATTTTTTTTTCTTGATATATGAGATCGCTGTGTTTTGTCATCTTGTGTCTGTACCTATTACGGCTTGCATTGCAATTCGCTACGGCTCGTAGCACCATTTTGTTTTCGTAGCAGATAAATAATTTCATTTATAACCTCAACCGTTCATAATCGTTCTATTTATTCTAACATTCTATTAAACATTAGTAAACCTACCCATTTTAAAAATAGGTAAAACCGGTAAGCTAGTTTAAGGATGAGCTGTATAATTTTCAGAATTGAATCTAAGTAGCTCCGTAGATTTATCAAACACACTTTACTTCTTTATAAAATTAGTATAAAAGTCTTCTATTTGACTAAATTCGAACGTATCACTAAAACTACACTAGAAATTTACTGTCGTTTGAAATCTTGAATGAACATTGCTTTCAATGTTTAGCTAACATGAACTTTATGTGGACTAAATAGACGCCATTTTCCGACGACGAATAGAGTAATGAAAATTTACCGTAGCGTGTTTAACTCTACCTTGATGCTATTTAGATTAAAGCCTGCACTTATCGTGCCTTACGCTTGGCCAACTTCAAGCGCATTCTCTGCCTCACCTACATACAAACTTTCCATTCAAACTTCGACTTTATTTTAATACAGGTAGGCTTTTAAACGTATAGAGGGAAGGGGTTACGTGGCGTTAATGCATATAAATGTGGTAAACTGCCATAGATAATGGGAGATGGTGAGTGTTCATGACGCTTTAAAATTGTCGCATTATAAGATTGGATGGTAGCGTAAATCGATTTGGAGCTTTGAGCTTTGAATACCTGCCAAAAATAAAACCAATTTAGTCACGATTTTAAAACTAAATTAATAATAACTTTCATGTAAATATAATTAATTAAATAACTGTTTTTGTTATTTTATTATTGTTTAATTTACAATAAATATACAAAATGCAATATGTTATGTTATTCTTTGTATTTAATCAATTATAAATATAATTATTATTTAAGTATTGAGGGGATTACGCTTATAAATTTTCTTTTTGTGGATAACTAATAGTAAAAATAACTCTCAATAATATTATAACATAATATCTACTGTGTGTTCTACTTATAATTAAGAACAATTTTTACTATGAGATCAACCCTGAAATCACGAAATAAGTTTTTTTTTCTTTGAAACTTTGACCGATCAATAAGTTTTGTATGAAAAGTTTGACTTTATTACTTCTTAAACGGAGCTTATGGCTATAAAATGCTTACAGAAACGACATTTTATTGTAAAACTGTTCAATTTGTTTCTCACTTCAAATAGATTTTATCACTCGTGTGATTATGTCACAATTAGTAATGAAATAAAATAAAAACAGTAAATAATAATAAATCAAACAGACACACTTGTTACGCAAGCATCGCCATAGCATAATGCTAACTTGCATCGCCCTCAATAAATTGCATCAACAACTGCAGTGGACACGAGGCGCTGACGCTGCGCAACGCGACGCCGATGACGCAAGTTCTAAACCGATGAAATTACACCATTCACCGGAAGCCCACATTCTTGTTCCTCACATCGGACAATTAACTTGTATCAATAATTAGTTATAGTTTCGTTTGTAATACTTTATAATTAAATTAATTAAATAAATTGATTTTTTTTGCATCCTCCGCTGTGATCACACTTAATTGGCGCAGTCGGTAGGATAGTCAATTAGAGTCTTAAAATCAAGCAATCGTTGACTATCACGAATCTACAGTGGTTCCAGCTGAGGAGAATCCAGACATCGATTCCGCAAAAAGATATCAAGTAATGTTGTAAGTACCTTGAATCTTTCAAACTCTTACTTTCCTAGTTCCTAATTGATTTGATTTCCTATATTTTACGCATTATATTGTACGTATTATATTTTATACGTTTTATTATTTGTGTGTGTTAGTTATTAATAGATTTCCAAAATTTTCCATCCGAGAGAATCACGGAACGTTAGTTTAGGTAGTAGGTCGTCTAGTAGGCATAGTGCTTTAGACGAATCTAGAAATTTAGACGTTAATATGGCACAGGACCCCGTTGATATAATTTTTAAGTCACTTAGATTACTGCCTGAATTCGACGGTAATCCCCACGTGCTCACACGTTTTATTAACCTATGTGACCAAATAGTTCTTAAATATTTTAAAGTTGAAGAAGGTCATGAATTAACTAACTTAGCCCTTATAAACGGTATTTTAAACAAGGTGACAGGGCAAGCCGCCAGATTAATTAATTCTAACGGTATCGCAGGTGATTGGAATGGTATACGAAACGCGCTCATTAATAATTTTGCAGACCATCGCGACGAGACCGCTTTATACAACGATCTGTCTTTACAATCACAGGGTTCCAGCACTCCACAGGAATTCTATGAACGCTGTCAGAATTTATTAAGTACGATTATGACGTATATTTCTTTGCATGAGACCGTAGATACTACTATTACAGCCAAGCGCACTCTTTATGAGAAATTAACATTACAGGCTTATTTGCGTGGTTTAAAGGATCCTTTAGGTTGTAGAATCCGTTGCATGCGTCCTGAAAATATGGAAAAGGCTCTTCAGTTTGTTCAGGAAGAACTGAACACCCTTTACATGCAACAGCGTAGTGAGCCCAGTGGTTCTGGTAGGAAAGAGTGGCAACAGCAGTCGCATAGTCCAAGCTTTAACTTGCCTTTAAATAACTTTGTGCAAAGATTCCCTACACTTCACATGCCTGGTCCCTCAAGACAGCAACCATTTAATATGCCTGGTCCCTCACGGCAGCAGCCCATGCCTTCTCAATCAATGCAAGGTTGGAAATCCAATGTGCCCCAGATGATGCAATCTCGCGGACCAACTCGCACGCAGCAAATGTTCCGTGCTCCTCCACCAAATTATAACGCTCATAGTAATGTGTTTAAATTGCCAAACAGACCCCAACCAAATCCGTCTTTAAATGGACCACGTCCAATGAGTGGCGTCAGCCATTTTGTTCCAAAAATTTTACCTCCATCCGGACATGATTGGAGAAAATTTGGCAATCCACAACCTACCAATTATTTTAAAACTAGGGAACTTAACTTAAATGAATTTAACTCTGACTATAACTATGACCCGCGTTATGACTACGACTATAGTTACGATTATTATCAAGATTATTATGATTATGAACCATACCCCGAGTGTTACGACAATTTCGAGCAGTACCCCTATTCTGAAACCCCAACAGTTGAAGAATTAGACCAAAATGCTATTCCATCTCAAGAGGAAAATTTTCAGAAGGCTTCCAAGTCCGACAAACCAAAATAGAAGTTAATTTTCACATACAAAGGCAACTCGGATATATTAAAATAAGTAATCCGCCTTTGAAATTTCTTATAGACACCGGTGCCAATCAATCTTTTATTAGCCCTCAAGCCGTACAGAAATATTTCAGTGATATCCCTTTAAATTACGAACCCTTCGAGGTTACAAATGTGCATGCTACTACTAAAAATGATTATTCAATTACTTTACCGTGTTTTTCAGAGTTTAGAGAGGTAGGTGATATTACTTTATTCGTTTATGATTTTCACAATTATTTTGATGGTCTTTTAGGTTTTGATTTGCTTGATATTTGGGATTCGAATATTAATCTTAAGAATAAAACGTTATCCACTCGTAGTGCAGAAATTCCAATTGAAATTTACGACTCTCGTAACGTTAACTTGTACGAAGAAATTATTCCTGCTCACTCTTCTAAATTAGTTAGATTACCGATAAATATTAAAGATGGAGATGTGTTCGTTCCTAGTCAGACTATATGTAATTGTCTAATTTCGGATTGTTTTACTAACGTTAAAGATAATCGAGGCTGGGTTGAGATTTCTAATACCTCATCTAATGATATTATATTTTCAATGGATCGTCCGGTGTCAGCAGAAATGTTTAATATTGAATGTAATCGTACTGAAATCTCATCAGACCGTTCCAATGAAGTTTTATCACGTCTCCGCACTGACCATTTAAATCCGGAAGAATTAGCTAACTTACAAGCATTGTGTGCTAATTACGCTGATGTGTTTTATCTTGAGGGAGAACCTTTAACCTTCACCAACAAGATCAAACACAAGATTAAGACGACAGACGAGATTCCAGTACATACTAAAAGTTATAGATATCCGTATGTCCATAGACAAGAGGTCAAAGATCAGATAAATAAGATGCTTGATCAAAATATTATAAGACCTTCAGATTCCGCCTGGAGCTCGCCAATTTGGGTTGTACCGAAAAAGGCCGATGCCTCCGGTAAAACTAAATGGCGTCTTGTCGTGGACTTTCGTAAAGTGAACGAGAAAACGATTGATGATAAATATCCCATCCCCAATATTACAGATGTTCTAGACAAACTTGGGAAATGTCAGTATTTTACCACCCTTGATTTAGCAAGCGGTTTTTACCAAGTAGAAATGGACCCTGTCGACGTCCACAAAACCGCCTTTAATGTAGAAAATGGTCACTATGAATTTTTAAGAATGCCCATGGGTCTGAAAAATTCACCATCAACTTTTCAGCGAGTGATGGACCATGTGCTTAAAGATCTACAGAATGAAGTTTGTCTGGTTTATCTGGATGACATTATTGTCTTCAGTACCTCCCTTCAGGAGCATATAGTTAATTTGGAAAAGGTATTTAAAAAATTGCGCGAATCTAACTTCAAAATACAGATGGATAAATCTGAATTTTTGAAGTTGGAAACTGAATTTTTAGGCCATATTATATGTGGAGAAGGTGTTAAACCAAACCCTAATAAAATTAAAGCTATTAATAATTATCCATTACCTAAAACACCGACAGAGATCAAACGTTTTCTCGGCTTACTAGGGTATTACAGAAAGTTTATCCCAGATTTCGCACGTCTTACGAAACCGCTTACACAGTGCCTTAAGAAAGGTTCTAAAATAGTACTTGATCAAAATTATTTGAATTGTTTTGAGCATTGCAAAACTCTTTTGACCAATGATCCAATTTTACAGTACCCAGATTTTTCCAAGGAATTTGTTCTTACGACCGACGCTTCTAATGTTGCTATAGGTGCCGTTCTATCACAAGGTACCATAGGATCAGACAAACCTATTGCGTATGCCTCTAGGACTCTTAATTCTAGTGAATTAAATTATAGCACTATAGAGAAAGAGCTCTTAGCAATAGTTTGGGCCACAAAGTATTTTAGACCGTATCTCTTTGGACGTAAATTTAAAATTGTTACAGATCATAAGCCACTTCAATGGATTATGAATCTTAAAGAGCCTAACTCGAGACTTACAAGATGGCGTTTGAAATTGAGCGAGTACGATTATACAGTAATTTATAAACAAGGTAAATGCAATACTAACGCAGATGCCTTGTCCCGTATTGAAGTTAATAACGAAGAACTAAGCTCCATTGTAGTAAATCTATCCGAAAAAGCACTGTCATTAAATGATTCTAGAACCATTACAGCTCCGGAAGCTGCGGATGATTCTAGAACTCTTACCGTACATACAGATAACGAAAACCCCATCTTAGAAGTTCCGATTACAGATGATGATAAATTCAGTAAGCAAATAGTTTTCAATATAGTCGGCGACATTAAAGGAAGGCCAGTCGTAACAAAACCATTTGAAACACATACGCGAACATCTTTACAGTTATCCGAATCTAATCTAGAAGAAGATGTTATAAATGCAGTAAAAGAATATGTTCATCCAAAAATTAAAACAGGGTTGCTTATCAATCCACCGTTAGCTATGTATTCTATCATCCCCATCATACAAAATACATTCAAAAATTCGACAATGAATCTTATGGTAACTAAACACGAATTAGAAAACGTTCGAGAATACTTAAGGCAACAGGAAATAATTAATAAATATCACGAGGGTAAAACAAACCACCGTGGTATTAATGAGTGCTACTTAGCCCTGTCTCATAAGTACTATTGGCCGAAAATGCGAGAGCATATAACTAAATATATAAACGAATGCACGGTCTGCGGTCAAGCCAAATACGACCGTAACCCTATTAAACAACAGTTTCGATTAGTTCCACCCGCTAGCAAACCATTTGAATTAGTACATTTAGATTTGCTGACTATACAAGGTGAAAAATTCTTAACTTTAGTAGATTCTTTTTCAAAATATGCTCAAGCCTATTACTTAAGAGACGGGACGGCAGTAAGCGTAGTTCAGGCGTTCCTTAAATTTTGCACGCATCACGGAATTCCTATCACTATTGTTACTGATAACGGTCCGGAATTCACGAATCAACTCCTTGCAGAATTTGTACGGTTACATAAGATTCAGCATCATAGAATAGCAGCACATACTCCTAACGAAAATGGTATTGTTGAGCGTTTTCACTCAACAATATTAGAGCACCTCCGTATTTTAAAAGTTGAACAAAAGAGTGAATCGGGTATCATTCTTATGCCCTACGCCCTTCTAGCATATAATAATACCATTCATAGTTTTACGAAATGCAAACCAATAGAAGTAGTAACGGGACATTTTGACCCACGTGACCCTTTTGACATAGACCTTTCCGCACACTTATTACAGCAATACGTAACTGACCATAAGACTAAAATGAGCACAGCTTATAACTTAATTCATGAATCTTGTTCATCCCTACGTAAAGATCTGACTGATAACCGTAATAAGACTCGAGAGGCTGAAATTGAATATTCCCCTGAACAACAGATTTATGTACAAAATCCTCTCGCTTCCCGTCAAAAACTGGCCCCACGCTTCACGCACGATATAGTTATGGCAGATCTCCCTATTCATATTTACTCAAAGAAAAAGCGTGGCCCAATTGCCAAGTCAAGATTAAAGAGAGTACCTAAAAGCGCCAAATTGTTGCAGGACTCTCCTGGTACTTCATCTTCTCCTGCAACCGGCTCTAATGCAGGAGATAAAACTTGAAAACCTTGACGACGGACCCGGTGTGTTACCATTTAAACTAGGTTCCTCTTATATTATCTCTCATTATCATTCATTTTTGCAATACGTTAACCTCCAAGATATGCAAGACAAAATTAATTCAATTAGTATGCAATTAGAAAGTATTAGTCCTGATCTTAATAATAAAACGATGTCCTTATTTGATCCTCATATTCAGTATTTAAAAAGTAAGCTTCAGACAGTTCTTGAACAATTACGGACATTTGAGATAAATCGAGTTAAAAGAGGACTCATAGATGGTCTCGGTTCCGTAGTTAAAAGTATCACCGGCAATCTTGACTACACCGATGCTATAAATTATAATAACGCTATAAAGTCTCTTCAGGACAATGATAATAAGTTAATCTCAGAGTTTAATACCCATGTTAGTTTAACTAAAGATTGGATGGAACAACATACAAAAATCATTGATAGTATAGTAGATAATCAAAATAAGTTAGCAGCTATTATTAATATAATTAGTCAAAGTATAGCTACCCAAGATCATGATTTAGTTAAATATGCGCATCTCGCACAGATTCTTCTTATATTAGGTGATAACGTAGATTTAATTTCTCAAGAGATTTCAAAATTACAGAATGTTTTAGCTTTTATAAAAACTTCTACCGCTCATCATTCTATCATAACCTTCAATTCGACTAGGTATTTAGTTAGTAGATTAGTTAATCTCTATGGCAGAGATAAAATAATTGATTTAGATGTTAGAGAATACTATGACGTAGTACAGTTAGGTTCATACTATGTAGGAAATAAGATAGTTATAGTATATAAATTCCCTATCATATTACCCCAAGTATATGATTTATATAAGATATCTATCATACCCAATAGAAACCATGAAATCCTTACCCCTAATTTTCCATTCCTTGCTATCCATTTGAAAGATTTCAAGTACATAGAGGCTGAATGCCCGAAGACAAGTAAAGGGTATCTATGCGAGGAAATCCACAATCTGCAGAGCCGAACGTCAGACGACTGTATCCAGCGACTCATCCTAACACAGCAGAGGAGCACCGTATGCAATCCAGTCACCGTGTCTCTAGAGAAACCAGCCTTCGAGAAACTGGACGATCGCCACTACACTGTCAGCTTCCCGAATCCTACGAAAGTACATCTATCCTGTGGGCAAGATCTCTACAAGATACTGCAAGGTAGCTATTTGTCCATAGTCCCAGTTAACTGTTATATGGAAACTACAGAATTCGTGATTTCAAACACCAACGACCGACTTAAAGGACAAGCCCTGAAGATAATAGATATACCTAGAGAAGATGCTGACATCCCACAACTACCTTCAACCTTCAAACTCAATTCTATTAATCTTGAACATCTCCATGCCACGAATACTAAGGTATCGCTGCAATCTCCAGTGAACTTAGGAAACTACGCAGATAATAGCTTGTACCATACCACTTTACCATTGTACATTATTATACTTTGTACTTGCGTAATCATAAGTGGATTAGCATACCGAAGATATCATCTCAAAAAACTAAGATCCAAGATGGACGAACAGGCCGAATGCAGTCCATCAGAAAATCAGAGGGTCTACGCTATTCCAGCCACAAGAAGGGTTGACTTGAATCAACCCCCAGCTCAGTTCACAACTTCCGCGTTCAATCGCTGTTCTACGGGGGGAGGTGTTACGCAAGCATCGCCATAGCATAATGCTAACTTGCATCGCCCTCAATAAATTGCATCAACAACTGCAGTGGACACGAGGCGCTGACGCTGCGCAACGCGACGCCGATGACGCAAGTTCTAAACCGATGAAATTACACCATTCACCGGAAGCCCACATTCTTGTTCCTCACATCGGACAATTAACTTGTATCAATAATTAGTTATAGTTTCGTTTGTAATACTTTATAATTAAATTAATTAAATAAATTGATTTTTTTTGCATCCTCCGCTGTGATCACACTTAATTCACTAATAAACTAGCGGAATTAAGGAAGAAAACATCTCTTGTACCCCTCGAAGTGGTTCAAGATAGACGCGTCAGTCCGCCCGATAATGTAGAATAATGGCATTTTTGTTCGTACCACGGAAATGAATCGATAAGACTTTATACGTATTCTATAAGAAAAGTTGGCTTCTATGGAGAGAAATGGGTGTAGTGTTAAACTTTGGGGACACAGGTACCCGCAAAGTTCGTTAAATTGATTTCAAAGTAAACAGCGCTCGAGTGAGATTAATGTTCGTTTGCTCAGTTTATGGGATGTTAATAAATTTTGCTTTTATTTTGTGGTTAGGACTTGACCTTTTCGTGCCAATTTAAAGCTCTTTGTATTTTATTAAAAGACTAGCTTTTCACCCGCGGTTTTTCCCGCGATCTCTTATTTTATTAGTATGCCAAATTTCAGCCCGATCTATCCAATGGTTTGAGCTGTGCGTTGAAATACAATAATTTCATGAAATCGTCGGCTACATCATGAAGAAATCAATCCTATGATCTGGCCACGACATTATATCTACTAACCTATTTTATAAGTACAAACGTTATAAATAACAATAGCTAATATTTATTTAGATAAAACAACATATCTACGTTTCTTTTCACTTACATTTTTTAATTGCAAACGTAAAACAATGTTGACACAAAACCAAAGAGTTTAAATATCTGTTAGTGTTTGAAGCAAACTTCTGTCTTATATATTACTACTATTGTTATTTCACGGTCTGCTCCACAAAGCAGGAAACTCGGAGATTATGACTTATTTGTTTGTTGTACGGAATCATAAAAGATCTTGGTGTATTTCTTACTTTAATTTACTCGGAAATGAGTTTATTAGCAACTTTACTGGTACTTAGATATCTTTTTTTTTATTTTTGTTTTAGTTTAGATTATATAAAGTGGTAGTATATTACCAACTATAGAAGATTGAATAAATATGTTATTTCTCACTATACTGGTAAATGTAAATAATAGGTAATTTAGCTTATATTTAATACTAGCTGTTCCGCGCGGTTTCACTCGCGTTCCCAGGATAAAAAGTAGCCTATAACCTTCGGGGATAATGTAGTTTCCTATTAGTGAAATAATTTTTCAAATCGGTTTAGTAGTTTCGGAGCCTATTCAACGCAAACAAACAAACAATCAAACCAAAAAATAAGTAATTGTGTTATAAGTAGTAAAGGACACACACATACCTAAACTAGCAAACTGCATTTATATATCTTTAAACTAATCAAACAGTGATTGAAGTTTGCGCGAGTTGCATCTTATTTTAAACGTTACTTCATAGCTACTCAAAGTAATAGAAACTTAACTCACTTGTTATAGAGTACAATATCAGGCAGCCATATGTGTTCTGAAGGCACGTGTAAAGTGTCTACGCCGCCGTAGTCATCTGGATTCCACTTCAGCTTGTAGTCGTTCCATTCCTGAGGAGACACACAGTAGTCAATATACTTACTTAGGTATGGCAAGAAAAATATTCAGAGAGAATTATTTCTTTAGAATAACGTGTCACATAATAGTGTGATGTCTAATTTATAATTAATTCGATTCATAGCAGCCAATATGAATCCTAAGTGCCTATAGAAAACAGGCCGCAATCAGGATGATGAAATCAGAATAAATAAAAATTCCGTTTTGTAAAAAAATATTCAATTTATACAATCCGGCAATACATTATTCTATCCCAACTTTAAACTACTAGCGAGTTAAAGTTCCCCGTAACTTAAAGTACGATATTCCTTTCAATTCCAAGATATTTCCAAAAGTATTTTCATTGAGAGTCGTATAAAACAGAGATGTTGACTTAGACCCGTGGTTAGAGGTCGGAAATTGCGGAGTCTTATTACGTTCCGGCCTTGGCGACTTCGATTGAAAATCTGGCACTGAAAGCTAAAATTCACTTGACCATTTCTCACTTAACGTCTAGTGGTGCAAATACTAGGTACTAAATTTCTATTTGTATTAGACGATTCTGGTAGGTATATTGATGTTGGTCATTCGAGACTCCTCTCAATCTCTCAATCTAGATAGATATTTATATCATCATCATGTCAGCCGAAAGACGTCGACTGTCGGACAAAAGCATCCCTTAAGGATCTCCACGACAGCGGTTTCCTACATCCCTCACAAGATAATCGGTCTTTGGACCAGCCCACGCTGCGTCTTCCGGTTTGATACTTATATACTTCTGGCTGATTGAAAAATAGATGACCATATTGTTTACCTATTATTTAACTGAATTATTTAATTCAACTAGTATTAATTTATTCTCATTATATCTCTTTCTGATAACTAACATATGAAAAATAATTCCCAATAAATAAATGTTAAATTTTCGACGTGAAATATTGGAGAAAATTTCGACGTAACAACCTACGTGTTATATATTTGATTTAGTAAAACCTTTCTTGCTTATTCATTAGACTAACGTGGCACTATTAGTAGAATGCAAAAACATTTTTGGTAATACTTCTTTTCTAAAAGATACAACCTAAACTAGAGAATACTTTTCTTGGAACAGTCAACAAGGATACATATTTATTTTAGCTCTGATTTCATTCCATAGATATAACAGATCTAAACAATGAATTTTAATTTTACTGTGATTTTTTGTGCTAGTAAAAATAAAAAAGCAACGTCAAACTATGTCAGTAATATTAAAGATACTTTAAATACCTGTTCTCTACGTATATTAAAGTTTGACGAAGAAATTAAAACTAACACCTAGCTGGAAGTAAACTTGAGCGTTCAAAATAGAAAGCAAATTGTAAAACAAGCTGTAAAACCTTCATAAAAAGTTTTTTTACGAAGTATAAGCCTGCGTTTGATGTGGCTGAAGGTGGTAACACATAGCATAGAAGGGAACTGGCTCTCATGTTCAGCTATTGGAAACACCGATAGGTGCTTGGCGACAGATTATCTACTTTAGGATGGTAGCCCACCAGGAGACTACTACAAAGTATCCTACCATTGTACTATGGTTTCCTCACGACGTGTTCCTTCACCGAAAGCTCAAGTTCATTATAGGATGCGAAACCTTAGCCACGGTATTTGACATCACTACTAAGCTATCAATCGCCATTAAGATGATATGTATATTTTATTGTATCATCATCATGTCAGCCGAAAGACGTCCACTGCTGGACAAAAGCCTCCCCCAAGAATCTCCACGATGGCCGGTCTTGTGTTACCCTTATCCAGCGGTATGATGATATCTATTTACTGTGTTACCATCACCACAATCATATATGCATGAAATTAGCCAAGTTATATTTAACCTATGATGAAAAAAAAACACTTTTTACAGTAGTAGTTTATCCTTAGCTTGTTAAATTACATTACTTATTAAGCCAGAAGAAAACCGATTAATTAAATTTAATCACGATGCTCTGTAGCTTGTAAATTAAGATTCAAAGCTTTGTCGTCATGTAAATGCCTTTAAACTTAGTCTGAATTTAGTAATGGAAAATTTATGTAATGTGAGAATAATTGTACTACCTTTGAAAATAATCGTAATTGTAAATACACAAATTCTCTATTAGATCTGTATTTAATTGTAATTCCATGGAATAACCTCCTTCGATCGTGTTTCTGTTTAATTTCTGTTGAATTTTAAAAGCCATTTAGGTAAATTTTAGAACCTAGGTACTTTTCAGTATAATTTAATTTATGTCATGTAAAATAACAATAATCTATTTGCTAGTTTTCGCCCCTTAATTGTATTTCCATTTTAGTGAATCTAATTCTATTCCGAGAAAATCTTAATCCGTTTTACGTTAAAATAGTTAGGGTAGTTAATTTTTCATTTATTTTCGTCGTTCGTTTAAAGGCTTGTTACTCTATTTAATTGTTATCTAGTATTTCAATCAATATCTTCATAACTGTATAATTTTCAAATTCAAACCAACAGATCATCTACTCAATTTCAAATACATGGTATGTCTTATTTATATTTATTTACAAATACATTATTATTCAGTTAAAGGCATAATTCATCGCTTATCATCAGAATGATCGAGGGAGAAAGTTGTTGTTACTATTTTCCCATATATTCTAATAATTCACGATATATCTTTATCATTCTTGTTTATATGTTTGAACGATTGTTGATCGCAGTTTCTCACATATTTCACAACTTTCATATCTATTTTGTATTCTTACCATTATTTTTATGGGTGTATTATTATTATGCTTTATATAAAGTGAGAAACAAAGTCATTATTTTTGTCTTTTTGTTTAGTTCTTTCAAAGTAAGTTTAAATGTAGTTTTTACTATAATTTAGAGATTGCTTTAACGGAGAACTAGTCCAAGATGCTATAAATTATTAGATATAATGCACTTGATTTGTTATTTTGACATAGATGTCTAATAATCTTACTTTTATTATGTAGGTATATATTGATGTTAAATACTCAATCATTTCGTAATAAAGCGTATTATTTGCATATATATAGATGATTTTAATTAGGCCTAGATAGATCATAATCTGATAAACTTGCTGTTTAGAACTTGGTCAAAACTACAGATCTCCAATTCCAACTCAAAACTCATTTATGCAGTTTAGGTACTTATGGACTTCAAAAGAAATAATTGACTCTTCCACCGATTCGAAATATAGGGATATTCAGCAAAGTTTCATTATTTTGTTATGGTTGCAATATTCGATGCTCTAATAGACTTGATCCCCAAGCTTAAAACTATGGCGCGTTTATATCACAATATTATTACAGGAATTCCCTTCGTATTTGACCCGAAACAGTTTATTTAGTGAGAGGCTTTATTTGTTTAACGAGATTCAAACAAAACACGTTTAGTTTATGATTCATTAAAATGTAATTTAATTTACGCTTATTACGGACATCGGGTGGTAATAAGACTTTGTGAAAGTCACTAAAGGTTAAAGTAATCATTTCAAAGTAACGATCTATCGCTAATTTGCTTTTAACGTTCAATTTTATGCGTTCAAGCTTTGTAATTTTTTAGTAACGATAAGCTTTGAATTTGATAGTTATTGGAGGCATTTATTACTGTTTCTATTCAGTTGAATAATAAAACATTAACTTATATTTTTTTTTCCCAGAAAAAAAATTGCGCTGCGTTAGATATCAATTGGTAATAATTGGTGGCCTAATAATGAAAGCCACATTAAGGGGGTCGAAGAGTATAGAATGAAAAGCCTTGTAATTTTCCAACAAAAACGAGATTCTTATATTGAAATTCAGGTTCGACACTCTCCAGACCCCGTAGTCAAGAGTTTTTCAATTGACCGCGCCCCCATTTGCCCCCGTTTCTCGATGCCCCCCTTGGATGATAGTACTCTTTTAGGTTACGAACCCATTTCTGTAAATGAATGTAGCAGTATTAGAATTTTTTCCTTCAAACTTTAGGTACTGGGTTTTATGTAAATTATAAAATCCAATTACCTTTTGATGTTACTATTTTAATGGAAGAAAAAATAATGATGTTAGAGGAAATTCAAGATTGAGTTCCCGTTAGTAAAATGGATGATTCAGGAAAATGTACGTATAATGAAATACAGAAATGTATTAAGTACAATAACTTTACCATTAATGAAATTATTTTGAACTAGCTATTCCCCGCGGCTTCATTCGCATTCCTGCGATAAAAAGTAGCCTATAACCTACGGGGATAATGTAGCTTCCTATTAATGAAAGAATTTTTCGAATCGGACAAGTAACTTCGCAGGTTAGCGCGTTAAAACAAACAAACAAACTCTTCAGCTTTATTATTAGTATATAGTTAGCATAGATATAGATAAAGAGAACAATGAAAATGATATAGAATAATTTAAAGAAGAAAGGAGATTCAGCAATCACCACTATAAATGCTATTAGAGAGAAAAACACTGCCGTATCTCAAATTTTCAGTTAGCACCAAAACAGAATAGAACGGATTATAAACTGAACAAACGAATCCAGCTCGATGCTGAAATTAAGAACTAACAAAACAAATTGAATTGAAACAAAGTGAAGCACCAAAAAAATTACCAAGTATTGTTTTCTGTTTACAAAAACAATTCGGACAATGAGTAACGAAGTAACGAAATAACTTCAGAGTTCGAAATATCAACAACAAAGCGAAAAACAAACGGTAATACGAGAGATTGTTGCCAACAAAAATGTCGGAAAGTTGCCCGCCCTCGTTGGTTGGTCGACAAGAATTCCAAGCAAGTATGCGTCTGTTACGGCCGTTCTAAAATGGTACGCAAACGCAACGTATTCTAAGTTGTATTACTTTGTATCACTTTCAGGTTTTGTATTTGGAAGAAGGAAGTCAATTTTCTCAAGAGATTGTCTTAGCAACAAGCTTTTACATTTTACATGCAAGATATAGGTTGGTAAGTAAATGGATTTTATGTTTTCATACAATATATGGTTTTGAAATAGCATCTTCAAATTTTTTTTGTTGGGTTTGCAATGCTGATCATCCTAAAAAGCATGCAACACTATAAAAAAGGAATTATGTTGTGAACTGAAAATATCCAACCAGTATTAAACTAATAATTCAGCCATGGACTTGCTTAGAAGGATGCAAAACAGTTGTACAGTAACTCAGTGAAAATAAAATTATAGAAATTTTAAGTACGGTAAGCAACCTTTAGCATTTTATTTATTAATAATTCCATTATACATTCTTGTTATATATCCTTCTTGTCTATCAATCTCTTGTTGTATATCCTTAAATTAATTAATTTACCTTTTTGCCATCGTCACCAAATTAAACTGGCATTATAAAAGCTTTTAATTATAGTAAAAACCTCTTAGAACTAATTTCACCTAATTTGAGAAGTTTGAGCGGCGAGCTAAATTCCATTTAAAAACTTTGGTACCCGCCTCAAAGATGTAATCCAACAATGATTTATTGTTGGTCATTCTATAAGGGAACCTACTAAGGTTAGATTACACTTAATTAAGCAATTAACTTTTGCTTGGAAACTATATACCTATAGTTCTACTGTTTGCTATCTAAAATACGTTTTTTTATATGATTTCATCCTAAATATTAGAAAAAACAATAGGTAGTAATAGGGTTATAGCCTACCCTAGTTTATTATTATTTTTGTAGTAAGTATATGAATGTGAAAGTGTTTGTTGGTTTGTTTTTCTTTCACAGAGTAACAGAACAATATCGGATCGGTGTTTTTTTGCATAACGATAGGTTAGTTACTATTTTCTCGGGAATATAGGTGTAAAATAGTTTGAAATTAGCGTGATCGTTTTGAAATAGAAAACGGTAGGTACGGTCATGAAACTAAACTAGATAAATACCTACTACAAGCCTATAAATATTTGCTGTAAAAGAGAAAACTTCTAAAGATGTGTATCGAAGCGGCACATAAAACCGAGGGGTTTTTTTACCTAACTGTCCCTTACAGGGTGTTATAAATCATCTCCCAGCTGGCTTACCCCCCTGTTAACACGTTTTCGAGCATCCACCCTTATTTTATATCCTTCGATATTTTATATGACCATGTTTGTATTCAATGTTCATTGAAAGTCGATTAAATAGGCTTATACGTGTGTACATAATGTGTGAATAAATTACTTGTTGGTCTTGTTTACCTAAGCTTAATTATTATA
Source organism: Tethea ocularis (assembly GCA_963555595.1). Lineage (NCBI taxonomy): Eukaryota > Metazoa > Arthropoda > Insecta > Lepidoptera > Drepanidae > Tethea > Tethea ocularis. Next base: position 2,125,113 of record OY741971.1, on the reverse strand, counting down.
GTCATTTGCAGTTTATACACATACTAATTTTATTTTTGTATAGGTAGTAAGTAGACTGAAGGGGCATTGAATTATATTTATTAGGCATTGGTTTTTGTTCTTTTTCTCCTTTTTGTTCTTCTTTTGATCCTATATGGGATCCGCAGTTCAAAAGGGAATTGGATCACTCGTGTGAAAAATCGGATCGCTCGTGTGTCTGTCTGTAGGTATGTCCGTCCGATTGTCACAAATAACTTGCTCCAAAACTACAGTTAAAAATTGGGACACATATGTAAGTCGGTAACTCGTACGTGTAACGTAGATCAGATACATTTTTGGCAAATGGATAAATGGGCACCCATGTTTAAAAACTTTGGGCAGGGGGAAAATTAAAATCGCGTGCAAAGCATGTTCATCATTAAAGTATCTACACTTAAACGGAAGTCTGAGTACCTGCCTACAGGTTTCTCGAGTACTATAATCGCAATCATAATCTTACCCCATCACGACGTTTCTGATTTCGACTTAAGGTTTCTACAGAAGTTTCACGCTGAAATTTTAATTGTTATAACTATGTACGTAGGTAATGGTAGTGCTCCTGAAATTTGGTTGATAATGGTATTGCAGTATTTGACCTAATATACCCTACCAAAATTATCCCGTGCAATTACTCTATTTAACGAAATTTGTTCAGCAGAGCTTGCGTAGAAAAATAGTACTATTAACTTCATTGATTTTGATACTTTACAATATTTAGACATGACACAGGGCACCGAACAAGTCAGATAGCTCTTCTTGGATATTCGTGTGTCCCATATAAATGTAGGTAATAATGACACTGTATGATTGTCAACACCGTTAATTTATAATCTATCTCGCGAGATTGTAAACTTTCGATACATTGTGAACTGTACCATACCCTTTTAATATAACGTATTCGATAATTCATCCATGTCAAACCGTCACATTGTGAACGGCCCTGCACTTACCGACAGGGTTCACGATCTATTAAATTTTATCACTAAATAAAAACGCGAAAATGCCGCGTTTCACCCATACTAGTTTCAGGCAATAATTATGATGATGATAAAAGATTCCAACGAATTGAGAACCTCCTCCTTTTTTAAGGCGGTTAATAAGTACCTACTACCTACCGATAATGTTTTGAATTAGTTAATAAATCAACATTTATTTATTTTTCTGAAAAAAAAAAACAACAACTATCTTCATAACGGGCGAAACCGCGCTGCGAATGTTAGTTTGTTATATTAGTAAAGATCCAGCTAGACTACGTACTTATAAAAGTATCTCAAGTTGTTATAAGTGGGTATAAGTCACGAAATAACGCTCGTACATAACTTTCTTATTGTATTTTTTCTGACGTTCAATCATAAATCTACTTTGTTTTGCTAGACCGAATGAACTGGAAAATAATTGTTTATGTTTCAAGTGGTTCTGGAAAGAACCGTTTTTCATGTAGGTTCCTTTAAGATTCATAATAAGTTTCTGGTTTTGTGTTCAGAATTATTCATTATAAAGAAAAATATAATTATTTATTTTAAGAATTATTTAAACACTATATCTAATCTAAACTAAGCTATACTAAACTACATGTAAGTTTGTGAAAAATTAACAAAAAACGAATTTCCATTATTAAAAAATAAATACACATACCTACCTACACTGTTCCAATAATAAATTATTTTTATTTGAGGTGTACAGGAGTATAAATCTGATATTTTTAAATCCAAACAACATCAGGCTTAATTTGAATAAATTGATGAAGGCTTTAAGACTTTAAGCTTTTAGCAAACTTAAGAGGCAAGATTAAATGGCAACGTTTAACTGGCAAACAAAACGAATGCTGACATTCTATTAGTCACGTTCACGCTTGACGGAGGGCGGCGAAAGAAAAGGAAAGCCCTTCGCGTCTTTCAGGGCTGGCACGTCACTGTCCCTTCCGGGATATCGTCTATTTGTCAAGGACTTAAATGTCTGGGGTATGGGACATGTCCTGTTTGTCCCTGATTACTTCATGGACGTTCTTTAGTTTGTGAAGACTGTCCTTTGTGATGATAAAAAGAGGAAGGGTATTTTACCAAAATTAATGTATACCTACCTATATTCTTTTTTCTATTTTTGTCTACAAAATGTATAAAATCCTCGTGTCTGTTCCTTCTTGATGAGGTACCCAGTTCTTTACTATACTTGGTACTTCCTATATTAGATATCTAACCTAATAACTTATTTAAACACTCACCTGTTCTACCCACACGTTCGTTGTCATGATTTGATTCTTAAGATTCTGTAAAGACAAGAAAATTATTGTTATTATTGGAAATAAATTAGTCAATTGATAAAATTATCACATTCATGTGTAATGGATTTTTTAAGTATAGAATGTTTTTTTTTAATCTTTTCGTTTTTAAGACCAATATCAGGTGGTTCACTACCTGATTGTCAACCTTCTGAAATAAAAACAAAAGTTAAGTATTCTAATATATTCAGAATAAAACAGTGGCTTTTTAATAAGTCGTTGTCGCTGAATAGAATACTTTGAGATGACTCAAATTATTCATCCATTATTAAGGCAACGGTTTTTTTTTCGAATCGAAATTCGATCTAGGTAGATCACATTCTAGGCTTTGTAGGTTTCTCACTTTCGGTTACATTATTACTGCAACGATGGCTAGATCCAAAAATAAAAGAAAAGAGGAAATCATTTTTGTTCTTTTCGCCGATTGTCAAAGTTAACTTATCTCTTACCATGCTTTGACCGTAGAGTCACTTTGACGATGACCGATATCCTTCGGTCGGTTATGGTTACGGTTAAAATTTTAGTTAAAGTGACACGAGCAACCCAGTTTGCTTTCTTTCGGCGGTTAAAGTTGACTATAATCTAACCTTACTATGATCGCGCTTACGAGCAACCGACCCTTACGAGCAATATCATTGGGCGAGGTTCCAAATTCATTTGTTTCGACTAATTTCAAGTCAAAACTAGTCAAGCATTGATTAAAACTCTAAACGATCTTCTTTCTTCAAACGCAAATGAAAAGTCACAAACCTGATATAACAAAAACAAAACCAGCTCACAGAAGAACGACAAAGCAAAACAATGTAATTTAATTTAACATGTATTGATGCAACACAGCACGGACTTTGATTACAAACAACTGTACTGTACATCTCAAGTAGTAGCCACTGCAGACAAACTTTATCTCAATGTTACTCAACACGTTGGAACGAACAAAACACCAGTTTTCACGCTTAACTTTCATTGTTCGTTGCACTCTAGTAAACTTTTAGATTCCTTTAGCTTTAATTACCTAGCCTTTACAGTTGAGATCAGATAAAATTGCATTCCTTCTTGTGAGACTTCGATAGTTAGAACTTGAATGTTGGGTAGCGTAATGTCGAATTGTTTAGACTCTGGAATTCGAGATGAGCATTCGGTTTGCTTTGGAATGCTCCAAAGGTTTTTACTGTTAGTTGCATTAACGTAATGGTGGGATCTGTTGAATGGAGCTTTTGTTTTCTAAGCTTGAGTGGTTTTTTCTAAAGTGCTGGTTTTAAATACTTTAATTACTTCGCTAAGTATATTGTGTTTTAGAAATATTATAGTATTAAAAACACAAATATTGGCTACGACATTTAGCATTAAAACATTCACGCGCACTAATAATCTTTTAGTGCAATGAATATTTAAATTGATGAGTAATAATGTTACATTTAAATGTTGCGTATGTCGTACAAGCCCATAACGTAATTGCTACTTTATCCCAGACAGTCATTAAAATAAATGTTCCATCGTTACCATAGAGATGGATCGTAACCGCAAATCCACAGACAAGACGCTAAACACTTGAGTAAATATTACCATATAACTTTATTACCAATTGGTAATAGATGACCCTAACGCTTTGATGGATTTGTGAACGATAATTGACACGTTGTGACAAAGTCGTAAACAATATTGTATTTGGCTTCTTTATTGATTTATGTGAGTGAATATGTTACTTTTATTTAATGTGAAATGATAAAGTATGTACTTTTATTCGTTTCCCACGGTTTCACCCGAGATCCTAGGTTGAAAAGTACCGTATAGCACTCGGGTAGGTATGACGTCATTTTGTTAAGAATTTTCAGAATCGTACTAGTAACTTCTAAGATTATCTTCTACATCTAAACAAACAAATTTTCCCCTTTATAATCCATACAGTTCATATCACAGTTGAAAAAATTGTGTTCGATATAAGTAGATAATCTAAATTTAAAAAGGAAAATGTATTTGACTGATCTATCAACGCACAGCTCAAGCCACTGATTGGATCATAGGGCTGAATTTGGCATACAGATAACTATTATAATGTACGGGGCAAAAAAGAAGATCGCGAGTGAAACCGTGGAGTGGAAAACTATATTACTATATTAAACATCTCTCTTCTTCTGGCATATCAAGTTTCCAATAAAATTTGCTTCAAGACCCATCATATTTTTATATTTATCCGTATCTACATTATTTAATATTATATGCGAAGCGTTCCCAAGGAAACTCATAGGTATAAGGTCACGTCTCGACACAAAATAAAATTGTAATAAGTCAGAGTTGGCGCAGAATGTTTTCTAGTTCGTCGCGGTACCGTAGCGCCGTGAAGCCAATTATAAAGTTAAATGAGCCATCAGGCACTGTCCTTTAGCACTTACCAACATATTTATAACACTCTGTAATTATGATAGAGTTTTAAGACTTCTTCGGGTAAGCATTTTATGTACTTGTGGAGAGTTAACTAAGATCATAGCCAACGGTTTAGCCATTAATTATTTACTGTTAGATAAATAATTTAACTTATTTTTTAGTAGAAAAGTAGATGTTTTTTACACCATATTAAATTACACCATAGTGGGTGATGATGCGACCAAGGAGCCACACAGAGTCTAGAAGGAAACCGATTCTCAAATATAACATAAACACACCGGTATAATGAGTATTTTTGCACAAAGAAATTGTTTTTGAATTTGAATGAATTTTATTTTAATTTTGACTAGATACATAATTCATATCGTAGACTACAAGGACAATGGGTACAACCCATAAGTCAAAAAGTGTCACTTAACCCAACGATCAAGTAGGCTTTGAAAGGCGTATAATCTATGATCCTATGAAATCCTTCAACCTTGGGGTGCAAATAAATTTATGATGGCATTTCCTTATTTGACAGGTCCCTCTGGGTGTAAGATTGCAGAATATTTATATCTTCACCAAAACGTAGACAAATGGCATTATTTTAGATGGGATAATGATCTACCTTTTTGCAATGGACATGAGATGTCCTGTCATGGAAAATTCTCCTGAGATAGGTAGGGTAGTTGGCTGGATACATAATGTTTTTGATTTTCTCTATTTCGTTTATGTTTTTCAAGATGATACTGATCTTAAATAAAGCAGTAAATGAGATAACAGATAAAATACCTACGTACTAAATTATCACATTTTAATTATTATTCATGAAAGTAAAAATCAAATTGTAACAGATGTAGGTACCACTCAAAATGTCAACGGTACTACCTAACCAAAATCAGTAGGCTATACAAGGGCATTACATAAAATCTAAGCTACAGCAACCTTCAGTTTTCTATTCATGAGCGTGACTAGCAGCATCTGTTGTTAGTCGCAGAACTATTGGCGTGATGAGTAATTAAACTTTATAATTGGATTGGCGGGTCAACGCGACCAACTTGCGACCGAGTTGCGGCGAGTTGGCAAAATGAAAGTCATTTTACAGGCATTCGTATATTTAGGCGTAAACCCACGGAGAGATAAGAAGTCTACTGAGGTGAAAAACGTAATTTGCTGGTGATAAGATTTAATGCTTTGATGGTCGGTTTGATGGGGAAGTTTGAAACTCATTAGAGAACTTCATCAATGCCACGAAAATAAATCTTTACCTACTATTATTTTAAATAATGTGGGTTAGTCTGTCCTGTTTACTGTTAAGGAACAACAGATTGTTTTTTTTTATATAAATAGTTAATAGAACTCTGAGTGATATGGGACAGGAGAGAAGACCCCGTAAAAGAAAAAATATTAAAATCAGATTTGAAAAATGGTAACGGAATTTGTAAGATAAAGGTTATGGTGTTAACATTTCATCAATATGGTTTTTTATCATCAAAAAGTGCCGCTGAAATATTCAAAAGCTATAAACAGGCTTGAAAATTGTTTGTAAGCAATTAACCATTTAAAATGAACATAAAACCACCCGATACAGAGAATAGAAGCGAAACTTCTCTGCTCAAGCCAATTTCGACGTTATTTATTATTACAGAGACCTTAATGAGCTCTCCACCGTCGTTACATAATACAATTCCATTATTATAAGTCACAAAAGCAAGCCATAAATCAACGGGACCGGTAAAAGTTGACATCTTTTTTAATAACAATAGGTTCGTTGCCACGTCATTCTTTGTTGGGCGGTTTATCGCAAATAAGTGGTGGGTACAAGTCAGCTGTTAGTAACGCCTGTTACCAAAACCAGAGGTTTTTGTTCTCTAGTATATTTTCGTAGATTTTGGGATGTTTAAGTGAATCTGGCTGGTGTTGGTAATCTTAAAGAGTACATGCCAATAATTAGGAGTATTTTAGATTTTATTGCTATAAGGAAAATAGGATCTTTATTCTATAGTGGAAGTCTGTATGACGTTACTCAGAAAAGATAATTCTATTAGTTCACTAAAAATCATAGCACTTTCCACAGTAAATGCCATAGAAGCAAAAACTATTTAATTTAGCTAAAACAACAAGCAATACATAAATCCTGAGGCAATTTACTGTTATAGCTAAATCCACGGTCTTCGTTCTATAGATAACTAAACACTCTCCTAAGACTCATTGTGGTTTACATAATAGCAAGATTACTATGGCCTAAACGATGAGCTAAATTTGGGACTATGGCTGATATAACGCGTGTTGTAGATTACGTATTAAGGCCTTCATACACAGTTACAGTTGATAAAATACTATAAATTGTTTTTTTATATACTACTAAGGTAGCAAGCAAGCATACGGCCCACCTGATGGTAAGTGGTTACCGTCGCCTATCGCCATTTGCAATACCAGAGATATTGCCAATGTGTTGCTGACCTGTTACAATACCGAGAAGGCAAACTGGCTCTCAAGTGCTATTGCCGGAACACACCGGTAGGTGCTGGCGACAAATTTTCAACTTGAGGTGGTAGCCAGCCAGGTGTTGAAACCCTATGTCCAATTTAAATTATTTTTTATAGATTTTTTAGTAATCATCATCGTCCTTTTCCAGTCATTTGGGGTTACCTTTGAATTAATAATTTCCAGGGATTATTGCAGTCATCATCATGAACAACTTTTATTACGGGACCAACCCTGAAATCTTGCAAAAACATCGTACTTTTCATCAATATACAAACCAAAATTATAAGATGAATACGAGAGCCATCGCTATCGGAATCAAGTTACACTATCGCCCTACTGGTAAATATTACTTTTCCTTTCTGGCTTATTTTCGTGGTTATTATTATAAAACAAAGTCCCCAGCCGCCTCTGTCTGTCTGTTCGCGATAAACTAAAACTACTGAACGGATTTTCATGCGGTTTTCGTCAATAAGGATATAATAATTCATGATTTTTTTCAGGTTTTGTGTAAATTGGTTGAAATATGACGATACATGTCGAAAAAAACGTGCCTTTTTTTAAATCGTTCGTTTATAATAAGCATAATTATAGTGCAAATGAGGATACCAATTAAATTATGCAAATTATACGTACCATAACTAATAATAGATAATATTAACACATTATGTATACCAAAAAGCTTCACAAAAACACTTTCAAGTAGCGAAACGTCCAACTATACAAATAAAAATGTCACCATAAAGAAAATATATTAAAGGTTGATGCGAAGGAAACCAATAAAACTATTAGTTTTTCTATATATAGCAATAAATGTTTTCATAAATTTAAGGATACAAATCGGTTGGGATATTATAAGTGAATCTCTATAAATAAAGTGTTATCTAGACATGAAAGCTAAAATATTGGATATTAAAATAACGTTGGTTTTCAACTATTTATCGTTTTAGTCCCTTCGCCGTTCCAATGGTGTGTACTAACCCTTATAGAGGATGTATCTTCAATAGGGCTTAAGCAAATAGGTCGATAGATTATTAACGTGGACGTGGGCCGTTAAAGGGTTGATTTGGGTTTTCATGTAATTAGATTTAACGCTCTCATATATAAAGTTTGATTGTTGGTTGTTTTAAATAAATTATTTTGTGGATTGTTTAAAGGGGATGTTCCAAAAAGCCCGCAAAATTCAAATTGTATTAGGTTTTTTTCAAATTGCAGCTCAGTTATAGGTCATTTATTTGTCAAAATGTAATTTGCGTCTCATAAATATGCCAATTGTTCACCTTAAAACAAAAAGTGAGAATTAAAAAAAATATATTTTAAAGTCAAGTCAAAAAATTAATTCATGAAAATGTCTTACTGAAAAATGCCGTTATATGTATAAAATATTCAAAATCCTATTTTCATATAAGTATATATAAGCTGAGGAGTGAAATACGCGAGAGACGAGAATTACGTACGACTAGACAGATCGATCGGTTAGCTTGAACGTTTAACGAGGTCTAGTTATAGATTGTTGCTAAAGGCTTTGGTGAACCATAATAATATAAACTGAAATTCCTTGAATAAATAACTATATTGGCCATTCATTAATTTACACCTAATATTAGAGACTAGCTGTTCCCCGCGGCTTCACTCGCTTTTCCGGGCTAAAAACTTTCCTATAATAGCTAATATCTATAACCTTCGGGGATAATATAGCTTCCTATTAGTCAAAGAATTTTTCGAATCGGACCGGTAATACCAGATATTGGCGCGTTCAAACAAACAAACATACCTACTCTTCAGCTTCATTATAAATAAATAAATATCCTGGGACATTTTTTCACACACTGTTTGTTATCTGATCCCAAACTAAGCAGAACTTGTACTATGGAAACCAGATAACTGATATACTAAATACACTACTTTTTTTTTGTAAATACATACTTATATAGATAATTTACACCCAGGACGAACAGAAATGTTCATGCACACAAATGTTTGTCCTGGATGGGAATCGAACCCACGACCAGCGGCGCAATAGGTGGTGTCTTAACCAACTGCGCCAACTGGCCCGTCATCATTATTAGTATATATATATCTATCTACCTATATACGCATCCATATCTAGATATGATATAGTTATTAAGTAGCTAACGAAAAAAGTTTAGAAAATGAACCGTGAGACTTACCTAAGAGCGTGTAACTGTAAGTAAAGTAAATGTACCTACGCATCAAGAAAATCGGTGGTTCTATTGTTGACTGACCAAAGATGACCTTAATAGGCTGGCATAAAAAGTAAAAAATAACTAAAATTTTAAATTTAAAGAAGCTCCCGAAAATCACTAAAAAATTGTGGATTTTCTTGAAACATAGCTAAGAACATTCTCGATTAAGTCACCTTTCAAACAAAAAAAAACGAAATCAAAATCGGTCCATCCGTTCAGGAGCTATGAGGCCACACACAGACAGACAGACACGTCAACTTATAACACCCCGTCGTTTTTGCGTCGGGGGTTAAAAACACGAGAATTGAAAAGCACTTTGATAAGGAATAGGTATTACAAGTTTTACATAAATTTACTCAATGTTAATTTTAGTTTATATAATTAATGAATACCAACTGAGTCATGCAGAAATGAATAGAATCAAAGCACAAAATAGAAATATCATCAGATAGCTAAACTTAACATAAAGGGCGATATCAAACGAAGCTCCTAATTTATAAATGAGTTAGCAACATTTACACAAGGACGGTCAACACAACTTTTGATATACTGCAGACACATAAAGTAAACTTAATTTGAACACATTTTGGCATAAATACTGTATACTGTAATGAAAAAGCATTGCAAAATGTGATTGAAAAGGAATGGAAGTAAGTAGATAAGCTCTTTTAGAAACATCTGAGAGGTAATCGCCACTTCCTATCTGTTTCACCTAAAATTGGGCTATATTACGAAACTACATACTAATCTGTCAAATTAGATGAAACAAAAGATAGTTGACAGGTCGATGAACATAATATTATGAAGCTGCAAATATGAGATATTGACACCCCAGTTCCTTTATTCGGGAAGACAAATTCTCTCTTATCTTTATCAAATGAATTTATGTTTACAACTTCATTTGTTATCAAACCACTGCGCCCTGATACCTACATAGATACATTTTATTTTCTTCATAACCAACAAAATCTGACAAAAATAAGTCAAATGTATCTTTATACACAAAAATAAGATCCCAAAACGATTCCTATAGCTACAATAAAACCGTTCTACTACAACGATATTTTTTCCATTCCAACCCCTTTCCGATCCTCATCCTCAAAGTGACCTCGCAAAGGCGGGCATAAATAAAAAAGGCTTGGGAGTACTAGACATTTTAATAAGAAAAGGACCTCTATCATAGTTCCCTTTTGTTGCATACGTGACCGCCGCGACTAGTTTAACGAGATCCCTCGATGATTCGTAATCTTGTCGTAGGGATATTAATGTCAGGGGGTCAGTAACATTTGGCCATAAAGGACTGTGACATAAATCCCTTTTAAGAATTTGAGATTCAAATTTCGAGACACAATACGTAAATAAGGGTTGGATGAGGTGTTTACCACAGAATTAGGTCTCTTGGTAATCGTTGAAAAATTGTCTATATTAACTTTTTTAATCAGTGTATGAAGCATTTCTTTAATTGTGAAGGAATACCTATGATTAACTCATTCATTTTTTTGGAAGTCGAAGATTATCATTAAAATTGATACATTAAAGGTATATAGGCAAAGACTCAGAGATTTATTAAGAATAAAATTCAGTTTAATCTGGAATGAACATAGTATCTATATCACAGATATCAGAACAAGATCTATATCAAAAGAAAACAAAGAACATATAATTTTACATTATTGTACAGGATAAATAAACGAAAATTATTTAGTGTGATTGATATTAGTTTAGTTCGAAAACAAGGAATGTAAAATCTATTTTAGCATATTCAAATTATTTTTTATCATTCATAATAAATAAAGTAAGTTATTGACCTGGCTCACATTAAAACTCATGCTTCCATATTGAATCAAATATACAGAAACGACATAAAAACTTCCCATATTAAATTCCAAAGTTGGTTAACGAGCTCAGACAACATAACAAAGGCAAATAAAACCAGTCAAGTTCGAGTATTACTCGCATCGAACGAGTTCCATTTTGTACGAAGAAAAACATATTTTTCTTAGGTTTCCAATAAATTTTTGTTTCTATGAAAAATACGTTCTCTATACTAATAAGAATTTATTGAAATTATGTCTACGTTCCTTGTTACTTACTACGTTCCTAGACATAATTATGTTAAAGGTTGGAAGGTTCTTTAAAGTAGGTAGGTAGAATTATCCTAGATACGTACAATTATTGCATAATTTGTTGCTCTGAGTATGATCGCAAATACATGACAAATGTTTGTTACTCTATTTATCGTAATCGGGCATGCTGCTCAATAAGTGAATTTAAACTTAACACAATATAAACGATATTATTATGAACATTAACGTTTACTCTTTAACTTGTAAAATCCATCCAACTGTACGCGGGCAAAAGTTGGCAAATAAAATAAAAGTTATCCCATAAGTACTTGAGATAATCACTGCAAATCAAACACTCATATCATAACAGTTAAATCTTTGGAGCTTAAACATTGTCTTAATTCTTAACTCCCCGCAAAGAACAAGTCAAAAATACGAGCAGGGATTACAAAAGTCTTGCGGAACCCTCCGTATAACTGAATTTATGCGATTGTACACGAACCCGGAGATAAAGAAATTTTTCATTGTACGTAGAATTGTGCTGGCGTTATTCCAGCTTCATTCGTCATAAACCAGACGACGTGAAAGTTGGCAACGGGTCCTGTTCACCATTCTGGCTATTGAGGGTGTGATAAAGAACTTCTTTAAAGCCTACATTTTGGTTGTGAGCCTGTAACACTAACTAACAATTACGAAATTATATCCAAGCAGCTCTAATAAGTATTGTAATCGGTAAGTAGATATTATGGTTTACTTTAATCTTAACTAGCTGTTTCCCGCGGTTTCACTCGCGTTCTCGAGATAAAAAGTAGCCTATAACCTTCGAGGATAATGTAACTTCCTATTAGTGAAAGAATTTTTCAAATCGGACAAGTAACTTCGGTGATTAGCACGTTCAAACAAACAAACTTACTTTATGAGTACCCAAATTTTTAGGAATTATTTATACTCATCATTAAGAATAACTATTACTATTGGACTAACTTGTTGTAGTGCACAATCATCCCCAAGAATGTGGTTACTCATAGAAAAGTAATCCTGCATATGCAGCAGTAGATATTCTGATGCTGATTACTTATGATGTAAGATTTCTAATTACCATCAGTCAATCAGTTATACTAGTAGCATAGATACAAAGTAACCGTCAAGTTATGTCAGTGCTAGTGGGTTGGCACCGCCACTTCTCGTGCCAGAATTGCACGGATTGCGCCATTGTACACCGCCGCCATTATGCAGTGGCTCAATTGAGAAACGATTTGTTGAAATGAGATTTTTTATTCCTATTTGTGTTTTTGAACATTCGCTTCATTTTATTGTATTTACAAATAATGTTATGAAAATAGGAATGGTTTTTAAAAAGAAGTTTTAAGTTAAATGGTAAAACTAAAATTTCATAACTTAAGTGTTTCTGTGGTTTTCTAAGATTGTCATGTACGAAATTTTATAATTATTTTTTCAGACTTAAAGACCGGCCATCGTGGAGATTTCTAGGGTAGGTCTTTTGTTCAGCAGTGGACGTCTTTCGGCTGACATGATGATGAAATACAAAACAAATACTCCAATATATATGTAATACTAATATACGCACACACGTAATCCCATAGGATCTAATTAGGGTATCATCACACGGCAGATCGAGATACGCTGCGACAACGGCACCGAGGGAGTCCTATCGACCAATTGGTTTCCGACCTTATCAGGAGGTTTCAGACAAGCTTGGTCAGTTCATTACGATTGCTTTTCTGATTTTTCGTTAGCTCTCTGTATTCTTACTTGTATTGTAATAGGAATAAACAATAATGCGCATTTTTAAGAGAACCATTTATAACGAACTTAATACGTATTTATAATAAATCTTTACAGTAATTGGTAGGCGGTTTATAATTTTACAAAAAGTTATAAATGTTTTTTTTTTGTACAGAAATGATTCAATAATTTCTCAGGTAACCTTATCAATCTTTCCATAGTATAAAATGAAGTCGCTTTCGCTGTCTGTTCTTAAATCTTTTAAACTACTCAACGGAATGCAGTTTTCAGCAATAGATAGAGTGATTCAAGAGGAAGGTTTATATGTATAATACGTAAAGCAGAGAAATTCAAATATTTGTACACCCGTGCGAAGCTGGGGCGGATTCATAGTTCACCTATAATTAACAGTAAACTATTATATTGAACTTAACTATAGGTACCGACATAATTAATCGCATATTATCTGTATTAACAAAGTAAAATTAATACAAAAACTTTGATTTAGTTTGATGCAGTATCATTCTCACCGCAACAATATGCCTATTGTTTAAACTTGCTAAAATAACAACTTGCACAGCGAATAACGGTTTATTTTGCTAAAACAAATGTTTATTATAAAAACTTTAACGTTATTCAGCATTACTTATCAGCCGAACAAAGCTTTTATTAATGAAGTTAGTGAAATAATGTAGTTAGAAATAATGAGATAAATAAATTGAAGAGAAGAACCATTGAAGTTTTGTGTAAAACTACTACGACTAAAGTTATTCATTGTTCATGATTGTTATATGAAAAATTAAAATTAGTTTTTGATTCGATTAAAAAAACACGACACTGCAATCAGTTTAAATATTTCATCAATTTCTACCTTCTATTTATAAATTAAAAATGGAAATATGATACAGTTAGGTAAATGATTTTGTTTTAAACTATACCTAATTAAAAAAAAATATTTTCATTAAAAAATAATACGGAAATGCTAAACGTAGTGTTTGATATACAGTTACCGATAATCACTTTTTCATGCTAATTATATTTAAGATATCTTATACCTATTCCATTCTCGTTAACACGTCATCGCGACACGCGCCTGACGTCACGTTCCTATAAACAATATTTTAAAATTTGCTAAGAAACAAGGTTTGCGACCGCATATGGTCCGAATACGTATTAATAAATCGTTCAAATAAAATATCTCAAAAATCAGTATGGCTATAAAAATCGCGACGTTCTTTTCGGTCCATATAAACTGCCTTTAGAGCGATACAGAGCTACAATATAGAGGGGTCTAGTTAAAACGGTGTCTCGATATACCTACTTCCCAATGACTTTCCCACTGCGACCCTAACACGGATTTATGTGGCCGAATTAATGGAATTTAACATTAAGTCCCCTTGTAAAATGTGCGCTTGAAGAATTAAGTGGGGCAGAGATAGAACTTTTGGTTAAAACGTTTTAATTAAGGCCTTTTTTTGGTTTGAAAACCCAAATTACATAGAAGTCTAATTAATTACCTGGTGTCTTTACCAGGATTAAGTTAAACACTGAAAGCTGGAATAAATTAGTTAAACATACCTATTATAATATTTTTTTGGTTTGTATTTGAGCTTCAGATATATTTATTAAGTAGTTACGGAATATTACATTATTTTTGCATTAAAAAGTGGTTTAAAATGGTATCAATTCAATTTATTACTTATCTAGCTATTTCCCGCGGTTCCCGCATTCTCGGGATAAACCTATCTATCTCTATCTCTATAAAAAACACGTTGATCCATTGCTCTGTTGCCACGTGAATAAAGAACAAACCAACCCTTTTGCAGTATTTTTTTATTATTTTCGTTCAATGTAACGAAAAAAATAAATCCTTTAAAATAGCGCACAGTTCTAAAAGAAACAGTTCTCAACCACCAAATTCGCGCTTTCCCAAATGCAAATATAGCTATTAATAAACACTCGCATAATAGAAGCGCCTTTATTAAAACCAGGCGGAGATCCTAATTTCCATAGTGTCAACACTGGGAGCGAAATGAGGAATGCATCTTGTACACAATGTATAGAATATTGCCCAAGGGCTGTGTGAAAACATAGGAGCTTATATTGCGACAGCCACTGCCGCGTTTGTCGACTCCAAGCCATGTTTCAATTTGGGTCTCAAATACTATCAACGTTTTCATGTCAATATTAATTTCTGTCTCGTATTACTGGAGAAATAGACCCTGTCTGTCTCTCTAAAGTTTCAATCAAAATTGGTAATTACATATTTTAGTGATGTTTCTGTCTTTTATAATTCGTATACTCCATAAAAACGCTGTTTGTATTTAATAATAATAACTACTAACTCTATAAAAATACTGTTTCACTATAAACAAAATTACATTACAAAATTAAGTTTTGATTTTTATTCCTATCACAGTCTAAAATGTATAAATGTGATGTCAATTAAATGTTATTAATGTAATTATTTAATTATTACTGCTTCGATTCGTTCGTTATATTAATTTTTAAAAAATAACTTTGTTTATTGTATTTTTTGTGGCTATTTTTTTCTATAAACGGTTAAAAATACAAAATTGTGCCGAATGTTCTCACTACAAATACTGGAGGCGTACGATGTCAAGCGACAGTGACATCGGGTTAATATTATTAAATTCAACTTGCATTCAAAATACTGCCTCCGAGGAATCCCGCTTCAACTTTTATTCAATTTTATTTATTTCACCACATTTCCTACGAATATAATGCTCTAAAGTTGGTTAATAGTATATTTTAGCAAGTATAAGAGGGTACGTTGTTTGTGCATTTTAAATGGAAATAGTTTCTATTGCTACCTATTATAGCGCTTATTTAGGTATGATATTGCTTTTCTATTCGTGTCAATAGTAAACCATAAAAACATGTGTGTTTATAATCAAAACGAAATTATAAAAAAACTATATCGATTTAATTGAAAATGTTCAATGACTTAGTTTCAATATCCATTAGCTAAACTTTTCCAGGGAGTACAATTATATAGCATGGGGTTCTTCTCAATTTTTATTGTGAAAGTTCGGTGTTTCTATATCCTACATAACCACTATCACTTCATCCATTAACCATGCTTAGTAAAGAGCTCCAACTATTTAAAACTATAAAATACCCTGACAACAAAGTTAGCAGGGGTCGCATATCTCCTCATTAGTCTGAGGAACTAAGGGAAACTTACTATGACTTTGCTAGTGCTTTTTATCAAGCAGTTAGTGCTAGGTGTTCATTAGTTTAACTGTAAAGTATGGAAGTATATAAGGCTACGACTGAATCGCTTCTGATTAAATGTGTATATACCGGAACGGCATGAAATATGAAATGTGACCTAAATGTAAATCTTAAGAGACACGGGATAGAACAGACTCGAGAGCTTAGAGTTATAAGGTTTCCATTTTAGAAATAAAAAAAATCGACACGTGCGGGTCTGACTCGCGCATCGAGGGTTCCCAAATTTTCCTGTAATCTATAGGTAAAGGACTTTTTTCAAAATGTTTGACCCAGTAGTTTAGGGTATTAGATAGACACAGCCCAGCTCTGCAGTAAAGTACTTAAATCATAGTTTTGTTATGACTGTCAAAGACAAAAAAAAACTGGACAAGTGCAAGTCTGACTCGCGCACCGAGGGTTCCGTAATTTCTTAAATACCATAGACTTCTTATAAGTTTTCCTGTAATCTACAGGTACACAACAACTATTCTATTTCTTTAGGTTAGCAAATCTTTTTTTACATTGCACATCCGTGTTTGGGTCACAAACTTACATATGGGGAGGGAAAGGTAAATTTAAAAAAAAAACCTTTAATTTTAAATTTTTGTTTATTTTTGTTACAGCGGCAACAGTATAATTTTTCTGTGAAAGTTTCAATTGTTATGAGATATATAACGCGCTGACTTTGGAAATTTTTGAATAACGAACGTCAAAATGAAACTAATTATTTTACTATTACTAATGGTTCGATGCAACCGGCCCTAAATATTTTAACATGGTATACATGAGTGCTTATGTGTTTCATGGTTTTTATAATATTGTAAAAAAGGTTTTTTTCTATTACAGCTTAGTAGGTAACTTGTATTAGGAATGCATGAAGGAGAAAATAGTGTGCGCAAAGCCCTCTTAACATATTCTTTGTGCCCATAATAAGTAAGATGTCATAGACACAGACAATGTTACATTATGGAACACATACACGCCATAACAATAAGGAAAATGTTTGTTTTGATTAGTTATACAAGAGCTCGAGAGCACGTAAGTCTCTACTTTTGTACGTAAAGGTGATTTATTTTACTAGAACAAAAGTCTTTGTAGAAGTGTCTATGTATGAAGTCGTTGAGAATGTTAGCATTTCAAAATATAACCTTTTACTAGTAGTAATAGGTTTGAAAACCTTTTAGCAATGCATTCTTGTATTTTCTGAGCAAAGCGCTATACTAGTTCTATTTCGCTTTATCCTTTGCTCAATGAAGCCTCGAAAGTTACGTTAGTTTGTTTTATTTGTGCATGTGCAATTTTCTTTTCAAGTAATAAAATAAAAAATGTGTGTTAAAACTTTGCTTTATTAAAAAAATATGATTTTACTAGCATCCGCCCCGCGGTTTCCCGAATGATCTTAATTTTGCCCGGGATAAAAAGTATCCTATGTGTTTAATTCAGGTTATAACTTGTTCCAGATTTCATCCAAATCCGCTTAGTAGTTTTTGCGTGAAAGAGTAACAAACATCCATACTCACTAATTTTCGAATTTATAATATTAGTAGTATTCGATAAATCCACAAAAAAACTAGTATATGCAAAATATAGTAAAAAATATAGATATATAACTAGTAGATGCAAATTTACTCTGTGGTCGCGTATGCGGTAGGGAGTTTTTCCCAACACAGATTTGGGCGCCATGATGATTAATGTTTGTTTATTTTATTGATTTTTTTGCATACATATTTTATTTTGGCCAAAAATTACAGTAAAATACCAGTGATACTAAGGTGAAATAAACTTGGAATTGAACCTCGCCTACGGCTCGGTACTTAAATTCACACTCGTGTTTAATAACCCCTATTATGCAACAGTATCATAAACTACTATTATTCAATTTCTTTTCGGTAGGTATATTAATAATAATATACCTAATTTAGAGTAATTCGTAGCTTTCTTAAAAGGAATAGTTTTCTTACTTAAAAAAAGGCTTAGTTTTTTTAAATATCCATAAAACCATCTTTTTTACTAAAGCTGAGCTTCACCTGTCTCGTTTGTCCCCGTCAGTTTAGTAAGGGACGTCATTCGCCGATACTTGGATCGTAGCACTTCTCAGTACTCGTAGCACATCTACGAGGATTATATCTAAACTGCTACTGCGAAGGAGATTTTAGTCATTTTAATAGTAAGTATACTATTGTACGTAAACGCTTAGCTAGGCCAACTCATACCGTATTTATTTCTGTCATAGAGATCATATTTTCATACGAAATTTCTTGTAAATTTATTAAAGGGTGTGGCACGATCTGGCATTGTCATTTACTTCATCTCTCCGCACACGAATGCGTCATGTTAACAGATTTTCTACTGTTCTTCCTTCATCTTCATCATCGCAATTTAAAAGTTTGGACCAAGTCGATATAAGTAAATAAGATAGATGGGCAAAGAGAAAAATCTGGATGAAATATGAATGAATGTTTGTTACACTTTCACGTAAAAACGACTGAACGGTTTTGGTTGAAACTGACATAGATCATACCCTGAAATAACATATAGGCTACTTTTTTCCGAAAAAACATAGGATACTTTGGGTGAAACCGCGGGGCGGAAGCTAATAAATACAGATAATAAAATTATAATATAAATAAACACCTTAAATTTCACCATTACATGCAAGTATTTTATTAGAAAAACAGCCAATAAAAGATATTCCAAGTACTGAAACGAAAGTTTTTACTATAAAATGACTAGGTATACATGAACTAGGTAGCTCATACATAGTAAATTGCATACCCGACGCGATATTGGTGCTCAGAAAACTGTACCGCAAGTATCTTTTAACACTCGTGTTTGTTTACTGTAAGAACACTGCATTTCATGTGCTACGTATAATTATTTCTGAGAAAGGAGCTAAAATAACAGGTATGAAACAGTTGAGTGCAATTTGTAAATTCATTTTTTTTGCTTACCTATATAATAAGTAAAAACCAACTAGTCTAGTAAATACTTACATATACCTATACTATGTATGTGGCTAGTTGGTTTTGGTTGGTTAAAAAAAAAATGCATTTGTTTGTGAAAGGCATAGTTACAAGAATATAACAATATTATTTTTAAAAGTTAGAAATCGCAAAAACAAATACGCAGATATGCTGATCGCTAAAAAGAAAGTTGCAAGAATAAATCAATAAAATTATTAAGTTTACCGACCCTTACTGTTCCGTATCAAAACTACCCTCTTAATGCATATGTACCTTATAATAATGTGTGTCGCATATTCCATGATAGTAATAAAAAATAGGCTTTAGATAAATCAATTCAACACTCAAAATGCTCTACTTTTATTGTCAGCTTCCTTTTAAATTATGCCTGATTCGTTTTACCGCATCTCAAATATCAATAAACGCAATCCATCCTCCAGACATCTTTTATATAACAGAGAAACCGCATTAAAATTCGAAATATGGTTCGACATCGTATTTCATAAATACTTGTTATGGACTGAAAAGTTTGTCGTGGATTTCAAATGACTGTGATATACTTTTTATTATTTTTATCTCTTTACTAGGTTCCACCCAGCTTAAAGCTACTTTTAATCTCAAAAACGCGGGTGAAGCCGTG
This sequence comes from Tethea ocularis, assembly GCA_963555595.1. NCBI lineage: Eukaryota > Metazoa > Arthropoda > Insecta > Lepidoptera > Drepanidae > Tethea > Tethea ocularis. The sequence goes on along the minus strand of OY741971.1, from coordinate 2,105,107 downwards.
GGGGACATGAACTGCAGGGTATTTATTATACGAAGCAGTACTTAATCTAAATAGGTATTATATTGATGTGCAAAAGCAAAACCCAATTTTTTTTAATTAGCTTTCCGCCCGCGATCCCCAATTTTAACCCCTTTGACGTTAAACTTTAAAAATTCTTTCTTGGGGGATTCTTACGTCTTAATAACTATATGTATGCCAAATTTCAGCCCGATCCGTCTAGTGCTTTGAGCTTTGTCCGTCAGTAAGTCAGTCACGCTTTCGTTTTATATATTTAGATTGTAATTCTTCTATGTTTAGCTACAGATGTACGTAACCATAAATTGAATGGAATGAACAACACATATAAAATTTGTTCCAATAACCAGTATCTTGCTATTATTTCATCACCACGAAGCACAAAGCAGGGTCGTAAATGGCACATGTCAGACATTTAGGGCAGCCCAAACATGCCCCCGGGATAACGTAGGCGCTGTAAACGATGACTTACATATCCGATGGAGGAATCGATATACATTACGTCAACGGGCTAGACTAGACTTGTCTGAACTTTATTACCACTATTACTTTTAGACGTAGCCTTAAAAAATATCAAAAAGTTATCTAGGACTTTTATATAACCTACATATTGATCTATTTTACTAATCAAAATCTATTGTCAAATATAAAGTCAAACAACATTTTACATGATAGTGCTGAATTTGCCTGTAGGTATCTTACTAAACTTGTTTGCTTAAGGTACTATTTATAAAAAAAATATTCGCTAATAATAATAATCTATTAATAATAGCGAATGAATTTAAGCAGCCATATCCAGAGATGAGCTAAGCAGCGTTTTGAGGAATGTATTTTAAGCACCAATAGAATCACATCATTTAGGTACACTAGTCTCGCTCATCATCAGCCATTTTGGATCCACTGCTGGATATAGGCCTCCCCCAAATCAGAAAGTGTTGCTCTTAAAAGTGAATCAGGTAAAGTAAGTTTACCACTTAGGTAAAAAAAAAAATATGCATCTAAGTACCTATATCCAAATATGTATTGAGTTCCGTTAAAGGCTGCAAGAGGGTCTTGAGAAAGTCATACATATATTTTTTCAGTTTAAATAAGTATATAATATAAACCTTTTTAATAGACTTCATGAAGTGACATCACCTTAACAAACGAATTAAAAAGTATCTTTAACTTTAACTTAACTATAAATTCACATCGTAAATGCAAATGTTATGACGTCTGAATTTCATTATGAAATTCGAATAAGTTTTGGTCCTCTTCCAAATTGAATTTGTATAAAACTGAAACTAAACGATTTAGGTAGATGCCAACTTACTAAATTTAATAATAAAGGGAAACCGCATTTAATAGTTTTACATCAAACGATTTCAGTTGGACGTGTGGTTTGGCTTGATAAAATATATGAAATATGATATTACCTATACGACAATAAGATTGAAATGTAACACACAATTTTTGATAAATAAACTAAATAAATTTAATCTCACTATATCTCTTTCTAATAGTAAATATAAGAAAGGGATGCAAGATATTTTAGTCCTGTCAGTTTAGTCCGATCACATATTTCAACGTGAATTTAAGCGTGATCTATATTGGTCACGACTATTTACCCGTAAATTACGACGCCATGGATTAAACTGACAGCATTAAAAATGTTCTATCCTTATTCAATAAGGTTAACATGAAAGAGAGGCGACTTGTCTAATATTAGTTAAGTTCGTAAACAACAGAATCGGCACCATTATGTGTTGTTAGATATTTTTATAATAATGGCACTGTATTTTTTTATTGATAGTAAAAAAACTGACCCACGTATTTTTTCATCATAAGTTTAAAACTACGTAACTAGTGATCAGAAAAGAAAATAAAAACCTGTTTTGGAATGTACAAATAAAGCCTTTTCATATCACATAAAATTGGGTCCTCCATTACGATCCCATTAGCAACGCTTTTTTATAAATTTTTCATTTGCAATAATTTAGGTTCAACAATATTAAAAACAATTTCAAATTAATAGCATTCATGATTGCTGAAATATACAACTGACAGACGGACAGAGTTGCATAATAATGGTCCTACCTTTTTGTTTCGGGACCCTAAAAAGAGCATTATTTTCAGAACATCGTATAAGCTATCACCGTGAAAAGAATAAGATGGCTGATGGAATAATAAAAACTATAGATATGTTCTAGGTAGCATTAAATTCTTTTTATACTTAACTGACATCTGACAAGAGAAGATTGCAACTAAAACTAAATGAATATGAGTTCAATGCACAACTCTTGGTGGCTCTAATTAAAATTTGAAACCAATATAAAATTTCAGCTTAATAAAACAGTCACATTGACCCCACCGACCTATTCAACCTTAGCTCCACTAAGGGCGTTAGTAATTAAACTAATCTGACCCTCAAATTCTATCGAAGCCTAACAATCGAATGTACGCTTAAAATTTAAATCCACACATTATTTTCCGAAACACTTGCGTTGATTAAAGTGGGAACCGTCAGGTATGGAGCGATGGTACCAGACCCGACATCAATCGTCGGATCCATTTCCTGCCTACACCCTTTCCCGAGTAAATTGAGCGTGACAAATGCCTCGATACCCTGTTTAATGACTAAAGTTAATTTTGGTCAAAATCACCATTTTCCCATTGATGTTTCCACTGGATGCCTGATTGGGCTCTGTTTCATTATTTTTCACGTATCTGTTTCTTCTGCTCTCAATTTTGTTGATTTATTTCCTAAATGTTGAATGGTTTGCTGGTTGTTTCCCTTTACAAACGATGTTTCGATGCTTGATTTCACTAATCAGAATTAACCCATTTGATAAGTTAGTGAATACATTTACAACTAGCTTCCACCTTGCGGTTTCACGCGCGTTCCCGAGGGATATTATGTTTTCCTTATGGGATAAAAAGTAGTGTATATATTATTTCAAGGGTATGAGCTATGTATGTGCCAAGTTTCATCCAAATCCGTTCAGTAGTTTTTTCGTGAATGAGTAAGATATATAGGTACATCCATACTTCCAGACATACTAACATCCTCACGAACTTTCGCATTTTTAATATTAGTAAGATTCATTTAAGTAGAATTAATCTACATTTGAATCATGATTCCTATATTCATATAAAATGCAGAATTTTATATTTTTCTCGTAAGTATAGTAATATAACTTACAACATTATATAGGTATATCTAAAAGCTCAGATCCCCACTTTTTACAACTTCATATTCATTTGCATATTCAGCATCCCACGATAGATGCATCGCTAACTCTGTTATACTAGGAACTTTGCATCTATTGCCCCCATGTGGTAAGCTGGTCTTTAATAAATTCCATTTGAGCAATTCCCAAGCTTCACAAACTAAGATCGATGTACCTGTTAACATATTTGCAACTTCTAACACGTACTACCCGGCAAGTTTAGAATAGCACCCATCTTTGAAGCTATTGCAAGTGCCGGAGGCAACAGCTGCATTTTAGTAAGTAACGGTTTTGCTCCGTGACAATGGCGATAAATATTTTGAGTGTTTACTTATTCAAAAATTTCTTCTGATAAATATATAAAAGGAAAATATGACTGACTGATTTATCAACGCACAGCTCAAACCAATGGACGGATCAGGCAGCTCATTTTGCAATGCAGATAGCTTTTATAACAAATCCGCTAAGAAAGATTTTTTTTCAATCTCTGAGGGGTAAAATAGTGGACCGCGGCTGAATCCGATGATATTAAAAAATAATGTATAACACGAATGATTTGGAGATAAAATAACTTGAATTGCTACTATAATATTTCCAAAATTAGAAACAAAAGAAACTTTTTCGAAGCAATACTGTAGTACAAGGTACCAAACCTTAGGTACTATTAAAAGCTAAAACTATTAATGTACTATTGTATAAATCGCTACAATAAGGCTTTTCTAGAAACAACAACTAGCTGAATCCAATATTTGCAATTCAAATCCTCAAAAAATTCTAAGTCCATTTAATCAGGCTTCGGTAAGCAAAATTTCGTATGTCTTCTTATGGAGATGTCGAGCTCCCAAGAGATTATTGTGGCGCGGCGCGCTTACTTTGCCTATATTCCTGCTCAATGCTCTTTTGTGGAATTGTGTCATCAAATATTCACGGAATTCCCCTCACATGTACCATGAAATGTCTAAAATGCCTCAGTTCTCGTGTCAAGTTGGTAAGTGCCCCGCCGGGTAGCGATCTGCGTAAGTTTGTACAAAATCTTTTAAATGTATATATTAAGGGAATTGGTGTATGCTTAATAGTGCTTGGTGGATAGGATATCAAGCTCGTTGTAGCTTATGATTATTTAAGCTTAGTAATGCCGTATATAACAGGTAGGTAAATGATGTTTTAAAGATTGAAAATATTTATTTTTGTATAACACTATAGCAGCACAATATAAATGTTTGGATAGTTTTGTGAGATTAATTTTATAAAACATGAAAGGATTTATAACAAGAACTTAGCTTTTTATTGTTAATGAAAATCCATTTAGTCTTATTCTATTAGATGTATTTTGCAGTTAGTTATTTGCAATTTTTAAATATTGTGAAGCTTTTTTTCGCATGTCTTCTTTCAATTCACCGTCGTCTGTTTCTTAAGTGCTTTCAATGGAAAATTCAATAGCCAGTCTCGTTGCTTTCAAAATATGAGGATAGTTCATGCATTTTGCATAATACTGACACTGGCTATTTGGGGATATAGCTGCAAAGACTTCTAGCCTGTTGCCACATAACAGGGCATTACGGCTACCAGGGAGGTGCACTTTGTCGCAATTGTCAAGCAAAATGTGTATAGTGTGGTTGGTATCATAACATCTCTAGCTGAATTTTGCATACTGCGGTGAAGTTACTTTAAATTTTTAGGAATTGTTTATTTCAAATAGCTGACCTATCATTGTTTATTGGTTGTTTGATAATATTTAAGATTCATTAAATCTTTCATTGAAAAAAGACACTGGTCGTAATATAATTTATTTTGTGAAAATGAAATAGATTCTTTTAATATATACCACAATTGCACATTCGATATTCTTGCAAGTTCATCTAAAATTTACATCTCCGTAGCAGCGTTACGTGACAATTTTTGCAGTTCATTCAATATAACAACGTTGTGTAAGAACGTGACATCAATATCAAGCTGTGTGCTAAACGGAAATTTTGCATATTGCACCCATGATATACTGAACAGCTGTGCATTTTTGCTGCATTTGTAACTTGGAACAAGATAAATAGTATTCGCTCTTTATAGGTTAAAGAGATAGCAACACAAGTATTTAAAGAATTTTACGGAATTTTAAAGTCTAATATAAAAGAACTAACTTTTATTAAAATGCCGACTCAAATAGAGGAAATAAACCTGTAAGAGCATACAATTTTGTAACTAATATTGAAACAATTAAAAAAGAAATTGTTCAGTTTTTGCGTGGAACAAAAGTATTAACAGAAAACGATATTGCTAACAGCATATTATGTGATACTGTGGCCGCAGATGCTAACATAAACTACGTGGTTTTCTGTACAGTTCTTATTTCCTTAGCTCGAAATCTTTCCGCTGTATAATCTATAATGAAATAACGTAGCGCCACCGCCTCGTACCATCTGCTATCCTAGTACATGCGCGTACTAAAATCCTTTATATTAACATTATTGTTATAGTAGTAAGAATAATATAACCATTTACATAATTACATGTATCTATATAAACTGTACATAAAACGAAACGAGTATTGGTCGGTTATATTGAAAGTATGTTGGAGCGTTTTGATTCGTCAGTAAGTAAATTTATGACTTTGCAAATATACATAGCTCTTGAAATGATGAGATCCGCCGGCGAACCAAAGTAACCGACATAGCCCGAAGAATTGCGCCAAACTTAAGTGGCAGTGGGCGGGGCACATCGCTCATAGAACCGACGGCCGCTGGGGCAGAAGGGTTCTCGAGTGGCGACAATGAACCGGAAGATGCAGCGTGGGCAGGTCCCTCACAAGGTGGATCGATGATCTTGTGAAGGTCGCAGAAAACAGCTGGATGCGGGTAGCGCAAGACCGCCCATCTTGTCCGACTTTCGTCTAGCAGTAGACGACTTTCGGATGACATGATGTGAGAGAATAATTTCAATTTGATTTGATAGCATAATTTCTCATCAATATTATTTATTTAATATATTTATTATTATAACTCATTATTAACGAAAGAGGAAATACTTGACAGAAACGTAGAAAATGCCATAATCCCTAATATACACATAAAGGACAAAGTATATTTATACTTTGTGATATCATAATTCTCTCCAACAAGTATTATTTCTGAAGCACTTTGTTGTCAAAGATCAAAGGCTTTTATGTAGCCGTAGGTACTGGTCCATTAGTTCATTTTCGATTTTAGCTTTTAGCATTTTTGGGTAGGACACTCTGACAAGGGACATTTGGGATTGTATTTTGGCAACATATTTACTAAATTACTTAGGATTTTCTGAGTATGGTAATATGGTTACAGAACTAGGCATCTGTTTATTCAATTATACTTGTTGGTTGTATTTAAATGAAGCGGTCGTGTAGTTGAAGGTTATTTGAAGGGTTGTCAAATTTTGTTCTGTTAAATTTTACATAAGTTACTGCTAATATTTGTTTTGTAAATGTTTCCTGAAAGGCTGCAGAAAAATTGCCACATTCGATAAAATTGTAGATGCCAAAAGCCCTAGTATTGCAAGCGTCAATAGGCTACGGTACCATTAGGCGGGCCATATGTTTATTTGCTGCCGTAGTAGTATATCAAAATACATTTATGTGCAGTAAGGAAAATTTTACATTTAAAAAATCCAGTCTATTCCACAACCCATACCGCAGTAGACAAACAATGCGAAAGTTTAAGAAAGAAAAATTAATTTCAAAGGAGCGAGGTTGGAGATTAATATTTAATTAATCTATTATACCGTCCGCCTTTTATAAAGTTGATTCTTCCATGCATACTTGTGGCAACTCCAAGCATAAAATGTAATCAGCAAAGCTTTATAAACCCTTGAAGAAACCCCTATTCATTATTTTATGAACACTATATTGGAGGTATCGAAATTCTCGGACCACGCAACTTTGCAGTTATTGTGGCAATTGGCTTTTATATCTTAGAAGGTTATACATTACATTTTTAATAGGTACACAGGTGCTTGACCATTTTATGACAAAGCCTTATGACCTTAACCACACTTTCTTAGAGCTTTAAGAATTGACTATTTTATTCAAATAAGCCTTCACAAGCAAATGAAAAACTCTACGCCCTGTTCGGAAGATTCCATAACAGAACCAGCAATTAACACAGCAGTTTGACAGAAAGACCACCATCTAACCAACTATAAAAATACTTCATTCGCGATAAGGTGATGGGCCAATTATAGACACGTCAATAGCTAACTTAAGATCTGTAATCCGTAAATATTTAAACGTCAGGATTAAATATGCACCTCCCAGTGCACTGGAGTCTGGAGTAACCAGTAGAATAATAATGCATGCACTCTCGTTACAGTGAATGTCTTATTCAGGAGGTACCACTTTCGATTCTTGTTTATTGCTTACTGTTGGGAATATTGCACTGATGTTTATGAAAGCGGGAGGTCATTGATTTTATAAAGGTAGTATGTTATAAGAGTTTATAGTTTTGAATATTGTATTGTATCTATTTGAAATATGTGCGTGTAAGTAAATGTGATGAAAATTCGGTTTAATGAAATTTGAGGCCGTTTGATTAGAGGTCCCTCATAAAATTATAAGTTTCTAATCACAACACCATTATATTATTAATTAAGAAAACATAAAAAATAATTATACAATTATATTCGAAATCTGACGTATGTATATAGTTACCACTGTTTTCTCAATAAAAAATGTAACATTTTTATCCCATTTATTTCCTTTGATATAAATGACAATAGAATATTTTCGAGGAAAAAATGTTTTCCCTATTGTCACTTGTAAAAGGCTTAAAGGATTCAAACATTAGTCAAGAAGAGGCGAATATTATGAAAAGAGGGTAGGAAAATAAAGGAAAAAAAAAACATTAGGAAACATTAAGCTATGACGGATCTGTTATCAGCGTGCCTGGTTTTGGATGATGGAACTATAATGTCAAAAGATTTCATTTCAAATTGATTTATTATCTTCATTAAAATGGTTTGTCTTTCAAATGAACAATTCCTTTACTAAAAATTATTTCGACAATCACTAATTATTGTAATGAAAAAAAAAAACACATAAGAAATGATCTGGCGAAAGTAGGCAGGTAAAGCTTAAAAAAAAACCTAATGCAGCTTCTTAAATAACTGACTGGTGGCATATTTTCAACTTGGCAGTATTAGCTAGCCAGCAGGTACTACAAAGTACCCAACCACTACATTTATCACTAAGCCATCACCTCCAACCTAACTCATCGAGCAAATATTTTTTTGTATGTGTTTAACTTGGAGAAAAAAACACTAAAACTTAGATTGCTTAAAACCAGCAGGTTCTAACTACTTATTTTGAAAGCTAAGAGAGAGCTTTATATCTGCCAGATAAGCTTTCAGGATCCTTTAATATGTAATGATATGATGTAAGTCTACTAAGCTCACTCAACCTCGTCCTAGTAATTATTATATTACTTTAACTGCATTAAAATTTTAATTAAAACTTGCATCTCTTAACAAAAATTGCATTACTTTTACAGCTCTTTTTGCGTCCGCATTTGTGCTTAGTGAAAATTCCTACCATTCTACAATAATTACAATGAAAGTCACAGTCTTGGAATAAAAGCGAAAATGTTCAAATAAATAGGATACAAATACACAAATTTGAGGCAATCAAACGAGCGATTTATGTGATCGTTTAAAGTTCCAACTGAATTTATGGAGAATTATATCCATTATGATGTGTATTTTCTTTGTGTTCAATAATTAACTTTAAAAGAAACCTCTTTTAAATACATTGAAATTATGGGACCAACGCAAAAAGAATGATTAAAATCGGTCCATAAGCAAAAATGTCATGCAAATATAAAAAAAACATACCTACAACCGAATTGGGAACCTCCTCCTGTTTTTGAAGGAGGTTAAAAGGCATTAACAATAGTATTTACCCATGATATTGTGCCACAAAATGAAATGATCAATCGTGAGCCAGATCTTAGGACCTGGGGCACAAAATATAGAAATTTTTTTACCGACTGTGAAAAACTTTGGATCCTGTATTATGTGTATTTTAATACATTGTATTGACGCAATTTCTTATGAACCAACATAAAGAGTATTTATATAAAGTGCTATGCTATTGTGGACTACAAGACGCTTGTTTTATGGCCACACAGTTACAGTGGTGAAATTTAATTGGTGCATTGCTGAAACTAAATTGTACACTGCCTTTCAAGAAAATGTAGCGAAGTTTTATTTCTTGTTTATGTTTCGCGACTACAGTTGATGGTTTAATAAAAATATTTGAAAAGTTGAAGATATTATTTAAGTACTGTTACATTGTTTCTGCATATATATCTTCGTAAAGGAAAATTGATAGCATATTAAACGTTATGGTTCTGAGTATATGGTATCTTTTTCTTCCTACATTGATCAAGCATTTATTATCACCGATATTCTATATAATCAAATAAATGTCACTCCTCGGGCCTCGTACCGTAAAAAACAAAGAGATAGGTCGTCGCCCCGAGCACTGCCAAGAAAAAGGGGAACGTGATGAATTTTAAAATTGGAATATTGGAGCGCCGTTTTTATCGTTCGATATTCAAATTGACGAATCAGCGCTGAAATCTATCTAGAAATGACAATGTAAACTCATGATTTTATGGCTTTCAAAATTAGATTTATTTTTATGTTCCAATTTTAAACCATATGAATCAACATTTTACTGGGATGAGAGCAAAATTTGGTAAGTTGGTAAGTAAAAACCGGTCAAGAGTGATTCAGTCTCGCACAATCAGGATTCTGTAATAAAAAAACAAAAAAGTAGTCAATAGGCCAAATTAAACTTTAGATTGAGTGTCAAGCCCCTTTATGTGCGTAATTGACTAACTTTGGCTATCGCCTAAAGTTAAAGTAAGTATAGGTACATCTAAATGTCAAGAAAAAAATATGAAACATTTTTATTTGATAAGGTTGTAATTAATAAGTTGAAAAAAACTATATTATTATTATTCCGAAACTAAACTAAATTAATAAAAAATAAAATAGTTTATTTCACACCTATGGCATCTCCTGAACTGGGCAAAAGCCTGTATCTCAGGTGATAGTGCTACACATTTTATTTATAAGATATGCCGCATTTTCAACACACTACAAAATGTCTTTATATCAGTAAATTTAAAACGAAAACATATTTTTTCACAGAAAACTTCTGAATATAGCTAAAAAAATAAGAAAAAGTGTCAAATCGCATCGCCAAGACATCGAAAAGCAAACACTATGCGATTCCAAATCGCGCTTCCACAGTTGATTCTACACTGTTGATTCTACAAATGAGCTACAATTAATTAAAAAAATAAAATGGAAATCCTAAAATATTTTCCTTCCGCGTGTTTGTTATAGGTATTAAAATAAGAGTTAATTTCTTTTGTTTTCAACTCAAACACAATATTTATATAATATTTACACGACTTGAGTCACCAAATTTGTTGTTATAGGCCAATAAGTACGAACTGTTTGTTTCTGTGAATTGTTAGTAAATATTGTAACCTTGTTGATTTTGGTCGTTGATTAAATATTTATGTAATAAAGGTACCAAGTGTTTGATTTGACAGAAAACAATGGAATCTTTGATTAGGTTCTGAAGAAAACATATTACTGAGAATTTACAATTAGTTACAATCCTTGACATAATTTAGGAATATGAAAATGAGTGAGAGAAAATCGAGACAAGGAATCAACATTAAAGAGACTTCTATTAATAACAATTAGTATTTCCAGAGATAATAAATGAGGCTAGTGGTGCTGGAATGTCAGCAGAAAACCTCAAGTAGCGCAAATTTAGTAGTTTAGATTCGAGCTACATTTTTGAGCCGTTTTGGTTCGAAACTATGGGTTCGAGGGGCCGAGTGACCACCATCTTTAAAAAAAAGAAATACCAAAACGCCTGGTCGAAGCATATTACCTACTTACTGTGAATTCTTTACATAGTATAAAATAAGGTCGCTTCCGCTGTCTGTACGCTTAGATCTTTTAAACTATACATCGGATTTAAATGCAGTTTTAGATAGAGCAATTCAAGAGGAAGGTTTATATGTATAATACATGCATGTAGCGTAAATAGTACAGAAAAGCCGAGAAAAGTCGTGCAAAGCCGCAACGGGTCGGTAGTTTTTAATATTTTAATAGCCACAATAAGTCAGGCTAAAAGCAAAGTTATCATGAACTTTAATGTACGTAGGTATTTATCGATACCTGACGTAGACGTCTCGCATTCAATTTGAACTGCATCTCTAGCGATTTAGTTAAATGAGTTCTGACCGTCAATTGTTTGAAACTTAAATAGATTTCCTCCGGTTTGATTGAACTGTACGGTTAATTTTGTCACATTTGCAGCTTCATATTATGTTTCGGATAGCATTTCATTAACATATCTGTTTCGTCCAAAATTGAGCTATATTACAAAACTCCATACAAATATGTCAAATTAGATGAAACAAAAGATAGTTGACGGATTCTTTAGATATTTTTAATGTCCTGGTTTTTTTTATTTTATTTTTTTTATTATGTATAAGCCTGTGTTTGACCACAATCTCACCGTGTTCAGTGATGATGTGGCCGATGATGGTAAGCACACAAAATCTAGAAGAGAACTGGCGCTCAAGTGCAGCTGTCGGAACACACCGAAAGGTGCTTGGCGACAGATTTTCAACTTGAGGTTAGTAGCCAGCCAGGCGGGTACTACAAAGTACCCTACCACCGTGCCATGGTTTCCTCACGATGTTTCCCTTCACCGAAAGCTCACGTAGGATTCGAACCCACGGCTTTCGTCTCGGCATTCAACGTCAATACCACTGAACTATCATCGCCTTAAAATGTTGGTTATTTTTTTTAATAAAAAATTGTTTTGATAGTCATAGTGGAACTATCTTAAAAGAAGAACTTACCGAAAATAAATGAGTGTCTAAAAGGTAGAACTAATTTGAACAATGCCAACATAGTTCATAAGTAAACATATTAATTTGGTATATTTAAAGTTGCCAGACTTCAAACAAGCGAATGTAATCAGAAAGTTACCGAACAACTAGCAGTAAAGTAAAGTTCTTACTTTTGTGATACCGCAAGAATCTAAAGTTAGCCGCATTAAACGAAGTCGATATGCTAAGATGCCTTGATTATGCATACACACACTCACTCGATAAAACGTGGCGATAGGTGGGAACACTGATACTTTCAAAAACGCCTGGAGTGCTTACAGCCTAATATTATAAAAGGAAAGTAATTTTGTTTGTAATGATTACTTTGAACTACCTGACTACCTGAAAAATCTGTCACCAGAAGAAATCTACCTATATATTATCACTGAGTAACATAGTCATACTAGATTATTAAAAAAAAAATAGATCCCTACGAGTAAAAAAATACCTACAAATTCTCTAACATCACGCGGACCGCTAGGGAAACTACAATGCGGTAACTATGTTAGCTGATGAGCTTGGCTCAATATTCTGTTTTCTATGTAAGATAGATGATAAGCAGGCAAATGGTCCACCTGATAGTAATTAGTCAATGTCGTAGACATTAGTTGTTGATATTGAGAAAAGGACCTCACAGCCGAGTACCTTCTTATATTCAAAAATTTGATGAATAAAGCTATTACTTACAACGTCGATGAGCTGACTGAGCCTGAGCCCCATTTTGACGGTGAGCCGATCAGAGTTGTTACCAACAGGCCGGATCAATCGGTTGTAGTTGGACAGTAGGTCGTCGTAAAGCCGCTTCGCTTCAGGGTTGGCGACACTCAAGCGGCCCCACACGCACAGGACTCCGACCACCAACGCCAACACCATCTTAGGCTAACACCACCCCTGAGGACAAAAATAAATAACTTATAGGTACTTTCGGTGTATGCTTACCATTTTCTACCCAATCTTCCGTGGTGAGACTGTAGTTAAATACAGAGTATAAATCCATATATTTAACATACTAGCTTTACGCCCCTTTGCTTACGTCATAATAGTTATCTGTATGTTAAACTTCAGCCTAATCCGTCTGGTGGTTTGAGCTAAACTCAAACTCATGACCATTGGTTCGGAATATACTTGCGATACCAGATGTTGCGGTACTCCGTTTGGTATACACTAACTATGCCTTAATAGATCAGTCGGTCAGTCATTCAGTCAGTCAGTTACCTTTTCGTTTTATTTAATTAGATTAAGAAGACTCGGAGGAGTAAGATAAAAAAAAGACGGTTTTCTCTGATGTGGCCGAGTGACTATCGAGCTACGAGTTATGGTTTCATAATGTTTTGAGTTACCATTAATTCAAACTCATTCCTGGATTTAAATCGATTTATTTCGATAAGCTGGAAATCATGCCATTCTAAAAAAAAGGAATGAGTAGTTATTCTATATATTATTATATATTTTTGTTTAGTTTTAATTTATTTATTACTATAATTGGCTTCGTTGTTTTTATAAAATAAAATACTTTTTAGCAATTTCCTGTAAACATCAAAATATAATCAAAGTTAAGTCAATAATCAAACAAAATAATTCCAATAAAGTTTTGAATAAAATTGGCTTCAGAAAAGCTCTTTAACAAATTGCTTTTTATCTTTTATTTAAGTAATAATTGTAAATATTCGAGTTGTAATTCAAACTTTACTTTCATTAATTAACAGGTATTCTCTATTCGGGATCCATTAGCGAACTTCAATAAAATTAGAATGTAAATGGAAGTAGCTGTAATAAAATGTTAAAGAAAATCCTTTTGAATTATTAATATTACGATCTTAGTGAAACTGGAACGACTTTGCATTATTATAGAAACAGTTTAGGCGTTAAGCTGCTTTTTGGTTGATTTTTACTTTATTTCATGAAAATATTATACCTTGGTACACACGGCCACAGATCAAACTACACATTTTTGTTGCAAAATAGCTCCTATTACAACCGTGTAAAGTGGCCGTGTGTACTAGTAATAACATCGGGTAAAAAGACACTTTTATTGAGTGTTTCCTAGATATTTTATAAACATTCAAAATATGACCTCACTCGTAGATATATGATATAAGATTTATTGCCAATAAGCATTAAGTCGTGGACTACTATTTTGCTCGCTTTGTCTTTTCTATTAATTCTATAAATAGATACAACTTTAAATATATTACGAAGTTTAAACATTTCTGAATGAAATATTTATTTTATACGGTTGACTTTTAATAATCACCTCATCTGCCGTACCCCAAAAAGCTTCTAAATTAGCTTATTACTTAATATTTACCTGAAACAAGATTTATTTATTCTGTCCGGAGCCACTCAATGATGGTTGGTCTGAAATCATCTATAGTTTATTTTAACGTTAAATTGGCTATTACGGAAAACGTTCCCGTTTTCAAGGTAATCGGTATTCGACGTTAGAGACCCCGTTGACCCGGTTCTGACCCGGATTACGGTCAAAGTCGGACTTAATTACAAGATAAACCTGGATAAGCCACAATAAAACGTACCCTTATAAATCAATCCAGGGGAGGACTTAGATAAAACAGTGGATACCGCACTAGATTACCTACACCTAGTTTAGTTTTTAATGAGAACTAAGTATGGAATTAGAGTCATCTAAAAAGGCACATTAATTAATTTAGCAGTAAAAATCAGGTAACATAAATATAACTAGCACAGTAACATGCATCTTTAATGTTGGCACAAAGGCTTGTTTAAAATAAAATCGTGTTTGCAAAGTGCTTATCTCGGTAGCTTAGCGACACAGGAAATTATGAACGCTTCGGGATACATTTTCAAGGAAGTTATAATGTTTGACAATGGGTTGGTATTAGACACTTGCTTTGGGAAAGTTTATTCTATTACAAAAAACATAGAGTTTTATTTATTTTTCTTTGTGAGTTTTTGATATTTTATTTTGGTAGCCACGTAAATAGAGTATCAAAGATTAAGCTGGTCAGAAGACGTTTTATTGATAACTAGCGACCCGCCCCGGCTTTGCAGGGCATTTCTAAGCTTTTTTGTGCTATAATATATATGTATTGTACATATAAACCTTTCTCTTGAATCACTATATCTATTGCTGAAAACTGTATTAAAATCCGTTGAATAGTTTAAAAGATCTAAGCGAACAGACAGTGGAAGCGACTTCATATACACTATGTAAAGATTCTGGACGATAGAAACAAATAAATGCGTTTTAAGGAAAGATAAAATTAGTTGTAAAGGATGTTTTTTTAATAGTAAATATAAGAAAGGGATGCAAGATATTTTAATCCGATCACACATTTCAAAGTGAATTTAAGATCGATCTTTATTAGTCACGACTATTTACCCGTACATTACGACGGTATGGATTAAACTGACAGCATTAAAAATCTATCTTTTTTCAATAAGGTTGAAATGAAAGAGAGATGACTTGTATAATATTAGTTAAGTTCGTAAACAACAGAATTGGCACCAATGTCTATGTTATTGGCTTCATGTTCAAATATGATTTCCAGTAGGTATTTCAGCGTTTTTTAATTCAGAAACGCTACCATGATTTAATAATAATACCTATAGCTGCGTGAATAATATTTATGTAAGTTTTCTCCATAATTTTTTCACCATTATCCTTGATGTGACCGTTTGGAGCTCTCTTAACGAAATTAACAAAAAACTTTACTGATTCTAAGCAACATATTCTATGTAAAACACCAAGAAGAGCGCAATATTCTGTGTAATACAAGAACGCAACTAAATTAGCAACTTTTAATTAGTTAGTTTAACTGGTCTACTTTGGTTTTTATAAATGTTCTGGAGAATTAAGGTTTATTCATACAAAAACTTCTGAAGCTGTATTTTTTTTATTTTAATTTTAATACTATTTTATCTTATTAGATAAATTATACGTTTTATATAACTGTTTATTTCAGTTTTGTTTAATATAATGGGAAGTATTTTCAACGATTCATCATTATCATGTCAGCCGAAAGATGTCCACTGCTGGACAAAGGCCTTCCTCAAAGTTTTCCACGATGGCCGGTCATACGCTACCCGCATCCAACGGTTTCAACGAGTAATTTTAATGAATTCAAATTTTATTAGTTAAAAATTAAAACATAATAAACCCTGCCTTAAAGTATTCTAATTTGAACATTAATGACTATAAAAATAAGAACTTTTCACGATTAAACCAACACATCCCTGGGAATGAATTAAATTGCTTTTCAGTTGAGGTATTTTTATTTCAAACTCCATAGATTTAAGGTTTATTTTTAGAATGCAGGAAGCACTCAGAGGGTAATAGAAAGAGAGATTTCCGGGAATCCTGATTTTAAAGTCACTGATTTATTTTTACGAGACGAACTAAAAACCAAATTCTATTTGGATCGCGGTTTGCTCGGCTGTCTGAAACCCATTTTACTTTTAGTCATAAAGTAGTAAAAAACGTAATTATATAGTACTAGCTATTTCCCGCGGATTCACTCACGTTGCCGGGATATAATGTAGCCTAAAAATACCTTTGGGAATAATGAAGCTTCCTATTACTGAAATAATTTTTCGAATCAAACCAGTAACACCAGAGATTAGGGCGTTGAAACAAACATACTCTTCAGCTTTATTATTAGTATAGATATCAGATTATATTGCAAGGGATTTTAAATCGACTGTATTTTTTATCTATACATTTTCTAATCTCAATGCAGCATGGCGATGGCAGAAAAATAATGATAGGACCGGGCCAAAAAAGTTGTCAAAGCACTCCATTATTAAAAAATCAGAACATAATACAGATTGTGTTTATATCTCTCCGCCGTCAGTAACACCAAGATTGTCAACGATAAAGGTATAGGATATATTACTACTGGCACTACTAGTTTCATTGTTGAGACAAGTAGATCATATTTCAAATTTTCTTCTCTTTCCATCCTATTTCAATTTATCCTTGTTAAAATACTGCGAGTGCAAAAAAATGGTTTGCTTTTACAACATAGGCCGTAATTTATCCTTAATGGAAGTTAGGAGTTCCTGAAAGACAATGTAGAGGTCCGAAAGAGGTCAACAAAGGGTACAAACCCCGAAATGTTTTCCCAAACAAACCTAACTACGACAACACGACCGCAGTTTGAACGTCCCAAAAACCTTAAAATAGTATCGTGTACCGTTGAATCATCGTTAATTAGTTTCCTCTTGTTAGGTAACCATGAACAATTGTCGAAATTCGTGGATTACGTAAATGAAAATCGGCTTTGCAAAGATTAAATATGAATAGGTGCGCCGCCGGGGTTATATTTTGGTGCAAGCTATAGTAACGGAGCGGAAAATCTTATGCCAATCGATTGACTCAAACTTATTTATGCAGTTTATTCAGATTCTGGTTCTGCTTCTGGTTCGTAATACACTTACAATAAAATCAGAATCAGTTAAAGTCCTCATAGATTAGAAGCGCGTCCTCATTAGACGCACAGTTAGCAGCAGACTATCCGCTCATTGAATGAGTCAACAAGCGAAACACCGCAAACTGCGTACATTACGCGGGGTATGGACACTCCATTCAAAAATTATAGGGAAGCAAGCTTGAAGCAACTGCCTCTAACTGTGAGCCCTAATAATTAAAAGGTTTTTTTCAGCCAGCAGTATCCACTTTTTTCGCTTTTGTTTCAGAAATGAGTAGTGAATTCTTAATTTAAAATTGTATGTAAACAATCATGATTAATAAATGATAAATAAAATTACCTAACTCGCTACAGCTTATTGTTTAAACCATGGCACGGCAGCATGACGTAGGTAATTGGACCTCGAACTGCCTTGAGACCTTAAAATCCCCAGCTTTGAATTAAAATATCGGATCCAGGGGTTGTGCGTTGTCGACATGTGATACTCATGGATTCTGCGATAATATAATAATTAATTAAATAATCAAGCCTTGGGGTGTACTAAAAATATTTTTTTTATGTAAAGAAGTTGTGACAATTATAAGTTTAGCGAAAATCTCTGGTAACAGCCATTCATGCGCTCAGAAACGTAGTGACAGCCTAGGGCGGAATAGCTAAGTTAGTACGAATAATAATAAGTTTATTTTCAAAATGAGTTAGTCAACAATTATTAATAACTTAATTACCTACATTAATAACTTAATTAAGAAGCATCTGCTGCCGAACTAAGAATAAACTTCATGTATTTCGACAAGCATTGCCGTACAGTAATCTAATAGATATCACAAACTTACATTGCATTGAAATTTTTTTGACAAAAATATTTTTTTCATAATCTGTTTAAGGTAGGTATTATGTTACGGCTAAAAGGCGAAGTACGGCTACACTTTGTACTAGCCTGCTAAGAAAAAACTTGCTTTTTAAGCGGTTATCCGCTATATAGGTTATTACCTATTGCTTTAAAATATTATTGTCTTCACTATTCCATTGTAGCTATAACAATGTATAATAGATAAATAATATATTTCCTGGCTTCTTATCACTGTCACAATCTAGTTGTTTCGAAGCGCTTCGATATATCATTATAATAGCTTCCAGGTTTTCCATGACTTTAATTTATTACAAGTAAATTGAATTCCTTTCAAGCACTGATGCATGTTACTGTTTTTTAACATGTTATTTTTTTAATCTTAGCTCTGGGAAAATGATATACAATTTGTAGATCTATACATACTTTTAAAAGCATTATATAGAGATAAGTGTTATTCATCTGCAGCATACCACAAAATATTTTATCGAGGAAGGTTGATAAATATTGTATGAATACGGTGACACCGTATGACTGCATGTTGCTTGCAAAGTGGCGTGTTAATTTCTGGTCCAACCATGTCAAACCGTTAAATTATGAACTCGCATCAACGACATAACACACCATGTGCGCTGATTGGTCAAACGTGACGTCCTCCGCACTTTGGCGCACCAATCAGGGACGTTTCACAATTTTATTATGATAAAATCGGAACCTGTGCCTTTTATGTTTTGCATGCTTCATGCGTGTTCTTAATTAAAAAAAAAATTCCAGGTTCAATACAAAAAATAACATTACTGCCTGTGTTAAAAAAATAAAGTGCTTTTGACGATTTGGTGATACTTAGCTTTTGCAAGCAAAATAAGAACTGTTTCATGTAATTAAACGATTTCTGATAAGATGATAATAACATGCGTTTAAGAAATCCGTTACAAAATATACGACCATTTCTTTTCAGCTAAGAGAAATGTCCAACTTAACTCACCTATTTTCTACATGAAAGTGGCTGACTCGCCACTTTAGAACGCAGCTGCGGCAGCCAACGTAATTTTGAAATAGTATCGCTTACTTTGACTAGTATTTAGACGTGACGTAAGCATCGTTACACTATATCAGGCTGCTTAGGAATTTATTTTGGGACCTAATATTAAACCCTGAGGGAACACCAGACGAGTTGCTCATTATATTTGAAGTAATAATTTTCAATTATCAAGAAGTATTTCTTGTAAAAAATGTAGTATATGGCACGCCGAGCAATAAAGTGACAGAAAATATATAGGTAGTACCTAAATTGTGCACCATGTTAGAAGAGCATAAAATCGAATGTCGATTATCAACGTAGTTACCTACTTTTGATATACTGTTTGGCACTGGCAATAAAATCTCGAAAGCCACGTTCCTACCAAACTTTACTAAGAAAGTAAAAGAACGTTCAATCGAGCAGTATATTTCCTTAATTTAAAAACTAACGGTCTTATTCATAAAAAAGTTACGAAACGTCATTTAGTTAAAATTCCGAAGTCTTTATCTGACACGTGACGTATGGTGATCGAAAGAGTGAGACGGAGGACACTATAACACTGATTTAGTTAAAAAGTGTTTATGAATAAGTGAGATAGTATTTTATGTAAATTGTTTTGCTTAAATTCCAACTGTCTTTTGTTGCCTAAAACCTGTTTGTTCCAGTTTTGATGAACATTTAAATGTTACCCATCTGATTTGCATAGGTCTTTTATTAAAGTAAACAAAGAGACATCCTCGAAACTGTCGGAGCATAAACAAATGCCTCTAGGTATCCGACGAAAATATAAACCAGAAATGGAGTTTTACCGATCAAAACAAGGTAGTTTGAATTACAGCAGACGCAAAAGATTTTAAGCACAATTTTCAAGCAACAAAGTAAAATTTACAAACGCTTGTGAAATTTAATGTATTTGGTTGAAGATCAAAAAAAATTGGAACCGCTAGTACCTAAGTACCTAATCCAAATTCTTAAAGGGAAATCTTTGATTCGCAACATCAAAGCTGACTACCTGACTGAAAATAAATTACATAAAAGCCTTAAATCCTGTTATTACGATCCACC
Source organism: Tethea ocularis (assembly GCA_963555595.1). Taxonomy (NCBI): domain Eukaryota; kingdom Metazoa; phylum Arthropoda; class Insecta; order Lepidoptera; family Drepanidae; genus Tethea; species Tethea ocularis. Next base: position 2,084,594 of record OY741971.1, on the reverse strand, counting down.
GAGCATCATACCAGTTGAAGAAAATCTAAATAAATACCTACGCAAATCCTATCAGAACTACTGTTATACTTTGGACACAGTATAAATAAGATTGGCAACTTAAACGTGTGCAAACCGTCAGATATCCTACTTGGATAATATAAATAATGTTAGCTTTTATGATGTTTGAAAATATTAAACGGTATCAGAAAATGCTTAAAAAGATCACAAGTAAGTATATTATGAATGCTTATAAAAGTAATAAAATTTCATTGAATGCAAATGGAATATTATTAAAAAAAAACAGTTTGTGATTACATAGAAAATTTACGGTAGAAAAGTGACGTCATGGTGCTCTCACAGAGCAATTATACTTTAGTCTTTTAGTATTGAATATTTTATCGCTCGTTGCTGACCAAAACAACGTCCTGTATACTAAAAATAAAGCTGAAGAGTATGTTTGTTTGAAAGCGCCAATCGGATTCAAAAAACAACTAGTAACTCCGGATAAAACCCTTAAAACCTTCAGCTTTATTATTAGTATAGATTGACTGGTATCTTCATAACTTATGTATGTACGTACCTATTTTGTGTCAAAATACATATAGGTACCATTGAATTGTTATACTGCTATATGTATATACCTATATACCAATAAAAGAGTGTCCGCCGATTTATATTGGATTCTTTCGGCTCAAGTGCTTCACAAAGGAGTACACGAATGGGGAATACATTCTGTGGAACCTTTTACAGAGAATAAAAGCTTTTCCCGTCAAATATTGTGAATGCAAAAATATTTGAAATTTTGCTGATTTTCGGATGATTTCATCATGTTTTCCATTATTGTTTAAAAAAATACCTACAGGTATATATGAAGTTAAAATATGAGTGCAAAAGAAATATTTAAGTAGTTAATATTTTATTTTTGTTTAAAAAATTTACCTGTAGGAAAATTAATATGTCACGGAGTTAAAGTTGTAAAACGTAACGTTTTCATACAATAGTCGTATATGCCACTAATATACCTTGGAGGAATAATATGTTGATGATTTCTCTTGTAATTAACCAGTAAATATACCATTCTTGTCATAAATCACACGTTGATAAACTTACGACCTATAACTGAGCTGAAATCGGCAAAAAAACGTAATAAAATATGAATTTTAGGAAGGACCGAAGGAACCACTTTAACAGAGTAAACTGCATTTACACAGGCGTGTACAAAAATGTTACTTGCTTATATTTCCAGTTCCATATTATAAGAGTCACTTAAACCAATCGCGATTACCTTTTCTGACCCCACATAAAAATTTATGTATATAATCCATGTGTAGTTCCACTATCCTCGTATTCAGATTCAAAACATCACAACCCGCAGGATGTCTCACAACGACATCATCTGCAGACATCCGGCGTGGACGAGGACCCACGTCATTTGATTTCCGGTCTATCAGTCCTGCCTTTAGCTTTGCTATGCCAGTTTATATACTGTAATGGTATTAGGTATCGTTTTACGATGTATTGGTAAAAGAAATATTAATAAACATCCTTGGGTGTTTCACCCTGATCTCAAATTAAATTGTATGATTTAAAAGTTCGAAATGTTGATACATTTTTCATGTAGTTTCTAACTAAGTATAGGTTTTTTTATTTTTTTGGAAAACTATGAACAGTGATTACGTAATTCTGAATTTCCTAATTGAATAATAATAAATACACATAGTTGTCTGATCCCAAACTAAGCAGAACTTTATCAAATAACTGATTTACTCAACCTTATCCAATCGCTCCAATTGGCCGGTCAGAATTAGCTTTATAAAGTCACTTCACTCATTTTTCTAATAACATGGCATTGCAAATTTACAGTGAAAAGCTTTTGATGATATCCCATTATTTTTCAAGGATGCGTCGAAACAAAATTGTTTAATCTCGTTAATATCATCACAACAGAATCCAATAAGAAAAGGGTGGGTGTCAAATGTCACAGGTTGGAGGGACTGTTTAACCCGAAGGATCGAATAGGATTTTTACCTTTACACCTAACTAGCGTCCACCCCGCGGTTTCACCCGCATTCCCGAGGGATCTTATGTTTCCCGGGATAAAAAGTATCCTATGTATTAATCTAGGTTATAAACTATCTGTGTTCCAAATTTCATCCAAATCTGTTCAGTAGTTTTTGCGTGAAAGAGTAACAAACATCCATACTCACAAACTTTCTTAATTACAATATTAGTAGGAAATTAAACTGTGCTACCCTGTGACATATTATTTATGTGGGTATAAGAATATAGTATTCTAGTCGCCCACCAATTAAATCCTTCAAAGTCACAAAATCTCAGAAATAATCTACAATATATAAACATCATTTAATTTCCCAACATGTGCCTTCCTGAATACAGTCCCAAATGCAATGAGCGCTTCCAATACGAGGGGAATAAATTACCAACCTAATGTACCTATTGTTCAAGTTTTTGATTGGAGAACTGGGTAGTAAAGCAATAGGATTTCGGAAAATAACATCTTATATGCGCATGAGATCTTATTTCTAATTAGCTTCAAAAATTTCCCGTTCAATGTATTAAGTCTCAAATCTCAATGCCACAAAATGTTCTTTTGAATATTGAAGTTTAAAAAAAGAAGAATCTTTGTGTACAGCGAGTTTGTATAGATGCCAGCGACCGATGATACTTAAAATTCATAAAATCTTGATTATCTTATCCTAACCTACTCGTATATCAGGATTTGGCGAAATACGATCGACCGCCGACATAGACAACAAAATTTGAGTACCCTATTTTGGTTTGGTCTATTCTGCTTATTGCCTAGACACTTCTTTTTTCCAATAGGCTAGTTTACAGTGTCAAACATCTAAAAACACGTGGAAACATCAAATATGTTGTACATTTAATGCTTTTTATGATTTTTAATTGCCAGTAGAACCACTAAGAGTAGATCATTTGATGCTGTGAAACTATGACGTCATTAGGTTAGTATTTCATACAAAATTCCATATAAACTATCGTTTTGACATTTATTAAAAAGTAGCTGATTTTATATGTCAGTGAACTACCCTATTCATTCTCTTTTCAGGGCTTATATTTGATTGGAATTCTTGATTGGAATTATTTGTTATATATCTATAATGTTTTATTATCAAAGAAATAAAACACAATACTAAAATCACGATCTTGTTAGGGTCGCGGGAATCCGCTGGATGCGGCTAGCGCAAGACCGGCCATCGTGGAGATCCTTGGGGGAGGCCTTTGTCCAGCAGTGGACGTCTTTCGGTTGATATGATGATGATGACTAAAATCACAACAAGCAAAACATTCAACTGAAATAGGTATATTCAAGAACAACATTTGGAATTTTATCAATCCACATTCACAATTTTGAGACGGCGAAAGGTTGTCAATTATATTACGGATGTCAATAAGGTAGCTAACAGTTAGTTAACTGAACTATTTCTAGTTAGTACCGAATGGCATGAAGCGATTACATTTCATAACAAAAATCAACAGCGGAAGATTATACAACATGGAAGAATGAGTGGAGTAAGCTCCTGTTCATATGATATTTGTGTAATCAATATTTACCAATTGTTGTCTTTCTGAGCTATTTTTATCTTTACAGACTCAAACTGGATCAACAAAATAAAGGATACGATGGTATCCAAGTAATCGAAAGATTGGAAGACCACTTGACTAGAAAAGTATTAATACCTAAAACAGGATCTGAAAAGCGTTGAAGATCCAACTTACATTGTAATTAAAAAAGTTCTAGCGTAATGATAACATATAAATTATAAGTATAAACGAAAAGAAATAATTTTACCCAAACAGAGGTAGATAAATCCAGTAGGAAAAGAATAATGAGTGTTACCAACTTATTAAAATTGTTGTTGATTTTAAAGCACTTCTGAAGACTGTCCGATTAATTTATAAAACAAGTGGTTATAAGTTCCTTCTCACATTTAACATATAAGACTAACCCTGAGTGTTATAAAATAAAGATGTTGTGATGATGTTAACGAAAACTATAATCATAGAACATCACTTCCATAATTGCGAATACAATGATCAAATCAAAATAAAATATAACGCACCATAAACCATTACAAAATCAGAACAATATTTTCATGCAATTCATCGCATCCAAGCTGCAATAGCTATAAAACCGGTACCGTAAAATAATAAATACACTGCAGAATCTAAACGCTATGTCAGACGACAGAAGTGAATATAAATCTTTGTTAAAACAGCACAATACGGATGAAGTTTATGCAACTGGCTGGCGGTTATCTCGCCAGTTCAACTGTGAGCTACTATATAGGAGCTGTGGCTGTGTGCGTGTAAAGAGTCGATGTAGTTGTAAGAGAACTATTCAATGATAGGGCAATGCAATGTGTGATCACTACACAGCTATGATTTTTACTATTTCAGTCATATAAGCAGATCATTTTCATCACAAGTACCTATAAAGAAAAGCCACTTAATTTAGTTAATTAATTTTCAGGTTATTAGAGTCTATATTTATTTGTTAATTGCCTACAGACTCAATTTGCTAGATTATTATCTTTTGAGTTAATAAGTTAAGTAGCTACTATTTGGTTAAAGAATTGTTTAGTTCTTGATACTTGTTTAAATACTGCTCAGCTGTATAGTTTAACAATATAAAATACTCTATATGGAAATTTATTGAATCAAGAATGTACAAATACTTCAATAATTTACGTAACAATGCTACTAATAAAGATGCTTTATATACAAACAACGACGTTTGTAAATTTGCATTAGCACAAAGCTACGAGTATCAGCGACACGAATCCGAAGATAATCCCGAATTAGTTTGGCATCGTCGATATCCAGAGAATCCTTAACTAATATTATTAATGGAAGGTGTATTTGTTTGTTTTGCACTTACATAAATTAATCTTCATGTTTTGATGAAAAATTAGTTTATAGAGATATACTAGCTGACCCGGCAGACGTTGTCCTGCCCTGAGAACAAAAATAAAACTGGGACCTACCTACCTACCCCTACCTACCTTACCTACCTACCCTACCTAACTACCTACCCCTACCTAACTACCTACCCCTAACCTAACTACCTACCCCTACCTACCTTACCTACCTACCCCTACCTATCTACCTACCCCTACCTATCTACCTACCCCTACCTAACTACCTACCCCTACCTAACTACCTACCCCTACCTAACTACCTACCCCTACCTACCTTACCTACCTACCCTACCTACCTCTACCTACCCCTACCGATCTACCTACCCCTACCTATCTACCTACCCCTACCTAACTACCTACCCCTACCTAACTACCTACCCCTACCTAACGACCTACCCCTACCTAACTACCTACTCCTACCTACCTTACCTACCTACCCTACCTACCTCTACCTACCCCTACCTACCTTACCTACCTACCCTACCTACCCCTACCTACCTTACCTACCTACCCTACCTACCCCTACCTACCCCTACCTACTTATCCTATGTCCTTCTCCTGGCTCTAAACTACCTCCCTGCCAATTTTCAGCTAAATCGGTTCAGCCGTTCTTGAGTTATAAGTGGAGTAACTAACACGACTTTCTTTTATATATATAGATTACATTGACTCCCCCCCGTACCCCAGTGACGCTTACATGGAGCCTACATCGCATGCTGGCTAGCTGAGCGCGGTGAGCGACAACCACGCGACTTTTTTCTAATACTTGCATTTTTAAACTCGAATGAAATGTCCGAATTGAATAATTCAAAAAGTTATAAAAAGGTATTAAAGCCGTCTTGAATATAAAGTAATTTATTTTGATGAGGATTAATACCAAGGTACAAATGAAGAGCCTTTTCAAGAGGCGGCATATATAAATTAATATTTTAGAATAAAAAACTGCTTACTGTGACATAACTATAATATTTAGACATATGCTGTCGCGACACTTTTTGTAGATAATGATGAGTTCTGCAAAGTCGTAGTAAATGATTTTGTTCTATCATCAATAGTTTTCGCAGCGCACGCGACGTAAGGAATTTTTCAGGTCATTTTTTTACACCTTATGTTACATTATTGGAGTTTTAGTAAGGATCCCTAATTTTTTTTTAAATATAATATAGCCTATGTTACTCGGGGATAATGTAGCTTTCCAAAGTTGAAAGAATTTTTGAAATCGGTCCAGTAGTTTCGGAGCCTATTCATTACAAACAAACAAACAAACAAACAAACAAATCTTTCCTCTTTATAATATTATTATTAGTATTAGTATAGATAAACAACAATTATATTGCTATAGATAGTGGTTGAACTATCGTTTGTAAAGATTAAGCGGATGGATGATTTGATTTAGCTATTATAGCATATAGATAGTCATACATAGAATATATTTTGTCTTTTGGTTTACCCATGAATCACCTACATGTGATGCTATGTGGTATACGCTTCGTTGTATCTCATCATGTCGGCCGAAAGACGTCTACTACTTGTTTGCTATTCCAAATAAATAAAATATCTTGGTCTTCACGTTATATGTACTAAAATATATTTAATCAAAAGTTACTATTTCTAAATTCAAACACAGCTCAATGATTTTTCTTTAAGCTATAAATATTAGAAATGCTGCAGTATTTACGAGATTTACTCTCCATTACTAGTGAAGGGTGAAACGTTGGAATTTGATTTTTTTATTTGGTTGACGGTCCACTTTCAGTTCCATACGAGTAAGATTTTTGAGAGATTTCCAAGTTCTGTTTTATACCTCGTGCAAATAGTGTTATGATGTTAATTTGTTTGATCTTTTCACAATACAAAGTAAAGTAGAGGACACCAGAGACAAGATGAGATATGTTTTACATTATGATGATATGGACCTAATAAAAAAAAAGCTAGGTATGTGGGCACTTCCAGACGACGTTTGTTTTCACTATTTGACATTGTGCTCTCAACATTATTTTTGCTCTTTCAATTTAGTACGTAATTTACAAGAACACTACGTGTAAAATGCTTCATCTCAGATAAGGTTGTAGCCTTGTTGGTTGCAATAAGAATTTCATTAAAATGTTTGTTGCCCCAATACCATATTAAATTACTAATGTAGAAAATAAATTAGCATGTGACTATTATATAGGTAATTACATTTCTAGTAGGAAATTCTTCTAAATCTTGGAAATCTGCAGCCTGGTTTAGAGGTACAAGAACTAAATCTAAATTTGAATATTCTCTCTAAATCCGCGTCAGCTTTGCCCACAAAAATACATAGTCCTGGTAGAATCTGGCATGCTGATGACATTAAGAGCAATTTATCAAGCGCTCGGCCTACTTGTGATTTTAATTAAATGTCATTTTGGTTCATGTTATGTTAATTAACCCTAGCCCGTGTTTTGGGCGGATCGTAGTTTTGAATGGTATTAATAAATGGTATATAGGTATCGCTATTTTAATCGCGGATAAGTTTATATTTTATCACCATATTCTATGTGAAAGCAAGGAATTAGGTAGTTAGATTTTTTATTTATATAAAAACTGATTCCCTCGATTTCGAATGAAAAGTAGCTCGAGGTTATGTAGCTTTCTAATAGTGTAATAGTATAATTCTTAAGTATGAAGAATTTTAAGATTAGTGCTCTGAAGATTTTTTACTACCTACATATAAACAAACTTTATTTCTCGTTAGGTATTATTATCGTAGGTTGCCTGCAAGAGATCGCATCTTAGCGATAATACTGCCCGTTGCACAATCATTATTACTAAGCTTTTCTTTTCGTTTTTATTAATTTCTTTTATGCAAACAATTTTGAGTACCTTTAAAAAATATCTAAAACTGAAATATAATTCATATAATAAGTCCTATTGGACGAAGATATTTTTTATAGAGTATATTTATCTCAGATTTTGTGACGTGTAAGGAAATTAAATGAAAAAATACAATAGGTAGGTACTTTGTTATGGTATAAACTTTCTTAAAATAAAGTATACAAATAGCAAAAAACTTTAACATTTAACTTTTATTATAAATGGGTAGGTATATAGGTACAGAGAGAAAAGATCCAACTTGAAGCGATGACATCAAAAATTTACGAACCACAGGCACGGCAAGACAACTTCGCTTTGACAGTACCTAAAGTTTTCCAATTAATTCCAATGTCGAAATTGATAGAATTCTGAATTCCAAATGTACAGTAGGTACTCGGACGAAGTGAAAACTTAAAAATTCCGTTCTGTCTATGGAATTTAGTTATGAAAAAATGATTCTGGTCGATTTTCCGACGAATGAAATTCAATGAATACTTTTGAAATTTTAAATTGCGTTCAATACTCAGCCTTTGGAAGTGACGTATGTCGGATTTTCATTTGCATAGTACGTTTAGATGAGCATTGTTATGTTTTCAATTCGAAATTTTATAACGGTTTTTTTTTTATATAAAAAGATTTTAAATGCTTTTGATGGAATTATAAACCTGAACTAGAATTTTGATTCAACATAGATATTAACTTACTTTTGATGATCTTGATAACGTACACTTTGTTACATTTACACTAGGAATCTTTATCTGTGTATTGTTTTTGTTTCATATATTGAATAGGTAATTAATACGTTTATAATTTATATCGAAGACTTTTCTTCAAAACGTGCATTAGGTGCAGGATTAAACAAACACCGAAAACAAACACCAAAGGAGGTTTGACTGAATAGTTCTAAAAATAATAAAGATGGACCTTATATTTTGTAAAAGTCAGTTTTCAATAGCAGTACATAAAAAAAGCATAACGCAAAATTTAATAAACCAATTCTGAATAGCGCAGGGCAACCTAAACAAAAACTGTCCGCATCCATCACCTTCGCTGATGAATAACGTCGGGAGCAGACTCACCTGATTGATAGGCAGATGCAGTATCGATGACCAACTCTTTTTCGTAACCAAACAGGCCAATATAACCCTTGAATCATTCAAAATAAGAACCAATTGCACACAATTGCAAACTGCACACCGAGAGGTGAGCACTAGTTTCGTCTAGCTTTTTGGGCATCAAAGGATTGAGAAACGTACTGGATGGTTACATTTTTTTCATCATTTTTAAATCTCGAATGTAGTGCTGTGCGGACTTTGACATCGAATTTATATTTCGAACTTTGAAAGTTTCAAAACCGCACCTAGAACGGTTTTCAGGGCGGGTGAGTGATTTCAATGAATTACTTTTTTTAACGAATGGCAACTACCCTAGACAATTCTGCTAGCATCATAGCTAAGTGGAATGAACACATATGCAAACTGCTGGAATGGAAATCTGCTGTATACACATAGACATAGAAAAAACTCACGAGTACAGACTGACTTCGAACATTCTAACGACACTACGCAACGATGTAAATATAAGCCTCACTGACAGATACACACCAAAATGTTGCCGATTTTTGACATTCCGCATCGAGACGCCAATATTAACGTACCTACTTATGGACACACGTGCATAGGGTAGTTGACTGACATGTCAAATCAGTTACTTTTTAATAAATGTCAAAACGATAGTTTATAAGGAATTTTGTATGAAATATTACATTATGACGTCATAGTTTCACAGCATCAAATCATCTACTCTTAGTGGTTCCACTGGTAATTAAAAAGCATTAAATGTACAACATATTTGATATTTCCACGTGTTTTTAGATGTTATATGCATTGGTTAGTGTTTGGTCATTTATTTTTGACACTGTAAACTACCATATTATGCGTCATTTTTGACAAGGGGCGAGTCGATCTAGTCTATTCCTTCATTCGTATGTATACAACATACTTGGACTTGACTTTAAAATTATTATAATACATACACTTAATAAATTATATTTTATAGCTAAAAAGGTAGTATACTGCCAGCTCTCAAGGGTAACGGGTTTAAACCTTCAAAGCGACAACACACAAGGGATCCGAGGTATATTCTCCACTAAATTGGATAACACCTACCGCTGGGACATCTCCGTTTTACAACCAGCTTGTTATGATAACTTGGTAAGAGAATCAGGGAGAGGTCAGGTTGATTGCTTTAACGTTTGATTTGATTGGTATTATTAATTAAATGTAAGTTATGTTTGGAAGACTGGACGTAATTTTAAGTTACAACTTGTTGTACAAAATGATCTAAAACTTTGAAGGAAATATTTGATAGAGTAATGTTCCTCAATGTGTCATGTATTTTCTAGATATATATTTTCTACATATCTCTTGCAACAAATAATGCTGAGAAAAACTTAATGTAGAATCATCATTTCTAATTTTCGAATATTCGAATTTTCGATAAATAAATAATGCCTGATATTTCATTAATAAATCTTCAAAGAAGTGTTTCAGGTAGTTAACCTTTATTTGTTTAAAATTTATATAAAACTTTAATTATACCATGTCTTATATGGTAGGCAAGCAAAATTATGTTTTTCATGACTTCAATTGGAGGGAAAATTATTTTAAATGTATTTTTTCAAATATTTTATTCGTTAAAATAAAATCTCTATGCAAAATATCAAATTGATATCGCTGATAGTTTCGAAATGAAATTACCAGAAAATAACAAAAACTAATTCAAAGCTTTAAGGGTTCAATATTTGATTACAGTACCCTATAAAAGTAAAAGTACATTAGGTGAAAATACGACACTTAAATAATACTCCAAAAATAGTTACCTATCCTAAAATGTTCACCGTTCGTTATTAATGACTGCTTTAATATAAAACATAATAATCTCAAACCGACGTCAAAACGACAGACATGTGACGTCATGAGCTATGAGCTTTATTAAAGTTCGTCTAATTAATCAGCCGGCAAGCGGAAAGCCCCGCGGTGAATAATATTTCTTATTTTAACGGCTCAGCTTTTCCTAACTTGGGCAGTCTTTCAGTAAATTCAGGAAAAAAAGACTGATCCAAACGACTGTAATTGCGTCCTCATCTTTACATAGTACAAAATGAAGTCGCTTCCGCTGTCTGTTAGTAAGATCTTTTTAAACTACTCAACGGATTTTAATGCAGTTTCCAGCAATAGATATAATCATTCAAGAGGATGGTTTATTTGTATAATACATGCATATTATAGTAAAGAAAAGCCGAGAAATTAAAAGATTTGTACACCCGTGTGAAGCTGGGGTGGGTCGCTAGTATTTTATAAAATGCAGTTTATTTGTCTGCCTGTGCTACTAATTCAAGAAATATTATACAGTTTAGGATGCGGTTTTCAGTTACCAATGAGAGGACGTACTTAAATAAAGGGTTGAGGCTAGTATCATTAAGCTATTACTAAATGGAAAAGTGATCATTTTTTTAATTGTAATAAGTCAGCATAAAAATTTAAAATAAAAAAAAAACGTGACTCACAAAAATATTCCTCAAGGGGGGGATTAAAAAAGGGGTTTTTTATACCATAATATCTCCTATAATAGTTATATAATTTAATGAAAAAATATATGTATGACATTCTCAAAACCTTTCTGCAGCGGAACTCAAAACATATTTGGATATAGTACTTTGATAAATAAAAAAAACTTTATACATACCGTTTGATTCACTTGTAAAGGCAGTGTTTTTCTTATAGTAGGTATAGGATATTATCAATAAAACATTATAGGTACATTATAACAGATTCAATTACCAAATTAAAAAATAGATTTTTATCAAATCGTATGTACCTACGGTTTTAGTTAGTCGACTATCCTATGAACCATACCCAGTTGAAAAGTTCAACCTCTAAGTGTCGCATATGAAGACAATTTATTTTCTGTTTAAAATATATGTAGTAGTTCTATTTCAAAATACCTAATACGATATTATTTTGCACGAGTAACTTTCATGGACGTAGTTTCAGACTATATTAAAACTATTTTGATTTATTTGTCTGATGTACAGTTTTGTATGAAATATTCGTTTCAATTTCATTTTGATAGTTATTACTTACAGTTTAAACTTCTGTTTCTTATTAAAATTTGATCGCGCAATTGGAAATAAAACTGGGCGAATAAATTCCAGACATTGATTTTTATTCATACATATATACGAGTATCTATACTAATTATAAAGCTGAAAAGTTTGTTTGTTTGAACACGCTAATCTCCGGAGTTATTGATTCGAAAAATTCTTTCACTAATAGGAAGCTACATTATCCCCGGAGGTTATAGATACATTTTTATCCCGGGAACGTGGGATGAACCGCGGGGAACAGCTAGTACTTATAAAATAAGTAGATATGCATTAACCATTTTCATTGGTCAACAATCAAGTACAATGTACATATTTAAAGATCATTACAAAGTCACTTCTTACAATAAATCTCCCCTAAAAACTTTACGGTGCCCCAAAAGCGCTTTATGATTAAAATTATCATCATAACTTCAACTCGCGAAATGAGAACCTTTCTTATTTAAATAATCATAAAATGACTACTAAGAAAACTCATTTAAAACTCGCTCGAACTCGTGTCATACGTCAATTATGCAATCGGAATGTTTGACAGAGCTCTTTATTAATTCAACACATCGCCTTAGCACATTCTCTGGAGATGGCGTGAAACTTTTTCAATTAAGACCCTTGGGCCGATAGCATTAAAATTCCAACATAATTTCCGTGAGGTGAGCCTGATGAGTGTTATACGAATACTTCTCTCAAACTCGATGGAAAGTCGTTTTAATTATTGCGTATAACAGTAGTTACAAAACGGGCGGGATCATTAGTTACACAGCCCAAAAACTAATTACGTTCAATGTTAGTTGAAATAATGAATTAGAATTTAGTTAATGTCGTTAGAAATAATTAATTTAGTTAGAGAAACTAAGCAAAAAGATTTATTATTATTTTTTACTTCAAAGAGATAATTAAAAGTAATCGGAATGTATCTATAAGTAGCTTTCATAGTACCTAATCAAATTTTGATCTCTGTATGGTCTTAAATTTTTGTAAGAAACAAATGGTTTTTTATTATCGCCACTGACATTTGTCGAAATTTATTAGTAGAGCTATCTAAAATTTTATATTCTTCTGTACGATTGATATGTGAGATTTATTCAACATAGTTTAAAATTTTAATAATATAAAGGAAGTTTTAAAACGTCGACACATAAATCGAAACTATAATTATAAAAACATCAACACTTAAGCAATAATTAGGTATTAATGCAGGAATGTGACATATTTGAACGATTAGAAAGAAAGAAAGAAGAAATATTATTTTTTTATTAAATTATTATACAGCCAGAACTAATATATCAGAATATGATAGGTCTTCAGTAATCAGAGTGATACGTAAATGAGTCTTATCTCTTTGCAATAAAGATCATCTGTTTAGCCTATGATTAAGAATATATAGATTTCATGTAACCTTATTGCAATGTCATATGGTTCATTTTCATATCACTCTGGCTCCTGTTACTCTTGCCACTTGCTTTATTTTACAAACTAAACCCAAAACTGGTCTAATTTCAAATTAACATCAGATACATCTTTTCTAGCAATTGAAATATCCTATTTCTTGTTTAGAAAGAGATTTTCTAAGATTCAATATTAAGAAAGGTTCCCAAAAGACATTTACGACTACGGTGCGCTTTGTAAATGGAAAATTTATGGGCCATTACTCATAACTGCACTTACATTTTCAGCGCGATTTGTGCTAACGCGAATAGATTTAACCGTAATTCATAAGATAATAGCCTTTTCCCAAAGGCTTTCTGATAAACGGTTTTGTAAGATAAATAATAGAACTTCGATATCTTATAAAGTTTCCTGTGTAGTAATAAAATAAAGTTTCTCATTTTCTATCTTCAAAAAGGGAACTCGAAAACTGGTTATTAATAAAAGTATTAAAAAAAAACCTAGATATAAATAAACATACAGCTCGGTTACTATAGTCTTTAAACGCTACAAGGACTCTTACCCTGAAAAAATGTCTTCCCACCCTTTTTGAAGAACAATATGCTGTAACCTGATCTGAATTTTCGCGGCAGGAAGGTCTTTTCAAACTACACAAGGCGAGACCATTTTTGATTCCAATGTGTAAAGGTTATAATAATATTCTTGTTCATTACCCAAAAGACGTACCCTAGACTTGGGTACTGAGACCCACTTTTCAGCGAAGATTTGATTATATGTTTCACGTGCTAATTATTATTGCCGTCTCACAAATATGTTACTATATTACCAATCTAAAGCTGCAGATTTTTTTTATTCTTTTAAGGCAACAAATAAGCTTATAATATTTTGACTGCAAAACTAATACATAGATAAAACTGTAGCCATATCTCTGAGTCGCTAATCACATAAACGACTTTATAGGCGCATGAAATACATGTACCTAATAAATTAAAAATTAAATAATTAAATTGGAAGATGTCTTCAAGCTTCTGGACTGGAACGGATTTGGCATTAATGTCAATGGCGAGTACATCACCCACCTTCGATTTGCCGATGATATCGTAGTTATGGCTGAAACCTTGGAAGACCTTGGTACAATGCTCGATGACCTCGGTAGAGTCTCTCAACAAGTGGGTTTTAAAATGAACATGGATAAGACGAAAATCATGTCGAACGTCCATGTTGCACCCACTCAATTAAAGGAGGCTCTGCACTCGAAGTTGTAGATGACTACATTAACCTAGGACAGACCATCCAACTAGGTAGGTCCAACTTCGAGAAAGAGGTCAATCGTCGAATCCAACTCGGCTGGGCAGCGTTCGGGAAGCTACGTAATATCTTCTCGTCCCAAATACCGCAGTGTCTCAAGTCGAAAGTCTTCGACTAGTGTGTGTTGCCAGTGATGACTTACGGAGCAGAGACGTGGTCGTTTACGATGGGCCTCATAAGAAGGCTCAGGGTCACCCAAAGAGCGATGTAGAGGGCTATGCTCGGAGTTTCCTTGCGAGATCGAATCAGAAATGATGAGATCCGCAGGCGAACCAAAATAACCGACATAGCCCGCAGAATTGCCAAACTCAAATGGCAGTGGGCGGGGCACATCGCTCGTAGAACCGACGGCCGCTGGGGCAGAAAGGTTCTCGAGTGGCGACCACGAACCGGAAGACGCAGCGTGGGCAGGCCTCCCACAAGGTGGACCGACGATCTTGTTAGGGTCGCGGGATATCGCTGGATGCGGGTAGCGCAAGACCGGCCATCGTGGAGATCTTTGGGGGAGGCCTTTGTCCAGCAGTGGACGTCTTTCGGCTGACATGATGAATAAATTAAAACGTACGAAATATTCCTTAAAGAATTCAGACTGCCGGCTGCGGTAATTTAAGGTGGAATCGAGCTGTTCTTTGAGAGAAAAATCTTAAATATTTACCTCTCACATCTAAATAAAGAAACGTTACAGTCCCCGAATATTCTATGCCCAGTTGCATTTCAAACTCATGTGTAGGTAGGTACTAATGAACCGTATTGGTAGCAACTTGGGTCAAAGTTAGAAAGCAGAAGTTAATGTAACTTTCAATCGACTTCAAACAGATAACATTAATACCGATTCTTGCAACATTTGTTGTACATATCCGTCAACTTCTTACGCAATTTAAATAATTACACAGCGAAATATGTGGATTCGTTAACAAAATGTGCATAATTTGTGCCAAAAGTTTACACAGAGTTGAAAATGCGCAGAAGCGAGGCGTGCACGGAATGTAATCGAATTATTTTTACGGAATGGAGTCGAAATTTAATTTGTACAGTTTTTGGCGTGAAAATGTATCGAATTGTTATAGTAATTATAAATTATATGCTGATTATTTTATTTTTACGGTTTAATAAATGGAAAAACAGAACGAAGCATTTCTGTGTGTGGTAGTGATTGAATCGGAAGTTGAATTTAACAATGACAATATTGTATTGTTTCAGGCTTTATAGGAAACATGGGAAAGTAACAACTTGGTAACGTGTAATATCAAAGTATTAACAATTTAGTAACAAGAATATGAAACATTGTAGTATATAGAAAGCAAGAGCTGGAATACGTAAATTAGACGCAGATTTTTTATCCCCTCTCTCGTGGACTAAGTTTTATATCTTCATTTTTTTTAAATCTAATCTAAATGTGGTCCAAATTGACATATTTACTTTTTACGTAAGTTGATTTAAACCAAGTCTGGGTATTACAAGACTTGGTTTAATGTTTTTACGGCTGAACCGTTTTTGATGACATGTCGTAAGATTCGTCTTTATTGCGTGAGTAGTTAGGTGTATAGTTATCAAAAAGGCGAATTATTTTTCATTCCCGGGATCCAAGTGGGGTACCTAACTGAAGGGTTTTAAAAGGTGAATACAAAAATATATAGGTATAAATTGTATGTTTAAATTTAATTAGGAATGAGAATATGGCGGACATATTTTAAAGCCTAGGTTTTACTTTACTACGCTTGCTACTATCACAATAAAAATAGCAGATGCGTATTATGTATACGCTGTATAAAATATGTTAACATAATTATTATATCTTTGACTGTGCTTTGAAGATTTCATGATACGTAATTACAACCAAAGAGAATATAATCACATTCCATACAACTGTCTTGTTTCTGATGGGCTTTCATTATGATGTACTAAGTCCGTTGAAGATAATTATTATTTTGAGATACAATTACTACGTATATTAAAGTAGCAGTACGAGCATTTGATGTTTGAAATTTAATACATCAGGGGGGGTTAAGATCGCCACATTTGCAGCTTCATAATAATATGTTCATCTGAACATTTGACATATTTGTATGGAGTTGCGAATCCGTCAGTTATTATTGTGTTTCGTCGTAAAGTGGCGATATTAGGAGGGGGGAGCAGTTCTCACAGAATTTTTGTGAATTGAGTTATTTAATAAGTTTTAGCAAATACTTTTGTATAAACTTTGGCATTCAATAAAATTTAAACAGAAATTTCAAATATCCATTCTGAATTAAACTTGCCTTAGTTAGCAAACAAACATCAAGCCGAGAATGCTTTAACTGGCACGCATTTGAACACATTCCGTGAATTAGTCGAATAATATAATATTATCGAAGTACCGGTGGCTTAGGTGTGCCAAATGTTGGCTGTGTGAGCGAGATAGTTATACTATTACAGTTAGGATTGAAGGCTTAGATCGGAGCGAATGTAATCTCAGACAGGCGGTAAACTCGATCAGTGTTATTACATCGGTTGGCTTTATATATAAATCCAGGTTTAAATTGGTTTTACTTTTTATTACATACGATACGATATAGGATGTAATCAAGGAGTTTGGGTGGAATGACTTCGATTTCGAAAGCCTTGGATGAGCCGAAATAGAAATCTATAGATTTGAAGTTATGTCGTTGTTGCTAGAGCTTTGTTTCTGTTTGCGTACTTACCTATTGTGTACGATTAGATCTAAGATTTAGTTATAACAGTTTGTATTACGTTTTCGTGTTGTATCAGTTTTTGAATTAT
This sequence comes from Tethea ocularis, assembly GCA_963555595.1. Taxonomy (NCBI): domain Eukaryota; kingdom Metazoa; phylum Arthropoda; class Insecta; order Lepidoptera; family Drepanidae; genus Tethea; species Tethea ocularis. Next base: position 2,067,194 of record OY741971.1, on the reverse strand, counting down.
TATCTAAATACATATAAGGAAAGCGTGACTGATTGATTGACTGATCTATCAACGCATACTTAGCTCAAACCATTGGATGGATCGGGCTGAAATTTGGCATACAGGTAACTTTTATGACGTAGCATACGCTAAGAAAATATATAAGATAACCGATACAATATACTTACTAAAATAGATAGATCTCAAGAAAACAAACATGTTCATGCCACGCAAATATTTTGTCCTGTTGAATCGCTAGTAAAAAATTGATAACTCTTGAAAAAAACAGCTGTTACGACTCTAGTTTTATTCAATAAACCTCTTGTAACGTAAATTCTATTAGGAACGATACAGAAAATTCTCGCTCGTCTCTTTAGAAATTTCGAAAACTGAGGAATTCTAATTTTAAATTCATCCTTTACTCCTAGTACGTGGCAAAAGCTGAGGGAAGGCGAAACATGGCGAATTGAAATTCTGCATAGACGTGCCAAACGCGCGAGCGTGTGTTCGAATTTCGAATGTAATTCGTCTAGGTATGTATATAATGTATATGTTAACGGAAAAGTATCTAATCCGTCATTGTAAACATTTCCTAGGAAATCCATACATTTCCTAAATATCTATCGGAGTAGGTATTACATTCGGGATATTTGTAAGGATAGCGGTATTTGGGGGGTTGTAAGTGAAATTTATTTTTGTGCGAATACTTTCAAATTTATGCAAAATAAAAAAAATAACCCCAACCTATTTTTTTCAATAGAATTTATATATTTCCTAGTATAATTATTGAAATAAAATTTCCTAAAATTTCTCATACACAGGAATTGTGTACAATTCCTATGTTTCATACATTTCCGGTGACATATATTGCAAACAAAGTGTTGAAATGAGTTTCGGTCAACATTATACTGACGAATTTCTGTTTAGTCGACTGCGAAATCGATTTTACATTGCATTTAGCTTGTTTGTGTTTGCTTAATTTGACTCACGAATTGATTGGCTCTGAATGAAGTGCGAGTACCTACGAATAAATAATAAGTCTATTTATTCGTAGGCGAGTACATACCAAATATTTTGAATGTATTATTTAGTGGTAATGGCGTCCAACTCACCTGAAACAAAAAAAAACTAGTTTTAAATATGACATTACAAAGAATTAATGAAATATGTAAACAACTAATCATAATTAAGGAACAACTGACGAATTAATCCAATCACTAGAAAATTACACTTATACTAGACAAAAAAAATATAACTTAAACAACATTTACGCGTTAGGACAACCCAAAACGGACCATATATTAAAAGGAATTAACTCGCATATAACTCACTCGAAACTTAATCTGGCATCTGACGGGGGTCCTTAAAAATATTTAAAATTGCCCCCGCCACTGCTCGCAGATGTGGCCACGACCCCTAGCTAAATGATTTTAGCCCTTTACAAGCTTTTAAGCCTGTGTGAATTAGAATCGAGGCCTTTATCTTTTGTCCACACTGATTTAAATGGGATTTTTAATACCAACCTACCAATATAAATAAGAATAACATGTGGAGGGTGTAAGCCTATTGTTTTAGATATTTATTAAATAACGTTCCTAAAATTAAAAATCTTCAATAAAAGCCTATAGTAGGTACTTAGAGTTAGTGAACGATTTTTTAGAATTGGTGAAGATCTATCTTTAGAACTTGGCTAGTACTTTGGAATAAACAAAACATTTGGTCCAATACATTTGTATTAAGTTGATCAAATTATCTTGTCATGTCATAAATTCTGAATTCCTCAATCTCCGTTTGAACTCCTAAAGGATGCACCTCAATGGCTGAATGCGGAAATTCTGTAGCAGAGTGTCTATGTACACTTGAATGCACAACAATGCGTCGATGTAAATCCCGCTGTGCAACGGTACAGTAGGTCAACTCTTAGCCGAGAGATAATTACCTGCTGTAACACAATGCAGCGAATTTAACACGTGGTTTAATATCATAGTTACATGTATAATGTTTCATAGAAGCTATATTTTGATGAAAGGGAACTCGATGCGAAATAAGCAGATGAGATGACAAATTGGTACAGTGACAAAGGAAAATCTATATAACTCATGTGTGCAAAGTATCTTGAAGATCCGATGATGTAGAATATAGCAGAATAGTACAGTTTATGTACACATAACTCCAAAGTTGTACATCCATCTGTATGAATTCATTTTAATTCGAAAACATGACGTATTGAGTCATTATTTATGTTAGCAAATTAATGTATTTAGTTATTACTATTTCATCCAACAGAGAGGAAATAAAGAAACTAAATACTTACCTGATTTTTAGTTAAGTATAAAAAAGTTAAGAGAAAGGACTACTCTGAAACGATGCATCTCGTAACAATAACGTTTTGAAGAAGTATTTAACACCAGAAAGAAGTAATAATACCATTTTAAAGGGCTAAATAATTAACCAATTAGAACCAACATCCCATACATACCACGAAAACCCGGTAATGCGCACGCAAGGAAGTAATAAATGGAGCAATAAATACGCTGCAAACAATGCTTAGTAAATATTTATTAGGATAGCAAGAAACGATGGCTGGCCGAGGTGCGGATATGATGCGTACATTTGCGGGGATATTTATGACTTTAGTTTGAATTTACTTTCTGAATACGCAATGAAGAGTTCATGAGAAAATGTTTATTCACCGCGTCCTGTTGCGTGTTCAGAAAAGTTATATTGGGGTTCGAAAGTAGGAAACCGTGAAATTATGGATTTTATGTATTAACCTATCTTAAATCAGGGGGTCTAAAGGTTCACGCTATTGGAGCGATAGCGATGAATGAAAATGTATTTCTCGAATTTATAGCACATCATAAACAACTCTTCAAACAATAGAATGGTATAAATTATGTGATTATTTAATTCACAATAATGTTCTTATTTCGAGCAATTAATGTTATTATGTAATATTTTGGTCGAATGTCTTTTCCCCCCATGTTCTGGAGCACAAAATTAATTCCACCTAAAGAAGAAAACAATTTTAGACTACATAGATACTTACGTTAGCTAAATTTCGCCATTGGCTTGACACTAACAAAAATACAAAAGTAAGTGCTTTATCTATCTATAGTACCATCTTAAAAGGATATAAAAACGAACGTACAAACCAAAACCCGGATAGATTTAAATCGAAAAGGAACCATTCTCAGCATAATATCAGAATTGATCTGCAGAATAATCTCACGACCTTAGATTGAAATCGTCCGTGGCCGGTAGTCCCACATAGTGCCCACGGGAAATAACTGTATAGTTCCCTGTTTAATTTAGTACGGCCGGGACTCCTATACAACGACTTTGGGATATTAACCCGCATGTTACTCAAAATACCTTTGGCGATAACATTGTTGGCTTGACATATTTACAATAGCCCAACATTCGGAGCATAAAGGGACCAACTAGCCTTGTTTCGGACATGGGCTTCAGAGAACGTCATCTGACAATCAACAAGACCTGCCGTTAGACGTTGTGGAATTGACTAATAGTGACATAAGCTTAGGACTCACGTGATTTAGTTATCAAAGACTGTTGTGATGTTTCTCTGTTATCTATTTTAGGGCTCTATGTTGATCTCATTGCTCAGAGTTAGAAAAAACGTATCATTATGAAATCTTCTCGATAGTACTTTTTAATATTCGTCTATCTGATTTCTGCCTTCTAGAATATCATCTTTCACCATGCTGCTGAACTTGAGAACCAGTTTCATGTTCATCTTTGTGTTTACCACCATTGACTACATCATCATTCACTGTGAGATTATGGTGAAACACATTAATCACAATTTAGAAATAAAAAAACAGAATTTGCAAACTCAGTCGTTCCTTTGAAAAACTTACGATATTCTCTACTTAATTTGGCAAAAAGCTTGGCCAAAACAGTAGCAGACAGTTCTAAACCTCTCCCAGCCTCAAATTTATCAGCGAAACAATTAATTTACGTATCTACCCCTCTATTTATCTCTTCCCTAAAGTAATTGCAGAAACGCATTACAATCAGAACAAGAACACCCGGATCTAAAGACCCCATTTCCACAACAAAAAAGAAACGCAACAACGCAATTTACATCTCTCTGCCTCAAATATATCTCTTGGAATGATACAACGTAATCCGCTGGGCGGTAGATACGGCCAACCGCCGCATAATGGTTGCCTGGTTGTCACTATACGATAATGGTGGATGTTTTTTATTTCACTAAACACTGAAGTTGCTGGGTCGTTAAAATTTTCATAGTCCACTAAACGGCGGTGGAACCCTTCGGTGGGTGTTTTAATGTGTCAGATAATTAGTGGGTCTGAAATATAAATCTAGATTTTATGTGCTATGTATTTAAGCAAAAAAAGTTTTTCCATAAAATTTTAAAGTTCTGTTTGGCTTTGTTTAGAATATTAAAGTGATGGGTTTTATAAAAGAAACAAATGTGTCTACCTCTATAATCTACCTCTACTGGATATTCGCCTAAAAATCTATGCGAATGACTGTACCTACCGTTAATTTGTTAAAAGAATTTCATTATTTATGTTTCTGTTTTTTTATCAATAAAAACATTATTAATTTTTCAGTATAAAGTAGCTATTAACCCAAAATAGGTATAATATTTTTTTTCAATTTTATAACTCACGAAAATCGTACTATTAAGGGCTATTTCATGAATATACCGGGTAAAAGCTCTCCTACGCGGACGGATGTCCGGACAAAAAGGCAGTAGGTACATTATGTGTGAACTGCTATATCTCAGGTCAGCTTGTGGATTTATAGTTATGTGTAAGGAAAGACGGTGGATTTATCAATGAAATAGGTGCTTTGAAATTGCTCAATTTTTTTACGTAAATTGAGCATTTCAAGTGAGAAATACCTATAATGAAAAGTACTTGATGATTCACATTCTACTATCTAATTACGCGGGTACTACAAAGTACAATACACTTCCATGTAGGTTTTTTTTTTTTTTTTTTTACTATGTATAGGCCTGTGTTTGACCACAATCTCAACGTGGTCAGTGATAGTGTGGCCGATGATGGTAAGCACACAAAGCCTAGAAAGGAACTGGCTCTCAAGTGCAGATGTCGGAACACACCGGAAGGTGCTTGGCGACAGATTTTCAACATGAGGGTAGTAGCCAGCCAGGCGGATACTACAAAGTACCCTACCACCGTGCTATGGTTTCCTCACGATGTTTTCCTTCACCGAAAGCTTAAGCTCATTGTAGGATTCGAACCCGGGACCTTCGTCTCGGCATTCGACGTCACTACCACTGAGCTATCATCGCCTTAAAGTATATGTTTTTATTTACAACTCACGATCAACGTCATGGGAATATTATAGACTAGTTTCTGACATCATCACCAGGCAGCGTAGCTACAAGTTTACATGTCATTTACTCGCTCACGTTTACACTTAAATTAAATATTCCTTTTTTATTAATTATTTTTACCGGTACTTAATACTTAGTTAAATTAATTTGCTCTCTCAAAAGTCAATTCATAGAGTAAAATCAGATCCGAAATCTAAATCAAACAAAATGTTGCACAATTTTCAACATGCACGCCTACTGTAAATTGTACGCTTCGATAAATATCAGGGGAAAACCGAAGCCGCGCAACCGTTTCGGATAAAGCAAATAAAAAGAATCGATCAAAAAATCTGTCCCCAACCAATCTAAGGGGCGATTCGGACGTGCCTGTTTGATACGAATGTGATATGAAACCGCTATGTAAATTGAATGGAATGGCATTGCAACCGCAGTGTGTGGAATTCTATGTAGATGTTTTTTTTATTGAACTATTGAAATAATGCAAAAGGCATGTCTGTTTTTGCCTTCTTCCTTATTTCACAGTTTATACACGAAAACTTGCCTATGAGTTTGGTGTCGTTCTACGGCAACATAATTTAATGGATGCCGTGAACGAGCTTTGACTCCCCATGACGTACGTGTCTTTACTCTCGCGCTTCCGTATGAGACGTAGTACCTACTATTATTTACTTTGTTAACAGTATACTTTTTACTGGGGCAGAAAGGTTCGCGAGTGGCGACCACGAACCGGAAGACGCAGAGTGGGCAGGCTCCCCACAAGGTGGATCGACGATCATGCGAGGGTCGCGGGAAAACCGCTGGATGCAGGTAGCGTAAGACCGGCCATCGTAGAGATCCTTGGGAGGCCTTTGTCCAGCAGTGCATGTCTTTCGGCTGACATGATGATGAGCGCTTTAGAATGTTATTATCATGAAAACAGAGCGGCAAACATTTCAAGTTCATACAAAATCTCATAGAAAGAACCGCAGAAATTCAGATTTCTAGATTTTTTTTTGTAAACTAACTAGAACATATTGTATGGTAACGAGGTAACTTTATACTACAAATATAGATTTGTATAGATATTGATTGACTCTCAAATACAGAGTCTTGTTTATACAAAACTAATGTTTATACTCTGGTATTCAGACGTCACTGAAATAATATGTTATTTTTAACGGTAGGTAGGTAATGATGATCATATATAGGTTATGTAAGTAGGTAACCTTAAGTGGGCTAATTTCAAAAATCTGATCAAAGGTTTTATTAAAAACCATAATATATTTAATAGGTATAAAACATGTCCATACACACATACGAGTAAGTATAATATGTATCGTAAATTGTTTATCTCTATTTACTGTAAACACACCTTTAAATATGTGGTTGGTATGAAATTAATTTTCTCCGACCTTTTTTGAGTTTAAACGAGATTATTTACGGGTTAATTTAGAATTTATTGTATTTAGACCCGGAGGTGCGCCGCTAAAATGCTGCTATTTATTACAACAACATCTAATTAAAAACATTTTCAAGGTAAATTGGGTGTTACAGCAAAAAAGACGGAAAAAAGGGGTTAAAAAATAACTTACGAGGTAGATAATACTATTTTATGTTGTTAAAGTTGGTATGGTTCCTAAATAATACTACCTACTACATAATCACGAGATTTTTCAATGGTCAGATAAGAATTATCGAGCTGATAATTTAAAAAAATAACGGTATTTGTTTAGACATTACAGGAATAGCTTATCCGAGGTTTGTCTAGCGATTGAAAAATCGGCCCCTAACAAGATTTAAAAAATACATCTAGGTGTATTATTGTTCCTTCACCTTTGTTGCAGGATTGTCTGGAAGTTGCAATTCCTAAAATATAGAATTAAAAAAATTTGATTATTATATTTTTTTATTTCTATGAATTATGTGATTTTTGCTCCTATTTGTTCTATTTTTTTCAATATTTCACTCTTAAAGCACAAATTAAATCCAACTTAACACCTCTTAGGATAAACTATACCCTCAGAAAGCGTAACAAACAAAACCAACCCCACACAATTACTTTATTAGATTAGTCAACATAAAAGTATTCACGGAAAAGTCATAAAACGGAACTGAAGCTGTATTGTACGTCACAAAATAGTAGTTACATTTGATATACAGCCCGCTTTGTGCACAATACGCGTCCTTAGAAAAGGTTATAAAGAAAAGGCGCCAGTATTAAGCAATGCTACATATAAAATGTATGGGAAAAGGCGATAGAAATTATGTAGGGAAATAAATCTGTAAGGGCTTCACAAACGATATCTTATTGTGAATAAAAAAAGGGATTCTTTCTAATGATAGTATTGTTCAATGAATTCATGTGTAAAATAAATGAGGAGTTGGCGAACAAAAGCGGACTTGTCCACTCCAAAATATTTTGCTTCAAAAGTGGTTTAAACCGATAGAAAAGCAGCGTTCAAAAAGTCTGCACGTGCAATTTTCAGCTAATCTGTAACATTCAAATTCAGTTTTTTTGCTCCAGTGTAAAAAACAAATGATGGGACAAGTCTGCGATCGTTCACCAGCTCCTCAAATACTTACAGTAGATTTTTTCATAGCTTTGGTAATTTTTGCATAACATTGAAGCTGCAACTGTGGTGAAATTAACCACCTAATTAATACACCGCGTTTTTTATTTGAAACAAATATACTTGCGACCCGCCCTGGCTTCGCACGGTGTGGAACTTGCTCGCCGAGTTTTATCTGCGCGGTATGGTTTTTTCTGACATCTTGAACGATTACATGGCTGACTATTGTAGGTACCTACTCTCATCAGAATTCAAATTAAGGTGTTTCCCACTTACCTATGTCCTCACAGCCGCTACCATAAAACTCATTCTAATCAAGTAACCCCACATAAGTACTAAGCTTAGAGATGTATACAACCATAGAGTAAACATAAAATAAAAATATTACACAATCAAAACCCAACATGATAGATACAGAAAAAAATCAACAAGCAACATTTTATGTTCCCTGTTTTCTATACCCCTGTTGACTGGGGCAGGCAGTTAATTCAAGCTTGCGTCATCGTTCCTCGCCGAGGATAATAGGTAACCCGAAAATATATATTTTTACTTTTTTTTTCATCTGCGCACTGGCTGCTTTTTATTAAGCCAAGCCAAATAAGTTACGAATGTTGCTTTGATTGAGTTGGGATCTTGTTGTAGGTACCTATAATTATAGATAAGTATAGGTTTACTTGATACTAGCTGTCGTCCGCGAGTTTTCCCGAGGAATCTTTTCGTTTCCTGGGCTAAAAAGTATCGTATGTTATCACACAATTACCCAATTTCTAAAGTACCTTTTACCTAATGACCAATTTTGATAAAAATTGTATGTATACTTAGATTTTCAACACATAAATTAGCCTCGCCTAATTCCTTATAATATTGTGTTCATAATAATAATATCCTGGGATAGTCTATATTCTGCTCCATATTTTATAAAACAATATTTCTACTTTTAATACTATTAAACAGCGCTACCTGTTGATTTTCTTATGATGCTATTGTAATTTCTAACAGTATAAAAGTAAACTCGAAAAATTTTTAAGCATCCCATTTTACAAAGCCCAACAGAATAATCTGCTCAAAATTAATCAATACGTATAATTTGTTATGTATTCTCATAATATGTATAACAGTATATAACTAAATTCCAAATATCTAATTTCAAAACTGAATTTTAGTTTTTATCAAATTAGGCCTCGAGATCCCTTTCAGCTAATCTAATAATTTTCTGCTAATCCTCATAGGTACTTTAGGATTTGGACCACTTGAAAAATTTACCCTGTAAGTTTTATCCAAGGTCTGTTGAGTGGCAACAAACATTGGCGATTATAATATTCCGTAGGATAGTTAAAAAAAGAAGGATTGAATATTATTAGGATAGGATTAAAGTAGTCAGGTACTTATCCTGTTTCATGTTAAAACAACACAAAGGGATTTAAATGAATTAATCTTAGATTTAGAAGAGTAGTTATTATGATACTTTTGCAGGGATTTTTGTCCCGGGTTACTAACCCTGCGTGGTGGAAAAAAATCCTGAGTGGTTAATTTTGCTACATGTCATCTGTTCTTGATTTCATCTAATTTAACGAACGTAAGACACATCACTGAAATGAGATTATCCGACAAAGAACCAAAGTAACCGACATAGCTCACCGAATCAGCAAGTTGAAGTGGCAATCACGTCACGTCTGCCGAAGAACAGACTGTCGATGGAGCAGACGAGTGTTAGAGTGGAGACCGCGTCTTGGCAAGCGTAGTGTGGGACGCCCTCCAGCACGATGGACTGACGACCTTGAAAAGGTAGCCGGACTGGGCTGGTTGCGGGTGGCTGAGAATAGAAAGGTGTGGCGCGCTCTGAGAGAGACCTATGTCCAGCAGTGGACTTAAAATGGCTGATGATGATGAGACTCATCATATATAATAGGTTTTATTAATATCAAACAGGTATAACAATAGTAAACAGGTTTAAAGCATTAAATTATCCTATCAATTAGGGTAATTTCCATGATAAAATCTTAATTACAACAGAACTCACTATTAAGTGCATTTTCATGTACAATTATAATACAAGTTTCACTGGTAATTTATCAGATACAATCGCATATTTAATTAATAATTAAACAGTTAATACGTACTAATATTTTATGCGAAAGTAATTATGTCTGTCTAACCCTTTTTACTATGCTGATCGCGACAAAATTCCGAAATTGACATGGACATAGACTACTTTATTTCTTTTAATATACCGGGAACGGGTGAATCTGCGGGGTACAGTATGAAATACTTCATGTTTTATAGAAATGCTTATTAGGTATACATTTTCATGCGTTTATTCAAAGTACTTGTGGAAAGCTGAATTAAGTAAATATTGTATTAGGAGAATTAATTAAATACAACATTAGCATTTATTATGCGAAGCCTCGTGGAACGGAAATTGGATGTGTTTAATTTATAGACGACTGAATTTACCACTGAGACAGGATTAAAATTCCGCGTTGCAAAACTGAAGTGTTTAGCTCTTTGCTTTTAAGGGCTATTACGTATCTTTTTTGCAATCAGTTTTAGTCAGTTTCTCATTAAAACCGGTAAAACAGCTGTTTTCTGATTACTTTTTTATGTTTTGATAACTGCATACGCAAACAGTGCCTCATCGCAATTACAAACATTTATGACAAATTTATATCGATTTAAAGGTTGCTTTATTTTGAAACTGGTGAGCCCCTAAGATATTTCCAATGGTGGCCACTTGGACCATATGAGCTATGTTTAATAATTTCTTATTTCTAATATCCTTTTCTTATTAATGATACTAAATAAACTCGTTAAGTTAGCAACAAATGTAATGAATCAAAACATGGTTTGGCAAAAGTATTTGCTAACTTAAATTAAATCCTTTATAACTACAAGACTGTCCTGTGTTTCAGTTTTCACCCTTATCTATCTAATACCCGTATTTCAGGCTAAAATTATGCATGTGAGAATTGTAGAGCTTAATTTATGAACTGCGCTTTGTCGGAGCTTCCCTTTCCTTTGCGTCTCAAAGCTTTAGCTGCAGATGACATGCTTTGTAACGTCTCCTAGACAGTTCAGTATTGGCTCGTTTATTTTATTAACCGGGTAGGTATCGCTTGCTGAAGATAGGCTTGCTACGAATGAAAGTTAGTGCGAAAAGTGCGACGTTAGAGTGAGGAGGCTTTTGTTTCTAGACTAAGCAAAAACTTTAAAATGCTTTGTAAAGCAGCTTCTAAAAATCCCAGGAGGCTCTTGAGTGTAACTAACCGAACACAACAGTAGGAACATAGCAATATTACGTGCAAATACTACGACGTACTACAATACGACCGTACTTTGTTAAACTACATAGGAATGTTATGGAGATTACGTTAAAAATACATTTATAATGAATTATTTTCATTGTAAGCATAAACTTTGTAACTTTTTTTTAAAATTTCGACGCTTTCGTAAATAGTTAATTTTATTTAATACAGTTAGAGTAAAATAAACTATTGTATATTACATCAGGTTTAAAAGCCCGTGTATGAAAATACATCCCGGTAATAAAATTACAACGGATATCAGAAAATTACTGTTGTTAATAATTCCATAATAATAAAATAACACATAGCAATCTGGAAATATTCTGTACGCAAACAACTTTTTGATTGTCCGATTTCGACAAAAAAAATCAACACAAATGCATGAAATAATATTAAACTCATTATGTTTACCAAATTATTACAAATTCAGAGCAATATTCAATTTAATTTAACTGCTCGTGTTTAATTGTTTGACATCATTAATAATGACGCCAATCAAAATTCCGGTTATTTAAAACAATAGTTTTAATTTAAACAATTGATAAATATTTGGCATTCCACTCGCAACCCATTGTTAGAATTGATTCGTAGAAGATACCAAAGACACGCCAAGTACTGATGGTACTACACTACACGGTGATAGATTAAAAGTCTCATCTTTTTTTCATTTTTTTAACTACTAAGGTAGCAAGCAAGCATACGGCCCACATGATGGTAAGTGGTTACCGTCGCCTCTTGCCTTACCTTATTTGCGATACCAGAGATATTGTCAATATGTTGCTGACCTGTTACAATGCCGAGAAGGCAAACTGGCTCTCAAGTGCAATTGCTGGAACACACCTTCTTCACATCTTTGAATGTATAATAAAGTGAAGGATCCAAAAGTTTATAAATGGAGGAGAAGGTATAAATCCACTCTGTGACTTCAGTAGGTACTTCACCCACTAGGTATATTCCATTTTATCTCCTAAGCGGTTTAATTCCGGAAAATTCTGTCTAAGTAAAAGCAATCCTTAAAATTTCATGGTGCTTTACTCAACTCAAAACCAACGTCAAGAAACTAGTAGTTTATGTAAACTATGCGTTGACCTCTCAATTTCAGTCAGGCCTTGCTCTTAAATAAAGATATTGGCCTCGATTCTGTTGTAGATACCTATATAAACTAAACTAATTTAACCTCATAATATCCCTTTCTATAATAGCACATAAGAAGAGGATAAAAAGCTTGTTTTAACATGAATTTAGGCACCTATCTTTTTTGGTAATGACAATGGCATTTATACTAATTTAACAGCTTTAAATATCTCCTATCCTTTTTCAATAATAATGTAAGAAAGAGATGACATGATTTAAATTAGTTTAATTTGTAAACAACAGAATCAGCACCATTAATCCAATTAACGATTAGTGCAAACACAAAGACTATATATATCTTTCTTCGCACCAATTGCATAAGAAATACATTCCAAAAATGTGATAAGCGAACAATTTCGTAATTTTTAATAGAATCTAATATAGCCTTTGCAATATGATCTGGGATATGATAATAAATCCAGTCGTACGAGGGGTATGTATATTCAATTATCCACGCTTTCCGAGAGCAAATCTGATGAGATCTGTCAACATAAGGATTGTAGGTAATTTGATAAAAAAGCGTCCAATTCGTTTTTAGGATTCCGTGTTTGAAAAGGTCCGATGAAGCCCTATTAGTCCCGCTTGTATATATATATATATATACCTCTGCATTTATCTTTATCTCGAAACGCTTGATATCTTTTTGCTTTTTAGAATTCAGTTTCGATGCTTGTACAACTGTATATCGCGTATAAATTTGCCGCTAGAGGCGCTAGTGTAGGGTAAGGTCTCCGAAATGTCACATGTCAAATTATAATAATAGAAAATTAAATAACGAGAATGAGAAATCAAGAATTATATTTAGCCGTTAAGGTGGAATAAAATGAACGTAGAATTGATGGTTACTAAACATTACTTTTTCAAATAAAATTCGTTTGGGCACGACCTTAAATTGAAAAACTTTGAAAAAGTTGAATGTGGAAAAGAAGAAATATTTGTGTTTGTTACTTTCACTTTGTTTGATTCATGAAACGTTTAATTTTCTTTTTCAAACCTCATTTAATTGTTTTAAGAACTTGTAACTCAAATATGTTTTCAAGTTTGTGTTGATGTGAAAATATTTTTATTTTAATTGAATATTTTAGTTGTTGTTTCTTATTTTATTTCATAAAAATTGTGTAATCTTGCTTATTTTCACGATTTATTTGCTTTTCGAGTGCTGTCTGATGTACCTACCTACCCTAACACGTTACCGATCCTGAAAATATGCTCTTGAAGAGCCCCACATAAAATCCCCTTGAGAGAACCACGTCTACAACATATTATTATTTTACTTCAGACTGCAATTGTTTTTATACTTGAAAAAAATAAATTATCAACATAATGCAACTCGCTCCTTCGTCATTCTGAATAAAACATTGAACGTATTTCATTTGACTATTTCATCAAGCTTCACCATAAAGGGTGAAAGCTCTGGTCTCAGTTCGAAATATTCATAAATTTGCAGGGACGCGTCAAAAGAAATGTCTCCAACAGACTTACATATTTATCAGCATACTTTTAGAGACTTGGAGTACTTTTAACAAGAATTCAATTTGGAGTAGCGACGAGTGAAGTGACGTCACGTGGCTGTGGCGCATCCGTGAACAATTTACATTTTACAACTGGAAATATTATTTTACATACAAAATACCTAGTATCGAGGGACAGTTTAGAATTAGAAATAGGTAGGCAAAGTGCTAAAAAACTTGCTATAGTGAAAAAGAAAATTACAGTAAATACCGAAAGTTAGTTTGCGTGTGAAGACAAATAAAAATTATTTCATAATAATGTACCCATTTACTTTATAGCTTTAGCGACGTACGTAACCCATATTATTAATTTTCGTTTTTTTCCTTTAAAAGAGGTAAAGATAAAATAAAAAGTATCTATTAATTTTAAAAAATAGCTGGATTTGGTGCTTACAACAATAAAAACTTTTGACAACGAAAAAGAAAGACCTAAAACAATTGCAATAGCACAAACTAACAACATAATAAAGTGTCCATTACAGAAACAGATTTGGGGAAATGTAATAAACAAGCATCACGCTCACCGCAAGACAAGTGACGTTAATACCTAAAACCAATTGAAATTCCAACTCACAATTTCCCAATACCAATTCGGAGAGTTGCGCGAGCCGTGTCACATATCCGCTTAGATGCGGATATACATAAATACAGGGACGGAGCGAGGTAATGACTTGTGGGAATGAGCTACTAGTATTTTTTTTATCGGCACCATAAAAAAAATCTTATTTCTACAGACCAGTACTAACTTTAGAAGATCCCTAACCTAACATTTAATACAAAATTTTAAAAAAATAGGCCAAGTTTGAGTCGGATTCACGAGTGTGGATAAAAGGTAAAATATGGTACTTTTTGAGTAAAAGGTACTATGTACCATCGTACATTATTTTTTTTATTTTAATGTCTAAAAATAAAAAGTTTGAACAAAATTCACTGTTTTTTGAAGTTTAATCAAAGCCAAAGTCAAATCTAATAAGGTCAAAAGCGCGGTGGCTTTGACCTTCCTAGGTTTTAATAGTTGGTTTAGTAGTCGGCCATCAACTGAGAAGACCAAGAATAATGAAGGATAAGAAGATAATCTAAATAAGGTAGGTATGATCAAGAAAACAAATATACTGTACAACTATGCTCATCTTTGTATACTTTCGCGTTAAACTTTTCTCGTTATTTGTGGGTATGTTTTGCATGTTTAAACCAACTCCGGGCCTGTATATATCCGCGTCGAGCCAGAATTTCCATTAAAACGTTATTTACACAGCCCTCTGCTACGTGAACCAGCGGACCATGTTCGGATAATTTTACTGAGGAAATAGTTTTTCCTTCAACGATTTTCGCTTGGAAATAAGAAGTCCAAGACGGACGTAAACTTTTAACTCGAAAAATTCAAACTTTATTAGGAAATTCTATGTGAATATTTGCGTGGAGTTGAATTTCGTATTTCAAACGATTTAAAGTAGGTAAGTAAAGATTGATTTCGTTTTGTATATTTTAAATAAAATTTTATTCAAAGGAATGATTATTTCACAAACTATATACCTACTAATCATAAAGCTTAAGATTTTGTTTGTTTAAATGCGCTAATCTCCGGAGTTACTGGTCCGATTCAAAAAAATATTACACTAATAGGAAGCTTTATTATCCCCGAAGTTTATAGGCTACTTTTTATTACGGGAACGCGAGTGAAACCGTCGGAAACAGCTAGTACAAACATAATTTGTTTCACATGGTTTGACCTATTTGGCAAAAAATGTTTCTTATTACATAACTAGGTGGTAAAACTTGTGGCAACCATACAATGGATCAGTGCCAATATAAGTATATTATAGTATTATATGATAAAACAACCAAAGTAAAATTCACCCTATTTAAATGTTGCCAAAATCCATAATAATTAAGTTGAAGTCTTACAATCGATCGCTTCGGAAACTACCTAGGAGAAAAAGTAGTACTAAATGTGACATAGATTAAAAAACCAAACGCTTAAATTATTTAGATAGACTGTCCTCAACTATGAGTAAAAACATTATTATTTATTGTCATACTATTAGGTGGCCCAGCTGACGTAGTCCTGCCTTGAGAATAAAAAAACGACGACCTACCTACCTACCCCTACCAACCGCTACCTAGACCTACCGACCGCTACCTAGCCTACCTACGTTTTTGTGATTTTTTTTCTACATTTTCATAGTTATTCTCGGATTAGATGAATCCAAGAAATCAAGAGTTCTTGAGTTAAATGATGTAAATAACCCAACTTTCTTTTATATACGTACAAGCTTCCGCCCCGCGATTTCATGCGCGTTTCTAAGGGATCTTATATTTTTCCGGGATAAAAAGTATCCTATGTGTTAATCCAGGTTATAAACTATCTGTGTTCTAAATTTCATCTACATTCGTTCAGTAGTTTTTGCGTGAAAGAGTAACAAACATCCATCCATCCATACTCACTAACTTTCGCATTTATAATATTAGTAGAATATATACTAGATTTGGTGACAAAAATAGAATGTTATCGCAATATTGACTGAACATTGAATACGTGATGGATTTGTGTTTTGGGACACCTGTTGGTCCATGTCACCGCGGTATTAGGTTCGCGTAATATTCCAACAAAACATGGCTTTTATTTGGTGGAAACATATCATATTTGGATGAAATTACAATAGAGGAAATATATTGGGATTCTTCTTTTTATATGTATATGTCACCGGAAATGTATGAAACATAGGAATTGTACACAATTCCTGTGTATTTCTCCTAGGAAATTTTATTTCAATAATGATACTAGGAAATATAGAAATTCTATTGAAAAAAATAGGATGGGGTTATTTTTTTTATTTTGCATAAATTTGAAAGTATTCGCACAAAAATAAATTTCACTTACAACCCCCCAAATATCCGCTATCCTTACAAATATCCCGAATGTAATACTCCGATAGATATTTAGGAAATGTATGGATTTCCTAGGAAATGTTTACTATGACGGATTAGATACTTTTCCGTTAACATATACACGCAAGTCTACAAAAATCCATTAAATTATATAAAAACGTTTTTACTATAATTCAAAATCCCAACATTTTATTTTATTTATTTATTTTATTTATAGACGAGCAGTTTGGTAGCTGATGTGCCTATATCACACAGTGTTGAAAGATTTCGCACTTCATAGTTTACTTTTTAAGCTTTTTAGTCCTTGTTCAATTGTCTAATTTGTTTTTAAAAAAGTTAATTGAAGTAGCAGATACTACTTCTTCTGGTAGTTGGTTCCAATTACATTACCACTCTGTTACTGAGAAAGTGGTATGCAGTGTTTTACATGAACATGAACAGTGTGTCTGAGATGGTGCACGACTTATTTTGTACTGATGCCCACTATATATGATGATACTATATGATGATAGGTATGTTTTATGTATGAATGAACCACTGACACCCAAACTACGATTGAACTCGTATTTCAGGTGTCGGTGCTCTCTCAGTCACTAGTTCTAATAAAAATTGCAATAAATTACAAAAATAAATAGAAAATTAAAGCTCTTATATTTAGTATTCATGAATGTATGTTTCAATTTTCAGATTTAATTGTAAAATCCATAAAATGTATAAAGCTCGACTGTTTCAGAGAATCATCGAAACATCTAAACAAAAATATGAAAAAAAACTTTTTTTTTGCCAGAGATAAGTCGAAAAGAAGAAGAAAACATACGACTGAACGTAAAAAGTGAGTCTGTGTATGTCATCGGGTCATATTGGCCCAATTTTCGTAGTGTCACTAAAAATGTTGGTATTGTCAAGCATAAATCAGTCGCTGGGTTTTTCATCAATCAGTCATCAGCCTAAGCCTTTACGTTTGCCAAAGACTTAAAACAGATTAAACAATGTTAATTACATGAATAAATTATAACTCACGTAACTATCTCGAAAGTCATTGTTCTCGTAACCGTATAACAAATTATTCGCAATCACAAACCAAAATCGATCTCGAACTCAATTAAAACTATTCTCATTTGTAACACGTAGTGAACAAAAGCCGATCCTAATAAACGTCAAGACTGAGTTTAGACGATCCAATAAACTGAACGTCCGTTAAGCGGCAAATGCTCGTCAAAGAGCGATGACATCGTCAAACCGGAACACTAAATGGAGCGAATGGATAAGGCCAATGTTCTTAGCCTTAACCACACTCGGGTATGCATTAGACAGGTCTATGTATAGTCTTTGAGCGGATTTGTGGTAGCACGATCCATCGAATCGAGCTGATAGCGGCACAATGCGGTTGTGTCGAACTGTCAATTTCATATTTCGAATTTGAATCGAACATTTCAAAAGTTTGCAGAATTTCAAATTATTCATGAATTTAATTAAACACGTGACAAATTTTGATTGTCGTGTAATTAATTTTAGATTGTCGTATTTATGGGGTTCCAATTATTTGGTCATTGATGAATAATAATGATAATAAAGCTTTGTGGTAATTATCTCAATTTCTGTATTTGACACTAATCTATCAGCTTTGCAATGACTTTGTAAATTAGCATCTAAGGTTATTTACATAAATCACAGAATAAGAAATAATATGCTTAAGTACCTATATTATTTTAATTATTTTCTTGTCTTTTGCTAACTTGGTATAGTACGACATAACTTAGATGAAGCATTGGCAAAATTCGTAAAATCGATCGTTCCCGAAAAGAGTGCGCCTACAACAATACTCATGTGTTAAAAAATGATCAGCGAAAATGATCTTGTTGAACGTTGAATGACGCGATAATGAATGATTTATATTAGTTGTGTAAATCAGAAGTGAAGTGTACGAAAACGATTGGCCGATGCTTCATCTAAGTTGTGTCATACTGTACAGACAAATTAAAATTAAATTATTTGTTATTTTTAAAGATATTGAACATGAGGTAAGTATAATCACGAGGGGAAAAGTCGATTGTATTGATACGTTTACAAATCGGACTATTTCAAATCCAATAGCGACGTCACAATCCTGGAGTGCACACAATAAATTGTGCGCAGAACAAAAGGCGTCAGCTTTAAATCGTTATTGCGCACGTCACGATTCGCAGTTGTCGTTTATCAATAAATGGAGATGTGGTCCAATAAATTATCAGTTGTTCGCAATATGTACGTTGAATGCAAACATCAGCCGTCCAAATTACAAGCAGCGTGGAAAAATAACGGCGGGCTCACACCGACAGAGAATAATTGCCGGTCTACTGGCAACGCGCAGTTAATTCCACTTATTTGTATTTCAAACGAGCGCGGCAAGTGGGGGCCAGCAAATGCGTTTTTACGTTTCCGCTGTTTGCGGAATTTTCTTCGCGACGTAATATTATTTTAATGTACTAAATTTGTTAATGGAATACAAAACGTTCATCATTGTTCTTGTAGTATTAAATATCTTATCATAACCATGTGTGACATATCCGTGATATCTCCCAGGATATATCACGTAAAAAATGGTATGTTAATCATATTCCATAAATATGTATTCAGTTTTAAACAATGCAAAGTATATTTTCAAGCTCTAGTTGTTTGTTAATTTATTCCATTAGTGCAAAAGTTAATCAAAGCAAAGCCTTATTGTCAAAAGAATATTCAGGAGAAGAATACCTAGCCAAAGTTATTGGGACGAAGTTAAACAGAATCAATTTTATGCAAAACTTTCAACATAATTAAGGTTTTTCACTTCCTGAAATCTGCATTTTAAATGGAAACTGAAAGTTTAAAGATTTCCAAACTATTATAATAATAAGGCAAAGATGTAATCTATTTAATAAATAATTTAATTAAATTAAGTTAAAAAAATATGGATAAGCTTTTTTCAGCTCCATCATCAGACCAGCTTACTGACATCATAATTGATTATTGTATTATCATCGGATTTTCATAAATTTAAGATCAATTGAACACCAGGAAGCGAGTCAAAATTGGCATACAAGATCCAACCTAAACATTTAATAAGAGTTTGTAATAAAAGTCAACGTACACTTTAGACAGCAAGGTCTAAATTCAGGTTCCTTATAACCTAGATAACCAACTAAGTAAGAGTTATTCAAAATGTTGTGTTTGAAACCGCGGCATGAAAATAATCATTTATAATGTTACTAGGTATATATTCATAAAAGAGGCGAGACACATATTAAAAAATACATTTCACTTGGCCTAATGCACGTATGACAATTTTTATGATAACTTTACGATGGGGCCATAAATGTTATCAATAAACATTTATGGCCCCATAAAGGTAATGCAAATGTCGAATTACCACTTACTTTTTGTACGCAGTTTAGGAATAGGGATGATGACTGGGTAAAAAATAATTAATTCTGTTTGGTCCGTCAGTTAGGTTACCAAAAAATATTGGATACGTATTTTTTATTTTTACAAATCAATAAAAAAAATACAAAGATAGACTCATCAAAAGTTTAGGAGTGGGGTTGTAACGTCACGTCTCTGTAAAAGGGTACTAAGACGTGACGTCACGCGAAATATTAACGCACTGTAGGTATCATCGTTATTTTTTATTTTTGGAACTAAAGAAAAAATATGTAATCTAACTGACGGACTGATTAGATTTTTTTAGTCATCATCTCTATTGTCAGGTCCAGGAGTGCATCTTACTAAACGCGATAAACTCAAAAACTACAGAACGTCTTAAAAATCACTTCGATTCTTGATGAGTGAAAGAAAAAAAAACAAACTAAAAAAAACACACTTTTGCATTTATTGTTCTAGTATGGATTTCTTTATACAACCATTATTACTTATGTTCATAATATATTATTATTTTAAATTTAATTTATGTATACAATTACGTTATTTTGCTGTTATTTACAAACAAAATTCCTTACATGAAGAAAGTAAAACTAAATTTCTACCCTCAACTCAAATTATTACAGGCAAAACTTATCTAAGCTAGAATAACGAGCAACTACTACAATGCAAACTAAAGCGAAATAATTCCAGCTGAAATAATTAAGGACAACATAAAAAAGACATTCAAATGAATAGAGTTGCCCATTCAACAATTCCTACACTTCAAATTCCTACGGGCGACGTTGCGAGTAATTTACTCGTAGAATCAGAAGTAATTATTACTTCAACGGGCAAAGCACTTGAGATGTCGAGGTGTCTCTAAATGAACGCCGCATGCAGTGAAACAGGGACGAACTGGGATTGGGCAAATGAGATAAATGTTACTGATGAAGCCATTAAAAAGCTACGACTAGTTTCAAGGATATTCATTTTATTATTTGTAAAATTTTTAAGATATGACAAAATTTATAGAATCTATTATAATTTAGGTATAAATAATTTAGTATAGACTAAACTAATTATTGTGATCTGTTATAAGTGTACTGTGGAGTTTCTGAGGGGTACCTACTCTCTGCAGTTTTAGATGTCTCAAATTTAGATTAAAATATGTGTGATTTTATAGATTTTATAACTTTTTTATTTTGACAGGTTATGTAACGCAAAAATAATTATGGTTTATGCGATGTATGTCTCCACAGACTCTTAATATTAGTATCGATAAAGAAGTACTTCCTGTTAGCTTGTATCTGCTAAACCTCAGTTATACCCACATTCGTCATTCTTGTTCGAAGCACCGTGGTGTTAGGACGTTAATGCGAGACGTTGTCATAGATATTGTGAAAAAAAATAGATATTGTAGATAATAATATTTATAGTCTCAGCATGTAAGTAACGATTGATTTTTATTGTAGGTGCATGTTCATAAACAATGTTTTCCGTTTATGATTAGTTATAATTATAACATTTAAATATCAGTATTTGGTTTATTTCTTGTGAAGTCCTAAATCATAAACTGATGGCCTTAAACTCGATATGTAACTTAAAAAAGATATGCTGTGGATTGTAAGCATTTCAAACGTGATTGCGAACTAAGTTCAAATGTCCTAAGCTGCAATTTCACGCCTTGCAAAAAAGAAATAAACTTAAAACCGGCCCTGTAGCTTCCGGCGTTGCATTCACTACAAATGTCACTGCAAACGAATCTCTCATACATATACAAGTAGAATATTCAACCTTAAGTTCAAGTAGAGACATAACCTTTTCGCCTGATGAATACTAGGAATAGGGAGTATGTACAATTTTAACCGTAAATATATGCACTTATAGTCCAAATTTAGGTGCGATGGTGATATTACCAATGTTATTCGTGACTTCGGTGAAACGTGGTTTCACAGTTTCTAATTTCCATGGTAATGTTTGTAACAAACCCTTATGTAAGTTACATAGGTATATGAGTAATTGGCGTTTATTTACTGAGCACAAAAGCTCTTCAACTGGAAAATTAATATAGATTAAGTAAATAAGCATCGTGATGTTTGATTTCGAAGTTCAGCGAGTGGAAAATATGATTTCCGACGATGTTGTTAAATTAAATGTAGAGTTGTCGAGACAAATCCCACGTTTTATTACGCTATGATGGAAGAATTTAAAGAATCACCCGTGGAACAGAGTTACCTTTGATATTTTGTTTTACGATTGAAAAATGACAATCTGAAATGAGAAAGCTTTTTAATTTTGTAAAATTAATAATAAATATGTTCGTTTGTTACTGAACTTAATTTTGATAATCTTAAAATTGTTTTGTACAAATCTCAAGAATGTTTGCTAA
The DNA here is from genome assembly GCA_963555595.1 of Tethea ocularis. Taxonomy (NCBI): domain Eukaryota; kingdom Metazoa; phylum Arthropoda; class Insecta; order Lepidoptera; family Drepanidae; genus Tethea; species Tethea ocularis. Next base: position 2,044,707 of record OY741971.1, on the reverse strand, counting down.
CGCTCCAAAATCCGAATGCCTATCCACTTCTCCATTATACAAACTCCATTCCTGAGATCAATTTAAGCTTTATTACAACATTTACAGCAGGCACGCCTTTTCCTGAGCAATAAAGAGTGGAAACGATTTAACAAAAGTCTACACGCAAAGTTACAGAAGCAATATAGTCCCAAAACCGTATTTCCAAATGACTTCCCGAATGGCCCAAAAATAACGGGTGGCAACATTTAAACTGTTCCAGAGGTGAGTGACAAACAGTGTGACGTCACAATGGTCGTTAATCTTTGCGGAAAAGATACGATTTGACTCGATGTGACGAGAGGGCAATTTTTGTTTGTAAACTTCGTTTGGAAATTGTTGAAGTTTTATGTTTTATTTTTGTCTCTTTTATTTTAGAGACGTCTCAATCAAGCGTTAGAAGTCGAAAGGTTTTTAGATTTTATCACTAATGATGTTTTTTAAGTTTTATGTTTTGGCGCAGTATCAAGAAATTTAATATACCAATCTCTTTAATATGGAAAAAGCAAATTAATTAACTAATTAATTTAATTATTTAGTAAAAATATCTGCATGTAGTATATACTACATATGAACATTATTGTTATTTAAATCACTATTACAGTAACTACTTTCATACGATTATATACTTACACTTAATTACTTTATGGTTTACTTTATTTTAAATTTGTAAACATGATTTAGTTCAAGTAGGTTAATTATGTTACTAATATTATAAATGCGAAAGTTTGTGAGTTCTGTAAATAAATGAATATACTACAACAACTACATACAACAAATTATAATTCAAAACTCTATTCAACAATGTAGTTCTAAAGTAGAGCAAGGGCTCCTAAACTACAATATGACGTAACCGCACTCTTACATTAATCAAGTAATCATGACAGAATCTAATATTCCATTACAAGTGCGAGCACGTTGACAGTGAGAGATCAACGGTTGACTGTTTACTTAAGTTTATAGACTTTGTTTCTCTGGTAATAAGACAGTATTGATCTTGGAGGATATTGGCAGAATTAAACGATGACAATAAAATTTTGTTTAGGTACATAATTTCAGTGGTGAGATGTACGCAAGAAAAAGGTTTCCGATTATAAAAATTACTTAAACTATTATTGTGTTTAATTGCTATTTAATTTAATAAAATATTCATCTTGTGGGTTGTAGTAAATTTTTCCTTATCTATAACACTAAAAACATAAGATAATGTCAGAAAGTTGACAAGCAGGCAGGCGATCCACCTGATGGATTTTATTTTGTTTAGTACAACACCTAGGTTATGGTTCAAGGTTGAAAAGTACCTCCAAGGTTGTTTGGAAAAAAGATGAGGCCAAACATTTTTTTTTTAAATTAGGTATTACATTTTAGGCCAATAATTTGTCGCCATTTTCATTTGTAACTAGCTGTTACAAATGATCGATGATGTTCCGCGGTTTCACTCAAGTAAAAAGCCTATAACCTTCGGGGATAATGTAGCTTCTTATCAGTGAATGAATTTTTCAAATCGGACCAGTAACTCCGGAGATTAGCGCGCTTAAACAAACAAACAAACCCTTCAGCTTTATTAGTAAGTATAGATATCATGCAGGCATGTGCAAATAAAGTAGGTACATTATGTTGTGTGTACATAAAAAATAGGTAATCCCAGCCACAGTCGTAAAACTATACACAATCAAACGAGATACGGATGTCTGAAATTATTCAAGGCTATACGCAAAAATATATACGTCAGGCTATAAATTATGAAAAAAAGCATACGTACAGCTCGTGATATAGGCTTAAGAGATTTAGACATGAATGTAAATGGGATCCACGAACTTCCGCCATATGTAAACATTACTTTCTTCTAGGCAAATGCATTATTTTTGTATAAATATAGAGTAAAATATTTGGCGGATAAAAGTAAAAAGGCTTGTTATGTATGGTGATATTTATACACACTGAGTTAATAAAAAAAAATAAAGACAATTTCATGTGCCAAAGTTATTTGCAATATTCTTAATTAGTCTTTTGTAAATTACTACGTATTACCGACAATCGTGATCTAGGTCAAGATAAACAATTTAATTCCAAATTGATACTAGTTAACCTTAAAATGTATCCCTTTTCCCATTGATATTAATCCAGCCTTAACAAATAAAAACAATCTCGGAAATCTCTGATTGGTAACAAAATCAGAAACGAATTTAGACAGAATTTTCCAATTACATGTCCCTTCTGTCGACAACACTTTTGTGCGAGCAAACATCTTTCGACAATTTCCCTTCAACAACGGTGTTTACGTCAGCAAACACATTGCCTGGTAACGCTTCCAGCTTTACTAGAACTCCCTCGCCCCTTCCGGTAGCTCACCCTTCAGACGCAATGGGTGGTAGTCTAGCGAAGTTAACAGGTCAAAAATTAATGGTAGCGTTGTCATGACTGGGTTTATGGCGGAATCTAATATTCTATTATAACTGAAACGGGGTTGCGACGAGGACCATAATGGAGTAGGTGTACCTAAGGCACTCGACGCTAACTCCGAGCGACACAAAGCTAGGGACTGGCGATAATTTCACTCATAAGCTGATAAAGAATTGCGAATGACGCGGGTAGGTTGTTTTAAGCAAGGTTTACTGACTTTTCAGACGTGAATTGAATAAAACATGAGGCTGAGCCGAGTAAATATAAAAATACAGTGGATGGAGAATGAAGACAAATATTATGTTTGAAGTTTGCTAAGGTTGCTTGTTTGAGAAAGTTGTTGACAACACAAACCTAGCAATTTATTTCGCGAAATAAAAAAAAATATTTACAGCTAAGTGCCTACACGTCATAACTTATTCAGTGATATTATGTACATCTAGTTATTTATATAAATATTTTATCATCTGCCGAATTTAAACCTTTTTCATTTTACCGACCGAAATCTGTTTTGCCTCTATAAATTTTAAACTACCAAAATACCATCGTCAAAGCTATCAAAAGCAAGTATCAAGGAGCATTTAGTATAGTTTATAAACGGTGTGGTTTGGGTCTACACAGTAAATTCTGAACTGACGCTCGGCCCATAAAGTTAGTTGCCCTTACTCGGGCTCGTAAAATATGTAGGTAATATGGTATTGACATGGTCTGCTCACACCACTCAGTAGTATTACGTGCAGTTTAACTTGTTCTTAGTAAATACTTGTTAAATGCTCTACGCTCGTACAAGCATAATGTTTGGGTTTTGAAGTAAGAGTTACTTTTAAGATTTAAAGTATGAGATGCTATCATTAAATTTTTATGAAATTATAGTATTACTTGAAAAATATCATATCTCTTTGCTTTGTCTTAGTGAGTGATTTATATAGCTAGGTGATGTGCGCAGTTATGCCCAGCCCAGCTGTTACGTCATTAAGTCATATTATTACGTGTCGTGGGCTTCAAATCTGGACAACATCGTGAAGAAAACCATAATTTTAGTGTATGTCTTTGGCTATCATATTATCATTGTGGGGATAGAGCCTTGGTATAAGATACGTCATAATTGTAGGTACATCAGTGATATTATAGCCTTCTAACTTCCCTTCTCTCTTCTCAACTTCAAAATCGGTACTTTGACGGGCACCAATTAAATTGTTTAATTTTAGATCATAATCAATCGCTACAAATAAAAACAGTAAATTAATTTTATTAAAAACATGTCAAATCCTTACTAAGTTAATATATTTGAAGACGCATGATACGTTGGGACAAACTTGAGACATGGTGAAATATACACTACAACTAATACACTGCTAAGACAAACTAACAAAATAACTAGTCAAATAAAAGTTGAAAGAAGTTTTCTTACAAATAAACCACGAGACCCGCATCGCGTTCCAGTTCTAGACGCCGAAGTTCAATAGAGAAGTAAGAATGAGCCATTGTAGAGAAAACATCATACAACTGCTCACATAACTTACCTGAAACAAAGAGATACATTTGTTAAAATAGTTTGCCAATATCAACTATAGTTGTAACATACAAAAATAATGGTATTTTTTAAAGTAATAGAGTCTAATTTAGATCGTACTTTAATGAGTGAAGTAAAACAAGAGCATGAGTATTGATATTTGTAACATCGCAGCTTTACAAATATAGTCAAATGGAGATAATCAAAAGAATAATGAGATAAATGTTTTATTCACACATTATTAATAATGTCTTCTTCTCTTTCTCATCTTACGTCGGTTTTAATTAATACCTCGTCCTGTGACCCACAATAAAGAATAAACATACCTATTTCCCCTTCTTAAAAATCGTGTGTACGTCTTCCTGATCTTTTGATATTTTAAATGCAATTTTTAATATTATAACACATCGTTATAATTAGGCTGTATAATAAATATATTAAAAGAGTTTATCATTCTGTAATTCATTATTCATAACACGTTTTATCACTCACGCCAAAAGCCGTATTTTGCAATATCACGCTTTTTAGCAACTCTATAGAAAATTGGGACATCGTAGGTATTTAAAATTATGCTATATTTTGTTTAAAGTCTCAGGCTAAGCTTAATGGACTTATTATTGATATAAAGACACACATAGGCGGTCGAGACCATGGATCCTTGGGGGTCCGAGGCTCGCCGATTTTCTCAAACATTATCTTCAAAATTAATTGAGGTTACAGGGGACCAGCGGGCGGGGAGCTTTTTCCGCCAACGCGTTAGCTTGGCCATACAAAGAAGGAACGCTGCCAGCCTTCTGGGAACCTTGCCGTTGATTGGCAGCAGCGGCCGCCTCAAGGATTTTTTTTTATATGTAGTTTGTATATTTGTTGTAAATAATTGTAAATATTCTATATACAAAACATGTGTTTGAAGTATTATTAGAATCATTTATACAGAAAATAGTTGTCACCCGCACCAAGCTACAATGTTATATAAAACTCTACCACCCTACTTTTATATAGAAAACAACAGTAAATGACCCATCAAGCCATTGTACGAATTGCTTTATAATAAGTACTCAGACAATAATCCTCTTGAAACCGAGTCTTAAGCTTAATGCAAATTCATAATTTCTTAAGTACTAAAGGAAATCTTAATGAAACTCGGTGATAATTGAATACAGGAAAATAAAGTACAAGGATATTGGACCATTATAGTTAATGAATAAAAAGCCATTCCCAACCAGCAAAAGCATCGAAAAGCCATCAATAACCTACAAAAGAAGACAGCGGCAACAAAAATAGTAAAGACAAAAACAACCGGGCTTGTCGCATCCAAAGCCAGCAATATAAATCACCATCAAACCGTCAAGCTATCAATATAATCCATGGTACGTGCCCCAACAGCGCTAAATGAACGTTTGTATTCGCCCTCATCTGATTGCAAAATGTACGTGTGACCGCGCGATCGTCAGTCGTAGCAATGCAGCATTGCACAGCATTCTGTTAGAAATTCACGTGTTTGTTCGACGAGTATTTTAATTGAATGAGGTGAATTTGTGCTGAGGTCATAGTTTAGAACTGACGGTATGCTGAGTAAGATAGTTGTGATTTTAGTTTTGATGCGAGATTGAAGTCGTAAGTGCAAGTTTTGGATAAGCCTATCCAATCCTAGCCTATCAATCCTATAGGTATACTCTACCACCGTCTAAATTGCATAACCATCAAAATGAATCCGCACAAACACATCTGTACTTTAATGTTATGATGCCTGTCTATATTTTATGAGTTTTAACAAAATTTAACCATATACTATAAGTACATGTTAATAGACGTCGAGATAATAATTAATGGCTATATTAGCTCAGTGGCAGAAATGACTGAAGTAAGATCATGTATTTGTTGAGATTCCAGTAAAGGAAAATATAATGAGATAACCAAAGAATGTTAAAAATCTATTGCCAAACACTTAACTGCAACTGCACATAAAAGCCAGTTTCTTTAGACTTTATATGATTACTATTTTGCCAACATAATCAACCATGAGATTGTCAAAACATAATTGTATTTAAATAAAAATAAAAGTTCATCAAATCCACGACGAATCCAGCTGTCGCCTCAATCGATTCAACACAAATACAGTAGAGGTATCCATCGCACCGAACCCAGTAATGCTACGCCAATTTATAGGTAGGTAATGAACGTTTACAAACGCCCGCATCCATTTTCAACTAGTCGTCAGCCTTTGAATTTGAAACGAACCCACTGCAATAATCTGGTGTATGCTCTCTAGTATGTACGTACTCGTATGAGCTTGTTAGATAGAATCTTCTAAATCTATATATTTAAAAGAAAGTCGTGTTACACTATTTATAACTCAAGAACAGCAAAACTGATTTGGCTGAAATTTGGTAGGGAGGTAGCTTAGAACCAGGAGAAGGACATAGGATAGGTAGGGGTAGGTAAGGTGGGTAGGGGCAGGTAGATTTAAGTAGGAGTAGGTAGGGGTAGTTAGGGTAGGTAGAAGTAGGTAGGAGTAGGTAGTGATAGGTAGGGATAGGTAGGTAGGTCCCAGTTTTATTTTTGTTCTCAGGGCAGGACAACGTCTGCCGGGTCAGCTAGTATACCTATATAATAATATAAACACAAACAAAAGATAGAAGTATATTAATTTAAAATAAATGCTAGTATGTTGAACTTGAATTTAACGTTAGGTACTGATTGACTGATCTGTCAACACATATATTTTATAGTTTTCCGCCCCGCTGTTTCATCCGCGATGCCCTATTTTATTAATCCCCGAAGAAATGTGTAAAATGTGTCTGTCTGGCCTCATAGCTCCTGAACGGATGGAAAGGTCTTATTCAAGCTTATTTCTTAGCTATTTTTCAAGAAAATCCGTTCAGCCGTTTCAAAATAATCACCAATTTTGAATTTCAAAATCCATTCTTAGCGCAAGTCTACGTTATTAACCCTTGTGCCAAATTTATCCTTTCCTTTGAGCTATGCGTTGATAGATCAGTCAGTCACGTTTTCGTTTCATATATTTAGATTAGAAGATTTTGCATACGAACAAACTACCAATCACAATGAGCTTTCCTATTAAATTGCATTACCATAATCTACATAATTCAATACTCAAACGCACATAGAAAATGTCCGGCGCATCGGATACCCGATTCAATTGTGTAATTGAAAACTTGATTCCTTCATATCCGTGTGATTAAAAAGCAAATAAAACGCCGTTGAATATCAGTATTGTAATATTGACATTATTTCAATTAATTTAATTCGATTTTCACAACGTAAAATATAATCCTAACAAGTTGTTCCTTTGTATCTCAACCCTTAAACGGCTAATCCTAGAACTAACCAAAGATGCGCCCCAGATAATTACAACAAAAACCTAAGCCACGATGCGGAAACGTTAACATAAGACACAAATAAATAGGAGAGAGTACGAGCCACGATTAACTTACTCTCTTTGTCTCCTTTAATATCTTTAAGTGGACGTGGGCAATTTTACAGAAAGCCAAAAAAAAGAAAATCCCAGTAATATGCGGTATACACTCTGTTATAAATGAAATGAAAAATTTTGACGGGAACAAAATGAGGGTCCGAAATTGCCTACTCTTATGGAGCTCTTTTGATGATGAAGTTTGTGAATTATTGCTTAAATTCCCAATGGTAACTAGAGGCACTGTAATTATTTATCAAAATTGCTTTTGACAGTGTCCATAGTAGGTAAAGACATTATTTTTTATAAATTTTCTGTATGTTGCGTAGGGCAATGTCTATGATATGCATTGATATTTTATAATAAACTATGGGGACCTTGCATCCTAGGGTAAAGATACCTTATATTATTCGGGGATAATGTAGCTTCCTACGCTGCCAGCCTTCTGGGAACCTTGCCGTTGATCGGCAGCAAGGGCCGCCTCGAGGATTTTTTTATATGTATAGCGTCCTATTAATTTAATTATTTTCAGAATTGGACTAGTAACTCCGAAGATTACTTTCTTTCAACAACTTTACCTCTTTATAAAATGTGTACCTCCGTATAGAATAAACAAACATTTTGATCCCAGATACAGTTCAACTATGATTTATGCTTGCCGTTAATTTAAAAAAAATCACAAAAGGCTACCCCCATCCTCTCCTTACATAAACTTGTTAATTACGACATCAACAATTTAATTATTTGAATGAATTTACATGTTTATTCTTTGTGACCAAACAAATTTCCAAGTTAATTACAAAATGGAATCGGTTCAAAGAAGATCCATTTTATATGTAGACGCGCCATCCCGCGGGTGCTATATAATAAAGCATAAATATTAATATATTTACATACATATAACTTCCAGTGTTAGTTAAAGCGAAAATATGCAAATAAATGAAAAACTGTGTGGAAAGTTACTTACACTATTTCGGAGCTTAGTTAAAATAAATTGGATTTCTTCGCGTTTGTCATGCAAAATTGTGTACAAAACAGGCTTTTGGGTACCAATAGCCGATATGGGGACCGTTTCTGTTGACTTTTTTTTTGCACCGTAGGACAGGTCAAAGGTAAATTTGCATTTTTATTCGACACGGCTGGAAGGCTGTGCTCTTTTTTTTACAAAGCTTACGCCGATGATGAACGCGATGAAGGCTTTATTACAGCAGTTACGGTGGAATGGCTGATTTTTAAGTCGTTTAATGAGAGGCAATGTAATGTAAATCTATATTTAGTTATAAAATCATAAGAAGATGTAATTAAGCCATCACAATGAAATTAGCATGTTGTGGCTGAAGTTGGTAAGGAAACAAAGCCTAGAAGGGAACTGGCTCTCTAGTACAGCTGCTAGAATACTCCGGCAAATGCTTAGGGACTGATGTGGTTACATAGTGGTCTACCATCGCACAATAATAACCCTTATAGCATGCTTCTGTGGTCCCAATATTAATTATCTCAATCGTTATCGTTATCTTTGCTTCTACTGTAATAACAAACTTAAATCCTACTAAAAAAAGAATAAATTTTATTTGCGTCTTTATTTTAAGTGTAGGTATCCATTAAAATCATATTTCATTAGATATACATCAAAAGCGTCATAAAAAATATTGTTGTACCTTGTAAAACGTTACATTTGCAGTAACATCTCTAGTAACGTCATAAATATCATCTCGAGTGACATTATCTTTTACCGTTACGTCCGCTGAAGCGATGTATTAGGGAAATAAGTTTCCTTTTATGTCGCGTAGGGAGGAAATTTAACAACATTAACCCGTAAATAAGTTGTGGCCGCGAGTTATGGCAAATAGAAAATTCATTGAGACGATATTTAAAGTGTGCATAATGCGGTCTTTATTCGGTTAACTTTGAAATGTAAGCCGGCTTTGTTTCGTTAACCACTATTGCTATCTTACATTTTTCACTCACATTGTGGCCGTCGATAAATAAAATCTTTTCTGATTTTGATGGTCTTTCACGAAAAGGTTCAGTATTTTCTAAGGCATAGTGTCAAAAGTTCTGTTGAAATCAGATTTGTCGTTTCAAATAAGCATAATACCCGTGATCCTCTATTTTACCCCCTTAGAAGTAGGATTTTCAAAAATCCTTTCTTAGCTAATGCCAAATTTTAGCCCGATTCTTCCCGTGAATCTTTCTTGGAAGAAATTCTTTTGGACAGATCTATCCGCTAATAGATCAGTGAGTCAATCAATCAGTCGTTTTCCTTTTATATACTTAGATATTGTATAATAGTCACTCGTTACAAATAGACATCCTTCTCTAATTCCCAACATTTTAAGCCACCGGAGTTGGATCGTGCAATTTATTTTAACTAAAGCAACCCGGCAACTTTGGGCGGGTATTTGCATATTTTCATCATATTTACCGTGGTCACTAAGCGAATTAACATTACTTAATGATTTTATTATATTTGCAGAGGACCGGCGCGGCGGGCTTTTGCATTATAATGGGATATTTGTCTCGGAGCTTCTAATGATTTTTTTCAGCATTTGTTTTAATTATTATCTGATCATAAGAGACTTTTGAAATCAAAGCCAAAAATCTGAACTATCTTGAAAAAAAAAAATTAAATAATAAACATTTGAAACACAATTTGTTGCAAAATAAAAAAAGAATCAATAATTCTAATGAGTTCAAAGAACTAGTATTCAACATTTAGGAATCATAATCAGATTTAAATATCCAAAATCGATGTGAAAACGAAACAGAGCCGTAAGCACTTCAGTGAAATATTAAAACAAACTCCAAAGCAATTATGTTCCTAAAACTTTTAAATCGATTTCACAAACGGCATTTCAATAAAATTATATTTTGTTTAAAATATTAACCTGGCAAAAAAGGTGTTTAAAAAAAACATGTGACATGGCTCGTAAGTGAACTCAGAAACTCCTAGCAAGCATGCCAAAAAGAAGCCTAGAGTCATCGATATAATATGTACTACAATGTAGAAATAAGTCAATGCCTAAGGTTAAAATGGTTAATAATAAATATCTATTAAAGGTTTCTCATGTGCGATACGTTGGTATCGTCACAGAGTATCTTTACTTTGTGGTAACGTACAGAGAAACCATTAAAGCGCAGCCCTATACCTTATTATTTAGAATGATAAATATTTATATATTTTTATTTAAAATCAGTATAATTATAGTTATTTCTCTCTTATGATTTTCTCATTATTATTCTTTCTTCAGCTAAAATTTCCACAAACTTCAACTTGGTGAACTATTTTGCGAATTGTAGAATAGTAAATCTGATTTAATTATTTTAAAGCTATTAACAGATGTATAATTAAAACGTCACAAAACTAGCATTAAGAAAAATACTAGAGAATTGTTTGACCAAAAGTATTCTTTAAAAATATAAGCTTCTTTGAAAATGGCGTTTTAGATTTTGCAATGTCCATTTTATAACCGTCCACATGTGGTTGCAGTCATAAAAGCCATCTGTCCATTACATACCGTAAAATAACAGCTAAGCCGAACCTTTTCCCGACGATAATAAACTTTCAAGTTAAATTTTAATACACGAACAAACTACGCTGCATAAACTGCAAAAAGCTCAACAATAAATATAATCAAACGATGGATTTAACGATACTTTGCAAGTTTATTGAGTAGCAAAAACTTTATACTTCCAACAATTTGTTTACTGTAAAAATATTTTGAGACAGAGGAATTTACACTTAGTTTGAAGTTACTAAGTACTGTTTTACTACAGAAATTAGTTTACTCAAAATACGTAAGTAGGATCGATGCTAATGATTTTAATACTAAGCATTAACTACTCCTAAATAGGAAAGAGAAAGCGTGACTAACTGACTAATCAATCAACGTACAGCTCAAACCACTGGACGGATCGAGCTGAAATTTGGCATACAGAGGCTGTTATGTCATAGACTTCCGCTAATAAAACATTTTTGAAAGTTCAACTCCTAAAGGGTTAAAATAAGCAGGAGAAACATTGTATTGTAGATGGCAATTAGAATTTATAACGATTATTTCATGTTGTAATTGTGATTTTTTAACATTTTATCATTAACTAGCGACCCGCCTCGGCTTCGCACGGTGTGAGACCGCGATATATTTTTTCTGATATCTTTAACAATATCATATTGTAATTAAAAAATGTAACCTTGCTGAGTTTCTTGCCGGTTCATCTCAGTTGAAAGCCTGGTTCCAAACTTCAGTATATTTGACCTTCATAATTATTTTACTTGTAACCATGATGTATTAAGAGTACGCCCTCAGCGACAAAGCCTTAATTTCAATGTAGAAAAAGGTATTAAAAATAAATTTTATTCAAATAAGAGGGAGAATATTTAGTAGATAAAATGAGTATTTTATCTACTAAATATTCTCTCTTACGGTACCTATAAAATACCGGCTCGGAACTTTCCTCGTACCAAACTAATGAAGGAAAAATAATCCGAACGTAACAGTAAAGGAAAAATTCGTCGGAAGATTTCAAATTTATGATTGTATAATTAGCGAGCAACGGTTTCCATTTAATTTTCCTTTTTTCCCTAAATGGAAGTTTCTTAACCAAAATTAAGTACCAACATCATTTTGTACAAGCTTCAGAGACAAGACAAGTTATCAATTTATTTAAACGTTATAATTAGCAGCTTTTTATGCTTTGCTAGGTACCTACTTAATTTATTTTTTATTGGTCATTAGGAACTAATCAATATTTTTTATGCTTATCTACTTCTAAAAACTAAAAATATAGTAAAAGTATAGTTTATACATTATTTCTTTTATCACGAGTTTTTAGCTTTTCTTATTTGTAACGAAGTAGATTATGTAAAGCATTCTTCGTCAACGTAGGTGCTTCTAATAATTGTATACAAGTTATTGATCCAATTCTAAAACTTCTGTCACTAATAGGAATCTACATTATCCCCGAATGTTATTAGCTACTTTATATCCCAGAAAAGCGGGTGAAACCGTGGAAAAAGTTATTAAACGCAAGTAGATGTCAAAAGTATAAATAACTGAGCATAAATCAGCTGCAGAAAACGTCGTGGTTTGCAGTATCGACAAGTATTTTACACAAAAAGCCTTTCGAATTCTAGATACACTATCGGCTTAGTGCCAAGCCAGTACTGCAGCGATGTATTTTATGGTGGCGACAGATGGCGCTAGAGAGCCTGGCAGAACGACAACGTCGTATCCGCGTAGCTTGTGGGACTGAACAAAATTTAGAAGGGACATTCCAGAATATATCGTCTATTTTATTCTTTAACTAGCTGTCCCCCGCGGTTTCACCCGCGTTCCCGAGGTTCATGATTTCCCGGGATAAAAAGTAGCCTCTGTTCTTCTCCATAACATATACTATCTGCGTGCCAAATTTCATCGCGATCGGTTGCGAGGTTTAAGCGGGAAAGCGTAACAGACAGACAGACAAAGTTCTTTTGCATTTATAATATTAGTAGGGATTATAAATTTAAAGAAACCCCAAAAACTCACAAATTGGTGTTAATTTTAAAACGGCTGAGCGGATTTTATTGAAACATTACATTGACTCCCCCCCCGTACCCCAGTGACGCTTACATGGAGCCTACATCGCATGCTGGCTAGCTGAGCGCGGTGAGCGACAACCACGCGACTTTTTTCTAATACTTGCATTTTTAAACTCGTGATATCTTCCGAATGAAATGTCCGAATTGAATAATTCAAAAAGTTATAAAAAGGTATTAAAGCCGTCTTGAATATAAAGTAATTTATTTTGATGAGGATTAATACCAAGGTACAAATGAAGAGCCTTTTCAAGAGGCATATATAAATTAATATTTTAGAATAAAAAACTGCTTACTGTGACATAACTATAATATTTAGACATATGCTGTCGCGACACTTTTTGTAGATAATGATGAGTTCTGCAAAGTCGTAGTAAATGATTTTGTTCTATCATCAATAGTTTTCGCAGCGCACGCGACGTAAGGAATTTTTCAGGTCATTTTTTTACACCTTATGTTACATTATTGGAGTTTTAGTAAGGACCCCTAATTTTTTTTAAAATATAATGTAGCCTATGTTACTCGGGGATAATGTAGCTTTCCAAAGGTGAAAGAATTTTTGAAATCGGTCCAGTAGTTTCGGAGCCTATTCATTACAAACAAACAAACAAACAAATCTTTCCTCTTTATAATATTAGTATAGAAAACAACATGGAAAGAGCAAAAATGTTGCCAACAGAATTTATTTGTATTACGAGATTTGTTGAGAAAGCAAATTAGGTATATATACTATGAAATTATAATTTATTTATGTATTAAATTTTGAATCAATCTCTATTGTATTTATAGTTTACAGTCTCAAAGGGATTCAATTAAAAATGATTTTTTAGACTTTAATGTTACTTATACTATGCAAGAAGTTTTTTTTTAAATTAAGTATAAACTATTTACTTCTCTACTATTTCAATAATTAAAATTCAATTTATTTTATGACAGAATTATGTTTTATGAAAAGGAAACTTAAAATACATAAAATATTTTTTACTGACGTACCTACCTACTCATTACGATATGATTCACCATAAATGAATTACTTTTTTATTCGCACTTCCTCTACCTAACTAGAGTAGACTATATCCGGGACAGCTTAATTTTACCAGCACTATTTTGGTACCACAAAGAGGACTCAAAATACTCCTCTAGTCCCCAACAGATGCCACTATGGACACAAGACGTCTAGAGGAACAGAGCATGCAGCGTTTGAATATATTTAGGCCTGCTTCTACTTAAAATTAGGGATTGAATGCGATTTGCATTAGGCATAATTTAAAATTAGGAAATATACTACTTTATGAATTTTGTTACCGCTGGACCTTTATAATGCTGTCAATAGGTAAGTGGTAGTAGATAGTTTAATTTCTAACAACGAAAAATACGTGATCGTTCTCCTAAACATATACATTAGCACTATTACACTGACTATTAGACTGTGCATAATAATTCACCCACCATGTAATTAAATATAGTTAAATCTCTATTGTCTATTTGTACTCTATATAAAAAAAAAACAAAAAAGAACAACGAATATTAAAAACTCAATAAAAATCTTGTGAGTGTAATTGAAATGTAATACGCGGTGAGCAGCGAATTAAAATTGAAAAATAAAAAACATTAAGATTTTTAGAATGGCTCAAGAAAAAATTAAACAAAGGCCGTCCGGTGCTCGATCATTCATAATTCATTATGCCGTGAAGTATTTCATGTTCATTTTTCTGTATAGTCGAAAATATGCAAATTATTCGTTTATTAATTTTTCAGTGAGTTATTTGAGTGGAACGAGAGATACCGTAACGTAGGTAACAGGAGTGTTTGATCCTCGTTTTTCATTATACAGGTTTTAACATTTAGAAAATTTATTTAGTTGTACAGCTGCTTATTTAATGAATACTTTTTTTATATACATATAAAATGCCATGGCCACAAATCAAGATTTACAAGAATAGGCTTCACCTAATGCCATTACTTAACTTCTTTGCTCTCTTTATTTTTATCGGAAATCGTAAAAAAAGACGGAATTCGGCTTTTATACAAAAATTCCTAAAAAGCGATATTCCACCACGAAAGTAATAAAAACATTTTTTCCTTAGAAAATGTCTTTGATATCAATGTTGCTAACCAGACCGGTATAATAAATTTGTTTTCCTCATTGGAATGAATACATGGCCTCGTTTAATGTGATCCTATAAAAAAGCTACGACTTTTGAGACAAAGAAAAATAAAGGTTCCCAGAATATAAGCTTGTTTTGGCGTGTACTGAGAGCTAATCAGAATAATAAATATAAACAACATAAAAATTTAAATAAGAATGAAGTATCTATTCATAATATGTATTTACTCTTTTACCAATCAAATAATAAAGAGTAGGTACTATATAGTGGAGATCCTTGGGGGAGGCCTTTGTCCAGCAGTGGACGTCGGCTGATATGATGATGATGATGAGGTACTATAAGCTGTTGGTGTGCCACATTACATACATTATTACATTTTTTGAGGCAGCTACTCAAGGGATAATAATAACTGTCGTAATAGGTGGTTAAAAGATTATATTCGGATAGGACTGATTACGAAAACAATTAATTGGTTATTTCACTGTCAGTGATTTTCGCCCAGCTGTGCCATTTCACTGCATAATCATAAGTAAACAACTTTAGATCTGATATCCTGGTACTTGTACATAAAATATCCATTATAGGCAGTGAAAATCTAAAAAGGCCATTAAAGGCTGTAAAAAATAAATAAATTGATGTCCAAGAAACTTTTACTGGGTGCCAAACATCTTTCGTATCACACGACAAAATAAAAAAGGTGCAAAATATCAAATAATAAAACTGCCAGCTTGGTTCTCCGATCGAAATAGAACTCCACCGGGTACATGGCATATAAAAAGCTAACATAAGATAAATGCTACGTGACGTAAAGGAAGACAAAATGTGCTGTCCTCTACACTACGTCTTTGTTCAAGACATTTCATTTTTCTACTGTAGCCATGATTTGTTAGAATTTCAGAGACATTTCACGAGCAAAATGGAATCAAATGGCGCGATGTTATTGAGTTGCAATATATTGCAACTGTGGGATCGTTTTATATTATTGTGTGGTTTAGTTTGTAAATTTTATTTTTGATAGTTGGTATGACACATGAGTAATGATAAATTAGTTTCCATTTCAGCGAGGCCAAATATTTTTTTTGGACTTAAGTATATAAAATCAAACTATTGGGCTTTGGAATCTCATGCATAAATGTAATATTACCTATTATTTTGCATTTAAAGGATCTTGTAAAATATCGCAAAGAAATTATTTTTTTGGTTCCGTTGTAGTACCGGCAATTGTATGGTTACCCTATTGATACACTCGTAAACTTATATCTGTTTACAGTTCTGTTCTGAATCTACACAAAAATACTTCAAGGAATTTGTTGAGCAACAATGTCACAAGTAATAACATTTGTTATCTGTGGAGAAGTTTAGGGGAAATGCTGTGAATATCTGTTTGGTCACATTAGGAACAGAATGGAACAAAAGTGCTTTAAATCATGTTTACTTTGTTATACTACTGATACTTAACTCGAGAGCCAGAAGTCATTGGTACTTGGAACTATTATAGTTTTATTTTTAAAACATTTTCGATTACATTAAAAAAACAAATCGTTGTAAATTTGTGTTGAGGTTCAGTTAAAGCATTGGTTAATAGTTGAGAATCTAGGTAAAGGTAAACAAACATTCAAATTTTCCTTACGCTAGTTTATTTTTAGAGTAGGTATGCATCCCCACTATTTTAGGTTTCATAAACACTTAAGGCACATTACACTGGATGACTGGAGTTCAAAAATCCTATGTCAAAGAAAACCTAGAGGCGCTAATTCCAAATCTGACGTAAATAAACTCTATACCCGTCAGTAAAGATCAAACCATATGTTACAGGATGTCCCATTAGGGAATATTGTTTCACATTAATTCAAGCTAGGGCTCATTTCTGATATCAAAGTCAATTTCGGTGCAATTTACATTGGTGTTGTGAACAAATGGTTTCGTTTACGCCCACTCTATAGACTTCCAATTTCGTCTGAAATCTATTTTGGGATTTGTGTAGGTTGGTGACCACTCAGGGACTAATTCGAGCTAAATAAAAGCTTATTGTTTAGCGTTCCTGGGATAATATCTCGGAATTTACAGCAGATTATGGTGTAATTTTTCTTAATTTCAAATTAATTGAGTAAAATGATTTTGCATTTTATCAAAAAAAATATGGCTCTGCTGTAAATTCGAGATATGAATTGCATAGCAATATTGCTCGAGCGGCCATTTTAGGCCTCTAGTAGGTGACTCGGAGATTACATCTCCGAATTCATCATCATCATCCTGCATTCGAAGTTACAAACTTTACTTCTTTTTAGTATTAGTGGAGAAAAGTCACATCATTATAAAAGAGCCAATATTAAAAAGAAAAAAAAACCATTCAGTCCTCATTATTAAATATTAAAAATATTACCACCAATCAAGGAATTAAACTTTCAAAGCTAGCGAGAGTCCCCTGACAATTGACAAAAATCGCGACCTCATTTGGCTTTTATGTCTTTAATTTGCTCCACTTACTGTGGAACGCCGAAAAAAAGAACATTTTCGTCTCCTTTGTTACTTTTCAGCCCGCTGGATTTGTGAAAATGCGTAGATGCCTGTAGGGGTGTAGCTGGACCGTATTTTGTAAGGTGAAATATGAAAATACACGATGAAATTTTACAATCGTCTCCACTGCGGTAAATAAACCTGCTTCTATTTTCAGTGGAACATCATAATTATGATTTTAAGTTTTTGAATTTTGTGTTTATGTGCCTAATTTTGAGACTTAAAAAAATATGTGACTACATGATGCGACGAAAATTAATGAGATTCAATTTGTCTTTATATCGCAAAACGTAGCGTTTTCGCAAATTTAGACCATACGTATGTTTTCATAGCTATTATTGCTTAAATTTTTCACGCTCTCTTTGCAACACAAATTGTGAAAAATCGCACCGTCTGTCGCAGGCTTCGTGAAACAAACTTACTGACGGATCTGTCAACGCACAGTTTAAACCACTGAACAGATCAGGTTGAAATTTGGAATACATATAGCTATGACGCAGCTAAGAAAAGTTTTAACAATAAAATGTATTACAACGTTACGTGTGAAATGTTACAAAAGGAAATTGTCTCAAGATAAATTTATCGTACGGAAAAACTGTGCAAAGGAGCCAACTGTTGCCTGTCGGTTTTTATATTTCTCTTGAAAATAATACTCGAAAATGGAGTTTATAAAAATATTGTAGCGTCGAAGATAAACTTTGCAACAAAGGTTGCTGGGTAAATATAAAGATTATCATGAATAAAAGTGATTAAAGGAGTCAGTACACTTATCAACTCTGAAACTCGTCACCGTATCGCCTTTCGCTGCGCCTGTCAACTACTTAGGCGTCAACCTAACGTAAGCACGTAACAAAAGCGCATCAGCTTCGCGAAGCTCGGCGAAGCCGTTCGTGTGCGTGGCGAGGCGAATAATGTGCGTTGCAGTAGGGAGTTTCATACAAAGAATACTAAACGGCTCGATTAGATGCGGTGGCGATCCCTTTCCGAGTAGATAAGTGTGCTACAACCTTAACAGCCTGTAAGTACTTCATTAACTTATTTATTTACCAATGGGGACATCACATATGAGATCACTCTTAATTATTGTATTATGTAACATCCATTTGTACTCCAAATAAATAGAGTATATAAATCTGAGTGTTTATATAAATGTCAGGGGCACATGACATTCGACCAATTAGCGCGCAAGGTACCTACGTTCCGTCGCACTCAAGTACAGCAGTTCATAATTTTACGGTTTGATATAGATATATTATGAACTACTGAAAATTAATACGTTATATTGTAAGTAGTACAGTACAGTTCACAATCTATCGACAGTTTACAATCTCGCGAGATTTATTATAAACTAACGGTGTTCGATAGTTCGAAATCATACGGTGACATTTACATAACAATAAATGTCCATCTAATATCTTGGGAATCCCAAGAGTATGGGATTCGCGAGTCAGCACTACACCTCAGCCCTTAGGTAAAATTAAGTAACTCCCTGAAGTGGACACTTTCAGAAGCAGTTACTGTTAATGGCCAACATTCCTTCTACAGAATTCCTCTTTCGGCAATTCCCTTGAGTTTCCGGGGGAGGGTAATAAGATCTTAATTGTGTTTTTTTTGCAAGCGGTCGTAGTTTTATTATTTCTTCATGGATAATATAGAAAAACATAAAATATTTTTTTTAAAGTTTTGCTTGTCCATAAATCAAATTGGAGTGTCAATTGGCAAAGTTAAAATAACAGCTTTTTATTAATTTTTATACAAAAATATTTTTTTTGTCTGTCTGTTTCTTCGGGCTGATTTTCAAAACGACTGGACCAATTTTCACTGACAGGTTACTTATATTATAAGAAGTAACGTAGGCTACTTTTATTTTAGAAAAGGAATTAGTGTTCCGCGCAAAATACATTTTTATCCGGGAACTCGGGTGAAACTGAGGGGCACGGCTAGACTGTGTATAAAAATATATTTATGTAAATTACGTAAATTTTGATGCTAACAAACATTTGTCTTGGCCGGGAATTGAACCCACGACCGGTAAGTGTGGCGTAGCAACGTGTCTTCGAAAAATAAGAGTTTAATTTACTAAAAATTCCAAAAACTTCAATATGCATTACATAAAAAAACAGATCAAAT
This sequence comes from Tethea ocularis, assembly GCA_963555595.1. Lineage (NCBI taxonomy): Eukaryota > Metazoa > Arthropoda > Insecta > Lepidoptera > Drepanidae > Tethea > Tethea ocularis. The sequence goes on along the minus strand of OY741971.1, from coordinate 2,025,004 downwards.
AAATTAAAATTAAAATTGATAATCATTTATCAATATAATTTTGAATAGCATGACTATTTCTTTACTAATCATCTCTAACCATTTGTTTTTAACACAAATAGGTACGTTAATTTATATCTAGCTAATATAGCAGTTGACGATTAGCTAATTAATCGGTAATTAGACCTACGATCGGATCGAGATAATTATTATTGAGCTATGAACACTGTTATTAGAGAAACTAATCTATGGTAAAGTTATTACCAATCTAATTACAGTAGGATTCATTAACGACCCACCCAGGCTACGCTCGCGTGCAATTTACATTTAAAAAATTGCCCAAGTTAGTAATTTTATTGGCGGTGATAGTGACGTCAGATGCCGCGACGAAGGTCGTGGGGTCGAATCGAATCTTACAATAAGCTTTCGGTGAAGGAATACATCGTTAAGAATCCATAGCACGATGGTAGGGCACTTTGTAGTACCTGTCTGGTTTGCTACCACCATCAAGTTGAAATTCTGTCGCCAAGCACCTTCCAGTATGATCCGGCAAATGCACTTGAGAGCCAGTTGCCTTCTTGGCATTGTTACAGGTCGGCAAAACATTGACAATAACTCTGGTATTGAACATAGCGATAGAAAACAGAATTACATATACGAAACTTTAATGGGGATGTATACTATACAAATAAAATTTTCAAAAAAAAAATATCTACATGATGGTGAAAACCGTTCAAAATTTGTTGCGTAATTTAGAAAGAGTTAGCGGATAAAAAGACAGATGAGGAGGGTAATTTCCTTTAAAATAGGTACAGATAACAATTACTTATCTAAAGAAATAAGTTTACCATATTAAACATTTGTAATTCAAACAATATTATAATATCAATGTTCTTAAACTCCAAAACGTTCTTCGTAATAAATTTTCTAATTATGCACAAGAATGAGATAAGTTAATAACAAAGCAAATGTAGGTAAGTACTTGGCATTGGAACAAAAGTAATTTTTATTATAAACTTTATATTTCCTATTTACTTTACACGTGTTCTCGTAGCGTTGAAAATTCTTAGACTTAATATATCTCCGTAATTTATAAGCATTAGCGATGAGCGATAGCGGTATCGCGATTAGTTGAATTTGAAAAATAGTTTGATTATCTTTTTAATCTCTAATGTCAAAAACGAAGTTTGATGCTTATCTTTCTGTTTGTCTGTCAGCGGCTTCGTAGCTTCCCAACAGATGTAAACGATTGTTACTATCATCGGGATGAATCCTAGTTATTTTTTTTTTATTACCCAATGATCACGGTCAATTTTTATTCCAATAAAAGCTCATCACTATGAAAGTATCATAAAAATAATGTTGAATTCACAGTAATGTACTAAATGGAAATGTACCTATGTAAGTTTGTGTGTATTTTGTTACTGGCTTTATATGCTCAATGCCTGATGTACTAATTGTTGGATCATTATGATTTTATGAGGATCCTAATTCTCTTAACTTAAGTTTATATTTGTGTCAGCAAGTTTGTAAGCATATTTAACACTATCAGTTAAATAAAATAAAAATATATGATTTTCATATATTTCCAATACTTACTTGATTACCTGCTAACAAAGCATTTAATTTAATCAACCTGCATGCGAAAAGCAAGATCTCTGCATTTTCTCATGGCTTAGACCAGATGTTAAAGTTGAAATTGTTACACAACTTCTCGCGACATGGCGGTTACATTGTTTGTGGAAATTGAAATTTTCACGGCACTGCACAAAGTATAAGGAAATATCACTCCAAAGTTGAATGTAGTATGAAATGTATTTTCACTTCGCACACGTTGTTTCTTCGTTGAGTTGACAGTTAAACGTAGAAATTATGAGACCTTAATGTTTCCTATCTTGATGTAAATATATATATGTATTCCAAATTGTAAATTATTATGTGTCATTTAGTTTCTATTTTAGTACGTAGATGGCTGTTATTGGTCTTTATTTTTTAAGTTCAACGAGTTTATTAGTTAACTTTCTTAGTCTTTATTTTTTAAGTAACGAGAAAAGTTAGTTTGATAGCCTTCAGAATCAGGTGAAACAACGGTTGTACTAACGAACGTACAGCTCAAAAGCTTGTGATAAAGTGTCCAATCCAAATGTAACAAGCTTACCCACATTAACTTTGGTATTGAATAGGTTATTCATAGTGTCATCAACGTCACTGTGTTACCCCTAATACCTCTACCACGATAATAAATTGAGCTGAGTCGGACCAACAATCCGATCTCCGACAAATTAGTTTGTGCACATGATTGATTTAATTTTATGTTGTGTTCCTGCGCGTGAGTCAGGTCGCCAGAGTTCATCGGGGAGGGTGGGCAACGAAACGAGTAGTTCCCGGAGCCGGGGCGGGGATTAGCAAATGGTCTGTGCTGTGTGTGTCGCTAGCCTGTCCTTAGGCTACGGTAACCGCTTACGATTAGGTGTGCCGTATGCTTGTTTGCCGAATTTATTGTATATATAAAAAAACTAATTAAAACGTTTTACAGTTGGCATTGGTACATACTTAGGCGAAAGTTTTTATTTTATAAAAAATTATTGTAACGAAAAATGTATACCATTTATTTATTAAAATTTATAACACAAAACTAAATTCAAACGAAAATATCATACACATCAAAATAGTAGGTAATAAATAAAATGACATCGTTTGAAACTGGTGGAAACAATCCCATTGCGGTCCATTTTCCTCTATCGTATAAAGGCGACCCGTTTGGGAGTGAAACACATATAAAACTAATATATTGTGACATTTTCGTCTCCTACTATTAACTGTATACCGTCGGCCGTGCGTCTATCATCACATAAATTGTTTAAGAATACTTGAGATGAATTTACATGTACCTACACTTGTATTTACAATAAAATCCCTTAAGAAGTAATAATTATGTCTTATAATTACAAAGAGTATGTTAAACAGAGACTGATCGACAAGGCCATTTTTTATCATGGAAAAATCCTCATAGGATACCTAGTCGCCCCGAGGGGAGCGGTCAGGTTATGCCGGACTCGTACCGGCTAAAACCACACGGTGATCGCTATCTGCGCTGTAGAGGTCATTAATTTTTGTAAAATTTTACACATAGAGTAGCAGAGGTTCTGGTTCTAGCTGGTTGAGTACTTAGAGATGTTGTGATACTTTTCTATTTGTTTAAAAAAAACGATTTTAAATTGTATTTTAGCAAACATAGATATTGTAATACTCGTATATACATATCAATAATACCGAACATTAACCGTATAGCATAACAAGTTTGGTTCCCTTAATTTGTATTAGCTATTAATGACCCATTTGATATAGCTAAACTAGCAATAACTAGCCTCTATTTATGTCCTCCTGGTAGAAATTATAATAATTACCCTGTTTTATTGGTTATTGGGCTATTTTCGAGGCTTAATATAGTTTGTTTGCCGGTAATAATCTTGACTTTCATGTTATCTGCCCTATTAGTAGAATCTCCTCAATATCAGTGATAAAAGATAAACCTACGTTATTTTTAATACTTCGTCTAAATCCATAATATTGATGAATCATCATCATATCAGCCGAAAGACGTCCACTGCTGGACAAATTCCAGTTCCAGTCTTTTCGAGGTTTTTTGTGTTAGGGGTTTCTTTAAATTTAGTGATGGGTGGATTTATTTGCACTTGTATACAAATATCATCCACTACAAATGGTTTGTATCAATGCAGATAGGTATTATAAATAATTCTTCAAAAGTAATATGCCTTACAGGAAATCCACTCTGAATGTCCTAATGCAAACAACGGCTAAGTTGCCTTGGAGAACTGTTATACCGTCATGAATTATTACGTTTCCTCCATTTGCCCTCCACTGGGCAGATATCAAGTTATAATCTGTATAAATATAGGTATGAGAAAAGAAAAAGATGCGTTCGCCTCCATATTTGTATGCGACTTTTTCCTTTTTGATGTTGGTTAAGACTATTAACGTATGTCGTTCTTGTATACACATTTATTTTGATATAAATGAAATTACCTAATTATTTTTTTATCAATTTGTAAAAGCTTTGTAACCTCTATGTACCTACATCTAAAATCAGATACAGTAAGTACTAACACATCTATATAACACGTATATATAATACTTTTAGAGAGAGAGAGAGAGAGCATTTTTTGCCGAAGACCAGCTTGAGTGAGGCTGATGGAGATACCATACAGAATACCGGTGCCAAATAATGTTATATTGGTCCTACGCTAGAGTAAGGTTGCCAGAGTTCATCGGAGAAGAGTCGGCAACGCGCGTGTCATACCCGGAGCGCCCGATAGTGGTCTGTGCTCCTGGTGTTACAAGCGTCCATACATAGGTTACCGTTACCGCTTACCATCAATCGGGCCATATGCGACTTTTTTATATTAAACAACCACTAAAACTACCATAATGTAGAGATAACAATTATGTAGGGTTTTTGTGAATATACATGTCCAAAACACATATTTACAATATTTTTCATATGGATAAATAATAGTGTACAAGTATTTTTAAATATTGGATACGTTCAGTTACAGAAATTGATTTCTACAACGATTAAATTAGTGCATATTGACATCTGTCACGTTCATTCTCGTTTGAACCTATATGTTTCGAAATGACAAGGGTATTGGGTAACAACAGAACAAAACCCGAATAATGATAACCAAAAATAATTCAAGAACTGTTATTAATATCTCATAAGATTATAACTCAACTTGATTTTACGTTCTTTGATATCTCTAAAAGCGCAATAAGATTTACGGCTTTTCACTAAAGTTAATTAAATATACTAGGGCACTATAAAATAAAGAGAAATAGAAATGGGTATTAGGATATTGCTCGCCCTTTGGCCACAATAAATCAGGCTTGGCTTAGTGAAGCGATTCAGGGCAAAACGCTCGGATGACTTATAACAGGAAATATATTATTTGACCTATATTTACGCCCTCTCTTTGCACGACCACGTTTAAGAACTGCAAAAGGAAAAAAAGTCTTAAATATCAGGGGTCAAATTAAACTGGATTGTGTGTTTTCGTGCAACCAGAGAGTGCGACCTCTCGAAGGCCATAAAAAGTTCTTTCGGCTTGTAATTTGTCAACAAAGCGAAGAGTGAGGTGGTTCTTGTTATAATGGTAACGTTTGGCCCAATGCTTGATGTATCGGATATCTCATCACGATCGGTGACCGCGGGATAACTGGAATACATCAACGGATATATTCGATTCGCTCTGTCGACTGTTCTTAAATAATCTTCAGTTCAATCTTCTGTGGCGTTTTGGGCGCTTAAATAAATAAGATGGCGAATAAATATTTCTTAAATCTGTTGATTTTGATTATAAAGGAACGTTTGATGGGAACACTAAACTTGTAAATATAATTTGTTTCAAATGGCTAAAATACTTAAGGGTAAACAATCGGTTGGAGCGTTAAATTCAAATTTTATCACGTTTTTTGCTAATTGCAGCTCAGTTATAGGTCGTAAGTTATCAACATGTTATTTGCGACAAGAATGGTAGTATATTTACTGATTAATAACAAAAGAAATCATCAAAATATTCCTTCAAGGTATATTACTGACATATACGACTATTTCATGAAAATGTTACTAATATACCTTGGAGGAATATGTTGATGATTTCTTTTGTTATAAATCAGTAAATATACTACCATTCTTCTCGCAAATAACATATTGATAACTTGCGACCTTTAACTGAGCTGCAATTTGCAAAAAACGTGATAAAATTTGAATTTCGCGCTCCAACCAACGCCTCCACCTTAATGTGAAAGCAAAACTAACATCAAATCTTCATCGAATTACCTATAAAACTGACATGTCACTGCGCAGCCAATAAAATTCTACGCGTCAAAGAACATTCATCATCTTACCTGGCCAATTAACGTACTTAGCTATTGCAATAAAATTTACCTCAAATCAGCAAAAAGCAAATACTTACCTGAAAAGAAACAAACATATTATAAGTATTCAGAAAATATTTGATTCACATAAATATAACTTGTTATTTTATTATAATAATATCCTGAGACATTAGTGCCGATTCTGTTTTAATTACTAGTACAACGAACCGTTAGTAATAGTAAAACTACTGTTTATTTACTCATGTGGTAAAACCATTACTTTCATTTTGACGTTCGTTAGATATTCGAAATTTTCCAAAGCAACCCACCTAACAAAAATCTGTCAAAAATATCATATAGAACTATTACGTATGTCAATGTCAGTCGATACAACTGGACCTAACAGTATATAGACTATTTGATTCTGTGAAGCTATGTCGTCATTGTTTGGTATTTTATACTCCATATAAACTGTCGTTTTGACATTTGATAAAAAGTTTGTGATTATTCATGTTTAACTATAGTAATGTAACGGGTCTATTCGCGGATAGAATTTTTCTTTTCTTTTCTTGAATGTTTCGATGAAGTTGCATTGATCGTCACGAGTGGACTGAACATGAATTGTGTTCGCGAGAGTTTAAAAAGTATTAGTTTGTTATTATATCAATCAGAAACTCAGTCAGGACACTATCCTATTGCGTATCATGTTCTATCACGATTGTTTGCGTCGTTATAGTGTCGAAAAGTAACAAACAAATATATTCAAATTTAAAATACACGTAGAGAAATAAAAGCAATCATTAGGATATCACCATTTCCATGCACACCTACAACCTTTATAGCCCTGGAATCGTAACATTTATTGACATTAAAACACAACAGCTAATTTCAGTCTGAATTTCAGCTCATTTAGCGTAAACCCCGGGAATAATTCCTATTTAATCTCTCTCTACCTGAATTGATGTTTACACCGCAAAGCTGCAACGGTGCCGATATCAAATTTATGTATTAAATTTTATATAAAACGCCAATATTTTGACACTAATCGAAATGCACGATATACTATTTCACAAAATTGGCCAATTTTACAAGCGTACCTAATTAGTGTTGGAGGTTGCTTGTTACCTGATGGCTATATAATCCAATAAAAATTAATATGTCTTGGAGACATTGTCGTGCTATAAAAAGTGTAGTTTTATTTATCCTATTGGGCGTTGACCATCTGACAGCGGAGGATAGCTAGCTAGCTAGCTAGTTAACTCTGTTTTTCCACATTACATTTTCAAAGTAAGTTCCCAGAAACAAAAGCGTTTAAAAGCCGTCACATGGTTGTCCACTATAAAGGGAAATCTATAAATTGTGGCACCGCCCAACAGGACATATTATTCAGATAACATTGTGTAGCTTGCGATACAACAGCATTTTCAACAATTAAAATCATCGAAGGACATATAAAATGTGGCTGCTGAGAGGCTGCGTCAGAAACAAGTTTATTTACTGATAACACTCTTGCCGGTCAGTGATGTGGCCCAAGTACACTAAATCTGGAAGATATTCCTTTATTGGTTGGAAAATACAATCGCAATCAGACAATTTGTTTCCGAAATAAACCCATTAACAACAGTGTAAGAAAAGCAATCAGCGGCACTTGAATAATTTTATGTCTCAGAGGAAAGATATTTGCGCTTTATTGACCTGATATACCTATAGCTTATCTAAGTTAGGACAATAATAACACATGTAGTTTACATCCTACTTCCTACTAATATTATAAATGCGAAAGTTTGTGAGTATGTATGTATCTTTGTTGCTTTTCACGTAAAAACTACCGTTCATTAGTTTTTTGTATGAAACTTGGCACATAGATAAATCATACCCTGGAATAACATAAGCTACTTTGTAACCCGGGAAAACATAAGATACCTCGGGAACGCGCGTGAAACCGCGAGCGGAAGCTAGTTCCATATAAATAACTATAAGTACAAATTGTAACGGTGTAATCTATAATGATTTCATAATATACTTAGTTGAAGACTGACTTTGAAAGCTGGTGTTAATCGGTATAAAGCAAACCTCAACTAATGCAAGATTGAACGACTCAGAAAATTTATATGAGCTTATTAATTATTTAATCAAATGAATATCTGCTTCCAGAGAGATAACTGACATAGTTAAGCTTACACTAACATTCAGTAACACAGGCTTAGTGGTTTCAACCGCATTTCTGGATAAACTGTGCCAACATTACACCCTGCGTATACGATTCAGCATTCGAAAATGTAGTCTATAAATAAAGAGGTAAGTTATATTTTGCATCGTTAGCATGAATGTTAAAAGCTGCCTCTAGTTCTAGTCTATGTCACAAACTGTTGACGATGCTAGGTATTATCATTCGTTTTTTTTTTTGTAAAACTAAAAACTATTATGTTTTAGAAAAAGTTTGATAATTTACGTAAGTTAAAATATTTTGAAAAATTTAAATTGTTATGCTTGAAGAATAAAGACGCTCATCAACGACAAAAATGGAACTAAGAGATTGGGAAAGCCGACACCGTATAAGGTGACAGAACGGGGATGAAGAAGAAGAAGACTTACCATTAAAATATTTCGAGAGATTCATTGGGTATTTTATCATATCTAACATAACCTATAAAGTATGGGTGATTTTGGTAGATTTGTAGTCAAGAATGAGAAACCGCGGGGCTAATAGACCAGCAGTCAGTTGGGTAGAAAATAACCAAGGTAATCACAGAAAAGTCCTCGCACGTAAATGCTTGCCACAGAATAACAGAAACGGTTTGGACAAGATACGCCCTCTTGTCCTAATCGCATCGGCTTACTCTCAAAAGGCAAGAAATAAAGATATAAAAATGTCAGTGTGTTGACGTTTGTTACTTAATCATGCGATAATTGCAGATTGGATTTAGACAAAACATAATAAAACATACTATTAACTAAGCCGTTTTTTATTTAAAAAAATAAACGAAGAAATCTTTTTTTTTAAATAAATACATCATATAACAACTGCCGCTTCAACTACTCACTTGCACCACACATTAAAAGCTGGCATGCTGCGGTAATATAAAATATTAATGCTATTTTAGTAGCCAACGAGAAATTAGCTAGATTGTCCACTAAGCTAGATGAAAATAACTTTGCATGTCAAGTGCGGTTGGCAAGCATTTCAAAATGTTAGCTTCCATTTAATTAACAACCGACCAAAGCGCCATCTGGAGGTGATTTTATTAGGTTAAAGATGTAAAGCACGGTGTGTTTTAAACCAATTTAAAAGATGAAGATCTTTTTTATTGTTTGACTATCTGATGCACAATAATTTAGACGAATATAGGCTATTGGAGAAATTATAAACCAAAAGGTAAAAAAGGAATCATTATGGTGCCACTCCGTCTGTTACAGTGGTAAATTTCACCATCCAGAAAGAGGGTAATGTTTTTCGCGCACTTGTAATTTAAGTAAATATGTAGGTATATGTGTCCGTTCCATTTGTGACCTCCTGTAGCCTAAATGGCTGAACAGATTTTAATGATTAAATGACGTTATATTCGTCTTTACTACGCGAGTGTCACTAGGTAGATACAAAGTATTGGACTTTTGGCGAGTTAATTTATACCATATCACACTTTACAACTGCGACCGGTGAAATAAATCCCACGGATAGGACAAAAATAGTAGTTTATGATACTGTTGCATAATAGGGGTTATTAAATACGAGTGTGAGTTTAAGTACCGAGCCGTAGGCGAGGTTCTTAATAGTATCACACGAGTTTTTAATACCTAATTATGTGCAGTATCATACAGTACTTTATCTAAACTCATATAAATAATGTAAGTTAAAAAAAAAGAAAAATCAATAGTATTTTTCTACCAACTTTTCAAAAAAAAAAATTGCTATTTTTGTGTCATTTTTGGTCAAAATGATATATGTAGGCAAAAACAATAAAATAAACAGACACAATAATCATATACCTAATCAAATCCGTGTTGCCAACTCCCAAAAATTCTTACCTCTAAAGTTCAAGTCAAAAATTTGTCACATTGTCATCGTCAAATTGAATTGATACTTATTGATCATACTATTGATACGTCCAAAGTGTACTTTAATAGAAAAAAAATTATTTTATAGCATTATCTTGGGAACACAACTGTACTATAATGAATCATTATACACGGGTGTGCCTAAAGTGGGTCATTAAAGTACTGATTTTGATTTCATAATAAGAACATTACGATATGAGAGTAGATAAAGATATAAATGTTAGTTAGAGACTTTAAATATACTAATAAAAACAGACATTAAAAACTGAAAACATTTGCAATTTTATTTTCCACAATTCAAGCTCCGTGAGTTATTTCAAAAAAGAGAAATCATAATGTGTAAACGAGCTGTGAAAAAGCGGGTCGCTAAATCTTTGAAGTATCTGCAAAGTGGGAGGCTCGTCACATAACTTTGTAAGATTCCACGCAAGCACTTCTTTCAAACTGGTGCCTTTGTCATCCACGGGCGAGCGAGTAGTTCGGAACTATCGTCGTACAAGAATTCATTGTGACTATTTTTGGAACTACTATGCGAACAACAAAATAATGAGTGCCTGAATTCCTGATAGGCACAATGTTGACAAATCAAAACAACGGATATTGAATTAAATTAAACGTACACTCAGATCACCTTGATCTGTGGCCGTGTGTACAAAACGGATCCCTGATTTTGCCTTACAAGAGTTCAAACTCGAAACTTATTTATTTAGTTTAGGCCCTAATAAGGCACATGTGAACGTCGAAAAAGTTAGAATTGAGTCTACCACCAGGGACACTTAAACTGAGAAGACTCTGGCAAGAAACTGAAGATTGGTAAGATATCTCAGTTAATCTCAGGCGGCACATCATGAATTCTTATTATATTATTAATATTAATTAAGTTAAATTATAGTGATAGTTAGGAATCACAATGGTGTCGATTCTGTTGTTTACGAACTAAATAAATTTAATCTCACTATATCTCTTTCTAATAGTAAATTTAAGAAAGGGATGCAAGATATTTTAGTCCTGTCAGTTTAATCCGATCACACATTTCAACGTGAATTTAAGCGCGATCTTTATTGGTCACGACTATTTACCCATACATTACGACGGTATGGATTAAACTGACAGGATTAAAAAAAATCTATCTTTTTTCAATAAGGTTATAATGAAAGAGAGGTGACTTGTCTAATATTAGTTAAGTTCGTAAACAACAGAATCGGCACCAATACCTATTTAAAATTCATAGATAAAACTAAGACTAATGGTATGTTACTCAGAATTATAATCTGATAACTTTTTTTACGTTAATAATAAAAATTCTTAGTTTTGATAAAGATAAACTTTAAAATTTTAATTATTATGATTAAAGGGAAAGAAAGGGAATCCTTGGTAACGCAAAAAATATTACGCGAGAGCTTTATGAATGAATAATTTCATGTATAATCTTACGATAGCTAAGACGAGTTATTCCTTTTGAATTCTTTATAATACTTAATAAAAAGCTTTGTAACATTTTCATCTTTTAATAAATTATAGTTTTTGGAATTTTACTCTTGTGACTTGTGATTTTAACTTAGGTACCTACTGATAAGAGCTCCGGAGCAATTGATTAGATAACTAAAAATTCGTTCACTAATAAAAAACTACATTATTGCTGTATACAATACGCTTTTTTATCTCAGTAACATGGCTTTCATAGTTCATAAAAAATATACCTACCATGGGAGAATGATAACAGTGAAAAGTTATACAGAAAGAAATACTTGGTAGAACACTGCACAAGCCAATCTAACACGAGTCGAAACCAAATACAACCGTACGAGAAAATCCAACAAAAATAAGATTTCACAATGACAAATGTAGTCTTACAAAAGCAAGCCCCATTACCAGGCTACAATAAATATCAGCGGTCGGAGGCTTGACCAAACTGCCTCACAAAAGCCTGTGACAGCTCTAAGTTCCATCCGTTCGAAGCTTACGGCCTAGACACATGTTATGTGTGATAAAATTGGGTATTTGTTCTGTAATCGGCGGCAGTATTGGGAAGAGTGCTCATGATACATCATGTAATTTTGATAGTATTATTTTTATGTACTCTTGTGTAATTGTATTAAACCTTTGATGGATTAATGATGAACACCAGAGTCAGAGCACCGACGCTAAGAGGACCAAAGATATTCTTAACTAGCTGACCCGGCAGACGTTGTCCTGCCCAGAGAATAAAAATAAAACTGGGACCTACCTACCTATCCCTACCCCTACCTACTCCTACCTACCTCTACCGACCGCTAAATTTTCCATACCTACTAATACCTACCTCTACCTACCCTTACCTACCTTACCTACCCTACCTACCGATACCTGCCCCTAATTACCCCTACCTACTCCTACCTACCCCTACCTATTCTACCTACCCCTACCTACCTGCCCCTACCTACGCCTACCTACCCCAACCTACCCCTACCTAACTACCTACCCCTACCTACCTCTACCTACCCCTAATTACCCCAACCTACTCCTACCTACCCCCACTTAACTACCTACCTTACCTACCCCTACCTGCCCCGACCTACCCCTACTTACCCCTACCTACCCCTACCTGCCCCTACCTACCTCTACCTACTCCTACCTGCCCCTACCTACCCTTAACTACCCTACCTACCTTTACCTACCCCGACCTACCCCTACCTAACTACCTACCACTACCTACCCCTACCTACCCCTAATTACAGCGCGGTGAGCGACAACCACGCGACTTTTTTCTAATACTTGCATTTTTAAACTCGTGATATCTTCCGAATGAAATGTCCGAATTGAATAATTCAAAAAGTTATAAAAAGGTATTAAAGCCGTCTTGAATATAAAGTAATTTATTTTGATGAGGATTAATACCAAGGTACAAATGAAGAGCCTTTTCAAGAGGCGGCATATATAAATTAATATTTTAGAATAAAAAACTGCTTACTGTGACATAACTATAATATTTAGACATATGCTGTCGCGACACTTTTTGTAGATAATGATGAGTTCTGCAAAGTCGTAGTAAATGATTTTGTTCTATCATCAATAGTTTTCGCAGCGCACGCGACGTAAGGAATTTTTCAGGTCATTTTTTTACACCTTATGTTACATTATTGGAGTTTTAGTAAGGACCCCTAATTTTTTTTTAAATATAATATAGCCTATGTTACTCGGGGATAATGTAGCTTTCCAAAGGTGAAAGAATTTTTGAAATCGGTCCAGTAGTTTCGGAGCCTATTCATTACAAACAAACAAACAAACAAACAAATCTTTCCTCTTTATAATATTAGTATAGATAAATAATTCGACAAAAAAATAATTCGATTTTATTTAAGTCACCGTAGGTGTTATAAGCGGTTACTTTAACCTTTGATATCGTCTAAAGTATGCATTAGAATGATATACTATCAAGCCCTCTCCAACCATCCTCATAAAATTCCTGATAATGCTAATCGTATCGGAAGTCTTTTGTTTCAACTATTATCGAATTTACGTATTTTTCACCCGAATTTGGGAACAGCTAAAGTTTTAATATACTTATTATATAGCTAGTACAAGAGAATAGACGCATTTGAACTGAATTACAACCAGTTAATACTGTAAGAGAACGTTCGACGGAGCGTAGGGGTCGTAGTAAGGAGCGCTAACGGTCAATATAAGCAATAAATTACCGAACGAGACCATGAGCAGAGCGTTAGCCTGGTCATTTGTAGCCCGGTACTACCCATAAACAATGCGATACCGTTTGATTTTACGTTGAGTCGAATTGCACTTTTATATTCAAAATAAAATCTCTCGTTGCTCGACTCCTTGTTTTTCCTATACGCTTGAACCTGTCCCTTCTTTTGTTTTCTTATAAAATGTGTTTGTTATTTCTGAAAGTATTCAGACATTCCTATTTTAAAAAACAGCGTGTTTCAAAAGACACGCTGTTTTTTTATCCAACTACGGCATAATAAATAGGAGGTATGTATATATGTATATGTCTGTATGTTGATTTGTTCCTTCATAACTTTTAACAAATTTTATACGGTTATAGGTGACGTCACATTAAGTTGAATATGGCGCCCTCTAGAGGATATAAAGTAATCGGATTTTAGTTTTTGAACCTTTTTATCTTGTCAGCAGGAGTACAGTCCATATAACCTTACAAATTAGAGCAATATTTTTTTTTGCATCTCTCATCTCCCGTTTTTCGACTCGCGAGTGCTTTCGTAACTATAAATCCTTAGCAAAGGTGCCTATCGTCTTACATAGCTTAGAGACGTGCCCTCACGTCCGAAAGCGTGAGCTTTGGACCGATTTTACGAGTGCCACATATGGTACCAACGTCGATTCAGCTGAGTTCAGATTTTGTGACGAATTATTAGAGGTGACATTCTACTTTATTAACCTTATTTGTCTGTTTTATTCAAAGTCATAGATTTGTTTGTTTTTGTTTAGAGCTCAAAAAAGGTTGGGTGTATTTTTTTTTTCTGAAATAAAACTTAAGTTAAAGTAAATTCATTCATTTTGATTAAGGCTTAAAAATAGTAAAAATCATATTCAGTTTGCCTCAAAAGTGAACAATCGTTGTATGTACACTTGTCAGTTATATACTTATATTTTTGTTTTTTTTTAATTTGTACAGTTAATTTGTGCCTAGAAGAATCAATTCCAAAGTAGTAAGTCTAATTAGTGGTCTATAAACTTAGTTTTTTATCAAAATTGTATTTTATTATTATAATCATGTCTATATATTTATCTTATATTTCTAGATTAATATATCAAATATTCATATTTTGTGTAAAAGTACATCTTCATTAATATACATATAACATTGACCTATTTCAACGCCATTTTATATTACGAGTTAAATGTAAAATTTATTGTAGTTAGCTCTAAGACAATTCTGAGAAATTTATTATAACAAAAGTCACTTATTTCATCCACTTTAATCATAAACCCTCCCAATCTTATTCCATTACAATAAAGTTCATTTTGTAACCTCAATAAAAACTTATTACAACGCCTCGGCGAACACGGGTGTAAGTCATATTTCGTAACATAAATTGCTGAGTTACTTAAGGGCACTTTCTGTGAAATTTGTGACGGTTCAAATATTATTTGGTGTACCTACGATTAAAATGTTATTTAATCGATTTTCAATGTTATATTATACACTATCTTGTTTATGCCGTTACATAAATCAAATTAGTTTTTTTTCTTATTTAATAAAAAATAAATTACAACACAAAAAACTGAAACTGAAATGCTATAAACGCAGCAAACAAAAATCGATACAAAATCTTTGTACTTAATTATTTTTTATATCTATTTTATGATGATAATGTTTCGTTTATTAAAAAATCACAACCGAATGCCGAAAACCGTGCAGTTCTGACTGCCGCTGGGGCAGAAAGGTTCTCGAGTGGCAACCACGAACCGGATGACGCACCGACGATCTTATGAGGGTCGCGGGAAAACGCTGGATGCGGGTAGCGCAAGACCGGCCATCGTGGAGATCGTTGGGGGAGGCCTTTGTCCAGCAGTGGACGTCTTTCGGCTGACATAATGATACTCTGTATAGGCGAGGGTTCAACTGTAACATTTTTTTATAACTCTATTTTCCTCAGTGTATAAGTCGTGTGACCATTCTCAAAAATACAAAATAAACCAGTGCTTTCACCATTAAAACTTATCAAGAACTAAGTCACAAGCACGTCACAAGTAACTCATATTTTTTTCCTTTCTCACGTCACATAAGGCCCTAAAATTTCCTTCGTCTATTTTTCTTTATCCCAAGTTGCCGGTTCCGAACAATATTTACTTTCGGTTAGGCCTTAGTCCAACTGCTTAGGGACATCGCGGTCTCTTATGTTGATCCAGGCTTAGAAGGTCACAGGAATAAGCGATGGGCAAAAATCCAACATGATTCATAGCCTAGTTAAATATCATTTATTTCATTCTGTAAATGTATGTAGGACACTGAATGGTACTGTTAGATTAATAAAGATTACCAATAATATACAGTGTAATATAAATACTTATAAATAATTGTTGTATGAGTAGATGTTTAAACTTGCAATAGGGTAGTTGACTGACATATCAAATTAGCTACTTTTTTAATAAATATCAAAACGATCTTATATGGAATTTTGTATGAAATATTACACTATGACGTCATAGTTTCACAGCATCAAATCATCTACTCTTAGTGGTTCCACTGGTAATTAAAAATCATGAAATGTATTAAATCTACAACATATTTGATGTTTCCACGTGTTTTTAGATGTTTTATGCATTGTTTAGTGTTTGGTCATTTATTTTTGACAGTGTCAACTACCCTATTGTAGATATTTTAATAAGAAATCATAAAACGGATGTTACGTACTTTGCTCTGATTGGTTGACATTTTTGTAAGAGATTAGAATGAGCCGAGCGCGCGCTGTCTGACATTTGGTTATAATTTTCGGGTTGAAAAGATGGTGGTTATCTTTACTAAGCTTACCGACGCTCGGGCATTCTTTTCTCAACATTTGAGCTGTAAACACTCTGTGGAATAAATATAATCTACCTCCGATCTATTAGTACTTAATATTTATTGACTATGGTTTTTCATTTGAATATACTGAATGTTTTCTGCGATTGTGTACAGTATGACACAACTTAGATGTAGCATCGGCAAAGCGTATATCTACACTTCACCACTTCACAAATATACACAACTAATAAAAATCATTAATTATCGCGCCATTCAACGTTCAACAAGATCATTTTCGCCTAAAGTACTAATAAACTGGGTAATGTTTTAGATGCACTCTTGTCGGAAATGATTTTACGAATTATGCCGATGCTTCATCTAAGTTGTGTCATACTGTAACTGTCTAGTAATAAGATTTCGATAGCGATAGCTCTCGTAATCGTCTTTTATTTATGGTATTGTCTATTTTTTTTTATTCCAATGTCAAATGATTTACGATAAGTAATTACAATGGCAGTTTTGTTGTTGATCACCTCAGATAGACACTGCCAAAATTATAAAATGATTACGAGAGTCATCGCTATCGGAACCAAGTTACACAATCTCCCTGCTGATCTGAAATGAAACCTTGAATAAATATATCTATGTCCGTAACAAAACCTTACAAATAGCAATTTAATACCCAATAATAGAAAATAGAGAGTGCCCAAGTCTAGCTAAAGCTCTTCGAAGCCCCACTAAAAGCTTTGAGCAATAAATGCATTTTTCGAAAAAAAAACCTCGATAAAAGCTGACATTTGTCGTGGACGCACTTTAGCAATTTTTCGACTTAGTGTCCATTCCAATGTCTCCTTTATTCCAACAGAGCTTAGAATGTCCTGTTTAAAAGCTTCGAGCTATGTGACATTTGCTTTAAGTTATTATTTAAGTAATTTTTAAAAGGTTTTGTAGTAAAAGTACCTGTTTTAAACTGTCTGTAAAGATTTGAAATAAGGTTTTTTTTTGTCAGTTTATACTTAGTTGACGTTTAAATATTTTTCCTTTTTATTACTTATAAGGAACGTTATACGTGATAGCCGCTTACTATCAGATGGAACATATTTTGCTTGCTTGCCTGCCTTCAGTCGTAAAAAAAATATTACAAATTGACAAATGTAGCCTCTACAATTTCACTTCCTTCTCCAAAAAACCGACCGAAATAAACCACATTTCTCTGGGACTAGAATGAGCAAATTTGAACTCACTGAATACCGACATAACTTAAACTTTAACGTTACAAAGTGGACTACGTCTGAGTGAAACATTGCCACTTGGAAAGGGCTGAGAATTTCAATTTTAGGTCAGAAGGCCCTCCAAAGGGATTAGACAGGCTCTTCAGAGGCGCTATTACTACACCCTTGACAAACATCAGGATTTTTCGTTTTCTCGTATAAAAGTGAGATATGGAATGGACATTATGACCTACTTCGGGGCTCATAATATGTTTCAGATGGCATTTCATTCACCTGTCAACTATCTTTTGTTTTATCTAATTTGACAGATTTGTATGGAGTTTCGTAATATAACCCAATTTTAGGCGAAATAGAAATGTTGATGAAATGCTATCCGAAACATACTATGAAGTTGCAAATGTGACAAACTGATCTCCTAGTACTTTAAATTGAATAATAGAATGCTTTCTTTTAAATTTTCAGTAATCTAAATATGGAACAACAAAGGCTGTTCGCAGCGCCGGCGCCGGCAGGAGTACGCACTTGTCGTGCGCAAGTTGCGCCTACATCGAGAGCGATCTCACCCCTGAACACCATGCTCACTCAACATCCTAATATTATATTTTACGATAAGCCTCGTTTTATATATTATGAAATAATTTTTGTGTTCTTTTAAACTAGCATATAATTAGTTTGGTCTATAGATTTACAATAAATAAACAACGACTATGGAAGTATATTTCTGTAAGCCTAAACTGATGTCAATACGAAAAAATATAGAAAAACATAACTTCGTTGCAGTAAAGCCATTACTACACAACATCCGTTAAAAAGTAGGTACGTAATACAGTTTGATAGGTACGCACACGCTAAAATATTTCTTTACGACCCTCTTGGGAAGTTAAAAGGCAATAAAAGTTACTTTAATTGAATGTAACTTATTCTTTTTCGATTTTTATGGCGATTGCGGTCTGTTTTTACAATTTAGCAGCAGTAAAAAAATACTGTCAATTTTTATATTAATTTATTTATTTAATTGCGTTCCACAATGTGTGGTGTACACATGGTGGTTATTATGTTAGGTGGTAATTATGTAATACATACATTGTGAACCCTGTCGGGCACAGCAACATCTCTAGAGAGGTATAGGAGAGAGGAGATATAAATGGTCTATAATGGTAATTTAAGATCAGTGACCTTTACATTTCAGTGTATTATAAATAACTAGGTACATATAGAACTGTAATTTTGTAAGCGCCATCAATTTTAAACAACTTGAAGCAGTCACGGTCCGAAAAACATAAATTGACTTAATTAAACAACAAGTCAAGAGTCCAAATTCACCGAAACAAAGGTATTTAATTAAAGCTGGCATCTTTAAGCAAAAAGTGTCGAAACTTAGTAATAATAGAAGTTGTTTCATTATCGAAATCCTTCGTAACTCCTCGTTGGAAGGAGATTTTATACGTACAGAATCTGCTAATTAAGGCGACGATATCCGAGAAATTATGATTCTAGATTAAGTTTGGGCGTTCTTTGTTGCAAGAGATTTTTGAATAATATATTATGTTAAACTACTGAATATGTGACGAGGAATGGTTTTTTTTAAATTTGAATTTTTCATTAGTAGGTACCTAAGTCAGTAAAAAATCGTGAATATGATATATTTAAAACTAAGAATGGATTTTTCTCTTATTTGGTCCATCCAAAGAACTTGAAAAATAGTTTTCTTACTTTAAAAAAAGAGGCTTGGTATTTTTTAAATAACATAAAACCGTATTTTTTAATAAAAGTGCGCCTCTCCTAATAGCATCCTCTTAAGACCATATTCAAATTCAAATTCAAAAGTGTCTTTATTAAATGAACTCATTGCAAGTATTTTTAATCGTCAAAATATGTAAATATAAAAAATATGTATATAAAAAAACTATAAAAAATAAAATATAAAAAATAACAATATGATAATAATAATAACAAAATTCATAATAATAGTAAACAGCATGTGAAGCGAGCAACTCATAGAAATGCGTTCTTGTCCTCTATAAAATCAGAAACTTTATAGTACCCTTTTTTGTACAACTTATCTTTAATTAACTTTTTAAATTTTAAGACGGACAATTCTTGAATTTCTTTGGGTACTTTGTTAAAGAAGCGTATACATTGCCCCTTAAAAGAATCCCTAACTTTGCTCAAACGAGTTAAAGGTACAGCAAGTTTATCCCTATTTCTAGTGTTTAAACTATGAGTGTCGCTATTTTTGGGAAAGTTATGAATGTTTTTCCGAACATAAATTAAGTTTTCATATATGTACTGTGACGACACTGTCATTATATTTATAGTTTTAAATTTATTTCTTAGGGAGTCTCTGGGACTTAAATTATATATAGCGCGAATAGCCCTCTTCTGCAGAATAAAGATTCTATTGATGTCGGCACCGCTACCCCAAAGGAGGATGCCGTAAGACATCAAACTATGAAAGTAACTAAAGTATACTAATTTTGCCGTTAGTTCATCAGTGAGAGAACGAATTTTCTTCACTGCATAAGCTGCAGAACTAAGTCTATTCACTAGATTATTAATGTGAGGACCCCATTGTAGCTTATCATCTAATGTAATACCTAGAAATACAGTACTTTTAGTGAGCTCCAGTTTTTCACCCTTAATAACAATATTGGCATCGGAGTGTTTTACATTCGGTAGACTGAATCTAATACATTTCGTCTTTTTCTTACTAAGCATCAAATTATTAGCTGTAAACCAATCAACAACTACTGAAAGAGCATTGTTCACATCGTCAGAATTAAAATCATGTCGTTTCACTTTGTAAAGAAGTGAAGTATCATCAGCAAACAATACTATTTCATTTTTCTTTTCTACAAGATAAGGTAAATCGTTGATGTAAACTAGAAAAAGAAAAGGTCCAAGAATAGAACCTTGTGGGACGCCCATAGTAACTAAGGACCCAGGGGAAACTTTGCCATTAACATCAATCTTCTGAATCCTATCACTCAAGTATGAATTCAAAAGACTGAGTTTCATTCATAGTAGGGAGTGATGCTTAAAATTTGTTTAAATCTTCCAATCTCGTTTCGTCTTGCAGGTATGTCTTAACAAGACCAAGGGTTAACCCTACAGACTGATTACAAAAAATGGGCTACATAAAATCTTAACTGCAAGTATATTGCAAATTTATCGCTTAATAAACTTGAAGCATGCTTAAAATATAGTCAATCAAACTGTAGGTACAAAATTTATTTTTAAGTGATATTTTACCTACTTCGATATATTATTATCTTAATGGTGGATAACAAAAGATAAAATATTTCTCAAAAATTTTGACTTACACTCAAACTGAGAGTACGAGACTGCTGCTGCCAAGATAAAAATTCAGATGTATTACAAAACCAAGACTAGCTCAGTCTCATGTTTGAGCATCACTAATTGTAAAAGTTAAAGTTCCCCTTATCCCTCCTTATCTTTTATGATTTGATTAATATGTGTAAGTTTTAAATTGAAGTTTAAAGGATAATGATTAAAAATTTTAGATGAATCTCTTTATATTTAACTGTAAAGAGTATTTGACAATTTACAACGTAATATAAATTAACAAATATAGTATTAAAACAGACATAAAAACTCTGGAATCTCACTGAAATATATCTCAAGTGCCACTAAACTTATATATTTTTTTGCTATTTCAAAGATGACACAACATTTTATATTAAACTTCATGAAATCTCAGTATGGGGGCTAAGAAAATTGGAAAGCATTATGCAATAAAACCCATTTCTAAGCGACTACTTTCATTCAAAAGGCACGTACGGAATAAAATTTTCCCAATGTTACAAAAGGTTCATAAAATTTCATGATACTCATCATGAACCATGCAGGTTAAAGTTCAATGCTCCAAGTTAGACGTGTTTGCATCACATCCTATTTTAAGTCTGCAGTCATTGTTCTCAAAACATGTTATAGGGCTACAAAAAATTGTCAGCATTATTGCTCGAAAATTAATTTCCGCGCATTATCATAGAGTTCCAATTTTAAAATGTTGTTGAAGTTTATATTTATTCAGTAATATTATTTTAATATTAATAAAGAAAATTATTGCGCTAAGCCTTTGATTTAATTTTTATTAATATTTAATTACCCTATAATTACATTGTAATTTGGCGAGTGACGGTACTATTTAACAACAGGCTAAAAATGATAATAAGTAACAATAAAAAAATGTATCATAAAATGAAATTACTAAAAATACGAATTTATAACAATTAATGGTTAATTTAAAAAAAATATGGGCTTGAAGACGTTCACCTTGGCAAATGATGTAGATTTGTTAAAAACTTAAATCTTCTGTCAAATTAGGTAATTACCAATTAAAACATTTTAAAGGTTTTACAAATGGTTTACACTTAATTGTAAGCCATTCATACCATCCGTGTGTGGCATAGGCATTCTTATTCAGCACCGGGTGCAACGACCCCCAGCAGGTGTATACAAATCTGCAAGAGGACCTTTTGTTTGTAACGTCGGCCCTGTGTATTTGTAGATACGCTGTAAAAGCAAAATAGTATTTTTTTTATTTTGGCCATCATGGGTTTTCGTTTAGGAAAACCCGGATTTTGTTGGACAGTTGAATATTTTGTAGAATTAATATTCTTCTTGCAGAAACAAAAGATTTGTTTTCGATGTAGGAATGATATCTTTTCGTTTATGAAATGAATATGATTCACATGAAATAAAATTACTATATTAAATTTCATTTCAACAAACTTTCAGTCCGGAAACAAGCATACTGCCCGTCTGGTGATAGATGCTTGCAATCCAAATATTTTTTTTTTCCATACTTTATTTTTGTCAACAAGCTCAGGTTTACCAACCACTGTCCTGTTTACACCAATGTTCTTTGGTGTAAATGGACCGGTTGCATTTAAAACCGAACTAAAAGAATTAAAAAAGAAAGAGCATTGTAAACAATTAATTGATTGACATGTCAATAGTTGCCCACTCCTTAATTCATCCCTGCCAGACCATTGACGTCATAGCACAGTTATTATTCATAGTACCATTCACCAGAATGTTGTCAAAGCATCAACTCGTTTGTAGTAGGTATACGTTCAAACTTATAGGACGATAAATTCAAAACACTCATACATAAAATAACAACATCAAATTATAGTGAGTCTTCGACGCATATAATGTTGTTTTGTCGCCTATAAAACGTTATATGACGCTCGCTAGTGGTCATATTATTTGATTGCATCGAATGGGGCATAAGATATATCTTAGTGATGTAACAGCCATGTTTATTTTGTTTGAGATGTGGCGATGAAACATTAACATTACGTTAATTAATATTTGGGATTTTATGACTTTGATATGAAATGAATTGCAATGTTTAATTTTCAGATAACTCTGGCTTCGTGATAGTTAAGTTGCTATAATTAATACTGAAATATTTTAAAAAATGAAGAGTAAAGTTTTCAGGGTTTTTTGAGAACCTTCTCCTTATTTTTGAAGGAGGTTAAAAATACGATAGCCATAATGACATTTTGTTATAATAGCAGTATTATTTTACTTTTTTATAAATTTTAGTGTCTGCAGTCATGTTTATTCAATTTTTGTATCAATAATGTTAAGATAAGACAAAATATTATTTTTTTACTTCAATATGTAGAAAAAAGAAATATATACCATGTTGCCTTTACAAAAATATACCTACGACCTTCTGAAATTGAAATACACCCAAGCGTAACTTTTCCTGTTTGAACGAAATCCCTTCGCATATCAACAAGGCGACCATAGATATTGGACGGAGATATATCGGTATTTCAATATAAGAAAGGAGAAATTTTCGTCACAAACGTTGCGTAAAAGTATGGACGGACTCGAGTCGTCACCCGGGCCTATCCATCTCAATAAATTGCTTTGACAGCCTGGAGCGGGAAACATTGAAAACGGCACTTACGCCCTGCGGAAAAAATGAGGAAAGACAGATGGCAACCTTTATTGTGACGTCTGAAATTAATTACCACAATCTTTGGTGGGATAATATATGAAACCAGACAGATATTCTGATAATTTAAAGCTTTGTCCGAGGCGAAAGGTGTATCTATAACTTTGTACTTAATAAACTAAGTGATGATGTGAACGAATGTGATGAATACATTCATATTTTTGTCAGCCTGAATATCAAAGTATTTATAAGATCTACCAAGTAATATACGTACAAGGTACATCCGCTGAAGACTTAGGAACATACATGGGACTGATGCACCAATCATCTGTCAGAAAGTTCCACCCACAAACAGACAAACATACCCGTCCAACTTACAACACTTTTTGGAAGTCTGGGGCAAAGCACACATTATAAAACGCCAAAAATATAACTAATGGATCATTACCGAAACTATATCCACATAAAAGTCATCACCATCAGTTTAAACAGCTTATAGCAACCATAAAAATTATCAGGTCGTAAATTCGTTATTATCGCCATCTGATGGCTTAAACTGAAATTGTCGTCACGCACGCTGCGGCATACAACACTTCAGTGGTAGGTAGTCGGTCCCTCCCTTGCAACCGATAAAACTCAGTCGGGTCAAATTTACATCGTCCCATGTTTTCCTTTTATATAGAAACTGAGAAACAATATATTTTTTTGGATACTGAAAGCATATTTCAATAGCGCTTTATATAAAATTTGATTTTTTTTATTAGATTCCTACCTACTTATGACTCACAGATAAATCATCTTGAAACAATAAAGAAAATGAATCCATGAAAATTTTAACAAAACCAAAGCCGAGCAGACTTTGATCAAAACCTACCATCACATAAAATAACTTTTTTCCATATCGAAAAAAAACTTGAGTCGTCTTAAGACAAAAAGGAAGGTTATTCTAGACACGTCGTCGAAATAAAACCCGTCGGCATTCGTAGCTGAACCGAGTACAATTGCTGTCCAATGTAGTTCACGCATCGCTGACTTCTGGGCTATTCTCGCTATGGACTGATGATGCAATTAGGTATAAGCCTCGACCGGGCTTTGGAATAATTCCTCCTTTAAGATTAAGTTCAAGGAAACGGGGAGATTAGACGACCATGTTTCTTGACGATCGTTTTTTTTTTGGTAAGTTTTTATGTTCAGAAAGTACCTATTCTGTGATGAGATAAAACTTGGTTAAAACGAATAACGAACTAAAAAAACACAGTCTGAAAATAGCGAACAAAATTTGAAATTCTGAACACTATCCTAAATGTAAAATGTTAGTGGTGTCTTCGCTGGGAGTAATCCCACAGACTGCGCAGCGCACTTACAATTGATGAAATCTTATCTTTATTGTGACAGCCCTGAATCCGTTCCGTTACCGGGGTCTAATCATGAAGTATGGCTCTATAACAAAGTTCGCTGTCCCTCTCTTGCGAGTTAACTTTCATTAGCTCTCTTTAGGCCGGCAGACGTATAAAAACGTCAATGTAAAACTTAACTCGGATTTATTGAGTTATCCTTGTTTTGCGGATAAAAGTTTTCTTAAGGATGAAAAAGCTTAGGCTAAAGTTATTTTTTATTTTGGATACACTGTTGTTTTTATTTCTTTGCGTAGGATATTGTAGGTTTTTGTTGTTTATCTTTGATAAAAAATTGTTAGGGTGGATTTTTAATGAAATATTTAACTAAATAATTCAAAAATAAATGTAAAGCCTTGCTTTACTTAAAATCGTATAGTATAGAAAATCGTTTTGTACGAAGTCAGTTTTAAAGCTAATAACTCATTTACACCACTATCAAATGGAAAATAAGTACATATTTCGCAACTCACAAAAAAGTCACATAATAAACAATTTGAATTATATTCAAGAATTATGCCAAATAATTTCATATTGCTTCGTCTACATAAACTTTTGGAATGCAACAATGAATCGGAACCGGTTACATCCGAATTTAACTAGTTTCCGAAGTTGGCATTGTTTCAAAAATTAAAGGCTTGCTCTGAATTGAGTCGGTTCCAAAGTTATTGGGAGAATAAATTATAAAAAGACACAATTTGCTACAATTGGAGCTATAAATTACAGTTTCTTTAAGTTTGAATTGCATTTTCCATTTCAATGGATAATATAAATCGAAGTTATTTTAGTTATGTACAACTCTCCAGTTTTATGTCGCGTGATATCTACGATTCCTTATGTAACTCTCTTAAATAAACTTCAAAAACCACGCTTCTGGACTTACCGGTTTAGGCTTTGCATTATCTATAAGATAATTAAGAAGTGAGTATAATAGAAACCCAGACATTTTGTCATAATAAATTAAGAAGATAATGGTGTCGATTCTGTTGTTTACGAACATCTATACTATAATAATAATAATAATATTAATAGTATTTTTTTATAGATTATATTTAAAAATGTAATTTATAAGATATATATTTAATAAATGAGATAATAATATTATAAAGAGGAAAGATTTGTTTGTTTGTTTGTTTGTTTGTAATGAATAGGCTCCGAAACTACTGGACCGATTTCAAAAATTCTTTCAACTTTGGAAAGCTACATTATCCCCGAGTAACATAGGCTATATTATATTTAAAAAAAAATTAGGGATCCTTACTAAAACTCCAATAATGTAACATAAGGTGTAAAAAAATGACCTGAAAAATTCCTTTCGTCGCGTGCGCTGCGAAAACTATTGATGATAGAACAAAATCATTTACTACGACTTTGCAGAACTCATCATTATCTACAAAAAATGTCGGGACAGCATATGTCTAAATATTATAGTTATGTCACAGTAAGCAGTTTTTTATTCTAAAATATTAATTTATATATGCCGCCTCTTGAAAAGGCTCTTCATTTGTACCTTGGTATTAATCCTCATCAAAATAAATTACTTTATATTCAAGACGGCTTTAATACCTTTTTATAACTTTTTGAATTATTCAATTCGGACATTTTATTCGGAAGATATCACGAGTTTAAAAATGCAAGTATTAGAAAAAAGTCGCGTGGTTGTCGCTCACCGCGCTCAGCTAGCCAGCATGCGATGTAAGCGTCACTGGGGTACGGGGGGGGAGTCAATGTAATCTATATATATAAAAGAAAGTCGTGTTAGTTACTCCACTTATAACTCAAGAACGGCTGAACCGATTTAGCTAAAAATTGGCAGGGAGGTAGTTTAGAGCCAGGAGAAGGACATAGGATAAGTAGGTAGGGGTAGGTAGGGTAGGTAGGGTAGGTAGGGTAGGTAGGGTAGGTAGGTAAGGTAGGTAGGGGTAGGTAGGGTAGGTAGGTAAGGTAGGTAGGGGTAGGTAGAGGTAGCTAGGGTAGGTAGGTAAGGTAGGTAGGGGTAGGTAGGGTAGGTAGGTAAGGTAGGTAGGGGTAGGTAGAGGTAGCTAGGGTAGGTAGGTAAGGTAGGTAGGGGTAGGTAGGGTAGGTAGGTAAGGTAGGTATGGGTAGGTAGTTAGGTAGGGGTAGGTAGTTAGGTAGGGGTAGGTAGTTAGGTAGGGGTAGGTAGATAGGTAGGGGTAGGTAGATAGGTAGGGGTAGGTAGGTAAGGTAGGTAGGGGTAGGTAGTTAGGTTAGGGGTAGGTAGTTAGGTAGGGGTAGGTAGTTAGGTAGGGTAGGTAGGTAAGGTAGGTAGGGGTAGGTAGGTAGGTCCCAGTTTTATTTTTGTTCTCAGGGCAGGACAACGTCTGCCGGGTCAGCTATAACTAATATTAGACAAGTCACCTCAGTTTCATTTTAACCTTATTGAAAAAAGATAGAACATTTTTTATCCTGTCAGTTTAATCCATACCGTCGTGACCAATAAAGATCGCGCTAAATTCACGTTGAAATGTGTGATCGGATTAAACTGACAGGACTAAAATATCTTGCATCCCTTTCGTATATTTACTATTAGAAAGAGATATAGTGAGATTAAATTTATTTAGTTCGTAAACAACAGAATCGGCACCACCGTGTCGCAAAGAAGCAACATATCCTCGTATTTTAGTAGAAGGATAGCTACCATAGAAAAGAAGGATATCTGACACTTTTATTTCAGAAACACAATATAGAATAAAAAAATAAATATAAAGATTCATCATAATATCTACATTTTAAAGATTACCAACCTTAGGTTACAAAACACTTTTTAAGTTGTTACTGATTTATTGACTAATTATTAAAATCGGTAAATCTAAAGCAAAAAAGTATTGAATGGAAAAACAAAAAAAAAACATACAGCCAAATTGAGAACCTACTTTTTTTTGTGAAGATTAAAATACGTTTTTTAAGTATGTTCCTGAGCACTTTTAAACATGTTGTAAATCTATTCAACTGATATCCAATCAACAATTCTTCAATATCATTTCATATAAAGAGACAACTGACTCCCTTCTGATTTTATTACTCAGATTCAATAGAGCGACAATTTCATTAAGCTTAATGAAAATAGAGCAGGTAGTAGGGTTGTAGCAGACGCTACATGAATCAAATCTAGACAGTAACACTGGTACCCGCTGTTATTGCAGATTTTATTAGACAATTGCTAAGTTATGTAAGTATTTTTTATGTTTTATATATACATATTATATTACATCTATACTATTTAATTTATTTGAAACATAACAACTATTAGGTATAACATAAATGAAACATCTACACTAATAATAACGTTGAAGAGTATTTTTGTTTGAACCCGCTAATCTGGTGTTACTGGTTCAATTCGTCCGATTTATTTCACTAATAGGCTACTTTCTATGCCGAGAACGCGAGTGAAGCCGCGGGGAACAGCTAGTCACATATACTAGGTATCTATTTGGGAAAAAATATGAAAACTTCGGAAAAAAAGCTTGTACTTTATAATACAGCAGGATAGTTTTTGACGGCAATAAATTCCAAATTATACCATATAATATAGCACAAATATATCCGTATACTATACAGCTTTCTACACAACCTGCTATTTGATGAAAGAAAGTAGAATTTGCGACATAAAACTTGTTTACACACTTCGTCACATTATTAAAAAAAAAGCTCAAAATATTATCTCATGAACCTATGAATTTAATATAAACCTCTCCCGTAGCACCTGGTGAAGGTTGCTCGTGACGTCACAGTTTGTATCCCGTCTACGCGTTTTCGTAGCATTGCTACGTTTGTGCCGGCGAGATAACCAAATGGTGAATGCGGTTCAAAGAGTAATATCAAATATTTTAACAAAGGTTTGTTTCAGCAGATTTGTTTGCCAAATATGTTAATTATACCTAATTGTTATGTTAACATTTTAATAGTCTAATCTACCAAAAAACTTTCATGTGAATGATGTGTGTACCTACCTACTCCGCATATATATCCTCGGCGCATCTCCATTGTATTTATGTGTCTATCAAATAAGAATGTTTTTTTGCTTTACAAACTCACGACTACGGTATTTGAATTAGATTATGACATAAATAATGTGGAACAGACAGGAGACTTGTCTTTTTATAATAATGGTATTAAATAAGCAGTAACATAAAAATTACTGTCTAAGTATATTAAATGTAGATAATCAAACTGAGGAGAAACCGACATGAATGTTTGTCATGGGTGGATTGAGTCTATTATTGTATTCTTTGAAATTACTACCTACAATTAATTTAATTTATAACCCAATCAATGCGAATTTTGTTTAAAAAAACATCTTCTCTAAAACTCAGTCTAAAACTTAAAAAACAATAAAAATTCAAAAATTAATCAAGAAAGTATCACAGTCAAATCTTTCAATACGACTCCGTAAAACTCAGTACTGATAGTTATTCAACAGGAATTCTCAAGAGCTTGAATATTTGAATACAAATGCAAGCTGAGGCGAAGATCTCCGGGAACTGTCTAGAAATAGGTGCAGGATATCGAATTTTGTATTCCATTCACCTTTATATTAGAAAACCGTAAAAATAGCTCTTTAGAGCACTTTTGGGGTGGTCCCGACAGAGATTGCAAACAATTCCTGAAAAGGTAGGTATACAGGATTCTAGACTAGATATCTTTCAGAAGGCGTAAAAATATCGGAATTTTTAAAAGGTTTCTGTATTTATGGTTTATATTTTGACCTGAATTCCCTGCGAGGTTTCCAATCCCTTTCTTTTTTCAATATCAGAAATATTTCGCTCAACAACTCACCAAAGTTTCATCGCACATTTATTTTCACGAAATAAAATGATAAATACAGGCAAATAACTCCAAGTGTAAAGCCAAATTTCCAACAATATCAATGACAGTGCAAACATGAATACAAATAACGACACAAAAGAACGACCCAAAAAAAAATTACGCCATTAAATATTAATAAAGACAGAATATATTAATCTTAGAAGTTCCCCAGTTCAACAGACAAATCCCCTACCATTTATCAAAGCTAAATAACCTAAAAAGGCGAAAAACAATAGCCCCTATCAAGTAGAATGAATTAATCAGGAGAGTCACGATCGCCAGTAATGATGCCACGAAAAAAAATATAAGTTCCACGAAAAAAAGTTACGAAGTTGGCAAGTACTTGAGCAAGTTGGCTAAATGATACGGTACATTATTTTATACAAGTTGTAAGCGCCATTATTGTTCGATACGATTGTAACTATGATTAGATTTGTTTCTGGAGAATAGATAAGTTTTTTGTACGCATTGTGAGTACGTAAACAGTCGTTACCATTTAGTTTACTCAAAAAATGCGTGTTCCAAATAAATGAATTAGTTTAATTATGATGTGTACATACCTTTGTAACATTGTATTAGTTCGTATCAACAGCTTTATTAAACTGGTTTGGATCGATAAAAAATCTAGATAAGTGTACTTTTTTTTTTTTTTTTGGCATCACACTTCGTGTATTTTGCCAGTGTCAAGTTGAGCAATGTAAGTATTTTTGTATTCTTCATGTATTAAATTCTCGTCAATCGTCAAGTTTCAAAGTTCAAGTCATGTTAAATCTTCGTCGAGTCATAGTCAGTCAGTTTAGTTAGGTTTTAGTACAATGGTAGCCGTTCTACTAAAACTTTTCATGGACTTCTTGAGACAACTTGAAAAGCCACTATACACGTAATCATTTCATTTCACTTCAATAGTGCACTTATATTGATCTTTATTGGACAAAATACCACCGATAATATTCAATAAAACTCAAAATACACGATTTTATGAAAATAAAACGAAAACGCAACGTCACTTCACAAGTTCTCGCCAAAAAGTCCATAAGTGTACTTAGATTTAAAATGACGGCGTGCTGTCAGTCTGTCAGTTTATAAACACACAAGACAATATAGAATTGGCCCTAAAGTGTAACAATATGAACAAACCAGTAAGTTAATGGCTTTTATCATATTCCGACTCTTCAGTCGAGGTCTCCAATATTTAAATTATATACTCAGTTTTTTATTTATCAATATAATTATATTATCATCAATTTAATATGTTATTCATATACCGATTTTATTATTATATTACTCAGAACGAGAAAGGACAAGTTTTAAATAATTCGAGGAACCTTTAATTCAAATTCCGGGTCAGTAGCACGGCTAGAATAAGATAATCAAGATATTTATCTAAAACTAATTTAGTTTTTTTCATCCTCGACCTTTTTTGGGACTTCGTTTTAGCTCCGCGAGACAGACAGTGGTATAAATTTGAATAAAATGTATTTAATAGGTTTTTTATATAGCGAATGATTCATCTAACATTTCATTTCATTCATTTAACATTCATCGA
The DNA here is from genome assembly GCA_963555595.1 of Tethea ocularis. Classification (NCBI taxonomy): domain Eukaryota; kingdom Metazoa; phylum Arthropoda; class Insecta; order Lepidoptera; family Drepanidae; genus Tethea; species Tethea ocularis. Next base: position 1,993,665 of record OY741971.1, on the reverse strand, counting down.
TGCTCGTTGAGGACAGACGTGTACTCAATACAGTATTTTTTTTTCTAATAAATTAATTATAAAGTTTCTAAGCAATAATTGATCTTAACACACAGTAATTAAGTGCCAATTGTGTTCATATTAATACTGTGACATACGCTAATTCGTTCCTACACCACCGCACCGTAAATCACCGGACATCGGTAGCCAGCTCCCCTCACCCCCTCGAGTAAGGAGTACGCTCGACATTTTTTGTCGCAATCCCACAACTTTCTGTGAGTACTTACATTCCATTGCATACATCGTTCACGTTAAAATGAGCCTTACGCATTCGCCTTGTAAGTCAAAAGCTGCATCAGCATTTACTGGCTCACAACCTGACCTACCGACTTATGTTCAACAATCATCAGACGCGCAAATTACACTGAGAAAACGTAAACAACCCGATTATCATGACCATGGGCAAGATTTAGCGGCTTTTCGGAAGGAAATTATGTCATTTTTACAAGATTTTAAGCGCACCTCATGCGACGATTTCATGTCTGTGCAGACGAACGTTTCGGAAATAAAAACGCAGCTCAATGAGATTAAAACTACCACTAATAGTTTGGATATAGATCAAAAAAAGATTAAAATTGAGGTGTCCAGCTTGGCTCAATCGCTAGAATTTTTCTCCAAAAGACAGGAGGACATGGAACAACGTGTTGTCAGTCTCTCGGCAGATGTAAGCAGAATGAGCTCCTTAGATATAACCGTGTCTGAACTGAAAGACCAAGTAAATAAACTCCAGAACGAACAATACGTCTCACAGCAACGAGACCGTTTGAATAATATTGAAATCCTTGGCATTCCTGAGAAGAGCAACGAAAACGTTACCCAATATGTTTTATCGATAGCTAAGTTAATCGGCGTACCGTTTAACAACTCAGATATTGTTCACATTCACCGTGTACCGACTCGTATTTCCGGCAAACCGAAAAATATTGTCGTGAAGCTTAACTCACGGCATCTTAAAGATACCATTATCTCAGCGGCACGTAAAAGGAAGGGAATAACCACTTCAGATCTCGGACTGAACGGCGCTACGACAAATGTATATATCAACGAACATCTGATACCTTACTACAAAATGTTACAAAAAGAGGTTAAGGCAGCCGCAGTTAAGGCAGGATATGCCTACGTTTGGATTCGTAATTGTAAAATTTACGTGAGGAAAGACAATACTTCGCCGTCATTTATTATTAACGATAACAAGGATCTTCTGAAAATTAAGTGACTGTTTGTATCCAATATATTAATCAGGTTTAATTACATTGTAACATATTTAATAGTTACTGATATGCTTGTAATGCCCTTGCCTACTAACACATCTGTACATTTACGCCTATTTAATAACTGCAATTTACACCTACACTACACTTACACAACTAACATATACCACACTTTTATTCAACTATTTCAATATTTACACAAAATTTGTGATTCTTATAACCTTTTTTTATATATATTAGTAGCACGTAAAATAACTATGTCTATTTATATTTATATACTCATAACAAAGAAACTTTATATTCTAAAGTACTCAGTATCTATAGATTACCTTCTCCCCGTCAAAAAGTTACTTTCGGGCCGTTCTATTACCTATTACATTAAATTTCATTTATGTAGTCCTTTTGTTTTTAATTTATTTAAAAATGGCTAATTCATCTATAAAAAATAAAAATTTAAGTCTGTACTACCAAAACGTCCGGGGCCTACGAACAAAATGTCTGGACTTATTTAACAATATATTATTGCATGATTATGACATTCTTCTTATAACGGAAACATGGTTACAACAAGATATTCTTAATACCGAATTATGCGACCGGAGATATGAAATTTTTCGTTGTGATCGTAATCTAGAATTAACAAAAAAAGGGACGGGAGGGGGTGTAATGATTTGTATTAGACCCGAAGCAAACGCGTATGTCAGGAGTGACTGGCCGTACGCAAATACGGAATCTTTGTGTATAACTATACCTGCGAGCGCACTTGGTTCATCTGTTGACTTACATATAGCTATTGTGTATATACCACCCGATTACACCGATGCACCTGGCCGTCTGGACCGCGTTAAACATAACTTGCTGCGTATTTTAAAAGATAAACCACACGATAATTATTTATTTATTGGGGACTTTAATTTACCATTTATTAAATGGAGGAATGGCAATTACTAAATTTTTCCAGCCCCTTCTGAACTCCTATATACCACTGCAGTTTCTTTATTAAACGATTTGTCGTACGCCGGATTGAAACAATTTAATTACTTTACTAATGCGAAAGAAAATACTCTTGACCTTTGTTTTAGTAACATGCATATAAAGTTGGACGAGGCTTCTTATTCTTTGGTTAAAAAGGACCCGGCACACACCTCGCTTATTATTAATTTATTAGATTTACATATCTTTCCATTGATCGAGCACATAACACCACGTTTCAATTTTCGTAGATGCGATTATATTAAGATTAACACCTTCCTAAAAAACATTAAATGGAATGACCTATTGTTCGCTAAAACTATGGATGATGCTGTCGATTTGTTTTACGCTAAAATTGATGAATGTATAGCTTTATATGTACCCGTTTATGTACCAAAATAAATAACTCTTATCCGATTTGGTATAGCCCATCTCTTATTAAAATTATTCGTGAAAAATTCAAAATATACAAGAAATGGAAGAAATACGGTAATCCACGTGACGGTGATGAATTCTCACTGCTCAGAACAAGAGAGAAACTGGTACAAGCAGAATGTTTCTCTCGTTTCACTCGTGATGCTGAAAAAAATATACGTCGCCATCCCAAACACTTTTGGAAGTATGTAAAGTATAAAAAAGGTGTGACTCATTATCCTAATAAATTCACCTTAAATAATGTGGAATATACCGACGGGGCTAACATTAGCAAAGCATTCAACAATTTTTTTGAAAGTGTTTTTATTAAGCCTTCACATTCGCCCGCTAACTCGCATTATTATCATGTCAATAGTCATTCGAGTAGTGAGATTATAACATCCGTTAAGGTTACCAAAGACATTGTGCACAAGTTGTTACGCTCATTAGATACAGGTAAAGGTTCAGGTTCTGACGGACTCCCACCGTTATTTTTGTCCTCTTGCGCCGATAGCTTGGCACTACCAATCTTTTTACTGTTTCGTAGGTCTTTAACAGAGTGCGCATTCCCATCAATCTGGAAAATGGCCCAAATCATCCCAGTTCACAAAAAGGGCTCCAAAAAAGATATTCGTAATTATAGGCCTATTTCTATTTTAAATTGTATTAGCAAAATATTTGAAAAATTGGTATATAATAGTATTTACCCGTTACTATCTAGAGGTATCCCGCACTCGCAGCATGGATTTATGAAAGGACGTTCGACTATTTCTAACCTTACTTTATTCACTGATTACGTTATTGGAAACATGGAAAATGGCGGACAAGTTGACGTGATCTACACGGACTTCGAAAAAGCCTTCGACCGTGTAGATCACGACATACTGATTACTAAACTCCAAGCTCTTGGAATTCATGGTGATTTGCTAAGGTGGGTGCGCTCATATCTTACAAATCGTTCGCAGGCTGTTATCGTTGGTGGATACAAATCCGACTTAATATCTATACCATCTGGGGTGCCGCAAGGATCACACCTCGGTCCTTTATTCTATAACGCCTACATCTATGATATAAGTGACTATATAACTAACTCTAATCATCTTTTATACGCGGATGACAAAAAAATCTTCACTCGTATACAGGCTTTTGCTGATTGCGAACTGTTACAACAAGATCTAAATGCACTCTGTTTATACTATGAACGTAACAGGATCACAGTTAGTTTTAGTAAATGTCAATGCATTAGTTTTACGCGTAAAAAGAAACCGATTAAATATACGTATCACTTTAATAACACAGACATTGAACGAGTCAATGTCGTCCGAGATCTTGGGGTCCATCTGGATGAAAAAATGCTTCTGTCCAACCACGTCGACATAATTACCAATAAAGCATATCGTAATCTTGGGTTTGTACTCCGTACGTGTCAGCCATTTAAAGGCCCTCTTAGTGTAATGATAGTTTACTATGCTTATGTACGCAGCGTTCTTGAATACGCTAGTCCCATATGGTGCCCAGCTTATATAAAGTACAAAAAAAGTATTGAGAGGATACAAAATAAATTTCTTAGACACCTAAGTTTTAAATTCCGTGACTCATTGACATCTAGTCACAACGATATCTGCCGCAGGCAAAATCTACTTACACTAGAGAATCGCCGAATATTAGCAGACATGGGCTTGCTTCATGACATATTGAGTGGACGGATTGATTCCCCCGAGATGGTACAACACATTACATTTAACGTTCCTAAACGCCGCACTAGGAATACATCTCTTTTCACAATCCCTTTTCATTCGACTAATTACGGTCAAAATGCTGTCTTTACAAGACTGGTAAAAACTTATAATACACAATTCCTCGACATTGATATTTTTAATATGAATAAACATTCGTTTAAGAAGAATGTCAAATCCAAATTATGTAGCACTTAATCCATAGTCCACTTGATGCAACTTATAGACGCTGGGATCAAGTTTATAAAACAAAAAAAAAACCTAGATTTTATACGTTACTACCATTCCACTAAATTTGAATAAATATGAATGTTACACATAGTATTAGTTTATTATCAATATATAATTATACACACATATATATATATATAATATTTATATCACCTATACACATACCCCTACAAACCCTCGATACACACCCTTACTCCTCACACATACACCCTCACCCCCATACATACCCCCACACACACACGCATTCAAACACATGAATATAGGGCACATAATTAAAGGGCATATTATTATAATTATAGTAAATCAAGTTTTTTTATTTAAACATTTTTAATTTTCTTTAATATTATTATTTAATTTTATTTAAAGGGAAAATAATAAATAAGGTTATATACCTATACTGCTTTAAACGAGTGTCATGTAATTATATTTAAGTAACACTTTCCATTTTAGTACGTGGATAGCTGTAATTGGTCTCTTATATTTAAGTACTACCAATGTAAAATTTTCTAGTTTAAGACTGTTGCTGTCCCAAATAAAGATAAAAAAAAAAAAAAAAAAAAAAAAACATAATCATTATTTTAAATTTCAAAATTAGACTACTAGATTAACATAGTTAGTCTCCTGGGCCAAGGACTTTTTTACCCAGAGACAAAGTCTCAAGTTTGTATTTTTTTGTTATCTCGTTTATTTTTTATTTAGATAATGTCATGTAGTGAATGTTTGTATATAAACAGTTGTATATATAAATATATTTAAAAGATACATTTCTGGTAACTTCATTTTTTATTCCTACGTACGTACTCAAATCTGTCTTGCTGATAAAAAAAATATTTAAAAAAAAGAATAATAATGGAATATTTTGTACGTGAATGTACAAAATATTCCACTTGTTCCAAACAAAGGCCCATTTGAAGACGAAAAATTGCGTTCCGAATCTAAGCGGGACAATCTTTGGTGTTAATACGAGTCGAGTTAACGCGACTCGCTGTTTTATTAAAAGCCGTTGCCTAAGCTTGATCCATATTAAATTTTATCCGCTGTTACACCATCACGAACGAGAATTTAGGGAATGCTTCGGTTAGTTTGAAGATAGCAATGTGTTCAAAATAAAATGACGTTTAAATATCCCGTAACAATGAAATATTATTGATCTTCAGAGTCGTGACGAAACAATAAGATAAGTTCATCACCATTTAATATAACTTTACTCGTCTCATAACCACAGAATGTATAAATCATATAATTTATCTCAATGTTAATTTAATTTGCTTAAAAATGCTGTGCTTAGGTATAATAAATCAAAACCGAGTGATGGATATCATTATTAAAAACTAACTAAACTAATGTTCAAATTTTTATCTTACATACCTAATATTATATTTATAAAATTATCGAAACATCACAACAAACACCATACTTTTGTTGGGTTTACACTAAAAATGTTCGTCATCACCCGTTGTCTATTTTATATGTTCACTCACGTTACGCTCAATTACGCGACTGTGTGAGAGACGGCCACTATAAACGTGGGCGTCATAGCGCGTTGTATTACTTATTAAAAGCTCAGTAGAAAGCCGGCTCATAATTAGCTTGTAACTTGTAAGACGAGGCGTATAGTACTAGGAGACCATAGCTTAAAGACGTTTGGAAACTTTGAAGTGTAATGATTATGAATATTGCGTTGAAGGACTTATTTTGTCACATGAGTTTATATTATACGTACTTACTTAAAAGTCATTAATTAATTTATCGTAGCTACATAATTATGGTTTTAAAAAACAAGTTCTGCCCAATATCAAGGCGATAATAGCTTAGTGGTAGGTGGTGGTAGTGACTTTGAATGCAATCGACCAAAGCAGTTATTAAAAAAAACCCGACTGCGGTACAAAAATATCGTTTTTTTTTTCATTTCTCGTTCCATATTATATTTATACATAAGTTTTAAGTATATTATATTTGTAGTGACCTTTTAAAACCCTTCATTTTGATACCCCTCTCGATAGGTTAGTGGGAATATTTTTTGGAAACATCCCGTACACCCCAGCACACACATTTTGGTGCTATAAATCCGCCATTTTGATTATTTATAATTGTAATAGACCCTGTGTCACTAGCGCAATAAAATGGAATCTAATGACATATCATTCATCAAAAAACTTTTTTAATAATAATATTATATGTTAAACATTGACAAGCTATTAAAAAGTGAGGCCTACCAGTAAGACATGGGTCCTCCTTGGTTGCGTCATCGACAGGTCGAGACTTACCTGAAAAGAAAAAGAAAATATTCAACACGTTACTTACATTTTCAGCCAGTAAGTGCCTATGAATTAGTTAGAAACAGCGTCAGAATGCTAAATTTGTAAGTACAAAAGAGCTAGTATCAAGGTGCGTGCTACAAATGGGATAAAGACGATAGTAAAAAATACTTAATCTAAGGGACAAAGTCACTGAAGCCGTCAAAAGATTGTAAGATAATCACTTACCACGAAGTACATAATTCTAATAAGCTTAGTTACGGTAAAAATAATAATGATACCAAAATAATCGATGGAATATTTAAGCTTTACAGATGTCAAAAACAACAAGATAACACTTTTTAGCCTTTGTCAATATTTCAAACCAGAGATTGTATCAACTTTGATGAATGTCGCGTCTTATATTATTTTCAAAGATTTTCTCGCTTCAAAGGAAAGATTGACAGCACATCGTTCATCAATTACGCACGAACAACATTTTTTTTTACATGAAACAAAGCTTCCTTAGAAAAAGTTGGTGGCTTTCGCAATTTTTTTTTTCTTTTCTTTTACAAAAAGATTTGCGATTTTTAAAGGAAATTTCCTGTTTCTTTAATGTAATGTACATTTTTTTTAATCACATTTAAAGCGCCACATCATTATAAACAAGTTACAACCTTTTACAAAAAGTAAACTAATTATTAGCCAGTGTCACTCGGGATGATGTAAGGATTCTAACGATACTCCATACACCCAAATATTTCCAGGCATTTAAAAGTTATGGTAGAATAAAGAATCTCACATACATACTCATACTTGAACCCTGAAAACAGTACACTCCTTCTTAGGGCAGTCATTCAAAAGGTTGGCAACACATTAGCAACCCTTTAGGGCAACCTCCTCGTAATGCTTAAATATGAGCAAAGGTGAAGGTGCCCGTCTACTTTCAAATGAACTTTCTTCTACTTGTATATATCACTCAACGTCATCATCATGTCAGCCGAAAGACGTGTCACTGCTAGATAAATGCCTCCCCGATGACTAGTTTCATCTAGCTAGCTAGTTTTGGCATCCATCGGTCCATCTTGTGGGGACATAGTATTCCAGTTCTTGGTCGCCACTCGAGAACCCTTCTGCTCCAGCGGCCATCGGTCCTCGATTATAAAACTCAACCTCAACTATAAAATTAAAAGATGGCAAAATAAATGACTGTCATATTGAAATTGTAAAGCAAATACCGCAGTGACCAAACCCACCACATTCCATTACTAATAATTTAGAATAATATTTTAATACCAATTTTACATGCCGCTTCAGCTGTAATGCCTGAAATTAATGACATTTTATCGAAATTCGATAACCGCATTTTTGAATTTATTTAGTAAATTATATGCTGTACAGAATATGTGGATAAGTAATTAATTACTTATTTTAATGCTGATATCAATTTGCTTATTTTTTTTTGTAGGTATCCAATAGGCAAAAACGGAACATTTACTTCGTCCTGTCCATATATTATCATTTGGCAGACACTATAGATAGGCAATCGGAACTTCTAGGACGGATAATCTGTCTCCATCGCACCTTTTAATTTAACCATTAGAATGATGGTGAGTCTTTTACATGATCAGTAGGATTAATTTTGTCACATTGCCAGCTTTATTATATGTTTCAGATGGCATTTCAACTGGCCTGGAAATTATCTTTTGTCTCACCTAATTTTTCAGATTTGTATGGAGTTTCTTAATATACTTTTAAGCAAAACACATTATGTTGATGAAATGCTATCCGAAACATACTATGAAGCTGCAAATGAGTCAAAATTTACTCTGCTGTCAGTTTTGTTAGTGAATGACCTCGTAATCATTTCCTTTCATTAGTCAGTTAGTATGTAAGCTTATGCGCCCCTAATAACCTAACTTATCTGGGGGTAAAAAAAAATGTGTGTAGTATAATTTTGAACCAGGAAAACAGAAACCATTGAAAGAACCATAGAATTATTCAGTCTCGTGCGGTAACTAACCATTCCCAACCAAAAAGATTTTGGGGTCTCCAATAGAACCGGCTCGTAATTCCCCGGGGCCTTCATGAACCTTGTATTATTTTCTATGAAATAACTCCTTACCCTGCCCCAAAATAATTGGGGGAAAAGGGAAAAAGGCTGAGGAGGGAAACTAACCGTTCCCAAAAAGGCAATTCCACTCACAATCATGAGAAATAACGATATTACCCCATAAACTTTCGACGTGGAGCCTAAATATCTCTGCTACCTTTTTACTGGTTTACAGGGCATTGTTTATTTTATATACGTGGTCCATTTGCAGCGTCCTATGATATTTTTATTGTGAGGTGAACGAAAACGATCCTGTCCCTTCTGTTTATTGTGTTTTAACTTTGGTGAACGCTTAGAATTTTTATGTTGAATTTTATCAAACAATTTCAAGAGTTACGAGAAAGATAAGCTATTTGAATTTCAACTAATGCTTTCTTATTGTTATTTTGCTACATAAATATAGTATGTTTAGTATTATTTATTGTTTAATTTATATGTAGGATTTATTAGAAACGTGACTTGCTCTCTACCTTGGGTTTATTTTAGAAATAGTTTTTTTTTAATCATTTTTGAGTTCATAATTGATGTATCTTTTGTATATTATATTCTGTCGTAGCTTGCCAAAAAAAAATATTTGTCAAAATATTCGCTATTATTTTTGTAAAAAGTTTTCCACTAAATGGCTTTATGTGATTATGTCGCTCTTTTAATTTACACGAATTTAAATTGGGTTGGAACAGAGAACATTAATAATTCTAAGAAATGCGAAAATAATATATATATTAGAAAGAAAATATCTGTATTTGTCACACCTTGAAATAATATAAAAACAAGACAATTACAGACAAGACAGTTATATCGACAAGTATCTCTACGTATCACTCAGTAGGTAATAAAATATTGAGATATAGCTTTATAAAAAAAAAAAACTATGTTTATTGACACTGCGCACCGTAATTCGTTCAGGAACATTAATTTTATGTAAGTAAAGTAACGTAGGTACTATAATTGTATTTATATATCAATCTTTTAATAGTATAGTATGACACTACTTAGATTTAGCATCGGCAAATTGTTTTCGTACACTTCACTTCCGATTTACACAACTAATAAAAATCATTCATTATAGTGCCATTCAACGTTCAACAAGATCATTTTCGCCGATCATTTTTTAACACATGAGTAATGTTGTAGGCGCACTCTTTTCGGGAACGATCGATTTTACGAATTTTGCCGATGCTTCATCTAAGTTCTGTCATGCTATACCCAATGCGCAGAAAAAAATTGGACGATGATTAAAAAATCACCCAGTATAAAATTACAGGAGTATAAATATAGGAAATCTTTGGCCAACCAATTTGTATTCTTGAAGCTTCTAAAGCTCTCACAAGTCGCAACTTTATTTCAAACGACGCTATACACAAGGACAGTATATTTGTGATGAAACTTCCCTTATCTTCTCAATAAATCATATTTAGTGCTACCAGTATATTATTCAGACTGTATATATGCGTACGTACATATATATCATTGTATATGCCTTTTCACGTATGATATATACTAATAACAGAGACAGATACGTGAAATCTAATTTCTTTATAAAAAATAGGTAAGAAATATAATTTTACGTCTTTATGGATAACATGTTATATGTTGGAGATAACTCAATAAAAAGAAAATATAACGATGTGGAAATGTCGTCCTTGGCCTAGTTATCTTATGAGTACATACATAACATATCTCCCTCCTTTACGGTATGAATTTGCATCTCTCACTCTTGCTTCATCTCATCATTCACATAAACAGATCGCCAGTTACTTTCATTTTTTTTTGTTACAATAATTGACAAGCCAGTTGGCGCAATTGGTTAAGACACCACCTATCACGCCGCTGGTCATGGGTTCGATTCCCATCCAGGACAAACATTTGTGTGCATGAACATGTCTGTTTGTCCTGTGTCTGGGTGTAATTATCTATATAAGTATGTATTTACAAAAAAAAAGTAGTATATGTAGTATATCAGTTATGTGGTTTCCATAGCACAAGCCCTGCTTAATTTGAGATTAGATAAGAGTGTGTGAAAAAAAAAAAAATAGGCCTGTTTCACAAGTCAATCAGTGATCATGTAGCCGATAGTCCATAAGCACAAAAAGCTTAGAGGGGAACTGGCTCTCAAGAGCGCTATCTTGACACAGCGGACGGTGCTTGGGGATCGATCACATAAATCTTTATAATTGACTATTTAAACTATGACTATCGTTTTTATGTTGCTTTATTCTAGATGACACAATTGAAAAAAATCGGTATTATTTAATTATTAATAACAATATTTATTATTGATCAATCACCAAACTTGGTTGAAATAATCTTAATCTTACGATTAGATAGATCACACCACACACTCGAATAACAAAGAGAATAATTTGATCCCAAGAAAGGAGATCCATCAGTAACGCGAGTTAAATCGTGGGCGGAAACTTATTTACGACCTAATAAATAAATTAAACGTAAAAAAGTTTAAGGAAAAGCTTTTGCCACTTTCAGAGGCTCTGCCACTTACCAAAGCTCGGGCCTAATGAACGGAAATATCAAACTGGGTTTAATTTTGGAGTTCTGCGTCCCTATACAGGTTGCAGACTAATGCTAGCGACGACGTCCATTTTTAACCCCCGATGCAAAAACGACGTAGTGTTATAAGTTTGACGTGTCTGTCCAGGTGTGTGTGTGTGTGTGTGTGTGTCTGTCTGGGGCATCGGAGCTCCTGAATGGATGGACGGATTTCAATTTAGTTTTTTTTGTTTGAAAGGTGACTTAATCGAAAATGTTTTTAGCTATGTTTTAAGAAAACCGCTTAGCCGTTTGAAAATTATCGAGAATTAGTGAGATTCGGGGTTTTTTTTAAATTATAAATTTTAGTTATATTACAGAGTGCCTGTGACCACCTTCGTGTTTCATTATCAGACTCGGGAGGTTATTTTCGCCACATTAGCAACTTCATAGATGTCGCATATCTGAAGTAAATTTGTAATATGGATTTTTCATCACATGCCTTTTATAGTTAAGATTCTGTGAATCCGTCAGTTGTAAAGTATTAGGTGGGTCCCTCATCATGACACATTATTATTATTATATTGTCATCGGACTTACAAATTTATATAAAATTTCAGATCAATTAAACACTGGGAAGTGAGTCAAATTATATAATATTCGACCTAAAAATAAACACGGCAAGCTATATAAAAGCTTGTAAATCCATTACAAATTCAAATCGTCAATAAATATAGCCACAAATATTTCTCTTGAAACAGATCGACGGTACTCTGAAGCCTCAAAATAATTAACAGCTGTTGTCAAATAACCGGACTGCGGTCACCGTGAAATTGAATCGTATTCCGATGACGAGAAGGACTGGATAGATTATCGATACGAACCGTGGCGAGACCGCAGTATCACCGCATAACAGGGTGATTTTGAAAGGGTATTTTAGCCCGAATTTTATAGATAGTGTATATTATCAGTGATCCTACAAAATTTCAAGTGCCTGAGCAGTTATGACAATAGGGAAAATGCATGAGATTTCTTTTTATAGTGAGTTTGAGTAGGAAAAATCTTTTTCGGATAACGATTAAAGTAACAGAGATACAAGTCATCAAAGTTTTATTCCTATCTCTTTCTAGAAATAAAATTCAGCATGGAGTTTATATGGCCGTAATAGGATACGACGTCACAATACCATGTCCGATCTCTCTGTCTAATCGCTGTCAAAAGCGTAGTTTAAAAGGCTTATTTTTTATTTTACCTGTATACTTACGGTATATTTCAAGGCCACCCAAAATCATCCTGTATAGGTACATAACATAATTTATATTTCATTAATATTTTGACTGATTTAATTTTTATAATGGTCTGATTGTGGTTAAAGCTTAAGCTTAATTATAGATACAATAATCGAATAGTAAAAATAAAACATAGCCACATAATGCAGCTTTATGCTTCAAGTGGATATCTAAACATATAAAAAGCTTTCAGAAGCACGGCTGCCAACGAGCTGAATGGCCCACAACAATCGATTCGCCCTTTGTCGTCGCTAGAACGTGTTCTAGTGGCCACTTTTTGGATTTATACATGTCGTGTGAGCCGTTTGTATTGTTAGGAAAGAGGGTTTCATCAAGGCTTTAAAACATAACACTATAAATGCAAAACATCGATTGAAATATTCCGTTAAAGTGTTGCCGTCCCCAGCTTATACAATTTTGATTTAGTTTTCAGATTATAAAGAGGCTTTATTTCTTATTTTGAATGCAGGAGAACTTCGAAACTACTGTTGATTGGATTAATATTTTTTTTATATTTACTTTTCAGTAATTTCAAATAAGGAGAAAACAAAGAGGAAAATAGTTGAAATAATAGTATCTCATTTTTAGGGTTCCGTACCTCGAAAAAAGCACTCGTTTGTTTGTCTGTCTTTCCATCTATCACAGCCAATATTTACGATTTCTTCACTTGTGTTAAGTAAACATTATGTTCTGCATTTTAATATACCAGGAGGAGATAAGGTCTATAGAGATAATGCGTCTTGTTACCGCGCCAACTAGTAAGGTACCTACAACTTTCCCGGGCAAGCCGACTTGTTCGAGTTTCTGAGCTCACGACAAGATAATGGAACGCAGGGTGCAAGTGACAAGTTTAAGTCATTAATTTCCGCTTATGGAAAGTTAAGTTTAGTATTGGGGTGATGGAATGATAATATGCTACAAGAGTAAGCACAAATCATTAAAAATTCAATACTATAGGCAACTTTCCACCAAATAGATCATCTGCCTTCATAATCTCACTGTGGTCAGTGATAAAGTAGCCGAAAGCCGGGAACTGGCTCTCAAATGCAGCTGTCAGAACACACCGGAAAGTGTAACCAGTTAGGCGGGTACTACAAAGTACGCTACCGCCGTGCTATGGTTTCTTCACAATGTTTTTCTTTACCGATAGCTCAAACTCACTGTAGGATTCAAAACCACGACCTTCGCCTGGGCATTCGACTTCACTACCACTGCCACCTTATATGCCTGCTTATAAACGATTCGTTGAAAATAAAAAAATCTAAAAAAAAACGTGTACACATAAGTGTAATTATTACTTACCATAACACGTGTCAATAGAGACTAAATGCCCTTGAATCTTGCACATGTTATTAATAAAAACAACGACAGAAAATATTGAATGAGCTAATTTTTTGTGACTTACACCACACACAAACGCCTACACTGAACAAGACAAGTCTTTGTGAAACCGTGATGAATTTCTATTTCTCAATATCTGACTAAAAGGGAATTAAATCTTGTAATACAAAAGTAATTTCAAAGAGAAATTAATTCACAAGGTCGGTGTATGAAATACGGCATCAGCATCTGTGATACAGTTTTAACTAGTACAGATGCCAACGCAATTTAAAATATAGTCATTAAGTGTATGTTATAATTTTTTTAATTAAATAATAAAGATTTTTTACTTTTTTTGTGTTATGTAGTTTGAATATCTGAACAAATAGGAACAATCAGTTATAAGACAGCCTTTAATTGTAAAATGTAAACTTAGCATATTATTATGATAAACAGCGCAGCAAAGCTATATAACTATATGTATATGGCTACAGCTATTTTATCATTGATCCCAAAAACCATGACAGAAAAAATAAACAAGTGTCTGCCTAATAGTTAGAATCCAATATAATTAGTAATACGATCGTTATATAAAATTGTTCTGTTAATTTTCACAGTCACTATTTGAACCAGCAGGGCGATTGTATAACTATCTCGTAATTGTTAAGAGAAGTAATTACAATGACAGTTTCGTTGTTGCTCAACTAAGATAAACCAAAATTATAAGGAGATTACGTAAGAGAGCTATCGCTATCGGAATCAAGTTACACAATCGTCCTACTTATTTATTTGTGGTAAAAATTTAACAAAATCGATGGCGCGGCCTACTTGGCACATATTACCCTGGAAACGTGGGTGAAACCGTGGAGGACAGCTAGTATACAATGGTGCCGTTTCTGTTGTTTACGATCTTAACTAATATTAGGCAAGTCACCTCTCTTTCATTTTAACCTTATTGAAAAAAGATAGAACATTTTTAATGCTGTCAGTTTAATCCATACCGTCGTAATGTACGGGTAAATAGTCGTGACCAATAAAGATCGCGCTTAAATTCACGTTGAAATGTATGATCGGATTAAACTGACAGGACTAAAATATCTTGCATCCCTTTCTTATATTTACTATAAGAAAGAGATATAGTGAGATTAAATTTATTTAGTTCGTAAACAACAGAATCGGCACCAATATTTATTAATTTCTTTTGAAAATGTATCCATAGATAACCTAAATACTTCGCATTATCTATCTCCCTCACATTACTACACAGAAGCTGTGAAATCGTTCGTAAGGATGGACTTGCATGAGCCATTAAACAATCGCCAAGACCAAACGACGGTATTATGATGAATGTAAGATTGCTAATGGATTTCTAGGAGTTTGGATCTACTTACCAAGTTTTATGGTATATTACTGTCTCTTTGAAATATCATTTTTGTGGTGAAGATAATTTATGGCAGTTAAAAATATTTCAAACAGGTTTTTACATTTATGGTCAATTCCCGAGGTATCTTCTGTTTTTCCGGGATAAAAAGTAGCTTATAAAATCATTTATTCCAGGGTATGATCTATCTATGTACCAAGTTTCATCCAAATCCGTTTAGTAGTTTTTACGTGAAAGAGTAACAAACATTCACCCATATATCCATACTCATAAACTATCGCATTTATAATATTAGAAGGAAGTAGAATATTATTTACATTAATAAAATTAGAATTATGTTATTCCTTGTTTATTACTTAAAATTCAGTGTCAAAAATTAAACAAGCTAATTCGTCGGTTTTATCATCCCTTTTAATCTTGAAACCTATAATAAAAAGTGAGCCATTTTAATTTAAAAAGTTAAATTTGAAAGGTAATCAATTAAAAAATGAAATGTCCTATCTAACCAACCAATCACGAAAAGTGATTGATTGATTAACCAGTCATTATTTTTTGGACAATATTGGTCATCTCTCCTCTACATAGTATTATAGGAAGTCGCTCTCCACGTCTGTCTGTTTATCTGCTAACTCCTTCTAAGCCACGCAACGGATTTTAAAACGGTTTTCATCATCACGTGGATAACATTTCCGGAAGGTTTGCTTTATATGTAGGTATACTACATCCTATTTTTTTAACTTATATATTTTATTGACAGAAAGCTCATGCCATCCTATTTTTTTTTTACTTTTATATTTTATTGACAGGAAGCTCATGCCATAAACAATATCATGTGAACCTCACACTAGGCTTTATGCCTATCCGGGCCTGTCCTGTGAGGCTCTGTTAATAGCCCGATAACATAAAAAAATAATTTCAGAGTGGATTACAGTCATAAAAAAATTATAAGATCATTGAAAAAAAACAAAACAAAAACTAAAACAAAAATACAGTTTTTAAAATTATTAATCAAATTTTCTTGTAAAAAAAGTCCAAGTTGCCTAATTTACTTACATGGGCAATTTTTTAAATTTAAATTGCACCCGTCTAAAGCTGGGGCGGGTCGCTAATAAATAATATGAAAATGTACCTATCATGTTGCAGATTCCCTGGTTACTTGTGGATTAATGATTTTTCATCTATACCCATTGATGTATACCGTTTCATAAAGCCACTTGAAGCAATTATCAGCTGGGCGACAAGCTAACACAGCTCAAGATCCATTACCACAAGAGTCCTTCACACGTCCCTCTTAGAATTACAAAAGCCTTCTTTGTCCTCTGACGGGTATTAATTGACAAATTGCTGGCCTTTAATTGATGTTCGAACCACGTGATATAGGGGTACGGATTATGTACGATGAGATTATGTGGAGACAGTTTTATGCTCTTTTGAAGTAATTTTATTTTTAATATGAGGATATAGGTACCATAGATAATTTTAATTATGCTTGACACTTGCAGACTTGCAGAAAAAAAATATTTTAGAAAAATCCAAAGAGGAAACGCTGCCAGCCTTTTGGGAATCTTGCCGTTGATGGGCAGCAGCGGTCGCCTCGAGGATTTTTTTTCTATGTAGTTTGAATATTTGTTTTAAATAATTGTTGTACCTAAGTAGAAGATTAAAATATAAAAATAGTATCATCTTTTGGTTTGCTGAAAGAAATGTCTACTAGAAATAAACGGCCTCTTTGTGCTATTGTATCTGTTTTGTTTTTGTCTTTACTTGTTCTGGTGTGTACTTAGGTACATAATATAGAATAGGCTTATATTATATACCTACTTAAAGGAAAGGTTCAAGAGTGGATAACTAACGTTTCTTAAGACATTTAAGAATTTTTTGAACAAACTACTCCCTAAACGTCTAGCTATAAACATAATATAAAGACGAAAGACAGAACTTTGCATCGCAAATTCACTCTTCAAACATTCGTTACTACATTATTCAAGTTACACGCTTTTTCCGACGCAGAGTAGGAAATTTAATTTGCAAAGTGTTCGAAAAGTTACCCGGCCGTGTAGGCAGCGTCTGAGTTGCGTGAGCCCCCTATAACTAGTGCGGACTTCTTAACGTGGCCGTTTTAACTTGCACTCGATGTTTAAAAACGTATTAAAGTTATAGGAACGATTTGTACGTGAAATGTTGAAAGTATTTCCAGTTTGTCGGGAAGTTTAAATTGTTTTATAGTCTATGGTTTACAGTGGATATTTGGATGGCATCTCGCTAACTATAGATTATGCCTTATTAAGTATTTGAGACCTATAATAATACATACAAATATCAAAACACACCATAAGCTTACAGCAACTTCAAAAGGAGGAAAAAGGATATTCTAACTCGGCTACAGCTCCCTGATGTCATTCTGACGATAATATCATGTCGTATGTATTAACAAATATTCCCCGACTAAAAATGGGAGCCGCACACAACAACCGGCGAAAACAAAAAAGGAGGCATTTTCACAAAACAGTATATCACCCGCGATCATTTATCAGAATATAACTAGTGGGGCGGAATGGAATACATTGCTTTGGACATTTTCGTCGCTGTACAGGCTTTTTGTTGGGGCCACATTTTGTTTTTACGCGCCTGAACTTGTTTTGTTCCTGTATGTGATGGGACTGTGACTTTTTGTACTCAACTATTTTGTATAGTTTTCAAAGGAAATTTATTTTAATAGGCAAGCTGATACCAGCAAACTAGACTAAACAATGTCTTTCAAAATGAATATCGCTCATTTCATGTGTGCCTAGTATATCAAATTCTTTTATTCAATACAGGTCCTGAGAAGGGCGCTTTTCAGATCAAAAGATTAATATACCACATATAAAGCTAATCAGACCGTAAAATCATATCATGAGGTACATCAAATACTGAGTGGCAATTTAGTTCTTTCTTACAAACACTGAGATAACAATATATTAAACATGATTATTATTATAAAAGGAACAACGATATTAGACTTGAAAATGCCAATTACTCAAATATAAAATACAAAAAAAATAAATTATTTAGGTACATCATACAGAAAAATATAGCAATATGTTCATGCACACAAACTTTTGTCCTGGATGGGAATCGAACCCACGACCTGCAGCGTGATAGTTGGACCTGCACTGTATTGAAATACACTCCTGTGTATTACAGCATTCATCAGTCATAATATAATCCAAGAACATGTAAGGTTAAAAATAGCAGCACAAAATAACTTTGATATCAAATACATATCGAAAATAGGTACTTTTCTTATTTTCGTCTACAAAATATCTAATAAAACCTGAAAGGAAAGATTCA
Source organism: Tethea ocularis (assembly GCA_963555595.1). Classification (NCBI taxonomy): domain Eukaryota; kingdom Metazoa; phylum Arthropoda; class Insecta; order Lepidoptera; family Drepanidae; genus Tethea; species Tethea ocularis. Next base: position 1,974,902 of record OY741971.1, on the reverse strand, counting down.
ACAACAACTAAAACGTTAAGAATAGAACATCCAATCCACACAACGAATGGAGGTTAAATAAAATGCGAGATTTCAAATATCTGATAGAGGGTGGCGCCACGGATTCTCTGCCCCACTATAATCTGGCCAATATATTGTCAAAGAGTAAAATAATCCACGAGAAAAATATTAAAGATGTTATCTACCTACCTACAGTTGAGAAGACTCTTGGAGAACTTGTAGATTTACACAAAAGTTTAAAAAAATATATTATAACAGATATCATATTGAGATACATCCTGATGTTAATAACAAGTCATTGTGTTTAAATTGAATCTACCAACATGTTTTCCTTAACCTACTGGATTCATTTAATTATTTAGTGCTATTAGCGAATCCTTTCAATAAACCTCAAATATAATCTGTCTGTTTTGAAGTCAGCCAAAGAAATCTGCGATGCCATATCATTTTTCATAAAAAAATATTCTATATTTTGTTAAAAGTTTTTATCATTTAGTGTTTATGATTGCACCATTACATTCCATATACCTAACTTGTATTCCCTCAATAATTCATCAATTTGCAACACATTGGCAATTTAAATTTATTTATGCCAATATTTGGCAATGTGCTATAAATTGTATGCGAGTTGCAAAAATATTTTAACAATTCAACGACTTTTTTGGCTCAAAGCCATTATTTTGTCTCGTGTCTCGTAAATGGCGTGATAAAAATTATTCAATCGTTAATTTTACGTCAGGTTCGTTTAAAGCAATATTTGCAAAAAAATATTATAACCAGCATTTAAATAAAGTGAATATAATCCAAACTACATTTATCGTCAAAGAATCCGTAATTAGAGCAAATATTAGAAATAAATTTAAAACAGAAATGTTTACCAACTAACATAGACTATTTTAAAGAGTAGTACATTGTAATTATCTAACGAATAAAATTTGGTTATTATTGAAAATTAAACAAACTGACCAATCTACACCAAAGAATTCTTTGCAACGGTCGCGACGTTTGCCTATTCATCGATACCGACTACAGGGAGGTAGGTAGAAATGGTCAAAAAATGGACTCACAAATAAGATGTTGTCCACACTATCATCGGATTAACTATTTATCTTGTTTTCGTAGTTTTTCGCTGCCATTATGCCCACTGATGTAATAAAAATGTTTTAGTATAATATCTGTTTTTGTGGTTCTTTGGTTAAGGTTCCCTTATATTATGAGAGTTTTTTTTTATTTCTTTATGACGGTTATTCTTTGCAAATGGAAATATCTGAACCGGTATTATAGCCAGACATTCTAATAAAAGTCCATTTGAATAAATTTGATATGTTATTATTCAGATCAGTTAATTTCATAATGTTTGTGTCGATAAAATAACTATTTAATAAATTGCAGGTCAAAGTATAAGATAGTAAACTCATAATTTAACAAACGGAAACAACCGCAAAAAATATTGATAACAACCTTCATTTTTAACTCACAATCAAAATTTTGCTGCCACAAATTGTATTACTATTTACCTACATGAAAACAAATAATACCATAAAAGTGGCTTTTCTATGGTCCTACTAGCACATTATGTCATGTTACGAATATTTATAAAGGCACCGAAAAAAGAAAGATCAGGAAAACATAGTTATATAGTTTCCAGTTCGCATAAAGGAAGTTTGGAACCCTCCCTGATCCGGAGAATATCAATAAGGTGGTGGATATTTAGGTTAGCCCGAATTTCGTGTCAAAATACACTTATATCTATTTTCAGAAAGGATGACGTGTGAAAAACTGTGAGAATAATATTTTGAACATTGTTAGGCGTGGCATAAATTGACAGAGCAGTTGGCGTTATTAGTTTTGACACCACCTATCATCCCACAGGTCATGGGTTCGATTCCCATACAGGACAAATATTTGTGTGAATGAATGAATATGTCTGTTTGTTCTGTTAGCTATATGCTTAAGTATATATTTACAAAAATAAAGTAGTATGTAGCACCTGTGTCAGTTATCTGGTTTTTCCATAGTACAAGCTCTGTTTAGTTTGGGATCAGATAGCCGAGTGTAAGAATGCCCTAAGATATTATTATTATATAGGAGTTGTATATAAAAATAAAGACAATATTTTTTATACATAAAAATCATTTACATTACGCAGGAGCAAATTGCAACCATCCAAACTAGTATAAGAGTCAAACTATTCCTAAGTGCCTACAAAGGTCTATTTTAATAAAATAATGTTGATTGTATATATTCTCCTCCATTGCAAAAGGAAGACCTTTTTTATACTCCGCAGCAGACATGATGACTTAGTCTACATTAGGTAGGTAGGTAGTAAAACTTTATAAACTTAAAATAAATTGAACAGAAAAACTAATTTGAGAATAAAATATAGTAAACATGACAAGGTAAATAAGTTTCAGTAGTAGGTACTTTTCCTCACCGACGATGTAAAGTAGCAAGTTACTTAACAAATACACCACAGTAAGTTGAAGTACAGCACACTAACAATAATAATTTATGGTATTTTTTTTTTTATTTACTTTGTAGAATTACCTAGAGGTTACGAATAGATAAGCCTAGAGGTTATAAATGTCATCAAAAAAATGTAATTAAAAGATACAAAATATAAATCGAAATAAATTAAACATACTTATTCATAATAAGTATTAACATGCGCGTAATAAGTATTAATCGTCTTTATCATATTTAAACAGAGTTACAAATGCAAAAGATATTATTAAATTTAAGTAACTTGACCATTTCCAAATTAAAGCCTAATCGGAAATAAATGCTACATAAATATATCACTAAGTGCTACGTCGTCGTAGCAATCGTAGCATGTGCTACGAATCTGTATAAAACAGAATTGAAAATATATTTTGAAAAATATTACCAGTTCTATCTACTACATATTTGGGCCATCCAAAGGGAATAGCTTTTTTACTTTTTTTTAAAAAATGTCTTAGTTTTTTTTAAATAACATATAACCGTATTTTTTATTAAAATTGCGTCTCTCCTGTCTCGCTTGTCTCCATCAGTTTAGTAAGAGACGGAGTCATTCACGGAGAGCCTCCTCTCAATGACTTGATCGCGTTTGCCATGACGTGTTGGAGGCGTTGGAGCAATATGATGCCATATTATTATCTCGTTTACTTCTAACAGAACGCTAACACAGTTGATAAAGTAAACATTGATTGAAAATGTACACTAGGTAGGATAACATTTTTAAATTTCATTTTAAAGAAGAATAAACAATATTAGTTACTTTACCGTTTTAACTTTTATATTCTGTGTCACCACTTTAGTCCTAACCGACAGGTAACTTACCCAGGCTATTACCACTTGTCTAGCATCACTTACCTTCTAATGGATATTAAGTAAAAAACATTACCCTCCTGGGTAAGTCGGGTAATTAATGCAAAAACTCTACATTGAAGTCATAAATAAACTCTACCTTCGTGTATCGATACTCTGCATGGCATAAGTTTAATATAATAACAGAAAGTGCAAAGTATTAAATTTTTCAAATATAATATAAAATCTGCTCGTAGAACCGACGGCCGCTGGGACAGAAATGTTATCGAGGGGCGACTACAAACTGGAAGATGCATCGTGGGCAGGTCCACAAGGTGGACCGATGATCTTGTGAGGGTCGCGGGAAAACGCTGGATACGGGTAGCGCAAGACCGGCCATCGTGGAGATCCTTGAGAGGCTTTTGTCCAGCAGTGGATGTCTTTCGGCTGACATGATGTGAAAAAATATCCCTCAAAGGGCTAAATGGGATGTGTATAAAAATACAAAGGCATTAGTACTACATGCACTTGTAGTGTAAAAGTAGGGTAAGAGAACCAAACTAAATTAGACCCTTACGCGCTGTACACTCAGCCTGAAATTCTGTTTGTACGTGATGGACATAAAATGTCAAGTTCGAGAATTATGTTGATTTCAATGGAAGACGACAGTTTTATGGGGCCTAGTTTACGGTTTTATGGTTTTATTTTATGTTTTTTTTTTATTTTTAGTAGTAGATATGGAAAGAAGGTCGGAAATACCATACATGATACATAGATAATAGTACCTAAGAATAATTTATGGTATATATACTGAAATTTACGGGTGGTCTACGCACATAAAAAAGCCTGCAATCGGCTGGTAATCTTTTTTTGGAACATACAATTTAAAAACAATATTTTAGGTGTAGAGTTTTAATGGTGTATAAAAAATATAATCTTAGTTATTTCATCTGGTAAAAGACTTTCTTTGAAGTAGTAGATAAATTTCGTAGGTATAATATGAAAAAATATACTTGCCAGTGGAAATATTGTAAAAGCCCTTCAAAGAAATCTTTCCAAATAATTCTCTAAATATAACAAAATCGTAAACGAACTTCAGCCCTTTCATTCCAAATTACGCCTCCGTGACCGAATCGGTCGCAACAAAAAGAAAATTCCAACTTTCAATAATCACAAGCTGCAAAAAGTTTTCGAATAAAATCTAACCAATATAGATATCCAATCAGAAAATCTTGTGTGCAAACCTAGAAATTCTTATATCAACGGATTAAGGCATAAAATCGCATGGAGGATCATTTCAGAGTACGCATAACAAGTTTGTTAAGATTTTACTAAGAGAAACAAATTCTCTAGATGAGCAAAGGATTTGGAGTATTTAAAAACTCTTGTAAAGCAAAGGAGGCTTGCAATCAGATAAATTTGCGAAAAGAAACTTTTTAGAATAAAATTGATAGCAGGGGTTGAAGTCGTCTTGCCTTCAGGCTCGGTGTTATTTTTTAATTAAATTTTGTTCTTTCATTTGCAAAGATACGGTGTTGTATTTTATTTATGAAGTAGGTAGATTATTTTTTAAACAGAGTAGGTACGATATAATGATTAAATTTTGTGGGAATAGTTCTATATGCGACGTGGTGGACAACCGTTACCAATTATATGAAAAGGCCACAGTTAAGTATTAGATAACTCAGGATGCAGAGAAAACAGAAGAGAATATTAATCCTACAAATATTTCAATGCGAATGTTTGTGTGGATGGATGGACTTTTGTAACTGAACAGATTTGGATGAAACTTGGCATATAGATCTTGGACATATAGGCTACTTTTTATCCTGGGAAAACATTTTATCCCTCGGGAACGCAGATTAAACCGCGGGATGGAAGCTAGTGATTATTATTACTTATTACCGGATAAAAGTGAAATTTGATTTGAAAAACCCTTTGTTCGCTGTTTTTGTTTTTAAAGAAACTACTCAACATTTTAACGCTAAGGGGTAAATAGTATCATCTAGGCATTGTAGTCAGAAAGACAGTGGAAATGCCTCTGTTATTATTCAGTCCTCATAGGTGACGGTAGCGTCTTCAGTGGTGCCTACTTGTCAGGCTTATGACATAAAAAGTATTAACTTAGGAAAAAAACATAAAACCAGAGGACTAACAATTAACTGAGATGAGTCGACGATACCTGGAGCTCATTACAGCCTCAAATGGCAGGTGATTATATTTCTTGTACGTCATGATGAATTTTCACGCCGGTTTCTTCCACGTATCAACAATATATTTCTTTTTTACCGCGCCCATAATTTTCCTGGAGAAACGTAGGGCTTTTTATATTATTTTAACCTTATATTAATAAGCGTGTATTTTTTCTTGTTTTAAATCGTTTATATTAAACTAGTGACCCGTGCCGGCTTCGCATGGCTTTTCTGTACTGTAATATGCATGTATTATACATATAAACCTTCCTCTTTAACTATTCTATCTAATGCAAAACTGAATTAAAATTTCTGGATGAAATACAATTACTAACGTGTTCTAATGTCGATAACACAACGCGCAAATATCCGACAAACTGTGACAACATACAAAATATATCCTACTAATTTTGATTTTAAAATAAAGGATTTATTTTAAAACCAATAAATTAAAAAAATATATATTATACGAGCTGGCACCTCGCGGTTTCACCCGCGTTCCAGTGGCATCTTATGTTTTACCGGGATAAAAAGTAGCCTATATGTTATTCCATATCTATCTATGTGCCAAGTTTCAACCAAATCCGTTCAGTAGTTTTTACGTAAAAGAGTAACAAACATTCATCCATACTCACAAACTTTCGCATTTAAAATATTAGTAAGATATTTTCTTTTTAATGATATTATACATATATATTATTATAAATATATATATATATATATAAATATATATATTATTTATTCAATCACGTAATTAAGACAAAGATGAAGCTTAGGTTAACATGACGTGGACGAATAACTATAGGTACCAGTGGCGAAGAGTCCAAACAAGCCGATTCCCATCGGCTTACCTTTTAGAAATCCCAGTCCCACGTTTTCATCATTTCAAAGCCACTTTTATCATGCTTAAAATACACTGTAATTATGAAATTATGAGTGTTTTTTGAACGGCTTACCTTCGCCATAATTTCACCCCTCGCCACTGATGGGTACACACATATTTTCAACTTAATTAAGGATAGTAAGTAGCAAACCACGCGTATTACAAAGTAACCTACCACGTTGTTGTACGTTCTCACGATGATTTTCACCGAAAGCTCGAAATATATGTAAATGCTAGTTCTAACACAAACCGTCCAAGTCACAGCCTACAAAGGGTGATATTACGCAAATAAACAGTTGTTAATAAAAGTCTACCAATCCAGGGCCTGTCGATTTGATGTCGGTTTACTTACCTGAAACAAGATGAGGGAATCACATTAGTTTTCGTGAAATATTCTGCTGAAAATGTTGCCTTGTAGGTATAAGTACTTAGTTTATAAAATTATGTATTTAAGACAGTAAATAATACATTTTCATGTCAGCAAATAAAGCTTTTTTTACTTTGTATCCAACTAATAACATAAACTTGAGGCGATACATTTATACGTACGTACGTATTTATACGGACAATTCAAACACTGTGGCATCTTATGCGGTTGTAATAGGAGCTATATTGCAACAAAAAAGTGTAGTCTGATGTGTTGGCGACTGTACATGGTGCATGACATTTGAATTACGGTTTTGCTACAAACATTTCTACAGACCAGACCATGGTCTACTACCATTCTATAACATCAAATATAAAACAATATACACGACGTACATCAAAGAATCATTGGTTTTTGAAAAAAATACTAATGAAGTCGGGCTTATAGAACTTGCAGAACCTCTCTACAGATGACCCTGGTCTGAACAACATGCATCGTGTAAACATCTGAGAGGTTATTTAGTTCACTAAAAGATAAGTCATTATGTACAAGTGATCTAATACATTTAGAAGTAAGTAAATATTATTTTTTCTATACGTAACTGAATTTGTAACTTTTACTCTAATTTCAACTAAGTAAATTATATTTATTATCTTATTTCCTAAGAAAAGTTATTTAACACGAATATTTAACATAAAATAAAATTCAATACTACTTTTTTGTCGTCTTAACCGTACAATGTAATTTATTAAATGACAATCCAATCTCAATGGTATTCGTAAAAGCCCTTGCCGCTGCTGTCATCAAATTTGCGTTGCTAAAACGGGCTTTGCCACTTTTTCTTAGAGAAAAGTAGAAAATAAGATTATCCTTTAGGAAGCCATGTCAACGCAGCTAAAATTATATTTATACAAAAAGGTATTGGTTGTTCGCTTATTTAATCAATACAAAAAATTGCAACATTAATTTGTAGGTATAAACTTAAATTGCAAGTTATAATAAATCAAATCTTTCCTCTTTGTATTAGTGTAGATATTATGCAGAAATACTTTGCTGAAAATAAACCTATAATTTCTGATAGTTTTTTTTTATTAAAATGTATCTATAAATTGTTTATCTTCGTTTTTTAAAATTGCTTTACATCTTGAAAATAATGTTCTAAAACTACTTGATAGGTGAGGATAATAAGATCAAATATCCAGTAAAGGTACAAATAATAAAAATTCAAGCTGAAACCTTAATATTTTCATCACCTATAATTTTAGGCACGTAGTCACCTACGCCATCGTCTCGTCTAACTCAAATTATATTAAAGAATGATGACAAGTTACTTTTTATTTGAAAAATCTTACTGATGATAACTTTATTCGTCATTAATAAAACTTTTATTAAAAGATTCTATAGGTACTGACTTATAGTTTTCGTATTACAAACATCATTTCATAGTACCTATAGGTTGATATTTTACGACGTTCTTCACACAATCCCAAATTAAGAAAAACTACATAAATATAGTAAACTATTTTTTTTTTATTTATTAACATATTATAGGTAAGGTACTGGAGAAAAGGTACTTTATTGGATGGCTACCACTCTCGAGATGAACATTTATAAAGAGTATTTTCGATTCTAGCCGTGACAATCAAACAGAAACAACAAACTTTAAAAATAAATATCCAATTTGCAATTTTCACTATAAGAAAAATTATTCCGAATACTATGGTGGTTATAAAATAAATTTGCAATATTCACTATAAGAAAAAATATTCAGAATACCTGCTTTGGTGGTTATATAAACGGTAACATCTATTCAAATAATTACTCCGTTAGTATAGCACGATACCTGTCAAAATAGCCAGTTAATCTTAACTGGAAGTTTTTTAAGGTTAGATTTTATCAGGATTTTAAGAAGAACATTCAGGTATTCATTGTTTATGTAATTAATTAATGTCAAAATTCAAGATTACATTTAATATTATTTATTAGATGTGGTTGTACTCATAATGTATGGGTTACTTAACTGTAAATAGACTTAATACTTCATTAATATCGATCTAATTTTAAATTGTAGATATACTTTAAAATAAAATAACAGAATATGACTATAATGTTTGGTGGACGAAAAGTAAACATAAGGAATAAACGTGCACCGATTCTATCTCGCATACAAGTTGTATACGTACTAAAGTTACTGCATAATTGATGACTATCATTAATTAAAAGATTAAATCGATATGAGATTCGGCCTTTCCGGCGGTCGGTCGTAACGCGGTCGCAAGCTTTGAAAATATTGGTCTCCGCAAAGTCAACAGTTCAGCATAATTGAATCGACATAGGTAATGGTTGTGATAAAGGAAGGTGGGAGCCACCTGTCAGGGGGGTGCCACGTGCAGAAGCCGAGTAAGTGGGAAGGACGACTCCCTCTCTCTCACGCTAATGGTGTACGTATACGTGTGGTTACAGGTAACGTGGGTGTCATGCGTACTGTGGGTGAGACTAGGGCAACATATGCTCGCAGAGAAATATATGCCACGTACTGGCCCGTTATTTTGTTTCATGGCGGGGTACAGGCGACGTAAATAGGCTTCTTGTTACAAGTTTCGATTTGGAGGCTTTGTGGGTGGAGTTTGATAACGAATTCAATCACGCGGAAGTGGGCGCATACTGCTTACATACGCTTCATGGTATGTGCGTAAAAAGATTTTTGTCCGTTTTCCTCGATATGGTACTAAAGAGGATAGATATCAATGTTTTTTGTTATATGGTTGAAAAGTGTAATAGCTGTCATCAGCTGTCTTACTGAATTTGTCAATTTACAGTTACTTCTGAACATAGTAAACGTATTATTATAAATTTTAAGTAAAAGTATGTTGAGTTTCAATGAATCAACGGCAGTGCTGATAGCTATTAATATTTTTCAAATGGTGCTAAACCTATTTTTATTATTTCCATTTATGGATATTCTAACATTGTCTAAACATATTAGGTTGTATAGAGACCAATCCGGAAATTCCCCATTAATTCGCTGTATCACTGCTCTGTATTATATTACAATTGTTATTCATGGAATTCTGGGTCCAACAATGACACTGAACAAACTGAAACTACCAAAAGCTTTACTAGCTAAAGAAACACCGCGAGAAAAATTGATTCGTGTTATTGAAAAAACTAACGCAACAAGAGACTATTTACTTTCAGCGTTTTCTCTTTTTTTTGCTCTTGTCACTTGGAGAGTATTCGATTATATCATATTTTCAGCTAAATTGCAAGAATTTTCAGATTTAATGGGAAACTACGATTTGATCGATATTACTATTACTGAAGAAGCTGAAACTGAACCGGAACCAGAATCTGATTATGATTTACTTGTTGATTCTTTGGATGATGGTAACGCAAACATTGAGGAACCAGAGCATAATATAAACTGGCCATCTGTGGCAAATTTAAATAAAATTGAACACTCAAGGATAAAAAGGTTTTTTAGAGTAACCCCTAAAAAAACTCAAAACTCAGTAGATGGTGAAGTAAACTCAACTCGTGGACAGTCATTTGATATAAAAACAAAAAAGAGAGAAAAGAGTGTAACAATTGAAAGGAAAACACAAGTGAGTGAAAAAGACATAGCAAGAGACACAAGTCTTATTGAAAAATATAAACAAGAAGATACAGATAGTGAGCCAGAGAGACACAAAAATAAAAAAGCATCAAAAAAGGAAAACAAAAAGAAGGAAGAAGGCAACCAGTCACAATCTCCTTCGAAAAAACGAAATTAAAAAAATGATTAACACATACAGTGCTATTATATGCGGTTCTTTGTATATTGAATTATTATTAATCTTGGGGCTATTGAAACCAATTGTAGAACCATATTTATTAAGAGATATTTTGTGTGTCGTACAAAAAAAAATACTCCACTCTTCAAATGTGCTTAGTGCATTGTTGTTTCTTTTAATTGTAAATACTCTACTGGAATTACTTAAGGAGAAAACTTACTACGGATCTTTGTTAATTGAAGCTAATGATACTGAGCTAACTTCAGACTTTTATTTAAGCAAAACATCATTATGCTTTGCTTGTTTCTTCATGGCTGTATATCTTTTGATTTTAATTGAAAGGATATTTCAATGTATTATTACGATTGCTCGTCTACTTGAATTCGAATTGATGTGCAGGTATGCAATACTTACACTAGATTCAAGCCAAAATATATTCTCTAACTCCGCAGTTTTGTCACTAAAACTGCGTAATTCCCAGAGTTGGTTTTCTCAAATAAAATAATCTTTTTTTAGAATTTGAATGTGTGTTTGAGAAAATAAAAAAATACATTCTGATAGTAATTGGACTTTTTTATTTTTTGTGCGTATTTCTAGACATACTGGCAATACCTCTATATTGCAAATGGCGATAGGCGACGGTAACCACTTACCATCTGGTGGGCCGTATGCTTGCCTTCTACCTTAGTAGTATAAAAAAAACAGAAACTTTTGATCAACAAAACTAATGCATTACCGTGGTATAGATAGTTTCAAAACTAGCTTTATTGCAGTGGTTTTTTTTTGTTCTCAAAAAAGAGGTTACTATTTATACTTAAAAGTGGAATAATAAAAAAACTATGCATCTCAAGCGGGGGGATCCCCTACCACCCCTTGCCCCCACGAAGGCGAGACTTTATCCCTTATTGGACAATTTGACAACCGGCGCCGGCAGCGGAGGCAGTGCCTTTATAATTATTTTTCAAAACATAAATTAATTAGTATAGTTTGTTTACAAAGAGAACCGTCGTGGCCAAATAGTGAACTATCATTCCAATTTTGTATTACACCCATAATTAGGAGCTGGTTTCTTTCTGTCGAAATTTTAATTAATAAACTAATGAAGTTACAGTTGTAATAGGATTAAAACGGAGCAGACGCGTTATTGTATTGCCCTCTAAACAAAAAAGGTAAATAAACACAACAGCGCCTTCGATTTTCACGACAGGTCTGTTTTTGAACAGACTCTACCTACCTACTTACTAAAGTAGTTCAAAAACAAAAAGTCTGAACATGTGAATTGTGCGTTCTAACGTCACAAAAGAATAAAAAAAAATATTCACAATACGAATTTGTGTCATGCATGTCTGTCGATAACATGTCATAAATTTGTCAGGTGAAAATTGTGTCCATGGAAAAAACTTAATAACAACACGTAAAATTCCCAAAATAATCAAAACATGACATAATCAAGAACAAATTTCAATCACCAAAGTTTTCAGAACCAATACAATGGATTTCGGTTGCGTTTTCTTAACATGCTTGCTGCTAATGCAGATGGTGATGACCCTCTCACTGCTCAATCCCATTCACGATGTCCGTAAGATCACTAAATATATCAATAATTTCATCAAACGGCACAGACGTTCCTATTACACGACAGTAATATCTTATTTCACTGCTGTTATCTACTTCGGTATGTACATTCCGCTACAAAACATCTATAGATTGATCTTTAGTACTTTTTTGGATGACTACGATAAAGTTCTTTTACTTAGTAGCGTCGAGAAGAATTATATAATTGCTGGCTTCTCTCTTTTCCTAGTCGTGGTACTATATGGCGTGAGAGCTCTACTATCATATACTGCAAGTCTTTCTGACCTCGCAGCACGACCAAGCATACCTGATATAGTCCAATCAGAATCTAAGGACTACAAGAAATTATTCAGTTCACCTGAAAATATTCTACCGAATCTTCTGCGAGTAAAGCGATCAATATCATACGAAACAATACTATTTACTAAAGAGCTTCGAGAACATTTGAAAGCTATGATCAAGAATGTAGACTTTCCGCATAACAAATGTGCCCTATCAAGTATTCTGGAGACGACAACCGCTGATTCAAACTTCTGATTGATGAAAACTTTCACCTATAAAACTTATATCTGCTCTCGTATTTTCTTGTAGTTATTACTTCGGTATTGCAAAACTATTGGGTAGGTACTATCATTTGACGAACACTGCCAAGTATTTGGAAACTCTTTGGAATTACATTGGGGTGGGAGGCGGAGGGAAATATTCGAGAATACAGGAACATAAAAATAAAACGACGCTACCGAAGTAAAGGAAAGAAAAATGTCGTAGGAATGTTTGCAGTGCGAGAAAAAAGGAATGTGAGCATACATTACAAGGTTGAATTGTTTTTTGTTGAATTAAGGATAAACATCAATACATAAAGAACAAAATAAAATAATCCTGGGACATTTTTATAAGAATAATAAATACATAAAATAAATTTTAGCTTTAGAATTCTAAGATCCGAAGATTTGTTGTAGAGTTTCATTTGAATTGACTATAATATACCTACCTGTAATTTTAAATATTATTTATTCCTTTCAAATAAATTATTTTCCCATGTTCACAATACTTTCACTCACACTCAAAAATAGTAAGTAATATTATTGCTTCATATAAATATTTATTTATAGACGTAATAAATAAATTTGGATATAATCTCCGGAGTTTCTGGGCCGATATTAAAACAAATTTCACTAATAGATAACTTTCATTATCAATAAACAATTATATTTTCACAGAAACGCAGGTGAAACCGCGAGAATCAGCCAATATATGCTAGAAATGTGCATTCTTCATATACCTTTTTGCAACAAATATATTGGGTGCAAGCAAAGAGATGCGTACAGAGGTCTCGCCTTTGGCACAGTTTCAAAATTGCCACTGCGGCGCCAGTGACTCTTGTCAGGTATTCTAACGCTCCCAGCGTATGATTTAATGTGCTTTGGTTTAAATTTAGCTTCATTTTCTATTTAAAGGACCTTTTTTGCGTTGTAATAATGACCTTTTTATCTAAGTAAATACGTTGATTACCTAATTAATTATAATTTTAAATGCGACGGTACTAATGATCTGTTAAATCTTTTGAGTTACTAGTATACTTGGAAAATTATATAGTTTTTTCTAGTACTACCTATCTATTTTTTACCAGCCATTGTTGATTATTGGTAATTTCAAACAGAATTGGAATAATTAAGGAATTGGTACTGTTACCTACATGATAGGGAATCATGTAGGTAACAGTACCAATTCCTTACCATAAAAAAAACATTAATGAGTTACATCGATTTACACAATTTTTTTTTGTGGAACCGAAAGATTTGCCACACTATCGGTTTCTCAGAATATTAAATTGATGCTCGAATTTTATATTTTACGACAAAGAAACTTCGACAGTGCGATGCAGAACTCGCTTACTCTTTGATTGGCCCAATATTACGTGATTTGATTTCGTTTGACATTCACTGCGATTCGGTACGTTGGAAGCATATCTTGCAGTTACTTTAGGTTCCGTTTCATCCGAGTATCGACAAACATTTTGACGACCGCAGTGTTTGTTATTCAAAAATGTGTGACTGAGTGAGAGATTGACTGACGAAAACACCCAGCAGCAGACTTTTCGCCGACTGACTCTGAGTGGTGTCAGCGGCGTATCGGTTGCTGATTCTATGTATCGCACGATGAATCAACTGCTCACTAAATGAGTCGGCAAGCGAAATGCCACATACTGCGTAAACTACGCGCGGTATGAACACTCTATTTAAAAATTAAAGGGAGGCAAACTGGAAGAAAATAGCCTGCCGTTAACTGTGAGCCTAGTGGGGACGCGCCCTTAAAGATCTTTTATATTCTAAACTGACACAGACCGTATTTTCTTTCTGATATACAAGTAGGTTTAAATTGCATTAAAGTAGACCCCATCTACGTCACGTAAGTACCATAAAACTGCATCATATATCTGTATTAGCCCTCACAATTTAAGGCGACGAAGTTTGTGCTTTATTATTTATCCAGCGCACGGCATGACGCAGAGGAGATCCCTGGGGGACCCTTGGGTCACCGCAGAATAGGTATTTTAGGTTTCTTTACACAATCCCTGGATATACGGGACCAGTTTCGGTAATTATAAATGTGTTCATGCCGCGCATTAATAATATATTATTTGTGTCCTTTTATGTTGGTGTATTTTTGGGTTTTCATTAGTTTTGGGTTTTTTGGAATTAAGTACTTATATTGGGGAATACTTTCAATTTAATTAAAATATATCTACTAAATTAGTTTTGTGCATCACACTAATATTATATTTGTGAAAGTAGCTCCTCCTTTGTTTGTTACCTATTTATGATTTGCACGCAATAAATTCATGAAATGTACGCAGATAGCTGACGCCATAAGCTATTTTTAATGCTTTTTATTTCAAGAGAAAACGCAGAAAGTCTTGTAAAAAAAATAAGCAGGTTCACTTAAAGTGTCGGATACACATTCCCATAAAAACAATCTTCATGCATAATCACGTCGACACGCAGCTGCGTAAAAGAAGGGTAAACCAATATACACATTTCACTATTCTTTAATAGGGTTATTTTTTTATTATTTGGGTATTTTTTTAATAACATTAATAACTTTTAACTAAAAGAGAACCGCCTTTAAAGACACTAAAAAGTAGGTATAAAATATTAACTCACATGTGGCGGTGTAATCCCTCCAAAAAAAAGTCGAATTGAGTACCTCCTGCTTTTTTGAAGTCTGTTAAAAATTGACCACCGCTAATACCAATGTGAACAAGCACACTTCAAAAACCACGATTAGAGAAAATATTACCATTATACGTCTACGAAAAACAAAATATTTATTCTTTGTATGAAAACGAAAGAAAACTATTATTTCAACCTTTGAAAAATGACCGAGATAATAGAGGCGCCAATAAAATGAATCATTCTTATAGAAAAATAGACCGCTAGACAATACCTACGCATGTCTGGTGGAAAAGCAGTCTTGCGAACAGACAGATCAAAGGATTTCGTTGAAAAGAATATATCTAAGTTTTATCGAGATAAAAAGGATCGGTTGTGGTCTACGCAATGAGTGATCGGCGAGAAAATGCGTGGGCTTATTTTTTTACATTGAGATAGGATTATTAGGATCATGCGCGATCGGTTATAACTATTCGAAGGTAAACTATGGTCTCAGATGTGTATTATTTACTTTATTAGGAGTACCTAAGTAAGTCTCGACGTTATTAGAAATAATGAAATTCAATTTACTGGCAATTAATACTGTTTTTTTTTTTTTTTGTTACATAAAACATTCCTAGCAACGCAGCTTAGCTCATCTCTGGTGGATATTCAGCCTGATACTGGTTTTTGGTATATTAAAAATCTGCTGGCCTTCCGTTAGGACCGGTTCGTGACGTAACCACACAGAAAAACATGAAATTGCACAATATTACTTTCCTAAATAAAATATTGGCAACATTTAACCACCAATAAACATCGCATACTCAGACTTATTATTATACTTACCAACTTTTGTCTTTTACCTGTAATTTGCCTGTAATTAATTTTTGTTTATTTAATTTTTTTCATCCTTTATTCTCTCTTTTTTTCAAAATTTTATTTTAAGTAATTTTATTATGCTTTTAAATCATGCTCATTAATGCGGGGTGGGGCGTGACCTGTATTTTATGTTTGAAAAAACCTACCTCAGGCATCAGTCTCACACTTAATCTAGCTAAGAATATTGTTCTAGTTAAGTAAAATGTTTCATTAAGTGCTGAGAATAAAATCATTTTATTATTTTATTTTACATTATTAAATTGGCGACTTTATAATTAACATATTATTGCTGGAACTAAAATATACTATATACTCGTAGTGTTAATGTTTTTAATAGCGTTTCTCTCTTAACTTAAACCGTAGTTTACCAAAATTCACGGTTCCTATTTGGATCTTACACGGCCGCAACCCGAGGGTCCTTCTAGAGGATTTCAGAGGATAAAATAAATCTTAAACCAAATACTCCCCAATAGTTACGGCTAGTAGACGTAATTACGGCTAGTCAATACCTTTTTTAACTTCTTTTGTGGCATCGGATTTAGTGGTCTTTGTTCGGCGACGCTGAGCCCACGAATTACCGTTATGGACTTATCATCAGATATATTTTATAGGCTTATGCGGCTTTATGATATTGTAAAGAACTTTGACTGAACTTTGTTTGAACCATAGCACGGTGGTAGGGTACTTTGTAGTACCCGCCTGGCTGGCTACCACCCTCAAATTGAAAATCTGTCGCCAAACACCTTTCGGTGTGTTCCGACAGCTGCACTTGAGAGCCAGTTCCTTTCTAGGCTTTGTGTGCTTACCATCATCGGCCACATCATCACTGACCACGGTGAGATTGTGGTCAAACACAGGCCTATACATAGAAAAAAAAAAGAAAAAAAGACTTTTGGTATTATTTCAAACATAAAATCTTTCAGTAAATACCTAGTTTTTTATACTTCCTAAAGCAGTAAACAAGCATACGGCCCGAGACGGTTTGATGCTTGCAACAACTTCACGGTATCACTTATGCGTTGCTCATTGATTTTTGTAACTTTTTAATATTATTGGTTTCGTTTCATTTTATAAAAATAGCAATGAAGATGACATGCAAGATTTTTATTATATTGTTTGTTAGTTTTTTTGCTCTGCATTTGAGACCCAATTCCCTTCTAGATTTTGTGGGAATACACAGGCCTACACAGTATATATTCACAAGTAAAGTAATAAAAACTTGTTAAAAGGTCTATATCCAATCATACATAATGCAGTTAAATAATTTTGTACTAATAAAGCTGAAGAGTTTGTTTATTTGAACGTGCTAATCTCTGTATCTACCTAATAGGAAGCTATATTATCTCCGAAGGTTATATAGGCTACTTTTTATCCTAGGAAAGTGGGTGAAACCGCGGAGGACAGCTAGTATACAAATAAAACCATCATAAGTTCAAAGTTTAAATGTTTCAACCCAAAGAGTAATAGAGCTGGAAAAATCTGTCAGAGATAGCTTAATAAAAGCCTGTGGGGATAGAAAGAGACAGATATACTAGTCCTGCTAATGGCCTAGGGCGGGCAGGCCAAAGGCGCTCTCGTAAATAAATGAGCGTATGTGTTTTCTTTTTTTTCTATTTTTTCTTGGCGAAGCACATTGTGTTAAGGGAGGTTAGGATAGTTCCTATGTATAGTTGCTAAGAGAAAACTGGGTTAGTATATTTTTATTACTATAGTTAGAGGAAGTGTAGTACGTATTTTGTTTTAGGACAACTTATTTTTTTTTACTATTTTTAGACCTGTGGACCATTTTTAGACATGCTAAGGTGGTTTTACTATACTAAGTTTTTTTTTTATCAGACTCGTTTTTTAACTTGTATCTAGGTTTGGTACTACGTAGCTGTCCCCTGTTCTAATTTTATATCTAAAAAGTAACCTAATTTACTCTTTTTAACAAACTATCTGCTAGTGAAAGTCCCGTCATATTTGGTCCAGCCGTTTCGGAGATTCAACATCATCGTCATCATATCAGCCGGAACAAATAGACAGACAGACAAAAAAAAGATTTTATTTACCGTATACTTTCATATGTATTCAGTTAAATGCTGTTATTAACATTACAGACAGACATTTCAATTTTATTTATTAATATAGATTTTACAATGCAACATAATTTTTTTTTTTCTACCTATCAATGTTAATTAATCCAAAAGTCCAAAACCACTTTATTACATCAAGCATTCGGTTTTAAAATTGTACACGAAGCTGTGTAAGACAAAATTTATCAGTGGCCCCCCTCCCAGTTTATTGTAGCATTTCTGGCCCCTATTGTGAGGTAGGAAGAGGGTTGGGGGGAGGAGGCAGCCAAGCTTTGTAGTTCGTGACCGTACGCCGATATGCTGGCTTGGCACAAGGCATAATTGATTGGCGGACAATTTTATTTATTTCAAATAGATCTTCAATTATGTTCAGAATCTTAAGTTTCAATATCCATTATATGCAATAACTTTTTAATTCCAAATTTGTCTATTCAAATAACAATATGAATGATTTGCTCATTAACATAATGTTTTGCATGAATATGTTACCAATTCTATAAATCATTTTTATTGTTATGACAAATGACTACAAAGGGCTTAGCGAAGCCCAAAAATATGTGTAAATGGTTTACTGTACCTTCAAAATGATTCAACGCTATTCAAGAATAAAAAATTAAAAGTAAAATCATACATTTGGGTTGCATCCAAGGAATTTTGGCTTACGGCATGATTTTCAATTGTTCACTCTACAAAATATGAATTTGGTTTATAAAGTTTCGGATGGATGATGACAAAATTGGTTTTACTTGTTTTATTTTTGTTTGTGTTTTCGTTTAATAATTTATTATTTGTTTTGAAATGCTTTTTAAATAGTTTTGTTTGTCATATCATAAGATATAACGAATATTTTTTAAAACCGATGCTTAGTTATTTTTTTATAACTCGCTGCCATTTTTAACTTGTCCTACACACAGTAACAGAAAACGAACGCAAACAAGGTCCGAGCCTCGATATATCTGATACAACTTTAAATTATTAATGTGTTTTCGTGTATTTACTACGCCTTGCTGAAAATCACCGCTCCAGGTATCAACTCTTGGTAACATTTTTAACTTCCAAAAAAGGAAGGAATTTGGAGTCATTTCTTATTTATTCGTTAGAAAACAAACGAATAAATAACATAGTAAAAACTAACACTAGCCCAACTCTCTGACTAGCTCAACATAGTTCTAGTTTAAATTAGCTTGTGAATTTTAAATAAAATACGTTAGACCACGTTATTAGTCTTGACAAGCCAGTTGGCGCAGTTGGTTAAGATAAGACACGACGAGATCACGCCGCTGGTCATGGGTTCGATTCCCATTCAGGACAAACATTTGTGTGCATGAACATGTCTGTGTGTCCTGTGTCTGAGTGTAATTATGGATATAAGTATGTATTTACAATAAATATATATAGTATATCAGTTGTCTGGTTTCCATAGTACAAGCTCTGCTTAGTTTGGGATCAGATAACCGTGTGTAATGTGTGAAGAATGTCCCAGGATATTTATTTTATTTATTTACATCTAACAATATTAACATCCTCGAACATTCTTAATACTCAGCTATCTGATCCCAAACTGATAAATACTAAATAGTTCCTACTTTTTCGTCACTGAGGTATTACTACGTATAGAGAAGCTATCCATAGCTTCATTTTGTTAATATTCGCTGTAGCGCTGAAACAATAATTAATCTTCTAACCAGACACGTAGCGCTAGAACTGGTGTCGTTTTTTCGCGACTAAAAAGTCGTAAGCGCCGTGATTTTCATGGCGCTTACGCGTTTCGTGTTTAAGCAATGAAATGAAGTGCGGATAGCTGCACTTGAATAGAATATAGTGGTTATGTGTGGCATCTTCTCTATACGTAGTATTATACCTCAGTGCTTTGCATATATTTTTAAAAGAAAAAAAAAATATTTCAATAAAACTTATTGTTGTGTCTGGGACACGGTAACTAGGTATAGCAGAATAAAATAGCCTTTTCTAATATTCGACTGCTATTATCACTACGTACCTATATTTACAATTCATATTACGTCAGTCAGAAACTTTCAAATGATATGAACGAAAAAGAAATTTGATTGAGAACATTTCTACTTGTGAAAGTATGCTTTTATTCTTTAGATGAATATTTGAATAATTCTAGGAATTTTTTTATGTACCTATATATTTAATTTTTTTGATATAAATATAATTATCAATATTTTGTAAATTTATTAAGATAATTATTTGTTATTTTTTTATTTCTGAAGTTTTGTAATGTAGATAAGTTAGAATATGCCCGATTATTTTGCTGCCAATTTCTGGTGAAAAGTGAGGACAGGATTTATTTTATAATAAGAACTTATTGTAGCACAATTTCCCGCAAATAAACAATTATTATTATTACAAAATAATATGATTATTCAGCTTAAAATAGCTGATATATGAGATGTACTACAATAAATGTACATAAATCTTGTGAAAAAATTCAACTGAATCCTTTTATTTCTGAAACCATAAAAGTCTTTGAAGCAAAGTGCACGTTGTTCACTTTACAATAACTCGTTAGGTTTGTGCTGAAACGACATCAAATATTAGAAAAGGCGGTTTTATTCTGCTATACCTATTTACCTTGTCCCAGATAGAACAGCTGTAAGTTTTATTGAAATATTTTCTTCTTTTTCCTTTAATCTATATCTATACTAATAACAAAGCAGAGTTTGTTTGTTTGAACGCACTAATCTCTGGTGTTACTGGTGCGATTCGTAAAATTATTTCACTAATAGGAAGCTAAATTATCCCCAACGATTATAGGCAACTTTTTATTCCGGGAAAGCGAGTGAAGCCGCGGGGAACAGCTTGTAAAAAAATATAATTAAAAGTACTATGTAGTATTTATCAGTTTGGATTAAGATTAATGTCCCTGGATTTAAATCTTACAAGTACTATCATTTGTAATTTAAAATTCAATATACAACACCACATAAAATATATGATTCATATATTTATTCATTTAATTAGGTATTCTCTTTAACATTACACTTTTAAGCGCAATCCTGAGTCGACAGTAGGCGTTTTATGATAATTTTAGGCTAAAAACGAATATTTCCAAGGGTAACACCACATATATTTTTACGATACGACCTTAAATGGTTGAGTTTATTTTTAGTATTACCAGCCTCTGCACTTCGTGAGCGTGTTTTGTAAAAAATCACTCTATTTATTTAAATATTCTAAAACAGTTTTTTTGAGTTTATTCATTTGAGCAAAATGTAATTTAATTATCTCGAGAGCTTGAAACAAAATGAATAAGTTTAAAAACACATGTATAAAATGTTAAAATAAATGCAACTTTGCTGTTATCATTTTAAGAGCTAATTTGGCTTGTAACTAGAATTTAACGATACGATTTTTACTATGCTATTATGTTACTATGTCGCCCGACTAACATTCATGTTATAAGCTGATAAGGGTACTATCCAATAACGTGGAGTGAGCTTGCAAAATTCATAGATGTATTAAAAAGACAACGGCTTTATTGAATTCAAACAAACATACACCTAGCTCCGTAATACTAACGTATACTTTTGACTGGCGTATCAGCTACGAATGATTCACACACCTACGCTCGTAGCGTGTCTACGTGCGTAGCGGTGCTACGATACCTGTAGCATTTCAACTACAGGTATAAAATTTGGTTCAATACAAAATAGGTCGATCTGATTCGGGTCACTAGGAGGTGAATACTTTTATTCTATAGAGAATTTGGCAATAAGTGAACTTTTTATAGCGTAGTGATTAAGATAAATACTACCTACCTCTGCTTACATACACCTACCTCCCCCTACCTACATACACCTACCTACACTGACCTTCCAATTTTAATTTAGAATAGGTATTTTTTATATATTTTCGCATTCATGTGTGCAGACCCCCTACAAGGTGGACCGATGATCTTGTGAGGGTCGCGGGAAACCGCTGGATGCGGGTAGCGCAAGACCGGCCATTGTGGAGATCCTTGGGGGCCTTTGTCCAGCAGTGGACGTTTTTCGGCTGACATGATGATGATGATATATTTTCGTAGTAAAGTTATTCTGCTATTCTCGGATTAGACGAATCCAACAAATCAGAGATCATTAAAATCAGTCCATCCATCCATCGAGTTATAAATGTTGTTAAAAACCCGACGTTTTTTCATATTACATAAGCAATTGAATACTGATTTATTGCACATAAATGATTGCTATGTCGTTTTTGCTAGGAAATGTAATTGGTACAAGCATAACATAGCTGTTTCCATAGTAATGCTATAAATAGAAATGGTATTGGGGGAATATATGTAGTTACCATAACAACCTATAGAGGCGAGGGGTCTGTATCGGAAATATTTAGAAGTACAGTTGTATGTGAATACTGTATTATTATTTATGGTAATGTATTTATATTTATTTTTAGTTTCGTTTGTATTTGTGCTTATGTCCGCGCTTTTTGTGGTTTTATTGTTAAAGTGTATTCCAAACCGGTGGTAGAGACAAATGTAACTTTCGACGTTCATTAGTGCCTTATCAGGGCCTAAACTAATTAATGATTTTTGATTTTTAGTTTGTATAATTTAGAAAATAGCTAATACAGTCTAATTGTTCTAAGAATATTTATTTGGATATGTAATTTTGCAGAGTTTCTTGCCGATTCTTCTCAGTTGAAGGCTGAGTTCAGTCAATTTGACCTTCATAAGTTCCCTTCTGGTGCCTTAATTGAATAAATTACTTGAAAATGTAATTTTGCAGAGGTTCTTGCTGATTCTTCTCAGTTGAAGTCCGAGTCCAGTCAATTTGACCTTCATAAGTTCCCTTTCGGTACTTAAATTGAATAAATGACTTTGAGTTGAGTTATTATGTTTTGGTCATCATAGATACACCTGACCGTGCCATTGGCACTGGGTGCATGTACATTGCACATGTGCCCAGTGCATCTGGCAAGCATGCCAATGTACATGAAATAATTGTTTGTGTTGTATTAATTTAGATACTAATCCGTTATTTATTTGAATATTCTCGAATAATATGTGATACTAACAGAATATGGTCTAAATAAAAAAAAAATATTTAAAAAGAAGTAGAGCATAATGTTCTTTAGTTAAAAGAGCATCTTAATTAAGGAAGTTACACCACTTTACATAATACCGCAGCCCAAATAAGTGTCTTCAGAAACGGTGGTAGATTCAATTGTAATTTTCAGAAGTACCTATGAAGGCTTACACTGAATAAATTAATTTAAGTTTGACTCATTTGAACTCAATGGTGCCGATTCTGTTGTTCACGAACTAAATAAATTTAATCTCACTATATCTCTTTCTAATAGTAAATATAAGAAAGGGATGCAAGATATTTTGGTCCTGTCAGTTTACTCCGATCAGATATTTCAACGTGAAATTAAGCGAAATCTTTATTGGTCACGACTATTTACCCGTACATTACGACGGCATGGATTAAACTGACAGCATTAAAAATGTTCTATCTTTTTTCAATTAGGTTAACGTGATAGAGAGGTGACTTGTCTAATATTAGTTAAGTTCGTAAACAACAGAACGGCACCTATATGTAATATAACATACGAATATATTCCGCTAAGCTTTTAAGAAGTATAAAATAATGTATATTTTCTAAAATATAAATGAATTCTCTCTAGCAGTCGGACACATACCTTACCGTTATTTTGTACCTACAATTTTAACATATAATGCCACTGATTTACAGTATAATATTCCATACCAACAAACTGTCGACGAAACCTTCTAAAGGGTTTTGTCATGTCGACAAAAGCAATGTTGACAAATAGATGATTTGGGCGAGTTACCATTGTCCAAGCCAATTGAGGCTAGATAGGGGTGACAGAACATCTTTCGGTGACAACAATGTGACAATCGGAAAGCTTTTATTTTCTAACTTCCCTGCGAATATTAGCTTCCATTTTTGTCACGTTTCTTGTCCTCGTCACGGACAAGTGACATACTAACATGAGATTATAACAAATAAGTTTAGCAAGTTTTTGTATCGCAATAGTTTTATTTGCTTTCAAAGTGTTATTTGTTTGTTTCCTTTTGGTAAAATCTATGTCAAGCATGCTTCCTTTTAGTAGGTCTATGTGAAGTAATTATAATAAAATATTGGTGCCGATTCTGTTGTTTACGAACTAAACAAATTTAATCTCACTATATCTCTTTCTAATAAGAAATATAAGAAAGGAATGCAAAATATTTTAGTCCTGTCAGATTAGTCCGATCACTTATTTCAAAGTGAATTTAAGCGTGACCTTTATTGGTCATGACTATTTACCCGTATATTACGACGGTATGAACTAAACTGACAGCATTAAAAATGTCCTATCTTTTTTCAATAAAGTTAACATGAAACAGAGGGACTTGACTAATATTAGTTAAGTTCGTACACAACAGAATCGGCTCCATTCATTGATGTTCTCTTTACGTATATTTTGATTTAAAAATAACCCAACATAGGCTTAAAATATATACCTACACTTTCAAAGAATAAAAGTAGAAGCATGGCCCATACAAATTGAATGATTATACTCCCAACAACTAAGTAGCTAGATAAAAATACACGTTTTCCCGAAATTTGGTGTGTGCAGAAACTTTTTACACGTGAACCGCATTTCACGAACCGCCTTAAAGGTTTCCTACGGGTTTTAAAACCCATTTTATTTTCTTTGTTTTTAACGAGTTTTTCCGGTTTTAGTGCTTTGTGGGGCAACATCACGGAACATGTTTTGTTTTCAATAACACAGCTTGCGTGCTAGTGAATGAGATTTTAAAATATTATAGCTGGAGCTACTGAATGAAGCGGACGTTTACGTTTACTAAAGAAATAAAAGTATCTTTATCCGTACCAGAGGGTTTACTATAAATAAACCGGACAAGTGCGAGTCTGACTCGCGCACTGAGGGTTCCATAATTTCATAAGTTACTCTGAATACTCATTGATTTCTTATAGATTTTCCTGTAATCTATAGATAGGGGCATGAAATGATCAATTACTCGCCTATTTTCTTAAATAACTTCAAAACTATTTATGTCAAAATGATAAAAAATAAAATATTTGAGATCCACACAACGAGTCCTTTCATTTGATATGTCACATGATAAGTTTGCAAAACTTTTTTAATTTACCCTTCTAATTTACCCCCAGAAGTGGCCCCCAAACATTAACATGAAACGTCCACGTGTTTGGGTTTTATGTGTACCAAATTTCAACTTAATCCAGTCCAGTACCTATTTTGGGACAGATAGACAGACACACGAGTGATCCTATAAGGGGACAGTTTTTTTTCTTTGAGTTCCTGAAAAATGGTTCGATCATCGTTGTCAAATTATTAACAAAATATAATTGCAGTAAACTGACGAGACGTAATTTTTTAGTAGGAGTAGGGCTTCAGGCACTTCAAAATTGTTTCTGTTCTAAGATCACCACGAAAAAATGTCTTATTTTTTTACGCTACTATAAATATTTTTAATCTTTTTTCAGCTCTGGCCTTTAATGCTAAACAAATTTTCTTATATTTCAAAATATGAAAATATTTTAGTGTTGTTTTCCACTCACTTTTTCAAGACATTTAGAAGGTATACTTCGATACCCTTTTGGACTACTATACCCTTTCAAAATAACACGGTAAGTATAGGTATATATAGATTATAGTAGTCTGACATTAAACATAGTACCAATACTTTTTATACCTTGAAAATATTAGATGCCTTGAAAACTCGAGTAAGTTTTACTCGAGCATTGTCGGAAGCTGCATGGTTACTATTTACTTTAGTCTAATAAAAAACATTCACCCAGGTTCATTGTAAAATCCACCTGTTTACCTCCTGGGTATTTTTCACTATCAACGTAAATATACCGATCCGCGTTACACAGCATTTTTCCCCCATATTCCGCTGAGCTATTTTGCTAAACCGATGTTGATCTTTTCCAACCGATCTTTTTGCATCATTCATTATCAACTAAATAGCTTCATTGGAATAGCTTTTATTTTTTCGTATTTATGACGATGTTTTTCATCTAAATAACTCTCCTTTTAAATGAGAACACAACGTTGTTTTTTAGATATTGAAAATATTTTTTGTAATCTTTATTGAATCTGAGATTCTTTATTTTTTAAGAGAATTTTGTTTTGTAAATCTCGTTATAATTTCGTACACGTGGATTTTATTATGGTTCTCAGGGGAAATTAGCAAAGGATTGATGTACAGTCGGAGTACGAAAACCTTCGCCAGTTTTCAAATTCATTCCTTTATCAAGTCGTAGACCCTGTATATAAAATTATACCTAGGTACTTAATAAGAAAACAAGGTCATATCAACGTCTAAGTGTATTATTGGCCCAATCATTTCGAAGTTCAAATCAAATATAGAATTATATGTGTCAGTCAGTGTGTGTTGCCAGTGATGACTTATGGAGCAGAGATGTGACCGCTTACGATGGGCCTCATAAGAGGGCTCAAGGTCACCCAAAGGGCAATGGAGAGTGCTATGTTCCCCTGTATGTATTTCCCTGTGAGATCGAATTAGAAATGTTGAGATCTGTAGCCGAACCAAAGTAACCGACATAGCCCGAAAAATTGCCAAACTTAAGTGGCAGTGGGCGGGCCACATCGTTCGTAGAACCGACGGCCGCTGGGGAAGAAGGGTTCTTGAGTGGCTACCACAAACCGGAAGACGCATCGTGGGCAACCCCCCCCCCCCCCCCAGGGTGGACCGGTATCTTGTCTTGTGAGGGCCGCGGAAATTCGCTGGATGTGAGTAGCGCAAGATTTTCTAGGTTATCACGGAGATCCTTGGGGGAAGCCTATGTCCAGCGGTGGACGTCTTTTATTTTGATATTGCTATTCTATTCCTTTCTTTTATTTGACCAGAGATAATAGTTAATGAACCGCCTACATTACTTTACCTAAACATCACAAAATAATTCAATACGATCAATCATTATACCCGAATAGCCTAGTTATTAGCAATATTATCCCAGCCCGTTACAGCCCCTAATCGTACCTTTCTATAATATATTTTATAGGCACCCTGCGGTTTAACATCTACCAAATAGCAAGCGATAAATTCCAGTATGTAAGCTTCGAAAAATTCATTGGAACGGGAACGGGATTCGAGCGAGCGTAGGTCAGTCCCGGCGGGTTATGCTCACCAATATTTTACCAAAACACTATATTATTCAGTATAATCAAAGCGTAGTAATTACTGGTTAATGTATTGTTGTTACTAATGTATGGACGTTGATGTCAACAAAAACTATACACGATTATTTGACTGAAAGGGCAGCTTAATTATACAGTTTATTTTAAAAATACATTTCCATGTATCTTTTAAGGCGCGACCTCATTATGTGCACAGTTAGTGGCAGACTATCCGCTGACTGAGTCCGTTCAGTCCGTCAGTCGTCGGCCGCGACCCACGGACTTGTACCTGCAATGTATAGGTATCGCGCGCATCGTTCGCTGTGAATCAGCCGCTCACTGAATGAGTCGGCAAGCGAAACGCTTAAAAAATATAGGGAGGCAAACTGGAGGCAAACTGTCTACTGCTAACTGTGAGCCTAATGAAATCTCGCCTTAAATATTAATCAACCAAATAAATCTAATATAATATACAGTTAAATGTAAGTCTGAGTACCTACTAGTATATTAACTTATGTACTAAAATTTACATCTCGCCACATCACTACGTTTCTGGATGCGACTTAAGGTTTTCACCAGAGGTTTGACGCTGAACTTGTAATTATTATAACTTCGTAATGGTAGTACTTAGGCTCCTGTAAATTTGTAAGATTATAGACAAAGAATATAATTATCCGCAGTAGGTATTTGGATTAAAAACAGACAATAGAATTATATTTATTTGTTTTTTTAATTCACTTTGGTATCTATTTTATGTTGAAAGTTTTCTTACAACTAATTTGTTAATTTTCTAAAAGAAAGAAGAAAACACAATTAGACTAACAATAACCCATAAAACAATTAAAATAAACAACAGTCAACAGAAAAAAATATTACTAACAGAGATTATCTAAATAGCCTATATAAAAAGAAAATGCAACTAACGTATCTATCAACGCACAGCTCAAACCACTGGACGGATTTAGTATCGAAAAAAAGCGGATAAAGTTACATATACCTACCATCGTTTACCATAATAAACATATTAATTACCGTTAAACCGAAATATACGGCTAAAACCAATTTTGTTTAATTTGAATTCAATAACCGATTATATCATATTGTGGTTTGTTTCGACCGCTAAAACACGGTTCGTCCATTAATTTGTATCCATTTTTTCCATTGAGATTTTTATTAGTTTTACAGTAACTGAATGTTTCATGCCAATGTTATTGAAAGGTTGCTTACACGAGTTTTCAATCAATGTTTCAATCGCAAGGGTTTTTAAGTGATTGGTGCTTAAATAATTGAGTTTATTTTGCGGATTATTTTTACAAGCTGTCCCCCGCGGTTTCACCCGAGTTCTCGGGATAAAAAGTAGCTTATATATTATTCCAGGTATGATCTATTTATGTGCCAAGTTTCATCCAAATCCGTTCAGTAGTTTTTGCGTTAAAGAGCAACAAACATACATACATACAAACTTTCACGTTTATAATATTAGTAGGATTTTTAGCAAAGGGTATTTTTAATGGTACTTTAATATAAGGTAAGCTCCCGTAGGTTACAATATATCAATATGATATCTCTAGGGATGATAATAATTGAGATTAAAGCTACTGAGGCTTTAAAACGAGACAATAAAGAACGAAACTGTGAACTGCGGCGACGTTCATGTACACCGGTTTGGTCCAGTTTTTTTACGTCAACAGGTTGACAAACAGACTGACAGTCTACCTGATGGTCAGTGGTCACCGCAACCTATGGACATTTGCAATGCCAGGGTGATTTCCAATGTGTTGCCGAGAGAAATTCAACCACTGTCAAAACAAACAAAAATATTCAACGCATGAATCTAATAACATAATAAACACAAGTGAAGCTATGTTCTACAACTAGTGAACATAAATTACATAAGCCATTGTTTAAGTTAGGACGTGGCGACGGTGTTTACTAAGTTTTCCTTCTAAACTAACTTCATAAGCCCATCAAACTGTCTTATTGGAACAAGCTGTTTCTCGGACGCTGTTTTGGATAATTTGTTATTCATGTCTTCTTCTTTGATGGAAGGAGCACAGTCAAGAAACAGACGGTAATGTAAAATAAAAGTTTATATGAAAAATAAATCATTAGTAAAGGAAAATCAAATAACAGTTTCTGTCACAAATTTAACAGTAGAAAATGGTCCATCAATTTTATGAGCTCACATTGCTATCCAGACCCGTGGTTTTTAAAAACTGCCTCGAAATATATGCCTCCATAATAGAAAACGCTGAAAAAACTTCTATACATAAGAAAAAAGAAAAACGTGGCAACATCACAAAAATACCCAACTCAAATAACTTCATTACCTTATTCCCCGAATTCAATGGCCACTCATTTAGGTATCCGTCCATCCCAATGGTTGAAATCCGACAGCATACTGACAGACGATACCACAAAACAAGCTCCACTAATGATATTACAGTGGACAATCGGACACGTGTTCGGCTTGTCAAGGCACCCTTAATATTAAATTGGCCGCTTGATTGGTTCCACGGAATAATTGATTAGGTTTATTAATTAATTACGACTAAAAGTTATAATATTATTATACGGAGAATTATTAAATTTCTCGTAGTAAAGGTATGATCGTTTATGCAACGTTACTTAGTAGAAAATACTTGATATAATACTTGATGTTGAAACCACTAAAATAGTCGATAGCATCAATATTAATTCCGATAGCTTGAGATACATTTTAGAAAGAAAGAAAGAAAACAGCAAAATTAAAAATAAAACGTACAGTAAAAACAAACAAACAAACAATAATAATAATGCTGCACGTATTCGAGAATAGGTCCTGACTCAGCATAATGCTAAAGAGACTGATTTTAACTATTTTAAATAATATGCCTTACAAAATGTACTTACTTATATAGACTTTTTTATATATTAAACTAGTTATCATATGATGTTAGTGCCCGGCGTCACTCGGATGTCTTATTGAAATTTTCAAATACAAAAATGCCATCCCAATCTTCAGACTCTATCGGCAGATTTCTCAAAAAAAAACATTCGAACCAGAAAATATTTGGCTAATTCTTAGCCAAATAGGTGCCATTCTGAAGTGATGTGCATACATTATATCCTATTGGGCGTCGGCCATCTGAGAGCGGAGGTCGCTGATAGCTAGCTAGTAATTTTGTTTTTCCACAAGAAAGTTTCAAAATAAGTTCCCAGAAACAAAAGCGTTTTAATGCCGTCACACGATTGTCCACTATAAAGGGAAACCTATTAAAGCTGTATTAAATGGTGGTGATGCCCAACAGGAAATACATTTCTGCAATTGTTTTTTATTACTCGTAAAATTGAGATTAAAATTATTAGAAACTCGAATATTGAAAACCCGAAAATAAAAAACGCGCAATATAGCTAGATTTAATGTATCTGCGCGGTAACCGAATTATGCGAAAAAATAATGAATTTATTGTTAAAAGAACCAATGATTTCTATAAATGAAAATTTCCCATATTCCATGAATGACCAAAAAAAGCGACGTTTAAGTTTTCGAGTTTTTATTACACCCGTATCTGTTCATCACCAATTAAAGACCCTAAGTCATAACAGCATCAAATAATTAACTATACACCGAACTAGCACTAAAACGTATCACAATAATCAATCTCACTTCAGCCGATTCAGCGAAGGCCTTAATTGGTTCGTCAGGGCTCCAATGCGAAACTTCCGTTGTAAGGTTTACGATATCCTGACTCGACTGAACACGAATTCGATTCATTTCCTTACATCCCGATCGGGGCGATGTCGGTAACGACTTATCCGGTATTCATTTACAGCAAACATCGATCTATCCACTCTCTGTCAACTCTATTCGAATATCGATAAAACTACGAATAGTTTCGCTTGACGATTTTAAGAGTTTCGTCGATGATTAAGGAGATGATTTAAGCTATTTGTTGATTTTATAGTGGATTTATTTTGATGTTACATCCGGCTCGAAGGACCATTAACATGGTCTCGGTAGTGGTAGGCTCATTCAAAAACACCACACCAGGAACCAACCTTTAACGTAAGTTGTTTTTTTAATACAAGATGATTTTGGTTTGGTATTTTAGGCCGAAACATCATTATCGATCCATTATAAAGTTATGATAATTTGAAGTTTACACATAAATCTAAAAAAAACCCTTACTCGCTCTTTAACATTCATTCAGAAACGTAGTCGATACTTTTTTGATAGTTTATGGAAATAATTATAGTTTTGTTTTCCATTCATTTTTTTATGACCAGTATCAGGCATACTTTAATGCCCTTTCGGCCTACTATCATCATATCCTCCAAAATCACCTTGTTTACATTTTCACGCAATTTCAAACACAAAATTCTGATTTATTATAAACCATAAGTCATAAACCAAAGTGATAGTACAAAGTCAAATCTAGGATACATATAAACATGGATGCCTCGGCCATAAACTATGGGTATTATATTGATTTCAATTATATTGCTTTTCTAGATGAAACTTTCAGACCAGAAATACAGAGAGCGTTGACCTCATGGTCTATATCAATAAATAGGCAAATGAAATAGGAATTGGTTTGAGCTTAGCAGACGAACTGGGTCATGGAAAATTGTAGTTAATTTTTAATCAGTTTTAAGGCTCTATTTAAATAACCGCTACTGCACAGTTTTCACTATTAAATTGTGCTGAATAATTACTAGCTTCTGCGGTTTTATCGGTATTCTTGAAAATAGATGAATTGTAGCCTATATTACTTTCTGGCCCATAAACTATATCTACGCAAAAAAAATGGCGGTCCATTGCTTCGTTGCTGCGAAAGACAAACTAATAAACACACATTTATAATATTAGTAAGAAGTAAGGATTAAGTGTTTACTTAGTGTAATTTATTGTATACATTTTACTTGTGTTTGTAAAGTCGTTTTTAAAATTTCTTTGATGTTTCATGAATTAAACAATTTTAATTAGGTATCAATATCAATGAAAATATATAAATCGCAACAAATACAACAAAAATGGGAAACCAATAATTTAATCTCAAAATATGAGTGTACCTATACAAAAATGAAGGGTAGAAACCAACCAAAAATATTACGCCTAAAACATTTTCCAAGATAAGCCAAATGAAACGCAAAAGGAAAAGTCGTTGTCACAACACTAAGGGGGGAGTTCGGCATCGTTTTGGGGAGGGGGGTTTAATAAATATTCAAATAAAGGAAGAGGTCCATTGGGCCTGAACGACGGCCTTTGCAGGACTATGATCCACATTTGGTTTGGTTGTCGAGAATTCGTGAGTGGCTAAAAGTGCTTTGTAATATTATGGTAATAAGGTCTATATTTGTACAAAGGTTATTTGCTGTATACAACAATTCCGTCGTGAATTAATTATAAGGAATGGATGGAAGTATTGCGATATTTACGTTTGATGTTATTTTATATATTATTATTAAAATAATATAATAATAAGTTGTCTTTAGAATCACTTAGCTTGTAAAAATGTTATATGATATTTTATTTTACATACGGGTTATTAATATATCGACTTGTATTTTTATATCATGCAAAAAAGCAAATCGGTAAAAATAATCAGTAGAAAATTCTGAAGATTTACATATTCAAGTTGATTCAAATAACAACAGCCTCGACGATCTGCTCCCAAAAAATATGTTCCAAATATATTGATATAACATCACGAAAGTTACCAAGCAAGTGGCATCTGCAGTCCTCCAGAGGCCTCCTTTACTCGGATACAATAAACCTTTGGGCCTACTGACTAAACAATATACCGGATGATAAGGACACTCTTGAAAATACCGCATATTTGGTCCTCGTCTGCCACCCGACATCGCGACCTATAACTGCCACTTTATGATAAAATGATAAATTTTCCGCCATTTCCTGCCATGGCCATTGGCAGTAGAGAATGATTTACACCTACATAGGTTTAAGGGTTATAATAAATAAACGGTCAGTTAGTTTTCAGTGGGTTATCTATAAATCGGGGAAATGGTCGTTTTGGAAAACTATGTATACTATGGAACAGTATATCTCACCCAAGCTACCGCAACTAGAAGGTAAATATTGCGCAGAAGATTAATCTTATGCAATGAATGTAAGGTAAAGTAAATATTTTTTATTCTTCAACAAAATACAAGTAACATTTGATTACTCAACATTGATAACGTAAATATACTAGGTAATAATAATTTTTATTTTGCGAGAGAATTAATATAAGGAGAGACTTCAGGCAATAACAGATTCATACATTTCTAAATTAAACAAGAAAAGATACTGGGGTTCCGTAAATAAAAGTTATGATATACCCAATCTTTTTAAGGATACTATCCTCTTTAACAGTGTAGGTACCTATTATTTTCATTCGATGTAAATTTTGACCAGGACAAGAGTTTTATGAAAAAAATGTTTAAAATATTTGTTCAGTTCAAAGTTGGCATGCAAAAAAGGTTTCATAAGAAATATAGCTTCCAATCCAGCATTAGTAGATCCCAGAGATGATGCGATTTATACTCGTAATAAAAATAACGTCAGAATTCCTGGAATAACAATTTTATTCATTAAATATTTTCAAAGGAGAATTTTCGCTTTTGTTTTACATTCGACATCGGCCCGCTTGGATGTCGAAATCATTATTTAGGTGAGGTATTTTGCTTTAATGCATAAGTCTTTCCTCTTTTGATTCCATTTTTATGCTATTGCAGTTTTTAAATAGTGTAGGGATCAAATTTTGACATTTTTCGATCAACACTTCTTCATTCAAAACACCTTCACTGAAAAATAATAAAAACCGAAAAATGAAATCATGAACTTTAAACACATTGAAAAAGGCGTAAAATAACCGCTACGTGAACAACTTTTCAATTAAAACGCTCGCAAAGCAAAAATGTTCAAATGAGTTTTTATTATTTTTGAGGCACTTTATGAAGGTGATTAAAATAAGGACGAAATTTTAAAATTGCGAGGTGCCCATTATGAAAATTGGTGGTCGTATTATGTTTGTATATCACGAAGAAAAATTTTTGACCTTTGACCTGGGTCTTTTACGACAAAAAAATATAATAATAATTTATCAAAAAACCAAAATTTTAAAAACGGTTTAATTACCTAACTATCTTCATACATACATTTTTTAAACCGATTATGATTATTTTAATAAATAAAAATCTTTTCTTTTTTTCTTATTTATATATTTTCAGTAAGGTCAGTTTAAAAAAAAATAACATGTAAATATATTTTTGGTATATTTACTTTTTCATATACCTTCTTAAGATTACTAAATACTGTTTATTCCCGACATCACTGTCAACATGCTTATCCAATTTAAAATAAATAGACTTGCGCAATGTTTCTTTAAATCTAACCTAAGACCTGATTTCATAAACTTAGTTAAACATACGCAAAAGGTAACTTTCTCTAACTATATACCCAGTGCTGCATATAAACCAGTGAAGCGAGTCACGCAGAGGCTCTCATAAACTAACTAGTACTTTAACGACCTGATTTATATACACAGGGTGTACATTTATACACTGTGTATTCACAGGCCTAATGAGGAAGCATTGCGGAAGTAAAATATAAACATGATCAGCACGTAACCGGGTGTTTATCTTATAGGTATAAATTTGTAGGGTTACAGCTGTCATTAGACCTTTGATTATTTAAAGGATTTAGACGGTAAATGTTTTTTGATGAACTGTCATAATTATTTTTTAAATAAAAAAATATACATAAGTATAGTATGACACAACTTTAAATGAAGCATCGGCAAACTTCGTAAAATCGATCGTTCTCGAAAAGTGTGCCTACAATTACTCATGTGTTAAAAAATGATCGGCGAAAATGATTTTGTTGAACGTTGAATGGCACGATACTGAATTATTTTTATTTGTTGTGTAAATCGGAAGTGAAGTGTACGAAAACGATTCGCCGATGCTACATCTAAGTTGTGTCATACTGTACCTAGTATTTTTTCGCAAAATTTCATTCGTAAATATTTGTGGAAGGTTAGTGTTTATTTTGATTCATTAAATTATTGTTTTATGGCCCAGTAGCTGCTGAGATAATATTAATTATTTTTCTATATCTATACTAATAATAAAGCTGAAGAATTTGTTTGTTTGAACGCGCCAATATCCGGAGTTACTGGTCCAAAAACCAAATTCTTTCACTAATAGGAAGCTACATTATCCCTGAAGGTTATGGGCTACTTTTTTATCCCGGGAACGCAAGTGAAACCGTGGAGAACAGCTAGTCATTAATGCATATTAAATTACCATTAACTTCAGTGCACTGAAAATTATAGAGACTAAGGCCCGTAAGATCAATCGTAGCTTAAACACGACAGAGAGTTTAATCTCCCGTCTCTGATTATTTCATAAGATCAACGGCAGTTGATCGATGAATTATAGTTTAAACTATCGATTAATTTAAACTATCCTTTTTGTGGGTTTAACCTACCGATAATGGATTAAACTATCATAATTTGACATTTCCCTCAAGATGTATGACCCTGACACTGGCAGATTTGTGTAAAAAACGTATCTAATGCCATATAATCAAGA
Source organism: Tethea ocularis (assembly GCA_963555595.1). Lineage (NCBI taxonomy): Eukaryota > Metazoa > Arthropoda > Insecta > Lepidoptera > Drepanidae > Tethea > Tethea ocularis. The sequence goes on along the minus strand of OY741971.1, from coordinate 1,938,967 downwards.
AAAGAAGTAAACTGTTACACCAATGTCAATGTCAAATTTCACCATAAAAAAAACTTATTAGAAAGTACTGCCGTATCTATGGGATTAATCGAAGTTTAACCGATCTGTCCATATTTGTCACTTGATCTTAGAACAATAGTTTAAACCATGGATTACATTTTATCTTAGATTTCATAAACGATAGTTTAAACGTCGATCAATCTTACGGCCCTAAGTGGTTACAAAAGATTAAGCTTGTGTTTAACCACAACATCACTGTGGTAAGTAATAATGTGGTCAAAAGTTAAGCACACAAAGCACGGAAAGGAAACTGGCTCTCGAGTGAACCTGCAACCTTGAAAGCTAAAATAGCACGACCAGCTCACTAAGCACTCTTCTAGCGAGCTAGACATTGATGTAAATATTACAGACTGTCTCATTATATTAACTGTTTTTTTTTAATATTTAATTTGTTTTTTTCTTGTTTAAGTGCCAGAGTACCTGTGATAAAAAATACATAAAAATACTTTTTATATTTCCGTACCCAAAGGGTGCCAACGGAACCGTATTACTGAGCTTCTACGTGCTTCCACTGTATCTCCGTCCATCCACCCATCCGTCTGTCAGCGGGCTGTATATGTATCTCATGAACCGTAATATAAAGACAGCAGTTTTTTTTTACAAAATATGTATTACTGACGTTTTTTGCTCGACCCTAACAATCGCTGAATCTCATGTAGACAGTTGATAGTTTCACAGAATATGTATTTCTGTTGCCGTTGTAAGAAAGATAATGAAAATGAAATAATATACGATGATACCCTTCGTGTGTGAGTCCGACTCGCACTTACCCGACTTTTTATTTTTAAAGTTTGTGCTTGGAATCAAATACGAAAATTTTAACTTTTGAGATATTTAGCCCCATGTTTATAGTAATGTAACGGGTCTATTCGCGTATAGAATATTATCAAAATATAATTTTAACTAACCTCGACGTATAAACATGAATTGTGTTCGCGAGAGTTTAAAAAGTATTATATTTAGCTCCAATTGCATTATTTTGAGTACATTTTTGACAAAAAAGACTATTGCAAACGTCAGATGGGCTGCATCACGAATTCACAGTTACGTACGTATGTAATTTTGACGACAACTATAACAAATGTTCCTGTCACTGATTGATGTAATTCTAGTACTACTTTTCCGACAGCCCAAAATAGTTGATAATTTTTTGACTAATGGATAAAACAACGCAATTTGTAAATGACGAACGTAAAAAATTTACGAATTTACATATTTATGATAACAAATCATTCGATACAACCGGCTAGTCTATTAGTTAAGCAATAAACTATTTCTTATTACCTACATCAAAAAATTGACAACAACTCGAGTAACATTTTGAATCCATAAATATTTACATACATAGCTATTGTCGGTTGTGTTTATTTATTAATCGAAGAAATAAATACAAGAAATATAATATGAGTGGGAAAATATACCTGCAGGTCGAAAGGGAAGGTTTCCTTCCTTATTATTATTTGAATAAGTAATTCATATTTAATGAAATGAGCAAATTATATGATCCAAGTAAGCTAACGTGAAATACGGTAACATTATCACATAATTCATTAAAAGTCATGACCATTATAAACTTAAGTATTATGAGACACGTAAATGACGCCAGTGATTTTTTATATGGGAGTAATTTGATTTTATAGTAGGTACCTAACATTTTATTACCTATAGAATATTTTAAGTATAACATAATTTAACAGTCTAAAAAAACTGTAGAGGCAAAAGATTTTCTAATGTTTTTTTATAGCAAGAAATATAAAAAAGTGTACTTACAATGTAGCGCAAAGGGGGCACATAGCCGAGAGCGCACGATGGTTCGCCCGCCGCTCGGCCGCGCCGCCGCGCTACCGGGCGCGCCGCATGGCGCCAGCCCGCGCCCAGCGCACGAACAACCCGCGCGCGAAACACCCGCGAGCTCGCCACGTGCACCTGCCACCCCAGCGCTTGCAGTCCACGTATCGCCACGAACAGTCCGACTGTTGACAATTTCACAACTGTACACTCGCCATATAAAAGAAATCCTACCTCGAAAACGGGCGGCCGCTGACACCACACTCGTACGTTAATAATGTATGAAAACTTTCGGAACGCGTTCGCACATTGTCGCATTGCAGGAAAACGTTACGATTCGGCATCGAGTGATGAAACTCGACTGGGTTTGCGCTAGCTTTCATATACAGGCTACTGTAATTTATTCACAATTTCATGAACGATGCAGCAAAAACGCGTCGGCTCGCGTAGCCGCGTCGCGAGTACTGCCGTGGAAATTGAGGGGGGCTTTATGAATACTCACATTAGCATGCCAGCGTCGGCCTCTCGGTTATCAACTATCGTTAACGTAAACAATTGAACACACAATCATTTTGTCGAGTGGCACGGCGCGATATCACATGCCGGTCGGACGCGGATCGAAGGAGCTCGGGCGGAGGGGCCCGGCTCGTCAGAGCATCGGCCCCGGGGGCTCGGCGCCGCGGCCGCAGGGCTGCCACCGCCACCACACCGTATGCGGCGTTTGCTGGCTAAATGAGCGGATTAGGTGCGCGGGGCGGAAGTGTCGGAGGCGACACGCGCGTCGTTGCCACTGCAGGCCGCCACTGAGGCGGGGCGGCCCGGGAAAGCCTCCCCGCGCCCCGCCCGCCCCCGCCGACACCCTCCCGCACCTCCCCACCCGCCATGTGCCCGGAGCGCGCTCAGCCTCTCGCCTCGCAAAGGGTTGTCGGCAAAGGGAAATTGCTACTATCGTCTTTTTGTCGTGACGACAATTGGCCGTGCTTTAGAGGCCGCTTTCGCTTTGACCGAGGTTTTTGAGCGTGCTCCTGTCACGTTACATTTGCTATTTTATTCACTTTAACATTGAGTAAATTGCATTCCAATTGTTTTGTGGAATTGTCATGTATTGGGGTCGACCGGTTATGTAACGCTGTGCGAGTGCCATGGCCGTTCCGTAGACGCAGCGCGCCTGTCGGAATACCCCTAACGCAGCCCTTAAATTTCCACTGAAACGTACGAGCGGGAGCGAAGTTTCCGAGCGCAGCCGAGCGGGAGCCTCCGAGTGCGGCCGAACGCGCGCGACCGGCGCCGCCCAGTCGATAAGGCCGTCTCCACTCGCCGAACAAAGACACTAACCTATAATAATTACATTTAATTAAAGATAACTGGACTATTTTGTATAATAAGCATATCGCGCTGCATCGTTAACAACCAGATTTCGCGCATGATTAACGAAAATTATTTTATATATTGCTTTTATAGGAAAAATGTTGAAGGTACACCTGTTAACGACTTGTTGGAATAGAATTAAGGTGCTACACGGCAACTTTATTCTGAAACTCTTGAACACGAATATTGACATTGAATTATTTATTTATATTGCTTTGAATATTCATTTATTTATTGATAATTAAACATTTTGCATTAAGAGTATCATACAATGTGTAAAACTGCGTATAAAATAAATTGAGAGTCAAATAAAAGTCAAATGAATACAGTTAGGTACTTTAGGTACACTTAATAAACTTTCTATGTCAAGTCTTGAGAAGCCTGACATTGAATGGAACCTTTTCACACGTTATTTTGTACAATTTACTAAGTTCAACAGAATTACTTAATTGAAATAAAATTGTAAATAGGTAAGTAAGTACCAAATTTAAAAAAAATAATAAGAATTATAACTTTTTAATAATTGTCTTTTCTACCACGTTTTACCATCTTTAGTTCAGCAATAGATGGTAAAAAAAACTAACTGAATAGGGAACTCTTTCATGTGTTGATAGCTGTTTTTCTGATTGAGGTTGGTAGACAGCTAGGCGAATGCAAAGTGTGCTATGGTTTCCTCGTGATGTTTTCCTTCACCGAAAGCTCAAGGCTACTAAAGGATAAAATATATATAAAAGGAGAGCGTGACTGACTGATGACTGATTTATCAACGCACAGCAACAAACTACTGGACGGATCGGGCTGAAATTTGGTATACAGATTGCTATCATTATTATGAAAAGATTAAATTGCTGAGCAAGAATAAAAGCTAAGAATATACTCCAAATTTAATTGTTAAACAAAACTTATTTCACAAAAAAAATATTGTAGTTAGACCGGAGCTAGTAAAATTCTTGAATCAAAGACCTCACGGTCAGAAAGGGCACTTGATATGCTAGGCCAGCGTATTCACAAAAATGAAACTTTTATTCTGACCTTATAAGTCCTTAGACGGCCTTTTTGTACATGTATTGAGTAAAGGCTTTACTAAGGTTACTTTTAGTAATAAATACTATTTGTCGTTAAAAATAAAAATATGGACTTAGATTATCCAAAAAAAATACTTTTCTATGATTTTTAGTCAATTGCCTTAACTATAGTAATTTTGAAATGCCTTAAATATAGGTTTAGGATTTGATCATGATCTTGATCTGACTCAGAAAAAACCTGCAAAAATAAAATGAAAAAATGATTTTCTATCAATTAGCGCCAACGAAGAAATCTCATATAAAATAGAATAAAACGAAAGACGAGTTTAAAAGAATCGTGCAGTTCAATTATTCTCAAGTTTCTATAAGTTCAGAACAATCCGGTTTCTGTACCTACTACGTTAACATAAATACACTTTTAAATTACGCAATAGTTCTACGGAGTTTGAGTTTGAACGTTTCTTAGACTCCACCATAGAGTCTAAATGTGTATTATAATATGAGATAAATCGTATATTATAAAATAGGTGGACAACTACAGTAATGAAATTAAGTAATTCTCTGTAGTTTTTTTAAATAAATTAAACCTTATCAATGTATGTGGATTGGTAATAGTGCCGACAGGTTTTTTTAACCCCCGACGCAAAAAAGACGGGGTGTAGTATATAAGTTTGACGTGTTGGTCTGTCTGTCTGTTTGTGTGTGTGTATCTTCTGTGGCCTCATGGAACGGAAGGACCGATTTTGATTTCGTTTTTTTTTTGTTTGAATGGTGACTTAATCGAGAGTGTTCTTTCTTAGCTATGTTTCAAAAAAATCCATTCAGCCGTTTGAAAATTATCACCAATTTTCTAGTAGTTTCGGGGGTTTCTTAAATTTTTTAATTTTAGTTTTAAATTATAACTACGAACAATCATTTTATAGTTATTCAGTAAACACAATAAATCCAACCAATAGTCAACTGAAATGTACTTAAATCAGGAACCACATGCATTCTAAGCTTTGTTTAATAATTATATTTCTCCATTTCATTCCGAATATTGTTTGAATATTAATTTCGCTATGAATCTCAATGTACGTTCATTCTCAATTTAGAATTAATTGGGAATCAAATTCTCATCGGAGAAGGGCCACTTGAGATAAATCGTTATTTCTTTAGAGAAATCAGTAAATTGGTTTCCCAGCAGTATTGCCATGCTTACATTTCAAGGAATCAAATAAACTACCAGCATTTAAACAATTTGTAAATGATGCTGTTAATTAAATATCTACTTTCAAGGTTAAAACAGTATCTCTTAGAATTCAAATACTCTGGAATCTCAGCGATAGCTGTTTAAATTCTGGAGGAAATAAATTAACCAAAAGATTTTTATTTTGACAAGCTAATTTAAATAAACTAAAAAAATAATAATATTACTAACTATAGCTACATTGGGTTCAATACTATTAAACTAATATTAAACTTAATGAATTTAAAACTACGTAATGGGTTTTATTTAAAACATTTTTTTTAATAACCTAATCCTTCAAGGTATTATTTTGTATTCAAAACATAAACTTGCACGCGGAGTAATTAGCAGTTTTTTTACAATATTCAATCTGGTAACCCTGCAAGGCATCAATATCCCGCTTGTTTCGAGTTCCCGATTAAATTACGGTAGAGTGGGGGGGAATTTATTCGAGAAACATCCACAGACTTGTTTACGGTGCATTTCATTCAAGGGTTTATTAAAAGAAAACTGAGATTTGTTATTTAAAAGGGAAACAATGTTGCAATAAGTGGTCTGGACTGTTATTGAGTTTTCGAAATTGATAAGGATATTGAATTTAATCTTGTTTACTTTAGACGATAGATGTGCGCGGAATTGAAAGGAACCGGACGAATTATTGGAACGTTTGAAAACAAATCGTGTTATGAAGAGTTTCGCTTTAAAATAAATTCTAAAGGCAATTTTATTGTTTCCAATTATTGGAAACTTTAACATTGACTTTTATTTTGTAATCCTATAATGTTAGAATTTTACCTTGAATGTATACGGCCCAGTTTCTGTAGTCTATAAAGACTTGCAATATATTATGCTACTGGAGTGACACATGTTACCATACAAGGTATGTACTTTTCAATGAGTATCTAAATTTTCAGGGATTGTTGTACTCATAAATTTAAACAAAACTTTTCTTACAAAACATCAATCTTGTTCGGTAAAAAATTTTAAAAGTTTATTTTTTTTTCGTGATTTTCAGGTTTATTCCCATAAGAAAGTAACCCTGTATAATTTTATCTCACATGCATTCTTATATTCAGGTTATATAATCAGAATCTATTATTCTAAGAAAAATCGAACAACATTACGATATTCGCTGATAAAATAAAAGGAAAATTGCGCACCATATTTCAAACAAGATTCGTTTCATAATATATAAGAATACCTAATCCAGAACGTATGTTCCTTCAATTTGAGGCTGTATTTCTCAGAAGTGTTGCCATGGAAACGTTTCTAATCATTACACAGTACCACTGCAAAGCTTCAACGAGAAATAAATCATATTTTCTTATTAAAACAACCTGCTCATAGTAACAGGTATCTTTCTATACCGTTAAGGGTAAACCTTCGGTTGGAGCGTTAAATTCAAATTTTATCACGTTTTTTGCTAATTGCAGCATTGCATTTTTATGTCAGTAATATACCTTGGAGGAATGTGTTGATGATTTATTTTGTTATTAATCAGTAAATATACTACACTGAGCGAGCTGAGCGAGCAGGAAGAGTTGAAATAAGCTCAGATCTTTCTCTCCTTTTCCTTGACAAAACAACATCAATAGACAAAAATCTTTGTTGGTGGAAATGTAAACTTATTTCATTTAAAAGAAGTACGTTCCGCTTAGCTATTTCCTACTCGTTACCCTTTCGTGGTAAAAAATCCCGTTTTTCAGCTAAAACATGAGGATGACTTTCCAAAGAAACTTTGTTTACATCGCTCTGTTAGGTCACCTCTCGTTACTGTCACCGATGCAATGTCAAATATAAAGGGATTGAGCTAGTGTGACTATGATTTATCAATAAAGTGAGAATGTCTATGCACAGAGATGGATGGATCAGACTTGGGCCGACTATTTTGCGGCGAATAAATTTTCAGTATCCGATTTCTATAAAAATGGCAATAAAATAGTGGTTTTAAAAATAAGTTAATCTGGGGCAACTTTTGTATTTGCAATTTATTCATGTTTCTCTTTTTACTTTTGTAAATAGTTTATTTTTTCCCATTGTATAATTATAATTTATTGTAAATAATTATATAATAAAGTTAAAAAGCAATAAAAAATATAGAACTTCCTCCAAACGACTGAATCATTGTTATCATAGTTTTAGCAGGCACACTCGCAGATTGGATTCTGTCATATAACTGGCTTTTAGCATAGCAAACTACTCGGAGGGGATAGAATCTTAAACTATGAAATTGCTTCCGACGTGTGATTGTTAAAGGCTTTATGCTGTTTATTGGTTTTTTCCAAAGCTGATTGATTATATTACACCTCTCATTTTGAAGATATTTTACTATACTACACCTAGGTGCGGCTGGTAGCAGTTGGTTAAACTTAAGTATTTACTTTTTGAGAACAAAAAAAAAAACATAATAAATACACTTCTAACCTAAAGCATCCGCGTCGTTTTTGAACGGAATTATGAAATATATACCAATAATAAAACTGAAGAGTTTGTTTATTTGAACGTGGATGCCGAACACGCAAGGCAAGTTTTTACAAAAGTATACATTTAGATGTTATATTTTTAAGCATAAGTTAATGCTAAACAGATTTGTTGTTTTTTTAAAGTTTGTTTTCGTGTTGGTTTCCATTCAAAAATTTATAAATTAAATGCCCTATGTTTTAGGCCTTATTTATAGGCTTTATTTGTATAAATTAAGTACATATTACATGCATGGATAGACGTTTATGATTAACGAACAGACTACGAACCTTAAAGACCCAGCGTGAAAATTGAACAGCGAAGTTAGAAATGTATTAAATCTTTTATATACCTTGCGTAACACGCCCAATCTAAGACCTCCGTCGTCCTCAAGGAGTGGAACTGTCATCTGTCACCAGGTGTCATGGTAGTTCAAAGGCACTACTTACGTGAGACAAAACATGTTGCCGTATCATCACGTAATCTGTTTTATTTTTTACTATGTAATATGATTAAAATCTCTGGGTCGCACACTAGGCCTAGAGCTAGAGGATGATAGCCAACCAGACTGGTAATACGAAGTACCCTACCATCGTATTACGGCCTCAGCGAGCCGGATGACCCTATTACATTAGCTCAGATCGAAGCTGACGAAGCTCGTAAAAGTACACAACACAGTACACACAACACAGATCACGCTACCGTCCTCGACGGCGAGGACCGCCGCGACGTCCCACTCAGTCTCGTCCCGTTCAAGCGGCCCGAGCTGCCTACAGTAATCCGACCGCCCCCAATTAGTCGTAACTCGTACAAAGTCCTCCCCCTCCCCCGGTAACGCCCTGAGCCGAGGTTCGTACCCCATTCGGGGGTGCCCTCAGGCGTTGTTACGTTGCAGCCATCTGAGGCTACCAACTTAGTCCTTTAAATAAAAAAAAAAAAAAAAAAATCGTGTTACGGTTTCCTCACAATGTTTTCCTTGCCCGAAAACTCAAGCTCTTTGTAGGATTCGAACCTTTGCCACAAGCTATCATCCATAAAAACATAAAGGCTAAAAGTATAAAAAGAATTTCGATCCGATTTAAGAAATCTTTCCCTAACATACAGCAAAATTATTTTCTGTGTTATATTATCCGGTGAACCAAGTGAACCGCGTGAAACTGCAAGTATTTCATAACAATATCGAACAATATTTGTAAACCTTTTAATAATGTTCTTAACGTCTTAATCCTATTTATGTGACTAGGAGTTACTTTCGTGAAAAAACGAATTACGCGATTCCACGGTAACATAGGCGTCAGATAGAGTGGTAGTCACTTGGGAATAGGTCTCGCTTGGTAACAAGGCTTATTTGATTCGATAAATCAATCCGCTTCGGTTGCAACCGGTAACTGAATATTCCTATTACCGATGTGGCTAAGATCTTTATTGGGTTATCGGTATTTTTTGTCGGTTAATTATGTTAGCATTTAACGAATTGTGATTATCTCGATTACTTGTAACATTTACTGATGATATAAAAATTAAAAAAAAAAAAATGTTTATTTTAAAATTAGTTATTTTATACTTTTTAGTGCTTTTGAAAGCAGTTTTTTTTTTGAACATATGAAACAAACAAAACAATTTATAAAAATATAAGTAAGTATAAATTATCTGTGCAGCGGAACGGGAGAAACTACTTCAATGCAATCATCTACCATACTTATGTACCTATACAAGATAGCAAGCCACTTAGCAGTAAAAGCTTGGAATACACCAAATAAAAATGCATTAGTAAAATTTTACTTGGACGGCGAAATTTTAAACTTACAGGTACCAAGTCTTATGCAGCCACTAAGATATTTTATATCATAACTTCGTTTTAAGTGTCCGCTAGTGTCTACGGCGTTCAACGTCGGTTGATATTGTGTCGTATATAATAATTCTTAGTACTTACCTAGCTACTTGACTCTCCAAGACAAACTTAAAAGGCGATGCTTTTACGACTTCAGGGTATTTGTTTGTGGTATTCTTTGGATGGATGGGTGTAGTACTTTATCTAGCTATTGAGATAATGCTTTATATTTATTTGTTTATAGCTGTTCCCCGCGTTTTTACATGCGTTCCCGGGATAAGTAGCTTATAACCTTCGGGGGTAACGTAGCTTCCTATTGGTGAAAGATTTTTTTTAATTCGACTGGTAGATCCAGACGCAAAATTAGTCATTTTCCGCCTGCCTGTTTGTCAACCTTCTTACATAAAAAAATAGTAACTTAATATTAGACCATATACAAGGAAATTTTATCACCAGTGACGCTAGATGTACTCCAGATAATATCAGTATAACCATAGCCAAGCAAGCATTTCAAAACAAAAAAACACATATTCAGTAGGGACTGGTCTGGTTAGTTGTTTAGGTCAAATCATGTAAGTCAATTTTGACATCTCGGTGTTCAATTGATCCGAAAATTGGTACACATAATGTAAGTTCGATGACAATACAATAATATGGTGTCATTGAGCTGAAGAAAAAAAGCTAAAACATAATAATATTAGAAAGAATACTGGTGTTTGGACATGAAAGGTAAAGTTATAGGTCGTAAGTTATCAACATGTTATTTGCGACAAGAATGATAGTATATTTACTGATTAATAACAAAAGAAATCATCAACACATTCCTCCAAGGTATACTTGTAACATTTTCATGAAATAGTCGTATATGTCAGTAACTCTGTACACTGTGCGGTCATTAAATATATAAATAAATATATAATACTGGTGTTTGGACATGAAAAGGTAATAATACAAAATTATTTGTAAGGATTGATAAATTCTTTGTAGTTTTTCCGTAAACATATTCTGTGATAAACTTGAATATTTCTAACAAAAGATTATATAACATTATAAGCATTCTGAAGAGAGTATCAGTTTTACTTATAACTCGTCGCTAAACGTAGATCCAATAGGATATATTGGATGAAATAGAACCAAACCAACCGATTGCTTTTCATTTTATCGGATATCCAATACTATTATATTTATTGGTTTTTAGAGAAGTGGCCTCTAGGCTGTAATATTGACGCGGAAAATTAAGATGGCTCTAAGTTCTGATGGCTTAGTAGATTTTGTACGAGTGTTTAGTTACGCACGTGTAGGTTATTTGATTTTGTTTGGAAAAAAAATATTTCATCTTATTTACGCGCGCGATTACTGACCTGAAAAAAAATACAAATATACTGTCTCCATCTGACCTGGATAATGGCAAATGCTCCAACACATATAGCAAGAGTGCTGGCGTGAACATACAATTTAAAAAAAAAATTGACTATTTTACTGACATAAATACTCAAAACCGCAAAAAAGGGGGATTGGTTATAAAAATGTGATAACTTTTTAAAACTAAATAAAAGTTTATTTCATCACAAGTATAGGAAGAAGTTAAAACCTTTTAATAAATAAAAAGGTTTGGTGATTGTATTAAAAACCTTAAGTTAAAAATTATGGTTTTTAATTATTGAGGTTTTTGTTACCGATCCGCTTTCTTTGGGTCACATGCAGTGTAAGTACTAGAAATAATGGAATAACCAATTAAGAGCAATATAGTATATTTTTACTATAGATATAGCAATATAGCAGTTTTAACAGTATACCTACGAAAGTACACATACAAAACAAAATCTAAGGTTAAAAATGGTATTCAAATTCATTGGCCTACATGCATATATGACTAGTAATCCGCATTTCCATTTAGATCCGCATTTGCATCCGTTTGGATTTAAAATTTTTGGCAAAGTTTGTTTGAGTTCATTTTAGATAAAGGAAAACGTATCATTCTTAAAATATAATACCAATTAGGATTTCTGATGTGGCGCCCTAAATCTAGAATATCTTGGTGGCCAAATATTATTAAATAGCAATTATTATTAACTACCTTAATTAGGATCAAAATTATTTATTGATCTTACAAAAGGATAACCACTTAAATATCGCGGTGTGTTTCGCTAGCTTCTCTTTCAGGCCAGTTTCTATCAAATTTTATGTGCTTACTTAACAACTTCTGCTACAACCCAACATTATGACTCATAGTAACATTGGTACAATACAGTACGTAATACACTACCTAGACCTTATTTATTCCGAGTACTAATTAGCTAATGTTAAAATTAAAATATTTTTGTAATAAAAGAGAGAGGCAACCTACGAGGCAACATAATAATTATTTGACTTTAAAACTTTCAGCTGTCATCTGTTTTATCGAGTTTTATGAAACTTTTTTGATGACGCAGTTTCTGTCGCAAGTAGTTGCAAGTTGTGAATATTTTATTTTTAGTGTTGCAATAAACCATTTTTATGAATAAACGATACAATTTGTAGAAAACTTAGGCAAACTAATATTTTTAATAGTGTTGACCATAATCTCATTGAATGAATTATGGTATTTTTATATAATTTTAGTCGAAAGTAGTAAGCATAAATTAACACAGAATGATACTAGATCTCAAGAGTAGCTAAGTGTCACTACATAGAGAGTACGTAACGAATTATTTTCAATACTATTGTCGGAGGTAGCCTAAAAGTTTAAGATAATACTAGGTAGGTACTTCAACTTTCAAAAGAGCTATGTTATTGAAACCAATAGCTTATCTTCCTAATAATATCAGATACAACAAAGTAAATAAAGTTTATTTTTAATATGTAATGCATAAAAATGTACTAGGAATGCAGAAAGTTGTAAGGATAGAACTGGCCGCCGGCCAATAACCGGGAGTTTCTATGCCAAGCAGGTTCAACGTTACAGTAATGTGGTGTACTTACTGACATATAGATTAAAAGCCATGTAAAATGTTTTCATTTTTCCGCATAAAAAATATGCTTCCCGATAAAAAAATATAGATAATGCCAATAATCTACCTATACAAATTGTATAGTGAATAGCCGTCAGATGAAAATAAGGTAACAATATTTATTTAGTGGTACAATACTAAGGTCAAAATGTTGTTAACATTTCAAATTAATAATGAAAGATAAAACCTTGACTATATCATTGTCGTACCGACTCAAGACCGATTATCTTACGTACTTACAAATTATGTAGTAATAATCCTTATTATTTTCTTCATAAGAATAAGCCAGGATTTGTTTAAGATAATAAATAATATTATGTAAGTCCGATTATTTAATGTGCGCAAAGGCGCTGACTATTATTTACTCCTAGCTAAAGTAAAAATCTAGATTACAATTTACTAACTTTTTCTATAAACAATAAAACCTCCTTCAAATACAACAAAATTAAAATGGGACCACTTTGAAGGTATACTGAACCCAACCCAAAAATAATGATTAAAACCGATTCACAAACAAAGAAGTTATGTGTAACAAACATAAAAAAGACATACATCCGAAAATTGAGAACCTTTTTTTGAAGTCGGTTCAAAATAGATTTTGCTTTATCTAAAATCTGCCTCAAATAGCCTGAAATAGCATCCTTACATCTATACTAACAATAAAGCTGATGAGTTTTTTTGTTTAGACGGGCTAATCTCTCGATCTACCAATCGCATTATAAAAAATCTTTCAAATATTCGCAAAATTCTTTCACTGATAGGAAGCTACATTATCCCCGTATAGGCAACTTTTTACCGGAACGCGAGTGAAGCCGCGGAGAACTAGTAGCTAGCTAGTAATAAATAAAATGTGAAACTTAATAGTTGATAATGTGTATGTAACACTAATATAACATTTAATAATGTACCTTATATGTCTTCTTTTATAGACCCTAATCCATTTTCTCTCATTTCTGTAACACTCAATTACTTATTACAGCTAACAAAGCTGACCTAATAAACTTATTTGCCACATTAGATTATAGCTTAATCAAATAAATGCTTGTGTATTTTTTTATTTTGTTCAGGAAACAGTTTGTTTCCCAAATAAACTCATTAATAACTGTCAGAAACGCATTCTATCAGTGGTTACACTTTACATTGCGTCTAAATACTGGCCTGTATGCAAACGGTATTAACTAGAGGCATTTCTAACATATTTCTCCTATTTACTGACTATAAAACTGATAAAAATCGTAGATAGTAATAGCTGGCGCATAGTGGCGGACGGTACGGCAGAGGATTTAAAATTTATAAATTGAACTTAATATTCAGACAATCAAAGTAAATTATATCTCAATTCCAATTGCCGGTAGATGCTTAGTGACACATTTTCACGATGAATCACCATCGAGAGCCCAAACTCATTGTGAAATTCAAACCCACGACCTTCATCACGGCATTCGATGTCACCGCACCGCTATGCAATCATCGCTTCAAAACATATTTTAAAACCGACCGAAACTAAGTTCATGATCCATTTAACAAAATACTAAAAATTTAAAGAACAAAACCGCCCGAAGCAAAACCCGCAACACAAAAGCCTCTAAAACGGTTGAGCGGTTTTTTTTAAACATTGCTAAGAACACGGCATTTCAAAATCGGTTCATCAATTCAGAAGCCACAGACAGACACACAACAAACTTATATCACCACTCTTTTTAGTCGGGGTTTAAAAAATTAAAGCCCATATCCGAGCCCCTAATAGATAATGTTGACCTAACTTATATTTTAACTTCACCTAGGAACGGTCGGTGCATTATTTATGAGTTTGATCGACCGGCCACCATTACTGGAATGCGGTAGATCATTAAAATTGTACACCAAATAGACGGTACCTTGACCTTCGTTTTTAATCTAATTATCTTCTTATTTGTTGGGTAGTTAATATAATTTATTCAAGACTAACATCTCGCCCCACGTTTTCATCCGCGATCCCCTATTTGACTCCCTTATGGAATGAATTTTCAAAAATATGACTGACTGATTGACTATCAACGTACAGTTCTAACCACTACATGGATCTGGCTGGAATTTGGTATACAGAATCGTAGGTAATTAAAAGTGTTCAAAACTTAAAACTCATTTAATCAGTTTAAGCCAAAATAAGGCTTATGAATATTAGAGAAATTCTTCCATCACCACCGGTTCGAAATGGTATAAGTAAGTCTCTTTCTCGCATAAAACACGTCACTCTGCTACCAGGACTCCATGAAGTTGCAGCATGCTTTCTTGCGCCACAAACACAAAGTTGTCGATAAACTGTTTAGCGACGTCTCTGAAACGTTGCAGCAAATTGCGTTAGACGGCATCTTGCAAGCCAACAGCTTGTAACGTCGCAAATTTTGATAGGTACTGGTACTACAATGTAGGAGCTATGAAAATAAATAACTCTGACAACTATATTAGTGTTGCTTTTAGCTAGTGGAATGTATTTTTTTTATAGATTGCTTGAAAAGCAGCTGTAATTGAGAGCCCGTTCTTTTCTAGGCTTTGTGTACTTACCTGCTTCCTTCAGTTAGTTTTCTTTCTAGAATCAACAGAAGTTCCATGTAATTAATTAATATAATACTACTTTTTATCTCGGGAAAGAGAGTGAAACCGCGAGGGACAGTAGTATTTTAAAAGCCAGTTCTATTTCCAACATAGCTTACGTACTCTGGTGACCTAATAAACACGACCACTCTAATAGCTTGCATATCTTTCGTAACTCGCGGTCAAATACAATTTCGGTCAAAAGGGAAGCTTTCAGTCTATCGACGTTACGTAGTGCATATTTTAAAATGTATTTTGACACTGTTTGGTGGCATTTTAGTGACAAAATAGATTCTGTTAGTTAGGTTACTTGCAAGAAATTATATGTAAATAAAAATGTTGTTCTTTTTTGTTTATACAACAAACATGCCAATCGTACAGTGGCCTATAAAGGCATGTAGCTTCCGAGGAGTTGCGCGTTACCGCACCAGCAAAAATATATTCACACTCTTCTTGCCCCTCTCCCGGTAACGCCCTGAGCCGAGGTTCGTACCCCATTCGAGGGTGCCCTCAGGCGTTGTTACCTAAATATTACCCGGCTGAGAGCCCTCTGCGCTCGCCGATTTGTCCGGTAAGGTTGTTGCAGCAATCTGAGGCTACCAACTTAGTCCTTTAAAAAAAAAAAAAAACTCTTCTTGAAGAAAGTCATGCTGTATACTCCCTTAATAGTTGTAGTAGTTACAAATAGGTAATTATTTATTCTATTCATCCCAATTTAAGTAATATTTCAACATACACCTTATTGAAAGTGGGTACTACGTAAATCTAGTTCAAACATTTTAGTAAAATCTTATAAACGCTCAAGACACTAAAATAAATAAATAAACATTCACACCACTCAATACAATATTAAAGTAGGTTAGGTATGTCTGCCTTGTCGCCTTTCTATTGACAAAATACAACTCGCTGCGTAAATACAAATATAACAATACTACTCACGTGTACCTTATACTTAAAAACTTAAGGTTCATTCTCATTTAGATGATGGATAAAGGTTTATGGGTATAAGCTTATTCGAATTACAATGCCTACAGCTCAAGAGATCAATAAAACATTCAAAAAGTTGATTTGATTCTCAAGAGTTCAGATCGCGTCGTGTTGAATTACAGACGAATAATCGAATACCTAAAGGTTTCGATGTTCAATACTAGAACAGTATTTTTATGTGACCCTGGTGCGATGTCAAAGAAAAATGATATGATGCCGTAGAAAAGTATCTGCAATGTAAGATTTTTCAGGTAAGTGACTAGTATTTGAAATATTTTAGAACCGTGGACGATTTCACGAAAATGGAGCTCAAACGTAGCTACAAGGATTTACTATTTTAC
Organism: Tethea ocularis; assembly: GCA_963555595.1. Classification (NCBI taxonomy): domain Eukaryota; kingdom Metazoa; phylum Arthropoda; class Insecta; order Lepidoptera; family Drepanidae; genus Tethea; species Tethea ocularis. The sequence continues at coordinate 1,922,315 of OY741971.1, read as the reverse complement.
TCGAATATCCGAGGAATCTAATATTTACCGGGATACAAGTATCCAATATTTTATTCTAGGGTTTGATCTGTCTATGCGCCCAATTTTATCATAATCCTTTTAGCCGATATAGCGTAATTGATAAACATGCATGCAAATATAACACATTTATCCTATTAGGAGCATTTAATGTAGAAAGTACCTCGACAATGTTGGCATTTTGTAAGAGTTTTTTTTTAAACATCAATCGTATAAGTGAATTTTATTATCGGATGGATTCTATTTCTATTATATTATTCTAATTTATTTTGAATTATTCACTTTGAAATATTCAAATATATTTTGTTATTTATGCAACAATGCATACACTTATTTATTTTAATTTTCAAGGTATCGGTTACCTTACCCAATCATTAATGCAGATATATCCAAAATAGCTCCAGACTAGACAAACATCTAGACTGGATTATTCAGCTATTGTTACCTGCAATTGTGTAAAACAGACTTATTTATGAAAATACAAGTCTCGTACTTGAGTGCAAATAAAAAGGTGAAATACCTTTAAAGTATCTTATTTTCTCGACGTGTATACATGTACAATGACAATGAGAATACTCAGAAAATAAATATGCAAGTACATGTACGTGCAAAAGTGTTTTCTTGCTTACAAGAAAACTAAATAAATCTAATTGGTATTTGAAAGGGTAATATATTTATTAATTCTAATAAAATTTTGGTTTTTTGTAACTAAATCTGCATATTTATTCAAATAAAGTTTGCAGGCACTAATGGATATTAAAATTATAGTCCCTAACTAAATGTAGAATTATAAAACTCAGCAAACTATTTTATTTATTCATGAACAAGTAACTTACAAATAACGAAATAATAATATATATAACTACATTATTTTCTATATATTTTTTTTGTCAAATGGAGTGCCAGGTGGACTTTGTTAACTATCCTTAACTATACGAACCTATCTTTAATAGGCTAGATAACAGTGTCAAAAATAAATGACCAAACACGAACACATAAAACAAACGAATGCATAAAACATCTAAAAACACGTAGAACCGAACTAAGAGTAGATCATTTTGATGCTGTGAAATAATGATGTCATAGTCCATCATCCTTTTTGACATTTAACAAGGATTTAAGAGGGAAGGAAGTGTTCTTCCTTAAGGTAGTGACCCTATAGTATGGAATATCTGCTACGAAGAAACTCTAGTTTCACCAGTACTACAGTGTGCTAATAGTTCAAATTCAAAAGCGTCTCATTTCAAGTATATTTATTCGTCAAAACATGAAAAATAAAAAATGTGTATATAAAAACTATAAAAAAATAATAATAACATATTTATTAATTACCTGAGTGGCATAGGCCGGAACAAGTCGACATATTTATAATAATAATAATAAAACAGCGCAGAGTAATTCATTTCAATGCGTTCTTGATAACGCTTAACCATCTATAATTTTGTCCATGTTTTTGTGTGAGTTTTGCCTGAGTTTACTTTTCCATTTAATTGAGATTATGAGAGACTTTTCAGTTCTTTAAAAGCCCGCAATCAGCCAAACATGGGCACATTAGCAGCAAAGTGTTATAAATATATACCTACCTCAAAACACGTCTGTTATTGATTTGGCTTTAGGGAGGTTAATTACATAAATTCAAAACAAAGTTTTACTTTAAAAAAGCCTTGCTAAGTTTGCTGGAGTCTTCTCAGTTTAAATGTATTACGAACTGGTGGTAGAGTCATTTGTAACTTTCGGCGTCCACAAGTGCCTTATCAGGGTCTAAATGAGGTTTGAGTTTGGTGTCCTTGGCCACGACAAGGTTAAATATTATTGTCCGGCACATCACACCGATCTCATGGTCGAACGGAATCAAAAAGAGCGATGTCGAGAAAAGAAAATCTCCTATAATAGCCATAATAGGAGATTTTCTTTCTCTACTAGTACTGGGTAGGTTAGCAAATGCAAAACAGAACTTTAATTTTTACCTGCAGTTTAAAAAAAATATCATACATAAATAAATTATTATGAGAAAATGTCATAATATTATTTTTGTATTATTATATATATTATGTATATTTGATATATTTGCGTATTTGTATGAAGTCTATCAATAAGTTTGTATATTTATGGAATACATTTACTTTTATTTCATTAGTTTTTAAGACTTTCCATTTTTTATGTATTTCTTTCTTCTGTTACACACTGTGTCCAACTTTCCAGTCGCAGGGCTGCTGGAAGAAATTTCTATTAGAATAAGCTGTCTCTTTGTGCCTTCTCCATTTCGATTTTCTCTTTACTTGTCTGTGTATCTACATAAAGTAATCTATACTAATATTATAAAGAGGAAAGATTTGATTATTTGTTTGTTTGTTTGTATTGAATAGGCTTCGAAACTACTGAACGGATTTGAAAAATTCTTTTACTATTAGGAAGCTACATTATTCCCGAAGGTTATAGGCTACTTTTTATCCCGGGAACGCGAGTGAAACCGCGCGGAAAAGCTAGTAAATAATAAAACATAATAGGTACTCCTCATGTGAAACAGTCAATTAAAATATCTTACTACAACAATATACTGGAATTACTAATTAGTTCCAGATCCTGCCACTAATTAATATGGTTGAGATTAGTGGATTACTGGGACATTTGATACGTGACATTTCTTCCTTTGTTATAGGAAAGGTTATACTCCGCTTATTGTATTAATTCCGATTGTATACAACGATGGACGAATGGAACAACGTAAAGCGTATTTTCTTTTTTTCATTTTCGTTCAGCTGTAATTATGCTCATGTATATGTACATGTTTTTTTTTTATTATATTTTTGTTGTTTTGTTTTTTTGTTAATAATTTGTAAAATGCTAATTGTTATAATTCAAAAGAATTATAGTAATTTACATATTTAGAAAATGTAACCTTGCTGAGTTTCTTGCCGGCTCTTCTCAGTTAAAGGCCGTGTTCCAAACCAGTGGTAAAATCATTAAATTTGACCTTCATAAGTGCCCATCTAGGGCCTAAAATGAATAAATGCCTTCGACTTTGACTTTGAATAAGGGTTGGGGAAAAATTGGGTATTTCGTAGTTTGAAAATATGTCTATAAGAGTGATATTCCTAGTCAACCTACAGTTATATTGATCGATCCATCGATAATCTTATTTTATTAAACTAAAATATTATAAAAAAAGAAAATTATCAATGGCCCCCGCACTACGAATAATCCAGTACTCTAATCTCAATATTTCTTGTCTTGCATTATATAAAATTTGAGTATTGGGTTGCTACAAGTAACGTAGCACTGCCGTAGGATTGCTACGAAAAACGTAGCAAGTTTTTAGTTAGATGATTCGAAAATAATCTCACTTTATACGTTGATACTTGTATATGTAGTTTTGGGCTATAAACTCAAATATGATAAGTTTTATTGATAAATAAAGATTAACAGATTTTATATCTAAATATAAGAGTATATTTTACGTACATTTTATAATTTTTTAAATAACGAAAAACCTCATACAAGGGTCACACAAAAAGTAAAACAATACAGGTCAACTCTCGCAAAACAATCAACAGATTCGCCACGAAATTGGGAGCCCGATAGGTTTTATTGGCAGACCGCGTCTGGAACGATTTTTGAATGCAACGTTGCAACGGCAGTACCAATTACAGGGTGGAACCCTCGCGGATATTCGGAACTGACCGACTCCGAGCGATTTTAAATTGAATTTTGTAGAATTACGACGACAATTTTTCGGAGTAACTGAGGACAGACGGCATGGGATTGCATGCGATTGCGCTGCGGCTGTATTTATTTAATTTAAGAAAGTCTCTCCGCGAATGGCTCCCTTACTAAACTGATGGAGACAAGCGAGACAGGTGAGGCTCACTTTTAGTAAAAAATAAGGTTTTATGTTAAAAAAAAAGACTAAGCTGTTTTTTTAAAGTAAGAATTACTATTCCCTTTCTATTTGATCTCAGAATGTATGTTCATTCCTAGTTTTAAAAAGGGATATATTCGAAGAATGGTATTTTTAATTTAAATTATTCATTAGTAACATCAGAAAAATGTCGTGAATTACGTACGACCCTTTTTAAAATTAACCTTCAAGCGGACGCGCGGCGTCGAATCGACTGCACTTAATACGTTTTTATTTATAATTTCTAATGTTTTCGTTACAATTATTTATCGTCTCAAGTAGCCTCTTGTAAATTCATTACAAATTAAAAAAAAATACGTATGTCTTTTCTCTACACGTCCAGTGTTGGACAAATATGTTTTGTTTCAATCACTGCGTAGGCGTCGAATAGGTCATATACGCCCATCGTCGAAAAGGCTACGCGCAACCCTGTTTGCCGAATTATATTTCTAGATATAATGAAGTTGGTATTTCGAATCAATTCATTAAAGATTATAGTAAAAAAACAAATTTTAGATGCCACGGGGTCATATCACATTGCTGTGCTGTACGTTTTCGCACATACACCCTCAATTTCAGAAGTAAAGAGTTCTGTGAAATTACTACTCCAGATTTGGCAGTTTGTTTGGAAAATACTTCTCTTCCAGGTACAGCCAGCAATTAGCTAAACTATTCTAAATCTGCAAAACTCTCTAATTATCCGTTATATATAGTAAACAAATGTTGTAAAACGTAAACATACTAAACAAAAGATCAGCAACTATTGATACTAGATAAACAACCAGCATATGTTGAGGGACCGTTTTGGGGCAGTTTTTATTCTATGCTGCTTTAGTTATTTCTTTCCTGTTTTTAAATTTTTAATTTTCATTTATGCCTAGTGTTCCACAAATAAAGTTTATTTATTTATTTCAATGTCATGGACAGTTTTAGTATACAAATGTTTTAAATGATCTGTTTAGCTAGTTACCTTCCGTCGCTGACCTTACCTTCCTTCAAATTACGTTTGCATGGTAGTGGAATCTGTAAGTAGTTAGCAACGTTACTGATTACACAACAGTAACAGCGCAGATGGCGACCACCTTGGGGTTTTAGCCGGTACGAGTTCGGCATAACCTGGCTGCTCCCCCCGGGGCGGCTGGGTATCCTATGAGGATTTCCTCGATAAAAAAAAAAGGTTAGGTACCAAATATTTTCCTTTCAATTAAGTATGTAAAACTTCCATAATTTGATATTCTTTTAAAAATCTTACCCTCTTGAATAAGAAAGAAGGATTCCTTTCAACAATATTTATTTATAAATTCTTTTAATCTGTTTTTCTCAGATGAAAAGGGAAATAGTTTGCGAACTTCTCTTCGATTGTAAAGACATGAAAGGATTGTTTTCTACAGCATTTGTTGTGGAATTTAGGCAAAGCTTTGTTCCGCAGAGTTATTCGGTCAGCAAGCGGTTGGCTTTAATCGACCGACACAGTTGGCTTGTTGTCTTGACGAAACGTGCTAAAATCCATACTCAAGCTTGAATTGTAAAAGACCTCTAATTATTTTATTACCACATTTTTACTTAAAGTTTTAATGTTAGGTTCTATTTTTTTTTTTTTCAAAATATCAATAATTTGATTTGTAGGTACTAAAACAATTCACAAATCATTTTTCAAACAAAATTTATGGGAATAGTTTTTTCAATTTGTGACATTTCTGATACCCTATCCTAATTAATCGGCGATTTCTCCCTGACTGTAATTTTTTTTCAAAATCTGTAAATGCCGATAGCAATAACTCAAAAATAAGGGATCTCCTACGACCATATTTGTGTGGCTTCCACCCTTAAAATAGCTGCCCTTACTGACTGCAACTTATAGTTGCAAATTGTACCGAGAAAATAAGTAAATTATTATTATGATTCCGTGTCTAGTCAATAAAATGACATGTCATGTAATGAAAAGCAGATTATTTTAGAGTGCTATCAAAGTAGGTATACTTATTTATTTATTCCTGGAAAATACAACGTATTTATACTAATAGTACCTATTCAGATCTTAATGATTCTCAATACTAGAACCTATATTAAAATTCATGAGTAACAAACATCGAAGTAACGCTATTCAGATATACAGAGTTAACAGAAAGGGCTTAACTTACTCGTTCACTTTCAAATTGAATAATCGACAAAAGAATACCCGATGAAGTATTCGAACCCGCTCCTAACTTCGCATATATATTCGTACAATAACAACCTTTGTCTGAGACCATTTTAATAATATCGCAAGTTTAATACGCACCGGTACGCTGGCTCTGGGCAGTAATAAAATTTAACGTGTCGTTGCAGAGTTTTGCGACTTTAGGCAAATTTATTGCCAGGAACTTTTTCACGCAATCCATTTGTTAATCTCAGGGTTACGCATTCATATTTTGATAAATAGGTATGGTGATATAAATCTCGCTTTTTGTAGTTTTGTAACGCGTGTTTGCGACAAAGTTTTTGCGTACAGTTTTCGTCGCATTCAATGTAAAGTTGTTTATTGGAATTATTTTTGGATGAATCACTATTTGCATAACATTGCATGGAAAAAAAAAAAAATGAATATTGTACATTTTTATAATCATCACATTCGGCCAACTGATTTCTGACATCTATGATAGGTATATGGGAGAGCACATAGATTTTGTAAACGAACAATAATAAAACATTACAATATTTTAAAAAAAAACTCACAGTTTTACTCACGTTGCCTAGAGCTTAATGATCTATTAACTATGTAAAAACTTGTAACTAACCTTCAATATCATAATTTCTATTTCTAAAATATGTTCCATTTCGTAACATTACAAAAATACCTAGCCAGCGTTTTAGGTACCCACCCATAGACAGCGATTTAAATTCTGTGTTTTATTTATAAAATTTAATTTATAAGTTACTTTAAATTTTAGTTTTATTGTATGTAGTTTAGTTAAGTTTATTTAAGTTTTAATTTTAAGTTATTTGTTATAACGTAATATATTATATCCCAGTTAAAGTAAACAAAAATAAATAAAATACTAGAAACTAAATAGGAAACACACGTGTGCTAGCGACAAACATGCAACGTTTAAACAGTTACCAGTAACAAATCTAAATAATTTAACGGTAAAATGTTACGATAACCGTTTCACAACTTTATCGTACGAATGATATTATGAATATGTATTTAGGCTTGTTCCCGCGTCTATTTACCTGCTTAGCATAAAATTTGAATGTTACGCGCGAGCACGCAATGGCTACCCCGCAAACTTTGATGAGTCGCGAACTTTCAAGGGTACGCCTACTTTTATATTGAGTTTTTTAATGCTATGTGTGTAACGTACTTTTTAAAGTCAGCTTTGTATTACACCTCCTCGGTAAGATTAGATAAACCGTGATTAAAATTTAGCTTAATAAAGGATAATGGAACTTCAGCGGATTACTATAGAATGGAGTATTGCAATTGCGATAGATTTTTATTTCGATTAATTGTTATTGTATTTTATTCTTGGTCTGTCTTAAATAAGGTTCAATCTTTAGATCAGAGCCCTGATATACAGTAATTTAACAACACAAAATTCAAATCATATACATAAGTGGCTCATTTTCTCCGTAATAAGCCTGCGTAATTTCCATAATCTCACCGTCAAACAAAGCGTCTGACAAAGCCTAGAAGGGAACTGAGTCCCGGTAGATGTTTGGCGATAGATTACCAACTTGAAGGTGGTAGCCAGCCAGACGGGTACTACAAAGTACCATCATCCAATGGTTTCTTCACAATGTTTCTCTTTGAACCATTCGAACCCCCGACCACAGCCACGGCATTCGATTCAAAACCATGGAGCTATCCATCACCTTAAAAATTCCAAATTCTTGAAGAATATAATACCTAACCTACATGGAATACTGAACATACTTCGCGGAAGTCAATTATAAAGAGCTTTTAAACTTTATACGTTAAACTAAAAGTTGAATCTACAGTTTCAATAGAGTTCTTCTTTGAGAAATGACGTTTAAGTTTAAATTGCGTCATACATTTACTGTAAACTAGTCAATTATTTGGTTAGAGACACAAAACTGTTAGTTGGGGAAAAATATGTTTGCCTATTTAGCAGGGAACTGAACATGTCTGCAGAAGAAACCTCAATAATTAGACTCCCGGAGATGATGATGATGACTGAAAACTCCCCTAGATACATCCATGTTTGCATGTATGTTAATGGACTTATAAATAATCCAGATGAAAATTTTCAAAATTCTTAAAATAAAATTATTAAGTGAAAAACTTTTTAATCTTATATTTCCCACCTATATTCACGTATCCATCCATCATAATCCAATTTACGTTATAAATACCTCCGTGCTACGCTCATATGGACGAAATATATGTTGTCAGATACGGAACCTTTTGGTACACGGCACTCTGTTAACACAAATAATCACTTTAAGCGTATTGATCTACGCAGCTATTACTCTTCCACACGCAAAATGACATGAAATTTACTTGAAAATGTTGTTTTTCGATTTAAGACGTTTTTTGGTTGTACTGATGTTTGATTTTGGTTTGGATTATTTATCATTGAAGTATGCTGGAGTACTAAAACTGATATCTCGCCATTATGAATACGTTATTTACTTTTTACCCGTTTTCATAAAAAAAAATATTTTAATTTTATAAGTGTATAGCTCAGGCACTGTCAGCCTTATATACTCAACCAAAACTAACCTATAAACGGTAATTTATAACATGTTCATGGTAATATCAAAGCATCATAAAATTCTATCTCTCCAAGTATTCGAAAAGTTTCGCTCATTAATTTTTTAAACTAGTTCAAACAAGTGGAAAATAAATAAGTACGAGTTTGTGACATATTTCAAGCTAAAATTCAAACCGAACTAACTTTAAAATAACATGATATTTTCATATTTTCCCACTCGCACTAACAACACGGAATGATGCCGCTGTACAAAGTATGGAAGACTTGGATTTAGATACATTTGCAACTTGGTGCAAGTCATAGAATAACTTGCATTAATTAGGACTTTATTGCTACGTAATCGTTATTTTATGAACTTTTCGGCGCTGTTTTGAGATCTATTGAGTAGGTATGTATTGTAATTCTGGGATGAAAAAATATTAATCTAGTATATGATCGACCTACTTAGGTAGGTACGTATATTTCATTTAAATCAGTTCGTCTATTACGGTTTAATTGAATTAGAAATATCGCCAAATATATACTAGTGAATTCCAACAGCTATACTTGAGGGCCAGTTGCCTTCTAACCTTTGTAAGCATTACTAGTGTCGGCGATAGTAGCCACTTAACATCAGGAGGGTCACTTACTGCTTGTCAACCTTCAGAAATAAACAAAAATAAAATAAGACGTACATAAATGTTATATCTTAAAGAAGAAAACGAGCTCTACTTACTTAAGCCGCATTGTTAACAAAGTTATACGGAGTATTCATACCAGTTTACTGGCAACTTTTAACTGCCCAGATGTGGCTCAAGCCGGAGAGTATGAATCTGATTTGCTTTTAGATTAATACCGGGACGGAGAACTTTTTTTTATTTTATAACGGATGAGTGTTCAGGGTTCTTACGGTTTCAAAAGGTTTGCGTGCGGGTGGGTGGCTTAAAAAGTTTTTATTTTCGGATGTGGGGTTTCTATTTTTACATATAATTAATGTGGAATGAAAGTACAGGGATGGAATGGAATATTTACTTCAGATTTGACAGACCAGTTGGCACAGTTGGTTAAGCCACCAGCTATTGCGCCGCAGGTCGTGGGTTCGATTACCATACAGGACAAACATTTGTGTGCATGAATGTCTGTTTGTCCTGAGTCTGGATGTAATATCTATTTGAGTATGTGTTTACAAAAAAAAAGTAGTATAGTGTAGTATATCAATTATCTGGTTTCCATAGGAATGTCCCAGGATATTTATTTATTTAGATATGGTTCTATCATCGTACAAATAATTATAATAGGGGATATATAGGAGATACACACATGAGCACGGCACGATGCGACATTGTGTCACGATACGTTGTCGGATCGTATAAAACTACGACGTTCATCATAGAGATTGACTACGATTGTTACGATTCACGACTCAAAATCGTATCGTGAAAATTTAAGAGGATGCACTCGGTATATTTACTGTTTCAACGATTTAATATATAGGTAAAATAAACAAATAAATATCCTAGGACATTCTTCACACATGGTTATCTGATCCCAAACTAAGCAGAACTTGTACTATGGAAACCAGATAACTGATATACCTACTACCTATATATACTACTTTTTTTGTAAATACATACTTATATAGATAATTACACCCAGACACAAGACAAACAGATATGTTCATGCACACAAATGTTTGTCCTGGAAGGGAATCGAACCCATGACCAGCGGCGTGATAGGTGGTGTCTTAACCAACTGCGTCAACTGGCTTGTCAAGGTAGGTAGAGATAAGATTTAAATTATATTGATCTTTATGTCAATATTTCAGTGACACAAGATTTTTTATCTTAGTGTTGTTGCCCTCCAACTACACTTACACTATCTTAATTTAAGCCCATTTTTGTATATATGTCACCGGAAATGTATGAAACATAGGAATTGTACACAATTCCTGTGTATTTCTCCTAGGAGATTTTTATTTCAATAATGATACTAGGAAATATATAAATTCTATTGAAAAAAATAGGTTGGGGTTATTTTTTTTATTTTGCATAGAATAGCAAGTATTCGCACAAAAGTACCTTTCACTTACAACCCCCCAAATACCGCTATCCTTACAAATATCCCGAATGTAATACTCCGATAGATATTTAGGAAATGTATTGATTTCCTAGGAAACGTATACAATGCCGGATTAGATACTTTTCCGTTAACATATACATGATTAATTATATTATTGCTTTTATAAAGTTGCAACTTGTTTTTCTTGAAATAAACACGTACTTAATAAACATGTGGCGTGCAAAAAATAAAAACTTTCTCTCTTTAATAGTTACCAAAGAATAAGAGTCAGTATTTTTATGTCATGATATGACAAAGTGACATAGATTCTTTGAAGTTCAGAAGTGTGATCCCATTAAATCAGTAGCATGACGGGTTGGTTATACAGCCTCATTGATTGCCCGATGACACAACTCGTGAACCGTAACGAGGAGTTTCACTAATATGACCATATCGATTTTATACTGAGGGATAAAGTTATGGATAATTTTTACCAACAAAATATACAAAATAACATAATAAAAAAATCTATATATTTATTTATAAATAAATGGTATAGGTAGTATACAGGATGACTTTTTATCCGCCGTCTATTTATTTGCTAATCATTCGTTTTTTTTTTTAAAAGACAAACGTTGGTAACATTTAGGAAACCACGCTCGAGGGCACTCCCGAATGGGGACTCGGCTCGACCTCGGCGAACCTCGGCTCAGGGCGTTACCGGGGGAGGGGGAGGACTTAGTACGAGTTACCACTAATTGGGGGCAGTTGGATTACTAATGGCAGCTCGGGCCGCTTGAACGCATTAGTTTAAAGATTCTATTTATGTTTTTATAAAATTAATGTTCCTGAATGAATTATCAAATCACCATGGGTTACTAGGGAAAAAAATTCAAATTATGACTCTTATGATATTTATAAGGAAATACCGAAGCGGAAGCGGTGGGCACTTTATGATGCTATATCTCAACATTTAAGTACTAAGTGAAAATATAAGAAAATACGGGTATTCTATTATTTTTTGGATGAAAATATTATAAATTTGGATGAATTAAAAAGTCATCCTGTATAGACTACCAGAAAGCTATCAAGGACTTAACTTTATTATTTTCCTAATAAAAGATAATAGATTATCCTATTTGTTAAACAGAACTTTCCTATTAACACTAACACGATGGATACATCAACATAAAACATACTAGAAGACAGGCTCACAAGTGCGTTGGTAATCTTCATACATAATACATGTGGGACTGCGAACCCAATAATATTGTGTATTGTTTGACAGACGCGTTGTATCGCCAAATTATGGTAAAAAGGACCCTACCTTTGCTGAACTCCTGGTAGCTCACCATTTCAGTAAAGTTAAATAATATCACAGATTTACATCTAGGTACACTACTGGTAGTGACTTCGAATGCCGAGACGAAGGTCGCGGGTTCGAATCCTACGATGAGCTTGAACTTTCCGTCAAGAAAAAAATCGTGAGGAAACTATAGCACAAAAAAAGGATCTTAGGGAATAAATTGCGTTAAAAGGCAGGCAAAACTAGTTCTAATAAAATAAAATGGCCATTTATTCTCCGACACGCTGAACATTTTAAAACCGTTTTCCAAGTATCGCGAGCTTTCTCGTCTTCTCGGTGCATTGTAGGTTAAATCGTCTAAGGGGATAATTTATATAGAGCGGAGGACACTTGGCCTCTCACTGGCAAGTCGCGACGACATAATCTAGCATCTTGAGAGATTCACGTAATCTCCACTCATTATAATGCATGTCGCTTCTTGAATGATATTATGAAGGTAATGTATTTAATGTGACTTAAAGTTCGTTCTTGATTACAAATTGCGTTGTTAAATTTTAGACGTTATAAGTAGGTGTGTTTAGGTCGAATCTTGTAGTTTTTTACCTATAGATTACATGAAAACCTATAAGAAGTCTATGGTATTTAGAGTAACATAGGAATCTTTACGGAACCCTTGGTGCGCGAGTCAGACTCGCACTTGTTATACTTTAAATTTAAACTTATTTTTATTTAATCATTGAGACCGCAAACCACCGCAAATGGAAAGGTTTTTCAAACTCAAACTCATTTATTCAGTTTAGGCCCGCAGATAAGGCACTTCACTTATGAACGTCGATAGTTACAATTATTAAAGTAAACCCTACCACCTTTCCGCCAATGCATTAGCTTACCTACCCAGAGATTTCTTCTGGAAAACTCGATCGGCAGCAGCAAAAATAATCACCTGTTTTACGACAGTGACATTATGGTATTTACGCTAAAAAAAGATAATAAATATAATTTTAATTCAATTTCCCATCAGCTGATAGAAAGAAGCGTAAATAACAACATTGAGTGGAATGCCGGGCTCGAAGGTAATTCAGTTTGTCAGGGATAGTAGTCGGTGGGGCGGCTAATGGGTCCATCCGGCACAGATGTCTGGTGCACCTGCAGCCTCGAGAAGATACGTTTGCGTTTCTTATTTCGAAGGATTAATTTATGACGGCGTTGTTACGCTTCGGCTGGTTTCGTGCTTCCGAGGATTCCCGAATGCTTACAAATTGCTGTAGGTATGGTTTGCTCGGGTTATTGGATTTTAGTTTTAGACTACTCTTTCTATCTGGACCAAACTAAGGATGGTAATGTTGTAGTTGTTCTACCAGGGGAGCATAACACTGAAGAAATTTACATTGATCCACATCAACTTTGATAGGTAGCTGATTAGGAAAACGAGCCGGAGCCCCAGAGGATAAATAATAGAAAGGTTTACGAAATAACGAGAATGTATTGTTTACAAACTACATAATATAATATTGTAAGATGTAGTACGTACTAACATAAGCTTTTCCAGATGTTTACAATAAAATTAACTTTACTCATAGATTTACGGTAGAAATGTACTGTAATGACACAACATAATTTACTTTTTGACGTGAAAAATTATTCATACGATGGCACAAAAAATAAAAATATTTTGTTAGTCTACTTTAGAGTTCATAAATAATGAGAGTTGTAGGTATTAAAAAATCAAATATTTTCGTCCGTCATTCATAAATTAATGCTATGGTTAACTTTATAGAATGTGAGGTTGAATTTTGCCGCTAGGAAATGAAATTAAAAAGCCGAGGGCCGTCCCGTGAATAATTTCAAAATGCATTTAAAGTATTTGCTACATACTGCTATAATGCTCCGCAAGCTTCGCAAATGTTGTAGCGCATCTTGTGCATGACTCAGTAAACAGTCGTTCGAACTGCACCCCAACTGCATACTGACTGCGTAGTTATGATACAGTGCCATATGCATTATTATGAGATTAATTAATAATAAAGATTTTGTATCATGCGTTATCATGATATTCCAAGATCGCTCGATAGATTTTTAATGTTCACAGTACATAATATTATGCATGGTAAAGGAATAAAAAAAAATACGTAAGTTACCCGCGATTTCACCTGCATTCCAGGGACTCAGTTGCTCATATTGATTAGTAGGTACTTCCGTAACAACCTTGTATATCAGCTTGATAAGTCCAATTTAATGTAATCAAACTTTTTTAACAGTGTGTCACGGTAGTTAGTCGAATCATGCAATTTGAAATACGAATTTCTAGCAACGTCCTCATAATTATATCAGCATAACATGAGAATGTGAAACTAACACTTAACACGCGAACTAAAATATGGAGAGCGTAATAAAAGATCTGTACAACCCATATTATTTTAAAGAAACTAAATATTTATTAACACCTGTTAATAATGGGCTAGAAATCATATATCAACTGAATCTCTACTAAGCTATGCTTATGCTAAGAACGTTAGACCAGACCTTTTCGTGAAATTCCCATCGTAATCAAATAATCAGTTGCCGAGATAAATTAATTGACCGAGCGAGTGCAAAGCGCGAGGGAAGCGTCTCCGTTTCAGCTTGGGCAAAATGCTATGGTATATCTGTCTAGCGGATGTCCGAATTTCCGGCTATTCTTCTCTACAGGTCGCATTTCTCAACCGATTCTCGTGATATAGTATTTTTTTTATCGATTCAGTTTATGACAAAAACGTTAAAAAAAACATTATTTCAGCCATTACGAAAGAAAACGTCACAATTTTTTAAACGCGCCAGGTCTACACCTCACAGGCCTAATGGGTAATTATTAACCAACAAATGTCAAATTTTATTAACTGAAAACTATATGTAAATGAAATGAGCATTTTTGTGAAGTGCCAGTGTTGCCAGACCTAGAAGTGAGTGTGTCACAGTAGTTAGTTGCATTCTCTTGATTATAATATATGTATGTTTGTATACATGGTTGTACTGACACTCAGTGCATGCAATTTAAACCACGGCCCCGCATTGCGGGCTTCATTCTAGTACTTAAAGCTGTTAGGTTCTGATTTACGTGTGGGTCATGTTAGTCTTATTAAAGTATGAGATTATTCAATCAGATATTGAATCTTATTAAAATTGTATTAGATTTGATATTTGTTTGAGTTTGATATTTGAAGTTGTTTGGAAATTTGAAATACCTACAAACTATTTGGATAGCCAACTTGTTGGGCAGATTTTTGTTGTCCAGATATCCATCAAATTAACCTTCCCCCTTGATTAGCATTTACTCTCATCCCCATGTTATATTTATCACGCTAAGCAAATTTTTGATTCCGTGCCAATCGCTGTTGGTTTATGCAACTGATAATATCTACACATACATGTTTTCTCGTCCTCCCTTATAAAAGTAAGGTATTTTTGCCTGCCTGATGGTAAGCTGTTACCGTAGCCTATGGACGCTAGTGACACTCCCAGAGCACAGACCATTTCCTAATCTAGGCCCCGGGTACCAACTGCGCGTTGCCAACCTTTCCACTCTCACCGATGAACTCTGGCAAATTAACTCACGCGCAGGAACACAACTTTTACATACATTTAAATTACATACTTTTACTAATTTTTTTTTGTAAGTTTCCTATTTACTCTGAAAGCAATTTCAAAAGACAAAAGCCACTCTCATACTTTTACAAAAACAAAAAATAAAACTGCATCAACAGAAACACTTTCATAACGAGGTACGTTTGACTTTAATATCTAGATAGCATCCGGTCTACAACGCCGATAAAATATGTGAATGCCGGCGAAAGTAGTGCTGGCATTTTCCGATATCTGTATTAATACTAACATGAGACGATTTTGAGATCCATTAAAATGATTGCCGGGATCCCTGGGGTTGCACTGGCGGTTTGCTTTCCATGTGAAAAACTTGCAATGAAAAGTTCATTTCGATATTTACGAATATGAATGACATTTCTTTTCCTCTGAATGAAAAACAAAATAGGTTTATGATAGTTTATGGCTATTAGATCAAAAACCTAGTTTTTGCATTAATCAATACACCATTAAGAAAAACCACTAGGGGCTTAATTACGTAGACGTGTCAGATCTGAACTGGAGCGAATTAATTTAGTGTTATTAGGTACCAGGGATATATAAACTATCTGAAGCAATCAAATAACTTCCATTACAATCAAACACTTCTACAAGACTGGTTACCGACCCTAAAAACAATTGCAAAGGCAAATTGAAAGTTACCACCAAATACACTGCCCTTAAATACACTGGCGTGCAAAAGTTCCTACAATTTGGGGTAACTCCGAAAATTCGGTAACTCGATTCACAGAGTCGAAGATCGAACCACTCTTTGCCGTAATTAGGCAAAGCTGAAACGCCTCTCTCCACGAGGAAACTCGTGTGTTATTCATGAGTCAGGTGCCTTCTATGTGTTGGAGTTTTTTGTATAATTTTGTTTTATAACTGAGTGCGAGTAGCTTACAAATTTAGGTCGAAACACGTTTCGTTACGTTTGTGTGATTGATCCATTTACTAAATTACGTTGAGAGGGAGTTTAATAGTGCTCGGTTTATAATAATTAGGTTGAATTTGTATCTGCCTTTCTAACAAAACTATAAAAAAAGCATTTTTCCTTTGATCAGAATATCACGCTGCTGGGCAGTGATGATGTGGCCGATGAGGCGATGATGGTAAGCACACAAATCTTAAAAGGGAACTGGTTCTCGGGTGCGGCTTTCGGAATAGGTGCTTGGTGATAGATTTTCTATATGAAAGTAGTAGCTTACCGGGTGAGTAGATACTACAAAGTACCCTTCCAACATGCCAAGTTTTCCTTGAAGCTACGTAGAATTTAAGGCCATGATCTTTGCCACGGGATTTGACATTACTACCATTGACTGTCGATGTCAATTGGCCTTTAATAGCAGAAAACTTAATTAATCGCTCATCGCCAACAGTCGACCAAACTAAAAAGATTTTCACTTATCGCCAAAACATCGATACAAGCTATGGTTGTTTATTACCCGATTCGTTCATGCATAAAACACGGGACCCAAAACTAATAAGAGTTACCCGGTACCTTGACAGCGCCCGTGATATTATGATAAATAACCTACCCTCGTCAGAAGGGTGTTGGTTATAACGAAAAACTTATTACATACCTATTCTAAAATGGATGCGGTTTGTATACGGTGAAACATTAAGAGATTATCGAATTTATCAATTAATATGATGTAAAAGATATACGTGTATGTTTAGTCAAAAATGTAAGTAAAATATTATTCAGTAATCTGAAAATACCAGCTTAGCATTGGTAAAGGTTTGCAGGATAGAGGAGAAAAAATGTAGAACTGACTCTCCATTAAAAAAGAAAAATTCTCCGCCTAGCTGGGTCATCGTATTTGGTAACCGCGGTCCAACTGTAGATGTTGAAATCTTGTATACCTATTTATCAATGGCCGAGTAAATTTCGCCAGCGCGATCTAGACCCGTGTTACGCCATCTAGCCATCAGTGTGTGAACTATGTAGCTAATAGTGTCACTACAAAAGTAAAAATCGCCTCTTAATCTGAAATAAATTGCAAGACATGAGATATAAATCACATACTACTACTAAGCACATGTTCAAGTCAATCTTTAGAGTTATGGATCGATGTCTATAAACACCGAGCTTGAACTGCTTTTACTTGCTTAGAATGGCTGGTATCAACTTACATTGACACACTAGCACCTACATGTTGAAGATAGAGTATATTTCCGCGTTGTTAACAAATTTTCAGTTATTTTCTCTGAACCATTATTTTTATGTGACGAAATAAGACATCGCATTTAAAGAACTAACGTACGAAACGTTAGTGTCAAAATTTAAACATGTATTGCCTCAGGACTATTGGAAAACTTTCACATAGCAAGTTTGCAAGCTACATGTCCCAGGGCGCAGACAGGTAGACAGACGTTTAAGAATTATGTGTAGAGATCACCATTCAGGAGTTCACGAACGTTCTCACCTCGAAAACTATCGCGGGAGAAGATTAAAACTTGCATAATATATAACCATGTCACTCTCCAGAAACGTGAACTGGGAGCATAAATAATAATATTGACACACTGACTTTGCGCTATATTTCTACAATGTGACGTTTGGGAGAGAAGTTTCAATGTATTTCGTCATTTTAATATTCGTTCAAGGCTTTATGTTGCTCTATTTTCAGTTAAATCGTCTGGAAAAAGTAAAAATATTAATTCAATTCCCTGATGGAGATGAACGGTAATGTTATTTCCCTGATTTGTGTTGTAAAAAGCAAGAACTGTTTACCAACAGCATATGCTTCCTTACTAACTTTGCAGTTAAAAAAATACGAATATGAAAAGCGGAAGGGTGCCTTTATTTCACGCTTCAATAGAGCAACCGGCCGGGCATCTCCTGGTGGTGATCATAATGAACTCCATTAATGATTTCAAAACCCTACATCCTTTTTACGAGCGTGGTGAGCCCACTGGATGATGAACAAAGATACGTTGCAGAGCCCTGGGTCGACGTGATTTTTTTGATAAAGTTAATGGGCCAGAGAGTGACTGGGTCCTCTTTATGAGAACACGAGTGAAACTCCAGAAGATAGTACATAAATAAATGTAATGAGCTTTAGTTTTGTATATCTACTATCTTCGGTTACATGATAATTTCTCCTACGATTTTATTTTTCTAGAAAACCAATATTACTGCAATGATCAATAATTTTTTAAATTTATATTATTCTAAAGAATTTGCTGTAATTCTATCACTAAAATTTAATAATACCTAGCTAACTTAAGTTAGAAGAAAAAGTATCTGTCAATATACTTTCTCAAATTGTATAAAAATCAACCCTAAGTGGATTGAAATAACTTATACCATCCCAAAACGTTTTAAAAAACACTTAATAATCCAAAAGAGTCCCAAACGAAAAAGCCCATCCAAAAGTACAAAGTGACATAACACGAACTCAATTTTGCGGTGTCCTGTTTCGGGAGAGGGACTACCAACTTGATACCCTCACGGGGATTTGTACTAGACTGTAATATTAAACCTTGGGTCAAGGAGAAACACTTCATGAATGTACAAGTATAGAATAGTAACATTAAAATACTCCTTAATTGTCAGGGAATAAGAATGTATTTAATTGTAACAAGTAAGTAAAAAATTACACTATATATAATCTAAACTAATCCCAGTAAATCCAAAGCAGTTCCTTTCTAGGCTTTGTGTGCTTACCACCATCCGCCACATCATCACTGACCAAGGTGAGATTGTTTTCAAAAACTAAATAGGTATACGTAGGAAAAAATATCGGTATTCGAGGCGTGAATGCAAGTATATATTCAATGTTTTGTTATCACAAAAAGATTGAATAAAATAGGAAGCTTATAAATCCTGTACTCACTAACCTGTTGGTAAAACTTTCGATAAAATTCCGCGCTCCAATAAAAACATTCTGAAAAATTCTGTTTCATCAAATCAGGCTTCTATTTTAATACAAACAGTGTGATAATGCACCGTTGCTCGCGAGGGCAATATCAGGAATAATGGTATAAAATATTTGGGATAGTTTTATGCAATATATGGGTTTGATAACAGAGGCTATGCAGCAACATGCATATTTTGAACGGTAATGGGACCCAAAAGACTCACTAGCAAAGTGTTTTATCACGTACCTACTTAGGTCCTGTTGTATCGGCTGACTTTGATATACGTGTAATAGTAATTAAAAATGACGAGCTGTTCCCCGCGGTTTCACTCACTGACCTACTGTACTCTTACCTGTTTATGCAAATAAATGAATTGAACTGAATTGAATTCCTATTATTCAAAATTAAACTAATGGTTTTACTATTATTTATTCTGTGCTATTACTAATCCAATCGTAAAATTAAATGACCGAAGGTAGAAATCACAGAAAGTCTGGAAGGAAAATGGCTCTTCCGAAAATTAAAAACTTGTACTCCGACAAAATACTAGTTACAGATACTTAGTGGTGTAATAGATCGTGTCCAAAATCAACTAAGTCCTGAGACAAAATAGAAGAATATTTAGATTTTACTACAGAAAGTCCATTCGAGTCTTTATCGTTCCGACGTTAAAGATAGGTAACAAAACCTTTAATTCTAGTCAAAATCGCATCTAACCGTCTTTTGGTGGCAATAACTTCCCATGAATTTAATATAGACTGGGGCCCTTCTAGAAACTCACATAAAATTGAAAGATTGAACTTCGAGTAATAACCAAAACTCTGAACCGATTTATCTTAATTTGATAGCTTCCCAGTAGCAATTAATAGGAGTCCCTGCGGAGTTAGGTGGTGTTCCTTCAATTTGGCTAAGTCCAAAGGTATGGCCATTGCCAGTAACTGCATTGCGGAAAGCACGGTCGTACGTACATTTTGAATTATGTATGTATACTTCAGCAAGAATGTCCTATCTGTAGTTTGGGAGCTCGTTATCTTTTTTATATTTAGTTTCAGTAGAAACATTTGTTGTTTTATGTTTTACGAAATTGTCATCTTAAAGTTTTATTAAAAAAAAGATAATTAAAAACCCGTGTAAACTGAATACATTTTTGTTACTTTTTTTATTTACACCATCAGTACCGGCGTTAGGGTAGGGCGCGGTAGGGCGATCGCCCAGGGCGCCAGATGTAAAGGGGCCCCAGGCCCACCTTTATTTCCAGTCGCTCATGAGCGAGTCCTGCTATCTCGAGTCTAAATAAATAAATAAATTCTCAAGTCTAAAGATAAAATCCCTTTTGTTGGCGGGAGAAGGGGGGGGGGGGGTTATCATATCTCGCCCAGGGCGCTGGTAGAGCTAAAACCGGCACTGTACACCATGCATTGATATTAGTATTTTCGACATCAAAAACCTCAGCTTGTTTATAAAGAACTAGGTTTCCGTAAGTAAACCTAAAATCCAGACACCGTATATCATTCCACCCTGTGTTTAACGGCTTCTAAAGAAAAATAAAACTTAGGTTAAGCAAAAAGTTTTTAAAAATATCATACGTAAAAGATGATGAGAGAAATATGCCAGCTTCAAAACTGCATAAAAACTTTTTACTTTAGATAATATGTGTCTGGAAGTGTATATATAGATATAAATAATACATCTCCCATTAGTAGACATACTTAAATTGATCCCACTCACAATGACTCACATACTGCAATAAAGTAACAACAAAAAACGCCAGCACTTAGCTCTCAGCCTATACCGACACAACTGTGCTGCGTTAACAAAAGTTTATTTTGCTAAATGTAGAGAAATGAGTGTTGTTCAGTACAACCCGGCTGTTTTGGGACCAGCCCATGGTCTTTGCTTAATGAATGGCGCGGTATATGCCTAAATATTTCCTGTGTTGGATACTTTATGTAGGGTTGGTACATATAACGTAACTTCCAGAACAAATCAACCAATTGCCACAAGAGCTCTTTGATATAATAAGGTGACAACGTAGAAGTTAAACGTAAATTTAAAATATTTTCTTTAAGATGAGAAGGTAAATAAAAAATTTATAGGATAAAAAAATTCGAATGATACACCTAAAGATAAGTGGATATTCATGTGTTATTAGAAGCTTAAAAAAATAATGACTGTTCTGTCGATAAAAGACATTACAGAAACGAGAGATGAAAAAAAATGTTTTAAAATTTCTTAATTTCACTTTCAAAATTTTGATAATTTTCAAAATGCTGTATCGAATTCAGTTATAGTAATTTTTGGGTACCCAAAACTATATAAAGTAGGTAACCCAAAACTCTCCAAACAAACTTAAAATGCGAAAAACATTAGACACCGAATCGATAAACTCGACTCGATATCGAGACGCGACTAAAGCGTAACGACAATTCCAGATTTGAAAAATGCGAAAACTTTTTCGTTTAAGTTCGGCAGCTTCTTGTTTTTACGTTCGCATTTACTTAGAAAAGCTCCTGGTTGGTGCACAATCATGTTGGTGTTTCCATCGCGATTAGGGTTACCAACCGACACCATTATTTTAACATCGAACTCTGGAAATTGAGTAATTAGTTGGGCATTGGGCTAGATACCTATAGGTTTTGATTTACTAGCAAAGTATCAACATAAGTGACATAAAATATTAATGATTTAAGTTTTTATACCGAATGTGTGTTAAATACCGGTGTCTGTCTGTCCATCCATCCGCCCGTTCATCAGTTACAGACGATTTGCTCCGAAACTACTAGACGGATTGTATTGAAGTTCGGTAGGTACGTATATGTGATGTTTACCTATAGGATTATTATTACTGAAAACCTATAAGAAGTAGGAAATTTAAAGTAACATAGGAAATTATTTTAACGGAACCCTCGGTGCGCAAGTCAGACTTGCACTAGTTTGGTTTTTTTATGTTAGTAGGCTGACAACAAGCAGGCAAGCAGTGTATCTCATGGTAAGTGGTGCCGTCAAACCAAAGTCAAGTGAAAGTACCTGAAATCTAGAACTGGAAATGAAAACTTCACACAGTTTTACAGGAATCTTAAAGGATTCGGTAACCCTAATTACTGCAGGCACTTTAAACGACCGAAGTGCCACAGTCACAACGTATTTTATACGGTTCAACTATAAAATTTCTAATTTTGAGTGCGACTGGTTCCTATAAAGGTTCGTTTTATAGAAATTGTAATATTCAATGGTAATTATGTGACGCCTCGTTGGTCTATTTGAAGGTCTTGGGTTGATTCTGAATTTCGATAAGGAAATATTATTTGAGTTCATTCGATTGAGAAGAGGCTGGAATATTATTACGAGTACCGGGCTGAATCAAACAATAGGTCTAAATCAAAATCAATAAAAATATTTTTAGCCCCCGACGAAAAATAGGGGTTTTATGTTTGTAGTATACAAGTATATCTATGAAGCTCATCACCTAAAGGTTTTTTGTGTCGGGGTTTTCTTTAAATTGTTTATTTATGTTAATATTCATCGTATTTCGCTAAAACTTGGGAAACGTAACGGTCAGTGTCAAAGAATTGAACTTCGAAATTGAAGCTATCCTTCAATCTTTTTAATTTCGCATTATGTGTTAATAGCTCCTAGGATGTCCCTCCATTGGATCGGAGAGAGATGCTAGAAAAAATATGACGTGATGTGAATTTTGAATGATGCTATTGGTAAAATATTTGCCCTCCGCAAAACGGCGTGCAAATAATTAAAAAAAATATTAGATTACATATTTTGCTTTATATTCTTTAATTGAGTAAGTAGAGCACAAGGGATACAGTAGCCACATAATGGACAATTATCTTATTTTGTTCAGATTAATTATTAGGTTCAAGAAGTTATTATAATGATGGAAAAGTGATCCTAAATACGACTTTAATTAATCCTTTTTTAATAATACTACTTACATACTCACCTAGTTTTCATAATCTGAACAATAACTACAAGTCATTCTAAGCCTTCTGTAATTACTCTTACACTCCCAAAGTATGCTAAGAAAACACCAATAAGTACTCCTGTTTTAGGACGAATAAAATATATAATTTAAATTTAATAGATGTTTGTGCGCCCAACGTCTTCGCCTACACAAAAAATTTATCCCCGTTGCGCATATAAACATTTCTCAAATTTTACCAACACTAACGCCATCTATTATCACGAAAAAGGTAATAAACAAGTTGTCATGAATGGGCCACCGCGCGTGCGTATTACGCATCGATCCAGGACACCCCAACATGTAAATAATGTATCTAAACACAAAAAATTGGCATCGTAATATTTTTCGATGAGACTCTTCGACGGTTGGATTAACATGACGTCATTTGAATAACACATTCGTTTTTTTTAATTATGTTAATCTTCTGTAAATCTTTTAAGTAAACGAAAATGGAAAAACATCTATAATATTTTATACGTTTTCTTACTTAACTTACATATTAATCTACAACAATTATTTTCTATACTGAATTAGTAGAAATTCTTGCGATAAAAATTCACGGAGTCGGCGCAATGACGCCGAATTTTCACCATTTTCCCGCCAGTAGAGGCGCCACAATCGCTGCAGCCTCTCGGGCGTAGCTGTCAAAATTCCAATTTGGAAAAATTGCTTTTGTTTTCATTTAGAGCAATTTCCGAACGAATAAAACCAATAGTTGTTGTTTTATTGTACAATTTAAAAAAGAGAATAAGTCATTTTTGTTACTGGCTCTAAAACCTAACCTTTTTGCTCAACGTTTGCTAGTGAAGTGACAATATTGTTGGTGTTAAAATGTTACGGACATTTTTTCTCTTGTTTATGTTTATTTTTGGAGTGTGCGGCAATCCAGACGCTAAAAGACTGTACGATGATTTATTAAGTAACTATAACAGACTGATTAGACCTGTTGATAAAAACAATAACACGGTTCTTGTGAAACTTGGTTTGAGGTTATCACAACTGATTGACTTGGTAAGTTTATTCGTTATTACTAATAGTCTGTCATATTACTTTACGTTACCTTTAAATTACATTAAGAAAACATACTTCATGTAGAAAGTAATCTAGGGGATTGTTTTAATTTGGTAGCTAAATCATTGTGCATGGAATATCAGTATTTATTGTAGAAATATTTATGAATAAAAAAGCATACTTTAAAATATTTCATCAGTTAACCTATGGAATAGTTTTGCGCAACTTGAAACTATTTTTCAAATTATTGGCATTTTTTGTATGACCAAATTACGTTGTAATTGTTTCATGCACAATATAGCAACGTTTATAATTATTATACCTGCAATATGTAATATTACATGGGACTGTGTTAAAATAAACTTAACCTGCCCGGATTTAAGGTTTCCTCTATGTTCTCATAATTCTTATCATAGGTACTCTTATTATTAGGTATCCTCTCAGACGTGAACAAGGCGTCAGAGTACCTACTTAAACATTTGAGGACGGATTTCGCTGAACAAGTATTTCAGAGGCTGTTTATCCTGGATTTTGTCACTTTAAATCGTTTTGACTTAAATAAGGCTCAGTTTTACATAATGGTTGCGTGGAATTACACAGATTATGAAGATTTCGTTCGGTATTTCTTCTGTTTCAGAAATTGAATTTTTCAATGACGATACTCTACATATAGGTAATCGACTGGCTTCCATCCTGTGGTTTTACTCGTGGCTTGAGATATATGCACTTCATATAACCAAACTAATTTAACCTACATTGTGAAGACACTTGATAGTCGGAGAAATACCTACTACTAAGTGTACTGTTATGCTATTGCGTTGCGGGCGACAACAATCGGCGATGATACATTCAGAGTGCATTTTCATGACGTAGCAACAGTTCCATAAAAAGTATGTACAGTTTGCCAGCACACCAGCTCGTACATTTTTGTTACAAAATAGTTCCTATTACAACCGCATAAGATGCCATAGTATTTACCTTGAATTACTGTCGTGCGTTTCTAGTAAAATTTCCCCCTAATCGTTCACTCAAATCTTTTCTACAGTTGATACTTCGTGATTCATTTACAAACATCCAAACTTTGTTTTGTGTACCTTGACTTTTTGGACTACTTACCTTTATCCATTTTTTCCATTTTTACTTGACTTTAAAAATCAAATACAAACACACTATCAAATAAAAATCCATAACTTTTTATACGACTTTTTGTCGGATCGTTGATCGTTTTTATTTTATTTTCATAAAATCGGGTTTTGTTCAATAAAGATCAATACAAGTTCATCAGTGAAATGAAGATTACGTGTAGGTAAACCTAGTAACTTTTTAAGTTGTTTGTTTGATTTGTTTTGTTGCAATTAGATAAATATACCTACTCGATAATAATACAGGGATCTAAAAACTTGCAGTTTCTACAGATTTTGCAGAAGCTTTAAGTAAACATTATGATATAGATTGGAAAACTCTTTAAGACTGAGCGGTTGCTTGCAGACTTGTTATGGTAATATTGGAAAAATGTTGTATCCTACGCTTTGAGAGTATACTTATACGTTGCATTATTATTACTTACTAGCAAATAGCTTCTTGAATAACTTGAACAGTTTCCCGTTTAACTATGGTCAAGTTGCCTGCTTGAAAGAACCTTGTTATTATGTAGTTTAGTTTTACTCATAACTCTTCTTGTTATAGACTCAGGTATTAAACAAATAGGTATATATAGATGAATAACAGTGTACATCAAAAAGAATCAAAGAGTACAAGAAAAAATATGAGCTGTGGATTTTTATATGATAAAAACAAAATAAAATCATTTTAATTGTTATAAAGACACACATTAAAATGTATGCTATCTTGGTACACACATTTGGTTATTTTAAACTCTAATCTGTTTATAAAAGGGATCAAAATGTTTTCCCCAAATAAAAAAATATCGTATATTTTATTCCAGATATACCTATTTTATTACAGCGAAATTGAGTGACGAACTCACACAAAACTGTCACATTTATAATAATAATAATATGTAGGGATAATAGAATGATAACATCAACATACACAGAAATGTACGGCAGTGTCAGTTCGTTAGCTGCAGGTCAAATACAAATAAACCAAGTTTAATTAGTGACGTACCGAGAACGTACCTACTCGTACAATATAGTGAATGCGGATGAGATGCCTCTGGGCTAGTGTAGCCTTCGTGTAGTTTATGTATTCCTGGTACACGGAGACATGGGTCTTATGTTTTAGTTAGTGAAAATGTATATCTATCTATATTTATTTATAAACTAGCTGTTGTACCTAACGTCACCCGGGAGATAATTCATACTAAAATGTCTTCCAAATTTCAGACTCCCGGTGGATTTTCCAAAAAAATATATATTTATTTATTTATTTATTTTATTTATATTTTTAAGGGAAACTAACAGCTGTGTGTAAAATGTGGTTACAGGATACAGTATTATTATAAAAAATATATGTTGCTATTAATAAGTTCCCACAAGTGAAAATCATACAAACTTTGTCCTGACAACATCAAACAAAAATAGAATTAGCTAATTACAGCCACTTACATATATTTCAGTATTTGATTTTTATTTATATTGATTGATATAATAAAACTATAGAACCGGCGGCGCGTCGTGTCTGTAAAAACCAAACTCTAAGCCACTTTTTGTGTCGTGGGCTAAAAAAAATATAAATGTTGAATTTGATTATCTATTTAACATGGTTATGCTCGAAAAAGTAGTATTAAATAGTAAACTAATTTTAGTTTTAGATAAATTAATCTGTGTGGGCCTGTAGTTTTTATACATTAATTTTTCTGCGAAAATTATTGATTTGAAACATAATAATCTATTCCTTCTTTCATCTATTTTATTTATGAGACCCATAAAATTAAAAATCCATTAAAAATATTTCTTCAGTCCAGGCAGGGCCGAACTATACTAACCATTTTAATTGCGTTAAAACTTACGCGACAGACAGGTACGGATTCCGAGCGTAACTTAACAGTTAGGTTGCAAGTGGAATGCTAAGTATGGGCCTCAAAGAGTAGGCGGTTGTTTGTCTCAAAGTGGATAATATTGCGTGTTTAGTTAGTCTTGTATACGTTGTATACCTAGTGAAAGTAGCAAAGGAGAAATTTTGCACAGGATTTGCTTTGTAACTATAAGTATTTTGTAGTGATAATTTGTGAGCTACGAGTACTTAATATAAGACGTAGTTATATAGATAAGCCAGAAACGACGTAGTAAATAGGTACCAGATAATTGACCCTTTACACTTAAATTTTACGTTTGCACTAGTTTAATATTAAGAATAAATAAATAAATATCATGGGGCTTTCTTCACACATGGTTATCTGATTCCAAACTAAGCAGAGCTTGTGCTATGGAAACCAGATAACTGATATACTACGTAAACTACTTTTTTTTATAAATACATACTTATATAGGTAACTAACGATAGGTGGTGTCTTAATCAACTGCGCTGCAACTGGCAAATAAAGTTTTTTTTTTAATTATTTATTTATTGACTTAATAATACTTAATTGATACATAAATTAAATATTAAATAGCTTAAGGCTATTAAAAACTACAATGGTTTATACATCCAGATCAATTTTTTGTTGAGTCTGGGTGCTAGTTAACAATAGGACAATAGGTATTTATATTTAAAACCTACCAACCAAACTAATACGAAATTGTAAAGCAAATAAATACCAACAAGTACCTTATTTATTCGTCTTGATTCCATAACTAATATGAAAAACGAAAGTATCAAAACCGGTCTAAAGTTCGTATTTCATAGCCAAACTAAACCGCTCAAAAAGCAATTCACACTACCTAGTTTCTCT
Source organism: Tethea ocularis (assembly GCA_963555595.1). NCBI lineage: Eukaryota > Metazoa > Arthropoda > Insecta > Lepidoptera > Drepanidae > Tethea > Tethea ocularis. The sequence continues at coordinate 1,894,016 of OY741971.1, read as the reverse complement.
ATAAATAAAACCGCAAGTAAACTTGCACAGAATTTTATTTGCGCATAACCTAGTCGCTAACGACTTCAGTTGTAAAGGGTCCTTAATTGAAATGAAATTGACGTTTACAGCCGCCCAGGGGACTGTTAATTGCTATGCAGTTCGCCACGTAAGCCATTCTGGATCATTCTGAGCCATTCTCGGTCATTCTCTGTTCCTGTGCGGTTTTGCTCGGTTTTTATGCCGTTTTTACAGCTCAGCAATGCGGGCAAGTTTGCACGCTTCGAATGTTTAGTAAATTGTTTGCTAGCTTACGTAGTTTGGTGTCTTGATACTTAAAAGAAGTGTTTAAGTGAAAAGAGTTGATACTAGGAGGTTAGATAGAGGTAGAAGTATTGCTTTTAAACGTTAACAATGAAATCCAAGAATACCTTAAAAGTCCCTAATAAAAAAAGAATCCCTTATCGGGGCGATATAACACCCCATGTAAATTTACGAATAACTACCTATCATACGCACGCAATTCAATTTCTAGATACATGAAGTTTTTGACACCTGGCTTTGTATTTTAGAGAGGAAGAGACAAATTGCAAATAACAGTTTACACTAAAGCGTGCAAAATGGTTAAGTTCTATGACTGCTCTAAGTACCTAACTCACGACACATCTGCGGATTTCAGCCACAGATGAATGAAAAAATATATTTTCTCTAACCATGCAATTCAGCATTCTCAAGGCACACGAGAAATACGCCTTTAGAGAATTCATAAGCAATGAATGATAGACTTAAAAAAACAATATTTCAGCAAACAGCTTCTATCTACTAGACATTCCAAACATTTTCTAAGCGTAAAGTGAATATGTCTTGAAAATAATATTCACAATAATACTTATTCTTTATCAAACGAAATAAAGCAAACGTGATCTCGAGCGATGCCGAATAATATTGTGTACACAAGACACGTTTTAAAGGAATGACTATAGTAAAAATGTTATTAGTCTAGGTGTAGCGTTGTAAAGTAACTCTGAGATGAATCACCTTATATACTCTTGTGATGGAAGGGTCCACACCTTACGAATATCGGATGTGTAAGGCAGGGCAGGACAATCATCCTAAAAAATCTTAAGTTATTAATGATTTTGGAGGAAGGAAGATCAACCGTGGAAGACAGGGAAACGCTTGGTCTTGGCCTCTGGGACATGAAAGCCAGGGACTTTTTCGCCCAGAGGCTAAGCTTGACTATTCAGCGGGGCAACGCCGCCAGCATCATGGGTACCATGAATAATTTTGATGAGCTTTTATTTTAGATATATTTTAAGTTTTTTATTTTTATTCTTTGTTCATATAGTTAGTTTTAGTTTAGATTATATATGTATAGGTAGTGTAGGTTTAGATTGCCAAATACTTAGATATTACCAAAAAAATATTCAAAGTGAGTCTGCACAAAAAAATACGAAAATATCGATGTAGGAACTAATCTGACAGTTTAATTACTCTTAGGTACCATGAAATTAATCGTAGTACTTAGGTAGGTATAAATTATATGTTAGGTACTACTTTGAAGTCAACAAAAAAACTGCGGTAAGTACCATCCAGTAAACGAACATAAGTAAGTAGGTACGCGTTCGTCAAAAACCTCATTCGGTTTTTAGTCGCTTAAAAAAATAAATCTAATCAGTATTTTCAAATTCAACCTATCAAGCAACCTTAGATTTAAGGCTTGTTTCACACGTAGGTACCACAACCACAACACGTGGGCGGGCGCTAATTAGCTAAATTGACACGGACCACATTTTGCCGTCATTATCAACCTCGTGTGTGATACTGACCACGTCACAACCACAGCCCAACCACCAGCGAAACCGCGAACTTGTGGCTGTCCAAATGTAGGCAGCATGAAAACCTTTTGTCGCGACGGTGTGGTGTCGTTATGTTACGTGTGAAACAAGCTTTTAATCTTAAAACTAAAATTGACGTAAGATAAAACTTGTAAAAGTCTAGACAAACTCAAGAAATAGTGCGAGAAGCCAAAAAAACATTCAATTGATTTGTAAATACGAAAGTGAGTTTTTTTGTTTGTTACCTTTTCACACCTAAACCGCTACACCGATCACGATGAAATTTGGTACACAGATAGCTTATAATATAGAGAAGGACATAGATTACTTTTTATCCCGATATCGCGAATAAAACCGCAGGGAATACTACTACTATGCTAGTAGTTACTAAACTCAAAAGTAATTTCATACATACCTACAAATCTATAGAGTTGTCTATTTGGCATGTATTAGAAGTCCGTATTACATACATACCCTCAAGTACACGACTCTGGCACATTGATTATGCGGACAGACCAAGTTATCTCGTCAGCCAGCTTCATGCATGATTCTGGATGTTATAGCCTAGTGCGTCAAAGGAAACAGAATATTCATTGGTCAATTTGATTGCTGTGTAATTAACTGCCGAGAATGTAACGTTATTGTGGAATAAGAATAAACTTGCTGTACCTATAACTCGTTGGAGCAAAGTTAGGGACACTTTTTAACAAAGTACCTAAAGAAATTAAATAATAAAATTGAGATGAGCTGTACAAAAAAGGTTAAAAGTTTTTGATTTTATAGTGAAAATAACGCATTTGAATGGTATTATTATCCTTATAAGTATCAAGTCAGCTGTAAGTTACGTCGCCTAATAAAACAGTGCCATTAATGGTAAAATCATAGTAGTTGAGCACCTGGTTGGCAATCGATTACGATTGCTGTTACAAAGTTAGCATTTTGCGCAACGATAGCTATGTAGTTATGGATGCCTGGTAGCAAGAGTTTAAAAGTCGAAGTTGTTAGGAACAACGAGGTGTAAAGTTTATGACACAAACTGGTTGGACGGCGGGTAAAGGAGCTTAATGTCCTTTTAAAGGTGCATTACACACATATTCTCGTCACGTCTAAGCGTTTGTGGAGGCATTTATTTACATACACTGCTTGATAAATCTTTTAAGATCATAAAATTTGACGTCATTGTGTATGTGGGTGTGTGTGTTAATCGTCAAGAAAATCGGTGACTTGGAAAACTAAGCAAACGTTCCAAAGTATGTCCGAAATACCTTCAGATTCTTCAAGCATTACTTAAAAAAAATATATTGACATAATTTTATTATCAGCATTAATTACTTTCCGTAAAAAAGTAAAATCAGTTAACTTAAGAGAATGTATCCCATAAATATTATGGCTCAATGTTGCACACTACACAATAATATGCGTAGCAACAATTTACTCGACATGGCAATGTATTGCTCAACATTAGGATAAGCCTATACACCCACCGGTGAGACATTAATAGGCCGATAAAAAAGCCTAAAAGTATTATATCTTCAGTAACAAAAACAGAATAACATAAAGTAAGAAAAATATCTAGGCAATACTTGTCATGAAAGGCCTTTTAGGATACAATTTGAGGCGATAATAAAACTGACAAAATGCTGGGAAACTCGCAAGGATTTCCAACTCACAGGACACTGATGCTAGGTGTTGAAAATGGCGAGCCAATACTAAATTCCTGGAAAACATGAATCACCTGTTAAACTACCCGGAGATTAGGGTTCCACGCAGTAAAAATTGTTGTCGCTTTACAAGTGTTATAACGAGTGCTTTAAAGAGTAAGGGACTTTAGTCGAGATTAGGAACTTTTAATTTATTTACTAGAAGATAAGAAACAAGTTTTTGAAATTTTTACAGTAAGTATTTGACACAATTTTAATAATTATTTTTTGGAGGAATAAATATTTTCCCAAAATAATTCCTAATGAAATTTGTATTGAATTGTTGTGATTCTAATCTCAATTTTTCAATGCTAATACCGTAAAAAACCGAAAACCATGTACCTTCTACGAAATCCTCGAGTGCTAAAATAACGCCCTCTTTTGACCAGCTTTCGGTATACTAACACCATTTCCGTGACGCCATTCACTGTGGATACATTCATTTTGATGAGCCAAGGGAATTCATTGGCAGAGGTCCAAGAATCGAGAATCGATTGGGTCCGTAGATACTCGCATAGCCATGTTGAAAAGCCTTAAGTTAACATACAAACCTATTTAAAATACAATAGGCTTGTGCTTTAATTTATAAAACGAGCGGTGAAATTGTAAAAAAAGTTCAGTTTGTTTTAATTATGTCGAATGCTGTCGCGAAAGATTAAGGTTGGACGACTTAAAATATTTTTTAAAGGAAGACAGTGAGGAAACAAATAGTTAGATACCATAGCTTAACCGTATCATACCTACCCTAAAATCTGTCGCTAAAATAACGATGATTTTTCTCTTGTTTCAGAATTTAAAGGATCAAATCTTAACCACAAACGTGTGGTTAGAACATGTAAGTACAAAAACAATATAAGGTGGTGATAGCTCAGTGTTAGTGACGTCGAATGCCGCGACAAAGGTTTGTGGGTTCGAATCCTACAATGAGCTTGAGCTTTCGGTGAAGGTAAACGTCGTGAGGAAACCATAGAAAGGTGATAGGGTACTTTGTAGTAGGTTGATAATCTGTCGCCAAGCACCTACCGGTGTGTTCCGGCAATTGCACTTGAGAGCCAGTTGGCTTCTTGGCATTGTAACATGTAGGCAATACATTGACAATACCTCTAATATTTGCAAAAGGCGATAGGTGACGGTAACCACTTACCATTAAGTGGACCGCCGGCCTATTTGTAAAATTTCTGACTTAAAAAAATATGTAAGAAAATACAAAATGAATGTCAAATCAAGTTGAAAATTATTATTTAAGCAATAATTGCGTCTAGAAAAACCTATTCAAAGTCTAGACGTTAGAGCTACCGTAAATAACAAACAAGCGGATAAACTCGTAGGTACTCATTATTAGCAAACTTGAAATAACTGTTCCCATTCTAACTTTTGTATTGGAAAAAAACTTGTTCAAAATGGTTATTTGATCGTATTGAAAATACATCACTTTTTATTTAATTTTGCTTCAATAAAAACGTTAGTAAATGTTTGGAAGTTTTTATTAATATTAAATTTTTTAGGAATGGGAAGATCACAAGTTCAAATGGGACCCTCTCGAGTATGGCGGAGTGAAGGAACTCTACGTACCGTCTGAACACATTTGGTTACCTGACATTGTTCTGTATAACAAGTAAGTACCTATAGATAGTCTTTATTACTGATTATTTAAATTATTAAATTAACTATATACATCATTTTTCTTTTTTCCTTTATTTTTACATCAGCTTGTCTCACGACAAAGGCCTCCTCCAGAGACTTCCACTCTTTTTTGTCCTATGTTGATCGTCGCCAGATTGGACCTGCCACTCTCAGCAATTTTTTTAAATTAAATTTATTAGGTTTGTTTTGTTATTTAGGAGCTGCTTCAAGAGAGGTTGTTAATAATGTAGGTATATTTATAATAATGAATCTGATATCAAAACGGAACCTTACTTTGTGGTCAGCGTTAGAATTTGCTTAATTTTTGGCATGAATTTCGTGAAATATAGTTTTGCAACTCCCAAAATCATGAACGACTAATTCCACGATGTCAGTTATAATATAATGTAAACAGTACCCAAACCGAGTTATCCTATTGTACTACTAAACACTTATTGTCAGTAAGGTATTTCACACAGGCATAAAGTCAAATCCAATAGCTAACTCACAACATTCTATTCCTAGAACAAACACCCAAGGGATCCCAAATTAATCACAAAGTGTTGAAAGCTTCTCAAACTTCAACTAACAACGTGCCAAATATTTTAATCACACACGACCACAGTCCAGAGACCCTGCGTAATTATGGTATCTCTGAGTAGGGTTACCATTCATTCTAACTCAATCTGAACTGTACTATAATTTGTAATATGTAAAGTCCAGATTTGTTTCTTGGGCTTCACGGTAGAGCGAGCGCAGCGCGTGAGCGTTTTGATTTCATCATTTAGTCAGGACTTTTTGAATATCGAAATGGTTACCCTATCTTCGAGTCAAGTTGGCCAGTAACAATGCAATTTGGTGCGAGCTAATGTCCAAATGTTCTACAACTAAGTTGGCCGGCCAAGTGGGTTACAGAAATTAATTTGCCTTTTACATAACTCTATATCGGATGTCCGTTGTTAAGTACTATTATAGTTGGACAGAATATATGAACTTAGTTTTATGTGTTGGATTATTGTTTTAAAATCCATGACTTATATTTTGAAATTCTTTATGATCATACCGTCTCGTGCTGGAAAACATTGAAGTTAAGAGTAAAAATATCTTCATTAAAAATGGCGTAAATATTTGGTACGTAACATAATTAAGAGTGAAATCATAGTTATCCTTTTCAAAATACTGTAAAATGATTTCCATAATGATCATTTCGATTGTCTGTATTTTTGTAGAAAATAAATAAAATGAAATCGGATTTTCCTGAAACTCGTTGCAAATGCGGTGATACTATGTGAGGATTCATATATTTCCGGAATTTCTGAATACCTTTCTGGGGACAAAAGCTACCGTCACAATAGTTATTGAAACATTTAATTAACTTTTTCTTATACATACCTCAAACCTATGGCAAAATTTGAACAGAATCCTACTGTTTGTGGTATACACCATCTATAGCACAATCACTTCGTAACTTCTTTCGCACCATGGTTTCACCCGCGTTCTATGAATAAAAAGTATCCCCGAAGGTTAAAAGCTACTTTCCTATTAGTGAAAGATTTTTTGGAATCGGTCCAGTACCTATACTGTACTGTATATCTTTCTTTTCTTTTTCAAAATTTCTTTGTTTGATCGCGCTAATCTCTGGAGTTAGGACTCCAGAGATTAGCGCGATCAAACAAACAAACTCTTCAGCTTTATTATTAGTATAGAATACTTAGATATTATTTTTATGTTGTGTGCATTCCAAAATAAATATGTTTTTATCTTTTGAATGTAACAAAATCCATAGAATAGAAAAATATATTAATTTAAGACTGTTATTTACTTTATATGCGTACTTTCTGCCACAAAAGCAATTAATAAAGTAAACGACTAACGCCAGATTTAACAAGTCACTTGCTCCGAACAGTGCGTCGACATTCGTTATACATGGGATTCGCGTGTCCTGAGATGCACCATAAATCATTGCGACACGCGGATATACAAGTCTTGATATATTCTCGTTATAGTTTCGTTTATCATGTACCAGTGTGGCAAGCGTTTTATTGCATGCGTCGAATGTCGTCAAGCACCTTCCGGTGTCTGCGACAGCTACACTCGAGAGCCATGTTACCTTCTAGGCTTTATGTGCTTACCTTACCATCATCGGCCACATTATCACTGATCACGGTGAGATTGTGTTTAAACACAGGCCTCTACATGATTATGTACCCGTCTGGCTGGCTACCACCCTCAAGTGCACGGTGGTAGGGTACTTTGTAGTACCCGTCTGGCTGGCTACCACCCTCAAGTTGAAAATTTGTCGCCAAGCACCTACCGGTGTGTTCCGGCAATTGCACTTGAGAGCCAGTTTGCCTTCTCGGTATTACAATACCGAGTAACAGGTCAGCAACACATTGGCAATATCTCTGGTATTGCAAATGGCAATAGGCGACGGTAACCACTTACCATCAGGTGGGCCGTATGCTTGCTTGCTACCTTAGTAGTATAAAAAAAAAAAGCTAATATATATGAGACTAAGGCTTCGCATTCGAATCCTACAATGACCTTGAGCTTTCAGTGAAGGAAAACATCGTGAGGAAACCATAGCATTAATAGAAAGTTACATTATTCCCAAGTGCTAGGTATATGCAAAATCTTATTCTAGGAACGCTGATGAAACCTAAGGAACAGCTAGTCATAAATTAAACCCTCCTAGGCATTGTGGCCTTACCACCTACAGCCATATTATCACACCTGACTATATATTATTTTAATATTTTTTAATGGTATTTATTTTTTTGTAAAATATAATTAATTTTGCATGTTACTTCTATCTACTTCATGTAGATCTATATAACATAACTAAGAACTATGTAGTTATTAACCGTATTTCAAGCAAATCAATTGTATATATATTTTTGTCAAAAATATCTATCTTTAAAAGCGTAATAATCAGAATACCTACTTCGCAAATGGAACTAGAAGCGAACAAACATAAGTACATGAATCGATAGAAGAAGAAGTAGAGAATAAAATGGTACACTTGTTCCTTGTATCGAACCCTAGTGCGTAAACAATCTGCTGTCTACGTGTCAGTGTCGTAGTAACGTAAAATAGTTAACGTATCACTAAAGCTAATTGATTGGTCGAAATATCGACAAGAAAGCGTTCGGGAATGATACATCATGTCGTGTCAAAACAGGCCGGCAAGCGATTAATCATCGACGGCGAATGAGAGCGACGCACGTGCGACTAATCTTACGCTGTGTCGACCCTTTACTGTGACCTAAGTTATAAGAAAAAGTTATCTATATATAATTTAAATATAACCGTTACTTTCTTACGTCATTTGATAGAAAAAGCCTAAAAGATAGATATCATAAAACCTGGGAAAAACAAGTTTTGCTTTATGCCATCTCAGGTAATAAGACAGTTATAGTTGTAGTAAGCTCCATAGAAAACAAATAAATCGGACTACTTTAGAATACTGTTGAAAAACTACAAATGTTTGTTCTGATCTAGTAAGTAAAGCATCAAAAGAGATAGATGAAGACTAAAATGAGTCAATCTGATCTAATTTTAAATTCTTTTTCTGTCGATCTGCAGCAGCGGCCGCCTCGAGGATTTTTTTATAATATTTGTATATTTTTTATAATTTGTAATATATAATAGGTTTTTTAATTTATTTTGTTAAAGTTTTTTTGACATTATAAATAAGTAGGTAAATTTGTTGTAAATAATTGTCTAGTTTTTATTTTTCTGACACTGTAAACCAATTAATTATACGATAACGATCGAAACAATAAAATTAAAAACGTTTTGATGCCATTTAATAAATAAAATAACCGCTTTCGCTCGTCACTTAGACTGTATCGTCTTCGGACCATATCCCGTCCCTTTACGTATCAGTTGCCTTTTGATAGGTTTATGGTAACTGTCGTAAACTCAGCTATAGACCTACTGTTAAGCTTATTGCTTTATATTATTTTGTGTACTTCTGGAACTGTTAGGTCGCTTTGAACTCGAAAGATATTATTTTCTTTTGTATAATATAATATTTTATGGGGAAAATATATGTATGTATAAATATTTGTTGCAAAAGGAACATACAGGGTATTTGACAAATAGTATTTGTATTTCGATGGAGCAGTCGAGTGTTAAAGTGGAGACCGCGTTTTGGCAAGCGTAATGGGGGGCGACAATCAGCACAATGGACTGCTGACCCTCAAAGGGTGATCGGACTGGGCTGGATGGGGGTAGCTAAATTTCAGAAGTAGTGGCACGTTCTGGAAGAGGCTTATACCCAGCAGTGGATCCAAAATGCCTGGTGATGATGTTTCTAGCTTTCTGCCCTGCGGTATAGCAAGAATATTTAATGATTATTGAGTACTCGATACATTTTCAACTTCAGGAATTTATTAATCCAGTATGGTATAGGCTGCTACCTTTATTAAAGAGGTTATAGTAACCTAAACTTATTCGAAGAATAAAGGAATATACCTAAAATTAAAAAAATAAGAAACCCCCTACAGTCAACGGCAGAGCGGATTTTCTTGAAACATAACTAAGAACACTCCCGAAAAATTCATCTTTCAAACAAAAAAAAAAACAAAAACAAAATCGGTTCATGGGTTCGGGAGCTACAATGCCACAGACAGACACGTCAAACTTATAACACCCCGTCGTTTTTGCGTCGGGGATTAAAAAGAGAGTCAAAAGGTAAAGCTCGCCGATTTCAGAATTGATCCCAATGCAACACGACATAGGCAGGTATCATTTTACATAACCAATTATTTTGTTACAAGTGCTGATGGTGAATATGTGGTGACCACAATGACAAAAGCCGTACTTCACCACACTGGTAAGGTGTTATGGACTCCTCCAGCTATCTTCAAGTCTTCCTGTGAGATTGACGTGCGGTACTTCCCGTTTGATCAGCAGACTTGCTTCTTGAAGTTCGGTTCTTGGAGTTATGATGGTGACCAGGTCAGAGTTGATATTTTTTATTACTTCATTTTTGCTTTCAGACATTTCTTCAAAAATAATTCGTAATTGCCGAGTCCCATAGCAGAATATAGCAAAGAAAATCCAACATATAATATTTGAAAAAAAATGTCATGTTCACAACTAATCTACAATTACCTACTAGACTAAAAACTTAAGTTTAAAAAAAATCGCTATTATAAAATCTTTTTAGTTCATAAAATTTCAGCAACCATTTAATCTAATAAAGCTATTGTAATTTATCTCACTAAATAATTAGAAAATGTTAGCTTTTTCAATTCTGCCCTGAATATTTTTTTACAATTTATCTAAGTCAGTTAAAATTAAATAAAAATGTGAGCCGATTGAAACTAGATATTTTATTCTATATGGCTGAAAATTCAGCTCAAATTGAGTCGGGGTACATTAAGATATTGTTTTCAGATCGACTTGAAGCACATAAATCAGAAGAAAGGGGACATGGTGGATGTAGGTATAGACTTGCGGGAATACTATCCCTCAGTTGAATGGGATATTTTAGGAGTCCCAGCGGAGAGACATGAGAGATACTATCCTTGCTGTCAGGAGCCATATCCAGGTATTGTAATTGAATAGTTATTTTACTAGTTTTCCGCCCCGGTTTCATCAGCAATCCCCTATTTTACTCCCTTGGTTATTTTTGTGAAATGATGATTCTAAATGAAGGTATTCACGAGATTTGTGAAAAATATATTATTATGTTGTACTAGAGAATATATGAAGTATTTTAAAATTTTTAATGTTATGCCCTTTTTAAACATAAAAACAAATTTTCTCTTATTAGGTCCATCCAAATAAATTGAAAATATTAACATAAATATATTTTGAGATCTAATATACTTAAAGGGATTAATTTTCATATTAAAAAAAATCATACCATAAGCAATTCCAGTGCCATTGCTTAACTTTTACAAAGATTAGATGCTTCAACAATTAGTACCTATCACAAAAAGAGCTTAACTTACTAAAGTTTTTTTTTAAATAAACTTTATTCAATTAAATAACAATATAATTTACCACAAACTCCAAGAACAAACAAATGACATGACAAATTAATGACACAATAAATACCACCGCGATCTGTATTCACAGGGTGTGCTTCTTTGCCTACATTACCGAGCAAGCGCTTCACCTGTACAAGTCGGCAATAAAACGCAGTAATTTAGCATAGATAAGCTTCTACGCTCCTACCGTGTAATTTACAACCCTGTAGATTAGCTGTGTGGCCACAAAGATTTTGTAAGCGGAAGCGTGTAACATCCGAGACATAGAAATGATACGTTAGTTTAGAATTGGTAGGTATAATCTTATTCATATCGAATTGTAATTCAGTTAGCGTTAGCGACAGTAACCGTTTTCATTTGTGAAACCATTTTAAAAGATTTTTTACACATAAAGGATTTTTTTAATGGTATTAAACATAGCTTCTGCCGTGCTTCTGCCCCGCAGTTTTGAGTTCCTATAGTACTCGTATATGTATTTTTTACGAGATAAAAAGTAACAAGTTTTAATTACAGGGTATGTTAAATGATAAAATAAATTTATTATATTTTTTTTTATCAAATAACGTTTCAAACCAAGCCAAGTTAAATTTTACTGGAAAGTCAATCGATTGGTATACACTACACTGATAAGATATTGAGGTTAATTTGAGGTAATTTTCATAGAATCAAATAACATGGTTAATCAATAACTTTACTTACTTTTTTTTTTCTATTTACTAGACTGACAGTCCAGTAGGCGCAGTTGGTTAAGACGCCACCTATCGCGCTGCTGGTTGTGGGTTCGATTTCCATCCAGGACAAACATTTGTGTGCAAGAACATGTCTGTTTGTCCTGTGTCTGGGTGTAATTATCTATTTAAGTATGTATTTACAAAAAAAAAGTAGTATATGTAGTATATCAGTTCTCTGATTTCCATAGTACAAGCTCTGCTTAGTTTGGGATCAGATAACCGTGTGTGAAGAATGTTTAACCGTTGAAAAACCACAGTCGCTTACTTCGTGGCCACGCACTGAATCTCGAGGTTTGGTGACGCGTTACCGTTAAAGGATTATATAAGAAAAGAAGGTAATTCTGGCAAGAGTTTCAGACCAGACAGTTTATTTTAAACCCTGTCTGAGATCTGATCCTACTGTTCAGTTCAGTTTAGTTTTTAAAGTGTTATTTTGCTTTATTCTTTTGTTTACGTAATCAGTTGTTTTATGCTATCCTGGTAGTTATGGTGTAAATATTTGTGTTATAATTTGGTTGGTCCTATTTCAACCACTTTAACAATTTGTACACTTATACCTTCTTCATAAATCACTCTGTCTATTGATGAAAACTGCGTGAAAATCCGGTTAGTAGTTTTAAAGTTTGTCGCGAACAGACAGACACGAAGAGGGACTTTATTTTATAATATCTATCTATATCTATGTACCTATTGTTTGAACGCGCTATCTCTGGATATCTCTGGAGCACTAAGTCCAGATTATCCGATCCGAAAAATTCTTTCACTAATAGGAAGCTACATTATTCCCGAAGGTTAAAGGCTACTTTTTATCCCGCGGGAACGCGAGTGGAACCGCGGAGAACAGCATAGTGTAGTGATATAATCTTGTTTAGTTTAACTTCATGGGGATTTTTTTACCATAAGCTTGTCTCAAATCATTGTTTTTATTTATCTTAAGTATAATAAAATATAACTCTTTCAAAACTTGTTAACGCATATTTGCAACTCTTGTATTCAATCAAAGTTTCAAACAAGTAATTCGTTGTTGTTAAACTTTGATTGGATTTTACCTGGTTTTATCAAAATTCTCCTCCCTTCCGACTTTATTACTTTAACTTCATTATATAGATACCTACAAGTAGATAAAAAATTAAGAGTTATCTAGATTACTTTCAAATTGTAATCTGCTAACATTAATTTACTTCGTTCTTTATGTAAGCATACATTTATTTTCATTAAAAGCCTCTGAACTAAGATGATTAATAATGCTTCATAACTGCTACATCGTTTATAATTAAATAATCTAACCCCAGAGTGACAGATCTGCTCAATTTCAACTTTGCAGAATTAGCCTTAGAAATTTGACGGGGGCAAAGGGCAACATATTAGTATTATGAGCAACTTGCTTTTGGCCTCGCGGTTTCATCCAGTACTCTCTAGAGGTAGACTATGAGAAATAAATCACATTCAATTTAAATTTCCATGCGGACACCTACTGCTTTTCAGTGTTTTTGGGCCTTTTATAAACATACGTGGCATACATAATTTACAGTCGTTTAGCATGTATGCCATTTTAACAAACAACCATATATTTCACGTTTAGATAAACACATTTTGAGTTCATAATGACACCCTTTTCATTCTTGCTTAACGACTCTCGCGAGATTTTTTTTTATCTTGTTTTCAGTGTATTTTTTTTTGTTGTGTATTTTTACATAAATACTTTTTACTGCGTTTTATTTTTAACGGGTGTTTGATTAAATTTTTGTACGTAAACGTCTGTTTTGTTTTGATAATGTATTGTAATTTTACGTATCTTTGTGAGTTAGTCGTTTTTTAGTTTGCTACTTTTTCAATAGTTGCCAATATTGTAAAGTCTCTCGTTGCAGCTAGCTTTGTTATTCAATTTATTATTGGCCTTTATTATGTATTCTTATGTCAAATAGCTTACTAATAATGTGTCTTATGTAACAAACTGAGTATTTATAAGAAAGTAGATCATTCAAGTACCATACCATTAGAAACACAATTTTTTTTTACAAAATAATTAAATAATATTTTTTTACTTTCACAAATCCTACGAAAAACTGAAATTAATTCACAAAATATTGTAGCTCTAACCTCAAGTATAAAAATTTACAACTTCCACCATCCTAATTTTATTCTTAATGTTTATTTATTAGAGAAACTTGTTCAGTTTTAAGAACATGCTTGTGGAAATCCAAGTATTTTTTTTAAGTACTCCACAAAATCGCCTGTGATTACATGAGGGCTTTAGCGATACTTAATTGGAATTTCCTTATCTTTTTTTAGGTATTAAGATTATTTCACTGCAGTTCTATATCAGTTGATAGATGTAGCAATGGAAAAAAATAATCAAATCTTAGTCTAATCATTTTTATTATTAAGAGTATCAAACGGAATTAGTTACTAAATATTTGTCTTTATTTAATCTTATAATTGATTTCCGCAAGGACACGCCTGAGTAAATTAATTTACTACTTCTTTTAACTGACTTAAAAAACTGCGATTAAAGTCGTAATTTTTTTGAAAAAAAAACGCAACATTGTAACGTTAAATGGGTCCAAACGCATAGGATCCATGGTTTACGATGTCACTTACACCCAGTATAATTTTACAGTTCTAATATCCAGCGAATTTATGGTTAAAAATTACCAATTTTTGAAATTGTACTCAGGATGGAAATACAAGCCCCTTTGGAAACTCTTCCATTAACAATGAAGTCAAAGTTCCAGTACAAATGGTGACACAGCTTATGTTTGGGTTGATAAAACGTTACCCTTACTTAAGTAGCAATTACTCGTATCGCCGTCATTAGTTCTCGCTCCCAAATTGCTCTCAATTCTCGCCGGCTCGAGTGCGGTTAAGATGCCGAAGAGTACGCAAGCCAACGTCATTTATCTGTAATGCTACAGGTTTTATTTACACCGGAGTGTAAACATACCTACTGGAAATGTATTTCAAAATAATTATCAAAAATTGCCATTTAAATATTTACTGCCTTAATTACTTGCATGAATACGATCATCATCATCATCTAAGCCTGTCTTCAACCATGACAGAAGGTATAGGCCTCCTTCAATCTTCTTCACTCTGATCTGTTTTGGTCTATGTTCATCCAGTTCGTTCCCACCATCCTCACAATGTCGTCCTTCCACCGCATCTTTGGTCTCCTGACGGGTCTTTTTCTGTCCAGTGTCGGCTTTCTGGCTATACGTCCAGCCCATTTCCACTTGAGCTTTGCTACGCGGCGTGCGTGATTCGAGACCACACTTCGTTTTCGGAGCTACTTGTACTCTGGGATTGTCACTCCTACCAGTCTTTTTTCTATTACACTTTATGCTAGCTGCAATTTTTGGACGATGGTCTTGGTTGTTACCCATGTCTCAGCACTATACGTAAGAACTAAATGATATTCTCCGTGAATTCGATATTGCACGTCAAACATGTATTTTTACCAAATGTTTAATTTTCACAAAACATGCTAATACCAAAACAATTCATCATTACTGAATGGGATTTAATATTTTTATCTTTCATATCAATTTGTTGTTAAACCTTCAAAAATCAAATCTAAATAATATAAAAGGAAAAAGTGACTGACTGACTGATTGTTGATAGATAGTACAGCTCAAGCTTAGACCAGTGTACGGATGGGGCTGATTTGGCATACAGATATAAAAAACTCCTAAAGGAATAACATAGATAAGAGGCGGTTATTTAAGCTTTCCGCCCCGGAAATAATAATAAAATTAAAAATTCATTTACAATAATATTTCTCAATATCATTTTCCGAGCAACACAGAATATTCATACAAAAACATTTCACCAAGAAGACACAACCGAAACCATTATTTAAATGACATTCACATGTCTGATAACTCACGGAGCGACTGTTGTTCTGACAGAAATTCTCGAGAGAATAACATAAATACTTCAGGCGACGTCGACACTGAAAGTTGAAGGTTGTATTACGCAACGGTGGCACAGGGGTCCCACATAGCTACCTACACCACGTAAATGCGACAAACGAGTTGTTCAGTAGAATCACCTGTTTAATCATGATCAAAGTTTGGTCCGGCAACATTAATGTTGCTGTGAATTGTAAAGCCTAAAATGTTGTCTTTCAACACAACATTTTCGGCTTTCAAGCCCGATAATGTTGGGCTTAGGTACAGGGCTAGGGGACTTGTTAAAAATTGTAATGTGCTTTTTAAGATTTATGTATTATGTATGATGTTAATGTTTTACAGTACAGTTTTTATATTTAAAACACTATAGTTTATTAAATAGGTATTTTTCGAATATTATTTTCAATTATTCTAGTTCTTCTAGCACTTTGGGGGATATTTATTTTATAGATTACACTCTAAAATAAGATTAAAATAAATGGTTTATTTGGAGAAAACGAATAGAAAACATAATACAAACGCAAATAAATACCAATTTAAAACGACTTTGTGTCGATACAAAACAGTCAAAATTCTATTACCTATTTCTAGTTTTAAATAAACTCCTTTGTTCCAGATATATTCTTCAACATAACCCTGAGAAGGAAAACACTATTCTATACTGTGAACCTAATCGTACCTTGCGTTGGAATATCATATCTATCAGTGCTTGTATTTTATCTCCCAGCAGACTCAGGAGAAAAGATAGCACTCAGCATTTCAATACTCCTATCACAAACTATGTTTTTCTTACTGATTTCCGAAATTATACCTTCAACCTCCCTAGCTTTACCATTATTGGGAAAATATTTATTATTTACAATGTTATTGGTAGGACTATCGGTTGTGATAACTATAATAATACTGAACGTACATTATCGGAAGCCTAGCACTCATAAAATGGCGCCTTGGGTGAGGAAATTCTTTATAACGAAGCTTCCGAAATTATTATTGATGAGAGTGCCAAAGGATTTATTGAGAGATCTAGCAGCTCAGAAGATAGCCGGTAGAAGCATGAAGAAGAACAAATTTAAGGATGCACTGGCAGCGGCGGAACAGACTAATTCTAATGCATCTAGCCCAGATTCTCTACGTCATCACTTACCTGGTGGCTGCAATGGTCTGCATTCAACTACAGCTACTAATAGGTAAACTATTACTAACGTTTTCTTAGTCATAGTAGCAGTTTTAATTTTACTACAGGTGATTTTTATTTCTCATCCATTGTTTCTATTATTATTTATATCTATTAAATCTATTTCTTCGTTGCAACCTAATTGTCATTTATTCTCCTTGCTATTTCTATCATCTCTTAACAGATTCAGTGGCCTCGTTGGTGCACTAGGAAGCCTTGGTGCTGGTTACAATGGCCTACCCTCAGTCATGTCAGGTCTAGATGATTCTCTCAGTGACGTAGCTCCTCGAAAGAAGTACCCTTTTGAATTGGAGAAGGCTATTCATAATGTCATGTTTATTCAACATCACATGCAGAGGCAGGATGAGTTTAATGCCGTGAGTTCAGTATCATTTATTTATTTATGTTTTCAGTTATAGCTTCAAATAAAAATGGATTTTAAAATGAAATAATTTATATCCTAGAAATTTATATCCATTGTGATTGCGGTTAAGCCCGTGCGGTGGAAATAAGTCCCAGATTATAATTTTCCTCATAGATTATAGATGTAAACTACAAAAAATTACTAGAGCGGCATAAGTTACAACAGCTTTCCTCTAACCTACAGGAAGATCAGGACTGGGGTTTCGTTGCTATGGTTCTCGATCGTCTGTTCCTCTGGATCTTCACCATTGCATCAATCGTCGGAACCTTTGCTATCCTCTGCGAGGCACCATCACTCTACGATGATACGAAGCCTATTGATATGATGCTGTCTTCTGTTGCTCAACAACAATTCTTACCGGTTGATAGCGGTGACTCTTAAATACCTGAGCATTGAAACTTTGTGCCAATTTGAAGGTTGTTTGAACTGCATAAATTAGGTAATTGACTGGAAATCATTCCTGAATATATCAGAGCTGATATGAGAGGCTAGACAAAATGATTCAACTATACTCGTAATTTTCATCATGTCTTATAAACTTTTTGTAAACTAAAATGTTCAATGTGATGAACATCTTTTAGCTATATTTAATTACAATTAGTTATTTTATTTCTTTATAATAAAAACATGTATTTAAGGTGTAATTATAAAAGCCAAAATAGGCTGTGAATTTGTAACGTAACTATTAGCTTAATTTGTTAAGAACTAAAAAATATAGTAAAATATGTGTAATCCAAATCAGAACATAAATTATTGGATAATAGAACTATGGAAATGCTACAACTTAAAAAAAAACTCCATCAATTTGTAGAAAATAATCAGTAGTAGGTACCTAGAAAATTGTTAAGAGGTCTTCATTCGATAAAATATGGCTGTGTTAGATGTTAACTTTCGTCTTTGCTAACTAGTTGATTACAAATGGCGTTGTTTATTGACGACTTAAATCTAGACATTGTAGCATATCTAAATATAACAGGATCCAGAGGTAAAATCAGTTTCTATATTTGTAAATTTATACATAGTTGCTCGGTTGACAATCCGTCATTTCTTTTTGTATAAAAGTATAGGCTTATGTTTGACCACAGTCACCCCTAAGTCAGTGATGATGTGGTCGAAGGTCTACCAACTTGGAGACAGATTTTCAACTTGAGGGTGTTAGGGCCGTAAGATCGATCGACGTTTAAACTATCGTTTATGAAATCTAAGATAAAATTTAATCCATGGTTTAAACTATTGTTCTAAGATCAAGTGACAAATATGGACAGATCGGTTAAACTTCGATTAATCCCATAGATACGGCAATTCTTTCAAATATTTTTTATGGTGAAATTTGCCATTGACATTGGTGTAACAGTTTATTTAACTTCTTGATTATATGGCATTAGATACGTTTTTTACACAATTCTGCCAGTGTCAGGGTCATACATCTTGAGGGAAATGTCAAATTATGATAGTTTAATCCATTATCGGGAGTTTAAACCCTCAAAAAGGATAGTTTAAATTAATCGATAGTTTAAACTATCATTCATCGATCAACTGCCGTTGATCTTATGAAATAACGGAGACTGGAGATTAAACTCTCTGTCTTGGTTTAAACTACGATTGATCTTACGGGCCTAAAGTCAGCCAGACAGATATTACGAACTATCCTACCACCGCGTTATGGTTACCTTACGATGTTTTTGCTGACTAGAAAATTCAAATTGTAGGATTAGAATTAGAGACTACACTAACTACCCATTACCTAGCTTTTTAGGTGTCATCACTGCAAAAGGTTAAAAGTTGTAGTATTTAAGTATTTTAATCTTATTACTAATTAAGTCGAAGTAAGCGTAGAAATGTTAAATCAGTGTTTACAATTTACCTTTAAAAACTCCAAATAAAATGCCAAAATTGAATTGAGCTATTGTTTTTATTATCCCTAATCCTAATAGGTACAATAAGGTGAACAATATTAAAAATTAATATACGCTAATACTGGGTGAATAACAATAAATCCTACGAATATTATGCGAAAGTTTGTGAGGATGTACCTATGTATGGATTTATCATCATCATTATGTCAAGCGAAAGACGTCCACAGCGGGACAAAGACCTCGCCTAAGGATCTCCACTATGGCTGGTCTTGCGCTACTCACAATGAGCGGCTTCCCGCGACCCTCACACAATCGTCAGTCTACCTTGTGGGGGGCGTGCCCACGCTACGTCTTCCTAGATTGACACATATATAGATACCCCGGAACAACATTGACACTGCTTTTTATCCCGGCAAAACATAAGATCCTTCGGGAACGCGAGTGAAACCTCGGGGCGAAATCTAGTAATAAATAATGTCAAAATTTTATATTTTGCCATTTGTTTGGTAATTTAGGAGTGCATGTTTCAGAGTTTTAGAAAAACATGCGAACGAGCTAGTGAAAGTTACTACATCAGTTTTTGATGTAATATAAAATTATTTACAACAAGTGTTACAAAATACAATTCAGGTAAGTATCATAAAAAAAAAATTAATAAATTTCGATGAAACGATCATAATAAATGAAATACGTATCACGAACGATTCACAATGATTACTGAACTCCGAATTTTCCGCCATTTTTCCAGCCGGCCAATACTTCGACGAGGCAACTCCAGTGTACCTACTATGTGTTCTGAATAATTCATCAACAGTTGACCGATCGTCGTCCAATTCCGCACGTTGCCGACTTCAAAATAAGTCATTTAGCAATTCAATAAGCCTTTCAGAGTTTTAAACAAAACGGCTCCTTTAAATTACATCTTTGAAGTCTTTGTTGCGTTTATCTCGGCGGAATTAGCATTTAGAAGTTTCGTATTTACTTCAGTTGCGGAAGTGGAACGTTATTAGAGGGAACAAGTTTGGAGAGCTGTTTTTTTATGGAATCTCTTACCCTTAAGTATTTAGGTACAAAGTTTTTATAAGAATAACACGATGCGAACTTATTTTTGTTTAATGTTATCAGCTCGGCAACATCAATGTAGTTATCAGTTGGATCTTTTATTGTAGCGGGCAATAAAATTAAATGTCAGCTTTTATTATACATCGAATAGTTATTAGCAAGTTATTAGGAACATATAATTTTACCTTTATCTCAAGGTTTTAAAAATATTATACATTCCTTGAGCTTTATGGATAATAATAATAATATTGGATCATTTTCCTCGTACGCTTTCTGATGCCAAAGTAAGCAGAGATTGTACTATGGAAACTAACTGTCCCCGCGGTTACACCCACGTTGCCGAGATAAAAATTAGCCCATGTTCTTCTCCATATCATAGTCTATCTGCGTGCCTAATTTCATCGCGATCAGTTTAGTGGTGTGAAAAGGTAAGTAACAAACAAATAAACAGAGTTTAACGCATTTATAATATTAGTATGGATTACATCCAGACCAGCAGACGAATTCGCACCCTAAATTTGTTCTATGTAGGCATTAAAACCATAACTTGCAAGGTGATAGGTAGTGCATGTTACCAACCAAAATATTACAATAAGAGCATCAATTAGCACAACCAACTTTTCTAAAAATCTTCATAATGTCAGTGATGATGTGGCCGAAGGTGGTAAGTACAAATTCTAGAATGTAACTGGCTCTCAAGTGCAGCTGTCGGATCTCCACGGAAGGTGTTTGGCGACAGATTTTCAACTTGATAGTGGTAGCCAGCCAGGTGGGTGCTACAAAGTACCCTATAACCTAAAACAACCCTACTGTGCTATAGTTTCCTTACAATCCTTGCAATGATTCTTTAAGTGGCATAGACCTTCTAAAAATTAACTAACTTAACTTGGTTTTAACTTTTTTCTATAATATTGTAGAGATCTACAGACGCATAGACGGACAAAAAGCTAGAGTAAATTTCACCTCAAATTCAATTTAAAGCTTGTTAGTAATCAAGTGAACATTTCAAATGGACGTCTAGTTCCCAGGCCAGCAGTCACGTCACTGACAGACTAGTGATTAAAGCCCCCGACTGGCCTGCCAGTGCCTGCCACTGTACACGAAACTGGCGTCATTCCAAATCGTTTGCGGATAGTCAGTGTTCGGTTTTTACTGACTTTTGTGAGGTTCAACCTTTTTTATGTCGTAAAGATCGTTTTGAGCCTACAGTGTTTTAATTGCTACAGAGATACTTTTCAAGTAAGGGTCTTATCTTATTTGTTACTAACTAGCAACCCGCCCTGGCTTTGCACCACTTGCCAAGTTTCATCCGCGCGTTATAATTTTTGCTGACATTTTCAATAATCATCGTCATATTTCAGCCAAGCTACACAAAACCTTAAATTAAACACTTAAAACTTCCTCATGAATCAATCATTGTCTATTGTTAAAAACCGGATGGAAATCTGTTTAGTTGTTCAGACAAACGTTATGATAGACGCGGCGGAGGCTTTGTTTTATAATATGTGGTGATTATGACCACACATTTAAATAGACAGATTGCGGCAGAGAGAGATGCTGTTTACCTAAATTACTATTGTCGTTCGAACTCATACTCTCGAGCACGGGTGCAAGCGAGAGAGCACAATTTTATTCTTATATTAACACGTTTATTTTACATATGATTTGAAAACTGAGTAAACAGAAGTAGTAGATTTCCTAACGATAATATCAAAAGGGCAAACTGAACGTCTAAACTTTATCAAAATAAATATTCACTCCAAAATGTGCAGCACCACTTTGAGTGCGTTCAAAAGGTTAATAGTTAATACAGCAACTATCCACATTAACTGAACGTATACGGGCACTTTGAGAAACTTTCCGATGGCTAACTACCTATATAGACGAAATTCCAATCAGGATTTTACGACTCAAAGGGAAAGCAAAAATCGTGTTTCTCGTGTTTTCTTTGACGGTCGTTACACTAAAGGGGATATTTCGTATTATGCATCTATGTTTGATGTAGGTACACTGAGAAGGGAAAATCATGTTACATTTCTTGTGGGAGTTTAATTTTTATGAAACAGAGCCGTGATATTATTATTAAAAATCAGTATCTCGATTAACTTAGCATAGCTAAATTATTTACGTGTTGAAAATATAAGGGCAGATAATATGTTGTACAGTTCCGTTTGTTTCTAGCCTTTCAAATGAATTTCTGAGAAAATTATTGTATACCTATCTACTAATATATGAATGGTCAAGAATATAAAACTAATAATGATTATAAGATGTACCTATATGAAAAATAATTTTCTAGATTATGCCGTGTGGCACTTCTAGTTGGTGTAGCGAATCTGCTTCTCATACCGCGCGTTCTTACACAATGGCATTTAAAAATGTAGATCCCAACTTGCGATTCAACACACGTACAGACAAGATATTAATGGAGTCTGCTCACCCACTGTTTGAACTAGACACCGCGTCTGAGTAACAGAAAAAGCTTTGAATGGCGATGTTTTGTTAAAAAAAACAATGTTTTACCCCATGTTTACCCCATTATTGCCCTAAGTAAGCACCCTTACGGTAACTTGGGGTACTTTGTATGTACAATCAGTTCGTCTTCTACCTGCGCTGTATACTAAACAGAAGATTTGAGAAATCTTAATACTCTACATATGTTAAGGAACCATTTTAATTTATCAGATATGTAGAACGTTTATGAAAGTGGTTAGTGCACAAATTTTAGCTTTCTTATATATAAATAATTATTTCGATACACACATACGAACGGAGACAGAAGTTGTAACTGAGTTGATTACTCTAAACTAGTAACTGAAGATAGGTACCAGGCGCTCATAGCTGGCGAGCAATTCTATATACTTCATTACTTGTTATTAAATTTGTCAGTCCAGGCGCGAATTAGCTGCCAGGCCACTTGACGTTAATAAACATTGCAAACTAGCCAAATATGGTTGAACTCCCAATTTTAACAAATTATCCCTTAGCTGCTTCTAAAATTAAGGATAGCAGGGAGCTGTGGGGGGTCTAGTTGAAGCGGTGGCAATTTCCCACTAGTTTCTAGAGTGGTGTGATCATCTCGAAAGTTTTATCTTTGCAATTCTAGAACTTTTGAATCGTCGAGTTTTATTTAAAATACATGTAAGAAGTATAATCTTAAATTATGTGGATTTTTTTATAAATAAAATCATGATTCATTCAATTTAGTCTTGATTATGAGCTATTCAAGTAACCCTAAAATTTTATTAACATATCGAAACTAAGTACCTATAATAATTAAAAAATTCCCAACTGACGTTAAAATATAACAAACAATACATCAAAATAAGATATTGTGAACACTTCTAAATCGGTTGAAAACATTTAAATTTTTAAGGGCAGTCGTGCTAGAAGCTATTCGGTGATTTCGTAATTGAACATTTATAAGCGATTAGAATAAACTCTATTGATACTAAAAAGTCCAATTGGGAATTAAAAGATATGAACAAGCATAAGACTTTATAATAATAAATCATCTTGGTTTTACCCAGGTAATTTTACATAACTTAATAAACTTGGAATAACTCATAAAGGTAACAGTGACATCCAGGATTTTACGAGACATGATTCGTCAAGTGCTCATTTAAATGCGAGATAATTTTATAAAAGATAAACGAGAAATTTAATAATAGAGCAGAAATATTATCATCGTTATAAAAAGTACCAGGACTACATAAGCGACAACAGCCGGTCTACTACCCACTATCGCTAACTTAGCGATAAACTGCGAATAACTCGAGCGCCCGCCTCGGTAAACTTTGTCGAGTGACAGACATGACCGAGAATAATCTCCTAAGTTTTAGTTCATCGCCTTCCATAGACTTGGTTTTGAAATATTAGATACCGTAAATTATACATAATAATCAGATAAAACTTGAGATAATTTGATGTCACGCCCTGCTACGCCCTTATTCAGATGTACCTACTGTGCAACAATGACTTAAGTTAAGCTATTATTTTCATGGCCTGTGCTTGAATGTTTCCCGTTATATTTAAATTATTATAACTTTATTTTGTAGTATATTAAAATATTCAAGGTATATTTAATATGTATAATCATTGGAAACGTACGTGAATAGGTTTGACAATCAAATAAAGGATATAAAATAACCTTAATTACATGCGGAAAACTCATAATTATCTGACAATTAAGATAAATTAATTGTCAATTAAACACAAAATGTGCTTCGTTTT
The DNA here is from genome assembly GCA_963555595.1 of Tethea ocularis. Taxonomy (NCBI): domain Eukaryota; kingdom Metazoa; phylum Arthropoda; class Insecta; order Lepidoptera; family Drepanidae; genus Tethea; species Tethea ocularis. The sequence goes on along the minus strand of OY741971.1, from coordinate 1,869,480 downwards.
ATCGGAAACAAACAAAAACAACTTGTTTAAATTGTGTATAAATAAAACAATTTGATTAATGAAACTACCATGACATCAGTCTACGGTCTAAAGTAAACTATTATTCAGGGTCTCTCGTTTGTTTATCCAGGCGCTGCATTGTCTCTCCTTCTTCCTTCTATTGAAAATCAAATTCATCGGGGCTCTGAACAAATTTAAAGACAAGACGCATAAATTAAAGAAGAGTCAAGACAAACTTCAGTTGGCAAGTTTAATTCAAAGAGGTGCGCTCTTTTGAAGGATTGTTCGTATTCAACCTCAAGAATAACCCCGGCAAACTTAACTTTACCTGTCGCTGAATTTAAAGTACTCGCTATTTCATGAGGAATAAAGAACGAATTTAAATCATGTACGAGTTTTAAAACGGAAAATCAGAGTTTTACCGTGTTATATGCTAATACGACCCCCATTGGAAAGATTCTGGAGTCTGCCGAATTGTATAGCAAATCATTGGAATATTTATTAGTCCTGGGACTTGATACTGGTTTCGGTTTGTTATTGTGCCGTCAGAGGTTACATATAAACATGACCCTTGACTCGTTCGAATACCAGTTGACAGTTTGGATAGTGTTAATTAGGTAAACTTAAGTGTTACTAAATTCAATTTAATGGCGTTTAATTACCGCATAATTTGATGTTCACATTTGTTTATGAAGATTTTATTGTTAAAAAAAGTTTTTTAAGCATACTGATTCAGTCAAGTAGATACCTATAGGTACTTATACGTTAGGGTCATGGAGACTTAATATCACCCTAGGATGTAAACATGGAATACGCTCTAGGAAAAACCCGGACTGTAGGAAAGACAACGCATCTTTTACACACTACGACTGACCTTTGTTAGAAGTTCGTGGGTGTCTAGTAGCTTCTTTCTGTCACATCCAAGTCAACGAATAGCTCACTAGCGGTCTTTCAATAATTAGCAGACAAAATCGGTGGCGATAGAGAAACACTTATGTCCCGATCCAAGGAAGATTACCAGCACCATGTAGAATTAGTAGGTAAGGTACCACAACCAATTGCGGCGGCGACGAGAATCGGTCATAGACTGCCCGTAAAAGTTGCTTGAAAGAGATACATCGAATTAAAGGGTAGGTGATGAAAAATATGAGAAAAAAAGTGGGTAGTTAGGACAAAATTTTTAAGTAGTATAAAAAAATAGTGCACAGCCAGTTTACTGGCGCAAACACATACTGGTGAATGTTTTTTGATACATGTAACGAAATGTTATTATTATTTACAAATAGGTTGTATATGAACCAAAGACTGGAACAATGTAATATTGAATTCAAAGTGTGAATTTATGCAGAAATAAATCCTTCAATATTATATAGTTTATCGTTAGTTTAGCAGTTGGTAAATAACTCATGTTACCACAACGTGGCTGAAGTAATTTAACTTGGAGTTGAATTGAATTGCAGATGTGGCTGCCATGTTTATGCCACCGGAAGTGGCAATTCCTGATGGCAATTATTTTAGTTCTGTGATTGTTTTGATACCTGCTTGGCAAATGGATTCGAAGCTTGGGATGAACTTATTTTATTAAAATGAAGGAATATTGATGGAAATATTTAAAATAAATAAATACATTTTATGGTGATGATAGCTGTTGTAGTGACGTTGAAACAAAACACGATGAGAACCTAGAACCTATTATGTTAGTATATATACAAACATTTTCTAGACAGAAATTTTCATAAAGCCATCTGAAAACTTAAAGATTTTAGTTTATAATAATAACAAGTAAGTACCAGCATAGCATAAGAATGCGAAGTAAAATTGTGCGCCGTTGACCATATAAAGTTTTTACGAGTTGACAAGGAAAGTTTGTATATGAAACTGTGTAACTCTGAAGATATTATGTGACCCTACTACTAAGATACTTTCTACTGTTATTATTATTGTTTAAAAGATTTTAAATGTAGATAAATTGCTCATTCGTATCTAGACTGTGATACATTTTCATATTTCCAGCAATTAATTTTATGAATATGAACTATGGGTCAACCAAGGAACAATACGGCCCCTTTCTTACATTAGGTAACCTACTCCAAAGTTATTTAAACTAGACTCAGAACAAATAAAATGCTCAATGTGTCAAAAAAGTCGACATTAAATATTGATATAAAGTGTTTATGTAGAAATATTTTACTTGTACAAGATTGCATCGCTGATTTGTGCCTCAGCTCTCTTATTAACAATTCTGTTCTCAAAAACAGTCTATCGAAAAAATATATCAAACATAATTATATCCTTAGCTTAAGACACCAGTTTACGACATTAGGGCTCCTAAGGCAAGGAAAAGTGAAGAGGACTCTTAACACCCTTATACTTGCGTAATGTCTCCTAATTATAAAACTTACCACAGATTTTTAAAAAGCCTTTTTAACATGAGTCTTAAAAATAGAAACTATCGTTTAACTTTTTTACTACTCAGATATAGGTACAGGTTTATTTTGAATGGGTTCGAACTTCGACTACAGATAGTGTATATCATTAATAAATAATCCTACAAATTTTAGGAGTAATGGAAATGCTGAGTGCATTTCCATTACGAAGTTATAACAATTAGAATTTTATCATAAATCTCTGGTAGCCAAGATGTGGTTGAGATATCTCAAAAGCCTTTACTCGCACTCTGAAATGTAGTGATGGCGAAGGATAGCAATATTTTAGCATCAGAATAACTTAAAAGATATGTTCTCAGTTAGACTTACGTTGAAGCGTAGGTATTTTATTGTTAAACTAATTAGTAGATATTTTCCTGAAATTATTTTTTTCATAACCTGTATAAGGTAATAATACAAGATAACAATACCCTTTCGACCTACTAAACCCTCCCAAAATCATCCTATTTAGAAGCAATGAATATCAATGAAGAATCTAAAACCATTCTTAGCTTGAGTTCGTAAATTAAAAACTATGAAGTTAAACTTTTCTCTCAAATATACAAAAGCACTTTATACCAAAAATGTGAACGTCTTCTCGCGATATTTGAGGCGGGGCAAGTGAACGTTGTTCCTAGACTATGTTCTTTGATGTAGACGCACACTGAATAGTCCGCGTGCCCCGGATTTTAGAGCAAATTATGTTGAAATAGTTCCTTTAAGCGACTATTATCATCTCGGCTTGGTTTAGAAGCGCGCGATAAGCACGACTAGAGCTACTGTGATTTTAGTTTTTGTTGGATAAGTTTTGTACGCCGCGCTAAGTGAATCTCTATTATAGCGCCATCCGTTTCATTTTTTTTAAAGAGCAATGTTTTTATTTCTTGAAAAATAATAGTGTAGCGCAGTCTCAGATTATCCGTATTTATTTTAAGGTCTTATAAAATATTTATTTACAGAACTCACAAACTTTTAAGGTTAATGTTTTTTTCTGTTTTATAATTTTACGAAATAATGTCACAGAAAAAGCTCAATAATTACTAAAAAAATTGGTTACGATTAAGTATACTCAGAAGAAATATTTCACATTTTAGACACCTTATATGACATAGACATACGTACTTCTATGGCATATGGAACCTATCTATACATAAAAATTCACGGCATCACGCTCGAACGGCTGGACCGATATCGATAATTCTTTGTTTGTTGTGTAGGTGTAGGTAGGTGTAAGTAGGTGTAGGGTAAGCTAGGTAGGTATAAGTTGGTAGATGTAGGGTGGGTAGGTAGGTGTAGGTATGTAGGTCCCAGTGTTTTTTTTAATATCAGAGCAGGACAATGTCTGCCGGGCCAGCTAGTTTGGTAATAAATAAACAGACAAACATTACACTCCATGTAAAAAATAGCACTATCGCTGAAAACTTAAACATAAAGGTGCCTGTGAAGGTCTATTTGAATAAATAACATTTCATTTCATAATATCCTAGTATATTGACCGACGCATATAGTCACTAGCGCTGAGAAGACTTATTGTTTACCATCCCTGCGTTTCACCGCTCTATTTTCATCACGGCAAGTCTCAGACAGATGGGCATTTTAACCCTCGTCGTTCATGTAATTAAAATTTATCTTGTTTCATGTTTTAACATAATACCTTATCACATTAAGGACATTAGGTTAATATACAATACATTATTATATATTAACCTAATGTGTAAAATATTATTAATACATTATATTATATATACATTATTGTTTGTATAAATATTTATAATTAATTATAATTTATCTTAAAACCGCAACGCGATCTAATAATATACATAACTATGAAACAATACAGGATTAAATTAATCTCAATAAATAAAAACTAAACTAAATAACTAAAAATCACAAGTACATAAAATCTGCTTCAAAATTTGACATAGGTTTACGTCACATTTAATTTAATATTCAGCATTTTTTTAAGGTATACAATTTACAAAAACTCACAAATACTGCAATAAACAATGTATTCCTACGGTTTACTTGAATTTTTACATTGTACTATGTATTTTAGTTTTTTTTACAAGACCTTAAGGGTAAAATCTGACGCGAAATTCTAACGCTAAGGGGTCTAGGATCATACTAAATCCATGGTTTCAGTTTTCATTAAGATAAACTCCCGGTATAATATAAATACGGACGTATTTCTAACCTTTTCCAGAAAAAACTCAGTCAATAAAAGACCAAATAATTTGCGATTTCTAAGAGATGAATTCTTTTATGATACAAACGTATCCTTTTAATCATGGCATTTTAACATAATCATGCCAACGTATTCATATCATCTCGTCCGGAAATGAAGTCAGGGGCCCTCGATTAGAGGGTCGATTTTCGGGCTTCTTCTGAGAACCTACTAAAAGCCTTTGATACGCAAGGCTCATACGAAAATACATTAAATGTTTATTCAATGACGCGTGACCGTAATGTTTTTTTTTTTTGCTTTTGATAGACTTACATGAGTAAAAATCTCACTGCGGTATTGATGTGGCCAAAAATGGTAAGCATCAAAGCCTTTTAAGTAGAGGGTAGTAGCTATAACCAGATGGGTATTACCTTACTTGCCTTGTTCCCTCACGATGTCTCCCTTGGAAACTCAAACCTATCCACTGCACCACTATCAGTGAGTTATTTATCACCACCTTATAAATATCGCGGAGTGCAAGGCTATAACGCATTTTTTAATTTTCAATTTAAGTCAACAAATTAAAAAGAAAGCGTAAAGGAGATAATAAAAGCAGTACCACGAGACAAATGAATCCACTCTAACCGGGTAGACCTATCAAATGAGCGGGATAAGTTGAACAACAGCCGGGACAAATAATGCGGATTATTGTGTCCCGGGACGTACCCGTACGTGGAATGGGACTTCAAAAAGGAACTATCTTTCTTTGTCGAGAATTTATTGTGAACATTGCAACTGTTTTAAAGTTAGAATGTTAGTTGGTACCAGGAGTAAATAAACTATTAAGTGGTTCCAATAAATCTGTAGTCAGATGATGTTAAAGTGATTGCAGGAAATACTTAGCTATCGATACAGGAACAAAAGACGTATTCTACAGGATTAATTTATAATTCACTTGCTTTAGGGGTGGAAGTACCTACTCAATTTTTTTTCTACAAATATGTATTATTATACAAATTACGAGTATATTATGATTAAATGTAATTTGGAATAAGTAATAAAAAAACAACCCCGATCTTTTTTTTCGCACCGCAGTCGGTTTTTTTTTTTTTTATCTAGGTACTTTGTTTACAATCAAAGAAGTCGCGGACAAAACTAGTATTTTTTTATTTTCTCTATTACGTCACGATTCATAAAGAACGCTTGTGGCGTATTCCTTTATACAGTTGTTACATGACCTCCGCCGACGTTATTACGGTTCGTTTACCGGTTTTTTCTCCAGCGGTATTTTTCCCGTGACGTCATTTGATTCGCTTGTATGTGTTACTTAGTTACTACCTTCTTATATATTTATAATACAATCTATTCAGAATTCTAAAAGTCAAGATAAATTACAGTAAGTAAATAATACATTGAGTGTAATTTTATAGTCTAGTTTCCTACTAGGTACCTATTTACTGCCTAGAGGTCGGGGTGACATTTACGCCAAATATATAATGAAATAAATCAAATGTTACGTTGTTTTTATGCCATAACACCGGTTTTATGACTGCACTACTAATTTATTCCATGGGCAAATCAATAATATTATATTATTTTCTTGACTCCTTATGAATATCCAAATAATATATAAGCAAGATTCTGATCAAAAAGAAGCATACAGACCGCCCGAGGCGATCTCAGCCGAATAGTAACGCTTTATCGGCTACTAATGAACTGATATTCCAAATATGAAATATCGCCCGTTTATTATAGGTATGAATAGAGGTCCATGAAAGAAGTACATGTATATTTTTGGATTAATCATTTGATTAAGATTTCATAAATATCTACAAAGATTCTTTGTTCTAATTAATAAAGTGATTTCGAGCTATGCCATCTATCTTGTTTTTCTGAATGTATTTAAGGAATCTTTTAATTATTTAAAGGGAAAGCGTGACTGACTAACTAATCAATCAAACCACTGGACGGTACGAGCTGAAATTTAGCATATTATGACGTAAGCATCAACTAAGAAAGGATTTTTGAAAATTCAACTCCCTATGGGGGTAAAATAGGAAATCGCGGGCACAGACCGAAAAGTTAGTGTTATTATGGATGAAAGAGATAAATAAACCTTTTATGCTGATTATAAAATATCATGTGTTATTCCGTGTTATGTATATTCCGAACCGGTGGTAGAATCTATTGTAATAATTGTAACTATCGACATTCATAAGTGCCTCAGCAAGGCCTACACTTAATAAATGAGTTTTTAGTTTGAGTATAAACTCAAACTCAAAACATGAACTTAAATTTTGTTGATTTTAAGTTCATGTTTGATTTTAGGATAGACATTATAAATTACACCAAATTTTTCATATCTTTGTTAAAGGAAAACAAACAGTATCTCTCCTCATATAAAGACATTACGCGACGTTCAGCCGCTTTTAGCAGCCAGTTTCAAAGATTAATAGGGAGGCATATATTTTGAGGCAGTTTTTTAGAAACCACGCGTCCGGTTAGCTATGTGAGCTCATAAAATTGATGTCGGGATTTGTCTTGGGACTTCTGTATGACGAATTGTGATGTTGGGGCATAAGTTGTTGTAGTAAAACTATTAGTTTGATAAATTATTAAAAGTTATAAGTGAGACGTTTACTTTTTAACTAGTTTGCTTTTGACGAAAAAGAGACGTGAATTGGAGCGTTTAGTTAGTTCACATAGTACAAGCTTTGCTTAGTTTGGGATCAGATAACCATGTGTGTGAAAAAAGTCCCAGGCTATTAATGTCCCTAAGATACGGTAAGTGATGATATAGCCAAAGGTTTCCTGAAGATGTTTTTCTTGATTATGGCATACAATCTAACCATGAAGGCTTATACATGTATTGTCAGACACATTTCTTAATAGCAAGATTCATGAATAACTAGTCATAATAGATCTAAACTACAAAATGCCCGATTTACTTACAAGAACAATGATCTGACCATAAGATTTTAATTGTAATTAAAACCAAACTGTTGGTGAAGTTGATACAAAAGCTTTTCAGGGCACAAGATTAATTTCTTAACTTTACAATAGTGCTGGAAGTCGTGCTAATAGTAATGTCAATTAAGCGGCCCCAAATAGTTGCCTGAAGTGATTTCAGTTAGCAACAGCGCCTTAATGACTCGGTAAGTTCCGGCGAGGCAGGCCTAATGCCTCGGCTAGTGTAACAAGTGCTTTATATTCGTGTTTGGTTACTTATTGTTCTCTCTTGCTAGTTGTAAGATTTAATATAGACTCGCTGTTTGTAATTTTGATTGCGACAAGAATTTTAAAAGTACCTTTCGTTGCCCTGCTGTTTTATTTGCGTTTCTTGATGAAAGTATCCTTTTTCTGGGAAGCAATTGTAACTAACTATTATCAAAATCGATTCGGTGATATATTCGTGTAATTATAGGTAACTTTCGCATAGTACCTACCTATGTTTATTATAAATGAACTACAAATATATCAACGATATCTCCCAATAAAGGTTGTAGCACAAATATCAACTCGGAAAGGGATTGCCACCGTATCAACTCGAGCCGTTTAGTTTTATTTGTACTCTCTACTGCAACGCACACTAATCGCCTCGCCTCGGCACATGCTTACGAATATAAGGGCTGTCTTCGCCTACCTTCGCGTAGCTGATGCGCTTTTACTTGTGACGATCCCTTTCCGAGTAGATAAGTGTGCTAACTCCTTAAAAACCTAAATATAATGTAGCAGAATTATCGAAGTAAACAAAATTCGTATTTTATTTTGCGTCTAAATACCAAAATAGTCTGCAACCAGTTTTTTTAAAGAGACTTATTCTAAAGGCTAATCATGATAATAATGGTAAATGAATGGTCTGCAGTCTGAATTTTTAACGAATATTTCGTGCTCTTGAATTTATTACGAACATTACATTTGCCTAATTTTGACCAAACAAGATACATATTTTGTATGAAAAGTTTTTTTATGATTTCTGGGTTGGTCCCATAGTAAAAGTTGTTTATAATTACAAGTATCTATAGTACAATAATCCCCAATTTGAATGGTGATTAAACCTAGCTATAAACCTAGGTATACCTAGGCCGCTGTTTGACCAGTCTCAACGTGGTCAGTGATGATAAGGTAGTTGGAAAACACACAAAGCCTAGAAGGGAACTGGCTCTCAAGTGCAGCTGTCGAAAGACGCCGGTAGGAGTGAAATATTTTCAGCTGAAGAGTGGTAACCAGCCAGGAGGGTACAACCATTCTATGGTTTCCTCATACAATGTATATTTGTCAAGCTCATCGTTGAGATTGACGCTGACTCATAATCTTCTGAACTTGTTTTCTCAATCTGGTATTTTTTACTTTTTATTAAAATGTAGTACCGTGGATATAAAGGTATTAAAAAAGGTAACTTACTTTTTATTTTTATAACGAACGTATGTTGTAACTTGCGGGATAAAAAAGAGCGTGCTAAACGCGAAAAAAATGTAGCTTCCTATTAGTGACAGTTTTTTTTTATCGGACCAGTAATTCATACCTCCGAACATACAAATTAACAAACTACATATATAAACCCTTTGGGCGTCGGCCATCTGACAGCGGAGGTCACTGGTAGCTAGCTACATTTAATACAGCTTTAATAGATTTCCCTTTGTAGTGGACAACCGTGTGACGGCATCTTATTTTGAAAATTTCATGTGGAAAAACAAAGTTAACTAGCTAGCTACCTATCAGTGACCTCCGCTATCAGATGGCTGACGCCTCATAGGATATAGTAGGAAGTAAAATAACATGGTGACTTGAATCTAATTGATTCAAGCACAGTGACTATAAAATTATTGGTATTATATACTATATCTAATTGAAAATTGAACATAGAGGAAAATATAAAATATGCAACAACCGCTCATTATTACAGTTTAGGTACTTCTATGTAGTTGTATCTCCATGGAGTCCGGTGAATTCCCAAGTTTTCTTGTTAAGGCCGACAACTCCGCCAGAGTGGAGTTTTAACAGGACCCCTTGCGATTATGATATCCTGGTAGCTTTCTCGAAAGTATTAATGGGGAATTTATCCATGACTAAAGTAGAAAACTTTTTAAGAAGGCTGAAAAGTATTTACTGCCTTGGCAAAATTTAAAAAATCATTTGCAGATTTTCCATACTAAGACCTTAAAAGTATACTTACTAGAATTAAACAATTATCAGACTTGTAGGAAATAATGATTTTTAGAAAATGAAGAAGAAGAATTAAAATCGTTTCATATTTTCGAACGTGAACCATTTACATTGAGTGCTTTGTAATCTCCGTTACTTGTGTCAATTATGCCCAAAAATGACAAATTTAAAATTGAATAATATGGTAAATGGAAGAATAACTACCTATTTGTTTATTCAGTTACTTCTCGAGCCTAAATCGAACCGATTGCGCAGAACATAAGCTATTTTTTTTTATCTCAAGACCACGGGTGAAACCTGGGAGGGCAGGTGGTCTAAATGCAGTAAAAATCGATAAAAAAAATCATGGTTTCCTAATCACACCACTTGCTCTCAAAATAAAAAGAAGACGGTAACATTTTTAAGATATAAGTATGACAGTCATAATATTATGCTTACTACTGGAGTACTTACCGAAGCATGTTTTATTTCGAGATATAATCACAATAAAAGGTAAAACCATCAACGTAGTTGCGTTTTACGCTCCTGCTCTTCGTCACAATCCGAGGCGATTATGGCTATTTCTACTTTGCGCGAAACTCTGAAGTCTCGACAAAAACCCGAACCGGTCTTATCTCGCTGGCATCTCGAATTGTTTTCGCTTGCGGCTTATCTCCTCTTTTGTGTTGGTTATAAATTCGTTTTCTTTGCTTTCGCGGGGCTCCCACAATTCCATTTCTAAAGATTACCTTCCCTTTTTTTCTGTTTCGGATATCAATTTTTTAAGTGCCCTCATTGTGAAAATGTCTCGTGTAGACGTTGCGATAATCATGACGATAAGCTCCGTCTGCATTGTTTTCATCACAATTGCGTGGTGATTTCTTATTTAAAATTACTTAAGTTGTTTTAATACAACATTTTTAAATTCAGTACCTATTAAGATTACCGAATAAAGCGCACCAAATATTAGCTGTCCAACATAATTTTCCATTACCATCATGCAAAATTCTGTAATGATTAAATTTATGACCACAGCACAATGGTGGAATCAGGGACCGGCCCGTTAGCGGGCGATAACTGAATGCCAACCGCCATGAGCTATGAATTCACGATTGCATGAATTCTAATATAACTGCGCCCGCGTATATGCATTATACAATGCTTGCAAATATACGGTGACTAATAAATTCAGATGCGTTTGCGGTACTCTACCAAGCATGAGAACGGCTGGTATTAATTCTTAGAATGTTAAAGTTTTATAAGTCAGTTATAAGTGACAAATAGGAAAACGCCTTCAAGAATCAATACGATCGTCGGTCCTTTTTTTAGGGAGCCTGCCCACGCTGCGTTTTTGTGGTCGCCACTCGTGAACCTTTCTGCCACAGCGGCCTTCGGTTCTGCGAGCTAAAGTGTCTTAGCCCACATATTATTTAAATATACATAAACTCACATGAATAAATAAATTAGGTATACATAGATCGTGGTAAAAATAAAAGAAATCTCAAATCAAATCTGTTGATTCATTGCAGTATTTATTGCATAGGCAATACCAGGAGATCATATCCGATTAGAGTTTACTGAATTACCGTGTGTTATACAATTTGCTACTATAATTAGTAGCAAATTATTTCAGAGCTATGTGGATACTGGCTCAACACACCATATTACCTGACCTGCATATTGTGCGATTATCCAGACACATTTATGGCACATTAAACGCACAATTATGGCAATCTTCATTATGTTAAAAGTCATTTTTATTTTGTTATTACTTTTCACTTTATGGCTTTACTCACAATTCCCTGATTTATTTTGAAAAACACTTTTTCAGTGTATACTTACTTAACTTACCAGCCCACGTTTACCACGCCCAAAAGTAGCCCACGTTTTAGTTAATCCAGGGTATCAGCTACCAAATATCATCCAAATAGGTTCAACCGTTTCAGTAAGAAGAAATAACAAACAAACACACTCACAAGCTTTTGTATTTATAATATTAGTAGGAAGTTGTAGGAGAGGTTTCCCGAAGTTTCCGCGACCCCCTATTTTACTCCTTAAAGAGTAAATTTTTCGAAAAATCTTTTCTTATTGAATTACTACACATCACAAGAAATACATTTCAAGTCTCTAGGACCAGCCATTTAGGCTGTGTGTTGATATGTCAGTCAGTGATCACAAGACTTTAAATTGTATAAAGTAATAGTAACTTGTACTACATATTAATACACATATTACAGTTCTCAGTTTAATTTACGACAGCAATTAATTGTTCACTGAGAATTGTTGGAGCAACAAGACTGTTTAAAGTTTACGTCAAACTCATAATCGGCGCCGCGAATTTAGTCGTTATAATATCCGAAACTTAACGTACAGGGTCTCGTGGATGTATGCACTAATAGAATGGAGGTTCCAAAACGGTTTGTTTGATTTAGGAAATGAAACTCCTACTGATAAACTATCAGCATGGGATTCTTCACAGAGTGTGAAGAGATTTTTGCAAAATCAGCGACAGATTGTTAACTTCAGCGTTATACAAAAACCTTATAGTTTGTATAGCCACTTTCCATGATAAAAAAAAATAATAATATTGAGGCTCGGAAATATACACTAAACATAAATAAATATGCCTAGCTAAATTTATGCGATTGCAACGTCAATAGCTAATATTAGTCACGTCAATTCTCTTTTTAGTAAACCTTATTGAAAAAAGATAGAACATTTTTAATGCTGTCAGACTAGTCCATGCCGTCGTAATAGACGGACCAATATTAGATCGCGTTTAAATTCACGTTGAAATAAGTGTTCGGACTATTTTTTGTTACAAAGAGATATAAAGAGATTAATTTTGTATAGTTTGTAATAAACAAAATCGGGGCCTAAGTATTTAAATTTATTGTTGCAATTAACAAGGAAAACCGCATCCAAATTACCTTCTTACATCCAACATCCAAAAAGTATAGGCTGAAGCGAAGGCATAGTTTATGAGTTATCAGGCACCACACAGTGTTTCTAGTGCCACTTTACTCAGCTCTATTGGGTAAAACTACATTTAATCTACGTGATTTAATAGTTCAATAGTCTTTGACCCTAATTCAGACTTCTTAAAAACCGTTCAAAATTTTAATCAATATAATGTTCATGTTCTGATTTTTCCACTATCCGAAGAAAACATTTTATTTAGATCTTCGTTTCGATAACAGATATTATTCGATTTGATGTCTTTCAGTAAGTATACGGTCCACCTTGTAATTATCGGTTTTACCGCTTTAAAAATGCTTGCAACACTAATAAGGCGTTGTCTACCCTGCAAAAATCTAATCCCCCTTCTTGATTATCCCCATGCCGTAGGTACTCTCTTGGGAAAGCCACGACAAAATTGTCTAGTACGATAAAGTTTTTGCTATAATTCATTCGTTTTATTGCGACTATAGCTTTGATGAATTTGTTATCTTTATGCCTGCCCCCTTAGCACGGCAAGCGTAGGCTAGAGAAGACTCGAATCTTCGACCAATAATAATTGTGGATTAATTTCATCACGTCATATTTATGTGATTTCATTGGCCAAAGATTCGAGTCTTCTCTAGTCTAAGCTTGGCTTGCTACAGGGACTGAAGACCTAAAACTTTAATAGCGATTCAACTTGACCTAAATTAGTTTATTTTTCTGTCAAATGTCACTATTTTCCATACGTTCTTTGACATTAAAACGATTCAGTTCAGGCTGAATAGGATCGCAATAAGAGTTGGTAATACGGTCCTTAAACTCAAACTCAAAACTCATTTATTCCGTTTAGGAAATACACATAAAATGAAAACAGCCGTCAAGTAGCTCAAACAAAGTAGTTTGTACAAACAGGAAATACAGTTTCTTTCTGTATATTTTAAAAGAAAAAATGTAAACTAACTTCACCACGCCACGGTATGAAAATTTTAAATGAATATTACATAAAAACTGTATGGTATTTCCGCGTTCGCTTTGGTCGCGGAGATAATCCCGTGGGATTTCAAAGCCGTAGCCGTCCCCAATCCGGAATCCCGTATGATATACACAATTTGCGTGTTGCGTTGGCTGATTGATTTTAATTGGTCAGTTGATTATTTACTCGCTTGTACAGTATATATTGACTATAAAACATACGTATTATTTTTAGTTAGCATGCAATTTGAGAATATTATACGGATTTCGATGCGGCTTTCATAGGTACTCAGGAGGTTCCTATAATTAAGCCGTGGCTAAAGCTACCGGTTTAGTTTTAAAGAACTATGTGGTCGCAGTCGCGGGTGTAGTTATCTTTTGTGTCCGTTATGAGGAAAATATGACTAAGATTCAAATCTCAGAGTCGACGATTTTTAATATTTACACAAAAAAGTGGTAACGAAAGCTGGTTTCTTGTTTGTATTTAAAACATTTAATGATCTTGGTTGATAGAGGTTGATCTTGAATTCGTCGTAAAAACCCAAATTTTTCCTGCAATTTAAAATCTCAAGCGTATTGAATCGCAAGCAAAGGTTCTGTTTTAGATGTGATAATGTCACTTTGGAATTAACTCATTTCAATATCTTCATTAAATCAAGATTAAATCAATCGATAAAACTTTTTCATTCAATCATTCAGCTAATGTATTGATTAATACCACCTCTAGGTACCAGGGCGTCATATTATAAAAGAAGTAACTCCGTTACATTACCTGCATTATGAAGCCTTTACAAGCCAAGTTCCACACTTAACTCCGTCCACTCAGTTTCATGGGCGAGCAACAAGTGCTTTCCATAATTTAGTACACCTGCCACGCTTCGTCTCTGCCACTGTTATGCGCGCCTGGTAGTTAGATGTAGTTCGGCTATGATTTTTCAATGAATTCCTTGAATAACTAAAATATCATTCTGTAAAGAAAGCAGCAGTATCATTCATCTTCTGTGTTGCTTTTCGAGTAGGTACAGAGCATTACCTATCTTTCTCATCGTTTTGGATAGGTACTTACTACTGATTTCCAAAATAAGTTTATTGACGACCTAAATCTAACTTGATCGTTTTAATGTGTTATGGAAAGTCATTAAGGTACTCCGTAAAAGCATCAAAGTCCACTATTTTAATACCATGTATAGGATAAAGGTCCTTTTGCTGATTTAATACAGTACAGTAACTTTACAGTAACTTATGCGTAAGTATATTGTTTAAGTTAAGTCCCTGCAATCCGTCAAATCACGGTTTGCTTATAAAGGCGAATGTTTTACTATAATTAAACTAGCACTTGTACGCGGCGCCGCCTACGCGGTAATTTACATTATTCATGATTAAATATATTTCCTTCTTTGACTTCGAAACAGTGTGAGATTCGATTTCTTACATAGTTATTTGATACTTTTTAGTGATTTTGGAGGCGGTTCGGTCGGCTTCATGACAATGGGACTACCTCAAGAGTATATACAGGATTACAGGTTAAGTCGACCTAGATCCGTTAAGGGCGTGTAGTACCCATCTTTTCTGACATATTTCACTATAGAACACCCTACCCCAAACCTAAACGTTTTCAAGAAAATAGACATTGAATTTTTTTAATAAAAATTGCCGATTTTTTGCCATTAATTACGATATTTTGAAGTTAGTGCATCTTATTATTATTGATTTTTTACATGCGGATTAAGATGCTCTATGAATTTATTAACCAAAATCCTACGTAGGTTAACTAAAATCGTTTTTCTGGACGATTGAAAGTTCAAAAAGTTAATAAAAAATAAAAAAAAGTCGATTTTCTTGAAAACGTTTAGGTTTGGGGTAGGGTGTTCTATAGTGAAATATGTCAGAAAAGATGGGTACTACACGCCCTTAACGGATCTAGGTCAACTTAACCTGTAACCCTGTATACTCTTTCGAATAAAAAAATATAAGCAACAAAATCGGGTTCAATATTGGTCCAATGAATAGGTACAGAACTGATTAAGTGTAGAATTAAGTTTATTTTAGCAACATTGCATATTGCATACGAAATTAAAACTTGTTCAAAAGCTCATTACATCGACAACGTTATGATTTGTTTTTTTAGCAAACCAACATAGGTAGGTACGTCCCGCCTGATGTCAAGCGTAAAGTCCTTAACAACAACTTGTCCTTAAGCAAAACCAGTTGAAAACAAGTTTCTCAAGTCTACTACTACAACATCATTTGCGGTCAAGTACAAATCAAAATAGCACGTGTTTTCCGTATAAATATTGCAAATATTCCGAATTTAATAGTTTTTATTACAAGTGAATTATAATTTTAAATTATGTGGCATTTAATTAATTTAAATATGAAGTGCATTTTTGTGTTTTTTGGCTTGTTTTGTGCAGGTATTCTGTTAACTTGTTCATTTGTTTTATTTTTCATGTATCTGTGGAGTGTCACTGAGGTCGATAGAGGTCAAGATTTAAATGTTTGACCTCTGTTCTGGATAGCTTATTGGGCTAAAAATATATCATGCCAATGTATTTGGCTCTCAAAAAAAAGTTACATTATTTAAAAAAAAACTTTATCCCAAACTAACCAGCACCTGAATTAAAACTAGAGCCGTCAGCCACTTCTTTTATAATAATTTTCAGTGACGAAAAATTCTTGGTGCTACATAGATAGATAGTGTTACATAATTTATAAAAATGTAAGAATATATGAGCAAAAATAAATGATTACAATTTTTTATATTATTTTCAGCAACATGTGTACAAGTTCAGACCATAGAAGATTTGTTAAAAAATAATTTTAGTGATCTGTGGGGATTAAAACAGGTATGAGATTCCTAATTATAAATTCATTAAAATTGAAAGATAAATATTTTGTGATTTTAGACGATATTGATAAGATTCGAATCCTACATACATTATAGTAATAATTACCACATAAAACAAAATGGCATTGTAAAAGAAACGTCATTAAAATTAATTGCTTAGTATGTACCTACTAGGTAACCGGGGTTGCCCCGACGATATACCTACAATCTAGTTTATGAGGAAAACCAGACATGCAGTTACATATCACACAAGGCAGATATTAAAAAAACTTAAAAACCCGACTGGGGTTAAAAAAAAAGATCCGGGTATAATTTTTTTTTTTTTGTAATTTCAACCCTTAATTTTGATACTCCACTCGATAGGTATGGAATAATTTTTATTTAAATAATACATTTTGGCACAATTTTTATGGAATTTGAAGGAACTACTTTTGGTAATTTTTTACGGGGATAAAAGGAGGGAATCGTAAATTTTCTTAAATAACTTCTAAAAATGATGTCACGGACTTGAGTTGACTTTGATACCTAAATAAATCGGTCAAATATTATATACCTAAGGTCGACGTTCACAGACTAGGGTACCTAGACTACCTAAGGGCATAATTACTTTTTCCTACAAAAATTCATAGTACCTAAACGCCTTACCTATTTAAAAATATTATGTAATTGTTTGTTTTATTTGCTTGCAGCAAGAAGACCATTGGAATTGGGGATACGTAGTTATTTCAGAACCTATTGTGAGTGTACCTACCTATTATATGTATTGTAATTTGTTCCTGAGCTCGTATTCACATCTAAATACAATAAAAAGAAAGCATGACTGCTTGACTGATCTATCAGCTCAGACCACTGGACGGATCAGGCTGAAACTTGGCATACAGATAGCTATTGTGAAGTAGGCATCCGCTAAGAATGGATTTTTGAAAATTCAATCCCTAAGGGGGTAAAATAGGGGTTCGCGGGTGAAACCACGGGTGGAAAGCTAGTATAAAATAATAGCTCTTTTATCTTAATTTAGATCAAATAAGGTTTAATCTAATACCTTTAAACGAGCAATTCTTGTATATATAAGGGATATATATGTATATATCTGAATCTCGGAAACGGGTCCAACGATTTCCATGAAATTTAGTATTCAGAGGGTTTCGGGGGACATAAATCGATCTAACTAGGTTTCATTTTTAGAAAACGCCGTTTTAAAATAAACGATCGAAGCTCGGTCAACCAGGTACCTACTTATATTAAAGTATGAACTGTCTGTCATGTTCTCTCTCTCTCTTTAAAACAATTTGTTTTTAACTGGATGCTTAGAACTTTTATGAAAAAGTATCTATAATCATAAAGGTTTTTTTCTCAGAAAAATCAAACACTTGTGGACGCGACAACAAAACCTCTGGTGCCAAATAATATAACATTAAAGACAGATGAACCTAATCCTTGCGATTCGGTAGATAATAAGAAACCTGATTTTACAGCACCCAATCGCCGGATCAGTGAGGCTAGTAAGTATTAAACAACCTGAATAGAAAATAATGGGATATTTATTGCACAAAGTTATACAGGGTCACCAGTAACCAACGCAAAACCTAGTAAGGGTGTTTTTGGTTCATCAAGCAAGACTGACAACTTTTGTTGTACGACTTTTCTAGTTCTTTTTCCGTACAAAAAATTTCGGCATCGGGGCACGAACCAGTCAGATAAAGACAGAGTTCGATTGATAAAAATCCCCACTAAAACTAAATAAAACTCGCTCGAACGACTGGCTGCCGGTTTATCAACCTTGATAGGAAAGAATAATAATAATTAGGTTTTCATAGTCTTCGAGTAACCTGCGAAAAGGAGTTACGTTAAACCGATTATGATTAAAATTAACTTCAAATAAATGGAAATAAATTAGATAGTAACATAGATCTAATTGAACTTGCCTACTAATCTCATAGTTCATATATATGTTTTTTTCTTGCAGAATGCTACGAATATATTTGGAAACTGAAAAAAAGAGCTGAGGTGGCAGAAAAAGCCACAAAATGTAAGGGTTTTTATTCACAGTACTATTATCAAAACGTGTATTATGAACTAGCCATCTCCCGCGGTCTCACCCGCTTTGAATTTGGATGATAAAGCATGATGTAGCTCACTTCCCTCATATAACGCCACATTCTTCAAATTAAACTGGTTCCTGAGAATATTTTTACCGTTGAGATCATTGTCTTTATTATTATTATGTTTACAGGTTGGGATTACAGAAGAAAGCATAATGAGAACGTTCCAAATTTCGCGATTGGAGGTCGAGTCACTTTGCCCGGAGAGTTTCCTCACATGGTTAGTTTAAATAATAGTTAATTTTAGTTTTTTAGGGTTCCGAAAAAAAAACGTCTACTTTTGGGGGGTAAAAAAAAGTTTTTCAAACTACCTATATATTGTGTGTCATATCAAATGAAAGGGCTCATTGTGAGGAAAATACTGGACCAAAAGTTTTGAAAGAAATACAGATGATAGTTATGTACCTATAGATTACAGGAAAACCTATAAGAAGTCTATGGAATTTAAAGTACCAGTATCCGGTTGACCGAACTGTGCTCGTTATTTTTTTAAAACGACCTTTTCTAAAAATGAAACACAGCTAGATCGATTTATCTCACCCGAAACCCTATGCATACTAAATTTCATGAAAATCGTTCGAGCCGTTTCCGAGATCCAGATTATATATATACAAGAATTGGTCGTTTAAAGGTATTAGATAGGAAATTCCGGAACCCTCGGTGCGCGAATCAGACTCGCCCTTGTCCGGATTTATTTTAATGTTTGATTTCTACTTTTAAAGCTTATATTTTCCTAAATTATCAGGGCGCCATAGGTTGGAAATCGGCTACAAGTGATTCCTGGATATTCAAATGCGGAAGCTCACTCATTAGTCCCAAGTTTATTCTGACTGCCGCACACTGCTCCAAAGCATCTTCAAGAGATAATACCATTGCTGATCCCATACCAAAGATAGTCAGACTTGGTGACAAAAATATTCTTGATTTGGTAAGTTGTCTTATTACATGACTGCCAAAAAAATTAATTATTATGTTTTCTGGGTTCATGAATGTGTCTTTGAACCACGAGTTTATATTTTGAGTTTTATTAATCCATCATAACTTTTAAACACTTGAACAGATTTGGATGTAATATGGGCTATCGTTAGAATCCTTATATCATCACAAAAAAAAAACATGACTATAATTAGTTTACTTTTCGTACAAGGCAGTTTTTTTTTAATTTTTGTATTAATTTGACACCATATTTGCAGGCTGCTCCTCCTTACGGCGTTGATCCAGTAGACGCAAAGATTCTCAAGATAATAGTTCACCCACAGTACAGACCTCCAAAGAAATATTACGATATAGCGTTAATGGAATTAGAAAAACTTATCATATTTTCTAAGTATATACAACCAGCTTGTCTTTGGGGGAATTCTGACACCAAATCACTTGGGACAAAAGCCACTCTTACTGGATGGGGCGTCGTGGAATTAAGTAAGCATTCTATAAGAATAATAAATCTTCTGGGTGTACAGTGATATTGTAATGACAACTGATATATTAATTCAGTAGGTACAATTTGTGTGTTTATAATATTTCTTTATTTTAATTAATACTTATCTATATTCATATACTTACAAAGTTACAAATACTGACGTTAGCGAATATGAAAATTAAACTTTGCATAGTGATCATCACTATGAGCTGTCAATTGAGAAACGCAATAGCCCTGTAGGTAGACGGATCTGAACCTCTCAATTATGAATTTAGCGTCGGCATATAACAATGTTAGATGAAGAAATTAAATACAACCATAACTTCCAGGAGGCCTGTTTATCTCACCAGAGCTACAGGCAGCTGAAGTTGATGTCATAGATTCTGAAAAATGTGAGGGATTACTTCGAAGCTCGTGCAATAGGCATTGGTGTGGAATTAAAGATCATCAACTCTGCGCTGGTAAACTTGCTGGAGGGGTGGACGCTTGTCAGGTAACCTGTATAACCAACGTATAGGAAATACTTACAGCTGCACTTGATAGCCAGTTCCTTTCTAGGCTTTGTGTGCTTACCACCATCATCCACATCATCACTGACCACGGTGAGATTGTGATCAAACACAGACCTATACATAGGAAAAAGCTACCTAATATGTAAATAGATACATTTCAAAGTTAGAAGCATACATACCTTAGACGGGAACTAGCTCGCCTAGATCATACCGGTAAAGTGGATGTAGTGAGAACTATCCAAAAGATTGTATACATCCTGAATCAAGTTTTAAACTAATTATATAAAAGGAAAAGGTGACTGACTGATTGATCTATCAAAGTACAGCTCAGCCACTGAATAAATCGGGTTGAAATTTGGCATACAGATAGCTATTATAACGTAAACAGCCGCTAAGAAAGGATATTTTAAAATTAAATCCATAAGGAGGTAAAATATGGGGATTACGGGTAAAACCGCGGGGTGGAAAGGTGGGAAATCAAAAGATTTGAGCCAAACTATTTAACTTCTGCGTCAGCTGCTAACCTGGTACTTTAATTTCAGGGTGACTCTGGAGGACCGCTACAGGTGAAAATACCTCTTCCAATAACAAGTGAGGGTAACATGCATTTCGTCATCGGTGTGACGTCATTCGGCATTGGATGCGCATTGGAGAATCTACCCGGAATCTATACAAGAGTCTCGAGTTTCATTGATTGGATAGAAAATATTGTTTGGCGATAATCTAAACACATGGCAAAATTGCCATTGCACGGAGGATCTAGTTTAATAGATTAGATAGTCTATAATAATCTAAGTCATAAAGCTAGATAGTCTATAATAATCTAAGTCATAAGTCTAACCTTGATAGGATACCTAACAATTGCACAGGTAAGTACCCGGACAAATGGCCGGCTTACCTCAATATATTGTGGATATATTTTCCAACAAAACCGAGCTGCTTCCTCGTGTTGGAGTTGAGGTACCTAAGTTTTGACGGCAAATCGCCATATTGCAAAGTTGTAATTTTTTATTATATGCCATCGAATAAAAAATTACTGGGCCCATAACCTCTTGAATTAAATTAACTTTTACTTTTATATTTAATTTATTTTAAAAATTTAACAAACTTCAGTGATGCCTCGAGTAGAGAAAGACAAAAAAGAAACTAAACACAATTCTTTAGGGTTCCGTACCTCAAAAGGAATAAACGGAGCCCTTATAGGATCACTTTGTAGTCCGTCTGTCTGTCTGTCGGTCTGTCAAGACCCTTTTTCTCAGGAGGTATCAAGCTGAAACTCATATCAAATAATCAATTCTACTGTCCCTTAGAGCTGTGTGAGCCCCTCTCCTAATCTCCGTAACTACTAGACCAAAAAAAAAACAGAAAATAGTTCTTTACCTATAGATTACAGGAAAACGTCTATGGTATTTAGAGTAACATAGAAAATTACGGAACCCTTGGTGCGGTCCCCCTTGTCCGGTTTTTTTTTAATACAACAGTTACTTCCTTATAGATCAGTACTTTTGGAGATTACTTCCTATATCCAAACAAACAAATTATTACAATATAAATTACATCCAGAAAAACCATAAATATTTGTCTGGGTAGGAATCGACCCCACAACCTAGGGAGTGATGGGTTTTTTAACCAAGCCAGCTAAAATTTGTAGTATTTGCTTAAATAATTCTGTGGCAAGAAATTCTTAAATAAAGTAGGAAAATCAATGTTAAATGATGCAGGCCTCGGAAGAATCGTTCCATCGCTGACAGATTAAAGTAAATCCAACCCGTCCCGGTTCCGGATCCGGACCAGGATCCGGTAAATGGAATTCTGAAGCGGCACCATCCACTTTGCGATTTTAGGAGATTGACTGCCGTTTGTTATGCGTCTCGTCGAACTATATGGATATAGTGAATGGCCGACGAATTGAAATCAAGAAACCTATATAGTTTTTTGAAAGTGTGTTCACGCTGCTTCCGAGTAAACAGGTGTTTGGAGACAAACTTAGTAATGATTTAAGTAGTTTGTAAACTAATCTAGGAATATTTAACTTTTTCCTAATCCTATCAATTTTCCAAGTGGACGTGGCCAAATCCTAAGTATAGGGAATAGTGAAAAATATTGAAAGGAGTCTCGAGGCTGATTTTGATTAAAACTAATTAAACAGTACTAAAATTGTACAGGTACTTGGATTGTCAAAAAATAAATTTATTTTACTGGGATTTCAAAATCGTCTTTGATTTGGTAAAAATAACACAGCCTGTATTATTGGTCCACCTCATACTGTCGCTTATAATTATCAATTTCTGGGAAGTAATATTACGTGGTATGGTATAATACCGAATACAGAATATTTAAAAAAAAACACCCAACTCACTGAATGACTCTTCAACGCCCAGCTCCAAACATTGGACCCAGAAAGCTGAAATTTTACACAGAAAAAAATTAAACATTGAATAAAACCGTAATTCAACACCTATGGAGATAATAGAGGATCGCGTGTGAAACCGCGAGGCGGAAAGCTAGTTATACTATAATTGTAAAAGTTTGAATGTTTCTCGATCACGTATTAACTTATAAACTTCTTATATTAAACTTCGCGCAGAATAGATCAAACCAAAAATAAAACTTAAAATACTTTTTTTGGTTCCTTTTTGTAAATAAATACCACCATTGGTACCTATCCACTGCGGAGAAAAACGCTGCTTTTAAATAATTAATGAAGTTGCTTCCGCTGTCTGTTCGCTTAGATCTTTTAAACTACTCATCGGATTTTTATGCAGTTTTCAACAATAGATAGAGTGATTCAAGAGGAAGGGTGTGTATATGAATAATACATGCATACGTGGATCATACCCTGGAATAACATATACCTAGGCTATAACAAATAATACAGAAAATCCGAGAAAAGCTGGGCGAAGCCGAAGCGGGTCGCTTATACTGCTTATATAGGTGGAGTACTCTAACAGCTTTTTTATCTGACGGACACTTATCTTGTAGTCATAAAACATCTATTAATGTTAACTTACATTATTGTAACAAACTACTTAGTTTTCAAGGCAGGTATCCCTTCCGCCAATCACTCACACGAACTTAGGTCAGTTGAAATAAGCTGAAATATTAAACGTCAGAGCATCCTGAAGTTGATTAATGTACCTGAAAGTTACGTGAAACGGTTAAGGAAATTTAAATGTTTATTCGTACATATCTCTACGGCGCGGCATAGTTAATGGGATATACAAACACTATTTATGTATAAAGAAGTTTATAAAAAAAAACTAAAACTAGTATCTGTCCGGTGGTTTTGTAATGATAAAAAATATTGGCGGATTTCGTCATGTTGAAGCATTAAACAGTCACTAACCCATGTTTGTATCTTTGTTTAAAATTTAAAGAACCTGGCTTATCACTGACTTGCATACAACGCACAATCTAAAGCGTTGTCCTAGAGACACGAAATTTATAGGGTTTGGTTTGTTCCATACGAAGTGTAGAGATCTACGTTTATATTCGAGTTTTTGGAACCGATTATTTGCTATAAGATTAAATTATTCAAGATGCTCTTTAATATGCATGCATTGCACAGCCTTTGGCATACATGAAGACAACGTTCTCCGTATCTGCAAACCTGAATGCAAATGCAATACTTATAATCTTTTTAATTTTTGAATCTTCTAGTCTAACTACTAAGTACCTAATCATGTCCAAATAACGACGGTATTATTAGTAACTCTGCATTAACTGTAATGCCTCCCCGTCAACAATTCGACACCTACCTTCGTATTATAAAGTAAATTACTCAGAAATTCTTCGTAAAATGAAAACAACAAACAATAAAACTGGCCTTAGTCTTCGCAAGAGGATATCTGAAGGCGAAGCTTAGGACGGGATACCGTTACAACGTACTGTAACTAATCCTTATTTCCTTACTAATATCATTCATTCGCGAATGTGTGTTTATTGGTTTGTCCTCCCTTCATGCACGCAGCAATGAAGGATCGATGAGATTTTTAGGGTTCTGTAACTCAAAAGGAAAAACGTTTCAAACGTAATGTCTGTCTGTCTGAAAGCTAGTCAACGGTAGGTATACTTCAGGTATTAGGTATACTTACTTGTTACTTATTGAGGGCTCATCTTTTCCGCAAGTAAGCCGCTTGAGTGGACCCTTTTTGCGTGATGATTGCCGGCCTTTAGGTATAAATTCATAAACATTCATTCAATTCTATTTATCCATCCAAACACACATAGATCAACTGCATTTATGATATTAAACTATTAGGAATCTCCTTTCTAAATCCTTGAGTCTATCGCCAGTTGGCGCCGTGGCTTCGATTCCCACCCAAGACAAATATGAACATGCACACAATGCATCAACATGCCTGTTTGTTCCTATTATGTATTTACAAAAAAAGTAGTTTATATATTTGGTTTCCATAGCACAAGCTCTGCTTACTTTGGGATCATATAACCCGGTGTGGAAAATGTCCCAGGATATTTATTTATTTATTTATTCAGAACAGCAGGAAACCAGGGCAAAAGTTTAATAAATAAGACAATTTAATAAATAAAACACGACGCAAAAACAACTTCTATGCAAAACTCAACAAAACAGTCCAATTTTTCTTACCGACGTTACGTGACGGTGCAACAAGCGGCTGGCTTTACAGTAATCTTCCATTTGAGGGAGCGATTTGTCTAGTAGACGGATAGCAGTGCTAGTTTCGCCCGAGCCAACCTGATCCGCACCCATTCGCCTCAAGACGCACCCTGTATTGCAATTGTGTGTGCCACTGTACTTTATTGTACATTATTTTTGTTGTGTAACCTTTTTTGTTATATAGGAAAAGGCGTGGTCGTTTATTTATTTTATTTCATATCAGTATTTGTGAAGATAATTCTAAATGGAATTTACTATAATTTTTAGTATCGAACCAACTCGGAAATCTAGACAATATAAAAGAAAAAGGACTGACTGATCTCTCAACGCACAGCTTAAACCACCGAATGGATTAAGCTGAAATTTGACATACAGATAGCTAAGACAGGATTTTTGAATTTTCAAAAACCTTTTTTCAATTTGTTACAGACCTACACTTCACAAAGATGTAATGTAATTAATGTATCTAGGACCAGCGGTTTAGGCTGTGCGTTGATATATCAGTCTGGCAGTGAGTCAGTCAGGACTTAGATTTTTTATATATATACAGACGATCTTCCGCCCCGCGGTTTCGCCCGCGTTCCTTATGTTTTCCCGGGATAAAAAGTAGCCTATATGTTATTCCAGGGTATGATCCAGTCTATGTGCCAAGTTTCATCCAAATCCGTTCAGTAGTTTTTGCGTGAAAGAGTAACAAACATACATCCATACTCAGAAACTTTCGTATTTATAATATTAAAGTAGGATATTAGTAGGATTATATTGACGTAATTTCTCAATATTCGTACTGCATAACAAACAAACAGCTACTACTTCCCATCATTACGATATACGGGAAAAGGGTAAATAATGTAAAACAAATGTTCCCCACAAGTTTTACACCGCACCGCGTGTAATAACGATGCTTATACCTCTCTACTGTGACCCAACACATTTATATATGGGTTACCATAAAAAGGGTTTCAGCCGGTCCTATGATTAGCATTTTTTTCTTTGAAACACATGTTTGATGGTCAAATTTGCATGGCAAGTGTAATTTTTAACGTATATTAAAAAAATATATGTTAAGTTTGTTTGACGATGTCGCTGGTTTTTAAAGCGCGTTGGTTTTCTTATTTACATTTATATTAATTGTGGAAATATTTATTTTTACATACATTTATACCTTTACCTATTAGTTCCTACGTACCTAAGTCATAAGGAGCAAGCACACTATGCCGGGGAGCAGCGCGTCGCATATTCCCCTGAGAATTTTGGTTCTGTTTTTGTGCACGCAACGTCGACGTACACTGTACCTAAAATTCATCAATGCGCTGTGACCCAGCCCGTCACTAAATGTGCTAAGTAAGCATTTTGCGCTCCCGCTCCGGCCTGCTGTGACCCGACATAATGTGCGAACCTTTAGTGTGAGTAGTCACTCTACATTTTGCGTTGCGAATTTGAAGCGTCGAAAGTTATACTCATCGAAACGTTGACGTAAAATTAAAATCTAGCAAAAAATTATAAAAAAAACGTTTCATCATTGTATATCAATATACTATGCTACCTCGTAGCTTCATGACTTCACGAATCGTAGACGCGTAGCACCTACAGCTCTACCGGTGCGTCTGATTTCTTATTAAGGGTGACGAATTCAAGGTCATAAAATCGAGTACTTTTCTAGCTATCACCTCAGGTTGTCTAGTAAAATAACAATAATATAAAAGCTACGACGTCACGAGGCGTCACATTCAGGGTTCTCGTTTATCCTTTTTTTATGACGCATAAATTTCAGTATTCACCGTAATCGGGCCCTGTCTCGAATTTGAATATTATTCGTATTTTGACTTTTTTTAGGGTACGAGTGGTATGTACTCTTTTATATATAATTTTCGACATAATATTGTTTTACTTATAGAACGAAGCATAATGAATTATTTACTCAAATTATTTGATGGTAAACGTGGTTTGATGAAAGATGACCTTTGATTTTCAACATTCAGTTCAACAATCTAAGAGATATACTGATTGTTGAAGATCCTAAACTGTTGTTCGAAATTTTATTGAATTATATTTTATTAAAAATAACCACAATATTAAAATAGGAAATAAAAATGGAATAACATACAGGATAATATTAACCCTGGTAAAAAATATAATACCTACCTCAGATAGCTTCATATTTCATTCCATCATACTCCAATATTAAAAGAATAACTTAAGATGAAAGGAAATAGCGAGCCAATTAAATTAGATTAATTTACTCTACCCAGTTCCTGAACACGATATCTGATTAAAATTAATTTCAACTACCAGTAGGAAGGAAGCTGAATCCAATTACGTCCCTCTTCAATGTGAAAAAAAACTCCTCACTCTCATAAATCTCAGGGATGAAGACGAATGTTAAACAGAACTTTTCTTAACACAATCTGTCAAATACACCGTTTATTATAGAGTTCCGTAGGCTGTGAAATCTGGGTCTTAGCCTCTTACGTCTCTCGAAACCTTTTTTATTGTCACTGTCGCGTGTAAATCCATGGGATTTATTTTTTACTAGCTGTCGCCCCGCGGTTTCGCCCGCGTTCCCAAGGGATCTAATGTAATCCAGCGATAAAAAGTGTCCTTTCTTTTAATCTACGGTTTTATGTACGAGTATGACTGTTGTGTATTTTTTATAATTATTTACAATATTAACATAATAAACTATTCAGATTTAAAATTGTTTTCGTTTGCGAGTCACCAAACGTTACATAGCTTTTTTATGAATCATTCTTTTTATTATGTCGCGTAGTAAAGAATAGGAAATTATATATTTTTATTATAAATTTTGTCTTTTGTGAATTAGGCTACGATCCGAGGAACCCCAACCTATTGCTACTCTTCGCACACTTGACCTTTTTTCTCATTACATCTCCTTCATAGGGAGTATTAATCAATGTTATGAAACTTAAATTAAGTTGTGTGAAGTTATAAACGACACGAAGCATACCTACTTTCACTTCTGTCTGAATTTAAACTGAGTTTAAATGGAGTTTATTGATGGAAAATTAACAAGCACGCAAACTTTTGGTAAAATATACAGGCCTTGTTTAGATCGCTTGAGATTGGCAGGATTAATACTCAAGGCTGTGTTACAGATCAGTAAGAAATTATTTCTTACTTCGAGATTACTTATTTTAAGAGTTTAAGAAGTGAAGTTAAAATACTTGAGTGGTAGTACACACGGCCACGGATTAAGCTACTCATTTTTGTTGCAAAATAGCGCCTATTACAACCGCATAAGGTGCCGCAGTGTGTAGCTTGATCTGTAGCCGTGTGTACATGGAATGCCATGATGAAGTGGACTCGACGCCTACATAAGCTTCTCTGCGGTGAAGTATAACATCGTACGGAAACTATAGCTATATAATATATATGGGTATTTTTAATGTTTAGAATTTTCAGCTGTTCTTTTGGCCTAAATATATTTAGAACTGTTTCCAATAATTGATTGTATATTTTTTTCAATCTATATATATACTAATAATAAAGCCGAAGAGTTTGTTTGATCGCGCTAATCTCCGGAGTTACAGATCCGATTTGAAAAATTCTTTCACTAATTGAAAGCTACACTATACCCGAAGGTTATAGGCTACTTTTTATCCCGAGAACGCGAGTGCAACCGCAGGGAACAACTAGATATTCGACCTATTCCTTGAAAAGAGTTATACTCTAGGATGTCTTTAGCAACAAATTAACTATGGCTCAAAACGTAACATGCTAATTATGGGACGAAAATATTAACTAAGTCTTTACTTCTAATTTTCAGTAAGTATAATATAATTAATACAGTAATGACACCCTAAACAAGTAATTAAAAATTAACGAAAATTATTTAATTAATGTATACTAATTAAAATATCAAGCGAAATATCGTGAATCCCTCCGCAATCTAATCAAGATATCTGAGATAATAAACGTCGAATTTAGTAACTCAAACACCTCAATGTTCACGAAGATATTTTCAACTTTAATCTACAGGTTGTTAGGTACTAAATTGCTTGTAATGGGAGAGCTATTTTATGAGCCACCTTGAGCCATAAAGAGCATGTAATGAGGTTCGTAAAAGAGTCCACTTCGATTAAAGTGTAAGTAATAAACGACCTACGTAGCTTCCTATTACAGTTTAAATCCATTAAATTCAATGTTAATTCGTCGCGTAAAAAGGTTTCGATTTTGGATGGCCATTTATTAGTTCTCTAAACGATGGTAAAAATCGCAACAAAATCTAAGTCGTAGTTTAAAGAACTAAGAACACAGATTTTTTTACATTACATACCTAATGTTTAGAGTTAAAAAAACAAGTGATTCGTCACAAAATAAGTAGGTTAAACATGATGATTTTTTCAGGTTTTATAAAGTATAGGTAACAGCGAAAAATGATGAAAGGAGCCTAGGTCGATTTTGATTAAAACTGTTTACTTATTTGAATTTTCTAAAAAATTATTTGCATCGAATCTGTCATTGGATTGGAAAAAAAACATCATGTATTATTGGTATATCTCACAGTGTCGCTTACAATGATCAATTTTAGGAAATAATTATGAATGGCAAATTAATCGATTAAACTTGTATAATATACGGTACGCACTATTAAGGTTTATTATGCCTCTAACTATATCCCAAAAGCGTCGTCAACATAGGTATTCAGAAATCAAATAAACTTTCTTTTTATTTCCACTCAATGATCGTACACAAGCGAAACAAACTATACGGGAGTAAAGCAATAAAACAAAGTGTTTTTTTTTCATCTCGTCTCCTATTTTGCTGCTGGCAACCCGTTGATTGGCTGTCAACGTCAAAATACAATACATCGCCGCCAATAACAAACGGAAAGTATTTTATTTGTTGCGTCTAAAAATGCTTGTTTTAGAAGCAAACGATGAGTGAGCGGCTGTTAATGAGTCCCATTTTGCCTTTAAACCTTGACCCTATTTGAACTCCCTTCGTTTTTCCCCAGCCGCAATAATTTATAGGACACTACACAATTTATGTCATTGAATAAATTTATTGATTAAAAAATATTGTTTCTGCAGATTTACCACCTGACATGAAACTTCTTGATATTATTATAATCCCACTACTCATTGAAAAATATTCAACTCGATGTTATGTTGTATATTAAGTATATTATCTTTATACGATGCTAATCACGGAACAATTTTACTCCAGCGAAATTCTGATGCCCTAGTAGTTTAGTTTACACAATAACATTTTATATGTAAATAATTAAAAAGAGAAATAAAGTCACAGTACAGTGACAAATGATCAAACAGTATCTATGTTCGTTAACTTATTAAAGTAAAGCGAGTGTTAATATTTAATCCGAGTTGCGCACAAGCGCCTCCGGGGGGCGCTAATGTATGCGGGGTCACGCACAGAACAGTCTGTACGAATGGGATAAATATGGGTCACTGTCACACTGTAATGTACCCTCTTTATTTGTTGATAGGCTGATGTTCTTTTCCTACTTATGTATATACTTACTTCTGTATCTGTATTCATAATAATCTGGCTTCAAAAAACGACTAATATCTAAAATGAGGACGAAAAAAGTTTACGTTAATACTACCTAGTCGTTTTGGAAATATGAATGGTAAAATATTTCATAATTTATTTTACCTCTAACTGACAAAAAAGTATGAAATATTTCGTGAAATATATTATTATCTTACAACATTTGCCAAATTATCAGTTACTTTGGTAGAATCGGAGTGAAACACGAACTTTTTCAAAGAAGAACAACAATGGAGCTACTTAACGTAAGTAGGTATAATAATGTAGTAAAAAATTGTAGTAAATCAGCTAGGTAATACCTATTTAAGGTATAATATGTGCACGCTACCTGCTGGCAGCGATTTAGACCAGCTTTATTTATTACTAGCTGTTTCCCGCGGTTTCACTCGCGTTCCTGGGATAAAAAATAGCATATAATCTTCGGGGATAATGTAGCTTCCTATTAGTTAAATAATTTTTCAAATCAGACCAGTGATTCCGGAGATTAGCACGTTCTAACAAACAAACTCTTCCGCTTTATTATAATTATTATGGTAATATCTTTTCTAGTTAGTAGTTTTTTTGTTAATAAGTATATTTTTTTATTTTTTTTTCCTTATTTTCTTTCTTGTACATATTTTAATTCTTATTTTAGTATTCTAGTTTAGTTTGTAAAATTTAACCAATGATAAATAGATATTACCTACTATTACACTTCGGTGTGATAGCATGTCCACTACGAGCCAATGATCCACTTACTACCTTCAAGATACGCGCAGAGTTAAGGTTAACACGGACAAAGTTTCTAAGCGTAACTGTTGGCTTTTGTATCTCATACGAGGCGCTTCAATATGTATCTTCAAGTTTTCAGCATAATAACAGGCATGATATAAAGGGCTTTAAGTTTATTTGGATAAAGTTTATTTTGTGTCGACTATATAGTATTATGAGGTGATTTTAGAAAACATATTATGTCGCAGCGAAAATGTATATTTGTCTTGGGTTTAAAGGATTTTCTTGAAATGCAGTTTTCTTTATGCATCAGTTTATTTTAAAAGATACTAAGATGGGCTCCACTTTTTTATGTCAATTGTTCCGCCTGATCGTAAAAAGCCACCACTCCCTATGGACATTTGCAATACCAGAAGAATTATCAATATATTCCATTTATATAACAAATATCTGCTATACCACTTATGTTATAAATATGAAAGTTTATGTTTATGTTTGTTACCACTAACCTCCATAACGGGTTATCTGATTTGGATGAAACTTGGCTCATAGATAGACGGACCCAAAATAATATATAGGATACTTTTACATGGTAAATCATATGTTCCCTCGGCAACATGATTAAAGTCGCGAGGCGGAAGCTAGCTTTTCAATATAAATAAAGGAAACTGACTGAAATATCAACGCAAAGCGCAGACCGCAGGCATACAGGTTTCATAATCAATGGTACCCTAAGAAGAAGGGTTTTTAAAAATGCAATACAATGAAGAAAATCATTTGGATTTCAGGTGAAACTAATCAGACGGCAATCTAGTATTTTATTTAACTCTTCAGATATCAAATAACATAAACTCCACTTGACAACTTAGGTCCTTTAAGACCACACAAAACTGGGACAGGAGTTGCAAACAAACAAGCGCTTCAACTTGCAACTTGTCGACGCCATATCATCAAGTATTTAACAAGTTAGAAAGAATGAGTCAACAGGTGCTCTAGGGACCGTTGTGCTGACATGTACCTATAGGAGGCACAACTTGAGTCGCCTTTTGTTTTTGTATCGGAACTTCTGCCGACAATTGGCAATTAAAATTTTGATTTGGCTTTTGTTTATTTATCAATAAGTATCGTTATAATTTGCTATTTATTCTATTTGAATACAAAATATTTATAAAGTGTCTGTTTGTTCCTAATGTCAAAATTATAACTTTTTACAGGCTGTCTCTCCATCTTTCCGTTTGTTTGAAAACATCGTGAGGAAATAGCACGGTGGTAGGGCACTTTGAAGTACCCGCCTAGCTGGCTACCACCCTCAAGTTGAAAATCGGTCGTCAAGCACCTACTGGTGTACTCCGACAGCTACACTTGAGAGCCAGCATTGCATCCCTTTTAGAATTTGTGTGTTTAGCATCATCGACCACAGTGAGATAGTGGTCAAATAGTAAAAAAACTAACTAAGTATCCATCTACCGCATCATTGTCGAGGCAAGCAGCCGCGATCACGTAAATAAACCGACCATTCACGCTGCGCACGGCGCGTACATCACGCGTTCAGTTTGTCGTAGGTCACGTAACACCGCAATTTGCCGGCGAAATGGAAGAGTGCGGTCGTCCGGCTACGTGTCCTACGTTTTATAACCAGCTTTATTCCCAACAAAGTATTCGCTACCTTTTGTCATTAGAAATAGTTGTGCCTTTAATTTTATTGAACAAACTTTTGCTCTTTTCGCTTTTAAACGTGCCTTGTAATGGCCGACGTATTCTGGAGTAAATTTCACGTTACAAACTCAACATCGATTTCGAAAATATGCCGGGTTTAATATACAGTGTGTCCGGTCATGAACTAGCGATATTTTAGGTTCTTAAATTTGAAAACATTTTATGGGACTTTTCTTAGGACCAACCCTGAAAACTCGAGAAAAAAAAGGTAGGTGCTTGGCGACAGATTTTCAACTTGAGGGTGGTAGCCAACTAGACGGGTACCTACTGCAAAGTACTACCACCGTGCTATGGTTTCCTCACGATGTTTTCCTTCACCGAAAGCTCAATCTCATTGTAGGATTCGAACCCACGACCTTCGTCCGCGGCATCCAACGTCACTACCACTGAGCTATCATTGCCTTATATTCATAAAACAACAACCCATTCTACCATAACAATATCACAAACTCACCTTCTTACATCCGAGCATTTCTAATTCCAGTTAAGTGACGTAAGCGTGAAACGCATACGTTTGCGTTAACTTTAATCTGACAAACGCTCGTAAATCACAATATAACGCAATAACGCCACAGGGAGACGTTTTGCACTCGCATTTATTGCCGTTGGTGCTATGCTTTATTTGCGTATTAAATTTTGATGACGATTCAGAAGATGCCTTTAAAATAAATAGAACTTGAGTTCGGAATAATCACCGGTAACTACCAGGGTTTTATAAATTAATAGTAGTTCTTTCTTTAAAATAGCGTTTACAGCAAAGAAGCATTACAGTACCTACTGTATTCATCTCAAACTTTTACTTTATAACCTTTAATTTATTTCAACAACTTTGTAATAAATAAATCAATAAAAATACAAAACCTGAAACACATTCATCATTTTTTTTTATTTTTGTAAATAAATCTAAATTTTCCCAATGAATCATACTAAATGTATCTTCTAAATGTTATTAAATAACTCCAAATGGGCTATTCGGTTATCTGGGGACGATTTGCCGAACGACCCATCAAGAAGTCTCGTATTACCATAGATTAAATAAGTCACTGGAAACCACGGCGATGGTACTTATAAAGGGATAATGACTACAGATTAAGAAATCGGGCAGATATTTTGTAAATGGTTGGATTTTCCGTTATAAAATGAATAAATAATTACTATATTAGTATAAAAAATATTGTCTTTGAACGTTATTTCAGCAATTCTCGTGAATACTGCATGTAATTTTATTGACTAAAAAATCTGAGAGTACCAGCAAATCATAAAGTAGAGACCTCCGGAAGTCAACTTTTCAAAATCTATATTGGATTCGTCATGCGGAACCACTTTTACTATAGAATGAATTCTAAAATCATTTCTATAAACATTGTTGAGTTTTTCTATGAAAATTGATTCTTTTTACGATTTCAGAGTTGGTGTTGAGAACATTTAGATTTATTCTTTGGCAACTATAATGGCACCCAGATCAATTCCATACTTACTGTTTGTCTGAACATGATTTGCTGCTGTGTAAAAATAATAATTAAAAGAAGTGTTAAACGACGTAAGGCTATCAGGAAGGTCAGTAAAAAACTTTGCATGGTCCTTCGAGCCGGATCAGCAGCTGCATAAAGTAGATTTTAATTATGCTTCCGGTCCAGGGGCTCTACCGCGTGTATTTGGTGGTTTTTTGTAACGAACACTATTATTGCAAATCATCCAATAAGGGCTCACCACACCCACAAAAGTAGACATACATCACACTTCTTGTATCAGAAAAACATTAAATTCGATAAATACTTTTTCACCCAACTTAAATGTCGAAAAGATGTATTCTGGTAGAATCCACCTGTTTACTTATGTCGAAAGCCCAAGATGTAACAGAGGCATATTCTGTTTGGCCTCAATCGGCCTACAGTTGGCAAGACATAATCGTTGTTTGTCCAGCTAATGCCGAGCAAGCGAGGCAGACAAACAAACAATGATTATAGCACACATATCTGCTCTGGCAGTCATAACGTGTGTCAATATTTATTTTGATGGAATAGTTTCTTGTGATTCGTTAGGTACTTATTGTTGTTCATGGATGTCTGAAGAGATGATTTTTTTGTTAGCTCTCGTGATTTTCTTATAAACTTTTATATTTTCACTAGCTTTCCGCCCGTGATCTTTTATATCACCCTCTTAGGGATTGAATTTACAAAAATCTTATTTTTACGGATGCCTACGTAATAATAGCTATCATGCAGTATGCCAAATTTCAGCACGATTCGTCCAATGGTTTGGTTGAGCAGTGCGTTGATATATCAGTCAGTCACGCTTTTCTTTTTTATATAATACAATTAAACCGACTTTCTACTTTCATTCAATATACACAGGAATGCGAGAAAAATCGTGAAGAACAGAGTACATAATATCACTAAGGTTCCGTTAGCACCATTTGGATACGGAACGCTAAGAAGATGAAACTGGTTATTGACAGAAAAGTTTTCACAGAAGTCTTAGCTAAGTAAACAAAAACTTGGTACATATTTCAGACACGACCAGGGTAACAGAAAGTACGAAATGGTAGGGCGCAACAGTCATAAAAGATGTGCAACGGTGCGACCCCAAACTTTGCTCTCTGCACTTATCAAGACATATTGCTTTACAACACGCATTCACAGCCCTCAAGAATCGACAGCCCGTGAAGTAACTTTTTTGGTAGCAAATAAGAATCCGTGGTATATAGGATTTGATAATCAACGAGATTTATCTGTGTTCTTGCGGGTAATAGGAGTCTGCCTCAAAATATTTAGTGGAGTTTGAGCATACGAAAATAATAATATCCTGGGACAATATTCACAAGGGTATTTGATCCCAAACTAAGCTCTCGAATATTTAAAATTATTTTCTATCAGCGAGTATTTGGCCGAGATTAAAGTTACCTAATACCATTTTGGTTACCTACTGGTAAATTCAGGTTGTTGGTTCGGTCTTCAAAACGTAGCAAACACTATAATTGCTGAGCCTAAATTTAGAGCGATACATAGTCGACTTTACAATTTGTTCATAAGCCTTATTAGCAGTATGTATCACGCAGTACTGCAAGTATGTCGTCATATTTCGCGGACATTATACCGCATCGCCTAAAAGCCTTTTGCATACGAAAGTTGTCACTGAACAGCGCACCAGGAACGTGTGTAATGGGATTCTTGGTGATGTTACTTTGTTTGACGTTGTTTAATGCTTGCTGGGGCCAATCATGTTGTTATATATTTATGCTCTCCTGGTACCATGAATGGCACGTTGACCTAATTAATCTTTGCAGTAAATGAGGCATTGCGAAATGAGGACGCTGTTATATTTGATAATAGCTGACCCCGTTGGCTTCATAGGTGTTCCCGGATTAAAAAGAAGCCTTGAATACTCTCTCTAAAGTCCTGCCATTGAAAGTCCGTCCTGCCATTGAAGTTAAAACCGGTTCAGCCGTTTCTGAAATTAGCCCGGAAAAATAAATACAGACACATAATAAACATAATCGCTGCACCTAGGGCTGGCAACACTCTGAGTTTGACCCGGAGTCTACGGGTGCATATTCGGGCTACGGGTTAACATTGTATATCAACGGGTCCGACGAAAAAATTCACAAGCTAAGAAAAAAATACGATTTTAAAAATTAAGCCTGTCCTTAAATTACAAATTGTAATGAAGTTCAATTTAAGTTTCATTTCATAAAAATTAAGATTTTTCAGAATTCTCCGGGTCTGCCAATTATGAAAGATGGCAGCCCTATCTTCACCTACAGCATACCTGCAGAGCGAATACCATATTTTGAACTTCAATGATTAAAATAATGAGATACGTGTCTCAAGAAATTTTCTATCCGAGAACTGTCACGATTGTTTAATCTTTCCGTTCCACACCATTAGGAACTAATCGAGAAAACTGCGGTTCTGACGACCAATTATCTTGGACCTGCTTTAATCTCATCATCGTTCGCAATTCCAACGTCAATATGATGTGTGGTTATTTGACGATGGGTCTTTTAAAACTGGTTATGTTAGTGTTAGTATAGGCTCTTCCATGTAATAAGCCAGAGATGTTATCTTCATGATTCATGGGTATGCCTGTATCGTTTAAGTTGCCCTGGACAATCTTGTGTGCTAGAGGATATACTTAGTTGACATTGTGTGAGGGGTTATTGAACCTAACAACTTCGGCTAGTTACATCAGGGACTTAATTAAGATACGTCACTTGGCTCATATCATACCTACTGTTGAGATTGTATAGGGAGCAGGATTACGGATTATTCAATCATCGAAAACAGAGTTATTATATTCAAATGGACTTTGCAGGTACTAATGAGTAATCTGACTCTAATGCCGGTTCTGCAAGTTGCATTTGCTGAGAAGATCCGCTTAGATTTATAACATTGCGTGTCCCAACGGCAAAACAATAAAGTACTTAATTTCTAACAATTATTTTTCATGTAAATACTGGTGCAGAAAGCAAAATGTCAAATGAAAGCCTCTAAAGTAGAAATATCTATTTTGTTTGTTGACAGTCAGTGTCTTCCGTTTATTAATCTTTTTACGGCAAATTTATTTTAATTTGCAAGTACATACTTGAAATACAAAATCATAAAATCTGTGTTTAAAAATATTAAATTTTACAAAATAAAACATCGAGTTGGTTGAGCATAACAAATTATGATCAAAATTCAATTAACCATTCTTTTTTTTTATTAAATAATTTTACATTGTGCATAATAAATGAGATGTTAATTTATGTTTTTTTTTTTTTTTTTTTTATTTACTGGCAATATTGATCTTTATTATCACTATTTTATTAACATGTTCAAAATATAAATACTAAGAAAAACTAAAAACTACTTAGATAAAAAGGACTAAACTAAATGAAAAAGTCGCTGTCAGAAGGCATCGTTCCCAGAATACTAGCGGCATTGCCTCGTTGGATGGCAATGCTGATTCTCTGACCCAAGTATACGCCAGCATTCTGGTCACGAGATGCTTCGACCAGGCGTTTTGAAATTTCTTTATAAAGATGGTGGCCACTCGGCCCCCACGGACCCAGAGTTTCGACCCCAAACGGCTCAAAAATGTAGCTGGAATCTAAACTACTATATTTGCGCCGCTTGAGGTTCTCTGCTGACATGGCAGCACCACCAGCCTTATTTATAGTCTCTGGGAGATGAGACGGTGCTAAGGTATCGACACACGTGGCATCCCATACCAAAGGCCGTCCCAACTTCCAGGGAATAAGTGTCATCCCGTCGGGTCTCTTACCATCGTCTCGAAACAGGCCATTTGGTTCCAAAATAGCAGTTACGTTGGCGCTGGTAAGAGCCCGGCGGATGATGTCATTAAGGCTGGCGTGTCTCGCGAATCTGCCAGCGCTTTTAATGCATGACAGTCCGTGGTGACCTAGTTGGTCGACAGCAGTGCCACACTGACAGCGATGTGAAGCGTAAATGGGAATGCCCAAACGTAAACAAAGAGCAGACCTAAATGTATTGGAGTCCAATAGTGTACCCATATGTGAAGATGGGTGGGCTTGCAGCCAAAGTCCTGACTCCCAAGCAATGACAGCAGTGAGACGAGCTCTGTCCGTGGAACTGGTTGACGTTTCTAATAAGTGATTCCGTACCAGTTCACAGAGGGGGCCATCCCAGAGCCGCTGCGAGGAAGGGACCTTGGGCAATTCCACATTCGGACAGGCCAATTGCCAAGCATTTCTGGCCTCGATCAAGCAGGACACCTCAATATTTGGACAAGAAATAGCCAAAATGCGCTTAACAAGGTTATCCGTGCTATAAACCGAGGACAGAAAGGCAGGCAAGGACACATTAGAAATTTTGCGAATACCTAAACCTCCATGCCTAATGGGCAGGGAGGCTTGTGACCAACCTCGACAATCCAGATTTATGTTAAAAATGGAGATGAGTGTATCTCTAATAGTATCATCCAAATCTTGCAATAAATTGGGATGCTTCCAAAGTACTTTTTTATTTAATACATAACATAATTTATAATAAAATTATTTACAGCCAAGCTAAGGCGTTGGCGGAAAAGGCTGCCCGCCCGCCTATCAAGCAATTCTTTATTCTCTACATTCATCATTACTATATTCGATATAAGAGTACCTATTTAAGTAAAAAAGTAATTTTCTCAATAAACGAATTAACTATAAATATATTTCTTCATCTAGCAAACAGTCGAT
This sequence comes from Tethea ocularis, assembly GCA_963555595.1. Taxonomy (NCBI): domain Eukaryota; kingdom Metazoa; phylum Arthropoda; class Insecta; order Lepidoptera; family Drepanidae; genus Tethea; species Tethea ocularis. The sequence continues at coordinate 1,830,148 of OY741971.1, read as the reverse complement.
AAAAATTAAAAGGACGTATAAATACAGAATTATTGAAAAACTAAAAGTAATTTTTCAACATATAGCCGCCAGTGAAGCGAGAGCGCAAACGCACTGAGCTCGTGAATGTTCTAAATAAATATCATCGAGCTATATAGCCCGGATTGCGTGACTGGTGACATGGGTCGAGGCACGGCACCCTCGTCCGACCACTGTTAATTTCACTTGTCGACCTGCCATCACGATCTCGATCGTGTATGCTATAGATACAGTCGTTTGTTTTCAACCAGAATTGGACCTAATGATGAGCAAACAACCTAATTTTAGCAAAAATAGAGGATTTTGTATTTGACCTGTAGGTATATAATATATCCCGCGATTTCACTCGCGTTCCCGAGACAAAAAGAAGCCTATTATACCTAACCTTTGGGGATAATGTAGCGGGACCAGTAACTCCGGGGATTAGCGCGTTCAAACAATCAAACAAACTCTTAGCTTTATTATTAGTTTAGATAGATATGTCCGGCTCTATGTTCTCTCGTAACTACTAAACGGCTGAACCGATTTTGAAGAATTATATGTGATTAGATTTATCTTTACTGCGCGAGTGTCACTGGGTTAGGTGCTAAAATATTAAATATCATAATAGCGGATTTTTTCTCCCAAACCTATCGAGTGGGGTATCAAAATGAAAGGTTTTAAAAAGTGATTACAAAAATATATTATACAAAAAAAAGTAAGGATGATTAAAAAAAGAAAGTTCTACAGATTTTCTTTTAGTTTATGTTTCCCTATTACGTCCCAGTTAAATTACATTTAGACAGTTGTTAAACATCAGACTACATTAATCAGCCAAATAAAAGAGGTCGTAAAAGCAAAACCTTTATTACGGACATTAGCAAGATAATTACTGCAATAAAATCGCAATATGCAGTGAAAAAGTAATATTTTTATCTCTTGATAGTTGTTCCTCGCGGCTTCCAGGATAGAAAGTAACCTATAAGTAAGTAACCTTCGGAGATAATGTAAGCTACATTAGTGAATTTTTCAAATGTAATTAATATAGTGAGGTTAAATTAGTTTAGTTTGTAACCAATAACGAATATCGAAGACCATAAAAGACAAAAACCCGAAACCGACACTAAAATTATGATATTATTTAATCTACTGTCTCATCCGCTCCTAGTTGGCAATGTAGTGCAGTTATAGTCATAAGCATTTATCTTAGGCTAAGTTAGTCAGTAATAAAGCTGATCCCGAATTGATATATCGATTAATTTGCCTATCATTACAGCAATATAGACCTTAAGCAACTTTCAGGTTATGTAGTTCCTAAACGGAGCTTAAGGCTGTTCTCATATTAATTTTAAAAGACCTATCCGATGATAGTATCAATTTTATCCTTGCTGCGTTTCTTGCCGTAGTCTTCTCAGTTCAAGTGTAGGTATTTCGAACCGGTGGTAGAGGCTATTGTAATGATTGTAACTATCGACGTTTATAAGTGCCTAAACTGTATTAATTAGTTTTTGATTTTGATTGATTTTGTTATAAGATTTGGTACGCAAACTTCCATTTGGTATTCTACCGTTAAAAGGGTTTTAAAAAAATCTAGTCTATAACCTTCAGCACCTTCAACCCTGCATGTCCTTGAAGGAGACGCAAATGTCAAACAAGGACACGATTTAAATTTAAAAAAGGTATGCCTCTTAGTTGATCGTGAGTAACTCAAAGATAATGTAATTATAGAAGAAGCGGCGCAGTCACGCGCGGGACATAAAGAGGGAGCAGAACTGCCCCCATTATTATTATGTTCGGTTATGGACATTATCAATAACCGTAATTGCGCCAACTTTTTCTCTTTATTGCTCACTTAGAGTTATAAAAGACACAGGTGTGCAAGGAAGCGGTATTGGGTTCAATTTGTATTTTTCAATTATTTGATATATTCTTGCCTGTTAAAGGAGCTACTACATTTGATAGTTACTAGGTGCAAGTTTTAGAAAGAGGGTAGTAAATATTTTGATGAGGATATCACTAATAATAAGGATGATGACTTCACCACCTTGTCTCCTACTTTTTAATTTAGTTGTATTCCGAATCGGTGGTAGAGTCAATATCCTATCCTATAATATTATAAAATGTGAATGTTTGTATGGATGTCAAGGTGTTTGGTACTCTTTCACGCAAAAACTACTAAACCGATTTAGATGAAATTTGGCACATGGATAGATCATGCCCTGAATAACATTATAAGCTACTTTTCATCCCGGGAAAATATAAGATCCGAAAATATAAGGAGCGGAAGCTAGTATTCAATAAATGAGTTTTGAGTTTGAGTATGACTCGAAAATAAATTCAAAAACCCGAACAAAAACAAAAGACCTTCCTAGGACAATCGGGTACAAAATACACTGAAAATGTGATACCATATTCAATGACAAGGATTGCCAGATTCAAAATCTGATTCTTTGTATGGTATTTTTGTTATCATATTATCGGTCTTTGGGTAGTAGCATGAGTATAATCGAAATAATTCAATTATCCTTTTAATTTTAATTAATGTTATATCCTACCAACCTGAAATATACTTAAACAATTACTGGGACCGCAACATAATTTACAAAGTACCGAATCCAAAGGCGAACTTTTGAAAATTATCGCTCAACTTCTCGGCAAAAAGTTCATGGAGCGAATTAAGTAGAAGAGGCAGAGTTTTGAAAAAAATACGCCTCAAGTTGAGTCTTGGGACCTCCAGAAAATGTTTTTGTTTTCCTATTACTGATGATAACATAAAAGATATTGTTACGTTTAAGTACATTGTTAGATATGAAGAGCGAAGAGGTTTTATTATTTGTTGAGTTTAATGTATTGTTATTTTGTGAGACTTGCTGCACAGTACTTAGAGACTCTTTATTAGTACACTGGGTGGTAGAGTCTATTGTAAAAATTTAAACTGTAGACATAAGTGCCTTATTAAGGCCTAAACTGAATAAATGAGTTTAGAGTTTGGGCGGTCTAATAGCAATGTCTACCAAACCTTTGGAGGTAGGATGTTAAGTAGAAAGTTCTATGTAGATTTTAAACAATTGCATGCAAAAGTCATCTTCATGAAGAGACCCTAGACGGTATCGTATACTAACAACTTCATAAGCGATTTTTTTTATGTCAGAAGGTTGACAAGCAGGCAGGCGGTCCATCTGATGGTAAGTGGTTACCGTCGCCTATCGCCAATATGTTGCCGACCTGTTAAAATAGGGTTAGGGCTAGGGTTTCCATAATTGTTGTTTTTTGGATGTTGGAGGTATTAGGAGTTATTGATTAATTTCTAAAATTCTTTCACAATAGGAAGCGATATTATACCCGAGATCTATTTTATTAGGCTAGTTTTCATCACATCACAGGAAATCGGGTGAAGCCGCTAATGTTTATTTAAAGCATTAGTCAATGCGTATTAAATCCATCACATTTTTTTTTTATACTACTAAGGTAACAAGCAAGCATACGGCCCAACTGATGGTAAGTGGTTACCGTCGCCAATCGCCATTTGCAATGCCAGATATTGCCAATGTGTTGCTGACCTGTTACAATACCGAGAAGGCAAACTGGCTCTCAAGTGCAATTGCCGGAACACACCGGTAGGTGCTTGGCGACAAATTTTGAACTAGCCAGCCAGGCGGTTAAATAAATAAATATCCTGGGACATTCTTCACATATGCTTAACTGATCCCAAACTAAGCAGAGCTTGTACTATGGAAACCAGATAACTAATATACTACATATACTACTTTTTTTTTTAAATACATACTTATATAGATAATTACACCCAGACTCCTACTACAAAGTACCCTACCACCGTGCTATGGTTTCCTCACTATGTTTTCCTTCACCGAAAGCTCAAGCTCATTGTAGGATTCGAACCCACGTCCTTCGTCGCGGCATCCGACGTCACTACCACTGAGCTATCATCGCCTTAATTATTTTCCAACCCAAAGCACTTATTCAAGAAAACCTTCAAGATAATAATAACAAAAACAATATCTAAGGCATCCTTCAAACACAGCTATAAACTACAGAGATGATTACCGCCAGGCGTCAAGTGACGTCATAATTCTTTTTTTTTCCTCAGCAGCTCGTTAATTCGCTCCCGCAACAAAATGAGGCTATTTGAGCCTCTCGAAGGAGCATAACAATGTAATTCTATACAAGTAACTGGTGCCATACATGTTTATTATTCATATTTAAGTTCGCGAAGACTTGGTACTTTGTTAGTAATGCAGCAAGCTTGAGACATGTTGAGTTGGGTGTCTTACTGAAACGCCACTTAAAATTTAGGAGCGTCTTTAATACTTATGAAACCCCGATCCCGTACATTCGAACTGTCAAATGGCGTTAACCTAACAGGTACTTCAGTATCTACTACTAGTGATTTTTATTTATATTTTTACAGTATTTGATACATATTAGCTTCCGCCCCGCCGTTTCACCCGCGTGTCCAAGGGTTCTTATGTTTTCCCGGGATAAAAAGTAGCCTATATGTTATTCTAGGATATGGTAGAGCTATGTGCAAAATTTCTCACAAATTGAAAGTTTTGAGTTAAAGAGTAACAAACAAATAGGTACGCATATATGTATCAATATTGCTAAACCGATAATGACAGATTTTTCACTAGGAGACAGAGGACTTTTCCGAGATTAATCTACTTAGACTACTTTTATCTTGGGAATGCGAGGGAAACTGCTAGAAATAGTTAACATTAATACAAAATCAAAGGTCGATTTCGAAGTCTCTAATCAAAAATACATTCCAGTACTCCTGATGAGAATGATGTCACCTGACGGTCGAATCAAAGGATCTCAATGAAAAATTGTCAGTGAGGCCAATGGGCAAATTCTCCTTTAGGTGTGATAAATGATCGGCCCATATAAAAAGAATTAGTAAGGAGAGTGAAATGAAACGTAAAAATTGAATGACAATTGAATCTTTGATGCGAAGCTGAATGGGGAATATTGATTGATATTTAATGTTTCGTTCCGTTCTATGAAATTGAGACACATTGGGGATTTGTTGGAACTAAACTGTCCTTTAATATCGTTAATTTTGAATTGCTAGATAAGTCATCAATCTGAAACAAAGCTGCCGTGAACTGAAATAGGCTGTATGTGTTTACTACATTTGCCATCACCACCAATCATGGTGAGATTGTGGTCGGTTCATCGTCTAATGTGAACTGCAAAGAAGTGGAACTCACTTCTAGCGTCTGTTGACAATGTTTAAGGCGAGAGTAAATCTCCATAAGATTGTCTAGGATTTCATCAACATGAATATCTGCTGATAACTTTCAGAAATTTATAAAAAGTGACATTTATTAGTTAAACATCCATAAAAGTGACAATATTAGTAAAACGTAAACCCATTTTACAAGTTTTTTTTTTATGTCTGAAGTTTGACAAACAGGCAGGCGTTCCACCTAATGGTAAGTAGTTACTGTCGTTTATCGCCGTTTGCAATACATGAAAAGTACAAGAAATACTAATAACCACATCAATTAATCGAAGACTTTAATATCAGTAATTTTTATTTATCAATTTGACTATAGAGGGTTTAGTCATAATGATTATGCCACCCTCGATGACAGGAAGTCAGAAACTAAATATAGAGTCTTAAAAAAACGACCAACACATCTTTCGTATGAATAATTTCATTCAGTAACGATAGAAACGACATATTTAACAAATTGATATTTCCTATCGTGTACCCAGCGTCTATCGAGCAAAATAATCTTGTTTCTTCACAGAAAAGGACCTTTTGAACAAAACAGTCACCGCTCTAAGTGCATTTTATTCCGTTAGACCCTTTGAGAAAGGCGTCGCGTCCCAACCAGTTTATGAGATCTCCTAAATTTAAACTATAGTTCTCCTTGTCCCTCCATGTTTATGTGTACGGAGGAGGGTGCGAAGGGTCAAGTTAATTTAGTCGGTAGGTGGTTACAGCCGTCCGCGGGAATTGGTTAAAATTCAATTATTCGTCGCCATTATTCCTGTGCTCAAAGTTTGAAGTACGGCCGCCACTTAGGACGTTTCATTCACGTCGAGGGTCTTGCTCTGATTTGGTTTAATCTAACTTTTATACTTCAACTATAGTATTTTGATTTATGAACGAATATGTGGGGAAACTATGCTCTCCTATTACCTTTTGTTCTCAAAAATCAGAATTTATCTAAGAGTACCTCTCGTAAAATCCGCATAGCGTTTTTCAGCTCAAAGAGAAATGCGATTGGGGGAGTATGTCCACCTTACAGAATTGCGAACCTGTGGTAAGTCAATTGTAAGTTTCGTTCGACGTTCATAAGTGCCTTATCAGGGCCTAAACTGTATAAAATATGAGATTTGAGTTTGAGTTTGAGTTTGTCCAAGTGTCTATAGGGCTAACCGTAACCGCTTACTAAGAGTCGTATGCTTATTTGCCGATAAAGTGGTGAAAAAAAACACTACGGACCTTAAAGAATCTTATTTTTACAGAAATACATTCAGAACCAGGATATAAGAATTCGTAAGAGTCATCACACACAAAAATGAGTTCATTTGAGTAGCTATTTGATGTAATGAGAAATTGCAAAATCGATGAAAATTATAAGCAGTAACCGGGGCACCATAATAGCGCTAATAGTAGACACTCATTATATAAACTGTACATCAATTGTAAACAGCCCCACCGCCTAGACGGCTTGAGACGACAAGTTACACAAAAGACGTCAAGTTTTGACTGGAATACGAAGTTTGGTATCTTAAAGTCGGATGCAGCTGGTAATTTGTAGTTTTGTCGCGACGAACGTGAAGTTCCGTTGAAGTAAATGGATATACCTACCTATTATTAAACATATATGAATGATTATGATTAATTATTCAATTTATAGATTTATAGAATTTGATTGCGATGGTTTAGATTTTGATTTTAATTGTAAGAAATCTAAATGTACAGACCTATAAAACAATACCAAGACTGACAGATAATGCACAGCATACACTGGAAGTCTTAGAGACAGGGAGGTTTCGAAAAAAAGTGACGTAATATTAATAATAACTAATAAATTTTACGAATTTTGCCGATGCTTCATCTAAGTTGTGTCATACTACCAATACTGCGTTGTAGAACGAAACATTTTTATAAAGTAATTTATGTTTATAACAAAAAAAGACTGTAAAAAAATACAAATCCCTATTTATTCCTAGTTCATTAGAAGAGCCAAACTCGTATTAAAATTACTTACTTTCAAGTGCTGATGTCATCAAAATTCATGAGCTAAGGTTAGGTTTAGCAGATTAACAACTTAAACGGAAAGTTATACAAAAGCCTAAGAAGTTCCAGCTCGTGAGGCGGCGGGAAGTTCTGAATAACAACACTATAACTCCTACAATACAACAACACCATATTTTAAGTAGATATTCTAAATTCAAGGTATGTACCAAACATTAGGTATGTTATACATAATGCGAAAGTTTGCGAGTATGGATGGATGTTTGTTACTCTTTCACGTAACACTACTGAACGGATTTGAATGAAACTTGGCACATAGATAAATCATACCCTGGAATAACATATAGGCTCCTTTTTATTCCGGTAAAACTTAAGATACTTCGGGAACTCGGGAGAAACCGCAGGATGGAAGCTAGTATTAAATAAAATGGTATCCATTTTTTGCGCCCGATATTTTGTTAAAGAGAGGCTTAATAGCTGATTAGGGATCGAATAACCAAAAGATTTTATAAATTTAATATGTGTAAATAAATTTATTTTCTAAAATCGATGGTATACCTACATTCATCGTTTCCTTTGGATACGTTGTCAACTACGTAAATTAATTTCAATTGAAAAACTTTTATTGATCAACAGAATTCCTTTCCACATCCTTGAACAGGGTCACGCCAAGACAGAAAGTTAAAGAATTTCCTTAGATTGTATCTCAATTCATTTGCTTTTTACTGTGCAATTTCAGTGAAGTAGGAACTAAACAACCCTTTAGTGTCGCCATAAAATCTGTACATTTTCTTTATCCGAGTGGGACTAAATCAGAGAGCTGTCTTTGGCACGCAGTGTGCACTGTGCACTGCGAGAGGATTTTATTAAACCGTACGCCGCTGCAGCATTAACGAATGTGATAGGATTGCAGCCGGCTTTATAAGGGTTAAGCACTTTTGCTTTAAAATTCTCTCCCAGATTTTATTACCGATTGGGGTATATTTTTATTGGAAGGCGCGCGATGAAACGGCTCATTTATGGCTTGGGAATTTTTTATGGTTAATTTTAAATTTGATTTTCGAATAAAAATGATTCTTACTACTTCAACTGCTATATGGCGGCTTATTAGTTAACTTTATTTTGAAACGGTGTAGTAGAGGTAAAAAATGCTTCCGTTGTCTGTTCGCTTATATCTTTTAAACTACTCAACGGATTTTAATGCAGTTTTCAGCAATAGATAGAGTGATTCAAGAGGAAGCTTAAATGCATATTATAGTACAGAAAAACCGTGCGAAGCCGGGGTGTGTCGCTACTAATAATAATAAAGCTGAAGACTTTGTTTGTTTGGACGCGCTAATCTCTGGATTTACCATACCAGTCAGATTCGAATTTTCACAAATAGGAAGCTACATTATCCCCAAAGGCTTCTATTTATCCCGGGAACGCGAGTTAAACCGCGGGGGACGGCTAGTCGTTAATAAATTTGATTTGGCGCCCTCACAGAAACCCAATTGAAACTACAATTATTTATTTATACTAAAAAACAATACAAAAACATAAAGTATTTCAATACAGGTTACAGGTACAGGTTGCGGAGCCGCTAGTATATAAAAGTGTCTGAATACTCAGATATTTCAGTTCAATGAACGCTTGTTGTCCGTCATACTGGAAGTTATTTTGCTATTTTTGCAGTCGGTGCACAATACACTGTTGATACTGTAAACTTTTCAGTTATTGTTGAGTTTTTATTTATTCTGTGCATTTTTTTTCTTTTTACTACCTCCTACTCGTGGTGATAAACGTGAACCTTATAGTTTATGAGGTTACTTAATCATCGTCCAAATGGCTGAACAGATTTGAATGAAAGACACCCAATAAAATATATATATGTCACCGGAAATGTATGAAAAATAGGAATTGTACACAATTCCTGTGTAGGTATTTACCCTAGGAAATTATAATTCTATAATGATACTAGGCAATATATAAAAACTTGAAAAAAATAGGTTACGGTTATTTTTTTTATTTTGCATAAATTAGAAAGTATTCGCACAAAAGTACCTTTCACTTACAACCCCCCAAATACCGCTATCCTTACAAATATCCCGAATGTAATACTCCGATAGATATTTAGGAAATGTATGGATTTCCTAGGAAATGTATACAATGACGGATTAGATACTTTTCCGTTAACATATACAACTAATAAAATGTGTACAACAGTTTTTAACTAAATGCATATGAAAGTTTACGGTACTTATACAAAAAAAAAATATCTGAAGCATTATTAGTCTCAATATGAATAAAGCAATTTAGGTAGGCCATCGTGGAGATCCTTGGGGAGGATGTTGTCCAGCAGTCAACGTCTTTCGGCTGACATGATGATGATGATGATGAATTATTTTTTGTTCTAATATTTTAATGATATTATGGTAAAACATAAAGTTAATTAGGGTCAAATACTGAAACGCACTTAAAATTTAGGAGCGTCTTAAATACTTATGAAGCTATCCCATACAAGTAAACGACGACATAATAAGCACAACTTAAATATGCGTGAATATTATCTATTAGTATAAATAAATAAATATCCTGGGACATTTTTCACACACGGTTATCTGATCCCAAACTAAGCAGTGCTTGTATTATGGAAACCAGATAACTGATATACGAAATATACTACTTTTTTTGTAAATGCATACTTATATAGATAATTACACCCAGACACAGGACAAACAGACATGTTCATGCACATAAATGTTTGTCCTGGATAGGAATCGAACCCATGACCAGCGGCGTGATAGGTGGTATCTTAACCAACTGCGCCAACTGGCTTGTCAAAGTATAAATACACTTTGTTTCTGGCATAAAAATGTAGATAATATCGTGTCAATACATCTAGTTTTATTGGATATGCTGTAACTTGTATGATGTTTGTTTATGAGCTCGTAAACTTACTGCGGCGGTGGTCATCTCAATCTGTGTTGCTTTGGCAATATTATTCTGTAAGACACGTATCGTGGTATTTATAAAGCTCAGATTTAAGATATTGACCCTTGATTCAAAGAAAATTTTAAGTCTTGATACAATATTATGAGATTTTTGAATCCTGATAGCACCTGGTATGTACCTGTCCAAAGTAACTACTTCGATTTATGGTATTTTTATATTATTAAAAAAAGTTATCCAATATTATTGCATTGTAACTTGTTAAAATTGCACTCAAATTGATAACGTTTATTGTCTCTCATGGAAACCATTATTTTCGAGTTACAATTTTATTGGAATCGCAGTTCGATATCTAAGTAGAGGCAATCATATTATAAAGAGGTGTTTTATTTTTGTTACCTATTGTCGAAAATAACCAAGATACCTCGTAAAAATGATATAAAATACATAGTCCTAAAGGTCTATTCTTTTCGTAAATTATTTGAAAAAAAATAATTCAATGTCAAATAACATTAACATATATTAACTTACTTAAAATAAAATATATATACATACAAATTAAAACTATATAATCTAAACTAAACTAACATTAACTATGTACATAAAAAAAAAAAAAAAAAAAAAAAAGAAAGAGTAAAGAGGTAGAGTTTGTAAATTTGTAAGTTCAGATGTAGGAAATAATCTCCGGATTTACTGGTCCGATTCTAAAAATTCTTTCACTAATAGGAAGCAATATTATCTCCAAGTGCTATACGCAATTTTTTATCTCAGGAACGCCGGTGAAACCGTAGGAAGCAGCTAGTTTTATTTAATGTGGATAATACTGTTAGTAAATAGGAATATTCTGTATCAAAATAAAACTAACGCCATCTAGTGAGTAAGTTTGTACTAACAATGGTTGTACTAATTGAAATAAAAAGTCAGTCTGTTGCGAACATCTAACGAGTTTTAATAGGTTATGGGCTACTCCCGGATTTATCAGTTATTTTAAGTTTAAAATAGATAAATCGTACTTGTTAATTCGCGGAAACATGAACTCGAACTACATTGCTAGTGTGCCGAAGTTAAAAGGCAGGGAGAATTACGACGAGTGGTGTTTTGCGGCTGAAAACTTACTGGTCTTGGATGGGGCGGATAAGTACATCAAACCTCCGGCCGGATTAGAAGTTAAACCAGCAGAAGACGCAAAAGCGAAGGCAAAGTTAATACTAACGATTGATCCAGCATTGTACGTGCATATCAGGAACACGGAAACATCAGCGGCATTATGGACTAAGTTGAAGACCATGTTTGACGACTCCGGTTTCTCTAGAAAAATAACCTTGCTTCGACATTTGATATCGATAAGATTGGAAAGTTGTGACTCGATGGCTACCTATGTCACACAAATAGTCGAAACAGCTCAACGGTTAAATGGCACAGGATTTACAATAACCGATGAATGGGTGGGATCATTATTATTAGCAGGTTTGTCCGACCGTTATTCTCCGATGATAATGGCTATCGAACATTCGGGTATTCCGATAACTGCCGATGTCATTAAGTCAAAATTGCTTGACATGGAAGTTTCGAATGAATCTAAAGATAGTGGCGCTGCTTTCGTTGCGAGAAATAAATATTACTCTGGCAACACCAAGCCGAAGAAAAATGGCGGTTCATTTACGTCAAACAAGAAACCAGTGACAGAAGCAGTAACAAAAGAAGTTGTTTGTTATAAATGCAAAGGCAATCATTATCGTAACCAGTGCCCGTTATTGAAGAAAACTACTAATAACAAATGTGTTTTCAACGTTGTTTTTATGAACGGAAAGTTTAACAAGACGGAATGGTACGTCGACAGTGGTGCGAGTACGCATATGACTGTAAACAAGGACTGGATGAAAAACATAAACTTAACGTCGTTTTTACCAGAAATTGTCGTTGCTAATGAATCAAAGGTGTCAGTTGATTGTTCCGGAGACGTAGACATCATTTCGGATTTGGAATGTCACATTACTATCAAGAATGTGCTATGTGTACCTAGTTTGACAACAAACTTGTTATCAGTGAGTGAGCTTATCAGGAATGGCAACAATGTCGTATTTGAAGAAAAACATTGTTATATTTATAACAGAAGTGATGTTTTAGTTGCGACAGCTGATTTAACGGATGGTGTGTACAAGTTGAGGCTCCAGTCGCCGAGTTATGTGTTGGCAGCTCCTGCAGTTACCGGTAGTTTATGGCACAGAAGGCTAGCTCACATCAATAGTCAAGATATGAACAAAATGAAAAATGGCTTAGTAGATGGCTTGTCATATGAAGGTTCATTTGACATTACTAAAGCAGAGTGTACTACTTGTTGTGAGGGAAAGCAGATGAGGTTGCCATTCACTCATGTTGGTGAAAGAAGTATGGAGACATGTCATCGGATACACAGTGATTTGTGTGGCCCCATGGAGGTGAACTCTCTTAATGGCAGTAGATATTTCATGCTATTCGTGGATGATTACAGTCGGATGACTTTTATCTATTTTCTCAAACAGAAAAGTGAAGCTTTGAGTAAATTTAAAGAATTTAAATATATGGTAGAAAACCAACAAGGGAAGAAGATAAAGATCTTTCACACGGATAACGGATTGGAGTACTGTAGTAAAGAATTTGAAAGTTATTTAAAACAATGCGGTATTATTCACCAGAAAACGAATAGTTACACGCCTGAACAAAACGGTGTCTGTGAGAGGGCTAATCGCACAGTAGTTGAGAAGGGCAAATGTCTATTGTACGATGCAAAGTTGGGCAAGAGATTTTGGGCTGAAGCGGCCAACACAGCTGTTTATTTAAAGAACAGGTCCATTGTATCAGGAGTACAAAAGACACCTTATGAACTGTGGCATGGATCAAAACCAAACATAAGTCACATAAGGTTATTCGGAAGTAATGTGATGGTACATATTCCGAAAGCGAAGCGTCTCAAGTGGGATAAGAAAGCTACTCAGCACATATTAGTTGGATATGGCGAGGACATCAAGGGATACAGATTGTATGATCCTGCCAAGAATACCATAATCACAAGCAGAGACGTCATTGTGATGGAAGGCAAGATGGGGGATATCACAACCAGAGAAGAGGCTATATGGATAACGGATGAGAAGACAGCACAGCACAGTATGGAGGCACCAGCGGTCGGCGTGGAGAAAGAGAGCAGCGATTCAGTGGGGGAAAATTATCAACATGATGACAGTTCTTCAGATTCTTCAGTATACACAGACGGTGAAGACAATCTTCATGAATCTTCACCGAGTGAGGTCGAGGTGCAGGCGCAGGAGGTGCAGACCACATCAGTTCCAGTTCCAGAGCCAGAAGGTGTTAAAACAAAGCGCTTGAGGAAACAGACTGAGCGGTATGGTTTTAGCAACTTGTGCATATCCAGTTCCGGTCCATCTTCAGAGGAGATCTCAGTCTCAGAAGCTCTCGAAGGGCCTGAGAATGAGCAGTGGCGGCGTGCAATGGCTGATGAGTTGCAGTCATTCGAAGACAATGATGCGTGGGAACTTGTCAAAACCCCTAGTGATGCGTCTATAGTGAAGTGCCGTTGGGTGTTTGTAAAAAAAGTTTGACGTGGACCATAATGTGCGGTATCGGGCTAGGCTTGTGGCCAAGGGCTTTACGCAAAAGCCAGGTGTAGATTATACTCGTACTTTTGCACCTGTAATTCGTCATTCTACTTTGAGATTGTTATTTGCTCTCAGTGTTAAAATGGGAATGAATATTACGCATTTAGATGTAACCACAGCTTTTCTAAATGGTGTATTAAAAGAAAATATATATATGTCGATACCTGAAGGTTTTGCAAACAAAAGTGGGGGAAATGTGTTAAAATTAAAGCGGGCGATTTACGGATGGTGTGTACAAGTTGAGGCTCCAGTCGCCGAGTTATGTGTTGGCAGCTCCTGCAGTTACCGGTAGTTTATGGCACAGAAGGCTAGCTCACATCAATAGTCAAGATATGAACAAAATGAAAAATGGCTTAGTAGATGGCTTGTCATATGAAGGTTCATTTGACATTACTAAAGCAGAGTGTACTACTTGTTGTGAGGGAAAGCAGATGAGGTTGCCATTCACTCATGTTGGTGAAAGAAGTATGGAGACATGTCATCGGATACACAGTGATTTGTGTGGCCCCATGGAGGTGAACTCTCTTAATGGCAGTAGATATTTCATGCTATTCGTGGATGATTACAGTCGGATGACTTTTATCTATTTTCTCAAACAGAAAAGTGAAGCTTTGAGTAAATTTAAAGAATTTAAATATATGGTAGAAAACCAACAAGGGAAGAAGATAAAGATCTTTCACACGGATAACGGATTGGAGTACTGTATTAAAGAATTTGAAAGTTATTTAAAACAATGCGGTATTATTCACCAGAAAACGAATAGTTACACGCCTGAACAAAACGGTGTCTGTGAGAGGGCTAATCGCACAGTAGTTGAGAAGGGCAAATGTCTATTGTACGATGCAAAGTTGGGCAAGAGATTTTGGGCTGAAGCGGCCAACACAGCTCGATTTGACCTCAAGTTTCATTATTTTCTTTAGTACTTCGACGACAATCTTTCAATTCAAAATTCAGATATTTTATGCTTATGGACTTTTAACAAAGTCATTCAAACTAGGCTTTTTAGTTTTCATTACGCTTGCCTTATATATTCGTAATTATTCGGTACTTACTGCACCCGTCCGTTTTATTATCAAGGTGTACCTACCTGCTTTCATTGATCATATCAATCAACTCGATATACCAATCATAAGTACCAAGTAAGTAGGTAATATAGTCGCTTTTCCCCCAATCTACACCACATAGCTATTGTACAGGCCTCACCCAGGGGAATTATTTCTCAATCGCGGCCCTTACATGAATATCTTAAAGGTACTTGCTCATCAAATATGAATTCGCGTTTTTCGCCGTCCGCTTTCGCCCATATCTAGGTATATCGATTCAAGCGCTTTTGTTTTTTTGACTGCGGCTTTTAATACTTTATTATCGTTTATAGAATCTTCATAGCAGCTGTGATGGTGCAACAGTGTCATTTGGACACTGTTATTTAATTTCTACCTATAAATTAGCTGCATAATTAGCATTAGCTGCTATCCATGGTTGCTATGGGTGATATAATTTATAGTGGAATTTATTTGATCGTTGTGAATCAAGAGATTGAAGTTGTGTGTGAGTCAATGCGATCCTATAAGAAAATATTCTTATAGGATCGATAAGCTACAATAACTGCTTAACATCAGGTCATATGCTTGTTTGCTAGCTAAACATTAATAACAAATACTTAAATAAAAAGTTAAAAAAATAAAAACAAGGTTTTTTTTATTCAACTCCATCATCAGACCAACTCCATGACACCATTATTATTGTATTGTCATCCGACTTACATATTACTTGTACCAATGTTCAGATGAATCGAAAACCGGTAAGTGTGTGAAAATTGACTTAAAAAACATACTAACACGGCAAGTTAAATACTTGTTAAAAGCTTGTAAAAACACGGCAGCATACATCAAAAACTAATTATTATTAAGAACTTTTTAGTGAGATAGAAACGATTTTTTTATGAAAAACAGTTGAAACCCAAACGCAAACAAGGAGCCCTGTGAAATCCGCGTATAACATGAATAATACACGAGAAATAAGCAACTTAGAGCCCCATTTTTCTTTAGTCAAAATAGCACGCATCAAGGCTTTATTTGGCAAATGTGGTTATGACCGAATACAGGCGAATTCTGCCGGCAATTTCGCCCAGCCTCGGTTCGGGCCTGCCTCCGTATGAAAACAAACGGTCGCTACGTGTTTTGCTTACATTTGTTGATGTAAGAAGATTTGTTTATGATGTTAACATTTTTGTGCGTTTACAATATGTTTTTAAACAATTGGAAATTAATTGAATTTTTATCTTGACGATATCATTGACAGGTTTTCAGAAATATGTTGACGTAATAGGACTGCTTTATCTTACACTAGCTGTCCCCCGCGGTTCCACCCGCGTTTCCAAATAAAAAGTAGCCTATGCAACCTGATCTAGATAAGGCAACATAATAATTGTCCATGGGAAAAACAGTTTTCTCTTAAATATATTCCAACATGCTTAAAAGTTTGTCCATGTGCTTTATTTATATTGACTTCAGACGATAGGTAGGTAATTTCACAGGAAATTGTACCTATTCGTTTAAATCTATATGGTAAATCTGTGGGTATCATCGGAATGCGAGGTATCAGTACTGTTTGCCCAACTGCTGGCTCAGTCAAAACCAATCGCTACTATGACAGAAATCTAGAAATTTTACTTGAAGTCTGGTACCATTACATAAATTTGGTGGTCTAATATCTATTTAACATGCATTGTCCTGAATGACTGTCTGACGGATCAACGCATAGCCTAAACCGCTGATCGTAGAGACCTGAAATTTAGAGGGTGTGTTCATCGTATGAAGTAGGCATCCTATAAGAAAGGATCTTCCGAAATCCTTAGGGGTTGAAAAACTGGGACAAAGTTTGTATGGAACAACGTAATTCCTTGGTCCAATCTACTTCAAATTTTGCATAAACATTCTTTAAGATAATTGATGGAAGACGTGTTTTGTATTTTATTGAAACTCATCGCCTATCGGGGTTAAAAAAGGATAGAAAGTAATTTTGGGGGTGATTTGCATCGAAGTTGATATCAATACTGCTTTTGAACTCACATAAAAGCTTGGTGCAATGCAATGCATATGACGAACAATTGGGATGAATTTGCTGTTATGTCTCATGAGCGTCTTGGCAACAATCATGGGACAAAAGAAAAGTATAAATTAGATGTTACAACACTCTACATTTCTGCGAGTTAGTTGCAGCCGGTCAAATATACCCATTTGTATTTGAAGTATATCGAAATGGAAACCAGTATGCCAAATTTGGTACAGAAGACCAACCCATCAAAAGGTTACGTTTTTCCCAAGATCTTTCTTATGGTCACTTTGATGCCTACGCTGATGCCGATGGTGATAATAACGCTGATCAGCGTCCAATAGCTAATCTAAATATATAAAACTTTTAACAAAAATTTGAACCGATATCATGGTACCGCAGATTTATTTCGCTTACTTCAAAACTATCATATTAGAGTTCCTAAATAGTTATTTTCTGCTTTTTAGTGCCTTTGAAGGCGGTTCTATTTTTTGTTAAAAGTTTTTTATTTTTCAATTTTGAATTTATTATGTGTAATCAATGACTCTCAAGGTCACTGACCTAGGATAAGCATATTAGCGTTGTAGTTTCCATCATCGTTCCTATAACATTTAAAGAACTATCCCCTAACTCCTAACCATTAAGGAGTTGTACCTTCCATCATCAGCTCAGCAACATAAGATGATGACTACCAGACGCAAATATCTGAATAGCTTTAGAAAGCATGATGAAAAACATTGTAAGTGCCTATAAAATTTAAAAAGTTCCCTCGATTTGTCCAGGATCCTATCATCAGATCCTGACTTGGTGACCATGGGACTACTTGTGAAGTATACCCTTTCAAACAAAAAATATTTTTCCAATTCGGTACAGGCGTTCGAGTATTCGGGGAACATACAAAAAAAATGATTCCGACGAATTGATAACCTCCGCTTGAAGTTGGTTAATTGACTGACTGACTGATCGCGGGTGATATCGCGTGTGATATCGCGGGTGGAAAGCTATTTAGCATTCTATATTAAAGCTGAAAAGTTTATGAAAAACATTGTAAGTGCCTATAAAATTTGAAGAGTTCCCTCGATTTGTCTAGGATCCTATCATCAGATCCTGACTTGGTGATCATGGGACCACTTATGAAATATATCCTGTCAAACAAAAAATATTTTTTTTAATCGGTCCAGGCGTTCGAGTATTCGGGGAACATACAAAAAAAGATTTCAACGAATTGATAACCTCCGCTTGAAGTTGGTTAATTGACTGACTGATCGCGGGTGGAAAGCTATTTAGCATTAAATAATAAAGCTGAAAAGTTTGTTTGTTTGTTTGAACGCGCGAATCTCCGGAGTTACTGGTCCGATTCGAAAACTACGCTGTCGGCTGGTAGTTTAACCATTATTTTGTCGTTGATGGCGTCAACGCTTATATTTCTGGCAGCTAATTAAATTAAATTGCCCTCTCACACATCCATTAATGTTTTTTTTGGTCGATATTGGCTATATCCGGATATACTCTACAGATCAGGTCTTCAATGTTGGTCACGATTTTACCAAGGTCTTTGTCAATAGCTATTTTTTTACCTGATTCAGGTAATTTCCCATCCCCGATTAAATGGAGCTTTAGTGGGAAATCTGTGCTTCCTCTACCCAAGTGACTCCTCATTTTGGTATACAGTTTCAATAATTCAACAGACTTTCATAATGAGGAAGATTTTAAGCATGATTTAATAATATCTGCTCTAGTTTCCCTAACAGGCAACGTTTATCTGAAATCACCAGAAAACATCAAAGTTATTCCACCCATGGCTATTTGTGCATTTTATAATTCTGAGAGTTCTATCTAAAGCCTCTAGATGAGCTCTATGAGTCATGTGCACTCATCCCATCTTATTAGGTTTACATCTTGTAAAACCTTGCCCAATGGTCCATTTTTACGTATAGAGCGTACGCTGTCTTTTTCAAGAAATACCGTAAGGGTCTATTTAGAAGTGAAATGAGCCGTCCTTCTACCTGTCAATAGTGTAGCAGCAATAAATATCTGATGATGCAACAGCAATGGCTAATTTTGTTGACTTCAAAACTATCAGATTAGAGTTCTTACATAGTTATTTTATACTTATTAGTGCCTTTGTGGTTTTTTTTTTGTTAAAAGTATTTTATTTTTCATTTTTTAGTTTCTTATGTGTAATCAATGACTCTCAAGGTCACTGACCTAGGATAAGCATATTAGCGTTGTACTTTACTCATCGTTCCTATAATATTTAAAGATTTATCCCCTAACTCCTACCCGTTAAGGAGTTGTACCTTCCATCATCAGCTCAGCAACATGTGACGACTACCAGACGCAAATATCTGAATAGTTTTAGAAAATATATGAAAAACATTGTTAGTGCCTATAAAATTTGAAGAGTTCCCTCGATTTCTTCAAGATCCCATCATCAGACCCTGACTTGGTGACCATGTGACCACCTGTATGTATAGTTTCCAAATCGGGTCAGGCATCTTCGAGTAATCGAGGAACATACATAAAAAAAGATTCCGACGAATTGATAACCTCTTCTTGATGACAGTTAAAAATAACAAAAAACTGTTACCTAGGCGACCGCTGTCATCCATTGACAACCGCGTCGCATCGCTCACCCATGCTATACATGCTCCCGCTTAACGTTCTTTTTATCATTGCTCAGCTCCTGAGGGTCGTAGCGTGATGTTCTATAGCCTATAACCTTCCTTAATAAATGGGCTTTCAATTGCAAAAAGGTTTTTCCATATCCCACTGGCAGATCCAGAGATTAGCGCGTTCAAACAAACAAACAAACAAACAAACAAACAAACAAACTCTTCAGCTTTATTATTAGTATAGATACCTACTAACACTGCCAAAGGCTAATTCCTGGTGTTTTACTCGCTTAAAAGACTCAACGATTTCCTTCTTGGTTCCTTATACGAACTGCAAAGCAATGGAACTCACTTCCGGAGTCTGTGTTTCCTGACACATTAATTTATTTATTAAAACTTATATATAACCTTAATGTCTTCACGGACAGAGTGAATAGGCTTTTTCTGGGTAAGCGTGCTACATCCTCGGCCTCGTCAGCTATCGTCAGAACTCCTCCTTGGGGTCAGACGACGGTCAAACGTAAGCCCATCTTACATCAACTTTTAAAAAATAGTAAAGCCTCCTTCAAAGACAATAAAATTAATATGGCACCACACCACCATGGAGCTACAAAACCCAACGCAAAAAGAATTATTAAAATCGGTTCGTAAGCAAAAAAAGTTATGCGTGAACAAACAATTAAAAATAAAAGCCGAATTCTTCCCTTCGAATCTTTCCTAGCGAGGTTTTTTAACCTTCTTCTTTTTTTTGAAGGAGGTTAAATGACTCGCTAGGTACGATTCGAATCTAAACCTAACTTCGTGTGACTACGAAACGAAGATGGTACCTACTTAAGTAGGCGTTTTTACCACATCCATTCTATTTATTACCATCAACAATTGTAAGCAAGTATACATATAAGTACATTTGATCTTGGGACTCGCACGCAAAGCCTGGAGCTTATTCAGTTCATTGCATGTAATGTTACGGATTTTACAACGAAGCGTCATTACGTATTCAGAAAGGTCATGCGGCATGCCGCAAAATAGAAAGAGACTACTTTTTTTCTACATTTGCCCGGACCTAAGTATAATGGGTAGTAGGGAGATACGGGATCAATTTATGTGTTTATGATGTTAATTTGAATTTGGGGAGGGAAAGAGACATCGTTTTGGTATCGCATTTACACATAAACGGTTTATACTTGCGTTTGGGGGTGACGGGTTGAATGTAAACTCCGATTTTACAATGAAGAGGTAGTAAGTTTTGTACTTATCTTTGTATGAGAATAATAAAAAAAGCAGAGCGAATTGTTATTTAAATTATAAATGATATCTAATACTAAGTTTATTTTGGTTGTAAGAATAAAATCTACGGAATTACTGATCCGATTAAAAAAATAACTTTCACTAAATAAATGGTACATATGATGTACAATCATCATATAAGTACAACATAAAGTGAAGACTATAAACTGTAATGTGCCAGTTTTGATAGATCTCACACATCATCCCGAAAATGCGGGTGAAGCGCTCCGTAAGGGATAACTAATTAAAGCGGTGCTGTAATTAATAATAGTAATCCGCACCTACCTAAAAGTCAAATTTGGGAATAGCCAAAAGATGACTATTAGGTTCCAAAATAATAAATCCAATCATTGAATAGCAATATTATTTAGTATCAGTCAGTTGGAGTTCATAGCAATGGCTAGTTGCTAATTACTTCGACTCTCACTGGCGGGCAGAGAGCTGGGGTGGACGGGCGTTTGAGGCGTTCAATTCATCGGGTTCCAATTAGAAAAAAAAACTTATTCCAATCCCCTTATTGAAGTTTCAACAGCATTGTTTTCCTTTATGCCAATGTAACAAAATTGTATTTTACTTTTAAGAAAGAAAATTATGAATGTGTCCAAAGTTTAATATTTAATTTCATAGAGATAAAGAAAATAATTGAATAAACATAGATTGTAAACAATTAATGATTCCATACTTAATGCTTTTAATACCTCTCTTATACGACTAGCGCCTACGGAATCCTAATAAAAACCTTTATGCAACAATTCTCACAGACATGTGCGTAAGACACCAAATTGTCTTTTTACGATTATTTCTACATCACTAAGTACTCTAGGGTCGTAAAAACATTGTCACACATCATTAACTCGAGCACAAATCGACTGGGCGGGATTTACCCGACTGCGAAGATGGGAGCATACTTCTACAGTTCTAGCTGCTCTCAAATTACTTTCTAGATTTTCTTTTTCTTTACTTATGAAACTTGATTAGTTTTTTTCCCTTTTTAGGAATATGGTTTATGTATCAAATCCATCTCAAAAAGATCTTGCCGTACGAATTAAGCTAAAATTGACGTCTATATACTGCTTATTTTAATCTTAATATTTGCACAACCGAAAGGTCAAACATTGTGAAACTTTTAAATCTATCTATACTAATAATAAAGCTGAAGAGATTGTTTGTTTGTTTGTTTGAACGCGCTAATCTCTGGATCTACCAGTGGGATTTGGGAAAAACTTTTTGCAATTGAAAGCCCAATTATTAACGAAGGTTATAGGCTATAGACATCACGCTACGACCCTCAGAAGCCGAGCAATGATAAAAAGAACGTTAAGCGAGAAGCATGTAATTAGCACGGACGAGCTATACGACGCCATTGTCAATGGATGACACTGATGACAGCGGTTGCCTAGGTTACAGATTTTGTTATTTTTAAATGTCGTCAAGACGAGATTATCAATTCGTCGATTTTTTTTTATGTATGTTCCCCGATTACTCGAAGATGTCTGAATCGATTTGGAAACTACTATACTTACAGGTGGTCACATGGTCACCAAGTCAGGATCTTATGATGGAATCTTGAAGAAATCGAGGGAACTCTTCAAATTTTATAGGCACTAACAATGTTTTTCATATATATTTTCTAAAACTATTCAGATATTTACGTCTGGTAGTCATCACATGTTGCTGAGCTGATGATGGAAGGTACAACTCCTTAACAGTTAGGAGTTAGGGGATAATTCTTAACTATCATAGGAACGATGATGGAAGGTACAACGCTAATATGCTTAGGTCCTTGAGAGTCATTGATTACACATAAAAAATTCAAAATTGAAAAATAAAAAACTTTTAACATAAAAGCACTATGTGAGCTGTGTTTTCCATGGACAATTATATGTTGCTTTATCTAGATCAGGTGGCATAGGCTACTTTTTATCTTGGAAACGCAGGTGAAACCGCGGGGGACAGGTAGTAATAAATAAGACAAAATAATGTACCTAGTACCTACCTATCTATGTTAAGACAAATATATCATTCATTATTCAACAGGAGAAGTTGAAGCGTATTTGAATGATAAACAAATCTTTATAATTTTTCCCCATTGTTTTTTTGTGTCGTTGTCTTCTATTTCTATAAAATATTTCATGGCTTACCTCATGACCTTTCGGCCTACTATACCCTTCAAAATCATCCTGTATTTATATTTTCAAACATAGGTACCTACATAATAATGGAGGATACCCTTAAGTTGACACAGAAATCGATAGCTCCACATCGTGACATCAGATATCTGTTCCATTGATCTTTCAGAGGTTGGATGAGGGTCATGGATTTCATTTTTACGGATACAAAAGGTTATTGGGAGCAAAGGGCCCAAAAACTATCACATTACATGCAAACCTAAAGGGAAATGCTACCAGGAGCACATAAATATGATAGATATTACCATACACATACCATATACGTGAATTAGTACACAATTTGACATGAGAGACCGCAAGCAGTCGACAGCAGAAACTAAACCTCGTTCCGAGGCAAGCGGTTCAAGCAGCCAGGAGAATTGTGCAGGTGACAAATGGCTTCACGTTTACGAGTCATAAGTGAGTAGCGATTATGATAATATGAGAACTTCCCATTTGACTTTTAGAAATTCGATCACCTTTATGAAAAAAATGAGGTTGGAAATTACAGATTATTATATTTATGTAGCTTTTTTTAATAAAAGAGAAAAGAGAGAGTTAATAGATATCTACAGTTGGAACGAAAATCAGGTCAACAACAAATATAATTATGATCTTACAATACAATTATAATGGGACTAACTTGGAGCTATACTGAACCCAACGAGAAAAATCGGTTCATAAACACAAATGTTAGGCGTGAACAAATATAAAAAAACATACAGCCGAATTAATAGTCCCTGCCTAATACCTTTTTGAAGTCAGATATAAACTGATTCAAAATGTTAATCACGTATTCACTGGCTATGAAAACGTTTTTATAAATCATATGAGTTACCAGGAAAGTAGTAGACACCATACTTATTTTCTCTCTTCTTTCTTATTTGTCAGATCTACTTTGTTAGAATCGGTTGGTATGGTAGGGAGGTATTCCCCTGTAGCTGGGGCTGAGAATAACAGCTACGTTGTTCCACTGCCTATCGTGAAGGTCGTGGACAAGTGGGGCGGGGTGTGTCCAGAGCACAGCGAGGAGGCTGGGGTATTTATCACACTTCCACAAAAAAGAGCCGTTTTTCTGTGCTACGCGTGTATAATGTATCGATTTCTTTTTCACAGTTAATTCACAAGATAATAATATAAATGTGTTGAAATCTAAATAACAAGCTTTATATTGTTTTAAAGTATGTATTTATTTTTCAAACTAGAAAATAACAACAATTAAAACTAACGTCCGCCAGACTGCAATACAGTTTGTTGGCGAAAGTAGTGCACTGTAATACTATTTATAGAAATCTAATTATTTTTGGTACAGTATTACAAAAGGAAGAATATTGAAAGATGTACTTTTCAGAAAATATATCCGCTTCAGTGAGATCCACAATGGTGAGCTTGGTCCACAGAAAACGTCAGTAGTACCGCGGAACGGTTCTGTATTGTGAATGCAACAAATCTACTGAAATAAGTTCACCATACTTTTGAAATATGGGACCATCAGCACTGAAAACTTTTGGAATATTTACTGAAAATACAAATACCTACAATATTATCTCATCGCTTCAATTTTATTCTCTCATTTTATCTATTAGATATTTGGATGCTTAGTTATATGAAAAAAAATGCTCGTAGCAATGTTCATTATACATATCACTATTCAACCGAAGCATACATTGACTATTTGACATACTTTGACTATTTGGCTTACATTGACTATTTGGCTTTCTTTGACTATTTTGGCTTAGTTATATAAAGATCGATTTGTCCACAGTTAGTGTTCCGCCGAGTCCGTTTTTAACATACCTACATTGGCAGAGAACAAAAACAATTTAAAATATACATCCACAATATTTCATTGTTATGTGTTCAGTTAGCTCAATTAATAACAAACGCGACAGAATTTTATCCTAATGAAAAAGTCCCAACGTTCTGTTACCGCACTTACTTAATTTGCATTAAATCCCCTTGTTCTACAAATGTCCTGGAATTTAACAAATGTGTGGACGAAGTACGCACTTTTGTACAGTGTTTACGAGTTTGGCAACAATTAAAACGATGCATTATGTACCTAATTTGTTTTGTACTATGCATAATATTAATTGTATTATTATTCTACACTAGTTTATTATGACATGTATTGAAATAATTCAGAATGAATTAGTGACTTCAAAACTGTCAGATTAGAGTTGTTACACAGTTCTTTTATGTTTTTAATGCCTGTGAAGGCGGTTCTATTTTTTGTATTTTTAATTTTTATATTTTATTATGTTTTATCACTCTAATCTCTTGAGCTACCAGTCAGATTCGAAAAATTCTTTCACTAATGCTACCTACTTTTTATCCCGTGAAGGTGGTTGAAACTGAAGGGGACAACTAGCCTAACTGATATTAAGTACTTTAAATAATTATTATTTACAGTGCTATTGTAATCTTACGATTAATCGAAATAATTAATGTTATAAAATTAAATATTAAATAGAATAGGATCGGAAACCAACACAAATTAAAATAAATCGGCTAAGTGCAAGTCATATTCGCAGACGAAGGATTCCGTACCATCGTACGACAACAGAAATACACATATTTCAAGTCTACCTATTACGGTTCATGAGATAATTCAAGATCATTCACGGACCTTAAAATCGCTGTATCTCATGAACGGACGGACGGACGGCGGAGAATTAGTAATAGAGTTCCGTTGGCATCCTTTGGGCTGTACTTTAGGTATGGAACCTTAGCAAAGTATATTTAAATTGAGCGTGAGAAAACAACATTACATGTAATACAGAAACTATTTGGAACGCCATATATTCCCCATGTAGCGGCAAGGTCTTATTCAAATACGTTAAAAGCCCGTCGCGATATATTTATCGAGTATTTGCCAACACTCTCCTGCACCATTAGGGACGCAGGGATCGACGGGTGAACGAAGGAGCTATTTACGCATATAGCCGACGACTCTCTGTACCTCTTGAATCGTAATTTTTGTTACTATTTACGTATGTGTATAGTTTAACTAGCTTCCGCCCCGCGAGCCCCCCCCTTAGAGGTTGATTTTTTTTTTATTTAGCTCGATCCGTCCTGTGGTTTCAGCAGTCCGTTGATAGTCAGTCAGTCAGTCACGTTTTCCTTTTATATTTAGATTTTGTTAGTAATGAGGTAGGTACCTTCTTGCGGAAGTTTATTAGTCTTCTACGATGAGGAAGAATTGCCACAGACAAGCATAAGATAAAGGAAGCCATAACTATGAATTACTGAAAAAAGCCTATAATTGTGATATTATTCAGGCATAAAAGATAGAAGGTTATGTTTCTAAACGTTATTTAGAACTCGAACACAAAGTGTGAATGATGGAATTATATTTTTGATCACCAATTTGACATCATAGGCAACAAATTGTTGGTTACTTATACTAGTAAGATATAGAAAGGCAAAGTTATATTAGCTTCAACTTGTCAGAATAGTCTACATCAAGATTATTTAGCAGTAAAAGTTCAGCTAAAGTTCCATCGGTGGTTAAAAACTTGGTGTTTTGCAGTCACAACAAGCTTTACAACAAGCTTTTATTTGTTTGTAAAGTTTGGTTTATTATACGCGAACTGTTGTAACATACCAATGTTTTGGCAAGTTGTTGGTGTTACAACGTACCGGTTGCACAATTAGACAAAGACTCACAGTTGCAAGTCACTTAATCAGTTGTCTGATATTTCCAACGGAACTTCGTAAGCTCAAATCGCTCGCAGTATATAGCATAGTTGGCTACAGTAGCACAAATTAGTTTGACGCTGTAATTGAATAGATTTTTACGCGACTGTCTATTTTATTTTTCTAAAGCAGTTTACTAGATAATAAGAGCCTGTATGGCTCTTATATATTTAAAGAGAATATAACTTATTTACGAATCATGAAATTTTCAAAGAAAAGAAAGAAATATATTTATACATAGATTCCTTATATAACGAAGGTATTTGGTAAGGAAAAGATTTTTATTTTAACTTCTAACGGAGTAAAAGTGAATCGCGAAGTGGAATAGGTACATACTAGAAAGTATAATATATGCCATGTATGTTAGCTTAAAGATCTGCCTTTAGTTATTTTCAGGATATCCTGCTTAACTAACTGCTTCACTACTAACCATTAGCTCCACAACTAACTTCAGTCCTTTAACGATTAGTTAAAATAAAATAAACCTAGTTTACTGCTTTAATATTTATCCTATTGCTCAAACAGGCGCGTGCCGCTGCGGAATTCTTAACCGCCGCCATTTTGGGTGGTGCCTAATTGCAAAACTGTCATGGCGGCGACACAGGCCCGCATTCCCGTGCGCTCACAAGATTTACACTGAATGCCTGAATACCACCCTGTGTCTTAAACGTCTCTCGCTGGTAAATCTAGCAGACTGTGAGGTAACATGCCGTCGTCAGGAATTTCCTTGTATATTTTTAAAGATTACAGACAGAAATTACTTTAGGTTCAATTTTTTAAAATTGAATAAGATCACTTATTATATCGGTAAGTAGGTAACATTTTGATTATAGCGTATTATGGTTATAATATAATATACAGGGTTTTTGTAAATTGTATAAAGTAACTACTGAACTGTAAATGATTTCATATTACGTAACAGTGGCCCGCCGCCAGTGCCGGAAGGATGTGGCGAACGAGCGGCGTCACTTCCGTTATTCTTTCAGCAAATGCAACTAAACTTTTGTGCCGATCGTAATTACTACTCCGTCCGCTGCAGCTACAATGTATGTCATCATAAATACCTACCTATATATATTTTTTATTTACATGATGATGAAAGGATGGCTATAATAGGGTAGTTGACTGACTTATCAAATCAGATACTTTTTAATAAATGTCAAAACGATAGTTTATATGGAATTTTGTATGAAATATTACACTATGACGTCATAGTTTCACAGCATCAAATGATCTACTCATTGTGGTTCTACTGGTAATTAAAAATCATAAAAAGCATTAAATATACAACATATTTCATGTTTCCACGTGTTTGTAGATGTTTTATGCATTGGTTAGTGTTTGGCCATTTATTTTTGACACTGTCAACTACCCTATTATTTGGTCTTTAATTGAATTTAAGTGATCATCACATAACTCACGCGACAATCGCACCAAAGTTCAATGCGCCACGGTTGTTACTTATTTTGTAATTTACGTCCATGGAGACGATTTTATGAGAAATTATGGGTTTCCTCTGCATTCTTTTTTCATTTACAAAAACATTATTATTACAACATTAATGTAATATTTAAATAAATATAAACTTATTATAATAAAGAATGGACTGAATCCCGAGCCAAAGATAAAGGTTAACTTTTAATAGATAGGAAAGCACTGCATACCAAGATGAAACTTTTAGGCAAAATTATTTTGGCGTTTCTCCAATGCTTGCAGTTTATGAAAATTAATACAGGGGAAATACATTTTACTCTTTTTCTTAGAGATAAATATATTATAGAATATACAGTAAAATATTTTGATTATTCGGCTGCGTTTGGCAACAATACCTACTGTTTACATTTCCCTCCATCATCCATCCTCATTTACACCACTTAACCTTATTTGATAATTTCCTCTTAACTGCCTTTATAAATCTACAGAGGGTCTGTCTCATGTATAAATTGATAACTGCTATTATGTCGCAGTTCATAATAAAAAATAAATAAAGACAGTACTTCGTCAGACATCGACAGTGCTTCGAAAATATTACACACCCGATGATGCGTGCACAAAGTGAAATTAGTCGGGGCCGACGCGCACCAGTTTAATTTCAGCATTCACAATAACATGCATTCATATTAAATGACGGTAATTTCGAATAATTTCAGTTAATAAACTTAATGTGTTGTGATTGCATACACAATTTACAGTATTCGTTGCAGTGTTTTATTCAACATATTCCAGTTATTTTATCAGAATAGCATCATGTAGTTAATAATCGACCTGCGATTCGAATAAAATTGTAACTCGAAAATGATGGTTTCCAGGAGAGACAATAAAGTTTTAAATTGGAGTGTAATTTTAAGAAGTTACAATGCTATAATATTTGATAACTTTTTTTTTTATAGTGAAAAAATATTAAAATACCATAAATCGATGTAGTTACTTTGACAGGTACCAGGATGAAAAAATCTCATAATATTGTATCAAGTGTAAGGGATATTAAGTCATTTTGATAAATATTGTAATTATTACATGTAAATTTTATAATTATTAATATTAATTTACTATGATAACGTTTTTTTTAAAAAATAACGGTACCGTTATCAATAGTGATATTTTGTGTTACTTTTAAAATATCGCGCTGGCAACACTACGCTGAGCTCGGATCGGGGGGAGTGGTGGCAGCGCGTGGTCATTCTTGTACACGGAGCGATAGTGATCAGGAGACTGTATTCTTGTGTATGTACTCTAAAATACTCGAATAAAGAAGACTGCATCAACGCTAGTGGTTTTATTATACTTCAGAAGTGGTAAGTACCTTCAAAATTCTATTTTCGTATCGTACGACAAATTACAAAGTGTTCTAAATAGTGCGTGAAAAAGTGCAGTGATTCGCGTTTAAAACAAGTGGGGTTATAATATTTAGTTACGATTACAAGTGAATAAGGTAGTAATCATGATAAATTTAGTAGTGAGTAAAATGTAGGTCAGTGCAATCCTACGAAATCCGAGTCATCGTTATGATTGAAGCCCGTAATTCGTATGAATTATCTTCTTTAAAATCAGTACTCACTTGCAGTGAAAATATTTTTGCGTTGTAACGTATACGTCACATACATAATATGCCTCATATGCGCTGGCACGTGCAGGGTGTCTACAATAGTGCAAATTTTCGCCAAGGAGGCGTAGTTCTCTGGATTTGTAATAGAAAATAACAGTTTTTCGCCCAATTTGTAATATCCTAAACTCAGTTCGTAAATCATTTGAACAAATACATAGTTGGCCTTGTTTTGAGTTCCAGAACGATGGAGAGGTCACGGTCACGACGCCTGGAGACTCCTCTAGGTGGCACGGCTTCCCAAGGGCGCAACTATGAAGAGGTCAGGCGAAGCCGCAGCCGCACCCGTCGCGATAGCCTGCCGGAGCATCGACGGAGCCGCCTGAACGAGAGCAGGGGCTCACGCGACGATGACAGACTTCGCGCACTGGAACGAGAGATGGATCGCGAACGTAGCAGACTTCGTGATCTGCAAGACCACCTGGAAAAGGAGCGTACCCGATTGAGGAAAACTGTGAGTAATCACCGAGAATTTACTCAACCTCTTGTGCCTCCCACGGAACGTGAGCATACTACGGATTGTGATGTAAATCGTTCTCGTAGACGCCCGCGCAGTCCGAATAAGAACGATGAAGGTCCTGAACCTCGTAGAACCCGAAACGAAGGACCTTGCCCTCCGATAGTTAGATCTGTAAGTCCTACATTTACCACTAAAGATCTTGTCGGTATTCTTAGTTCCCTTATGAGTTTACCGCTCCAGCCGTCTGCTTCGCACGTTACGTATACTTCAAATAATCATAAAAACATTTTGCCTGATTTTGATCCGTCAACTAAAAGCCAACGAATAGATATTTGGTTGAACAAGGTTAACGAATGTGCTACTGTTTACGGCTGGGACGATAAAACCACAATCCATTTCGCAATGCAAAAGCTCCAGGGTTTGGCCAAAACCTGGTACGAGAGTTTACCATCTATTTTGTATAGTTGGACCGAGTGGCAAACTAAATTAAACAATGCATTCCCTTGCGAACAGAACTATGGCCAAATCCTGGAGGACATGCTGAAAAGGAAAAGTAGGATAAACGAACCGATTGAAGTATATTTTTACGAAAAATTGGCATTGTTGAACCAATGCAACATCGAAGGAAAGCGCGCTGTTGACTGTGTTATTCACGGGCTAACGGATAGGACAATGAAGTCTAGTGCCATCACTTTGCGCTGCTCCCATCCGGAGCAATTGTTACAATTCCTAATGAGCAATAAAGACTCGTCTCAATCTCACTTCTTCGATAAAACGTTTTACAAGAATAGGTCCGGAACCGACAACGGTAACTCGAACAATAACAGTAACTCTGCTAGGATAGCTAAAATACCTGCTCCAAATAATAATATTTTTTGCTATAACTGCAAAGAAAAGGGACACCCGTTTTTAAAGTGCCCTAAACCCATTTCAAAGTGTGCGAATTGCAACAAAATGGGTCACAAGACTGAAAATTGTTTTAGCACTAGTGTGAGGGATTGTAAAACTGACACCGTTCAAAAAACACTGTGTATTTCGAACACTACCCCAAACTCAAAGTTTTTTAAAGAGATCACCGTAAATAATGTTCCCACCAAATGCTTTATTGACTTTGGCAGCGAGGTAACCTTGGTTAGGCAATCTCACGTGTCACGGTTAGACTTGACGTGTAGCGGTGAAACAACTGCTTTGAAGGGTTTTGGTAACGACATAGTACGCACTCTTGGTACCGTTAGTGTAAATATGGTTGTTGACGGAGTTGGTGCTAATGTAGTTTGTCATGTTGTGAAAGATGAATATTTAGAGCACCCTATGTTGATAGGTCAGTCGTTTACTGAGCAGTCGCATGTTGCTGTTTATAAGACCGCCGATGAGCTTAGTTTTCTTGATTTAGGTCATGAAATGCCCTTCTCACAAACGGAACTCAATGAGGATGTTACCGTTAAGCTATTTTCTGTCTCGGACATAAACGTTTGTGGCCTAGCTAGTGTAAAAACGATCGTGGAACCGCAGTTGAACGGTGAAATATTAGTAATCAGCAAGATTGTTGGCAAGCCCACTCAGCAGTTCGTTGTGTTAGGAGGCATTTACCCAGTGAAAAACGGAGTCGTTAATATTTTAGTATCTCCTGTGTCGTCGACTAGTTTGATTAGAGCGGGAATGATTTTGAGTCGCGGTACGGAGGTAAAGGTAGTGAATCGTATAGTCGCGTCTATTGACGAGTTGCCAGAACAGCATACAA
This sequence comes from Tethea ocularis, assembly GCA_963555595.1. Classification (NCBI taxonomy): domain Eukaryota; kingdom Metazoa; phylum Arthropoda; class Insecta; order Lepidoptera; family Drepanidae; genus Tethea; species Tethea ocularis. Next base: position 1,798,203 of record OY741971.1, on the reverse strand, counting down.
TTGACAAAACGCAAATACGTATAGGAACTTCAATTGACGAACCTCACCGCGAAGAGCTTTTAGCACTACTCGATAAATATAAACATTGCTTTGCGTCAAACTTAAAGCAGTTAGGCTGTACTAACACAACGGAAATGACTATTGAGCTGAATAACAAAAAGCCAATTGTTTATCGGCCGTATAGGCTCTCGCATAAGGAGCGTGAAAATGTTCGCACTATGATAGATGACATGTTGGAAGCGGGGGTAGTGAGGGAGAGTGTGTCGGAGTACGCTAGTCCTATCATTTTAGTTCGAAAGAAGGATGGCAAAATCCGAATGTGCGTTGACTACAGAATGTTAAACTCGGTTACAATTAAGGAACGTTACCCTATGCCTAACATAGAGGGTGAAATTGCGCGGTTGTCAGGACAGGCATACTTCGTCACACTCGATCTAACATCTGGCTACTACCAAGTGCCATTGTCCGAGGATTCGCGGCCTTTAACGTCGTTTGTCACCCCGGATGGCCAATACGAATTTAATCGTATGCCATTCGGGTTGGCCAACGCGCCGGCCGTCTTCCAAAGGATGATGCATAAGGTTCTAGGTCCCGCTCGTTATGATGGTGCTACATCATATATAGATGATGTGTTGATATATGGCCGAAATATTGACGAGTGCCTGATCAGGCTAGAAAAGGTCTTTCAATTACTTGACAGTGCCAACCTCACACTTAATTTGGCAAAATGTGAGTTTCTCATGGACAAGATCGATTACTTAGGGTATGAAATAAGTGCTGCCGGGATAAGACCTGGGGATAATAAAATTCAGTCCGTATTAGAATTCCCTTGCCCTACGGATCAGCACACGGTCCGACAATTCCTTGGTCTCGTAGGGTATTTTCGCAAATTCATTCAAAGTTTCGCGACGTTGGCACATCCCCTGACAAAGCTACTTTGCAAAGATGCAGTCTGGACCTGGACACATGAGCAGGACACGGCATTTAAGACCCTTAAGGACAAGTTAGTGACTAGACCCGTACTTGCAATTTTTAATCCTAAATACCAAACGGAATTGCACACCGACGCCAGTAAATTAGGAGTTGGTGGCGTTTTATTGCAAAAATTACCTAACGAAGATACATTTCGACCTGTCGCGTTTTACAGTCGTAAAACCTCTCCTGAGGAGAAGAACTTTCACGCTTACGAACTCGAAACGTTAGCTGTGATATGTTCTTTAAAGAAATTTCGAGTTTATCTGATAGGGCAAGATTTTAAAGTAGTGACTGACTGTAGTGCGCTTCGGTCAACCTTTTCAAAGCGAGATATTCTTCCTAGAGTTGCAAGGTGGTGGTTGCTCATGCAGGAGTTCCAATGCACGATCGAATATCGACCTGGTGTAAAGATGGCGCATGTAGATGCGCTTTCTCGTAATCCAATACGGGATGTTGAAACTTCACAAGTCACGGAACATTATCCGTCTGTTATGAACATCAGTAACGAAAATTGGTTGCACACCTTACAGCTAGGTGACACGGAGCTATGTAGGATTCGAAGCGTTTTAGAATCCGGTTTGGATGAGAGTGGCCTCAAATATATTACGGATAATTACACAATTAAGGACAATAAATTATATAGGTATTTGAATGGAGATAAGGAAAATATTCGTTGGGTCGTACCAAGGGGTGCAAGATGGCAACTATGTCGTATCAATCACGATGACATTGGTCATTTCGGGATAGAAAAGACGTTAGAGCGAATAAAGAAATCGTATTGGTTTTCCAAAATGTCGAGATTCGTTAAAAAGTATGTCAATGCATGTATCGAATGTGCCTATGCCAAGAAGAATAACGTATCTAAAGAGGGATATCTACATCCAATCCCCAAAGTTGATATACCGTTCCATACGTTACATATTGATCATCTTGGACCCTTTGTCAGATCAAAACGAGGCAACACCCATCTTCTGGTCATTGTAGATGGGTTTACTAAATTTGTATTTACCAAACCGGTTCGAAATACCAAAACCCAAAGTGCCATCAAAGTATTGGAAGATATTTTTTATACATTTCGTGTACCAGATCGTATCATCAGCGATAGAGGAACCTGTTTCACATCGCACGCTTTTAAGAGATTTTGCCTTGATAAAGGCATGAAACACGTTCTCAACGCCGTTGCCAGTCCCCGAGCTAATGGACAGGTAGAGAGGTACAACCGTACCATCCTTAGCTCTTTAACTGCTCAAAATTTGAACCGGGATGAAAAGGAATGGGATGTTACGGTTGGGAAGGTGCAATGGGGACTCAACAATACGATCCATAAGACTTTAGGTAGGACGCCATCCGAGATGATGTTTGGTACGTGCATGGACTCTGAAATAAATCCTAGGCTTAATGAGGTCCGTAATGAGACGCGTCAAACTTGTGATTTAACCGTTATTAGAGAAGAAGCCAAAAAAGCGATAGATAATGATCAGGAAAAGCAGAGGCAGAGGTATGATAAAGATAGGAGACCCGCGAGGGTCTACGCCGAGGGTGACCTTGTTAAAATCACAAAAACCTCTTTTGCAAATGACGGTAAAAGTAAGAAGTTACAACCCGCTTATATAGGTCCGTATCGCGTCGTTTCGATACTAGGAAATGATAGGTATAGGTTAGCTGCAATACCCGGCCTAACAGGGTCAAAGAACAAACGGCATACTACGGTTGCAGCTGATAGAATGTTGCCTTGGGTCAATATTGCCGCGCTGAATGTAAATGATGATGTATCTGATAGAGTATCTGATAACGACGAAAGTGAAACCGATAAAAGTGATATTAATGATTAAAAACTTATGTATTACAAGTTGTAACTAAAATTTGGTCAATTATTATAACTATAGTTTGTTATTTGTTGTATCTATATGTAATAACGCAATTTGATGTAAATGTTCTGTGTCAATAAGAGATACATATTAATTTTAGAATCCGATTGTTATATATGATTTTATAATGTTTAATTGATCTAGTGTCTGACAGAGCAGTGAGAATGGAATGGGTTCACTGTACTGTTGGATATGGATAAGGTTGATCACGAGAATGGATGGGTTCGTGATCAAATTAATGAGGCTTTATTTCGGTTCGCAAGAATGGATGGGTTTGCGAACAGAAGTATTGTTGACTTTACAACTATGCGTTTTTGTAAGAATGGATGGGGTTGCAAAATCACATAGTTGGTGTTTAATTTTGTACTCTTTTGGAATTGATGGGTCCTAAGAGTAGTCGAATGGAAATGGTTGTCGATAAATAATTGTACTAGTTAGTTTGATTTAATTTGAAATTTGATTTCATAGTTAAGTTTATATAGATTTATACTCACTGCCTTATTTAGTGCATGAGGACATGCACAATGTCAGGATGGGCGAATGTAAGGGATATTAAGTCATTTTGATAAATATTGTAATTATTACATGTAAATTTTATAATTATTAATATTAATTTACTATGATAACGTTTTTTTAAAAAAATAACGGTACCGTTATCAATAGTGATATTTTGTGTTACTTTTAAAATATCGCGCTGGCAACACTACGCTGAGCTCGGATCGGGGGGAGTGGTGGCAGCGCGTGGTCATTCTTGTACACGGAGCGATAGTGATCAGGAGACTGTATTCTTGTGTATGTACTCTAAAATACTCGAATAAAGAAGACTGCATCAACGCTAGTGGTTTTATTATACAAGACTTACAATTTTTTTTGAATCAAGGGTCATTTATTCCTGGAGCTCTATTTGATAGTCAATATCGGCACATTTGCAGCTTCATAATAAGTTTCGGATGGCATTTCATCGACCTGTAAACTTTCTTTTGTTTCATGTAATTTGACAGATTTGTATGGAGTTTCGTTAGATGGAAGACAAATATTTAGTAACTAATTCCGCTGGATATATCCTTCTCTGTCAAGTCCAAAACAAGGGAACTCATCAGGAAATCGACCGAATCTAATGGTTATAACAGGAACATGGTCGACGGTCTGATCAAAAGTAAGCTCCGCAACACAGTTCGTTCTCTTTTATATCCGGTATCCCCCGAAAGGCCGAATTAATATGTAGGTAGTTTGACATACCTGGGTCCAGTTAGTGAAAGAATTGCCGACAGTGGGTCTACTACGTCCTGATGATGCTTCGTGAAGAAGCGAAACACGTGTAGATTTCCTGTTGAGTTCCCTTGTTTTGGACTTGACAGAGAAGGAGATCCAGCGGAATTAGTTACTAAATATTTGTCTTCCATCTAATCTTATAATGGATTTCCGCAAGGTCACGCCTGAGTCAATTAGTTATGGAGTTTCGTAATAAAGGCCTATTTTAGGCGAAACAGACATGTTTTTGCAAATCCGTCGGTTAATTTATGTTTCGCCGTAAAGTAGCGATATTACGCCTCAGTTTATTCTAGGTTGGAGAAGTGAAACTTGTTGCTTATTTGGAATACAGGTACCTACATATAGAGATAATGATGCAAATATTAAAATCAAGTAGGAGCAACTAGGAATAAGAATCAGGTACCTTCTAGTTCAGGACCCGAATTGTTAAACACTGGTTCATGAGGTACCTATGGCTTGATATCATTGATCCCAGCGATTTAAGTACCTACCAACATAATTCGGATTGAAATAAAAGAATAACAGAGTAATAATAAAAATAATGGAATACAAAACTAGCTTTGAATCTAGCCTTTCAAATTACCTATAAAGTTTGAACATTTACGTTCAAAAGTTCTATACCCGGAAAACATTCCGCCACATTCTCATTTCGTGCAGAACACGCAATCGAAATACTGTGGCCACTTTCGCGGTATTCCACCCACATATCGGCAGAATGATACACCGGGATAAATCGCCATTCGTGACGGGAATAGCCAAGGACATAGAGATAAAAGTTTCAGTCCGGGATAACGGGCGAACTGCCTTTTATAGCACGTGAGTGTTGTTTGCCGTTAGTAAATATTCTGGGAGCTTTATTATTGGCGAGGCAACTTTTTTGTTACGTTTTCTTGATTGTTGCGAAAATGAAAAACAAAAGGGGATGGGCTTCTTCTATGAGTACTTACTGGAATGTTAGGTACTTATAGATTGCTAATACTTTATCATCTGACCTCATAATTTTTGGAGTAGCAATGTAAAACAGTCAAAGTGGTCTACCTTATCACTAAAAGTGAAATCCAAAAGTTCTGGATGGAGAGGAATTAACTGTATATATCTTTATAGTTAGGTATATCAGCACACTTCACTCTTGCCTATGTTCTTTTAGGGGAAATTATAAAATTCAGATTTTTAGTAAAAGTGTAATTATAATATGTATAAAGAAATCAAAAGTTTCTCCAGACTCTGCCAAAGAATATCTTTCAGAATATACCAAAAACTATCTGTGTCGAATACCTAATGCTGCGTAAATCCCATATCACCCTCGTCAGCTAAACTTCGCTCCACACTGCTATAAGCGTGCGAGAATCTATTTTCCAATGTGGTTTTCCGCATTCTTCATTAAACCACGTGCGTAAGCCGCAAAAAAGAATTTACATTAGGAATTCCTATATTAATAATAATCCTGGGACATAAGTAGGTCCTACATACGGTTATCTAATGCAAAACTGCTACTATAAACCTAGATGACTGATACGTTACATTATGCTACTTTTTTTGTATATAACAAAACTCTTTCAGTTTACGGCCCTGTAAGGCACTTATGAAGTCGATAGTTACAAGTCCTTTAAAAAAAAACATCCATTACTGAACGGATCTGAAAATAGGTTTTTACAACTTTATTGAATGAACATTTGTATATTTTGTACAATTTCAACTCTCCTCAACTGGTATAAGCAGAACTTGTGCCACTAATAAGTTGTTATTCCACGTTTACCGCAAAATACAAACTCGATCTCATCGGCGCGGCGGTTCTGGCAAACTTCAGTAACGGGGAATAACCGACGCGACGTGACGAGCGCTAGCACACAACTTCTGGATAATTAACGAGTATTTACACCACTAGATACTTACTCATCATGCACAAATTGTGTACGTACCTACTGCTTACAACATAGACGTATTTGGGGTGTAAAAACTAGCTTGGCAACCTCGAAAACCGTGATAAATGAGCTAGACTCCATCGTCATACATTGTGATGAAACCATAGCCAGTGTAAAGGCATTTTTTGTTATCTTACTTGTGTATCTACTACTCCTGGCTGGCTACCATCTATCAAAAGTCGAGAATTTAGTCTCGACTTCTCATGGACTTCTGTATGATGAACATACTCATAGGTAACTTATCTCAGTACCCTGTATAAGATGTTTTTTTACTAAGTAGATTATTGACTTAATTATCTGAAGTCATTTGACATTGCATTATTTTAACAGGATCACAAACCGTAATCAAATCTACATCTAAAACAGAAGCAGACACCACTGAACAATTTAAGCGCAGCAAACATAAAATCAGATTAGTGCGCATGCTTGACAGGCAAAAATCTGCGGCCAAGATAACTTCGTGAACAGAACTTCTGACTCAAAGAATATACGTAAATAACGCGTAATGGTGAGGACTGAGACGCGAGGGGAGAATCGCGATATTTAAATTGCTTTAGGGATAACGAATTTTTACCTCCGCTTTTTGGACGAAATCGACTATAATATACTATTACATAAAGGCATACATATTCACACGATAATTCGTCTTTCAGATATAAGGTAGTTAACTCTTTTTGAACACCACAGAGAATAAAAGAAAAATACCCAGATTCGCGCACCGAAGGTTCCGTAAAAATAATTTCCTTTGTTACTTAAATACCTTACACTTCTTATAGTTTTTCCTGTATTCTATAGGGAAGGAAAATAAAATATTTTATGTTTTTTTTTTCAAAGTTTTTGGCTCGGTAGTGTCGGAGAACTCGGAGATAAGGATCATATTTTCATAAATAACTTAAAAAGTAGGTAGGTATATATTTTATCTTAAAATTATAAAAAAAATATAATTGAGATTCTCACGAGACTTTTCATTTGTTAAATCATACGATATAGTTTGCAAAACTTTTTTTTTCATTTTCTAATTTATTAACTCCCCAAAATGCCCCCCATATTTAAAATTCATTTATTTACGATACACGTCCGTATTTGTGTCACCGAAACCGTGGGGCGGAAAACTAGTCACTAATAGAAATAAGGCTTATCTAATCGATCATAGATAAACCAGTAAGCCTTCTTCACAATAACCAGTAAATAAATAGTGTAGCATTCGGTCCAAAACTAAGCTTAACAATATAAAATATCATAAATCCGTTGATATGATTCGCTAATCTGCAACCGCACCCAATTTCACAGTACAGTGAAACTCAACCCGAGGGAACACAAAGCTGTATTCTGTATTTATTCTTAAACAAACAGAAAGCTTATTACACTAGACAAGACAATTTGCTGATAACTAAATAGACCTGTAAGCGCTGTGTTGGGGACCATTTTGTTTTTTAAAAGCAACTATGTTGCCTGATGCAGCCCGCGGGGGCCGAAGACAATTACTTTGATATAAAGTGTTTGGGCTCGTTTTTAGGGTTGATACCATAAAGGCTCTGATTTTATGGATGACAAGAATGCATTTGAATAATTTCTTCTCTTCGCAGGTTATTGTTAAAAAATCATGATTGATGTTACATTTTATACTACTAACGCCATACGGCCAATCTAATGGTAAGCGGTTGCCGTAACCTAAAGACGCTTGCAACCTCAGGGGTATCACTGGCGCGTTGCCAACCCTGCTAAAGTTCTTGTCACACCGTATTTGAAGAATTCCATGCTTTACTGAGCAGGAATGAGCTCCCCTTGAGAAAACCACAGCGAAGAGCTCATTCCATGTCGGTGGGAAGCGCCTTTGAAAGCGCACGGTGCGAGACCTTTCTGGTTCCAGGCTCCCGCCGATGGTGAAAGGTGCAATGGTAGAAGGTAGCCGAAGGCAGAACCGGCCGCTGTACAATCGGTAGAAGTCAAAGTCAAAGTCTCTCCTCAGATTAAATGGTTCTAAACTGCTTGTAACCTCGAAATCACCAACAATTCGAAAGGCCCGAGCTGGTAACCAAGTGAACCAGCTCACAAATCACAGCACTACCTACTCCATATTGACTTGCGACTTTTAATGTAGGCTTTGCCCGATGTAATGAATGAAAAAAGGGACAATTTATTTTTACAGAAAAAAATATTGTTGAAAAGTAGGTATAATAAGTGCTCAACTGTACCTAGATATCTGATAATTATCTATAATCTAGCTAGACTATAAATAAGGTATTTGATATCAAATTAAGTCTCATTAATACATAGGTGCTTTGATCTAAAGACGTTAGTCACTATTATAGTTACCTAATATTAGAGTATCGCATGATCCTGACAAATATGTAAAGAACATTTGATACCCTAGATGGGGTAGGTATAACACCCTTCCCCTACCCTGCTCTACCCGGGGAACATAAATAACAGTATCACCTTTATCAAATAACCACTGCGCAACCAGTAGAGTAATATTCCTCCGGTTCATTAACTAATTTATTCTTGAGAAAGTCCCGGTTATCCGGGAGTAGTCTGCAAGAAACAAAACTAATGGCGTCGGCAACACGAGAACTGGAAGCCATAGGAGAGGCGCCAGGCTAGGGTGGTAGCGGGAGCGGTGAGGTGAGCTCAAGTGAGAGTGATTAAAAATGTAATTGAACGTTATCGCAGGCAATTACAGTGTCGTGACATGAAACTAAACTATCTAACAAAATCATCACATAAAACCAGATAAGTTTGAGAAACTGGTAGAAAAAAAAATACAATACGTAAAGTATTGAAAACAAAATCCGAAAGTCATGTTAGTATTTATATCAAAATAGCCCCACTATGCTCGCATCCTCACTTTATAGTACCGAATAACTTGTATCTACCTAAGTTCATCTATCATGTTTTTTTTATGCCTTAGCTAGCAATATAAGCTGCAATAAATATTTGATTTCATTAGAAGTTGCTACAGGTAAGTACCTAAGTTCGGTTGGTGGTTGGACCAACATGAGGTCAATCTAAACCGCTATCGCTTAACAACTTGTCCAGCATAATAATTTATGGACGGAAGCCTGGACGGGGACGTGGCAATTAGCCGGCGCGTAACGAACGCTTGAAATAAATATCATTTCGTGATTAATGCGTCCACTCTGATAAATATGTTGTTATTATTCATTGGGCAATGACGTTTTTCGCGGTCCGGTTGTCAGATGTTCGTCCCGCGACAAATGATGCTAGCCAGTCTAGCCACGCCACGCCAGCCGCCTTCAACTTCATCTGTTTTGATGAAGTTGAAGGCGGCTGGCGTGGCGAAGTTGTGACATGAAAAACCCAAATAAAAAGTATTTTTTGAAGAAAAAATAATTATTGTCACTACATATCTAGATCTATATACACATAAACAGATTAATGCTTAATACGGGGCTAGAAACGAGAAATTTTGAGCGCAGTTTCGTTTTGTTTGTTGTACGATATGGATTATATTTCCATAATTTTATCCTATTCCCTGAGAGGATAAAATAGGGGCCCGCGTGAAAGAAAGCTAGTTCCCAAATAAGGTGTATAAAATGTTTCTACCTTGTAAATGATGATTTCATAAGTTTTATGCGATCTATAGTAAGAGACGGTAGTAGGTACCTACTCCTTATTTTCTGTGGTACCTACGACTTCAATGATTGGGTACTTCCATGGAATTAATAAGAACTACGTTCTTCACACCGCAACCGTAGAACGTGTTTGGATGAAATATGAAACGTAGCGTAGATAGATAGATAGAACCTAAGGCAGTAGGTATGTATGGGTATAAGATACACACAAGATAGGCAGCTAATGTAATTGGTAGATTTCAACCCAACACTGCGGTATGATACTTTATTTATATTCAGTTTACCGAACCCTGCAACATGCAGTTCGCAGTACGCTGAATATTTTCTCACGGATGTTGGCATGCACCTTGGCTTACACCCAGTTCTTGATAACATTACCTACACTCTTATGAGGTGACACGTCCCTCCTTCCTAGTGATACGGGAACGAGCTTTTGATTACTCAACTCAAAAAATCGGGCAAGTGAACAAAAGAAATATGCATGTCGCATAATCTTAACTCTAAAAAAATAATAGGAAATGAGAGATCTTCGCAGACTTTTTATAATCCTCCAATTCCTTACGTATCTAATCATTATTACCGTAATAGCAAAGCTTTTTAAATTCAGCAAAAGAGACACAAAAAGATACCAGGAATACATAAGTCACTGCGGATACTCGTAATGTCCGCTTCACCCCGCTATACAGAAATGTAGCAGTAAATCAATTTTTAGTTGAATTCTTGATTTCTTCCAGTCCCCAAGAGCTATCTGCTGGCAGAGTTCCAAGTGGTCCGTACTTAGACTCCAGCTTCAAAATGCATTCCCATTAGGCTCGAGGCGAACACTCGACAAGTCTTCAGAATACGCCGACCGCATAAACTAAGCTAGTTTACTTGCTAAAGAATTTCTCAAATCTTCCTCAGGCTACCTACCAATATTTTCATTTAGGGATTTTTTACTTGAGATGAAAGTAATTTTATTTTTAGACCAGCACCACACAAATATTAATCTTGCTTTATTGAAATATTAGAATTATTTGTCGGTAGGGTAGGTATTTTAGAGTTAAACTCTTAGGTGGTGATCCCATGTTAGTATCGACCGAATACTAATGGCCTGTGCTACGCACATTGGCGGTTAGAACGGCAGAAAATTTATCAATTGAATAAACAGCTATCCAATCGAAATAATGAATGTAGGTACTTACCTATATTTTTCAACCAACTTGCTTTGAATTGAAATATGTACCTTATTTCGATAGTTTAACTACTAAATTCAATTGATAAAATTTAAATTCTCTACCGTCCCATTCGCCAATGTGTGTTGGCCCTAAAACATCACACATTTATGTTGTGGTTCGATTGCATAGCTTGAACTGTCAAATGACGTCATAAGCACAACTTAAATGTGAGTGGCGGTTTCAGTATTTGTTAAATCTGTCCCCCTGACTTGACGCTAAAAGAAATAGGATACAATTAAAACGCTATTATGTTCGCATTGTAAAACAATTTATTTCGTCTATAATTTGCCATAAGACTAACAAAGTAGAATGTTGCATCTTCGTCCGAGCTCTAGTCAAAGTCAGAGAGGCCTAGACTAGTAATGTTGAATTTTAGAATTTTGCAATATTAAATGTTACATTACTTGGTAAATACATAGTATACAGTTTGCTAATCACATCCTCTGTTACATCGTTGCACATTGCTGCTTCATACCATATTGTGCATACAGCCTTTTTCATAAACATGTACCATCAAAAAGTAGAAGCATGATCAGTTTTGAAACCTTTTCGCCTGTAGCCAGAAGCCGTCTCTTGTAAAATCATTTGTTTAAACTATTTTTATGACAAGCGCATTCTGATTATATTATGAGGCACAGGTAGGCACTAGTCACTGCACACAAAATACACTCATAGGGTGATCATGCTGCAACATTGTTGATAATACATAAATATAAAAATTATTTAGTTTTAGTCTGAATACCAGTCGCCAGTAAATAAAAATCATTATTTTATCGCAGCATGCATAATTTTGATAGCGTAAAAAATCCATATTAACTCGTAAAAAGGATGGGTAACTTGAAAACCTTTGGAGATCTTTTTTTAATATTTACATATTTATTTTATGAAACCAAATGTCAGAATGATAAGGTTTTTTTTACAGAACAATAATAATATTATTTACCATATTTTTTTAGTAATGCATCTGATGAGTAATAAGTAAGTAGGAATCGAATTAAAATGGTAGAAATAATGGTACAATTACATTCGAACTGTAAGAACATCAACAGTACAAACATCAAAGCTAATATTATATTCGAGCGTAAAAAAATATGCATCAGTACAATATTATAGTTTATTTATATAAACCTACACATGAAACATGTACAATTCTTAACATTTTCTTTACTTTCACAAACCTTTCAATGGTTATATTATATCATAAGTGTTCACTTTCCTAGCAATCGTGTTATTTGTTAATTAAATTGGGTGGAATCTGCACAGAGAGTACTTTTTGTTGAGGCACTAAAGGGTATCTCTATGCATGTTTTTATCCAATTCAACAATGCAAGATTTCTCAATGTTAGCCATAAAATATAGATTTATTCATTTCCTTTCATTCACAATGAACCGAGCATTGTTTTGAAGAATACAAGTCCGGCATTCGAAATCATTTGAAACTGTACAAATTCCAATAAATACATCATTACACATTTTACCCAACATTAAACGAATAAAGTAAATATTATAATCAATAAATTTTAAGTCCTAAAATTGATATTTTATATTTTTTTCATTCATGCAAAATTCGAAGTGACCCAATAGATAATTATAATAAAAGATTTCATAATATCTCACAGGCAAGTAAGTTGATTAGTTTTCGTACAATAACTTTATTTATTAGTGTGCAATATAATATCTAAGTCTAGCTTAACAAACTACAAGAATCATTATCGATACTATCGATTTATTTCAATCGAATATTGATATCTGTATATGGTTATAACATTTTGTAGTTATCATCTAGATAATAGGAAAACCTTATATTCTATACATTATGTTTACCTCGGCCGTTCGCGTTCCTTATTCGTGTCACACCACAAAAGAACAATAGGTAGTAGAAACCATAAATCATATAATAGGGATGTAGGACTGTAGGTATGTCAAATTAACTACCTTACATCGATAAATATTATCTACCATCAGGGTCAGCCACTTTTTGTAACTGATTCAAGGGAGAACCACAAGGTGTAAACTTTTATGTTATTTCTTTAGTTCTGAATAAATAATAATAAATAAATATCCTGGGACATTCTTCACACACGGTTATCTGATCCCAAACTAAGCAGAGCTTGTACTAAGGAAACCAGATAACTGATATACTACATATAGTACTTTTTTTTGTAAATACATACTTATATAGATATTTACACCCAGACACAGGACAAACAGACATGTTCATGCACACACAAATGTTTGTCCTGGATGGGAAGCGAATCCATCTAATCTCCATAATTATTGGTCAAAGGCAGAACATTTGATATGGTAGGTACTTATTATTTTTTACCGAAAACCATTTGTAGAATATTGTAGAATAATTATAGAATGGACGGACATGTTAGGAGGAGGAATGAAATCCATGCGACTAAAAGATTATGCATACTGAAGTGGATGGACTTACGTGAAGAGGAAGACCGAAAAAAGAGATAGATGTATTGTATGATATGACTGGTAGAAGAGGACATACCTATTGCGCAGACTCCAAATTAATAGGAACAGGTCAGGCAAATGTGAAGGAATATAAAATGTTTTTTGTGGTGTGCCACAGACCATCACAACCTATACTTCCTCAATAAATCGACCCCAAGTAGAATACCATTATCTCCTATATTTAAAGCTATAGTATAGGAAATAGTAAGTATATCACATATACACATATTGTTATTTACGATTGAATATTTATTTATTATGACATACCTAAGGCTTATGATGCAACGGCAACATGATAAATGTATAGATGATTTAATATTTTAGTATACATTCTAGCTCACAAACATTATATCACACGCATTTTCTTATCCTTTAAATCTTTATAATAATGATTATGTACAGTACTATAAGAATCACAAATAAACGTGACCAAAAAGTTAGCAACAATCAAAACATTTCAACTAACAGTTCATCAGTGATCATCGGTTCATAAAGGCCAGTTTTTAACAGGCTTCAAAATATAATTTCAATTTTTCAAAAAACTTCAAGTAGAGAAATGAAAAAGAAGGTTTGGATAACCTTCGGTTGTATGTTTTTTTTAAGTTTGTTAACGTATAACTTTTTTGTTTACGAACCCATTTTAATATTTTTTTAGCGTTGGGTTCAGTATAACTCCAAGATCCCATTTTAATTTTATTGTATTTGATTCTTGATCTTTCTTATGATTTTGTTCTCCCTTAGTTTCAAGGACTAATGTAGGAAGGTACTTATAATTATGAATAACTTCTCTATATGGCTGCTCATTGAAATGCAACCCTATATGAACCACGTTTTTATGATTCTTATAGCACTGTACGTACCGGAAACAGACCACGCCTCTAGCCAAACTATCTTAAAACATACGCTTAATAACTTATTTTGGCAATTTTAATCAATTAGGTTTTTATTCCTGTTACAAAAGGAAAAAAAGCATCAAACAAATGGATGAGATAATTTATTATGGTATTGATCTTTAAACAAATATAAAACATTCAATTTTAAACCTTTCAATTTAAGTAAAAAAAACTCCTTTTGCTATGTCGATTTTATTTGGAAGCAAATATTAATTTTTTACTGGACTTTAATAAAATAGCAATAAGGTTCAATTGCAAGTCAAAACTGTATGAATATAAAATTAATTAATGACGAGTCAAACTCGCACTACTTTTTTTTCGTGTAACTCAATAAATGTTCTTATATCCTAGTATTTAAAGACTCGCTTCATACATGATTGCAACCAACATATTCCGGTACCAATCAATATGTAAAGGTAAAGACGAAACAAATCTTTCAATACCAAATTCATATCTATGTTCAATACAGACTGCCTGAGCATTGTCACACAATAAGTCATTTTGACTAATGGGGCTGACACGTTTGTCGACCAACCTCCAACCAATGGCAAATACAGAGCGTTGATTTGACCGACCGCATAGTCCGAAGATAACCAAATAACTTGGCATACAAAACTTCGCAGACTCAATGCCCTTTTGTCTGCCCTTAGTTGGTGGCTGGGTGATAATCGCGAAGCAATCCCTTAACTCTGACAAATTGTAACTCCCAACACTTATCGTGATCCATTTGAATGAACAATGCATTATATGCCTTTTATCGAAGAATTAAGTTGGATAATTAAAACTTTGTCGCACAATGTTGACCATCGCTAACACAAATTCAGAGTTATTTCACGAATTGTCAGTTTTTTCTCTGTAATTCTTTTATGTGCTGAAACCAAACGCTTTAAAACAGCTTCATTTCGGCTCACGTTGCATGGCGTGTTAATGTAATTTGAACACAGTGCAAATAGATGTAAAGTGCACTCCGGATTGACGTAAGGCATATTATCTTTTGTTCAAACAAAACGATCTCAATAGATGTTAGGCGGATAATTTCTGGGGCTGGGGCTCTACTGCGTATATTTAAAAGTAATCGTAATGAACGTCATTATTGAAAATCATCCAATGGTTTTGGTCGTAGCGCGTCATTGGATGAAATCACGTTATTGGTGTTCGATTACCAGCATAAGATGCCCAATAACCCGGTTAATCACACTGTTAAATATCCTTCCGAAAAATTCAGACAATATATAACCTCGTTTATAATAACTCAACATAAGCATACAAAATGTACAAACAAAATATAAACAATAACTCTTTATAGAGCGAAAGTTCAACACGATGGGATAGACAAGCATAGTTAAAATAATAATATATTTAAATATAGTAACAACTATGTTCAGAGTGGTATGTACTCTCTGATTTGCTGCAACGTCTCTTGATCTGTTGATTGTATGAGACGCTCGAATGTTTCCGGACCTACCTGATTTTTTAACGTTTCCAACTGTAAAATAAAACATTTGCCTTGGTTCCTCTGTATAGGTAGGATTTAAGTGATATTCTGAATAGCTAACTAACTACTATATATCGAATGCCTAAAACTCTTGAGTATCTTCTAGCAATGCCAGAAGTCTACTTTTTAATCATGATCACCTGGTACTTTGTAGTCTTGATTTACAAGATAAAAAAGCGTACAGGAAGTAGATAGTCAATACTACACACTTAGGCGCTTACCATACCGTACCATTACGTAGTAGGTACGAGTATCTATGCTACAAGAAAATTATGGTCGCCTGATACTATTCAAAGTTTATTTTATGTTTTAATCAAGTATTTTAGACCAATGCAAACCTTGTACAATATGACCTATTTTTAGCCAGAAGATAGTGAAAGAAAGCGAGCCCTCCTACTATGAATTGCATGTATCAACCAACCGCACTTTAACTACTGTTAAAGCTTCATTACGATTATGGGCGCCTGGTACTTTTTAATCAATCGTCTTTCTCTATCTACTTGCAAATTTTTATTGTTTCTAAGCTATTTTTTTTTCAACAGGTTGACATACAGACTACCGGTCTACCTGATGGTAAGTGGTCACCGTCGCCTATGGACATTTGGCATATCAGGATTGTCAAACTTTTATAGTATAATTCGTACCTGATGATGTGTAACTACCCTCAGGTCTATAGCATGTGCAGGGTGCATAGCGGCTAGCCTCTTGCGGCGCACCTCGTGAGGAGTGTCTCCAGCGCCAACCCCGCCCCCGCCCGCGCCCTCCCCCCACCGCGCCGCCCCGCCGCGCCCTTCCAGGGGGGAGGGCGGACGAGACCCGGGTGGGGCAAGAAGACCACTACGATTCAAAAACAACATTTTATTATACACTAGCGAAAATAATATAATTTATAAAAACGGTACCTGTATCAACAAGGACATTTGTAAAGTTCCATAAGTATACTCACTCTACATGGGTACCATTCTCTTCAGTCTTCATAACATCGTTGAGCACTTCAGTCAGGTTGAGAAGTATAGCAGGGAACCGCTGCAGCACCGTCGGGTTCTGCGTTGTCAACAACGCTGCCAGACCTAGTCCTGAAAATAAATGTCACAGATTATAAACAAAGTCTAAATCTACATTATATTAAATCATGGTACTCGTGGATATTTACTAAACTATCGGCACACTATGATGGCCGATATTGATTGACATGTCGGAGCCAAAAAGATACACACATCTATATCTAATTATCTATACTAATACATAATACTAATAATAAAGCTGAACAGTTTGTTTGTTTCTTTAAACGCGCTCATCTCTGGATCCACCAGTCGGATTCAAAAAATTCTTTAACCAATAGGAAGCTAGATTATCCCCGAAGGTTATAGGCTACTTTTTATCCCGGGAACGCGAGTGAAGATGCAGGGAACAGCTAGTAGTGAGATATGAAGATAATACCCTCCTGTCAAAATAATCATAGCGTGTCACTAGATTCATACGAAAATGATATTATTTTACGAAAAAATTACTTCTAATAAAAATTTTAAGCATTTCTAATTTTGTTTAACCTTATTCACAAATCAATGCATAGTCTTGAAAACTCACCAACAACTTTCCACCTCTCGACCTGAGTCACCAGATTCATCTTCTCAGTCCAAACATGGAGGAACCTGTTGAGCACCTTGGCTGGATCCGAGTCATATTCAACGAGGCCGTTGGAGGCCTCTTGTATGGCCTTGTAGAATAGGTCTGACGAGAGGAGTATCACGCGGGAGACCAGGCAGAGCTGGACTGAGAGGACCATTGGCAGGTCGTCGCCTTCTAGGAGGCAGCTGGAATAAAGTGGTATCATTTAGTGGGGATACCCACATTTTCAAGTTATAGTTCAAGTGTCGAGACGGTCTGCATTAGAGTTGCACGCCATCTGCGTTTATCCTAAGAAACCTGGAAGGCATGAATCGAAAAAAATACAACAATACTTACTGTATAACCCTGATCAACATTGGCCATATGACTTTAACTCCCAAAAATGCGTTCCTTTCAGGGAAGCTGACACTGACGCATATCTCCGCCATTTTTAGTGCAGTGATCACCCCTTCAGTCCTCATGTCACCGAGCATGTCTTCTAAGAGGGCCATACATTTTCCACCAGGACCCGAGAGGAATTCTTCAGGGCACAGAAGAGTGTAGGCTTGCATTATGTACACTACTATTCGGAGATGTTCTGATGATTGCTCTGTAATATTTTTGATAAAGATACAGAAATCTGCTGGATATATTTTTAATTAAATGGAATGGGTGTTGTTATTAACTAGGAAGACGCTACGATGGACGTGTAGCGACACCTGTCAGTTACATAGTTCACACAGCGATGAATAAATGGCACCAAAATAATCTCAACAGTTGGACCGCAGTTCCCAGACATGATGACCCAGCCTGGCGGTAGATCTTCTCTTTTAAATGGAGGAGTCTAACATAGACTTATTAAAAAAGAGACACTAATAGAAATACACCTTTATTTGTAATCATAGCGTGCCGCTAGTCTAATATAATACTTGAAGTTTAGTTTTATAAAATTAAACAACACTCTGCAAGGAGGACAATGAACTCTATTTACAATCAAACTCACCCAAAATCGGATACAAATTGTCTGCCAACTGTAACGTCGCCGGGTCAGCGGTATGAGAGGTTTCTAATATAGCGAGCCATAGCTCCAGAGCATCTTCTAGAAGGTAGACGTGTGCTGGTTCATTAAGTTTAGTTGACTCGTTTACTACACTCAGTATCCATGGTCTGATGTTTGGTGAGCATTCTCCTAGTGCCTGGGCAAATAAAAAAGCTTATGGTGTTAGAGGAACCAGGTGGATGATTCCTCCATTGTGTTATTATTTTATGTTATCCTGGTAACCGGACTCAGGTTTTCTTGTGTTACAAAAAGTTACTAGGAGTACTTTTGTAACTTATGTATCAAAAGCATGGTAAATTTTGCCTGTCGATGTACAAAAAAATTACTATGAATACCACGTCTCTAATAAGCGCGCGTACTCAAAAAGGTAATCATTAACTATGGGCAAGCGCACTGATGATGCGCAAGCGGAACGCGGAAAATTGAATACTTTTTCCCGATTTCCATAATTAATACCAAAGTAAACATTTCAAGATGGCGCTTGCATCGCTACCGGCAATGCTTCCTATACAGCGTATGTATGTACCTTGAGTAGGTGCACGACGGCGGAGAGTGCGGCGGCTCGCAGCATGTTGTGTTGCTTGTCGGCGGCGTGGTGCCACAGCTGCGGCAGGTACGCGAACAGCGCGCCCGCGCCGCCCGAGCCCGCGCGGGCCACGCGCCCGCCGCACCGCTCCATCACGTACGACACCACGTGCAACACGTGCATCTTCGTGTCGCACTCCTCCGACTCTACCTATATACCGTCGCTTACATTACAATACTAAAGTGGCAGTGGCAGTGGCAGTGGCAGTGGCGGGGGACGTAGCTCGTAGAACCGACCGGTTGGGGCAGAGGTTCTCAAGTGGCGACCACGAACCGGAAGACACAGCGTGGGCAGGCCCCCCACAAGGTGGACCAACGATCTTGTGAGTATCGCGGAAAACCGCTGAATACGGGTAACGCTAGACCGGCTATCGTGGAGATCCTTGGGAGAGGCCTTTGTCCAGCAGTGGACGTCTTTCAGATGACATAATGATATTACAACACCGCGAATATAAGCGACGATATACGATTATCTTTGTGTAAAGGGCTGGCAATCATATGATAAGAAGAATTCGCGCTACAACTCGCTACATGTCACCTTCGAATGAGTCAAACTCAAACTCAAAACTCATTTATTCATTTTAGGTCCTGATAAGGCTATAAATATCAATAGTTACATGTTAAACAATAGGTTCGGAATACATTTAAACTGAGAAGACTCCGGCAAGTCATCTACAAGGATCATCAGGCACGCTCGGATGGGCGAACATAGCAAATATATGGGTCCCAGATTATACTAAATTAATTTAAAGATTGTCTTTAAATCAGTCATCATCAAAACCAATCACTTTTACGTACCAGGAGCTCATAAAGCGCAGCGATAGCATGCGGCGCGTACGGCGCGAACTGTTCAACGTCGAAGTTAAAGTCGTCTATAGTACTTCGTAGGGCTTCAGCCGCCAGTTTCACTGCCGCGTCTTCGTCCGTACGAGACAACGGTTCCAGTAGTGCTTCATACATTGCTGGTCGGAGAGATTGAGAAGCTCGGACTCCACACCATTGACCTTCAATTAATACTTAAATTACAACACAATCGAACGTTTTAAGCTGATTTCAGACGACGCTATAATATAATAGTATATAGCTCATAGCACAACAATATTGCGCTCCACGTTCACATTGTACTGTACTATATATGATTGGCTTAGTATACGCTTGCTATACTTTATTTATAGCACAATAGTATAGCGTCGTCTGAAATCAGCTTTAGGTGATAAATTGAGAGGCAGATTCTTACCTATAAGTTGACAAACACGCCTCCTAATTATCCTGTAGTTATTGTCCTTTATCTTCAGCTCTTGACTCAGTACGTTTGTGAACCATTCGTCGAAATCAACCTGAAGAACAATATTGGTTAAGTTTTTTGAAGTTATTGTTACTCCCAATGTTGTTTTAACCCCCAACGAAAAAGAGGGGTGTTATAAGTTTACAGTGTGTATGTCTGTGGTATCATAGCATCTGAACGGATGAACCCATTTTAATTGTTTTTTTTTTGTTTGGAAGCTGTTTTAATTGAGAGTGTTCTTAGCTGTGGATTGAACAAGCATCTGGTCACCATTGGCGTCCGTGACACAAAGGCGTGTAGATTCTGCTGTCAGGCGGATGAAACACCACTTCAGCTTTTGTGTGAGTGCCACCCACTTATGCCTAAACGTAATACTCTCCTGGGGAAGCACCAGTTGCACCCAGATGAAGTAAAATTTATCACCGCTAAGAATATACGTACGGTTTATTATAGCTGTAGGTCTTGGCGGTGAAATTTAATTTATGTGGCGATCACAATAGATCTAATCAGGTCGCAGTGATACAAGCTCTGTAAAGACTTGAAACAGACACAAAACCCAAATAATAATAATAGCTGTGTTTCAAGAAAATCCGCTCAGCCGTTTGGAGATTATCGCCTCTGTGTTAGTGTGATTCGGGGATTTTAAATTTTAGTTACAAGTAACAAATACATTAGACGGTAAGATGACTAGGATTTTTTTAAATTTGAATCCCTCGACTCGAAATTGTATAAAGCACTTACATCATCATACAGGTCAAAAGCGGCCAATCCGACAGCATTATAAATGGCGTCTTTCTTCAATATGGTGGGCAGATCGTCGGGAGAAATCTGTCCCTGCTGCAAGGATGCTAACAACCGAACTAACTCAGGAGCCAGCACGTCGCGGAATTGGAACAGCTCCATGAATAGGGCTTCTGTGCAGGGCTGGAAGGAAACTTAAGATTATAGAAAGATTAAAGAAAGGACGTCCACTCATTGCTTTCACTACTTTTGCGTGTTCTATTTGCATAGTAAAACTCGCACGCAATCAGAATCGTATAAAATTTAAAATTAAAAATATTATTTTAATAATCATGGTCGGACATGCAAGCGAAAATGAAATATCTTAAATTTTATGTATTTATATTCAAGTTTTAGACCAAAGAGCGCACATTTTATGCGGAAATATTTTATTAAACCAAGAATCTTTCATTCTCCAACAAACCCAAACAAATGATTGCACAAATTCAAGAAGTGTGTATCGTTTTTTTTTTAATTCAATAGTCAAAGGTACTACAATACCATGAAACTCACCCTAAGACTATATTTCCAGGACTCTCCAGCCTCATCGGTGGCGAAGCTCTCGGGCTCTGCGTCCCACATTGCCAGGTCGTCGGCGCTCAGCAGGAAGTAATGCGTCACAAGGTGCCGGCACATGTGGCATACTGTCTCCGCTCCTAGTACCTCCATCTTCGCTTGGTGGGCTTGAAGCGTCACTGATATCACACTAATTCAATTAATAATCTGGTGTTTGGATGAAACGAAACGCAATGTAAGTTTACTAGATAAATAGCTAGATTTACTAAGAGAGAGTATGACTGCAATTTGCTAAGTTTACAAGCACACTACCAATAACATGAGTAAATAAAGAATGAAATCTCGAACGACGAATATAATGCCTTCTCTTCTCACACGTTAACGAGCTAATGTGAAAGATGCGATGGCATGGTATTCACCACCATTCGCGATTTCAAAGAAAGAAAAAAGATTGGAAAGCCCCCCCCCCCCCCCCCTCTACTAGTTAACTCTCAATTTGTCCGCGGCCTTATGGTGGAAGCCTGCCAGATATCACCATGTTATAGACTCTGCAAGATGTTTTATTCCACCGAAAGCTCAAGCTCACTATAAGATTCGAACCCACGACCTACGTCACGATCACCACAAATCTATCATCACATATATTTATTGCGGAACAGGTAATAAATTAAAACTTATAAATGTAGGAACAAATATCTAAGTACTAGGACAACATGACACCAAGGCACTTCTTTCAATATAGGAACTGAATTACCTCTTCTACAATAACAAAACAATAGAAAACTGTACTTACATGGCTCCTTAACCTGATCCAACCCCTTAGGTAACTTATACTCCACACACTGCAGTATACCTTTGACAATATTTAGACACTGTATAGTGAACCTCTCGTATATCAACGACATGCCTTGTTCAGTGAAACAGTAGTATAGTGCGAACTCCAGAGAAGGTCTGATAAGAGGCACGTAAGAGAACGGGTGGAAGCATAACACACCAAGTGCCACCTTTGTTAGATGTATTATGAATTTCTCGCATAGTTCCAGCGGGTAGATGCCGCGGCCTTTTAGGAGTTTCCCTAAAATGAAGTTTAGGTAAGAATCATAATCGCTACTCTCAGTTGTAAATAAGGTGAATTTTATTAAAGATATTCAAACACAACGTTTAGGCACTGATATGAAACTTAAGAACGTCAGAGGGCCTACTCCGAAAAACGATACACGATAGTTCGATGATCGTTGTCAAATTATTAACCAATAGAAATGCACAAAATTTACATCTCGTCAGTTTGATGCAATTCTATTGGTTAATAATTTGATAGCGATGATCGAACAATCGTGTATCGTTTTTCGGAGTAGACCCTCAGAGGTTATAATTGACTCTACCACGTTCGGAGATACACTTAAACTGAGAAGACTATGACATATTGACAAGCCAGTTGGCGCAGTTGGTTAAGACACCACCTATCACGCCGATGGTCATGGGTTCGATTCCCATCCAGGACAAACATTTGTGTGCATGAACATGTCTGTTTGTCCTGTGTCTGGGTGTATTTATCTATATAAGCATGTATTTACAAAAAAAAGTAGTTTATGTCGTATATCAGTTTCTGGGTTCCATTGTACAAGCTTTGCTTAGTTTGGGATCAGATAACCGTGTGTGAAGAATGTCCCAGGATATTTAAAACTATTAGAGATTAATTTGAGGTTCTCATGAAATTGTCCCAAAATTACAACGCTAAATATTTTCTGTAAGAAAAGATAATAGTTAGTACTCACTGCATTCTAAACTGGTTTTAGCCCTGTCAAAGACAACGTTCAAGAAAGCAATAGCGTCCTGGCTCTCATGAGCTTTTTTGAACCCGAACACTGTGAGCTTCCTTAGAACCCTAAGACAGAGCAGTGCTTTCTCCAGATGCTCAGTGATCAGTTCAGTGGCAGCGCCCTCTTGGATGTGGCGTAGGAACAACTCTGTGTTATCATGCCACAGGTTCAGTATGAAGGAGTATACCGAGTTTGTTAACTCCTGGAAAGAGGATAGGATATAAGAAAAGAAGTATGTCTATCTATGTATATCTTTTGGTCTTTTGAGTTTTGTGGAAAAAGATATGATATTTCACATCCACATACGACCTTTACATTAAAGACCAACATGTGGTTCTGCATTATGTTTGCCCAACATTTTATGACTCGCAGTTGGCTCGCAAATGGGACACGCGTCTCTAAACTAAATATTAAAAGAATTCCATAAATGGGTATATATATATACCTAAAATAGCTACAAAGTAATACTTAGGCATGTTTCACAGGTAAATAATCATCTACAGTATCTTTCTTTCGTATGAACAAACTGAGACGGCTTAATAAGAACAGGTCCTCAGTTTCTAGTCTTAAAACAAACTGTAGATTTTTTCCATGAATCTCATTCTTTCCACTTCTCTCAAGACACAACAGTGAAGACGTAACATCATCCATACCTGTGTGACAATAGATTTCATTATAATTTCTACATACCTGGAATGTTCTCCGATCTGCAATCAACCTCTTGGATGCCAAAGCCTTTACAACATGATGAAAGATAAGAAGTGACCTATGTTGCACTAATGGCTGTGGCGCCTTCAGTGCACAAACTAGATCAGGAACTAAACAAGGCCAACTTGTAGGGCAGTCGAACCTAAAAAATATAGCGTATGTCAACAAATAGGTACTGTTAACTGGGATGAGTTTTGCTGAGCGTCCCAACTCAATGGCACCATAAACCACAGAAAAAAATATTCCAGTTCGGCGATTTGGGTGGATCTTTCTTTGGAAACTTCATACCTTCGGGAAAACTCCACTAAGATTTTTATTGAAGAAGATTGACATGCAGGCTGCTAGGTAAAAATAAAAGTTACTCCATAATCTTTTACCTAGCAATCTTAGATATCAGAACAGCTTGCTGCGTCGCTATCTGGGCGACAGGCTCGCTTAGTATATTACTAGTGAGAAGCCCCTGCCTCAGCTTCTGTTTCTCTTCATCAGTGATGGCGTTTGGTGCATTACGTCTCCAGTAACGATCGACACCGTTTTTGAAGCACATATGACGTCATAAGCACAACTTAAATGTGAGTGGCGGTTTCAGTATTTGTTCAATATGTCCCCCTGAGTTGACGCAAAAAAAAATTGGATACAATTAAAACGCTATTATGTTCGCATTGTAAAACAATTTATTTCGTCTATAATTTGCCATAAGACTAACAAAGTAGAATGTTGCATCTTCGTCCGAGCTCTAGTCAAAGTCAGAGAGGCCTAGTCTAGTAATGTTGAATTTTAGAATTTTGCAATATTAAATGTTACATTTACTTGGTAAATACATAGTATACAGTTTGCTAATCACATCCTCTGTTACATCGTTGCACATTGCTGCTTCATACCATATTGTGCATACAGCCTTTTTCATAAACATGTACCATCAACAAAGTAGAAGCATGATCAGTTTTGAAACCTTTTCGCTTGTAGCCAGAAGCCGTCTCTTGTAAAATCATCTGTTTAAAATATTTTTATGACAAGCGCATTCTGATTATATTATGTGAGGCACAGGTAGGCGCGCTGGTCACTGCACACAAAATACACTCATAAGGTGATCATGCTGCAACTTTGTTGATAATACATAACTATAAAAATTATTTAGTTTTAGTCTGAATACTAGTCGCCAGTAAATAAAAATCATTATTTTACCGCAGCATGCATAATTTTGATAGCGTAAAAAATCCATATTAACTCGTAAAAAGGATGGGTAACTTGAAAACCTTTGGAGATCTTTTTTTTAATATTTACATATTTATTTTATGAAACCAAATGTCAAAATGATAAGGTTTTTTTTACAGAACAATAATAATATTATTTACCATATTTTTTTAGTAATGCATCTGATGAGTAATAAGTAAGTAGGAATCGAATTAAAATGGTAGAAATAATGGTACAATTACATTCGAACTGTAAGAACATCAACAGTACAAACATCAAAGCTAATATTATATTCGAGCGTAAAAAAATATGCATCAGTACAATATTATAGTTTATTTATATAATACAAATTGCGTGGCCAAAACCTACACATGAAACATGTACAATTCTTAACATTTTCTTTACTTTCACAAACCTTTCAATGGTTATATTATATCATAAGTGTTCACTTTCCTAGCAATCGTGTTATTTGTTAATTAAATTGGGTGGAATCTGCACAGAGAGTACTTTTTGTTGAGGCACTAAAGGGTATCTCTATGCATGTTTTTATCCAATTCAACTATGCAAGATTTCTCAATGTTAGCCATAAAATATAGATTTATTCATTTCCTTTCATTCACAATGAACCGAGCATTGTTTTGAAGAATACAAGTCCGGCATTCGAAATTTGAAACTGTACAAATTCCAATAAATACATCATTACACATTTTACCCAACATTAAACGAATAAAGTAAATATTATAATCAATAAATTTTAAGTCCTAAAATTGATATTTTATATTTTTTTCATTCATGCAAAATTCGAAGTGACCCAATAGATAATTATAATAAAAGATTTCAGAATATCTCACAGGCAAGTAAGTGGATTAGTTTTCGTACAATAACTTTATTTATTAGTGTGCAATATAATATCTAAGTCTAGCTTAACAAACTACAAGAATCATTATCGATACTATCGATTTATTTCAATCGAATATTGATATCTGTATATGGTTATAACATTTTGTAGTTATCATCTAGATAATAGGAAAACCTTATATTCTATACATTATGTTTACCTCGGCCGTTCGCGTTCCTTATTCGTGTCACACCACAAAAGAACAATAGGTAGTAGAAACCATAAATCATATAATAGGGATGTAGGACTGTAGGTATGTCAAATTAACTACCTTACATCGATAAATATTATCTACCATCAGGGTCAGCCACTTTTTGTAACTGATTCAAGGGAGAACCACAAGGTGTAAACTTTTATGTTATTTCTTTAGTTCTGAATAAATAATAATAAATAAATATCCTGGGACATTCTTCACACACGGTTATCTGATCCCAAACTAAGCAGAGCTTGTACTAAGGAAACCAGATAACTGATATACTACATATAGTACTTTTTTTTGTAAATACATACTTATATAGATATTTACACCCAGACACAGGACAAACAGACATGTTCATGCACACACAAATGTTTGTCCTGGATGGGAAGCGAATCCATCTAATCTCCATAATTATTGGTCAAAGGCAGAACATTTTATATGGTAGGTACTTATTATTTTTTACCGAAAACCATTTGTAGAATATTGTAGAATAATTATAGAATGGACGGACATGTTAGGAGGAGGAATGAAATCCATGCGACTAAAAGATTATGCATACTGAAGTGGATGGACTTACGTGAAGAGGAAGACCGAAAAAAGAGATAGATGTATTGTATGATATGACTGGTAGAAGAGGACATACCTATGGCCCAGACTCCAAATTAATAGGAACAGGTCAGGCAAATGTGAAGGAATATAAAATGTTTTTTGTGGTGTGCCACAGACCATCACAACCTATACTTCCTCAATAAATCGACCCCAAGTAGAATACCATTATCTCCTATATTTAAAGCTATAGTATAGGAAATAGTAAGTATATCACATATACACATATTGTTATTTACGATTGAATATTTATTTATTATGACATACCTAAGGCTTATGATGCAACGGCAACATGATAAATGTATAGATGATTTAATATTTTAGTATACATTCTAGCTCACAAACATTATATCACACGCATTTTCTTATCCTTTAAATCTTTATAATAATGATTATGTACAGTACTATAAGAATCACAAATAAACGTGACCAAAAAGTTAGCAACAATCAAAACATTTCAACTAACAGTTCATCAGTGATCATCGGTTCATAAAGGCCAGTTTTTAACAGGCTTCAAAATATAATTTCAATTTTTCAAAAAACTTCAAGTAGAGAAATGAAAAAGAAGGTTTGGATAACCTTCGGTTGTATGTTTTTTTTAAGTTTGTTAACGTATAACTTTTTTGTTTACGAACCCATTTTAATATTTTTTTAGCGTTGGGTTCAGTATAACTCCAAGATCCCATTTTAATTTTATTGTATTTGATTCTTGATCTTTCTTATGATTTTGTTCTCCCTTAGTTTCAAGGACTAATGTAGGAAGGTACTTATAATTATGAATAACTTCTCTATATGGCTGCTCATTGAAATGCAACCCTATATGAACCACGTTTTTATGATTCTTATAGCACTGTACGTACCGGAAACAGACCACGCCTCTAGCCAAACTATCTTAAAACATACGCTTAATAACTTATTTTGGCAATTTTAATCAATTAGGTTTTTATTCCTGTTACAAAAGGAAAAAAAGCATCAAACAAATGGATGAGATAATATATTATGGTATTGATCTTTAAACAAATATAAAACATTCAATTTTAAACCTTTCAATTTAAGTAAAAAAAACTCCTTTTGCTATGTCGATTTTATTTGGAAGCAAATATTATTTTTTTACTGGACTTTAATAAAATAGCAATAAGGTTCAATTGCAAGTCAAAACTGTATGAATATAAAATTAATTAATGACGAGTCAAACTCGCACTACTTTTTTTTCGTGTAACTCAATAAATGTTCTTATATCCTAGTATTTAAAGACTCGCTTCATACATGATTGCAACCAACATATTCCGGTACCAATCAATATGTAAAGGTAAAGACGAAACAAATCTTTCAATACCAAATTCATATCTATGTTCAATACAGACTGCCTGAGCATTGTCACACAATACGTCATTTTGACTAATGGGGCTGACACGTTTGTCGACCAACCTCCAACCAATGGCAAATACAGAGCGTTGATTTGACCGACCGCATAGTCCGAAGATAACCAAATAACTTGGCATACAAAACTTCGCAGACTCAATGCCCTTTTGTCTGCCCTTAGTTGGTGGCTGGGTGATAATCGCGAAGCAATCCCTTAACTCTGACAAATTGTAACTCCCAACACTTATCGTGATCCATTTGAATGAACAATGCATTATATGCCTTTTATCGAAGAATTAAGTTGGATAATTAAAACTTTGTCGCACAATGTTGACCATCGCTAACACAAATTCAGAGTTATTTCACGAATTGACAGTTTTTTCTCTGTAATTCTTTTATGTGCTGAAACCAAACGCTTTAAAACAGCTTCATTTCGGCTCACGTTGCATGGCGTGTTAATGTAATTTGAACACAGTGCAAATAGATGTAAAGTGCACTCCGGATTGACGTAAGGCATATTATCTTTTGTTCAAACAAAACGATCTCAATAGATGTTAGGCGGATAATTTCTGGGGCTGGGGCTCTACTGCGTATATTTAAAAGTAATCGTAATGAACGTCATTATTGAAAATCATCCAATGGTTTTGGTCGTAGCGCGTCATTGGATGAAATCACGTTATTGGTGTTCGATTACCAGCATAAGATGCCCAATAACCCGGTTAATCACACTGTTAAATATCCTTCCGAAAAATTCAGACAATATATAACCTCGTTTATAATAACTCAACATAAGCATACAAAATGTACAAACAAAATATAAACAATAACTCTTTATAGAGCGAAAGTTCAACACGATGGGATAGACAAGCATAGTTAAAATAATAATATATTTAAATATAGTAACAACTATGTTCAGAGTGGTATGTACTCTCTGATTTGCTGCAACGTCTCTTGATCTGTTGATTGTATGAGACGCTCGAATGTTTCCGGACCTACCTGATTTTTTAACGTTTCCAACTGTAAAATAAAACATTTGACTGATAAAAAATGGGGCCTTGGTTCCTCTGTATAGGTAGGATTTAAGTGATATTCTGAATAGCTAACTACTATATATCGAATGCCTAAAACTCTTGAGTATCTTCTAGCAATGCCAGAAGTCTACTTTTTAATCATGATCACCTGGTACTTTGTAGTCTTGATTTACAAGATAAAAAAGCGTACAGGAAGTAGATAGTCAATACTACACACTTAGGCGCTTACCATACCGTACCATTACGTAGTAGGTACGAGTATCTATGCTACAAGAAAATTATGGTCGCCTGATACTATTCAAAGTTTATTTTATGTTTTAATCAAGTATTTTAGACCAATGCAAACCTTGTACAATATGACCTATTTTTAGCCAGAAGATAGTGAAAGAAAGCGAGCCCTCCTACTATGAATTGCATGTATCAACCAACCGCACTTTAACTACTGTTAAAGCTTCATTACGATTATGGGCGCCTGGTACTTTTTAATCAATCGTCTTTCTCTATCTACTTGCAAATTTTTATTGTTTCTAAGCTATTTTTTTTTCAACAGGTTGACATACAGACTACCGGTCTACCTGATGGTAAGTGGTCACCGTCGCCTATGGACATTTGGCATATCAGGATTGTCAAACTTTTATAGTATAATTCGTACCTGATGATGTGTAACTACCCTCAGGTCTATAGCATGTGCAGGGTGCATAGCGGCTAGCCTCTTGCGGCGCACCTCGTGAGGAGTGTCTCCAGCGCCAACCCCGCCCCCGCCCGCGCCCTCCCCCCACCGCGCCGCCCCGCCGCGCCCTTCCAGGGGGGAGGGCGGACGAGACCCGGGTGGGGCAAGAAGACCACTACGATTCAAAAACAACATTTTATTATACACTAGCGAAAATAATATAATTTATAAAAACGGTACCTGTATCAACAAGGACATTTGTAAAGTTCCATAAGTATACTCACTCTACATGGGTACCATTCTCTTCAGTCTTCATAACATCGTTGAGCACTTCAGTCAGGTTGAGAAGTATAGCAGGGAACCGCTGCAGCACCGTCGGGTTCTGCGTTGTCAACAACGCTGCCAGACCTAGTCCTGAAAATAAATGTCACAGATTATAAACAAAGTCTAAATCTACATTATATTAAATCATGGTACTCGTGGATATTTACTAAACTATCGGCACACTATGATGGCCGATATTGATTGACATGTCGGAGCCAAAAAGATACACACATCTATATCTAATTATCTATACTAATACATAATACTAATAATAAAGCTGAACAGTTTGTTTGTTTCTTTAAACGCGCTCATCTCTGGATCCACCAGTCGGATTCAAAAAATTCTTTAACCAATAGGAAGCTAGATTATCCCCGAAGGTTATAGGCTACTTTTTATCCCGGGAACGCGAGTGAAGATGCAGGGAACAGCTAGTAGTGAGATATGAAGATAATACCCTCCTGTCAAAATAATCATAGCGTGTCACTAGATTCATATTATAAATACGAAAATGATATTATTTTACGAAAAAATGACTTCTAATAAAAATTTTAAGCATTTCTAATTTTGTTTAACCTTATTCACAAATCAATGCATAGTCTTGAAAACTCACCAACAACTTTCCACCTCTCGACCTGAGTCACCAGATTCATCTTCTCAGTCCAAACATGGAGGAACCTGTTGAGCACCTTGGCTGGATCCGAGTCATATTCAACGAGGCCGTTGGAGGCCTCTTGTATGGCCTTGTAGAATAGGTCTGACGAGAGGAGTATCACGCGGGAGACCAGGCAGAGCTGGACTGAGAGGACCATTGGCAGGTCGTCGCCTTCTAGGAGGCAGCTGGAATAAAGTGGTATCATTTAGTGGGGATACCCACATTTTCAAGTTATAGTTCAAGTGTCGAGACGGTCTGCATTAGAGTTGCACGCCATCTGCGTTTATCCTAAGAAACCTGGAAGGCATGAATCGAAAAAAATACAACAATACTTACTGTATAACCCTGATCAACATTGGCCATATGACTTTAACTCCCAAAAATGCATTCCTTTCAGGGAAGCTGACACTGACGCATATCTCCGCCATTTTTAGTGCAGTGATCACCCCTTCAGTCCTCATGTCACCGAGCATGTCTTCTAAGAGGGCCATACATTTTCCACCAGGACCCGAGAGGAATTCTTCAGGGCACAGAAGAGTGTAGGCTTGCATTATGTACACTACTATTCGGAGGTGTTCTGATGATTGCTCTGTAATATTTTTGATAAAGATACAGAAATCTGCTGGATATATTTTTAATTAAATGGAATGGGTGTTGTTATTAGCTAGTGAGACGCTACGATGGACGTGTAGCGACACCTGTCAGCTACATAGTTCACACAGCGATGAATAAATGGCACCAAAATAATCTCAACAGTTGGACCGCAGTTCCCAGACATGATGACCCAGCCTGGCGGTAGATCTTCTCTTTTAAATGGAGGAGTCTAACATAGACTTATTAAAAAAGAGACACTAATAGAAATACACCTTTATTTGTAATCATAGCGTGCCGCTAGTCTAATATAATACACGTAGTAGTTTAGTTTTATAAAATTAAACAACACTCTGTAAGGAGGACAATGAACTCTATTTACAATCAAACTCACCCAAAATCGGATACAAATTGTCTGCCAACTGTAACGTCGCCGGGTCAGCGGTATGAGAGGTTTCTAATATAGCGAGCCATAGCTCCAGAGCATCTTCTAGAAGGTAGACGTGTGCTGGTTCATTAAGTTTAGTTGACTCGTTTACTACACTCAGTATCCATGGTCTGATGTTTGGTGAGCATTCTCCTAGTGCCTGGGCAAATAAAAAAGCTTATGGTGTTAGAGGAACCAGGTGGATGATTCCTCCATTGTGTTATTATTTTATGTTATCCTGGTAACCGGACTCAGGTTTTCTTGTGTTACAAAAAGTTACTAGGAGTACTTTTGTAACTTATGTATCTAAAAGCATGGTAAATTTTGCCTGTGGATGTACAAAAAAAATTACTATGAATACCACGTCTCAATAAGCGCGTGTACTCAAAAAGGTAATCATTAACTATGGGCCAGCGCACTGATGATGCGCAAGCGGAACGTGGAAAATTGAATACTTTTTCCCGATTTCCATAATTAATACCAAAGTAAACATTTCAAGATGGCGCTTGCATCGCTACCGGCAATGCTTCCTATACAGCGTATGTATGTACCTTGAGTAGGTGCACGACGGCGGAGAGTGCGGCGGCTCGCAGCATGTTGTGTTGCTTGTCGGCGGCGTGGTGCCACAGCTGCGGCAGGTACGCGAACAGCGCGCCCGCGCCGCCCGAGCCCGCGCGGGCCACGCGCCCGCCGCACCGCTCCATCACGTACGACACCACGTGCAACACGTGCATCTTCGTGTCGCACTCCTCCGACTCTACCTATATACCGTCGCTTACATTACAATACTAAAGTGGCAGTGGCAGTGGCAGTGGCAGTGGCGGGGGACGTAGCTCGTAGAACCGACCGGTTGGGGAAGAGAGGTTCTCAATTGGCGACCACGAACCGGAAGACACAGCGTGGGCAGGCCCCCCACAAGGTGGACCGACGATCTTGTGAGGATCGCGGAAAACCGCTGAATACGAGTAACGCTAGACCGGCTATCGTGGAGATCCTTGGGAGAGGCCTTTGTCCAGCAGTGGACGTCTTTCAGCTGACATAATGATATTACAACACCGCGAATATAAGCGACGATATACGATTATCTTTGTGTAAAGGGCTGGCAATCATATGATAATAAGAATTCGCGCTACAACTCGCTACACCTTCGAATGAGTCAAACTCAAAACTCATTTATTCATTTTAGGTCCTGATAAGGCTATAAATATCAATAGTTACATGTTAAACAATAGGTTCGGAATACATTTAAACTGAGAAGACTCCGGCAAGTCACCTACAAGGATCATCAGGCACGCTCGGATGGGCGAACATAGCAAATATAAGGGTCACAGATTATACTAAATTAATTTAAAGACAATCATCAGTCATCATCAAAACAAATCACTTTTACGTACCAGGAGCTCATAAAGCGCAGCGATAGCATGCGGCGCGTACGGCGCGAACTGTTCAACGTCGAAGTTAAAGTCGTCTATAGTACTTCGTAGGGCTTCAGCCGCTGCCAGTTTCACTGCCGCGTCTTCGTCCGTACGAGACAACGGTTCCAGTAGTGCTTCATACATTGCTGGTCGGAGAGATTGAGAAGCTCGAACTCCACACCATTGACCTTCAATTAATACTTAAATTACAACACAATCGAACGTTTTAAGCTGATTTCAGACGACGCTATAATATAATAGTATATAGCTCATAGCACAACAATATTGCGCTCCACGTTCACATTGTACTGTACTATATATGATTGGCTTACTATACGCTTGCTATACTTTATTTATAGCACAATAGTATAGCGTCGTCTGAAATCAGCTTTAGGTGATTAATTGAGAGGCAGATTCTTACCTATAAGTTGACAAACTCGCCTCCTAATTATCCTGTAGTTATTGTCCTTTATCTTCAGCTCTTGACTCAGTACGTTTGTGAACCATTCGTCGAAATCAACCTGAAGAACAATATTGGTTAAGTTTTTTGAAGTTATTGTTACTCCCAATGTTGTTTTAACCCCCAACGAAAAAGAGGGGTGTTATAAGTTTACAGTGTGTATCTGTCTGTGGTATCATAGCATCTGAACGGATGAACCCATTTTAATTGTTTTTTTTTTGTTTGGAAGCTGTTTTAATTGAGAGTGTTCTTAGCTGTGGATTGAACAAGCATCTGGTCACCATTGGCGTCCGTGACACAAAGGCGTGTAGATTCTGCTGTCAGGCGGATGAAACACCACTTCAGCTTTTGTGTGAGTGCCACCCACTTATGCCTAAACGTAATACTCTCCTGGGGAAGCACCAGTTGCACCCAGATGAAGTAAAATTTATCACCGCTAAGAATATACGTACGGTTTATTATAGCTGTAGGTCTTGGCGGTGAAATTTAATTTATGTGGCGATCACAATAGATCTAATCAGGTCGCAGAGATACAAGCTCTGTAAAGACTTGAAACAGACACAAAACCCAAATAATAATAATAGCTGTGTTTCAAGAAAATCCGCTCAGCCGTTTGGAAATTATCGCCTCTGTGTTAGTGTGATTCAGGGATTTTAAATTTTAGTTACAAGTAACAAATACATCAGACGGTAAGATGACTAGGATTTTTTTAAATTTGAATCCCTCGACTCGAAATTGTATAAAGCACTTACATCATCATACAGGTCAAAAGCGGCCAATCCGACAGCATTATAAATGGCGTCTTTCTTCAATATGGTGGGCAGATCGTCGGGAGAAATCTGTCCCTGCTGCAAGGATGCTAACAACCGAACTAACTCAGGAGCCAGCACGTCGCGGAATTGGAACAGCTCCATGAATAGGGCTTCTGTGCAGGGCTGGAAGGAAACTTAAGATTATAGAAAGATTAAAGAAAGGACGTCCACTCATTGCTTTCACTACTTTTGCGTGTTCTATTTGCATAGTAAAACTCGCACGCAATCAGAATGGTATAAAATTAAAAATTAAAAATATTATTTTAATAATCATGGTCGGACATGCAAGCGAAAATGAAATATATTAAATTTTATGTATTTATATTCAAGTTTTAGACCAAAGAGCGCACATTTTATGCGGAAATATTTTATTAAACCAAGAATCTTTCATTCTCCAACAAACCCAAACAAATGATTGCACAAATTCAAGAAGTGTGTATCGTTTTTTTTTAATTCAATAGTCAAAGGTACTACAATACCATGAAACTCACCCTAAGACTATATTTCCAGGACTCTCCAGCCTCATCGGTGGCGAAGCTTTCGGGCTCTGCGTCCCACATTGCCAGGTCATCGGCGCTCAGCAGGAAGTAATGCGTCACAAGGTGCCGGCACATGTGGCATACTGTCTCCGCTCCTAGTACCTCCATCTTCGCTTGGTGGGCTTGAAGCGTCACTGATATCACACTAATTCAATTAATAATCTGGTGTTTGGATGAAACGAAACGCAATGTAAGTTTACTAGATAAATAGCTAGATTTACTAAGAGAGAGTATGACTGCAATTTGCTAAGTTTACAAGCACACTACCAATAACAAGAGTAAATAAAGAATGAAATCTCGAACGACGAATATAATGCCTTCTCTTCTCACACGTTAACGAGCTAATGTGCAAGATGCGATGGCATGGTATTCACCACCATTCGCGATTTCAAAGAAAGAAAAAAGATTGGAAAGCCCCCCCCCCCCTCTACTAGTTAACTCTCAATTTGTCCGCGGCCTTATGGTGGAAGCCTGCCAGATATCACCATGTTATAGACTCTGCAAGATGTTTTATTCCACCGAAAGCTCAAGCTCACTATAAGATTCGAACCCACGACCTACGTCACGATCACCACAAATCTATCATCACATATATTTATTGCGGAACAGGTAATAAATTAAAACTTATAAATGTAGGAACAAATATCTAAGTACTAGGACAACATGACACCAAGGCACTTCTTTCAATATAGGAACTGAATTACCTCTTCTACAATAACAAAACAATAGAAAACTGTACTTACATGGCTCCTTAACCTGATCCAACCCCTTAGGTAACTTATACTCCACACACTGCAGTATACCTTTGACAATATTCAGACACTGTATAGTGAACCTCTCGTATATCAACGACATGCCTTGTTCAGTGAAACAGTAGTATAGTGCGAACTCCAGAGAAGGTCTGATAAGAGGCACGTAAGAGAACGGGTGGAAGCATAACACACCAAGTGCCACCTTTGTTAGATGTATTATGAATTTCTCGCATAGTTCCAGCGGGTAGATGCCGCGGCCTTTTAGGAGTTTCCCTAAAATGAAGTTTAGGTAAGAATCATAATCGCTACTCTCAGTTGTAAATAAGGTGAATTTTATTAAAGATATTCAAACACAACGTTTAGGCACTGATATGAAACTTAAGAACGTCAGAGGGCCTACTCCGAAAAACGATACACGATAGTTCGATGATCGTTGTCAAATTATTAACCAATAGAAAATTTACATCTCGTCAGTTTGATGCAATTCTATTGGTTGATAATTTGATAGCGATGATCGAACAATCGTGTATCGTTTTTCGGAGTAGACCCTCAGAGGTTATAATTGACTCTACCACGTTCGGTTTAAGTGTATCTTTAAACTAAGAAGACTATGACATATTGACAAGCCAGTTGGCGCAGTTGGTTAAGACACCACCTATCACGCCGATGGTCATGGGTTCGATTCCCATCCAGGACAAACATTTGTGTGCATGAACATGTCTGTTTGTCCTGTGTCTGGGTGTATTTATCTATATAAGCATGTATTTACAAAAAAAAGTAGTTTATATAGTATATCAGTTATCTGGTTTCCATTGTACAAGCTTTGCTTAGTTTGGGATCAGGTAACCGTGTGTGAAGAATGTCCCAGGATATTTAAAACTATTAGAGATTAATTTGAGGTTCTCATGAAATTGTCCCAAAATTACAACGCTAAATAATTTCTGTAAGAAAAGATAATAGTTAGTACTCACTGCATTCTAAACTGGTTTTAGCCCTGTCAAAGACAACGTTCAAGAAAGCAATAGCGTCCTGGCTCTCATGAGCTTTTTTGAACCCGAACACTGTGAGCTTCCTTAGAACCCTAAGACAGAGCAGTGCTTTCTCCAGATGCTCAGTGATCAGTTCAGTGGCAGCGCCCTCTTGGATGTGGCGTAGGAACAACTCTGTGTTATCATGCCACAGGTTCAGTATGAAGGAGTATACCGAGTTTGTTAACTCCTGGAAAGAGGATAGGATATAAGAAAAGAAGTATGTCTATCTATGTATATCTTTTGGTCTTTTGAGTTTTGTGGAAAAAGATATGATATTTCACATCCACATACGACCTTTACATTAAAGACCAACATGTTGTTCTGCATTATGTTTGCCCAACATTTTATGACTCGCAGTTGGCTCGCAAATGGGACACGCGTCTCTAAACTAAATATTAAAAGAATTCCATAAATGGGTATATGTATATACCTAAAATAGCTACAAAGTAATACTTAGGCATGTTTCACAGGTAAATAATCATCTACAGTATCTTTCTTTCGTATGAACAAACTGAGACGGCTTAATAAGAACAGGTCCTCAGTTTCTAGTCTTAAAACAAACTGTAGATTTTTTCCATGAATCTCATTCTTTCCACTTCTCTCAAGACACAACAGTGAAGACGTAACATCATCCATACCTGTGTGACAATAGATTTCATTATAATTTCTACATACCTGGAATGTTCTCCGATCTGCAATCAACCTCTTGGATGCCAAAGCCTTTACAACATGATGGAAGATAAGAAGTGACCTATGTTGCACTAATGGCTGTGGCGCCTTCAGTGCACAAACTAGATCAGGAACTAAACAAGGCCAACTTGTAGGGCAGTCGAACCTAAAAATATAAAGCGTAAGTCAACAAATAGGTACTGTTAACTGGGATGAGTTTTGCTGAGCGTCCCAACTCAATGGCACCATAAACCACAGAAAAATTCTTCCAGTTCGGCGATTTGGGTGGATCTTTCCTCGGAAACTTCATACCTTCGGGAAAACTCCACTAAGGTTTTTATTCTAGAAGATTGACATGCAGGCTGCTAGGTAAAAATAAAAGTTACTCCATAATCTTTTACCTAGCAATCTTAGATATCAGAACAGCTTGCTGCGTCGCTATCTGGGCGACAGGCTCGCTTAGTATATTACTAGTGAGAAGCCCCTGCCTCAGCTTCTGTTTCTCTTCATCAGTGATGGCGTTTGGTGCATTACGTCTCCAGTAACGATCGACACCGTTTTTGAAGCACATAACAGCTAGCCATCGGACATTGATGTCTATTGAATGGTTGGAAAGGACATCCTAAAAGAAGTAAAATATTGTACGAGACTTTATTTGTAATTACTACATCATAATCATCGTCTAATTAGAAAAATCAAGTCAACTTCTGAACATAGGATCTGAAAGGATTTTGAGTAGTCAAATTTTTTACACCAAAATTACAAGAACAGCATCAAGTTTGATGAATAGCTAACTTTTGTATATACCTGTAACTATAATGAATAGTTGTTTTACCTTTGATCCTCTATGTATAAGTAAGGTAGAGAATAGAATATAATATATTTATTTAAATTAATTCTTTAGTTCATTTCATATACTAGAACTGTAGGTAATGTAGCTGAGTGATATAAACAATATTACAATGGTAATCCTCTATCAGAAAATAAATCACTTGTCAACAATGCTAGTAATAAATGTCTTTGCAAATAGGTTGTTGCCAACTGTTCATAGTATAGAATTAATGATCAAATTATACCTAAAGTATTCATCCTCTCAAGTTGTTATTGTAAAATTTTAATAAACATCCATAGATAAAACCAAATATAGTATGGATTCTCGAATGTGGACTGTTAAAGTTGTGGGTATTGATTATTACACATAATTTAATTTAGCTAATACATTTCATTGTGGGAACACAGCAGGATAAAATTATTTACCAAAAGGACAGAATAAAAGCCCGGTTCTATCTCCCATTCTTGAAGCTTCTTCTCAGCTGGTTTAAGAACTTCTGTGTCTTGACTGGTCGCTCGATTCAGAGTATCCAACACTAATGCGTAAATATTTGGATCCATGGTCCTTGTTAACTGTTAAAAAATAACATTAAAAAGATAAATAAAAACATACAATATTAAAGAAGTAGCTGAAATGGCTTAACACAGAATAAACTAAATATAGGTATATACTAATATTATAAAGTAAAAGTTAGTTTGTGAGTTTGGATGAAAGGGTTAAAGGAACTACTAATTAGCAAGCCACATTATCCCTGAGGCAATTTTTTTAAGTAAACATGGGTGAAACTCCAAGGAACTCCTTGATCCATTGAATTTAATGTAAAATCCAATGTTAATTTTTAAAGTGCTACAACTACTAATCATGAGGACAAATAAATAAACAAGAAACACTTTGGTAGAAATAAATGCAAGAGTTTTTATAATATTATTTATAAACTAGCTTTCTACCCCTCTGTTACCTGCAATCCCCTATTTAACTCCTTAGGGGATGAATTTTCAAAAATCCTTTCTTAGCATATTTCTACGTCATAATAGCTATCTGTAGGCTTAATTTCAGCCTGATCCGGCCCGTGGTTTGAGCTGTGCGTTGATAGATCAGCTAGTCAGGCAGTCACGCTTTCCTTTTATATTATTTAGAAGATGACTTTGGTTTCATGCATTACATTAAAAAAAAACATTTTATTAAGAAAATAATATACTTCTTTGTAAAGCCTTTCACAATTAGTGATCTGACCCGGTTTCATTAGCATATATCTTAGAAGAAATAAAGATAAATAAGTACTCTTTCGTTCAATCAGTTCTATAAAATTGAAATTCTCATAAATTTAATTATTTCCCTCCAGAGCTTAGAACGTCAACCTAAATCGTCTTAAAAATCAAAGTAAATGTGATGAAGAACGAAAACTTAGAATAAATCAAACTTACTTTTCACCCTGAACAGGCAAAGGGCATAACATAACCTAATACAATTTGCGTAAGAGACATCGAATTAACCAGCACTATAGCAAAATACACTAACTTTGATACACTGAATCCGAAAATTTAATCTCTTCAATTATTTGAAGCGATCGAACAGTTTTACAAAACGAACCATATCGATGAACCGATCGGAAAAAACACCACGAAATCTTGAATCTCGATTTCGAATGAAATGACACTTCATTTCATTGCATCTGTCAAATTGTCAATGTCACTTTTTTTAAACGTTTCGTTCTAAAACCAAATGGGGAGGGAGCAAAGAATATTTATCAAATCAAGTTAGGACTCGAGAGGAAATTTTATTTTTCTAAATGCTAAAATCTATCCAAAATATAGTTGTTTCCAACGAATAAATAAAAAAACTAGAGGAGTCTTGTCGACACCCAGTTGGAACGGAGTGTCGGAGTTCCCACTGGAGTTTCATTTGCTACATATATTTTTCTGTTCGTAATAATCTTTACATAGTTTAAAGTCCGTTCGCTTACATCTTTTATCTCAACGGATTTTAATGCAGTTTTCAACAATAGATAGAGTGAACAGAAAGGTTTATATCTATAACACATGCATATTATAGTACAGAAAACACGTGCGAAGCTGGGGCGGGTCGCTAGTAATTAGAAAAATAACTGCTTTCTATTGGCTATTCACTTATTTTGCCAAATTGGATCGGCAGGGAAACAAAAAAAAATTTAAGATAAAAAATAATTAATAAAAATCCATTTCTTTCATAATTTGCTCGACTACTTATATCAAACAATTTGAGAGAGA
The DNA here is from genome assembly GCA_963555595.1 of Tethea ocularis. Taxonomy (NCBI): domain Eukaryota; kingdom Metazoa; phylum Arthropoda; class Insecta; order Lepidoptera; family Drepanidae; genus Tethea; species Tethea ocularis. Next base: position 1,757,424 of record OY741971.1, on the reverse strand, counting down.
TTATTTTATCTCCATCGTCAATTAATTAAACTTTATCTTAACTTATCTATAATTATCAGTTTAAGATACTGAATTCAATTTAAAAACATATTAAGTATTGTTCGTATTGTAATTTATTTAATTTCCTATTATATTTACCTACTCATATTTTATCATGACAAGGGAAACGTGTGTAGTTAATTTAAACAGTGATTCTACTGGCAGTTTTTACAGTGGTGATATTGTGACTGGAACAATTGTTTTAGAGCTAAGACAACAGCAAAAAATTGAACGTAATGTACCTACTTAAGGTGGAGGCGTCGGTTGGAGCGCGAAATTCAAATTGTATCCCGTTTTTTGCAAATTGCAGCTCAGTTATAGGTAGATATCAACATCTTATTTGCGAATATGTTGATGATTTCTTTTGTTATTAATCAGTAAATATACTACCATTCTTCTCGCAAATAACATGTTGACAACTTACGACCTATAACTGAGCTTCAATTTGCAAAAAACGTGATAAAATTTTAATTTCGCGCTCCAACCGAAGGTTCACCCTTAATAATACTTCTTTAGGAATGCTATTCAATACATTTGCTATTTCTAGAATTTCGTACCTCAAAAGGAAAAAAACGGAACCATTATAAGATCACTCGTGTGTCTGTCCGTCTGTCACATCCAATTTTCTTCAAAACTACTGGACCGATTGAAATTTGATAGGTACACATTATGTAAGTTAGTGACTCAGGCACGGACGTAACGTAACTTAAATATCAATATTATAATATAATATTTACAGAATACCTACTCCGTTTACAGACGATATAAATTTAATCTATTACTTTAAAAAATATTTAAAACACAATTTATTATTACAGGAATTGATTTGGAAGTTGTTGGAATATGCAAAGCACAATGGTCAAGACCTATGCCAACTATTCCCTATATAAAATTCTATACTGAAAAGAAAAAAGTCCTCAGTATTAAATTTATTGATATATTTCGAGGAATAATTGCTGGTAAAATGTATTTTATTGTATTTGTATACATATTTAAAATAATAAATAATTAACTATTTGCAATTAACACACCGAATAATAAGTATGTTATAATTAATTTCAGGAACGAAAATTCTACCAGGCGTCTACAGTCATCCATTTCACTTTGCTTTGCCAAATGATTTACCATCATCTTTTGAAAGTTCAATAGCCAAAGTACATTATTGCGTAAAAATATCAAGTAAACCAGCTTCTAAAATTAAGAAAGTTGTACCATTTGTCGTCCAAGGAAATGTAAATTTAAATCATATAGAAGAAAAATTGGTTGGTAATTTACCTAATAATGATAACACAAAACAAAACGAATAATTAAAAAATACAAAAATCTCGACTACGTGGTATGAAAAAGATTCTCATTCATAATACATTATAATTTGTATTTTTGTAATCACCTTTTAAAACCCTTACCTAATCTTGATACACCTCTCGAAAACATTACCCTCCTTCTGAGTCATTCGGGAAAAATAATGAGCATTTAGTTGTGACTGTTTCTTATTATATCAACTTTTATGTTTCAGATGTATTCATTTCACGAATTTCATAAGACCTTTCGAAACTCCGCAAGATTTTTTATTTCTATTAAAACATACACGGCTTTTGCTTCAAAACAAAGTATCCCTTTTGAAGTGACAATAAATAATGATAAAAATATAAAAATACATAAGCTAAATATACTCCTAGTACAGGTAAGAGTTCAATCAATTTCGGAAAAGCGGCCCCACCTACCAATAGCAATGAGCATGGCAGCTTTAATCTGTAAACGTTGTGTAAAAAATGACCAAAATAACCTTGGTTAACTTATTTGAAAAATTACCCAAAGAGTAATTTAATAGTACCTTGCACTTAACTCTCGCGCTGGTTTTACAAAATAAATTTGTATGACGTGCATTATCACTTACTGACTAAAATAATTGTTTTATTTAACTGAACTTTGTGATTTAATCTTTGTATTTATTTCAGAAATTAAACTACAATATAACAGCCGGACATTACAACGAAGAGAAAAAAATGTACAAAATAGATCATAAAAACATTTCTAATACGACAGCTGAAATTTTTAATTTCACCATGAAAATACCACAACTGACACCATCTAGTATACACGTTCTGAAGCCTATGATTAATATTTCATACGTTTTCAGGGTAAGAACATGAATTAGCAGATTTTCTAGGTTTTTAACAGAAGCTCACATTTTATGTAATTAAAAATATTTATAATCTTTCAGGTAGAAGTTATTTTCCCGTTTCATTTTACTTTGCGTGAAGATATTCCAGTCATAGTGGCAACAGTACCAGTAATACATCACGACTTTTAGCTAAACACAAATTAGGTATTAAAATATAATAGGTAATTCAATATTTAATTCATCATTTGGAAAAATACGAATTAAGGGAAATGTGGTTAATACACGTGAATACACGGACAAACATTAGAGTAGAGAGAGCTACACCTACGGTAGGTACCTACCATGGTTCAAATAAAGTCAAATAGTTTGTTTGATATTGAATGTATTATTTATTCATTTATTTTTTTAAACTACGTACATACAACTAAATTTACAAATTCCCTGTAATGAGAGAGACTCCTACACTTTTATTTCAATTTCGTGGGCCTATCTCTGAGAAATTAACAGGTAATTCTTTTTTTTGGTTAAAATCTAATAATCACGCAATTGTTTATTTATTTGTTTAATCATCTGTGGTTATTTTTGATGTGGGTAACTAACATGCCATGACTACACATAACATGTTTATAAAACTAGAACATTATTTAAACTTGACCACAACTTGACTGAATACCTAATATTAGCGTAACTTGTTTTGATGTTATCCAAATAATTTAAACATTTACGTAATTTTTATAGGTTATATTTTTTTCAACAGGCATAAAAGCACATAAAAGCCATAGAGGATGATTTAGTAAGAATCTATCTATACGTAACGATTTTTTTTCCCTGGCAAGTTTTCTAAAGGCTCAGAGCTGCCACCTTGCGTTTCTCAACTGAAATAATATTCATCATAAAAGTACTTTTTTAACACATTTTTTACTTAAACAAAATTTTATTTAATGATTATTATAGTAAAATACTTTTTTTTAATGTATTATATAAATGTTATTAAAACTATACTATTTAACAATTTATATTTCATTTAATGTTTTAACATAACAGCAAATGACTACTTCCTCTTTCCATGACTTTTTTGAGAAAGCGGATATGGTTGGTCCGCCATAATCATTCGTGTGGGTCTGTGCTTGTGTGGTTTGGGTGTCTTTACCGGTGCCAACCATTATTTATAATTAGTAGTAAGTTATGCGTATGAATCCAGACATGGACGATGATGAGAAGGGGTGAGTGTATTTTGATATATTTTCCGTAAGAATTAGAGGCGTCTTCGACGTGCCAACTATAATAGGTCAAACTGGCATGTTCGCTTGGTGTGTCGCATTTCATGGATAGCCAGCAGGGCTTGCGAGGAAGCGTTACGTACTCGACTGTAACCATATTGAATATTATTTTTGGGATGATTTCTATGTTGTTTGGTAGCATTATCGATAAGATTCTAGTTCGGCCCGCTAAATCTCAATTAGCCTTTTACTTTACACCGGCTAGCGGCCACCGACCCCAAGCCTCGCGGTGCGAGTTGCGTGGTACGATCATGGCAGCTATTACTTTCCCATGATTTCGTTCTTATTTTTCAATCTGCTGAAAGTAGCTTTTAGCATAGTTTATATAACCTTACTATTTAGGCATAAAGCTGTGATGTGGATACGTCGCAGTAATATAAATTTTAACCTTTCTGTGACTAATCGTTGCTTTCTCTTATCGTCGATTTCGCGCTAAGGTATTGCGAGGGACAAATTTTACATTGATCCTCTTAATTGGGTGGGGAGATTGGATAATGAAACGAGGTTATTAGTTCAATGTTCGAAGTGCCGCGTAGCGCGATCTCATTTACCTACAAACCGCGGCTGAAACGTGCTGATTCATTTGCATATGGTTACTTACGACTCGTCGAATTATGTTCATAAACAGTTGTCCGTGATGCCAACATCAATATGTACACGTTAATTTTTGCTGAAACACGTTTCTGTCGACTATGATTGATGATACATTGGTACATTTTCACATAAATCATAGTGTATTCATTCAGTAACCGGAGGTATTCTCATATCAGATTGCTGTCCTTGTTTTTCCATAGTGATAGAGAGAGAAAACCTGCATTGATATGATCCATAAAATAATAGAATTATTTCCAGCCTTAATTATATTACCATACTTAATTATATAGTAATTTATTAATACAATATGTGTGGTTAGATCTGCTCAACTCATTAGTAAAATGTTGCAACCTTAAAAACTAATTTACTTTTTGCTTATCAATAAGAGTAGGTATGCTTATCTTTCATCACATTTTAACAAAAAGGGGTGGGAAACTTCCAGATTCAAAATAACATGTGTTAAGCTAAGACTAGGCCAAAGAGAATGTAACTTTCACTTTGCTAAGTAATTGTGCTTACAAAGCTCTAACTAAATCATGAAACTATGATACTGTAAATTGTAGGCAAGTATGTACAATAAGATTTTTTGTCCATAGTAAAAGTGTTACTCATAGAAGTAGGTAGATATACATATTGTTGAAGTCAATGATTAGATAAAAATATTGTTCCTTACAAAACTTCCTTGTTTAATGTCATATGATATTATGTCTGTATATATATAAACAATATGGATTAATATTATATTGGATATTTATTGTCACTTTATTTGTTCCAATTTATGGTTTTGATAATTACAAGTCAAAAGAACATTAAATTCATAAACAATTTGATGGATATGGGTTGTTATACCTATATAACCTTTGTCTGTATCATGTCTATGATATACCTAACATTTAGCTTTGTTTTCTCAGTAACTTTAGTATAAATGTTAAAAGTGTTAATTAAGGTTGGCAACACATCAACAATCCTCCTCATGGACTTATGGTATTGTAAATGTTCAAGGGCAGCGATGACCACTAACCATCAGATGAATTGTTGGTCTGCTTATAAACCTACTAAACAAAAATATAACATTTTTTTCATAGAAAAGCTTTGCAAGTGTCATCAAACAGCTGCTCATCAAAAATATGAATAAAATATTCATCTCTTTCACTCCTGAAGAAGGCAGATAGGCAGAAGTCTCTATTCTCGTCTATATCTACTACTGAGTACTGACCATTTTATATACTGTAATTTCCTACTTCGAAGCACAACTTCTTACAAGAGCTGGTCACTACAAGCAAATAAGTTTTATTCATAACTTTATCATTACATTTAAACATTGGCCTGTGCTGAACATAGAGCTCCCTAAAGTTGATTGTGAAATGAAAATACATACACATGACATGATCATGAAAATATTAAGTCACACTTGTCTTTATTATTGTGCCTAGGCATAGTGAGTTCTCCATTATAAAGTAGTTAGACAACCTATAGTTAGAAAATAATCAGGTCTATAGACAAAGATTTATAAAAAAAAATTGCAACAAATTAAATCTATAAATATCATGGTACTTAACATATAAATCATGAATTAATTAAAAATATCATGACTTTTCTGCCATTAATTAATATAATATGAAAATACTAAAGGTTGATAAGGTACATTCCATCTATAATTACTAGAAAAGAATTGTTTACTTTAAAATTGGCAGGAAAATTTATGTCTGATGACATCACACTTACTGTATTTATTGACAATATATTAATCCCAATTCTGTTGTTTAAAAACCAAACATATTTTAATACTGTTTCCCGCGGCTTCACTCGCGTTCCCGGCTTAAAAGGTAGCCTATAACCTTTTTTTTTACTATGTATAGTGCCAGTGTTTGAAGACAGTCTCACCAGGCTCAGTGATGATGTGGCTAAGTGTGGTAAGCACACAATGCCTACAAGGGAACTGGGCCTGAAGCGCAGCTGTCACAACATAATAGTTGGTGACAGATTTAAACTTGATGGTGGATACCTTTTTAGATATATTCTAGTTCTATTATAAAATCATAAAAGTAACTAAATCAGTATTTTAACTTTGATGGTTCTTACCATATAAGATTGTGATGGTTATCCTGCAATGATAATTTTATGCACAATAATTATTTACAAACCCTGGTTTTTGTTCATCACTCAGTAATATACCTACAATATTAAATACCTCTAGGCTCTTGGCACCTCAATCAAATAGGTATTGAGGAAACACACGGAACAGCGTAGGTCGTCAAATAGCTATTTGTAATATTCTTAAGCAAATCTTGTTCTTATCACTACTATAATGTCTGCCTACTGGAATAATTTTAACCAACTGATAGTGGCTATTATCTAGGTTTTTAGGTCATTTATTTGTTCTCATTTACAATATACCTATTAATATATATATTAATAATAGGTCTAATTTAGTTGAAGACTAAATTAGACCGGCGGTTTCACTCGTGTTCCCGGGATAAACAATAGTTTATAACCTTTAGTGAAAGGATTTTTCTAATCGGATCAGTAACTCCGGAGATGAGCGCGTTCAAACAAACAAACTCTTCAGCTTTATTATTAGCATAGATATTTCTCATTTTATTGTTTTATGTCAACAGGTTGTCATGAAAGAAGTATCTATATTGTAGAAGACTGATAATACGGTTATTGTCTGACTTTTTACATTTATGGACACTGTACAGCTCTCATTAGACTTACCTAACCCCTAGGTGATTGAAAATCGTATTAATTCCATGTAGTGGTTTTCGAGTTATTGCAATATGTAAGTGTTTAGGATTCCGTCAATGTACTCACACATGCGAAAATGCCATGACCTATCTATTTTGCACGCCTTTGACTGAATGATATCAATGATTTATGCCTTTGTAGTAGATCATGTCGATTTTGATAGCCGACATGAGTGGACAAGAAGGCTATAGAACTGCCCCGAGTCTTGATTCTCAAGCATACTAAAACTTGAAATTGTCTCCATCAAGTGTTTATGCTTGCAACAGTTTGTGGCGACAATCCTACAACCAAACGATTATTACTTGTTTTAATAATAATTATGTGGACATATTGTTTGGCTTTACAAGCTATATTATGCTGCTATATTATGTTCCATAACATTGTACATTTAAAATTTAAGTACCTACCTACCTGGACATTCAAGATTCACTCGGCGTTTTAGTTTTTGTAAAATCGCGATATTTTTTTTCAGGAAAGTCTCCTATACTTATAAATAAACTTAAAAAGTATTTCAAATCGTTAGTAGTGCCATTTCCAAATAGAATAATTTATCATTTAAAAATATTAGGTAGAGATTTTAACACGTGGCAATGTCAAGAAGTTGTTAACGTTACACTATAATTAATGATTTTATAATTTGTGAAGTAATGAAATAAAAATCTTGTCTGTGTGGAATATTGCAGATGGATATCATGATATTTTTATTTGTATGAAGTCTCGTGTACTACTGCTGGTCATTGATTTGATTTACAATTTTCTGTAATATAATAAATAATTCTATGCATATTTCCATTAGTCTTGAATAAAGTAATTAGCGTGTTCATATTCGTCTCAATAAAGCAACGCCTCGACCTTGCTAATTATAAAATTAAGGTCTTCAACACACTAGCTTGATGTGGTCGTTAAAAAAATTACGATGCGAATTGAGACACTGCGAACTAAACAGTAAAAAAAAATCACAAAATAATTTTCAATAAATTAAGGCGTCCCCCCACAATTTCACTCCATATAGAATATTACAGTATATCTTAATTACGGTTAGAATAAATTGTTTTGCAATAAACAGAAGCCTGATGTTGAACATAACATAGTGAATCTTCATACAGAAAACTGTTCGTTGGCGGTCTGTCATGGGAAACGTCGCAGGAGAACTTGCAGCGGTACTTTTCGCGCTATGGCGATGTGATCGACTGCGTCGTCATGAAGAACAGCGAGTCGGGACGCTCGAGGGGCTTCGGCTTCGTGACGTTCGCTGAACCGTCGCTCGTCAACATCGTATTGCAGAATGGACCGCATCAGCTTGATGGAAGGTATGTGTCTGTCGGCTATTTTTTTTCTACTTTAATTTATTACACCATCGTCACCGTAAAGACAGGACATCTAAATAAAATTGTATGTGTAATAAATTTTAACTAGCTATCAGAGTATCTATTTGTTTATAGAGATGCCCTGTAACAGACAGACGGGTAATTAGTAATAGGGATCCGTTAGGCACTCTTTGGTATAGCAGAACCCTAATAATGATAACATCGTGCGATGAATACATAGACGCGCGACGCGCCACGTGTCATGCATGTCGCGTCAGTGTGTGGAGACCATAACCGCTCCTCTGTTCGTTTGGTGTTTCATATATATTTTTTATGAGGAAAATACATTGTTTAGAAATGTGCTGTGTTCAGCTATACCGGGTGTGTCGACATCTAGAGAATGCTTAGCTCAGCTTTATTGGATTTCGCCCTCCAAGATTTGTTGCATATAGGTACATAAAGTTCGTTCAATTTTTTCGGTTGTGATGTTCTTCCGTTCTGACTACCTACTGACTTCCGTACTGACCTATCTATATACCTATTATATTGATATATTTCGTAACTAGGTTAAGCTGATTAACGATGTGTTGAAAATAGCTGACAGTGTAGTTTTATAAATACCTATAGGCAGGTAAAATTCTTTGTAAAGCTTAGGTGCTCCCTACAATGCAATTTGGTTACATTATAATTGTCACATAACACTCCTTGATATTTCATTCAACATAAAACCCTATATTACATTTTGTTGTGACCTGATTCTTGGTCACAAAAATAAACTGGCTTGTAGGCCTTTTCAATAATGCAGCGGTGTGTTGGTTAATCTGCCACGTAAAATAAGCGATTTTTGTTATTTTAGTGATCACCGTTAGCTTTGCCAAAGGCAAGCTCTGCGGCACGATATAATTTTCCACTAAACGTTAAAATAACGGATCTGTAATTTTACGAGCATAACATTCTTTTTCTAGATTATACAGGATTGAAATTTGAAACGGGTTAGTAAGGGCAGCTACCTTAGGGAAAGAAAGAAAAACATTTATTCTGAGTAAGGGTTGAAGCCACGCGAATATGGTCTTAGGAGATCATCCCTTATTTTTCTAGTTATTGCTATCGGCATTTACAGATTTTGAAAAAAATGTAGTGTCAAATCGGCGTCTCCGACAAGGATCAAAAGGCTCTAAGGGGCCAAGTTAGGTTAGGGTATCAGAAATGTCACAAATCGAAAAAACTTCCTATCTCAAATTTCTACCTGGGTTAATATCAAATATGTAACTATTCAAACCAGATCTATAATAATTTTACTCGTGGCGCCCCTTAGTGCATTGTTACTGCGATGCAACACTTGCAACGAGTCAATAAGGTCCCGCGGCCATTACGTATATAAATATCAATAGGTTTTATATACAGGGGTAAGGGCGGCGGCTTGTTCGACGTCACTACTGGACACAGTTCACGGTCGTGACTTCTATAACGATTTAGTTAATACGTCAAAAGTATTTTAGTTGGAATACGTGACAATCTCTCAGATTAGACCCACTTTATGGTTAGATACTATTCCGCTACGCTGTGCGCTTAATTATGGCATTGTAGGCACGCAAACATCGTTGGACAATTGCGTTTATAATTGACCACGATTAATAGAAATTCTTCAAGTTTATAACAAAAATATTGCGCGGAAATATCTATCAATCATAACTACGGAATTTACTTTCCATAAATTCACAAAAAATCAAGCTTTTAAATCCAAATTACATACATGTTGTATTCGCTAAACTTACTGTTAAGAAATATGAGCGCACAGATTCACATTCGTTCAAATAATAGACAAGCTCGTGTATTTGTTCGGTGGCGGCGCTTATACTCGTCATCGCTAGTAACACAAGGCACCTTAACGAGTCTACAGCTGATCAAACAAACAAGCCAAGGGCTGTTATAAATTTTATAATGGGCATGTTAATATGAAGAACAAACAGTCTTCAATGTGTAAAATCTCTGTTCCTGAATCCACATCCAGGCAGTGCCGTCGGCCACGTCTGCCGTCGGTACGTTCAGATGTTTGTGGGACATTGACACGCAAATTAGCATATACTCTGTGCTCCTGTGAGCTCAAGAGTCTACAAGGTTTGCGACAGTTAAGTTGTTAAAATTATTGACCTGTGTAAATAAATACTAAAAGTAAGCGATGTTATGGTGGAAGAAATATTTTGAAGCGGCATCTCGCACAGATTCATGTATTCTTCAAATTATGGCTCTTCATATAAATAGGTACAGTCTCCGATCCAGGTTGAGTCTTTATCTAAAGTAGAAAATTCGTGTCTCAATGAAATCCCTTCAATACTCAATTTATAGTTTAACTCGACGTCAGAATTAATATAATTATTTCGTGTTTCAAGTCCCGCCATCATGCTATACTGAAGATTTAATTAAGGCTTCCATCTTTTTCTCTCGCTTCGTCTTTTTTGAACCAACTTTTGGTAATCTACAATAATATTTAATAAAAATTATATTGTATTGGAATGACCTACAAAACCCTGATTATAATTAAAGCTTGTTACTATGTTCCACCATTGTGCATTGCGCTCTGTCATTTACATTTATTTAATTTCTAAGACAATTAAACGGTAATCATTATGCATTCAACAATGTCAGCCATTTTACCTTCGAGGTCATTTATTTGCGAGCAAATATTTTGAATTCGGATTTTCTGAGTAATTATTAAATATTACTGATAAGCCAATAGTTTTCCACAATCATTCAATAAACATTAATAGTGGGCTGGAAAATCGGGAGAATACATTATTGTTATTGTAGTAGTTTCAAAACAATGAAAACAAAATGGCGGACATTAGCCGCCATGTTGAAATATTAGTGTTATAAAAACACTGGTGATAAAAAGATAATACATTGAAACTGTAACATAATATTATATTATAACTGTAATATCCGACAGTTAAATCAGAATCAGTTATTTAAATGTACATTAGTATTGGCGCGCAGGCGCGTTCAGATTTAGTAGAAAAGGTTCGACCGCTCGAAGGACTTCAAATCAGTAGGTACCTCATAATTAGTCATATTAAACAGTAGATATAAGATAGGATAACAGGCTGAATAAGGCATATACTTTACTAACTGAAAGTATACAAAGTGTATTAAAAAAAACATACAATTATATTGTGTTTTTTGTAACATAATATGTACAAAAGCGTATCCAATTATATTGTTTGTTTTTTTGTAATATTTATAAACTAGCTTTCCGCCCCACGGTTTCACCTGTGTTCCTCTATTTCACCACCTTAAGGGTTGAATTTTCAAAAATCCTTTCTTAGCGGATGCCTACGTCATGATGGCTATTTGTATGCCAAATTTCAGCCAGATTGGTACAGTGGTTAAGATTTACGTTGATATTTTTTTTTTTTTTTTTGAAAGGACTAAGTTGGTAGCCTCAGATGGCTGCGACAACCTTACCGGACAAATCGGCGAGCGCAGAGGGCTCTCAGCCGGGTAATATTTAGGTAACAACGCCTGAGGGCACCCCCGAATGGGGTACGAACCTCGGCTCAGGGCGTTACCGGGGGAGGGGGAGGACTTTGTACGAGTTACGACTAATTGGGGGCGGTCGGATTACTGTAGGCAGCTCGGGACGAGACTGAGTGGGACGTCGCGGCGGTCCTCGCCGTCGAGGACGGTAGCGTGATCGGTTGTGTGTAGTGTGTTGTGTACTTTTACGAGCTTCGTCAGCTTCGATCTGAGCTAATGTAATAGGGTCATCCGGCTCGCTGAGGGCTTGCCTTGGTCTATGGATACGGAGTATACGGGAGGGCGTGTAAGTTGCGGCTTTCACTATAAGAGGGTTGCGGTGATTAACGGCGGTATTGAAAAATCTGCGTGAGGTGCGTTTTATAAATTGTTTTATCGTGGGGAGACCTAAGTCAATGTGGAGATTTTCATTACGCATGCACCACGGGGCGCCCGTGGCCTTGCGCATGAAGCGATTTTGAATCACCTGAAGGCTATGGATCCGTGATGGAGCTGCATGTGCGAACACAGTACTAGCATAGGTCATGATGGGGCGGATACACGTGGTATAAAGTCTAACCTTGCTTTTAAGTGCAAGTTTAGATTTACGATTTAATAAAAAGTGGAGGCGCCCTAAAACAAAGGCGGCGCGCGCGCGGACCGCTTTAATGTGGGCATCAAAGGTCAAACGATCATCGAGAGTTACTCCGAGATATTTGGCTTGCCTTTCCCAGGGGATTGGTTCACCGAATAGAGTAACTGCCTTTGGAGGGGAGGGGGTACCTCGATGGTAGGGTCTGTAGAATAGGACCGCCTGGCTTTTGACAGGGTTGATCTCGATCCTCCATTTCCGAAACCAGGCGCCTAGGGCGTTAGCCGCGGTTTGGAGGTTCTTAACAATGACTGAGGGGGACTTACTAGAGCAGTAGACCGCGGTGTCGTCCGCAAAAAGTGCTAACTGCACCTTGTCGGTCTTTGGAATATCACTCGTGTAGAGCGAAAATAGCAAGGGGGACAGTACCGAGCCCTGTGGGACACCGGCACCGATAGGGTGAGGGGAGGAGAGTGCGCCAGGAATGCGATATCGAAAGTGGCGATTTGACAAATAATCTCGTAAGATGAGCACGAGTCTATGTGGGACACCTAAGGTAAATAGCTTAAAAATTAAGCCATTGTGCCACACTTTGTCAAATGCCTTCGCGACATCGAAGAATAGGACACCTGTCATGTTGCGCTCTTGGTACTGAGAGGAGATGTGTTCAACAATACGATGGACTTGTTGAACACAAGAATGTTTGGCTCGAAAGCCAAATTGTTCATCAGGGATGAGATTATTGGCGTCGGCATATGTTTTGAGGCGGATATAGATCAGTCTCTCATACATCTTGCCCAGGACATTTAATAGACTTATAGGGCGGTAACTGGAGGGCTCGGACCTGGGTTTGCCGGGTTTATGGATTCCAATGACATGGGCCTCTTTCCACTGATGTGGAAAAATATTACAAGAGAGGGCAGCGTTAAATATGGAAGTTAGCAGTATTATGAGGTGGGCGGGGAAGAGTTTTATCACTTTGTTAGTGATTTTGTCCGAGCCCGGGGCCTTCCGTGGGTGTAAATCCCTGATGATCGATTTGACCTCGTCAGGGGTCGCCGGAGGGAGGGGGTCATCCTCTTCGGTGAGAGGGGGGGGTGGTAACGGGAGGGCGGCTCTCCGTTCAACTTAAGAGTTAACTTCCTCCAGATGACTCGGGTCTATCGGGAGGGTACTGGGCGTGCACTGAAACTCTAAGCTTTCAGCGAGGCATTCTGTCTTATCATCGTCATCAAAAGCGGGAGGGAGATTGGGCCTATTTAATGGGGGCATGGGTGCTACCGTGTCCTTGGTAAGGGCACGAGAAAGCTGCCAAAAGCCTTGATGAGAGGGTCTAATGTCTGTAAGGGTCTGGTCCCAGCGGGCCTGTCGTACCTCATCGATGCGTGACTTAACGTCACGCTGGAGAGCACGCATACGGATGCGGTTTTCCTCTGAGGGGAAACTATCATAGGCGCGAGTGGCGGCATTTTTCTCTCTCAACAAGTCACGTACGTCATCGGGCAAGCGCCAACGTTGATCACTCTCTGCTGGCACTGTCCGTGAGCAATCGCTAATTAACGATTGCACGTGGCTAGTGAGTGAGTCGATTGCGCCGACAGCCTCATCAGCGGTGTTGAGGCTATCTGGGATCTGATCAAGGTGGACGGAAGTGGTTGACTTGAGGCTTTCACTCAGTCTATTCCAATTCGTCACGACCTTTGTGGGGGGGGCTTGACCTGCATCAGGGGAACCTATGCGCCCTGCTAATTCTATGATAACAGGTCGGTGGTCGGATGTAAGCTCGTGTAGCACTGTTACGTCATGCACACGTAGGTTTACATTCCGTAACAATGCCACATCAAGAATATCAGGTCTGTGTGTCAGTTGGTGGGGATAGTGCGTCGGGTCCAGGGGTGCGATAATGTCTATGTCTAGAGGGTCAAGGAGGGATTCTAATAGTCTACCTCTGGGGGAAGTTGAGTGACAGTTCCAGAGTATATTTTTCGCGTTCAGGTCACCTGCCAGAATGACAGAGTTACCTAGCGCGAAAATAGACTCTAGATCGCTTTTGAGTGGTGAATCATTGCGGGAGGGAGATATATATGCTGATACTATAATTATAGGTTGGTGTCCTGTCATGCCAAGCCTACAAACCGATGCTTCAATGCACTGGAGGGAGGGAGGCGGATCCATGGGGGAGCAGTACAAGGACCTTTTGTAATAGATAAGTGTGCCTCCTAGGGCAGAGTCAGTCCTGTCATTGCGGACTACTTGGTAGTTTGCAATTTTAGGGTCCCTAAGAGAAGGTTTGAGGAAGGTCTCTTGTATCAGGAGGACGTCAAGTTGATGGGGTCGCAGGAACTCTGCGATATCATCGCGTTGACCTTTAATGCCATTTGCATTATAGAATCCTACTTTGAGGGATCGGGGTTTAATTCTACACGTCACGGTTGTATTATCCATTATGGTTTTACGCGGAAGTTGGAAAGGACTGTCACGATGCTTTGGAAACGCATCGCGATGGAAGCGAGGGCACGACCGTTGCCCTCGTTCGCTCTGATCTGGGTCGCGAGGTCCCTAATTTCGTTGAGATCTATTGCCTCAGCGAAGCGCTCCACTAAAGCGAAGTCCGGGTCTTCGATCAGTGGTAGTTTAGGTGCGTTTGCGCGGCGGTTTTGGGAGGTTGCCGGGGGGGGACGTTTGGGTGGGGGAGGGGGAAGGAGAGGTTGCGTGGGTGCGGAGACGGGTTTAGGGGGTGGGGCAGTTGGGGGATTGACTGCTGGGGTTTGAGGCACTGAAGGTGCACTAGGTAATGCTGGAAAGTCCTTGTCGTAGTTGACAAGATTCCAGGGCGAGGATCTTTGTGGGGCTAGGACAGTCTGGGAGGGGTCAGAGAGGGGGGCAGTGCGCGTTGAGTTGCGCGATGTGCGCGAGTTGCGCGGGGGGCCCGAGTTACGTGATTTGCGGGCGGGGCGAGGGGCTTTCGGGCACCCGCGGTAATTAGCGGGATGGCCAAGTTGGTTACAGAGAACGCAACCTGGCTCCTCAGTACACAGGGCCTTGTCTTTCGGCCTATCGCACTCAGCGGTGGAATGGGGCTTAAGACACTTGACGCATCTGGGGGGGGCATGACAATTGCGGGCGGTGTGGCCGTACAATTGGCAATTGTGACATTGGGAGGGGTACACTCCCTTGTGAGGTTTCTCAAAAGAGATACCGGACAGATTACGTTGATAGATCAGACAGACACCTTTTATATATTTAAAGATCATATATATATATATAATCAACCTTTCACGGTAAATGTTGCTCCAGTGAGAAGTTAGAACAATTGTTGATCCACCTATTTTAGGTGTATACTCAGCTCCGCGTCTCGCAAACTGATATACTTTGATCCGTCTTTGATGCGCGTGTGACGTAGGTGGATCTGCACGTATCGGTTTTCAACATACTCCTCAACGATTTGACCATTATTTGTTGATCCATTAACGGTCGAAAAAATCATACTGAATGTGATTTCTTAGATCCAGAATATATTTGACTTATATGCGACATTTACTTAGACTAAGTTGATCCGGAGCCAAAATTGACGAATAGGTACTGAAACACAAATCGGCAACGTCGCGTTCTGCGTGTGACAGAGAACCCCGTATATTAATTCGTTAGAGTAATAAGGTAAGAAAGATGCGTTAGCTGCTGCGTTTGAGTTCAAGGACAGTTTTTAACCACAGACACCGTCCGATTGTTACATGGAATGCATAGTAGATACCTACATATACTGGGTTATTTATTTATTTATTTTTTTACGATCCCGGATAATTTTAGGGATTCATCTACTCGTGAAAACAAGCAACTTTTATTATAGGACTAAAGATGAAATCCTACTTAATATTATAAATGCGAAAGTTTGTGAGTATAGATGTATGGATGGATGGATGTGTGAATGTATGTATGTTTGAAACTCTTTCACGCAACAACTACTGAACGGATTTGGATTAAACTTGGCACATAGGTAGATCATACCCTGGAATAACATATAGGCTACTTTTTTTATCCCGAATAATCCCGATAGTATTTTCCCGTGGGACAATTATCGAACACCATGAGGGCGACGCCCCTCGCTTCCATTATGTGTGTTTGTTACTCTTTAACGCAAAAACTGCTAGACGGAATTGGATGAAACTTGGCACATAAGTAGATCATATTCTAAAATAACATATAGGTTACTATTAATCCCGAATAATCCCGATAGTATTTTCCCGTGGGATAATTATCGAACACAACGAGGGAAACGCCGCGGGATTCCATTATGTATGTTTTTTACTCTTTCACGCAAAAACTACTGAACGGATTTGGATTTAACTTAGCATCCCATCATTTGAGAAAACTTAAGATCCCTCGGGAATGTGGGGCGGAAGTTAAAGAGTAGCCCGTTTGAGTCATCATCGCCCTGCCCACATCGCTGAACCGATGAATGTGAAATTTGACATGTAAATAGATTTTGACACCATATATGACTTCTAAATTCATTTCCGCAGCGGTGGAAAAGGGCCTTTTGTACGATTTTAAGAATTATAATATCTCTGGAACCGTAAGGCCTAGAAGTCTGAAATTTTTAAATTAGCCTTTTCAGTAAAAATTATTAAAAACCGGTGCAAGCGTTTCTCAAACTTTTGTCTATGGGACGAAATATTTAAAAAAACAAGGGTTTTGCTTTGTTTCCGATAAACCTTCATAACTTTGTGATTTTAAATGATACTAACTCAAAATTTATAGTGTAGGTAGTTTTTTAACATTGCTAAAATTTAGTCTCGGCGTTTCTCAAACTTTTGTACTTCGAAGAAGTTATTACCGATGGAAATAATGCGTTTTTCAAACTCCTTTATCTCTGCAACGGCTAAAGCTAAGAAGATAAAATTTCGTAAACGAGTAACTCGTTTACGAAATTTTACAAATACTATAAATTCAACTCGGTGTTTGTCAAAGTTTTGCCCATAAACAAAGTAAAAATGTTGAAAATTTACTTTTAGCAACCTGTTTATCTGAGCTAATATTCATAGCAGCAGCTTGATTTTTGGGATATGAGCGTTCCACAGTATTTGTTTCGAAATGTACTACTAAGTTTCTCAAACTTTTCATGCGGCATAAAGTTAGAAAGGGTGAAACATATTTTGAATATAGACTATTCGATACAATTAGAACAATATTAAATACAGTGTTTCTCAAAATGCAAAGCAATAAGCAGTTCCTTGAGTGTAGATGTTGATCCGGTTGGAGCCACATTAGTTACCAGAGATGCATATTGGATCAACAAAAGGCGCCGGATCAATATACGTTTTTGGATCAACAAAGTGCTCGCGTGAAGTCGCGTCTGATCAACATTTACCGTAAAGGGATATCTATATATATATATGTAGAAGTAGGTAGAGGTAGGTAGGTAGAAAGTAGGTAGGTAGGTCCCAGTTTTTTTTGTTTTCAGGGCAGGAACAGCTGTTTATACATACAAACATATTAAATAAAAACCGTATGGACCAGCTAATTTTTTGTTTCGCTATTTCAGTTTTGGTGCCACATTATCTGGGGTCATAACATTATTGGTTACTAGCTGTTCCACGCGGTTTCACTCGCGTTCCCGGGATAAAAAGTAGCCTATAACCTTTGGGAATAATGTAGCTTCCTATTAGTGAAATATTTTTTCAGATCGGTTCAGTAGTTTCGGAGCCTATTCAATGCAAATAAACAAACAAACAATCAAATCTTTCCTCTTTATAATATTAGTATAGATGACACCACCTATCACGCCGCAGGTCATGTCGTAGGTTCGAATCCCAACCAGGACAAACATTTGTGTGCATGAACATGTCTGTTTGTCCTTTTGTGAAAAATGTCCCAGGATATTTTATTTTTAAATTTTTAGTTTATTATGTTTTATCACTGACCTAGTATAAGCTATCTTTGTATCTTCCATCATCACATCAAATTATATAACTAACTAAAGAATTATCCCCTAACTCCTAACCGTTAAGGAGTTGTATACTTCCATCATCAGCTCAGCAATGTAAATGACTACCAGACGCAAACATCTGAATAGCTTTAGAAATTATATGAAAAACATTGTAAGTGCCTATAAAATTGGAAGAGTTCTCTCGATTTCTCCAGGATCCCATGATCAAATCCTGACCTGGTGACTATGGGATCATCTGTGAAGTATAACCCTTTCAAACAAAAAAGGAATCTTCCAAATCGGTCCAGGCGCCTTCGACTAATCGGGGAACATATATAAAAAAAAGAGATAACCTCCTCTTTTTTTAAAGTCGGTTAAAAAGACAAATGTAATTGTTTGTTTGTAAATTAATGTAATTATTTCCACGCATGCCATTGCCGAAAGTTGAAAGTGAAGTGAGTGGTAGGGCAGACGGCAGTATGTAAACACATACCTACTTCTCTCAATCATGCCGCGGCAATATTTAGTGAATTATTGCCGGCAGCGCGAGGAGCAGCGGCAACGTCGCGACTGCTTTCAGCCAATCCGATTGTTTGCTGTGCTCTGATTGGCTCATTTAAATCGGATCAACATTTTCCGTAACTATCGCAAGGTGGATTTGTATATCGGATCAACTTCGGCAAACGCTAGTAAACATTCCCGTGAGTGTAGATGTTGATCCGGTTGGAGCCACATTAGTTACCAGAGATGCATATTGGATCAACAAAAGGCGCCGGATCAACATGCGTTTTTGGATCAACAAAGTGCTCGCGTGAAGTCGCGTCTGATCAACATTTACCGTAAAGGGATATCTATATATATATATAAATAATCTTTGGCTAATATTGTCATAACTCCCAACAAATGATAGGTCAAATAACATTTAAAAATTATGCTACCAATATAGTCACCGCGGTGAATTCATTGGTATAAATAGATTTCATTGATTGTATTTAATTATCCTGCTATCCTACTAATATTATAAATGCGAAAGTTTGTGAGTATGGTTCTTTGTTACTCTTTCGCGCAAAAACTACTGAACGGATTTGGATGAAATTTGGAGCACAGATAGTTTATAACCTGATTTAACACATAGGATAGGTACTTTTTATCTTGGGAAAACATGAGATCCCTCGGAAACGCGAGTGAAACCGCGGGGCGGAAAATATTATAATAATATTTATAATGATGGAATCTTGGAAATATCATCTTTCCTTATTCTAATTTGGATTCGTTCGTTTGTCATGATATACAACTATTAATATCCTACCAATTCTGAAATCGTGAAAAAAGTTAACTCATAAGTTTGATTACATATTATGAATTGAAAATTTGAGTATGTAAATATTCAAATAAACATTTCTAAATGAACATGAAAAGTGTGTTAGTAACATTATACAATGTGTACATTTCTTACCGTAATCTAGTCTCTTTCACCCACCCTCATTTATTGCGTTGGTTATTTAAAGCCACCTGAGTCACTTTGTGAACAAACTTTATGCTCGGAACTCTTCTAGTTGTAAGAATTTTAAAACCTGGATAATTTATAATGTTGCATCGATAGTAATCAAGCGCTTGGTCTCTTCGTAATGAGTTTCGTGTTCGCTACACACTTGGTATACTGTGAGAACTACAAATGTACGTCGATTTAAAAGACGAGCAAATCTTCCAATTTAATTGTCTGTTGCGGGTATAGCTTTAATTTCTATGCCAGAGGAGTTTAAAAATAAATTTGGTATTTGGTCACTTGCATAAAAATATAGCAAAACCATCCATAATTTACGGACATTCTTCGACTAGTACAGATTTTATGAGATAAGCGTGTAATTATTTATTCCAGCAGCTATGATTAATTTACTGTATGTTACCTCTAGAACCATCGACCCGAAGCCATGCAACCCGCGCACGCTCCAGAAGCCGAAACGCGGCGGCGGCTACCCGAAGGTGTTCCTCGGCGGCTTACCGTCGAACATCACCGAGACTGACTTGAGGGTGTTCTTCGGACGCTATGGGAAGGTCATGGAGGTGGTCATCATGTACGACCAGGAGAAAAAGAAGTCGAGAGGTTAGTTTTTTAAGCAATGTGGAAGAACTTCAAGATGAATTTAGTATTTTGTCACGGCGCCCTACCCTAGTATAGTCGAAAGAAATAGGTATCTACAATAATACTAGTTAGCAGTGGCGAAGGGTCCATACAA
Organism: Tethea ocularis; assembly: GCA_963555595.1. NCBI lineage: Eukaryota > Metazoa > Arthropoda > Insecta > Lepidoptera > Drepanidae > Tethea > Tethea ocularis. The sequence goes on along the minus strand of OY741971.1, from coordinate 1,737,063 downwards.
GCCGATTCCCATCGGCTTACTTTATAGAAAACCTAGTACCACATTTTCATAATTTCAAAGCTACTTTTATCATGCTTGAATATAAAATTATCAGTCTTTTTTGAACGGCTTACCCTCGACATAATTTCACCCCTTGAAATTTAGTTATTTTATTATAATAAAAGAATTGAAACAGAAAACAACAAGAAAGGCTTTTCATATAATGATAGAGGATTGACTCACGGCGCCCCTCTTTACTTTCTACGGCGCACCAGAGCGTCGCGGTGCACACTTTGGGAACCCCTGCCCTAACTAATATCATAAAAGCGAAAGTTTGTCTTTCTAGATGTCTTTTTGCTACGTTTCGCGGCTAAACTAGCGTAGCTTGGTTCATGGAGATTGAAATACTTGACCGATAAGTCAGAAACCGTTTGGTGGTAACAGTTGGTTAATCATGACATGAAAATTACTTCAAGTAAATCTCCAAATAGCTTCTAAGATTGTGTATACATGTAGCTTCATGCTTATTATAAAATACGAAAATGATTTTGTAGTTGTCGTTTGTATTTTTTTTATTTGTTCAAGCATAACTTATTTGTTTACCGAGCCGATTTTATTGATTATTTTAGCGTTGGGTTCAGTATATCTCCATTTTATTGGTATTGGACCTTGGACTTATAGACTTCTTCTTGGACTTCAAAACAGTGTCAGATTAGAGTTCCTAAGAGTTTTGAAGGCGGGTTTATTTAATTTATTAAATTGCTTAGTGCTTGTAAAATGCGGTATGTTCTGGTGAGGTATGTGTTCACTTACAAATGAGTAACAGGTCTAGTGTTGAGGTTATAATGATTATGTTATCATATTATGACGTCGGCCAATGCTTTGTTATAATTAAATTGTGTATTTTAGATAAGCGGTTGAACATTTTCATGTTTAAGCTCTTATATTAATTGCTACAAGATTGATAGCGCTTAATTACTTTCCCTTAAGTAAAACAAATAGGTTCTGACGATACAAAAAGTTTATGAAAGTTTCCTCGGTCGAAATTAACTGGTACTCCATCCACTTTTATTGTTACTAGTGTATAGTAGTCAATTCAACACTCTTAGCAAGTATGCAATAGAAATGATATCAGTTTATAGAAATGCCTAAAATTTTTAAAAATGCGAATATTATTACTCAAATATGCAAGACTATAATGATATTTTTTTTTTATAACTTTAGGCACAATCAATATCTTCGTTTACTTTATTCTAATCGCGAGATATACATTTCATAGGGGTTCTAAAATCCACATCCAGGCAGTGCCGTCGGCCACGTCTGCCGTCGGTACGTTCAGATGTTTGTGGGACATTGACACGCAAATTAGCATATACTCTGTGCTCCTGTGAGCTCAAGAGTCTACAAGGTTTGCGACAAGTATCACAAAAAAACTATAGCTGTTTCACCCTCGTTTCTGATATAAAAAACAGTGCTATACACTCGGGGATGATTTAATTTCCCATTAGTGAAATTAGTTTTAGAATCGGATCAGTAACTCCGGAGATTACCTCCAAACTTACCTCTTACTTATATTAGCATATTTAATTTATGAAAAGAAGTGTGAAATGTGTCTCAAATACTTATGTTCTTAAATGTTGAAACAAATACCGAAACGAATAACTTACGGTACCAACCGAGTTGTTCGTACATAAATGTGCGATATGTTCAGTAAGGTTGCGATATTAATATTAACCAAAGAGAATAAAAAAACGTGGAACGTGGATGTTTTGTTTCTTCCTCTAGAACATAATGTAGTAGATTGTAACTATTAGTATTTCATTTCAATTATCATTGTTATAGGCTTTGGATTCCTGTCGTTTGAGGATGAGATGTCTGTCGAACGTGTCACCCAGGAGCACTTCATCAACCTTAACGGCAAACAGGTAAATATTTAATCTTAAATTAAAACAGGTATATATCAATCGTGAATTACTGGTAAATTTAAATCTGCACGGAGAATAGTGAAGCAACCCAAGTGAAGACAAGTTTTACGCACATATACATCGTAGTATGCCGATTGGCTGTCATTTCGTATCGATATATTAAAAACCGGCCAAGTTCGTGTCGGATTTCGGACATTTAGGACGACACGTGTGTGACACGAAAGGGGGTAAGTTTGAACCCTTCGGTTACGGAACCCAAAAAATGAGACTAGAAGCTTAGCTTTATTTGTACCTGTCCTGATTTTAGTACGTTACGTATGACGTAAGCAAGTATGTAACTAGTATTCTTCTTTAACTCATAGCTATAGCCTAGGAAACAGTTTTGTATATAAGTTTGTAAATCTTATTACGCAACAGATTCTACTTAGCGATATTTGTTGCACATCTCCGTAACGAATGAAATAATATGCATATGAATATTTCAGAGGATTTCATTTGCATAGTTTTAAATAAAACTAGCTATGAAGTTTGATACTTTATTTCCTTGTTAAATATTGCGGTAAATGTTTATCTCGAGCTATTTTGCGATATGTCTGTTCGAGTTAGTGTTATGCCAACAATATTGAAGTGGTGGTATTTTTGTGATTTTGTGTCTCCATAAAAAGAGGCTTTTTTTATACTACTAAGGTAGCAAGCAAGCATACGGCCCACCTGATGGTAAGTGGTTACCGTCGCCTATTGCCATTTGCAATACCAGAGATATTGCCAATGTGTTGCTGACCTGTTGCAATACCAAGAAGGCAAATTGGCTCTCAAGTGCAATTGCCGGAACACACCGGTAGGTGCTTGGCGACAAATTTTCAACTTGAGGGTGGTAGCTAGCCAGACGGGTACCACAAAGTACCCTACCAACGTGCTATGGTTTCCTCACGATGTTTTCCTTCACCGAAAGCTCAAACTCATTGTAGGATTCGAACCCACGACCTTCGTCGCGGCATCCGACGTCTAACACTGAGCTATCATCGCCCTAAAAAAGGCTCTTTTAATTTTTGAATCATAATCTCAGTAGCATTTCGAGAATCAGTCCACATCCAGGCAGTGCCGTCAGCCACGTCTGCCGTCGGTACGTTCAGATGTTTGTGGGACATTGACACGCAAATTAGCATATACTCTGTGCTCCTGTGAGCTCAAGAGTCTACAAGGTTTGCGACATGTATCTATCACACGAAAAATATTTTTTTACTGTTTCTCACCACCACAAGGAAAAGATTGAGTTCAAATAATATGAAGTTACTTCATGTTGTGAGTTGTGACATCACAAAAAAATAGTTATGAGAATATCTATAAGGTTTAATTTCAGTAGTCAGTTAATAGGGGCCTACCGTAGAGTTGCAGAGCGAGCACCAATAAATGTTTGATATGTAATGTACTCGTGTGTGTACAATAAGGTGGAGATCAAGCGCGCAGAGCCTCGCGACGGGTCGGGCAAGCTCGGGTCTGGCGGCAGCGGCATGGGCGGCGGCGCTATGAACGCGCCCGGCGACACGCCGCAGGCCGGCCAGTGGGGCCCGCCCGCCGCCGCGCCCATCAACATGATACAGGGCCACAACGGCCAGATGGGTGGCCCACCGCTTAACATGCCGATGGCTGGGCCCAATATCATGCAAGGGTGAGTTTTATCATGCCTCTTGATTTACATTTTTTGTTTGAAAATTACGAGTGGTTCAGATTAAATGATTAACTAGCGAGTTCATCCTAAAGATGCCTATAATATGTTATTCCAGGATATGATTTATCTACGCGTCAAATTTCATCAAAATCCTTTTAGTAGTTTTCGTGTGAAAAAGACATTGTCACATCCAAACAAACATTCACGTTTATAATATTTGTAGGAAGTAGGATAGGGTGAATATTTGAAAATTCCTTTCGGTATAAATAAAACTACAATAAATAAAATAATATTTAATTCACGAGTACCAAGACAAGATCGTGAACACAACGTTAAAGTGTATCCGTAATTTTTTACCTGGATAATTTCCTTCGCATTATATTTGTCAAGTCTAAACCACTGAAATATCACATCAATATCAAACAAAACATCAAGTGTTAGCCTACAACCTGGTGCCTAGCAAAGATAGCAAGTACAATGGATTTGGTCCGCACACACATAGGTACCAGGGCTGGGGCACATCTCCCGGGCAGACGTCGTACGCGGGGTACGGAGCGGCGGGCGCGGGCGCGGGTCCGGGCAACTACCAGGGCTGGGGCGCGCCGCCGGCCCCGCAGGCGCCGCCGCACGCGCCCGCCTGGCCCGCCACCAACAACTACACGCAGCACACGCAGCCGCCCGCGCAGGGATACGGCTCCTACGGTAAGTCATAATATACATGCACCTCACTCTCTTAGGTTTTTATTCTACCCTGGTACTCGTCATTACATCATAGCAAATACAGAAGGCTCATCCCTTACCTAAAACTGTGTTTAGGTACGAAAAGACTCCTCTTTTTTTACCGTGTAGCTTCATCTCTTTCGCGCCCCTCAACTTATAGTCTGCGGATGAGGACGTCAGTCAGGTTTATTGTCATACGTAAACTACGGACTCAGCTAGGCCTGAAGTGACATTTCTCCTCCTGTCAAATTTACGTCACCCATAAAGGGAAGGTATGGCTGGTGTCAACGCATAACATCTTCTAGTAATCAGAAGTAGAAGCAAACATATAGAGGTAGCTGGCTCGTACGGAACTCTCGCTGTTGATAGCTCTACAATAATTTAATATACGCACATTTGATATTATTATGTGCAGACAGGCTGTTATGTATTCGTATATCTAGTAAGTAGTTCAATACGTTCCCTTGTATTAGGACTGGTTATGTGGTCTAGCTAGCTAGAGCATAAAATTGACTATCTCTGGTATTATTGTGTGACCATTCAGTAGAGCATGTTTGTATATGTATGTATGTATGGAATACACGTTATGTCAGGAAATCTCCCGATATTTCAGGCTGTCTGTAGGACTGGTTTCCCAGGCGATGATTGTCTCTCAAGGGTGATTTGTGATCAATACCATGATAACAGTTTTATAGCATCTCTGAGGATATCAATTATAGCCATCACCTTAAGAGTTTTTTACTCTAAATGGGCATATAATACGGGCATGAGCCCGTATAAATCAGAAGTAAGTGCCAAAGAAAAAGGTCTATGAAGACCACATACTTATCAAACTTTTTACTAGAAACACATCTAGGTCGTCAGTATTATTTAGTGGTAGTGCACTTAGTTCTTGCACTTACCTTACTTTTTATTTTTTTTAGATAAAAGATAACGACAGAAGATTAAGTTGTCTTTTATCTAAGTTAATTTCCCACTAATAAATAATTATTACCATCTTTCCATCCTGCGTTCGCCCGATTGATGGCTTCCTTATATTTGTTATGATCTCTTGTACTGTGGTATTGCCACTTTCAGTACCTACGAGCGACAATTTCTGTAACTATTGTATTCATAAGTCATATGTTACGGCAGAAGGGTGTCGCGTCGCTGCAGATTTCGAGTGTATTGTTCTACAATTGTAGGTTTCATTTTAACATGACATGTAAATCTTTCTAGCCGTGCATCGGATATTAACCCGAAACTTCTAACATCCACCTCGCACTTTGGTGGTCCCTCGCCTTCGCCAAAAATCAAGACAAGAAATAATTGTGTTCGTGCAGCGGTATTGACATAAAAAATAGGTTTTAGCTAATGGTTTGGAAGCTGGCTTCTCACAGTCTGTGTGTATATCAACACAGGTTCACTTGTTTATGATGCATGCAAAGCTTTAATTGTGTATTTAGGTTATTCTGAGATGTTACTCCAATCCAAATTAGGTTCGTCGATGTATTCTTCAAAGAACAACACAGAAGGTTGTAAGAAGCCACTTCAGATGAGCGGTTTACGTCATCGATATCCGACGTGTATATTTTTAATATCGTATCAGTAAGTTTCATTCAGGTAAGAGACTGTTTTCTTGGCCTGGGTCTGTGATCACCAACCTGCTGTGGCTCATGTTACTAAAACTTTAAAACCTTTGTTGCGGCAAAATAACAATAACAAAAAATGCCCTACAATGAGACTGTAGTTAACCATGTATAGAAGTCCTTTGGTATCTCAAATCATAGAAAGAGTGGGACAATCTGTCCTATAGAGTTAGAAAGAGGCAGTTGACACAATGATTGTAAATTCAACAGCTAACTACAGCTCGGCGCCGGCGGGCGCGTCGGCCGGTGGAAGTTGGACCAACTGGAACATGCAACAAAACTCTAACTCTACTGGCTCCGGTTAGTAGATATTTACAGATAGATATAGGGATTTATTTTTCATTTGCCATCGCTCAGTGTAGTTTTTTTATGGGAAATTTTAAAGTTAGTGCAGGCGGGTTGGTGATTTTAGACGTTTTCCGTACTTATAGTAGGAATGCAAATAGTTAAAACTTAGTTTGATAAGGTGCATTTTTATTGTGTTATTCTAGATTTTATCTTTTAAAAACTTATATTGGGCTCAATATGCTGATCTGTTGATACTACGAATTCTCAGAGTTTGTGAGTTAGCTTTTTGAAAGTTGAAATCTGGAAATTTCTACCTGTGAACTGCTTCATTTATTTTGTAAGCTTTAAACATGTAACGTCTAGGCTACTTCCTAGGCGTGATAACGAGGAATACCTACCAGAAAAAAAGGTATTTTTGAAATATTACATTCGACGCCAATTAAGAATTGTTCTTCTTTGTTATTATATGAAGTATTTTTTCAAAATAACGAAATGATCGTGGTTGTATTTTGCGGTTGCTTAGAATCGATTTATACTACAAATTCATTCATGAATGCTGAGCAACTAAATCAGTGTAATATGGTGGTCACTTTCACGAAACGTAACGAAAAATCTTAATGTCAATTATGTAGTTAAGTGAATCGGCGTAGCTCGCTACATAACTGATGAATTTAGAGCAATAAGCCAAATACAATTAAATAAAGTAGAGAGACACATAAATAGTGGTTATTTAGGTTGGTGTAACATTCCAGGGTCGTACGTGCCGCTATCGGAGAGCGGTGAGATGTACGGGCGCGGCGCGGGCGGCGGCGCGGGGGGCGGCGCGCCCGCACTCACCGGCGCGCTCTCCTCCGCCGCGCTCTCCAAGTCCTCCTCCGCCGACTACTCCACCTACCAGCAGTACCCGCCCGCCTACCAGCAGGACCAGGTATGTCGCCCATCACACTACACTACACTACACCACACAACACAACACAACACAACACTCGCAATACTAGCCAGTACTAGTAGTTACTAGTACTAGGAGCAACTGGTACCAGGAGCAACTTTTACTAGTAGCAGCTAGTACTAAGAGTGATTAGTTACTAGTACTATGAGTAACTAGTTGCTAGTACTAGGAAAACCAGTTACTAAGTAACTAGTTGCTTTTTAAAATTATTAGTAAATTGTACTAGTACCTGGTACCCCACTGTTATTACACTAATATGGGTGTAACGTAGATGAATGGCACTCGCGAGGCTTGAAATTCTGTCAGAGTCTAAAGTTATCTGGATGTATGTCTAGAAAAAAAATTAAAGCAAGAAAATAAGTATTGCTTGTTATTTTTCATCATTAAATTTTTACTCTCTAAAATACATAAACTCTCAACTTTATTTAGGTCACTACTTATTTGTACAGCTATAGGCAAGGCTACCTTTTGTCTTGCTATTTAGTATCGACAGAACTGTAAGGTAACACCAGTCTAAGTTGATAAATTACCACGATGTGAAAGTAGACCGAAGCGAAAGTACTTCGTCACACTCTTGTCTTAGAAACTGTAGTTATTTATAGATCTTCACCGCTATACTTTTTAGGGTATTAACGCCAATGAATAAATAACTGGTGAATACATTTTTTTTTCATTTTGCCAAGATATAATCAGAAATGTAAGCATTCGCGGGTGTCACTAACATCTAACGCTTTTAAAATGTCATCTCTCTTAATTAGTTACATACCAAAATGATATACCCAATTTGATTTGATGATATAAAAATACATACATGATTATGCAACTATGATATCCAATAACCAATAGAAGTTTGGTTTAACTAAGTTCTCAAAATTTATTCCTCAATAAGTACCATTTTCCTGCTCATTCCAATATTAAATTTATTGGATATCACTTGTGTAAACATATATTTGAATAATATGTCTAGTTTTAAAGCCTTGTTTTGCCTAGCATGAACCATTGAATATTATATTTATACATAAAACATTTATCTGGTGTTGGTAGTATGGTTTTTGCTAGGGTTTGGTGATGACTTTTTACACCAGGACTACAACTTCTGGATTGGAAAATACATTTCTATCTATATTTCACATTATAAGGAAATGATTTTTGACTCGACGAGATTTTATTTTTTGTTCATGCTAAGATAAATTTTCATCAAAGGCCGATAAAAATTTCAATGACGCGTAACGTAAGACTTGTCTTCACAGTTTAGAAAGAAAAATCAAACGTAAATAACTAACTATACAACTCGATAACAGAATTGAGTTTAGAACTGATTATGCCAACCTAAATTTTAAAATTTTGTTAAAGTTTTATGAAGATACTTCTATACGACATAGCTCGGTAAATAGGCATACTATATGCAGTAGTTCCGAAGAACCGTTACCATGGAAACAAGTTTTATTTCACGCGTCGCCAAGTAATATTACAATTACAAATGAACGTTGAAATGCGTGTCGTGTCAGTAGGTCGGTTTATACTGACTACTTACTATACATTTTGCTCGACTGTGCCGAATTGCTTGATGTTTTGTACATATTGAATGGAAAATTATTTATAGAATTACGCGTCTCACTTTGTCGCATTATTTCGATTTATTCAGTATTCAATATATATTAATGTCGTACAGGGTTGCTAATTTATTTTTCCATACAATATAAAAAATCGCAAAAAATCAACCATATCTTTTAACTTTACCTTGGATTTAACTGAAAGTGAAAAATATTTTTTATTTTCAATGACTCAAATGCTATATTTAAGAAATTTAACAATAAATCCAAGGTATAGTTTTTTTGTATTTGATTGTTCATACCTCTTTCCTCTGTGAGTGTAACCAATCAATATAAACAGTACAGCCAAGTTGATTTTTCAAAGTTTCACCTGTTTGTATTATTTGCTGACCTCGGGGCTTGCATCCTTCCTTCCATTGTCCACCACCTGTATTACTCCTGCGCTTGACTCTTTATTTTGTCCTGCATCTTCCTCCATATTTGTTATGCTCGATTTCGGTATGTATGATCGCATGAACGACGTCTTTTAATTATTTTATTCCCAATTTCTTAAAATGATTGAATGTATTGAATGAGTAGTATGAATGTTTTATTATTTTTTACATTATTTTACGCATAGCTCAATTTGGTTGTACTTGACATGAAATTTGCGATTTTGAATGAATGGTCTATGGCCGGAGCCATACCTGGTGAGTGAGTGATATTCAGCGAAAATTTTGATCCCATACAAAACATATGACCGCGCGGCTGAAATGCAGCATGAATTATAATTTAGAGCCATTAGTTTGCCACCCCTGCATCCGTGTGCTGTGTTCCATATGCTTGTTTATATGACAGATATTAGTAACGCGGCGACAATAACGTCCAATTCTCTGCATGTTTTCAGTGGCGAGAATAAATGTGCGATGTCTTTTTGATTTTATGAGCTATGCTGCGGTTCATAATGAGAATGTTATTGTTTGAAGCGGCGCTGTTCTCGTGCCGCACTACCGGTGGCAATAGTTGACAGTCGCACCGCAATCCATAGTGAAAAATCAAGAAGATTAGTGTTGTTATCGAGTTTCGCTGAAGGTCTCTCATCACCATCCCATTCCTCTCTCCTCCGGCTCTCCCGCCGTCCCGCTCTCCCGTCGTCCCGCTCTCTCGCTCCCGGCGTCACATCATTTCTCGCTACTCATGCCCTTGGGGAAGACACGCTTTCGCCCGGTCCATCTTCACGCGTTGCGCTACTTACATACCTGCTAAAGATCCAGTTGAACTGTGGCGAGTGGGACTTTATGTCTTGTTCTTCTTTTCCAGTTGGTCGATCAGGGTGGCCCACAAGAGTGGCTCCTCCAGAAAGACAATTAGAGATAAGGGCGGGTATCGGATGAGGGAATGTCGCGAAACACTGGGGATTTCTCACTATGGACGGTTCGCTCTAAGCGACGATATCGCGCTCGTCAAAAAGGCATCGCACCGCACTAGATATAAGCTTACCCTTAATTCAGTTCGATATTCATATTGCATTTTTGTAGCCAGACGAGATGATACAATCGCTTCGTCTCATCTCGACACTTGTAAATTGGCATTTAAAGTACAAATTAGTAAAATTTGGATTTTCTCATATTGTTACAGGTTCATTAATAGTTAATTTTATCGATAATAATAAAATATAATATTAAGAGCTGTACTTTAAGTGTTCAGAGATGAAAATTCGTCTTCTCCGTTAATTGTAACCAGAATTTAAGTATAATAATGAAAATAGTGGGGCATCGACGATCGCGGCCACGCGGCATCAGCATCTCGCATGTATCGTGTTATATCGTATTGTCAATGAGTACCTACTGTCGGCCTCGCGTCAATGCCTCACGTGTTGTGTTGTCCGGTCGACGGTGCCCGGCCCTCCTCGGGCTCGCGCTCGGGCTCGCGCTCGGAGGAGGTCGGGGCGGGTCGGGCGCGCTCGGCTAACGTGTGCGGGACTGGTAGGGATCGTCGTACGGCGGCGGCGCGTCGCGCGCGTACGGCGCCGCCGGCGAGTACCACGGCTCGCAGCCCGCCGCGCAGCCGCCAGGTGTGCACGCGCATCCGCATCACGCGCCCAAACACTTCAACGCCAACGAGTTTAACAAGGAGTGGCCCGCCGCGTAGATACAACACTACACCACACCACACCACACGACACAATACACCCTACCCCATACACCCCATACACTATATCATACGACTACCTCCGACTTCGCCATCGGCCTTCCGCCACTCGCCCTCGCACTCGACCAAGCACCCACAGCTCGCTCCTAGAGCGAGGTATTCCAACGTCGGGGTGCGCGTGTGCGACGGCCGGCTATCGCGACTCGGTCGGCTTCGTCGATTGAGTCGGGAGCCCTCGTGTGCCCGAGCGGAGAGTCTGTTACATTTTTGAGTTAATGACGTATGTCCCCCTCCCACACACTGAACCACTACAGCTGTTCAATTATATAAAAGTTATTTATAGTGAAATTTTTCCATAAGTCATGATAGTGAAATAATAGCGAGAGTGAAACGTAAAAATAAAGTTATCTTTTTAGTAAGTTTATAACGATGCAACATAATTAATTATTATCAGACTATCGACTGTTAGATTAAAATGAGACGCTTGAAATTTTTTAAAAGCCTCGTTAGGCGTTATTATTATTATTATTGTAATGTAACGAGAACGTGACCGATGACTACATTAACACAAACCCACACGCGTAAGTAAGCGTTATTTAATACTTAAAAATATAAAATAGTGTTACAATATAAATCAGGCTATTAGATGTTAAAAATTTCTTGAGCTTGTGTTTAATAATTTGATAAGTATTCTATCGTACATTTTCCATTTGAACCTGGCTACTTTTGGCACTAGCCGTCTCTGAACGCTGCGCTGTAGGCTCGATTGATATTAGGTCGGTCGACACTGGCGCGGGCGGCGCTATGTTGGTTGATATTACTCGCCCAGAGGTTATCGCGACCCCTCTTCTTAGCAGAAGGACGCTGACAACGCGTACGTACCAGTTACGTACACATTTTATTAACTTTTGCTTTTTAATATTATATTTTGGATGTGGGCTTTTCGTGAAAGGAATATATTTTTAACTTACACATTTCGAATTTTTAATTATTTTTTCTCTTTCGGATAATATTTAAATGATTTCTTTTAATGATGTCGTACCTATTTTTGTTCGGTGGGATCTCACTATAACGCGTAGTGGTGATGTTACCTCGGTGTATCGCTTGTAGTAATGTACCTACCTACACTACATTGTAAGTATATGTATATATGTATACGGTCGGTACGGAACAGTGCATTGCATTGCATTGCATACCATGGCCGAGCCGGTAGAGTCGCGCGGTGCCCGCGTTCCGCCGACGCGACATCGATGCCGCTTGCTCGCGTGACGCACATTTGACAGACTTATGTTTAACAAGGCCAATTTAGGGAAAATGACCTAAAAGAAACTTAACTTAAGCTAATAAACTTGTATAAATATTTGGTATATATATCGGTATGTATGATTAATATTAGAATTTTGGTTATTTACCACCCACTAGACTTAGGAAAAAGGTAGGGAGTAATGAAATAATTATGTGTTAATATTTAACAAAACAAAGTATGACTGAACGTGATTTTAATATTTTTAATTATTCCCGTTCCTCGAGAGGGGAACGATTCTGTATAAATATTCGTAATTTTAATTTGTTTTCTAATATGCATTTTAGTTTTTTATCGCAATTTTAAGTTGATAATATGGAATTATACTTTAATGAATTAAATTTACCTGCCAAATTGTTAAATAACACGAGCAAAAATAATGTATGTGTTAAGTATTGAAGCTCAAGCATTTAGGATATAGAGTCGGTGACGGCGGCCGCCCCCCTCGCGCGGACACTCTGTACATATATATCTATGTATACTTACTTGTGTGTAAAGCATAATTTTAATCGATTCTCTCGTCACATAGTTTTAAAGTTTAATTTATGTGATTGCCAAATATTTTTAAAACTGTATAGAGCTTTCGACGGCCTCTACGGCCGGTATGTTAGTCTTATCATAATATGGACCGACGCGGCCGAGAACCGCGCGCTCGCCCCGCTTCGTTACAAAGTGAGTTATAATTTAAAATAACATTGTTAGATTAAATTTAATGTTAGTCCTTTACTGTACTATATCGCTCAATCATTTGACCGATCGACTGATTAAAATTTTAGTGATAAGCTAAGTAATTAATCACGGAGCGTCGCGACGAGCGCTCGGCCCTTGGTCAGACACAGATAGCGTCTCGAGCATTATTTGTTGTAATTATTATCTTAGAGTTTACGGACCTACTAATAGACTGCCCGCCTCTAGGCACCGGGCGGGAGAGTTGTTCCTTTAATTTTAAATGAATAGACCCGCGGTGGCTGGCGACCCGCGCGCCCCGCACGATAAGATTTGTTATAAATGTTTTAAATAGAAGAATTGTTGGTGATTACATTGAATGCATAATTTGATCGTTTAGAATAGGGTTATTTAAGATCGCTCCATAAGTAAAGTATAATTTATCTATTGAGGAATATTATGAGGTATATAAGCAAATTATAAGTGTCGCGGTCCGGGGCGAGGGGTGCGGCGTCCCAAATTTATCGGTAAACATAGTGAAAACGCCTTTACATTGTGATGTTCATAGATAACGCACATATTGGTACATAGCTCTATATATTACAGACTCGACTGAGACACGATCAGTATGTAGGAAGTTGAAACTCGTACCTTATATCAATATAAAGAAATAATGTTAAAAAACTAATGACGTCGGTGCCTAACTACCCACTAGGTTACGTATTCATAGTTGCCGCTTCGTTTACTCTTCGTTCCTATGTTAGTTAGGTTAATTTGTTTCGATTCATTCCTCCTTTAGTGCGTAGGTGGTTCATTCTGTCGTGTCGCGTCCGCTTCACGCGCGCTTTTAATCGCATTTTGTTTGGCAAGTTAGTAAGCAAGCGACTGACGCGACGCCTCGACGCAAGTCGTGTTGCGTCGTTTGCTATATATGTTATCTATGTGTTACGTATATTGCGTTGCGTTGCGTTGCGTGTAGACTCGCGGTGCCGGTGTTCACTTCGCATAATATCAGTTCCATCATTTCGGTTATAATTAATACTTACTGTAGGTTTAATGTACAACCACCGATGACACGAATGAAATTGTTCACACCTGTTTTAATGTTAGGAAACGATGCCTTACAAAAAGTTAAGTGAATATAGAGATGATTTATAATTATGTTATTTTCAGTGATAATGATTAGCACTAAGGTGTAAGAACCGGGCTCGGCCCGCACTCACAAACCTTCGGAACAATTTAAGAACTTAGTTTGTAATTAACCAATGTGGCAATCTTCTAATTAACATAAAGAGTATAATTTATTTAAATAAAGGTATAATATGTATTAGAAATTTTAGATTTACTCAACATTAAACTTAGTGCAAATTATTGTGAAAAAATCAATTGAGACTATTTATATGGGTTTTTAATTATTATTATATAGGAGAAGAACATAAAATATTGGATGAATTTATTAATTAAAATAGTTAGCAAAATACAAATACGGTAAGACTCGTTAGAGGCTCGTCTGTCAAATGTGTATTTCACTCGCGCACGCGGCTCGCACTCCGCGTCTCTACGGCGGCATCATCCCCAACCTGACCCCACTCTCATTCATTACAGTCGGACAGTCCTCACGGCCCCCACATATATATTATACTATAATATACATACTATAGAATATATAAACACGATCACACTCTATATAATAACTATAATATTTGTACAAACCGTGAGTGACGTATACACTTGCATCCTTTGCATTTGAATATTACACTAAGTAATATCGACATAAGATATACAGTGTATCTGTATCTTAATAAAAAAAATGTTTATGAAATAATATTTTAATCATGGCTTAACTGTAGTACTGTTGTGTAGTTAACCTTTCGACACTTGTTTGTATTACTTTATATGATAGTGTACGCGGTTTTATATGTGTATGTTTATTCAGTAGTATATAAAGGAAACATGTTTGTGTAATAGTGTATTTTGGTATAATGATTATCTAATTAAAGTAACATGGCCGCTCACAGTCCGCTGTGCGGCGGCTGCACCGCGGCGGCACGGCCCAACCGCGCTATTCATTAATAATTATATTTATGATCGTAATTGACTAATTATACAAGACCCCTAGTGTTAAAGATAGATTAGCAGTCGACTCTTTTTAAGTTCACATTCTCGTCTAATAAAATTAAATAATTTGCATTTAAATAAATGTATATCGGCCGCCAACAGTCGATTTTTACTGTAGTCTTTTCGAAACTTATTTTAAAAACAATGCAGGTATTATTAAATATAAAACCTCATATTTATACTAGAATTTAATATAAATGTAATTATGGATCCCATTTTATCGTAAAATAAATTGCACGGGCTTTACAGTTAATTATAACATTAATTATTATAAAACTTAGGGCAAGTTGTTATTTATTTCTGTTTTAATTAAAATTTTTGATGTTGATTATTTTTTAAACTTTTTTTTTTCTTTTTTTAGTGGATTAAAGTACATAATTCTCGATTGATTAGATTACAAAATTGTTAGGTGAACTATCGACTGATGTACAATATATAAAGTAATGTTTACTTACTTACTTACGGACAGTATATAAGTTTTACTTTACGCCGCCCCACTACGGGACGGATGCTGTATTTATACACACTTGTATTAATTTCCTAAAATGTAATTAATTGGAAGCGGCGACCGCGACCGAGCCACAAACTAAGCATGTTACGATTGTAAGACTATTAGCTAGATTTGTTATAATCTTATAATATGTAAACTACTTACTATATATACTTAGCCCTAAAGAGTGCAGATCGCGTAGAGCGCCGCGCGGGTTTCGGGAGGCCGCTCGCTGCCTACTGGCCTAGCCACTCGACCAGCTTGCCTAGCCACTTGACTAGCCACTAGACACGGCCCTCGCAACGCACGCGGCACAACTAAGTTTTACTTTATTATGTTCCTTATATAAAAAGGAAAATTATGATAGACTTACAAGAGCGTCCTTGTTGTTTCTTTTTACAATGATTACCTAATGATAATTAGTTAATTACGGTTTTAATTATTAATTAATTTTAACCGGAGCACTAAAGTAAGACGAGAAGCTTGTACGAGTTGAAGAGTTAATTGATGTAATGTTTAAACAATAATGCTATCACAACATAACACTGAGGTCTTTCGGAGTAGTAATTATGCATTATTCATATTAGGTATTTTGGGTATATTATATTAGTGTTAGATTTAACTGGTAACATAAGTATGTAGTTTGTAATGTAATGAAGAAAAAAAAATAAACAGTTTTGTCGTAGTTTCCTATTATTAAGCTTCTTCTATCTTAATGGATTAAGTAATACTACTGGTTGATTAATTAAAATATTAATATTACCACTGCAAATATTTGAGATATCTTATGATGAAATATATATCTACTTTAAGGACATTATAAAGCGTAGATAATTAAAAGAAATCAAAAATTTCAAAATAAGAGTGGCATTTTTAATGTTTTCTCTCCCTCTACTCCCATAGATTAAACACACTTCCCGTATGGGTGACAATAGAATATCATAATTTTTGTTTTTATATTGAGGCATACATAAAGCCAATGACAATGAACCAGTCCCATAATAGTCTTACACTACTAAAATATACCTAACAATATTAAATGAACAATAACTAACTAACGGATAATATCATGCCGTTTCCATTAATTATGTTATTAGTATATATTAACTTCTCTTGCACACAACACTAACACACTTGGTAATGTATTATTGCACATATACTATAACACTTATTACTTATACATTATAGTCCATTTTATAACTCGCTATAAATGAGTGTCGTTAAATTAATGTGGCCTTAATCGTAATAAAATGATCCCTATTTGCTAAATATATCTTTATCACCAAAGTAACATTCTAAGGTCGATGTTCACCGACATTAAAACGTTTCGATAAATTATAATCGGGCGTGTACAATGACTTTTTCCTACGAAAATTCATGGTAAACACCCGATTATAATTTATCTATGCTGTGAACATCGACCAAAGAAATACAAGATTTTCCGTTAATGGTATTATAACAAATCAAAAGTTGGTTTTATACCAATCATATTAATGTTGGTGTTCTTCAGTCGTATTGAGTTGTGTGACTATTTCGCTTTAAAATTATCATTTACGGAGAACCTTATGTTAGATAGGAAAGTTTAAGGTTCTTATAGTGATTTGAATTTTCTAGCTATATTGAAAAAATATCAAATAACGCAATACTTGTCGTGTTGCACCTCCTAGCAAGGCCATCGTCACGGATTTCAATTCTGAATGTCTCTAATTTGTCACAAAATATTTAATTTTGTCGTTCCCTAGTTCACAAGAGTTTTAGATGACCCTGCCAGAGAGGGCCCCTCCTCATAGGGCCACTACTGCTGGGACAAATCGCTAGACGCTATTATTTCTTGATCTATAGAATCATATACAGGTGGCTCTGCCGGGAAAAGCCTATTTTGGCACTCTTAAGAAGCCTTTTAATTTTTTAACATGGGAACAACAAAATCTGTTATTTGGTATCGGTGATGGTGACCCTGTCTGAAAGTCACACACCTTTTAATAAATTTGAAGCACCCTAACTTTTCTGGTTCTCCCTTTCTGTTTCACTACCTATACTCTTAATGTTATGTCATACAAAAATGGATAATTGCTTTTTAATCATGTTCACTAATCAATCAATCGTTTATTTGATGATACAGGTGAATTTTATTATAATAAATACTTTATAATAAAATTCAAAAGGTTCATTTTTGTATGACATTCTTAAACATCGTCCAGGAACAATTAGGAATAGGTTGTAGATAAACAGTCCTCCATCACTAAATACAATCGATGCTTATATCGTATGCTAGATCTAGGTACTCATAAAGAAAGTTAGAAGGAATTTCCCTTGAGCGGATCATTTTAATACGATCGTATATTCAGTATGTAGTTGTCTGACATGGGCTGCTATGTGTAAAAGTAAACCGGCCAGTTGTATACGACAGAGGGTGACGGTGTGGGCAGTAGCGCGGGCAGTCCCAAGTACGTGACAGTGCCACAGATGAGTGAAGCTGTAGGAACGCCACCTCAGGTTACATTCATACCCATTGTAATTGAACCAGATACTTATCATACACATTAGTTTAATTAGTTAATAGCTGTCCCCGAACTTCTCACATAAAGATCCTATGTCTCCGGGGCTTAAGTTATCTCTCCGCCAATTTTCATTCAAATTGTTTCGTGTGGCACTTCCTAGCAGAGCCACCATCACGGATCCGAATTCCAAGTCTGTCGCTATTTTGTCATCGAATATCAGATTTTGTCGCGTCTTGGTCGCGTCAAAATCAAAATCAGGATGGTGGCTCTGCCAGAAAGTGCCACATATTTTTTTCTGTAGTGGAGCCATGAAACACTTGCTTTTAATATGGACGGTTCACAAGCAGTTTAAAAATCAATACTTATACAAATTTCTAAAAGAATCATTGATTTATCATACAAATTCCAAAGCTATAGAAGCTAATAAAAGTAGATAACATTGATTTATTAATTGTACTAATACCTCTACACGAAGTTAAATCGAATGACTTCGACAGGTCCCAATGATGTACTGCGGAGGAATGGTGTCGCCTCAACCTTCCTTTTGCAATGTGTCTGATATATCGGCCTCAGCGTCAGGTTAACAAAATACATTATTAAAGTACATAACAGAAATCGTATTTGTAGATACGTTATTGCCCAGTCGTTACCTGAATTGAATCAGTATCTTAGATAAATAATAATCACCTTGTAGTAAGCTTAGTATATTGCATTGTAGATTTTAGTAGAAACGTGGTTATGGTACTCGACTTTGAAACAGTACTATAGTAATGTCTCGTGGGTAGTATACATATTTATCAAAATATTATAGCACAAAAATTGATTTCATGAAAATGACATAGTTCCTTATAGTCAAGGCTTGGTTTACACAGATGATCATGTTTAAAATAATTTGTGATCGAAGTGATCGATATTTTAGTAACTAATTAATATTATGTTCGTTAGTTTTTCGAAAAATAAATATTACAATCAAATATTATGTGATCATCCATGTATGTCCAGGTCTTTACTTGTACATACATACCAGTCTCTAAAGCTCTGGTGAGTGGAAAGTGGTGCGTGGTGCGGTAAGTGTTTTCTTTTTTATTTTTATCCAAAATACAGTAAACTTGTAAATAAATTAATTAATAAAGTACATAATCTAGAAAGGCTTTGAAAATATTGCTGTATCTGTAGAAGTTGGTTTAACATCCCCTTAATAAGGTGTGTTTTGACACAGGTGACGATTATGAATACACTGGCGGCTCAGGGGATGGATACCAGCGGTCATCGAAGCGCAGTTACCACGGGTCATCATCAGGTGGGACAGCATCTGCTTCCTCCTACCATCCCTATAGGCGTTAACGAGTGAAGCGCGTCGCGTCGGGCGACCTCCTCGCGGTACATGCTAGCCTGGTAACTGAGTTGAGTTTACACGTCCACGATTGTTGATTTAAGGGGGTTATTTTAAGTCTGGTGGGATGGTAGTCTCTCATGTTATTTAGAAATGAGTTTTATGGTATACTTTTTATATTAACGCGTTTGTAATGTCTATTCTCCTGGGTGGGAGGAGAGTTTCCAAGAGTTTTAGAATTTGTTAAGTGATAGTAGGTTTACTTCAATCTACATGAAAACATCTTTTGGATTAAAAAAAAGGAATCTGCATGTTATGTATCAAATTTTTATAAAGGGACTTCAATGTTCGACAGAACCATCGACGAATGCCGCAAGGCATAATTTAAGTATATATACACATAGAGTCCCAGTGATTATTTTCATATTTATAGACAGGCAGAGCTGTTCCCATATGACTACTTTTCTCTCCGATCTTAAACCCATAAGTAAGCAATCTTTTACGCGTATTTTACTTGTAAAATAATTATTATATTTTTTTTCTATTAATGCAATCATTGAGTTTGTAAATGGATTTTTAAACGGAAGCGAGTCTATGGGGAAGGATCTGTTAGTTGATAACTTATACCGTTAATTTTATCAGCACTTTTACATAATGTAATTGATGCAGTGACAGTGTATTTAGCGTAGCTGATTGATCTTTTCTTATGAACACATTTCCCCAAATGATTAAGTTAGTAGGTTAGTTTATTTTTCTTTTGGACGTATTTGTGTAGCGTGGACTGGCGGTTGTTTCGATCCAGTGTGCCTGATGCTGATAAATTTCAGTTGTATCACAATTGAATAGTTTTACGAGAATTAATATTACTTGTTGTAACAACGTACCTACATTATGATTTCCAATACACGAGGTTAATGTTTTTGGAAGATGACCGAAATTTGGATGTACTATTTTTCTATAAAATAAATGTTTGCTAGTTTTTAGGATTAAATTAAACCATGCTATATGGTTAACAAATTATCTGCGACTGTTACGTAAGATTAACTTTTAATTAATAATACATACCACCATTATGTCACTTTACTTGTAGACGCTATTTAAATTGTTTTAAGTTAGTTTAAATAACTAATTTGTCTTTGCTTGCTTGCTTGAAGCGTTTTTGATATAATCGATTTCAAATAGTTTGTAAGGACTTCGTATCCAAATGAAATTTTTTAGTTAAAACCCAAAATCATAGTAATATCTTTTGAATCCAGTAGCATGTAATAATAATAAGTAACGATGTAATTGTATGACATAATTATATTTCCTCATAAAAGTAAAACGTAGGCAACTTATGAATTTTATGAACTTTACTTTTAATTAAGTTTATCAAGATTTCCGTCTAGGTTTTTTGTTGCTCTTTCAGATTGTTATGATTAAATAGCGTTTAGCAAGTAAATTATAATAATCGACACTCGGTACCTTTAAACAAATCATGTTATTGAAGAATAGGTGTTTGCATTTATGATGAAATTAAACTCAAAAGAGTGTCTCAAAATAATTTGGATGATTCAAAGTGCTTAGTTGTCATCGTATGCGAGCGAACTCTTAAAGTCCGCCACTTTTGCTGCCTCCTTCATCCGCTAAGGGGTATCAGTTTGAGATTTATTCCATTGTTCTTTCTCAATCTTGACACGTGTATTTTTGTTTAATTCAATAAAAATACTTCTTAATTTAAGTTTTATTTTAAATTCACTGAGAAGACGAGCAAAATATCCTACCCTAATAATACAAGCTAGATCATTATGGGCTAAGTTAATTAGATTCTTTTACTTACTGACCGTTATGTACCTGCCATGCCGGTTAAAATAATAGGCGATTTTTTTTTTATAATAAACTTTATTATTTTTGAATAATTTTAAATTACATTTTATAACACGAATAGGTAGGCCATGTTAATTAATAATTATTTATAAATAATGTACTATTAAAATTTAATGACATTCGGGGTAAGTAAGTACAGTCGAAAAAATAGATCAAAGAGTTTTGTATTCTATGTAATTTAAATTAATGTCTATAATAATAATAATAATTAACGATGTAAAATAGACTTTAATGTACATTATTATTTAAATATAAAATTTAATAAAGTCATACCGTCAAGAATACATTTAGGGGCAGACGTTTTATAATAATATAATTTATACCTACTAATTTAATATTAGGCTCAATAAATTAAGACGTTTTAATAACTTAGCACGCAATAATACTATTATATATATAGCAGTTCGTTACTCTGGACCATAGGGATAATTTTAGCCATCTACAATTATATCTAAGTAATTATAATTTTGGCTTAGTAGTTTTATAAATATCTTTAAATAAAAACGTGTCCTTACAATAGTTTAGTGTTACGGAAATTCTTATGTAGAGAAAATCGACAAAATAAATTGTGTAAAGTTAAAATTTTCCCATTATTTCATTACGTCGTGGCTTAATTCTAACATTACAAATAGATTGGACAGACAAATTGCATTTTGACAATGTTTCTTACCTACACACGCGTAGAAAGCACGCCTTGCCTTAATTATAAAAGCGACATTGGATGTGCAAACGCACACATCTTGTGACGAATATTTATTTACCTATTAGGTTATGTATAGTGCATATACAAAATTACATGACAGACAGTAATATACAAACTGATTTAAAGAAGCAGGTCGGGTAAGGCACTAGGAGAGAAGCGAAATCTTACCAATTTTTGGGTAAACATCTAAGTTAAATAATTTGACCAAATTGTTCCTCAGCGTTAGAGAAAGGCCACGAATAAAATGTGGACAGTGATGTATATGCTAGCATTAGGGAAAAATTGAATCTACAATTTTACAATGACACCTATCTATTTATCTATGCCTAATGAGAATATTTTGTTTTTTTTATCTATGACAAATAAGGACAATATTACTGATAAAAGAAGTAGGTGCATTTCCAAAGATCTAAGGCTTGAAGTCCACATCACACACTATAAAATTACTTACTAGGAAAATCACTCACCCTGGTATAACGGGTGAATACTTTGATGAGATACAAAATGACCATAATTTTCGAAAACTACTTTCAGTTCATCATGCTGAACAACTTTTTACTTTGAGATCAACACTGAGAATTCGGAAAATAAAAACTTTTATTTTCTCGATTTCAGATTTGGTCCAATAAATATTAAAAGTGATTTAGCATGATGAATTTTAACGTAGGTTACAAAAAAGTGGCATTTGTTACGAGGCAGGATATAAACCCTGAAGTATAAAACATCAGGGATGGATATTAGAAAATTCATAAAGCATCTAGATACTTGGAAACATAGCTTTGATGCCTGGAGAACAGCATTTGGAAGAGACAAGAATCGTAAGTAAGTTTACTCATCATTACGGCGGCGTGTCTGTGTGAAATGCAGAGTCGGAATGGGTGCCGAGATGGCGGGCGTGGGGCACGCTAGTGGAGGGGCTCATGGTGCCCCGGCGGAGTTTCGGCGCGCAGTGCAGTTGACACACTCGCACGCGCGGGGAGTCAACTCATCTGGGAGATGCGCATGAGCGGCGCGGTAGCATAGCTCGCGGTACCGGGCGCAACCTGAAAATAAATACTTGCGTAAGGTAAGTCTCTACCATTGAAATAAATGGTAGCTGGTCGTAGTTAGGTGAGCTGAAATATGTCTGGGCTTAATTGAAATACTTTACTACTCAGACCTATTTCCAAAACCACCAAAACTGTGAACATAACGTACCTACACAGGCAGGATCACCGACTGTGCAAAATTCAACTAATAATGAAAGAGCGAAAATTCAAATCCGTGACAGTGATTCTGCCAGGACGGATCACATCAAATACATTTTTAATCAGGTGGGGAATAAGCAACTCTTAGGGCGTGGTCCCACTAGGCTAGTCAGCACTACAGTTAGCGGCAGACTATCCACCGACTGACTCTGAGCGTTGTCATCGGGTATCGGTCGCAGACTCAATGTAACGCGCTGTGAATCAACCGCTCACTGAAAGAGTCGTTGGCAAGCGAAACTGCTTACACTACGCGCGGTATGGACACTCCATTTTAAAATTATAAGGTGGCAAACTGGAAGCTAACAGTGAGCCTAGTGGGGACGCGCCCTTAATCTTGTTATTAAACGACGTATGTAATTCCGTTCTACTGTGTTCATACATACCTGTTGGTGGCAGAGCAAGTCTGGTGTCTGCAGCGAAGCCTCGCTGCGCCAAACGGTCCAGGAGAGTGGTGGCTGACCATCACCGCTCATTGTCCATTTCCACACCTAACATTTTATTGCACCATTAAATAAATTGGTAGGTAGCTAGCTACTAGTACCTACCTATCCACCACCTCTAGTTCTTGAGATGTTGAGGTGGTGTTAGGAATAGATCGTCTTGGCAGCTATAAACCCTTTTTATCTTTAACCAAGGATTGACTAATTCCAATATTCGGTGACAAACAGACTCTAAGACCTCAACCAAATCCATGAAGTTTTGAAGTCACGAGTTTGAAACAATTCAAACATTAACAAAATGAAGTAAAAGTTAGGGATTGATTTAAATTTAATTGCGAGGAGCTGACTAGATCGCAAATGTTGGTTATTAACTTTTACAGCTTAACTTTAAGTGATGTTGTGGGTACACAATATACTGATAATAGGGCCCAGAGTGCAGACCTAATTAAATATAGTCTACATCTTGACATTTAAATCTAACAAGTATCTAGGTAAGTACAATACCTTCATTAGCAGCGGGAGAATGTCCACCGGAGCGATCCTCAGCACGAGGGGTCGTTGACCCGTCTGACGGATCCTGTAAAGTGTGATGTACATCTCTATTTTAGTTTCGCTTCGTGAAATTATTGCAATTGTTCTTTAGTAGGCATTTTTATGTACCTAGCCAGCCAGGAGCGAACTATAAAGTACCTACCACCGTGTTATGGTTTCCTCACGATGTAACAAAATATTGTCGCAATGATCTTAAATTGGTCAACTGTGTCACCATAGGTATATTAATAATTATTATAATATAAGTATTTTTTCGAAATTCTCCGAATGCTCGAACTTATTGTAGGATTCGAGCCAGCGATCTTCGTTACGGCAATCCACCTCGCTACCACTCCGCTATCAAGATATGCAATACAGTTAGTATTGCGTAGATACCTACCTAATTGGCGACAAGCTACTGCCAAGCTCGACAAAATCGAATCAGCCGGCATCGCAGGAAATTGATATCAGAGACAGGAAATTGGCGGCGGCAGGAGCACTTTGTTAACATTATATGGTTAGGCTACATTCACTATAGTATAGCACAGGCGTGCAGAATCGTGCCACGAGTATTATTGAGTTATCTAGGTCAGCCTGTTTAAAGTTTTATTTTATTGATAAATTTTTTGTATCGTTTGAAACGCATCGGTACATAATTACAGCGCACGCAACGCCTATTTACGACTTAAAAACAACACAGGTAGTACACATTTATTTATTATTTATTTAAGTAAAAATAAATATAGTTATTTTAAAAGATACAAATATACGTAGGGACTGCTTATTTCTAATAGCTTATGTTATAGTCACAAGTAACTTTGGTTACATAATTTTTTTTTTTAAGAATAGGTAAGGTCTCCGCGCAAATTCAATAAAAACGGTATCACGGGAGACAGCTAGTAAGGAGGTAATAGCACAACCTGGTACTAATGCTGGTAAATAGTGTCGGTGGTATCTAATTATTAAGGTTCGCGCACATTATGTCAGGTCGCAACGGGCCGGAGCGCAGCGCAAAATGCTTACTTAGCACATTAGTGACGGGCCGGGTCGCGCAGCGCATTGAGGGATTTTGATTAACTGTACTTTATGCATAGCTCTGACGAAGAATTTTTTAGCACAGTGTCGGGGCAGGGCTGGCCGCATCTCACGCAAATAAAATCCGCGGCGGAATATGCGATCAGCTGCGGCCCGACATAATGTGCTTGCTCCTTTAGTGGGCAACCTCAGCTAAAACAGGCACGCTCGAAGATAAAGTTTCCATGGAATTTAAGTGTTGTCTTATAAAATTGGTACTCTTGAAGATCGAGCTTCGAGAGGAATACTTCGCAAGTAAGTATCTAATCTAGATACTTGCTAAATGTGTTTGAAAATTAAACCTCAATATCTTTATAGTCACAAAAGATGTAATACTACCTATCTATGTTAGTTGTTACCTACATTTGTGGTTCTTTAGTTTATTTGGTTAATTTCTATGCGAATACTGTAAATTAATTTACAAAGACTGCACAATTCATCGTAAATAGTTTTCAAACATGATAGCCCCGCGGTTTCTCGCGTTCCCGGAATGAACAGAAGCCTATGTCATACTCCATGCCGTAGTCTATCTACGTGCCTTTCATCCCAGTCGGTTCTAATATAACATATATCGGTATAATATTTGTGTGATTCATTGGTACTTTCAGTTTGTTCACTATAACGTGAGTTTAGTTTGTGCTTTTCTGAAGTCGGACAGGTTAAATCCAGGCACTTACTGCTTTGTGGAGTTTCGATTCCACTTTATTGCCAACTTTTAAAAGTACCGTTAGTGGGTCATGCTGAGTTTTGGCATTTCGATTAGGTAATAAAAAGTATACCAAAGTTCAGGCAGACAAAAATAACTAAGCAAAAATGTTAAACGGGAAATAAATTTCTAATTGCTAGAGATGTTTTTTTCGTACCTGTCACCCCCACGTCGTTTTGATAACAAGTTAGATAATCAGTTTCGATAGCCTTTTGACGTCAACCAAAAGTTATGGGTATTAATATTCAAAACGCCTTACTAAAGAGCTAACGATTTAACATCTGGCTTTTAGTCGAAAGCCGTGACCAATTTCTAAGCCCGAATTGCGATTCATGAAGGCACTTGTATTGAGTGTAGCAGCCACGGAGGGTAGGTATGACTTGAATATCTACTGATAGCGAATTCGTAACGAAGAAAGTATTAAGTACCTACCTATGCTATTTAAATTCGACCCGTTTGTTCATAAAGTGAATTCAGTTAAGTAATTTGTGAATTCTTGATAAAATATGAGAGAAACTGTTTGGAAGATTCTTAATTGGTACTACTAGGTTTCGATTACCTGTCAATTCAAAGTCTATAAATAGTGCTGTAAGTAGGTATATCTAAACTTTCAGGGTTCCTACAATAATGGCAAATACGTATTGTGCCCTATCGCGCTATTGTATATAAAAGCAACAATTGACTTCAATCCAGGATAAATTAGTCCCTATTGTTATAGACAACTAGGTATACAGTAGTATGTGATTAAAGTTAGGATTTGCACACAACGAAATAATTAATGTTAGTAAACAAAATAAAGGCTAACTCTCCTAGCTTAGCAACTAGGCAAACATGAAATAATACATACATGACGATCCAAATGAGTGGTGGCAGTCAACAGATCTAGTATAGCCGAGAAGGAACCTCTAGCTGCTCGTCTGAAGCCTTCTGGTGGAGATTCTGCAGCCCCACCAGCCACGCTCATTGGGGATTGAGACCACTAAAATTAAAAATATAAAACACTCATTAGGTATAATAAAGAAGTGGATAAAAACATCCGGGAAGATTTTTTTTTTATGTCAGAAAGTTGACAAGCTGACAGGCGGCGTCCACCTGATGGTAAGTGGTTACCGTCGCCTATCGCCATTTGCAATGCCAGAGGTATTGCCAATGTGTTGCCGACCTGTTACAATGCCGAGAAGGCAATTACTGGCTCTCAAGTGCAATTGCCGAAACACACCGGTAGGTGCTTGGCGACAGATTTTCAACTTGAGGGTTCAAATTTTTGCCGAATCACTGAATCTACTGGTCTTCTTGCTTCTTGCCACACACTTGCTTCACGCACACATAATATACCATAGAGTATGCCGATCCATTGTAATTCTGGATCGAGATGTCAACAGTTACATAATACAAAGATACATCTGTAGGTACATCAAGCTGGTGCTTTTACTACCTACAGGTTCTACTTGCACATTATGTCGTTTAGTACTTCACATTCGTTCGGCTAAGGGTAAACGATCCTTAGACTTTTTTATACTCATGCATATTTTTTAAGTAGCAACTAAAGTTAAGTAACTAAAATATCATCTTGCAATGTGGCGTTTAATTTTCGTTAGTTCATGGTACTGGCATCATCGACGGAACGCGCGCTGATTGGTCGAACACAACGTGCCCAGCGCTTTGGCTATCGCCAAAGATATCGGATCGTAGGAATCTACCTTCTAACCAACAAAAAACCTACCTTTTCTTGAACATAAAATGTTTGCTTAGAACAGAAAAAGGTAACTTTATAATTTTTTTCATAGAGACCTACTATAAATCTCGGTCTCGGCTCGGGTGAATCTTCAAATTCACAGACTTTTTTAGGTATCTAATACGGCCGCGGGCGAGACTTTAATGAAAGTTGAATTTGTTAGATGTTTTTATTAACGACAAGCAACTTCGCAAGCAACTTCTGCTTCTGCTTCTTATCAGACATAAGACTTTAATTTAGTTACATCCAATCTACTCATAATAATAACTGGGGAGTTTTTGTAGGTGTACCTACTATAATAAATATATCAACTAACTAAAAACATAAAGAGGACAAAGAATGAAAGCGAAAACAACAATTTTTTTTTAAATACATCTTACCTTTCGAATATAATATCATACATCAGATTATATCATACTTTTTCTAACTAAGAATTAGAAATAGTACTTTAATGACGTCTACTTTAGACTGTGCTTTAGGTATGAACGCCCGTGTGAATGATTTTGAACATTTTATTTTACGAAACTCTTGCTTGAAAGGGGATATAGAACACTAGTGTGAGTATAATACTGCATATTATTAGGTATTAAAACACTCATCACAAGAAAAAAACCTCTCCTACGGCTTGATTTTTAAATTCCCACTCGTGTTTTAATGACCCCTAATTATGAAACAGTTTCATAATTACTTAACTATTATTAGCATTTATTGCTAATGGACAAAAAAAATGTTGTTGATGCTAATACAGGTTCTCTTCCGAGGTTAGAACTAATAAACAAACAATCAGGTTGAGTGTACAATTTTGCGATTTGTATTATGCATCAGTTGTGGGGCTACCAGGAGAGGAGAGCCAGGTTAGAGGTTACGGTTTCAATAATTCAGACAACCAAAGAGGCTGCCGCCTGATTCAGTAATCTTAAACCGAGAGTTCGCAGTAGTTACGCATTCTCATGTATGTGTAATTTATTTATGTTAATCCTTATCATAGAGAGGATTGATTAGTATAAATTTTTGCAGCGAAATTGTTGCTACTGCAAGGAAACCTTTATATCAATAGCTGAAAATCACATCAAAATCCGTGAAACTGTTCTCGAGTTATAAAAGAGCAATACAGAGGCAATATATAATTTAATCGAAGTCATAAAAATACCTAGTTACAAACAATAAGCTTTAACAGGTCGCCCATATTTCAACCAAGCCCCACAAACGACCGGAATGTTTCCCTGTCAACATGAATAATGCCGATGGGTTATAGATGCAAAAATATACGGCATTGCCGAAATGGCTGTACATTTTATTGGTCTATTATGATGTTTGTTACAGTTATCGTGTTTGGAATATCAAATCGAAGCTTGATAACGTGTTCGTCGCACAGAATCAGGCTCTTCGTAACGACGCTCTCCGAATCACACGCTCAAATTATGGTAGCTAACTTATGGACAAGCTATTTAACAAAGTGGGTACAGGTATAATATGATAGGTATGATAGGTCAAGTGAAATACAGGACGCACTGAGGAATCAGTGTACAGTTTGTGGACTTTTTTGATGACTCGCTTTAACCGCAGTTAGAAAGGAGTAGGTACCTATAACAAAGACATTTTAGGTAATACGTTTTTATTAGCCTCTCTTAGATTGTGTGTAACACACAAAGAGCCTATTTCATCAACGTCGTATAGCACTATTCTACGGAGTAATAAAGCTATTTGTTTAGAGAATCTGTCAAAGTGACATAGGTATTTATCTTAAGTTATCAGACGTTGTTGGTGAAATTAGGCTGTACCTATCAGATAAGTTAAGCGACCGTTTAATTCCATATTTGCTTCCAAATGCGTATTATTATATTTTATTCTGGTTTTATTAGTTGTTTCTAAACAACACTACAATATCCCGAGGGAAATCGTCACAAAATCCCGGCACGAATGGCGGCACATCTTATTTATTATGTATTCCTAATTACTTTTCAGTGTTAAAGAGAGTTGAAAAGCTACAGTAGGTAGGTATATTTATTTTTAATGGAATTCAAAAACATGATGTCAGCTGTACATGCTCATTTCTTTGTTGCTCAATCAACCTTTATAATTGCAGTTGATGTTTGACGTCACCAGTAGGTATGCCTTGTTATGAATGTGCCAAGTTGTAAACTGCAATCAAGAATTCATAGCCTTTTGTTTGTTTTTAATGAACTCAATGTGTTACTAATTTCAAAGATAAAATGACTCATTAATCAGACAGTAGGTGTACAAAATGGCTTTATCGATATGTCGAGTATGTTATGATGACGTCATATAAGTTGTCTAACTAGTATCAAGAATTAGCTACACAATTTACCACCTCATATCACGCGGGGATATAGCTCAGTGGTAGAGCATTCGACTGCAGATCGAGAGGTCCCCGGTTCAAACCCGGGTGTCCCCTAGGAACATACATTTTATACACCAATTCATTATATTTTATACCCTCATGTGTCCCTGTGGTTAGAGTGCATTAGTAGAATTATTCGTTTTGACTAGGTATATCTATGACAAAATAGATTTTTTACCATTCATACATTTTATACAAACTACACCTTATTTCTGTAGGTACTAGGCTACTATAAGCATAGTACACTAACTTGATCGGTAAGTGCAGGATCAGCTCCGTGAGCAAGGAGTAGTTCCACGATGTCCGTAGCGTCAGCAGCGCAAGCCGCGTGCAGTGCAGATGATCCAACCTGAACCGTACCAAGGCATTATAAATATTAAAAGGCCTTGCTTCATTACAAACCTAAAAGCTGTCGAAGGTTTAAAATGAAATCTAGGTAACATCATCATATCTCTTCTCATCTCTCATCTATTCTGGATGCTTATTTTTGCCATCTCGAAAATATTTGGGATTATTGTACTCATCCAGGTGGCAAAAAATCGTATATAGATATCATACAGCTTTGTAATCCCATTTCAATTTATACAATAAAATTTTAAACTCACATTGTTTTGCAAATGGACGTTGGCTCCGGATGCAAGCAGATGTTCAACGATACCTCTGCAACCTTGTGCACATGCCATTTGCAACGCTGTCACACCATTCTGTGTCAATACAGCCAAAGCTTTAATTACATCGTAATAAGGTAAGTTTTCCAAAACATGGTTAAAGCAACATTGTTCCAACAATCGTAATGAGAAATGAATATTTTAGATGCGCAATGTTTTATTCCTTTCGTAATTGCGTATTATGTTTTGAAGCATACTGAATATTTTAATGTTTCCTGAAATCCTGAAGGTATTTGAGTGCCTTGTTTGTACGGGGATTTGTTTCTGAGAAACCTTTGGCCGGGTTACTTGGATCTGTATGATTAGGGGTAGAACCAAGGAATCATAATTTTATAAGTATCTATCGAAATCTTATGTAAAAATATTTATTTTGTAGATACAATTTATTACTAAGGCTTTGATTTGATTTGTATATTATACCGCCTAACTAATAAAGAAGTTAAGTATCAATTATCATAATTATGTATTTACCTACCATGGCTACCATAAGAAAGCGTATTTTATCAGCACCACTGTAATAATATTAACTGCCGATCTAATAAAGATGAATGATATACCTACGTAGGCACTTTAACAATTTACTTGAACAAAATCTAAGTTAAAGTTGCTGGCGTAGGCCGCTCTCATTTTATGAAAATATATAAAAGACAAAGGAGCTCATTAGGCTACTATAATAATTATTTCAATTTTCTTTTCAGCCTTCGAATAAATATTGTTAGTTCATATTTTGAGACTTTTCAGTATACATCGATTGCTGGCTTCCGGCATGTCAATGCAACAAAAATGTAATAGAAAGACACAACACAAGCTTACGTTATCAGTGGCGTCCACGTGACAGTCAGCATCGAGCAGGATTCTGACTAGCTCTGTGTGCCGGTGCACCGCAGCAATATGCAGCGGAGTTCGCCCAGAGTTGTCTCTTGCTTCTTTAGATGCACCTTTTGTTACCAGGAGTGCAGCGGTAGATGAGTGACCTCCTTCGCAGGCAACATGAAGTGCTGTTCGCCCTGTCTGTTGGTCATGAACTAAATAATGAATTGTTCACAATTCCTTAAAGCACATTGGAGGAAGGGTTGAGTTCGTCATGTTGAATAGCTTCTCCGTGGAACTAACTATGAAATCGTAATACACACATATACAGAATAGTTCAAAAATAGTCGACCACCAAAATTAATAGGTATTAAATCTTTTAAAAATTACGATGTTAAAGTTTTATAGCATGAAGAAATCTACATCATTTAACCATCCGTTCAGCCGTCAGCAGTAATATAATACCCGTATAAACTGAACTGTAGTTACAAGAGTATCATAAGTTTTACGATAACGTCGGAAAAACAAGAACATTGTTCCGCAAATCATCTAATTAGGTATATTGTTTCTCATCAAAGTCACGTTCCCTGATATTACTAATATTCCCTGATTCCCTGATAATACCTACGTAATCTAAATGTGTAGGCGTCGTCGTATGTACTCTACTATCGTATGTAATTGGGACAATGTTTGCTCTCGATATGACAGGCAGGCCTCTCGACTAAGTGGCGTTATATGGGTAGAGTGCATCGAGTTGGATGACGAGTGTGGGTGGATGGAATAGCAGTGTTGTTATATTGTCGGTACTAGTTATACATCATAGCTACTCGAATGTTGTGAAACATACCTGCGTTATTATGATTACATGATTTTTTCGTTCGTTTACGTCAATCAAGTGCAAGCCACTGCAAGCGGCAAAATATAAATAATATTTAATAAATTAAACCTCAACACAATATATAAATAACAAGGAATAAAAAAAGAAAACGGTTGGATACAAAAAAAAAATTACGTCATGGTACCATGGATCGGTTACCAGGAATTCAGGGAATTTCAAGATCTTCAAATAATATAATTAGATTTTCCTATAAACGCTTTCATTGGTCAACAATAGAACTGGCGTTGATTGAGGAATACATTCATGGGTCGAAGATCTTTCCACGTAATGGTTTCGTAAATGAAAGTGTCTATTGGTGCAGATATTTCATTTATGTTGAAATCATTGATAGGTAGTAAGTAGTATAGTATTACATTACTAAGCCTACTTAAGCCTATTTTGATTAGGTATAAAGACTTAATAAAATTCAAATTCCCACGACATTGTTATATTTAGGTATATTTTTAAGGCCCGTTGACACTTCGGCTGTTGAGTGAGAGTTATTTCATTAACGTCTTCATCATCATCATATCAGTCGAAAGACGTCCACTGCTGGACAAAGGCCTCCCCCAAGGATCTCCACGATAGCCGGTCATGCGCTACCCGCATCCAGCATCATTAATTTTATACATAACTATGTAAAATTTTCTCATGTCTATAAACCAAATGTTAGATAAATAATACGAGAGAAGGGAATGATCGAGAGAGGGCAGGCCTCTATCTTATCTTTTGCCCTCGCTGGTCTGACATGACATTTTAACAGGGTGTTTATGACAACGATTTAAAATTCGAACGTGAACTCTAAATCTTTCCACTCATTACTAGAGAGTACTAAGAAAACATGAATGTGGTGCAGATAGCGTTTATAGACGCTTCACTGATTTCAATAGATGAATAATTATTTTTGGAGAACCTTTGTCTAAGTTCGTGGATCCGTAAAAATATCATACAATTATATTTCTTTTACATCATCATGAGAAGGATGTTCATTCATATTCTAAATCTAGATATAAACGTGAGCAATCATTCAACCGTGTTATGGTCGATTTGGTCTATATAAATCGTGTTTGTTACGACTGTTCAGTTATGGGGTTACGTATTTCGTCTCGATATCTGTGCGTCATCATAATGGTTTGCGTCATAATGGATTAGTGCCTAATAACAGGAATCGAAATGACATTCTCATAGTTTATGTGAACTTGGTAAATTGACTTTTAATTTCAGTGCAAAATTTAAATATTTGTACACTGGATTGTGGCATCATCCATCACAAAATATTTGTAAAAAATATCCTAAAACCAAATCAATTATGATAAATATTGGTGATTTCAGAAACGAAGCTTATTGTTCCCGAAAGATAAATAATTTTATTATCGCTTTTCTGACAGATTTCTCCGAACTTTGGGAAAGTCATAAATATAACAAAATAATTAAATTAACTGTGTTAAGCATAACAAAGAACGAATTTAATAGATTTTCAACAGAAATCCTAATGATACATTTTATTGATTTTACGGATATTGCGAAACAATTACGATCCAGCGCTCATCCAATTTGCTATTTAATTTGCTTCTGTCCAAGGAATCCAGAGGGAAATAGCGCAACTAATATTTATTAAAAAAAATCTAATAAGTTTTGTGAAGCGCTTTTCCTATCACATTATGTATGTATCTGGAGGTTAGATTGTTAATCGGACCCGGTTTATCGTCGTAGAAGGATTGGGTGAAATATTGTACTGGCAGCACTGAAATATGTAGCAGTGACCGTGACGTCAAAGACCATAGTCTAGAAAAGGGTTAAATGAGGGTAGGCAAGGGACTTTTGGTGTCAGTTTATTGCGAGCTCTCGAGCTGTACGCATCTCAATGTAAACAGTTGTTTCTACTTTGTTGTACTGTACGTGTATGTGAAGTTATAATTTCATTATTGTAAAATTTCAACAATAAAAGTAACCATGAGGAGTTTCTTGCGTCGCTTTTTCTCATCATGTACGGGACTTTTCCGAAGCGATGGTATAATGTCGTTTCATTGCCTGCATTCCTGCTACCACCGAACCCTAATTATGGTGGTCTATCGCTCGGCTGTCGTTGGCTACGTATTTATTTTATTTTTTTAACCGACTTCAAATAAAAGGAGGCGGTTCTCTCTTGTTTTTTTTTAAATTTTTGTTCACGAATAACTTTATGGTTTACTAGCTGTTCCCCGCGGTTTCACTCGCGTTTCCGGTAAAAAGTAATAACCTTAAGGGATATTGTACCTTCCTATTAGGTAAATAATTTTTCGAATCGGATCAGTAAATCCGAAGATTAGCAACAAAACAAACAAAATTTAGCTTTATTATTAGACGAACCGATTTTGATGATCCTTTTTGCGTTGGGTTCAGATTAGCCCCAAAGTGTTCCCATTTTAATTTTATTGTCTTTGAAAGAGGTTTTACTATTTTTGTTAAAATTAAATTTATAATGAGCTGAAGGTTAAAATAACAGGGCGATTACGTTTTCCTTGCGCATATCAAATAATATCAAAGAAAGAGCCAGGGAAGCCGAAAAGGTAAACAGACCGTACAAAAATATTTTAATAAAAGGTAAAAATTCTGTTTGAATTCACCATAAAGATTTTTTTAATCCGCCCCTAGGTTGTATTGTGTAAAAGAAGGTTAAGCAAACAACCCATCCAAAAATGTATTTCCCAGAGCAAGCCGAGCGCACACTAACTAATTAATCGATACCCGATGCTTTTCCGATTGTAGGTACTACGGAAATCAGTAGTTCTGCATTTGTGTTGAGGGTTTCGAATAATTCAGTACCTAAACCTAAATAGTACATAGTACTTATTCCATTAAGTAGTTCTGTCTTTTCTCTATCGACATTTGTTTCTTGACTCTTATAATCTGTACTAATCATATACTTAGCTGAAGAATTAGAAACAAACCCATTCAAAATTGCATCAATAGTGAAATTATTAGGAAATTTTAACATAAACTACCAGTGACACATGGGTGAAAGGAATATACAACAATATTTAGCCATATCCATTAAATTACTGGAACTTATAGACAATCATTGAAGATTTAACAAAATTACATGTAATTACATCATGATATTTAGATTAGATTAATTTTAGATTTGGTAAGTACGAATTAATTTGATTGATAACCAATGATAGTTAGTCGGTTATTAACTTAAACAATCTATACTTACTACTAATAAAGCTGAATAGTTTGTTTGTCTGTTTGAACGTGCTAATCTCTAGATGTAGGTACCAGTCAGATTCGAAAAATTAATTCACTAATAGGAAGCTACATTATCCCCGAAGATTATTAGCAACTTTTTATCCCGGGAACCGAGTGAAACCGGGGAACAGCTAGTAGGTACTAGGATAACATAGTTAATAAGAAAAAACTCTGTTATTGTATTCTTAAAATAAACCCTTAGATTTTCAAATTGATTCAGGTACAGCTTTCTTTTACAAGCAGTGCACGTAAGCTATAAAATGAGATTGTGGGTTGCATACAAGATTAGATTACCAATTATAAGAATTAAATGAAGATTCAGGCTAGGTAGATTTTCCATTAGCCAATTGATACATTTTCATCGATGAATAAGGAGTACAGACGTAGAATGAGTGATGGCAGCAGAGATTAAAGTCTCCTCTACTCTACAACGCATTCCGAGAGTAAAATCGAATCGCTAATTTTTATTAGGCTCATGTGAAAGCTGTGTCGCTAAGCTTTATCACGCTTTATACTCACAAAAATATTCATGCATTCTCCAACAACATACAATTCTACATAAATTAACAGCCTATACAAATGAAAAATAGTTACCTCAAACTTTTTTATGTCAACCTAGTATTTCATTTCTAGCTCTCTAAATCATAAACGCTGTATAACTAAAATAATCAAGTGTATATTTTCTCCGTCTCACTCTTTCGATCACCATACGTCACGTGTCAGATAAAGACTTCGGAATTTTAGAAATTCAACGTTTTATAACTTTGTGTGTTACTATAGCACCACGAGTGTCATTTGTATGGATATATCATGGAATAGAAAAAAAAATAAGCCTATTATATTTCACTCAAGGAGCTAATACTTAGAATTTGTTGCGAGTGCTATCAACTCAGAAGGATTCTATATTTTAATATCGAGTTTAGCGATATATATGCTTTTAAGTTAGAATCTTCACTGAGAGATTCAAAAGCACAATACAAATACACTTGTTGTGACACATACAAACATTTCAATAGCGAGGTATTTTTTTCTACTTTGTCTGATGTTGTTATTATACAATCATACAATCAATTAAAAGTAATTAAAAGTCAAATTAACAAGTTGTATCATACAATTAATATAGTAATGTTTCTACCTGATAAAACGATATTTTAGAAAGAATTAATTTTAATGAATAGTAATTAAACACAAATTAGATAGGTAATAAAAAACTATGTAAGGTATATTATCGAGAAATAAATGACTATTAGGTACCATAATATTTATTATTATGGAATGAATCGCGCTTGCCCAACAACATACGATCAAATAACAAAAGCTATATTTTCAGGTAATTGGCAGTTTATCACGCGTAACGAGATTGGCTGGAACTCAAAGCCCACGCCACACAAAGCAGCTAATAAATAGTTCTTTGAGAATGCTGGTTCTTTTATTTGTTTACCATTTCAAACGCGCTAAAGGTATGGTCTCTTATGAACGTTAGACATGGTTGGCTTCAAAATGTAAAAATATTAAATGTAGAAATTCTAATAACTAAAATTAAAAAATGAAAGAAACCCCACACTGACTAGTAAATTGGTGATAATTTCCAAACGGCTAAGCGGATTTTCTTGAAATATAACTACGAACACTCTCGATTAAAACACCTTTCAAACAAAAGAAACTAAATCGAATTCGGTCCATCTGTTCAGGAGATATGAGGCCACAGACAGACAGAGACGTTAAACTTATAACACCCCGTCGGGGGTTAAAAATCAATAATTTATGAGCTTTAGTTCAATTTTGCTCTTAAGAACATATAAATTTGTAATACCTTATTAACAGCATCAATATAAGCTCCATGGTTCAGTAGGAGTTCCACCACGCTACTGAAACCGGCTCTAGAAGCAAGAGCCAGGGGGGCGTCACCAGCTGCATCAGAACCTTGGACCTTGGCGCCGAGGGATATTGCGTAG
This sequence comes from Tethea ocularis, assembly GCA_963555595.1. Taxonomy (NCBI): domain Eukaryota; kingdom Metazoa; phylum Arthropoda; class Insecta; order Lepidoptera; family Drepanidae; genus Tethea; species Tethea ocularis. The sequence continues at coordinate 1,699,606 of OY741971.1, read as the reverse complement.
CCTGCGACGTCCAACGATCCCCGAGCGCAAGCACACTGCAGTATGTCGTTGTGTTTCTGTTCATACACAAAATAAATATTTGTCAGTGTCTATAATTCAGTAAAAAAAAACTATTACTATTTATTTATTTTTACTTTCACAAGAAAACGAAAGAAAGAAACAAGACAAGAAAACGGTCCGATAAATAATAATCGGGCGTTCACGATTAATATGTTTCTACGAATATTCGTGGAAATTGAGAAAAAATTAAATTTACCCATTTTTCATTTTGTGATCGATCCTAAAGCGAATGTTTCTGAGTGTGTATGTTTGTTACTTCTTCACACTTAAACGGCTGGACTAATTTTGATAAAATTTGGTGTGGAGGTACCTGACACCCTGACTACTTTATATTCCTCGGGAACATAAGATCTCGGAAATGCGGGTGAAACCGCGGAGCGAAAGGTAATAAATAAATACATAATTATTTCTTCATTTTAATTTGACAGCGAAAGAGCACGTGAAATAAAACTTTTTCAAATTTCTGTCATCCTAGTAACTTTCGCGGACAAATTTCGCTTTCATTCGATTCAGAACTTTGTTACATCATTCGTATTTTTGTATAGATGACGAAAACTAGGTACTTATGTGTGACCAAAGACACCCGGAAATGTCCTAATGTCTCTGATCTTACCGGATAAACTGCACACAGTCGTATGATTCGCCATAATAATGGTCAAGAAAAAATATTTTCTTGAACTAATTAATTAATTATGATTTGTCGAGTCAAAGTTATTATTATACTCTATCTATTCTATAAATAGGCAAAAAGGAACCCGGACAATCATGATTATTACGAATTTATTGGTAAAAGAAGTGTGCCATGTTATTGCTGTAATTATCCATTTTGTTATTTGTGATAGCAGCTTTTATTACTTGAATAAAATTGTAAGTAATACCTTCGACAAGGCGACAATTCCTCTTTTATGACGAATTTATTGTATACTTTAGTGCATTTTATGGCGTTTCTCGTATATGATTAGGTTTGGTTCAGATTTATTGTATAATAGTAGTTTATGATACTGTTGCATAATAGGGGTTATTAAATACGAGTGTGAGTTTAAGTACCGAGCCGTAGGCGAGGTTCTTAATAGTATCACACGAGTTTTTAATACCTAATTATGTAATTTACTCATATAAATAATGTAATTTAAAGGTAAAAAATCGATAATATTTTGTCATAGGTTTTCATGACTTACGGGTATCGATTATTCGTCATTTCCACTGCCGCCTCCACAATTTCAGATCCAAGTTTATTTCACCTTAGTATCACTGCTACCTATTTTTCTATAATTTTTGGCCAAAATAAAATATGTATGCAAAAAAATCAATAAAATAAACAAACATCATGGCGCCCAAATCCGTGTGGTGAAAAACTCCTAAGTTGAGATCTCTACCGCATACGCGACCACTGACAAAGTAAATTTGCATCTAAAATTATAATTGTTTAGTCCTGATGTCTGGCCACTTATAATGATTTTTTCTTTATTATTTCGTTTGACAAGTTGACTGACAGTAATTGAATTATTAAAACCCAAAAAACATTATAAGTGGCCAGACATGTCCAAATACTTGTACTTTAATGAAAAAAAAGTTATTTTATAGCATTATCTTGGGAAGAAAACTGCTATAATATAATTTTTTAATTTCATAATACACGGGTGTGCATAAAGTGGGTCATTAAAGTACTGTTTTTGATTTCATAATAAGAACATTACGATATGAGAGTAGATAATAGTAGTTTATGATACTGTTGCATAATAGGGGTTATTAAACACGAGTGTGAGTTTAAGTACCGAGCCGTAGGCGAGGTTCTTAATAGTATCACACGAGTTTTTAATACCTAATTATGTGCAGTATCATACAGTACTTTATCTAAACTCTTCCAATAATGTAATTTAAAGGTAAAAAATCGATAATATTTTGTCATAGGTTTTCATGACTCACGGGTATCGATTATTCGTCATTTCCATTGCCGCCTCCACAATTTCAGATCCAAGTTTATTTCACCTTAGTATCACTGCTATTTTACTATCATTTATGGGCAAAATAAAATATGTATGCAAAAAAAACAATAAAATAAACAAACATTAATCATCATGGCACCCAAATCCGTGTTGGGAATAACTCCCTACCGCATACGCGACCACAGAGTAAATTTGCATCTAAAACTGAATTGATACTGATTGATTCCTAATTGTTTACAAAGAGAATATAATACTACGTTTAATTGTTTAGTCATGTCTGGCCACTTATAATGTTTTTTTCTTTATTATTTCGTTTGACAAGTCGACTGACAGTAATTGAAGTATTAAAACCCAAAAAACATTATAAGTGGCCAGACATGTCCAAATAGTTGTACTTTAATGAAAAAAAGTTATTTTATAGCATTATCTTGGGAAGAAAACTGTGCTATAATATAATTTTTTAATTTCATTATACACGGGTGTGCATAAAGTGGGTCATTAAAGTACTGATTTTGATTTCATAATAAGAACATTACGATATGAGAGTAGATAAAATACAATATGTATTTGATTTAGTTGACCCGTTTTATTTTGTTTATGAGACTGGTAGGTATCATTTTATGATTGATACTCTGAAAACGGGTCAGCAAACTGAAATTACCAAGAGAACATACCTTATTAGTAGCTGCAAGGCAGGCTCCTGCTCGAACCAGAGTTTTCACTGCTTCTAGGTGTCCATGCCACGCTGCCATCAGCAGAGGACGCATTCCGAACTGATATCACAGAATAAGAAATTGAACTAAGTACTAATATAATAACTAGTATCGTTACTTCCTTGTTGTTATCATAGCCTAGTATATTTGTTGAAAAATCTCATACACATAAAATGCTTCATACGTGTGTGTGTACGAGACACTTGAACCTATGAATTACCTTTTGTAATAAAAAATACTCAATTTATTTAGGGCATAAGGCTTTTCCTAATATTTTCACTTCAGTAAAGGGTCTTCCCGACACAAGATATATAGCGAAAGTCTGTAATTTATTCACAACACCTACTACTATATACATCTCAACCTGGAACATGCCAAGGTCCAATTCAACTTTTTTAAGCACCTTCAATATCCTTTTTAAACCCTCGCGAACACAATTCATGTTTATAGTATTTATCGGGTCTATACACACATAAAATATTATCAAAATATAATTTTGACTAACCTCGACGTTTCGATCAAGTTGCATTGAGAGTGGCCTGGAACAGCGGGTCAACATCTTGCTTGGCGAGAGTTGTCTCCAACTACCCACAATTGGACTTGTAAAATATAACAGTCACGATCACGGCACACCGTACTAATTGTATCAACACACCTTCTCGAACGTAAGTCACGGCGACGCAAACACTTTCTTATCACTGGATTCCACGCTGCCGATAACATAAAACCATCTTCCCGGTTGAAATTAGGTTTTTTTTTAATCTCAATCTCTTCTCGAATAATTCTAGGATGGAAATGACGATCGGTGGAAAGGATTTTTTTTTATTAAAAATTATATTTTGATAATATTTTATGCGCGAATAGACCCGATACATTACAATAAACATGAATGAATGACCTTGCCTACGGATAAATTATTGGTCCTGGAGAACCTATTGTAGGTACTACAAGTACAGGAGCCTTTTCTTTTTCTCAATTACAACTTTCAGCATTTAGGTACTTCCCATGTCGGATAATGTCACGCTTAAATGAGGCTGAAAAAGTAATTTTAGCTCTTATATGTACGTGAATTTTATTTCTAGCTTGCGCTTCGAAGTCTGTTAATAGCCTTTTTATGTGGCTTTACGGCCTGAAGAAATAGGTTTTCTATTGTAAGTTATTGGCGTCGGTCGTTTGTTGTAGCCACTAGTCGTTTGATGTTTCGAGGCAAGCATTTGTCTTCTTTAATCTATAGTACGCTGTTCTGTCTTTTAGGTTTTTGTAAATAAGCAAGGCGATGATAGCTCAGTGGTAGTGACGGCGGATACCGCGAAGAAGGTCGTGGGTTCGAATCTTACAATAACTTGAGCTTTCGGTGAAGGAAAAAAAACATCGTGAGGAAACCATAGCACGGTGGTAGGGTACTTTGTAGTACCCGTCCGGTTGGCTACCACCCTCAAGTTGAAAATCTGTCGCCAAGCACCTACCGATGTGTTCCGACAAGTTGAGAGCCAGTTGCCTTAGCATTTTAACAGATCGGCAACACATTGACAATACCTCTGGTATTTCAAACAGGCGATGGTAACCACATATCATCAGGTGGACTGCCTGCCTGTTTGTTAACCTTCTGACATAAAAAAATGCAAGAGTGTAAAAGAGAATAAAGTAACGGTAGAAAATAGATTTAATTAGTAATGATATTACCTTGTCGGCAGCCTCAATATCGCATTTCGCGTGAATGAGTAAGTTGATTATCTCGACGTTGCCTCTGCTCGACGCCCAGTGGATGGGCGCTCTGCCGTACTGTCAATATCATTCAGTTTCATGGTAATTCACTTTGTATCTGCTTACATCAGTTTCTTCTAATTATTTATGTTTGAACTTTATGTCAGTTGAAAGGGTCAATAAACTAGTTTTCGTCTGGTAGATATTGTCTACTGAATCAACTATGGTTTAGACTATAGCTACCTATTAGAGAATTAATTAGAGCAATCAAGATAATCGTAGGTAACAATTAAGTAGTTTTAAATTATGGTTTGCTTCGATCTGTGTTTGACCACAATCCCAATGTGGTCAGTGATGATGTGGCCAAAGGTAGTATGCACGCTGCTCTCAAGTACAGCTGCTGCAACACACCGGTATGCTTAGCGAATGTTCAACTTTAGGACATCTGCGGCTACCAGATAAGCGAGATATTTTAAGATTCGCCCTCACAACCTTCGTCGTGGTAAGTATTCGAAAAAAATAAAATAAAAAAAATGTTAATCCCAAATAGAAAATGAATGAAAAGGCTGTTGATAATGCAAACAGCTTTTTTGTGTTAATTTGCGTCTATTACACCAAATCTCCTTCTTTTATGCGGTGGTGAATTTACACGTTACTCAGCTAGCTGATGAAGTATACCATTACTAGGATACCATAAATTACTAACGTTATTCCTACAATTGACATCTGTGGGCCTCTGTAGTGCTTCTCTGACTGCTGCCGGCTCATTCTTGATCACAGCTTCGTGGAGGAGCAAGTCATTTTGCTGGACTCGTGATCGACCTTCAGATGACATCTGTAGAAAATAATGTACACTTGAACGCCCGATTTATTTTGCGATTGTAGATTAGATATCCATAAAGGCACAATCAAGGATACTTAGATTGAATTTTGAAATCAAGCTTAAATTCCATTTATATACCGGGCAAAATTGTGATGAGAAGATTCATATTCAGTACCAGGAAAACATGATTCGAAAAAGTTTATTGCTAGTACGTGTGTACACGAACGAAATAATATACACTAATGGGTCGTCCATTAGTGTTGAATGAGACGCAATCAGAGTGGGCTGCGTAAATATAGTTAGGTATATAGTCTGATTATTATAAGAAATTACTGATCATACGAAATTTAAGGATAACATTAGGTACCTACTAATCTATATAAATATTATTATTTGTAGGCACAGATTTATAACCTATTGTTTAGTAATCTGAGTTTGTAGGGTTGCGAAAAAATGAAACCTTATGGTGCCACTTCCCACGTCCCAGCGGTATATTCAGCAACCACTAATGCTATTTATTTGAAATAGTTTTGAATGAAAAAAATAAAAAAGATTAATTCAATTCAATTAATTTAATTAAAAAAAATTCAAAATCAACAAAATTCCATCACAAAACAACTTTCGCGCAGTCACTAGTTTGACTTAAATTCGCACTTGGCCGGCTTCCTTTAGTTAGTAATGGTAGGCATTTACATACACAAGGATGATATCTAGATTTTTGAAGTCTAAGGTCATCGGGCAGAAAAAGATTTCGAAATATATCGATCATCGAAAATAAGTAAAGCTTGTGTAAACAATCAGAAACAAACAGGACGACACCATCGAGCTTTTAATTGAACACAATGGTGTGAATTTTTTGTGCCGTGCGTGCAGTTGAATGTGATATATTTTTGCAACAATAACACAGTACAAGCACAGTACCTATTTGGCCCAGTTTCCAAACGAAAATGTTTTATTCATGGCGCCCAGTAGCATCGGATGGTCGCGACTGTTTACATTTACCACTCCACTCTTGTCATGTTGTCCTGTGACATCCGATATTTGATATTCTCTACTTCTACTCATACTCTTTTCAGTTACATTACGTAAGATTAGTTCGAAAGTTCGAACTTTGCTTCATCTGTCTTCATTCAGTCAGCCGCAAAAAGATTTCTCCCTCAACAAACAGGCATTTCAAAATGTTGACGTTGCTTTTACATCGACGTCTTTGATCTTATGGGTACTTGGTATCTGTGTGTCAAATTGTACTGTTCTTTACTGTAGGAAATAGATTTTCCATTATGATATTCCGTTAGGACTTTTCAGCGGGGACTTGCGTTGCGTTTTCATAAAATCGTGTATTTTGAGTTCACTCGCTTTCCCGGGATAAAAAGTAGCCAATAACCTCCGGGGATAATGTAGCCTTTCTATTAGTGAAACCATTTTTCGAATTGGACCAGTAACTCCGGAGATTAGCGCGTCTAAACAAACAAACAAACTCTTCAGTTTTATTATTAGTATAGATACATATTGTATAGATTATTCGCGGTGTTTTGTACAATAATTACAGTGCACTAATGAATTGCTGAACCCATGATAAAAGTTGTTCTTAAAATATTGGTAGTCCCATTATGATGATGACTTTTATAACATTAAGATATATAGCACAAGCTCTGCTTAGTTTGGAATCAGATTACCGTGTGTGAACAATGACCCAAGATATTTATTATTATTTACGTACTTTCTATGTTTTGTACGTATAAGAAGGTAATAGGTTCACTTTCATGTTACAGTAGTTTATGATACTGTTGCATAATAGGGGTTATTAAATACGAGTGTGAGTTTAAGTACCGAGCCGTAGGCGAGGTTCTTAATAGTATCACACGAGTTATTAATACCCAATTATGTGCAGTATCATACAGTACTTTATCTAAACTCATATACCAACTTTACAAAAAAAAAAACATTTTTGTGTGACATTTTTGGTCAAAATGATATATGTAGGCAAAAACAATATAATAAACAAACACAATAATCATATACCGAATCAAATCCGTGTTGCCAACTCCCAAAACTTCTTACCTCTAAAGTTCAAGTCAAAAATTTTTCACATGTAACCACACACAAAGTAAATTTGCATCTAAAATTGAATTGATACTGATTGATTATACTATTGATAGGTCCAAAGTGTATTTTAATAGAAAAAAAGTTATTTTATTGCATTATCTTGGGAACAAAACTGTACTTTAATAAATCCCCGTGTATAATACACGGGTGTGCATAAAGTGGGTCATTAAAGTACTGATTTTGATTTCATAATAAACATTACGATATGAGAGTAGATAAAAATCTATAAGCCACTGGAGTATAATTTCACGCTTCAAGCTAATTAGGTTATCTGTCCTCGTTTTGAAAACCGGACCCTTCTTTCTACACGCGTGAAATTTGTAAACTATCAACCTGTGAAACCAGCTGTAATATGAAAGGACTAGGGAGACAGAGAGATGGTAGAATTCGTGAGAAAATGATTGAACGTTTCAGAACAAATTTGATTCTGCCGCGTTGTCTTCACTTTTGTGTTAGTTTTTTCCTGGTATCTTTCAGTTTCCTCAATATTATCATCTTATTCAAAACTGTTCCTAAATAGTTATCCAGTCGGCTAGCTAGCTAGTTAACTTTGTTTTTCTACATTAAATTTTCAAAATAAGTTCCCAGAAACAAAAGCGTTTAAATGCCCTCACATAGTTGTCCACTATAAAGGGAAATCTATTAAGCTGTATTAAATGGTGGCGACGCCTGACTGGTTATTTAATGCTATTTAGTGCCTTTGAAGGTGGTTCTATTTTTTGTTAAATGTTTTTTTTTAATATTTTTGAATATTCAAACTACTTCGACCTACTCCAGAACTTTCTATTGTTGGTACTAAAACTAGTTACGTGGTACTTCTCGAGAACGTAGCATTCATAAAGTTTGCAATTAATTTTGTGGCCAACAAAATAGGCAAGAGATTACATTACCAACGAATCAGGTATAATTAATTATTAATTCCATTGAATTAGTAAATTAATATAACAGGGATGGATTAATAAATTACGATGGTATACAGAATGATTTTGGTTGGGGATAGTGTACACTATTATCTACATTCCAACAAGAACTCTGGAATACTTGATAGTGCTTGGGCTATCACAAACAAAGTAGGCGAAATTATTTAGAAGTTTAGCGTAAAACTTCTGGTGAAAACCCTAAGACTACGTTCACACGGTAATATTTTTCCCGTATACCGTATAATTTTCCACTCTATTTATTTTCTGATGTACTCACAACTTATAGATACTTAATTTAATTACCCTTTTAGTGTAAATATCAACCTGCATAATACTCATTTCATACTTATAATAACTTTCAATACAAACTTAATATAACTATGTAGGAATTATAATCTGTCAGTTATGAAGTCAGCGGCATTCGGTCCAGGCGTCTTCGAGTAATCAGGGAACATACATAAAAAAAAAGGTTCCGAAGTTAAGTTAAAAATAGTTAACCTCCTCCTTTTTTTAAGTCGGTATAAAACCGTAAAAATAGGGCTGCCCTCTCAGATAAGGAGATCGTAAAAAGTCTGAAAGCATGCTACCATGGTACTCGTAACGTTTCAAGATAAAGGATCGCAACATTTCGTACCTTGAACTTTCGCTTGCTTGAAAGTCAACAGTTTCTTGTCAGAATAGTGAAAAGGGACAAAGGGAATGAAAACATACTCTCATAACAATAGTTGACAGAGCTACTATTAGAGCAGAACAATAAATGGAAAGTTCTCGAAATCTCAAACAACAATGCGTTCCGTATTTACCCTCGGGTCGGGTTATTGGCTACCAGGGTAAAAGAGCTCAGCTGGAGGTTGTATTTACATAATCAGTCATTAGAGACGAGCAAATTATAGACGCAGTGCCACACATGAGTGGATGTAATGTTCTGTTTGATTTCATAGATAAGTACCTATAGAAATCAAATCTCGTATTTTTAAACGACTTCAACAAGAAGGAGGTTCTCAATTCTTCGGAATCCTTTTATTTTTTTTTGTAGGTGCCCCGATTACTCGAAGACGCCTGGACCGATTTAGAAAATTCTTTTTTTGTTTGAAAGGGTATACTTTACAGTTAGTGCCCATGGTCATCAGGTCAGGATCTGATGATGGAATCCTGGAGAAATCGAGGGAACTCCAAATTTTATAGGGACTTACAATGTTTTTCATAGACTTTTTAAAGCTATTCAGATATTTGCTAATGATGGAAGGTACAACTCCTTAACGGTTAGGAGTTAGGAGATAATTCTTTATATATTATAGGACCTTTTAGACCGTTAGTTATTCCATTTGATGCAATGATGGAAGGTACAACGATAGCTTATACTAGGTTAGTGATAAAACATAAGAAACAAAAAATTGATAAATGAAATACTTTTTAACAAAAAATAGAACCGACTTCAAAACACTGAAAAGCATAAACTAACCATGTAGGAACTCTAATCAACCTGACACTGTTTCGAAGTCAGCGGTACCATGATATTTTCCATGGAAAATGGAAAATATCTCGGTTCTATTTTTTGTTAAAAAGTTTTTATAGTTAGTTATTGTCTTATTATAACGCGATACTGTTTGATAGGTATTTTGCTGAACTGAATAAAATAATACTAGGTACAAAATGTTACCAGTGCACAAAAGTATACAAATTCAAAATATTTTACACGCAGAGATAAATTCCGGTAGACATAACAAATGGCACCTAAAAATCCATAATTCACACATACGGTATCCCCGTAGTGCTCGTAAGAATGAATTTTAAATAGCTCAGCGAAGACGAGGAGCACAAGGTTGTGGAGGTAAAATAGCTGTGCGCCTGAGGCTACATATACTCACGTACATATTTACGGGCTCTCTTTTGAGCACATAGTGCTTTGAAACACATCTCAACGCTAGATATACCTACTTACTTACCTGTAATGAAGAAAACTTCTCTTCAATATTTATAGTACTGGTATATTCACAGAACATAATTATAGCTTAGTAAATGTGACTTCGAATGAAGCAGAGGCGTATGCTACGTAGCTATGTAATCAAGGGACCCGGGGCCAAAATGAAATTGGACCCCTATTTAAACTAAACTCGAAAAAACCTACTTTGCAATGGGGAAACTGCAAATATTTATGTGATGTACCTAGCTCCAAAACTGAGACCTAACGTAATCGGAATACTTTATTTTGAACATCATTCCATGAAGGCCCTGTACACTGCCCCGCCTATTCTATAGCACGACTCAGGTCGTGGATTTGAACTTGACGTTTTGGTTTTTCTGCATAGAAGCACAAACAAACTTTCGCATTTATAATATTAGTAGGATTCTCTCGTTTCATCGAAAATCCAACGGACAAAAATAAAGACCAAATACTACAATTTACATTTATTACCAACTTTTGTACGACTTGAAAACCCCACTTGCATTAGGCTTATGCTTCTTTCCAACAGTATAGTATAGTATAACACTGTGCTGCTCGCCAGTTCTCTTGGCTTGACCCAGAGGAGTGTCTCTCTCTAGATTAGTCAGAGGACTTTTCGCGGACTTTCCCAAATTGATCTTTCAATACGAGACGGCTAAGATCGAATTATCATATTTAACTTTAACAGGATACCAGAAAGTACAGTAGGTATCTAATCAAATAAGTGAAAACGTATTAAAGATTAATGAAAATAAAAGCTTTTATTCGGAATGCTCTTTACCTTGTCCCTAGAGACATCTTCATTAGTAGGTACTACAGTTTTTTATTAAAAAATAACACTTCAATTTAATCGAGCCCTCCCGCTTTCAGAGTATTATCAGACATTATAACAAAAAAATTACGTCCAGATACGCTTTTTCGTAATTAAGATATTTTGTTTGAGAGGTAAAAATTTAGGCCTTATAGTAAAATTAAATCGCTTTTTGATAAGATAATGCATTATTTATAACGGAAGAATGTGAAATTGTGAACAGTAAAAATTTATAGAGGAAACTGGAGTTTTTAATCAAGGGAGCGGCCATGTATAGGTACCTATGACTATAATAACTTCGATTCGAACATTGCTTTGGGTTCCTACCATTCATCTTCCTACTTAGGTATTTTTTTTTCATTAGTTCGACTTTTCCTTTAAAGTATTTATTCTTATTTCACCTACAATACTTTATATGGTACTTACTAACAATATCTTTCAATATCTACTATACTATCAACTATCAATATCTTTTTCAATGGGACCACCTCGGAAATAGCAACAAAAATACTTTTCGTTCGAGCAAGGTTGATGTTTTGTACAAAATGTTTGATTTCTTTTCACTAGTTTAGAGTTGGTCCTTAGCAAAAGTTGTTAACCCATAAAACCAGTTTCGACCTTCCGTTTATCCTGAGAAACATGTTTTCCCGGAATACAAAATACCATAAGTATCCATTGAGTATCACAAACAACGGTTACTGCTGTGGTTACTGTATCAACTGTTATTTATCAGTCCTATATGTGCCACGTTTCATATAAAATCTTTTGAACCTCAAATTTATGCTACTAGGATTCAAGACAATTAAAGAGCTGTAAGAATAATTTATGGGAAGCAATAATGTGGAATGCTGTAAGTACAAATTTCGCGTAACTTGATCGCGCGCTGCAGAAATAAGCAATTTCATGTACAGAAATAATATATGAGATATGAAAGATAAAGATTCTACTACTTCCACCATGCGCGGTGGTGGTAACTAGCGTCCCGCCCCGGCTTCGTACGGGGGCAATTAACAAACCTTTTATATAAACAAACCTTTTTTTATCGCTCTTTCTATTAGTGGAAACCGTATCAAAATCCCTTGCGTGGTTTAGAAGAAGTAAGCGAATATTACTTCACTACTACTATTATTTACAGTTTAGGTACGTCTGGGCTTAAAACAATGGGATTTTACTAACTAAAACGAATTAGTACCTAACTTATTACCTAATATAATTTTGCTCTGCCATATACAGGTTGAATTTTTTAAGTGGGCGTGGTAGGCCAATTCCTAAAGTATAGGGAATAGCGAAAAATGCTGAAAGGAGTCTCGGGGCCGATTTTGAAAAAAACTAAAACTGTATACTTGGATTTTGAAAAAAAAAACATTTGTCTTGCCGGGAATCGAACTCATTGATTTTGAAAAAAAAAAACACAGTCTGTATTATTGCTCCATCTCATAGTGTCGCTTATAATGATTAATTTCTGCGAAGTAATGTTATATGACAAAATAAAGGAAAGGTCTAATTTTTAAGAAAATACTGTTTACTTTTAAAGAAGTAGGTACATATTCGTACCATAATACATTTTTCAAAATGACACCAATTGTTTAATAGTAGTTTATGATACTGTTGCATAATAGGGGTTATTAACTACGAGTGTGAGTTTAAGTACCGAGCCGTAGGCGAGGTTCTTAATAGTATCACACGAGTTTTTAATACCTAATTATGTGCAGTATCATACAGTACTTTATCTAAACTCATATAAATAATGTCATTTAAAAAAATTGAATTTCTACCAACTTTGCAAAAAAAAAAAAAAAAAAAAAAAACTGCTGTTTTTGTGACATTTTTGGTCAAAATGATATGTGTAGGCAAAAACAATAAAATATACAGACACAATAATCATATACTTAATCAAATCCGTGTTGCCAACTCCCAAAAATTCTTACCTCTAAAGTTCAAGTTAAAAAATTTGTGACATTGTCATCGTCAAATTGAATTGATACTGATTGATTATACTATTGATAGGTCCAAAGTGTACTTTAATAGAAAAAAAGTTATTTTATAGCATTATCTTGGGAACAACAACTGTACTATAATGAATCATTATACACGGGTGTGCCTAAAGTGGCTCATTAAAGTACTGATTTTGATTTCATAATAAGAACATTACGATATGAGAGTAGATAAAATACATAACCTTATGATGAAGAACGCACGTTAATTATTAAATGTTTGAGGTGTCGAGTCTGCTTATGTATTGAAAACAATAGACATCATTTCGAACATTTGATTAGTAAAGTTTAACAAACGTAACAAAAATATTATAGTTTTCGTGAGAAAAATATTTTTCCATTAATTTTTCATGTAACATTACTTCCCAGAATTTGATCATTATAAGCGACACTATGAGATGGAGCAATAATACAGGCTGTGTTTTTTTTTTCAAAATCAATGAGTTAGATTCCCGGCAAGGCAAATATTTTTTTTTAAATCAAGTATACAGTTTTAGTTTTTATAAAAATCGGCCCCGAGACTCCTTTCAGCATTTTTTGCTATTCCTTATACTTTAGTTTTTGGTCTACCACGCCCACTTAAAAAATGCATCCTGTATAATTGAATTAATTTAGCCCAGAGAATTTACGAGAGTATACGAGCACACAATACTCGAACTCCATTTATGAACTTTGAATTTATTACACAGCAAACTCCTGTAATAAATCAAGGGTTTTCCCGCAAGAGGACAAGTCACGTGAACAAAGTACAGAAGCTACTCCTGTAGATTTATGATGTCTGCGTAACAATGTCCTCGGTGTAAAAAGTCTCACCTGTAACGTACCTGCATACAATCCACCACATAAATTACCTACTTCATAATATACGCCAGCCACACAACACATAGTAGCTTTGGAATGATAAGTAACAACCTGTGTTACCTCGTATACCTAGTTTATTGTCAGGTCGACCTGTCGCGGTATAGGATCGCAAAAAGTAAAAGAGAAGGTACTTTTATAGTTAACCTTTCTAGTTAATATTTGCTGTGCCGTAAGAATAATGTATTGGACCGTGAAACCCGCACGTGTCTCGAGGAGCTACCTCTAGTTCTAAATATACGTTATTTAAGTATGTACCTATATAGTCGAGATGTTTCTAAGAGGCTACGCACATTTACCTTTTGTTCCCTTAGATGCGAGATTGACGCGCGCATCAAGAGTTACGTAAGTCACCTGGGAAGATATTTAAAAAAAAATTCAAATCAGAACAGGGGCGTCTTCGAGTAATCGGGGAACATAGGTACATAAAGAAAAAAAAGATTCTGACGTATTGTTAACCTCCTCCTTTTTGAAGTCTATTAAAAATTATAAGTACTTTACTCAAGTATACCTTCTCAGGCAATCGACTTCTATTTATTAAATACGTTTATGCACATACGAACACCGGCACCCATTTTACCTGCCCAAACATTATACGGCTGAATTCATAAGAGCTTGTAATTATTAAGCTGGCTCCATTATACAAGCCGTCAGACCCATCTGACCCCTATAACGAGGTGTCATTAGCAAGTTAACTGTGCGTCTCATTAACATAAGGGGTGACTTGATGAATCGAAGCCTTTTATTTATATGCTTCTTTATTTTATCACAGGGTAAGTAACACACGAAGTCTATAGCTATATAAAATACTAGCTTTCCGCCCCGCGGTTTCGAACCGCGATCCCCTGATTTATCCCCTACGTCATAATAGCTTTATTTATGCCAAATTTCAGCCCGATCCGTCCAGTGGCTTGGGCTGTGCGTTGATCTATCAGTCAGTGAGTGAGTGAGTGAGTCAGTCAGCCAGTCAGTTTCTTCTTTTATAGATATAGATGTAAGAAGTTTATATAAATTGGGAATTTGGGCAGAGACCCGTCTATTTAAAGGTTAATCGCGATGAATGCTGGAGCACGCTTGCCAAAAAGAAGTCTATTCTGACCTTGAAAGTACCAAGTTTATAAGAGTACCAAGTTCAACTCTTGCTATACGGATTGTAAAACGTTTTGTGCGTATGTTCGATATGTCTAAGACGTAACAGGAGTAAAAATTAAAACGTTCTGTAATTCCTGCTCTTCCTGCCTCCATAATTTTCTGCGCATACTCCAAAATGTGTGGTCCGGTCGTGCACGACCGCACTTGTGAAAGAATGAAAGAAAAAGATTTGTTAGAGATTGTGTTATTTATAGTGCCTTGTCAAATGAAGCTGCTGGAACCAGTGTCACTATGGTTTTATCACACTATTCTTCCCCAGTTCTATACTAATAAAGATTTTGAAGCCATGATAACCACCGGTGCTTTAGAAATTACTAAACAAGTGTGTACCTATTGCCAAAGTAGAGCGGTTAAAGTTAAAAGGTCAGGTTGTTGTAATTTACTCGTACATTGTGAACGATTTATCTTCGTCCCGCATTCATAGACTTTGGGTTGAGAACTCCTATTAGCTATGGGTGCTTGGTAGCTGTAATATGAATTCACTCATTTTATTTTATTATATTAATGTTTTTTTTTTATTACATTTACTTTGTGTGCTACTGGCATATTCTGTACCAAAATCAACCACCAGGCAGGATATTATAGTATCGATACCTTAGGTACTCATTTTTGCCACTTCTGTACAGAATGCCCTGAAAGAATTATTAGAATTTCTTCATATCATAAAGAATGATAATTATCAGTACCGAAGGGTTTAAAAGTATCTAAGTTCTCTGAAATAATTACCCTCAGCAGGGTCAAGCCCTTCCCAAACCAATCCGGAATCTGCTACTGACTGATAAAGAGGTAAAGGTTGTTCGTCTGCCTGGCTACCACACTCAAGTTGAAAATCTGTCGCCAAGCATCTACTGGTGTGTTCCGGCAATTGCGGTTGAGAACTAGTTGCCTTCTTGGCATTGTAACAGATCGGCAACACATTAGCAAATACCTCTGGTATTGCAAATGGCGATAGGTGACGGTAACCACTTACCATCAGGTGGACCGCCTGCCTGCTTGTCATCCTTCTGACATAAAAATGTAAGAGGTGATCTACGGAACTACTGATCCAATTAAGAAAATCCTTTCACCAATAAGAAGCTATTTATTACCTTCGAGTATTAGGTATAGGCTAATGTTTAACATTTCTGAAACCGCGAGGGACAGTTAGTCTATAATTTTTATAGGTGTGAAAGTTTTACAAAATTCTGAGGGTATCCCTACTGAGTCTAGTGCTTCTGATTAATCTACCTAAACGGAATATCCTCAAAAAAGTCCCTAGCTAAGTACCAAGCGGGGCCTTTGATATAAAAGCGTTAAAAAATGAAACTTTTGCCTGGAAGCATGTTGACGAGTCTCTTTGATGGCGGACGCAGAGGAAACCCGTGTGAAATGAAAAAGAATTTAAAATTAAAATATAATCAGCCTTTCATGTAATTTTTAGAAATTTTTAATGTCTTTTACGCCAAAGCGTGTTTTTATTATTTATGTTTTAGCTTTAGTTTATTTATTTTTTTGGGGTGACCGAAAGGTTCTTGATCCCATAAATAGGTCATGAAAAAAATATTTTGGATTAGAAAACAACACTAAAATATGTCCTTACTTAAAAAATGAAAGTCTGAGTACGAATTAGATTACTCGAGCGCTATCTTTGTCACTGCGTTTCTGAGTGCGATCAAAGGCTTTTACCAGAGTTTATCGCTAAACTTGTTATTGTCATAACTTCATAATGGTAGTAAGTAGGTAGTCAGGTAGTTAAGTAGTCACTGATAACGATGCATACTATCCAATTATGTCTTCAGTTCCGTTAAATGCTGCAGAAAGGTCTTGACAATGTCTTACATATATTTTTTTATTGTGAATATATATTTATATAGGAGATATATTATAATAGTTTAAAAGACACCTGGTTGGCCACGTGATACCTCTGGTGTTTCAAGCATCTACGCGTCTGTCTTAGGTTACCGCTTACCTTCAAGCGGCCCGTATGTAATACTTAAATGGAATCCTATAATTTCAAAAATATTATTCATTTTACTCGTATACCTTGTTCATACAATACAAAACTTTTTACATTGAAATGATACGGGCTTTGAAAAAGTTTTAATTAATTTGATATTTATACATGACTTGTATGTTTTCGGCCAAATGGGTTTTACATGAACT
Organism: Tethea ocularis; assembly: GCA_963555595.1. Lineage (NCBI taxonomy): Eukaryota > Metazoa > Arthropoda > Insecta > Lepidoptera > Drepanidae > Tethea > Tethea ocularis. Next base: position 1,682,432 of record OY741971.1, on the reverse strand, counting down.
TTTCACGTAATGTCTCAGTTGGGAACACAACGCCTATGAATTCGGGATTCAATCCCACGGTATCTACCTACCCGAGAATTTTATATTTTTCTCATTTTTATTCAAAACTTCTACCCCACCTTTTTTAGCAATGTTTTAGAAATCTTAATTTTCCCAGAAAAAAGTTCTAACATTAAATATAAGGTGGAAAAGAGGAAACTCTACCAGCATTCTGGGAACCTTGCCGTTGATCGGCAGCAGGATTTTATTAATACGTAGATTGTGTTTTGTATATTTTCTGTAAATAATTGTAAACTATGGAAAAAAAAGCTTGTAATGAAGGTGGAACTAACTGACTGACATATCATCTACCCCATTTGACTCACGGCTCAAATCGCATATTTGCAAACAATTTTCACACAGAAATGTTTTTCGTATGAAGCAATCGACATAATTATGGGTGATTATGGTGCGTAAATTAACGGCAACATAATATAAGATTAATTTTATCGAAACCTTACATTTTTTATATTTCATATAAAAAACAAATACATGCTTAATTAAATTTACCGCATATCAAATATTAAAATCCACCAAAAATTTCAAATAAATACTCCAATAATTGAAAGTATTGAAATAATCAAATATACTTTCTTATTATATCTGTATATTTGAATAAAATAATCATGATCTCAACATTTCAACTGATAAAATAATTTCCACTCAGGAAAGCCTGAAGATTGGAAAAATAATACCAAGGTTTTATTATGAAAAACAACTTCGTACTCACCGTGAAAGCTTACCTTTAAAAAATAAACAAAAAAATGTTTCTGTCACAAAAATAGCAAATAATATAACATAAAATAACACTGCTATTTAATTAACAACAGATATTTTGAAACAGTAATAAAAACACTACGAGTGAACTTAGATTCGTAGCGCTACGAACGCGCGTGATCTACGCCGTAGCTCACGACTGACTGGAGTGGAGACCTGTAGCGCCGTAGTTAGGCTACGAACGGAGATAATAAAGACTACTTCAGACAGTTTTAGTATCTGTTTATTGATGAATGAACTGCATCCAAAAATAAAATTGGTTTTACCTATGTGATTGTGAATGAATTATTTTTGTAAGGTTCAAAGCAAATACCAAATTTTTCGTTTTCCATCGATATGTCGATTATGTACTTTTCATACACAATCTTTGATGTGTTTATCAGAATGTGGACACATTTTTAAAAAATATTTTCTTGTTCTTTTAACTTTTTAAACAATAGGTCTACTATATCATACATAAGTTATCATATTTTAACAATGATATTGACTTTCGAAATCAAATCAAATAAGCAATACTATTAATTTCACAAATATCAATACCAATGTAATCGGAGATCATAAAGTAGTCTGAATAGAGCTTAAACGGAAACAAAGCGTGGCGTCCCACACCGCAACATCTGTGTGTGACTGACGGACGAGTTATTATGGGATATTGTGAACCTTTGATAGCTAAAGTAGATAGATACAAAAACAATATAGTTATTCATCCGTCATGTAGTCCTGGTATATATTTTTGAGGTTATTCATAATCTCAGTTTTTTTTTAAATCACACATACATTCTCCAGTGGCGGTGACCAGTCCAATAGCACTGGCATAGGTTGTGGGTTCGAATCCTATAATGAGCCTGAGCTTTTGGTGAAGGATAATATTATGAGAAAACAATCGCATAGTGATTGGGTACTTGGTAATACCCCTTGGCCACACTGAAGTTAATACTTAATGCAAACACCAAAATGTGAGAGATATCATGGACCGAGTTCCGCACCAGTGTCCATACTCCAGGAGCCCGCGAGGTATACACAGTTTTCGCTATAATGAAAATCTTGTATCGTTACAAAGGGGACGTGTACTGGCTGATTATGTAAGATTAAGGCTGGCCACATACATCAGGAATTAAGTTTCGAAATTTTGAATCAGGATTCCGAAATACATCACACATATACGTTTATTTCCGTTTGGGCTAACAAGGTTCAGTTGAGAGACGCCAGCCATCGAGTTCAGACATTCTGTCAGCGAATATGGACGACGATTTTCTGATTGCGATTGATCAGATGTCTATAAAATGTTTCGATAAATCATTAACATTTTTGTCTCATAAGCATGGGTAACCTTCCACGGCTATAACCAAGGCCAGTATTCGATATTAGTCATCGCGCGCGTAAATTTACGTGCGCGGGAGCTCTCTGCGACACACAATACAATGGCGTTTATAATAATTCGGAATAACGGATGACGCACGGAAACGAAACATCTATGGAAGACTTTTACGGAACTGCTTTTTTCCGTACGGGATTCCAAATGCACAGGCTTGCAGAATTTCCAATCGGAGAAAACTTCGAACGGAAAACTACTGTACGTATGTAATAGATTCAAAGATTTGTATGGATTTACTGTGTTCGAAATCTCGAATCAATAATCCGAAAAGTAATTCCTAGCGTAATTCCGGCCTGTGTCCCGCAGTTTCGGCCGCCTATTTTAATGGTCCATCCTACAAAAATCCTTTCTTGTGCCTGTTATTTGTATGGCTAATTTCAGCCCATTCCGTCCAGTGGTTTGAGCAGTGCGTTGATGAATCAGTCAGGACAAGTAGTTATACCATATGTATAGATAAGTATAGATTTCACCTAACATGCCATCAGGTTCACATATCTAACCAAATATTTATTCAAATATCGTATACATAATTTCAAAGTTTCGTGGGTTTGTTATGGTAGGACGTAGGTGTTATACAGTAACGTTTGTAATAACAAGATGTAGGATGACGACGGTCAGACGTCCTCTCTTCAAACCTCTTGTCGTTTTTATGTCCCTGGTAACGAGCGATGGCGGAGATTAATCTGTTATATGAGAATAATACATTTTTTACAAGATAAGGGCGTCTGCGCGGGACTTGTTCAGGATTTTTTTCTATTTCGTTCTATGAAGCTAAAATACAGATTGTAAAAATGAGGAAGTTTGTTACATATAATAATTATGATTGAATCCATAATTGGATTTTAAATCTTTGCTCGCTATTTGTGTTGTTTTAGTCTTCTTAATATATTGTTATTACTAGCTATCCCCCGCGGTTTCACCCGCGTTCCCGGTATAAAAAGTAGCCTATATGTTATTAGTAGAAGTATATATAAATCCGGACGGATGACAACCCTACATTTGAATAACCAGTAATAGGTATCAAATTTCTGATAATAATATCTCCAAATAATAATCAATCAATTGTTATGTTGAGTATCTACATTTTGTGATCAACATCATACGATTCTACAATTCATCTGATTAACAAACATATCGGGACCAAATTTAAGTATAATCAGTCGACTAAATATTGATAATACTTGTTGCAAATATTTGTTTGGTTTCCCGTCTTTTCATTCATCGGTTACATCTTTTGATTCAAATATTCCCTTAGAATATTGTGCTAAGATAATATACCTACCCTGGATTGAGTCCTTGTTTTGAATATACATCGAGTCTACATCGATCATTTCCATTTCATATTTATGAGTGTAAGTGGTCGTGGTGTAAATCATCAACACATTCCTCCAAGGTATATTACTGATATATACGAATATTTCATGAAAATGTTACTAACATACCTTGGAGGAATATTTTGATGTTTTTTTTTGTTATTAATCAGTTAATATACTACCATTCTTGTCGCAAATAACATGTTGATAACTTACGACCTATAACTGAGCTGCAATTAGCAAAAAACGTGATAAAATTTGAACTTCGCTCTCCAACCGAACGTTTCACCTTAATACTTAATATTATTTCAGACAATAATTAGCTCAGTGGTAATGACGTTGGCCGTCGCAAAGGTCGTGGATCCGAATTCTGTAACAAGCTTGACCTTTAAATTAAGAAAAAACATCGTGAAGAAACCACAATAGTAGGCCTATAACCAACATAATTAAAGGCATGCTGCCTTACCACGAAGGTAGACACTGTCATCAGGTGGACTGACTACTTTTAAAATATTAATTGCCACCAATTTACTAAGAAATGACAGACTTCATTTCATCTGTCATCAAAAATATTCACTCTTGATGTATTGTTTATTGATTTAAATATATATTTCGCATAAATAAATACGAACGTGTTTGAATGTTTATTTATAATAGAAGTTTTTCATGTATGATATTAACCATTACGCTAGAATGACGAAAATCTTCCCGCTCGACGTTTTCCGACCTTGTACTACCTCAACTAACTACCACTACTACTAACTCATATAATTTCCTTAGATAATAAACCTGTCTAAACGCCAAAAAAAATCAGCAGTTGGCTGATAAACTTGATCCGCCCGTTCAGTGGCGACACTGTCGTTGTGCTATGAGCCGAATATACTTCAGAATATATTTTCCCCCTACTTTTCTGGGAAATACTCAAGAACTGGTATCCCTCAGCATGCCTGAGTGACGTAGCGCGCTTGTCAAACAGTAAGCAAATCTGACCTGTTTTTTTTGTTGCAATTTCAGCACTCTATCTATACAGGTTTATTAACTAAGATCTTTTCTTATTTCTATAAGTATCTTCCTAACTGGTGATAATGTATTGACTTATATAGGAGACATAGGACTACCTAAGCCAGATACATACTTTGCAGTATACCATAATATGTTCTTTTATTTAGAATTTAGGAATAGGCAGTAAACAAAACGAGGAAAATACCAATTAGTCGTAAATACATACCACAAATCACACTTGTTTATTAAGATGCAAATTCTTTAAATAATGAGGACGCGCGGACGTTAAATAAATACGAAGAGGCTTCCTTTTAAAAAGTTTATTTCATAAATTATGTAAAAATAGAAATAAAAGTTGTATACATACACCAATATAGTATATTATCAAAATGGTAACAAATCTCAATATCGTCTTTGTATGTTAAAGAACTTTATCTACTCTCATATCGTAATGTTCTTATTATGAAATCAAAATCAGTACTTTAATGACCCACTTTAGGCACACCCGTGTGCAGTGCATTCATTATAGTACAGTTGTGTTCCCAAGATAATGCTATAAAATAACTTTTTTTCTATTAAAGTACACTTTGGACCTATCAATAGTATAATCAATCAGTATCAATTCAATTTGACGATGTGACTAATTTGTTGACTTGAAATTTAGAGGTAAGAATTTTGGGAGTTGGCAACACGGATTTGATTAGGTATATGATTATTGTGTCTGTTTATTTTATTGTTTTTTTTTTGCAAAGTTGAATGACATTATTTATATGAGTTTAGATAAAATACTGTATGATACTGCACATAATTAGGTATTAAAAACTCGTGTGATACTATTAAGAACCTAGCCTACGGCTCGGTACTTAAACTCACACTCGTAGTTAATAACCCCTATTATGCAACAGTATCATAAACTACTATAATATTATTGTCATTGTCGAAAATCTTCATCTTAATATATGAAAGAAAGTCGGGTTATTTACACCATTATAACTCAAAAACGGCTGGAACGATTTTGTTCTCTGATTTTTTGGATTGGTCTTATCTGAGAATAGCAGAATAACTATGAAATATAGGAAAAAAAATGGTATGTAGGTAAGGGTTGGTAGAAGTAGAGTAGGTAGGTAGGGGTAGGTAGGTGTAGTTAGGGGTAGATAGTTAGGTCCCAGTTTTTTATTCTCAGGGCAGGCTGCCAGGCTAACTAGTCAAATATAAATTCAAATTTTCTCACAGTTTAATCATAAAAAAGTTTCCTTTTTAAAAATACCTTCATACCTATTTATAATTTACCCAACTATTACTTACTATAATATTCATAATTTAATAGTTATAAATAAATGAGATTCCATTGTATAATCAAATCACGTCTTATATCACCCAACGATCGCAAAAATGTTCATATATAAATACGCAGAATATATTTCTTCAGTATACTAAACGATTTACATATTCGTATCTAAAGATAATATTATATTAAGGCAAAGAAAATATATGAAAAATTTAATAACTTGGAAGGCAGATTTTTCCAACAAAATCATTGAATCAAAACAACCTACAAAGTAGGTATCTAGAATAATTGGTAGGAAAGGAAATGTTTACATAAAAAGGCCTCAGAAAATGATAATGCCTTTTAAAATAAAACAGCATGATGTCACTAACAGCTTTGCTAACAGAATTGTTAAACTAAATTATAGGACAACATTTTTGTTGCGAGTTGAAAAAAAAAATTAAATTGTGTAACTTCTAGTTAGCATCCTATATCAAACCATAGTGAAGGAAGACAAGCAAGACCAGGGATATCTTAATTAACAGATAATGACGACAATTGTACGGTCCTATCACAGACTTTGCATTAATATAGGAATATTATCCACCTAAAACTTGGGACCATATTTTATTTTATACAGAAATAATTAATATCACAAACATATTATATATATAATGACTATTTGATGGAGGTTTAGGATAGCATTTATACATAACCTATAGATAAATGTAATGTGGCATTTTATAGTTGCTTAAATATATACCTATTATATTTTGACATCTCAATTTTCATAAAAATTATAGTTCGATCCAAGCCGCAAGCGGGTAAGAAAGAATCTTTCGTGTTGCAATGAACACTACCAGGATAGCAGTAGTTCTTGGAGTTATCAATTAGATATTATCCTACATAAACTTCAATACAAAAATAAACTTATTATATCTCAATGGCAACACTGATTTCAGTAGGACAATATTATGTATAGTGTACAGGCTGATTTTATTTTGAATTGACAAATATACTACCTACCACGTAAAAAAATAGTAATAATTCTGGAATTTTATTACATTTATGGGACATGTGATTTACCACCGGAGCTGATTTAAAAACTGTTAAGATTCATCCCCTCCAGATCACAAGATACGTTGATATATGATTTGAATTCTATCGGTGTCTTTGATAGTGAAATCGGGTGTTAGGTATATACCTGAAATCGTGACCATTCACTCTTTAATCACATATCCCATCATCTTCATATCTTTATCGAACTGCTCATCGCGGTACTGCTTAATTTTCCTCAGCCATAAGCTAAAAGACGAGTGGTTCTTGCAAGTTCCTCCGTACCTCTCAGGGAGGCACTCCAAGTCAATATGCTGCTGGAGGGACTTGAGGTCACAGCCATGGAAGAAGATCCTGTCCCACGCCTGCTGGGGTATGAACCGTTTGAAGATGTAGAAGAAAGTGTTTAGAATCCATGAGTAATTTATGATGTGGCAAGAGATAAGTCGGGCAGGGATTGCGAGCTGGAAACAAAAGGTTTGAGTTGAAATATATTTATATATGTTTAACGTTTTTTTAACATTAAGGTGAAACGTTCGGTTGGAGCGCGAAATTCAAATTTTATCACGTTTTTTGCTAATTGCAGCTCAGTTATAGGATTAATAACAAAAGAAATCATCAACATTTTCCTCCAAGGTATATTAGTAACATTTTCATGAAATAGTCGTATATGTCAGTAATATACCTTGGAGGAATAACTTATGACCTACTGAGCTGCAATTAGCAAAAAACGTGATAAAATTTGAATTTCGCGCTCCAACCGAAGGTTTCACCTTAAGATAAATAGTTTTGAAGTTATTTTAGAAAATAGATGATAATAGACCATTAAGGTTTTATTACATCTCAAGCTACAACGTAATTATTTTTTCACTTACCCCCATTAAACACACAATCTGATAAGCAACAGTAGGTGTCAACGTAGCTACGTGTCGCAACGTGATGCCCTCGAGATCCACAATGACGGTTCCACCCAGGATCTGCAGCTTCGGCTGCCTGATGCCGATCTCCGTCATCGCCATGCCGGCGCGCACTAGGTCTTCCACAGGGTACTCGCTTGGGTCCCATTGTCCTGATGTTATACATTTTGATTAGTTATATTTTTTATCAGCAACATTTAAAATACTTATTTATTGAGGGTAAAGTAATTTTACTCAGTGGTTGGTGTAGTCTATTTAATTTTGGAAAATACATCATCGGCGGCATATAACGAGTTGCTATAATTTTTCTTTATGTTTTAATAGGTTTGTTAGCGAGTGACTCCTTTGTGAGTGACTCCATTGTTATTTATTACTATTGTGAAATAACTATTACTATTTTAAGATTCTATTATGTTCTAGAATTTAAAGTACCAAGTTTAATCAGTATCAACATACAATACCTTACCCTAAATTTAAATGCTGTTTAAATGTTACTAACGAATAATAGGCGTTGCCAGTGTCAAAAATAAATTACCAAACACTGACCAATGCATAAAACATTTAAAAACACGTGGAAACATCAAATATGTTGTACATTTAATGCTTTTTATGATTTTTAATTACCAGTGGAACCACTAAGAGTAGATGATTTGATGCTGTGAAACTATGACGTCATAGTGTAATATTTCATACAAAATTCCATATATACTATCGTTTTGACATTTATTAAAAAGTAGCTGATTTGATATGTCAGTCAACTACCCTATTGGTTGCTATTGGGAACCATTATTATTTAAAATTATTCATTTGATAGATGTAGGCAATTAATTTTATAACACTCAGTAAAATTCCTTGAAATTGATTCCTTGGAGTCGTGGGAGGCCGCTGGTATGGGACGCCACATGTGCTGACACCCTTGCACCCCCCCACGTCCAACATTCATCACGGGTGGCGGGCGCTGCCGCAAACGCTGCGGAAAACCTCAAGCGGAGGAAATATACTTCTCTTGGAGATAGTTATATATTTCTTCCGTTTGGGGTCGAAACTATGGGTAGTTGGGGTCAAGATGCTCGCAGTTTGGTTAGGGAGCTGTCCAGACGCCTTATTGACACTACAGGTGACCAAAGAGCTGGCACTTACCTCGGGCAGCGCATCAGCCTTGCAATCCAACGAGGTAACGTTGCCAGCTTTTTGGGGACCCTGCCTGCAAGCGGCGATTTAAATGCGGTATATTATTTATATAGGTTTGATTTTGTAGTTTAATTTTAATTTAATATTTCATTATAGATAGATTATATAAATTATATTTTGTTGTAAATAAATATATCGCTTCAACTCAGTAAAATATAATTTATATACCAATAAATATTTACATGTTCAAAATATACATACTAAGAAAAACTAAAAACTACTTAGATAAAAAGGACTAAACTAAATGAAAAAGTCGCTGTCAGAAGGCATCGTTCCCAGAATACTAGCTTAAAATTAAATGTCCATGACTGGAGCAAAAGACCTTTCAAATGAAATATGGTACTAGGAGCACATGAACAACAGAAGATTAATATCAAATCCACGCCACCGAAAGACCGAATGCCATCGAATTTTAGTTCTCAATGTAGGCGGGACACAAACTACCGCTTCGTAAGTCTAACTAAGAGTTTTAAGATGAAATATGGTACTAGGAGCACATAAGCACCAGAAGATTACCGAATCTAAAGATAGACAGTCTGCCGACGTCAGGGCGGTCGAACATGATGCCCTCGTAGGCATCCCTCACTTTGACCAGCCCCCAGAGATCCACGCCATCTATAAGATGTCTATTCTGTTCTCGAAACGCGCAATATCGAACTAGCTGAAAATAAATAACATCACATTATTGTTGTTTGTTTGTAAGGTTACACAATATTTTAATTATAGTTGTATTAAATTAGCTAGTAAAGTTACTTACCAACTTGTGAGCTCTTGGGACGATAAAGTTTCTGGCTCGTAAAAACCTCAGTAAATATTCATCATCAGTCCTCAGGGGATGGCACTCACCACGATCTGCAACATGAGATTAGGATAGCAGATTTGTGATAGAGATATTACAAAACGTAATATAAATAGGAATAGGACAATAAAATCCGACCTGCGTCTTGAGATGAACACGGAGACAATTCCAAGCGCAGCTTAAGTAAAAAAAAATGTTAAAGTAATTTCTTGAATACGAATTGAAGAACTAGGAACGTATTATGTGTCGAATATACCTATATTTTTTATAAACTACGATGAACTCTACGACAGTTCACATAAAACAAGCAAAGTAGGTAAACAATAAATCAATTAAAAAAAATTGTATATGTTTATAATGGCACTTTATAAAAAATAACGAGCAAAAAAAACCTTTACAAAATGAATTGTCAGATAAAACAAAATTGAATGCCAAGTGTGCAATTAAAAGACATTTATACCTTTTTTTTTATCAAAGCGGCAGCTGTAAGGTTATTGTTATTTTATGAATAAATATTCGTACATAAATTATGTATAATTACTTCTGCGAATTAATATGGAAAAAAATTACATGTAAGACAAGGTAAAACAAAACATCATAACGTTATTGTTTTTAAAAATTACAAATCATAGGAGGTCAAATGGATCAATTCTTAAAATACAATATGAGAATATTAATATGTGCATGAATATTAATAAAATTACTCCTCGTGTGCGTCAGACAAAAGTTTTTGATTATTTGTCAAATAAATTATTACTTTTATTGTGTAGTTAATCGTCACAAAGCATTAACTATAATAATAATGAAATCGCAGTAAGGAACCTTAGACTTGGCACGACTTTGTCTAGATTTCATTACTTTTTAGAGATAAACAAGCAGCTCCATCGAGACTTGGCTAGTTTTTTACAGAATGTTTTTGGTGGGATATAGTTATAATTTTAAGGTAATACACACACACAAGTATATATATATAATGGTCCGCCTGAAGATCTCTTCCCTTATCTTTCCCTCACTCCCTTGGGAAAACCAACAAGGGTTCATTCCACAACTTCAGCGTCCGCGACAGAAAGCTATACTTGAAAACCGTAGTTCTAGCAAAGAGCATATAAACACGATGTTTGCTACTGCGATGGTACTAGGCCATTTCTAACCGCCGATGGAAAGTTGGGGGATGTTAGTACCTGAACAAACGAACCGAGTTTTTTTTGTTTGAAAGGTGTCTTACGTTTCAAGAAAATCCGCTCAGCCGTTTGAATATCATCACCTCTCTTCTAGGGAGTTATGGTCGAGGACGATAGCACATACGATAGCGTAATCGTTTTGTGTAGTGTGTTTTGTACTTAAGTAACTTATAGTTTCTGCTCTCCGAGGATTGATGATGCAAACAACACAAATCATTTCGCACATTATGTTGTCCTACAATAATATATGGGTATATTTTATTATTGACTTCACGTGTTTATTAGTAATGAGCTAAGATTATAAACCAGTTGTCACGAGTCGAACGATGGTGATGTATTATAATGTTAAACATTATCCAATGTGTTTTGCAGAAGTTTTACCTTCGACTTACCATTAATTTAACCGACGCGCAACGGCGGAGCAAAAAAATTTTACATGTTTGACCTAAATATTTGCTAAAAGGTTATATGTGTTTGACCTTTGTGTATGTATCGTATATTATAATTACAAAAAGACTTTTTTTTTTCGTATGGCAATCGGGTTTTTTTTAGTTTTTGTACAAACTGCCTTGTTTTATAGAATCACTAAGTACTATCAAATACAATCCTTTTCATTTTGTATATAGGTAATTGGTATTTTTTTAGTTCATTATTTCAGTTTAATTTAATTTCTTAGTAAATAAAGATTATATTGTGCATAATACAATCCTATATTTTCTTTAGTTGAATATTTATTCATCCTCGTCCGTCTATTTTAACCCCTTAGGGGTGAAAATTAATTTTTTTATTGAAAGCCTAAAATATCATACAAACTTTCAAGCTTTTTTTTTACCCACTCAGGGGTTGAATTTAAAAAATCCTATTTTAGTGGATGCATTATGTACGTTATGAAAGAAAATTGTATGCAAGATAAAGTTTCTAGATTAAGTATTTTCGGCTGGGTGATGAAGAATCAGTCAGTCGAGACAACTTCTTTTATAATATGACGTATATTTTTGTGAAATATTTGTCTAAAAATTAATTAAAATGTAGGTAGGTACTGTCTGTCTATATAGACCTAGACCGTAAATCATTCATTCACTCTGTTATGCCGATCACTTTACAAGGTTATTGTGAGAAAATGAACCAAAAAATGTCGATACAGTTACAAAAAATATTTGCTCTGGCGCTGGTAAAATATTACGAAAATAATGTTTTTTAGGGTTCCGTACCACATATGGAAGAAACATATGGTTGGTTATCCGTCTGTCTGTCTGATCGTGTGTCAAGACAAATTTTCTCAGGAATGCATGTAAATTGAATAAATGATTTTTGAGTTGAGTTTGATTTGCACTCACCATAAACCATTTTCCTAAACTCTGTTATCGCTGCGGCCCTAGTAGCAGGCACCTCATTGCATAGTTCTGTCGCTATCTCCAGCAGTTCAGGGTCCTCTTTAGTATTCAACTCAGCCTCGAAGGCTATCTCCAGAAAGCACTTATACATTATGTGGGCCTGGTAGTTGCTGTTCTCTGTTGAGTAAAGATTTAGTTATTTTCTCTAGTTTGGCAAACATGTTATTTAGTATTTACTTTTTAAAAAGCTACGTTAGGTTGATTTGGATTTGTCTGAGTTTGTATATTTTTATAATAGTTATTCACTCGTGTTCACGGGATAAAAAGTAGCCTAGATTACTTTCTGGAAAGTCCTCTCTCTACCTGGCAATAAAATTCAGCCATTTCACAGACAAAAATATATAGACATAAGAATAGCCTTTATTTTAAAATAGAGCGACAATTCAATTATATTTAATTGCATAGATGCAGAGATAGGAATACAATTTACTGAAATTATTAACTTTCACAAACCAAATCTTCTAACGCCTTAAACCCATATTATATAAATGCGAAAATCTTGGGTGTAATGTTCTTCACGCTTTAATGGCTAAATTAACGAAATTATCCCTTCCAGGGATATTGTGGAAGAGTTTTGTACCGTTGTGTTGTGTGACTGGTAGATATTTAGTAAAATTTGATTGACGTGGTCTAGATACCTCTATTGGCTTAACTGACCAATTAGCTTTCAAACGGAGAAAGTTAATTAAATATAATCAATTTTATCTTTCTTTAAATACTAGTGTAATGTTTTCAGGAGTCAAGTAGGTATATGGTACGAATTCTTATATCATTATGTCGAGTGACTTTTAATGACCAGATGCGAAAGGGACTCGCACACGAAGGGTTCCGTACCATTATTAGTTAAAGCAGCAACAGAAATACACATTCTGTGAACATTTCAACTGTCTGTCTGTTCATGAGATACAGCCCGCCGAACAGACAGCGGAGGCTAATAACATCGTTAAGCCTCCGCGGTACCCATACCGAACCCTAAAAACGGTATAAATAAAAAAACTTTTGATAGTTACATAGGATATTTTTATGGGAGAGCCTTCTGTACGGGAGGGGAGTACTATTGCTTATTCTGTGTTACAAATTAAATAAAGCTAAAACAATAAAACATTGATATGTCTAGTAAGTACCTTATTTTTGTTTCCAAGAATTTGAATAATATATTCATCTAAGTAGGTAGGTAGGTATATTGTTGATTAAATAAATGTCTTTCAAATATCAACTAAGGTTATTGATCTATTAATTATTTTTGAATAAATTTAGTTTCTCAACAAAAAAACTCTACACGGTTTGCATTTAGGTATCGATACTCAGATAATTCGGATTACTTCTATAAAGTTATGGGACCCTAGTACGTATAGTCTACTTCTCATTTCCGTGACTGAGTGAGATTCAAGGATTCAACCGTTATTCCTCTAAAAAGTTTATAGTTATAGTAGTACTGTATTTTGTAGTGCGGAACGACGCATGTTTCTAATTTAAAAGCCGGTTTTTGTTTTTTTCCACGAATTTGGTTAGAAGTTTCCATTTATTAAAAGGCATATATATATATAAATGGTAATTTAGGACAGAAAAGTCAACGCCTTGCGAAGATTTGAAACTTCAATAAATTCAAGTAAACATCACATTAGTCATCTACTTGAAAAATCAATTTTCCCAAAATGCATGCGTGGACAGACACCAGTCCACATAATTCTCATAGTAGGTATATCAACATTAAATCCTTTAATTCTACCTACATGCCTTTCACTAAAACGTATCTTCACATAGTAGAGCTGTCTAGAATCTAAACATTCAAATTGTTTTACATGCTAAGGTCGAATTACTAAACATTAGAACATTCATACCTACTCCACATTGACCTTCTGTTATCATAAGGGGCCGTTCAAATATTACGTAAGCAGATTTATTACAATTATTTACCCCCCATCCCCCTTGTCAGCAAAAGTAATCAAAGCTCTTACCCCCTCCCCCCATGCTTACGTAAACATTTTTCAATTGAAAATGTATTTTTTTTATATTATAATTATAATTTTAATAATAGAAATAGGAATCCTCGAAAATGCGTTTCGTTTTCAAGCATAGACAATGTGAGGGTTGCCATTCGTGTAAAAAAGTAAATAACTACCGATGACGTAATCATCATCTGGACTCCCCTACCCCCCATGTCATCCAAAATAAGCAAAACAAAGACCCTCCCACCCCCCATAGTGCATACGTAATACTTGAACGGCCCCCAATATTTAAACTCCTGCAGTAAAAAAAAACTAAAAATATTAATTTAAAAATAGAATTATGTAGCTGTAAGTTATTATTACACTAGTCGATTATCGCGACCCTGACGCACAAGGCGCACTTCCTCACTATAATAATCAAGGCTTACCTCAAAGCAACAATTATAAAAGATACACATAAACACTACACTGCATTGTTTATTTATCCACAAACACTCGTCACAACACACAAGCGACACATAACTTCTAAAATCTAATCGTAACTGTCCGTGAACAGGCGGTGCGGTCCGGGTTCGTGACTAACTCACTTGGTACACGCGTTAGAGAGAAATAATCAAGTGATGTTGCTTGCTGTCAAGGTTCACACGTGGTTACCGCGCGGTAGTGGATTATTATGTGTTTATTTCTCGTTTTATGCCTTACAATATCTGGGACCGATCAAATGACGTAATTGTAATTGAAGGGCCTTATTGTAAACTGTTTCACTCGGATGTCGAAATGATTGCTTGTTTTAATTTTAATTTTTGATTTACATAGGTTGAACCTGATTCTTATTTTTGTTAGAAATACATGGGTTTATATGTGCTGACCCCAAACTCACCGTACGTGATGATGTTACAAAAGGTATGTCCACAAATCTTACAAGAAAACTGGCTTTCAAGTCAAATTAAAATGCTGGAAAAATGCGGTAGGGCTTGGAAGAAGAGTGATGTAATCCCGGTCTGCGTCGTTATAATGAATGAATCAGGAGATTTGTTCAAAAATAAACTCGTCTATTTATTTATCAGGGCAGCATAATACATTTCTCGAAAAAAAACTCTAGCAGTTGTTCTGGAAAAGTATGTCTTTATTTTTTTACAGAATTAAAACTTAGAAACTACAATATTCGAATGTACCATAACAGAAATGGGCCTCGTAAAACCGATCGGGCCAGTTGTGCAACACCTCTATCACGTCGCAAGGCTAGCAGCGCCGCTTCGCCTTGACTCGGACCTCCGCGTGCCTCCGCTAAGCGCCTGTGACTACGGATCCGGAGCCTTAGTTATAACCTACCTGTTATGTTCCCCTGATTGACACGTGACAAAAAATATTCTCTGGATTTTTAATAAATCCAGATTAATAGGTATTTATTTACACTTTGATTGATCCTTACATGTGCTTTATTTTATTTTTTAGTTTATTTTACATAAACAATAAATGATATTGTATTAATTACAAAATAGAAAATAATTAACGCACTAATTTGGGCCGTTTCGCGATTCTATCATCTGCTAAGAAATCCTGCAAGAGCAGTGTCGTTTTCTCGTAATCTAAATGAAAAACATGGGTAATCTTTAATGGTGAAACAACAACGAACAGCTAAGTTACATTCGTTTGCTCAATTAGCGTTTTCACTATTTGAGCCTACTCGTAACATATAAACATATTTTGCCAATTAATTAATCACCACAGTCGTCACTCGACCTTTGCCCGGTTTCTTGCTTGTGTTGTGGTGGAAATATACGAGTGAGAAAGGAGTGTGTAGTGCTATCGAGAATGTCAAATATTTTATTCGCATGCAGTCGTGGGCCATGACAATACCACATTGTATTATTTCTTACTGTTACACAATCAATTTATGCAACGTTTATTGCACTTTCACTGTGAAAAAACTGTATAATAATATTAAACATAACGTTACATGTAGCACCTTAATCGAGCTGAAGATGAAATCCACCACGCCACGTGCGGTTATGATTTTGTTTCGAAAAACACGAACATTGACCTCGCGTCTCTTGTTTCAATATGTTATCCTGGTATCTTTGACTTTTATTTGTAAGTGATCTTTTACACTTCCTACGAGAGGGTTATTTTTGTTATGCAAAGCGAAATTAAAAAAAAACTGGCTAGCATGCAACGATATTTGAGAGATTGTTGTTTTACTGATCTTAATTTAATATCATAATATTAAGCTATTTTTAACTTAACCTACATTTTACTTGTTTATCAAATCAAATGAAGAGAAAGGGCAAAGAGCTGGAGATACGCTTATCACCTGGATATAATAATGTTCGTTCTATTAGAAAAGATGTGTACATGTATATTATTTTTTTACATAAATCGTAGAGGTACAATATATTGCATTGCATAGGATAACAGGTTTGCTTGCATCTAGTCAGAATAAAGATTAATATTTTTATAATATGTGACCGTTCATTGTGGAACGTTACATATTTATAATGTAACTACACTACCTAACTAACATCTAAATAATTCGGTACAAATGATGGAAGACTTTCTGATGAGTTAGATAGGTATGTAGTTAGTTATGGTTCAAAGTAGTTTCGATTACGTATCGTAAAATTTGAAATGATGATTTTTTAATATCTATGAAAATAACAATCTCAAATTTTCTTTTTCTTCCATTACGAATTAAATACCATGATTGTTTGATGGCGATTTTAATTTTATTTATCATATTGTGATGTTAGTTTAACTCAAGAAGTACCTATTACGAAAACGTACAATCACATTGATTCAGAATTCAGAACATAATTAAATTATTGCGAGCAAGCAGTAAGTACCTATTATAATTTTTGTGACCTACAATACTGCTATATAAAAAAGACTGGTTGATCCACAGCCTATATGACTTTGCCTTGACAGACAAGTCAATAAAGTGAAATTCTTTATTATTTAATTAGGTACCTACAATAAATAGGCTTAATTTATTGTACCTTATAATGTTTACAAGCTGACCCGGCAGACGTTGTCCTGCCCTGAGAACACACAAAAAACTGGGACCTACTATCTATACCTACCTACCTCTACCTACCCCTACCTACCTACCCCTACATACCCCTATCTACCTTACCTACCCCTACTTACCCCTACCTACCTACAACTTCCTATTTACTAAACTATTTTCCACGTAACTTTTTTTCTGTATTAATTTTGCGGAGAGTCTCCCACAAATTTCCATCCCCTATTTTAGGGGCTAGGGGATGATTTCAAAAAAAAAATAAGGCAGGTATTTTTGGTTGGTAACACAGAGTCTGTGTACCGATTTTTACCTCCCTACCTTGAAAACTGCGAAAAGTCCCATATAAAATTTCACCCCCTCTTTTTTATCCCCCTCTTCTCCATTGCCACAACGCGTTGTGGTCGAATAGCACGACACGAATTTCGCTATGTGGTCTTTCTGTGATTGCCTCAACGCGTCGTATTTCGCGATGTGGATGTTTTACTATGACCACAACGCGTTGTGAGCTATTTTTTCGGTCAATGAGCGTTTTCGGTCTTTGAGCGTAACATAATAATATCTAGCTAGGTTTCAATTCCAAAAAACACAATTTACCACCAAAAAATACCGAGTAAAGCTCGGGGATACAGGTTCAATAATAACATTAATAACAAACTATAAATTCGAAAGTTTGTGAGTGTGTATGTTTGTTACTTCTTCACGCTATTAATTGGTATGGAGGCAGCACATAGTTTACTTTTTATCATAGAATAAATAATATACTACGTCTTTTTATCAATCGCGGGTGTAACCGCGGCGCGGAAAGCTAGTATAAAATAAAATAGAACAATGCAATGGAAAAATGAATATGGTATTTCTAATAATAAGATTTAAAAAAAAGAGTTTAATATTTTCCATCAAATTATAATAATTATCATAAAATAACACGATTCTCCTCTCTCCTCAATTAAGCCAAAAAAGAAGGATCCAGTATCTTCTTGATCAACTTGGTGGAGGGTGATGAACAGGCATATGAAGTAGGTACCAGGCTAACAGATAACTATAGAGTTCATTTGGCGAAAAAATATTGAAGCATAAACCTACAGATTATTTTGTCTATATTGATTTGAAAAGTATAATAATGTTGTGTTGTACCAATATTGTATTCTACCTATCATACCTGCCGAAAATTGTTTTAATCAATTCGATTATTATTTAATTCATGTGAAACTAGTATCGCCATCTATACCTATTTTAATAACTTTATTTCATGTAGATAGTACATTCATTTACCAGTAGATGGCATACAAGCTACATTACCTACATAGTACATAACGAATATAAATTATTATTATATTTATTCTATGTTATTATTATATTTTTTATACGTAGTTTGTATATTTGTTGTAAATAATTGTAATTATTGTATATTATAAAATAATATTCTGTAAATTTTGTCGGCAAGAAACTTAGCTTTTCATAGTTAACATAGTATATCTTCTTATAATAATTATTGTACTTTTAGTTAATGTAACTTTGCTGTTTTTAATTAACAAGGAAATACATTATAAAAATAAAATTCTAAATAGTTACATTGTATTGTATTCGAATAAACCAAATTCACAAACAAGTCGCAGCTGATTTCGAGATGTGCCACTTTAGCACTAAATTCTACAATTACATTCGAGATACTACCAGAGTATCATAAAATGAGGACGATTAAATAAATGCCGTCACGTCAATTCAATCATGGTCCACTTGCTTGTGATGTACAACAACGCAGATACGCGTTTTTACTTCGGAAGTTTCAACCTATCATCTGTTCAGTACCAGGAGTACATAAATATTCATGAGGTTGATTAATATTAACGGCAATTCACAGCTAATACAGTAATTTCTGCTTTTTCTGCCATTCTCGTATTATCTACAATTTAGATTATGATTGCCTTAATGAAAATTCTAACAAACAATTGGACAATTTCAAAATGTTTTTTTATTCTATCTATTAGATAAGCTGAAAATCATTGGACAAAATATTGAATGAAGCTTATCCCCAACAGATTATTTTTATCAATTCAAATTTATAAAATTTTGTTGACGGCAAGAAACTAGATTTTCATAGTTAACATAGAGTATATCTTATAATAATTATTGTACACTTAATTAATGTAACTTATAATATTATTATTGCTGTTTTTTTTAAAACAAGGAAATAAATTATAAAAGAGAATGATAAAAATAAAATGCTAAATAATATTAGTTGTATATTCACAAACAAACAAGTCGAAGCTGATTCGAGATGTGCCACTTTAGCACTAAATTCTACAGTTACATTCGAGATACTACTAGAGCATCATAAAATGACGTAGATGTAGGACGATTAAATAAATTAAATGTCGTCACGTCAGTCAGTCATGGACTCATGGTCCACGTTTGTGATTATGAGCGCAACAAAACGCAGATACGCGTTTTTACTTCGGAAGTTTCAAACTATCATCTGTTCAGTACCAGGAGTACATAAATATTCATGAGGTTGATTAATATTAACGGAATATACTTAAATTATATCTAATACGTCTTGTACGTAATATATTATTTATTCCTTAATTTCTGCTTTTTCTACCACATTCTTTTACCTACAATTTAGATTATGATAGACTTTTATTTAAAATTCTAAATAACAATTGGACAATTTCAAAACATTAATTACTCTGTCTATTAGACAAATTGAAAATTAGGACATACCTATTTCTTTTTGGGTTACTGTACAGATTATTACCTGTATAATAAGAAATATTCCATAGGTACTTACGTAATAATGATAAACTTCATAATTATTATGGTATTAGAACGCGATTATCGAAAAAACTAGTACCGCCATCTATCTATCTCCACATTCAACAACTTTAAATTTAGTACCATAATTCACCAGTAGATGGCAACACTAGTACATGCAATCACTGAGTAATAATATAGGTACTATCGTACTATACATAAAGGAAGGATGTACTTTACAACTGGAAGAATGAATTTTGTTAATACAACATACCAATTAGCGTAACATCTTTGTTACTCTTTAACATAGCTTACGTTAATTGGTATGTTATATATTATATTAAAGTTATATTTATATTATGACAAGGTTATTTCTCCTGTTACAATAAAGAGCTTCAAATTGACTTTAATTAATATAAGTTATCTTAATCAAGGATTGAATAACTCAACTGCGTTTCTGTAAGTAATTAAAGTTTTTATTGTTTTTACATAGAAATTAGGTTATAAAGTAAGTACTTATAAAATACAACTGTTTGGCAACAAAATATTACTTTACCTGTAAGTAATTAAAGAAACAACATTCAAAGCTATTCTTTTAACGAGATATCGTCTCCTTTATAATTATCTTCCAGGTATTTTAATTAACAATATAGTTTTCAGTTTTCTCTTCAAATCACAATGACACGCAAAAAACTCCCATTAGTCAATCCGTCAGTCCGTCATTCATTCATACCTTCATACAATCTATCCAATGATTCGCGCTTGAATGAGCGCGGGTAAATTTAAATTAAAGAAATGCTATGTATGTACAATGAGTAGGTAATCATTTCTTTACATCCCCCCCTTTCGGAGAGAAAATTGTGTCCCAACATCAAATGTCCTCTAAACTATTGTTCCCAAATGCAGGAGCGGGGACCAGTTTGGTAATGTGGAAGAGATTTGATTCTGGTTTCCTATGTCCTGTATTTATTCTGTATATTGAGTTTGACAGTTTCTCTACTATTTCATAAGGCCCTATCTTCAACTCATCCAGTTTTCTTCTGTTTAATTTATTGCCGTTTTCTGCAAATACCATGTCTCCTACTTTAAACTCATAATATTTTCTGTTTCTATCATATAATGTTTTATTGTAGTTATGTGATTTTATACTGTTTTTCAGGGCTATATCTCTATCTCTCAATAATTCGTTTTCTGTTCTTTCTTCTTTTAATTCATTTGGTGTAAATGTAATATGTTTTCCTTGTAACAAGTACACAGGTGCAAAGCCTGTAACAGTGTGCTCAGTTTCATTGTACTTTTCCACGCATTTTTGTGCTATCGTAGTCCATGCTATTTTTTTATTTTCTTCATTTACTTTGCACCTTATTTTGTTGATCAAGGTTTGGTTAAGCCTTTCATTGATTCCATTCGAAAAAGGTGCATTTACTGCTGTGAAAACAAGCGGAATATTTTTTTCTTCTAGGAATTCTTTAAAATCTTTTGAATTTATTCCTGGGTACTGATCTGACAAGATCATACCAATACTATTATCTTCTGTGACATATTTGACAAGTTTTATAAAGTCATTTGAATTCTGTGTTTTTGAATTGACAATGTATGCATATCTAGTAAAGTGATCCACTAAGAGGTGCATGTACTTCTTTGTCGACCTTGAGCCGCCGAACCCACCAATTGTGTCAATGGACATTATTTCAAAAGGCTGTGTCGCTGGTCCCAGATGAGACATTAGTCCAAATTTATCCTGACCTCTTGATTTGTTCTTAATACAAGTTTCACATTGTTTACATATTTTCTTTATATTCCGTCTTAAATTTTTAGCTGTGTAGTATGGTGTAATTTTATTTTGCATTTGTGTAATTCCAATGTGACAATATTCTTTATGTACTTTTTTGATGAAACCTAGACTAAAGTCTTCTGATAAAACAATTTTTTTTTTATTCTTGATTTTCTTGTAGTATATGGAGTGTTTTGTTATTAATTTATTTTTTTCCTTTTGTACATCTTCATTATTTTCTTGATCATTAATGATATCCTCCAGTTTTATCCAATTGACCACTTTCAGCTGTTCTTCTTCATTTTCATGTGCTTCTAATACAGGATTTCTGCTTAGACAGTCAGCTTCAAGATTATTTTTTCCTGGTGAATATTTTATTTCAAAGTCATATTGAGAAAGGTAATAAGTTAAGTCTCCAAGTTCTTCATCTGTTCTTGATTTAATGTTCATTTTTTCCAAAGGTTTATGATCAGAAAATACTGTAAATCGTTTACCTATGAGCCAGTGTTGCCAATATTTAACTGCTTCTTTTATTGCTAGACATTCTAAATAAATGGCTTTTTTCCTTTTCTGTACTTCATTTAGTTTCTTGGAAAAATATGCAACTGGTTTTTCTTTTGTGTTTTGTTGTCTTTGTTTCAATACTGCTCCTACGCCTTGTATACTTGCATCTGTGTAAATTAGTATAGGTAAATCTGGGTCAAATATTTCTAATATTGGTTGAGAACATAGTAGTTGTTTCATTTTTTCAAATGATTTTTGGCATTCTTCTGTCCAAATGAATTTTTGATTCTTCCTTAGTAAGTTGTGTAGTGGATCCAATGTAATTGCAATATTTGGTACATATTCGTTGTAAAAATTTATTTTTCCCAAGAACTGTCTCACATTTTTTTGATTTTGTGGCACAGGGAAATTTTTAATTGATATTAAATTATCTTTTATGGGGCGTACTGAATTGTTATGAATAATGTGCCCTAAATATTTCACTGAATCCGATGCGAATGTACATTTAGAAAATTTCAGTCTAAAGCCTTCCTTCTTTATTGCTTCTAATAATTTTGTTAAATGGCTTATGTGTTCGGGAAATGATTTTGAGAAAAGCAATATGTCATCTATGTAATTTACCGCGAATTCCGTAAGTCCGTGTTTTCTCATAATATTACTCAATATTCTTTGAAATATTGCTGGAGATGTTTTCAGTCCAAATGGTAAACAGGTCCACTGAAAATGGTTGTCTTGTGTTACAAAAGCTGTTTTTCTTCTGTCTTCGATTCGTAATGGTATCGACCAGAATGCAGAATTTAAATCCAGTATAGAAAAATATTTGCAGTTTCTTGTTTTTACCATCAGATCTTCAATTAGCGGAAAAGGTTGTGATTGTGGAATAATAAGTTTATTCAGATCACGAAAGTCTATACAAAGTCTTGATTTTCTATTGTCTTCTTTTTTGTATGCTAACGTTACCGGAGCAGCAAATGGACTGCTTGATTCCTCAATGAGATTTTTCTCCAATAACTTTGATACTTGACTCTCTATTTCTTTCTTATCTTCAATACTGCATCTATAAGGTCTTTTGCTGCAATATTTATCGATCATTAAATCAATTCTGGCTTCATAATCCCTGACAGTTCCAATATCGTACTTATCTCTTGCGAAGATCGATTTGTATTTTTCAATTAATTCATTTATTTGTGCTTCTTGTTTATATTCCAACTGGTTTATTGAAATTTTAACTTTGGTTTCATCAACGTGTTCGTTAAAGTTCACTGTAAACTTGTCACACATTCTTGTTTCTCTGTTTTCTTTTTCCATTTCTACATTTCTACTGATTTCTTGTGTTTTTTGTGTAATTTCTAGCTTTTCATTTTGGATTAATTTAAATTGTTTTATCATATCCAAACCAATTAAAAAGTCGTAGTTGAAATTGTTCTTATTAATTATAAAAACATTTACTTCTTCTTCTATTGCAAAGATCTTTATTTTCAATTTTACTATTCCATTTGTTTTTTTCACACCATTAATCGTAGTTAACTTCACACCTTGTGCATTATTTATTTCTTCATTTTTTAAATTCAGCAATTTTGAATTAATTAATGAGATATTTGAACCGGAATCATATATTCCGAATGCATCCAATGTGTTATTTAATGTTAATTTGACTTTGATTAACGGTGGCACTACTAGTTTTTTTGATTCATATTCTTTAATTCGGTTTCCACTTCTGAGTTGTTAACAAAATTGATAAAATTTTGTTTGTCTTTAATGCCTTCATTTGTTTTAAACCAGCATGAGTCTTCCGGGTGATATCTATTTCCTTTATTTAGTTGTTTACAAATCTTACATGGTTCTTTAACCTCCTTTGTTTTTATTACGGAATTGGTAATTTTCTTTTTATCAAAACTTTTTTTGTTAACTAAATGTTCCAAGCTTTTTACTTCATTAAAAAGATCTTTAGTCTCTTTTGTTTTTTTTCTATCTATCCTGTCTGTAATAAAACTAGGTAGACCTACTGCAATTAGATCAATCAGTGTACTTTTGTTTATTGTGTTGTCCATCTCTAATAATATTCTTTCTTTTTTTATTGCATAGTCTAAAAGTGATCCTGCTTTGTATTTAAAATCTATTGCATACCTTATTGGTGTCCAACCTTTATTCTCATAAGTATCACAAAAATCTTCCTTCCATTGTTTCCATTCCGAAGTGAGTGTAAGTCTTATTAGCATAGAACCGTACCAATTCAAACAAGATTTATCCAAAAACAGTCTAAAAATCTCTATTTTTTTTTCATCCTCGACTATTTCGAATCGATCACATTCTTTTTCAAAAGTAGCCATCCATTGAGTTACATTTGAGTTTTCTCCGGTGAATTTCTCAATTACAAATTTGTCTGAGATTTTTTTTAAATTACACTGCTTTGGGTATTGTGGATTAATATTTTTAATTTTTTCCAGGATTCTTGACAGTGATTCTTCTGATATACACTCACTTACTGTTGGTTGTGTAATTCCAGTTGTACTTATCACTTCTTCCAGGAAATAATTCTTGAATTGTATGTTGTCATCATCATCCATATAAGTTTTTTTTAATTCATCTGATAAAGTTATCCACAAACACCTTTTTTCATGCCTCTTTTGCAATGTCTTTTTTAATGTTTTATACGTCTCAGTTTCCATTAATGCCTCATGGTGTTTTATTGACTGCAGTTCTTGTGGAACAAGGAAAATTTTTCCATCTTTTGTGGTTATTGAGGTTACTGCCAATACATTTGTTTTCTTGTCATCGAAACTTTTAATTGTAAACTCAAATTTTAGTTTATCCATTTCTGTATAATGTTCTTTGCACAGAATGTTGTTTTATAAGTTATCTTAATCAAGGATTGAATAACTCAACTGCGTTTCTGTAAGTAATTAAAGTTTTTATTGTTTTTACATAGAAATTAGGTTATAAAGTAAGTACTTATAAAATACAACTGTTTGGCAACAAAATATTACTTTACCTGTAAGTAATTAAAGAAACAACATTCAAAGCTATTCTTTTAACGAGATATCGTCTCCTTTATAATTATCTTCCAGGTATTTTAATTAACAATATAGTTTTCAGTTTTCTCTTCAAATCACAATGACACGCAAAAAACTCCCATTAGTCAATCCGTCAGTCCGTCATTCATTCATACCTTCATACAATCTATCCAATGATTCGCGCTTGAATGAGCGCGGGTAAATTTAAATTAAAGAAATGCTATGTATGTACAATGAGTAGGTAATCATTTCTTTACATTAATTAAATTACAATTCGCTCTGTGCTTAGAGGCTTTGAGCACCGACTACTACTAGGTACCTATCTTATTTATTGTTTCAAATAATAATTCGCCTTTCACGACAGCCCCTTGTTACATACCTAAGTTGGTTTAATTTAAAGTAACAGATTACTTAGTATTTTTTCTCGTAAACATGGTCTAATAACTTAATATTATCGAGCAGACGAGTTTGGGTGTATGTAATCTCAAGACCTACCAGTCCAATATGAAAAAACGTTTTAATTTTAAATCTATTTCACACACAGAAGTTGCTTCATCGAAAGCGCTTTGCTGAAAGATTCAAGAGCCATTGTAAGTCATATTTGTAAGTAGTTTTAACATTCATCTTCATGTACGTAATTTGACACATAGCATTGAAGTTACAAAAAAAACAAAGATACACGAAGTAAGAGGCGAGATTGTAGAGAGAACGTACAATGTAGTTGAATTTAATCTGAGTACCTAGGTGTATAGTATATAGGTACTTAGATATATACGCCTTTCCAAATCTGCTGTAGATTATTACTTTAGTGCTGTTGATTAACGATAATTTTATTTACTTGAACAGCTTTTCCGCTATAAAATTCCGCGCTGTCATTGTGCTAGCCTGATATACGATAGATCCCAGCTATCAATCTTCTAGTCATCTCACATGATGCGAAAGCATTATGGCAAATAGACAGTCATAGAAAAAAAAACCGATCAAGTGCGAGTCTTGACTCGCGCACCGAGGGTTCCCTTAACTTTGCCTTAACTTTGTAATGAATTGAGTGTAACTAAAAATTTAAGCTTTTTGCAATTTTTCCTTTATCTGTGCTATAAGACGTTGCTTCGTACCAAATTTCAAGATTCTGAGTTCACGGGAAGTACCCTGTAGGTTTTGATTCAATAGTGAGTGTCGAAAATTTGCAGCATACTTAAACGGCTGTATGTTTTGATTGCGTTGGCTTAGAAGTTTGATTTTTTTCGCAGCTCAAAGGGACAGTAGACCTGAGTATATGATATGAATTTCAGCTTGATACCTCCACATGTTCATGGAAAAAGGGTCTTGAGAGAAAGACGAACAACAAAGTGATCCTATAAGGGTTCAGTTTTTTCCTTTTGAAATACGGAATCCTAAAAATGGTTTACCTACTTCAGTTTGATAGGTACGAGTAGTGTTTACCAGAAAGTTCACAAAATATAAACTAGAAATACAGTCCTTTACCATGGTGGGTCTACATTACAAGCAATTTGAATCCTGCTTACTTATTATCCTATCATGCTACTAATAGTAAGTAAGTAGGTAATATACATATTTTTTTATTGATTCATATTAATTTAAAAAAAAAAAAATACTATCATTAGTACCACATAAGTACTCCACAGAGAAAATAATATACTATATTAGTACCTACAGTTTAATAAATAATTAAAAGTAAAAAAAGAAGGACAAGCTTTTTTTTATCCAGCTTCAGTCCAGCATCAGACCAACTTAGTATTATTAATTGGCAAATTGTACCCTTATTAAATGCAGTTATTTCCTTTGAAATAAAAAAGCTGAATTGCAATTTGTGTTAGGTTATTAGAAAGTGTTAAAAATGAAATAAAAATAATATTCATGCCATTGCCGGTCGATTCCGACATGTGCCACTTTAGCACTAAATTCGACCATTACATTCGAAAAGCTACCAGAGCAACATAAAACGAAGTAGAACGATTCATAATTTAGTCCATGCTTGCGAGCGGAATGCAGATACGCGTTTTTACTTGGGAAATTCAACCTATCATCGTTTTAGTACCCAGACTACATAAATATTCAATAGCTTGAATGATACAACATACAACACATGAACTGAAATTTTAAAGTATTGGATTTTTTTAATTAAGTACATATTATAGGCATTGTATAGGCCATAAAATGATTGTTCTCGATTATTGAAATTCAGCCGCATGTTTTAAAATCGATTTAACATTGCACAGAATAAATTTCGAGAGAGACATCTAAACAGACTATAATAACGGCTATAGAAATTACGAAAACCGCGGAAAAGCATTAAAAATACATTAATGTTTCATCACGCACCTGCTTAGGTAGGTACCTACTATATCTATACTAATATTATAAAGAGGAAAGATTTGTTTGTTTGTTTGTTTGTAATGAATAGGCTCCGAAACTACTGGACCGATTTCAAAAATTATTTCACCTTTGGAAAGCTACATTATCCCCGAGTAACATAGGCTATATTATATTTTAAAAAAAATTAGGGATCCTTACTAAAACTCCAATAATGTAGCATAAGGTGTAAAAAAATGACCTGAAAAATTCCTTACGTGGCGTGCGCTGCGAAAACTATTGATGATAGAACAAAATCATTTACTACGACTTTGCAGAACTCATCATTATCTACAAAAAGTGTCGCGACAGCATATGTCTAAATATTATAGTTATGTCACAGTAAGCAGTTTTTTATTCTAAAATATTAATTTATATATGCCGCCTCTTGAAAAGGCTCTTCATTTGTACCTTGGTATTAATCCTCATCAAAATAAATTACTTTATATTCAAGACGGCTTTAATACCTTTTTATAACTTTTTGAATTATTCAATTCGGACATTTCATTCGGAAGATATCACGAGTTTAAAAATGCAAGTATTAGAAAAAAGTCGCGTGGTTGTCGCTCACCGCGCTCAGCTAGCCAGCATGCGATGTAGGCTCCATGTAAGCGTCACTGGGGTACGGGGGGGGAGTCAATGTAATCTTTATATATATAAAAAAGAAAGTCGTGTTAGTTACTCCACTTATAACTCAAGAACGGCTAAACCGATTTAGCTGAAAGTTGGCAGGGAGGTAGTTTAGAGCCAGGAGAAGAACATAGGATAGGTAGGGGTAGGTAGAGTAGGTAGGTAGGGTAGGTAGGTAGGTAGGGTAGGTAGGTAGGGTAGGTAGGTAGGGTAGGTAGGTAGGGTAGGTAGGTAGGGTAGGTAGGTAGCGTAGGTAGGTAGGGTAGGTAGGTAGGGTAGGTAGGTAGGGTAGGTAGGTAGGGTAGGTAGGTAGGGTAGGTAGGTAGGGTAGGTAGGTAAGGTAGGTAGGGGTAGGTAGTGGCAGGTAGAGGTAGGTAGATAGGTAGGGGTAGGTAGGGTAGGTAGGTAGGGTAGGTAGGTAGGGTAGGTAGGTAGGGTAGGTAGGTAGGGTAGGTAGGTAGGGTAGGTAGGGTAGGTAGGGTAGGTAGGTAAGGTAGGTAGGGGTAGGTAGTGGCAGGTAGAGGTAGATAGGAGTAGGTAGGGATAGGTTTGTGTAGGTCCCAGTTTTATTTTTGTTCTCAGGGCAGGACAACGTCTGCCGGGTCAGCTAGTATATTGTAATTTGGTCCCCACACAACATTTATTTACTCTAGCTATACCCCGCGGTTTCACCCGCAATTCGGGATAAAATGTTGCCTATGTTCCTCTCTGTAGCGATGGGTCCTACCTATGTATAGGTATGCCGGTACATCGGCTGGCAGGAATATGATTGGATAATAGATAATTATAAGTACCAGGCTATAATAGATTAATGGGAGGTATATTGGGCATTGAACCCGAATTCAGACGCCGCGCCTGCATGTTTGTTTTTATAATAAGCTGGTTAGTTAGAGTGGGTAAGAGTTCACCTAAATATTTGAAACCATAGATTTAGGAAGCATAGCGAATTCAAGGTCTTTGTTTCACATAGTTTGAAATTCGAATCTCTGTCCCATATAAAATAAACCTTGTCATCTTTCAACTAAGTACCATTTTTGTAGTAAAGCGAAGTAACATTTAGCTTGTAGATTCTCTACTAGTGGAAGCAGAGAAGCTCACTATTTACTATTGAAACAATGATGTGCGTTCAATTCAAAACAGATAGCGAATGTAAGCTGGTCATTAATTTATTGTTTAAACGTCCATTTGATTTAATATTTTTTTCTTCTCCCATCTTTTTCAGTGGTTGCTTCGTTTCCTGTCTCTAGAGGTATGTTTACATAGTGTAACCAGTTGCTGCCTTTTACCGTTTGTTTGCCAGTTTTGTCACATTCCATAAGTCCTAAAGTGTTATTCGGTATTTTAGCTTGACTTTTAGCATTTCATTATCGCGTTGGTTCAAAACCCTCACAGAAAACCATAGGTATTTTGCATTTATTTTAATGTTCAATACACGAGTAAGGATATAATATAGGTACAAAATACTTTCTTTAAGACTATACCTAGTCCTTTACAAGTCGCGGCGACGTTAACCAAATCGCGTCACTTATTATTTTATGCCATAGAAAAATACACTATTATACTGGTTTATGCCAAGCACTTCTGTCGACGACCGTTAGCCGCTGTTTATGGACTACATTCAGTATCTATTCGCATTACGGACGCACGCGCACCTCAATCGTACCGGCTTCACACCATTGTCAAAATATCGATTATTATTGAAAATTGCAACTCTGTTAAAATCATTACTATATGATTCATCAAATTAATTCTGCAAAGTGAAAAGTGATTGAAAATGAAATAAGTGATTCAAAAACAACAGTGCATTAGGTAGGTACCAGGGATTCAGATTTGAAAGGAAGGAGATGAGGAAGGGCTCACAAGGAGTGACTGTCTGGTGTCCAAAACGATGTGCCTTATAACTGTTTTCTTCTTAGCAAACAATAGTTTCTACAGTATTGTCTTCCGTGCGTGAGGTAATAACCTCTGAATATTAAAAACTCTCAGAGAAAATCTATTAAATAAATATATTATAATAGTTTGCTTTACATGGTGAGTTAAGAATACCTACTTATACTAAGTACAATAGTAAAATTACTTAAATTACAATAAAATCTTTTTTTTTTTTTTTTTTTTTTCTATCCTGCAACTTAGACATAGCTGAGTTGTGTCCCCAGTGGTACCATTCTCATCTCCTATCTGCAAATCTTATTGCTAGGTCCGGTATACTATTCTTTTTTAGGCGAGAGTATCTTAGACTGCCCTCCCCATGCAGTTCTGCAGCTAGCTGATTAATGTGTTGGTCAAGTCGTGTTTGGTAATTCTTGCTGTATGTTTCAATTTCTTCCTTCACTGTTCTTAGATTCAAATCCCGATTTACATATTTGTTGCTTATGTGTGGTGGAATATTGAACATGGCTCTCATTGTTTTGCTTTGAAACCGCTCTAGTATTTCTATATTACTGTGACTGGCAGTGCCCCATATCTGTATGCCATATGTCCATACAGGCTTCAGTATAGTTTTGTAAATTATCATTTTACTGGCGTCTGTAAGCTGCGACTTGCGTCCGATGAGCCAGTACATGCCTCTAAGTTTGCAGTCCAGCTGTTTCCTTTTTGTCCATATATGTTTGCGCCACGTGAGCCGTCGGTCGAGGTGCATAAAATCTTTTTAAGAATATATTTGTAATTTAAATAAGCACCATCTGTTTAACATGTACCTACCTAGTTAAGTGCTGTAACTTATGAATGTCTAATTCAACTGTTTTTTTTTTTAATTGATTATCTCAAGCAAAGCTACAATAAAATAAACCGATAAATATATGCATCTGACACTCAAACAAATATTTACTCGTATCACATAATTATAATTCAAAGTTTATACAAATATATTTGTAGTAAAACCCTGATAACAAGACATCAGCATAAACCTACCTTAGGTACTTATCGTATTTAAATGGCAGTTATATTTTCAGTTATTAACGTTCAGGCTACGTTCACACGGCAATAATTTTCCCATATACCGTACACGTGATTTTATAAAAATAGAGCAGTGACAGTAGAAAATACATATTTTAAAACCCATCAAAAAACATTTATATTATAAAAAGTTGCCAAGCCGAGACCTGTCAAAAATTTATCAGATCTCATGTAGAGCCAAGCTTCTAACTCTACACCATACTCAAAATACCTATGTAGCTTGTAATAATGTACCTACTACAATGTTTAGATTTTTTACTAATTATAATTAATAGTTACTACGTAAGCAGAGGCTTGTTTCAAATAAAATTACATTGCTAATTTTCTAATAACTATTGTATCTTGTCCATTGTCTTTGCTATACCGTGCGTGTTACAAAAAAATATTACAAATCTTTGAAACAAGAGTTCCACGCGTAATGCATTTCTTGCTTGCTTTCTCGTTTATGTAGGAAAGTGGTTTGTTTGGGTGGGGTGGGGTTGCTATATTATAAAATACATTAAGTAACTCTACTTACGCCTGTGGAATTAATTTATAGCTTAATACTTAAATCTGTTGGACTTTAAAACTACGGATTCTACAGATTTTTCTGTACGGAAAGCATCAGTAGACACTTCTAAGACGATCTCTTTGTAACGAAAACTATAAGAATAAAAACAATATTGCATTCAAATTAGTTCGATTACTCCTTTCAACATGAATATTTAGTTGCCAATCTCTGTAGACCACTATTTCATAAATGACAACAGTAGTCCAATCCATTTTCAATTATGTTTGTAAGAGATGTGACGTAACGTGTTTAAAATTTCATGTTTGAAAACATTTGAATCGAATTAGCAGCATTGAACTCTCTCTACAAAACTCCTTTGGGCCCTCGCACCGGCGCCGGCGATTCAGGCGACTAAACAAACAAACACCCCTTCGTTTCACGGGGACTTACTGTATATTTATATTACAGTACCAGAGTAGCATAAGTATGACGGCAAAACATTGAAGAATAACCAAGTAGAAATATTGCGGTCGCTTCGGATAAAGGAAATGGCCCAAAATGCATTGACCAAAAACAAACCCATAATCGATACGAACAAACCGTCTGTCAGTAAGTAGATTACATAGAATGAAGGAAATAACCCTACTCAAGTCGCAGACCCCATCCAGTACTATTAGAAGGTATTGAATGGAGCTAATAGGCTAAAGAAAGTACCGATGCGTGAAAACTCACTATTCATTTAGAATTTTCAGAATTCTAGAGCCAAACTCAGATATGTTGTTGAATAACAGACATAACAGACTGACGACACTATAGATCGTATACAAATGTGATACCACCTCCTTTGATTGATATCATCTTATTTGGATTTTTCTAGGGTCGCTCGGTCGGCTTTATTATGTCAATTCTATCGATTTTTCCAATTATCTGGCACATAATCCGATTCATAAATCATAAGAATCCTGATATAATTTATGAATCTTGATATGGATGGATTATTGATTGATTGTGGTAGCTTAAAAAACATGGATTTAGATTTTTTATACTAACTACTTATCCTTCAAGTTAAGCAACCACCTCATCAGTGCACCAAACCAGAGTTTCCGCTAGTAGTTAACTAGGAAATCAGAAAGTACCGTTAGTTCAAGGTAACTTCGCTCGCGGCCATAATGCTTTATGAGCACTTACTTTGATGCAACTGCAACCTTATAAACTTACTGTTACGTTTTAATATCGGCTACTTGTCACACAGTGCCCTAAAATATGATGGCCCTTAAACCTGTTATGAACAATTATTGCTTTCTCCGTAGCTACAACTGATGATTGATTGTAACATGTAAGTATACTTACCTACTTTCGCCTTGACCATTCATAAATATAGGTACTTGTACTTTAGTGTTTTTTTAATCGCCTGTGAGATTATCAAACAATTTTAATTTATTTTTTATTTTTATTGGATATTTTTAGCATACTGCCATAACCTCAAACTAAGTAAAGCTTTTACTTTTATAGATAATTGATATACTAAGTATACTTGTACAATTTAAACTTACACCCAGATTCGGAACAAAAATGTTTGTCCTGGGCTGATCTAACCTCCAAACCAATGGAAAAGTACTCCAAAGTACGTACTGCAAAATAGGTAGATACCTACTTGAAACAACTATTTAAATTAAACGCCCTTTTAAGGGCACTTATGAATATTAAACTGGCATGAGTTTATCTCATCACGACGCAGCAGCTGATCCAAAAACCTTCGCCAAAGAAGAGCAGCCATTAAACTAGTTTTTCTTACATATAATTGAGTTATAAACCACAAGGTAATAATGAATTCCATGGCGGTGACATTTTAAAAACCTGGCCGAATGTGTGTAGGTTAGGCTAGCTTAGGTATCACTGCCCTGTAGCTGGGGCTTAGAATAACAGCTACGATGTTCCCCTGCCTGTCGTAAAAGGCGACTAATCGGGGACCTTTGGGGTCGTGGGCAATCGGGGTGGGGGCTCTGTGCGTCCAGAAACGATCCCAAGGAGGACGATGGTTCGTTGCGGTCACGATCCATCGTCATCGATACCACGTTGAGGGTGCTGGGGGGAAGTATCACGCTTCCCCCGGGACGGGCTATCTAGCGCCGCGCGTGGAGGGGGAGTGAGTATGCGTTCTGTACGAGAACCCGCCTCCCTCTACAGCGCAGATGGCGACCACCGTGGGGTTTTAGCCGGTACGAGTCCGGCATAACCTGGTTGCTCCCCCCGGGGCGATTGGGTTTCCTATGAGGATTTCCCCACGAAAAAAAAATGCTTAGGAATCTAATACTAGTTTTTTTTGGGTATATCAAATATTACGATTCCGAGCGAGCGAGACATCGACAAGCTCCTTTAAAGAAATTCCTTATGCAATATTCAGTTTTAGACCAATAAATACCCTACACAAAATGCCCTACGGAACGCTAAAAATTCGTGGGTCTTTCACGGACAGGTTGGGTATTTTCTTAAGCTTAGTTATCTGAAATTCCCGTCAATATATCCGTTTCTTAGATTAGCCCATTTTTAACAGGTTTCAGAAACGGTTATCTGGCTGCAGTATTATGTAGGGAAGTACGCCTCCAGTGGAGCTTCCTCATTGAGCAAAATAACGCTATGCTCCACATCTTAAAACTAAATTATTAATAATATTATTTACATAAAATGCATTTGACAGTTCGACTTACGTATTGTATTGTATACCTACTCGAAATTCGATTTCATTGTAGCATTTTATAATTTTCCAAGAGGTGGCAAAACGCCTTGATTTCTCGTCATGAATAGGCTTGAAGGCGTGCAAAAAAATTTTCACGTCGTTTTTTCATTTTTTTTTACCAAATTATTCCTATACAAAAAAAAATATTATGGAACTAATTCAAGTATTCCGCGAGTGGCGCTGTGTCGATTTTAGAGAAATGTCATAATTAATTACTACGCGTTTCGACATTTTGTCATTAGTAAACATCAATTATGTATTTCGCCTCAAGGTAATTGAAAGTATTAAAATCCCGAAACATCTAGATAAATACACATTCGAGGCCTAACCTGTCATGCCAAAGCCAAGCATAAAAAGTTAGAGGTTTCAAAACAAAATGGCGCACAAAAAGGGCCTTATATGAAACTCTAAGCAGAGTTTCATATTCATGTACCTACACAGGGAAAATAGGTATTGAATGTTGGTCCTATATAACTCCTACCACACTATAAAACAGCATTGCTAAATCGAAGGGCCTAAAGCCTGTATGCCAAGGATAACTAACGCAATTATTAAACAAAAAAAATTACCCATAGTACATGGTACCATATTGTACTTATTCCGACGCAGTATTTATTTAACTCAGTCGGAACGCAATGGTAGCTGTAACAATATTTCTTCATGCCTGGTCAAATGATTATAGACCGTAGCAAAACACAAACGTTTTTTTAATATTTTTTACTACTATTTATATTATAGGTACAGTATGACACAATTTAGATGTAACATCGGCAAATCAAATGTCTACACTTCACTTCCGATTTACACAACTAATAAAAATCATTCATTATCGCGCCATTCAACGTTCAACAAGATCATTTTCGCCTAAAGTACTAATAAACATGGGTAATGTTGTAGACGCACTACGCACTCTTTTCGGGAACGATAGATTTTACGAATTTTGCCGATGCTTCATCTAAGTTGCTTCATACTGTACGCAGTAGATATAGGTTTTATTATTAGGTTAATTAACCCAGAGTTATCTCGAGATTGAATTGTATACAAAAACATTCAATTCAGATTATTCAGTGTAGGTGTGCAGTATTTTTTTCAATGAACCAATTGTGATAAATATACTCGTTTAAAGCAAAGAAAATTAATATCAGATAGTAGGTAGGTATGTATGTACGTAGAAACCATTACATTTATTACATTAAAATAAAACAATTAATTACTAACCAGAGTAACATAAACATGCTGTCGTTTCAAGAGATAGCATACAAAGCGGAGATGGATCGCCACAACGATCCCGAGTCCGAAGAAGAAGCTTTTCTACTTTGTGGAGAAGATCCCGCTACAAGAGCGAGGAACATAGAAGAATTAAGAAATATGATTTACGGTAATGATTTTATGATGTCCTGTTACATACTTACACCTTTTAATTAATAACACCACTATAAACTTGCTTGATCGAACTCGCTTAACCAGCTGTTCTGTTTAACCAGCAACTTATTCCCCGCGATACCACCTCCATTTCCGTGTTTGTTTATCTCCGTGATCAAGGTACCCAATTGCCAAAATTCATCATGTC
This sequence comes from Tethea ocularis, assembly GCA_963555595.1. NCBI lineage: Eukaryota > Metazoa > Arthropoda > Insecta > Lepidoptera > Drepanidae > Tethea > Tethea ocularis. Next base: position 1,646,346 of record OY741971.1, on the reverse strand, counting down.
TGATCTTTAAAACCTGTCTTCACCCCCTAAGGATTCGAATTTCATACATACTTCATAATGGACTCATAATGTATTTCACGTGCATCAAAGTTTAGAGGCAATCGGGTAGATTATAATTATTTTACATACAAAAAATCTCAACACCAACTTAGGGGGCAAAAATCTTGAAAAACTAAACTGCTACGAACGATATTTAAACCTAAGTTCCGTATTAGAATTAGTTTCCACAAAAAAGTGTCGTACAATGGTGTATAAACTGGATAAATGTGTATAGTCGTCACCCCTCCGAAAGACAAACATGTTTGCTTTTGACCTCACACTCGCTAGTTTTGACTTCATGGTAGAGTAGGTAGGTAGTTTTTGAATGGCAATGCTCACTTTTGTATCCGAAAATTAATCATTGACCATAGCGAAGTGCGTTATTGCGTATATTTGCCTATCTCAAAGTGTGAATGTAAATTTACCTTGATAGCCTATTTAGACACCAAATAAATCTGTGCAATAGTTACAAAATGTACATTTTTAGACTGCATATTTCAGTCTTTGCACATTACGCGTAATTAAAGTTTAAGGCGATGATAGCTCAGTGGTAGTGACGTCGAATGACTGCAAAAATCTCTTCACACTTTTCTTGAAGAACCCTATGTCTTAGTCTCAAGTGAAAACTTCTGTAAAGACTAAAAGAAAACAGTAAAAAGTATGCCTTGAAATGTTTACTTTGTTTGACAAAATATGGTGTTTTATGAAAAAAATCTTGTCACCATTTAAATCCAAAAAAATATATCTGACAGTTACACTCAAGACCAACTTTCACGCAACTAAGATTTCGCGTTTTGTAATAATTTGAATTGTTCCAATTACAATAAAACGATTTCTAGAAACTTTTTAGGTCAGACGATAATTCATAACAATGGTCAGTTCATGAAAGTCTTAGATACTTCTCGATACATTGAAATTGCAATTTTTCCAATTTTTAATTTAAACGAGCCACCTTTCTCGAAAAATAAATGTTTGCTTTACGATTTCATAGTTGTTGTTCGGCGTGGGTGGCGAACAGGAATCCTTTTAAAAAATTAAAATCTAACAAAATAAATCCTTATGTTCACGCAGTATTGCGCCATTGTCCTTTAGTGCATACTCTAATTAATTTTTACTGTATTGATTTATTTCCAGATAAAGGAGAATGTATACCCCATAGGATGGACGACGCATACCTACTGCGGTTCCTGAGAGCGAGGAGGTCTATACCGGCTAGAGCACATAGATTGGTTTGTGGACATTGACTTTGGATAACGTACTCCTATTAATTAAAACTGATGTGTATTTATTTTATTTTATTACATAATAAAACTATAAATGCTATACTTAATGTCAAATAAAAAAGCAAAAAAATAACAAACAGATTCATTGCTAATAACAAATAAAATACATAAACTTTGCCACCGGTTTCTGTCCGGTAAGGTTGATGAAGCCGGCTATCTATTTTTGTCCTTTCCAATTCTGCCTATGGGGAATACTTGGGGTTATTTATAATTATGAAATAAAACTAAGAATTTTATTTATTAATCTTCTACTAAATATCTTCTATTAAATACCCATTTTAATATTGGCATTTTTCAATTATTTATATTGAATTAATTGTGTTAACCAAAACTAAAAATAACAGTTCTGCCAAGCCTGTAGATGTCATGGAATTGTAAAATATCGGGAATACTTGGGGTTATTTATAATTATGAAATAAAACTAAGAATTTTATTTATTAATCTTCTACTAAATATCTTCTATTAAATACCCATTTTAATATTGGCATTTTTCAATTATTTATATTGAATTAATTGTGTTAACCAAAACTAAAAATAACAGTTCTGCCAAGCCTGTAGATGTCATGGAATTGTAAAATATCCGTGGAAGTTTTTAAAACCTAATAAAATTTATAACCATATTTTATTGGACACGATACGACTCGTAAAAAGCGTGAAAAGAAACAACTCCAAATCAATGAATTAATTGCATACATTGAATTTGATTTTTGTTACTCAAGCAAGTTTTAAAATGTTACGAGTTTTTGATAACTTATTAATTAGATGCTTATAAATTATCAATATAATAAATTGAGTACAAAACTTTGAAAGCAATAATGGACAGCTATTGAAGTCTGCCTCTTTATTGTATTCAGTCGAAATTCATTAGTTTTCTGCATACCTATGAAAATCTCAAAATGTTCACGCAGTATTGCGTCATTGTCCTTTTATTAGTCCGCTTTAGTGATGTATTAGTATTCTTGGTAATTCTTTACGACTTAAAAAATAGTTTTAAATTATTTCTCATGCTCTTGTTCTTTATTTTTCCAGTTAGTTCGATACTACGCTTTTAGAAATCAAAATCCACATCTTTGGCAAGACGTGGACTGGTTCGGCCTCACAAAACTTGGTTCTATCTTCGAAGGAGTACTCTTCGACAGGCCTGACGTTGGCAGGCTCATTATTTGTAGGCTAGGTGAGAAACATTCTTTATAATGTATGTTGCCCTGGTATTTATTTGTATGTTTATAAAGTGTATTGACCTTTGATCGTCCAGGTCAATGGAATCCAGATGAAATACCAGTAGACGACCTTATTCGAGGATGTCTTCTGCTCTTGGAGATTGGCATCATGCAGCCCAAGCTTCAAATCTTGGGTGGTACAGCCATGTTTGACTGCGAAGGTCTTACCATGAAACATATGAGGCAGTTCTCTCCTGCTATAGCCCTACAAGTGATGAATGTTATGGGGGTAAATTTTTATTTGATTATAAAGATTCACTTGGTCTGTCTGTCCGTGTGTCAAGACAAGTTGAAATTATTATTATGATGACCCAAACTTTCGCAGTCTTAGAAGCTGCTAGAAATTTATTTACAACTAGGTACCTATATATTTGTTAGATTTCATGACGTGTGAAAGTAACATACACATTTCTCTTTCACGCCGCATCAAGTTTTATTACTATTTTGTTTTTAACCGTCTTTAAAAAAAGTAGGAGGTCAACAATCCGTCGGAATCTTTTTTAATGTATGTTTCCCGATTACTCGAAGACGCCTTGACCGATTTGGAATTATTTTTTTGTTTAAAAGGATATACTTTTCAGGTGATCCCATGATCATCAGGTCAGGATCTGATGATGGGTCCCTGGACAAATCGAAAGACCTCTTAAGATTTTATAACACCTACAGAGTTGTTCATATGCTTTCTAAAGCTATTCAGATATTTGCGCCTGGTAGTAATTATCTTATGTTGCTGAGTTGATGATGGAAAGTACAACTCCTTAACGGTTAGGAGTTAGAGGATAATTATTTAAATATTATAGGACCGTTTCGTTGTATTCTTTGATGTGATGAAGGTACAACGCTATTGTGCCAAGCACCTTCCGGTGTGTTCCGACAGCTACACTTGAGAGCCAGTTCCCTTCTAGGCTTTGTGTGCTTACCACCTTCGGCCTATACATAGTAAAAAAAACTACCTCCTAGCATCCTTAAATTCCATTTTATTTTCCAGTTCACACTACCCATACACCAACGTGGAATCCATATAATCAACTGTTCAAGAGTTTTTGAAACCCTGTTCCGCTTGTTCAAACGTCTGATGCCTACTGATGACGTGTGGAGAAGAGTCCACTTTCACGGTTTTGACCTCAACTCTCTACACAGGTATATTCAACAAAACATTAACAACCTATCACCCCACGGATGTCCACAACAGCACATAGGCCCTATGTCATCAGATGACATGGATTCAAAATAGGGGTAATAAAAACTTCTTCGGTTCAAGTATTGAACACTTATGATGGAATGAAGAAAAACAATCATTACACTATTTTCGGACAGAGGTGTATCTAAAAATAAACCATAGGTAAAAATAAGTGAAAGTAAGTCTAGGGTGTTTACCTGTCTACCGATTAATTAGATTTTCTAGACTTACTTATGGAACTGTATTCCGAACAAGTTCCAAATCAAGTGTATTCCGAACCGGTGGTAGAATCTATTGTAATGATTGTAACTATCGACGTTCATAAGTGCCTTACCAGGGCCTAAACTGAATAAATGAGGTTTTGGTTTTTCATTTTGAACTGATTTCAAAGGGTGTTTTGGGCCCTTGAGTTAAAGATGATATTGTGGTGATATCTCACGGAGCACAATATGATCAATTATAGCTTATTTACTGACAAGTAGGTATTACGGCGATCTAATAGCTTCTAATCGTGGTCTGAGCGTGGGCCAGACAGACTGGCCTGAATTGAACGCAAGACAATCACTCTATAAAAATAAGATGTATAATTATTTTCCCCTTCTTCTAATTATACCAGTTTCGACCTTACTTTCGCTTGCGACTACTGGTTTTGCCCGCATCCTCGTGGGATTTTATATTATCTTGGGTCGGGATAAACGAACCGGAAGACGCAGCGTGGGCTGGCCCCCCACAAAGTGGACCGACGATCTTGTGAGGGTCGCAGGAAACCGCTGGATGCGGGTAGCGCAAGACTGGCCGTCGTGGAGATCCTTGGAGAGGCTTTTGTCCAGCAGTGGACGTCTTTCAGCTGACATGATGATGATGATGGGTCGGGATAAATAGTATCTTATAAGTTTATTTATTAGGAACAAATACAGCGTATAGCACACAACTTTCATATTACATACTATTAAGAACTAACAACGGTTCTTGTAACTACGCTTAAATACACATGCATGAACTTTCGCATTTATAATACTAGTAGGAAGTAGGATTGATCACCAACTAATAATTAAATAACTTATAATTTCAGATACATTGATCCGGAATGTCTTCCTAAACGGTACGGAGGGTGCCGAAATGAGACGAGTTTAGAAACATGGCTGACGAAAATCAATCAATACAAGAACAAGGATTTCGACGAAGAAATGAGAAACTTAGGTTACTACGTCGATTAGCTGTATTCCTAGTACATATATTTGAAGTTCAAAACTTTGAATGGTGCTAATTTGACATAGACTAGCAGTGGCGTAGCTAGGCGTGAGCGAAGCGGCCCCTCGCCTCGCGTGAAGCCATCCGGGATTTCAAAATTTCGTCCAAATCGCTGCAGCCGTTTAAGAGTTAGATAACAAACACACGTACAGATGAATTATATACATATATTAAGATTACCAAATTTGACGTAACATGTATTTAGGCCTTATTGAAGTAACATTATTTGTTTTTTTCAGTCAAAGCCACAACATGGTTTTAGAAGTTTTTTTTTTTTTTTTTTTTATATTAAATTGTTATTTGTTTGGGCTTAATATCGTTCTAAGCAATAGGTATTTACATGTTCAAAATATACATACTAAGAAAAACTAAAAACTACTTAGATAAAAAGGACTAAAGAAGATTGAAACTTTTAGAAGATTGGATATAGTTAATGTAAAAAAGACTCATATTTTTTTACTAGGGCCTCGTTTCAATCAAATGGTTAATGGTCCCGATCTCATTGAATTTTATGGGTGCTATAATGCACCCATAAAATTATAATGTATACGACTATTTTTGGTATGTGCTAGCTACAATGCTATTGGTGATAGTTAGAGTAAATTATTGTACCTAATGGTGCCGATTCTGTTGTTTACGAACTTAACTAATATTAGACAAGTCACCTCACTTTCATGTTAACCTTATTGAAAAAAGATAGAATATTTTTAATGCTGTCAGTTTAATCCATGCCATCGTAATGTACGGGTAAATAGTCGTGACCAATAAAGATCGCGCTTAAATTCACGTTGAAATATGTGATCGGACTAAACTGACAGGACTAAAATATCATGCATCCCTTTCTTATATTTACTATTAGAAAGAGATATAGTGAGATTAAATTTATTTAGTTCGTAAACAACAGAATCGGCACCAATGTCTAATTAGGTAATAGTAGTTTATGATACTGTTGCATAATAGGGGTTATTAAACACGAGTGTGACTTTAAGTCCCGAGCCGTAGGCGAGGTTCTTAATAGTATCACACGAGTTTTTAATACCTAATTATGTGCAGTATCATACAGTACTTTATCTAAACTCTTCCAATAATGTAATTTAAAGGTAAAAAATCGATAATATTTTGTCATAGGTTTTCATGACTCACGGGTATCGATTATTCGTCATTTCCATTGCCGCCTCCACAATTTCAGATCCAAGTTTATTTCACCTTAGTATCACTGCTATTTTACTATCATTTATGGGCAAAATAAAATATGTATGCAAAAAAAAAACAATAAAATAAACAAACATTAATCATCATGGCGCCCAAATCCGTGTTGGGAATAACTCCCTACCGCATACGCGACCACAGAGTAAATTTGCATCTAAAATTGAATTGATACTGATTGATTCCTAATTGTTTACAAAGAGAATATAATACTACGTTTAATTGTTTAGTCATGTCTGGCCACTTATAATGTTTTTTTCTTTATTATTTCGTTTGACAAGTCGACTGACAGTAATTGAAGTATTAAAACCCAAAAAACATTATAAGTGGCCAGACATGTCCAAATACTTGTACTTTAATGAAAAAAAGTTATTTTATAGCATTATCTTGGGAAGAAAACTGTGCTATAATATAATTTATCTACTCTCATATCGTAATGTTCTTATTATGAAATTAAAATCAGTACTTTAATGACCCACTTTAGGCACACCCGTCTATAATGAAATTAAAAAATTATATTATAGCACAGTTTTCTTGCCAAGATAATGCTATAAAATAACTTTTTTTCATTAAAGTACAAGTATATGGACATGTCTGGCCACTTATAATGTTTTTTGGGTTTTAATACTTCAATTACTGTCAGTCAACTTGTCAAACGAAATAATAAAGAAAAAAACATTATAAGTGGCCAGACATGACTAAACAATTAAACTTAGTATTATATTCTCTTTGTTAACAATTAGGAATCAATCAGTATCAATTCAATTTTAGATGCAAATTTACTCTGTGGTCGCGTATGCGGTAGGGAGTTTTTCCCAACACGGATTTGGGCGCCATGATGATTAATGTTTGTTTATTTTTTTGCATTCATATTTTATTTTGGCCAAAAATGACAGTAAAATGGCAGTGATAGTAAGGTGAAATAAACTTGGATCTGAAATTGTGGAGGCGGCAGTGGAAATGACGAATAATCGATACCCGTGAGTCATGAAAACTTATGACAAAATATTATCGATTTTTTACCTTTAAATTACATTATTAGATGAGTGTAGATAAAGTACTGTATGATACTGCACATAATTAGGTATTAAAAACTCGTGTGATACTATTAAGAACCTCGCCTACGGCTCGGTACTTAAACTCACACTCGTGTTTAATAACCCCTATTATGCAACAGTATCATAAACTACTATTTTTAATTTCATTATACACGGGTTTGCATAAAGTGGGTCATTAAAGTACTGATTTTGATTTCATAATAAGAACATTACGATATGAGAGTAGATAAAATATATAATTAAGTGACCCGTTATTTTAGCATTGCACACAGTGTATAAACAGTTGTACTCTTAATAAGTAGGTATATTAGGTATATAATAAATAAGACGTATAATATTATATTTTCATAAATTATAAAAATATGTTTATATAGTAAAAAGTTTATAAATTAATTGCCAGTTTATTATTTAGTACCTGGATGACCGAGCCTTGCTCGTGTTTTTTTTGGTAAATCGTGTTTTCTAAAAATTAAAAACTTTTAACTTTTTAAGCGGAAGTAGTTCATGTTCCATGGAAAATATCATGGTACCGCTGACTTCAAAACAGTGTCAGGTTGATTAGAGTTCCTACATGGTTAGTTTATGCTTTTTAGTGTTTTGAAGTCGGTTCTATTTTCACCTGTAAAGTTATAAACCCTTTCAAACAAAAAAATAATTTTCCAAATCGGTCCAATATAATCTGAATCTCAGAAACGGCTGCAACGATTTTCATAAAATTTAGTATGCAGGAGGTTTCGGGGGTGATAAATCGATCTAGCTAGGTTTCATTTCCAAAAAACACGATTTACCAAAAAAAAAAAAATATCGAGGAAGGCTCGGTCATTCAGGTAGGTACTATGTAGTGATAAGCCCAACAAAAATACGAGGCATCGATCTCAAGTGCGATTGCAGTAAACTTTTTTTAACTTTGAAAGATCAAGGCAAAAGTTCATGGAAACTTGTCTGTCAGGTCTGCAAATGCACAGAGTAATGTCAGATGATGGTAACATAATATGGGATTATTTTCACGCTTCGTATTATGTATTATCTTCACATTAGCAATTCTCCTAGGCTGGGAATCCAAATATATGTATATGTGGCGATGACCACTTGGTGGAAACTTTACCATAAGAAACGGGGTTTAACGACAAGCTTAACTTTGTAATTTAAAAAATATTGTCCCACATCACGCAGTCAACCCTCCTCGGTCAAATATTTTGAAACTGATTTTTTTTTCTACAAATTACTAAGTTTCGAATTTATGTGCTGTGAGACCTTATTTTTTATTAAATGTCATGATTCTAGGTCAATGGGAACATTTTGGTTTACTCGCAAAATATAAAGTAACTTATATAAACGGCCATATATTTTATTGCGTTAGAAGCTTGATTTTTAAACAGCTCCAAGGAACAGTAGAATAAGTATTTGATATTAATTTTAACCACTACCAGTTCGTGAAAAATAAAGGTCTACCACAACCTTTTTCTCAGGAACGGATACAGGAAACCCTAAGAAAGAATACACAAGAGAAAATATTAATAAATGAGAATGCTAGCAAATATTGTTAGGAGATTATGAAAAGAGCTAAGAATCGCATCGTAAAAATTGCTATTAGAAAGGTTAAAGTAAACTTTTAGACTTTTCATCTTGATATACTTTCTATGTTGTTAACTTGCGATTAAAAATAGTTTTTAACAATATTTTATTGTAGTTACGATTATTTTAAATTACTCTGTGGTGTAGGTACTGTATACAAGAGCCGCAAGCGCACTCCGTGAAATTATACCATAATTATAAGCAACAACAAGATAGGTACATTTCACTGTGAACCGTTATCTGTAGCAGACGTATGTTGCCCTAGTAAACAAAATGATACATTATTAACTTTGTGGCAGTGATAATAAATAAATATGTGATAGTGGATTATTAATGTTGGGAAAATTTATAAGGCGAGTATACATTTATATTATTTATTTAAGCAAAGGTGAATAAACTAGGCTTAAAACTTAAAAGCTTCTCTTCCTAAATCAGGTAAGTATTATTTGCAGCTGGCTGTAGCATCAACAATTTAAATAAGTCTAAAATAAGTTTTAAACTGCAATCTTTGGAGTCAAATTCATAACCACCCGTATAATAAATCCTTAACAATTTTCAAAAATTGAAGAATCATTAATTAAGATTTACTGGATGATGGAGAGAAACAAGTTATTAATGCCCTATATATTATTTATTCTTTGTTAAATGCTAAGCCAAAAAAGTTACACAACAAACCTTATTATTATATACCTTATTGTTATTATATCCTAGTACATAACTGTACAAGACTTTTGTAAAAAAAAACCTATAAATAGAAGAATAGAAGTAAGTCAGATAAGGAAAAAAGAAACCTGATTTTATCTAAGTACCTAAATCATAACCATAAGTTGTGGGGTGTAGTAAGTAACCAACTAAAGAAATTAACTGTCGCACGAAGGTTTGCCGTCTTTTGTCTTTTAGTTATGTCATATAGTATCCGCCCCGCGATTTCACCTGCGTTACAGATTCTTTGTTTTGTTGCAAGATACCTATAATCTACTTAAGTGCCAGTTGCATGCAAATTCGTTTAGCCAAGCAATTTTTTACGAAATGGTTTAAAAAGCATTCAAGAGGAAGGTTTATACATACTTAAAATTACCTATGATATATGACGATAATTGTTCAAGAAGTTGAAAGAAATCAAGCCGACTGAAATGCACGGGTGCAATGCAGATATAGACCTTCCTCTTTAATCTATTAATGAAAACTGCATTAAAATCCGTTTCGTAGTTTAATAAATCTAAACGTACAGATGGAGAGACGGCGGCCTGTTTTTTTATACTATGTAAAGATAATGTATAATTATGATAGAATTCATCATCATCAAGTCAGCCGAAAGACGTCCTCTGCTGGACAAAGGCCTTCCCCAAGGATCTCCACGATGGCCGGTCTTGCGCTACCCGCATCCCGCGGTTTCCCGCGACCCTCACAAGATCGTCGGTCCACCTTGTATTTTGTGGGGCGCCTACCCACGCTGCGTCTTCCGGTTCGTGGTCGCTACTCGATAACCTTTCTGCCCCAGCGGCCGTCGGTTCTACGAGCGATGTTCCCCCGCCCATGATGGATGTATTACTCCACAAATGACACCACATTAGTATCTGCATTGCACTCGTGGGAAGCCGGAGTCATTATATCCTCAACTTAAGCCATTACTGATGGATGACGGATCACATAATGGAAGCATTTCAAAATACCAAGGAAAAAGCAGTTATCCAATTTCAAACAAAACCAGAGCCAACTTAAATTAACCTTCCTCTATCTATCATCTCTTTTCTCAAAGCCACTCGGGCCATTTTCGACCCCTTATAACTTCGTTGTGGAAAAAATTAGAAGCCTAAATTTACAGTTACCCATAGGGCATAACATCGCTAGATATATTTCCAAATTACAGAATTATTGCAAGTCAGAGTTCCATAATTTTGTCACTGATTCACCGATCATCAAGATTCTACTCTCTGCCTAAAGTCCTAGAAAACTGATATTTGGTATGTAAGCTGGTATTAGTACACAAACAACAGAAAAACTCTAAAACTTGTAACTTTACTTTATGTTTTAGGGACTCCTTGTTATAAATAAAATACATGTTTCAGGATTTTTAGTAATCAACCTAACCGGTGACTTTTGAAGCATACATCATAATTATTAATTTTATTCGTACCTAATCTAATAAAATATCAAGACTCTAGACTCTAGTCTAGTCAGTTATTTCGTAACAAAATAATTACCATCTAAGGTCATTCACCCAGCCATATGCGCCTGCGCCAGCCGATGTAATGTCGGTTAATAATGGTGAACGGGCTAGCGACCATATTTACGAAGGCTCACGAACGCATTCGTGCGTGTAATGACATCAACGTATTACGGAAAAAAATAATTTAGGTTTTAATTCCATTGCGAAATATTTGTTCTAAACGGTAACCATGCGATATGATGAACATATCTGTTCGTCCTGAGTCTGGCTGTAATTATCTATATAAGTTTGTATTTACTATGTGTAGTATATCAGTTAACTGGTTTACATAGTACAAGCTCTGCTTAGTTTGGGGTCAGATTGAGGTATGTAAAAAAAAAATGCATACCTACACCTTTATTCACCCATGTGACTTACAGGTTGATGGATATACAGGAAGATTCGACCTAAACATAGTAGGTAACACGCCAAGTTAAATGAAAGCTTGTTAAAACTCAATATTTATCTTTTCCTTTCTCTAATACCAATCACTACGTTCTAATAAATTCGTTCATAAGATATTTATTAATTGTCTAAAATAAGAATTAGTTGGATTACAAATGAAACATTGTAAATTATTAGTGTATTACTTACTACTCTTACTAGGTCCATTTTCACCAAAGTCTGATAAGTTTAGGATAATAATTATTCTCTATAAAAATTCTGTCACATAGCCATATTTACTCTGTGGATTACTAGTGCAGCAGATGAAGGTTATTTACTTTAATCAGAATACAATTTAAATAATATAAAAAATATTACACTTTCATTTTTGCTCTTCGTAGCATTATTTCTATACATGATATTATTTTTGTTCATTCGAATTCCAACGAGACTTTGTTGATCTTGATTCTTTTCTTCACGATGTGGGTCGATGCTTTGATAGAAATCTAATCTCTAAAGAATAAACTAAAATGAAAGTGTTTTACACCAGTCGGCGACCAGCAATAGTAGCGGTTGGTTGATTTAAAATTTAGGTACAAACTTAGGCTATAAAAATGTTTTCATGTATTTTTTAATTTTCATAAAATTTAATGCATTAATGTGACAATTTTCATTTCAGATTATTACGATAACAAAATGCCATTCATCGAAATTGCATTCCAAGCGGAGGTCAGTAGATACGAAGATGCAGAATTCGAGGAGTTTGCGAGGAGGAATTGCAATGAAAATTTTGATACTAGGAGTAAAGCCATCGAGGAGCTTCGAAGGTTAATATACGGTGAGGCCCACCTGTTTCGACCAAAACTTGTTGAAGAATTCAGTTACCATCTCATGTTTATGCTGTACTAGTTACATAATATTTAATTTTGCCGGTCAGGGTCGTGTTCATTTTATTTAGTCCAACTAAACTTACTGAGGTTTTTTTATGTATTCTGAGATAATTTCACGTTCCACCCTTTGATAGTCTAGTCACATGTCTAGTGGGATATTCTTCATACATGGCCATTTATTCCCAAATCTCTGAATAATATAGAAATAAGATAGTAGATACAAAAAAACTGCATGTTAAAAGTTTCGCCCAAAAAATCTAGTTTCGGCTTCGATCAAGATATGATTGATCGAAGAGTTTCGGTCACAGTTTCAGTGTTAACTGTCTATATATGCGTAAAAATACAATAGATTTAACATGCTATAAAAATTCAAATAAGTTTCGGTTTCGGCCGAAACTGAGACGACGACCGAAGGTTCGGTTACGGTTTCGGTTTCGGCTGAAAATCCTGTTTCGGTCGGACACTAATCATTATCCAAATGTCCACTGTTCTAGGTTGCAAAACTATGTTTTGTGCCAGTTGGTCCTAAGAAAATTCCAACGCAATAGCATCATAATAACACATTTTCTAGTATTTCATTATTTTCAAATTGTAGAACATTTTTGTCACTATGCTTTACTATAATTTGTTAAACATAATCTCGTTGTAATATGTTGCACTATCAAATAAACGTGCTCTCACTCTGTTCTGTTTGCTATTTATCAGCCGGTTGTTCTAAACTCGAAAGTACAGTGGACCGGCACTGGGATTCTATTCTGTAAGGCAATATCGTGTGTGGTTTAAAAAGAAACAACTTTGCACGGGTGTACCTAAGATATACCTACAGTAAATAAATAATGATAGTAAATGAACGTATATTAAATTATACGTTTATTTTCCATTTTGTGACAATCCTGGCACGTCTGCATGTCACAGCGTATGTACTTGCACGGGCGGCGGCATCGCCCGAGATTAAACGCGAGGCCGGCCACAACTGTAGGGAGAATATAATATGTAGTTACACGTGGTTACACTGTGCTAGTAGTGTGTTTGTTTACAGAGCGAGGTGAATGCAGCCCACGGCGAGTGGACGACGCATATTTTCTCAGATTTTTACGATGCCGCCGATTCATACCTGCATTGGCGCATAAATTGGTAAGTATATAGACAGCTGATAAGTTGTACAATCAAACCATGGCATAAAAGAAGGGCTCAAATTAGGCAATTCCCTTTCAATGACGTTAGAAATAAATAGATTGTACACCTGAGTTGTACAGTACCAGTCACCTAGTACTTATGATATAGATTCCTTGACATAGAAACTCGCTCAGCCTTTCAAAAAATTAAAGGGTTTCTTTCTTTTCCTAAAGTTTTATGGTCTTAATTTGTAGATGGTGCGCTATGAAGATTTTAGACAGAAAAACGCCTACCTGTACGATTGCGATGCATTCGGGCTACAGCGAGTCAAGTATGTGTACGGAGGCACGTTACCAGAGAGCCCAGACAATGGACGCATCATACTCATGAGGTTTGGTAAGATACTTCCTACGGGTTCATACCAGCCTGGTACTTCTGCCCGAGTTGGCAATTGTTGCCCAAAGTTGCTAAACAAATTCGGCAGACTTTCTACGATTGGAAACAACATTGGTTTGGCTTATTATTGAGAGTTTTTTTATTCATTACTAGCTTGTTCCCCCCGGTTTCACTCGCGTTCCCGGGATATAACCTTCGGGGATAATGTAGTATATATAATGTAGTTCCTATTAGTGAAATATTTTTTCAAATCGGACCAATAACTCCAGAGCGTTACGCGATTAGCGCGTTCAAACAAACTCATCAGCTTTATTATTAATATATAAATATTTAAGATTGAGTAATGTGTATCTATGTTACATATAAAATACTTACTGTGTATTTTCAGGACGTTGGGATACACAAGCTGTACCAATAGACGATGTGGTCCGTTGTGCTCTATTAATGGACGAGATAGCTGTAATGCAGCCTAAACTCCAAATCTTAGGAGTGACAATTATTGTGGACCTCGAAGGCCTAAGTTTGAGGCACATAAGGCAACTAACACCGACTATTGCCTATCAAATAGTAAGCTTGATGGGGGTACGTAATATATTTTGTTATACAAAAAAAATGATATAACGCCATCTAGTTAAAATATATAGATTTTCTACAACAACCTACTTAGCTAAATATTTAATTGATTTTCCAATAGAGCTCACTACCTGTTTATGATAATAATAAATTATGATTAAATTATTCCTAAATAGAGATACTTAATTTTTTTTTTAATCCCAGGTGTCATTTCCACTGACCATGCACGGTCTCCACATCATCAACTACAACTGGATCCTCAACTCTGTATTCTACTTATTCAAGCAGTTCATCCCCACCGCCGTATGGAGTCGCCTCCACTTCCACGGGTCTGATATGAACTCACTACATAAACACATAGACCCAGAGTACTTACCACCAGAGTACGGTGGAAGATGTCGACACCTAATAAGTACTGAAGAATGGATAGCAAAAATCAAAGAATATAAAGATGATTTCCTAGTACATGAATTAAGAGATTTAGGATTTTATGTTGCCAATTAATAAAAAAATATATATATAATATCTTTAAATTTACATATACCCACCTAAATACTAAGCTAAAATACCGTTAGATAAAAAACACAATTCACCTAACATGGAACCTAAACTTTAAATACTGTGACTAACCCAACATACCAGCTGTAATGTATAGTAAGTAAGTAAGTCGTCGACTTCCATATCATAGACGAGAGAGAGAAAATTGGCTTCGAGTTAAGAAACAATTCGATATTACACGTCTAAACTACCAGGAGAACATAAAATGCTGGTGTTATTTTGCTCAAAAACAATTTTATTTTAGCTTAGCTTTATTTCACACTCGTTGACATTACACATACTGTACGTAACTGACTCTTAAAATTATTATAATTATATTACTGACTTGGAAAATGATCACTTTTTATATATATCGTGCTAAATATATACTTCTATGACTATACATACTATGTTTTATTCTACATCTTCTTCTAGAAAGGTACATAGGAACTCTTTTGAATCTAAAACCCAAAACTTCTCGTTATTTCATAAATCTTTCTATGATTTATCCTCTGCAGCTCCAGCTCGTTTTCAAAATCTAACATAGTCGGATCTATGTGGTCCAATACGTTTACTTCTTCAGTTGTATGCACCTCTGGTAGTATTGCTACAATATTATCTTCCGTAACTTCATCCCAGTCGTGTTTGTCTACGCTATGAAAATAATAATCAAATTCACTCTCATCGAATTTATATTTCCTTGTTCCATTCCGCATATGAGCTGGCATTGTTTGTGTTCCGTGTATTACCAAACTGATAGGACCAATTTCGCCTTTATTTTTTTCGTGTGTCTGGAAACAAAATTAAAGATGTGGAAGAGATACCTATTGTAGTTTACAAATATGTATTTCTGTTACACAGGTACCTTACAAACTCACGTTATCTACAATTGTTACTTTCCAAATACCATTAGCATTTTCTCCCCATGAGGCAACGGAAGTCATGGGCCAGTTCACAAAACCGGCTTTTGAAGAATCTTTGGGACGAGCGCTTAGGAGCTGGACTTTTGTACCTGAAATTTTGACGGAGTAAAAGTAAATATCATCAAAGCTAATATTAATTATCACGCTCAAAAAAATAGTGATTAAAACTAAACAAACAAATTAAATAAATAAAGAAGTACCTACGACAAAAGCTCAAAATTACTTCAGATGGCTGCAACAACCGTACCGGACAAATCGGCGAGCGCAGAGGGCTCTCAGCCGGGTAATATTTAGGTAACAACGCCTGAGGGCACCCCCGAATGGGGTACGAACCTCGGCTCAGGGCGTTACCGGGGGAGGGGGAGGACTTTGTACGAGTTACGACTAATTGGGGGCGGTCGGATTACTGTAGGCAGCTCGGGCCGCTTGAACGGGACGAGACTGAGTGGGACGTCGCGGCGGTCCTCGCCGTCGAGGACGGTAGCGTGATCGGTTGTGTGTAGTGTGTTGTGTACTTTTACGAGCTTCGATCTGAGCTAATGTAATAGGGTCATCCAGCTCGCTGAGGGCTTGGCTTGGTCTATGGATACGGAGTATACGGGAGGGCGTGTAGGTTGCGGCTTTCACTATAAGAGGGTTGCGGTGATTAACGGCGGTATTGAAAAATCTGCGTGAGGTGCGTTTTATAAATTGTTTTATCGTGGGGAGACCTAAGTCAATGTGGAGATTTTCATTACGCATGTACCACGGGGCGCCCGTGGCCTTGCGCATGAAGCGATTTTGAATCACCTGAAGGCTATGGATCCGTGATGGAGCTGCATGTGCGAACACAGTACTAGCATAGGTCATGATGGGGCGGATACACGTGGTATAAAGTCTAACCTTGCTTTTAAGTGCAAGTTTAGATTTACGATTTAATAAAAAGTGGAGGCGCCCTAAAACAAAGGCGGCGCGCGCGCGGACCGCTTTAATGTGGGCATCAAAGGTCAGACGGTCATCGAGAGTTACTCTGAGATATTTGGCTTGCCTTTCCCAGGGGATTGGTTCACCGAATAGAGTAACTGCCTTTGGAGGGGAGGGGGTACCTCGATGGTAGGGTCTGTAGAATAGGACCGCCTGGCTTTTGACAGGGTTGATCTCGATCCTCCATTTCCGAAACCAGGCGCCTAGGGCGTTAGCCGCGGTTTGGAGGTTCTTAACAATGACTGAGGGGGACTTACTAGAGCAGTAGACCGCGGTGTCGTCCGCAAAAAGTGCTAACTGCACCTTGTCGGTCTTTGGCATATCACTCGTGTAGAGCGAAAATAGCAAGGGGGACAGTACCGAGCCCTGTGGGACACCGGCACCGATAGGGTGAGGGGAGGAGAGTGCGCCAGGAATGCGATATCGAAAGTGGCGATTTGACAAATAATCTCGAGGAATAAATAGCTAGTAAATAATAAGTCGCGGCACCTTCTTGGTATCTCCTCGTTTGGTTTAGTCGGTTTGCGGTTTTGCAAACACGTCTTTCTGACGTAACAATTCGGCTAAAATACCAAGACTACATGACTAGTACAGAGATCTTACCTTGCGGCGACTGTAAATATATCTCTAGAGCTCCGCGGCGACTAAACTGTACATTAACAATAACTTCCACATGCTCTATGTAGTTCACATTACAGTTATCCACAGTGATTATAATGTCTACTTTGTCTCCGGAATATAATCTGCCTTCATCTTCTACCCAACTGTATGAAAAAAATAAAAATGCACATTTTGTAGACTGCCTGAATGATTTGTTGCTGGTGGATGGATGACTTATTTATCAGAGAGTAAGCGCTTACTTGGCACGTAAAGCGAGTGCAATGATACCAGCAGCTTGTTTGGCTTAAATTTATTTTAAAATAATATAAATCTGATAATAATGTTACATAATTTTATTGGTATTGGATAAATGGATGGATGTAACAAAACCAATAAAATTTTATGATTGGTTTTATATTTACTTAATATAAAAAAAGGAAATGTGTTTTTTGTCAATATCTACATCTAGTATTAAATAATATTATTTCACTTATCTTAATAGTTCGCCGAACGATCGAACAAAGAACTAAATAAAGTCGTTTAAAAAAGTAACAAACACAACGGAATCAACATTCCGTCTCAATCGAAACATAACGAATATTTCACTAGGGGAACATAAATGAGAAGCTATAGATTTTTGCGTCGCCCAACACTGTGGCCCAACCGCTGCCGCGCTGCCACTACCACATTCCGGAGAATCAGCTGCATAGATAGATAGCAAGCAATTTGATTGAAATTGAAAAACCAATGTTTTTTTATTCTATGAACTATAAACCTACGATGAAAATAATTACATCGTTAATTCACTATAATACATAAAATATTATAATGGGGTGTTTCAGATCGGTATGAAATGTTGATTATAGGTGATACCTACATAATAAATGTCCTCTACTCAAACTTTGTCTACGGCTACAGGGCGTTTTGTATCGTCATCGCACGTCGCATCCAGACGAATAATACCAGGAAAACATACTCACGAAGCAGATTCGACTCGACAAACAAGTTTATCCGGAACTGTCGTCCAATTCAATGCTGCAATAACAAGCGCGCCAGCATTTAAAAGTCCAAAACCAAATCTTACATCGAATCGAAGACCTACGCTGAAAATATTTATAATTAAATAAAATTAATATTACATAGATAAGATGCGTACCAATTTCTTTTTAAAATACAATGTATATTACCCATTTATTTGCCATCCAGGATTGGCAGACAGCGGAGCATATTCTGACGTCCATACTATAAGATGTTGCACATCCCGCCATGTAAGGTTTGGACTGTTAGTTAATTGGAAAGAAAGTTATTTAAAATAATATATTATCAATAGAATACATACAGATAAATAAAATGCACCTACTAATATTTCATTTATCCTGTTTAGGGCCCCTGTCTTATAAGGTTATCACCGGTTCGGCCTATGAGTTAGGATCAGCATGTCTTCATTAAGAATTTTTGATGATGAATAAATACATCTCTCAGAAACTTGCATGCTAAAGAGATCACGCAAGGTATAAATGGTATGCGAGTTCCAATAATGCGCCCTATCTAGCCTAGTAGGTACTGACCCTGATGGAGATAATACATGTGAGACCTATTTGTTGCTGATGGAGGACTGACTTATTATAATAGAGTAAGTACTTACTTAGCATGTAAAGCGAGTGCAATGATACCAGCAGCTAATGGCGCTGCTGCCGATGTCCCTGTGTGGCCAACGGTGCACGAATTACTCGTGTCTGTGGTTGCCTGTACGGGGAAAAAATATTTTTGTGAAACTAAACTAGGTATGTAGGTACCATAAAGTAAAAGATGAACACTAACTACTACAGGGACCTTACAATTTTTTGATCCTTGTAAGCGCCAGAGGAGTATGCTGCAGCCAAAGTAGACGAACAAATTTCACCGTACCAAGGGAACAGACCATGTTGGGAGGCGCTGCCTATAGATATTGTGTAGATACTAGACGAATATCTGGAATAATAGAAACGTAAAGTCTATCTAAAAAGTTTATGTTTATGATTAATGATGGATTCTTTGTTGATGGTAAATATTGTTACCCATCACAATTGCAGTTGTCGCTGTTGCCACCTCCGTTACCATTTGCCCATACATAGATGGAGCCTTTTCCACCTCGACCCTGAAAGTTAAGTAGGCATACATTTCGATGCGTATTTCGTACGGAGTATTATACCCGTTTTTATGTATGTATTTCATTCATTTATAAGCTACTTTGAGAAAAAGAACTAAGTAGGAATAGTCAAATATAGACTCATTAGATTCATACTGAACTACCCCGTATCCTGTCCTACAGTTTTAATGATTATGCACTCTCCGTACGTTGTATCTCAGGGCTAGTGACAGTAGCTAGAGATTATGAAAATTAGCCTTATTTATTTGCAATAAAGTCATCTGTGTACCTATTAATCTAAGATTCAGTTATCAGTATTATGTTAACTAGATTTAGATGAATTTTATGGTTAATTTTCATATCTCTCTGGCTACTATCACCCGCACCCCGCACCAAGATACAACGTCCGGAAGACATCTATGCGGAAGACTGGCAGATAGATAGATAGATACTTAGTCGATTTTAAAATTTTGTTGGTAAATTTTAGTAGAATTTGGTGATATGTTTAGTAGATTCGCAGAATGTTGGTAGAATGCGGCAAACTTCGGTCGAGTCGAGTTATTTTTGTGGCGACGAGGATTAAGTCGACCAAGCCTGATTATAAAATTAAACGAGAGTAAATAATAGGAAAGCTGAACTTGTAGGAGGTGAATTTTACCTGCGTCACACCCCTTTTAAACGCCTCGATGGCAAGACGCCCCGGTCCTTCGACAGTGCCGCCATCATCATTAGGGCCCCATGAGGCGCTATAGATATCGACTTTATCAACGGCATAACCTGTACATAAAAACATACTGCATAGAAATAAATAAGGGTAAAGTCATTTTCTCTGAGCCCAAACCGAGGTACCGTTACATCTCTTAAATCTACATAATTAATACGACTCATAAACATATGTTTTGATTGCATTTTTAGATGTTTGATTTTTTCCCTGCTCCAAGGGATTGCAGACCTGAGTATTTGATATTTATAGGATTACTCGTGTGTCAACACACTACTGGGCCCAGAATTTAGAAAAAGTTAGAGGAAAGCCTATAAGAAGGATAACAAATAATAATTTCTGATATTCACAATAATTGGGTATCGTTATAGATCGTTTGATCTTTTCTTTTGAAAAGATCATAATGTGGATTCCATCAGCGCCATCTGTCCGTCCACCAAATGAAGCGATGTAATAAATGCTCTATTAGCGTGCCATAGAGGCGTTTGAAGCTCAACATGGCGACCGAATGTACCAGGCTTTCATAAACAAGAACAGTACACATTTAAAGCTACCTATCGCTTCTCCTTCAATCCGGTCTGTAATTCGTCCATCAAGCATTCTAACCCCGCCCACTTTAGCTCCCCACGCCACGCCCACACCACATTTCAAGTTGTTAGCTGTCATTGCTATCTGAAAATAATATTTTTTAAGGTGGGAGGTTATTTTGTTTATCTTAAAAAACAGATGAAGGCTTGTTGTATTGCTAAAGAAATATAATAATGCTCACTTCTCCAGCGCATCTAGTTCCGTGTGAATTTTTTTTGAGTTCTTCAAATCTCGGCGTTGGATCTGGATCGTCATCATTGCTGTCCCAACTAATTTCTGGATCCTTACAATATGAAAATTTTATAAAATAGTTGTCAGTGATAACTTATCACCTATTTATAATACGCTAAGTAAACTATACGTATTTTTGTATCTTGATTCAACGGTGAGGCAGTCAGCCAGCACCATCCACCATTTCACTGCACATAGAATGTTAGCACAGTATGTTAATTTCACAAACTCAGTCAGTCAGTCAGACATGCACGAGTCGTGCTTGGTCGTGTTGCCGCGCCGCCGTCGCGGGTGGTCGTGTCTCCACTCGCCTATAGAAAATAGAATAGGGGCGGGCGATATCGCGTCCGGCGCGTCATATCGGCCGCGAACTTACTAGGGCACTAGAAGTTTGAAGATATTAACACTTTAGTTATTTTGTTTGAAGTTTGCTGTGGTTGGTACAGAAACATACTTTGATAGAAGAGAAAAATGAGTTAGTTGTTTTTAAGCAATTGAGTTTCAAATTAATTAAATACGTAGGTAATTAATTGTCTTGTAAAATAAAAAAGACGTGTGGCACTCGGAGACTGCCGCGGTAAAGCTATTGCATAGCAGTTTTTATCAACGTATGCAATTATAATTATTTATTTATTTTATTTATGCAGTATTTTTTTCTTTGATATTAATTAAAGTTACACTTTTTGAGCGTGGTCCGATACAACCAATGCCACCTAGAGACGAGTTGCTGAACTAAAGAGACAAGCGTGATATTTCAAAAAGTCATTAAAGGTTCTGCTATTCTAAAAATAAAAAGTATCACCGCTGTGCCGGTCGGAGTGGGGTGTTAGGATATTTTTTCGTTACGGAATTTCTGGATTCGTTCTCCACGCTCAAGGCCCGCGATAGAAGCTATGCAATAGCTTAAAAATATTTCTAGTATAAATCAAGGATCCCGGAGAGTAATAAATAATACTGATCTTTATTTGACAAAATACCAGTACCAATAAATAATATTCCATAAAACTCAAAATACCTACACTAAATGGTTAAATAAACCATTTAATAAAATCAAAATGCAACCAACGTCTTTCTCTTCGCAAGTTCCCGCCAAAAAGTCTGTACAGTTTATATTGTTCCGGCGCGCGGGCGGGGGAGGATACCTACTATAAAAATTAATTTGTACGTGTTGATTTCGAGATGTGCCTCTTTTGCACTAAATTCTACCATTACATTCGAGATACTACTAGAGCAACATAAAATAAAGAAGTTCGATTAATAAATGACGTCGTTGGTCACCTCGAGCGAACGCAGATACGCGTTTTTACTTCGGAAAATTCAACCTATCATCTTTTCAATACCCAGACTACATAAATATTTAAGAGGTTGATTTATAATAAAATGCATTGTTTGTTTGTTGTATTTGGATGAGTGGTTTGGTTGGTGTTGAACTGTTGGTACACTACCTAAACCATAGACCGAGTATTAGACCTAAACAAACTTGAACCTGTGCTTGCACTGAACCACATGAACAGCGTCGCCAGATTTTTTTTTGCCAAGTCGGAATTTTGGAACTTTTTGAGTGAAAAAAGTGGGATTCTTTCGTCGAAAGCGGGACACACCAACTACTAGGCCTATCCTAGTGGTACACATAATAACACATATTACTATCCCTAGGAATACCACGTGGTACCACCACGGCAAGATGCGAAATTATTCATTCTGTAATTTTGCAAATTGTAATCATACCGAACGTAATGAGCTAAAAATAAATACCTAGGTATTAAAGTATTTTTATTAAATTTTAATACACGTTCCTATCACATTTTAACCACATTGTGACTATTATCATAGAATACATACCTAAAATACTACGTACAGTACAACTATTATTCTCCATAATATCACAGTAATATAGACTGTGCTATCGAGATTGCCATTAAATAAATTGTTTCTTTCTATCGAGCGAGATACACCTATTTACTACGGTAAATTCCAACCATCTGATTTGGTAGCACTAGGAAAACATAACATGGAAACAAACTCATCGCAAAACTCATGACATGAATGGAATGACGACGACGACACACACGACATAGACGACGACGACGCCGACGGTTGCAAATTGCAATGCGTCTTTTTACTAAGGAAAATTTCAGCTATCTGTTTCAATAGTACTAGGACACCATAAAACTAACGTAGTTGGCGCGCAGATCTGAGTGGTTGTGTTCAATGCCATCGTCGAGAACTGATACACGCACACCGCTGCCATTGTATCCCAATTTGTATACGGGTAGAACGTTCAAATCTAACTTCGGTAGATTTTTGACAGTACGAGTGTCTTGCTGAAAACAAAGAAAACATTGAGTAAATACAAAAAAATATATTATTTCATAAATATCTGTTCAGCTTACATGTACCTAAATGGGTTTCACAGCTACTGTATGTGCCCGTAAACACATATTATATTTTGAAATATATACCTACCTATTTAAATAATAAAACAATATCGACTAGTCAGTATAAAGCACGTGGTAACCACCACTATTCCGCTTATACGGGATAGACACAAAATTAATCAGATTATTAATTCCGTGCAAAAGTGGTTTGAAATGTAATCATACTGAATGAAATAAGCATTCAATAAAATAGCCGACACTTTCCTATCGACTGCGCAATCGAGAATGTGGCCACCAAAATCGGTGGTGGGATTTGTTCGATCAACGCGTATTTACTACGGTAAATTCTAACCATCTGATTTGATAGCACTAGGACAACATAACATTAAAACACTCATCCCAAAACTCATGATATTGTGAATGACGACGACAACCGCGACATCGACGATCGACGCACGGTCTGTGGCACGGTTGCACTTTATTCTGTGTTGAAGTGCCGATTTTGCTCCAATATAAAATAATATTTGTTTTTACGTAGTATCACAGGTAGTATACCTATTGTTAACTCTGTCAGTGATAATATGATATCTATTCTATTCAACCTGTCACAACATAATTTTAATTTAGAAACGGGCCTTACATACAGCCCATGTAAGGCCCGTTTCTAAATTAAAAAAAAAACGACTGGCATAAAAGCGATTAAAAAATGATTGATAAAAATATTTTACCAAATACCACTCATGGGCCCACAGTTCATCATTGAACAAAGGGACATGATCAGCCGACCTCTTTTCTATGGCGAGAGAATCGTTATCCTCTACTCTCTTCACTCTATGAACCACTTGGTCGGGACCTGGCGTTGGGTATCGTTTCACTCTAGATTTTGAAAATAGTTGTTCTGCCCACCTCACCTGTAAACAACATTCATCTTAAAATCTCCAAACTAATCAAAATAAACACGGCAACAGCGAAGCAGGTTCTAGCAAGATCGATTCCGTACAACAATAATAAAACCAACATAATAACGTGGCTCCGAGTAATTTTGCTATGAAATTACTAGTAGGCGCAACAAAGTATTCATTTTGTTATGTGTAGTTTTTAACCTTGTTTGAGTAGTATTACGCGCAGCGCTGGTAAAACTCTTCCATTATTAGATTATTTCTGGTCTGACTTGTCCACAGGTTATTCGACCACCATTGATTATTTACCAAGACAACCACGCAATCGTTCCTTGATCCAAAATTGCTACCTGAGCCATTTCTCACGCAGCGTCTCATATGGAAAACATATGGAACATTGAATATTTTTTTTATTTTTTTAATTGAAGTAATTAGTTCTATGGATAATCCGTGAGAGGCGCTGTGTTAATTCAAGTAATAATGTAAAGTGAACTCTAAATTATACTCAAAATTATTTATTCAGGTTAGGGTCACAAAGTTAGGGTGGTTTAGGCTGTTTAGGTTCAAATTCCGGATAAACACACACACAAAACCAACATGTGAAAGTATGCGAATGTTGCGGATTAATTCGCATTCGCATACTTTTCACATGCGGTTTCACAAAATGATCACGTCACGTGTATTTTAGCTCAAAGTTACTAGGCTATCAGAACCACGGTGGAGTTAATTACCCCCAAGTAAACCTACCCTTCTGTCTTTGACAAGTGTCGATGTGTGCTGGCTGGGGGTGCGTCGCTGCTTACCATGTTCATATTTAATAAATACGTATGTGTCTGGAAAACCGATTACCTGTGAAAAGATATAATATATATGTTACGCTCAAGGATCGAAAACGCACATTGAGCGAAAAAATCGCTCACAACGCGTTGTGGTCATAGTAAAACATCCACATCGCGAAATTCGTGTTATGGCTCTAATGAAAACGCTCACGACGCGTTGTGGCAATCACAGTAATACCACATAGTGAAATTTGAGTCGTGGCTGACAGGCTATTCGACCACAACGCGTTGTGGCAATGGAGAAAAGCCATGACGCGTATGGAACCATATTTGATTACGTACGACGCACAGTGCTTTGCGATATGGGTTCTACTAGTCTTGGAAAGTTAAGGTAGATTTCCTTAGGAAATATTTTTTATCCTGTAATTAAAGCTCTTTCTGCTGCTAAAAATTTTAAATCACTGCGTGAAGTACTTATTATTAAATATACCTAATATAATAAAATCGTGTCATTAACAAAAAACTATATTTGTTATTTATTGGGATACCTTTATTAAATATTTAAAAAAATCAACTTATTATTTTTTTTTAAATAAATAAATAAATATTATTTTTATTGGCATTAAACATTTTACACTTATATTATTTATTTGAATCCATAGGCTCGCGAACTAGAAATATTATACATACCGAAATACATAAAATAAAAAGATTTTTTTTATGACAAATAAAAATTATTTTAAGTAATAAAAATATTTAATGAATTTATATTTTGTTTGCTTTTACTCAATAAACGTTATTAATATTATGAACGCGTCATGGCTTTTCTTCATTGCCACAACGCGTTGTGGTCGAATAGCATGTAAGCCACGTCACGAATTTCGCTATGTGGTCTCTCTGTGATTGCCACAACGCGTCGTGAGCGTTTTCATTAGAGCCATAACACGAATTTCGCGATGTGGATGTTTTACTATGACCACAACGCGTTGTGAGCTATTTTTTCGCTCAATGAGCGTTTTCGGTCTTTGAGCGTAACATATATATCAATAATATCGAATTAAATGTTCTAGGATTGTGTAATTTTTGTATGAGTAAGTATTACCAAAACAATTGTAGTAAGGCCGAACTCGATAATTATTTAAAAAAAAATCATTGAAAAGTTGATCATCTATCAGATTACTGTTTAATCCTTGACTTCATTTTCTTATGTAGATATAATTATATGATGCAATTTCATGAAATTCGGTAGTGCCAAATCTAGCGAGAGACCAAATATCCTACTGAATCATGATCCACGCGCTGCCGCACCGGCCCGTTGCAACTCAGCTGTATACGTAGTATTATATCCTCTTTGCTCAGCTGGTACGTTCATTGTAAGTACGGAGGGTGAGTGAGAGTACTGTGTGGTGCCGTGCCGACTACCATGCCGTTATCTATTTAGGGAGGGTCGACCGATGCAAAAAACTACTTCGTGCAGTGATGCTGTATTGCATTGGTTTCTTTCGAATTATACTATAATGGCTGACAGATTGTCTAGGGTAAAAAAAAGGATTCATCAATTTAATTTTTTTTTTAGTTTCCAACTCTGATGTAGCGAATAATTACAAACTTTTCTTGTATAGCTTGACAAAAAAAACAGAGATTTAAAAAAAAATGCTTTCTCAAAGAATCTACTAGGTATATTTATTTAGGTATCTAACTCATCACTGTGTTTGATGTTGTTTTTTATATAAAATATGTTTATTCATGGTCACAATTATTATTGGTGCGTGTGCCAAAATTAAGCGACATTAAGTCTTATTGTTTACAAGTAAGCCTACGACATACAGACAGACGGATGGACAGATAGGAAATCAAAATCAAAAGTACATAGTCTAGTCATCTACATCTCTCTAATAATAGTATAAAACTTTATAAAATAATGTCGCTGTCCTGTCTGCTTCTTTCTCCGCTTACTTCTTCTAAAACACATAATGGGATTTTGATTCGGTTTCCACTATTAGAAAGGGCGATAAACGAGGAAGGTTTATGTACCTATATAAATTGCATTCGTGCGAATCTGGAGCAGGTCGCTAATTAATTATAATTTTTGAATCCAGGTGGTAAGTGGCTAATGTCGGCTACGGCATTAGCTGACATTAGCCACACTAGGCGGGGGCAAAGTAACAGACAGTACTTTCGCATTTATAATATTAGTATGGTAATATTATAATTATTATGAAAATCGTAACCTTTTCCAAGTCAAACCTCCCCCACTATAATTACCCTCAATCCAAATTCATCTCTTACATATTCCTCTGTTCCTGGTATGTGACGTTTGAAAAAATGGGATGTAGGCGGCGCCGCCCTAGATAATAAATTCGCCTTAGGGCGGAATTTTATCTAGCTCCTATGCATCCGGCACTTGCAAAGGGCTCTTAAGGAGTATTCAGTCCGTCCACACCATTGAGCAGGGGCATCAGTGTACCAGTTTTTGGAGAGGTAGAAGGAATGGAACGTAAACCAAAAGCTAATTTTAATATTTAATATAATACTTACGAATTCACGAATTATATTTGTATGTACCTGTTTTACATCAAAGACTTCCCCAATATGATTAGCAAAGTTATCAAATTTCTAGTTAATTTATCGTTAACTTTATCCATTTATCGCACAAGTGACAAAAGTAGCCGCAATGGCTCAACGTATATTGTTGGTATTTATATTTTCGTTAAATCTGTGATGTTCGTTGGTGTCTGACAATTTGAGTTGACAAATACTGTCAAATGCGCGTCACACTAAAATGGATGCCGTCATGTGATGTCCTGAACACACGTATGTACCAGAGCTGCATAAACTTAAAGCGATGTGTGGTTACACCAAAGGTTACACACATGGCATTACACTGCTATTTACTATGGCTCTGGGAGGCTTGCCTTGCTAAGTTGCTAATAGTTCACACACAGAAGAAGTGATATTCTAATATCAACTAATCTTATATTTTGTCAAATCAACAACTAGCTGAGCTTTAGA
Organism: Tethea ocularis; assembly: GCA_963555595.1. Classification (NCBI taxonomy): domain Eukaryota; kingdom Metazoa; phylum Arthropoda; class Insecta; order Lepidoptera; family Drepanidae; genus Tethea; species Tethea ocularis. The sequence goes on along the minus strand of OY741971.1, from coordinate 1,618,207 downwards.
CTCTTTGGTCATCAGTATTTCAGTTTCATGAGGTTTTCTATATTTTCAAAATTCAACTACGAGTTGTAGTCACACAAGCGTGTACCACAGTGAACACACAAATGGCCTCACTTCTATCTATATACGGAGTGTTGTATGGATGTCACACTTGTTCAGCACATGTTACGTTCGTGGACTCATGTGAGTTTCTACAGTCACATGTGTACCAGGAGAGCTGAGATGCCGAAGAGGTTTTACTCGCATGCACGAATGTGAGGGTAGGGTAGGGGTAGGCCCGTACAATAGAAAAGCAAACAGGGGTAAGATTCAACATGCACACAAACTTACACTGAGAACCCCTGTGTAGATAAGTTCGGTAGAACTATGAAGACATCAAATGAATAAACAAATTCAACTCAACGAAAAAGAAAATTATGTAATTATCTCATAATTTATGTATTAATTTATGGTCCGTTTGAACCCTTCGGCACAGAACAATAAAAAGGGAAGGAATCAACTGACAGATCAATCACTGCTCAAACCACAGGGTCTAGATCTTGAAGTAAACTGTTCGTTAAACTAGTAGGTTAGTAGGTACGTTATGTGGCGTAGGCACCCACTAATTTTTCAATCTTCAACACTAAGGGAGTATAATAAGGGGTCACGGGTGAAAAGCTGGTAACCAAAAATGAAAAATGACAATAAAGAACGTCCATCTCATATCAAACTCGTATCCACCTACCTACCATCTTCTGTTACTCTAGTATGAACGTACTATTGGTTCGCCAGGTCAATGTCATGAATGTTATTCTCATTGACCAATTTATTGGAGTTTTTCACCAAATACTTAGTTAGGTTTTGTAATATGTATTTTTTTCTTTTGTCTTTTTAAGACTTTTCAACCTTTTCTATCACGTTCATAAAATCAGTCAAAATTACCTTTGCCCAAAACTGGATAAAAAACTTCGCATGTTCCCGCCCGCCAAAAACCCAATAAGTTGTACGTACTAAAAATAAGAAATGATTTTTTTATAAGACTAATCTTTACTTATCGTAGCGCTAGATGTCACTGAACAATTACTACATCGCGCTATGGTTACGTTCTCACCATATGGATATAGTCTCATAGTAACATTGTCAAAGTAACTCTGGTTTCCCTTCAACACGAATAAATCTTTCGCCTTTTACTAAAGATTTCCGTGGAGGGGAACACTTAAATGAGTCTTTACAATTTTTGATACCCTGCTTCGTGCAGGGTTTATTTAATAGGATCCCTCAACCAAAACCAGTTTGAGATAATTTAACACTACACGAAGTGACTATAAGCTTATTACTGAAATATACATATTATAAACAAAGAAATCATTAAATGCAATAGTACCTACCTAATTTAATGACTAAAGTTAACTTCATCAAACAAACTTTATGTATTCTTTAATCAGTCAGTTAAGGTTCTATGCACGCAAGACAGATTGGTTCTATCGAATTTATACGAGTACTATCGATAGTAATTCAACCAATAGTACCGATTCTTTTGACAGTTTAGCAACCGATTCGCGGCACCCAATTGAAAATAACTCCTGAATAAAATCTTATAAATGTTTACTTTTTCAACCGACTTAATAAAAGGAAAGTTATAAATTCGACACGTATGTATATTACTGATGAGGAGTGGTCTTTATATTATTATTAATTATGATTGTTAGATTATATTTTACTACATTCCGCCCCGCGGTTTCACCCGCGTTCCCGAGGGATCTTATGTTTTCCCGGGATAAAAAGTATCTTATGTGTTAATCTAGGTCGTGTTGTGTTGTTACACATTTTTCGGTCTAGCCATAAAGAATTTCGTTCTAATAAAAGAACTGGGGACCAATTCCACTAATAAATTTTGATGAGATTACAATTGGATCGCAGCTGAATGACGACTTTTGCACCTTTTGGTATTCGACTAATAAATCTGCCAACGATGAACGATCGATGTTTCGGTTGCCAATGGCAACAACGATTACAATCTAATCATAATAATCCAATCGTGGTTCGATTTCGTTTATTTAGTGGAATACCGTTTTTAGTAAAATTAGGATTGGATTGGAAACGAACTTTAACTGCATCGAAATTGGATGTCAACCGTTGTAATTTGGCAGAATTTTCCCATAAAGGACTCCATTCCATTCTAATTACAAGTAGGTATTACAACAAGTACTGGCCGAAATCGCCTTCAGTAACACCGTTACCCAGGAAAAACGCAACACTACGCCTATTTTATGAAATCCTGTTACTGACGATATTTTTCTACGGATTATGTAAAATCCAGAACTCCGAAGATATAACCATAGATATAGATATGTCACCGTATGATTGCGAACACCACTAGATTACAATCCGTCTCGTGAAATTGTAAACCGTCGATACATTGTAGTTGTACTTACTGCTCACAACGTTGTAGCGTTAACGGTTTGACATGGCTGGACCATGAACTAACGAAAATTAACACGCCACTTTGCAAGCAAATGGTACATGGAACGAGCTGACAACGTAACGTTGTCCTCGTTGTAAAGAAACGATCTATGTGAGTACTATGTATTTCTTAGCGAGCGATACCCAAAGATTCATAAAGATTACAATCAATTACGACTTTATAATTTACATAGTCAAATCATAGTGCTCTATCTGCATGTTTTTCAGTAGCTATAAAAAAATAATCGTATAAATACAGGCGATTATTTTTTAATCACAAATTTATGAGAGAAAGTATCATAAACCTATCGACATAATACAGCCAACTCTGCTGAAAAATTCAGTCCGTCTCGCTCACTTATAATATCATCGACACTCCGCCCCCTTTATTTCAGAAATAGACCGTCTCTGAAACGTGCTGAAATTTTATTCCTTGTGACTTATGTGCGCCTGGTATCGGCGACGCTAAATCTACAGTTAGCGCCGCCTGAAAAACTAAACTGCCGTCATGGCAATACTGGTTTTTTTTATTGATTATTTCGAACCCTTCCTTTGTACTACGTAAACTTTCTAATAAAATATGATCACATTTTATACTCTTCAAGTTAAAGGCGAGATTATATATCTAATCAAGAAATACATAGCATTAATGAATAAAAAAAAAACACCTACGAAGTGTTATTGTGTTGTGTAGCGAACTCATGGATATATTTTTTTATAGCCATAGCCTAGCCCATAAATTATACACTATAACTAGTTAGCCTAGCCCGCCATTAAAAGACTGCTATCACGAGATGCCAATTAGCAATAACACATCTATAATTTTGGACGAATGTTAAAAAACAAATGATTTAAATATGTACATCGTTTTTAGTATTGAATTCTAAAAAGTAAGGTTTCATACATTTACTTGTCAAGATGGCGCAATGGCTTATTGTTTCGAATATTTTTTTCAGAAGCAAAGCAAATAGAAAGAAATTGCTACCGCTAGCGCCATCTATTTTATTTCCCCTAAACTAAGTATCTGTCAATTTTGTGATAAAAAGAAGTGAAACCCAAACACCACTTGGCAAGCTCTTGTACACAGTAGTTATTTAGTTAGTATACTAATTTAACGCTAGTTAGCGCTTAATTACGTTACCAACTTCTCATCCACGTACTACTATAATTTTAGGTATCTACCACATTACGTTGAATAAGCTTGATGCGACCAGTAGGCGGGTCGCAGATTTCAGAAACAAGTGGATAGTTTTTGATCTACATCGATGCTGGAAAAGTGTACTTTTTTTTTACACTTATTTTATAATTTATACATTCATTTGGATTTTCAATACCTATCTACCCACTTCTGTATAGTTGGTAGCAGCATAGACTAAAGTAGGTGTCTTATAGTACTCGCAGTTGAGGAAATACTTGAAGATTCATAAAAATATGTGTCTCATATTTTTTGGTAATCTGACGGACTAATTAATTTTTAGATTTGTTTAGTCATGATCCCTCCCTATTATCACAGAATGTGTATATTGTCTTTATTGTTCATGTAAGCCTGGTCAATTAACATCAAGTCCAAGTGAGACTCGCCCACCAGATGTTAATCTAGTTAGCGTTTATAAAAAACAAAGGATTTTTCTTCTGTGGGCGATCTTAAACTGACTGTGACGCGTCACTTGAAGTTAACTAGACACGAGAGACTAGTATAAAAATAAAATGTTATATTAAGTTAAGACTAGCTTTTAGCTGCCCGGTTTTACCTCTATCTTCCGACTGTCGTCGTGCAAAATTTAATGTTTCTAGACCCCGCGGTTTGAGCTGTGCGTTGATATGTCAGTCAGTCAGGTTCTCCGTTAGAACGATAGATAACACGTACATAACACGCAAGGGGTTTTGGGATGATGGCTCTGGAAGAAAATAGAAATAGATAGTTTATTTTTAGAATCAAGTATCTTTAATGAGCTCTACAAATCTGCAGTCCATCCATACGCAGAAAGGTGAAATTTTGCATAAAACTATGGTTACAAATAATATAAATTTAATTAATAGATTTAATGATTTTTCTTAAACTGCCAATATAGACAAAGATCAAATCTGTGCGTCATTACACATGAAATACCTATATTTCATGAAGGCCTTTGTTTTAGAAATGGCATTCGCTTAAATTGTATTTAGCAGTTTGAATTTTGAACAAAACGTAATAGTATCAGGTGATTTGTCACGGCTCACATAGGGTTGCCAGGCGATTTTATCTTTAGAATGGACATTACCATTGAAAAATCCGGACATTGGATAGATGTCCTGATATAGATACAGAATAAAATGGATGGCAATCGATTATTTTACCCTTTGCTGGACATTGATCACTAACACCTATCGATACGATAGATTCATTTCGATTCCACGACTGTGGAGCATTTAATCGTATTTGTGCAACCTACGCTCGCCGTAAAGCCGAAGTCAGGTAGAGCGTTTTTAGGGTTCCGTACTCCAAAAAGGAAAAAACGGAACTCTGCACGGACGTTTATAGTAAATTTGCCGTAAAGTGGCCCCACTTTTGGGGGCTACTATAACTATATCGTTGTGATATAAATGATCCAAATGAAAGGGCTCGTTGTGAGAATCTCAAATATACATTCGGAAATTTGTCTGGACATACAGACAAAAGCCAACGTGTCCGGAAATTACCGGACGCTTAGCAACCCTATGATATGAGGGGCTCGGGGGCGCGGGCGGGTACAGGCGGCGCGTCGTGATTGGCGACGCAAAGTGAAACAAATGGTACAACTAATTCCTAAACATTTGTCATCATTAAGTTTTTATTCACATTGGGATGAACCTATGGCTGATTGATTCAAGGATATTATATACTAGCTTCCGTCCCGCGGTTTCACCCGCGTTCCCGAGGGATCTTATGTTTTCCCGGGATAAAAAGTATCCTATATCCTGATGTTTTCTTAGGTTCTCTGACCTCAATTAAGAATATATTTTTTAAGTTCAATTAATTACTTGTCTTGGTCCCTTGTTGATTAGGTATTTATTGGGTATTTTTCGAATTAGCTTAGACTCACTTTAGTTCTTATTTAAGCATGTTGTGTTCACTTCGAGAAGGCCGTACACAAGAATTATCTTTAGGCATTTCTTTTTTTTACTATATAGTTGTGTATCGTCCAGTTTTGTGAACCTAATAAAAAAAATAATCCTATGTGTTAATCCAGTTTATAAACTATCTGTGTTCCAAAGTCGTTTTTACGTGAAAGAGTAACAAACATCCATCCATCCATCCATCCATCCATACTCACAAACTTTCGCATTTATGATATTAGTTGGATATGCATATGTATATACGTATGTGTGGCCAGATCTGGATTCTAACAATGTCATATACTTAGTACAATACAGGGTTTTATGAGTAGCTAATTTTTCAGGGATTATTGTATTTGTATTCCAACTTTTCATGCAAAACATCAATCTTGTTCGGTCAAAATGTATGAAAAGTTTGAAATTATCGTGATTTCAGGATTGGTCCCATACTAGAAGTTGTTCATAATGATGATGAATTTGGCTACTCATTGAAAAGCATATAAAGTTGTATGTTATTATTGCTGAATATTTTTTTTATCAGTAGTTTTGTTGTGTGAAAAATTAACAGGCATCCTAATAAACTTTCGCATTTCGTAGTAGGTAAGATTCGAAAAATGACAGTTACCTAGCGCCAATTATTGAAATAATTATTTTTGTTACACAAGTTCAAAGTCGATTAAGAACTAGCTGGAATCGTTTGCAGGGAAAACTTTCAGCAAATGATTCATTGGATTGTCAATAGGAAGTAAATAAAACCTTCGGATATATATTTTTTTAAAGTAAGTAAGGATACGTGTGCGCTTACCTGACTTATACGCATAAACACGTAGTATATTATTTATTCTATGCTTATACCATCTTATACTGTGAAAATTTGATGACTGTAGATCCATCCGCTTGGCTATAAAACAGTGTGACAGACGACCGACATACACCTGAGTGACAGCAATAGGGCTCCGTTTAGGGGACTTTTCGGTGCCGAACCCCAAAAAGAGGCGCTTGCGGGTGTCGGTGCGGCCCTGCAGTTACCGAATGAAAAAAATAGGTAGGTAACTGCAAAAAGTCCTTAAGTTAAAGTTACAAAACCAACTTCAGTTTGTATGGAATCGTGAACAATTTCTTTGGTTTTCAAGAAGAAACACGAACAATAAACACGTGGCTGTGCCTCCTAAAACAAATTGTGTATGGCTTCATCAAATGTCATGTGACGTACTTAAATCGGTGAACAGGGGTCAATGTAACTGTCGTGGGTAGGCAGTTGTTGACAGACTTTATATAATACCATTTTTTTATGTATATGCCTGTATTTTGACTACAATCTCACCTTGGTCAGTGATGATGTGGCCACACGCCGTAAGGTGCTTGGCGACAGTTTTTCAACTTGAGGGTGGTAGCCAACCAGCTATGCTATTCTCTAACGTTTCAGTCGTCGACGAGCACGCACAACGATGCCGCGTACAACTGACTTCTCACGTGATAGCTTAGTAAACGATAGAGACAGAGTACAGTGACAGCGTTGAATTCGTCGTCGAGCTTGTGATATTGCCTTACAAAATAGCACCCCAGGCGGGTACTACCACCGTGCTATGGTTTCCTCACGATGTTTTCCTTCACCGAAAGGTCAAGCTCATTGTAGGATTCGAACCCGCGACCTTAGTCTCGGCATCCGACGTCACTACCACTGAGCTATCATCGCCTTAAAAATAATTAATGACATACCTAGCTCATCTTTTCAGATAGGTTATGAATCCCAGAGTTTTAGGATAAAATTAGTTATTTTCGATCAGCTAGGTTACTTTCACTAGCTAAGATTGTCGAATTTAGGTATATATAAGTAGTTATTTTCCATTACACATGATTCGATTTTTAGATAATGTTAGTTTGTAAAAAAAACTAGCGCCTCGGCTTCGCACGATATTTTAATATTATGTCAGTCTAAAAATCGCCGATTTTGCGATAGTTAGCTAATTCTAGGTAGCATGGATCTTAAACTAAGCATGGAACACCACCTGCTTATCCGGAGATATTTCTTTTTACCTAATTTTCGATACCAAGCCCACACCTAAAACCGAATAGAAATAATTAAACAATGATAAAACAAAAGTTTATAAAAGTTGATTAATAAATCCCATTGTCGCAAATGTCGGCACTGAGATATGTGGTTGATAATCTAACTCAATATACTGCGAGTGTTATCGCTAGGTGCCACTTGAGATACCGACCAACGCCGTCATCATTCTGATTTCATCACTATACAAATATATGCTCACTGACGTTCATTAGGCAGCTTTCGGATCTCTTCATAACAATATCCTACTCATATTATAAAAGCGAAAGTTTGTGAGTATGTTTGTTACTCTTTCACGTAAAAACTAATGAATGGATTTGGATGAAACTTGGCACATGGATAGATCATACCTTGGAATAACATATAAGCTACTTTTAATCCTTGGAAATTATCAGATACCTCAGGAACGCGGGTGAAACCGCGGGGCGGAAACTAGTAATGGTATAAAGAAACTAACAACGTAAGATTCACGTTTTTCAGTACAAAAAGTTCACGGAATTTGCCTTCCACAGGCAGTAGGTATCTATCTATTCCCGTTGTCTGTCAGCGTAGACTACTGACAGACAACGTATGAATATATTTTACAGTTTTATATTTTATAGTTGAAAATCTGTCGCCAAGCCGCTTTCGGTGTGTTTCGACAGCTGCACTTGAGAGCCAGTTCCCTTCTAGGCTTTGTGTGCTTACCACCATCGGCCACATCATCACTGACCACGGTGAGATTGTGGTCTAAAAACAGATTTTTTTTTATGGTTGTACGTTGTACTTGGAAATCATATTACGATGTAAGTGCAAACTTCAGCTTTGACCTTTACAAAAGCTTACCTTCGCTATTTGTGAGTCATTGTTCAAAGGATTCTTAGGAGCGAAGCAGCTAAAGGATGTATTTGCGATTCTTAAAGGTCGAGGAGAGCAACTTGCAAGGATAACAAGTTCTGTTTTATATTTCATCCCAACATTTCGTGTTAATAGGCAGTGCCGCGACGAGGGTCGAGGGGTATATATGGAAGAACTTGAAAATTCATGCTGGCTAGTACTACGTAAAACGTAGTTTTATCATAATTTTTCAAACATTATACTCGTAATACTGTCTGTTACTGTAATGAAATGTCCTCGATTGTATGCAAATATAAATTGAACATTATTCATTTTTATGAGTTTCTCGTATCTGTTTACTTTGCATCTTCACATAATTAAAGCAAAATAATGTGAATTTGATTGACGTTCAATCCTCAATGAATTAAAATTATTATCATTCATAACATTAGATAGGTACATAGACAAACATAAAAATAGAAGTTTGAAAATTCTATAGGAACTAGTTACTCACATTGAATAAACAAATATTCCGAATAGAACAAACTATTCCTCGTGTTGGGATCAAAAATGTTTGTGTAGTATGTAGACACTCTAGTCAATGAATTTACTCGAGAGTTTAAAACAAACAAAATCAATATTATTTTATTAGATTTTCGTGAAGCCGTTACATATATTGTTAAATTCTTTAATAAGGTAGTAGTAGGTTACTAAGTAGTGTACCTTATTAAAGAATTTAACAATATATGTCATCACTAACATGTATTAATTACATTTTTATACAATTAAAGCGGTTTTAGGTACCAAAGTGCCAAAATTTCAGTTAAATTAATTTACATCAGCCATTTTAATTAAAATAATAAGCCCGGAGCTTATTTATAAAATTAAAATTATAATTGTTTTCGGTCGGCACCTTTTGTCCTTGAAATATTCCAAATGACGACCAGACAGGGGAATGAAATATAAACACAATTTTTTTGACATGGCCGACGAAAAAACATAAAATTCAGACAAATCATTATTATGCCTAGTAAGTGTCACCTTTAAAATTATTTTATTAATACACATTTATTTCTACGTACGTTTTATAACTGGGCATATGGGCAAATATTGAAACGCCTCTCACATTTTATGTCGTCATTTAACAGACAGTTCGTAGGAGAGGTTCTCAAGAATAAAAGATGCTTCTTACAGTATTTAGTCCTTAGGCTTTTATAGGGTTCCGAAACTCTAAAGAAAAAAAAACGGAACTCTTATCTCACGAGGATCACTCGTGCGTCTGTCCGTATGTCTGTCCGAAAATATTGGACTGGATTGAGTTGAAACTTGGTACACATATGTAAGTCGGTGACCCAAACATAGACGTGTTATGTAAATAAATGAATTTCAAACATGGGGGCTACTTTTGGGGGTTATCTAAATTTAAAAAAAAAGTTTAGCAGACTATATTGTATGACATATCAAATGAAAGGGCTTGTTGTGAGGATCTCAAATATTTTTTTTTATAATTTTAATGTAAATAGTTTGGAAGTTATTTAAGAAAATTGGCGAAAATTGACCATTCCCCCCCCCCCTTATTTCTGAAACTACTGGGCCAAACATTTTGAAAAAAATTGAGATAATAGTTCATTACCTATAGATTACAGGAAAACCTATGAGAATTATTTACCTTAATTTTTTGTTTCCGAAAATAATGGTATCTACCGTAGTAAAAATCTTACCGGTCCTCCATAAACATATCCCAGCTCAGGAGCCACCAGCTGTGCCACCTCCTCTCCACCATCAATTCGAACAGCCCACTCGTTGATGAATTCCTTCGCATGCTCCATCCCGTTATGCACTCCGTGGTACCCATACTCTCCTGGTACCCAAACTTTATACCGCGATGTATCATCATACAAGTCATACCACGAAAACACTGTGACAAATAAACTTGATAATAAAAATAAAATTTGAAATAACGACATCTCGACTTTTTTGCGCGAGATAGCTTTTGTTAAATTTAGGTATCCAGTACGAGCGAGGCCGGTGTCCAAACAAACACTAACGGCCGGATGGAAAACAAGAGTGAAAAAGCGTGATTTTTTCCCTAGTGACGTACACGCGAGTGGCGCGACACTAGTCGATTTCCATTTGTGTGATGGACTCTGCAAAATATAGTCGAGAAATGTAAAATAAAAGATGTAAAATATTTGTATGTATTTTGCGTTGCGTTTGGAAAATGAAATTAAAATTAAGTACTATGTATTTGCATATTGTAGTAAAAATAAAGATGAATGATCGAAGTACCTATATAATGATATGAATGATCATCATCATATCAGCCGAAAGACGTCCACTGCTGAATAAATGCCTCCCCCAAGGATCTCCACGATGACCGGTCTTGCGCTACACGCATCCAGCGGTTTCCCGCGACCCTCACACGATCATCGGTCCACCTTTTGCGTGGCCTGCCCACGCTGCGTATTCCGGCAATAAAATTATAAGACTAGCGACTTTTACATTGTTATTTTGTTTTTGATGAATAAGTAAAGGATGACATATAATGTTAAAACCAGAGCAAACACCAAGGAAAACCATCTTGGTGTCATGTTACATTTTTTCCTTGAGGATACCACTCATAGTAATAGTAATAATACTTACGAAACAGGAGGAAGTTCTCAATTTGACGCGTACATTGTTTTTTACTCATAACCGCTCATTTGAAAAACGATTCCACCCTGTGGGTAGGAAAACGACGTGGTTGTGAACTTGTGATGAAACCACAACATTATGGAAACCTGAAGTTGTTCTGTATTAACTGATGACAATTCCGAACTAAACTAATTTTAATTTACGTCACAACACTTAAATTTTTTACAAATATTATTGAAAATCTTTCTGTCTGACTGTCTGTGGCATCGTAACTCCCAAAAGGATGGACCGATTTCAATGCGGTTTTTTTAATTGAAAGTTAATTTAATTGGATTATATTCAAGTGTCAATTTTAATTATGGTCTGACTATGGACTTTGTGATATGATGGAATTCGAAAAACAACTATGGGTACCTACCGCAGTAGAAAATGTATGTTACTTATCACATTTTTTTAGCTAACTTCATAACAGTTTGGAGTTCTTTCGTCTTTTTTCTTTCTCATTTTGTTCATCCAAGTCCCTTTGTGCCTTTGTATCTGTTTTGTCTTTTCTCTTTACTCGTCAGTGTGTGTACATAAATAAATAAATCCACTTTGATCAACGTCCACTTTGAAATAGTTTTTATATTTTGATTGAGAGTTAATTTTATTTCAATAGCAGATAAAAATGTTACACGGGCGGCTGTTTATTATGTTACATTGCACAACGGGCGGCCATGCGGCCGTGAGCCGCGCGTCTGCGTGTGCGCATCTATCAGCCAGCGGTGAGTAAACAAACAATCTTATAGATAAACTCGTGCGCCACTGCTACCATGGAAATATGGGAATAAAAAAGAATACCAATTTATTATAATGCGGTTACTATGGTAACCGACCGAAGAAGAAAGAAAGAATACTTAACTAAAATTAAAAATTTAAGCAAACCCAGAAAATTGGCGATAATTTTCAAACGGCTGAGCAGATTTTCATGAAACATGGCTAAGAACACTCGGGATAAAATTATCTATGACACAAAAAAAACTAAACGAATATCGGTTCATCCGTTTGGGAGCGAGACACGTTACACTATTATAACACCCCTCTCTTTTTGCGTCGGGGGTTAAAAAGAATATTTATTTTGATACACACAGCACAATTATACAAAACTAATCTGTAATAACTTAATCAGTCAACAACATTTTATCAGGTAATTGGTGAAAAACTATAAAATTGAGGTTGATATACTTTGCATTTATGATACCTAACTACATCATCCATCACTATGTGACTAGCCCTTGAGGCCTCATGGTTTAGGTTTAATTTCAAATGATCAATAAAGTGATCATTATAATAGTCCTAGTTACTTGCCTACTTGTTATGTGATCCTAGTATTATCTTAGGTGATCTCCTACATATCCGATTCTGAATTTACAATATCCCGGAGAGCTATTACTAATAATAATAGCTATAATAGGCTATTTTTCATCCCCGGATTACTATTTTAGCAGACAGAGAGATTGGCGATGACAGAGAGTGAATCCTTGTTCCCAATTTGTATTTACGCTAGTTGTTTTTTTGTAAGTAATCTCAAATAGGCTTTCTACATATTGGCATATTTTATGGTAAATATTTAGTTAGGTATTAGGTACTCTACTCGCAATGTATCCACATTAAGTAAATTATTGTGGCCACAGTAGCTACGGCTCACAGAATCCGTCCATGACGGATAAAATATACGTATGCTGTACTGCGGCACGCACTCCGCTCTATTTTTGGACCATTACTAGCCAAACTGCCAGCTACTGTCAAACTTTTATATACTTACCTAAATCACAAGGCTAATATTAAATTAGAAAAAAATAAAAAATAGAAGCACAATAGAGGTTCACTTTCAAACATCATTTTTAGGGTTCCTTACCTCAAAAGGATTTTTTTTTATAATGTAAAGATAAATAATTTTGACGTTATTTAAGAAAATAAGCGAAAATTGCCTATCTCCGAAACTACTGGTCCAAAAAATATGAAAAAAATACAGAAAATAGTTCTTTACCTATAGATGACAAGAAAACCTATAAGAAGTCTATGGTATTTAATGTAACATAGGAAATTACGGAACACTCGGTGCGCGAGTAGGTACTTATTTATTTACACTACACAATAATTATTTTATTAATTTAAATGGATGAAATAGTTTAATTAAACGGTTTCTAATTCTTTTACAATAAAATTGAGCACTTAGACGTTGAATGTTTTTCGTGGTAGTCGACACATTACGTGGGTGGCGGTTTCGAATTTCATCCAAAAACTTGGCTATGCCAAAGTTTGCTAGGTTTCCTGTTATTGTATAAAGTCCTAGCAAACTAAAAATTGAAAAATACAAAAACTTGTAACAAAATAGAACCGTTTTGTTAAAAGTTTTAATATTCGAAACAGGCGATACAATGCAGAAATTTATGACATTTCTGTAATTTACGCTACTTTGTTTACAGGGCATCGACACACAAAATGTTGTTTCAATCATTCATTCAACCCTCGATTACTCACGCATGATGCAACGGGAGCCAACCAATAAACAACTACCTAACTCTCACGCATGATGCAACGGGAGCCAACCAATAAACAACTAACTTTATTATTAATAATATCATGAAGTTTGGATATCTCTGTTCAAACGCATATCCGCGAGTGGCGCGCACCCGCAGTCGTGATGCGCGCGCCGGTCCGCTCCGCGGCTTCTGCCGTATTACTTCTCTTCTACCATGTCAGCCTGGTACTCTGCTACCAAGAAGATATAGGATACCACGTAGAAGTCGCGTACCACGACGATGCGATTGACGTGTGAGTGTGTTATTTTTGTGAAGGTGATACCCAAATCATAAGTGCGGGATTTTTTTAAATGTATATCTGTTAGCGGAAGTGATGCTCGTAAAGCATGGTTGCTGTGGTTATTTTTGGTATCTCGGTAACTGGGTAAATCATAAAGTGTAGGCGGAAATCGACCAAAATTTAATTAAATATTAAGGAAAAAATTGCATGAAATGTTCCACCAAAGTCCTCTAAAAACTGTATAACATAAATTTAGACATTGTACCTACAACACAAGTTGTCATATTTTTACACAGGACTAATCTTCCTGAAAACAGTCATTAATATTCATATCGCGAATTGTTAACAAGAAACAGTCATGTAAAAGTAAGAATTTTTAAATATTCAAAACGCAAAAATAATGCTGTAAGCAAATTCTAAGGTTACTGCACCAGGGTCACATAATAATGCTACAGCTATTTGTAAGTATAAAAGTTCAATGGAACTCTTAAAATTTCCCCTCCTTATCAGGTCAATTGAAGTACGAATCAAAACACTGTTGAGTAGGTACGTTTAAAAATCCTAGTGCGTGGGTCGTCGACTGCAAATGAATAAAGCACAATGTATGAATGCACCACATCAATTGAACCATCATACTAACTTAGTGTTATGTTATAAATAGTAAGCGCGCAACAGAAGTCCTTTGAAGCAATTCGTAGAAACATGAGCGGGTGACGGACGAATGATTGCATTGAGTGAGTGTGCGTAACCATCCAATTTTGATATAAATTTAAATTTCGATGAGAGACGTATGTACAAAAAACCACAAAAGAGAAACACATAGAACAAAGTAATACTAGGTAGGTATACAATATTATGGCATAAACTGTCGAACGATTTTTTGCATTTTGACAAGTGTTCTATTGTATTAATTCTACAGTATCTTGAACTCTTTATCTGTGTCAAGGTATAACATAGAACCATTGTTGTTTTAATCACTAACGTCTGATAAAACATTAGGAAATATGATAAGATAAAAAATGTTTGAACTTTGCAAAGTACAGACGCTAGCTGATTAGGGTTCGGCATTCATTACATTCATCCAAATATCTATGGATACCCTAAACTGAATATAGGGCTCCCCAATGACACACTAATATTGTTTTTAGGGTTCCGTGCTTTCATCCGATGAAAAGATACAACTTTATAGGATCACTCTTGAGTCTCTCATTACAATAATACCTGAACATTTGCAAAAGCTCATTTATGTTGTGCTTAGGAATGTCGTCTTTTGATAGTTCGATTGTATGGATTGTAACTGTCAAAGGACGTCATATGCACAAAGTATATGTGAGTGGCGTTTCAGTATTTTTGCCAAAAATGTCACAAAATGCATCCTTTTTGTGAAATCGAAATCATTGCAGAAATTGTCATTTCCATGAACCAAAGAAGGGAGACAAAATTTTCTGCTTCATGGTAATTTCTGATTAGCTTCCGCCCCACGCCCCATGTTTTCCCGCAATAAAAAGTATCCTATGTGTTAATCCAGGTTGTAAACTATCTGTGATCCAAGTCTCATCCAAATCCGTTCTGTAGTTTTTACGTGATAGAGTAGGTAACAAACAAAATCAAAACTCATTTATTCAGTTTAGGCCCTAATAAGGCACTTATGAATGTCAAAAGTTACAGTTTTACAATAGACTCTACTACCGGTTCGGAATACACTTGAACTGAGAAGACTCCGGCAAGAAACTCAGCAAAGCTTCTTTTTTTGGTGGATCTTTTTTTTTTTAATTTATGTAATTACAGTTTTGAATATACATAAAGTTCATACAATTATCACTTGGCCAGGGGGCTGCAAGTGCAGAGAGAAGCTACTACAACCATGTATTCTTGTCTTCTATGTAATGAGCCACCTTATAATAAAACATACTCTTTGAATTTATTATAAGACGTCTTAGTTACTTCATACGGGATTTTATTATAAAAGCGAATGCAATTCCCGAGAAAAGACTTATTGACTTTCGCTAGCCTGAATCTAGGAGTAACAATTTTGTCTTTGTTTCTTGTATATCATCATCACATGTATTGTATTACATTCATCTATACATCCATACTCACAAACTTTCGGATTTAGGTATAACATTAGTAGGATAATAATATATAGGTACCCTTTACTTTACCTATCCATAGGTAATAATAGTTAGAAATATTACAATAAATAAAAAAAGTACCTACACTTGCATTCCTTGTAGGACTCATGTCAAGTTATGACAATGTAATTCCAGGATGGACAGCACCACACCATGTCCCACAGACCGACTCCTGCGCACACGGGAGATGTGCCACGTCGATGGCTCAGAAGTACAATGCATCAAACTACATTGCTGTGATAGTCATACGTACATTGCTGGACGGTAAGTTACATTTGTGCCTTAAATGACCAAAGAGAAAAGTAACTTCGAGACAAGGACAGAGTAAACATACCGACATGACGTGATATTTTCTTATAACTGTTCCGCTAGTTTGGAGAAGGAACCAGCTATATATAATCGAGTTTTTTTGGGAGGAGAATCTGAGAGACAGGTAACCTGAGGTTACGCTACTCTGGGATTTGATAACTGGCCTGAAGATGGAAATTACTGTCACAAAAATATACACACGATTATGAGTATTTTGACGATCAAGAGATATCATTTTAATTTTATTACATCATCATCCGACACGAGAATTTATGACTCTCGACGAAGATCTTAGGAATAAAATTTATCTCTGAATATTTAGAAATAAAGCGCTATTTGAAAGGCTATGGATATCGATTACCAGCCAAGTAGATTCTATATTTAGAATAACAATATCCTAACTTGTTTTACAGATGCATACCTAAGTCGGTAGATCCGTGCAGCCTCAAGCTGTGCGAGCAAGGCTGCGAGGTGCGCGGAGAGCGCCTGTGGTGTACTTGCCATAGCGGGTTCCAGTTCCACGAAGACAATTATAGGAGAAAAATACAACCTTATTGTATCGGTACGTATACTTGCTTTAGTGGTTTTTAGAATAGCTACTGCATATTTTTACTCCGATGGGTACCCTACTAACCCATTATTTGTTGAAGTAACTAACTAGTCTAGTTTTAAAAGATCATTGAAAACAGAACTTATAACGTAGGTACCAGGCGAATATAAATGGCAAGGTTTTACTGATTTCCAGATGAAGATGAATGCGCAACAAACAACGGCGGTTGCGAGCATCAATGTGTGAACGATCCGGGAGGCTACCACTGCGAGTGCTCGTATCCATTCATAGTCGGTAGTGATGGCAAGAAGTGTGAACGACGCATTCCTATTGCCATACCAGTAAGAAACTAAAACATTTATTAATCTGCCATCTTGCCTACTCTGTTATGTTACCATATATGTTTGGTTTATGAACGTCGTTCTCTTTTTGTCCAGGAACCTCTTCCCCTCATACGGGCATCGTCTCGATGTTACGCACCCTGTGACACAGTCACCTGGTTATCACGGAAAGTCAAACAGCTGAATGATCAACTGCATACCACTCAACTTGCTCTAAAGAAATTTATGGATGATCCAGTGATTAAAGGGGAGGGTAAGCTCTTAACTTATTCTGGCTTCCTGGCACCAATTTTATTTTTTCAAAGGTGGTGATCGATTTTCAGGAGGAACTTACACGTACAGAGTGCTTGATGGGACAGCTCCTTTGGAAGGCGGATATTGTCGATGTGAACGAGGACCCAGGGTAATCAAATAAAATATCAAACGTCAGTACGATAACATCAAATATTTTTTTGATATACTGTTGTCTGTCTACAGGGTCCACAGGGTGCATCTGGTATGGAAGGTCCAAAAGGAGATACGGGTCCACGTGGGCCACGCGGTCCTAGAGGTCCAAAAGGTTCACTAGATCTGATGCTGCTTATGTTAGCTGATATAAGACACGACATACATAATCTCGAGGCACGGGTTTACAAGGATGGCGAACGGTAGGTTTCATTAGAACACAATTTTATTTAGTTACTAGCTGTTCCCCGCGGCTTCACTCGCGTTCGTGGGATAAAAAGTAGCCTGTAACCTTCCGGCATAATGTAGCTTCCTATTTTAATCTCCAGTCCTGAACGTTTCAATCTACAAAAAGCCTGGCGTCGACAACGTAAGCAAGAAAAGTTGGAGAAGGAAAGCAGAACTGAGCAAGACTTGGAAGCCTACACCGCGCCACCGATAGAAGGACCAGTCGATATATCTCCACATGGTGAGTAACATTTTACTCTTTTTCATCATATTAACCTAATGACTACTGCTTGTTTTTTTTTCGTATAGGTCTAAATGGAGAAATAGGCCACGAGTCCACAACAGACTGGTCCCTAATAAAAGGAAATACAGAATCCTCAGAATCAGAAATGCCCCTAGGTTTATCAGATGACATGGCGGCTTTGGAGAAACTCAGACAATACCACCTTTTGGGCAACGCAACCATTACCGGTGACGGTGACGGTGAAGAGGAACCAGACAATGACTATGATTATACATTCTACTAGCATTACATATTTTTTAAGAGTTGTTTTATTTACTAACCACATCCAAACTACTGTGGTAAAAACAGGTGTAACACAAAATAAGACCTACGTTTATGCGATAGATAGTGTTGGTACCAGGATACCATAACATTTAACAAGTATACATAATAATTTCAATAACATCAAAATATCCTGTTCAGCGGATAACGAAATCAAAACAAGGAAAATAATAAAAAGTCACAATTAATACAATATAAACTCTTTCAATACTCATATTATTACATTACATACGATTTTCGACTCTCTTACAACATAATTAGGTTTAACTTGATACTGATGGCTGGTATTGTGCCGCAAGACGCTTGAACTCATTGGTTTTGGCGTTGTACTCCTTAGTAAAGGGATGGTCAGGATGGCTATCCAGAAGTTGGGCCAGGTAACGTGAAGCTACCTGTAACCAATTAAACAAACATTTGTTATAATTCGTCAAAATTCCAAATTTCGAGTCAATAGGTTGTTTTTTTTTTATTTTTTTACGATGTATAGGCCTAGCGGTAACATTAATACATATTTGATATTCTGTAAAGAGGATGCCAGCGGGACCCTAAAAAATCACCTTAAAACAATGCAGGTGAATTACAAATATTTATGTGTAAGATTATTGTGAGATACAGTGTAGGTGTGTGTAGTGTAGTGAGTGGTAGGTACCTCAGGCGGCTTCCCGGTGTGCGTGGCGGTGACGGCGAGCCCCAGCAGCAGGTCGGGCTGGTGCGGCGCGCGCGCCTGCGCCTCCGTCAACATCTGCTTCGCCTCCTCCCACATACCTACAATACAATACAATCATCTCTATCTTTACATATTATAAAAGGAAATCGCCCTTCGCATGTCTGTTTATCTGCTAACTCCTTAGACCACAATCTCACAGTGTTTGGTGATGTGGCCGATGGTGGTAAGCACACAAAGCCCAAAAGAACACATTGGAAGGTGTTTGGCGACAGATTTTCATTGTTAGGTGGTAGCCAGCCAGGCGGGAACCCAAGTAAAAGGTCTGTCGAAAGATGTAAGACCTTTTGCCATTTTGTTTGAGTAGGAAGTAACAACTACATGTGATTTCATGAATTCACAATACAAAATTAAAGAAGAGTTACCTCTTGAAGCGGCTGCAGCGGCTCCGACAGCTGCTGGACCAGCCCCGAGTGCACCGAGTCGCTCTGACAGCTCCATTATGCTGTAGTGGGCATCTTGCACGCCTGGACCTCCCTGAAATATATTTATACAAACAGTGATAGTAAAATATAATATGTAAGTGTACATGCAGCGCTTATGGGTTGGAACTTGGAAGTACTTGTCTTTCTTTTAATGAGAACTCCACTAAAAATAAAAATCGGCCAAGTGCGAGCCCGACATGAAGGGTACCATAGTGGCAACAAAAATACGCATTCTGTGAAAATTTTAAATGTAACTATTTAGGTTCATGAGATACAACGATTGTTAAGTCCAAGCAAAAAATTTTTAAAACCATTATAATTACCACCAAAAGATTCATGATAGGCCAGCTGTTCATACAAGATTACCTGTGACAAATTGAGCCAAGCTTGTGCCAGTTGTGTCAGGGTGCCATCGTCCTCTATGTCCTGCAGAGCCTTGAGCTGCTTGCGAGCCAGGTCCGGCCTGTTCATGGCCAACAGGCACTGCAGGGTGAACGCTCGCAGCTCTAGGGATTCAGCATTGTGAAGGATCCTGGGGACATAATGGCTTATTTGAAATTGTACAGAAGATTGGATATTCCACCTTATTTAGAGCTACTTGGATTGCATTCTGATCGATTAATTTATATCATTATCTATTTAGATATTCCATTCAGTGTTTTGAGCTGTGCGTTGATAGATCAGTCAGTCAGTCAAATAATTACGTTTTTTTTTACAGGTTTATACATTTTGACTGAACAAGATATAATATGTTTTGTATGAACAACTCACAGCTCAAACCACAGAAGGGATTGTGCTGAAATTTGGCATACAGAGAGTAAAATAGAGGATTGTGGGCGAAACCGTGGGGCAAAGCTAGACCATAAAATTAGAATATAAAAGCATAGTCAAGTACATACTACCTAATCATTTTGTGAAATGGGACCATAACCAAACAACTCTGAATACCAAAATAGCTAATGCATAACTAACTATAGTTAAATGAAGAGTGTTAGTATTCACTTGTCATATGTTTTAAAAATAATAAGTGTAATATGTTTACATACTTGAGTGCTGCCTCATAGTTGTCTTCATGGTAGTAGATTGTTGCAGCAACAATAAGGAACACATCATTTGACAGTTCTATTCCTTTGGCCACCTGTAATCATATGTTATCTACATGTATTGTGTATAATACTAGGCTACAATCCAAAACATGCCATATTCACATATCACATCTATGAGAGCCAATAACTGTCAATGCTTCGGGGCACATTTTAGTATGCTCACATAGATATTAGCATGATTCGGAATGTAGCCATGGTAGCTTTCCATTGTGGTTTCTTCCCCAATAACCTATTTCACTTGCTTAGGGAATGAAAGTATCCCAGTATCCAGCTCTACTAAAAAACTTGGACAGACAAATAGATACATTAGAGATTAGTATTTCACAAACTATTCACTTCTGCATTTCACAAAATATCATACTCCCAGGAGTATTTACTATTTTAAAGAATTATTTTTATGACATATTTTGATTTTGTCAAAGCAGTTCATGCAATAAATTGTACATACAGACCACCATACATATAATTTATTGCATGAACTCTCATAATCTTTTTATTAGCTGGTTCTGTGGTCCCAACAAGACAAGCTTAACCAAGTGTGAGGACCACCACTACCACCAGTAATGTAAAGTTTGTATATTGTGTACAAATGCAATTGGTTACAAGAGTTACTCACCCTTGCATCAATATCAGCAACAATAGCTGGCTTGTTAGCTTCAGGAGAAAGATAGTCCACAAGAGTCTTTAGTGGCTGGAGCATAGGGTCAGCAGTTTTGAGCTCTTGAAGCACAATCCTGAAGTTTCCCTGGGCAATGTACGAACGGTATAGGTAGGCATCGCGTTGGAGAGCTACCAGGGGAGTAGACGGCTGTAAGAGGTATATATAGAATTGAATGACTGTAGAATGGATAAAACTAGCATTTTGTGGCATTTCAAACAACGAAACGGTAGTAATAACTTGAAAAGTTCAGAAAACATCAGCGGCGGACGACATTACCGCTCCAATTATGATGAAATACCATGAAATTTATGATACAAAAAACAGTGAAGCTATCACTTACGTTTACACTTTGTGCCTCGTTGATTGCTTGTTGATAATTTCCAACGTAAAATGCATTTTTAACATCGAAAAGTTCATCAACATCCTGCTGCTGACGTGCCATGTTGACAATTTCTGTCTGTATGTGGTGCAGTGTTGCCAGGTCAGATTTGTTAATTTACAGTGTTTTGGATATTTTACTATAATACAGTAATTACAGTAGTTTAACGTAAAAATACAGTAAACCACAAAGTAGTATGTGATAATTAGACCGTTTTTATAGATAATGGTACGGAACCCTACATGCGTGAGTCCGACTCGTACTTGGCCGGTTTTTTAAAATTAATGCTCCTATTAAAAAAAGCTCTTTTAATTGCCCCATGGTTGACAGCTCATAAAAAAACAGTATGAGGTTTGCACATCTTACTTCACAAAACCTTAAATTTTTTAACCAAATAAAACATTTGACCCTGAACTACTAAAGCAATTTTCATCGTTTTGTTCCTTCACTTTGATAGTACTAAAACATACTAAATTAGTACACTAACCTTTATGATGGTAACATTGAGATTCTTTGTTGATTGACAGTTTGTGACCAGTGTGACCATAAATTATCAACTTTTTGTCATGTGGCAACTTTGATAACGTTTATAAAATTTTCGCTAGATGTCACCAGTAACCCTCTTTTTATAAATGTTGAATAACGATTCATGGAATTATAATTCTTTTTGTAATTTGGGGTCGCGCATTGCAGAGTAAGTCCCTATTGCATGTAAGTCAAACAGGGTAATTTACGTAATCATGATAAAAAACTGTAACGTCTAACAAAATCTATTACCGAAAATTAATTTGCTAAATCCTCCTTGTAATGACTAATTATTATTTTAAGATCACCCACATATTATTTATCGTCCCCTTACATGTAGACATGTGAGTAACACGAAATCATATAGACATTTCATATAGGTAGGTATTTATACCCTGATACCCGGGATTGCCCGGGAACCATAACACAATAATACCACAGCTTAAATATCCCTACCAGTTGGGTATCGAATGTACTTGCGGGGAAGCCGGCGGGCGCGGACTACTGCCTGCAAACACGCTTAGATTGCAGGCTCGCACATTGTGGGACGACTGTAGCATGCTTTACGAGACTTCGTAAAAAAAAAAAACTTTGCACGAAATCTATGATATACTCATAGTAAATAACGATAATAATATTATGTAATATAAATAACGTTTATTTTATTTTCCATTTTGTGACAATCCTGGCAAGTCTGCGTGCGACAGCGTGAGTAGGTACTTACACGGGCGGCGGCATCGCCCAACATCAAACGCGTTTCTACACTAGTAGGGAGAATATAGTTACACTGTGGTAATACTTCAATGTAAGGTACCAATGGAAATAATGAACGTTGTCGGGTGCACTTTTTCGGATAAGTAGGTCTCAAGACCCAGGTAGTTGTTCCACGCACACCGGTCTTAGCGTTGCCCGCTCATTACTGTTTCTCTTTGAATATCGATAAAGTTTTTTTTATTATTTAAGTTTTTATCTAAAATCACACTTGACCCCTGAACTCGTGTTCAAGTCTTGTTAATAAATCATTTTCAATTCAGTCAATTTATGTTAGGTTCTATGGTTAGGTTTTCGCATTTTAGTACAATGGTGGCCATTCTACTAAAACTATTCACTGACACACGTAATAATTGTATTTCACTTGTATTGATCTTTATTGGACAAAATATCACCGATAATATTCAATAAAAGTCAAGATACACGATTTTATGCAAAATAAAACAACGGCCACGCAACGTCAATATAACAACTTGCCTACATACAACATTTTTTTTAATGAAAAATGGCCGCCGATTACATAAACAAAGCCAAAGGCCAAAAAACTAAAGAAAACATTGGCTTTTCTAAAACACAATTCTATAGTCTGTTTAAAAATTATCGAACGAGCTAACATCACTAGTAACCAAAACATTGGCATACAATTGAAAGGTACAACTGAACGGATAAGATAAAACAACAATGTAAACCATTTTTTTAAAGCTTCTAATTTCTTCAAACAACCTTTTGGCACCTTTCTTTTGTTAGATATTATAAAAAGGTAAGAAAAAGATAGATAACGTGTTTAATCATAAGGAAAACAACACATTAGGTAGGTACTTATTATAAAATAGCATTCACAAAAATAAGTTTGGGGCGACTGCTAAGTATTTACCAAAGTAAGCTAAGTACCTATTTCATGCGTTCCTAGGAAGAAAAGTAGGCTGTAGCAATCAGTGATAATGTAAGGTACGCACATTATCCTTGATTGCTATAGCCTAGCCTAAATTTAGCCTACTGAAAGATTTTTCGGAATCTGATCAGTAGTACCAACCGAGGTTCGTACCCCAGGAGGTACCCCTACATGTAGCCCGGCTGAGCGTCCTCTGCGCTCGACGATTTGTCTGGTAAGGTTGATGCAGCCATCAGAGGCTACCAACCAACTTTAGTCCTTTAAAAAAAAAGTTGTACCAATGACTACCTCTTACAACAAAACAAACTTTATTTACCTCATATGGATGTTTGTTACAATTTCACGTAAAAATTACTGAACGGATTTGGATGAAAACATAGATCGATCATACCCTGGAATAATAGTTAAGCAACTTTTTATCCCGGAAAACCATAAGATCCCTCGGGAGCGTGGGTGAAACCACGCGTCAGAAGCTAGTTAGAATATAATATCAAAAATGCATAAGTGCATAGATATAATAATTACCCACATCCGGATTTGAATGAAATTTTGCTCATAGATAGACCGTATACTATGAGAATTAAGTATGAAGTCTTATCCCTTGAAAATCATTAGTTTTCTCTGGAATGAGGATGAATCCATAAAACAGACAAGAGCCATTTCACAGTCATATTAATAGTCTGAAATATACTAATAAAATAATCATTTACATAATTAAATACAAACAAACTACCTATTTACATTATTTATTGTAATGTAACGTAATTCATCCATCACAACTAGAGTAACTTATAAAAACGTATAATAAATCAATTCAAAAACGGTCCGAATATTCTCGTTCAAAATCAACCGTAAAAAGAAATAACCGACTTCAAGAACTTCGTACGTAACGTCTTATAGGGCTGTCGCCGACGAATTTATTCATAATCCCCTGACAGAAATAGTTAGATGCTCAAGGATTTTTTTGTGGATGTTGATGAGTACCTACTATAAACATGTATAATGTATGTATCATCAATAATTTTTCACAAATAATGACTTTTACGCAGATTTTTGATACCTTGGCTTAAGTGATAGTAATTTTCGTAGGGATCTCTATTTTTAACCGATTTAAAAAAAGGAGGAGGAAAGGAGCTCCAATTTTAAGTTTTGATTTACTCTTTTCTTCTTCTATTTCTTATAAAACAGTTAAGTAGTTTTTGAGTTCATGAATTATAAATAAACAAACAAACATACAAACAAAAGTCAAATCAAATCTCTTTATAATTGACGAATTGTTAATCTCCTTTTTTTAAGTCGGTTAAAAAAGAATGGACCGACTAAGTTCAGTTAAGAAAATTTCAAAAGTGATGTATAGTTTCTTGATATATTTTTTTGTAACGTAAATTATTCGATTGTTGAACGTTACATATTCCCAAAGTCGCGGCACCGTGAGCTTGGTAACCCTAACAGCAATGCAACGACAGCTGTGAGCCGGTCCTGTGAGAAAGGGCTCCTCACAATAGCGTACGGTCACCTATTGAAAGAAGTTTTGCACTGCGAAATCTTATCGGAAGCCAGTCGCATTTGGAGTATTTTAGGGTGTTGGATTATGTATGTGGGAAAAGTTTTATTGAACGTCTTTGGGCATGTAATGCAGTTCCGATTGAGGCGCATTTGATTTATTTTAAACTAGCTTCGGCCCCGTGGCTTCACCCGCGTTCCCGAGGGATCTAATGTTTTCCGGGGATAAAAATGATGTAAGCCTATATTCTATTCCGGGGTATGATTTCATCAGGGCCTTCACAAGAGAGTGGCTACCACTATAAAGATAATAATATTATCCAAATTGTTTTTGTTTTTTTATTCGGAAAATAATTAAGGGGCCGCTACTTCGCTGTCCCAGGGCCTCCAGACCTCTAAATTTGACCCTGGTGCCAAGATTCATACAAATCCGTTCAATAGTTTTTACTTGAAAGAGTAACAAATATCCATACATACATCCTCACAAAATTTTGCATTTGTAGGATTATCCGGGCCATTGGCGACCCTACTGTGACTTCCTTGTGGAAAGTACTAGAAGCCTAATCATTACTACTTGTTATCACTATCATTATATAGTATAAAACAAAGTCGCTTCCCGTCTGTCTGTCCCTATGTATGCTTAGATCTTTAAAACTACGCAACGGATTTTGATGCGGTTTTTTTAAATAGATAGAGTGATTCAAGAGGAAGGTTTATATGTTTATAATAGATGCATATTATAGTACAGAAAAGCCTAGAAAAGCCGTGCGAAGCCGGGGCGGGTCACTAGTAAAGAATAAAACACATATTTCAGGATTTTTAGTAAATCATACCCCACCCTTTAAATTAGGGGATGGAAGTTTGTATGGGTTTTTATTACAAAAGTGTAGGTATATGAAAGGGCTTTTATCAGGTTTCGGAATATAACTACATTAATATCACCAATCAGCGCGCAAGGTGTGTTCCGTCGATGATGCCAATTCATAATTTAACGGTTTGACATGGTTGGACCATGAACTAACTAAAATTAACACGCCACATTGCAAGCAATATGGTACAGTTCACAAAGCTTCGACAGTCTACAACACGCAAGATAGATCACAAAACAACGATGCTCACAATCATACGGTGACATATGTATATTATACAATTTTTATAGGTATGTATTGTATATTGTATGTATTGTACTAATAAATGTAGGTATCTTTATATTTCTTGCGAAAACCTTGTACTCATGGTTCCCTAATGAACGTATGTAAATACCTGCTAAAGCCTGGGCGGAATTAGCGCAAAGTTCATCGACCTCGCCCAGCTGCCGCGGCGCTAAGGGTCCTGACCCTTTGAAACCCTCACCACCCTTAACGGTAGCCCAGATTCTGAAGTCTTTTATTTTGGTGAAATTATTTCTTAGATGAAGTTCGAAATGTTAAGTAAAAAATTGCTGTTGCTTTGTTTACGAGTTACTACTTAAGAATAGTATTTAGCATTAATTAGCCTGCTAGTGATATTTAATGTACTACAAAGTATGGTTGTGTGTTCGTTCGTACCAGGCGTAATCTATAAACTAATAATAAAGCTGAAGAGTTTGTTTGAACGCGCTACTCTGAGTTACTGGTCCGATTCGTAAAATTATTTCACTAATAGGATTATCCCTGAAGGTTATAGGCTACTTTTTATCCCAGGAAAGCGAGTGAAGCCGCGGGAACAGCTAGTCTAATGTATAAAACGAATTATAAAATTTATTTTACAAAAATCCTTACATCACGTTTTCCTACTGTTACTGCGTCAGCCTTTGTATAGGTACCTAGTAAATGCATTTTCCGATAATTGCTTTCCAGAGCCAGAGCAATTCACATTTCTCAGAAATCCAGATTTTCAGAAACATTTTCAATTTGGTTTATAATGAAAACTCCTGGTATTTCTTTATTCCTAGTAACATTAATTAAAAAATTATGAGTATAGAGATATCCGATTGCAGTAACTCTTTGTCCGACAAGGGTGGGGCCTCCTAGTCCTATTAAAAAATAGTCCTTTTAATAAATCGTACAGTTATTTATCATTAAAATCTAAAAAGTAATAGAAATGTATTATGTGAGACGGCAGCAAAATCCAGGTTAAATATATCCGATATTTTCTAGTCTTTCTGTTTTATGATTTAACCGACCATTTCACTAAACAAGACAGAAGTTTTTATCCTAGTAATATTATAAATGCGAAAGTTTGTGTGGATTTATGCATGTTTTGGATGAAACTTGGCACATAGATAGACCATATCCTGGAATAACATATTTTACATAGGTTACTTTTGAGAACGCGAGTGAAACTGCGAGGCGAAAGCTAGTAAAATATAAAACCAATACAAAAAACAATCAACTAGAAGTCTAGATAATATATTTCTAGTTGTATAACTTAGGAAATAGAAAATTCTCACATAGGAAGTATTGTTCCATGGAAAATTAGTGTTCTATTTATTAGTGACTGCTTTCCGTCCCGTCGCATCACTCATAATTTCCTATTTTAAACCCCCAACATAAATTAAAAAATGACAAAAAAATAGAGGTCTTAAATACAAATTACTCTAAATATACAAATTAAATTCCTAATTTATAACAATACCATGAAGTGAAAAACACCGACGCAATGTCTCAAGTTCAAAAATATAAGAAAACAGGAAATGCGCGCCGGAAACTATTTGCAATACTTAAAAATCGATTGTTCATACGTTTATTTGGAGTAAAGACGCATCCGTTTTATCTTAAAGATCGGGACGCTCAAAAGGGCCGTGTAAATGGCGAAAAAAAAGGGAATGTAGCCCAGACACAATAGGGTATCTCGCATCTGCTATCCGGGGCTTTATACGCAGATGTTGTGTAAGGCAGCGATGAAAAAATAACTACCTGCGTACACTTTGTGTGTACTCACATTGTTATACCGTCAATGTACTTATTCTTGAACTTGAGACGATGCACGAGGGTGGCCATGATGGTGCTTAAATAGGGATAGTTTCGTTTGATGTAAAGCTCCTATTTTAATCGTGTTATCGTTTTAAAATATACATTATTATAAATGTTCATTATGAATGTTTTTGTATATGTCTGTCACTCACGGCGGATCCCTGAACGGATTTGAATGGTTGATTGGCACTTATAGTATAGATCACACGGTCTTATAATTGAATAGGTATGAAATAAACTTTAGTTCGAATTAACATTAGATCCCTCGAGAACGTGACTAAAAAAACCACAGCGTGAAAGTTAGTAAATAATAAACGAATCGTATTTCAATGAGGAGACCACAAAAATATGACTTAATTTTATCGAATATACAGGTTGAAATATACATAACGACGTGACTATATTTACAGTTATTTACAACAAATAGACAAACTACATATACAAAATTTCCTCGAGGCGGCCGCCAATCAACGGCAAGGTTCCCAGAAGGCTGGCAGCGTTCCCTCTTTGTATGGCCAAGCTAACGCGTTGGCGGAAAAAGCTTCTCGCCCGCCGGTCCCCTGTGACCTCATTTAATTTTGAAGATAATGTTCGAGAAAAATACATAAATTTAATTGAAATTTGAGCAACTGTAATTACAATTTTATTCTAAAGTATGGTCACTATTGTCAATGCTGCCCTGCTTGTGAGATGCACTTTCAAAAGAGTCTACAGATTGCATGCACACCCGGCCGTCTTATGTTATGTAGGTACGGTATTATTGCCACCATAACAAGAAGAAATTATTTACTTATTTAATCTATGTGTAATAATAATCGACTTAACAAAAAGAGTAAAACCTCCGTCAGATACAATAAAATTAAAATGGGACCACCTTGGAGATACCTACTGAACCCAATGCAAAAATAATTATTAAAATAGTTTCACAAACAAAAAACATACAACCTATTGATAATCTCCTCCTTTTTAAGTCGGTTAAAAATATAAAGTTTCCTCCATTCGATCACCGACCGGCAGGCTGGCGTTTCCTCTTTCATAGCCAATCGTGCGTTGGTGGGAAAAGCCGATTGGATCTCCCGAGTCAAAATATAATATACCTAACTACGTGGTCGGCGTCACCCGGATTATCATTCAAAAATGTATAACTTTTGTTGGCCCTATAAGTCATCATCATCATCATCATGTCAGCCGAAAGACGTCCACTGCTGGACAAAGGCCTCCCCCAAAGATCTCCACGATGGCCGGTCTTGCGCTACCCGCATCCAGCGGTGTCCCGCGACCCTCACAAGATCGTCGGTCCACCTTGTGGGGGGCCTGCCCACGCTGCGTCTTCCGGTTCGTGGTTGCCACTCGAGAACCTTTCTCCCCCAGCGGCCTTCGGTTCTACGAGCGATGTGCCCCGCCCACTGCCACTTGAGTTTGGCAATTCTGCGAGCTATGTCGGTTATTTTGGTTCGCCTGCGGATCTCATCATTTCTGATTCGATCTCGCAAGATATAGATCGAGCATAGCCCTCTCCATCGCTCTTTGGGTGACCCTGAGCCTACTTATGAGCTATAAGGCCCTATAAGTACACAATCTAAAATGTAGGACATTGTATTTATGAACCTTTTACCTTTCAGATTTGACTTTTGAACATGTCTGTCAACCCTGTGGAGGGCTTATAATAGAAGTTTCAGACACAACATAATATCGACACCGAGGCCTTTATTTCAGGGCTCGGGCAACAACCCTCGGCGACCTACATATCAAGATATCGCCCTTTGAACTTTATTATGATAGTGATAGGGATCCATTTTATCGTTTTATCACATATGAGGATTATATAGGGCAATTACCTTCGCCAGGGAACGTTTCATTATTATTTGTTGCGAACTACTGTGTAGTTGTGATGTATTGATTAAAATTTATTTGACAAAATTATACATACCTAGCTACTCAAAAGTAAATAATATTTTCTACCACATATCTACTAGGTCCTGAATTTTACTGTATGGATGTTATGTACTGATGAATCTAGTAACAATCTTCAGTCGGGACTTAAGTCTCAATCTCAAAGATAAGGTATTGAAGTACAGATATACAGATAGAATGTTTACCATTATTATTGTAATTACTAAAATTAAAAATTTAAAGAAACCCCGGAATCTCCTAGAAAATTGGTCATAACTTCCAAACGGCTGAGCAGATTTTCTTGAAACTGCTAAGAACACTCTCGATTAAGACACCTTTCAAACAAAAAAAAACTAAATCGGTCCATCCATTCAGGAGCTATGAGGCCACAGACAGACTGACACGTCAAACTTATAACACCCCGTCGTTCTTGCGTCGGGGGTTAAAAATGAGATTACTCATTATCGAGAGATTAATCGTAAAATATTGTGTAATAATGCAATTTATAAAAAAACACTAGTAAAATCAACGCAAAATTTAAGTGATGTCATATTATTATAAACTAGAGTCCGCCGCGGTTTCATTAGCGTCCTCGAGATGAAAAGAAGCCTATATGTAATTCTAGAGAAGCCTATACCTATTCGATTTATGTGCCAAGTTTCATAAACATTCGTTCAGTAGTTTTTGTAAGATTAACAAACTTTCACATTTATGTAAGTCGTGAAAGTTTTGATGTTTGGATATATTTGCGGCAGAATTATAAGATCCTGAGGAACGCGGGTGAAACCGCAGTATGGGAACTAATATTGTAAACAAATCACGCTCCGCTCAAAATGTAAAAACGAGGAAAACATATATCCATACTAATATTATAAATGCGAAAGTACCTAATTCTGTTTGTTTGTTACCTTTACAACGATGAAATTTAGCACGCAGATAGTCTATGTGATGCAGAAAGACACAGGCTACTTTTTAACCGGGGAACGCGGGTGAAACCACGGGGGACAGCCAGTTTTTCCATAAACAAGAAAAAATATTTAACCACAACTCTTCAATCATGTGGATTTGGTTTTGGCGCCAAACCGTCTATCCGAGTTGTCAACTGTGGCGAACTTTATTGTTCATAGACTTCGGAATTTTCCAGCGAAACGTAGTTTTAAATTCCTACTTTTCCGAATTATCTTGCAGAATGATCTTCTCGAAGTTAATTAGTTATTATTATCTTCTTATCGTGTGTCGTTCAAATAATGATGAAACGTTTATCATCTTTCAGTCACTTTCTCTTGTGGGGCTTAATTTTTTAAAATCATTTCCACATTAAATTGTACCTTCATGTGTATAAAATAAGTTCCTATAAAGCAGTTTGAGCTGTGCGTGTATTACTATTCGTAGGTACTATAGATTATCAATAATCTTCATAACCATTTCAGGAGCCTGAGAATTACCATTACCAAGTTATAACAAGTTTGTATAGACTTATTTTTGTGATGCTTTCCATTCTACAATACGTTTTTTAAGATCTGTATAAGGTTATATCAATCAACATTCAGGCTACTAATAAGTACCCAATTAAAAATACCCAACAAAAACACCCAGTTGGCAGAAATTTAATTCGCAACCTCTGTCTCATTTTGCCTTAGTTAATTAATTTAATCATACCAAAAGGATTGCAAATAACAATATATAGACTTTGTATTACCTTTACAAAGTTTTCATCTAATCCGTAAACGAACAATAATCATTATCAAACATGTAACAACATTGTAAATTAGATTTACACTAATACTAAGTAAAAAGGTGTGACAAAAAGCGACATTAAAAAACTATAGGTACCATAATAAACTAAGACAAGACGGTAGGTATCCGCAATGCCTACAAAAAGTTAGTCAATGTCCTGCCTTGACCCCCCTTCCGGCGGGTGTGAGGTGACATTTGACTATAGGTCGTAGAACTGGTTCTCATAAACTTAGTAATTTTCCAAGTTTTCTTATCTTTGTATTATATCTTAAACAAATAAAAAATATAAAACAATATATTTATATTACTAATTCGATTTTATAGGTGTTGGTTTTTAGATGGTATTTTGTGACATAAAAGATTGTGTGTGAAGAAATCTTTCTCTTAATTCTTTAGTCTGATGAGATACTTTGCCTCCTTAGGTTTTTTCTACCACTTCTACCGTTTATACAACTGTTTAAGTTTGACACATGATTTTTTTCCTGGAAAATCACAAGATTTTAGGCAAGTACTTAAATCATAAATAAAACAACTTCCTATACGTATTTGTGCAACATCCGTCAATAATAGGTGATTGTAGTTCTCAGTGTTAGGTAATCACATATTATGTTATTGTGACGCATTAAGCCGCCGGAGGTGGGGTCAGATGGCGATGCCGTTCGAGGAATTTTGGCGTCTCTCGTGTTCTATTGATAACTTACTGTGATAAGCTTGAAACCTTTGATATGAGAATTATGCCGCTCGATCACTTGTTACTAAAATAATTAACTGATAAATATATTTTAGGTTGGTACGTTTGAGAGCTTTGTAAGTTTTTTCAAATATCCGCGTAGTTAATTAATGTAAGTGACAGGGATTTTTTATGATGTAATTAAAGGGTATTTCAATCAATCAACGACGGTTTTGATTTTACACTAAAACCTATATATATACTTGTGGCATAAGTTTGAAATATTTATTGAATAATTAAGTACACATCATGAGGTTATGAATGGAATAAGACATCGGACAATAAACCTGACTTCAAAACAGTCAGATTAGAGTTTCTACATAGTTATTTTATGCTTTTTAGTGCCTTTGAAGGCGGTTCTATTTTTTGTTAAAAGTAAATTTATATCAGATGTTCAGTATCATTTAATTATGTGAGCGAACTGCCCTATAAAGCTGAAGATCATCTGCGAACATTTGATAATCCGACTTTACATTAGTACATAAATCATCTATGAATACCAGAAAAAATAGAGGTCCAAGGTGGGAACCCTGGGGAAATTAGATGTAATTGTCACTTGCTATTTCATTTTATTATTTATTCTTATTTTATCATCTTCTCTAAAGGGACAACGAAAGAACAATTTAGGAAAAATCTACTGAGTCAAGCCATGATAATTATCATTGACTAGCTTCCGCTCGCAGTTTCACCCGCGTTCCCGAGGGATCTTATGTTTTTACGTGAAATAGTAATAAACATTCATTTATCCTAAGACTTAATAGGGACACATTAGCTGAGTGACTAATGCCTAAATTATTATAAAAGATTTAGTAGTTATTAATGCTTTTGCCTTCATGCATTAACTTCCATTAGGTACTTAGGTATACCATGTTCGACCAAGAAACCGAATAGATAAATGAAATCCTACTAGTCCTACTAATATTTATAAATGCGAAAGTTTGTGAGGATGTATGGATGTTTGTTACTCTTTCACATAAAAAAAATCTGACGGATTTGGATGAAACTTTGCACATAGATAAATCATTCCCTGGAATAACATATAGGTCACTTTTTATCACGGGAAAACATAAGATCCCTCGGGAACGCGGGTGAAACCGCGGGGCGGTAGCTAATCTATACTAATATTAACTTTACAAATTTTTTATATATAGTTTGTATATTTGTTGTAAATAATTGTAAATATTGTATACTTTACTTCTATACTAATATTATAAAGAGGAAAGATTTGATTGTTTGTTTGCATTGAATTAAGCTTTTATTAAGAATAATAAACTTATAATTAAGGAAAAATCTGAAGCTGGAAAAAGGAAAAGAGATTCCTCCTCTTTGTCACCTGTGAACATTCAAACACCAACACGTCCGGAAGGTGTAAAGAACATTATAGCTCCATCCAAGTTGCACAAAACAGATCCATTTGCCTATATGAGAGTCCGATCTCATTCACTGTCAGAGAAACAAACCCAACAGCATAAAGTATAGGAATTATTAGGCACCGGAAACGTGAGAACAACAAATAACAATACAGAAATAGCATTTTCAAAAAACAATCAGATCCCCAATACGGCTGGTCACCGCGGGGTGATAGACCAACACCCCCAAAAGCTTGCATCAAAAAAGTTCATGGAAACTGTACCCAAAAAACTATACTCTCAAAATACAAAACAAAGATCTAAAAATAAATTCAATATAGCTACACTTAACACAAGATCGTTGAAGTCACAAGAAATTTTACTAGAACTAGAACATGCATTAGAAACCATTAACTGGGACATTATAGGCTTATGTGACGTGAGGAGAGCGAATGAGAAAACAGAGGAACGCGACAATTACATATTATACCACATCAATGAAAAGGCTGGGATATACGGGGTAGGGTTTATGGTCAAGAAATACCTGAAAAACAAAATAATGGAATTCCGAGGAATATCAGACAGGATTGCCATTTTGATTGTAAACCTCCCCGGATATAGACACCCAACTTCAATCGTCCAAATATATGCACCAACGGAGGTTACCCAGAAAGACATAAAAGATGAATTTTACAACAATCTCAACCATATTATGCCAAATTTGTCTAGAACAGTCATTATAATGGGAGATTTTAACAGTCAAATTGGAAAAAGGAATAAGAACGAAGACAATATACTAGGACCGTACTCAACAGGGAAAAGGAATGATAACGGACAAAGACTGATCAATTTTGCTTTAGAAAATAACCTACAAATCATGAATACCTACTACAATAGAAAACAAAATAGAAAATGGACATGGATGTCACCTGATGGGAAGTCTAAAAATGAAATCGATTACATTCTCACAAACAAACCAAGAGTGTTTATGAATATTGACGTTGTTAATCAACTTAACTACAGTACAGATCACAGAATGCTACGAGGACAAATGTACTTATTAGAACCAAAAACACCAAGGAAAAACATTCCAATTAGTAAAAAACCAATACATTTACCAATTGCAGACACTATTCTAAAATCACTGGAAAGTAATTTAAAAATAACAAGGAATGCCAAAGATGTCCAACAGAAATATGATGCTCTCGAAAAAGAGCTAAAGAAAGTTGAAAACGAAACAAGAATGAATAATGAAAATAAAGACAAAATAGGTCCAGAAGCAAGAAATTTAGTTATTCAGAGAAAATCTTTGTACAATGACAGGAAAAACAACAAAAAGAAGATAGAACAGCTAAGTAAAGAAATAAATCTACAAATCAGGAAACATAGACAGAAAAGAAGGAACAACATCATAAACTATTACATTGAAAATTCGGGAGGAGTTAAGAAGGCATGGGTCGAGTTACGGGAAAATACTAACTGGATAGACAATATGACACACCATAAAGATAAGAAAAACAAAACAAACAGAATCGAAATATTAGAAGCAGCCACGGACTATTACTGTGAACTATATAATGACGACGGAACACCAGGTGAAAACCATAACCTAATTGCAAACTTTGTAAATAGTGAAGAAGAAATTCCAAACATACTGAAAGAAGAAGTAGCAATGGCTATCAAATCGCAAAAAAGAGGCAAAGCATCAGGAGAAGACTATATATCTAATGAACTTCTAATAGGAACATCTGATATAATATTAGACACTATTACAGATCTATTTAACATAATTTTAGACACAGAATATATACCTCATCAGTGGACCACGTCGATTATAAAACTACTTCATAAAAAAGGAAAGAAAGATAATATAGCAAATTACAGGCCCATTAGTCTGATGTCTAACGTTTACAAAATATTTTCTAAAGTACTACTAAACCGTATAACAAAGACCCTGGATGAAAACCAACCGAGAGAGCAAGCCGGTTTTCGAAGCGATTTTTCAACTCTAGACCACATACACACCATAAAGCAAGTTATCCAAAAATGTAAGGAATACGGCATTACGTATTATCTAGCATTTGTAGATTACAATAAGGCGTTTGACTCTTTAAAACACACAAAAATATGGGAAGCTCTGGCAACACAAGGCGTTGAAATTAAATATATTCGACTAATTAATAACATATACAAGAACATGAAAGCTAAAATAAGAACAGAAAGAGAAGGAACATACTTCCCTATAAAAAGAGGAGTCAGACAGGGAGATCCATTATCACCCAAACTTTTCTCGGCAGTACTTGAATACATATTTAGACGTCTTGAGTGGAGCAGATATGGACTAAATATTAATGGAACGCAACTAAACCATCTAAGATTTGCAGATGATTTAATCCTAATCTCTGAGGACCCAAGTAGCCTACAAGAGATGCTTGAACAACTTGTGTACGAAAGTGATAAAGTCGGACTTTCAATGAATGCTACAAAAACCAAAGTAATGACAAACCAGGACAAAACCCCAATCACAGTCAACGGGACCAAAATAGAATACTCCGAAGAATATACATACCTTGGACAGATAATATCACCAAATGACCTTACAACAAAAGAAACAAACAACAGAGTACAGCTAGCATGGAAAAGATATTGGTCCCTCAAAGAAATTGTCAAGAATCCTCAGGTACCACTCAAAGCTAAGAAAAAAATATTTAATTCTTGTATTTTACCCATAATGACATATGGATGTCAAACATGGAGCTTAACGAAACAAAATACGCGCAAACTTGAGATCTGCCAACACGGTATTGAGAGAAGCATGCTCAACGTCAAGTTAAGAAACAAAATAAAACTAATAACATTACGAAACCAAACCAAAATAAAAGATGTAACATACTGCATAAGACAACTTAAATGGAGGTGGGCAGGCCATATGATGAGGAGTAGTAAAGATAAATGGGCTAAGCATGTAACCGAATGGTGCCCAAGACAAAATAAAAGAAAGAAAGGGAGACAGCGTCTTAGATGGGAGGACGATATTAAGAAAATAGCTGGTGTCACTTGGAGTAGAACGACCCACAATCGAAAAGTGTGGCAAGCTCTAGGGGAGGCCTTTGCGGAAACGCAAGACAATCTTGATACCGGTGCCAAATAATACATTTACAAGTTAGTTTTATTTATTTGTTTGTGTTCTTAATAGCTACTTTATATCAATGTTTTGTAAGATTGTCAAATAAAGGCTATTATTATTATTATTATTATTATTGCATTGAATAAGTAGGCTCCGAAACTACTGAACCGATTTGAAAAAATCTTTCACTATTAGGAAGCTATATTATCCCCGAAGGTTACGGCTACTTTTTATCCCGGAAACGCGAGTCAAACCGCGCGGAAAAGCTAGTTGATCATAAAATCAATCCTAAATAGGTACCTACAGTTAATTTTGCATGTTTACTTGCTGGCTTCCTCTGATATCAGGAAAGCCAAGACACCGTAACTGGTAATGATGTCTTCATGCGTCCGACTGTACAAGATCCATACATAATACAAGGTACGTTATAGGTTCCTACAAAAAATATTCTGTGTAGACCTTATTTTCAACGATATTGCCCTTAGTCATTATTATTAATTTAATTTTCTTTTCAGAAAAAGCCAGCTAATTATGTGGCTGACAGCCTAGGTTACTGTAACCTAGGCTTCTATAGGTATAATTTATCATAGTTTAGACGCTTGCAGACTACTGGCATTTACTGTGCTGTGGTATTTCTTATAATATTAGGTACCTACATAAATAAGTTACATCTACTAAGTGTACCTACCTATTAACATTTTTTGATTATCTATTTGTTTTGATTATTATTGACACACATTTTATTACACCATTCAAATGAATCAATGAATGTTATCCTGATTTGTCAAATCATAACGGGCGCGTGGAGCATCAATCGGTTCATAAATCATAATTTTTACAACGTCTGTTATCAGTGGCGTCCAACCCGCGCCATAAAACGTGAGTTCGAAATAATTACCTGTCGCGGCGTTTGCCCACCAACGGGAAGGTGTAAAGTACGGTAGGTAGTCGCGCCACCGCATAGTGCCGCGTCGCGCTGTATGTATGTAGGCACAGGGCACAGGCAGCACAGGGCGGGCGGAAGCTGCGTCGCATCCCGCCCTGGCTGCAGTCAGCCCGCGCCCCGCGCCCCAGCCCCGGCGCCGGCCCCCGCCCCGCGCGCCCCGCCTCACGCTCCGCTCGCCCCGCCGCCGCCGCACGCAAGGCGCGTGCGCCCGCCGGCCGGCGAGTCAGTTCACCTCCGCGCCGCGACCCAGGCACACGTGCGTCTCACATGATAAAACGCGGTGTTTAAAACGATCGAACGCTCCCCATATTTCAAAAGTACCAGTGATCGAGAGGGATACCTCTCGTACCAGACAAAATAGCTTCTCAAGTGGAAATGCCGTCGAGCCTGTTCGGGGACCTGAGTGGCGGCGGGGGCCTGGTGGAGGACCAGCGCGCGTTCCAGCTCGCGCTAGAATTGAGCATGCTGAGCCTCGGCGACAGCCTACCGTCGTCGAACCCGCTCGCGAGCCCTCTCGGCTTCGCGCCGCCGCCGGACGACCGTGCCAAGAAGTCCCAGAACATGACGGAGTGCGTGCCGGTGCCCTCCTCCGAACACGTCGCGGAGATCGTCGGACGACAAGGTACCGTACCGCACTGCACATCACATCACACGTTACCCTCCCTTCTGTTTATGTGCTTGCTCTTGGAATGCTTTTGTTTTTTAATTGCGTCGCGTCTACAGCGAACAGCTGTAGAGGTTATTCGGTGTCAGACGAGTGAGTACAGGGCGCGAGTCGACCCGCGAACGGCGACGGCGCCACCCTTATGTAAGGGCGCACGTGCCGCACCGGCCCGGTTTTAGGTTATGTTCGATCACAACCAACACCCAGCCACAGAATTCTGTCTGTATCCGCACGTAAAATAATATTCGCCGACCGAGTGTCGTTTTGTTTGTTTACCCACATCAAAATGTGATTGCATAGCGTTGCTCGCCGCTCGTAGTACAGTTCGTAGAGGTGTGTAGCTGTAGATAACAGCGTAGATGCGTAGACACTCCGTAGTTATGTACCTACTACGCAGGTTACATCGCAAAAGTAAAAGCTCTTCTGTAATCCGTAGAAATCCCGCATGTTTGTTGTTTCGTACCTATTGTATCGATGTTTGTATTATGTCACGTCATTGACGAGTGGTTCTCATTTTATAATCATGTTAGGTATTTCATACATACCGTCATTTTCTAGTACTTTCATGCATTTGAATTATTAATGTTAGCGCAGTTTCAACAGACGCGTAGACGGTTGGATTGACAGACAGATTACAAACAAGTGCTCACTGTAATGTAGGTACGTTTAACGCATTTAAAAATGACCTATTTTCAATGAAACTAAAAACAAAGGTGCGCTGCGGTGTAACAGATTCTTAAAAATATTTTTAGTGTTCCCAATTATTTATCATTCCATCTTTTTCCTGATAAATTGCTATGTGGGTAGCTTTCGAAACCCGATCTAATCTCGTTCGTCTTTCGTAGGTAAGTCTATCGGTTGGGTCTAATTAAAAGGTACCAATCGGCAAAAAACGTTACCCTTGGGAAGGTAGTTTTTGTGAAGGGATGTTTGAAAAAGGTACCGACAAAGTGAGTTCGCGTCATTCCTTATCTGGGACTAATTCTTCAAATGTGGACCGGCACGGTTCGACGAAGAAAATTTATCGCCGTTCCTCTCATCCTGACTTAATTATGTTTTTGTATAACAAAAATCTACCTACCTATTGGTAACATAAGTTAATGTAATTTAAAATGTAGGCAGTTAGATACAGGTCTAATTTAACATTATATTAGATTACCTAAGAAGGTAGGTACTTCATTATGATAGTGTCCTATTTGAAGTAGATGTCGCACGCAGTCATATTGAAAAATCCGCCGTTTAACAAAACGTCTAGACCTAGCATGCTAATAAAAATGTAGGTATTAGCAATATTACAACATGGTAATTGCGTTAGTGCACCAAGTAATACTGCAATATTTTTCAGAAAAAACGTCCTGTATTTATAGAAACTGTGTAAATAATAGGTTGGTACTGCGAGAGAAAAAAAAACATATCATACGTAAATAATTGCATGTAGGTAGCTATCGTAAAACTTATTAGTCTTGTTATGGAATTACATTGGACTGGAATGTAACGCGTCTATTTGTAAAACGTCATTCAGAACAGCCTAAAATGACATGATGATTAAGTCTATTTTTATTCAGATAGGTTTTAAGCGTTTCTACGTAACACAATCTAGAACATACCATCATGTAGAAATTAATTAGCGCTAATATAAAAGGATGCAGGTAGTACCTAGACCTAATTACCAATTAGGGTTTTTTTAGTATCTCACTACTAAGTTTAATTGTACTGTGTATTACTTTATGCATCTACTTATACCTATGATATGATACCCTAGTACCGATCGCTTGAATTTCTTCGATAGTGCCTAATTTCTTTGAAACTTATTTTCAAAAAAATGTACCTACCTACCTACCAAACATTTATTTTATAGTACACCCCCCCTCTTATCAAAATCACTGTCTATCCCCTAAAATAGGTACTATCCCTTTGTTATTATTACATACCCTTCATATTGGCATCCTAATAAGTTGTAAAGTAATGCGGGCAGAGTCTCGGCGAAACATTGAAAAGGTAGTAACAATAAAAGTCTTACCTACCTATCCACAACCTGCATAAGTACTTATAAGCGACCCGTTTCGCTTGAAAACCTTTCCCATAGCCACAGAACAAAACAATAACACGTAACTATATATATTTATACAGTCCCTTGCATTTCCAGACTGGGACGTGTAAAACCAGAGTAAAAAAAACGCAGCTGCCTCAGTTGCAACCTTGTCTAACTACCGACCGCTCCTTTCTACCCAAGTTATTAACTGAGGCGATACGGCCCCTTAATGCGATAAGGTGGTATCGCGAGCGTTGCCTGCCGGTGTATTTAGGGCATTCCGTCGAGTTCCTTCGGGTTTGTTTGGATGTATTTATGTTTGGTGACAGTTTGAATGTTTTCTTTCGACATTTTTATGTCGATTAATTATGTAATGAAGTAAAACTTAATTTATACCGTGAATTCAGTCACATTTCGAAATAAACTCTTCATCGAGCATATAAGTCGTTAAAGATTTGAATTAAGTAAGAACCAGAAGGGTAGTCCACATATTATGTGAATTCTGTGAAATGTATAGGAAATATTTCAAATAGAAAAGCTTGGGTTCAGTACATGCTATTAAGATATTCTTTGTCTCGACCGACAATTAGCTTCATCTTCTAAACCAAACTATAACAAAAACTGACTGATTTATCAGCGCACATCTCAAACCACTGGACGTATCGGGCTGAAATTTGGCATACATATAGTTATTATGACGTAGGCATCCCCTAAGAAAGGATTTTTGAAATCCCATAAGGGGGTAAAATAGGGTGGAGCTGCGGGCGGAAAGTTAGTTTCAAATAAAATAGCATTCTCATACATACATCAATAATAAATACTATGATATTTTATATTTATTAAATCAATTATTATATGGCAGCTCCCTTGTCTGTTGTTACCAAACCTTCACAATATAATAGTAGAAGCTCAATGCGCAGACGCAGTTGCGCTGAAATCATTTCTTATGAACATCCTTTATTAAAAAGGCCCTTTATAATAAGTAAGGTCTGTTAAAAAGGATTTTTTACATCACTTGTTCAGTGTATTATGTTGTATGTATTCAAGTTCAAGTTTTATTTGTAAACTATTTTTGTCTGGCCTTAAAAGTTTTGTATAGGCTCTCAGGCAGTCACATTTTGAAGTAGACTTAGAAAAAAAAATACAAATACTTTTTGCATGTGTAGACCAGGTATATGTTTAAGCTAGTTGATATATTTTCAATTACTCTTTGTGTATTTTTTAAGAATAAAGGCCGGATTATACCTATCTAAGATGCGTCCTAAAAACATTTTTTTTTTATCAAAAACGTTTGTTCTCAGAATTGCGAACAAAAGGTATAAAAATAGAATTCTGCGGATTATAAAGCTGTGACTATTAAACTATAGTCTATTGAAAATTCCTGTCAAACCTAATACGACCTTTTAACAACGCACTTTTAATATGACATGAATATCAAATGAGACCCATCACTTGTCACAACTATTTCTGATGCAATTTCAACCGTATGCCTTTGAAAATAAAACATGCAAAATGTTGTTGTCTTTGTAAGAATGACATCTGTTCGAGACAACGCAATATACCAAAAGGAGATTGTTTAAAATTCTCGCGTTTACGCACGGACACGCCGGTGACGTCACGTCCGGTTGTCGACTCGTGTCGGACCCGTGTCGACTATCGATAAAGACGATTGCCGATGATTGTCTCGATGTCGATCGGACCTCCTGTCGGCACGTTTGTTGTTTTGATTTGTAGTTGCATATTGAGCATTGTTTTTGCTGTAAATTCAATGGTTTGTCTGTTGATCTGTGGATAGGTTTCCTAGATAGCTAAGTACGCAACGTATAAACGTATCATTTTTATTAGGTACTAATAAATTAATACTTACGCTTAGTACATGCAATATGTCATCTGCAAGTAAAAATGATGTAATCGCCAAAAACCTAAAAATTAATAACGATAAACTTTAATATTTTTTTATGCTTAAAATTATCCTCAATAAAGTGTATCAGTCCAATCTAATTTCAACTCCAGTTACCAGTTTTTATTTACGGTGATGAGTTCGTTCAGGCAAGCCAATCCCCATTAATTATGATAATTGAAAGCGATTTAAGAAGCCGTCCAGCTTATACAAAACATGTTACCATTGTCAACGTAGCATTCCGATGATGTTTCACACCGTAGCCCGTGACAAGGTTCCCAAACCGCGCCGTTTCTGTGGGTAATTCATCCCCGTCCGTCACAAGCCGGTTCTAGCGAGTTGACGGCTCACTAGAACCGGTTCCACATCAATGACTACTAACCCCTCTCCCGGCCTCTATTTACTCCTCATCTCTTGGTACTCATGCTTTTTTTAAACTGTAACTCTCGATTTTGACGCTACCCAACCGTTTCAACGATCGATTGCTTTGGATTCATTCAAACTAGGTATGTATATCAATCCACTTCAAAGCTAACGCTGTCCTCATTTAGAAAGCATTTCTTCTAACTATTGCCGTACCTTATTCTTTTTTCAGTACATTGTTATATATATATTTTAGATGCTATAAGTAGTAAAGAATGGTATATATAGGTATATAATCTCTGTGAGAAATAAGTTAATCGATGCAATTTTCGAACATAAACGAGAGAGAAAACGATCTCGTAAAGCACACGTGCGAGCGGAATGTACTAAGATCTCAACACCGGCTAGGCGGTGTACGCGAA
Organism: Tethea ocularis; assembly: GCA_963555595.1. NCBI lineage: Eukaryota > Metazoa > Arthropoda > Insecta > Lepidoptera > Drepanidae > Tethea > Tethea ocularis. Next base: position 1,574,698 of record OY741971.1, on the reverse strand, counting down.
TCGGCAAGATTCGCAATGTGGCTCGGTGTGCGTTCCGGTCGTCGCCACCGTAGTCAGGGTCAAGGCTTCGGCTCCTGCACACTGATGCACGCCTGGTAGACGTACGGAGGGGGCGATTACGTACTTACTCTCTCGTTGCAGCAACCGGAAACGAGCCGCTAAAAGCGAAACTGATAGGTATTGAAAAAATATGCGCGTACTCCTATGAACAAAATTGAAACTTTAATACCGGTAAAATATCTCATAGACTGTGATGTATAATAAATTAATATTTCATTCAAGAAACTACTTTTTATCCAGTTTCATATTTTTTGACCCCACACAGTGAGCAAATAAAAAGCTCTGTCGCGTGTGTTCGATTGAAAGCAATAAATGTCGGCTACGAATTAAAAAGTTCTCGAACGGTCGCTAAATTGGTTGTTAACCGGCTAACTGCTATTACTTAAACAAGATTACACAAATCTTCCTACCCGTTGACAATTTTTGAATGAAACTACTCTGGCGGTAAAAAAATAAACGAGCATATGTCTCGTCGTTGCCGAGACGTCCCGAAATTCCAGAGCCCTATTTTTTTGTGTAACGTGACAGATGCATTCTGGGACGCCACTAACCGCATCTTGCATCCTTATCGTGCGTTCGGAAATGAGGTTCATGGTTGTACGACTTGTATCTACTACGTCGAATTTGAGGGTTATTTTAAGGTGCATTTCCCCGTCCTTGTCGCTCACCATGGCGCCATCGCCTCTGAGAAGAGGGAAGGTACTGAACTAACTCGCTTCTGTTTGTATTGCGCACGGCGCTTTGGCAGCATTCTTAAACATGGATACTTGTTGTTTTTAAATAAGAATACGTCCCTACTAGTAGTTAAGTGCACCGAACTAGAAACCATTTCGAATCATAGTCCGTTGCGAAAGAAACGGCGTGACGTCACGGTGCGCCGGCACCCCCACGTCTGCGAAACTTAGGGACCCTAATGAATGACTTCCTAATTGCCGCGGCAGCACGAATAAGCCCGTAATCCGGCGCGAAAACCGCTCCTCCGTTTAATTGTGGACCTTGAGCTATTTTGTTTCTGAGCTTGAAATCGAATGTCAGAAGTCTGGCGACATGTACTTCTAAACGCGAGTGGCTGTAAACCGATCGACAAGTCTTAAATGCCAAATCGTATTGATAGGAATTTAAGTCTTATTTTGTGGGCGGCTGATTCCAAGTTCCGTCGGTCTTTAGTTGAGTTATGTTATTTGAATGTAATTGAGGCAGTGGCAACGTTATAGAGCGTCAAGTCGATATGCTCCCGCACTAATGTTGACAACAATCCATCTCGGGCTGTCAACCGGCGCCGCGAATTAGACTCACTCCCATTTCGATTTACTCGTCATCTAGGGCTGGTAATAGGCAACCATCCCGCGGGCGATGTTCATTATTCTGCCTTCAAAAGCCATTTTCCAAGACAACTATGCGATAGCAATTTCTAGTCGAGATTAATATATTTGTCGCGGACTACATTATTGTCGAAGAAAAAATATCGCACGTTCGTTTCTCTTGTGAGGGTTTAATGACAGGATATGATGTTAATGTGTTCGAGTCGAGTCAAAGACCGTAGGACGCAGATGTGCGAAATACTGTCGTGTCGCCATGTCGAAATGTTATGTACGTAGCAACACCACATGTGCTAGGACAAACATGTGAACTATTGACCTTCTAAATTAATATTACGTGCTGGATACTATCTTATTAACGCCATATGAAACTAATTTAAAACGATGACCTTTTTTTATGTATAACACTGGATCAAATATAGCAGATATTGCTGATAACAAAAAATATCCTCACTTAAAAAATACTAGGGGACTATAAGTACAGAGGATCGAAGGCTGTTTATCATTGAGCTATTTATATATTAAACACGAAACATACATTAATTAAATATAAATTATGAAGCTCGAACTCGTACTATTACGACGTTATGGTAGTATTAACACGTACTTGTACATCTGCCGGGTAACCGCCTATCCAGAGGTTGGTGAACATACAAACATACACACCTGCCTCGCACCCGTTGCGGCCCCAACCGTCTTCGTACCATTCCACATGAATTTATTGATAACCAACTAATTGTACTTTTTATCAGTTAACTTAGTTAAGCTGCTTCGACTAAATAAATGTTTCTTTAGTACTGAATTATAACATGGGCATTTTAATTTATTGTATGACTACAAGTACCTATACATTTTTAAAATATAAATCCAAAGATCATGTAATTTCCTAATCATCCGCTGAAGGCTATGTGATGTTAGTAAAAGTCATAAACAGAAATATTGTCTTGTGGCTTACTTATTACGTTATATTTAAATTTACGAGTTGAGAACGCTTTCTTTAGGTTTTATTCATGCCTCCTCCATTTGTCATATTGCGGCTTCGTTTTGCGTTGTAGAACCTGCAAAGTAGCAATATTTAAATGTCGTATAGAAATTGATTAATTTCGCGATTGTTCTAATTGTACTTCAAACATTTCACGTTATAAATATTAACCTAATCATTTTTATTTGTCTGAAAAAATACAGACTACGACAAGACGATTTGAATACAATTTATAAATAACACATTGTCTCGTACATTTTATTTATGGAATTACTTGTTTTAATTCTTTGTTATTCCCATTGCCAGTCATTTCAACGGTTGTATGTCACAAGGACTTGAAAAATAACAGAAATAAACTGTTGGTAGGCAGGTGCATGCAACGCGAATGCCTGTGCAGTCGCTGACTGACTGAATGCCGACTATTAATACTTAAAACTTGGTTCCATAGTTCCATTCAATATTAATACCATTCCATTTATTTCAATAATCCGACAAGGAGTTTTCATTAAAATATTGTAGCTTTTGAACTAATAGTCATGTCTTAATGGGAACACTTTCGAGGGGTGAAAGGCTAATTGTTTTAAGCGACATTTTGTCCGATATTGAGTTATATACATATTCGGAATCAGTGATTTTTCCTGCGTCAGATGAGCCGGGTTCCTGAACAGGTCATAAAATGGCGTTTAAAACAAATAGCCTTTCACCCCTCGTGTATTCCTCAAAGTTATAATTGAGCGATATACGACTATTTTTTTTTTAATTAATTGTTAATTTTTTTACTGATCTGCAATTAGCGGGCTACCTGCATTCACCTCAAAGGTCTATTAGACTAAAAAATAAATTGTAATGTACACACCGATAACATTTCTTAGCACGTCGTCACGTCGATATAACCGTCTCGCGGACGCGTTCTCATAGGGAGTCGTCGCGTCGCGTCTTTATTCAATGAAATTTTATTAAAAAGGGCAACTACAAAGCTCGATCGTCAACCGACCAACCGACAAACATTGGCAGCTGCGCTTTCCGTTTCAAACAACATGCGTGCGACTTGTGACTTTTGAGCCAGTCGGCCAGGCCACCGCAACGGTCTCTAGCCACGCCATGTTCACGCCTAACACTTACTATCTAATTATATATCCGATTAAACCTATTAGCTAATTAACTTCTCTATGATATGAAGTTTTGATGATTAAACAGTAATATTAGTACTAGATTTGTTTTAAACATAGTTTGAACACTTTTTTTCAGTGTCTCAATTATCATAAAAAAGGTGTTAAGTCGCAATAGGTTTGTTGCAAAAAAGAATACCAACATTTGATCTTGTATCCGTTTTGAAATAACTTAGGCGGTTACAATTAAATTTGCATAGTCGTCTATTCAACTAATTAGGGCTTTGTTTACATAAAAGTCGCACTTGGTAATTATTTTATTAAATCAAATGGTGTTATTTATTGTTATTGCTGCGCTGTTAGATCGATAAAATGATTGCCCGTTTAGGAATTATTAGGACGGGTTGTAATTGATTAGAATTAGAAAATAAAGTTTTTATTTTGTCAAATATTGTTTTGTGTTCATACTCATTCATTTAGTTTGACCTCGTTTACTGTCTGAACATATTCTCAAGGACTTTAAACTTAATACGTTAATGTATTCAAGGCCTTTTTGATTGAATTGTGACTTTCTTTAACTATAAGCATGTACTACATAACCATTGCTAGGTATATTAAATTGAAATTTATCATATTTGGTCAGATTTTACTACTAAAGCCGGTGTAAATTATTATGCTATACAAATAATCATTTAAAAAAACAATAGTGATGTAAAAAACGCCTTTGATACACAAAACCGTTAGGAATTCCTCTTGCCCCATATAGAAATAGGTTTGTCCCCTACATTAAACAATATTATTGTACATTATTTGTAAGACTGCCTATGAATCATTTTATTAGTGAGTTATTGCGCTTACGTTACCGTCAACGGACGCAAGGTTATCGCTCGTCTATCACATAATAAGGAAATTTATAACATATTGTGGACGCAAGTGACGAGAAGACAGATGAAAGGAACCAGGAGATCATACCAAACAAGAGCTCCAGCCGACTCAAGGACAATCAGTGACCATCTCATTGTGAATGAACTGACAATTTCAACGCTCCATAACACTTTGTGTAATTTAAACTTTTGTCCCGAGACAAAGCAATGCAATGCAACATAATTCTTATCTATGGAGTTGGAAATTTCGAAAATTGTTAAATACTTTAACACTTGCAACAAAAGGAATGCTTTGTTGAAAAATATAACTGTACCCTTAAAATGACCACCGAAAAAAAGGGCTCTTGTGCGGCGTGAGCTTCGGGCTGTTATTAACTCATGGGTTCCTTAAATTCCCGTGAAAGGGTCTACCTGCTCGTTTTGCGATCTACCTGCGCACTAATCAGGCTTATTCCATTGGCGATAAATTGAATGCATGTTTAAACGTTTGGAATGGGATTTATGGGCATCTGAGAATTCATTATTCTTGTATTTACGTATGCTTTTATCAGGCATGTAGTGGGTGAGGTTGGTGAACGAGTTGAGAGAGGGTGGGTGGAACAACCAACAGATTACCTTTTGTTAAAGGTTCCGCGAATGGGGTTTAAGACTTATATATAATATCCTTTTTGAGTGACAGTTATTACCGGAACCTATGTAAATCAGGTATATTTTTGAGAGGCAACGACTACGTGGAAAAACACACAAACAACAGATATACCAACTCAAAGACCAAAAACAGAAATGTACGGAGAGGTAAGTATGGTTAGTAGTTAACATGTGTCAAGGCTTTCCGGGCGGTCACCTTCAGTATTAAAAATAACGACTAATATAATACGATGTAGTGTTGGACCTACCACATCCTGTTGTTCCTAGGGTAGGTTCTGAGTTTGTGGATAAAAACTATTTTTTTATTTTTAACCTGATAACTTTAATAGTTACCAGGAGCGCATACGCCGATCGAAGTTCTAGTTTTGAAAGACTATAGTGTGCGTAGTGGGTGGCGAACTCTCAGCGTGTAAGCCGATATTTCCCTCGTGAAAATGTGTTCAATGGTCGGTATCGTATTGCCTTCACCGCCCGATGCGTGTCGAGCCTTTAGATTTTCGTCTCGCATGCCGGTACATTATTTCGCGTCGTTAATTATTTTGTACAACTTTTTTATGTCGACAGGCTCGCATAAGCCACCTGTCGGTATAGGAGGTTGTAATTAAAGCTTGCTCGTAGGCTCTCTCGATAAAAGACGTCCCTCCGGTTCCAGCTTATTTATACTCGTTTACCTTCAGACGTGTATTTAAAGATGACAGTATTTATTTACAGTGAATCGATTATTTAAAGTGTGCTAGTAAACGCTGTGGTAGAAGCAGACTAGCGTACCTATAGGGGTAGAAAGTAGAGGCAGTTTAACTTGGATCGTTCATCGTAGCTCGTAGCGTTCCGCTCGGAGGCAGCGCAGCTGGCGGAAAGGCGCCATCTGCCGAACGCGGCAACGGCGGCGGCGCCCCGGAAACGAAATTTCGTTTTGTTTTCGAATTTAGTATCGGTTCGGGTTCGATTCTCGTTACTTACATACTGAATAAAGGAACAACCGTCATTAACAATGACATCTGCGGTTACGGTCACGAGCCTGTTCCGGTTATAACTTGAAAAATTGTTTTTTATTTAATTATTCATATCGCGGTTGGTTTTTGACTATTAATTTATATAGGTACGCTAGGAAATATAAAAGCGTTTGTTGTGTTGGAACCAAAATGAAATGCAGCTCAAGCGGCAAAAGATTGAACTTGTACCGTAACTTTTGATTGCATTTTTGAGTCTTTAATTATCTCTTAATCCCTAAGGAGCTTAGTCTGTTACTACCAGTGTCACATAAAATCAAACATAATGTTTTCGAAATACCTAAATGGTATTTCCGTACAACGTCGTCAGTCGTTTGGGAATCACATCTGCCGTTGCACCTGCCGCCCGCTGCAAAGTTTAAGGTTTTTACAATCGAAAAATACACTCACACACATGCACAAGTTATACCAGATGAATACACAAACCAAATGTTCGTGATGAGCCTCGGAGATAAATTAACTGATGCTACCTTTAAAATGCTTTTCTGAGAAAAGATACTTTCGCCTTCGCTACTATTCCGACAGTTTCCAAATCCTTGTCAAGTTCTTATTTATCAATAACTTATTTTTATGTTTCATTAAGATTTTTATTAAAGAAACTGTTGCTTTTTTACAAAATCAAAAAACTCAAAAGAGCAATTACACCGTTTTTGCATCATATGTCAGTCATTCTGCATTCGAAACAACTCATTAAAATCTTGTTTTCACTATAACATTATTTAGTGCTGGCCAATTTCTTCAATGACGAGCCTCCTTACAGACATTTACATAGCAATTGACACCTGAGGCACGGAGGCTTTATTTCCATAGATTGAAAACATAAAGCTGGTCGAGTCGAGGCCTCCTCAAGGCACGCACGTTCGACGCCGGCCTGTAATTTTAACATTGCGTATAATTGAAAAAATGTCTCTGGTCAGGCAAAGATTGCTCGATTTTAGCATTCCGTCCTCACGCAGAAAGATGAATTGCAACGATCGATGATAAAACTATCATATATGTATACAGTCTTGAAGTTGTAAGTTCTCGATCGAATAATGATCGTAATAAACCATGAAACGATTATATCACGAACCGCGGCATTGTTTTAGTTGTACGTAGAGTATCATTAACAAACTTTAAGCATGCATGATCAGTTTTTAACACATTTTCGCTTGCAAGCAGTAATAATAGCCCATCCTGTCCATTGTTGAGAATCAAAAACCGTTCTTGTAAATACTGCTTTGATGACTACTTTTATGACGAGAGCATTGTCTCAGGTGCAGGTAGCGGCTGGTCACCGCGCACAAAATGATTCTATATAGTGGTCTTGCTTGAAGTTAGTTGGTTGTAAAAGGTTCGGAAAGCGAGAGCCGTGGGGCGGCATTCCGCAGTAATAATCCTTAGAGTCGAGCGGCGGACTCGACGCATCCAGACCATCGATCCTTGCGACAATTGATTTTCGATTCGATACCTAATGGTAGATTTTTTATATTTCGAATGTGGCAATACTACGATATAGCCAGATGCAGTTGGCAATGTTGGCATGCGATTGCATCATCCCAACAAGAAAATTACGAAGCTTTTGAAACAGAGATTCTGTTTTTGACAAACTAGTAATTAATTAAATAATTAAGGCTAACTATATCTGTTTCTAACACAAACATATGAAAAGTATATAAGTAATCTTGTATCGTTTTCAATGTGAATTTAGTCGCCTATTTCTTAACCTCATACATAGCATAGATAGACTAATTTGACAGCTTAAAATATTTTCTATCCTTGTTCAATAATTAAAATTTGTTTAGTATAGCACCAGAATCAGCACCTTGGTTAAAATAATACTATATATAGAAGGGAAAATGGTACGAGCGAGCGTGATGCTATCTCGTCTACCAACTCCTGGTCACCGATGTCTAAATATATGTTAAATAGGCTAACCTTTCCGCTGACGGTATTGAACAACAATTTTATTATAATTGGCATCGTGGTCATCGGTTCTTGGAAATTGACTTTTTTCTCCCTTTATTTCCAACTTCAAGCGATCTTGTTTTTGCGCCGGAACCGCTCTAATGGACCTTTGTTCTCCCTCATATTATTTTTAATGTCTGGCGATCGGGGAGGATACCACGAAATCGAGAGAAAGTTCTCGACGTGGCCTATTGTGACTATTGCATTTGAATTATTGTATCTACTATGAGCAGACAATAGACATTTTCATGAAAAGTTTTCCATCTTGTGCTTACATAATGTAGTTTCAAACACAGGACCTCAATTAATTCCTATTAGAAAACAAAATCGGAATCCAATTGGAATAATACGAATGGAATTCTTAATTAGAATGGAACGTCAACTGTCATGCTTTTTTATAGAATGTTGACACTGAAACACACTCCCTATAATTAGGGGTAAGTGGGCGAGGTGTGGGAGCCCGAGGGAATGACCAGCTGACGCTTGGCGCGGGGGAAGGGAGCGCTGGCGTAGTCCATCCGACCGTGAACTGAACTAGTTGAACAGAAAATGTATGCACTGTTATCCATATAATGCAATAGAATTATTCAAATGTTCGTCTAATTGCTTTATTTGCCATTCATTAACTTTTAGCGAAAAAAAAAAACAATTAAGAATACAGACGACACACATAAATCACGTTTTTAATTATTTTGAAGAACAAACTTTGCAATCGCCGAATGTTTTGTGGGCAATAAATAACATATTCGATATTTCAGGTATGTCCGAACGGTCATTAAGATGCCGACGACATTTTTACCGAAAACGGACTTGAATCGGATTCGCCTAATTCTATATTCCGTCAAGTATCTCACGGTCGTGGACAAATCGCGTCGGTTACCGACCGGTATAACGTGACCTGCGCGCTCTTCACGCGAACTAATAACGTAGACCAAGAAACTGTTTTGTGCTAAGTTTTGAAGGTCAAAATTCGGTGGTGGTCTGTCTGTGGAGTGGCCGCTAAGCTTTTGATGTGGCCGGCGCTTCTCCGGGCGATTTATTCCACATAAACATCGGTCTCGAACAAAACGATTCACAATTCATTTAGATTTTTATCGCTCTTAAGACGAAAAACTAATAACGTTACGGTGACTGCCTTGGTTAGTACCTACGTTTGAAGTGTGACGAATCGGAGTTAGTAGAATCTCATTTTTTATTTCTCGGTATGATAATTGACACCTTACCTATAACATGACTTCATAACTTAAAACTTGAGCTTGAGCTTAGCTTTCAAAAGCGGGATCTGTTCTAGTAGAACTTCCTTTTTTTTAGATTTTGAAATCAAATTAAGACCAACTGCAAATTATAGTCCAATTAGAATCTAATTAGAACCATCCTAGTCAATCATATTCGACACTTAATCAAATTAAATAATGCTATTCATCGAGTAGCGAAAAATCGTGACTGACGTTTTTTCGCTACGATTTTCGTCGACCCGCCGCCCGGCCCTGTAGCCGTATATCAAAGTGTTTAGCCGCCGTTTGACACATATTTTGATATTTCGCATATTATCTTAATGTATGCATGGACGACTTGCTGCGTGTTGGTGGCCTTTATTTTTTTTAACAAAGTGACTTGTAAGTGACTTTGTCTCGGTCGCGTTCGATAGCACGGTGGTCTGCTAGCACCTGGCGAACGAACCCGGAAAGTATAATGTCAATTTTATATTATCCGCACCAATAAGCCTCGTGTTTATGTTTAATATAAAAATAAGACTTCGCAGCCGTCAGTAAGAGCCCTAAAAACCGAAGAACGTTAAATTAATTAACGAACTAATCGTCCGAGATGTGTTCTAAATATAAATTCAAACGCCACGAGGGTCACGTGGCACATTCAAATAATCGTTTACGGTTCGGTTTTGGGTGCATATTTGCTGCGCCCTCCGCAGGGTTGCCAACCTGAGCCGGTCAGTTCCCAGTGCGTTGCACTCTGTTACAAAATATAACCTTACGTCTTCGTCATCCGCGAACACTTTTTTTTATTGTTTTGTCACAATTAAATGTGCATTTTTGGAGCGACCCCAAACATATTATCATAAGTAGTTAATTAATTTTTAAATCAGATCCTTTATCGATATTTTTTATTTCGATTTAATGTTCCAAATGTGTTGCAGACGGAATTTGTCTTATGTTAATTTATTGTGTTTTTACAGAATATTTACTTCATAAAACTTGTAACTTTTATGTGCCGGCACTTGAAATAAATATAAAGGATTTGATTTAGTATCACATGTGTACGCCTTACATGAGCTCTTTGTGTTACATATTATAACTATGAGGACGTCTGTTCCGGCTGCCGGGTGACTCTGGTGACCTAAAGACGACCTATCGGCAACAAAAAATAAAGCCACCCATTCACGACATCATAAAGAACCTTGAACTAGTTAAACCGGGCGGGAATAAATCTGCGAGACAGACATGGCAACACAGGGGCGGCGGCGCGCGATTAAAAAAGCGAGCCGTTTCGCGGTACCGCTTAGATCAGACGTGTTATTATCTCATTATTATAATTTACTATTATATTGACCCGCTGCGATGCCCGCTTTGTGAATATTTTAATAAAATTCATTTGTTTTTATTACTTATACGATCGTTATGATCCATCCACCATGTCTCCTATTTGTAGAAACATGTTTTCAAAGGATATCACTTAATTTGGGTACCAAAGATAATTTATTATTATTTGGATAGAGTACTAGCCCAGTTTTTCGCAAACACACAAACAAACAGTATTTCGCACGTAATCTCTATAATTGTTATTTTCCGTGAAAAACAGACCTACCTAATATCAAACTTTTTTGTGAGTATGAAATACAACGGAGTGTCTTAACAGTTGATTTGGATTTTTTTAAGAGGATTGCATCACCGTTGCATTCGGTGCACGCCTGACACGTCAGGCTAGCCGGGGTCACACGCGAACAGTTTGATGTAGGTTCCTAATGACCACAAATCATAAACATCGAACGGGAACCTCGGCAAAAAATATACATATTAATCTTAATTTCACGTTACCATAAATATCACGGGTTTTTTGTGTTCGTAAACTATGAGAAATCGGCCGATGAAATATACCGATATTAAAAACCCCTTTTTTATTGACTTATTTGTCTATCGATAAATAAATACCTAACTAAGGAGGCTACGACCAGGATAACATAGCGGTTGTAGGTATCGCATTATCTCGATACACTTTGAATTTATAAATAAGTAGTTATTTGTACAGATAATGACAGGTTCGGTGATTGCCTCTCCAACGTATTGTAATTATGAATCATAAACAAAGAGCATCAACTTTTTGGGGCTTCGTGGAAAAAAAACTGCCAAAAGCTAATCTGTTTCACAGCAATTAACCTATCAAGCATTATTTAGTGTTGAAGGTCGTTTGTAATGAATAGGTGCCGATACATTTCCTATACGCGCCGTCAATCCATTTTTAAATGATCAGTAAAGTATACGTACATCTAACTAACAAATATATTTGAGAGTGAGTTGAGAAATCGCGTGATTCTATTTTCGTTTCGGACGTTTATTTCGAATAATGGATAAAAAAATATTCAGTTTTCTTTATATTGCAGTTGAACAAAGAAGCCGTAAATGTATCGTGTTTTGACATCTTTTCATACCTTTACGGTAAATGCAATTTGGGTGCAGTCGATGTGAATATTACAAGCGTATACGGTTGAGTAAAGTTACAAAAGAACTTGTAATATTAAAAAAAATACTTGTAAGAGGCGTGGTACGGTGGCCTAAATCTTTTCACTTGATCCCTCCTTTTAAGCATATTTAATTATGTACAAGGATAATATAAACCAGGAGATATAAGACATAGACAAACCAGTTCTGCGCTATGATCTCCCACACATGGAAGGTTTCGCTAACAGGCCCTGCGGTAACAACCCGTCTGATAGATCGCTTCATTCGATACCTGTGATGACCGCTTACGTGTTTATGGAGCCCTAGTTCCTCACCACATAAGTTGGTGCTATGTATATTAATTAATTTTCATTTATAGGTATGTATGACAAAGTTAATCTCTGGTTTTTAAGCAAATAAAAAAATATACTTGAGTAATAGAATAGTAAGTTAATTATTACAAATGCCATCGAATTACATCTGTATTTAATCAAATACGGCTATATAAGGCTCTTCTGGAATACATATCGTAAATTAATAGATACATTCAGACCCAGAACCTACTTCCTTGCGGTTTCTTTTCCATCCGTTCTAAAAACCAAACAAACTTGCACGAATTATTGGTTAGTTTAAAAATAAAATTATTTTCTAACTTTCAATATAATTTAACTAACAATAAAGTTACTCAGAAGTTTCAGAATTATTCAATCAAGAATTTTAAGAAACTAAAGCACATAGGTAATCCCTTAATGTCGATAGGTTCTCAACTTAGCTTTTGAGTTGTTCCTTTCTTATGAGCATTAATAATAATAATACATGTCTGTATTATTTTATCTAGGTAGGTCGTTATTGTAAGAATCCCATTTATTCCTAGTTAAGTGAGTATCAATAAGCATACAAACACGCGTACATGCACACCAATATCTGCACATTACGTGCATCCGGCGCGCGCCGGGCTTTCGTCCGCCGGCGCATGCGCCATTGTCCGCCGGATGTCTTGCGGTCACACGCAATTTCACAACCTCTGCACTCCCACTGCACTCATGATATCCTAGTAGTTATTACTCGACAGCACAAGGAAAACTAACGATTAACTTTCAAAATCAGACCATGAAGTATCTTTGACCATGTCGTTTCAGAATCACTTCATAGGTAGCAATTTAATCAATGATGGAAAAGGACGATTACGTAACAAATTGTGAGTAGGTAGGGACCAATGGAATCGTACACTATTGTCTTGTCAAAATAACCTGTATGTACCTAGGTTTATGGTGACCTGCTACAATTAATAAATTATCCTATTAGGTACTTATCTAAAGTTACGTCCCATATAAATTGTTCTATCGTAAAAACTAATCTTAATTTGTTTTGATTTATATTCAACAAAACGTATAGGTCAAATTCAGCTTAAAATAAAAAACATCGCTAAAGCTGATTTAATTTGCTTCACAATGGAAGTACCAGGCTTGCATGACCTACTAGTGGGCGAATAAGCGAAAACAATGATCGAATTAGCAAGGTCGGCACACCCGATTACGCTGCGTCAATCATCCTATGATGTTTATAGGATACTAAGTATAATCAATTCTGATAACATGGTATTTTTTGACTATTTGTTTTTATCCCGACCTACCTCGATGTCAGAATGCGTGGGAGAACCCGGCCTTATATCTTATTTATGCACTTATAAATAGCTTCATCATTATGCACGAGCGTTTACCATCAATGTTCTTATTAATAGATAATGTCTATAATTAAATCTAAAATGTCAGAACCATTCCTGGCAGTTATTGAAATTATAGATAAGTTAGCAAAAATTATGTTAATTATCTAGTCACATAATAAATATAAAATTTGTTTACGTAGATGTCGTCAGTATGACAGGAATTGATATAATTGTGGATTTCTTTTTTTCTCACGAGTCGTTGACTTATTGCTTTCTCCGATAGGTCAATATGTGTCTCGATAACAATGTTATTGCAATTATGTTGCGAGATTCCGCATCACTACGAATTAATATGGTCAGATTATAGGGAGGTGGATACCTACTTTTACTTTCGATGTTAGCCACTTAGCGTTGTAAATTGGAGCGTTTTTGGAGCCTCCGGTAGGCATTGTACGCTGAACCAACCTCGAATTTTAATCGCGGTGGAAAATAAACTCAGACAGAAACTGGATGCGTGACCCTATCGCCCTTAGTTTTTTCGAAGTCTAGATTTAGTAACGGTACACAGCAGCGGCGGCGCGGCGTGGCGCTGGCGTGGCGTTACATGGAGCTCGGCTCGCTGATGTCATTTCGACAACTAATAACCCCGTGTGGGTTCATAATTTATAAGGCGGTGTATGTGACCGCTTTTTACCTCACTGGCCGTCGCTCGCCGCCGTCTGGGAATCCGCAACAAAGACCGAGCGAGATTCCGTTTTGCATTCCGCATGTATTCGTATGCGACGAAGGACTGCGAATTCGATGTTTCGAAATGCGTATTTGCACTGAATCGATCGACTGAGAAAGTCGCATGAATATATCGAAACGAATAATGCATTTCATTTCCCACGCCCGGATTATGTTTAATACACTATCTAACGTATTTTGTTGAAGACAAGACCCGAATCGCGAACGTCACTCGCCTTTACTATGACTCGACTACAGTTGTTGTGGAAATTTTGCGAGTCGTATGCGCTTGACCCACTTTCGACGCCATAAACCGCCCCATCAAATTTCGTCGCGGCAGTTTCGATTTAAAAGTTGTGAAGGTTTCGACTTAACTTTTGGTTTTTTAGCGACATGGGCCCGTTGCATTCCCAGTTTTACGATCATCTCCCCTGACCGACGCCTGACAGAAAGATCGTAAAAGATCAGATTTTATTTCTTATTGTTCGCCTTTCGCGAAATCTAATTGAAGTGTGCAGTCCGTGGGGCGCGGGCGCGGCGGCCCACACCGCGTCATTTACGCGTTTTTAATTTAACTGCCCGGGAACGCTGAATTATGTCCCTGCCAACGGTAATGACGACCAACGAGAATACCTTCATTACTTTTTATCACACATTAAAGGTTTTTAAAGGTTACGGGTGAGAATTAGTCTCACTGTCCATTCGATTTTCGAACCGAACAGTTTGCGCGACTTTTTGTGTTCCATTCTTATCCCGTAGCACGTAGTCTCGTAACTCCGCTGTCTCATTTGCAGCAAATATAATATTATTCCTATTGAAATAAGAAATGCAAGTTTAAGCCAATTACTTGGCAACTTGATTTATTCAGACTCGAAGCCTCTAGGACCCGTTTTGGAGGCTGTAGTTCTTCCTACATACTTAGGAGTGGTCAGTCCACATACGTCGATTCGATTTATTGAAATACAATAATTGCCATCTATGGCGTATGTCATTAATTCATGTACGATTCTTGTTAATATTTTGTTATTGATTTATTTTATGACGCGCTTAAACATAATCAAAATCCACAGTAAAATATTATAATGTAATTTGTGTGACTTCTACGGACGGCCAATGATTATTTATCCTAATAATCTTTCCCTTGCATAACAAAATGCAGACGGACAGATATAAAAATAAACTGTTCTTAAAATATCAAACTCATCACAACACCCATTTCCTAATTAACGAAACGATGTGCGAACAATCCAGCAGGCGAGCCATTTATCACACAATGTTGACGAATCGTTGTTGAGGTCTAGTATACATCATTACAATTGAGCCTAAGACTCTGACCCAGGCTCATGTGAGTCACTTAACATTCTCAAGTCATCGGTCTGCGTCACGCGTCTATCGGAAACACTAACGGCTGGGACGCGTATTTAAATACTCCTCGTCCAGTTTTAACTGGACCCGTACACCGCATTGATCCTACGCCAAGGAGCTTTACTAGAAAACAATGAAGGTGATACGGGAGGTCAAAATATATCGGTAGCTTAATAAATGCTCGGTTGTATTGTACATGGTTGGTCTTACAAAGATTGCTAATATGATATCGCATCGAGCAAGGGATTTTAAATTCTATTACTTTTCCAATAATCCACAAAACACTTACAAGTGGGAATAAAGCGTACAGTAAATTACTTTTTCACGTAGTATTATGAATTCTGTCTTGTAAACGCACGTCAAACTGCAGATTTACACCAGCGTTGGTGTTTTTTGTTTGTATTGCAAACTCGTGTAGTGTTTACGACATTTTTGTCATTTTTCTGAATACAAAGATTGTGCGTACTTTTCTTCTTACATACGAGTAGGTCTATCAAAACCAACAGCCATCTTATATTTACGACTAATTTTACGACTTCTACATGGAAACTCCATCTTTATAGTAATTTTAAAAGTGATAAATAAATATCGCCGAGATTCCAAATATTAAAAAATAAATTAATTTATTGGAAACAGTCCTATTGGAATTGGCACCTCTTCCACGGATATCATAATCTAGAGAAGCATCTGCAGAGGCGCCTCATCATTCCTGTTGATGTTATGTTTGTGCTCGATGTATAAATTAATGAAAGCAATATCTCGACTCCCGCTGGGCTCCACACGGTGCTATGTGCCTGGTACTTGTATGTGTGGCTAGCATCATAACTCCACGATCTGCCATTTGAGAGATCGGGTTCAGCGTTCCATGTTTTTTTTATATTTTTTTTCACTAAACGCAATCTCATAAAATAATTAAACAAATTAATGAAGTTTTTTTTATTTTCAGGTAAATATTCAGCATGGAAGGAAGGCATGAATAAAATAACAAAAACGATAAGTATTTAAAAAGATATATGTAGGTAATAAGCGTAGAAACAGCCAATTTAAATCGAATTACATTTTAAGTTATTTGGTACTTAAAATTTATAGAATAAATAGAGCAGCACAGCAGGACAGTTTATAATATTATGTTTATTACCAGACTATTAAGCCAATGGAGGTCGCTTGCTTAATACATCTTGTCTTTTTTGAAATAAAACAAAACCCAGTTAAATGGCTTTTATAGTCCCTTTACGTTCGTGTGCTTCCTACACGAAAAAAATAAATATTAAATCTTAAAATATTGTCTTCATAGTTTCATCTGATTCTAGTTTTCTTTATCGTAACATTCGTAACTCGTCGTGTGTGCGTGAGGCTTGTGCAGCGAACTGACCTAGCACACCACACTATACCACGCGGACGTTCGTCGAGCACTTTCTTCTAAACTCAAAATGTAACCGTAACTATGAGGCGGACAATCGTTTCCGGCGCCCGTGACGTCACACCCGTCTCGCCGGTCGCCGCCCCTACTAAGTAACCTTGGCGGAGTGAAGCGAGCTTCGCTCGCGCTCGACTCGCGTTTCTCGCTGCCGATGCCGCGGCCGCGCCGCCTCGATTCGCTTTCGTTTTCACCGTCTTTTTCTTAAAAATATTTATTTTTATAATCTTAGTAAAATTAAAGTAAAAAGTTCAACGATCTACCAATTCGATTAGAAAAAAATATATTCAGGTAACTGAAGCCTGCGTGTGCCGAAAGCCGCTTAATAATTCGGCCGGATACAAAAATTACACATATCGAATGCCACTTATAGTGCAAAATAAGAGCAAAATCTTGGGTAATTTTTCACACGATCCACAAGAGCATAGTTGCCCTAAGCGCGGCACGCTGGGGTGAGCGAACTCGCAACCTGTAATTTCGGACCGCAAAAGGAACAAAACGCATCGAGATCGGTGATTAAAAACCTTTGTCGGTTCTACTAATATTTATATTATTTTCGCAATGTGGCCGACTTCTAATTGGCCGCTCGTATATTTTGACATAGGTAGGTACAATACGAGGTTGCGGTGCTAGTGGTGCGACGCGGCGCAGACCACCGACGCTTCATTAGTTTTCCTGGTAGAGAAATCATAAACTACACGTTTTTTATGACCAGTCATTTATGTCAAAACGTGACCCTCGAGGAGCTTCTCGGGCTATGACCAGCCAATATTCGCCGACAAAGACTGATGGCAAAACCCATTTTCTTACAAAAACTAGTGTTTACATTATGTGACATACAGGTTGTACTGTTGTAACAACTCGTTTTGGTCTAATAAGGCGCTAAAAATAGCGACAAAATTATAAATAATTGCAGATGGTAGGTAAAAGTAACTAGTTTTAACTGGCCATTGGTACTCTCGATCGATCCAAGGTCTGGGATATTGAACTTGACTCGGAGCAACAGCACGACAAGGTCCGCCGCGAAAGAGACGGGTGCACTATCACTCATTGTTATGGGGGTAATGTCGCGACCACACGCGCGGGCATTCGATTGATTTTCTTCAATGACTAAACCCTCAAGTCCTAATCCGTTCGGTATGCGATGCAAAGCAGCTGTCGGTCGGAGCGATCCCGTAACCATGAGGCGCACTTCCTCAAACAAAGTGTTGTGGTGAGAGCGGGACAGGTGACGAATGAGGTCCTTGTAATTACCGGTGTAACAAAGATGGCTATATAATATCAAGTGCATTTTCCCGAGCCGACAGGGACGGCAGAAGTGCATTGCGCTGACGCATCACGATCGTCTGTGTGCTTTCTTTTACTTTTTGTGTACTCTACCCTTTGGCTTTCGATTTCGTTGTGTTAACGACTACTACAATTGTTTTCGACGAATGTCGTTTGTGCCAATATTAATCAGTCAGTAATGTCGTTATTAAATCTGCCAGTTGGACCGGTCGTTTTGCTTGGCATTTATAAGTTCCCACGCGGTTGATGTCATCTTATTAAAAATGGCAGCTTTCGATATCGGGATGCCTGTGGCTCCCGGCTCGGGGTCCACTAACCCACTGTCCGAGGCCGGATTCCTGTCTGGTGAATGGATTTCGCTTCGTCAGCGTCCGAGTTCGTGACACACCGGCTATACTCTGTCTACTTGAAAAATAATCACAAATAATTTCTTCGGACTATCTGTTGGTTTTATCAGGAAGCTATCGAATTAAGGAGTACGAGTAGATGCAAATCGAAGGTAAACGTGCCGAGCGTTCATTGGCATTATTAAAAATAAATAATATCTTGTTTTGGAATGTTAGTCGACGCGTCATCTTGCCCTCCCGCCGAGATGGCGTGAACTCTTTATCGGTCGGACGCTTGAGCACACTCATCGCTGAGAAAATTAAAAATCCTCATAATTCGTTACATTTTTACGGCTCAATGTAACCCCAACATTTGGTACAGATAAACGAGAGATTATGAAATACTACACAAAGTTTTACTGACACATTGTACTCGACGAGGTTCGATTGCCACGTGTCGCGTTATCGCTCGTAATAATATCATGAGTCCTAATATGTGGTAGTCGAGTTCTCACGACGCCATAACTGAGTGCGTTCACACCTATAAACGTGTGCTGTATCGACTGAGTATTTCGATCGTAGTATGTTCAAGCGCCGCTTATTTATGCTCGGCAAACATTCGACGAGATAAGCCGTGAACGACGGGCTTGTGCTTCCCACATCTGCCGCGACCTTGGCTCCTCCTGCTCGTTGTGTAACCCTCTTATCAGTCACGCTTCCCTGATACCTTCACCACTCGACTCACCGGCGAATCTTACCGTGTTTTCCGGTCTCGATAAAATCATCGGACTTATCAAGCGGCGTGGTAAGCACATCGTAATTATTCTTGAGACACGTGCATTACTTCATACAATAAACTTTGTTATGAAAGCATCTTTCACTATCGTTTAGTTTACGATGGAACTAATAAACGCGGCCGCAGCCACGTGGGTCTCTGGCCCGTCTCGTTAACATAATTACAGAGTTTTGGACTGCCCGAACCGGTTTCTATATCCCATCTCTCATGTGATTTTTATCGTTCTGCTCTAAATCAATGTTAATATTTATGCGAAACCGAAAGTAGTCGTCGTTTAGCTAATATCTTCAAATGCATCAAATTAGCATCCATTCTGAAAAGAGCCGGTATGGGACCGGTATATTCTGTTGAATTACTACAAAGAAAACAAAATTATTGGTAGAAAAACGTACAAAGAGCTGCGGAGGATGCTTTGTTGACACTTCAGTAATGATGACTTATGTATGAGCGGCGTGGAGAACTTTAGGAGGTCTGTGCGCAGCGCAGCGGTTCTTCCGTGACCTTTTATTATTCCGGTTATAAATTAAACTGTGCTCGTTAATCGGCCCTTTAATCCGTCTGGGCGTTGACTCCGCACTGGCTCGCGTCGCTTGACACTTGACGCTCGATGAATGGTACGTTTTATCCTCAAAACAAGGCTACTTGAACAGTAGTAAAATCTAAGTAATGAACGTCTTCCATATGTTGTACGTGTGAAATGGCCACAATGGTGGTCCGGCGGGGAGCGAGTCATCGTCGTGGAATGTGGCTGCATCTCGAACCAGCCTCCGATATAAAAGCCTACACTGAACTCGTAATGTATCGTACGAACGAAACGTAGACCAGTAAATATTATTTAAACATAACTAGATATCGACGTGAGATAATTTGATCCGAAGGATTTTTTGTAGGTACGTTATTGTTAGCCTCGAATGATACACTGTTTGAATATTTAGCTATATCCGCTGACTTCATCGCTTATAAAAAATAGCGAATAATTAGTCAATAAAAATTCCGCCGATTATATACGTAGTCGTAGTTGTTACACGGGTGTTACGTAATTGGAGTAAATGACCTAAGAGCTGGTGGTTCGGACGAAGGTCTCGGAAAGCACGTGGTGGCAGCATGGAAGCCTCCGAGCTAGTCACGTTGCTGATCCTTGCATTACAAAGCTAAATATTTTAAATAAAGCAAGTGCTAAATTAACGACGAAGAGATGTTCGCACATTTTGTATCTGATTATGTTGTTCATAGCCTATTTCTAAATGTAAACAGGCTTAATTAGGTTTTACATCGAATTTCCCGACCGACTGCATTTACGCTCACACGAAACTTCGGCATTTGTAAACAATAATAAGAGCAGATACTCATTGGACAAAACTTGTAAACTTCAACGTTACTATAATCATCGCGGTTCAAGTTGGAGCTGTATAAATTTGGCTTATTCCAGGCGGGCGATGGACGGCGTCCTTGACCGCGGCGTCGCGGCGGCATACGCGATGAGTCCGAGTAAACAAATTGAATGAATCGCGTACGCTCACGTATGTTGTATGTACCATTCATGTGTGCGCGCCGTTAACGCACGATAATTCAAGTACTCGTATGTATGTTTCACTAACAAGATTACGTACAGTCATGTCTGTTGGGGGCCAGACACGTCCCGAAACATTAAAAATGAAACATCAGAAATTGCGTTGATGGGTGGGTACGAGTACATAATTGTAGGTACCTATGCATTTGACGGACGAATATCTACATGAATATAAAGCTTACGTAGGCATATAATAACGTTATAATGTGACATATTCCCGATAAAGATTCCATGTGTCAAATTCGATCAAAACTTTATTGTGTCTAGTTTATTACTCTTATCATTATTTCAATTCGAATAAAATCAGCGTAGGAACACATTTTTATTCTGATCTGTTGCGCCATTCAACCGTAATTGAATAAGATACGCTATGCATTTTAAGATACAGAAAGACAAGAATTCGTCGAATACTCATTTGAATAGTTGGCTGCACGGAGCGTCCGTGTGTACGACGGCCAACGGAAACGAGGCGTCGAGCGTCACGGCTCGTGAGGCGCCCCTTGTAAGATATGCACGCTCTCAAACATACGTGTTACTGACACTAATACCCCCTGCACACGCTGTTCCATCTCATTTGAGCCCATTTCCTCTTATTTGCAAATTGCTTTAAAACTTAGCCAATTGATTGCAAATACTGGCGGGAGTGGAAAACCACTGGAAAAGAACGTTCGAGGCTCGAGTGAAAAAAGGGAAAAGCGAGATCAGAATGTCACGTGATCGAGTAACTACATCTATACATAATTTGCGGAAGACAAATGCATAGTACAGCTGAGCAGTGCATCGTACTGAGCGCGTCCCGCCTCGCGCCGCGCGGTCCTTGGTGCGCTGCGCCCGTAGAGATGAGCTTACGAGTACGACTTTACCTATCGACTAATCTCCTAATCGGCACATTACACTAGTAACCTACAAAAATAGCGCTTGGCTTTTTGAAGTCTTTGTCAACATCTCATAGGTACCTATCGGCCGACACGCGTAGTAGGTATTCATTCAAAGATTAAAATCATTATTAATAACGAATCACGTTGACTAACTGAGGACGTTTTTGTGATTTCACAATAAATTACTATGTTATGTAATTACTTATTGACTAATAGGTATATCGAAAGCAGTAATAGGTACCAATGTAGTAGAATAATCTTTTTAATATGCAAATTGTTAAGTACCTAATATGAATTGTTATGAGTCGGTATTAGTAATATTGGAGCATCTCTAGCAAGCAGCGGCTGGAGGCACGGCGGCGGCGGGCGGCGGCGGCGCGGGTCGACGATCGCCCGCGCGACCGATCGCAGCCGAAGGTCAAGGCTGCCCGCGACCGATCGAGATCCTACTTACAGCGCGCCACTAGTACTGCCGCAACGAAAGAAAAAGTGACAGCCCAAACCTGAATAGAATGCGAGGACGAATAAAAATGAAAGCACTCTTTATCTTGCTAGTCTAGTCTGGTAGCTGAGCTAGCCGGCATCCACACTTTTTAAATATCAAATTAGGAAGACGTTCCTAATTTTATGCTCCGATGAAATCTAACGATACTATCTTAGTTATCGAGTCATCGAAGTGACTTGCATTCTTCGAGTACGCGTGCGAAAAGATCTCGATTAGACTGCAGATATCCTGGTAGTGGTTAGGTCACCGGCTACGGTCACCGAACTCTAAAATACGTTGCAATCAAAATATCAATTAGCCTGCTCCGGTACGAATTTGATATTCGAATATGTCAAATCGTTCGTGAAACGATCGTGTGGTCGGAAACTTGAGGTTAATCGTCGGGCGCGACGGAGTGGAAAGACGCATTTGTGAAAAAACTTAATTTCTGCGAAGCAATGAAGCTCATTCGGGTGTTGACGCCGCGGCGCGCCGAGAAGGGGCGCGACCGGTCGCAACTACGCGTTTGCTCTGTCGTCGCCACTGCTGCCGCCGCCGCGCCGCCGCTCGTGGCCATGCTCTACGACTTATTTTGTGCTCTCTCGCTTTGTCTCGAACTGTACCGCATTAGCCCCTTAATTAAAATGTTCAGAATTGGATGTCTCGCGGTTATGTATACGATTGGTATCACTTTTGTTTAATGAGTTATTTCACCCGTAGCGAGCGCGAGCAACCATTATTGGCTGCTCATTCTGTGATCACCAGCCAGATGCCGTCTATAAACTAACATCCTTTAAATTTATTTATTGGTCGCTTCAGGCTATCGACGTCTTATTATACATATATCAAGACTCCTGATGTCCTGATATGATTAAATGTCATTTTTAATTAATAAATAATATTCACTTAGTACCCAGTTGAAAATGGTACCTAGGGGCCATCCATAAATTACGCAGGAGGAGGGAGGGGGTCAGCAAAATATGATGTCGTGTGACAAGGGGTGTGGAGAAGTCATAAGCTTCGTGACGTCATTTATAAACCTAAAATATTTATACGAAAAACTTTAAAATGACCAAATCTATAAATATGGACAAATTTGTATAATTTTTTGTTTTTATTTATTGTAATCATTTATAAAACTTATATGTGACTTAATTTATGGATGGCCCTCTAATATCAAAATGATAGCTATTATACTGCTAGAATGCCGTTGGTGCAGACACTCGATACATGAGAGAAGCTATTTTATTAAACACTACGACTACGAAAGCCAAAGCACTGCAGCACCACTATACAGGTCTGTAGCGATTAGTTATGCATCTGTGCATCATGGTGAACAATGTACCAACCGAACACTAGTTGATCAACCTATGTTGTACACCTTGCAAAACTTCGGACCAACATACAGCACCATACAGTCACAGCCTATCTACGTCATAATGTTTTTGTTTGTGGGCTAGACCGAAAAATGAGTTGTATTGTAGAATGACACCAAAAACCGCCACCGAGGAGTCTCATTAACAGGTCCATGATCGACGCTATAAAGCAAAATTAGCGTCTGTCAATTATTTGTAGACCCTCTTGCAATAGGGTAGTTGACTGACATATCAAATCAGCTACTTTTTAATAAATGTCAAAACGATAGTTTATAAGGAGTTTTGTATGAAATATTACACTATGACGTCATATTTTCATAGCATCAAATCATATACTCTTAGTGGTTCCACTGGTACTTAAAAAGCATTAAATGTACAACATATTTGTTATTTACACGTGTTTTTAGATGTTTTATGCATTGGTTAGTGTTTGGTCATTTATTTTTGACAGTGTCAACTACCCTATAGTACAAACTAATATCAATAGATGGCGTTGTGCCTTCTTTAAATGAGCTACGATTCGTTCTCATGCTGTATTTTTTAAGAATTTTGTTCTAACCGGTGTCCATAAGACACATCTCAATTTTTGTATCTATTGGTGGTTTGTTTGATCTTAAACTCTCCGTGGTTAGTGATGTCAGTCAGTATCATCAGACATAGACTCAGTAACTCAATGCACAAGGTATTTTTAGGCTATGAATAACTTTAGCGCGTCAAAAAACGGAACTGTATTTTTGATAACAATTTAAATTCTAATGTGATCACTGTCTCAGTGACTATGTTATCCTGGTAGGTGTCTAAAGAACTTATCGCTTGAACAGTTGCTGCGCAAATCGTTAATTACCTACAAACTTCAATTTTACATTATTATGTAAAATAAACCAGTAGACAACATTCGATAGGTAACCTTAGGTTTTTTCATCAACTAAAACAGGTATAAACGGACAACTATCAATACTATAAGAGTCGTAAATTCGTGCGTGTATTCTATGTATTATGGATCAGACTAATATTTCACAGTTTAATCTAATTTGCTACGCGTTTGTTAGATCTAATCACGATCTTCACCTACCGCCTTAGGAATTTACGTGGTAACAGGCTACGTTTATTAGTTAAACATCCTTCAGCGATCTCACGCTACGACTGGTATGGAAACAAATGCATAATTCGAATCACCATTTTTTATCAATATAGTATTAGTAAGTCCACTTCACATAACAAACTGAATAAAGTTGTATTAAAATTAAAACTGCTCTTCCTTATGTTGACACGAGACTCGTGTTTTATCAAGATTAAATCACGGCGGGATGCAATAAACCTGAATGAAACTCTATATGCAGGTAGTCTATGACCCTGTGCTGTAGCGTGTTGTGTAGGCTACTTTTTATCCCGGTCGATTACCCGGCTCTGTTCAACGATGTGAATATTCTGAAGAAACTGCATCATTTAGACGTACCTACCTATATTTTTCCCTTGAAATAATTTCGTACAGTAAACTCCTATGGTTATACACATGTGGATAAATTTATCTATAGTATTTGATAGTACAGTGTCGGATGCACCTAGCTCGACTAAATGTCACTCGGTGAGCCGCCGCCGCTTTTAGTCGCTCCAAAATAGATCGCGTTCGCGTTCAACAACCCCTTACATTCGTCATCAGCCACCGGCTGCAACTATACACCGTTTTCATCGACGCTTCCATTGCACACAACACGAGGATTCCACGAATAAAACTCTCCATGTAACACGAACACAGCGAATGATGCGATCGCTCCAACATTTTTAAGATTTCGTCTAAAGACATATTGAGGATTGAGGTTACAAATATTTGTTACCTATTGCGAAATTGAATTCCGCGTTAGACGATTATCCATCCGTAGTATGGTGCTGTCATGTAGTATTCAAAATTAATTGAGTGTTAGTTTCAAATGAAAACCCGACAGCAACGATATCACTGCAATTTTCGACCCGTCATTATGACTGCGCAGCAAAAACTCTACACCTCCCAACCGAAAAAAAAACAACAATCGATTATTTAATAACGTTTCAAACCGTATCGGTCTCGGTAAATATATTCACATAAGTAAACTCGCTTCGAAAGCTCCGCAACGGCTATATTATCCTAGTACAAAGATCGCATAACCGTCAAGTCAAAGGTCCCATAATTGTGGTAGACGCTGAACTCCAGCCGACATGTTTGCGAAACTTAGTTACAACTGAATGTTTGTAAACAAGTCTCGTATACATTTTTTCAGCTAAGCTTTTTTTATTACACAATCACAGCTTTATTACGCCTCACAGTCTATTTAAAATGTACGGAGCGTCGATCCGCGAGTGATTGGCCACTACGAGCTTTTTGACAATTAAAATATTTTCCCACTTCGAATTTATATCACGCGTTAGATACCAGTTTATCATAGGATGCACGTGGTGGGATTGCCCGCCAGTGCGTCACTCATAGTACATTTGGACATCGACATTTCTACCAGAGCTCTGTTATTTCTAGCGTCGTCAGGCGCCAACTTTAGATTAGATACAGGGCTCATCTGCATTCAGAACCGTTATTTGTGGAGCTTAATAACGTTATCCTCCATTCAGATCCTGAGGGACGTGCGGGCGACGTGGGGTCGCGCTAGGATTAGTGATTCCACCACAAGAAGGATGCTTTTAAAATATACTACATAGTTTGAGAATACAAACATTTGTTTGTAGACGCAGTTATCGATCGAATTTGTATTGTCGTTTGTGACAAGTGACTAAATGCCGCTTTTTATTAAATTTGAAATGGTTTATGTGCCTGTAAGTTTAACGTACGGCCGATGGTGGCGATAATGAAGATTTTGAAGCTCGGGTTTCGCTGGCACGTCGTAAACGCGCAGCGTGTGGCGACCGCCTCGGTTTCATAACACGGTGTACCCGAGTACCCGACACGTTTAAATCGGCGGAAAGTCTGCCAGTTTTTGGGTCACAATGGAAGCTGTATTTGCCTTGTTATTTAGTTATGACGAGTAACTTTATCCTGCTAGCTTTGACCTTTGGCGTCATGTTTTATGGTGCTCGCAAAAACACAATGGACTCGATTACATTGTTCAATAAATTGTTAATAAAGTCAGTGAATCCTTTAAATTGTGTTGTGTTCTTGATGTTGTTTAAATGTTATCTTTCCTTATTCCTTTGTAACATTAGGTACAGTCATCTTTTGGAAATCGTCCTCAGTTTCATCGTGTTACCTATAAATATTCCGATCAAGGGTTAATCGGGACGTGTCCATATACCCCAGTAAATCCGCTATTTTTTATTGATAAAATATGTCAGTAAGACTGTACCTTTCTCCGGCTACATACGGTCGCTGGTCCCGCCCACTTCCTGCCGCGAATGTGTCACACACACACAGCACATCTGTAGATGTAAACAGTGTTCCACGAAATGTCTCATCAACTCTGCACACTCGGCAGTCGTCTTCACATTAAACATAAGTTTAAGGACTTGTGCACTTGATTACCTTTCTTTTACGTCACACACAGCTCGCTAGAAGCGTGCAATTTTGATACTTTTCAAAATCAAAAACTCATTTATTCAGTTTAGGCCCTAATAAGGCACTTATGAATGTCACAGATACAGTTTTACAATAGACTCTACTACCGGTTCGGAATACACTTGAACTATTCATGTTACTCTTTCTCTAGGAACTGTAACATCCAATTCCAAGAAACTAAGATATTTTATGTGCTTTCAAAAACTTATCAATTCAATAAGTAATCAGAATAATTGTTTAAAAAACAACAAAGTGTAAAATATATGTGTCCTGTGTGATGAAGCCTTTGTCATTGATGCGCGGGCGTCTAGTGGACTCGCACGTCTTTTGTTTCCGTCCAATAAATAATATTTGCAAATGAGGCCCGACCTCTTGCGGTTGACACCTCACAGACGTATGTACCACCTTGAAATGTTTTAAGGAAGTGAAATTTTATAATGAATATTGACATTATAATCAGTCTTCCTTCATTCTAAGAAACTCACCTATTTATTCATCATATTTTATTAATACCTTTTGCATAATCAGCAGTAGGGAAATTTCCTAAATGTGAACTTTCCCTGATACCTGATTCAGGGTGCTTCGAGGAAATCTTTTTTAGGCTACCTTCTTCTGCTTTCTGTAAAGCCTGGTCAAACGATATCACTTTCAAATACTTACTAGACTATGCTATGACGTCATCAAGGAAGTATGTTTAGGTTTAGGTTAAACCGTGAAAATAAGTCTCTAAACGATTTCCTAATATTGAATTAAATAAAGTGTAATAAAAATCTATTTAAATACATTTAGCATAAACATTATATGGCTGAAGTTACACTGTAAGCGATAATTAAATCAGATATACGGAGCTGGTTGGATGATGATTTTTTAAATGAGAGAAGACGAAGATGGTTAATTTAAAGGTTCAACGATAAGGTAAGCATTTTTAGGTGGTTATTCCTGAAATCGGTTTTCAGTTTATTACTTTGTGGACTGTGACTTCTAAAGTATATTATTCTATATCTCAGAAGCCAGTTTCATTGATAACAAAAAAAAATGCTTGAATTTTAAAAAACTATGTGTGTGTACTATCTTAAATTACACCATATTTATTCAAATAGATAGTATAGGTATATACAAATACGTTCTTATTTATTCCCAAGTTCAAGCGGCATGGTATTCTAACATAGTTTTCGCGTCGCTTTACGGTATACCATGAGGTTTACCAACGTAATCGCAGCTACGACGGTTAGTCGTCGTTTGCGCAGGGTCATTACCGAATAGCAAACTCAAGGTCGAGATTATATCGCCTTTTATGTTTTGTACTATTAGAGCATTACCCTACATCAGGGGGCCTTATTTTGTGACTTTCAATATAAACATTACACGTGCTAGAGCGAGATGCCGTTTTTATCCTGAACGTGTTCCTTTAAATTCCACAGCTTATCGGATGTGAGCGATCACACATGCTTCAGACAATCATGAGTCTCCTCTATGTTATTGCTTTTGTCCTAGTACGAATTGTTTGATTTCAATGTATTCATAAGTACATAATCTTTGTCTGGCACACGGGCCAACATTAGGTACGTTCTAGTATATGCCATCTATTTCCAGATCTTGTCTGCAGTCCTAGTGTGTTACATCAATAGAGAATACATGTGCTGTCCTAATATGGCTGAGGAAACCCTTTATTTATTTTTAAATTTTGATGATAATGAACAAAGGTATATCAATATTTGTTACGCAACAGCCTTCTAAATGTTGTGACCTCAGTTGCGAATGTGTATCTAGCCGGAAACACTGGCTCAAGTATTCGGCAATGAAGGAGGTCGTAGCCACTGACTTATCAACATCTAAACATGACTCGCCGGTCATGGTGGCCTGGTACATAACGCTCTATACCTAAAACAACTTTGATATTTCGCCGGCAGACCAATAAAAGCATACGTGATGGTTGTTCAGCCTTTTTTTAGGGTCCCGTCTGTAAGTGAGACCCCTTAAATAGCGGTGGGTGTCGCAAATGTAATTTTGATTTATAGTACAATCATTAACATTCAAATGAAGATGTCACTTGGTAGACAATAATGGTATGAATGTATTGCTCCAAATGTCCGTAAAGTGCACTAAAGCTAATAAACTATTACACCACATAGTCTAGGCGTGAGACCGCCCAGTTTAACAGCATTTTAATTCCTGACTACATATATTGTAAGGTCTATGTCACTGCACTGCGCCACAGGTCATACTGGGTTGATTAACCGATAACACATATCTTTCCAAAGTAAATAAATCTTCCTGCATGTTACCAATGTTGCACAATTTTAGTCCAAAAAAAACGTATCTTACTAACGTACGTATGGCATGTGTAAAACTCAACTCGCTTTAATAATTTGGATAAAAAATATTCATTGAACTATCAAAACTAGTTCGAGATTTAAACATCAGTTTCAACAATCATTAAACAATAAATCGATCGTCACTAATTGGTTAATCATTATACTATTCTAGAGTTCTGAGAGTTTTATAATAGCATGTTTGGATTTTACTAATCAAAAGTATAAATCGATATTACTTATATAAAGGGAAGCCAGGAGCAAAAAGTATAGGAATAGTATAACAACGTCAGTACATTCTAATAAAATGATACATTTAAATAACGTTGTTTATTAGTTTGGGAGTGTTTAGGTCCCACATCTGTCATTCGTAGGCGACTCACGACCTAATTACGACGCACTGGCACTGCCCACGTCGCAGTTTAATGAACTTTAGTTAATTATCGACTAGGAAAGCAGCTAGTTGAAGGATAAAACAGTTTGATTCACCAGTGTATGCTAGGTACAATGATTAAACAAGTACCAGGCGTTTAAAGCTATCAGGAGCATACTAACGCGCTAAGAGTTCAGTGATTAGGAGCGTTTACCGTGAGAGCTGGCGACGGGCCAACCAGGGCACCCCGGTGCGTTCACCCACAGGCACACACGCCGTAAAGATAATTGCCAACCGATTGTTTTTATTTTCACTATACGATGGGATATCCCAAATATTTTTAGTTTTGAACGTGTTGCAATCGGGATTTCATTGATGTTTACACGCGCGATTTGAGAGCGTCGTTAAAAGACCACTTTCATAATATTACATAAACCGTCTATGAAAAATGTACTTGGCTCATGTTCAGAAATATATTCATCGAATTACTGTTTATCTATCTGCAAAACCAATTTCCGGACTTATAATCCTATACGTATTACTACTTATAAACTTACCAAAACAACTGATCATAAAGTCATAATTACATAACAATATATCATCATTTTACATCAAATATTTTACTCAATGTAAACCCGTCCTTAGCCAAAGCAATGTTATGTCATCGCAGCTAAAACAGCGACGTACGTCAATACATACCAATCATGTATCAATCCTTGATGAACGGTCTATGTCTCCGCTCAATCTCCACTACACTTGATAGAAATTCGATTTGATAACTACCTCTCTCAGCTACTATTCTCCTGGTATACACAAAATATGATTTAATTTCACTTTTAAGCAGTCAAATGGTTTCATAACACTCCCCTACTCAGTTTCCTTTCCAAAAGCCTTTCTTGTTGCAAATTATGCACTGTACTTGAGACTTAGTTCTCTCTCTTTTTCTATAGTTATATACTACCAACAGCTATATCTACCTACAGCATTAAAAATAATAACATAAATTTTGTTAAAAATATAAAGAAACCCCTGATACTAAAAACTAAGATTAAGTTAAGATTTCGTTCGATTAAGTTTCAAAGGAAAAAAAAATCTTAATCAAAATCGGCTCATCCGTTCAGGAGCTATGATGACACAGACAAATGCATACTACAAACTTATGACACACTTTTTCATCGGGGGCTAAAAATAATAAAATACGATTCATTTCAGGAGAGTTCGAGTGAAAACGTCCACTCGTACAAATGATGGTTTACAAGATCATTCTCCTACTGCCACGTTGCGCGTTGTCCGGTATCCGATAGGAACACCATGTTATAACGCGAACATACCTAAATAACCAGTTACCTCGTTTATTTTTATGACAAATGAAGAAATAAAAACGTTTTATCATCCAAATGATCTCGCATACAAATACCTAGAGGCTCGCACTTGTCGAATACCGGTCGATGCACTTTGAACGAGAATTTTTAAGGCTAACAACAAGTTATATGTGATGAGATAGTTCTAGAAACCTCCATCGTTCCTAGATACTTATCATACTCACGATTTGATAAAAAAAGCACATGAGCCTTTTCAAATAAGCCGATTTTACCCGAATCTTTGGTTACGATCAATTCCCAAGTCGACCAGACATTCATTCATGTCACCCGAAAGACGTCCACTCCTGGACAAAGGCCTCCCCGAAGGATCTCCACGATGGCCGGTCTAGCGCTACCCGCATCCAGCGGTTTCCCGTGACCCATACAAGATCATCGGTCCACCTTGTGGGAGGCCTGCCCACGCTGCGTCTTGCAGTTCGACCAGACAAACAGAAGAAAATCAGATTTTTAGTTCTGAAACTACAAAAAGCTTGGCATAAAGTCGAAGGCATTTGTAACATGATTGGTTTTGATATAGAAGCTTTAGAATCCGTCTAGATCGCATCCTACCAACCTTGATATATTCTCAAACATCGTATAACTATTGTATTCTAAACAATACATTATTTAATTCGCGTTCTATATTCGAAAGTAACGGTCGGGATCTGCGCACACGCAGCCTTGGACTCATCGTTACGCACACACGCACAAACTAAATATGAATGGGTATTGATACGTGACGCAATCATTGTATATGTGTGTGTAATTTAGGAGCAACATAGTAAATTGTGATTGTTCATTAATATTCGCTGAGAATGTTTCCTAAATTACTTACTTTTTGATCAAAACACAGGTTTGGAATGCTGCGAAAAGTTCAAAACGTCGTCATAAGTGTATTCTGTCTAAATTATCACTTTATCAAATTCTACGTCTAAATTAGGTAAACGATCTCAATCTTGGGTGGTACACCAACCGTAGGTAGTCATTATCTTCGTTTTAAATCAATTAAGTATAAAAAATCCAATTAAAGCATTAATTTCGTAGTATACCTACAAGGATTCGAGTGACCTATAAAATTGATTTCGCGAAATGTTTTATTTTTTAATCATGTCGATAGCAAAAGTATTATGTTACAGTTTAACTTATAATAAATATGTTGTTATCGGCGAGCGAGAGTTAACATGACGAGACAGACCCTGTGGAGTGTGCAAAACGGTTGGGACATAGTCAATTGAAGAACAGTAGATTACCCCGACAATTTTTAAAATCAGAAAATGATTTTTTAATATTTTATTAAATAATTAAATAAATTGAATAATAGGTATTTCATACATTTTGCAAGTTCTCTTCGGCACAAAAGTTTTAACTTTATACAAACTTGCTTCAAAAATTACTTGGAATTTCTTATTATCATCAATCCAACTCTATAATATGCTTCGAAGCGATGCAGTTGAAATTAGAGAATCGAGATCAAAAGTTCTGAATAACAAATCGAAAAACATTTCTTAATTTTATGCGTATCGTCCGGGAAGTTACATGTTTGTCCCGGTATTTAACTGCAAAGTATTGTATGTAGTAGTTAGTATAAAGAGCAGACAAAGCGAACATGTGTGCATAAGAAAAAAAAAAAAAAAACTTATAAAGTTTTTGCTTAAAATGGATGATTAATTATGTATTTACTTCAATTAATATTAAATAAGATAAAAATGACGAGACATGGCATGTTGCATTTTACTTATATGTATTTTCTTATCGGAATAAATAAATAAAAAATCGAATAATATTTATTATACTGTGACATAGATGATACGCGGAATGATTCCATCCACTAAGGTACTATGTTTTCCGGATCATCAGTTTGTATTGGACGTATTCTCAACTTCGCAATAAGACCACTGGCCGTGTCTGTATTATGGCCTCAGGGTATAATGGCCACTGGTCTGTTTTTGCCCACACGTGACCTTGCTACGACTTTTACCTACATCGAAGAATGATTAAAAATAACTATCACGTAGGTATTTTACACGGGTGTATTATTAATTTAGACAAATGTAGTACCTACTTTAACACGCGATTAAAGTTTGATACTTTAATAAAATATAGATTAATCTAAACATTTTTTTTAAATACAAATAATTTCTTTATACTTTTTTGGTAGTCTCACAGGCCGTCTCATTATGTTTGTTTTGAAAGCTGGAGACAGCATGAACATATTAGTTACTAGTCTCTGCCCCGCGGTCTTACCCGCGTCCCTGTGGTAAAAATAGCCTTTGTTACTCTCAGCTCCCGTAGCATAGTAAGCGAAGGTTCTAGTCTAGAGAAGACTCGAGACTTTGACCAATAATAATCGTGGATTAATATCATCACGTCATATTATTTGATTTCATTGGCTGAGATTCGAGTCTACGCTTACCATGGCTTTTTATGTTACCAAGAAAGATCACCCATCGAGGCCACCAAGACCAACCTACGTCCTTGTACCTTAAGGTCAATCCCAAAACGTATGCCCATTAAAATACGCGGCACGTTTAAAACGTATCAAAGACAATACGCCTATGGAAATTTACCATTTATTATTTTGTCGGCCGTTACTTTATAGTTCTATTTCCGTTACAACACACAGTTGGCGAGCTAGTTGGCGTTATCACGCAGCAGGTTCAATTCCCATCCAGGACAAATGTGTGTGCATGAATGAACATGCCTGATTGTTCTGAGTCAGTCAAGAGCTATTTTATTTAGCTTTAAGGGGTGGAAGTCTTCAATATGAACAACTTTTAGTCCAAATCTGAAACCACGAAAAAAAGAATATACCAATACATTATATATTTTGATCAATGTTTTGAATAACAATTTTTATTTCATGATTTCAGACTTGGTGGTCACTAATAATTATTGTTTTCGTACTTGGAGATTAAAAATTTATTTTCTTTTTTCAGGTAAGAACCATCGACTTACGATATGAAAATACAGAAGAAGGCATTAAGTATAAAATTTTAAACAATTAATTTATTAACTTTAAGTCACTTTTAGATAAAAATGATTATATTCGTGTAAGTTTCAAAAGATTTTAAAGGATAAGCTAAAAGATGATTATAGGTGCTACATGAATCATTTGGATTTCGTATTGGACACCTTTTGACTTCATTTGTAAATAAAGTTCATAAGTGAGGTTACCTACTTAGTAAAGTTAGTATAGAATATTGAACGAATCATAGCGGTCGCGGCATGTGGAATAATTAACACATCTCTAAACATTTGCGACACTCGTTTAGGTAGGCCTTGCAGGTAGGTAGTGTACCTACTAGTGGCTAGTTACCAGGCAATCATGAAAATTATCTCATATCATGTAGGTGGCTAGAGATTGACTTGACTTTTAATTATGTACACACGGCCCCAGATCAAGCTACACACTGCGGCACCTTATGCAGTTGTAATAGACGCTATTTTGCAACAAAAATGTGTAGCTTGATCTGTGGCCGTGTGTACCTACTTAATTATCAATGGTTAGTTGTACAACTAACGCCATCTCTATTTTGAAAATCTAATTTCTTAAAACTATTAGGTAGGTACTCAAATTACTCATAGAGGTGAAAAACTTACATTCGCACAGAATCAATTATTACTAGGACGTCATACAATGTAACAAGTATAAATCATTGAAAGAACAATCACAAAATAACACTGAAGAATAACCCATCACACCATCCATTTCCCTTTCGTCGGGAAGATGTCTCGAGCAATCCGAGCGGAACAACCTACGTTTATCTCTTTCCCACCTGCAGGACATTCCCTAGACGCCACGTGTAGAACCCCAGTCATATAATGTATCAACTCATTTCCAAGATTAACGAAATTAACTTTTATGACTAACAACATAAAGCTTCTAATTGGTCATTGTAGTTCTACTGAATACAAAAATATGTTTTCCAATTTAGAATTCCGTGTACTTATTTTACTTAAAATAGAACAGTAACCTAATGTCATACGTATTAAGATTGTTATTTGATCAGTTTCATTTAATTTACCCATCATTTGACTGTTCTGTTTCCTTTTGACCATAATGTATAACATAATACACCGCATAGATAATCTTGATGCTTCGAGTATAATAATGAATGAATTATTATTGGTCAGAATATTATTGTTTTCAAATAATCTTGATTTGTTTTGTTGATTAATTATACGTAAACCATTGGTTCATGACAAATTGTTGGATATAACAAATGTCGAGCGGGCGTTGAACGCTGCCAATTTCAGTTCGATCAACCCCAACCCCTCGCCCCGCTCCACACCCCCGGTGTCACCCACACCGACTAAGACGCATCATTAGTCATTTTTCGACGCACATCTCTAGGCCACGGATCGTTTAAATATAGAACGTAGCGTGATAAAAATAAGGGCGAGATTTATTTGTAACTCGACCGTGAATACGCCTTTCTTCGGATCGAATCGCTGAGTGACGGCTTACTTCTTGTTACCTCTGTACCCCTGGTGTTATGTAAGCTGAGTTCAATGGCCGCTCCAGGAAAGCCATTTCTCCCCTACGCTATTTTCCTTGAGTTACCTTATTTTTCGGGAATTTCCTTAAATTGTATTAACATTTTCGTGTTATTTGCTTTCGTTAACATAAATTTCTATTCAGTTTGTGTAAAGTAGGTCAGAGTAATAATATGTACTTACGTACATCTAAAGTTTATAACATTACCTATGTTCATTTCAGTGGGAAAAAGCTAAATGAGATTAAAAAATACATATTACGGAATTGAATAAAATGATAAGAATATTATTTATAGGTAAAGCATTTTGACTTGCGATACTCAAAAGCCCTCCTACAGAGTAGCCTCGAGCAAAGTATCAAACCAATCGGGCCCCTTCACGCGACCCAAATACAAACAATGCATATTTCAACGTAATCTGCGTGTAGTAATTAGCGGGGTGGTAGGCAGAGGTACCGGCGCGGCGCGGCTGAATGTGGGTTAGATTGGAGCCGGCAATGCACCGGTCGCAGACCGCTGCCGGGGTCGTTGACCGGTATCGATCGCGGGGGTTGCAGGGTGGGGGCGGTAGGGTGCGACACGGCACGCGCCCCTGCGGCGCCGCTCCCCCGCGCTTTTCCGAGCCCCTCACACGCGGTGCGCCTAAGGAAACTTGCTCCGCTACCGCATGCGTCACTTTGGTCAACTTCAGGAAGCGAGAGGGAAACATTTTTGCCATAAATGTAGAGAAATAGAGAACTTTTTTCAAGCACTATGTTACTTTTGCGTCTCAATAAATTAATTCGAAAATATATATAGCTATAGGGCTTAATCGTTGAGACAACATCAAAGATTTACTTGATTATCGCAGTTGATACAAATCTTGAAATACAAATTGACATAAATACGGCTATTTAACGAAATCAAACGTTATTATATGTATTTGTATCGAGCACACATCTCGGTCTCAGATTGTTTGTACAATTCGCATTAAGTGTTGGTGACACGTTTTCGACGTCAGTGAGTTCATTGCGGTTCACAGTACTGCGTAGATCTGACAAGATCTATAGATTAGTTAGTGTTGGCGCACCGCCAAGACACTATGTGACGAAAGTGTAGGTATCTTTAGTCAATATAAGTGCCATTTTCATTAAAATTCAGATTTTATGATACTGAAACTTGAAGTACCTAATCATATTACTTATATATCACCTTTGTAGTACTTTTCCATGATTCCGAAAGGAAATTGAAAGCAACAAAAATATATACCCGAATTCTTATAAACCATACATGTTAAGATAGATGAAAACGCGTTCCATGATTCCCGGGATCTATTATACTTAGCAGGGAATCTATATCGTTGTATAGAGAAACAGCTGTAGTTGTATTGTAGGGTGAGCGCGGGAAAACAGCTTGTCTTCAAGCGGGGGGCTTCGGCCGCGAGGTTGGCCACCCCTGTACGGCCTACCGCCGCGCGCCGTTGTTATGGCGACCTCTTATGATTTATGTTTGTATGGTGACTACACACAATCTCCCGTCTTATTATAAGGAAAATTTCTTAATATATTCCCGACTCGTGTTTATAAGTAACTTCTATAAAATTTAATGTCATATTTAGATAATTTAGTTCATAAAGGCCTGACACGTCGTAAGCAAGGAGCAAAGGTTATTTAAAGCGCTAGGAATGATAGGTACAAACATTTTGACAAATTACAGCGAGCGTATTAATGGAAACGTAACAAAATTAGCATAGTTCGATTAGATGATGTTTGTTTATAAAACAACGGCTTGATTATGAAGTAAGTCGGCTGGTAAGCTCGGCAGATGTGGGTGAAACAGACGCCGACCGCCGACAGGTATCGATCACCCCATTCCCTTACTCTCTTACTTGGTTACGGGATAAATATTATTTTGACGCAGTAACTTGAAACTCTGTTCGATATCAGTATTATATTATGTATTAGTTACATTTTCAGAATCTCAGATTGATGCATAGAGTTCTATTGTTCAAAGATTGTGGTAGAAAAGTTCCTCAATTTTATTCTTTAACTAAATCATTTATTTTCTCTTCCTCAGGATAGCACGTAACTTACAAACTGTTTTAATGTCAAGTGGTTATAAAAACTAACGTTTTTAAAATTAAATAAATAGTAATAATATAATGTAATCGAAAAGTATTAAAATTAATTCATCAATGTAAACTTCCAAATGCAGAGTGAGATGTAACGATGTACGAGCGAGACGAGAGAGGTGGTACGTCTCTTTCATTATTCAGTGTGACTACGCTTTCCGCTGTTTCCCTCTCTTATTTATGGTATTCTGGTACTTTTGTATAATGTATTACTTGACCTAAATATAAAAATTACATTTAATAAATTAGCTATCATCAGAATTGTAATACTTACAAGGATTATCTATAAAGGACGATTTTACGTTAAACCCAACCTTACGAAAACGTCCTGGCACTAATCAGGTCAGATTTTAAGGCAATAACAATCCCTATATTAGCAGAATTAGATCCTATGTGTGTGATCATAAGGACGCATCATATCTCATCTCCTGTACACCTCAAATGGTTAATTAGAACGATTTATTAAGCACAAACCAGAGCCCAACACGTCCGTACCCTTGTCAATGTCTGAAACAAGCATAGATATACGACTGTAGCTCTTATTGTCATAATAATAAGGGCATAGTATTGAGACAAATTTGAATTAATAAATCAATGCATAGTTTGAGAGAGAGAAAGATCTCTCGATGATGATTTGAGAATGACAACGTATAATAATGGAACTTTCAACAACTCTTGCAGGATATATTTTATGAAAATTATACAAGTTTATTTTGAAAAGAGTAATTGCTGTATTTATTGCCGGCCTCTTACCGTGCATTAGTCTGACAATTCATAAGTTAGGTAATATTTAATTTAATTACAATTATTATTAAAACTATTAAAATATATAATTAAAATAACAATGAATATAATTAAAGAACCAGATTCAGAATCACAAGTACGTAACTTCGTAGGCTGTCGTAGCGGTTGCGTAGCGCTTGAGTGCTACGGCTACACATTCAAATCTTATACAAGTAGGTATACTAGCGGCAGGCTGTGATTGCCATTTTGACAGCCTTTATCTAGAGGCACATGTCAAACGGGCGCTAGTTTCACGATATCTCTTTCTAAAAAAATATATAAGAAAGGCATGAAGTTCAGTTCGTAAACAACAGAATAGGCACCTTTTACATTCAATGTTCATCCTACAATGCTAGCTTTTTCATTGGTTTCTGAGATAATAAATTGCCTATACCACCAAAGAATGTTGTGGCTTCTTATTAGTGAAATAATTTGCAGAATTGGATCAGTATTTTCGGAAATTAACTCCTATATTCAAACAAACTTTACCTCGTTAATATTTGTAGGAGCTAGGATAGATTAATATGATGGGTGTCACAGTAAGTTTAAAATCATCCTCAGTACTTCAGGTGCTACTTCATTTTTTATACATCAAATTCCGCAAACACGCATACAGAATAAAATAATAAATATATATATATCCTGGGTCATTCTTCACGCACCAAATAACACCCAAAACAATATTTTCTTGGAGAATAAATTTTTTTTGTTTACTTTCCTTGTAATTATGTGAATGAGAAAAATAGGAGGAAGTCCCATCATAATTTACTTATTTGGTGAATAATAGAACCATTTATCATTCCGACCAGGAATATATAAACATATAGAAGTTTTTATGTACCGACTAACACCAAATTAATATGAACCATAAGGTTAGTGGGATAGGAATGTAAATCCCTAATTATTTTAAACCATTTTAAATTTTGATAAGGCATAAGTCATCAGCAATGATTAACCCATATTAAATCATATCACCTTTCAATACCTTACAACTTGACCTGGCAAGTTAACCTGTCGATACTTTGAAACACTCGTATATCTGAAGTGGGTCAACCTCGCTGACGTCACACCACACCACACGTCATACCCCCTTTTCATGACCCCACTTTATTTTCGTAGACTTCCTAAAAAAATCTAGAAAACCCGCCTGCAGTACGAAAAAAGTTCGGGATTATTTTTTTTATTATTTCTCATTCTAAATTACATTTAAACATATATAACGATCTTTTAAAACCCTTCACGTTGATAACCACTCGATAGGTTTGGAAAAATAATAATTATGTAAACATTCATTTTAGAGCCATAAAACCGCCATTTAGATTTTTTAGTATTTTAATTTATGTACTGGGTACGAGTGTCACAAAAGCGATTTAGTATTTATTTTATGAACGTAAAAAACATAGGGACACTTAACTCTCCTTTTTTTGCTTCGCCGCAGTCGGGTGAAAATTGATCATTTTTACTTGTCAAGATATCATTAGATGATCAAAATACTACATAGGATACTTGGTACTCAGAAAACATGAGTACGGAAGAGATAAATAAATAAATACAACCATACCATAAAATGTACCTTATTTTAATCGCTATAAAGCTCAATATCAAACGTATGACAACTTTTATTTTTATATCAGCATGATATTTACAACCTACAATGTTAAAAAGTATGAATGCATGTAAAAATGTTATGTTTGTCATAATACGGCGAGGGGCCGCGAGAGGCGCGGGGGGCAGTGACCCGATTCGCTACGACACAGGTCTACGGCGCGGCGCTACGGCGTAGAGTGCACTGGCCGCGTAGCACCCGCGTAGACCATTCGTAGCCGCTCGTTGAATGGCTACATATCTATGTACAGAAGTAGGTGCTACGGATTATCTGTTGTCATTTTATAGCTAAAGCCCAGACTTATGTATGTTTTGATACTTGTACCTAAAGATTAATTATTTTTGTATCGCAATACTTTTACATTGGACAGTAGTTATATGATTAAATACTATTAATCCGCTGGAAAAAAGGAATATCACTGCACAAACGGCACAAACGACTTTATTTAATCGCATGAACTAAGCCGAGTGGCTTTATCCAGCGAATGTTAATTTGTGTAGATGCTCGCGCGTATATAACGCCTTTGGCTCGGCGCCAACCGCCGCCTGTGGCATTATCAAGTGCCGAGCCTTAACTATACTCATTTAGTTACAGACGATATGCTGAGAATTTTTTCCTTTGCCAAAGTTTGGATTCTTTGATTACTGCGATACCGCTGGCGAGGCGGATTGTCTTTAATCTCGCTGAACTTCTCGCTGTCCTGTTATCCTGGTACTTGTAGGTGGTTTTTTCTCATCCCTTCACGACATCTGTCTGTCAGTTAGTGTGCTTATAACTCGAGAACTGCTGAATTGATAAGAGGGTTCATTGAGAAAGGTTTATTGGCATTACGTTAACTAAAGTGAGCTAAAAAGTGACCTTTCAAGCGTAACAGAGACAAAAATAGTGCTGCTTTGGTCATACTACAGCGACAGAATCATAAATAGTCCTATCGTACAGAAGGCTCACTTGTATAGCGCAAAAACTTGCCAAAAACAAGAAGCATTTAAAACACCGCAGGATGCCTTTTTTGTAATCATTAATATCCATTTTAAGTGAGTCATTCGCGAGATTTATTTAAACAAGATATGAAATGATTAATTATGTACTTAACATTCATTATATCTTCATTTATGAACTTAACATTTAATAAATAATAATTAAGTCGGAGTCGTAACTTGTTTCATGTTCCCACACGTACTTAATCTTCGATGAAGAAACTACGGAAATAAATATGACTAATGCTATAAACTAGGTGTCCCCGCGGTATCACCCGCGATCTCGAGTTAAAAAGTGGGCTAGATTACCAAAATCCAGTCAAAATCGGTTCTGGTGTTTCGGAGATAAGCCTAGGAACACAACACTTTTTGGCATGGCAATACAGACGACATTTTTTTTTAATCATAGATAATAAACTGCGAAACTGTATTAATCATACTTTGGGCTAAATAAATAACTTTTTACAAAAAGAGACCCCCTTTTAAACGCACTAAAAAGCATATAATAACTATATGTAGGAAAAATCTGACTGTTTTAATATCAGTTTTTTCATTTACATCATCAGATCCTGAGACTTGGTGACAATGGGACCATTTCAAGAGTACCTACACTCTTTCGAATAAAAAAAATAATTAAAATCAGTACACAAAAAAAATTACAGTTGAATTGAGAATCTCCTCCTTTTTTGAAGTCTGTTAAAAATAGGATACATTTAACTTGATTAAACAATATATTATACTCGTACATGCGGGGGGGACTCTGGTATAACCAGCTATATAAATCATTGTCTCTCAACGAGCGATTGACCGGTTCGCAATTACTTGCTTGTTAATCAGGTGAAACACAATCATATCGACGAACGATCCATTCCCACCTACCGATATTTGCACCAATTACTTTCGTATCAGTCTCCACTTCAAGCCTTTTTGTACCTTAACACTACATGTTTTAGGCTTACAATAGCACACCATGCAATCAACGCCGAATTTTATGTTCTCACTCGATATTCAACTTTAA
Organism: Tethea ocularis; assembly: GCA_963555595.1. Lineage (NCBI taxonomy): Eukaryota > Metazoa > Arthropoda > Insecta > Lepidoptera > Drepanidae > Tethea > Tethea ocularis. Next base: position 1,532,606 of record OY741971.1, on the reverse strand, counting down.
CGTTAAAAGTATTTGGTTTGAAATGCTTTAATACAGCAGTGGAGAGGTTAATGGTCGGGGTCGATAACCCGTGATTCATAAAACTACCCCCGATTAGCAAGGATTTTCCCAGTTGGGTATTTTTTTATACACACGTCAAACATACATGTTATAATGGATCTTTCATCCTGAACGCAAGACTTTATAAATATTTCAGAGAAATGATTAATGAACAAAATTATACTTTATATTAAACTAGCATCCTACCCTGACTTCGCTATTTAAATCAATCGAGTATTTGAAAAGAACTGAGCGAAGAAACGGTTACTTAGAGAAATTACTACTTAGATATATTATTTACTCATATCACATAGCACCTGTGTAACAAGTTTTCAAAATTAATTATCTAATGGACAGCGTTTTAGACAGTGCATTTATTATTATTGTAATAATATTACTTACATGTTGTTTAACCCAAATAAATTTAAACTCTCAATCAATTCATATCATATCCTTTTTCTCTCTGTCTCTACTATATCTCTGTCCCCCATAATATTACCGATACCAGTGAGATATATTTTTTTAGAGAGTTTCATGAGATATTCAATTATTTATATCGCAAAGCGAATACACGCGAGCCCGACCGATATCTATAGGTAGCTACAAACATCTTAACCGTGAGGTCAGATGCTGCGAGTATCGTAGCATGTTTTTGCCGCATTGGGGTAAGATGTGGGAGCAGGATAGATACATTAGAAGTTACACGTGCTAGTAGGGTAAAGAAAACATGCTCTTTACCTACAAACAACTGCTTTCTTATTATTGAAGATTGAACATATTGCTATTAATGACGCAAAATGTTAAATAGATATAGGTCCATTAATGAGAATAATAAGTGCCTCGAGTTTATAAATAATTGAGTTGACGTCCTTCCTGCTCGGTGGCTGGAAGCCTTGTGGAGTTGTGGCGAATAACACACTTAGCTCGCTATCTGTCTGACAAAGTGGGTGGCGGGTGGGGGGTCTCGTGGGCCACATCGACGCGGCGGCGCAGGGAGAACCCCTGGCAACTTCAGGCTTACCCAAAATGTACATTGTCTGACGGCCTTCAGTACTCGACAATGCCACGATCGCTATGAATAACGTTTATGTAAACTACCTTGAATTTTGACGTCACACGTCGAGCGCCAACAGCGACGACACGCAAATTACATAATATTTTCGATGATCCGTTCCAAAACTTTATTTCTCTCGTTACAGGTTGCAAGATCAAAGCTCTGCGAGCGAAGACAAACACGTACATCAAGACGCCGGTGCGCGGCGAGGAGCCGGTGTTCGTGGTCACCGGCCGCAAGGAGGACGTCGCGCGCGCCAAGCGCGAGATCCTCTCGGCGGCCGAGCACTTCTCCCAGATCCGAGCTTCACGCAAGTGTGGCGCCGCGCCCCCGCCGCCCGCCGGCGCGCCCGGACATGTCACCGCGCAGGTGCGCGTGCCGTACCGCGTGGTCGGCCTCGTGGTCGGCCCCAAGGGCGCCACCATCAAGCGCATCCAGCACACCACGCACACCTACATCGTGACGCCGTCCCGCGAGCGCGAGCCCGTGTTCGAGGTCACCGGCCTGCCCGAGAGCGTGGAAGCGGCGCGCAAGGAGATCGAGGCGCACATCGCGCTGCGCACGGGCGCCGCCGGGGGGGCCACCGGCGCGCCGCCCGCGCCTGCCGACAACGAACCGCTCGCGCAGCTGTACCGCGCCGGCATCGCGTCGCTGCTGCGGCCCGAGCAGGAGGCCGCCTTCTCGTCGGCCGGCTCGTGCTCGTCCGGGGGCTCGTCGGCGCGGCTAGGCGACCTGCTCGGCATCTGGTCGTCAACGGAGCGCGACGAGGGCCTGGGCGAGTCGCCGTCGTTCGAGTCGCCCGGCGGCGGCACGGCGGGCGTGTGGGCGTGGGGCCCGACGCGGCCGTCGCCGGCGGCGTCGCCCGCGCGCGCCTGCGCCGTGTGCGGCGAGCGCGGGGTGTCGGCGGCGCTGGTTCCGTGCGGCCACAACTTGTTCTGCATGGAGTGCGCGCAGCGGCTGGCGGCGGGCGGCGCGCCGTGCCCGGCGTGCTCGGCGCCGGCGCACCAGGCGATCCGCATCATCTCGTAAGCCCGCCGCCGACTCGTCTAGATCGATACGTCTCACCGCGGGCGCGGGGACGGAGGCGCGTCCGCCGCCCGCCGCCGCCGCCGCAGGCGCGGGCGGACCTCGTCGAGTCGCACGTTCTCGTATTAGGGATCTTTTTTACTCGAATCGTTATAAAAAATATTAAAAGAAGTAAAAATCGCGTAATCGAAATCCTGGTGCCAAAAGTCGGCGCCTCGCCGGCACGGCCCGTCCGCCGCGCCGTACCTATCGTAAGTCGGCAGAGTTGTTCACGATATATTTTCTTATTATGAACGTTTTTTATTAGGTCGTCGAGCGCCAGCCGCGCTCGTCGCCACAGAGAGAGTCGAAGTATGTTACGATAGAATTTCGAAAAAAAAACATAAAATTTAAAAAAAGTTGTATAATTATTATTATTGATAGCGTAATGAAAAAATCGAAATTTATAAAGCTTACCTAACGTAATAGCGTAAAGTATTAAGATATTATAATAATATAATAGGCGAGGGACGGGCGGCGCGGGGAGCGGGACGCGCGGCCTGTTGTCTGTTGGTTGAGAGTCTAGTGTAGGTAGCTATATCTACTAGTGGAGTGAGTAGCGCGCGCCGGCAGCAGCCAGCGGCAGCGGTCGCAGGCGCAGCGTGCCGTGCTGTACCGCGCCGCGCCGCGCCGCGCCGTGCTGCGCCGCGCCGGCCGCGCTTAGCTAAATGTGTTGTGTTGTTTATAGGTAATGAGTTGGTTGTGGTTGTGCGGAGTGGCAGTTGTTAGACTAATGTAGGTACTGATTGATAGATTGATGACTGATGATTGACTGTGCCGGGCTGCACTGTGACTGCACTCTCGGTTAGGTACTCGTATAATGTGGTATAGTACTGTACTGTGCTGTACTGTACTGTAGTGGTCGCTAGTGAAGGCGCCCGCGGCCCGCATCTGCCCGCCCGCACCGCTCCCCCGCGCGTCTTGCTCACATTATTTTGACTATACGATTATTCGCTTTTAAATGATATTATACATACGTACACACTATGATTATGATAATATTAATATAATGTTTGTTTTAAGTGTGTTTTAATGTTTAGATTTTTATTGTAATGTTTTTATGAATGATTTTTATCTGTATGATTATTATTATTGATTATTATTTTATGTGTTGACGATGTTTTCTTTGTGATTATGTGCACCCGCGCAAGCCGGGCCGAGGCTGCGTAAGTTCGATTAGTGTTATCATAACGAGTAATAAATAAATTTAAAGTAAAAATAAATGATTAATTAAATGATAAAGAAATAATACGACTCATTCATTATAATAATATAAAGTATAGTAGTCTGTAGCACGACATTGACTAACCATTACCTATTGATACTTATTAAGTATTATTATTATTATATTATTGAATAAATTTAAAGAATGCATAATTATATTTCATAGGAATCATTATTCTGTATAACTCTAGTTAAATATAACGATAATAAATATTATTGTATATGGATGTACCTATTGAAGTGAAGTGAAGTGAAGATATGAACATGTTGTTTGTTTGTTGCGTTGATTGCTGTCACCGGGGGCCGGTTTTATGGATTGATATTTTTTTATTTTTTTACCGTTATTAATTTTGACATACTCATGTAAAGATACGCGAGAATAAAATAACTGCCTATTAGATTATATTTTAAAAAATAATGGTTACGTGAAACCAGCCCTCGTCGTACGTAGATCCAGTGATTTCGATGATTTTATTTTCATAATAAAAATGGGTAGACGCTTTAGGTTCAAATAACGTTGTGAAAATTTGTGAATTTTTGTAGACTACATATCTTATTATAAATCTACTATAAACTATAACTTTCGAATTTATATCTTTTATTTATCCTTCAAACAAACCTACCAGTTCCAATAAATACCTACAGCGCAGCGCAATATACCTACACCTACCTACAGCTGCTGCCTTCATTAGCATGGAGAGTTCAGGAGATCTGACGTTCGTGGTGTTAATTGAGAATGCTTACTGAAAGTATATTTAGCGAATATAACCAGCCAAAGACTAGGACCTTAGAAACGAATACAGGTTATTTCCAACGGTTTTCAAAACAATCTATATAGAAGGAGGAAGAGACTAACTGATAGGTCAACGCATAGCTCAAACTCTAGCAACTTGAAATTAGGCGCACAGGTTAGGAAGAAACTAAGGGTTTCAAAACTCTGCCTCTAAGGGGTTAAAATAGGGGATCAGGGGCGGGAAAATCCTCTCTAGAAAGCTAGCGGAAAATATGTCATACAAAAGCTTTAAATTGGTTACCTACTATTAAATATCACTAAAATATTTTACAATAAACAGTATAAAGTAACAGGTAATATTCAATATACTGAAATAATTTCACTACAGCTCAATATCAACTTTATTTCAACTGAATAATATCTCGTAGACAAATGCTACGAGTCGTAGCACGTAGCGCTCTTAGGCTGTCTACGTGCGACTGAGACATTCGTTATGACATTTTGTCGATACTGTTAGTTTTAAAGGCCTGCGCAGACAAGAGACGTTCCCTACTAAAACAGTACCACGTGTTTCAGTACAAAAAGTTCGTAGACTTTTGTCAACAGTAGTTCCTCGTCTGTGCAGGCTCACACAGCAAAAAATAATAAATAAAACATACATGTTATTGTAAAAACCATAAGCTTGTACTCGTTTATCAATCTCAGAATATAATTTAAACTTCGAACATAAAATAAGAGCATATACACTAAAATAACATAGTGTACTTTTTGTTCCAGAAAAAGACTAGACCCCTCGGGGGCGTGGAACATGGTAAACCTGTGGAGCTGTAGGTATTACATTTATTTTTAGCTATGAAAGGATTATAGTTAATGAAATGTATAATCAGCCGCCAAGCACTTAGTGTAGTAAGCTGGGGCTGAAGGTGGTAACCACACATAGCTTAGTAGGGAACCCTAGGTGCTTGAAATTTGTATTTACGCAGCATCATGTTCTTATTACCTAGAGCCACTTATTATTGAAGTCTTCAAAACACTAGTTTTGAAAATTTGAGAAATTATCCACGTGTGACGTCACGAGGCAGCCATTTCCAGCTTCAATGTCATGTTTGCCTTCGTTTGTGAACAGATTTCGGTGTTAAGTACATATTTTTTTTACTTTAATTTTGTTTGTAAGTTTTATCAAGCAGGCAGGCGGTCCACTTGATGGTTATAATACCATCGCCTATCGCCTCTAATAAGTATATGCATAAATATTAACAATACATATAATTTGGATAGAAGGTTCAGAGTTTGAATTTGAGTTGAAATCCACAAAAGAAAGAAACCTTGCCGAGTTTCTTGCCGGAGTCTTCTCAATAACAGTGTATTACGAACCGGTGTGTTAGATTTCATTGTAACTTTCAACGTTCATAAATAAATGAGTTAAATTTATTTTAAACAATATTTAGGTACAATTATTTACAACAAATATACAAACTATATATAAAAAAAATCCTCGAGGCGGCGCTGCTGCCGATCAACGGCAAGGTTCCCAGAAGGCTGGCAGCGTTTCATTGGATGAGTTTTGAGTGACTAATAATTCTATATACGTAATTTTCGGAGATTGATATTTTATCATGATGACAGGTTCAAACTTTATAAAAACAATAATTTATTGGATGCGTTCCTTCCTCCGAGGCACTGGTTTTTCCCCACAATGAGGATGTTAACGTTTAGGTACCTGTAATTTAATGAACTTTTAAAACTAAATACTGTGATTATTATTACAATTATTTACAACAAAAAATCCAATTAAATTAAAATAATAAACTAAAAATATACTAGAAAGTATAAATGCAATATGTTGAATTAGGTAACTGTAATAACCTGGGACAATCTTCACACGCGACTTCTGATCCCAAACTAAGCAAAGCTTTTATTTAATTATGGAATATAGATAATATATCTACTACTTAATTATTTCTATGTAAGTCGTACATACCTAGATTATTATAGGTACCCATATCCAGGGACGCATTCAGGACAAGTAAAATCGACACCAATGTACCTACACTATTTACACTAATAATAAAAAGAGCTAAAGTTTGTAAGCCCGCTTGGAGAAGGAAATCACTGAGAGGAAGCTACTTATCCCCGAGTAGGCACCTACTATAGGGTAGGTACATTTTATCCTGGGAACGGAGGTGAAACCGCGGGACAGCTAGTAAAAAATTATGAGGTAAAGTTTATTTGTTTGGATGTAAAACGTAGGTAATCTTTGGAGCCACTAATAGGAAGCTACATTAACCCCGAGAACTATAGGCTATATTTTTTTCCTAGAAACGCGGGCGAAACCGCAGGAAACGGTTAGTAACAAATATGAACCCATTCACCAGCGAGCCACCTAATGTGTTGACGACCTTAGTGATCGTAAAAATAATAATAACGTAAGACAATAAAGAAATCAGATGCTTTGTGTCCCGCAAACATCCTGCCATGTCACCTGCGCACTTATATATAGAACACATCCTCTACGAAATATTAAAAAAACGTGTGATCGTGCTCAAGTGACGAGAAAACACAAACCTACGTTAACTACCCGACAGATGCTGAGCTAAAGTAGCTATTTATCGATAACCATGTTAACACTACCTGCAATAATTTAAAAGTCATTGGATTATCAACGCAAGCACTATGATTATAAAGGTGCGAGTTTCGTTTAACAGTGTTTCGTTTTGTTTGCTCGAGGCGTGGTGTCAGGTTGCAGGGCATCCTGAGTGAAAAAATGATGTGACAATATTCAATAATGTATGTTATAAAATACTGTAGTGTTTTGAATATTGATTGATCGCATGGAAACTTGTAAGCCTTTTAGGTATAAAGAAATAGCTGGGTTAGTGTTATCCGTCGTCAGGGTACACGTTAAATAATGTTCCATATTCTTATTACAATCTCACTATAATAATTTGGCTAATAAGAACAATTATCTTAATATATTTAATTCTTCTGTACGTCTGTTTGTTATCTAACTCCACCTAAATGGCCGTACCGATTTGGATGAAATTTTGTGTAATATACACACAAAATTCAATGGGTTGCTGGATGGTTTGAAAACACAATTGGACCCAGTAGGCGGCGCTGCTGTCGGTAAATTGTCTATACATATGTTTTCTGGGCAGAACGACGTCTGTCGGGTCCGCTAGTATATGTATAGATTATGAAATGTAGACTATTGAGTGGGCCTAAAAGAAAATCGACCTTAATGTGCTCGTGTGGGTATATTATTAGTTTATCTTCAACTGGAAAACTTTTGATTAAGTTCTTAACTAAATGTAAGTCTGTGAAACTTTTTCCGATAAAAAGAGAACATATGTGCCTACGTGGCTGTCTCTACTAGAAAATCATTAATATTAATAAGAAACATATCAGACTGTTAGCTTTTAAGGTACAGACTCGGCCTAGTTTAGAAGCCAGTGCGAACATTATTTTAGCCTAATTCACAGTTTTGTGAGTGAAAAGTTATGTAACATAGCAAGGAGCATAAAATAGTCTATTTTTTATACTACTCTAAGTTAGCAAACAAACATATGGCTCATTTGATGGTAAGCGGTAACCGTAGCCTATAGACGTGTGCATACATTTTTCAGCATCACTCGCGTGTTGCTGAAAAATGTATGCACACCCTTCTTGAAGAAATCTGAGTTTCCTAAGAAAAGGGGAAGAACAAATCTCTTGGGAAGAACATGGCGGTGAACTCATTCCACAACTTGAGTGTCCGTGGTAGGAAGCTCCTTTGAAACCGCACAGTGCGAAACTATTTAGGTTCCAGTGTGTGAGGATCAACTCGGCGCCGATGGCGAAAGCTGCGATGGTAAAAGGTAGCCTCGGACGTCAAGTCCAAATTTTGTTTAATAACAAATATACAAAATACAATCTGCTCATATAAAATCGTCGAGGCGGCCGCTGCTGCCGATCAAAGGCTCCCAGAAGGCTGGCAGCTTTTCTTCTTTGCTTTGGATGGCCATAAGCTATTTTTGATCCTTACATATTCATCTTTGTAGTACCCGTCTGGCTTCAAGTTTTATAAAGATTAGCAACATATTGGTAATCCTCTGGAATTTCATTAAAAATGCCCATAGACGACAATAGCTACTTTCCATCAGGTGGACTAGGTGGACAGCCAAATCAGCCCGGCATAAAAAAGCATCATGTCAGCCGAAAGACGTCCACTGCTGGACATAGGATCTCCACAATGGCCGGTCTTGCTCTTTTGTGTGAATTTGTTACTTTTGTGTAAATATTCCTGAAATTAGTAGGTATCTACCGTGCTAATCTGGGTCGCTAGTACTGTACAAATCAATAACTTGTAATAAAATATTCTTACCTTCCTCCTGGACACTCTACCAGTGGGCAGCAACTTTGAACATTTTTTTTATTTTTAATATTGTATTTAGTAAGTAATATTATTACTATTATTTTTAAATATTACTTATAAATAATTAGATTTAGGTTCTGTTTTTATAGTCATAGTTAATTTTCTTACCTTCTATTTACCTAATATAAACGTAAATAGATATTTATACCCCGACTAGAAATGCACAAAAATGTTCACAAATGATTGTCCTAGATGGGGATTAACGATCCGACCACGATCTTTGTGTGACAGGTGTGTTTAACCTACACACCAAACGACTCGTTTAAAGGTAAGATATTATTACTAGAAATAAATAAAACATGTACTTATTTATTGACTTGACAGTACCATATAATCAAAAAGTCTGTTGCCACAAACCTGTTGCATTCCATACAAAACTCAACACTCCTTCCTGGGGCAGTTGGTTAAAATTAATTCAATACACAAATTAATTTCATAAATAGCGCTATAATTGGGGTGGGACATGTCGTTACAGTTGTATTTAAAGCCGGCCGAAACGAAGGGTCAAACCCTAGCAGTTAAACTGTAATATATGTATACCTGTTTAAACGAGTTACAGATCAGCGAGATATCAGTTAAAGCATGGTTAACTAACCGGTTGGATTTACCTCAAGGTGACGAGTAATTCTCACGTATGTATTGTTAAATTATGTGAAATGCAAAAAACCGCAGTCTGCCTTCCTGCAGTCGTTTTATTCGTTGATTGAGTTGAGGGCATTGAGAAGAATTTATGTGTTTGTCGAACTAGTAATATTAAATACCTTCCATGGGTCATCGTGGTAAATTGGAATGACATTTGCTTGTTTTGAACCTCTTGTTTTCTACAGTTTTATTCTCCGCCCCGCGGTTTTACCCGCGTTCCCGAGGTATCTTATGTTTTTCCGGGATAAAAAGTAGCCTATATGTTATTCCAGGGTATGATCTATCTTTGTGCCGAGTTAAATCCAAATCCGTTCAGTAAATTTAACGTGACAGAGTAATAAACATTCATCCATTCATCCATATTCACAAACATTCGCATTTATTAGTAAGATATTGTTTTAATTTTAAAATATATAACTACTAAATAAATTATAACAAAACGAAGTATTTTTAAGTAATAAACCGCGTTTAGTAAATTGCCGCCTGCAGGCAGGGTTCCCAAAAAGCAGGCGACGGGATTTTATTTTACCTCGTTTTCAGTTTTCTACTTTGTTTTGTTGTTCCGTTTTTGGTGATTGCCGCAAAGGTTTCGAGTGAAAATCATTTGTGAGGGTGTAAAACACAGCAGATTTTTTTATATTGACAATGCCGAAGAGTTGAAGGAGAAAAAAAAGTAATTAAAAAATTTATCGATTTAAAAAAGAAATAAACTCAAAATTATTTTATTATTTTGCACGTATTTTGCACAAAGAATTAGCATTGCTATTCATCGTGGCAATGCGGCCAGCCTTCTTGGCACGCTTCCGCTTGGCAGCAATTTGGGACATTTTTTTACATATAAGTTTAGGTGTTTAAGTTTGTCAAAGTGAAGAACATTTCACTGTTCACTTTTTGCGCCAATGTATAGCTAAGTAGGAACTTAGGTAAGTATTAGTCTTTAATTTACTTTGTGTATACAACCTTTTAATTTAATTGTGAGTATCTAAGCCATCTCATTCCCAGCAACGGGGCTTTGTTATTCCTTGAAATATCAACTTACTGTCAAGATATGTTAAACAATCTCCGAAGCGTCCCTGTTTGTACATGAAATGAAAGCAAGTAAATAAGTAGGTACGTGTTATAATAAATCGCTATGAATGTCGTGTGGCCTTGAATGGGATAACACGAAACACGTGTCACGCTCACGCCCGGCCGTTGCCTAGCAACCAAACGTGACAGTATCTCCGATATCATGCCGATATCCGACGAATAAATGTCAAACTCAATTCAGACCTTGTTCCGTAACTCAAGCAAGACATTATAGTATGTCAAATTATTGCAAAATCATTAATACAATTAATAAAAAAATTGACCTCAATAAGCAATAACAATCCCAGGGTACCAGGACACCATAAGGCATACAGACATGGCTCGGCCGCGGAGGCTGCGGTGGTCACATCCGTTTCCGGCGCTCGCGTTTCAACGTATATTTTTTGTGTTCCCATGACCTGGCAGGATGAATATGTTTTTGAGAGCTCGATTAAAATTTGTTCAATCTCCATAATTTCTTTGCTGAGCTTATTTGGGGTCCGTGGACAAGAATTATGATAACATAACATTCATTTTATATTGGAACATAAAATGGCTTTTTTTTTTGGTAAAAATTGGATTTTACATTTAATAACAACTTATATTTTAGCACTTCAATAAAATTGTTTATGTAACATTTTAGGGATAAAATTTCCTACTAATATTATAAATGCCAAAGTTTGTGAGTATGGATGTATGGATGGATGTTTGTTACTCTTTCACGCAAAAACTAATGAAATTTGGAACACAGATTTATAACCTAGATTAACACATCTCTTACTTTTTATCCCGGGAAAATATAAGATCCTAGGGAACGCGGGTGAAACCTAGTCGGCGGTTCTAGCGGGGCGGAATCTAGTCTAAAATAAGTACAACGATAGCCCATTAGTTGTAATTTGTAATGTTGTATGCCGTGTGACAAAAGTCGTGGATTCGATGCTACAATGAATGAGCTGGAGCTTCCAGTAGCGGCACTTGAAATTGAGGTCAAATACAAGCCTATAAGTAGATCTAGAGAGGGTGATTTTGGCAAGGTATAGGGCAAATAGAAAGGGCATTGACGAATACCTTATACGGCACGTAAAAATATTTTAGCCTGGGTTTGAATATTTCCATACCAAACAAATATTATCAAATTAGTTTACCACTTAAATACCCTCCAACGTATGTCTAATTGAGTACCTATTAGAACACTCGAGTACTAAAATAGCTATCTCGCTCTATCACAACATTTTATAATGCGAAAGGCTTTTAGAGTCTGTTAAGAAATACATTGTGGAAATAGAGGGCGCTGCTGAGTTTAATTAACTTTTTGGTTTAGCGGGCAATACAATAACGCGTCTATTCCGTTTTGATCCTATTATAACTGTAACTATTTCATTAGTTTATTATTTAAAATGTCAACAGAAAGAAACCAGCTCCTAATTAAGGTTGTAATATAAAATTGGAACGTTAGTTCACCATTTGGCCACGACGGCTCTCTTTCTGACGAACTATACCAGAAAATGCTAACTTTAAATTTGTGATAACTTCGTATGCCCAGGCTCCAGAAATGTTGTACGATTATTGATAATAATATACACTAAAATTATGGTCATTAGGTACATTAAACGTATAGAATAATAATTTTAACATACTCTTTAGAGTACGTTAAAATTACGGAATCATACAATAGCTTTGATCACGCGCTTGACAGTCATTTTTAGGATTCCGTACCCAAAGGCTAAACGGGACACTATTACGCTATTACTAAGACTCCGCCGTCTGTCCGTTTGTCATGAACCGTTAGACAGTTGAAATTTTCACAGATGATATATTTCTGTTACCGCTATAACAACAAATACTAAAAAACAGAATAAAATAAATATTTAAGGGGGCTCCCATACAACAAACATGATTTTTATGTCGTTTTCATAAGTAATGGTACGGAACCCTTCGTACGCGAGGCCGCCTCGCACTTGGCCGGTTTTTTATTCTTGTAAATTAGTGAGCGGATATCGAAAATCATGATTATTTTTTATCAAACAGGATTGTGTGAGGTTCAATTATAATATGAAATTTACTATCGGCCATTGACCTCAAATAAACCTAATAGAGGTACCTACCTTATTTTTTTGGGTAACATAAAAAGTAGCTTAAGTAATTACGTTATATAGAAGCGAAAATGAGTTTGTCTGTTTCCTTTTCATTACTCAAAGTCGTACATTAAATAAAATACTTCTTTTTTTATTTAAGTACGACTTTTTTTAAACTTACGTAAAAAACGCTGAGTGGTCCAAAATGGCTTAAAGAATCCATGGTTTCAGTTTTTGTTTCGATATCACTTACACATAGTTAGTATAGCTATTTAAATACTTAGGTACTCATAATAAAGCTAAAGAGTTTGTTTGTTTGTTTGTTTGAACGCGCTAATCTGGAGCTACTAATACGATTTGAAAAAATCTTTCACTAATAGGAAGCTACATTATTCCCGAAGGTTATAGGCTACTTTTTATCCCGGGAACGCGAGTGAAACCGTAGGGAACTACAGTTAATATTATTGAAATAACCTGCGCAGTCAAGCATAGGAAACCACATTTATAGCAACAATATTTTTATCAGCCCTACAAATTCAAGGAAAATTGTAGTTGTAGGGAAGCCCAACCTAAGTGACTCATAGGTTTCCCCTAATAATCATAGATTACATGCCCTACTAGCTACCTACTTAATATTTAAATATTAATTAAATTAATGAAGTAACCCTTTTGTTTTGTGGTAACCAATCCCTTTGCTACCATTTATTTTAAAAAATAAAAGATTCCGACGAATTGATAACCTCCTTTTGAAGTAGGTTAAATATAAACTTTAGTTTGTCATATAACATAGATAACATATATCCGTATAGCGAATTTTTGTAGTAGGAGTCCACCTACAATATCCTATGATATAACACTGGATTTTCATAATTTTATCCTATGACAGTTCAGTGGCGTGCCATTAGAATTGTCGACGATCCCGTGCTCACAAGCGGCCTAGAACTCTGGTATTGCAAATGGCGATAGGCGACGGTGACCACTTACCATCAGGTGGACTGCCTGCCTTGTCAAAATTCTGACAAAAAAAAAATAGAATCCCTTAGTCTGAGGCCTTTGCCTCCTAATGTGTGTTCTACCGCTTGTACAATGGACTAAAGAATTGTTTGGCCTGAAATATGACATGATTGCTAAAGATGTCGGTAAAATCAACCGCGTGGATAAAACTCGGCGAGCAAGTGGTCCGCGCTGGGCGAGTGGTAGTTAGCTATATTCTCCTCCATGGTACACACGTGGTCAAAGGTATTTGCCCCCCTCATGTGAAACAGAACTAGGTGAGTAGCGCTGGCTGTAAACTGGAGCACAGTTACACCAGTACGGTGCAGGCCGACAGCCGATGCCGACAGCGGATAATTTACAAATCGCGTGCCTGATTCTTTGACGATAAGTACAGTCTTCTACACCGATGTACGTAGTTGCTAGATGTTTCGCAAATAAGTACGTCAAATTTACTCTTGCGTCATATCCAGATTGAGGAAGATATGTCGAATTTCAAACTATAAACCGGTATACAAATACAAGTTGAAAATCGGTTGCCAAGTACCTTTCGGTGTGTTCCTACAGCTGCACTTGAGAGTCAATTTCCTTCTAGGCTTGGTGTGCTTACCACCATCGGCCACATCATCACTGACCACGGTGAAAATGTGGTCAAACAAAGGACATGAATATCCTACTAAAGTGTTAATGTTTGTATGGTTTTTTTTTTACTATGTAGGCCTGTGTTTTACAGGATGTTTGTCATCACGTTGTAATTGCTAAAAAAATGTAAAATAAACCACGCGGGATTCATTATCTGTAACTGTGATAGATATTTAAAATAAATGTAATTTAGCCATTTCCAGTTATGTTTTTATGCAAATTTCATAACATCTTGCATATTTTCTACAAGCCATTTTAATCTGTAACTTATTATGGCGAAAGTCCTTTATCATATTTAACCCAATTAGAAATACAAGAATCGATATTTCTAATATCATAAGGTCCGCTTTATATATATTCAAATGTGCTAAATTAGAAATATAACAGATGTGGCTACAGCTAGATTGGTTTACTTTGCGTATTTCCATAGTATAATGTCCTACAGTCTTCTGTTATGGGGCTCTGCTGCAGAATTGGAATCTATCTTTATCTTGCAGAAAAGGGCCATTCGTGCAATCTATTGCTTGGGTCCTCGCGAATCCTTACGAAATTGGTTTAAGGAATTTGACATATTAACCTTACCGTCGCTATACGTTTTTGAAAATATTATGTTTGTTCGTAAAAATTTAAATCTATTTGACACTAACAGTAGCCGCCATAACCTAAATACTAGAAACAAAGATAAAATTGTTACACCTAGATTCAGGCTAGCGAAAGTCAATAAGTCTTTTCTCGGGAACTGCATTCGCTTTTATAATAAAATCCCATATGAAGTAACTAAGATGTCTTATAATAAATTCAAAGAGCATGTTAAACATAAGTTGATCGACAAGGCCTACTATAAGGTGGCTCATTACATAGAAGACAAGAATACATGGTTGTAATAGCTTCTCTCTGCACTTGCAGCCCCCTGGCCAAGTGATAATTGTATGAAGTTTATGTATGTAAAGAAATGATTACCTACTCATTGTACATACATAGCATTTCTTTAATTTAAATTTACCCGCGCTCATTCAAGCGCGAATCATTGGATAGATTGTATGAAGGTATGAATGAATGACGGACTGACGGATTGACTAATGGGAGTTTTTTGCGTGTCATTGTGATTTGAAGAGAAAACTGAAAACTATATTGTTAATTAAAATACCTGGAAGATAATTATAAAGGAGACGATATCTCGTTAAAAGAATAGCTTTGAATGTTGTTTCTTTAATTACTTACAGGTAAAGTAATATTTTGTTGCCAAACAGTTGTATTTTATAAGTACTTACTTTATAACCTAATTTCTATGTAAAAACAATAAAAACTTTAATTACTTACAGAAACGCAGTTGAGTTATTCAATCCTTGATTAAGATAACTTATAAAACAACATTCTGTGCAAAGAACATTATACAGAAATGGATAAACTAAAATTTGAGTTTACAATTAAAAGTTTCGATGACAAGAAAACAAATGTATTGGCAGTAACCTCAATAACCACAAAAGATGGAAAAATTTTCCTTGTTCCACAAGAACTGCAGTCAATAAAACACCATGAGGCATTAATGGAAACTGAGACGTATAAAACATTAAAAAAGACATTGCAAAAGAGGCATGAAAAAAGGTGTTTGTGGATAACTTTATCAGATGAATTAAAAAAAACTTATATGGATGATGATGACAACATACAATTCAAGAATTATTTCCTGGAAGAAGTGATAAGTACAACTGGAATTACACAACCAACAGTAAGTGAGTGTATATCAGAAGAATCACTGTCAAGAATCCTGGAAAAAATTAAAAATATTAATCCACAATACCCAAAGCAGTGTAATTTAAAAAAAATCTCAGACAAATTTGTAATTGAGAAATTCACCGGAGAAAACTCAAATGTAACTCAATGGATGGCTACTTTTGAAAAAGAATGTGATCGATTCGAAATAGTCGAGGATGAAAAAAAAATAGAGATTTTTAGACTGTTTTTGGATAAATCTTGTTTGAATTGGTACGGTTCTATGCTAATAAGACTTACACTCACTTCGGAATGGAAACAATGGAAGGAAGATTTTTGTGATACTTATGAGAATAAAGGTTGGACACCAATAAGGTATGCAATAGATTTTAAATACAAAGCAGGATCACTTTTAGACTATGCAATAAAAAAAGAAAGAATATTATTAGAGATGGACAACACAATAAACAAAAGTACACTGATTGATCTAATTGCAGTAGGTCTACCTAGTTTTATTACAGACAGGATAGATAGAAAAAAAACAAAAGAGACTAAAGATCTTTTTAATGAAGTAAAAAGCTTGGAACATTTAGTTAACAAAAAAAGTTTTGATAAAAAGAAAATTACCAATTCCGTAATAAAAACAAAGGAGGTTAAAGAACCATGTAAGATTTGTAAACAACTAAATAAAGGAAATAGATATCACCCGGAAGACTCATGCTGGTTTAAAACAAATGAAGGCATTAAAGACAAACAAAATTTTATCAATTTTGTTAACAACTCAGAAGTGGAAACCGAATTAAAGAATATGAATCAAAAAAACTAGTAGTGCCACCGTTAATCAAAGTCAAATTAACATTAAATAACACATTGGATGCATTCGGAATATATGATTCCGGTTCAAATATCTCATTAATTAATTCAAAATTGCTGAATTTAAAAAATGAAGAAATAAATAATGCACAAGGTGTGAAGTTAACTACGATTAATGGTGTGAAAAAAACAAATGGAATAGTAAAATTGAAAATAAAGATCTTTGCAATAGAAGAAGAAGTAAATGTTTTTATAATTAATAAGAACAATTTCAACTACGACTTTTTAATTGGTTTGGATATGATAAAACAATTTAAATTAATCCAAAATGAAAAGCTAGAAATTACACAAAAAACACAAGAAATCAGTAGAAATGTAGAAATGGAAAAAGAAAACAGAGAAACAAGAATGTGTGACAAGTTTACAGTGAACTTTAACGAACACGTTGATGAAACCAAAGTTAAAATTTCAATAAACCAGTTGGAATATAAACAAGAAGCACAAATAAATGAATTAATTGAAAAATACAAATCGATCTTCGCAAGAGATAAGTACGATATTGGAACTGTCAGGGATTATGAAGCCAGAATTGATTTAATGATCGATAAATATTGCAGCAAAAGACCTTATAGATGCAGTATTGAAGATAAGAAAGAAATAGAGAGTCAAGTATCAAAGTTATTGGAGAAAAATCTCATTGAGGAATCAAGCAGTCCATTTGCTGCTCCGGTAACGTTAGCATACAAAAAAGAAGACAATAGAAAATCAAGACTTTGTATAGACTTTCGTGATCTGAATAAACTTATTATTCCACAATCACAACCTTTTCCGCTAATTGAAGATCTGATGGTAAAAACAAGAAACTGCAAATATTTTTCTATACTGGATTTAAATTCTGCATTCTGGTCGATACCATTACGAATCGAAGACAGAAGAAAAACAGCTTTTGTAACACAAGACAACCATTTTCAGTGGACCTGTTTACCATTTGGACTGAAAACATCTCCAGCAATATTTCAAAGAATATTGAGTAATATTATGAGAAAACACGGACTTACGGAATTCGCGGTAAATTACATAGATGACATATTGCTTTTCTCAAAATCATTTCCCGAACACATAAGCCATTTAACAAAATTATTAGAAGCAATAAAGAAGGAAGGCTTTAGACTGAAATTTTCTAAATGTACATTCGCATCGGATTCAGTGAAATATTTAGGGCACATTATTCATAACAATTCAGTACGCCCCATAAAAGATAATTTAATATCAATTAAAAATTTCCCTGTGCCACAAAATCAAAAAAATGTGAGACAGTTCTTGGGAAAAATAAATTTTTACAACGAATATGTACCAAATATTGCAATTACATTGGATCCACTACACAACTTACTAAGGAAGAATCAAAAATTCATTTGGACAGAAGAATGCCAAAAATCATTTGAAAAAATGAAACAACTACTATGTTCTCAACCAATATTAGAAATATTTGACCCAGATTTACCTATACTAATTTACACAGATGCAAGTATACAAGGCGTAGGAGCAGTATTGAAACAAAGACAACAAAACACAAAAGAAAAACCAGTTGCATATTTTTCCAAGAAACTAAATGAAGTACAGAAAAGGAAAAAAGCCATTTATTTAGAATGTCTAGCAATAAAAGAAGCAGTTAAATATTGGCAACACTGGCTCATAGGTAAACGATTTACAGTATTTTCTGATCATAAACCTTTGGAAAAAATGAACATTAAATCAAGAACAGATGAAGAACTTGGAGACTTAACTTATTACCTTTCTCAATATGACTTTGAAATAAAATATTCACCAGGAAAAAATAATCTTGAAGCTGACTGTCTAAGCAGAAATCCTGTATTAGAAGCACATGAAAATGAAGAAGAACAGCTGAAAGTGGTCAATTGGATAAAACTGGAGGATATCATTAATGATCAAGAAAATAATGAAGATGTACAAAAGGAAAAAAATAAATTAATAACAAAACACTCCATATACTACAAGAAAATCAAGAATAAAAAAAAAATTGTTTTATCAGAAGACTTTAGTCTAGGTTTCATCAAAAAAGTACATAAAGAATATTGTCACATTGGAATTACACAAATGCAAAATAAAATTACACCATACTACACAGCTAAAAATTTAAGACGGAATATAAAGAAAATATGTAAACAATGTGAAACTTGTATTAAGAACAAATCAAGAGGTCAGGATAAATTTGGACTAATGTCTCATCTGGGACCAGCGACACAGCCTTTTGAAATAATGTCCATTGACACAATTGGTGGGTTCGGCGGCTCAAGGTCGACAAAGAAGTACATGCACCTCTTAGTGGATCACTTTACTAGATATGCATACATTGTCAATTCAAAAACACAGAATTCAAATGACTTTATAAAACTTGTCAAATATGTCACAGAAGATAATAGTATTGGTATGATCTTGTCAGATCAGTACCCAGGAATAAATTCAAAAGATTTTAAAGAATTCCTAGAAGAAAAAAATATTCCGCTTGTTTTCACAGCAGTAAATGCACCTTTTTCGAATGGAATCAATGAAAGGCTTAACCAAACCTTGATCAACAAAATAAGGTGCAAAGTAAATGAAGAAAATAAAAAAATAGCATGGACTACGATAGCACAAAAATGCGTGGAAAAGTACAATGAAACTGAGCACACTGTTACAGGCTTTGCACCTGTGTACTTGTTACAAGGAAAACATATTACATTTACACCAAATGAATTAAAAGAAGAAAGAACAGAAAACGAATTATTGAGAGATAGAGATATAGCCCTGAAAAACAGTATAAAATCACATAACTACAATAAAACATTATATGATAGAAACAGAAAATATTATGAGTTTAAAGTAGGAGACATGGTATTTGCAGAAAACGGCAATAAATTAAACAGAAGAAAACTGGATGAGTTGAAGATAGGGCCTTATGAAATAGTAGAGAAACTGTCAAACTCAATATACAGAATAAATACAGGACATAGGAAACCAGAATCAAATCTCTTCCACATTACCAAACTGGTCCCCGCTCCTGCATTTGGGAACAATAGTTTAGAGGACATTTGATGTTGGGACACAATTTTCTCTCCGAAAGGGGGGGATGTAAAGAAATGATTACCTACTCATTGTACATACATAGCATTTCTTTAATTTAAATTTACCCGCGCTCATTCAAGCGCGAATCATTGGATAGATTGTATGAAGGTATGAATGAATGACGGACTGACGGATTGACTAATGGGAGTTTTTTGCGTGTCATTGTGATTTGAAGAGAAAACTGAAAACTATATTGTTAATTAAAATACCTGGAAGATAATTATAAAGGAGACGATATCTCGTTAAAAGAATAGCTTTGAATGTTGTTTCTTTAATTACTTACAGGTAAAGTAATATTTTGTTGCCAAACAGTTGTATTTTATAAGTACTTACTTTATAACCTAATTTCTATGTAAAAACAATAAAAACTTTAATTACTTACAGAAACGCAGTTGAGTTATTCAATCCTTGATTAAGATAACTTATATGTATATTTAAGACAAAAACTGTAATTACCTACATAAATTTAAAAAAAAAAGATCCATCAAAAAAAAAACGCCTTGCTGAGTTTCTTGCCGGAGTCTTCTCAGTTCAAGTGTATTCCGAACCGGTAGTAGAGTCTATTGTAAAACTGTAACTGTTGACGTTCATAAGTGCCTTATTAGGGCCTAAACTGAATAAATGAGTTTTTGATTTTGATTTTGCTAATACTAGGTTCCGTGCCGCGGCTTCACCCCCGTTCCCGAGGGATCTTATGTTTTCCCGAGATAAAAAGTAGCTGATATGTTTTTCCAGGATATGATCTATATATGTGCCATATTTCATCCAAATCCGTTCTGTAGTTTTTACGCGAAAGAGTACCAAACATGGCCAGGAACCTTCCGGGCACTTGAGAGCCAGTTCCCTTCTAGGCTTTGTCTGCTTACCATTTCGGCCACATCATACTGACCACGGTGTAATTGTGGTCAAACACAGGCTTATACAGAATAAAAAAAATGGTATTCGTTGTATAACCACGGTGTAAAACTAGCTGCCCTCGTCTCCGCCCAGCAAAGTAGGGCAGAAACGACTTACTGTCCTGTCAGTTGGTGTTGACTGAAAACGTCTCCGGACGCTTGCGGCCAGGGAGCTAGCTAGCTATTCTCAAGGAAGAACTATTTTTGTTTTCTGTTATTTTCATTCAGTTATTAGTTTATAATTTTTTTTTTTAAACTAGAAGTAAATTCATTTCAAATGATCTTCAATTGTGAGATTACACTCAACATTACCCTGAAGTAAGTAGAAACATACCTTATTAACATTGATTTTAGTCGAATCCTTATCGACAATACAAAAAAACTGAACAGAATCAAAAATAAATTAAACTAGATTAATATAATAAAAAAATAAATATAATATAATACATAAAGTGCAACAGAAGGCCCTCTCTTACATGCGTCTCCTTATAATGGACTGACCATAAAATTTCAAAAACACATTACATTTGAACAACAGACAAGACAATATATTAGTATCCTATAAGTACCTACATAATACACGATGCGTTAGGGGGAGGGATAGAATTAATATCCTTTCACATATTGCTCTGTTTCGCACATTTTTTGCTAAAGTTCATACACATTCATTTACGTATTATTCTACTAGATTTTTTTTTTTATTATCTATGCCATAGAATAAGTTTGATCACAATCTCGGTCATACTGTGATGATGTAGCCGAAGGTGATAAGCACACAAAGCCAGTTCCCTTCTAGGGAACTGACTCTCAAGTACAGTTATCGGAAACATTGGTAGATGCTTAGCGACCAGCTAAGCGGGTACTACAAAGTACCCTACCACCACCGGGCTATGGTGCTCACGATGTTTTACTTCACCAAAAACTCAAGCTCATCGTAGGATTCGAACCCGCGATCTTCGCCACGGCATTCGAAGTTACTACCTTTATAACATACATGATTGCTTATGGTTCGGTACAGCTAAAATATTTTCCATTATTTTTCGTTATCTATTGATATTTCCCGAAGCTTCGTAGCTTAAAAGGTTGATAAATCTAAAATTAAAGTAATGGCAGCTACTGAGCTCAACGGACTCAAGTTGAAAACCTTTCTCTACGAATTTTCTTTGCGTAGATTGATCTAACTCAAGAAATAGTAACTTTTAATTTGACGGACGAATTCGTGTGTGAGATTCAAGATGACTATCGATTTGTCGGGCAGTTTTGGTTTTAGAATAACAGCATCCTAATGAAAAACGACAAAATACTCGCTAGTGTCGAACTCTGTCGAAATATGAACTATAATCTCATCCCGGATTCAGTGATTTTGCAAATGATCTTTTCAGAATAGCTGCGATCACATCACTAGTCACGGTCAAACAAAACTGTAGTACGTAGTATTAATGGTACGTAGGTAGTAGTAATCTTTAGTAGTGCGAAGCGGATTCGTACACGGAGGGTTCCGTACCATCGTACGACAGCAACATTCATAACTGTACTGTCTACATATTAAGGTTATTCAGCGATTATTAAGGTTCTTAGGTAAACTTTAAATTTGTAACTTTATTTTATTTTTATTATTTGCTATTATAGACTATAGTAATACTTTACTACAGCGATTGTTAGGATTAGGACGGACGGACAGACAACAGAGTCTCGGTAATAGGGTTTTGCACCTTTTGAGTACGGAACCCTAAAAAGCTGCACCGCTCATCACTACGAGCACGCAAATCGGCGTCACCCGTCCTAAACGAGAATCTGTTTGTCTGTTTGGGCGGCTGGCGGCTGGCGGGGGCGGCGGCGGCGTCGCGTCGAGGTCACGCACCCAAACGGCTTAAGGCTCTTAACGACCCCACGACGTGTCGCGTGATCTGGCAATTGTAGATTAGTCATGTAGTGTACACAGTAGGTACGTAACAGGCCGAATAAACCTTGAAACTGCTTGATGGGTACGTTACAGCTATACAAATAGTTTACTCTTTTATTTATATTTTATACCGTTACAAGGGTGTACTGGTACATGCCTCAGGTGTTGGCTTTTTGTGAAAAACAGTTATTTTTTGCTTCCAGAGGTGGTTATACAGATGTAGTATTTAGTATTGAGGTGTAGTACTATTGAGTACTCACCTCTGAAAGATTTTGTAGAAGTTAAAAAATAATCATATTTAAGTTATTAAATGTGTATAAAAACAAACCCTAAAATTAATGATGCAGGCATAAATCTGATTGTCTAATTAGATACTACCCTTAAAAAAGCGGTTAAAGCCCTAAAAGGTACCCTAGAAAAGGATAAGTGCTTACTTTACTGCGGGGCTACATAAATCACTTCAAGACAGAAAGGGGTTGATCACTGAAATAACTATAAAATTAACACGTCTACACCCTGATAAATGAGAACAAGTTGAATTTATTTCAGACAATTTTAGACATTAACATAGATTTATTAGGAAGACGTAGGTACTAGCGGAGAGTTTGATAAATTATATGCTTCAATCAGTTACTTATTGAGATTATAACATTGGATTATTTTTTAAGTATTAGGGTTTGACCACATTCGTTGTGGTTAACACAAACCCTAAGAGAGAACTGACTTTCAAGCTTAACTGTCACACAGAAAACTAATTGAATATCTATGTATATATCTTACTAGCTTCCGCCCCGCGGTTTCACTCGCGTTCCTGAGGGATCTTATGTTTTCCCGGGATAAAAAGTAGCCTATATGTTATTCCAGGGTGTGATCTATCTATGTGACAAGTTTCATTCAAATTCGTCCAGTAGTTTTTGCGTGAAATAGTAACAAGTATCCTCACATCCGTACAAACTTTCACTTTAGAATTATTTGTACTAGGTACACATAAAAATATAGAACAAAAATCTAAATATCACTGTTAGATTCACGATATCACGGTTAGATTATATTTTATCTATGATTGTTGTTACACATTTTTCGGTCTCCCCTCAGCCCACAAATAAGCCATAAAGAACTCCGTTCTAAAAAAAACATTAACTAACATAACAAAGTACAGGGTATCTTAAACCCTGTAATAGGATTTTGTATTACCTAAGTACTTCAGCAGCTAAGCCTCCAAAATGTAATCCCAAATGGAAATTGCACCCACAATCCCCTCAACGATTTTAAGATACAAAACGCTTTAAATGACAATATACATTAAGAAAAATTGGATACATTAATCTTTGAAGGAATAAACCATTGAGACGCAAAAATAATGGCACTGAAATGTGACCGTATTTCAAAAGGGAACTTTAATTTGTTTGATGTTATTTGTGTGTCTAGTCGCTCGCAGATAAATGAATCATAGGACGTTAGTCCCCGTGACACATCAAAGCCTCCTACGTCTCAAGGGTTTCGGAAAATTCCATACTTCTACAGTCTGATTTAAGGTGTGGAGTCTTGAAGTCTATTAAAAATGTGTTTTTTAAAGCATCCTACCTAAATATATAGGTAAGGTACATATTTAAAATCGGAAAATGTAGTATGTCATTCTCAAGTTCTCCTATGATCAGAATTGTCAGATTCCAATATATTCAGATTCCTAGATATTTATTATTTTTATACTTTTTTGTGTTTTTGAAGGCAGTTCTCTTTTTGTTAAAAGGTATTACCAAACCAATACCTACGCTAACTTTTAAATCTATACTCATAATAAAGCTGAAGAGTTTCTTTGTTTGTTTGAACGCGCTAACATCCGGAGTTACTGATTAGAATTTGTTTTTCACTTATAGGAAGCTACATTATCACCGAAGGTTGTAGGCTACTTTTTATCCCGGGAACGCGAGTGGAACCTCGGGGAACAGCTAATGTTTTATAAACTGGTTAGTGTTTCATAGAATTTATTTTTCATACTGTAATATAGCCTATTATTGAAAAAGTTATGTTTTTATTATTTTTGTTGTATATTGTGTTATACGATACTTACGCTCGACTTTCCCGTTATAATTAGGTCTAAGTACCCAAGCAGAAATTAATAACATAAAATAAATATCGAATAACAACAACATCATAACAAATAATAATCCTACTCGTCCTACTAATCTATACTAATAATAAATCCCGAAGAGTTTGTTTGTTTGAACGCGCTAATCTCCGGAGTTACTGGTCCGATTTGAAAAATTCTTTCACTAATAGGAAGCTACATTATCCCCCAAAGTTATGAGGCTATTTTTTATCCCGAGAACGCGAGTGAAATTGCGGGAAACAGCTAGTCCTACTATAAATGCGAATGTTTGCGAGTATGGATGTATGTTTGTTACTCTTTCACGAAAAAACTACTGAACGGATTTGGAATACAGATAGTTTATAACCTGGATTAACATATTGGATACTTTTTATCCCGGGAAAACATAAGATCCTTCGGGAACGCGGGTGAAACCGCGGCGCGGAACCTAGTGGATTATAATTGATTGTATAAGTAAAGAAACATTTATAAGTAGCTATAATGTTTTCTTGTTATTCCGGACAAATATAGTACCAGGTGGGCGGGCGCCGGGCGGTGTAATAATGTAGACACACTAGATTCCACCCCGCGGTTTCACTCGCGTTCCCGAGTGTCTTATGTTTGACGGGCCAGTTGGCGCAGTTGGTTAAGACACCACCTATTGCGCCGCAGGTCGTGGGTTCGATATGTAGTATATCAGTTATCTGGTTTCCATAGTACAAGCTCTGCTTAGTTTGGGATCAGATAACCGTGTGTGAAGAAATGTCCCAGGATATATTATGTCCCAGGATAATTACTCAGGATAATAATAAAGAAACAATATATCTTCATCAACTAGAACAGAGGTGATGATCTTCAAACGGCTGAGCGGATTTTCTTGAAACATAGCTATGAACACTCTCGATTGAGATTCACTTTCAAAAAATATGTACTTAATCAAAATCGGTTCATCCCTTCAGGAGGTACACTGCCACAGACAGACACGGATACACACTACAGACTTTTAACACCCCTCTTTTTCGTCGGGGGTTAAAAACTATTTGTTATTACAGGAACTATCTACGTAACAAGTTTCATCCAAATCCGTTCAGAAGTTTTTGCGTGAGAGAATAACAAACGTACTCAACAACTTTCACATCCTACTTAATATTATAAATGCGAAAGTTTGTCAGGGAGTATGTTTGTTACTTCTTCACGCTCAAACGGTTGGAACCAATTTAGATGAAATTTGGTATGGAGGTAGCTGACACCCTGAATTAATACATAGGCTACTTTTTATCTCTCGGAAACATAAGAGGTGAAAACGCGGGGCGGAAGCTAGTGTATTACTAGGATGTAGGATGGCTACCGCTTGCGAGGGCACGCCCTACGCATCGACATAAATGGAAGTAGGTACCCACTGTCAAATGACGTATGAAGACTGATATTATATTATTTACTAGTTGTTTCCCCCGGCTTCCCTCGCGTTCCCGGGATAAAAAGTAGCCTATAGCACCCCGAAATAATGTAGCTTTAGTGAAACAATTTTCAGAATCTGATCAGTACTTCTGAAGAAACTACCTATGTATAGTAACCATACTGGTATAAAGCCTCGGGCCAATGATATCCTTACGTAGATTCGAATATCATAGAATAAGCAACGTTAAAACAGTAAATAACTGTCATAAGACTAATTAATTTAGGTTTTTCATATCCAAATAAAATTACAAAGAAATCTCTTTTCCAAAGTTGAAATTTAATTTATTACAAAATCGCACAATATTTCACAATTCCGCCGGTCATCAGAAAATTGACAAAATTTCCCCTCTTAAATAATTATTTATTTGAATGCAACTTTAACTTAATGGTGTAGGGTGCATTTTGGTTTGATTTTGCTGCCAAATTGGGAGAATCTTTGCCCTCTATTTACAAAGAACGTAATCCTAAGAGGGATCTTACAGTCTCGTTATTTTGGACTGCACTCCAAAGAGCTTTAACATCATTTAATATGGAATGGTTTCTTAAATACTACAGTCATTAGGTTTGTCTTAAGTTTCAAGATTATACATTAGTAAAGAAGAGCTTATGTCTTATAGATTCTGACTACATGGTGGTAATGCATAACCTACCGGAGTCTTCTCAGTTTAAAGTGCGATCCGAATCAATTTGTAACTTCTCACGTTCATAAGTGCCTGGTACCTAAGTATCAGGAACTTCGATCATTTATCAGGACTTAAACTGAATAATGAGTTTTGAATATGAGTTTGAGAGAGAGTTTTGTTATTCTAAAATTTGTCGAATCCGTAAAATTATTAATCCCTGCACAGATTTATTTGACAGTCCAAAATTATGATTTCGTAGAAATTGATATTCATTTCGAATAATGTTAATTACTGTAATATTCCTTTTAGGTACATTAATAACTCATATTACCTCATGCATACTAACGGGTAAGAGTTTCAAAATGATAATAACAAAACAAACAATAGTCGTTCCCGAACGTACCCACAACAACAAACAACCTCACACAGATAACCAATTCACAATTTTCTCTACGAAAATGGAACGCGCCCCCACGTAACACTGACACAACTCACGCACACATCCCAACTGGCCGGGGAAATTTCACGCACACAAGCTACCGTCTAAAATCATTTGATCTCCCATCACTCTAAACCGGCGTAACGTTCCGATTTGACGCAGCGTCGTATTGCAGCTCTTGTGTAACTGGTCGTCGCAAGACAGAGACAGAAATATAAGCTCGTGTACACTCACACGGTTGCAGTAAGGTAGCTCCCCGGGAGCCGGGCGTAGTACTAGAGACACATTGATCCACAGGCGGCAGCGAAGCGTCTGGCAACATCGATTGTGCAGTTTCCTGCATCAGACCGTTGGCATGACGACCGCCCACCTTCTGCACCCCGCTTTGGCTGCTTATTTAGAAACTTTTCTATTACACAGCTTTATTCGTTTTTTATTTTTCTTTTGTAATGAGAGATTCAAACTAAAATTTTGATGTAAGCTCCTGCCATATCGCACGCGACCTTTCGTACCTATTTGGCACTTTTTTAACACTTTTCCGTCTCACCTGAGAATTTTATCAATTAAATAAACTTGCTTGATTCCCAATCTTATATTGGGTACGTACCAAATTCCGGAATTGTCGAGAGAATTCAGCGGCAATTTAGTCATCGAATCTCTGATCGGCGCTACGGGTCGCTGTAAAGCGAGCGGCGGGCTTTAATTATAGCCAGAGTGCCGACAAATTACACTGCATTTCAATTCTATGATTATTATTTGATTTTACTCAAGGACAAATCTTATTTATTTTGTCTGCATTATGCTCAACAATTACTAATTGACAAATGAATATTACAGGAATTCCATGCAATAAGTAAGACCAACTTAATTTTGTATCTGTAATATGCTTTAATCACAAGAAAACACGTTTACCTATATCTTTCTTGAGCTTACAAACTTCGTTCATTATGATTCGGGGATTTCAGTAGTTTTTGAAAAAAAAAAAGCGACTACGACCGCCAAGCGTGAAAAGATAGGTAATAATAATTTATTTGATTATGAAAAGATGAAGACTAGACAAGCTAGACAGGAAGAGGTTTCTTCCTGTTCATCTTTTCCTTAAGAATAAACAACTCTATTAAAGATAGTGCTTATAAACCTCTTATATCCTAGTATTCCAGTTAATATAATAAACTTGGTTCCTGGAGAACTGCCTTTGATAAAATATAATGATAGTGTTTCAGGGAACAGTTTTATTTAAAATTAATTATTATATTTTCCATGGAAAGCATTAAACGCAATTTAATTTCAATTTTCTTTGTAGTCCTTTGTGCATAATTTCATAGGAAATTCTTGTTAGCTGATAAAATAACAGCGGTAAATACTGTCGGCGACGAAAATCATGTCCTCTACATGATTTTCGTCGCCGATGCAATGCTTCTTCTTCATTTCATTCCGAGAACGCGGGTGAAACCGCGAACGAAAGCTAATATGCGAACCGCCAAGCCATACTCTTTAAACCAAGGTGTAGGGTTAGTAAAGTCTGGACTTAGAGGCTTGGTTTTCCTTAGATCTGAAAACTTTTTTACAGCGAAAGCATTACATATGAGCTGGTGAGTTTTAGCCGCCAATTTTACATGAAGTGTTTTTGGTAGGATACATTTTATAGTTGTCATGGTAACCTTAGAGGCGCGGCTAGTGTTTGTTTGAGGCGTAGTAGTATTTTCACTTGTAACTAAAAAACAATGTAATAAAATCTTGGAAGACAATTTTAACCTATTTCTAACTGTCTTATCAAAATGTAACTTGGTATGTATGTGTAGTTTAGATGACAATACCAGAACTTGGTATCTTGGAGCTGATTTGATGATGGAGCCAGAAGATGCATAGTGGAATTCTTCATTGGCTACTAGTAAACCGCTCTAGTTTGGGTCCTGATTCGTTTTGATGAGTCTAATATACTGAACTTGGAGACGAGAGTCTGATGATGGAGCCAGGAGATGGATAGTGGATCTCTTTTAGTGATTCTCTCCTTCTGACAAAACAGTGTGTTTTTTTAAGTTAATTTAATTATTTTGTTTGATGACCAAAGATGTCAGACGAGATCTCCTTTAAATTAAGGCCGTGTAAATTTGTCAGGCTGTTTGCCTGCGAACACTGTCCAGTGTTTGAGTGAGTCTCGACAGACAAGCGAATCACGAACAAAAGAACAATATTGGTAACAGGAATGTGCAAAAGTAATAGTTTACGGCTCGCGTATGAGCACCCGGCGTTAAAGATCTCGCCTGCTGGGATACCTGCGGAGAGCATTAGAGCGCCGAGGGTGGCTGTAACCACCACTCGTATATATTAAATCTCTTTGATTATATGTTAACCTATCATTAAAAGATACTGTTTATTAATTTTAATAGAATTAATAAAAAATATAAAATTAACAACGTCATTTTCTGCTTTTTTTTGTTACAATAAACAAACTGGCCTGGGGGCCAATTCCACTTATTAATTTTGATTAGATTACAATTGGATCGCAGCTCAATGACGACTTTTGCTGCTTTCGTATCTGACAACGATCGAGATCCAATCATAGTTGAGTTAATGTTGAACTTCGTTCGAAAGTTATAAAAGTGGTATTCCACTAAACATTTGATACATTTAATGGGATTAGAATTGTTTCGGTTACCAAGGGAAACAACGATTACAATCGAATTGTGATCCAATCACGGTACGGTTTCGTTTGTTTAATGGAATAACGTTTTTTATTAAAATTAGAATTGGATTGGAAACAAACTCGAATTTGGATGACAACCGTTGTAATTTAGCGGAATTCGGCTTTTTACCCAAAAATATTGACGTATAAAGGACGTGATAAGAATACAAACATTCATTAAAAAAATAAAATGCAAAGTAAATAGCTATACCCTATATTTCTCGGCGGCGACATTTCAACATTTTGTGATTTAAAAAAACGTTGCAGCAGTTTCGTACATTTATTTGCATTAAGAAAATTGCATACCATAAAGTAAGCATAAAGTATTAAAGTCGAGGAACCCCGTCGTCTTCCGCAAATGCTTGTTATTTTATAATCTCCTGGTAGTTGGCGATTATATACTTAACATTTTCTTCCATTCGCTTTGTTTTCACGGGCTTCCTCCGCATTTTCATTTTTTCATTCTCATACTTTGAAAAAATACCTACGTCATTTAAATGACAGTGTTTTATTTTCATAAAATCGGGTATTTTGAGTTTTATTGAAAATATCGGCGATGTTTCTCAAGTTATTTCAAAAAGTCCATCCAGTTACCATAATACTAAAACCTGACATAAAGACTAACTGCGTGACTGTAATTTGAAAGTGATTTGATAACATGACTTGAATTTTACTAGAACTTAAAATATAATTTGTCACTGCCAAATACAAAACTCTTGTGAGGCTAAAAAAATGTAGTAAATTAAAAAAAATATAAGCTTTTAGGCACCAAATAGCATAAACTAACTATGTATGAACTTCAATCCGATCGTTTTGAAGTCAGCGAAACAAATCTGCGGTACCTACCATGATATTTTGAATGGAACATGAACTACACTTTTGCTGACTTCAAAACAGTCAGATTAACTATATAGCTTTACTAGCTTTCTATGATATGATAGAAAGAGAGGCGTTAAAAATAGTTGTTATTACAGAACATTCAGTATCTCAGTATTCTGCGTCCAAAGTCAAAAAAGTGCAATTTACATTTTGATTGAAGATCCAATCTATGTACGAATTTTACGATCACATTTCAGCTACATTTCCACGAAAGATCGTAAAAAAACAAAGACTCCAATAATTTCACATTCTCTTTTGATCCAGGATGAGTAATCAAAAAGCTCAGTAAGTAAAGTACAAAAAGCAATGGAATCCGGTATCCATTAGGCCGGGACTGCCAGACAGACGGACACAAAAGAACTGTGAAAACGCCTGCCGGCTGCAGCAATGAGAATTAGATCACTTCTGCTTTGTACCCTTGAAATTGATCCAGTTTTACATACATTATATAAAATTGGTTGTCATTACATATTTTCTTCCAGATTTTTATTCATGTAGGTATTACCTGAAATTATTATTAAGACTCAATTCAACTTATCTTATAAATAGGTATATAATTACTATTTGTGTCCAGCGATTTCACCTGCGTTAAAACCTTTATCAATAAACGAATAATAAAAAAAAACAAATCCTAAGTTCAGAGTTACATTATTGCGGAGTGTTTTAGATATTTGTTTTTTGTGTGTATTATTTTTTTGTTATTTCTCTGTAATTTTGTGTGAATGTCGAAACAAATGGTTTTTTTTCTTTCTTTCTAGTGCAATCCTTCTTAGTAACTTTAACTGAAAGAGTTTCTTTTACTCTGTTTATTAGGTTCAAGAGTTACCTCCAAGATAAACGCATTACTGTTTATATATAATATTAGTGTAGAATATATGACACTTCAGCGGCCAAAGTGGAACAACACAGGATTTGTGCAGCTAAATCTGACTGTCTGGCTGGACCAATGTAATTAGTTTTTCAAATTTTCGCGCACAAAATGAAAAAAAACTTATAATTGGATTTCATAAAACAAAATAAAATATCTTTACGACGACATAAGAAAAACTGGCAAATAAACCATTTTTTGTTTTTCTACGTTTTCTGAATTACTTATTTATATAACCAATACGACCAGGGCACTATAAAACAATGAGAGTGATTATTAATTCATAGCAATATTTATCACTGCATTTTTATTCAGCGTACAAAATATTCAGTACTTAATAAACGAGCGCTGCAAAGCCTGCAGAGCTATAGGTACTACATGGTAGTTGAATGTATACTTGCAATACCTGTAACACGTGTAAAACGCGTATAATCTCCAGTCGGGCGTGCAGACTCGATCGAATCAGCTTCCGCCCGCTTCCCGGGCATCGCACACATGCTCTCCTGATGCAATATGCGCTCCTGGTACATGTGTGCGTTGGCTAGTGGAAAATTAGGTGTGAGAGAGACTGTATACTGTTGGACTAGGAAAAACTTTTCGTTTGAATAACAGACAATTTAATAGATAATATTTTTAGTGCAAAACAATACTAAAACATTTCTATACAAATTTAAAAAAAATATCAACAATTAGCGTACCTACTCGCAAAGTATAATAAAATTGTAACCTACTTTGTGTTTTATAAAGTTAAAAATTATATCAAAAGTAAAACAATTAAAGAGATTTCCACATCCTCCCATAGTCTAGCCATGGAGACAGTAGGGATGACGTCACACAAAGTCCGAAATAGTATAAAATGTACGCTATTACCGCACCAGACCGAAACAGATCGAAACTGCACGCCAGACTGCCAGACACAGCTATAAAACACTTACCTACTAACTGATCCTGTCCTGTGTGCTGTGTGCAATGTGCAATGTGCATACAGTGTGAAACGATATTATTACTTTGATTTTAGTACGAGCATAACCGATTATGTTTATAATTTACTCGGCCAATTTTGTAATGAGTTTAAGAAACACATCGTGAGGAAACAAAAGCACTGTGGTCTTTGTTTTGGCTACCACTCTCAAGTTGAAAATCTGCCTCTAAGATACTTCGAACAAGATTATTAAAAGGACAATCTTAGTTTTAGGCTTTCAGAAAAAAAATCAGTTACGCATAACGAAACCTAGTATTTTGGAGGCATTTTTGTTGCAACATCAATATGTGGTATGAATGTTAATTTTTTATCCATCAGTATTCTTCCTATCTTAATATTAGAATGTTTCCTGGTGAAAGATAAATGAGTGCATTTTATTGCTTTTAGGTGCATTCCGTTTTCTTCACACCACTCCGCTAGTCTATCTTAGTCATTCTGCAATCTACATCGTTACTTATAATTTATTTTAAATGCTTTTAGATCACTGCAAACATGAACAGTTAACAATATCATTTACATAGACGTTAAATAGAATAGGGCCCAAATGTGAACCCTGAGGAACGCGTGATGTTATATCGTGTGTATTCAAACTAAATCCATTAAAACAAAAGCTTCTATCAGTTAAATAGGACTTCAGCCATTGGAAAAGTAGACCCGAGAAACTTTGTAAATGCCTATAAAATTTTAATAGTTCCCTCGTTTTCTCCAGGATCCCATCATCAGATCCTGACCCGCTGACCAAGGGAGCTTTCTTCAAGTAATCGAGGAACATACATAAAAAAGATTCCGACTAATTGTTAACCTCCTCCTTATTGAAGTCGGTTAAAAATTTAATTTTTCCAACGAAAATTCATTGCAAACGCCCGATTATAATTTATCTGGCCGTTTTCTAGTCGGTGAACTTGGACCTAACTTGTACCCGCGAAACTCGATTCGATATATTTATCACGAAGTTAATTAATTATTTTCAACAAATATACAATACACAATCTACACCTTGAGGCGGAAACTATTGCTGTGTATTAAGATTTGTATCGAGTTTAAATTATGCAAAGATCGAGAATTTTAGACATTGTATAGGAAATCTACCTTAGCGCCTAGTTGAAATTACATAGCCTAAATATCTATTTCCGATACGAGGATCTCATTGTTAATTAATATTACCGTTAGTTTTCTGAAACTCTCTTTTCACAAAGAGTAATGAAGACCAAATAAAACTGACTTCATAATAAAAGCAATAATTTCGCATTATCTAAAATTAAAAGGAGTTTATTTATTGTAAAACCAATATTTTTATCAAGTAGGGTTGGGTGGGTATAAAAAATGTACCAGGTTGTAATAAATCCTAGGAGCTACCGCAATGAACATTTTATTCTGCATGCATGCGATGCAGGGCATCGAGCCGAGCGTCGCGTCGCAGCGCGTGAGTAACTAGCCTCCTGGGTTTGTTTTCTTCGGGAAGTCCGATAATTTGGCTGCAGTACCATTACTACGTGTATCTAGATTCAAATAAAACTCGATACAATCTCATAATTTAAAATCCAATGCCGCTTTTACTAGACCACTTGTTTTAGCTCCTCAATCTTTTATAGAAATGTATATCAAAGTTTTTAGGTGGTTGTTTTATTAATGATAATTGACGGGCTAGTGGTACGAGGATCTGTCTCGTCGCCTCCTTATATATTGGCGTGCCAGACCTACCCCAAGGCAAAGCGCGTTGCCCTTACCCCCCCATTGCCTCCCTGAATGCACCCGGGTGCATGCAGTTACGAAGCAAATGTCAAAGTTCCACTGTAAGACGAGCGGCAGGTTTTCTGTGAACTTCTCAAATATTTATGGCACTGTCCTTGTGTATTAATACATTATTTACTGCAATATTGAGAATGATAATTATAGATGTAATTAGGGTTCTCTAACCGAAAGGTAAAGGCACCCTTTGGTGCGTCTGCCCCCCCCCCCCCCCTGGCTCAGTGGGTATTTTAGCAACCATCAATGCTATTGATTATATTGCTAACCCAAACATATGCAAATGAAAAATATTTCGCTTTTCGTGAGGGAGTTAAAAATATGCAAAATCATAACTGCATTTGTTTCGGTATTTACGACTATAACATTTTTAATGAAACATGTGTCTTTAATCTTTAATATTCGAATGAAATAGATAATGCCCTTTTAGGTTTCCCTACCTCGAAAGGAAAAATCTGATCCCTTATACACTTGTGTGTCTTTCTTTCGTCAGTTTGTTACAGCAAATTTACTCAAAAATATTGGACCGATTAAAGTAAAATTTGGTACGCAATTCGGTAGCTCAAACAACGACGTGTAAAAAAAAATATGAATTTTAAACTTGGGGCCACTTTTGAGGGCTAAATTAGAAATTTTTAAAAAACGATATCTTGTAACATTTCAAATGAAAGGGCTCGTTGTGAGAATCTAAAATTTTTTTTTTTTTATAAGTTTAAGAACATAATCTCTCACTCACCGAAATTCTTGCAATTTAGGCCCTATTTTGAAAAAAATGCAGAAAATAGTTCTTTATCTATAGATTACTGAAAATCTAAAAGAAGTCTATTGTATTTAAAGTAACATTAGAAATTATCTTTACGGAACCCTTGGTGCGCGAGTCAGACTCGCACTTGTCTGGTTCCTGAACTGATTTGGATGTAACTTGGGCACATAGATAAGTTTTACACTGGCATAACATATAGGCTACTTTCTATCCTAGGAAAACTTAAGAACTTTCAGGAACGCATGTAAAACCGCGGGGCGGAAGCTAGTTTGTTATATGTATTTCTGTGTCTGTGGGGATGTTTGTTTCGTTTACAGGAAAAACATAGCGCATATACTACGCACACATAGGTCACCTCGCCCGGGCATGCAGACCCCTCTCACTCTAACTGCAGCTTGCTTCTCTCGCGGCTGCAGTGCTGGTACATGCAATCGATTAGAACCCGGATGCCTGATATTTGGTGAGACTAGGAAGGAAAGCCTTTGCTATTTATGTTTTTTTGGTAGCAACCACCATGTTGTGAAAAATAAAATCAAACTGAATAAATACTAATTAATTTACGTAAGTTAACTGGTTTTCAATTGCAACTACCGAAACATGAGGATTATCAAATACTAGCTGATCCCCGCGGCTTCACTCGCGTTTCCGGGATAAAAAGTAGCCTATAACCTCCGGGATAATATAGCTTCCTATTAGTGAAAGAATTTTTAAATACCCAGTATCAAAGACGATGAGCTTGAGTTTTCGGTGTACGTAAGTACCCTACGTTAGTAGGGTAAGTTACGTACGTACGTTAGTAGGGTACTTTGTTGTACCCACCTGGCTGGCTACCACCTTCCGTTGTGTTCCGACACTTGCGCACTTGAGAGCCAGTTCCCTTCAGCCACCATCATCTCTGACCACATACATAGTAAAAAGACTGTACTGTACAGGTGTAGTATTTTTACCAATATACCAAAAATCTGTCATTTTGATTTTTTTTATGTTTTTTTAAGTGGGCGTGGTAGGCCACATCCTAAAGTATAGGGAATAGCGAAAAATGCTGAAAGGAGTCTCGGGGCCGATTTTGATAAAAACTAAAACTGTATACTTGGATTTTGAAAAAAAATATTTGTCCTGCCGGGAATCAAACTCGTTGATTTTGAAAAAAAAAACACAGCCTGTATTATTGCTCCATCTCATAGTGTCGCTTATAATAATCAATTTCTGCGAAGTAATGTTATATGACAAAATAAAGGAAAAGTCATTTTTTTAAGAAAATACTGTTTACTTTTAAAGAAGTAGGTACATACTCGTACCATAATACATTTTTCAAAATGACACCAATTGTTTAAAATACATAACCTTATGATAAAGAACCCACTAAATGTTTGAGGCGTCGAGTCTGCTTATGTATTGAAAACAATGGACATCATTTCGAACATTTGATTAGTAAAAATGTAAAGGGTAAATAAACGTAACAAAAATAATCTAGTTTTCTGTATATATATATATCCATTGACACTCACGTAACAAAGTCTAATATACGATAATGTCGCTAACATTATCGTTCATCAAAATCTCTTCAGCCGTTTAGTGGTTACGAGGGAACATTGAGACAGACATACATACAGGTCAAACACATAACCCTCTTTTTTTGGTTTCGCCGTAGTCGGCAAAAAAAAATAATTGACTTTAAAAAGACAAACTCAAATTATGTTTTTTTATACCTACTATAGATTTTTTTGAGGTCTGTGCCATCAAAACAGTGTTTTCCTAACTGTAACATTCAGGTCATCAATACTTATATTATACCTACCTACTTTAATCTAAGCTCTAAGAAAATATCAATGAGTTTATTATAGCAAGTACACTACCACCATCCGAGAGGCTATGGAATCCTAGTAGTGGAGACCAGGTAACAACGGATATGTAGGAGGTGCGCGAGGCAGGCGGCGGTAGTCATGGCGACCGCCGGATGCGCCGCCATCGCTCGCCAGCTTGCAACCCTGGGCATTGGGGTGACCATCTATTAGGTACATTACTTAACATTCATATTTTCTTAACGAAATGAAAGGGTAATGAGCAGTTCCATATAATGGTAATCACTATCTTCTGCCCCGCGGTTTCAACTGCGATCTCAAGGAATCTTATAATAATATTTTCCTAGGATAAAAAAGTAGACTATATGATCCACATAGATATAGCTAAGTTTCACCCAAATCCGTTCAGTAGTTTTTTACGTAAAAGAGGAACAAACACAAACTTTCGCATTTATAATTATTAGTAGGATAAAAATAGTAGATTGCTATACAAGGGCCGAAAGGAATCAATTCCCTTACGAGGTATTTATTTAGGCTATAGGCGATACGGCTATAGTCCGAGTTGATGACTTTCACACGTGGTAAACACTATACTTTTCATTTCGAATATAAGGAAAGTAAAAAATATTAAGAAACACACTTTCGAAAAATCATCCGTCTGAAAATCATCCATCATTTAGTTCATAGCTAGTTACATTATCAAAGGATGTCAGAATGTATTTCTCAGTTAAAGAATACTATTGCTTTCAGTGTCTACTTTGACTTGATTTCCAATGCCACGCACTCAAAGCGCTACTCGATGGCATACTATTTAACCTCAGATTGGCCTTACGGTCGCACAATAAGTGTTCAATTAGAATAAATATTATCTTTATTACCTTAGCCCCAGAGTGCGCGAACTTGTTACTTTATACAAATTGTTTTAAACCCAAATTCAAAACTCATTTATTCAGTTGAGGCCCTGATAAGGAACTTATGGACGTCGAAAGTTACAATTGACTCTAGCATCGGTTCGGAATACACTTACATTGAGAAGAACCAGCAAGTTTTTCTTCTTTAGTGGAAATTTCTTTTGAATTTATGTACATATAGAGACAGATTAACAATTTAGGAACAGTAATTTACATAGAAATTTTATGAGATATGATTTTAAAATCGACTAGGACAACATAACTGATGGTTATCCTACGGTTGCATAGATATCCCCTCTACACTATGGTGGCTGGGTGGGTACATTCGAGAGCCCTGCAGGCTGCAAAGCTCCGAACCTATTTACTTTTTGTTACCAGGATACATAACACAAATATACCTACAACTATGAGCATGTAGTACTCAATTCATTATATTCTAGGAAACAGGCATTAATTATTATCGAAATTAATTTGTACGTATTGCTTTCATGCAATATTTCCCCGAAATTTAATTAACGTGTACAGAACAAAGAGGTTATATGGTTGCTTTTTTTAATTGTTCCTTGAACAATATTGCATTGTTCTGAATTTTCATAGTTAATTTAAATAGGCATACTAACCAGTAGAGTTTGGCTTTAGATTCCTATTAGGGTGGCAGTCAGGTTAAATTCGCGTTCCCGGGATAAAAAGGAGATTATGTACTACAATTACTACAAAGCATTACTGTTTCTAAACATTTTTCAACGCAACAACTAACAGAAATTAAATGTACGTAGTACGTGTATAGTGGGCTTTTGAAGTTTTCGTAATGTTTAGTCGTAGAATTATATTAGGTTGCGTTTCCACTGACGCAGTCAAAGGTATTAGGATGCGTTTTCACTGATGCTGTCAAATGTATTAGGGTGGGTGCGTTTCCACTGATACAGTTAAAAGCAGGGGTGAGTGAACTCCGTTCCAACAAAGCCTTTGTGTTCAGGTTGATGTCTTCAGTTAGGCATATTTAAAGAAAATTTTGATGTCAATGTTGGGCAATCGAGACAAGGACGACTAGCCACTTCGAGACTGTGGATTTTAAAATTTAGATAATATATATAATTTTATGTTTAGTTTACGGATGCTTACAAAGTAAGTACTATTATTATTATATCATTTATCAAAGTAATGATTGGGTTGAGTCTTATAAAGACTACAGATTCGTCTAAGAGCTGCTGCAGTAGTTATCAAATTTCCATCGCAAAAGGCTTAATTTTAATGGAAACACGCTTTTAAACCCCCTTTCTGGGAGGGCGAGTCCAGACGTCTGTCGCGGAGTTCCTGCACATAGACGCATATTAAAAATCTAAATAGGCTGCCGTCTGCTCTCGCCCCTGCTCTCCTGTTACAACACAACCCTCTCTTCACTGGCAATTATGATTTTAATTAACTAATAGCCGAGGCTTTATCGCAATTATTTCCATCATTGCTTCGGACATCATGTAAATTGCACTTCACTCAAAGCGCGATGCAATATGAACTTAAAAAAAAACCTATTCACCTTTCTTGCACGAAAAGAGCACTTTTGTGCTTTTGGCGCGTAAAACCTCGCAGCAAAATCGCTTTTTGTTGCGAGCGTGAGGTTATGATTGAATCAAAAGTGATTCAAATTTCGAACACCACTTTTTATATTATAACGATGACGTCATTTTTTTTTTATATATAGTATAAATAATTTTTATATAAAGTTTTGATAAAAATATCAAGCAGTTTCATTTCATTTTTTTACTGCAAAACTCCTGCATCGCAATTATCGCAGCCTTGTACCTCATGTCTGCCTAGTAACAATCGAGTTATTTGCTGAATGTGTGTGACTGTGTGCGCGCGGAGGCGGTTGTCATGATACCTCATGGATTGTAATCTATTTTGGGCCTAGGCTATCAAATAAATAAATAGACAAATAGTCTTTCATACCCATAATCCATATTATTTTAAACTACTCGTATTTAAAAGAAAACGATTGTTGAATACAAATCACTTCACAAAAAATCTCTAAAGGTCAACGTCCACTACTCATATTAAAAATACTTACTAAAAGATTTGCACAATTACTTTGCTCATTAGTTTTAATAATAATGCAGTCGGTAAGTAGAAAATTAACGAATTAATGACGTAAAGTGAGTTAACAGCGTGCGGCGGGCGCATTTCCTCGTTGCAGATTTTCCGGGCTGGATGTCAAGCTCCCGCCCGGGGTTCGTCTGTTTCCGTGAAACATCGGCACGCTTCGACACCCCCCGTCACAGCAAGCCAATTTAACGAGAGCTGCGATGTTTGCTATCTATGCTTTAAAATAGTCAGTCAGGGAAAGGCGTGGAGGACCAATACTTGTTGGGTAGAGATATAAATATGTATGCAACGCGACGTCGTCGATACGACGCGAGTATATAAGTATGTGTGCATCGTACTAGTGAACTTTGATAATGAACCGAGAGGCAATTGCCCGGGCAGAGGACTGTGGTGGGTGGCTGCGCTGCCCCCAATACCCCCCTGTTACGTCGCCCGGGCTGTGCAACGACCTGCAGCCGTTTCCGAGTACTCGTTTTATATAGGTATCGGCTTATGTGCAATATTGGAACAATCATTGGACCCCGGTAACAGACACCTCCTTTGATATTTGTTACCTTGGTAACGATTCTTGCTAAAGGATATACTGTGCTTATTTCTAATGAAATAAATTAGTAATAATCACATACCTACTATAAACGAATGCCTCTCTACTGGACTTCTCCCAGAGCCTACTTACCAACTCTTTTCGTTTATGCCTTTCTCATATTCAGGAAAGGCAGTGGCTTCCACATGCGTTATCCTACTTACCAACTTGTAAGTATTTTTGTCCCCACATGTAGGTATTGTAAGTGAGAATAAAATGAACATTTTATATTTTGATTATTTTTTATTTATTACATTTTATGTTTTGATAAGAAGTCAATGCTCGCTCTTTTCCAAAACCATATTTGAGTGATTTTATTCAGTGCTTGGCCTATTAGAATTAAAATCATCACCAATTAGACAAAACAACTAATGACCATCACACGCCATTCGCGTAATGGTCTTCCTCATTGTACGGCAAGATTTCGCTAACCAAATTACTTAGTCTTTTCTGCTTAATGACACTGAATAACCTATGGTTAGGCTAAAGCTTAGGTTATAGCTTAAATGTTCTCATTAGCTAGAGACATTCAGAATAAATAGTTTTAGCACTGACTGTTAAAATTCACTGTATATGAAAAGGGCGCTTTTCCACTAGCCGGAAAAACACCGACGCCAGCTCTTGCTAGGACATAGCTTAAAAATATACAGAGTCCCGTATTGAATCTTGAATTAAGCGGGCGCAAGCCCTCACCCAAACCAAAATCCTGGATGCACTAAGTGGCGGTAGGAGAGTATTTTATTGTACCCGTCTTGATAAAGTACACAAGTTCGAATCCTATCATTATCATCATCATGTCAGCCGAAAGACGTCCACTGCTGGACAAAGACGTCCACTGCTGGACAAAGGCTTCCCCCAAGGATCTCCACGAGGGCCGGTCTTGTGCTACCCGCATCCAGCGGTTCCCGCGACAAGATCATCGGTTCACCTTGTGGGGGGCCTGCCCTCGCTGCGTCTATAATATTGGTGAAGGAAAACAGGAGACCATAGCACGGTGGTTGACTTTATAGCGTAGCCAGTTGAAAATTTGTCGCACATGAGAGGCAATTACCTTGTAGATTTTGTGAGAATTTACCAACTACTTTAATAAAGCGTGTAAATTATTTTTAAGTAGCATTAAATTAATAATTCAGTTTCTAATTCAAATTAAATAACTACTTATTTATTTATCTAAAATATTATTATAATACGTATTCAGTGTACAAGTGCAACATAATATACAGTTTATTTATCAAGATTTAATATTATTTACTGCACATCACATGTAAAAAAAAGATATTAATAAAAACATAAGCCTAGTAAATAAAATACAGGCAATTTTAAAGCGAACTATTCGAGATTGCGTTTATTTAATAGATGAGATCGATAATAATTTAAGTAACTTATATCCTATCCTCCTTGGTTAAAACATATTGTCAAATATGTAGGTAATAACCTTCAAGCTCCTTTATTAATAGCAATACCATAACAGAGAAACCTAAAAAACGCTCAGAGCATCAAAAACAAAACCTTATCTAAAGCATAGCCTCGAATTCAATATCCTCTTGTGCTCGCCAGACATCAAAGGCCGTCAGAACATAAATACCTATAATTTCCATCTCTCGACAATCAATAATGACTCTTAGCAAATTGAAATAAGATGTTTTTAACGTAGGGGATCTGTAGGGGAAACAGGCTAAAAATTAAATACACACACGCATAAGCGATAGGGTTCATTTATACATTGAAGTGAAAGAGGGGTCCAGACAGAAAAATGCACTTCG
The DNA here is from genome assembly GCA_963555595.1 of Tethea ocularis. Classification (NCBI taxonomy): domain Eukaryota; kingdom Metazoa; phylum Arthropoda; class Insecta; order Lepidoptera; family Drepanidae; genus Tethea; species Tethea ocularis. The sequence goes on along the minus strand of OY741971.1, from coordinate 1,490,514 downwards.
AACCCCACGTCTAGACTGGAGACTGTCTGATGGGATACCACTGCGACTATGGACTGGGGAACATTTTTCAAGGCCATCATCGTGATAGAGGGTTACACGCTTGGTACATCATGAAACTTAAGGAGTCGAAAACTGACTCGGGTGTTCTTATAGTTCAGACCTTTTTGAGTATCGTTATAGGCATATTATGTAGAAGTGATTATATGCAACTGAACACACCTGTAATTTCCACTGGAGAACAGGGCCGAGAGAAGTTGATGGTAGTGGATACTACAAACTTCATTAGTAGAACGAAGAGTCCATAGGTATGGAAAATTTGGGGGGATTACTATAAAGCGCTATTTTTATTAATTTTTCAGTCAACTTCTTCAAAGTGTATTCTCTCATGCATCATAATCAGCCTTTTACAATCCCCTGCACAAGAGGCCTTAGGCTTCTCCCCTTAGGCCTCTTCTCTTAGGCCTCTTTTTATCATCATTGATCCAATTTTACCAACAAGCTAAATTTAGTACCAGCTCTTCAAAAGTGTACCCAAGTCCGCACAGATCGCGCGCACTACCCCCACAATAAACCTAGTGGTGTATAATTTAGTGCCTGTGTACCAGTCTGGTTGACTGTACTTAGCACTACATAGTGCTATGCGACTGTTCCGTATACAGCGTGTTATAGTTTGATGCCGTCGCATTGCGCCGCCACGAGGGGTAGGTCAGGTACTGTCGAGAGCAATTCGGTCTGCGTTGAGCACGGATCGTTTGGAAATTTTTGGTATGAACATTTTTATAAAGGAGAGATGGAATAAGTAGCAATATTCAACTCTTGGTTCCAATCTGGTTCAATTCCAATGGGTTTGAACAAGAATAAAAAGTACAAAAAAATGTTTATAGTTACAGAACAATGTATTATTTACGATATTAGGATACAAACGGTACATTATTTTATGTTTTGTTACTTGGTTTGTTTGAACAGATTACAGACAACGATCATTTTTGCTGCAGACAGTACAGATCTGCGAGTGCAATCACCTCAAAGGCTTTTATTTATACGTACCTGCAGATAGAAGGATCAGCCGAGCCTTTGTGCATAAAAATTGGCAGTCTCAAATACACGTGCACTTTTCATAGGCAGCAATCTCTATGGATTGTGAAAGTAATATTTTGTAATACTTTATTAACGTTGATTTCGGATATTCGTCTATCATACTAGCTAGACCAAATAAGTAGGCAAAATATACAAAAATGAATTCAAAGTTACGTAGTTTGATTAGATTTTATTTTTTACTATATATAGGCCTGTGTTTGACACAATCTCACCGTGGTCAGTGATGATGTGGCCGATGGTGGTAAGCATACAAAGCCTAGAAGGGAACTGGTTCTTAAGTGTAGCTGTCGGAACACACCGGAAGGTGCTTGGCGACAGATTTTCAACTTGAGGGTGGCAGCCAGCCAGGCGGGTAATACAAGGTGCTATGGTGTTTATTCCTCACGATGTTTTCCTTCACCGAAAGCTCAAGATAATTGTAGGATTCAAACCCGTGACCTTCGTCGCGGTATTCGACGTCACTACCATTGAGCTATCATCGCCTTGAAAAATATAATAACTATTAGATATAGTAACTATTATTTTATTTTTAGATAGATTATTTAAAAATAAATTAACTTTTAGAGTTACTAGCAGGCTCATCAGTTTAATGAATGTAATGAAATAGGCCTTAAATTGAAACTTCAAATAACATTTTCCTAACTAAATAAGTAATCCCATCAAAAGTCTAATTGTAAAAACTGTCCAAGTTCATGGCATCAAAAGATGTGAAACCTTAAACTTCACCTCTTATGACCGGCGCACATTGGCTTACGGCACGGCAGAGGATTAAAAATTGATCAATTGAATTTAATAGTTATCCCATCATATAGTGATAATAATCATATAGTTATAGTAATGGCGAACCTGGGAATAGTGCCCGACCATCGCAGTGTACCCTTGAGTTTGCAAATGTAATTAAAGTGCCTAACTATTTTTTTAAATGTTTTTATTCCTATTCATTTGCCAGACTTCATGCGAGTTGAATGATTAGTGACTAGAAGAGAAAGGCCTGTAATCCAATTGTCATTTGAAAAACTTGATTATTCTTTCATCAATTTGTACAATAATTTTATTATATTTGAAAATAAAACCAAGTTAATCGAAGAGTTCAAGTTCAGGTTCATGGGGATCCTCGATAGGATATTATAACCTGGATGGGTTCGGTGATAGTGACGACACACGTGATGAAGATCATGGGTTCGAATTCTACAAGGAGCGAGCTTTCGGTGTTTTTTTAAAGGACTAAAGTTGGTAGCCTCTGATGGATGCACCAACCTTTCTGGACAATGCGGCGAGCGCAGAGGGCTCTCATCCGGGTAACCTTTAGGTAACCACGCCTGAGGGCACCCCCGGAGCTTTCGGTGAAGACAATACATCATTGTTTTAAAAAAACTACAATTATGGTACCCGGTTGAGAGCCATCTGCGCTCCCCGAATAATCCAACTAACAAATAGCCAACTCTGGCTAACACCATCTACTTAGTTCTTAATAAAAACTAGACTTATTTGTATTGCTTCTTTTTGCCTGCCACTACCAAGTCTGATAATTCAGTCCTATATTGTAACTAGCCTTGGAGAAGACGTGCTCGAAATGGCACGATTATATTGAGAACTTGGCCACCGCACATAATAAACGTTTAATGCAACGGACTCAGTAACTAAGTACTCCCACAATAATATAAATTCATTCAACAATTTATTCATAATATTGTTCTACGACGGAGACTAATTAATAGTCTCTTGAAATGTGCGCAAGCTTCGTCTATGACATATTATCTTAATTACCTACTAAGCGACAAAGTATTCTAGCTTCGATAAATTATGCAGTATATATAGTCTACAAATATTATGAACTAGATTCCGCCCCGCGGTTTCACCCGCGTTCTCTACCGCGATCTTATGTTTTCCCGGGATAAAGAGTATCCTATGTTTTAATCTAGATTATAAACCATCTGTGTTCAAAATTTCATCCAAATCCGTTCAGTAGTTTTTGCCTGAAAGAGTAACAAACATGCATCCACACAAACATTCACAAACATTCGCATTTATAATATGAGAAAGTATGGATGAATGTTTGTTACTCTTTCACGTTAAAACTACGAAACGGATTTGGTTGAAAAATGGCACATGGATAGATCATACCCTGGAATAACATATAGGCTACTTTTTATCACGGGAAAACATAAGATCCTCGGGAACGTGGGTGAAACCGTGGGGCGGATTTTAGTATGGCATATTTACAATATGAAATTGCACACAATGAACTTGGCACTCAAGTGCAGCTCTCGGAACAGTCTTGTGACTTCAGGAGACTTCTAAAATAATACAAGTAAATGAATACATCTAAAACTACTTTGTAGTTATATAAAATAAAAATAAAAGCGACATAAAAATTACGATGACTATGGATCTCAAACAGTAACATTCATTCAGTTACTGTTTGAGATCCATTGTCCTTCAATCATAATTTGTGTACGGAACCCTCAGTGCGCGGGTTATGTTGTAAGCTGACAAAGTTTCTCGTAATGTTACATCATACTTTTAACAATTAAGACGTTTTTCTTATTTACCCAACGGTTTATAGAAACTTTTTAAGGCTTCGACATATTACGACATCAATAAACTTTTTTCATTCAGGATTGGCTTTCTTCCGCGGCGTTACCTGCTTTTCAGAGGGATCTTATGTTTTCTCGGGATAAAAAGTAGAGTTGCCACGAATAGTGATTTGGCCGAATACCGAATATTCGGCAACTCTGTCGGCAGAAGCGCCGAATATTCGGCACCAAAATACATGCTTGTCGAGCGAGTAAACAAGTAAGACAAATCGCGACCTGTCTCCCTCGTGCGCGGGCGGGTATTTGCTAAAGTTTATCTTTCTTCTCCCAGGAGTAGCGTGTATAGTGAGAGGTTGTTTTCTGAAGCTGGTATCATTTACGACAAAAAGCGTAATCATTTGCTAGAAACAAATGCTGAAAACCTTGTTTTTATCCATCACAACTTACCACCGATAATTTATACAATTGGTAATTAATACAAATCTTGCAAAACAAAATTAATACAAAACTTCGGCCGAATAGTACGTATTATTCGGCCGAATACGGAATACCAAAAAATGTGGCCGAGTAGGCCGAATACCGAATAGTATGTAGTAGTATGCCGAATATTCGTGGCATCTCTAATAAAAAGTATCACAGTTAGTACATTTTGTAATGTTGTGTGTTATCATGAATAAATGTTTTTACTTTCTTTTTTTCTTACCCTTGGTTCGTGGGGTCCTGGTGCTCGTCAACTCTTCAAAGCTGGCTAAACGATTAGTAGTTGCCACTGGGGACCGAAGAGCTAGCAGCTTTCTTGCGCAACGTATAGGGATTGTGATACCGCGAGAAAATGCTGCCAGCATTTTCAGAACCATGCCGAAGGGGCCTAATATTTTTTTCTTTTTTATTTGTGTTTTTATTGTTAATTAATTTTTTTTTATTATTTTAAAATATTATGTATATCAAGAGACCTATATTCTAGTTTATCAGCATCACGATTGGTTGTGCGGTTGAGGTATCAGGAATAAATAAACCCTCACATTTTAATATATCATTCATAGAATGGGAACTAAAAATATAATTGGCAATTTGTAGGTACCTACTAAGTCCTCTAAGTACCCCTTCGTAAATCATTTTCTATTTTACCCGCCAAAAGTGGCCCCATGTTTAAAATTCTTTTATTTACGATACACGTCCGCGTTTGGGTCACCGACTTACATTATGAGGTACAGAACCCTAAGAACACTGTAAATTGCCGTATTTTGGACCATAATGCAAAGATGACAAGTTTCATTTCAATTTGGCGGACAAGAAGTTCCAGGGTATCTCTGGGTATTTCGTAAAAATTGCGTTGAGAATACAAAGTACCCCAAAATCAATTCCGCATACATAAAAAGTATAGCTACGTAGTTCCGTAGCACGCGCGTAGAGCTGCTACGGCTACGGCGGGCGGCGGCTCGCGTAGCGTGATGTCACGTAGGCATATCTACGTGATACAGCATGATACTATCTCGCTCACTACTAAAAAAAAATGTGTTATGTGTTCAGGGTTCATGCTTTAACCGATTTAGAAGACTGAGATATTTTATAATTCTTAATTATGTCATTCCGTCCAGGTGACAATTTATAAGAAACAATCACATATTGTAATTACAACAGTCTTGTTTTAAGTCATTTTGTGATTACAAAATTGTGTATGTGTTGTATTTTGGAGTTTCTTAAATCCCTTTGTTATTTATTTTAACTGAAATAATAACATTGGTTGTAATTGCCATAGAAATGGTCGATGGCTTCATTTATAAAATTTTACTTTTATTAGCTTTTTTTACTTTGAATATTTTCTGCGTTTACTAACCAGCCAATCAAGCAACAATTCGTGGCAGCGACAGGTATTTTTTCCCGCTTTTTTCCTCAATGCAGCCTCCCGGCCATAGCAAAAAGTACCAGGGTGGCATAAACTAGAGGCGGATGTGTGCACACGGCTAGGCTGTGCGGGTGCGGCGGACGAGGCGCATTGCAGGCGGGTGAACGGCCCCGCATCGATCCTGCGTCCCGCGTCCCCCCCCCACCACCGCCGCACCCCGCGACTTGCGTAAGCCCCCCCTCCCGCACTTATGTAATGGTGACGCGGTTTGCGTGATTTCCTCATTGTTTTTAGAACTGCATCTTAATTTGCATAACTGAAATGTTTATTCCTCACATTATGTTTGACAGTCACGAGCTATCGACTTAAATAAAAAGAGACGGCTATAACAATAAAGCGGGAAATAAAGTCACCGACGAAGTACATTTGCGACAAAAATATTAAAGTTTACATAGTCTTGAAATTCTGCTGGTAATCAAATATGAAAGTTTAAAACCTGTTTTAATGTTAGAAAAAGTGTAATTTTCACTTTTTAATACTCCAGTCTAATTTATTATAGTTATATACATTTTCTTAAGTTTTACTTAACATTACAGTATAATTCAAATACGTATATAATGATATTAAAAAGCTGGACAGATTGTTATGATTGTTTTATGTACCACCAGTCCAATATTTATTTTGTTAGATAGCAAGCTTATTTATTGAGAACCTATGTAACCACGTTATATAAAATCACACTAGCACAGGTAAAACCACAGGGTACAGCTAGTAAATGACACCAAACGGATTGTTTAAATCTACAATTATTATAACTCGTTTAAGGGTATACCTTCGGTTGGAGCGCGAAATTCAAATTTACATATGCAAATAAACATATACGACTATTTCATGAAAATGTTACTAATATACCTTGGAGGAATATGTTGATGATTTCTTTTGTTATTAATCAGTAAATATACTACCATTCTTCTCGCAAATAACATGTTGATAACTTACGACCTATAACTGAGCTGCAATTTGTAAAAAACGTGATAAAATTTGAATTGATTCAAATGAAAAAATGAAAATATGTTTATTCCAAATAAATATGGCAACATTAATTAATTGGCTGCGCTCCCACATTAGGTTACCCTGTGTTGTGGGAGACACGCTCTTCCTATGACTAATTACAATGATGGAAATAAAGAAAAAAAAAAAAAAAATCAAATCTAGAAATAATATCAACACACCATACATCTGTACTCAAATGACCACAAATTGCACGTGCATTATATAAATCTGCATATTTATCAATGTTTTGACGTGGCTGGCAATTTCCAACACTTCCCCACATCGGTCCCCTGGCGAAGGCATGCGGTGATATATTGGACCCCATTCATTACATTGCACACTCAAAGCGGAACCTTTTCTCAACCGACGCCATTTTTAATCGCCATTTTACTTTTGAAATAAAACCACCCTATATCAATGAATCAAAGAAAACGGATATTTTCGTAGCAGATAATTGATTTTGAAATTCGGAACAATTAATTTTAAATTTAAATATTTTTTTATACTTCAATTAATGTAATGGTTCGAAATGTAATGTGGCTGAGATCTATTAGGTATAGTTTAGTTTCTACTACCCGGCGTTCCTGGGATAAAAAGTTGCCTATGTTCCTCCCCATTCCAATGGCTGCGCCGCCCCGTTAAGGCGTCTAGTGTCAATAAACAACTCACTTTTGCATTTATAATTACAATTTCAAAATTAACAAACTAATTAATAAAAGAAAGATATGTGACCTAAATAAGCACCAATCAAATTACATTAAAAAACGTGGAATTAAACAAAAGAGGAAGCTACGGCCCGTAGCTACGTAGATCCGTAGCGTGGTTACGGCGTAGCTGGGGTGCGGTCGGCGACCCCTGGCCGTGAACGGGGGCGCTCCCGCTCGCTCCGCTCCCCGCCCCCCGCGCCGCACCGCGCCCCCCGCACCCCGCCCCGCGCCGCGCGCCCCGCGTCCTCGCACCGCGCTCCTGCCGCGGCAGACACGTGCGCGCCGCACCCCTACGCTATACAGCATGTTTTTACATGATACATTGTTTTATACAGTTTTTCACTACTGTAGTTAAAGTCTACAAGATATGAAAATACGTTTCAAAGAACTTTGTTGAAATATTTATTAGTTGGTACAAAGAGAGGAGCGTTACCGCCGTACTCAATGACGTTTATTAAAGTGTAAATAAATTACTAATGACAGTGTGTCCATATTCATTACATAGTAGAAATGGTAAAGTCTAGAAGTAATCCATAACTTTATTTGTTAGATGTCAGTTTAAATTAGCCGAAAAACGTATAGAAAATTGTTAAAAGGGCATTGACCGCTACTGAATCTTCAAATCAACCATAGAATATGCGTAACCTATAAAATACTTAAAAAGCAATTAGTGCCTCTAACATGGTTACCTATGAACACCTACACACTGTATCAATATGACTGAGCTCAGTCACGCACACTAACACCACACGCACACTTCAACCCTCGCCTAGTTATCCTCAAAGCTCGTACTGTATCCGCGCCACACCCCCGCCACTGTACGAACAGGGCGGCACTCACACACGCACGGCAACTAGAAGAAAACTCTTCTATTTATGTGTGCGAGCAATGTTATGATACGTAGAATGTTGTATTGGTGTGAGTGGAAAATGTATGTTAATGTGGTTTTTCCGCGTTTTACTGTATTCGTGTCACACTCACACTGCTGGGTTCAGCCGGAGTGGGGGTGTGTGCGGGGGTGTGTGAGGGTGTGTGCAGGGTGCATCGACACTGCTTCCTGTTCCGCAGGGTACAACGGCCTCAGGCTGTGATTTACGTCCGTTCGTTTGAAGGTTTGCGTGTTATCGTTACGTTTAGAAGTCATTTCGATTATGAATGTTGTTATTATTGTCAACTAACTTCAACCCCTCCGTTTTACCTGCTTTCCTAGTAGAACTGAACTTTTCTGCGATATAAAATGTAGGCGCGTAAATCCTACATTTAAAATGGTACTAATTCAGCGCGGGCTTATTGCCTCACTGATGATGATGAAGAAGCTACGATGATGGTGATGGGAGGCGGCTCCCGGGAATTGGTATAAGTAAAAACTTTTAACAAAAAATAGAAACGCATAACAATAAAAATCATAAAATAACTATGTAGGAAACTAGGAACTCTAATCAGGCAGTTTTGAAGACGTTAAAAGTCACATTTTCATGATATAGTCGTATTTGCCTCAAATATACCTACCTTGGAGAAATATATTGATGATTTTTTTTGTTATTAATCAGTAAATATAATACCATTCTTGTCGCAAATCACTTGTTGACAAACAAACGACTTATTGAGCTGCAATTAGCAAAAAACGTAATGAAATTTGAATTTCGCGGCTAACCCAAAGCACCTTATTTAGAATCTGCTTGTGTGTGTATGTAACTTATGCCAACTTCATAATTAATTCAGGTTTAATTTTGTTACTATACTATTCTCAATGCCGCAATCGAGATTAGGGCAGCAATAGCAATGGCAAATATTGGCAAAGTACCAGGAACACACGGCTTATAGGAGGCTGCAATGGCGTAAACCCAGCGCTGGAATATCATTGTTATAGACTTATCAAAGTACCTATCTAGGATACAGGGTTCTTCAAAGGAGGTATCAAGAGAGCTCTTCAAGGTCGGCAACACACCTGGTATTGCATAATTATCAAGTTTTACCAAGTTATGTAAATGCATTTTCCGAAAGTAAGAATTTTCAACTGGATTCTAAACAACGTAAAACAGCTCGTTTTTACGATTCAAGTGTTCCAGAACTCCCCAAACTGTTGTAAAGGCTTATTAATCTTTAAACGACAAATGTCAGACAAATATGCCTTTGAATCAGAAAAGTTATGCGCAGTTTCTATTTCTATGAACTTTAATGAGAAATACTTGCGTACAAACTTATATCGAGAATTACGCGGAGGACCACGCTTGGAGTACCATGATATGTGAGGTATCTGGTACCGCTGAGCTGAGGTTTCTTTTAGAGTATTTTTTAATTAGTGTCACAAAACAAATTGTTCGACATCATTATTTAATAATAATAATAATTTAATAAATATCCTGGGACATTCCTCACACACGGTTATCTGATCCCAAAATAAGCAGAGCTTGTACTATGGAAACCAGATAACTGATATACTACATATACTACTTTTTTTTTGTAAATACATACTTATAAAGATAATTACACCCAGACACAGGACAAACAGACATGTTCATGCACACAAATGTTTGTCCTGGATGGGAATCGAACCCATGACCAGCGGCGTTATAGGTGGTGTCTTAACCAACTGCGCCAACTGGCATGTCGAACTATTACGGACAGGATGATCCAAATCAATCTAATTGCAACCAGGGTGAATCAAAAGACCGCTTGAGCAATATTGTTACATGCAATTCATTTCTGGAATTTAGACCAGATTATATGCAACTAGCTTCCGCCCCGCGGTTTCACCCGCGTTCCCGTGCGATCTTATATTTTCCCAGGATAAAAAGTATCCTATGTGTTAATCCAGGTTATAAACTATCTGTATTCTAAATTTTATCCAAAACCGTTCAGTAGTTTTTGCTTGAAAAAGTAACAAACATACATCCATACTCACAAACTTTCGCATTTATAATATTAGTAAGATTTCTCAAATTCCTCAATGCTAATGTAATTAATTTATTAGAATAAAATGAGTTGCATTTTCACAAAAAAATATCAAAACTACATAGGCTTTGCCGTAAATTCGAGAAATGAATTGCACTTCACCTTTTGAGACCCCCAGATTATACATCCAGGAAAGAAGATACACATAAATACTCAGTACGCAAAAGATAATAAAGTGAAAAAAAAACCGTTATATTTTTGTTTTTTAATAGAACTACTCCTGGCATATCAAATCAGCAACTTTTTAATAAATGTCAAAACGATCGGTTACATGGAATATTGTATGAAATACTAAGCTATGACGTCATCGTTGCACAGCATCAAATGATCTACTCTTAGTGGTTCTACTGGTAATTAAAAATCATAGAAATCATTAATTGTACAACATATTTGATGTTTCCGCGTGTTTTCAGATGTTTTATGCATTGGTTAGTGTTTGGTCATTTATTTTTGACACTGTCATCTAGCCTATTATTTATAACAATAAATACGTAGGTGTAATATAAGTATACAAAATATTAACCATGCTCAATCATAATGTGGCTATATATAACATACTCCAGCTTTTATGCTACCCCGATACGCTTTGTAGGCAGGCAACGTCGACGCAGCGGACTGACTGAGTTTGATTCCGCTTTGATCTACGCGAGAGGCTGCAAAGATGAGGAAACGAGTTGCAATGGATATTTATAAATACATAATTCAGTCTAGGAAAGGGAAACATTGAGATACAAGCGCCATTTTTGAATCTTTAGGAAATCAGTGCCAAGAAGGTTCTCCTGATGTTTTTCTGGCATTTGAGATCTCAAAATGGCTATTTTTAGTAAGTATATAGGATACTTTTTAATTTTCGTGTATATATTATTATTATTTTGCCCAAACTACATTTCAAATAGTTTTTTAAACTTTTAGTAACTAAGTTCGACTATTTCCATTTATTTTTTGGATACAGTTTTCAAAACAAACCAGAATAATTAACGATTTGGTTTTCCAAAACTGTTTCAAGTTCCTCTTTTTATAGAAACTGAGTTTTCGAGGGTAAAGTTTCCCGACGGCCGGTTACTGCAGCCGTAGCGTTATACCACACCTGACTCGCCGTTCTGTAACTTTTGTTTGCCCATTCTTTGTTCGGACGACTCTCCACTTTTTCAACAGCTCGCATACAATATCGGAAAATGCATTGAAAAAACTCTATTCTCTTGTTTTTCATTCTACATAATATGCTTTCCGGTTTGTTTTATAAGCGACTTCAAAAAAAGGTGGAGATATATTTGCCGTGTTTTTTAAGGGTATATTTGAGTGCTAACCGAAATATTTTTTTACACCCTAAGACTAAGTACCAAGTAAAATAAATTAACTCCATATAAATTAAACCCACTCTATACAGAGGTCCCCAAAGTAAAACGTTAAATTCCAAAATAAATACGTATAAGTATATAGTAATGATTTTTATTTTATACATGTACAATATGTACATACTAAAAGAATTCAAAATAGTACCTAATTAGATATCTGACTATGCAATTGCATATAAATGTCAGATTTCAGTTTGTAGATAGATAGATAGATAGATAATTCTTTATTGTCACACCACATTAATATTTGTTAAACCACATCGTTACTTTTTGTGCAAACCCACTTTGAACAGGGTTTCATTTATTTTACCATGAAGTGTTATAAAAGTCACTATTATCTAGAGCCTTATAAACGTCTCCTAAGATTTTCGATAAAAAGTAGTTGTTTTTGGTGCAAAAACCATTTCCATTCATTTAAAATCTTTTATTTTATGTATCATATTTATCGGAAAAATATTATTATATTTTATTAAATATTCTATGAATATTTTTTTAAAATAATTCTTGACAAGCCTTTCTGAATTAATTTCGAACACAGGGCTTAATTAGTTCTTCGATAAGTGGACTGTATATATTTGATGAAAGAATACAATTTTATGCAATGAAAAATATATTATAAATTTAGATGGATATACATTCAAGACGAGAGACAAATGAGAGAAGACAGAATGAAAAAGAACAAAAGAATTAATAATATTAATATTCAAATCTTTATGTGTTGCCAACATAAGTTGCGGGCCTAACAAGAATAAATTTATATCAAATTAATATCTTAATCAAATTAACAATTAATATAGTAGAGTTGCGGCCTAACAAGAATTTTAATTAAACTACATTTCAAAACATGTCAGGCACTTTAGAAGAGTCGTCAAGGGACCAAGTGATATTTTAAAAATAATAATAAACATAAACATCAATTAAACATCTGTCATTAACTCTTATAACTAATTACACAAATGAATTAAAAACATTTTGTAGTTGTGACACACACAAGTTAAGTAGGGTATTCTTTCCCTATAAATAAACAAAATTAATAATTAAAGCATAATTATATTATTATTTAAATGTCAATAGGCAATACACAATTTTTTGTAACAGACCTATTATGTATATGACCGTTGGGTGTCCTAACCTCTACTGCTCTTACCCTTCCATCCTTCCCAGGGAAAATATTGGTAATGCGTGCCATTGGCCATTGGAGTGGAGGAGTGTTATCGCTACACAAAATAACTAAACTACCAACATTCACGTTAGGTACAACATTTTGCCATTTAGGTCTGTTTTGTAACAAACAAAGATAGTGCTTGCTCCAATATTTCCAAAAATGCTGTTTCATACTCACTGTTATAGACCAAAACTTGAGTAAATTATCATTAGTATTAATTAAATTACGCTCTGGGTAAGTATAAAGCGGTGCACCAGTAAGAAAATGACCAGGTGACAGATAAGAAAAATCAGTGGGGTCAGATGTCACACTAGTAAGTGGACGAGAATTTAATATACCCTCTATTTCTACTAAAACAGTGTTAAGCTGTTCATAAGTAAGTAAGGCCCTGCCTACAACGCGCTTCAAGTGATGCTTAACACTCTTTACTCCACTCTCCCAGAGGCCACCAAAAACTGGACTATAACTAGGTATAAAATGGAAATCGATACCATGATCAGATGCATATGACTGTACTTGTTCTTGGTGACTCTGTGATGAGTGTAAATGATAAAGTTCATCTAACTGGTTCCTTGCCCCTTTGAATGTAGAAGCATTGTCACAGTAGACCTCGCTAGGCAGATATCGGCGCGCGATAAAACGCTTAAAAGTGGCAAGAAACGTTTCTGTTGTAAGGTCAGAAGCTAATTCAATATGTAATGCCTTTGTAACGAAGCATACAAATATAGCAATGTAACCTTTAGTAATGACAGGTCTTCGTATACGACTATTCTTAACTGAAATGGGCCCAGCAAAGTCTACTCCGACTTTTTCAAATGGTCGGCATGGGGTGACTCTCTCAGAAGGCAAGGAACCCATCAGTTGAGTATTTGCAACTGCTTTCAACCTGAAACATATGATACATTTATAAATATTTTTCTTTATGGTACGTAAGCCATCTATTATCCAAAACCTTTGTCTAATAGAACTCAAAACAAGCCTTTGACCTGCATGAAATAGTTTTTCATGTGTTTGTCTCACAATCAACGCTGTAATTACAGAGTCTTTAGGTAGAATGACCGGATGTTGTTGCGAATATGGAATTGATGAGTTTTGTAACCTACCACCAACCCTGATCATACCATCACAGTCTATGAAAGGGGATAAAGGCTTCAAGCTACCTTTGACTTGATTGTGAGCTACCAAACATTTTAATTCACTAGCATAAAATATTTGTTGCTCGTGTTTAACAATTAATAGCAAAGCTTTATTTATTTCTGTAGAAGATAGAAAACATTTATTTTTAACAGCTTGTGGTTTGATATTAGAACAAAATCTAATAATATAGGCAAGAACACGAGTCATTTTGCTAATATTAGATATGTTCTTTAATCTATCAAAGATATTATAATCTAATGTGGTAGATGTGGCACATACAAGCTTATTATTAATAGATTTTAACTCGGGTAAATCTAAGGGTACTTCACATTGAAGATTGAGGTTGAAATACTTATCTTTTAAAAATAATGGACCGTGCCACCATAATTCACAATGTTTAAGTTCATTCGGTTGTAGACCTCTACTTAAACAATCAGACGGATTATCTGTAGTATTAACATATTGCCAATGACAACTATTAGTAAGACCTTGGATTACTCTAACCCTATTTGCTACATAAGTCTGTAATTTTGTGACATCAGTTTTCAACCAAGCCAAGACTATCTGTGAGTCAGAAAAAAGGTAAGTGTCATTCATATTAATTACAGTACACAACAAATTAGATATCTTTGTATACAAGTGTGAGAGCAACAATGCAGCATTCAATTCAAGCCTAGGAATGGTGAGCTGTTTGCGAAGAGGGTTTATTCTAGACTTTGAGCATAATAATTGAATATGTATTTTACCATATGCATCAATAGAGCGTAAGTACACACAGCACCCATATGCTACTGCAGATGCGTCAGCAAAACCTATCAGCTGATTAACAGTTGAATTAAGAGACTTTACACAACGAGGTACATTAACTGGCTCCATCTGTGCTAGATTGTTAGCAAACTCTTTCCACAAAATCAGTATTTCAGTAGGAACAGTGCTATCCCAGTCAGCATTACAAGCCCATAACCTTTGCATTATAACCTTGGCACAAGTCATTATAGGTCCTATTAAACCTAAAGGATCATAGAATCTGCTAATATAACTTAAAATATCACGCTTTGAATTGCTTACGCTGGTGTAGGCTTCAGGACATGAGCTTTTGAATGAATCACTTTCTACATCGAAGTTTACGCCTAATGTCTTTACAGTTAGCTCACGTTTCTCAAGTCAATCTCATCAAAGTGATGAGTCTCTGAAGGAACAGATTCTAGAACCCTTTGACTGTTTGATGCCCATTTGTGCAACTGAAAACTTCCTAGAGAAAGTACCTGAATTAACTCAGACTGCGTTTGTAATAACAGCTCCTCAGAATCGGTATTACACAAAATATCATCAACATATGCATTGTTCTCTAAAATTTTTGATGCTAAGGGATACTGAACTTTAAATCTGATAGCAAGTTCTATAAGACAGCGAGTAGCAAGATATGATGATGGTTTAAGACCATAAGTAACAGTGCTCAACTGAATACACTTGATATCTTGATCAGGTGACTCACGCCAAAGAATGTTTTGTAATGATCTCTGTGTAGGATCTAGTTCAATACATCTAAACATCATTTTTATATCACAAAAAAAGAAATATTTTCCTAGTCTGAAAGCTAACAGGACCTCAAACAAATCATTTTGTACTACCGGACCATTAAGAAGAAGGTTGTTTAAAGAAACCTTTTTATTTGTGAGCATAGACGCATCAAAAACAGTTCTAAGCTTAGTGGTACGACTACTTTCTTTTATAACAGCATGGTGAGGGAGGAAATATACAGGGTCCCTAGATATATCATAACTACCTATATCATGATACTCACCATGTTTTAATTCAATATACTTATCAATAAACTTTATATATTCTTTGCGAAGAAGTTCATCTTTTTGTAATCGCTTCTCAAGGCTATAAAATCTACGAAGTGCCAAATGAAAAGATTCCCCTAACTCTGAATTTACCTGTTCCAAAGGAACCTTAATGGGCATTGCTACCTGAAACTTATTGTTTACAAGCTTAGTAGTTTCCTTGAAATGTTTTTCGCAATAATCATGTTCAGGTAGTTGTTCAGGGAAAACTTCAGGCACCTTTTCAGTTTCCCAAAATTGACTTAATGTATCACTTAGAGTGCTGTCACATTCCTTACAAAATAAAGATACAACCTTTTGAGAACTGCTTGATTTACTGCTATGCCCTGCGATGATGTGACCCAAAGAAGTATGAATTATTTTTGGCTGCTCAGGTTGTAGACTGCTCCCAAAATTCTGCTCTGGGAGTAATACCTGAAAGAATATATCAGCTCCAAGCAACAAATTCACATCACCAGGCTTATTAAAGTTTGCATCAGCAAGCTTACAGTTGTTAGGGAATGAGAGAGATGATACATCAAAAAATAATTGAGGCAATTTGGTTGTAATTGACTTAACAACGTGGCAAATGACATTTATTTTGAATGGGTAAACAGTGGAATACACCTCAAGGGTTACACATTTATCAATTGCTTGTTTAGTATTAGCTATACCTATAATACAGGTATCTGTGGGGAGAGGGGTAACACCAAGCAAATCCACAACTTTCTGCGTCACAAATGAAGCTTGTGACCCACTATCAAGCAGTGCTCTAGCATATATAGTTAGCCCGGACTGTGCAATAAGCTTTATTTGTGCAGTAGGCAAGAGTACTTGACCCTTTGTAGAGCTGGATAATAATGCCACAGACGAAGGAGCTATCTGTGATTGTGAATCTATACCATGCAAAAGTGTATGATGACCCTTCTTACATTCCGCACACTTGAAATGAAATTTACAAAATTTTTGCTTATGTAAAGACAAACAAACTTTACATACTTTGTTTGCTAAAGCAAACTCCAAGCGCTTATTGGGTGCTGCAAGTTTAAAAGACGGGCATTGATATAATTTATGTTCTAAGGACTTACAGTAAGTACAAATTGTAGGCGTTTGGTGGGTGCTAACAGGATGGCTTGCTAGACGCTGCATCTGACCATGCTTAGTGAAACCAGAGGTACCACTATCAACAATGTTGTCCAATCCCAGGGCACGCTTCTCCAGGAACTCTAATAACTCTGCAGTTGTGGGAAGAACCTTATTGTCGCGGTCCAACTGAAACGCGCGAATCGTCAGCACGTCTAGCTTACGTAATAAAATGCAGACAATAATGCTACTCCACGACTCTACCGGTTCCTTGAGGTTTCGGAGTGCGGCCAGATGTTGTTTTACCTCTGAAAGTAATTGGCGTATGTTAGTCGTCGTTGATTTCATCATGTTTGGCAGGTCTATGATAGTAAATATATGCTCCTGAATAATTTTAGTGTCATTTTCATACCTATTTTTAAGTAATGTAATAGCCTCACCATAGCTTTCATCTTTAATAGGCAAATTGTTTATTAAAGCATGTGGCTCCCCACTTAAAAAACCCTTTAAATAGTACAGCTTTTGTACTAATGCCAAAGAACTATCATTGTGAATCATGGCTGTGAAAATATTTATGAAAGAATAGTAATCTGTGTACTTACCAGTAAATGTTGGTATGGCTACATGTGGTAATTTTGTCCTAGTTGGTTGAGTTTTGATGGGGTTAGCGGAAACATTGTCCCTCTGAAGAGTTTGGTCCCGAATTATTTCCAATTTAGATAATAAGTCGATATACACTTCCTCCATCTCTAAAACATCATCCTTTTGAAGAATGGGATCAATGGCTTCAATTTGAGAACTCATGTTACAATATTGTGTGAATACTTCACGCAAGCGTTCTATTTTGACTTTAATTTTTTGAACAGGATAAGTTTTAAACACAACTTCGTCATAGCTATTGCGTAGCCTTGTAATAGAGGCCTTGCAATAACCACGACTAGCTATTAGACTATTTAAATCGGCCATTATTACATTTACCACACAACTTAAGAAAATTCACAAGCTCACAACACAAAATGCTTTGTTTAGCTTAAACAGTCCCAATATAAAATGGCGGCTTAAATAAAATTAAAAATAAAATAATCGCAAGAACTGTCAAATGTCTCGTTTTCTGTTAGTTGGCACTTCAAGTTTGCGACGTTTTCCGGCAGACTGGCGCTAGTTGCACACAGCAACGCTGCTACGTCCACAATGCTGCCAACTTCATGACGAACATAGACGACCAATGATGAAAGACGTTCTTGATAAATTATTGCCAGCATAAGAATTGCAGGCTGTCCAATCGCAGTCAGGGCAAATTTGACTAGAATCAGGTCAGCGAAGACGTCAAAATCAGCGCAATATTTGAATGAAATGCGCAAAATTCTCAATTTTTTTTATGATTCTTCTAAAATGGCTGACATGCTTCTAAATGTAGTCTAATTTGATGCGACGGAATGCATTACTGTCTTACTTGAATGTTTTCATGATATCCTCGTTTTCAATACGTGCATAGATCGATTGTAGGATCTTCATCCCGCCAGCAGCAGTAGGTAGTCTTGTTCTGCAGCGAGAGGCTTAATATCTTCATACCGCCAGCAGCAGCAACTAGTTTTATTTTGCAGCGAGAGGACCAATATCTTCATACCGAAACCATCAGCAACTAGTTTTATTTTGCAGCGAGAGGACCAATATCTTCATACCGAAACCATCAGCAACTAGTTTTATTTTGCAGCGAGAGGACCAATATCTAATAAGTATTTTTAAAATATTTGTGAAAACATTCTACAAGATTCCAGTAGGTACTTACATGAAAATTTTAAAACTCTCTCGAATCTTGTAATAGGTACTCCATACCTACTTGTTTAGAACGATTAGATAAAAAAATTGTCGTAGGTATACTTTTCAAGGCATAAAGTCTCACTTCTGTCATAGATACTGTAGATACCTATATATTTACAAAATATACCTCAAGCCCGTCAATCATAATTAAACTCAAAGTGCTATCGTTGCAAATCTAAAATCTCCACCAAAACGAATTAAAAAACAGACTTGTCTCGCCTCCCGGCGCTCCCCCCTCTCTGTCAGTATTAAATATTTAATTTTCCCCATTTCGACTACAGTCTGCACTTTGGCATAACCAACTCAGTAATTTGATCTGTCTGCGTTCCTATGAAATCGTATTTATTGCATTTGTGCTATATTGTACGTCGTATTATGACTAGGTAAACATATTCAGCGTGAAGGTGTATTTTAATTTTGGCAATATATTATAGACACGGGTTGTTTGACGACATACCTGCAGCACAAAGCCTTTGTTTCCATAACATCTTGTAAGATATGCTCCTCTGGTAGTTGAGTTAAAGTTTTAAACCTCTTTGCGTCTTCCGAACCAGCAGCTTTGAGAAATTCAGACATACCTACCACGTATTTATAATTGCTCATACGATTTGTTTTAACCTATCTTTTTTTTAATTTTATCTACTCTCATATCGTAATGTTCTTATTATGAAATCAAAATCAGTACTTTAATGACCGACTTTAGGCACACCCGTGTATAATGATTCATTATAGTACAGTTGTCCCAAGATTATGCTATAAAATAACTTTTTTTCTATTAAAGTAGACGTTGGACCTATCAATAGTATAATCAATCAGTATCAATTCAATTTGACGATGACAATGTGACAAATTTTTAACTTGAACTTTAGAGGTAAGAATTTTTGGGAGTTGGCAACACGGATTTGATTAAGTATATGATTATTTTGTCTGTTTATTTTATTGTTTATGCCTACTTAATATTTTTTTTTTTTTTGAAAAGTTGGTAGTAAAATACTATCGATTTTTCTATTTTTTAAATTACATTATTTATATGAGTTTAGATAAAGTACTGTATGATACTGCACATAATTAGGTATTAAAAACTCGTGTGATACTATTAAGAACTCGGTACTTAAACTCACACTCGTATTTAATAACCCCTATTATGCAACAGTATCATAAACTACTATAATTTACATATAGTAAATGATAAAAACATCACCTTAACTTAGATCTATATGCAATAAAATGTAAACAAAAATATGTAATGCAAACTTGAGTATGCATAATATTCGTAAACAATTATTAAGAAGGTACAAGTGAACTTAAGTAGGTTCTTGTGTAAGTGTGGATCCCTTTAATACATACTCGCGTGTGTATTTAGTAGGAATGCTATAGTTTTCCCATAATAGCGCGGTGAGTCATGGCGGCACATACGCCGTGCAGACGACGTGCCAATATTTGATTTGTACACCGATCGCTGTACGCACACTCCACATAAAGCTATACTATAAAAGTATAGGTATAAGTTTCTTGTAGAAATCAAAAAAATGCTTTACAGTATCTACCATCAAAAATAAATACATTATAAGTATCAAAGATTTGATAGAATATGAAAAGTTATACCTATAAAATACAAACAAAATAACTGGACCAGTACAAGCTCTATACACACGTAGGGAGAGTTCCGTATCATTCCGTTTTTCATGTGAACGATATAAGACTAATAAGATAAATAAACTAATTAATAAGACTGAGCCTAACTCGGTAACGTCAGGACTTTTCTTAAATTTTAATATCTTTTAAACTTCTCATGTATTTATTATTTTTAATCACGTGTGATTGATTGACCCGAACATAGACCTACTATTTAGTTCCGAATTTATTTTTTACTAGCCCAGTAGATTCGAAGAAAATAAGTAATTATTACGGGACAAACACGACAATGATCCTATAAGAGTTCAAATTATCCATCGGATATACGAAACTAATAAATAATTACAATACTGCTTTTGTAAAAGTGTAGCATACAGTGAACCACCGGTACGCATCAGCAAAGTTGCAATCTATCTGTTTCCGAAGGGCCGACAAGTGAACGTTTACTTTGTAAACCCAGGCAGATGCGCTTTAAAACGTTCCCTTGTGAAGATCAATATACCACCCACCACACCTGCGAGCCTGGTACTTGCTCTACCTCAACATATGCTACTTTGTTGTTATTAGTTCTTGTAGTAAATTGATGCTTTTTAGTGCCTTTGAAGGCGTTTCTATTTTTCTACAATATTTTTCATCATTGCGGATTCATGGATCCCATCATCAGATCCTGACCTGCTGACCATGGGACCACCTGTGAAGTATACCCTTTCAAACCAAAAAGAATTTTCTAAATCGGTCACCGCCGAATTTTTAATATAGGTAAGTAGCTAGACTTATGCCAGACCATAATCACACTATGTTCATACATATGCATGTACGAACATGCGTTCGTAGCTTCAAATCAAATTCAAATGCTTTTCTACAATGAATATTAATGCCATAGATTATAATAGATACTATTTTTAATACAGATACGAAAAATGCTATAGCAAAGGGATATTCAAGATTCTCCCATAATCCTTAACTTTGTTTCCTTTATATCCTTTGTACTGGTTTCCTTTTGACGATAAATATAGGTATAAACAAACATAATAAATACTTGATAATCGGCTTAGGTTCAATTCAATTTGCTGTTAAGAACTAGCTTTTTTGGGAATTAGTAACAACAATTTTACCTATCTAATAATGATAGGTAAAATTGTTGTTTGCAAAAATAATCCCATAAGCTGATTACAATAGAATATCATATTTTAATTGGTACCTTATTAAAAAAATACTATAAGCATTATTTAGATAATTAATCTGAGAATACTTACCTATAATCCTTTAAGACTTTTCAGGGCGAGGTTAAGACGTTCGTTATGAAAAATAAACGTAAAGTAATACGACCGATCGAAATTTTCGATAGATTAGCGATACTTCTTTGCGAGAAAAAATCCTTTTCGTGAATATACATATCCATCGCTCCGCAGTTTCACTCGCATAAATAAGGTTTCATGAGCATTCTGTTATTTATACAACCAATCAATAAAGTAAACCAATATTATGATCTCAAAAACCAGAATTATTATTTGGGGGAAAACTGATTGATCAATATTCAAATAAACAAAACAGGGTATCCCTTCACTGTGAACGCAACACGCACACATAGAAGGATATCCATAAATATATCATTTTGTAAGGATGCTAACCTTTGATTAAATAAGCACCTGGAAAAAGACGACCCTTGGTTCCGTAACCAAGGGTCGTCTTTTTGAGACCGTTCTCATAAATATCGGTAGTACAGGGAAATCTAATTTTAGTGTTTTACTCAGCGCAAGGACCTTTTTGGTTACCTTGACAAGTTATTTTGTATCGTAACCCTTTTAGAGACTGTGATTACCACTTACAGCCACATCATCACTAATAATATTTTGGTCTACATTGGTCTAACACAAAAATAATAAACCAAACATTTACATTTTTTGAAACAATTTTGATTTATCCCACGTGAAAAGCTAATAGAATATTTATATGTAAATAAATATATCGTACTAGCTGTCACCCGCGGTTTCTACCCGCGTCCCCGGGATAAAAAATTGCCTATATGTTATTCCAGGGTATGATCTATCTGTGTGCCAAGTTTAATTCAAATCCGTTCAGTAATTCAAAGCGTGAAAGAGCAACAAACATACATACAAACTTTCACGTTTTTATTATTAGTAGGAAGGATAAGGATTTTACAAAAAAATTAAAACTTTAAACATATGCAACAAAAGCAATTTGAAAATGAAAATCTGGAATCCATTTACTTCTGACTTCCTTTAGTACAATTTAATAAAATGCTAGACAATGTATAGTTATCAGAAATTAGTAAAAGCTTTGAACCTAGGAGCTGTTCCGTTCACACGTATGATCAAATCATGCCATGGACTAAATAGGGATCATTGAACTAGTACCTTCAACCTGTCTGCGAAAGCAATCGCCCTGCCTGACTGACCTTCGAACAGCAATGCTAGTGAACTTAAACTTGTGTTGAGCTCTACAAGGAAACACTAGGCAGACAACCACAAGATTCAATTTTATATTCAATCTTATATATTTTGGTTTTATTATTTCCCAGTATTCGGGATCTGACTATAGGTACCTACCTACTATTGACAGCATTTAAAGGATACATTTATGTTTTATAAATAAAATATGTCTATAGTTTATTTTTAGAACGTCCATAACGCAGAGCCATGCTTCCTCGAATGCAGGGGTGTGATGGGAAAACCTCGACCTCGTTACGACCCCTTCGTGACCCCATGTTGTACCAGGGCACCATGAAACGCAAGTAATACAATTAGACAACTGCAGTCTATCTCCACGTCTATACATGTTACTGACAAAGCTTAAATTAGTTACAAGTTAAATTAGTTATTAATTTTTTATCTGAGTTTGACACCTTAGCTATTTTTAACTAACTTCAAAAAAGGAGGTTCTCAATTCGACAGTATGTTTTTTTTTGTATGTTTGTTACGCGAAAAATTCGCCAATTGTTTTTTTCCGAAAGAGTAACTATACTTTCGATGTGGTCCCATTGTCGCCAAGTCAGGATCTTATGATGGGATCCCCGGAAAAAGGCAAAAACATTTGGCAAACATCTACGGTACCTACCTACACTTTCTTATTTTTTATTGTTTTTTTGTGTTTTTGAAAGTGGTTTTCTTTTATGTTAAAAGTTATTTATAATAAGTAATAATCTTATAAATAGTCAATTACTTCGAAATTTCTCTAATCACAATGAAAGCTTTTGAAATGTTATACTTAATCAATAAATACGCTTTTGAAATGTTGCTTCATTCAAGTTTCATTTCTATCCTTTCATAAAACTGTGTTGTGACACTTGTGATACCAACTCCCTTGAAACAAAAATCAGTTGATACTCTCTTCATGATAATAGATTATTTTTGTCTCATCTATTATCTAAACAATTTGTAAGAGAATAAATTAAGACAAGTACATACCAATGGCCCATTACCCATAATCGATATACACTTAACCCAAAACAATACAATATCTGATGCTGATGATATATCGTAAAAGGAAGACGCATATTATCTGGTGCATTAACCCGCAGATGTATAAAACTATAACTGGAATGGATATATTCGTTCACATTATAATTTACATTTGTAATGTATTATTTGCATCGACAAGATTTCTTTTGCAATGCCGTCGTCTACCCTTGAACTCGGTTCGTACACCTTTACTGGCATTCTTATAACTGTAAATCTACATACCTTCAAGTAACCAATAATTGCCCTATAGATAAATATCCACTGAATATATTAAATGAGTTAATTAACTCTTTAGACACACACATGTAATTCACAGAATATAAATTCCAACTATGCAACTAGGGCAGCAGAAAACATAGAACTATTTTCGTGTAAAGTTTGCGTAAGGAAAGTAAAACAATTAAAATAGCTATGCTCTACTGTAAAGATCAAAAGCATAATAAAATCATTTCTAGCATGATTAAATCAAAGGAACCTTCTTCATGGTTCTTGTATCCTGGTAGCTAGGGTGCGTGCTATGGGGGAACATGACCTACTTTTGTTGAGGGTGCTCCTCCAACGGTCCACACCATCGATCCGAAGGGAACTGGCACGCCATAACTAAATCACATTTGCCTATGAAGTCATTTAAAAAAATATTTGTTCTAATAGGTACGTAACTACTTACCTTCTTATATTCTTTATATTTATGTTACAAATAAGCATTTCTTTTATATTTTTAATGCATTTTCCTAAATTTTTAATCCGATAATAGGTACTTATCCTTACGGTCGTCTGGTTTGAACCAGACAAATAATTTAAAATTAACACCATAAGATACCTATAAAACTTCAAAAATCTAGACTCCTTAAAGAACAACATAAAAAAATTGTGCAATTTTCTTAAAAACAGCTCCAACAACGGTTTAAAAAAATTGCAAGCTATTACTTTTAGGATTCGATTGAAATTATTCTCGTTATTCAGTTGAAACTCGTTAAAGGAAGGTTTATTTTATTTAACATAATAAATCTACATAATATATACATACGTACGAATTACCATCATTCGTGTGGCAGTTGGGTTAATACATATACACCATAAAATACTATTCGATAATTAATCCTTTCGTTGTAGAGTTGGCAAACCGAATAAATTATTCGTCGAAGTAATTACAGAGAAGCAGGTGACTACTAAAGTTAGAGCAACGGGCTTAAAATAATGTGGTAGGACGAGCTAACCATAGTGCCCATAAACACAATGTACCTTTTTGTTGTCAACCACTAAGGTTAGTGCATAGGTCGTAGACCTTAGACCCTACTCACGGCTATGACTCACTTTCTAAGATTTAATCTCATGATAACTAGATGGTAATTATAACTTTTTACCTGACTGACCCAAACGAAAGCTGCGTTTTGTAATGATATTTTATAGGAGGAACCACAAAGCAGACTGGGTTTCAATCATTTGAGTTCGCTCTTTACGCAGTCAGTTTTAAACTTTTTCATTAGCCATGGATAAATCTGCTTGGTTGAAAAAAGGGTCAAGATAATTCATCGAGTGCAAAAATACTGACCAATGCTGGTAAATCATAATGTTGGGAATTTTCCAGATTTTTTTTCTTTCCAAATCACTCATACATGTCTGGGCTAGACGTGTATGAGTGATCGGGGAACATACATACATAAAAATATTTGGACAAATTGAGAAAAAAAGAGAACAGTCACCTAACTTTAAAACAGTAGTTAGCGTTTTAACGAAACAGTAACTTTTACTTGTTTTATTGCTACACAATGATGTTTAACTACAATCTCTCCATAGCTAGTAAGAAGGCGCACACACACCCCCCGCGAATGTATATCGTCATCTACCGCTGTCGCCCGCAACATAATAGCATAACAGTACTGTTAATAGTAAAACACCACACAATAAATTAGTTCGATTGTGGGTGCATTAGTTGTGATTCAAATGGTAATAATACATCATTATTCAAACAATCTTCATGAAATAAATCTTTGATCAATTGCAAACAGAGTAGCAGTAGCACCGGTACTAAGTAAATCAACAATATCCTGCCACAAATTCCCACGGGCTTTGTTATAGACAAAAAATAAACATGCCAGCCCAAAAAACTTTATAATAAAACGACATCAAAATATACACGTGGAAGCACCCACACCTGGCCTCAAACCTTTCAATCTCGGAGCAGCTGCTGTCTGTCTTATCCTTATTATCCTAGAGATCGGCTTGAGAGGCCGAGTCTTCGCCCTCGTCCTGACAGGCGCGGGCGGCGTCAACGTCCGCCAACAAAGGCTTTGTGAGTTAACAAACGATGCGGGCGTCAGCTGTCGTACAGCTTGCGCCATAAAAAATAGGCCAATAACTATTGGCCGATGGCGAAAAAAAACTTAAAGAAATGTTAAAGATGGCGGCAGGTGCGGTGTCAGCTGTTCACGCACCTTTGTAATAATTGCAGTGCGCCCGCGCAACGTTCGTTCTGTTTACGCCGTCGCGCGCAGGTCAAAGGCATAACTTTTGTATCGTTTTGTGTCGGCCGCCGCCGCCGCCTGTTGGCATATGATCGTATTTATTTATGATTATATCTATCGGTTAATAATAATGTCTGTCAGATAGGTACTCGGAAAGTACGTCTTACAGTTTGTTAATATAGTAAGTAAGTAGGTACACCGGTTTGTTTCCATTGTGAAATTTGCTCAAGATTTATAAGAAAGAAAATGAGAAAAGTAAAGCAGAAGCCAGTCACCACATCTTACATTTTCATATTGTTTTCTATGCATGCAAGGATCCATAGCATGTTTTACAAGAATAGGGATCATTGCTCAAGGGATAAGTAAAAAATAAAGGGCAAGCCAGAAGAGATGTGTATGTAGAATGTCCCAGGATAACGTACGTACTTGGTTACTTGTACTAGTTGAGTGCGTTGAAGATATTTCGTCTATTCAAAATCTCTCACTTTTAATATTGTGTAAAGAATTAAAAAAAGAAATTATTTCAGCTTTTTATTATTTGCTCAAACTCAAAACTCATTTATTCAGTTTAGACCCTGATATAAGGCACTTATGAATGTCGACAATATAAATGACTCTACCATTGGTTCGTAATAGCGTAATAGGTACACTTGAACTGAGAAGCTGGCTTCATTCAACTGAATGAAAGTCGAAAGACCCAATTTGCTGAAGGTTTCGCTGCAGGTCGCCGAAACCGAAGCATCGGTCGGACACTAAATATTAGTAAAAAAAATAAGATTCTTTATCTATTCTGAAGGACAGATGTTACCTCAGATATCACTAAGCAGTTGTAGCTTAAATTGATATGAATCAAGCAGGCGCTTATTGACTGACCCACCCAACCGAACGAGCCGGGCGCCCGGCTTCGTGGTCCCGCGCACGTGTTAACGCATCTGCCACCTAATTAATCTAACTACCTGCGCAGGCGACCTGCGTCTGACCGCTTGCCAAGGTTTTTTATTTTAACTTTATAGTTAAAAATATGTATCATGCATGATTCATAGACTCCTTTCAAATAGACGAGACTCTAGAAGGAATGTAATGAACTCCGTCAATATGTGTAATATCATCAATAAAAAAAAACAAATTACGATACTGCATGGTAGAACATAATGATACTTACTATTTTATCAATACTAAGATCTTACAATTACAACAATTTTATTTACTAAGATCATTTTTTTAATAACTTACGTACAAATAAAATATTTGACTTGATGAAATTCAAATACCTACGAAAAGAGGAGCGTAAATAAAATTATCATTTTTTTTAAATAACACTAAAAATTAAGGTTGGATGGTTTTAATCTAGATTCCCCTTTCCTTTGACCTTTATAGAAGTAGGTATTCCTTCCAAGAGCGAGACATAGTTCATAACATTTATGTATTGGTAGGTAATATATAGGTGTAATAGACATGAGGATAAGTACCTCTGCTCGTAGAATACTTTAAGTTCTACGTAAGGTTTTCTTTAACCACAATCGCGATTTTAATTCTATTTGTATGCCTATAAATATCATTAACGAAGGCAAGCCTATTTTATTTAGAAAAACATTTTTTACAATCTGTGTTATTTAAAAAAAAAAAAATACGAATCGTTTAATCCCATATCATTCTATTACCTACCATGATATAATGAAGTAATCAGTTTATAGTAACAAAAGACTGATTAAATAGCTGAGAAAGGTCTGCAAGATAACATAACATGTCTGAAACAGAGCCGCCAAGGTCGAGCTGTGAAATTAATGCAAACGAGTCTACATAATGCGATGAGGCATAACTTATGGTCTCTGGTAATTTGGTGGACTAACTTTAATCATGCTACTACATTATACAGATTTATTAACGCTCTGCCTTTTTACTTATTTATTGGTATGTTGACAGTCACATAACAACTTTAAGCTTACATTCAGTTTAGTTAACGAAACGTAGGTACACTTAGTATTTCTGTGGTTTATTTCTACAAGTTTCTAAAAGAACGACAGTTCTCAAATATGTAAAGGACTTAATCTTACTATCCTAGAAATCCGATTTAGGCGATGATAGCTCAGTGGTAGTAGTGACGTCGAATGCCGAGACGAAGGTCGCGGGTTCGAATCCTACAATGAGCTTGAGTTTTCGGTGAAGGAAAACATCGTGAAGAAACCATAGCACGGTGGTAGGGTACTTTGTTGTACCCGCCTGGCTGGTTACCACCCTCAAGTTGCAAATCTGTCGCCAAGTGGTCTTTCGGTGTGTTCCGACAGCTGCACTTGAGTGCCGTTTCCTTTCTAGGCTTTGTGTGCTTACCATCATCGGTCACATCATAACTGACTACAGTGAGATTGTGGTCAAACACAGGTCTATACTTACATAGTAAAATGTAATAAAATCCTCTCCTACCCTACTTCCTATAAATCTTATCCTACTAATGCTACTTTGTGTTTGACTACTCAGTTAAATACGTTGAAGACAAGATACATGGTTGTAGTAGCTTCTTTCTGTACTTGCATCCCTTTTATGTATATTTAAAACAAAAACTGTAATTACATAAATTCAAAAGAAAGATCCACATAAGAAAGAAGCCCTCCTGAGTTTCTTGCCGGAGTCTTCTCAGTTTACGAACCGGTCGTAGAGTCAATTGAGCCTTATCAGGGACTCAACTGAATAAATGAGTTTTGAGTTCAAGTTTGACTGAACAACTTTAAACGATAGGCCATCAAGGTAAATAACCTGGAACAACATGTGGACAGACTTTTTATCCAGGTAAAACAGACCATTCGGGATTACTTCGGAAATGCGGGTAAAACCTGGGGGCTAAAACTAATTTTGTGAATGTGAAAACGCGAAACATTGTGTGTAAATATGTTTGTTACCACTCAGTTTCGTAACAGCAGAATGGATTTCCATGAAATGCAGTAGGTACCTATATATTTACTTTTGGTAGCCCTAGGTAGGGTACCTAGAATAAGAATAGGTAGCTTTTTATGGCAAGAACTTAGGTGAAGCCGCGGGGAACAGTTAGTAATAAAATACAATTTCCATATTCTGTATTTATTCTGAAAACTTTACATACAATCTATTTATTTTAACATTTACAATCACTTAGTAAATTTTAACTATTTACGGACTCGTTATTAGTATAACAATATAATTTTGTATGGAACTCAGTTACACACCTGTCATTTATGTATAGGTATTTACCTACGTAAGATAACTAAAATATAGCATAGCGGAATAAAAGAAAACATAACATAGTTATGAGATAAGATTCACGAAAACTTCTACTTAGGAAACCCAACTACGAGTGGGTATGTCACAGTCTAACAATTTGTCTACGAAAGGCCTACGATGAACCTAATTGTAAAGCAATAAGATGGATATTTCTCTGACATTCTTGAACTTCATCCAGGGCTTTAGTAGTTGCAGTAAAAATATTATTTGCATTAAAATAATTCGTGATTCATAATATGTTCACATAAGCAGAAATTCAAACCAAAAAAACAAAACCACTTCGATATTATGTTCCACATTACATAACAATTACCTACTGGTATTATTACGGCAAATATATATTTTTTTTAAATAAATTAGCAATTTCCTATCACTATAATTTTTTTCAAAATTTTTTGTAATTTAATTTATTTTTGTTGTAATTATTAATTAGCTTCAAGTTTTAACTGCTTATCAAATATAGACATACGTAATTGTACTGACGTACAAGATATTTCTTCTTCTGAAGTATAAGTAAATTCAACAAAATAAAAAAAGTTTTTCGCCTTTCGCATCATAATTTTTTATGGTAGGTAAAGTATTTGAGGTTAAAGTTAAGGTCTGTTTTTCCTCTATAAGCATTTTATGCACAAATTCCAAAAACTAAGTATAATTACAACAAAAATACAATCGGAGACTACAGAATAAATTTAGAGATCAGTCTTAAAATTCAGAATAACACCTAACATTTGTGGCTACTTCAACTAGCATCTGCCCCGGGGTTTTACTCGCATTCCCGATGAATATTATATTTTCCCGGGATCAAAAATATCCTACATTTTAGTCCAGGTGATTGATATATATTTGTGCTAAATCATCCAAATCCGTACAGCCATTGCTGCATCCTGCATCATTTAATAACAAAAATCCACACATACTTTTACATTTTAAAAGATTGGTAGGATTTAAACACGTCTTTACACTATTAGAATTAAGACCGATTTTCCTGAAATATACATTACATCTAAACAGAATAGGAACATTGTATATAACCAGTATATATTTAAATGCGATAGGCATATATGACAAAAAATCTCCCTTCCTCAGACCCAATCGGTTGCATTTCCAATCGGTAGGAGCTATATAATTTAATTTTATTATGTTGATACAGTGTTAGTTCTTCAACAATTATATTAACAGGAAGTCTGAAATTAGAAAATGCAATTAATTTAATAATACTCTGAAGTAAACTGACAGATGGTAAAAGAGATAGTTATGTGTGTGTAAACAAATTTAACTAGAATTACAATTTTAAGAAACCCCCGATACACTAGAAATGATCTTCAAACGGCTGAGCGGATTTTCTTGAAACAGCTAATAAGACTCTCGATTATGACACCTTTCGAAAAAAAACATAAGCAAAATCGATTTAGTGTAGTAGAGTGTAGTGTATCGAGATAGTGTAGAAATGATGTCACCCATAACTTATATTGAGGATAGCATTAGGCTGCATGTCCACTGGAGCAGACGACCGGAATGGTGCGGAGCGCTAAGGAATACTGTCAGACTTGAATTCTTAGCACCGGTCCACAAGCAGCTAAGCCTTAAGACTGCTTGACTGTCTTGACATTTATAGAGGATCTCATTCCGAAAGTGTAACATAAATTCATATAAAATGAGGAGGACAGGACCAAAACCTCACATATCCACTTAAAGCAATCTCAATAGTTATATCCTGACTATTTCTATTTCAGTTTCTTAACGATTGCTCAGTTGGTTGGTACATAAGTCGACATCTTTAAGAACTTCCCGCGGTTCTCCCTATTATATTTCCTAAATGATTTCGGTAACAAAAATCAAAATAGTGGCACTTTTCAATTTCCAAATAATTTATTTTCACTATAATACATAAAACATACATCATGCATAATGAGGACCACGGCGTATACCGCCCAAGTTACTTTATGGAATAAACAAAATAAAAACGCAAATTCATGAACAAAATCACCATATGTGGAAGAACTAATGTTGTATGCATTGATTTTTAAATTTCAACCAATTAAAAATCTCTATTTTTAAATTTAATGGAAGATGATTATTGATATATTTCAAAATATACAAAGCTTTTACTGCTTTACTTCAAAAATTGCATAAACACCTATTTTTTTAATCATCTTTAACATAAACTGATTTTTTGTAGTCTGTCTGCAAATAATAAATATGAGATGAAGATGGTTTGAATTGATTTCATAACGTAAAATCCAGTAATATATTTGATTAACATTTTACATTGATACACAAGTATCAGCAACAAAGGCTTATACTTACTATGAATATTTACAAATTTACATTAAGAAATTATTTTCTTTTTAACAAGTGTTTTAATATGATAAGAACATGAACCGAATGTTAAATAATATGCGACAATTTTGAATAAGTTTACAAACTGCCTGCTTAGCTAAGTCTTCTCACAACTACGTGATAGGTAGGTACCATTTAAGCGCATTATGTTACACATGTTAATATTCAGTTGTACCATTTGTCACTTGGTGTTACATATGAGCACATAAAGGCAAATAGTTTGACCGATTTATCCATGCGTTACATTCTATATCTCTAACAACCGCAATACAAATTAAAGGCACACGACTTCCGACAGTTCGTTTATATGACGACACGCTATTATAAACCTAAATTAAGAGCTTTATGTATTTATATCAACTATATATTTTTATACATTAACACTCTTACAATGGTCATATTCATGTTACGTTTACGAAAATATATTTTTTAATTTTTTTTACAATAAATTAAAAAAATAAACGATGTAACACTCTGTTCACAGTTTAATGGAACACCACACGTCACTGTCACCAACACAACCATTGCCGAAGCAACGAAACACTCCACTTCGAGTTTAAAGTACCAGGGTAGCACGCGCGGGAGTTAGTCGAAGTCGATATCCATGTTGTACTGTCGGTCCCTGTCGTTGGAGTTTAACGAGGAGGTCGAGTTGGAGTTGGTCGAGTTGGTGTTGGAGAGCGTGTGAGGCGCCCACACGCCCGACGAGGCCGTCGACACCGAGCCCGACGACGAGCCCGACACCGAGCCCGAGTCCGCGCCCGTCGCCAGCGCGCCCAGCGCCCCCAGCGCGCCCAGCGGGCTCCACGACACGCGCGCCCCGCCCACGTTCACTCCCACACCCACCCCCACGCCCACCCCGCCCATCCCGCCCACGCGCCGCCGCGGGATCCGCCGCACCAGCATGTGAGAGAACGAGGCTAGAACAAACAAACCCACCCATTAATATCACTCGTTCCGATATGTTGGCATTTATAGGCAATAAAAGCAACAAGTTTTATCCAAAGCCTGTCTGAACACATAGGTACTCCAAGACAATATTTATCTCTGGGCTATCTATATTACATGAAAGTGACATATCCAGCCATTAATTTGTACTAAAATACTGACTCTTAACATTCTTACCAAATTATTAGTTGACTAGCTGTTCCTCGCGGTTTCACTCGCGTTCCCGGGATAAAAAGTAGCCTATAACCTTCGTGGATAATGTAGTTTCCTATTAGTGAAAGAAATTTTCAAATCGGTTCAGTAGTTTCGGAGCCTATTTAATGCAAACAAACAAACATACAAACAACAAAATCTTTCCTCTTTATTATATTAGTATAGATATAAAACATTTACAGACCTAGTGGTCTTCTGAATAAAATGAAATTATTCACTACATACTTCCAGAACTATCGGTACGTGGTAATGGCGTCGTGCTAGCAGCCGTAGCTGGCGTCGTAGCGGTCGTAGCACCGGGTGCCGTAGTCGATGCGGGCGTCGGTGTAGACGTGGGTGCGGCGGGTGCGGATGTGGGTGGTGGTGCTGGTGCGGATGTCGGTGCGGATGTCGGCGCGGATGTCGGCGCGGATGTCGGCGCGGTCGCATCGGCGGCCGGCGCGTCGGTGAGCAGCGAGCGCCGGCAGATGGGGCACGTCGCGTGCAGCTGCAGCCACGGTGATATACACGACGAGTGGAATATGTGGTCGCATGATAGCCGGGATACTGTTTCACCTGGAATGTTCAATATAATATATTTAGTTAGTGAGGGCGAGGTAATTAATGCGGCTACTGGAACACTTCCATATTGCCTACCAGGGTAGCAGGACACTGAAGTGTGAGTTGTAAAACTTACGCTTAACTGAAGTGTACAAACAAGGGTGGTAGCCAACCGGACAGGCATCACCAACTACCGAGAAATTGTTTACTAGCTTTCACCAATATTTTGTAATCAGTGATCTTCTCATGACGAACTTTAAATGTATAAAACATCAAAACTCAGTGACACCAACTACAGGGATGGAAATTCTTTATGGAAACAAAAGTTTCACATAGATGTCTTACCCTTTATTTAATGGGCTGTAGTGTAACCATAGGCGATTGACGCAGATTTCCACTGTCACGCGAACAGTTTGCGTGGAAATGGTAACGTGTTCGACGCGTAGTTTAGAAATCGTCTCCACAACCGAGCTTGATTCTCGCTGCGACAAGTCGAATACTTAAGTTTTTAATAATACATTTTCCGCAATTACAAAATCATTGGTACTAGGCAAGCATAAAGACGAGAAGATTTCAGTTACCTAACTGGAAATTCTCCCAGCACACAGAACAGGAGGTGTTAGAGGCGGCTTGGGCTTCTGTGACGGGCTCGGAGGGTAGGGCTGCTAGTTGGTCGCGAGGTAAAGGTGGCGGGCCCGCGTTCTCTAACTGACCGAGTAACTGTGTCACCACTGCATCCAGACCTGAAAGAACGCCGTGAGGATATGTTAGCCTGGTACTTCATTATTGACAAGTAACAATAAGTAATATTTTTAAGAAGTACTTATCACTTAATCTATATTTAAACATTTTGAAAAAAAAAAATACCTTCTCCTCCAAATACATAATCTCCTGGTGCTCCGACTAAAACGAACGGCGCCCCAGCAGTGACAGCTCCCGTACCCGGTCTTGCACCACCGATCATCCAAACTAACTGTTCCATTAGTGTCTCTCGCCGTCCTGCACCCCTGGTAGCAAAAATATAAATTTATGTATTTTATAGGGCCATCAAAAGGAATAAAAAGAAACTATAGGATCAATCTCTTTGTTGTCCATCTGTCTGTTGTCATAAAAATCTTGTTTTATTTTTACTACAGATAGGCATGCCTTGTTGCCTACAATCTTAACGTCATAAGTTAGAAGGTGATACTGATAAACAACAAACCTAGAAACCATTAAGATAGGTACTTAATGATGAAGTATAGTCAAAAAAAATAAATAAATTTTATAAATATATAATAAATTTCTATATAACTTCAGCAATGTATTTTTTATTATGAAGTTGTGAAATCAATAATTTATGTAAGTGCCTCCATTTTACAAAGAAGGAATGAATATGAATTGCATAAAGGAATCAATATTGTTCTCATAACATGTGAATTAATTAATTTCATTTCGACTTACCGCAATCTGCCGCCAGACATGAGAAACGCCAAGTCATTTAACATTGGTGGTGTGCCCTGAAATTTTATTTATTTTATCATTATTTATTATTAATCCATATTCCCTCTGGAATCAGGAGGACATGCCATTGTGTTGCCGACCTTGAAGACCAGTTTTTATATTAGCAATCGATCGATAAAACTGTACATACGAAAATTTTATTGCGTTTCATAGAACGTGCGTCATAGACGTTACGCGTTACGCTGTACACAATACAGTATCGTGACGATTCGAACTCGTTATACTCGTCAAAATGAGGGTTAGTAACACAAAACATAAAAGCTCAGATACACAAAAGTATTGGTTTGTAAATAGGTAGTATGAATTTAAGTAACAGTGTCATAAACACATCATGAAATTTTATTTAATAAAAACGAAAATGTGTTTTTGGCACCCAATGACACCCACGTCTAAGGTCGATATTCACAGAAAACGGTCCCGATAAGTTGTAATCGGCGTTTACGATGACATTTTCCTACGAAAATTCGTGAATATCGATCTTATAGTATTTGTATAGAGAATCTGTCAAATTTACATATTTAGCCCGGGGGGTTAGTGTTATACAACGCTGGTGCAATTGGGTTTCAGGTGACATACGGCCCGCTCAATGTTAAGCGGTTACTGTAGCCAATAGACTTGCGATTCCAGGAGTATATCACTCAACGGCGACTCTGCAAAAACCTTTTCACAACCTTCGTGTAGAGAAATAGTTTATGGGCCGAAGACATAGGTTACTTTACGAGAGTGAAACTGTGGAGGACAGCTAGTCTACAATAATATTATAAAGAGGTACCTAAAGTTTGTGAGTTCGGACGTAGGCGGTAAACTCTCTGGGATTTACTCTCTCTGGAGTTACTGGTCCGATTCTAAATATTCTTTCGCTAATAGGAAGATAGACTACTTTTTATTTTGGGAACGCGGAAAACAGCTAGTTAGATATAAAGATAAGTACAACACGAGATAATACTGACTTTAGGATTGTAGATAGCCACATCACTATTCTGTATACTCACACATATAATGACGCGTCACGCTTCTACATAAATCAGTTCATATTAGGTAACTTAGGTATTATCGTAAGGTAACGCATTTACCGCTTTGTCATAATGGTGGTAATCAGTAACAGTGACGTCAAATGTCATAGCGAAGGCGTGGGTTCGAATAAGCTTGAACTTTCGGTGGAGGAAAATATCTTGAGGAAACCATAGAACGGTGGTACTTTTTAGTACCCGCCTGGCTAGCTACATATAGGAATTCAATAAAGGTGCTAATTAATGAACCAATTATTTAAGTATATAAAAGGAAGCGAGACTGTTTGACTGACTGACTGATCTATCAACGCACAGCTCGAACCACGGGATGGATCGGACTGAAATTTAGCATACAGATAGCTATTGTTATGACGTAAACTTTGGAAAGAAATTATATTTAAAAATTCAACTCCTAAGGGGGTAAATAGCTGGTAGCATATGACGAACATATTACAAAACTCTCTTTAAACCTCTTTCTCACTAATATGACTAAACTTCGAAAATGGTCAAGGATATAGGCTACTATTTAATAATACGAGTGAAACCGCGGAGAAAAGTCAGTATATTTATATTAAATCCAGCATTATATATATGCAGATATATACATTACATAAAGGTCACAAGAAAACGCATATACGCCTTATATGAAAAACAATAGCAGTTTTATAACTTCAAAAATATTCAACCATATCATGGCATGAGCGAGCAATTGATAACATCCAGTGCGGTGTGACGTCGAGCGGCCATTATCAGATAACAATACTACGACGACGAATTGATAACGTGCCAAAATCTTTTTATCTTATTCAGACCGGTGCCGATTCTGTTGTTTACGAACTTAACTAATATTAGACAAGTCACCTCTCTTTCAAGTTAACCTTATTGAAAAAAGACAGAACATTTTTAAATAGTCGAGACCAATAAAGATCGCGCTTAAATTCACGTTGAAATATGTGATCGGACTAAACTGACAGGACTAAAATACCTTGCATCCCTTTCTTATATTTACTATTAGAAAGAGATATAGTGAGATTAAATTTATTTAGTTCGTAAACAACAGAATCGGCACCATTAGGTTACTATAATCTTTTATCTCGGGTGCCAGAACGTCCTTTTTTCAACGGTTTTGTCTCGATCTTATCAATCGCTGTATCTTTTGAACCGTAATAGGTAGACAGTTGAAATTTTCACAGAATGTGTGTTTCTGTTGCCGCTATAACAACAAATAATAACGACGGTACGGAACCCTTAGTGTGCGAGTTCAAGTCGCACTTGGATGATTTTTCTGAACTAGGGAAGTACCTATATAATACCGCAACATAATAACTTATTATTGTATCCTGCGCGTGAGTAAGGTCGCCAGACTTCATCGGGCAGTGGAAGTCGGTCGTGCTGCAAGCGAAATAGACTACGATAACATTGCCACTAGGCGAGCAGTGTGTTTGTTTACCGACATTGTGGTATAAAAAAAGACTTTCATCATCAGAAAGAGTCATTATTGTGTTAATCGATCTGTCAGATCACTAGTCTATGGCGTAATTTTTCTGCATCGTTGGTTAGCCTTGATACACAATTGGCGCGACAAACCACAATGTACAAAACTGTGGTAGTTATTCAGAAATATTTTTCAGATGTAAAATCGTTGAGTTCGCGTGATTACCATGAAATTGCGACAGACTAGCGACGAGTCTATACTACTGTATTGATCCGACACTCAGTTCCTAACAACATTTAGGCCTATGGCTAAATCGCTACGGCTATTCACAATTTATTTACAACTGTTCATGTTTTTCATCGTATGTATTTATTAATTAGTACCGTAATTATATAAATAGGCAGCTTTGGTTTGACTAATGGTCATTTTTAATAGAGTATGCTAGAAAGAAATAGCTTTCCGCCCCACAATCCCCTATTTTACCCCCTTAAGGATTGAATTTCCAAAAATCCTTTCTTAGCGGATTCCTTCGTAATAGCTATCTGTATGCCAATTTACAGCCTGATCCGTCCAGTATTTTGAGCATCAGTAAGTCATGTATATGCCGTGGTACATTGTATTGGCTTTGAATAAAACTGCATTTTGTTACTGACATTTAAAACAAATACAGATTTATAGTATCACAATAATATAAAGTAGTTATACAAAATAAATTATAATGCGTCCAACTTACACAGTCACTTATCTACATGCTATCAGCATTCACGGCAACTACTACATAGATAAGTTAAGTTTTATTTTTAGGACCATGCATAATGACTTGCTCATTAAAAATGTAATGAGAGGATTTAAATTCTGTACAAAAAACAACTCTAGTTACAAATAGAGTAATTCTAGTATCAAATGGAATATAATTAATAATAAAAATATAAGTAATATAACTTTTATATCATAAACACCTTCAAAAGGTCCCTTTGATTAGACAGTGGTTAATATACCTTACGTTAAAAGTCCACCGCTCTGTTCACACTAACCAAAGAATATAAAAACTGTGCAAAATGACCAGAAATGGTTATACAACCCATAAAGAAGCCTTTTTCAATGTCCAGGACATACCAGGACAACAGCTGCAACATAGAATAACCATGCAAGTCCATATGAGGAATAGAACATACTTGTGTCATTTGGTGGACTTCATCTGAATCATCCATGTCATCAATGTTGCTCATATCATCAATGTTACTCATGTCTGCATCACTGAAGTCGTCTCCGGAGAGTGGTAATACCTCACCCTCATTTTCCAGCTGCTCAATGAAACCGCTTGCACAGTACGGACATGTGTAATCCTGGAATGATAAAGTACAGAGTAGTAGCCCAGGAATTGACAAGCCAGTTGGCACAGTTGGTTAAGACACTACCTATCACGCCGCTGGTCATGGGTTTGATTCCCATCTAGGACAAAAATTCGTGTGCATGAACATGTCTGTTTGTCCTATGTCTAGATGTATTTATCTACATATATAAAAAAAAGTAGTATATTATTATGTTACTACATAACACATTTAAACCAGATTAACTGATATACTTATCAGTTAATCTGGTTTCCATAGTACACGGCCACAGATCAAGCTACACACTGCAGCACCTGATGCGGTTGTAATAGGCTATTTTGCAACAAATATATGTAGCTTGATCTGTGGCCGTGTGTACAAGCTCTGCTTAGTTTGGGATCAGAATAACTGTGTGTAATTAAATATTCAGTAATGCTATATACCATACCCTTAGGGGTTGAATTTTCTAAAATCC
This sequence comes from Tethea ocularis, assembly GCA_963555595.1. Taxonomy (NCBI): domain Eukaryota; kingdom Metazoa; phylum Arthropoda; class Insecta; order Lepidoptera; family Drepanidae; genus Tethea; species Tethea ocularis. The sequence goes on along the minus strand of OY741971.1, from coordinate 1,451,302 downwards.
TTTATTAGCGAATGTCTATGTCATAATAGCCAAATTTCAGCCTGATCCTTCCAGTAGTTTGAGCTGTGTGATGATAGATCAGTTAGTCAGTCACATTTTCCATTTATATAAAAAACATTCAAAGTTAACTTTGAAGTGACTCACTTCATGACTTTCAACATTGTTGCTTGTCCATAAATAAATATATATATTTAGATTAACAATATGTAATTTCAATGCTATGCTATCCCATATGACATGAAAAGCAACTAAAATATATTATATCCTTTTCTTATGTTTTTAGTTAGATAGAGATATAGTGAAACCAATTTAGTTTGTAAACAACAGAATCTTCACAAATGAATCTAATTTTTACCAACAACTTAAGTTAAATTACTAGAAGCATCTGATTTATTTACCTACTCTATAATGATTAAAATTTTAGGTTAAATAAATATAAGTTTTTATGCTATTAAAACCTAATTATGTAATTGGTAGCCTTATTGCATCCATATTAATATAATTAGTATGTTTATTCTATGTTCCTGTTAATCAAATTCAACTTATAAATACCATGTAAATAAATTAACATTTTTTTTTTCTAACATTACTAATTTGTGTAATACAGTAGTTAGTATTTTTTTAATAAATAAAAGATGTAATCTCTACAAGAGAATTTCATTAATATATTAATTAATTCTTTATTTCAGTACAGTAAATATAGGTTCAGGTTATTTATTTATCCTTTCCATGTCCTTGAGTAGCTACTGAGTCATTGAATGACCTACTCATCATTTAATCAAATCAAATTATTGGTAGGTAGACTCTTGTATACCTGTGACCCTAGTACCCACACCCTTGGTGTGTGAATAAATTAGTAGGTATATAAGTTTTCAGTTTATTTTAATGCTAATATTGCTCATTATTTTTTTTTATATTATTTTAAGTCGCAGATACACAACTTTACAGGGAGTTCCCCTATGGTATATTATCATATAAAATATTAATTCGTAGGATGATGTAATAGCAAGTAATTGTCAATTTCCCATTATTCTATACTCTTAAACCAAAGAAATGTCACGCAGTATGTTATTGTGACCGGCTGCATATCCACATTGGAATTTTTTCGATCATTCACTAATGTCGAAAGGTTTGGCTGGGATATCGATGACAACCCAGTTCAAAATAAACTTCGTGATAATCAGATATCATAATTATGATTAATCTTTAGTTTAAATTATATGAACAACGTTAACTATTGATTTTTACCTGCAAAACATCTTCGAATTCAATGTTACATCTGTGGCAAAAGAAACGAGGTGGAGGCCGTCGCTCTACCATAGCGTCAGCCATTATTTTAGTTTATATTCACAGTTACACCAACAACTATTAAACGATTTGAATAATGTCCTGAGGATTGTGCTTTTAGATTCTCAACAAAAATTTTACAATCGCCATTTTTTTGAAGACATGCACAATTTATTTATGGTACTATGTGTTTTTTTTAATGCCACAGATCTGGCTTGAACTGGGCCATCGATTATTGTATCTAATGCTGGGCATTCAATTTCCGATTTTATAGTCAGTTAGATTCAGAGTGATTCAGATACAGCCTTCCGATCCGAACTGACGATTTGACGAGTATCGACGCCACAAGCAATCCGATACGATTCAGTGTTTCCACTAACAAAATCCGAGAAATGATGATTCTATATTTTCTCGGCATTCTTTGCTTCAAGAGATTTGTAAAAAATATATTTAAACTAGAAAATATGTGACGAGGAATAGTTTTTTTTTTTTATTTGAATTTTTCAATATGTAGAGAGTCAGAAAAAAAACATGAATATGCCCCTTTTTATAACTAAGAATTATTTTTTTTATTCCAATTCCAATTTCTTGATTATGGCTCCATCAAGTGATCGATGACTTTGCCAATGTCATGGTTACTTGGTTAGAAAAAAAAAAGAATGTTAGAAATAGATACATAAATATTAATAGCAGTTTTAATTATAAACGTATATTATTATATATAAGAAATTTCGATAATACATAAATAAATGGAGAAAACACAGTAGTTAAAATAGAAAATTTATGTTAACAGGGCGAGAAAAGTCACAGGGAAGAATATCATAAAGAGGAATGGATATATTTGGACAGATAAAAAATATATGTTCCAGGGTTCCATCTTCAAGTCCACACTCACACATATATTTTTTTATTAATTTCGGGCCAATAACTTGAAAATATGGTGGGATCGGTACGAAGAATCATTACACTGTGCTAAAAACATTCTGTGGTTGTTGCGTGCGGTTCAAGGAGAATATAATCATTATGTTTTGGGTTGACAACACCAAATCCATCTGTCATTAGGGATGCACATCGCTCTTAAAAACATCGATGTTTGGAAACCAATCAAACAACCTCTGGTATTGCAAATGGCGATAGGCGACGGTAACCGCTTACCATCAGGTGGACCGCTGCCTGCTTGTCAACTACCTGACATAAAAAATAAATAAAAAAATATTGGTATTCGTGGCGATAAATCGTTGTTTTTCCGATATTTTAATATCTAATGTATATCTTTAACCTGTCGGAGTACGTACAGCCTACAGCCAATTGTCTATTGATAATACTGAAGAAAAAGAAGTGTTCTGTCAGAGTCAAGAAAACAAGAGAAAAATATGTGAAAATATGGTTGAATTGTAAAATGATTATTTATTCTAAAATATAACAGTAATATCTATATAAACCACTTTATTAGATTTCCTACTCCAACATAAGGTTATGGGCTATTAAAATAATAACGAGTAGGTAAGTTTTTGAAAATATTAAAAGAAAATATGAATTACACTAACGTACATTTTCTGCCGATATTGAAAGGCGAAAATTATTCAAATTGGAAATTTCGTGTAAAGTCGTTACTAGAAGACAAACAAGTTTTAAAAATACTAGAATACGGTGACATTGAAATTAATAAAGATGAAAAATTGAAAGCCGATAATTCTAAAGCTAAAGCTATAATAATTCAATGTGTATCCGATAAGCATTTGTCTATAATACAAGAATGCACGAACGCAAAAGATATGTTTGTAAAGTTAGACGGCGTATTTCAAAGAAAAAGTGTTTTTACGAAAATAACATTAAAAAAGAAATTATTATGTCTAAAATTACAACGGAATGATACATTAGACGAACATTTTCAAAAATTTGATAAAATTGTATTTGAAATTGAAAATATAGATAAAAAACTAGATGATTCTGATAAAATTTGTCATTTATTATTAACTTTAAATGAAGAATACGAACACGTTATCACCGCTATTGAGACAATTAATACAGATATAACATTAGAATTTGTTAAATCAAGATTACTTGACGAAGAAATAAAAATAAAAAATAAAAATGGTAATGAGACAAATCCACAACAAATATTTAAAGCATCAGGTTCTGGCATAAACTACAATTATAATTATACAAGAAATAGATATCCCATTAGAACAAGATATAGAGGATGTAATCGAAGAGGTTATACTTATAGAAGAGGAAATAAAGAAAATACTAATATTTTTTTAGCACTGACAGCATCTACTACAAATGAAAATTCATTTATTTTAGACAGTGGTGCAACTAATCATATGGTAACTAACAAAATTGAAAAATATATGACTAAAATTCAAATATTAGATGAACCAATGACTGTTGTTATTGCAGACGGTAAAGGATTAACAGCAAATAAAAAAGGAATAATTACTGGATATTGTAATAATAAAAAGATTGAATTTGAAGCACTTATTGTCGAAAATTTAACTCACAATCTTTTATCAGTTGACAAAATAACAAAAAATGGCTACACCGTACTATTTAAAAATAATGGAGTAAGTATTAGACGAGAAAGAACAACCTTTTATGGTACGAAAAATAAAAATTTGTACACAATAGAAGTTAATTTAATATTGCATAAAGAAGAGTATGCAAATGTTACAAAAGATAAAGAAAATGATTTATGGCATAGACGGCTAGGTCATTTAAATAGAAAAGGACTAAGAATATTAGGTTTACCAACTACAGAAAAGAGATGTGAAAGTTGTATAGAAGGTAAAAGTACACGAAGACCATTTATATCTAATAAAAGAGAAAGCAAAGAGATAGGAGATTTACTACACTCAGATTTGTGTGGACCTATCCAACCAATGTCAATAAAAGGCGAATATTATTTTCAAGTATTGATTGATGATTATTCACATTTTGTGATGATATATCTATTGAAAAATAAAAATGAAGCAGAACATAATATTATGACACATATACAGCTTATTAAAACTCAATTTGGATTAAAAACTAAGAGAATACGATTAGATAATGGTGGAGAATTTACATCTAAAAGATTTAAAGAATCATGTCAACAGAAAGGCATAATATTAGAATATACAACACCGTACACGCCACAACAAAATGGTAAATCTGAGAGAATGAACAGAACTTTACTAGATAAAGTAAGAGTGAAGTTTGCTGAAACAAAATTACCCAAAGAATTATGGAGTGAAGTAATTTGCGCATCAGCTTATGAGCTAAACCGTAGTCCTACTAAAGCATTAAACGGTCAAACACCAGCTTCTATATGGTATGGTTATAATGACATATCAAAACTACGAGTTTATGGTAGCAAAGCTTGGACTGTAACAATACCAAAGCCAAGTAAACTACAACCAAGAGCTAAACCAATGATAATGGTAGGCTATACTGGTTCAGGATATAAATTATGGGACCACGAAAATAATAAAATAATAATTTCAACCGATGTATTATTTGATGAAACAAAAACTATTTACCAACCTGAAAAACAGGAGGAGGTGGTAAAACAACATTATGAAAATACAATAATACTCAATGATGAAGATGAAAATAAAACATCAACGCATAAACAAAAAAGACAAGAAAGTAGAAGAAATTCAAATGTACAAGACGATTTGGATGATCTAAATGAATCTAATTACATGACAGATGATGATGATGATGCTAATATACAAGATGAAAATGAAAATGATAATAAAATAACTACAAGATCAGGTAGAACTATAAATCAACCAAAATACATGAATGACTATCAACTTTATACTGCATATTGTATGATTACAACTGAAAATAAAGATCCAACTTCGTATAAAGAAGCAGCGAAAGATGAAGAATGGTTAGTAGCAATAAATAAAGAAATTAATTCATTAAAAAAGTTAAATACATAAGTACCTAGAGGAAAGAAAGCGATAGACACAAGATGCTAAGAGAAAACTGCAAAATATTGCAATAATAATTATAAAAGCTATAACTAGAAGAAGTATATTTTATTTAACTAGGAGGAGTGTATTATTATTTGATTTCATTTAACGATTTATATGTTACAAAGATATTCACATAAAAATCGAGGAGGAGTGTCGGAGTACGTACAGCCTACAGCCAATTGTCTATTGATAATACTGAAGAAAAAGAAGTGTTCTGTCAGAGTCAAGAAAACAAGAGAAAAATATGTGAAAATATGGTTGAATTGTAAAATGATTATTTATTCTAAAATATAACAGTAATATCTATATAAACCACTTTATTAGACTTCCTACTCCAACATAACCGTAGTCCGTATAAGGATAAAAAATGATATTCCAACGGTTCTAATAAATTATCATTAACCTAATGATATAGTGTTTAGAGTTAAATTTGAATACAGTTGTTGTTTTTTGTATGGACTTAGTAGGTACAAAAAGCTTAGGTATCTTACAAGACAATATCAACTTATTTTCAAACAGTAATATTACCAATCTATTTTTTTTGTCATCATTGAATGCCCTCTCTACTGTCTACTGCTTAAAAATATGAAATATAATGCTGAATGGAATGAATGAACGATGTCGATGTTTAACACAGTTGCCGCCGATGTATCGACGATGTATCAACGATGTATCGTGCATCAAAACATCAATGTTAACATCGATGTTTATCATTGATACATCGATGTTTTGGAAACATCGATGTCTCGTATGCATGCATCCCTATCTGTCGTTTGCGTGTTGCTGTGGGCTTGTTGGGTCATATTTTTATAGAAATTCCTAATTCATTAATTCATCATAATAAGCGTGAATATTGTTAGTTACATCACAATTTTTAGACAATATGATGTATAGTTTAAAGTTTAGTACCGTTTTAACGGTGAAGTTTACATGTGCGGTCGTATAACTTGTGTTCAGGTAACCCAGTATTTGCAGGATGATTGATAACAAATAAACGTGAAATAAAGACAAATCATGCGGTTAACTGTTTACTTAAATAAATATCATCATCCAATCGACCTATGTAAGGTTGATATTTAATTATTTAACAGAAAATAATAGTTGTATACGTTCAAAGTGGGTCATCCTAGTACGAAACTTATTTGATTACAATGAATGAGAAGAAATTGGTCCAGAATTTCAAGAGCTATATCAACGTGTCGCCTCTGGTAACGTTATTTACCTATTACATATTATAAAGTTTTTGTAAAAGTTAGTTTTATAAAAGTTTACTCTAAGACAGAATCACACAATAAAGAAATAAGATATTATATGATATGCAACTGAGCTTGATAGTGCAGTTTACAATTTATGTTTAAAGTAATAATATAAATTATTTTAAAAGAATCCACAGCACTATAAACTATTTTATAAGTAAACTTACAATTATAACCTAATGCCAATTAAGGACTTACTTTTTATTAATAAAACATATTAGCAGAGTGGAGTGAAAATGAAATTTTTAATTTATGTAGGTAGGTATGTGTGTGTGGGGGTATGTGTGCGAGTAAATTTAAAATAGAGGGAAACTATTAATTTGTCATTATAACTTTCCTGTGTTATACAGGCTTACCCTAACATGGTCAAAATATTTGCACTGGTTTGGCTGACTGGCTTTTTAATTAGTTAAATTATTTTTGTTAGTTACCTGTTGTTGGCCTATTCCATTAACATTGCATAACTTTTATTTATAGTTTTTCATATTTTAGTACTAATAGAGACTTCAATAGGTACTTAAAATGGATGTAATTAACTGAAATGTAAAAAAAAACCATTAAAAATAAAAAATAAAAATTCTTCGTAATATATATTATGCTGTTCCCCATGGCTTCACTCGTGTTCCTGGAATAGAAAGTAGCATATAACCTTCGGGGATAATGTAGCTTCCTATTGGTGAAATAATTTTTGGAATCGGATCAGTAACACCAGAGATTTGCATGTTCGAACAAACAAACTACAGCTATATTATTAGTATTGATTCTTGATTTCCATGGGATCTAATGTTTTGTCGGGATACTCTATTTTAATCCAAAAAATTATTTATGCTGTGTTAAAACTCACTCTTGAAATCAAGCTACTCATAGATTGAGTGACTCACCACTGGGTTTACCTCAAGATTGAGGTGATAGTTTGCAAAAAACCCACTTTAAGAATAAATCAATAAGCATTTTATAGTAATCATTTTGTTGTTTTGTTTTATCCTTGTATAGGTAACCAATATCAATATGTGAATGAGCAAATATTTTCTAAGTATCCCACATCTTTTGCTTATTTTCAGCATAATTATATTTTCTTAGAATTTTCATTTATATTATTATGATTATTTCTTAGAACCAAAGTGTATGAATTTTCTGTGTGTTTGTTAAGAACTGTTTTTTCGTTTTAACTATTATGTAGGTTGATAATTAAATAATTTATAAATTAATTGATATATTAAAAATAAGTTTATGTTGAAAAGTTTACTTAAACATTGATATAAATGTGATTTCACAAGCACTTCATATGGGCTTGTCCATCTCAAATACCTTTTATAAAGAAGTTAGCTTTGGGCCTAACATGTAACACAGTAAGCATTCTTCTCTTCTCGAAGATGGGGGCTGGAGAGTGACTGTTTCTTTTTTTATAGATTTTTGTATTAGGCATAATCCCCCTATAAATTCATAACTCCCTTTTTCCTTCTAAGATAAGAATTTGATTTATAATAATACTAGCTTCGGCCCCATGGTTTCACCCACATTCCCGAGGGATCTTATGTTTTCCTGGGATAAAAAATTGGCTATATGTTATTCCAGGGTATAATTTATCTATGTGCAACTGCATGTTGATTGTTAGTTTATACATACAAAATACAGCATCAGCATCTTTATTTATTTTTAATATTATGTGTAAAAGTAAGAGTTGTTTCTTATGTAATAAACTTATTTCTCATTGTTACAGAACAATGGAGAAAAAAATGGCTCGTTACAAGAAGTGAAACCAAAACTATTAAATGGTAAGTATGTTTAACTTATTATTTGATCTCAGCTAATTTACATTATAAAATATAACATTAAATAGGTTAATTTGGACATTTAGATAAAAAAGTAAGTATGTCGTCATTCAAATGGATCTATACTGAATAGGTAGTGTGTGTGATGCAAATTACAATAACAATCATTATGTATGCTTTGCGTGTATATACGTAACTGTATCGCCATTTATGCAAGCCTGGTACTTTAACTATGGTGATAGGAAGTGGTGCCCCATACTACATAGGCCATGGTAGGTTAGTTCATGGATTATCGAGTGCTAGAATGGGTGTGTTTAAGGGAGGTAAGTATTTTTTTATCCAGCATTTTCTTGATAGGGTTTCCTTTAAAGATTTTCATATATTTTTTAAGTTTACCTATTATGGTTGATTGATCAAAAACTCACCATTTTCAATTAGGTTGAGTCCTATTTATGTTAAGTTGGTGTTTCTTTACCTCCCTATATATTTATAAGTACCTATTTAGTTAAGAAATAACTCAAAGGTAGTATTTGAATAGTTAAACTAGCCGGCAAGTATAAGCCAAATTCACGGTCAGTGCATATTGATTGCGTAAACATTTATTTTATCCTTCATCGAAATGCGATAAAAAATCTAGTTCGGTTAGAAGGTCATTGTGGAAACTTCAATCTGATTGGTGGATCGTGATGATTAATTGACGTATATTATTAGTATGTTTAGGTCTTGTTTAGGTAAATAACTATATTTTTGGTCAAAAAAGTTTTCTTTTGCATTTTAAAACCTGCTTGAGTTTGAGAGCAGAGCAGCGAAGTGGAATAAGTCGCGGTTCAAATTGTCAACAATCAAAACACTTGGCTGAACATAATTCGGCTGAGCGATAATGCGATGATATGCGTGCAGTGCAGACACTAACAACGTAAATAATATGGCATTTATAACACGTTTATGTATTCCAAATATTAGAATTAAATGTTTTTCCAAGTTTTATCATTCATGAAGCCTACCTACCTTAATGTAAAGTAAGGCTCCTACAAAACCGCATCACATATTAATTTCTTATGAAAACCCGAATCTTTTTAGTTAGTTTTCAATAGCTCACGATCTCCCGTGAAATCGTTCACACAATTTCACTGTTATTTATATTCCTAATCAATGCAATGATTTAATTAATTTAATCATTTTTGCATACCAACATATCTTTAAAGTGATTCATTGAATGTTGTTTATGTAGGTAGACAGTAGGTCATTGCAGTTATTATAAAAAAATATGATAATTAAATTGTTATTTAATTATTGAATCACAAAACAAAATAATTACATTTCCTTTGGTACCTCTATGATACCAGAAAATCCCTTGGCTAATCGAATATTTGATTCATCATATTTTTACTTTGTTGAGTGTCACAGTAAAGTACCAGGAGAGCATATTACAAAGCGGTCCTGTCGAATAGCAACAAGGAACCAAATGACGCAAGCTACCGCAAATCCCTGTTATGTTAAGTAACTTTTATTTTTCTGTTTTATGAAAGACTAACATCCGCCCCGCGGTTTCACCCGCGTTTCCGAGGGATCTTATGTTTTCCCGGGATTAAAAGTATCCTATGTGTGAATCCAGGTTATAAACTATCTGTGTTCCAAGTTACATCCAAATCCGTTCAGTAGTTTTTGCGTGAAAGAGTAACAAACATACATCTATACTCACAAACTTTCGCATTCATAATATTAGTAGGATATTTTCTCATGAAAATTGAGAAGAGAAGTTGTATAAATATTACTTAGAGTAAAATTACTCCTAATCCTAAATGTGTTTTCTTATTTTGGTAACCACACTCCTCATACGAAATCATTTGTTGGTTAGTTCGCTGATCTAATTGACGCAGACTTTCAGTAATTTGGTTTATTTGTTGTTCAGGTGAACTGGTGACCGGAGCAGCGCACAGCGTGGTGCTGCTGACGCCGCTGAGTGAGAGGGACCGCGGCCGCTTTGGATCGCTGTTCGTCACAAACTACAAGCTCTCGTTCGTGCCCTTGGAAGGGGCACATAGTGATGTAAGGATTTCAATGTGTTTCAGTTTTATGATATCCTGGTAGCTATGATACACTTTGCGAACTTTGATTTAAGTTTTGTAAGCTTAGATGAGGGCTACATGCGTTATAGAATACCAACACACTTTGTGGGGGCTGGACTTCTAGGCATTAGAGTCAAGATATATGTAGGTACCTGCAATGGTCAATTTGAATAAAATAATTTTAATTGTTTGATAATTAAAAGATAAGTAGAATCTATGGATAGAGAAATGTTAGAGAAGAGCAATTTCAAGAGTGTATGTGAAAACGAACAAAAATTTACGTACATAGGTCTACCTACTGACTGTTTATATATGACATATAGAAAGCAAAAACCAAAATTTCGTCTGCAGTCAAGCAAAGCAGGCAAAATTATTATGAAACATATTTTCACAGTAATAATGATATTTAAGGCCAAACAGAACGCGTACTTTGCGCCGCGTCATTACTTCCCCTTTATTTTTGTTAAATTTATATGTAACAATATACATATAACATGGATCACTAAAGAATGTGACATATCGCACGCTAACGAGCTAATATGTAAGTGGCGAAGGCATCATATTCACATGCCTTTCGCGAATCAATTCTTGAATGGTTTTAAAGTGCTTTGTATTTGTTCTGATACTATTATTGTTTGTATTTGTATGGTACCAGGAGTACAGTCAACGCAACTACCTGTTGGGTACATACGACGTGCCGCTGACGGCGGTGGGCGCCGTGTGGCTGACGGACGGCGGCCCGGTGCGCCGGCGCCGGCTCATGCCCTACGGAGACATGCCCGGGAAAGTTAAAGGACTTCAAGTCGTCTGTAAGGTAAACATCGTTATGATCATACTATCCGACTTTCACATCTACTTCTACACTAATAAAGAGGTCATGTTTATAAGTTCGGATGTAGAAAAAAAAACTTACACTAATACGAAGCCTACATTATCCCCGAGTGCTATAGGCTACTTTTTATCCCGGGAACGTGGATGAAACGCGGGGAACAGCTAGTTAAATAATAAATAACCAGAATTTACACTATACATAAATTAAACTAAATACATTGTACAGATGTTTTTTAAATTTGGACCTGTTTAGCTACTTACTTTGCTGACCGTACAGCATCACTTACCGGCAACAGATATTGCGGTGAACCGCATACCAGTAAAGAAACTATGTCTCTGGGTTGCAAACATTATTTGTCAGGTTTTACCCTATCACGCTAAGACCCTGGCGATTTATGCTTGTTAAAAATAAAACGATTGGGGACAATTTATCTTTCGCTGACTTCATAATATGAATTAAAAATGTGAAGTAACCCCCGAAACACTAGAAAAGGGTATCTTCAAACATAACTAAGAACACTCTCGATTAAGACACCTTTAAAAAAACAATCAAAATCGGTTCACCCGTTCAGGAGCCATGATGCCACAGATTGACACACAGATACATACTGCAAACTTACAACACCCCCTTTTATCATCGGGGCTTAAAAATTGTGTCAAATTAGAGTTCCTACATCGTTATTTTATACTTTTTAGAGTTCCGGAACTCAAAAGAAAAAAACGGATTCCTTATAGGATCACTATGGCGTGTCTGTCTGTCTGTGTACAATGTATACGATGTCTTATGTACAAAACACTTTCCCGTAGAGTACTCAGTACCTCGACATATTTAAATACATAACAGACAGATGTGTTGTTAACAATCAGTTTGGGTCACTTATCTAATCAGATTAGCACATGTGACTCACTGTGGAGCATCTCGCCTCGGCTGGACTGTAATTGTGGACGCACCTTTATGTACCTACTATCTGAAACGTATTTAATGTCAGAAGGTTGACAAGCAGGCAAGCGGTCCACCTGATGGTAAGTGGTTACCGTCGCCTATCACCATTTGCAATACCAGTTATTTGCTAATATGTTGCCGACCTGTTACAATGCCAAGAAGGCAACTGGCTCTCAAGTGCAATTGCCGAAACACGTAGGTGCTTAGCGACAGATTTGCAATTTGAAGGTGGTAGCCAGTCAGACGGGTACTACAAAGTGTACCACCAAACATGCTATGGTTTCCTCACGATGTTTTCCTTCACCGCTCATTGTAGAATTCGAACCCACGACCTTCGTCGCGGCATCCGACGTCACTACCACTGAGCTATCATCGCCTTAAATGTTATGTACCTATTATGTAATTTATATGTGCAAACAAATATTGTTAATACTTCCTTATTTAAATTTCCTTATATTGACGAGTGTATTGAAAAACAGAAAATCTTATCTAACACTTTCTTAGGGTACATTCTGTATGATAAACATAGATAGCATTAGGAAATATTATATCATGTAGCTCTCTCTCCTGTGATATATGTATACCTTTATAAGCTTTGTATACTAAATAAATACCTATGGCCACATCACTACATAGTATAAAACAAAGTCGCTTCCCGTCTGTCTGTCCCTATGTATGCTTAGATCTTTAAAACTACGCAACGGATTTTGATGCGGTTTTTTTTAATAGATAGAGTGATTCAAGAGGAAGGTTTATATGTATAATAAATGCATATTATAGTACAGAAAAGCCGGGCGAAGCCGGGGCGGGTAGCTAGTTATCTCTATAGTAAAAAAATCTCACACATCATTACAATCGCATGAAAGATCCTAATCTATCTATACTAATAATAAAGATGGAACGTTGATTTGCATGTTTGAGCGCGCTAATCTATATTATCCCCGATGGGTATAGGCTACTTTATATACCGGGAACGCGAATGAAACTGCGGGGAACAGCTAGTAGAAAATAGGAGCCTCTCCGAATTAAAGATTGTCATGAGCGTTCGTTGCATATACTTGCTAATTGTCTAAAACAAGATCACTAATTCTAATATAAAAAATCTCTTGCAGAACATGAAAGTCCTAACGTTCAGCTTCGCAAACTCACCGATCGGCAACGGCAGAAAGATAGCAATGGCCCTAATGCACCACGCCTTCCCTAAACGACACGACCTACTGTTCGCGTTCGAATACCGGGAACCCTACTACCCGACGCTACCCTCCGATATGAACATGTTTCAAAGACCAGGAGATTGGAAGAGGGAGCTGGAGAGGTGTGAATGCCCTCATTGGAGGATCACTTGCATCAATGGGACGTCAGATGCCTTCATGTTGACAGCTGGAGAGACCTTAATTGTACCGAGTTCCGTGTTGGATTATAATTTGATGGAATCGGCGAGGCATTTCAGGTCGGGTAGAGTGCCTATTTGGGTGTGGGGCCGGCCTGAAGGAGCGGCTTTGTTGAGGAGTGGGGAGTTGTTACAGACTGAGCAGTCGGCGACGGCGGAGAGCGTACTTTTAGAACAGGTATGAAGCTGTTTAATTCACTGTTATGTTTGTTTTTTTTTCTGTTCATCTCCTTTTAAGGTAGGTATATCGATTTTATAAGATTCCCGAGTAAGCTTTCTTTATTGTATCAGAACGGAACGTATACCGTAGCGAAAAAATCTGCATTCAATCTTTTAGACAGGATATTCTACCTCCTTTAAACTATGATTTTTCCAATCCCCCACCAAAAAAAGAGGGGTTAAATCTTTTCTTCAGCGTCCTGTTTGCTTTAGCCCAACCCATTTTCTGAAAATGCTGATAACATCTATATGACTAGGTCCGACGGTCACACCCAAAACTAACACCGCCACACGTGATCTACTTATGTGGGAACAGTTTCACGAATACCACCAACGTCGCCAACGTACTGCCGCCGCTCGCAACTCTACAGGCCTCTTACAAGAAACTCGTCGAGCTATGCACTCCTAGTACCTTGGGAGGATTCTGGGTGAGTGTTTTAAATAGTCTATCTCGTTGAATGTCTACAAGAAATACCTGTTTGTTGGCTCTCAAGAATGCAAATGAAAAATATCGTTATCGCTTTGTAATAAAGTTAAGCTACCAGATAAACGTTATTATCACGCAATAAGGCATTTTTTTCTTAAACATTCTCATCCATCTAATTGTGCGCATAGTTTTTGACAAATAAACCAATTATTTTGGCTACTAAATATGGCGATTACGGGCCAAATAAACAAACATGAACAACCAAGTGAAGAAGTATTCACTTCACATGAAGATTTACTCTCCATAACTAGGCTATGCAAAACGTTTCTGCTTATTTGTAGTTTGACACTAAAATATTGCTCTTCCTTACACCCTAATAAACAATATGACGTCATATTATGCAAATCAGACAATGAACGCATGAAAATATTACCCAGAATCACAAAACTGCATAGACAGTATGTTATATTGTGACAAATTATAGAATAATAGGAAAACTAGGTAACAATGACGTATTTATGAAATCACTCTTAGCGTAAAAGGTGTGACGTCAGATGCGACATGTTCTTAAACCTCGTATTAATAATAGGTCAAATTATATTACGTCATAAAACTGCAGATACTCGCACGATGATTGGGTACTTCCTTTTAGGCTTTGTGTGCTTACCACATTCACCCACATCATCACTGACTACGATGACATTGTGGACAAACATTAGCTTGTCCTAAGAAAAAAGAAACAAAGTGAAAAAACCAGATAGTAATACGAAAGAATTTCTCAAATAAACATTTCCATTCCGATGACGTTACATCTGATTCATACACGGTATTAAAAGATGTACTACTGGCTTGACTTTCCTCATCTTGGACGGTATGATGTAATGCTCTTACTATGTTTGAGAGCTGGTAAAAAAATTGCTTTGGAAAAGAAAAGATTACCGATTCACTTTTTATTACGCCTATGCTAGGGATGTTCTTTTCATCATCCTATACACGGTATCTATGTAATTTATGTTAGGCCAGACCATCATCATTGAAATAACTCTTTGGATTGGTCCGAACATCATGGCAATCTTTTCAAAAGATAAAAGCAACCTATGCTAGACGTTGAAAAATCATAAGAATCCCAATTAGTACATCCAAGACATATGTATCGGTCCACCCTGCGTTTTAAATTTACTGCTCCCATACAACAAATCGTCGGTGATACTGCAATACCGCGTAAGTAGGTTTTACTATAAGGCCGAACTTTGGATTTAATAACGTTGAAATTGGCCAAACTTTGGATTTAATAACGTTGAAATTTTACCTTATAGCACACGCTACTTACGCGGTATTGCATTATCACCGACGAAATGTGATTTTTTTGCCGTTTTTGTAGATAAAGGGTTTCGCACTCCTTCGTGCGCGAGTCGGACTCTTACTCGGACGTGTTATTTTCTTTTTAATATGTTGTTTTGTACATACAGATACAAGACTCGCAGTACTACTCTATCCTGGACTCGAGCCGGTGGCTCCGCTACGTGAGCAACTGCATCACGTTCGCGGACGAAGCGGCTACACACCTCGCCAATAACTGCACCGTCGTGCTGCAGGAAGGTACGACCATGTCTACACTCACTACTACCTTGTAGTTTGATGTGATTATAGCCAGAGAGATATGAAAATTTATATGACATTGCAATAAGGTTCATCTGAATCTTCATGTACTGAAACATAGACAGGTGAACTTTATTGCAAACCCATAAGGCTCATTTTAATACCTCTCTAAAAATAACTATTAAATTCAATTGATAAATAAATCCTCTGCATTCCCGTCCGCAATTTTCGCAAGCCATTATGCACAGTTTTGCTGCGAAGAGCCGACATTTAATTTTCAACCAACTCATTTAACTCTTTAAACTCAAACTCAAAACTCATTTATTCAGTTTAGGCCCTAATAAGGCACTTATGAATGTCGATAGTTACAATTTCTACAATAGAGTAGATACACTTTCAAAGCCACTACCACTATCATCGCCTTTATCATGTTATATAGTTTTATTACACTCGTAGGTGACGGAGTGGACTACAGCGCGGTGGTCTCGTGCCTAACTCAGTTGCTGGTGGACCCTCACTTCCGGACAATATCCGGGTACCAGTCGCTCATACAGAAGGAGTGGGTCGCCCTCGGCCATCCCTTCTGTGATAGGTATGTTTGCATGGTTTTTAAACCCCGACGAAAAGGGTGGTATAGGTTTGTAGTGTGTATCTGTCTGTCTGTGGCATCATAGCTCCTGAACGATTGGACCGATTTTGAAATAGTTTTTAAACTATTGCATAGCTTCTATCGCGGGCCTTGAGCGTGGAGACCGAATCCAGAAATTCCGTAACGAAAAAATAACCTAACACCCCACTCCGACCGGCACAGCGGTGATACTTTTAGACTGACAGACTGACAGACAGACTGACAGATTGAAAGACTGTCAAGACTGACAGACTGACTCACAGACTGACAGACTAAGAAAAAAAAACAAAGGAAAAAAAATACTGCATAAATAAATAAATAATTATAATTGCATAAGTTGATAAAAACAGCTATGCAATAGCTTTACCGCGGCAGTCTCCGAGTGCCACACGTCTATTTTTTTTAAAGTTTGTCTTAATCGAGAATGTTCTTAGCTATTTCAAGAAAATCCGCTCGTAATACACTTAAACTGAGAAGACTCCGGCAAGAAACTCAGAAAGGGATCTTTCTTTTGAATTGACTTTCTTTTGAGTAATAACATTTTTATTTTAAGTATACATAATGTTCATATAAGTGCAGATAGAGAGAAGCTACTACAACCATCTTGTCTTCACGTCACCTCATTGAAAAATCTCCCTCCCTCTAAAACAAGCTAATAAAATGAACAGGTTCGGTCTCCCCCGGCCTGGCAACCCCAAAGAAACGACAGCGAAGGACACAACCCTGGCTCAGGCGGCGCCCGTGCTGCTACTGCTGCTGGATGCCACGTGGCAGCTGCTGGCGCAGTTCCCGGCGGCCTTCCAGTTCACGGAGACGTACCTCACCACGCTGTGGGACTGCGCGCACAATCACATCTTCGACACCTTCCTGTTCAACTGCGCGAGGGACCGCGAGTTGGCTGTTGCTAAGGTACTAACGCCGCTATCTTGTGAACAATCACTATGCTATGGAATAGGCTATACAACTCGGTGCAACGCTATATCTCAATTGATTTTAGTCTCAATTACAATGACATTGAGTTTTTATTGTAATGAAAATAATAAATTGAAGTAATACGACGATGTCATATATAATATCTCAAGTGAATAGAGTCTCAATTTCAATGATAAAGAGTTCTAATTGTAATGACAAAAATAAGTACACAATGGTAAAAAAAAATCCTTATGTATCAAGATTTTTTCAAATGAAAATAAGTACCTACAACAACATGGAATTATTCATAGTGTTTTTTTTTCTTTACAATGGATAGTCGCACATATACGTAACGTTAATTTATTGTTGTTTATTTGTACTTCCAGAACTTTGTCCAGAGGCCAGTATGGGACTGGGGCGAGCAGTTCTCAGACCAAGACAAAGCTTTATTTTACAACCCCCTGTACATGGGCAGCAAGCCTATCAATACACCTATTCAGAGGCTATGTAAGTATATTTCAGAGCCAGTTCCACATCATCACTGACCACGGTGAGATTGTGGTCAAACACAGGCCTATACATAATAAAAAAAAATATAGCTTTCATGAACTTCAAAAGATTTTTTATCGAAATCACTAATTTATTTGCCCACGACTTCATGACTAACCGCATCAAAAAATGTTGCGTAGCTTAAAAGAACTAAGCGAACAAAAAGACAGAAATAGCGACATCGTTTCATACTATTTAGAGACTGATAATCATTTTTTTTTACCCCTGACGAAAGAGTAGTGTTATGAGTTCGTAGAGTGTATCTATGGCATCATAGCTCCTGAACGGATGAACTGATTTAGAATTTTTTTTTACCGTCTTAATCGAGTTTTCTTAGCTATTTTTCAAGAAAATCCGCTCAGCCGTTTGAAGATTACCTCTTTTCTACAGTGTAATTTTTTTATTTTTAATGTCACAGCACAAACAACAATGAGCAGCGTAAGCAAAACACCAAAGGAGTTTAGCCGGTTGGAGCCAATAACATCGGTAGCTGGTATGGAACTGTGGTCGCAGTGCTACGAGCGCTGGCTGCCGCCGCTAGACGCGCCGCACTCCGGCCCTGTGCACTACCACCTGCACCACTACAACCTGTTGAAAGAGGTAATACTACTACTACTCACGTGTTATGCTCTCCTGGTACTTGTACTGTGACACATTGTCAACATTTATTAGATTCAGGCTTTTAAGGCCACTTGTAAAGGTTGAAGATACTGAAATTAGAACCGGCTTGAAACTCAGCAAGGTTTCAGATGTTCTAAAATACAATAAGGATCAAATTCAGTTATTCAGTTTAGGCCCTAACAAAAGCGCACCGTTTGAAGATCATCACCGCTTTTCTAGTAGAGTAGAGTTATTATTAATTGTTGTTATAGCGGCAACAGTAGTACATATTGTGTGAAAATTTAAACTGTCTACCTTTTACGGTTCATGAGATACAGACCGATGATGAACGGATAGACGAGCAGCGGAGGCTTAATAATAGGATTCCGTTGACACCCTTTGGGTACAGAACCCTCAAAAGTATGTAAGGTCTCTTAGAAAGAAATAAGTAATTTTGAACTTCATTTCTCTCCATAGATTCAGCAGCTAAACGACAAGCTGTCGTCTCTATCAATACTAACAAACCGACACTCGAACGGCGAGGCGGATAGTACTCAGTCTCGCATGCAAGCAGTCTCCCGGTTCTTCCCGTTCAGCTTGAACCGCGCTGACGTCATCACCGGCGACCTGGACTCCATGCAAGTCAGTCTTATAGACGCTAGTCAGTTGCTCGACTCGCAGTCGCTGTTGAACGCGCCCGATTAGTATTAGGTAAGTTGTCGCAAGCTAATCTAAATCGTAGCCTATTGGAAATTAAGTCTAAATCAACAAAAATGCAAAACTAACATATAAAATTACTCAAGAATCAGTTTTATAGTTTTTCCGAAAAGACAGCCGAAATTTAAATGAAACGTTTGCGATCTCTAGTATATAAATATACTTTCACGCCTTATGTAAACTACTTTATGATCGTAGTATTTAGTAATGAATACGTAGAACAAGGCAGTTACGAAGAACACTGGCGTTTTTATAAATAGCTGAAGCCATTGTGTCGAAGTATTAGAACATATAGTTTAATATATAAAAGTTACAATTTTAAGTTGTTTGACGTACATAATTATGTAAATAGATTTGGGAATAAAAATATTATACTTTTATTTAAAACGAGTAGGTATTTTATAAAGAATAGATGTTATTTTTGTAACACTGCAAAGGAATTGATACAATTGGTACATTTCAAGGAACAAATTAGTTGTATTTATTTATAAACCGTCGTGGTTTATGGTGTGACCAATGTTCAAAAGAAATTATACAAAAAATCTATAAGGAGCAAGTTTTAGGCCATTCCAGATTATTCCAATGGAGGATACGACATCTTCCGTAAAGAAAACTTAAAGTATTATGAGGATATTTCTTTAAAGCCGTTTGATGCAAAGTAGTGTTATGTGAAAATTTTGTGGGTGTATGTAGTTTAATAACTATACTAATTCGTGTTCATTATTTCTAAATATGTTAATCAAAATATTCATTTCTACAAAGATCTTGAGAAGTCTTGATACTTGTTTTTTATTTTTTATAAAAACAAATTGTTTTTTATAAACCTGTTTTAAAATTTTAAGACTCATTCTATAGAACAAAATTATAGATTTCCATAACCATACTGTTACCAATAGCGCTTTTATAATCGTAATTCTATTGTAAAGTACCAAAATTAACTTATGGCTCTTTGATTTATGTTGTAAATACGGCAGCTACGGACATTTACATTAATTTTATTTTAATTATATGAATAATATTTTGTAATCGATATTTATTTAACTTGTATTGTCTTCGTTTCATTAATAAATAGTTGTTTTATAATTTAAGAGAATGTTGGATGGAATATTCTTCCATTTTGGCCAAATTTTCTCCCGATAATAATATTAAAGTTAGCGTAAGCTTTTGAATTATTTTTTTCTAAAGATGAAAATGAAGGCTGATATGATCAGCGTGGAAATGCAAATATTTTTAATATAATAATTGAAAGTTACCCAAATTTCTTTGCAAATATCGCTTTCTTATCCTATAATAACAATACAGCATACCTTAGTTTCGAAACTATATTCATATAGCCGATAGTTTTATTCCCTGACTTATTCAAAACACACAGTCCAAAATCATTGCATCACATATTTACCCCAAATTGGTAAAGAGTACCATTATTCTTGTTACCTTCATAAATCGACTGTTTTATTTATGTGACTTGGCAGAATGTAAGAGACATCCGTAAAAATACGTCTCATAATTTCTACGTTTTGTTTCCCTTTTAGTGCTTGTTAGCATTAGTAGTGTAATGTTGATAAACTATGCGTTTATACCTCGATATTGTATGCTATAAAAGCTACTCGTATTATAATCAGTACTTGAGCGAAAGAAATCCATCTAAATCGATAAGTTTTCAGTAAACAGTTTATCCAAAGAGCTTCCCATTTTAGTACTTAGTTGTCAGAAGATAGATGCCACTAACACTAGCTATATATATTAATACCTAGTTAGTTAGGTATAACATTTTGTCTTCTTTTTGTGTTATATGCAAACTAGCTGTTCCCCGTGGCTTCTCTCGCGTTCCCGGGATAAAAGCCTATAACCTTCGGGGATAATGTCGCTTCCTATTAAAGAATTCCGGAGATTAGCGCGTTCAACCAAAAAAACAAACTCTTCAGGTTTATAATATTAGTATAGACTGATGCCTCCCAACATACTGCCAAACACCTGCATATTCTAAATACTCTACCAAGTGCACATAAATAAATAGTAACATTGTTGACTTGTTACAAGTGTGTCTAGTATGTATAAATGTAATATTTTGTAGCATATATTATTAAGTTTATCATAATTATATTGATGTAATAAATAATTCTACGAACTGTTATAACGTGTAGCTGAATAATATGAAACACAAGTCAAGTGTATGCTTTTTTGTTTCGTTTGTATTTCACGCCATGGTAGTTACTTGTGCCATTGTAACACGTTTTTGAAAAAAAATCGCCCGAAGTTCTCCAGTTTATGTAGCCCAGTGCAATATGGATGTGAAATATTGTGTTGACTGTACCAAATTCTGTTGTTAAGTGTACCTGAAAAGGTGTCATGCGATGTTCAAATGTGAAAAATAAAACGAATATTGACGATTTTTTTGTTTTTATTATAACATCCTTTAATTATATTAATGAGGAGCTGGCGAACAAAAGCGGACTTTTTATTTTTTTATGATTTCGAACTCTCTAAGGCCACATCTTTGAATTTTAAGTGGTTGAAGCCGATAGAAAACAGCGTTCAAAAAGTCTGATTTCGTGCAAGTTTCAGCTAATTTGTAACTATCAAATTCAGTTGCTCTGGCGGCGTAAAAAAAAATTCTTGGGACAAGTCCACTTTTGTTCCCCAGCTCCTCATTATATCTACTTGCTACACATTTCATACATACATCGTAAATAAAACATTGTCTTTTGTTAAGAGATAAGATATATTGGTAATCATAAACATTAAGGGATGAAACCACAAACCGCAGACTTTGTTTGGCACATATCTAATTTATTAATCGTTTGGCGGCGTTTTTCAATTTCAGTCCGATATGAAATTACCAATACATAACTTGTGGCACTTCCTGGCAGGGCCACCGTCACGGATTTGAATTTAGAGTGTGTGGCTATTTTGTCTCCGAATCCCAAATTTTGTCGCGCCCTGGTTCAAAAGCTAAAAACCCTTATAACTTTTGAACCAGGGTGCAACAAAATCTGATATTGGTGGCCCTGCCACACATACATAACGCCCCTCATCTGCCTCTTACAATAACTATGTGCTAGTCGCAGAAGCTTGTACACATCTTCATAGAAATGTTTACATTTGGACAACTTAACAAACTAATGAACAAATATTATGCAATCTCAAACAATATAACTTTATCTTCAGCAAAGGCTAAGCACGCAAAGCGTAGAATGGAACTGATTTTCAATTTGATGGTAGTAGCCAGTGGTGAAAAATATAATAACCCTTTAGTATCATGATAGTTTTTACAACTTGCCCGGGTATAGCCATAAATTTACCTACCATCTAATTATCAGGTTTACTGTTCCGACTGGATATGACAGCTTTCATCTTCTGTATTTTGTCGAAGTGTTTCTTCGCTATTCGGAACCGGTTCAGCAACAATATCCTGTGCCAGCTCCATTCGGACCAGCGCTGTAGAATGCTTGTTACATTAATTTCTACCTTATGTTAATTTAGTCAAGATGGTTATTACCTTCCTTAAAGACCTTGGAGTTTATTTCGTATCTTCAGCATTAGAGTCCTGCGAGCATGAATACATCGACAGATATTTATCGATTTTTTTCGACAAATCTGACATACCTAACTCTATGAGAATTATATTTTATCGATGTTTCAAAACAATTCATGTTTACAAGGCAGTAACGAGATATATTTCAGAATTAACTTTACCTTCAAAAATAAAACTCAAATAATAACGAATCACATTTTATTAATGTATCATGGAATAAGTTAAATCAACCAACAAATAAACCTTCAGTCATAGAACTAAAATACTACTTTCACTGCACTAACACACACTAATAATTAATGCAAGCACATCCCAAATTACAAATAACCGCCTCTGCACTTGGATGTTATGAATAAATAAATAATTTAAAATATAATAAATACAAAGATCCTTTAAAATTGTTGGTAAAATAAGGGTTTTTTGTTAAATAAAACTTTAATGGATATCTTCAAAGCGATGACTCAAGTTCGAAGCCAGGTGGATAACATTTTGTAATTTTATCCCCAGTTACTTATATCAAAACAATACAACCAAGCTTAAAGCATTCACATATTTTTAAATATATCCTAAAAACAACACTAAATGCAGTGGATATGTTTCATACATATTTGAGACTGACTACATGTGGAGTTTAGTGACTTCAAGCAGCGATACACTCTAATAACATCTGCATAAAGCACAATTTTCATCAGCTACCGTCTAAATATTTATGTATAATATAGTAGGAACATTTATTAATAGTCTGCAAGTCACTAAAAATCCACGTGACTAAAAAAGGCGTAAAGTATACAAAAATCAACCGCCAACAATATTAGAACATCAAGGAAATAATCAGATGGATTTTGTTAGTAAAACAGGTATCTCAAAGGGGTCACTAAACAATAAGTTGAATGAGCAATAAAAAAATCGAATTGCCTCACGAGTCCCACTAAGCAATATTTTTCTTTAATGATCACATTCTGATCCGCAAAGAAACAAAGCCTGTATTACACAAGTTATAAAATTCAAGAATAGATGATATTAGAAAATAAATCCTTTATCATATGCTTAGGGTGTATGTTTAATTGTTGCAATCTCGACTTATTCTTTAATTCGCGCAGGGTGTTAGCCATGACGTATATAATGTTGGCAGTGACGTATATCGGTGCTAGTATCCGCGGCGCGCGTCCGCTCTGTGTCAGTTGTCGTCTTCGTCATTCTCAAACATCTCGTTGTAATCGCGGGAACTTTCGAATTCTTTCAGCTCCTTGAACAAAAACATTAGAGATTTGTGAGAATGAATAAGAATACAACTTTATGGGTAAAGTAGCGGCTAAACTATTTTAGTGTTATAGGTATGAAGGGTGTATTGATGATGTGGATAAAACACCCATAAAATTTATTAAAGGTGAGAGAATAAAAATTGCATAAATTATTAGTCTTATAATTTATACAATTTTAATCTTTTCGTTTTTTATGAGTACCTAATTGATTATATTTTCGTGCTGTGAAAATTGATCCTATAGTAAAGCTTGTTTGTAATAAAAAACACTGTACAGTATAAAAGAAAAACAAACTGCACAAGCATATAGTTCAGACTGAAGGGTCTAGAAACTTGAAATTTCCACACAAGGCATCTGACTAAGGCTTTTCACAATTCAACCCGTAAGTAAGGGAATAAATTCATTCTATAATTTGTCTTTTAATCTTTGCTTGAGCGAAAATGCAACTTTGTGGGATTAGTTTGTTAGTATCTACAAATACTAAAAACAAATTCAATATGGATGCTAGAATAAACTACATATAATGACCAAAAGAAAGAAGCATCAAAATTCCAACTAGATAAATACATTCTATAAAAACAAAATAATTTACAAACTGACCTGGAACATTCCATTGGCGACAGCGAAGCCCGACATGGCAATTGCGGCGAATAAAGCCGCCAATACTTTGTTACGTGTCTGATTTGGAAAATTTGCTGCTTCTCTTTCCGATTGTGTCCCTGTTGATTGCGTCTTTGCCTTTTGTCTGTTAAATTCTGAAAAAAAGGTTTTTGTTAGGAGCATAGCGTGGGTTTTTCAGCTGCCTGCCCGGGGCGCGCCCTCTTATTTAGGTCTATAAATTCAAGACTTTCCTTGTTGATGCCTAATTGGGGCAGCTCAATACTCTCTCGCTATTCTAGGCAGATTTGTGATATATCGTATGAGAGGTCCTAAGTCACTAGGTCTTTGTATAAAATACTAGCTTCCATCCCGCGGTTTCACCCGCGTTCCCGAGGTGTCTAGTTTTCCCGGGATAAAAGTAGCCTATATGTTATTCCAGGGTATGATTATCTATGTGCCAAGTTTCATCCAAATCCGTTCAGTAGTTTTTACGTGAAAGAGTAACAAACATCCATCCATACGCACAAACTTTCGCATTTATGATATTAGTAGGATTAATGATGTTCATTACAATTACCAGGGGGGATAAATAATGTAAAGATATAAAAAGTAAATGTTTTACCATCAGTAACATGTCTAAAGTTCTTCTGATTTATTCTTGCTACAAATCTGGTCAAGTTGCTAATGCCTTTTAAGTAGTTAGCGAGGGTTGCGTTTGGAAATGGTGCCTTAGTGAGAGGTGCTAGGTACGCAAACACTGTTGCGTCAAATGATGACGGTCTGTTGCCGAAAAAATATTCACTCTCCCCAAGCCTATCTGATAATGTTTTAAGGCATTTTTCAGCTTCACCATATATCTGAAATATTATTTAATACAAATCAAAATATTCATTTACAGAGCGATAATAGGTTTTTTATTCTAATCAGGAAGGCAGGGGAAACTGCAGGGGTCAGATAGTTTGATACATTAAAAGCCTGATTTAAAATGTGAGTCAATGGTCAATAGATTACTTAATATGATATGTACTTGGAATTTATTAAGCCTCATAATAATAATGAAGGCAGAGAAGGTTGTTGACATGTGGAACAACGATACAGCAACCATTATGTTAGTTTCTATTAACTTTATATTTCTAGTGTATTTATGGATATATCTAAGTTTTTAATTTTTGGAATTGCACACCCCCGTCTTATTTAGTTAATTATATTCCTCTCCATCCAAAGGTTGCCTGGTAGAGATCACTTTTAGTAATAAGGCCGCCCATTGTAACACTTTTGTTTTTCTTTTGGTTAAGTTATTTTTTTATATATATTTTTTAATTTTCTGTGGTGTGACAATAAAGCATTATCTATCTATCTATACCAATAGTTGTACCATAATGGCAAGATCCTCTATAAATTATATGTATTTAAAAAAATTATAAACAAGAAATATTATAAATTAATGCAACTCACTGTTTTTTCAATTTCCCTTAAGTCTGTGTGTTCTCCGTAAAGCGCATCAATCATTTCTTTGGCCGCATTTTGATACCGTGACGGGTAATAGAAATTGAACGGAATCCGCAGAGCCTTGGCATATGTTGGCCTTGTTAAATCACTATAGTTCTTTTCATCAACCCACCATGTATACTGGTATGCTGGGTACAGTTTATCACAAAGGTACTGGGTAAATGCACTTGCCTCTGCAGCCTGCTGTACATTTAAGTGGACATCTGTACTGTAATGCTGTAATGTATGTAAGCATTAGTATTAATATATCACTAAAGTTGTAATTTATGACACTAGGAGATGCATAAATTATTGCAACTATCAATATTACCCTGATGGCTTTCAATTTGAAATAGAATACCAGGAATTGTGATGCAAATACAAGTTAAGGTTACAATTGATTGTAGAAACAATTTGTTAGCATGAATATTGCCCTTTATCAATAACTAACTGTTGCCTGCGGTTTCATTCGCATTTCGGGTATTAAAAGTAGCCTATAACCTTCAGGGATAATGTAGCTTCCTATTAGTGAAATAATTTTTCAAATTGGACCAGTAACTCTGGAGATTTACGCATTCGAACAAACAAACAAACTCTTCAGCTTTATTATTAGTATAGATATATCATGAACTTGCTATTGCTAATGCATGGACTAGATTTAGTGCAACATGTAAATCCTACTTCCTATTAATATTATTAATGCAAAAGTTTGTGAGGACGTATGGATGTTTGTTACTCTTTTACGTATATACTATTGAACAGATTTGGATGAAACTTGGCACATAAATAGATTATTGAAATAGGTAACATAATATAAGCTACTTTTTATCTCAGGAAAACATAAGATCCCTCAGGAACGCAAGTGAAACCTTGGGACGGAAACCAGTAATATTATAAATACGAAAGTTTGTGAGGATGGATGTATTTTCCTCTTTAAAGTAAATACTGCAGAATGGATTTGGATGAAATTTGGCACATACATAGATCATACCCTTGAATAACACATAGGCTACTTTTTATCCTGGGACAACAAAAGATCCCTCAGGAATGCGGGTGATACCGAGGGCAGAAGCTCAAAGTATTAGTTAAAATGAACCAAAGTATTTCTTTGTCGATTGTCAAATAAGAAATAAAATTTGAATAATGTTAACATGGAGAACCCGAGATAATGTAGATAATCCTCACCAAAGACTTCAAATGATCAACTACTTCTTCGAAATTTGTAAGTACAGTTCTTCCATCTCTCATAACAGGCAGCCGCCCTTTTGGGGTGAAAAATGGATTATTTGCTTCTCGAACACGCACTGGCACTCCAATAAATTTCATGTAGGTCTGCGGAAATAGGATTTTTTGTGATTTACCAAAAAATTACACCGGTCATAAATAAAGCTTTAGGTTATGTTGATAAATATTTACTTACCAAAACTTTCAAACATTCTAAATCAATTGAGGCGAGACCCCATTCGCCTCGCCATATATCTAGTTCTATGCTAGACATTACTTTATATTATAATAATCTAAAACAATATTTTAAACAATTTTTACCATTGATTGAACAAATGAACGACAGGACAGACCATAAATCAACCATAAATTATACCACAAACTAAGTAGAGATACTACGTATATTATACACCTTTGTGGCGCATTACCTTTTCGCCACAGCACAATTGCCCGTACTCGGTGTGGCAACACCGGACGGAAAAGGAAACATCTCTAGACTGACCGGTACTTTACCGCTCTCTCGAACATTCGGGACATTCACTCACTCAGTACAAATGTCGTCGTACGCGCCTTACTCTAATCCACACTGTAATTATATTATGTGAAGTGTAATAAGTGAACACATTATATCATATATGAGAAGGAGACTTGAAGTTTGATTTCGACAACCATATAACTCCTCATTGGTGACCCCGTACGCTGAACAGTGTTTTACAGACAGTCTTGTGTTACATGCCGCCATTACGACGAAAACTTTTTTCTATTGCGCAGCAGTGTAAATAGTCCAAAGTGCGCAGTTTGATGTTTTCGTTATTGCAAAGTGTTTATGAATATCATACACACTATAGACTATGCATGTACCTATGCTCCATGTGCTTACTGGCATGAGCAGCCACTTACAACATCTTCCTGGCGCTTAATATCTGCGACATACCTACCCACCACACTCATGGGTATGATGTTTCCCTGCTGCCCCAATCCTGGAGGACATTCCTGGAACGCTACCACATCAAGTTCTCCCGCTTCCTGCCACTGCAGGCCACTGCCTGCCAAGCTGATACTACCTGGCACTGGCCTTCCCTAGTGAGGTACATAATCTTCAGACACGGTGAGAAACTTTACTTTTTAACTTTTGGTGTTCCGGTGAAAGTGCATGGTGTGAAAACTAACTGTCCCCAACATTAACTTCTATCTGTTGTGGTGTACTTATAAACTTTTTTACTTTTATTGAACATTTTAAATTTTAAACAACATATTCAGATTTATTTATTATCAGATATTTCTTTTATTACTTTTGATTTTGTTTAAGGTGTACATAATTAGCATTTGTTTATTATAATTTTGTTCCTGTGTACAATATGTTGTCTTCTTCTGTATATACATAATTAAGATATGAACAGAAGAACAACTTACATACCTAACTTGTAAATATAAATGTAAATTATTTCATAAGTTACTCTTAGTCAGTTGCGGTAACAAAATATTGATTGAGTAATTAATATTCAATTTCTCCTTTATTAATGTTTTTTTTTTATTATTAATATGACCGCAACTACTTGTGACATTTATTAATCCTCTGCATACATATTTAATATTACTATGCACACACTATTATTTCTTTTTATTATTTGCTTAATAGTTCACCGCTACTATTTGTTTTGATTTTTCATTTTAATCTTATACTGGGTTTCTTGTGTTTTCATATTAATATTATTATTTAATAACTACATAGGCTAGATACTTACTTTTCTTTACCCAGTCATAATATATTAAAATTATTCATCGGTAGTAGGGAACTATTTTTAACCAATTGTGTGCATTTACTTTTTATCTGTGTGTTTTATGCATGAGAATTATTATTTAAGGTTTTTCCGTCTAATTTATATTTGTGTGTGTCCTTACCCATTTCTCTTTATTTTTTGTTTTGCATACAAATTTTGTGTGACTCTGTTACTGTTTTCTGGATTTATTTTAAATTAACAAATCCACCATGTCTTCAGAAGAGGAACTGCAACAACAGGTCAAGGAATTGCAGAAGCAATTATCCCTTTTGTCCCCCTCACATCCTGTGTCCTCTAATGTAAATGCGGTAACTGTAAAATTAACAAAATTTTGGGAGGACAAACCTACCTTATGGTTCGCCCAGGCGGAGGCCCAATTTGACATTGCTGGAATAAAACAGGATTCCACCAAATATGGCCACATCTTATCCATTCTGGATGCACGCCTAGCCGATGAAGTAGAGGATGTCATCAATGATCCGCCAGAAACTGGAAAATATGAGCACCTCAAGAAGGAGCTCATTCGGCGTCTTTCTTCTTCAAAAGAGCAACGTGTTAGGAAGTTGTTGAGTGAAGAACAGTTAGGTGATAGGAAACCATCTGCTTTTCTCCGCCACCTCCGCTCGCTGGCTGGAACGGCCGTCAGCGAAGATGGAATCTTGCGGGAGTTGTGGATGCGCCGCCTTCCGAATGAGGCCCAGAGGATATTGATGGCCCAAATCGACTTGTCCCTTGATAAGGTGGCTGAAATTGCGGACGCTATCGCCGAAGCTCCGTCGGCCTCCCCGTCAGCAGCGGTACACGCCGCATCTACACCTGCACGGAATGAGTTGGACGATATTAAAAATTGTCTGCTCGCTCTATCTAAAAAGGTCGACGCCCTAGCCGCCGAACGTTCATCTCAACGTGGCAGATCCGGCTCACGCTCCCAGTTTAGGAAATCCAGATCTCCGTCTCGGCCAACTTCTCTCTGTTGGTATCATAAAAAGTTTGCCACAAAAGCACAGAGGTGCATTACACCTTGCAACTGGCAGTCTTCCAACCAACAGGGAAACGGCAAAGGCAGTCAGTAGAGACGGCATCTGACTGCTCCGATCAGCCCGGCCGTCGCTTGTTTGTTGCAGACTCCGGGTCCAACACTCGATATTTAATCGATACGGGCTCGGATTTATGCTGCTATCCACGACAACTCTTAAAGGGTCGTTACGAACCTACTGAGTTTGACGTTCGCGCGGCCAACGGAAGTGCCATAAAGACTTACGGTAGCATTACCCTTCAATTAAATCTCGGATTGCGCCGCGTTTTTAGATGGGATTTTATCATCGCAGACGTGGGCACACCTATAATTGGTTCCGACTTTTTGGCTCATTATCACCTTTTGCCAGACTGCCGTAATAGGAAGCTGATAGATGGCACCACGAGCCTGTCCACACCTGCTACCATTGCACAGGTATCACAGCCTAGTGTAAAGACAATTGTCTCAGGTGACTCGCCTTTTATTAAAATCTTGGAGGAGTTCCCTGATATTACGCGTCCCCCCGGTGTCCACCGCACAATCAAACATTCGACGGTGCACCATATTGTCACCACAGATGGCCCCCCGATCGCATTCCGCCCACGCCGCCTTGCCTCACAGAAACTGCAGGCGGCCAAAAAGGAATTTCAGGACATGGTCACTTGTGGGACAGCGTGACCTTCAAATAGTTCTTGGTCCTCGCCCTTGCATATGGCAAGGAAGGGCAAAGACGGCTGGCGCCCCTGCGGCGATTACCGCGCCTTAAACGCACGCACGATCCCCGATCGTTATCCCGTGCGTCATATTGGGGACTTTAGCCAGGACTTGGCTGGATCTACGGTGTTCTCCACGGTGGACCTGGTCAAGGCTTATCAACAAATACCGGTCAGCCCCGAGGATATAGCCAAGACCGCAATAATAACACCGTTCGGCTTATATGAGTTCCCATATATGACGTTCGGGCTACGAAACGCGGGACAAACCTTTCAAAGGTTCATGGACGAGGTGGTACGTGGCCTCGATTTTTGTTTCCCATACGTGGACGACATTTTGGTCTTTTCTCGCTCACCTGAAGAGCACTCTCAGCACCTCCGTGCCTTATTTCAACGTCTGTCCGAATTTGGTGTTGTAGTCAATTCCTCGAAGTGCATTTTTGGCGCCGAGGAAGTGATTTTCTTAGGCCAACGGATTTCCAAAGACGGCACTAGTCCACCACGTGAACGCATCGAAGCCCTAGAAAACTTCCCCTTGCCTAAAACGGTGGAGGGCCTGCGCAGGTTTTTAGGCATGATAAACTTTTATCGCCGATTTCTGCCTGAAGCGGCTAAGTTCCAAGCCCCTCTAATCGAAATACTGACTTCCACTCAACTTAAGGGTGCAAAACCCGTCCCTTGGACGCCGGATTTGGAAATGGCTTTCCAAAAATGCAAGGAACACTTGGCCAATGCTACCGTATTGGCCCACCCTAATTCTGCTGCAGCTCTGGGACTTTTCACAGACGCTTCTTCCACCCACGTTGGAGCATGCCTCCAACAGCATGTTGAAGATGATTGGCAGCCGCTTGCATTTTTTTCCAAAAAGCTCACTCCCCGGCAATCCACCTGGCCGGCCTATTATCGAGAATTACTCGCTGTCTATGAGGCTGTCCAGCATTTTCGACACGTTTTGGAGGCTCAACATGTGAGAATTTACACTGATCATAAACCCTTGATCTACGCATTCTCACAGCGTCGTGAAAAGTTACCTCCAGCTCAGCTAAATCAGTTGTCCTTTATTTCGCAATTTACGACAGATATCGTCCACATTAGCGGCAAGGACAATGTTGTCGCTGACACACTGTCTCGCATTGAGACCATAAGCCTCGATGACAACTTTACGGCTCTTGCCGCAGATCAGACGGATAACGAAGAACTACGCAATTTGATGAGTGGTTCGTCCCTTAAAATGGAGAAGGTTTCCATCCCTGGGACAGATGTCGCCTTATATTGCGATACATCTACCGGGAAACCCCGGCCATTCGTCACTCCGAAATTCCGCCGCGCGGTGTTCGATAAGATTCACAATCTTAGTCACCCAAGCGCACGAATTTCCGCAAAATTGGTTTCAGACCGATTTGTGTGGCCCAACATCCAAAAGGATTGCCGCAATTGGGCTCGAGCTTGCCTTGCTTGCCAACGTAGCAAGATCACCAGGCATACTAGCTCGCCTCTAGGAACCTTTGCCACACCAAGTAAACGTTTCCGTCACGTGCACCTCGATATCATTGGCCCACTCCCGTATAGCAAAGGTTACCATTACTGTCTCACAGCCGTGGATAGATTTTCTAGGTGGCCCGAAGCTTGGCCGATGGTGGGTATCACGGCGGAAGAAGTGGCTGAAACATTTTTCAGTGGCTGGATCGCACGATTCGGTGTTCCATCCTTGGTCACAACAGACCAGGGACGACAGTTTGAGTCCGCACTCTTTCAGACTCTTATGCAGCTCTGTTCAGCCAAACGCATTCGTACCACGAGCTACCACCCGTGTGCGAATGGCTTGGTTGAGCGCATGCATCGCCAGCTGAAAGCGGCTCTTATGTGCCACCAAGAGACATGGTGCAAAGCTTTGCCCGTTGTCCTTTTAGGCATGCGCGCCTCTCTTAAAGAGGATTTACAAACATCGCCTGCCGAACTAGTGTACGGAGAACCTCTGTGCCTACCTGGCGATTTCATTTCACCTCAGACTGATTCCAACACAGACGTATCAGGTTTCGTAACTAAGTTGAGACGTTTTATGTCTCAACTACAACCTATTCCTACCTCGCGTCACGGAACGAAGTCTTGTTTTGTTCACAAGGACTTGGCAACGACAAGTCACGTTTTCTTGCGTGACGATACTGTTAGGCCATCCCTAAAACCTCCCTATACGGGACCCTATAAGGTTGTCTCCAGGAGAGACAAAACTATTACGATTTGCGTTGGAGAGAAGCACGTGCAGGTCAGTATTGACCGAGTTAAACCGGCATATATCATTGTCGATACGGCTCCTACTTCTACTTCCGCAGTCCCTTCTATTCCCATTGCCAATCCTACTGTTTCTACAGCTCCTTCACTTACAGTTCCCAACCCCACTACTAATCCAGCTCCATCGAAACCTGCATACACTACGCGTTCGGGTCGTAACGTCCGTTTCAAGACACCTCTCGACCTGTGAGTTGCTGCATTTCCATTCCTGA
The DNA here is from genome assembly GCA_963555595.1 of Tethea ocularis. Taxonomy (NCBI): domain Eukaryota; kingdom Metazoa; phylum Arthropoda; class Insecta; order Lepidoptera; family Drepanidae; genus Tethea; species Tethea ocularis. Next base: position 1,418,016 of record OY741971.1, on the reverse strand, counting down.
AGCTCTTCTGTTTTCTCCGTGGGGGGGTGGTGTGGCGCATTACCTTTTCGCCACAGCACAATTGCCCGTACTCGGTGTGGCAACACCGGACGGAAAAGGAAACATCTCTAGACTGACCGGTACTTTACCGCTCTCTCGAACATTCGGGACATTCTCTCACTCAGTACAAATGTCGTCGTACGCGCCTTACTCTAATCCACACTGTAATTATATTATGTGAAGTGTAATAAGTGAACACATTATATCATATATGAGAAGGAGACTTGAAGTTTGATTTCGACAACCATATAACTCCTCACCTTGATTGTACACCATAGACCAACCACAGACAATCCTACTAATATAATAAATGAGAAAAAAGTTTGTGAGTATGGATGGATGGATGGATGATACGTAGTATCCCCTTAATGGTCTGTGGATGGATGGCTGTTTGTTAATCTTTCACGCAAAAACTACTGAACGGATTTGAATGAAATTTGGAACACAGATAGTTTATAACCTAGATTAACAGAAAGGATACTTTTTATCACGGGAAAACACAAGATCCCTCGGTCTCTCACGCGGGTGAAACTGCGGGGCGGAATCTAGTGTATAATATAGTTATGTTGGTTGACAGCAGGTGACAGCAAAGATAATAACTACCATAGTATCTCGTAGTCTGTCAATACCAAAGAGTACATTATTTAAACTGGTGTGGTGTACCGATGGGCGATTGTTCCACAAAAAGTAATCAAATGAATCGACAATTGTATTGCATTCGATTGTCGATTTATTCGTTCCAACGAATAAATAATCGAATAACAATCGAATAAAAATTGAAACACGCAACGCAAGCTGCTTTGCGTTGCTGTAGGTATAGATTGTGCAATCGACGGTGAGCGCGTGTGGGTGCGTGCGTCCCCTGCGTTGTGATTGGACGAACTATCGCTCCGATGACCCCGATCGATTGTTTTAGTTGATCCCGGTCGATTGTAGGTCAAGGTCGCGTTCCATTCCGTGGGAGTTCGCGCTTATGTTTTGTTAGTTTTAGCTTAATTTGTTTGTTTATCTTTTGAAATTATGCCTTAAGCATAAATAGTGTGGACTTTTTTTTAAAAAAGTTAAAGAAGATGGTCGTGATAAAACAAAATGTAAATTGTGTAACCATTCTGCACCTTATCATAAAAACACAACAAACTTAAAAGATCACTTAAAACGGAAATACCCCATACAGTTATGTGAGTTGCAATACGTGTACGCAAGTACGCAACGTACGAATGAATCGACCGGCGTCGATTCATTCATTCGGCGGCGGCGGCCAGTCAACGCGCAGCTGTCGATAGTAGCCTAGTAGGTACTATGGTACTAACAATCGATGAACAATCGATGGACGTCGATTGTTATTAGAATAAATTGAACTATCGAATAATTCGATTGTTTTTAGTAACAATCGCCCATCGCTAGTGTGGAGAATACTTGAATACTACTATGGTGACAGCAGGTGACAGCTGTAACATAACATTGTTTGTTTTGCGGTGGTTCGTTCATTGTTCATAGGTAGGATTTTGCCACATTTTGCAATAACTCTATAAATTAATGTTGATATTGTGAGTAATTGTGATAGTTTATTTTGTACTTTAAGCTAATTATCTGCAGTCAATTCACCTAGCATAGATTCTACGCAACTCTACATATAAAGAAATGTCTATTCAATGGACGTTTATAGCCGGCTATCTCTATTTCGAAATAGCGATAGTAATAATCATGATGCTGCCGCTGTTCAGCCCAAGAAGGTGGCATCAGTTCTTCAGATCTCGGCTATTTGCAATGTTCCAAGAGCATGCCGCCGTATATTTCTACGTTCTGCTCGGCGTTCTGAGCCTTTTCCTGTTGGATGCTATTAGAGAAATGAGGAAGTACTCGCATTCCACCGATAGCGGACACACACACCTAACGAGTGAGATGAAAGGAAATGTGAAGCTTTTCAGAGCACAAAGGAATTTCTACATCACTGGCTTTGCTATATTTCTTGCGTTTGTTATACGTAGACTTGTAACAATGCTGTTAATACAGCATGAACTCTGCTTGAAGGCTGACAAAATTAGAAAAGAAGCAGAGGCTACTGTGGAACTTGCCAAGAAAACTGTCTTAGCGAGTACCTTGCAAACTAGTGAATTAATAAACTTGGAAGATATTAAAAAAGAACTGGAATTGACAAAAGATTTGTTGGAAGGAGAGAAAATTAGAGTCAAAGAACTTGAAGAAGAAGCAGCTAAATGGAGATTGAAGTATGAAGAAGTTGCAGCCACTGTAAATGGTAAAGGTGATGAATAAGCCAGTAATTCAGATACCAATATGAAGCTTATTTATCTCTTAATAAAGATTATGTTGTAAGTAATGATCTGGTATGACTCAATGAAATGTATGACAAATGATTTATTAACTAGTTAACCCCCGCAGTTTCACTTGCATTCCCAGGATAAAAAGTAGCCTATAACCTTTCGGGATAATGTAGTTTCCTATTAGTAAAATAATTTTTCTAATCAGACTAGTAACTCTGGAGATTAGCACATTCAAACAAACTCTTCGGCTTTATTATTAGTATATGATAGATTATGATAACTATTATGATTATTGAACAAATGTCAATACATAAATATCTATGTGATGTTAAATAACTACCTGGATCTGAGAAAAATAAACATTAACTACTCAATATTGATAAAAATGATGATGAAACATCAAAGTAACTTGTGCATATACCCACACGATACTGTGACCCTGATATGGATGACTTCAGAACATCTATTTTAAAATATGAAAGTAAAGGTTTCCAATTATGTTACACATGCCCTTTATAAAGACATGAATGTCATGTTAAAGAAAACATGTTTACCTTGGAATCAAATATTTCTCAACAAACAATAAAATTGTTCTGTATATTTCATGCCATACACTTTTCATACCTAGTTTCTTTAGTTCTTAGTCCTAAGTAATGCTTATCCTCTAAAACAAATAACTGTGTGATTTGCCTTTTGGTGCTGAACTGAAATTATTATATTTTAATAAAATAATGATATTTTTTGTGGTTTGTTGAGCTATTTAGTAAGTAGTATGTACTTATTCTAGTCTTGACATGATGATTGATAGTAAAGGTTAAACAATATTATTATAATACTAATAATTAAACTAAGGGATAAGAAATAAGCTAACTTTACCATACTATATGTATAGCATAATTTAATTTTCTAATTGTGCATGTTTCATAAAAAAAAATGTTTTTGTAAAGTTAATAAACAATGCTAATTAATATAAATTACATAACTAAACTAATTAAGTATTTGATACTGCAATGCTACTTTTTTGTCCAAGATAGGCATATGTATCTTTATTATTACATAGGTTTGCAAAACTTGTGGAATGAAATGTTTTTCTAAATTAATATGCAGTTTTATTTATCATTTAGGCTGTAACATGTATGAGTCAATATGAAAAAAAGTTGGTGTGCACAGTCGGTGAGACACCTTGGGCGTGATCTCCATCCTTATGACGAAACGTCCGATGTATCTTAGCATAGCAAGGCTCTTTATTGAAGGGCTATCTGATGTTTTTCCGTCTGACAGGGCTCACTGATAGGAAAATTTAATCAGGGCGGTGAGGCTTTTTGGCGGGAACTTGCAAAGTGACGTTCCGTTTTCATTTTAATTTCTTTTTTCGTTTTTTGAGTTTTATTGAATATTATCGGTGGTATTTTGTCCAATAAAGATCAATACAAGTGCACCAGTGAAGTGAAATGAAATGATTACGTGTGTAGTGGATTTTCAAGTTGTCTCAAGAAGTCCACGAAAAGTTTTAGTAGAACTGCTACCATTGTACTAAAACCTAACTGAAAATGATCAAATAAGACAAGGCTGTATGGTTCTGTACCTTTGCCTTTTTAAAAAAAAACAACAACAATCAGAGAGAGTGACATTGACATCAAAATAAATTGACATATTTTGAGATTTTAAGTTTTCTATGTGTTTTCAAAAAGAAAATCACGTAAATAAAAATATAATACGTCACCACGCATCAATACTATAAAAGAAAACAGCCGGTTCAACACATAATCCAGCTATATTTATTCGCCGTTGTAATATGGCCATAATTTAGTTTTTATTTATTTCCAATATTTTCTTGTGTGCAGCGATCGTGAACGGGTGGTACCGTTAGTTTTATTTATGAATGTGGGAATTTTCAACAGAGTTAATCACAAGGTGAGTTTTATTTATGGCATTCAATACGTTTTAGTTTGTCGATGTATCAATTGTGGACTATTTATCGTAAGGTACAAACACTTGTGCTTGTTAAAAATTAAGTTCTACCACATATATAAAATATATTCTTCAGGTGGGCGTAATTGGACCTTGGAGCTATAAATAATGTATAAACTGTAACCCAACATGGGTTAAAGTATGCCACATAGCATTGCTAATTCTGTCAAATATTCTGATGAAAACCACTATTAATAATTCATAATGAAATTGACTCTCTAGCTCATTGGTTACAAGAAAAAAAGTTCTATGTCTTAATTCTAAAGTTCTAAGTCATTTGTTTAATTATTAATTTCTGTAAAAAAAAAAACTATTTCTGATATTTCAGAACAAAGACAGTGGCGGCATGTATTCTGAGTGGAGCTCGCTGCCGCTGGAGGGTGGGGGGCGAGGTGTGCTGGGAGCCGTTGGTGGGAGAGATGTTGTGCTGGCTGTGGTCAAGCAACTAGCGTCACATGAGCCTAGTCCACTTACTACTGATGCTGAGGTTTGTGATTGCTTGATTTGATCATTGTTTTTTAGAATTTTATTGTAATATCACATTGTGTACTGGTAAATCCAAAACCAACAAAATAATGTTATAAAAGTCAACATGTTGCATATGTTCTGTTTGTCAAAATTTAATTTATAAGTCTGATTGTTGTTTATCCTATATTATAGCATACCTATATGTATGTTCAAAAATGTTCTCAAGCTAGTGAAATTCTTTTGTAATTTCTTTTTGAGAAAATAAAATTCTTTAACCATAACATGTTTCAAAGTACCTACCCTAGTATTTTAGAGATTTAAGATTCATAGAAGTAAAATTGACTACATGAACACACTAATGACAAAAATTCCATATTCTTAAGAATAGCTTCATTATCATGTCAACCTACTGCAAGCCATAAATTTACCACATTTTGGACAATGTCACCTATCAGTAGTAGTCATTCAAATGTAATTTTATGGTTTTTAAATAGTTTTTATTGAACTGGCAGTGTGAATAGCCTTTGTTTAGTTTAAAGATGATTATCTGATGCTGTATGTTGCCCACCACAGTTTAAGATGCAAAGAGATGGAGGAGCCTTTTACCCAATAAGGATATCAAAGAATATAATACTAATCTTCCTACTAATATTATAAATGTGAAAGTTTATGAGGATGTATGGATGTTTGTTACTCTTTCATATAAAAACTTAAACGGATTTGGATGAAACATGGCACATTGATAGATCATGGAATATAGGCATTTTATCGGGAACGCGGGTGAAATTGCGGGGCGGCTAGTAATTTTATAATGGGATGTTATACAGGTGGAATGGGTTCTGGAAGTGATACGCTTCGGACTGTCGTTACCATTACAAGAGCATGCCGCTTTACGTGATTGCGTGCGCGTGTGCTGCGCGTGGCTGGCGCCGCTGCTGCCGCCCGCGCCGCCCGCCATGCCGCCCGCGCCCGCGCTGCCGCCGCCCGTCGCTCAGGCGCCGCATAAGTACACAAGGAAAATACTCAGGCATCTACAGAATCTATTTGTTCCGAGGCCTAATGAGAGTAAGTATTTTTTGACATTAGAATTGCGTAAAATGCTGAATATTTTTAACACACCTATACAAGGTTACTACTTTAGGACGCTATTTATACACCTTTTAAACTACATATTATTTAATCTACACTACTACGAATAATAAAGCTGAAGAGTTTGTTTTAATGTGCTAATCTCTGGATCTCCCAGTCAGACGAAAAAATATTTCGCTAATGGGAATCTACATTATTCTCAAAGGTATATAGTCTACTTTTTAGCCTGGTAACGTGGGTGAAACCGCAGATATTTTTTTGTAAATTTATAACTAACTAGTAATTTTAGGTAGTAAAGTTAAAAAATGTTATTAGTAATTAGTCAATTTACTTTCCAAGCCCTCACATTTATATATCAAATGGAATTGGGTGAGTTGATCGTTTCATTTCTAATGTTAGTTAAAATAAAAGTCAAGTAAATCTACTCTTTTCTTACCTTTATATGTATATAAACTAAAATTTTATTGAGGTATAGGTATAACTTATGTTTTCTTTCTAAGCTCGAAGATTCATTTTAGAATTTGAATAGCTTTCGTTACATTACTACGGTTTGTTTTTACGTCCAATACTCTTATCAGTGACCTTTGGTGGTAATCGTAATGAATAAAACACGCCCAAAAATGGTTTTCTTCGTAGCGCGTCATTAGATGACATCATTGATGGTGTTCATTACGAAAAGATAGGCAATAGCCCGGCAAGGTGTAATTGGAATAAATGATTATGCACATATGTGATGTGATGTGATGTGATCGCGAGCAGGCGGCGACTTGATCAGCAAGCAGGCAGTGCTGTGCCACCGCGTGCTGCGGCTGGCGCGCGCTCTGGGGGACGGCGCGGCGCTGGGCGCGGCCGAGTGGCGCGCGCTGCTGCTGCTGCTGCTGGCCGCCGCCGCCGCGCTGCTGTCGCCGCCCGCGCCGCACCACCCCGCCGCCGAGCAGCTCTGCGACCGCGTGCTCTGCGTGCTCTTCGAGCTCTGGATCAGAGCCTGCCACAGGTAGACACTCTACTCTACTACCTTACCTCTAGGTACCTTACCTTACCTTACCTTACCTTACCTTACCTTACCTTACCTTACCTTACCTTACCTTACCTTACCTTACCTTACCTTACCTTACCTTACCTTACCTTACCTTACCTTACCTTACCTTACCTTACCTTACCTTACCTTACCTTACCTTACCTTACCTTACCTTACCTTACCTTACCTTACCTTACCTTACCTTACCTTACCTTACCTTACCTACCTGCATCCCTGCCTCCCACCCATCTTCCATTCTGCATTACTGCACTTAAGAATCGGTTATTTTCTAGGTATTTTCTATGTGCACGCTCGGCCACATTATCACTTGACTACGGTGAGATCATGCACTGGCATAACATGTAGGCTTCTTTTTATCCCGAGAACGCGGGGGTAGTACTAAATTAATCAGCATAATGTTCCAGGTGCTTCCCATCACCTCCGCTGTGGCGCACCCTCCGCGAGCAGTGCATGATGTGGCGACACCGAGCGCCTCTAGTGGAGCAGTGGACCCGCGCCTCGCTGTGCCTCACCGCGCGGCTGCTCAAGCACATGTACGGCCCGCTGTTCCCCGCCATGCCTATCAGTGAGTACTGCACCTCTAGTAGGACAATCATGTGGCGACACCGAGCGCCTCTAGTGGATAAATATGGATAGTATAAAAAAAATATAACTTATACTAGTACTTATAATAAGTTAATTCAAACAGGTGAAGAAGACGCGAATCTGATCCCGGCGGACATGAGCGGTGAAGCGGTGATGCAGAGTTGGTTCCGTATATTACACACTATTGGGAACCCGGTTGATTTGTGTAGACCACATGTGATCAGCCAGACTCCCGACTTCTTACAGGTACGTACATTGAATAACAATTGAGGATGAATGAAATTATTATAAAAGAAGAGGTACATAACTATAAAATTTTATAGTCTACAATTTTTATAAAGATATCAACATCATTGGAACTACAGAAGCCGATATAATCGCGAAAAACCGATTTTTGTGACCTTGAATAACTTACGACGCAGACACGATATTTTATGAGATTTATGAAGGTGTATATTAGTTTCCACCTTATTATCTCTCATTCCGGTTTTGACACCTTTTTTTCTACTTAAATGACTGGACTATAAGAGGTAAACCGGTACTACTAATCCGATTCAGAATTTTTTTTTTCACTAATAGATAATTAATTTATCTTTACATCTCAGGAACTGGGAAGCTATTTAAATTATAAAAGTATTGTTCTTACCGGGTAGTACTCTATAACCGGTGAGGGAGAGGGTCGCGACCCGAGCCAACATCCGTGCCTGGCCGCGTTGCCCGCTATCTTCCACCGCGCCATGAAGGGGGTCGCGGCACATGTCGACGCCTTCCTGGGTACGTCACTTATATTGTGGTGGACTGTGGTGGCGTGTGGTGGCTCTACTGTCTGGGCTGGTTCATTGAGATCATAAATTTGGTCTTAGTTACCCTAAAGATGACGTTTATGAATGTCAAAAGAATAATCTTATTGCCTATACAATTGTATAATAACGATGAATCTTATAGTACGGACTGTTTTTGTTCAATACTGGGATACCTTTTGATATTTAAAATACATTGTTTTTTGGCAATTTAAATAAACTCAGTATAGTTAAAACAAACTTATGTTTTATATCCTGAATATCTGAATAAGCATTTAAAACCATAATAAACTGTTTATGATCTCAATACGCCATTGTGTTTTTATACTTTTTGGTGAGAATATTCTTCTTTGTATATCATGTTTTTGAAATGGGTTCTTACATTATAGCTAAATTTTATCAAGGTCGGATATCATTTAACCAGAGAAATATGTCTGTGTGGCAGGATTTGTCAAACTGTCCTATTTAACCTATAGATAAAAGTTATCCGAGGTTGGTAACATTGGGTTTAATATTCTTGATTTTTAAATATTTATATTTTGTAATTAACTTTTGGGTCCGTATTATGCAATGTCAATCAAAGAATAAGCTTAGAGTCAATATTGAACCAATATAATTTGAATCTATTTTTGAGTTTATTTTCAATCAATCAACGCTTTATAGCAAACGGAGAACATATTTTTCGATGCGGTATATGAAATAAAATTGTCTGCACAGTCACTAAGTTCATAATTGTATGGCAAGAACATTTTGAAATACGGTCGACTACGCCAATTTCATACAAATATGAACTTTAATTAGAGTACAGAAAATTAAAGATCCTTTACCTCATTGTAAAACGAGCTCAGACCGTTTAGTGTGAATCATACTTTACTTACAATATATTCATAAAACTAGGCTTGAGTTTTGAGTTATGTTCTATATTACGGGCCTTAAAGTTTTAAAAAGTAAGTACTTCTAAGGTTACTTGTGTTGGTTTGGCACTGATATTCTTGGTACTTTAGGCAACGCGACGGTGTAAATCCGAGTATGGATGTATTCTTTTTGATAGGACTAAGGTAATGTTCCATCATCGCTGGGTCAATCTAACCAGTAATAAAATATGGCGGTTTGATTTATCCTACATATATCTAGTGTATTACATATATGGAGTGTATTATTTTAGCAAAAACCTTCCGAAAAAAGTAACTAAGTCAACAGACATATATCAACTTTGTTTTATATTATTTAGAGATCAAATTGCCATATTTATTGTGACCCAGCGATTGTGAATCAGTCCATAAATATCAAAAGGGAAATGGTTTTCAGATATATCAGATTATTAATTACTTATCTATGGCAAATAGACTATATAATATTTCTTTAGATTAGCAGTGCATCCCAAGTGTTATATAAATGGTTTGGGTATAGTAATAAACTTACGCATTTTGCCTCTCCTAAAAAAAAATCTACTTTCTACAGGTTTCAATCTAATACAGTCAAATTAGAATGAGATAATGATAAAATCCTGTTGTTGAATCAATTATTCTTCCTAATAATTTGATTTAGACAATTAAATGGATAGAAATTTACTCGTAACTTAAAGTCATAATCACTATATTATAGTCTTCCTACGCATGTTTGTATTCAATGATACATATGCCATCTTTTATCAATAATTCCATGTGGAACGTCATTACAGTATCGACTTAATGTATTTTGATGTACATTGCCACAACTATGAGATTGTGAATTAGCGTTTTCTCACATATTTATTGAGACCATACAGATAAAAACTAAAAAGTCCCTGTCTCTCGTCGTCTATACGTCAGCGTACTATCTCCTGCACTTATGCACCCCACTATTACATACGCACACGGGTAGGTCGCAGCTCGGAACGGTGGCGGGTGACGCAATCATCGGGGGGCGAGCGAGGGGCCGAGGGGGGACAGGAAGGGGCCAAGGGGGGCCAGGGACCAACCTCCGAGGACGGGGACCTGACGCCGCCCGCGCACAGACGACTCGCCAAGTCATTCAGCGTGTCAGCTTCGAGACCCAGGGATAAACTGCCTGAGAAAAGTAAGTTGTGGGCTTGGAACTGGAATGGAACTCATTAAAAAGCGAAACTGGCTGACCGAATGATATTTATCGATCCAAAGTCTTAGCTATTCGGTCTGTAATCAGCCTGCTGAGTAAAAAGCTCGTCTACTTCGAGGCTTTCTTTCCGATCCAACGCGAATATCATTCAGAACTGTCAGTGATATCAAAATTTAATTTTTGATAGAAGCTTCACGAGTTGTAAGAAGCTTGTCGAATTGTAGTCGGTAATTAACAACTGAGAAAACTGTCACTAAAAGACTAAAAGCTCTAAGACTGAACATAAAAAAGTAACTTTGCTTTTTCATAGGAGTATTAAATGAATAAAACGTTCATAGTTTTTATTCCAGTTCCAAAAATCTTGTTTATGTGAATATTTATTCAATATCGACTCAACTCTACGGCTAGTAAATTATTATTAGATTTATTGTAATCTTTAATTTTTTTTTCTTTAAACGTTTATATTATCGATATTGATGAATATTGACAACATTTTGTATGATGTTTTTTTTTCTTTTGATTTGCTTAGTTTGAACTTTTTTGTCTTTTCTTTAAAACACTTATGCCAAACTTGTAGTATGCACTTCTGGTTTGTATTTCACAGTGTGCAATATTGTTTATATTTATGGGTGTTTATTACATTAGTCAGTAGTTAGAAATTAGTGTCTGAAGTCGTAGTTCAGAATAATTGTATATTGTAGTATGTGCTGTAAGTAAATATATTTTATCTTTGTTAGTAGGACTCATGTACATATTTAATGTGTATTATTTCAATGTGTATTATTCACTATTAACGTGTTGTCAAAAGCCGACAACGACCGGCCAAAAAACTAAATCTTGTCGTTATTATCCGACAGTGACCCTTCATGAAATGAAATGACTTCGTCAAAAATCCAACAGATAAAATAATGTCTTTAAGAAAATGACTTCGTAAATGCTACTAAAATTGATCTATATATCAATTTAATTCTTAGTAATATAATGGTGACATGTGTGTAGGTACTCCCCGCACTTCTCTGATTGGCTTGACGAGTAACAGTCGACCGGCCAGCGTCGCTCCAACCACTCCGCCAAACTCTATTACATCACAAGGTAATTAATTAGGTATTTGTATGTTTACCACCTTATCACGTTAATATAGAGCTTTTTTTTTAATTAGTTGTGTTCGTGTAAAGCAATAGTATCCTTGGATGAGGCCTTTCAAATATTTTGAAATGTAGTTCCAATATTATACCGGGTTTCAATGAAAGAAGTGAAGGTTTCACTTCTACGAAAGTTTCTAACAGTTATTGAGAGAAATACAGATTTAGTTCCTCTGGTATAAAGTGTAGTAGCACTGTTTTAGTTTGTGTAAGTACTTAACTCTGTCTTTTATTGTGGAAGTATTTTGAAATCATGAAAAAAACATTAAATTTCTTATACAAATAAAACGAGCGAGCCTTACAGTATCGCATCTTACCTTGGTAATAAGCAACATTAACATTATGGCCTGAATAAATATATTCCTCTTTCCCGTCACACGGCGGACTCTGCCATGGTAATCTAAGATGTATGCAAGGCATCATAAGACGGATAATCATTGTCTTTCGTAATTGTGTAATCGTGATTTATTTTCTAGTATGCGAATCAGAGAAGCCGCCATTAACACCGCTGCGTCCAAAAGTGAACTCTATATTCCATCTATTTGGGGAATGGCTGTTCGAGGCGGCCCTCATCGGCTCCACTCCATCTTCTAATAACAATCAACGTAAGTTTTAGAACCACTATCATCTAAAGAGACTCGCTTAACTTTAACGCAGTTAATTGTAGAGTTGATTGCCGATTATTCTCAGCAAATGCGACCTTTCGAATCAGGGGCTCTACCGCGTATCTTTGGTAATCGTAACGAACACCATTATTAAAATCATCCAATGACAGCTCACCACAACCATAATGTTAATTACGATTAGATACACGATAGACCGGCAGTATTATAGTTAGGCTATTCATAAGTTGCCCGTGTATAATTTTGATTTTGTTCTCGATGGATCTTATAATTAGGATGTATTGTATGTCACAGCGCGTGCTGAAGGTACTCCGCCGCCGCCGTCCTTGTCTGATGCTACGTATAAACTCAACATGTTGAGTTACCAACCAGGTAATTTATTTTTAGTTACTTATGTTTTCCTTTAGGTCTTAGGCTAACTCTCTGCCAAATTTAAATAGGATTGGTTTTGCATTTTAATAAAGAAAGCGTAATAAATAGAAATACTCTATGCAAATTTTGCTTAATCTGTATACGGGGTAAGGGTAATGTGGTAAGGGCTTAATTTCTCAGGAAAAGTATCAGAGACCTCGCGTGACAAAAATGAAAGTTGATACTAATACTCGGTGGGATTAAGGAAAACCAAAATGGTGATTGTGATTGTGGTGTTGGTCAGGTCGCGCGGAGGCGCTGGGCACCGTGTGCCGCGTGCTGTGCTCGGTGCAGTCCGGCGAGCAGGTGGTGGCCGTGTACCTGGCGCGCTGCTACGCGTGCCTGCGCCAGGGCCTGCGCGACCCCCACACCGCGCCCGCCATCGTGCACAACGCACACAACATATTCCGGTACCTTAACCTACCTTACCCTACCGTACCTTACCTTACCTTACCTTATCTTACCCTATCTTACCCTACCATACCTTACCCTACCCTACCTTACCTTACCTTACCTTACCTTATCTTACCCTTCCATACCTTTACCCTACCATACCTTTTAACGTAAATTATCTTACTTTATGCCTCACCTTATCAACACCTTACCTTATATTACTAACTGTAAAACAAAAGCGTGTTTGACAGTTGTGTACTGACAAAATTAATACAGATGCCGTCAATCAAGGATAAGAATTCGCACGGCATACATCATTAGAATTTTGGCTGCCCCCCGCGGTTTCACCAACGTTCCCGGGATAAAAAGTAGTCTATATATTATTCCAGGGTACCTATGATCCACCTATGTTCCAAGTTTCATCAAAATCCGTTCAGTAGTTTTTGCGTGAACGATTATTTTTTTGCATTTTTCAGACTAGATCTAGATGGAGTTCTAGTCCTAGTACCGGACTTCATAAACGCCTTAGATCACATCCTATCAGAGAGGGAACCTAAACTGGAGTGTGGGTCCATAGACAAACGTGAACTGCGCAAAGCGGCCATTAGCGCTCTATTATCGTTGGTTGCGTTCCCGTATCATTACAAAGGGCTTGCTGTACCCGAATTCCCTGGATGCAACGAGTAGTAAGTATTGAAAAAATTGTATTATCTATACTAATAATAATGCTGAAGAGTTTGTTTGTTTGAATGCGCTAATCTCCGGAGTTACTGGTCCGATTCGAAAAAATCTTTCACTAATAGGACGCTACATTATCTCTGACAGTTATAGATTTTATAGTATGGTGTTGTTTTATTCTTTAAATTTTAAAGTTTTTTTCAACGTTTTTTTATCGACTTTAAGAATCGCTGTATCTGATGAACTTTAATAGTTAGACAGTTGAAATATGTGTATTCTGTTGTCGTTTGATGGTACGTATATTCCTATAAACTAACATTGTATTGCAACGACAGCGCAGGCATGACGCTAGGGGAGTACACCCGCGGCAAGATATCTCTCATCTGTGTGTCAGCGGTACAAGTAGAATGGTCGGACGCATTAGCGGTGCCGCTGTTGTCTGCACTGTATCTGTGCGTGAGACACCACGCGCCGCCCATACACGGTGCTGATTCTAGAGGTATTTACATTATATGTTCTTCTAGGTTCTTATATCTAATGGGGGTGCTTGACGGTTGTCCAAATGACTTGGGGTTCTTTTAGGGTGCAAAGAGATTTTTGAAGGGTCGGCAATGCGATACCCGTTATTTCATTACGGTTTGTAAAATATAGCACAGAGTCCTGTGACAGTAGCCAGAGTCATATGAAAATCAACCATATGACATTGCAATAAGGTTCATCTGAATTGTAGATTAAACAGATGAACTTTATTGCAAAGAGATAAGACTCATTTTCGTATCACTCTTGGATACTGTGTCATAGGACTCGTGCTATATTTCTCAAAGCATAAGTTACTTACTTGATGCGTTTCTTGCCGAAGTCCTCTCCAAGTCTTTTCTCAATCGGTGGTAGAGTCAATTGTAATGCCTAATCAGGGCCTAAACTGAATAAAAAAAAACCACCAGGCACCAAAGTTACGGGCAAATAGAGGTCATTTGAGGCTTTCCTTATATACAACCACACTTTGAAAGAGTTAATCTCACTGTGAAACTCATACCCATTTGTAGCAAGCTTTGTAAAGTGACAAAATTCATGCTAAAACCACAATTTACACGCCATACATGATTATACCTCATTCACACACGCTACAGTTGTTTTGCTAAGCATTGCATAACATGCAGTCGTTTATTTGTTCCTCTCAGTATTTACAGGTTGTTAAAACGTCTGAAACGACTTTTCGTTTAAAAATATCAAAAGAAAATTTATTTATCTAGTTAAATATTATGGTAAATAACAATACAACAGTACATATGAAAATAATTAGATTTGCTAATCATCACTACATAGTATAAAACAAAGTCGCTTCCCGTCTGTCTGTCCCTATGTATGCTTAGATCTTTAAAACAGATTTTGATGCGGTTTTTTTTAATAGATAGTGATTTAAAAGGAAGGTTTATATGTATAAAACATGCATAATATAGTAGAGAAAAGCTGAGAAAATCCGGGCGAAGCCGGGGCGGGTCGCTAGTGGTATAACTTGTACATGTAACTTGACAATCAAAATTGCGTTACGTGTAATAAATTAATGACTCAAATGACTTTCCTTCTATCTTGGGATTGGAATGAGACACAAGTGCATCAAAGTAAGCATGAGTCCTTAACAGCGCTGTAAAGCCGTAAACAAACTATCGGACGCGTCCACAAGCCGCCGCTTATTGGTATCTGGACAAGAACACCTGAGCAACTAACTATCAGTCGCGGCTTATGAACGCGTTGGATAATTAGTTTCCGCCTTTACTGTACATACAGCGCGGTCGGAGAGCGGTACCGCCGGGGCCGCCACGGAGGCGCACTCGCACTCACAGTCGCTCGAAGACTTCGCCGCTGACGTTAGGGAGCTAGACCCCTCCTCGCCTCTATTCGGTAACATACACCTTTTATGTTTTAGTTGCTGTCATTTTTGAGGTGTTTCACTGGCCTATTGTATCGATTTTGTGTAAATATTATAGCGATAGAGGTTGGTTTAAGAAATATCTATACCGATATGTTATATGTATAAAATTTACTGGTTACTCAGATATACTTGGGTTTAATAACCCTGTCGATATTTTCCTTAGTAATCAATCTGATACAATCAATAAGGATCGTCAAAAATTCAGACATATCTTTTTAAAATTAATATCATAAACAAAAAGTAAATATTTTAGTAGGTTCTCTACTATACATTCTGTTACAAGTTTTACAAAGATCAAATTTGACTGAAACGTATATAATTGAATTGATAAATGACTACATATAATATCTTTCTTTTACCAATTCTCACCCTACAACATTATTCTATAGTCAACTGCAGAAATAATTCTAAAATATAATTTAGTGTCAGTGAAATACTTCTGTTTTTAAGGTCATGTTTATGATAACAAAATAGATTATTGTTTCTATTGGTATTATTTAATGACCCTAAATGCAAACTTTTTTAGTTAGTTAGTTTTAGTCATTGTAAGCTGTGAACAATTTTGATTCGATTATCAAAGGAGCTATTCTCAAAATAAATAAATGTAAACTTAATTTTTAAGTGTCGTTTCTTAATCAATCGTATTGTTATATAGCTTACAGTGTATCTGCTTTGTGTTTATCTGTGTTACTTTGATGCTTGCCTTTTTTTGTCGATTTCACTTCGAAATCATCTTTTCACATATTCACTTAATACTTAAACGATAATTATGATTATTTAATATTGTTTCCGTGTCTTAATTTTGAATGCTGCCCATATTTTTTCAATTTATAATAAAGATTTTAGATAATTGTAATTTGGTAATCAGATTATTTGTTAACCTTTTGATGTAAAAATGGTCATATTAAGGAGTTCAGTACAATTGTTACACAGAAAATGACGTTATAGGTGCAGCATTAGTAGTGCGGGCTACTTATTTAGTGTGCCATCGCCTCATATCCTCCTGGAAGGGAGACCTGCAAGTGTCCCTCGCAGCCCTGGAACTGCTCTCTGGACTTGCCAAGTTGCACTCCACCAAACCAGGTATGTAGTTTATGAAAAATGCTATATAATGTTGGTGTAGTGAAGCTATAAATCTATGCTTTTCTTTTTCATGCTCCCTAGAATTTGTCATTGGTAAGTTGTGTACATATTTATTTCAATATTTTATACTAGATCTAGATACTCATCTAGATTTGAACACGTAATAACGAAAAGTTTTTAATTTATATAGGAATATAAATAACGAATGATAAATTGTGTCCTTTTTCATAACTATTATTGTATTTCACAACTTTGTATAATATTTCCACAGAGGCAATAGAACGCAAGCGCGCAGTACGTTGGATATGCGACTACATCACCGTGCAATGTTCCCGGCCACCGCAGGCCCACTCCCGCGACCTGCACTCGTGCGTTGTGGCCGCGTACTCGTGCCTCGCCTCCTGGCTCTGCCCGGCCTTGCTCGCCGACCCCGACTGTCTAGCCACGCTCATGGAGGTCGTTGAACTAGGCATCTCGGGCAGTAAGAGTCAGGGTGAGTTCTGCGCTCTTATGTTTGCCTGGTACTTGTGTTTATAGATCATTTAATAAAAGTACCTAAATGTCAATTGAATGGACGTTGAATTTAACAGACTGGATATTGGAGATTGTGTAAGTTTCATGCTCTTATGAATCCCTGGTACTTTTGCTTCATGATGTGTATAGTCAATATTTTAAGGAATTTTGGTATGTCTTAGTTATTGAACTCTGCATCACAAGCTATGAGTGGTTTGCTAGTTATGATGCCCTGGTACTTGTAATGTCTTATTACTGTTTTGGTATTGCACAATTTTCTGTGTTTTTAATTTTATAAAATAATACAATATTCTGGCCATCAATGCTGAAGTTTTTTTTTTTTCAGGTAAACCTGGTGAACCTCCTAAAATGAAAGACGAAAAGGAATTGAAGCCTGTATCAATGAGAGTGCGCGATGCTGCCGAATCTCTACTAATGCTTATCTTGGAGCAGGTAATCGTTGTTTGCTTTATTGATTGTGAAATCATGTCATTTCCTTTTTAGATCAGACTAGTATAGACAACTCTATACTAGTTGAGAAGGTCTGGTCAGGGCCTTTTTAAAATGAAACTGCTCTATGTCTGCCGTTCTTCAGATTTAACCGGTTTATACACCGGATGGTGCTTGGCGACAGATTTTCAACTAGAACTGTTATATATTTTCTCTTGGTCTTGAATGTGGAATATGCATGATTTTTTTTAATCGCGTTTCTTAATAAAATATGAAAATACCGTAAAAAACATCAAAAATTAAAATTTGCCAAGAAACATGGAAGATATAAGCATTTTAAACTACAAATTAGACAACGATTAGACAGAGAGATCGGACAAAAGATGTGTCGTCATAAAACTATGACTGCCATATAAACTCCATCCTAATTCTGTTTTGCTAGAAAGAGATAGGAATAAATCTTTGATGGCTTATATCTTGGTTATTTTTATAGTTATCCGAATTTTTTTTTACTGTTTCTTATATGAATGAGCTTTTATTAAAGCAAAAAAAATCATGTATATTCCATATTGTAGAGTGTACAATGTAAATTGTTAGGTGGGTAATGGCAACAACGGTATGCAATGGTGCCGGCTGGACGAGCGCTGGCTGGCTCTGCTGGGGCACGGCCGGCTGCGGCACTACGTCGCCGACGGCAGCATCCTGCTCTCGCTACTCGAGGAGCCGCTCGCCAACAGCCAGGAGCCACAACCTACACTTATTGGTGACTTTTATTCATCTTCTACATTATATTCACTAAATATGTCTGATGAAGGGTTTGGAGACTGAAATTGTCGGTTGGTTTACTTACTACTCATACGAGCTAGATCTGTTCATTACGGCATAAAAAAAATATGCTGAAATTTTTCTTCATATCCGATTCAAAAGATTTTATTTGTATTAGATTTCATCATATCTTTTTTTAGTGTGATCTATGTTTTATTTCATTATCTATCTTTGGGCCAAGTTTCATCACGATGTTTTCCTTCACCGAAAGCTCTATTTTTGAAGTCAGTTAAAAATAACCATATATAGCCGAGTATATACAGTGTGTCCGGTCATGAATTAGCTGTATTTTAGATACTTATATTTTTACACATTTTATGGCACTTTTTTTAGAACCAACCCTGAAAGCTCGAAAAAAAAAACAAACTTCATATTTTGATCGAACAAGATAGATGTTTTGTATGAAAAGTTTATTTTTCGAGTACCTATAATATCGCTAGTTCATGACGGGACACATTGTATATGTATTGCATTGTATGTTTGCAGTGATAATACGTTGCGGGTGGGGTCGGTACGCGTGGTCGGTGAGTAGCCGCAGGGCAGCCCGGTGCGCGACGCGCGGCGGCGGCGCGGCGTGCTCGCGGCCCGTCGACATGCTCGAGCCGCACCCCACGCACGCGCCCGCCTGCAGGCCGCTGCCGCCCACGCCGCCCTGCGCCGTGTATGTACACTACACTACACTACACTATACACCCAACATCCTTGGCGACTCTGCTCTCCTGGTACTCAACCCTGGCTGGAATTCTCTTTAAACATTTCTGCATGTACTAAATCGCTATTGGTTACTTCGAAATTTGTACTTGTTATAAATCTCGCGCCATTTCCTTATTGCCGTTAATCTCCTGGTACTTATATGCAGATAATAGTCTGTATTTTTTTAAATTGTTAACTACTTGTTCCTCGCGGTAATACGCTATCCTGATTTAAAAGCAGTTTATTTTATTTTTGACGTTTAAGAATCTCAAAGGAAAATTAACCTTACTGCTGTGATATAAGGTTAATTTGTCTTATCATACAATGAAAAATTAATTTCAGAGATAAACTTTATCGTAAAATTTAAAGTTCATTTTCCCTTGGCATTCTTAAACGTCAAAAGTAAAATAAATGGTTAGAAGAACTGAAGTGAGTTTCTAGCCGGAGTCTTCTCAGTTCAAGTGTATTCCAAACCGGTGGTAGAGTCTATTGTAATGATTGTAACTATCGACCTTCATAAGTGCCTTACCAGGGCCTAACTAAACTGAATAAATGAGTTTTGATTTGATTTGAAGGCTCAATTTCACCAACCCACATCAATATAGCACTAATCCACGGGGTAAATATGTGAATTTGACAGATCCTCTATACAAATTCTGTCGTATAGTCATATTTAACCTGTGGGTTAGTGCTACAAGTATAAGATATCCTACCAAAAACATTTCATGTAAAATTGGCTGCCAAACAATCTCCTAACACTTTCGCTGTAAAAAAGTTATCAGATCACAGGAAAAGCCAAGCCGCTAAGTCCTGACTTAACTAACCCTACACCTTGGTTTAAAGAGTACGACCGTGCCCCCGCCAAACGAGCCAAGCGAAGCGCAAGGGCACTACCTACCTTTTCTCGAAGCGCTTCGTCGTTTTTTTGAACCCTCATAACTTGGGTTTGG
Organism: Tethea ocularis; assembly: GCA_963555595.1. Taxonomy (NCBI): domain Eukaryota; kingdom Metazoa; phylum Arthropoda; class Insecta; order Lepidoptera; family Drepanidae; genus Tethea; species Tethea ocularis. The sequence continues at coordinate 1,397,973 of OY741971.1, read as the reverse complement.
ATTATACCAGATCAACAAAATTCTCGGGATCTGATGTCAATAGTGAACTTATTAAACATATAAAGTTTCAGTCGTATAGCTCTGATACTTTATTGATATCTAAAAAACCATTCAGATTGGTGCAATTGAGCCTTAATGTTGAGACGTTGGTGAAATTTGGCTTTATCGAGTTTTTTTTATGTTTCTATTCATCACACGGTTTGATTATTTTAGTCAGTGTCAAGTTATTACGTCCCGGTACAGCTGAGATCGGTAGGCGCCTAATCAGCCGTTGCGTTGGGACGGTGTGTGACCAAATTTAAATATTGTTTTTTTTTTTACAGTGATTCGGCTTTCCCAAGTTTGGAAGCAGTACTCCGACAGCTGAACGACCCCGAAGCTCCCACTCTGTTTAAACTTTTAGAACAGCAGGCGAACATCGAGAAACGAGTAAAAGAGACCGAAGATAATGTTGTATGTATATATAATTTGAGAAGTATTTAGGAGTAGTTTAATAACTGTTTATTAATAAAGTTATTAATTTTAGGTCCCGGAAGAATATATTCCGCCAGAACCAGTGACCGAGTTCCAAACGGCGAGGCTGTTTCTATCACACTTTGGGTACTTAAATATCGGTGGTGATAAGAAGGTATGGTATTTAAAACTTTTCATATATTTTGACCGAAGATAGATGCACCTATGAAAAGTTTGTTTTCTTTTTCGTGATTTCAGAGTCGGTCCCATAGTAGAAGTCGTTCATAATGACGAGTACAGTAATCCCAAAAAAAAATTGAGATTGCAAAAAACATCCAGTATAAAGTTATAGTTTAATAACTAAAATTAAAAATTTAAAGAAACTACCGAAACTCACTAGAAAATTGGTCATAATTTTCAAACGGCTGAGCGGATTTTTCTTGAAACATAGCTAAGAACACTCGATTAAGTCACATTTTAAACAAAATAAACTTAAAATCGGTCCATCCGTTTAGGAATACCACACCACAGATAGACACGTCAAACTTATAACATTCCGTTTGTCTTCTCAGTTCAAGTGTATGTGGAACCGGTGGTAGAGTCTATTGTAATGATTGTAACTATCGACGTTCATAAGTGCCTTACCAGGGCCTAAACTGAATAAATGAGTTTTTGATTTAGCGTTGGGGGTTAAAAGTATGCATGTGCAGGGTGGTCCACCCCGGCTAGTGGCGCTGGACGAGTCCCTCCCCGGGTTCGGCGGCGCGCTGCGCGGCCTCGACGCGTGCGGGCCGCGCAGCGCCGTCACCGCGCACGTGTTCTGCGTGCGCGCCGGCCAGACGCGCGCCCCCGACATCGTCGCCAACGTCGCCTGCGCCGCCACCGTGCCGCCCGCCTTCATACGCATGCTTACAGGGTTAGTCTACACTCTAGAGCTACTACTCTATCTGTCGCCGGTCGACGGTCGACGGTCGACGGTCGCCATCTCGACACCCACTTCCCTTCCACACATTTTGTACGTAGCAAAGCGGTGGGGCAGGGGAGGGCATAGAAAAATCTGATTTGCCCCTCCCCCCCTAGGTCAAAAGCTGGGTATTTGCCCCCCCTTGGTCAAAAGATGGGTACGCCCTTGACCACAGCATTGACAAGAGAGTATTCCGACACGCACGTCTACTAAGTAAAAATATGCTTATCCTTACTAGTATATTATTCTATCCTGCTTCCTACTAAAACTATAAATGCGAAAGATGTTTGTGAGTGAGTGTTTGTTATATCTTCACGCTCAACCGGCTGGACCAATTTTTATGAAATTTGGTATGGAAGTAGATTTGATTTCACCCTGGATTGACACATAAGCTACTTTTTATATAGGATATATTTTTTCTATTTATTTTATTTACTTCATCATATAAAGTATGTCAAGAGAATGTCAATAGATTATTATGAAAAGGTACTAAAGCCACAGTTTTATTTTGGGACTGACTGTACAAGCTCTGCTTGGTATAACCGTGTGTCAGTAATGTCCCAGGTTTTTTTTTTTTTTTTTTTTATACTACTAAGGTAGCAAGCAAGCATACGGCCCACCTGATGGTAAGTGGTTACCGTCGCATATTGCCAATGTGTTGCTTGACCTATTACAATGCCGAGAAAGCAAACTGGCTCTCAAGTGCAATTGCCGGAACACACCGGTAGGTGCTTGGCGACAAATTTTCAACTTGAGGGTGGTAGCCAGCCAGGCGGCTACAAAGTACCCTACCACCGTGCTATGGTTTCCTCACGATGTTTTCCTTCACCAAAAGCTCAAGCTCATTGTAGGATTCGAACCCACGACCTTCGTCGCGGCATCCGACGTCACTACCACTGAGCTATCATCGCCTTATTATTAAAGTACACATTGTTCCCCAGGTTAGGCTCGCCAGTCCGCGTGAAGGGGCACCCCGGGTGGACGGGGCACGTAGACACCAGCTACGACACCCATCGCGACAACAATGCGTCTACAGCTACTACCAATACCACTACACCCGGGACTTCCCCCGCACCTGCTATATATGATGGCAGAGAACAGGTGAGTTACTGGTTGGAATCAAAATGGAGGTGCTTTCTACCGTAAACGCTCAGTGGGGCAATCATGTAACTTGGTAATCGGTTTCAATCAATTTAAATCTTTAAATATTACAATGTTGAAAATGTTTCCAAGAGCAATGAAGCACTATTTGAATATGGAGTTACTAGGGAATACAATTTGGGGTTCAACAAGAAGTACGTGAAGATATTCTTGCAGAATAAGCAACGTTCGCGTGGTGCCTCTAGTGTTGTCTGTAGGCAACGGTAATCGCTTACAATTTAATGATATAAAAAAAATACAATATGCTTTGTAAAATATATCATGAGTCCTATAACAGTAGCCAGAGTGATATGAAAATGAACCATATAACTTTGCAATAAGGTTCATCCAAATCTAAATATTACATTAAAAATTTACATTCTTGTTACCTTGTCGCAGGTATTATACTGGGCGGATGCAACCAGCGAGATAGCGTTTGTAGTGCCCTCAGGGTTCGAGATTTCAGACACCGAGGATCGACAGAACGATAGCATCAAATCTGATGTGGACGGATCTTGCATATCCGTCAAGTAAGTGGAATTTTTAACCCCCGATGAAAAAGAGGATTGTTGTATTTTTGTATTGTGTATTGTTTGAAATCTTAATCGAAAGTCTTTAAAAAAATCCAAGCCGTTTGCAGATTTTTATCTCTTTTCTAGTGTTTGGGTGTTTCTTAGTTTTATTAATTTTATTTATAACATAAAGTGAAATATTATTGGTACAAAGAATTGCTATCTGCTAAGAAATATAAGGTACACAAAAAAAAATACCATGTTTATTTTTTTCAGAAATATACCCGAATTTTATCCAAATTAAGTAACTAATAACGTTTTTTAGGCATTCCTATTTGACAGTGAAACTTGATGTTACCAGGAGCGCAGACAAGGCAGCAGGTTCTAGCTGGGACGTGTCTAGCAACAGTTCAGGCGGGGCGGGGGGCGCCGGGCTAGGGGCGGGCGGCCCCTACGAGCGTAGTACCAGCGAGTGCGAGCGCGGGGACAAAGCCAGAACTAGCCTCAATGAGAAGGTGCGCGCCTTGTCGCTGGACCTGGATAAGCAACCACCTGGCTCGCTTACTGGTAATCAGTACTATTTATTTGGTACTTAGTAGTAGCGGTAGTTTCACCCGGGAGAGCTTATATTTTTAAACCCCGACGCGGGGTGTTATAAGTTTGACGTGTCTGTCTGTCTGTGGCCTCATAGCTAGTGAACGGATGGACCGTTTTTGATTTAGTTTGTTTTGTTTGAAAGGTGACTTAATTGAGAGTGTTCTTAGCATTCTTCTTCAGTTTAGGCCATTAATTAACAGTTCATTATGGCACTTATGAACGTCGCAAGTTATTAACAAATTCCTATCATTATTGTATTGCTACTAGGAAGACAATAAAGTTGTTTCATCTGGATGAACCGGATTTAAACCTTAATTTACTCTCCAGATTAGGGTTTTCTCCGACGCACAAAAGTTTGCTGATATTGACAAATTCGCGCTAAATACAAATTTAACTTTTTAGGTAGCGGAAGGCGTAATAGAGATTTTACGACTAAAATCTTGATAATTTGGCTGGAGGACTTCGAAGATCATTTCAATTTGCCGATTGGTAAGTATTTTACTTGTTTTGTATAAATCATAGATTTAATTTTGTTTGGTATTTTTATTAACATAATATTACTATTTAGCTTGAAAAATTCGTCATTTATTTTCTTTTTTTCAAACACCTATCTTGTGTGAACACTTGGGTTTTAAGGCGAATAAAACGATATCTTAATGAGATAATTTGGCTAATAGAGTGCGAAATGGGTAACTTTCATCATCATCATGATGTTAGCCCAAAGACTTCTACTGCTGGACGAAGGCCTCCCCCTAGGATCTCCACGATGGCCGGTCCTGCGCTACCCGCGACATTCGCAAGATGCCTCGCACAGGCCGTCGGTTCTACAAGTGATGGGCCCCGCCCACTAGGTAGTTTTGCTTTGGTTCGTCTGACGATCTCATCATGTCTGATTTGATTTCGCAGCGAAACTCCGAGTATAGCCCATCGCCCCTTGGGTAACTTTCGCCCGAGTTAAACATTTTGCTTTTCAATACTGGCTTATGATGACGTGTGGTGGTAGACTCCCTGCTGGAGTACTGTTCGACGGGCCTCCCGTGGCGGCGGCATGAGGTGACGACGATGTGCGTGAGCGCGCGCCGCAGCGGGCTGGTGCTGGTCCGCACGGCGCCCGGGGGCTGCGCCGGCGTGCTGGCCGACGGCGCCGTGCTCGCGCCCGCGCTGCTGCCCGCCGAGCTGCGCGCCGCCGCCCGCGACGCCGCCACGCGCACCAGGCTCAACACCGACCTGTACGTTACAACACATCTACACTACACACAACACAACATATCTACACTACACACAACACATCTACACTACACACAACACAACACATCTACACTACACACAACACAACACATCTACACTACACACAACACAACACATCTACACTACACACAACACAACACATCTACACTACACACAACACATCTACACTACACACAACACATCTACACAACACTACACACAATACAACACATCTACACTACACACAACACATCTACACTACGCTACACACAACACATCTACACTACACACAACACATCTACACAACACTACACACAATACAACACATCTACACTACACACAACACATCTACACTACGCTACACACAACACATCTACACTACACACAACACAACACATCTACACTACACACAACACATCTACACTACACACAACACATATACACACAACACATCTACACTACACACAACACATCTACACTACACACAACACATCTACACTACACACAACACATCTACACTACACACAACACATATACACACATCACATCTACACTACACACAACACATCTACACTACACACAACACATCTACACTACACACAACACATCTACACTACACACAACACATTTACACTACACACAACACATCAACACTACACACAACACAATACATCTACACTACACACAACACAACACATCTACACTACACACAACACATCTACACTACACACAACACATATACACACAACACATCTACACTACACACAACACATCTACACTACACACAACACATATACACACATCACATCTACACTACACACAACACATCTACACTACACACAACACAACACATCTACACTACACACAACACAACACATCTACACTACACACAACACAACATATCTACACTACACACAACACATCTACACTACACACAACACAACACATCTACACTACACACAACACAACACATCTACACTACACACAACACATCTACACTACACACAACACATCTACACAACACTACACACAATACAACACATCTACACTACACACAACACATCTACACTACGCTACACACAACACATCTACACTACACACAACACAACACATCTACACTACACACAACACATCTACACTACACACAACACATATACACACAACACATCTACACTACACACAACACATCTACACTACACACAACACATCTACACTACACACAACACATATACACACATCACATCTACACTACACACAACACATCTACACTACACACAACACATCTACACTACACACAACACATCTACACTACACACAACACATTTACACTACACACAACACATCAACACTACACACAACACAACACATCTACACTACACACAACACAACACATCTACACTACACACAACACATCTACACTACACACAACACATATACACACAACACATCTACACTACACACAACACATCTACACTACACACAACACATCTACACTACACACAACACATATACACACATCACATCTACACTACACACAACACATCTACACTACACACAACACATCTACACTACACACAACACATCTACACTACACACAACACATTTACACTACACACAACACATCAACACTACACACAACACAACACATCTACACTACACACAACACAACACATCTACACTACACACAACACATCTGCACTACACACAACTAGACTATGGATAGCGAGATGAAAGATGTTACACATACAAAATTATAGCTAACCGCGTACAACCAAACAAAAACTTACGAAATAAAACCTTACAGATACCAACCACCTCATGTTAGAAGACGTCATCTTATACAGGAGTTGGCGCAGCAATACAAGAAAGATCTCACTGAACCCGAGCTGCTGGAATCACTGTTCAGAACACCCTCTTAAGATATTTATATTGTTGCTAGTAAGATACTAGATTCCAATAACAAATTTAATTCTTAGGAATAAGTTAAAGTCGCATTGATAAACTCGTTGTTCTAAAGCCAGCAATAAATTGCATTTCTGCTATATTTACACGATTGCCCAAAAAATAAGTGTGTAATCGTTTTCAGAGTTAATTTATGTATGTTCGTCTGCTTCTTTATTCCACCATAATTTTTAAATGGTTGAACCATTTGGAAGTGTGTGGTATGTCATCCTGAAAAAATTGAAAAAAGACGAATACACAGTAATAGTCATTTTTGATGAAAACAAAAATATTGGACTTTTTAGATCAGCTTTTGATACGGCAGTCGTGGTTTTTAACTCCGCTTATTTTTTACAATATTTTTTTTTATGATCTTAATTGTAATCAAAGTATTATTATTATGTTTTAATTACTATTTATTTATTAATGTAAGACTGATATTATGTTCATTCGAATATGAAAATGTAATCGATTTATTATTTTATCTAGAAGTAACATTCCGTAATAACAAAGCAGTATTTTATAATTTTATATAATTTATTTTGCATGATGTACTTAAATGTTATTATTATTAAATAATAAATACTTTAATCACATTGATGATTTTATTCATATCTATAATTTGTATGGCTGTGTATGCCATGTCTCAAAATGTATACGAAAATCACCAGTCCAAATATTTTTGCATGTTTATTGAGGAAGATATAGGCTATCACGGGTAAAACTGCGTAAAAGCGTAAATGTAAAAAATGGTCGCCAAACACCTTCCGGCTAGTACTGACTCTTTGGTTTTGGCAATAATAGGTACGTAACAAAACTCAAGAGATCCATGACAGGCAGTTTGGATCTTTAAGGACTGTTGACAATTGACAATGAGTTCCAAATTCGAATCGACTGACATTTGTAAATTTTTATCTATTCGTATATTTTTGAAATCTTTCATATTAAAAAAATACATTGTAAACGCGATTTATCACGAGTTTTCTAGGTAGTTTATTTTGTTTAAAGTTTAAATTAATTTCGTTGTACTTTTGGAAGTGAAATCTATGTGGAAGTAGGAATGTTAATCAGTCGCGTGGCGGAGGTGAACGAGGAGGCGGACGTGGGCGGGGCGCGGGGCGAGCCGGCAGCGGGGGCCAGGGGGGGGCAAGACCATGCCCGGGAACTGTACGATCACGACTATGAGTTCCAGACCGCTAACGAACTTTACGACCTCATGGCCAAGAACTATCCATTTGATGAAACAGGTGTGTCTAGAAATCATGATTTTAAATATTTTTATTTTAGACCAAAACTTATCAAAAATGCAACTTTCAGATGAGAATACATTGTCAAAGCGAGATTTGGTGATCTTATACAAAAACATCGATATAGGGACAACACTCATGTCTAACCACAACGAACTAAAACACAGGAGACCCAATCAACACGTGGAAACCATTATTTATAACGAAGATCCAGAATCGGATTGTTCTGATATCAGCGAAATTTGCAGCGCAGAAGATTTACACAACTTAGTTTTAATTAACAAAGAGAGAATTGACCTTTTTAATAACCGACCATCTTTACAAAACACTCTTTGTCACAAACTAGGCGGTTTAGAAATACAATCGTCTGATCTAACAACGGAGTATGATAACCATTTTCTATTTAAAGACCCCTACATAAAGGAACAGCTGAATAATTTTAATTTATCTTGCTGTTCAAACGGATACGATGGCACGATTCTTCCAGCTTCATTACTTGATTATATTTGCTGTAAACGTTTGGAGGACAATCACAACTTTTACATGGATAACGTCATTAGATATGTTAAACATACTATTGATCAGTTGAAACGTATTAGTAATGGAGATTATTTGACTGATAAGGCTAAAGAAAAATGGAGAGAAGTAGAATATACCGCTAAGGAACGCTATGAAGATAACACCAAGGTCCTGGCTACGTCTACAAGTATTCCATTACACGTGGAACGTAAATTCGGAGGGCATGCATCTACCTGGGATGATATAGTCCATTCCGAAGTAGATGTTAGGACTCTCTCTAAAATTTTGGAGAAGAAGATCGTCGTCGAAATTCCTAATATATTATACGGGTCTTATAGACTATTCAGCAAACGGTGTGATGATAATTTGATTATTAGTTGTAAGAGAGATAAACCATCAGTTGCGTGCAAGAGGGAGGGGAAGTCTCGTGTTGATCTTGTGTTGCAGCTGCAACGCTCGCAATCTGGCTTAGTTATGAGCAACATCAATTCCATAGTGACTTTGCATACTACGCCTGCAGTACAACGTGGTAATATAGTTTAAATAATACTTATAACTTTCTGTTTAAAGAAAATTCAGCTGACTAATATAATTTTGTATCTAAATTTTCAGAATTAGGTGCAATTGATGTGCTGCCAATACCATACGACGGGAACATCGACGAATCGATAGAAAACCAAGTAAAAATCATAGAACAGAACAATGTCGGTGCTAGTATTCCCAATGTCGCGAAAAACATGTACTGTGCCGTTGATGCTGAAGAAATTCCCAGAGAGGACGAACAATATAATAATAGTCCCGTTTTATATAACTTTGATTATTCTAGTGACGACAAAGATCTGTGGCAGTTCAATAAAGATATTTTTCTGAAACCAACTGATTCTAGTAACAGTTTTCGTAATATTTTGAATAAAAAAGCACAAACATTGAAAAAAGAAGCATCTGTCAACCGCGTCACACCTGATGACTTATGGTTTACGATACAAAAGTTAAACATGCAATCGTCTTTGCCTGAGGAAAGTGCCGAAGACCTCTCGACAAACGTGACTAATAAGAAGAAATCACCGACGCGCGTCCGCATAAAGTCGCCATATGAAAATAAATCATTTGCTATGGAAGAGAAGAAAAGAAAGAAGCTGTTAGAAATTAGAGAAAAACGGGAAAAGAAAAAGATTGCATTGGGTGAAAACTGTAAAATAACTAAACATAAATATGGTAAAGTAGTTATGCCACAAGCTTCCAGCTCTGTGACCAAATTATCTATTACCAATAAGTCTTTCTATAATTCCATCTATGGCCAAGCAGTTAATGTGGAAAGCAGTCAACAAAAAAAGGGACGTATGAAGAGAAAAGATAACATAATTCTTGAAGTTCCCCTTGCTCAAATGGAGGGAGAGTATGAAAGCCCGATGGAAACACCAGAGAAGAATAGTAAAAAGTATGAAAACAGAAGCTATTATTTAGATGATGCAGTTACGGAAGTTATGTATATGGAGATGAAGAAAAAGGAAAGCAACGAAGATAAAGACTTATGCTCCGCGTCCACTTCTGCCGTTTCGAATGAAATTTGCGAAAATTTTTCATTATTATCCCAGTTAATGGCTCCATCCGCAACAGAATACTCGCATCTTAATTTTATTGAAAATACAAACACGTTCGATGGTAAATTACACAAGTGAGTTATACCTATGTATTTTATTATCTTTAATCGTATGAGTTTAAAATTGCTTCAATTTATTCTTATTGTTTCTCATTCTCAAGTCTCAGTAAACATTGAATAATAAATACTAGTTAATTTTCATATTTGTATAATTTTATAGGTTGGATAATACTATCGCTAGTAATGGTAAAAAAGAACATGAAAACAATTTAATTTCATCGCGAAGTATTCTCAATATGGTGCCACCAACTAATTCCCCAGTAAATCCATGTACAGATGATGATAAAAATGATCCCAAAAAGTCTACATCTTCGGTGGAGTGTAGAAAGAGTATCGACAAAATATACGATTTAATGAAGAAGCTTGGAAAAATAGATCAAACAGAAATGAAAGAGGCTAAATGTAAATTGAGTGCTTCAAATACAGAAAGTATGGAGATCATTTGTGGTCGAGCTAGTTCTACTGTTCAAGGCAGCGACAGCGGTACCAGTATCAAACATAATTTAACGTCTTCAAATCCTAGTTGCTTTAGCTTCCAGAAAACTAATACTAACGAAGCTATTAATCTCAAAATAATGCTGACAAAAAAACCTGAAACAGCAACTGCGGCTGTGCCTAACGTCATTAACTCTAAAATGGCAGGAGATAGAATGAAAAAGGAACGTAGAAATGTTACTGTAAGTCATCCTTCCAAAGGAACAGATAACCCTTTAAAAGCAATTTCACAACTGATTCATGAATTTGATAACGTACAAAAAATTCGACAAAAAAATGAAACAAAAACTGTCAAAAAACCTGATGTGAGTGGCATTGATGGGAAAAACATTTCACGTCTAACTGCAAACCAAACCAATCTTAAGAGACGCTCAAGGCTAGAAGAACATTTGAACGATAAAGAAATTCCAATCGATAGGTACTCAAGGGCCACACCCAGAGATAGAAAAATCAAACAAGTCTCAACGATTGAGCAATCTAAAACACTTTATCAACACTACCCAACCGAAGAGAAAAATATCGAAAGACCTAAAAAGAAGATAAATGATTTAACAGACGAGGCGAAAGAAGCAAGAGGTGAAGCTGTTCGAGGTCCTTCGAAAATGAACAGATTGAATACATTGGCTCAGCCAAAGAGATCTTACGTTCAGGCTCACAGCGAGGAGTATCAGACAAAATATGGGAAGAATTTGATGGCAGATAGGTTGCACAGACTAGCCGCGACACCTGCCCCCGGTCCCGTCACAGAACGAACATTTACATCTGCAAACTCGAAATACAGGCTGAGGCGCAGCGGTACTGAAGTAGTATCTCCAGTGAGTGGCAGGCCGCCACCGCCTTCACCGCCGCCATTAGGTGTGTAAAGGTGAATTTTTTGTCGTGCTTAATGAAACATCACAGACAAAATATTAATAACAGAACTATGGTATTATATATTCGTACTTTTGCAGATAAGCCGTCTAAAGCACGTCGCTCGAAAAGCAGCAGTCCTGAAGGTAGATTGCCGCCTGCGATCGTGCCGTCTCTAAAGACCTATGTTCCAGATTCACCAGAATTGCTGTAAATAATTATAATTTTCATTTCATGTTTTCACCCCAGGACATAATAGGAAATCTTCATCTATTTTGTGTACTTTCCGTAAAATTTCCGTGAAATTGTAGATATATGATATGGTAACAAACATATAAACACAAACTCACGCACAATCTATCTCCATATTCTTACTGCCGTGAGTGGGTACTAATAAAACTCCTTCTCATAAAATCAACTCCACATTATAAGGATCTGAGGGCCTACTCCGAAAAACGATACATGATAGTCCAATGATCGTTGTCAAATTATTAACCTAGAGAATTGCACAAATTTTAGGTCTCGTCAGTTTGCTGATATTTTTCATCCTGTATTGTATAATAATTTCTTGTTGTCACTTATTCTAGTAAGAAAAAAATGGTTTCTGTCGAATCGTATATGAAAAATCGTGGACGGGTGACGCAAGCGCCAGGAAACACCGATCTGCTGCAGAGCGTGGCCAAGTCACGATTTCCTCTCATACCACGCGACATTGAACTCGGTAACTACTTTAACAGCCATTAACCCACTGCAAATGATTATACGTTGTGTCATAAACACGATTATTTCTGTTTCTACCTCTAGAGTCTATCACGTCGTCATCGGTTGAGGAGTCAACTCAAGTCGGAAGCAAGCTTCACCGCATTATAAATACAATGATTAATACTGTACCTAGTCTTGCCGTCCTAACTGAATGCCACGAAACAGTCTCCAGGAAAGATAATATAGGAGATAGTATGTATCAGAATGCTGATAATATATCTCAATCCCTAAATAATAATGATTCTATTTGCTCCGATCACTGTAATGCTGTATTTGATGAAACACAAGTTTCAGCAGCTGTAAAAGATGTGGAGAAAGAAGAATACAAAGTAATTCCTGAAGAAGATACAATTAAAACAAAAGAGATAGGATCACTGAATTCAGAAACTGAAATGGAGCAGTTGGAGAATGCATTGTATAGGAAGATGTCGGGTACCTTTCAGAAACGTCTGCGAATAAAAAACTTAACATTGACACCGAAACAATCTTTGCAGCAAGTTTTCGTTTTACAATCTGGTGATGCAGCCTCTATGCTTGTTAAATCCACTATCTCACAGAACGGTAGCGTTAAATCTGAAAAATCAGCATTGACGACTTGGCCTATTCTTACAAATTCCCATATAGATTGGAGTTTTGCTAAATTTCCAATGCAAATCGCTACCGTCGAATACGGTTTACCGAAGTATCAAACGGTGCAATGTGGACCGAGTTCTAAGATAAAGTTAGATTTTATGTGCCAAAACAGCTCAGATACAAATCTTGTGCTTGAGAACGTGGATAAATCTAATAAGACTAGTCAATGTTTCAAAGGTCAGTCAAATCCGCAGGTTCGAAAAACTGCTGAGACTAAGAAACTAACGAATAGTGATCACTGCGAAGTTAAAGCAGATTGCCTAAAATGCAATAAAATGGTAGAAGCTGGTACAGAACCGAGATCGAATACTCAAACGACACTGACTAGTACAACAATACCAATTTATGACAAAACAGATAAGGAAAACTTAGCAAATGATACATCAGAAACAGAAACTGTCGACTATACATCTTCACTCGACATGTTAGTCGGGCTCCTAAATGAAATACAAAAAATTACTTCGTGTCAAGCTAATATAACTAACACTCAAAACAATAATGAGCAAAAAGAGATCGAGTCTGTTTTGAATGATGCTGCTAGTTTTGAAGGTCCGCTTAAAACCAGCCCACATGAGTTGGTTTCTATGAGTTCTTTAGATGAATTGAGGCAATTGGATTCCAATCCAAGCATCTATTCGTTTTATTTCTCCAAAGACGGTGATAGACATTCAATAGACAACGCAGTAAAAATGGACCATGATTTGGCTTTCAAGACTTACAACCTTATTGATGCGCCATATAGTAAGCCAATTTACGCAGATAAAGAGGTGAGCGTAGATGTCCTAGATAGGACATATGTGAACAGATTCACTGAAATCCCATCTCATTTTTTTCCTAAAGCTGTAAATCACAGTACTAACGTAACCAACTCTTTAGTGCGCGTTTTAAGCGAGCCATCTTGCTGTCAACCTACACTTTCATTGAAGGATTACCAAACTAATTGTACCAAAACAAAGAATAATATCATAGAACTGCGGCAAGTTTCAACTAGCACGGATTCACAACACGCCTTCACGCTCACAAGATTGCCTGACGACAAAATAAAGAAATCAGGCTGCAAACAGAAAGCTACCACAAACATTCCAGTGAAGAGTATCAAGAAAAATAATGTATGGAGTAAGAAAATAGTAGCTAACAGCAATTTTCTAATGAACGGTCAAGATCCCCTTATTAAAATGAAAAGAGATATATTGGTGACTGTGTATTCCATTTTGGTGTTGACGGTGTTCGCTGCGTTATCTTTCCCGGAGATGTTATATCGTACATGAAATTTAACTGGAGCTACACACTATTTAAATTAATTGTTCGTGGCAAATATCAATGCATTTAGGTTGTCCTGTTAAAAAAATCATAATCCATAATAATATGGATAAATCATTTTGCTATTATTTATTTATAACATAGTGAAGTAAATTTCTCGTTATTTATTTAGGTATTGCTACTAATTTACTTTGGGAATGCTATTAAAAAATACAAGTTTTTAAAAATATTTAAATCTTTTCAATGATGGAACGAGCGCGAAACTTCTCTCAGTCGGCTTTTAGCTTGTTCAATAGACAGCAGACAATTAATTGTCTTCATTGTCACATACAAAGATGATTATTAGAAGGTAGGTACAGTGAACGGTGGAGAAATGGATTTTATCTGGTTATATAGACAGGTATGACACTCCTCAATTAAACATGCGGAAATCGTAGAATAAAATGCGAGCGGTAAATTCGGTCCTCGTCTGCGGCGTTAAAAGGGAGCGGGGAGGATTCCAAATTAAGCAGAACTTTTACTATTTATACCAGGTAGCCGATACACTACCTACCTACACTCCTTTTTTTTAGGGTTCCGTAACATATTGAAAATCATCATCAACATGTCAGCCGAAAGACAACCACTGCTGGACAAGGGTCTCTCCCAAGGATCTCCACGACGGCCGGTCTTGCTCTACCCGCATCCAGTGGTAATCAGTGGTTTTCCGCGACCCTCACAAGATCGCCGTTCCACCTTGTTCCGCACACTGCCTGCCCACGCTGCGTTTTCCGGTTCGTCGTCGCCACTCGAGAACCCTTCTGCCCCAGTGCCCCGCCCACTGCCACTTCAATTGGCAATTCTTCGGGCTATGTCGATTACTTTGGTTCGCCTGGGGATCTCATCATTTCTGACTCGATCTCGCAGGGAAACTCCGAGCATAGCTCTCTCCAATGCTCTTTGGGTGACCTTGAGCCTTCTTATGAAGCCCATCGTAAGCGACCATGTCTCTGCTACATAATTTATCACTGACAACACACATTGGTCGAAGACTTTCGACAAAGATATTAGGTATGTAGCTTCCCGAAGGCTGCCCAACAGAGTTGGATTTGACGATTAACCTCTATCTCGAAGTTGGACCTATCTAGTTGGATGGTCTGTCCTATGTAAATGTAGTCATTTACAACTATGAGTGCAGAGCCTCCAACCTTTACTTGAGTGGGATTCTTTACTTGAATAGAGGTATGTATAGGCAAAGAATAAATAATATACTACGTACTAGTATAGGTATCACTTTTATTTCGTCGTATTATAGGGGGAGTCTGCTGACCATAGATAACAAGAGTTTATAGATGGATTTTATTTTCCAGTGGTTATCGGTCAGCTGAATGACCGGTTTTTCTCCGGTAAAAGTCAACATCACTAGTCTAAATCTGTCACTTGCGCAAATGAAAAAAAATATATATCGACAATGTGGACGAAAAATTATCGACATTTTTACCCCAAGGCGTGTGTGTACCTATATGATGTAATGTCAAAATATTCGAGAGTAAAATATCGATATTTTAAGAATTAAAATATCGATCGATGGTATATATCGACTAATTACTGAATTTTTGCCCAACCCTAGTCTCTAGTGTCAATGTCAATCAAACAAATCAAAATATACACACGACACACGTTGAAAATCTTTCTGTAACCAAAGTCGTGATAAAATTGTTTCACTACCATGGGAAAACTTGATGTTGCAATATTACGTTATTTAACAGGCGAAGATTTCCGCGTATTGACTGCGGTAAACTTTTGTGTCCAGTTTATATACCTACATTGTTGTTGTAACCTCAAAAAGTTTGTTCTTATTTATGTACGTTTTAGGTGGAAATGGGTATGAAAAATCATGAGATAGTGCCTGGATCCCTGGTAGCGTCCATCGCAAACCTGCGACATGGTGGTGTTCATAAATTAATGAAGGAACTATGTAAACACAGACTGTTGACCTATGAACGTGGAAAACATTGTAAGTATATTCTAACAACAACTGCTAGATATAAAATAAGTAAATTTCTTTGTTTCTGACTTATTGTTGCATATATAAAATGGTAACATTATATTAAGAGACTAGCTGTTCCCCGCGGTTCCACTCGCGTTCCCGGATAAAAAGTAGCCTATAATCCTTGGGGATAATCTAGCTCCCTATTAGTGAAACAATTTTTCGAATTGGACCAGTAACTGGAGATTAGTGCATTTAAACAAACAAACTCTTCAGCTTTATTTTTAGTATAGATAACTCAATTTTGAGGTAAATTATTTATATTAGTTAAAACAAATTTAAAGAATATAAATACATTTCTGACTTCCACACCAGTATAATGTATACTTGTTATAAAAAGAAATGATTATAAATGTGTTTCTTAGACGATGGCTACCGTCTCACCAATGCTGGCTATGACTACCTGGCACTGAAAGCTCTCACCAACAGGAAGGTGATAGCATCATTTGGCAATCAGATTGGTGTGGGCAAGGAATCAAATATTTATACTGTGGCTGATGAGGACCGCAACCCACTGTGTTTGAAACTACACAGGTAAATACAATATACATGTAATGATGTAGATGAAACTTGGCATGTAGGTAGATCATAACCTGGAATAACATATAATATACCACCCTTAAGGTGGAGGCGTTGGTTGGGGTGCGAAATTAAAATTTTATCACGTTATTTGCAAATTGCAGCTCAGTTATAGGTCGTAAGTTATACTAATATACCTTGGAGGAATATGTTGATGATTTTTTTTTGTTATTAATCAGTAAATATACTACCATTCTTCTCGCAAATAACATGTTGATAACTTACGACCTATAACTGAGCTGCAATTTGCAAATAACGTGATAAAATTTGAATTTCGCACCCCAACCGAAGCCTTCCCCTTAAGTTGAAACTTTGTCACCAAGCACCGGTGTGTTCCGACAGCAGCACATGAGAGCCAGTTCCCTTCTACGCTTTGTGTGGTTACTACCATTGGCCACATCATCACTGACCACAGTGAGATTGTGGACAAACACAGGCCTATACATTGTAAAAATAAATCATAAACTGGAAACACAACAATACCATAAGGGATTGCTAATGTGTTCCAACTTTTGTATTGCCTAAAAGACAATTGACTTAGGTTCATGGTAACAGATTTTCAACTTGATAATAGTAGCCACATCCTTCATCATGGCTTTCGATGTCCCCCCCACACTGTTACAGTAAATAATACTGTATTATTATGATACAATTATTGATTAGAATTTGATTACTTTTAAATTTTTCATGGACTAATTTGACTTGGAACTGTATTTATACCTACTTCCAGACTAGGGCGCACCTGTTTCCGCAACATAAAGGACAAGCGTGATTACCATGCGCACCGTAACCGCGCCTCCTGGCTCTACCTGTCACGCATTTCCGCCACCAAGGAGTTCGCCTACATGAAGGCGCTCTACGATAGAGACTTCCCCGTGCCCAAGCCTGTGGACTTCAATAGGCATTGTGTTGTCATGGAGTTGGTGCATGGTGGGCCTTTGTAAGTTATATTTTTAAGAGACATCAAAAATTCCAGTCAAGAGCGGTTACGTTAAAGGGCAGGGCGGGGCGAAGTGTCAATGCACGTTTTTTATTCCTGCATGGTGTTCAAATATCTGCTGTCTGAATAAATAAATAAATATCTAATAATCTAAACCTAGGAT
Source organism: Tethea ocularis (assembly GCA_963555595.1). Classification (NCBI taxonomy): domain Eukaryota; kingdom Metazoa; phylum Arthropoda; class Insecta; order Lepidoptera; family Drepanidae; genus Tethea; species Tethea ocularis. Next base: position 1,380,003 of record OY741971.1, on the reverse strand, counting down.
AATAGAGGGAGTATGGTAGTTTTTGGCACATTTTTTGTCCACTTGTGATCAATGTAACTTGATTGAAATGTCGAGGTTAATCAAAATTATATTTTGATAATATTCTGTGCGCGAATAGACCAGATATATTACTATAAACATCAATTGTATTCACGAGAGTTTAAAAAGTATTAAATTTTTAGCATTACCTATTAGATTGCAGAAAAGCTGTCCGTTTTTCGGAAAATATTAAAAACTTAGGATGGGTTTTCAAGCTTTCACCCATCCACAGGACCCACGTGTCATCAGTAGCGGAGCCTGAAGCCCTGTACGAGGAGCTGATGAACCTGATAGTGCGGCTCGGCAACTGCGGCGTCATCCACGGAGACTTCAACGAGTTCAACATCATGATCAACCAGGACAATCACCCTGTCATCATTGACTTCCCCCAGATGGTCTCCACCTCGCATACTAACGCTGAACAGTCAGTTTATAACATTGTTTTTACTAGCTTTTGGTGTTACGATAGAGTTTTATAGCAACATGTTTTAAGCGTCGAACTATTGACTACCACGAACCAAAGATTTATTCCTATCTCTTTCTAGCAAAACAGAATTTAGCATGGAGTTTATATGGCCGTCACAGTATATGACGTCACATACTATGTTCGATCTCTCTGTCTAATCGCTGTCTAATTAGTAGTTTAAAATGCTTATATCTTCCGTGTTTCTTGGTCGAAGTTAATTTTAATTTCATTTTTTGTCATCTTTTTACGGGAAATGCGATCATGCATATTCCCTATTGAATAGCTTAAATTTTCATCATATTCGGAACGAGGCGGTCGATCTATACATGATCGCGATTAATGTAAACAGCACATAAATTTAATTCAATGGTTAGTTCTTTACTAGACATTATCTGCATTAGAATTTTTGACGCCTTCATAAAATTTTATAGGTACTTCGACCGCGACGTGAAATGCGTTCGCGAGTTCTTCAAGAAACGCTTCGGGTATGAGAGCGTCCTGTACCCAAAGTTCAGTGACCTCGAGCGAGATGATCAGCTGGACACCGAGGTGGCTTGCTCCGGGTACAAGCGGACTAAGGATGTAGACGACGAGTTGCTTGGAGTGAGTACACTATATCGAAAGGAAAATTAACCTTAATACCTTGTACATTGCGTTCTAATCATGTTTTAATTCCGCTTATTGGTTTTCTAGCCAAGAGGTGAAATTCTGCTTACGGAGTTTTAGATGCTTACATTACACTATTTACGTTGTAGCTTGGAATAGATGATAGTAGTCAGAGAGATGAAAATGGGCCCTATATCTATGCAATACAGTTCAGTTATCTATGATTCAGTATAATATGTAGATTCAAACCTTATTGCAATTTCATATGGTTCATTTTCGTATAGCATTAGTTACGAGTATTCTTCTAACTATGAAATCATTACAGGAAATGGGCATCGGTCTACAAGTGAGTGATGATGAAGATAGCCCCGAAGGTAATGGAGCAGATGATGACAATGTAGACGATACAAACATTAAATACACAGAGGACGAATTGGCTGCACTTAGGAATGAGGTAAACTTACTATTTGTATTGCTTATTACTAAAATATTGGTTAAGATCATGATTAGTTTTCTAATATTAATCAACTTTTTTAGGTTGATGCTTCAATTCAAAACGACGAAAAAGCAATACAACATATCACAACAAAAACCTTAAATTTAACAGTAAATGATAAAGTAAAACCTGAAACCGATAACACTGAAACAGAAGAAGTACCAACACTAGTACCAGGCGAACATGAAGAAGAAGACAACGTCGCAGAATTAGATAGAAACTCACAGAAATACCGACTTGCTATGATAGAAAAGGCATTATCTGATGTTAGGTCTATGAGGTCATATACATCTGCTAGTACGATAGCACCAGAAGTAGTTAAACAGCAAGTAAAGAAGAATCTAGATGTTAGACAGAAGAGAATGGAGAGGAAGAAGGCGATAGCGAAGGGTGAAGCGAGCGCAGTCACGAGACAGAGGAGAGATAATAAGGAGACAATTAGAGATAGTCACGGGTTGTGGGGTTGGGCAGAATAATATTGATGTATTTAATATTGTGTTTTATTTCATAGTATAATTAATAAGTGTGACCAGCTGCGGAGCTATTTAAACACTCTGATTCGACATCGGAAACGGATTCGAAAACTTCTGAGATGAATTCCCGCAATTGCTATTTTAATTTCTTCGTAAACGCACACCATTTCCGATTTTTTTTATCTGTCATCCAACTGCTATTTAAAATTGTCTTTGGGGAGCTCATCGGGAACGGAATCGACCTCGAAAAGTTTTTGTTACCGGTTTTAAAAATTGCTTCAGAGAGCACTCAAAAAGTGTTTCTGCTTGTAATCAATAGTGTGGATCGAGAATATTATTGTAATGGTTGATAATGACAGCAGATTTGCATAAGCACTTCATTACTTTTTTTTTTTTTTTTATTATTCATAGATATAACAGTTTTGTGCCTACGTATTAGACACAATCTAGTCTTCTACTAAACTAATGTTTATCTGAATCATAATTATTATTAAAGCCCTTCAAGCGAGGTTATCTTGTAATTTAAAAAAATATTCATAGCAATGAAATACAATATACCTACCCTCGTATTCATTATATTTCTATGTAAGTACTTAATGCAAATGACTTAATTATTTCAACAATAACATATATTTTACATTACTATTGTTCTCAAATCATCTTTCACTTCATAATTAATTAGCTTCTTCATTGCTATTTCCATCCTCTTCACGTTTATCACTTTCTCCTTCTATTTTTCGATTACCTTCATCTTTATTTTAATAATTATTATAAGTTTTCTTTTTATAAATTTTATCTTCCGAACCGTTATTTATTTCTTCGCTATTAGTTGTCTGATCATCTTGAGTATGATCTTCATGGTCAGGGTCTGGCGTGGTCTCAATTTGAATAGTTTTATTGATGGCCCAGTTGTGGTCGCGAATATACAGCAATTGAAGATATGCTTCTACGCAAAGTATCTAAAAATTGGTAATTAAATCAATTTTGAAAAAGCACAATCTTCAATTTTATTAATTTGTATAGATAAGATCGTTACCCTTTGTCTTTTCGAAGTGAATCCATCCAACTGGTAAGTATAACCAAAAATGCTGGTGGATATCTTGGACTCAGAGACCATCAGGTAGTTGTCCTCAGTGAAGAATGGATAGCCAATTAATGAGTATATACCTGCTCGTATTGGACATTCCAGTCTGCAGACAAAATCAAATCAAAGAGTATACGATTTGACTGCCACGAGATATAAATGTAAAATATTTTCACGATAACAAAAGATGAACTTTGGGTCATTAAAACAAATAATATATACGTAGTAATTAGATTGTAATTACTTATCTATGCTACCTACGAAAGTTGTTTTAATTGAATATAATTATAGCACTTATTTTCAATCTTCTATCTAGTTACCAGGGTGACATAGCTTTGTAGAAGAAAGCGATATCTGCTATCGCTGTGTTACTTATATGTGTTTTTTCATACCAATGAAAAGACATTCGAATGCTGTCATCAATATTATGTACTAGGATAACATCTCACCTTGGATGTGCGTAATGAAAGAACATGCTATAGAATTCCTGTTCTTCATCATCGTCGTCTTCGCAACCATTTTTCACTAAGTAGAACGATTTGAAGTAATCACAAGTGTCTGTGTTCCGTATGTCCTGGCATTTTTGCATAGTCGCCTGTAATTTGACGATTCAGTAGGTAACTTAGCTAGATACGTAGGTATTTGAATACTACAGCACATGTTACGTATTATGCTTATCTGCCTATATGAAATAATTTGAAAATATCCAGGTACTAGTTGACCCGGCAAAAAATCTTTCACTAATAGCTACAATATCCCCGAAGGTTATAGACTACTTTTTAGCCCGGGAACGCGAGTGAAGCCGCGAGTAACCGCTACTTATACATATTTTTGTATACAAAAGTTATAATAGCGTTGTGATATGGCAAAATTGCATGTCTGTGTAAATAATAGTTTAAAATGAAGTAAGACCTTTAGCCAATTTATCAAACACAATTACCCCCACCACCGGTTATAACTTACTTTGATCTTCCATCCGTTCTGAATATCCTCAGTTATATTGAGTTTTCCACTGAGCGTCGAATCATATGTCTGTGTAGTGATAGCCAACTCGGAAACTGTGATCTTCGCTCCAGGGAAGTCATTGCAGGGCCCTACTCGCGTCATTAGCAAATGGGTAGGCGCCATCGTACCTTGCACTAGGACTAGTGTTTGGAGTGCACATAAAATAGTATAGATATTGTACATTATATTTAAAATAGGCTACTATTACTAGTGTCAATTTTACATGTATATGTGTGGTTAGTATAGAATCAATGGTGGTAGGTACACTCGGCAACATTGTTTTAGTTTTCAGGTTTTCCTTAGTTTCCAAATGGAATAAGTACCAAATAAAACAAATACAATGCTGTCTTTCGTATGGACACATGCAATAACCACAAAAGTAAGTCGGTAATATAAGATATATTTTTAGGTTATTTGTCTAATTACTTGAAGTGTCACTTTCTCAGTTCAAATTAGACGGTAAAAAATTAGTTTGTATTACCTTTAGTCACAGAATACCTACATAGGCTATGGTGTGGTTTTGCCGATTGTACCTCGGTTTATAGTACTTGTGGTAAAATGACTTTTTAATAACATCATTGCTGTGACGACTATCTAATCTTGATTATATGGCATCTCTGCAATAAACGGTAGGTACCGTTTCTATATAATTATTTATACATATAACAATAATTAAGTTAAGTATATTACATGTATTAGGTCATGTAAATATACTGAGATGGAATATTCCGGAACACTTATCTTATTGTGACCGAAAGGTCTTGTTCATCATAGCTTTCACGTGATAGTGAAATCTCTCATCTGTGCTTAAGAGGAGGCTATCTGTGTATTTCTCCGTCCTTTACTAAACTGGCGGTGACAAGCGAGACAGAAACGTAATTTTGGAAAAATATGGTTTTATGTTATTTAAAAAGAAAGTAAGCCTTTTTTGAAAACAGTACGAAAATTATTCCCTTTCTAATGGATTTCAGAATGCATGTTAATATTTTTCAAGTTATTTGGATGCCCCAAATAAGAGAAGAATGCATTCTTAGTTTTTCAAAAGGGGCATATTTACAATTTTTTTCTGACGTTACTAATGAAAAATTAAAACTTGGGACAAAGAATACAGAGAAAATGGCATTTTAGAATCATCATTTCACGTATAGCATCGCCATAAGTAGTTACTTCTAGCAAGCTTACCTAACTTTGGCTCATAAAAATAATAACTAAGAATACTTAAAAAGATACTTTGTATCCATACTAATATTATACATGCGAAAGTAACTCTGTTTGTTTGTTTGTTACCTTTTCACGACTAAACGGCTGAACGGATCGTAATGATATTTGGCACGCAGATGATAATAGCCTATGATATGGACAAGGATATAGCCTTCTTTTTATCCCGGGACCTCGAATGAAACTGCGCGGAACAACTAGTGTAAAATAATGGTGAGGTAAGGCACTTATGAATGTCAATAGTTACAATTTTTACAATAGACTCTACCACCGGTTCAGAATACACTTAAACTGAAATTCAGCAAGGCTTCTGTGGATTTTTCTTTTGAATTTATATAATTACTGTTTTTCCATACATTAATTCTCGAACCTAGTAGCAATGGCCTTTGGGAGGGCTCTTGTCCTCACCGTCTCGTCTTGAGGACAGAGAGGTAAACTAAGCGCAAATATATAGCCACTTGATAAAGACAAGCGTGACGTTAGGAACGAGGGCTTGGTCTCCAAGACCGTAACCTTGACTTTACAATAAAAAATAATACTTATTTACTTACGTAAAAAGATAAGATTGTGTTAGCGGAGTGTTGGAAAATAACATAATGTAGTGGCTTAAGTATTTACGAACGATAAGGCGATGTTTGTGTCTAAATACGATGTCACGTAATGTGCAATCTGCGTAATTTGCTTAGTAAAAGAATAGTAAGGGCTGATATACTACAGTGGTGCTTGATGCGGTTCGGGTGACAGTAGCACAGAACACTTTTACTCTGGCAATGACAGTAGCCAGAGAGATATAAAGACTTCATATGGGATTTTATCCCAAGAGGTGGCGCTGCTGTCGGCATGTGTTTTACATTATATATCATCATTCTATCACTAGATAAACAGGAGATGTATCCTTCTCTGAGAAATAAAGACATGGTAAACAATTTGTCAAGCAAACTATGCTTATACTTGTCATGTCCAGCCCATCGGACTGATAATGTTAATCTAAATAATAAATATTTTGATATCACAGACAGACAAACATTTTTTTATCATATCAAAAAAGTTATGTTTTGTGTTTGACCATAATCTTGCCACGTTAGAAGACGTGGCTGAAGGTGATAGGATAGGTAGTGTAGGAACACACCGTAAGTGCTTGGCGACAGATCTTCAACCTAAGGGTGCTTTCCTGCTAATAAATTTAATTTAAACGAAATAATAAGTAAATATTAAAAATAAAATCATAACAATTATCTATTGGACACGATCGTCCACATCACCTGCCATTACGGGTGGGTGACTACGGAACCATATTCTATGCGTGGCTATTCCTATTCTAGGCTGGCACCGAATTTTTGAAAACAATATCGATAACATTATTAATATAAATATTATTAAGGCCGTGGCAAAAGGGCATTGATTGGAATCCTACAATAAGCTTTAGGGGAATAGAGACAACGTGAGAAATCCAAAGTAGTTTGTAATACTCTCCTGGCTGGCGATAACCATCAAAATGAAAATCTGTCGTCAAGCACCAACCGGTGTTGTAGGTACCGGCGTTGTATACAATCCAAAACCGCCTAACTAATTAAATAAAATATTTTGAGGTGGTTCGAAATCTCCAAAGGGGATGTAATCCTAACTAGAAACCGTTAGGTGGATATATCGATATTGTAAGTATCAATATTTCAGGAAAGTTTTCGCTGTTATATGAAACATCACTATGATTTATCCAGCGGCCACATAGGTTATCGCCACTCCGACTATAAATGTTGATCGCAGCGTCGTCGGTCAGTACCTACAGTCAGTAGTTCCTGCAAACGGAATTTTATTTCGAGCAGTAAACCTATCAACCATGTACACGAAACTCTTAGTTGTTCTCATCGCTCTACCACTCCTCGTGAGCACAACTCGGACTTTGTGCGAAGGATATAAGGGTTACACAGAATTTCGCTGCGTGAAAGATGGTTACGGCCCTGATCAAATTTTCATAAGAAATATTGCAAAAACGACTATATCGTTCCGTGTTTCCAAGTGGATGTCGAAGTGTGGACATCCAGGCGTCCAGTATTCAGATGAGACTGTAACTTTGGAAAGTGGTAAACAAAAGATCGTACCTTTTAGCGAAGCCATGGCCGGTACCTGCAACGAGTTCTTCGTGTTCTTATGCAAGCGCAACGACCTTGCCGCTAACTGTGTCGACATCCTGGAAGTTTACCCCGAGTTGACACAGAACATGGTAGTAAGAGAGGCTGCGGGTCCTATCAGTAAGGACTGATCGGATGTTCAGAAGAATTTCTTCAGTGAAGTTCAATCTTATACTATCCTGTCTTAGTCTATACTAATCTATACTAATATTATAAAGAGGAAAGATTTGTTTGTTTGTTTGTTTGTTTGTTTGTAATGAATAGGCTCCGAAACTACTGGACCGATTTCAAAAATTCTTTCACCTTTGGAAAGCTACATTATCCCCGAGTAACATAGGCTATATTATATTTAAAAAAAAATTAGGGATCCTTACTAAAACTCCAATAATGTAACATAAGGTGTAAAAAAATGACCTGAAAAATTCCTTACGTGGCGTGCGCTGCGAAAACTATTGATGATAGAACAAAATCATTTACTACGACTTTGCAGAACTCATCATTATCTACAAAAAGTGTCGCGACAGCATATGTCTAAATATTATAGTTATGTCTCAGTAAGCAGTTTTTTATTCTAAAATATTAATTTATATATGCCGCCTCATGAAAAGGCTCTTCATTTGTACCTTGGTATTAATCCTCATCAAAATAAATTACTTTATATTCAAGACGGCTTTAATACCTTTTTATAACTTTTTGAATTATTCAATTCGGACATTTCATTCGGAAGATATCACGAGTTTAAAAATGCAAGTATTAGAAAAAAGTCGCGTGGTTGTCGCTCACCGCGCTCAGCTAGCCAGCATGCGATGTAGGCGTCCATGTAAGCGTCACTGGGGTACGGGGGGGGAGTCAATGTAATCTATATATATAAAAGAAAGTCGTGTTAGTTACTCCACTTATAACTCAAGAACGGCTGAACCGATTTAGCTGAAAATTGGCAGGGAGGTAGTTTAGAGCCAGGAGAAGGACATAGGATAAGTAGGTAGGGGTAGGTAGGGTAGGTAGGTAAGGTAGGTAGGGGTAGGTAGGGTAGGTAGGTAAGGTAGGTAGGGGTAGGTAGAGGTAGGTAGGGTAGGTAGGTAAGGTAGGTAGGGGTAGGTAGTTAGGTAGGGGTAGGTAGTTAGGTAGGGGTAGGTAGTTAGGTAGGGGTAGGTAGATAGGTAGGGGTAGGTAGATAGGTAGGGGTAGGTAGGTAAGGTAGGTAGGGGTAGGTAGTTAGGTTAGGGGTAGGTAGTTAGGTAGGGGTAGGTAGTTAGGTAGGGTAGGTAGGGTAGGTAGGTAGTTAGGTAGGGTAGGTAGGTAGGTCCCAGTTTTATTTTTGTTCTCAGGGCAGGACAACGTCTGCCGGGTCAGCTAGTCTTACATAATTACGTGAAAAAGCTTTATTATTGGAAATTGTAGAAAGTGGGAAAAAATATATGTAATAAAATATGAAGCAGCTTATTTTTTTTTATTCCATATGATTCCCAATTGATTACTTATTGGATCACTTTATTATCCGTCTGTCTGTCAAGACCCCTTTTCTCAGGAATGGAGGTAACAAGCTGAAATTCATATCAAATACTCAGGTCTACTGTCCCTTGGAACTGTGAAAAAATCAAACTTCTAAGCCAACGCAATCAAAAGATACATAGCCGTTTATGCTGCAAATTTTCGACACTCGCAAGCGAATCAAAACCTACAGGGTAGGTACTCTATCTTCTTCCCGTGACCAGACTCACTGTATACCTATAGATAGATATAGATTAAATATGTATGTAGGTATATTGTAGAGGTAGGTACTTAATAATGTTTCCAAATCCAAAGGTATCCAAAATCAATACATGATTATGATTGAAATCGATTCTCAACCCCTAATCGATAGCACGGGTGAACATAAAATCGGTATTCATACACACACAATAGAGTGACCATCTGGCCTTTAGCGCATGTTGACCGACCGACCGACACTCCCTCTTCTAAACTTATTTTTAGATCTGAAAATTAACCGCAATCTTTAAAAATAATCAGTACCAACCTACTTCTATATTTTTGGATAATTTAGTTAGCAAGTCGATATTTTTCTAGGAAATTCGCTATAGTACAAGTTGTACGTAGTATATTATTTATTCTATGGTACAAGTAGAGTTATGTATGTACAACCGTGATTAAACAAACAAACAAATTCTTCAGCTTCATTATTGGTATAGATTATAATAGTAGAGTTTTTAGTTTATAACATGTTTCTAGGGTATAATTAAGCTGTTTGTCGCACATCTATTTTATTAACACCCGACGAAAAAGAGGGGTGTTATAAGTTTGTAGTGTGTATCTGTCTGTGGCCAGCCTCATAGCTCCTCAACGGATGGACTCATTTTGATTTAGTTTTTTTTGTTTGAAGGGTGTTAATCGAGAGTGTTTTTAAATATGTTTCAAGAAAATCCGCTCAGCCGTTTTTAAATTATGTTTAACTTTCTAGTGAGTTTCGGGGGTTTCTTGAATTTTAGTTTTATAAATAGAGGCTTTTGTTACACCCATCTTCAACATGATTAATTACTCGTAAATAAAAAAATATCTAGGTATTTGTAATATTTGATGACCTAATCATAAATTCCCTATTGAGAGTTCTGTCCAGTCCAGAGTCCAGACACAAGACATCCATAGAAGAAATCTATTTACGCGTGTCTATGTAGGTATTTCTACGTAGTTGTGTGTGTTTCCGTATAGATACAGCAGACACACCTCCGTGTAGCTAAGGCCATTCACCACCTAACATGATCGATTAACAGGGTCGCGTCAAGGTCGATAACGACAGACCGTTTTCTATATTACTTACCAACTCTTTCCCCGCGATTTCACTCGCGTTCTCGGGATAAAAAGTAGCCTAAAACCTTCGGGGATAATGTAGCTAGTAGTGTGAGACTTTATTCCTACACGATTATTCCTACGGAAGGAATTTATTCCTACACGAATTACATAAGTGCATAAAAACTGTGAGCTGTAATCTGCGTGATTTGTTTAAAATCTGCTGTAATTTGTTTGTCTGTGCGCCATAATGCACCTTTTGAGGTTTGTTTGCCAACAAAAGGAGTGTCATTGTCCGTTGATACATGTTGGCATGTGAATGCGACGCTGTTAATAATAGTCAGCGTCCATTCATCGCTTTGTACACTCGCTCGCTGTATCAGTCAGTAACTCTGTGACACCTTGACTCCGCACACGCGTTCAATATGGCCACCGATAATTTGACCGCTCTTTTGTACAAACCTAAGGATTTGAAATTGGTAAGATCATTTCTATTTAAATGAATATTTTATTGTATAAAAATATATAATATTTGCAATTAAACTGGTGGATTTTTATAAGTTTAAAATAATTTAATTTTAAAACTTGCGATCTCTGTCGCGACGTTGTTGCTGTTATCGCACATTTAACAGATTAAATAATTTATTTGTACCTACAAATAGACGTAGACTTTCAGTAATAATACTACGTCGATCGATAAGTCTGACAAAGCCATTATGTATTAACTATTAAATTACATAAATCTAATTTATCGCTAATCGAATACCTACTTAGTCGTACAAAAAATCATTTCGATCTATCGAGATTAGGGCATGCTATCCGGATATTCGGATATCCGAATTATCCGGATATCCGTCGATTTTAATATTCGGATATTATTCGATTTACTATCCGGATAAAACGAATAAAATGAATAGTTACTTTATTAATATAGCATACTAATTTTTAATTGGATTACATCAAAATCACTCAAATATTACAACATTTTACATCGTCATCATGTCAGAGCTGAAAGACGTCCACTGCTGGACAAAAGCCTCCCCTAAGGATCTCCACGATGGCCGGTCTTGCGCTACCCGCATCCAGCGGGTATCGGTTCATCGGTCCATCTTGTGGGGGGCCTGCCCACGCTGAGTCTTCCGGTTCGTGGTCGCCACTCGAGAACCCTTCTACCCCAGCGGCAGTCGGTTCTACGAGCGATGTGCCCCGCCCACTGCCACTTAAGTTTGGCAATTTTTCGGGCTATATCGGTTACTTTGGTTCGCCTGCGGATCTCATCATTTCTGATTTGATCTCGCAGGGAAACTCCGAGCATAACCCTCTCCATTGCTCTTTGGGTGACCTTCAGCCTTCTGATAAGACCCATCGTAAGCGACCACGTCTCTGCTCCGTAAGCTATCACTGGCAACACACACTGGTCGAAGACTTTCGACTTGAGATACTGCGGTATTTGAGACGAGAAGATATTACGTAGCTTCCCGAACGCTGCCCAGCCGAGTTGGATTCGACGATTGACCTATTTCTCGAAGTTGGACCTACCTAGTTGGATGGTCTGTCCTAGGTAAATATAGTCCTCTACAACTTCGAGTGCAGAATTCCCAACGTTTACTTGAGTGCAACATGGACGTTCGTCATGATTTTCGTCTTATCCATGTTCATTTTTAGACTCACTTGTTGAGAGACTCTGCTGAGGTCATCGAGCATTGTACTGAGGTCTTCCAAGGTCTCAACCATGACTACTATATCATCGGCAAATCGAAGGTGAGTGATGTACTCGCTATTGACATTGATGCCAAATCCATTCCAGTCCAGAAGTTTGAAGACGTCTTCCAGTGCAGCGGTGAACAGTTTCGGATATATCACGTCTCCCTGTCTCACGCCTCGCTGCAATTGGATAGGTTTCGAGTTCTGGTCCTGGAGACGGACCAAAATGGTGGCGATCTCATACAAACACTTTAACACCTCAATATACCGGTATTCGATTTGGCACCTTTGAAGAGACCTCAGCACGGCCTAGTAGGTTTCAATCGAATCAAAGGCTTTCTCATAGTCGACAAACGCTAAGCATAATGGCTGGTTATACTCCTCGGTCTTCTGTATAACTTGTCGCCGCATGTGTATGTGGTCTATGCTGCCAAAGCCTTTTCGGAAACTGGCTTGTTCGAGAGGCTGGAAGTTGTCAAACCTGCATGCGAGACGGTTTGTAATGACTCTCGAGAACAATTTGTAAACATGGCTCAGCAGTGTGATGGGTCTGTAATTCTTGAATAGGGAATTATCTCCCTTTTTGAAGAAGAGCACCACCACACTTCTGTGCCATGCTTGCGGCGTCCGGCCTTTGAGTATGACGGAATTAAATAGTTTCTGAAGGGCCCTGAGGATCGGTGTACCTTCAGAAGTTCAGCTGTAATTCCATCATCACCTGGCGCCTTGTTGTTCTTGAGTTGTTTGAGAGCCATTCTAATCTCGTACAGGCTGACGTCCGGGATATCTTCAGTATAGTGTTGGGTTAGCCGACATGTTTGATGTGATGATTCTGCCACCCTCAGTCTTCAGCTTCGTCAGGTGGCTCTGCCCAACAGACAGATCTCTTGCGAACTCTTTAGAGCCTTTATTCTGCTCAATGGCCTCTTTAATACTAACGGTTTTAAATTGGCGTGTGTCGCGACTTCGCGAGTTAAAGACTTTGAGATCTGTTGAGCATTTCGTTGGGCGGCGTGCTTGTTTAAAAATGTTAATTAAAGACATATTTTTAAGTTGACTGATTGATTTACCCATTTCTAAGGGGGTATCCGAATTATCCATATTATCCGGATTTATTCGGATAGTGAACTGGAAGTATCCGAAATATCCGGATAGTAAAATGAGGCGGATAATTGCATGCCCTAATCGAGATGACAATTACGAACATTTAATTATTTAACAATTAAATATTTGCGATTTCCACAGTGTAATTATAACCTACTTTCTAAGTTTCGGAGGTATCTACATTAATTAGTACAATTAATTAGTGCAGTAAGTTTCTATTGATATTTCAATACATTTCCATAATTTAAATTTGTAATTACGTCGAATAGCTATTATATGTTATAGGTATTTTTTTTAATTCCTTTCTAGAAGGTTTAAAGTTAAGGTGGAGGGGTCGGTTGGAGCGCGAAATTCAAATTTTATCACGTTTTTTGAAAATTGCAGCTCAGTTATAGGTTGTATGTTATCAACATGTTATTTGCGAGAAGAATGGAAGTATATTTACTGATTAATAACATAAGAAATCATCAACATATTCTTCCAAGGTATATTAGTAACATTTTCATGAAATAGTCGTATATGTCAGTAATATACCTTGGAGGAATATGTTGATGATATCTTTTGTTATTAATCAGTAAATATACTATCATTCTTCTCGCAAATAACATGTTGATGACTTACGATCTATAACTCAGCTGCAATTTGCAAAAAACGTGATAAAAATTGAATTTCGCGCTCCAACCGAACGTTTACCCTTAATGCAAGTTTTAATTTGTCCACAGGTTCAGACACCGATACCAGAAATAACAGATGATGGTGAGTTAAAAATACCTTAAGTGGGTACCATATGTAGGACATTGCAATAGATTAAATACATGCACTTTATTGCAAAACCTTACCCATGGATCATTTTCATGTCTCTGGCTACTGACCCCAAGCTAACGTATACAGTGTAATGTCAGCCATAGACGTTCAAGTAATTTGACCAAACAAGCTAGTTCAAATAGAAATACGAAAATTTATTCAAGGCAGACAACTTATTAGGTATATTTGATCAAATCCCACATACATTCATGCCAATTCAATAAAACTGTTTGAACTAGCCTGGCCGGCAAAATAGTAACTAATTCCGATCGCTTCCATTCCACCGCAATGTAAAAGTGCGTTTCCCCTTACAAAGTAGTAGGTGTTTGGGGACAAATTTAAACCTTGAGAGTGGTCAGCTACTGCTACAAACTTGGGTAACTACCATTTGTCTTTTGACGTGACTGATTGACTGATCTATCTACGCACAGCTCAAACCACAGGACGCTACGCTAAAAAAATCCTTATTTTTGAAAATTCAACCCCTAAGGGCGTATGATAGGGGATTCATCATCATCATCATCATGACAGCTGAAAGACGTCCACTCCAAAGGATCTCCACGATGGCCGGTCTTGCGCTACCCGCATCTAACGGTTTCCCGCGACCCACACAAGATTATCGGTCCACCTTATGGATGCCCACGCTGCGTCTTCCGGTTCTTGGTCGCAACCCGAGAACCCTTCTGCCCCAGCGGCCGTCAGTTCTACGAGCGATATGCCCCGCCCACTGCCACTTAAGTTTGGCAATCCTACGGGCTGTGTCGTTTACTTTGGTTCGCCTGCGGATCTCATCATATCTGATTCGATCTCGCAGGGAAACTCCGACCATAGCCCTCTCCGTTGCTCTTTGGGTGATCTGGAGTCTTCTTATGAAGCCCATCGTAAGCGACCACGTCTCTGCTCCGTATGTCATCACTGGCAACACACAAATAGAGGATTGCAAACATTTTATTAAATGAAATGTTTGCTATTATCATTAGAGGTGCTCCTGCGCATGGACTGCGTCGGCATCTGCGGGTCGGACGTGCACTACTGGCAGAGCGGCGCGTGCGGAGCCTTCCAGCTCAAAGACCCCATGGTTATGGGCCATGAGGCTTCTGGAGTCGTTGCCAAGGTAATTCTAACCTTCGATACCTACATTACTACTTATGAAAGTGGCCAAACATATTTTTTTCAAGGACGCCTACATTCTGAATGTCGTTCAAATCTGGTTATTTAACATTTATATGTATGTAAACCAGTATAAAACGGAGGCGTGTACACAAGTTAATAAAAATACGCATATTCAAACACGTTGTTATTTATACACACCCACCGCTAGTGACGTCATGGCATCCGCTTGCTGAGACTATTCTCTCTCTTTCGTAAATGAAGCAATCAGATGAGAGGTCCGAAGTCCGCGTGTACGTGGTTCGAGTATTGTTTTGTAAACGACTTCTTGGCATACTTGGCTCAGCCGTGAACTTTAGATATTTGAATTTGGATTAAAAATAGTGCAGATCTTGGATATTATATAACAATGCAAACATGTTCTCTTAGATGATTGTAAATAAACGTGAAAATCTTTTTAAAAACAACACTTTCCGAGCTTTTCCGATTGTATGTGGCCGGCCTCCTTCCGGCTCCATTATAAGACCCTGGACACTTAGGTCTATAACACTTTCCAAGGCTGAAACAAACCCAAACACGACGAGCTTATGTTGTGTAGTTGAGAAGTTTTTATCATCCTCAAAGTCCATCATCTGACCACCTCCATGGTACCATATTGTTACATTGTCATTGATGCTACAAAACTCAGTTTTGTCCCGGATCTTGTCACCGCACGCCTAATCATAATCAAATCAATAAGAAAAACCGATGAACCTGACCGCTGAATAACTTTCAGCTTGTTGATCAAACACCCAATTATCATATACTTACCTCCAGCACTTCTGAAGCAATTGTTTAGTTGTTCTTGTTTGTTTTCCTTTAACTTTGAAGATATGTGTCATACACCTCAAATTCTATTTGTAAAAGTTTGAAAAAACAAAATTTATGTTTTCGAATAAATGGAATTTAAGGAAGCTCATTTGTAGTGACGTTGAATAACACGACGAAGGTCGCAGATTCGAATCATTACAACGAGCTTGAGCTTTCGGTGAAGGAAATCATCGCGAGGAAACCGTACCACGAATACTTTGTAAGATACGTTGTAGGTACCACCACCTTCGAGTTGAAAATCAGAGCCAGTTTACACTTACCACGATCGGCTATATTACTTACCATGGTAAGATTGTGGTCAAACATAAGACTATTTGGAGAAAATTAGGTACTCGATAAAAGATGCAATGATATAAGGCGTATCCCTTTATCGGTCATTCGGTGTCATAGGGTTTATTACAGTTCAACTTGCTCCCATATACAGTCAAATAAAAATAAATAATATTCTATTTTAAGTTCTTTAGCATTATGTCAAGATGTTAACCAAAGTCAGGCAGGCAGGTAATTATTGTAGGTAAATGAACTATCACTCAACCTTCGCCCAAATGGTATCAATCAATTTAATAATGTCATATCTTAATAATCAACTAGCTTTTGCCCGCGATTTCGTCCGCGTTTTCGTCGTTTTTCGTAAAAAAAGTAGCATATGTCTTTCCTCAGGGCTCAGTGGTTTTAATGTGACAGACAGCTTAACTTTCGTATTTTAGTAAGGAAATATAATATGTCAATCCACAATACTGTTAAAAAATATCGCAATAAGGAACCGCAGAATATTATTATTAATAGCTGTGCCCCGAGATCATCAGCGTGTAACTCCTTGTATGTTATTATGTTAATGTATTGGTAATATTGTTTAGATCACTTTCACATGAGGCTTAAGTACATATAGAATGAAAATACGGCACGTGAACATAAAGATTTCTAGAACTGCTAACCCGGGAAAGAGCGACATAATTATAACTGACCATGTGAAAAACGTAAGAGTAAACAAATATAATCAGAATGCTCCGAACTGCTAAGCTATCAGGAGTTACACGTGTTATTGTGAGTCAACCATAAAAGATAGACATATGCTGTTGCGGGATATTTTTTAGACAATTTTATGTAAAATATTTCCGTCATACATGATTTCTATGTAACTTTAACCATTAAGGCTGCACACGCGACGGAAGCTTAAAAAATGGAGTAACTTCTCCCGTTTTCCCAACATTTCCCTTCACTACTCTGCTCCTATTGATTGTAGCGTGATGAAAAGTATACTATAACCTGCCCAGGAGTATGAAGAATAATTGTACCAAGTTTCGTTAAAATCCGTCGAGTAGTTTTTGTTTCTATAAGGAACATACAGACAGACAGACAAAAAATTTACTGATTGCATTTTTGGCATCAGTATCGATCACTAATCACCCCCTGATAGTTATTTTGAAAATATATTTCATGTACAGAATTGACCTCTCTACAGATTTATTATAAGTATAGATTAGTAATTTTAACAGTATAATTCCTACTGATTAGAATAATTGATAGACACATTTTACCTCTTTGGAAGTGTCTCTCGCGCAAACTATTCAGTTTTGAAAAAAATGATATTAGAAACCTCAATATCATTTTTGAATAGAATTGAATAGATACCCGACATGTATGGGTATGATGAAAAAAAAAATTTTGAGTTTCAGTTTTAAATATGGGGAAAATTTATTGTTTTTTTCTATTTTTGTGTGAAAATCTTAATGCGGTTCGCAGAATACATCTACTTACCAAGTTTCAACAGTATAGTTTCGAAAAAAAGTGGCTGTGACATACAGACATGACAAATCCATAAGGGTTCCGTTTTTTGCCATTTGGCTACGGAACCCTAAAAAATCACAGTTTGTACGATTGTTTCTGTATTTTTGATAAAAAACTGATTTCTGTGGCAATTAGCAACAATTATTCTATACTATCTATATCATCAAAACATCTACCTGTTGGGGTTAGCTAAAAAAATGTTAAACTGTAATTAGTAAAACTAAATTCCTAACCGTTTTTGAGTAGCTAAACAATCTTGCACAAATGTGGTATACCTACATTCTGCATGGAAGAGTTAAGTGTTTAAACAAAGTAGGTATTCTTAGAGACTTGACATACCTACCAAATTCTTTTAGAATAATTTTATTGTCTTCGAAGTCTGATTAAAATGTCAACATATAATTTTACAACTGAAATAATAATAAACTTGCGATAATAAGCCACACGCAAATATAAGTAATAAAATGTAATGAGCCTGCTCTTATGTTTTTTATTATTTATGAAACAAAATGATATATTTAAACAATTTTAACTGAACAAATGAATTTTTCATGTTAATAATTTCATTGTATTTATTTTAAACTGACTCGACCGCACGGTTTACTGTTCCACTGTAAGATGCGATGATATTTTAGAAAAAAATATTTATCGGACCGTTTTCTTGTCGGCGAACAGTAGTAAATATAAATTTAAACCTTGGTTTTAAAATAAATCCGTCACTTTCATAAACATTTAACAGTATCGTGACTAACTTAGGATTTTACAAGACTGTTGAGCATCATATTATGGCGCCCAACAAATCTCGTATTTAATGTAGCAACATCAAATACAAAATCTGTACACGTGCCGTGCAAATCTTACAATGCAATAGATGTTGCGATGTTGCATACGATGTAATAACTAAACACATTTGCAATGCCCACACTGCACTCAGCGCCAGCGCAGGCAGATTACTTGTAGGTTAAAGCAAGGTCGGAATAATTCCACATTGTTGTTATCAAATAAAACGTCTTTGCATTCTATTGAATAATAACAGATAAACTATTGAATTCATATCTGTCATGCAATTTAACCTACTTACGGCAAAATAGTGCACTTTACATGAACTTTAAGTTGATGATTTAAGTTCTGCGGCAATGTCTTTAGTGCTTTCATGAATATCTAAATATCCCATATTAAGTATCTTGGTAGTACCTTATAATTGTTATTCCATTTTATTTTTTACCCATCTAGGCATTGTGTGCTTGCCACATTCGGCCACATTATCACCAACTACGGTGAGATTGTGGTCAAGCACATGTGTATTAATAGTAAAAAATATACCTATATACTTAAACATGATTCATTGGGTTCTAGGTGGGAGCTAAAGTCAAGAACCTAAAAGAAGGCGACCGCGTGGCAATAGAGCCGGGCGTGCCGTGCCGTTTCTGCGAGTTCTGCAAAACCGGTCGCTACCACCTGTGTCCCGACATGAAGTTCTGCGCCACACCACCCTACCACGGAAACCTCGTCAGATATTATAAGCACGCTGCCGACTTCTGCTTCAAGTAAGTATAGCTATACTGCTTCATAGTCAAATCAAAGCCATTTATTTAATCATTTTAGGCCCTAAGGACTTGACTAAAGGCCGAAGCTACTACTACTTCAACTTAGAAGAACTGATAAGAAACTCAAGTTTACATACTAAAGAAATTCTGTATAGTTTGGGATAAGATGGCAGTGTCATTACATTCCCCATATTATTATGCATCTTTAGCCTCCAAAGCACTAATCACTTATCCTTAGATTACCCGACCACATGTCAATGGAAGAGGGTGCACTTTTGGAGCCCCTCGCCGTGGCCGTTCACGCGTGTCGCCGCGGGGGGGTCACTGCAGGGGACATTGTTCTGATCCTGGGAGCTGGACCTATTGGCCTGCTCACCATGCTCACTGCCAGGGCATATGGCGCGAGCAAGACCATTATCGCAGGTAAAGACCTAACCGTAAAATGCCTTAATTGCAAAAGTACACCATGGAGTGGGAATCCCTTGTGAGGTGTATTAATATGACAAACAAGAAGATATTGGACTTATAAGAATGGTGGCAGGACAAGTAATACGACATCGCAAGTGAAAATCAAGACCAAATTAGTAGGTCACATCGGAAGAACTTGAAAATCATGCCTAACAAATAGTCGATCCAACATCAGACAATATAGCTTATGAGATATTCTCAAAGCAAGCAACCCAAGTTTTAACATAACACCAGCAATTTTAAAAGAAAAGATCCATCAAACTATAGGATAGGACACAATGTGACACCTCGCAAATTTTCCACAGATGTTCTGCAGTCCCGTTTGGATTTCGCCAAGTCGATAGGCGCGGACCACACTCTCCTAGTGAGCCGCGACTCCAATGAAGCAGAGCTAGTGATGAAGATCCACGAACTACTGGGCAGCCATCCCGACGTGTCCTTTGACGCGAGTGGAGCTCAAGCTACCGTCCGGCTGGCTTTGTTGGTGAGTTGAGAAGGTTAGGTAATATGGGATACGCCAACTACCTTTGTATTATGGCTTTAGTTCATTGAAACCACGACATTGTTTTCTAAATTTAAAAATGCGAAATTGTATGTGACATCATCATTAGGGGCGAAAGGGTCATAAAAATGTAACGGGAGGGGGGAGGTGCAAGAATCCCCCAAGAATGGAGCAGGAATTAATGTGATCTGCTGAAGACCAGAATATTTCGAGGGTGTTCTAATAATAATCTGTTTGTTATTGTCTTCAGGCAACTAAATCCGGTGGTGTAGCCGTGTTGGTGGGTATGGGCAGCCCTGAACAGACAGTGCCGCTCGCTGGAGCGTTGGCGAGGGAGGTCGACATCAGGGGCATTTTCAGATATGTCAACGAGTAAGTAAAGTTACCAGAGCTTTCTTTCTGGAAATGTATCATTATGGAATCTATTATTCGGTAGTTTGGGTTTAAGAGATAATCTTCAGAACTACTATGCTACCAGAAAATTCCTTTACTAATAGGAAGGTACATTATTCCCGAGTGTTATAGGGTACATTTCATCCCTGGAACGCGTGAAACAGCTATTGTACAAATTGCCTGAAGAGTGTGGCCAAATACTTTGCCAATTAAACTTTGAACCTCATATACACAATTCAAATAATCCACTTTAATAACTCAGGTACCCCATCGCCCTTGCGATGGTAGCGAGCGGCAAGATCAACGTGAAGCCGTTGGTGACACATCACTTCACCATGGAAGAAACATTGGAAGCTTACGAGGTCGCCAGGCAAGGAGCTGGCATCAAGGTCATGATTCACGTCCAACCAAGGGATACAAACAACCCCACCAAGTTCTAAACTATCACATATATGGGAGAGAGGAGAGATTGGGCTTCACCATCGATGTTTTCTAAAGATACGCTTACAGACATCTGTTAGAGTGGTGGTAATACCTAGAATTAATTAAACTTCTCAGATATTTCTGCAGACGTTATGAGGTTCGATTAGTTTCCATCAACGATAAGAGCGGTTTCGTTTTATAAATTTTCTGGTCACGAAATGTTCAGCGTATCTAGTATCGATGTTTATTTTATTTAATCATGTTTTTGATAGATCATAGATATTTTTAATGATACACCATGAGTTTTTGTTAATGACATCGAAGACTTATAATGACGTCAACAAACAAAACATCAGTCACATATACAGGAATGTATTTTTATATCGGTACAGAATATAAATTTAATATGTATATAGTTTTTAGAATTGTAAATAAGAAATGTGTTGTATTTTTTTATCTGCAAACCTATATTTATATTTTCAAACATTTTCAAGAAATTTTCAAAGTTTGCAAATACAAGAGTTGATTAAGTACAAAACAATAATTATTGTTTTTTATAATAAATGATTTTTTTGTTTAATGCTGTTTGAGTATTTTTTTTCACATATCCTCAATCATATCTATTGGTGGTCGATTCGACCCTATCTGGGTTAACGTATTTATTTATTTCATACTAGACGTAGTATATTATTTATTCTATGCTAACAGTCAGGGGTCCGTGACTGTAACTAGGGGTGGACTATTCACCATTTTCCTCGTTAAGAGTTGAATTCTATAAAATATTTCCTTATTACCCTTTGCTATTGGAAGAAGCCCATTTATGGTTCTATAGCCAGTTGTTTAAGCTTTGCTTTCTCATATCAGCCGAAAGCTGCCTGTTAAAGGCCTCACCGGAGGATCTCCTATGGCCGATCTTGCACTACCCGCATCCAGCGGTTTCGCGGCCACTGCCAGTGTGGCGATTCTTTGGGATATGTCGCTTGCTTTGGTTCGCCTGCGGATTTCATCATTTGTGATTCGATCTAGCAGGGAAACTCCGAGCATAGACCTCTCCATTGATCTTTGGGTGACCTTGAGGATATATGAATGTCTGTTACTCTTTCACGTAAAAACGACTGAACGGACTTGGATGAAACTTGGCACATAGATAGATCATACCCTGGAATAACATGTAGGCTACTTCTTATCCTGGTAAAACATAAGATCCCTCGTTAACGTGGGTGAAACCGCAGGGCGGAAGCTAGTACTATCCTATACTAATTATTATAAATGCGAAAGTTTGTGAGTTTTTGTGTTTCTTACTTCTTCACGCTCATACGGCTGGACCAATTTTGATGAAATTTGGTTTGGGGGTAGCTGACACCCTGGATTAACACATAGGCTACTTTTGAGATCCCTAGGGAACGCGAGTGAAGCCGCGGGGCGGAAGCTAGCAGGTACAATTATAATATTAGAGACCTCATGAGATGAAGGTTATCATTAGATAAGTATATATTTTATATTGTGTTTGTATACGAATTAGTATATTTACTTTTCTGAAACGCTTGTAATTTATTATCTCTAAAGTAAGTCTTGAAATCTGAGTATAAATTCCATGCATATGGATTGTAAAGGATGGTTATTTTATTACACATTATTATCCTTTTATATAAAACATAGTCTCTCGCCGCGTCTGTCTGTCTGTTCGCGATAAACTCTAAAATTTCGCGATAATTCGTACAGCGGAGCCTCAGTGATAGGGTTCCGTTGGCACCCTTTGGGTACGGTACCCTAAAAACGATAAATACCCCTCAAGACTTATCATCGACAAAGTCGGCATATATTTCTTAAAAAAACATTGAACACCACGGACAAACATTGAAACAGATCTCTCTTTTTTAAGTCGTAAAATGATTTTAATATTTATTATCAAAGTTGTTATCGTCGAAACAATGTTTATTTTAACCTATCTATCTCGGAATGAGTTATATAATCATTATCATATATACCACAGTAATGAATTTATCATTTAAACGCAATTATCTTTTGAGTGAAAATGTTGGAAAACTATGCAGCTGTGCTACACGGACCATATGACGTTAAAATTGTAAGTTTTCATTTAAAATGTCAATAATTAAATAAAATTATGTGTTCATAAACTTAATAAATGTTTTAGGAAAAATGGCCGATGCCAGAAATCAATGCAAACGGTGAGTTCCCATAATATTTGTTAATTTATAATCTGTTTGATAATGATACAATGGTGCCGATTCTGTTATTACGAACTTAACTAATATTAGACTAGTCACCTCTCTTTCATGTTAACCTTATTGAAAAAAGATAGAACATTTTTAATGCTGTCAGTTTAGTCCATGCCGTCGTAATGTACGGGTAAAAAGTCGTGACCAATAAAGATCGCGCTTAAATTCACGTTGAAATATGTGATCGGACTAATCTGACAGGACTAAAATATCTTGCAACCCTTTCTCATTAGAAAGAGATATAGTGAGATTATATTTATTTAGTTCGTAAACAACAGAATCGGCACCACTGTTGTCTAGGTTTTTAGTGAATATAGAAAATAGTACCTAAGCTACAGGATACAAATGTTAACTGTGCTTGCTTTAATAAACCGTGGTCAGTGATGATGTAGCCGATAGTGGTAAGCACACAAAGCCTAGAAGGAAACTGGATCTTAAGTGCAGCTATCGAAACACACCGGAAGGTGCTTGGCTACAGATTTTCAACTTGAGGCTGGTAGCCAGACAGGCGGGTACTACAAAGTACATGTGGACATTTTTCAATAATTCAATAAATTTAAAACCGAAGAAATACTTTTTACCTCATAATAGTGAATGTTACCAGATGTTCTAGTGAAGGTGGAAGCTGTGGGTATATGTGGATCTGATGTGAAGTTATACACCACCGGCACGTGCGGCGCTGACGTGTTGACTGAACCGATCGTTATTGGACATGAGGGCGCTGGGATCGTTGCAAAGGTACCATAAAAAATTGATACGATGATGCTATACTGGCCTATAGGTTTATTTTACAAGTGTTAGTTGGTTTTTATGCCAGTATTGAACATTTCATCGAGTCAATCATCGGGCAGCTGCCCTCAATGATTGGGAAAGCCGACCCCATGTAACGGGATAGTGCGAGGACAAAGAAGAAGATTATTAATGTTTTAAACAATTCAACATTAAAAACAATTTAAGTTTTTAAGCGAGTTGGTTCTTAGTAAAAGTTGGTCCTATTGTTATACGTTTTGATTAATTAATTTTCCGTTTAAGGTGGGTAATAGTGTGAAGCACCTATCGGTGGGCGACAGGGTGGCCATCGAGCCGACGCAGCCGTGCCGCGCGTGCGAGTACTGCAAGCGCGGCAACTACAACCTGTGCGTGAAGCCGCACTACTGCTCCTCGCTCGGCGCACCCGGCAACTTGTGCCGCTATTATAGACACGTCGCTGATTTCTGTCATAAGTAAGTATATAACTTAAGTATCCTTTGAGCATTCACTGCTTCATTGGTTAACGATTAGTTTTCAGTCACCCAAATAGTAGGCTACGGCCGTTTTGCACAATTTAATCCACTGGCTCTATTTATTTCATAATCTTTATCAAAGATCTTTTAGAGTGATTGAACTAAAGATGATTTAGGTAGCATCTCCATTTTCAAAATTTCCTTGAAGAAAAATTGATACCACGCAACAAAACTAGGTACTGAAACGCGGGGAAAGAACTGTCTGACAAAACCATTTTATTACCCTTTGGGTTTTCTAGCGAGTCTGAATCTTCCTAACTTTGGAGTCTAGCCGCCTCTATTTCTAGATTACCAGAAAACCTAACAATGGAGGAGGGCGCAGCGGTCCAGCCCTTGGCTATAGCAGTTCATGCGTGCAACCGTGCTGGCATCAAGCTGGGCTCGAGGCTGGTCATACTCGGGGCGGGTCCAATCGGCGTGCTTTGCGCTATGACTGCTAAGGCTATGGGGGCCACTAGCATACTTATTACTGGTAAGAAAAAATGGAACTGGAGAACTCTCCTGATGATTTGGCATTATAACTCAATAGTCAAAGAGTACAGAGTTGACTATTGCGTGAGCGATTTGAACATTTCCAGATCCAACCATAGAAACCTTAATATTTGCCGATTCCTATCTACCATTAGGCCCTCAAGCTACTCTTCTAGTAGCTTTTTTCAGTATATCTGTTGTTTTTCCACAGACGTGGTCCAATCTCGGTTGGATACGGCGGCAGAGCTAGCGGCGGACCACACGCTGCTTGTAAACAAAGAGTTCTCGGACCAAGACACGGTGGACCGCATTGTGCAGTTGATGGGCTCTCGGCCCGACATCACTATAGACGCGTGCGGGTTCGCCTCTGCCCAGAGAGTTGCTATGATGGTACGAGCAGTCATATTAGCGCACATTTTAAGTCGCAATTTTTACTTTCCGCTATAAAAAAGGTATCAGATCCCAGGAAAAGTTAAGTTAACCCTACACCTTGGTTTAAAGAGTACGGCTTGGATTGGATTTGATATGATTGCTATACATATAATAAAGCATTATATAATTAAAAGCCAGATAATTTTCAATTTCAATAAAAATAAATCATTTTATTGAAATTAATATACCAAAAAGAAAATATTATGTAAAAATATTTTTTCTCCACTTTTTATTTACAAAGGTACTGGGACGGTAACAGAGTTGTACATTTTGCACGCTCCTGGCTGTAAAATATGGAAATAACAGAAAACACACGAGTAATACTAAGCTCATACTTTGTACACATATTTCAGTATTTAGTGTAGATTTCTACACCAATGGTATTGCAGCAAAATGACGACACGTAAATTTTGTGCAATTCTATTGATTAATAATTTGACTACGATGATCGAGCTATCGTGTATCGTTCTTCGGAGTAGGCCCTCAGGACTTTTAGTTACCTACTCAAAATGTAAATATGTCATAACCTAAATATGTCGTGTGTGTATATGTAGGTGACAAAGGACGCAGGCGTAGTGCTGGTAGTGGGTATCGGGGGCAAGAGCGTGGAGGTGCCGCTGTCGCCCGCCTTGCTGCGAGAGGTCGACATACGCGGCTCTTTCAGAATTGTCAACACGTAAGTTACGTATAACATCTAAAACTATACTAATAATAAAGATAAAGAGTTTGTTTGTTTGAACGGCTAATCTCCGGAGTTACTGGTCCGATTTGAAAAATTCTTACACTAATAGGAAGCTACATTATCCCTGAAGGTTACGTTTCATTCCGGGATCGCGAATGAAATCGCGGGGAACAGCTAGTGGGTTATATTCAAAATCCTGACTTCCTTACTAATATTATAAATGTAAAAGTTTATGTTTGTCAATCACGTAACTGGAATTGGTTGAAACATAGATAAAACGCCATACATAAATTGAAATGTACTCTATTCCTATACAATAATAAAGTTATTTTTTATTTTTCCAGGTACCCCTCAGCGATAGCCGCAGTGTCAAGCGGCGCTATAAACCTGAAGAAGTTCATCACGCATCACTTCCCCCTGGAGAAGTCTAAGGAAGCGCTTGATCTAGCCAAGAGCGGCTCCGCCATGAAGATTATTATACATGTACAACATTTACTGCAGTTTTATTACAATTTCTTTAGCTCTATAAGGATTATTTAAACCCTAATTTAATTTATTTTGAACGAATAATAAATTTAGAGAAGTTATCTTTACATAGTATAATATGAAGTCGCTTCCGCTGTCTGCCCGCTTAATCTTTTAAACTACTTAACGGATTTTAATGCAGTTTTTAGCAATAGATAGTGATTCAAGAGGAAGGTTTAAATATCTTCTAGAGGTTTTGGTAAATTGGAAGTAAAATTGCGTATCAAAATTATTTATTAATAAAAAATATACAAACAATTAATTATTTACACCTAAAATAATATCAACAATTTAATTAAAAATAGCAAGTTTACAAATTTTAAAAGAGTATAAATATTTTAATCTTTTTAATTTTAAAACATTCGTCTGAATGTTCATGTCTTAATAAGGTCAACATTTTTTAAATTTTCAATTTTTCCGCAAAATATCCCTTGTGCTCGACAAACCATAACCTATTATTAATAAGACTTTACAAGAACTACTTTTATCTGGGAGTCTTATAAACTGTAATAGCTATTTAACTTGACCTACATAGAATTGTTTATTTGTCTCTTTTCTATACATGCTGACATATTATGACACTAAAACGATTTAGTTCAGTCCGAGTTAGACATCCCCTGGGCATTGAAAAATCAGCCATAAGTATTTTCCGTAAGATTTACATTCCATACATTTAGAATTAGAAGTTATAAATAAAAAATATGGGACTAACGGCATGCAAGGTGGGTTGTTCAGAAGTTGAACTTGGAAGCTGTGGTGAACACCCCGGGACGACTCGTGCCGGAACTGTTGGCGCGAGGTACCGGCATACTACCCAGTTTGTTGCCGCTACCTGTCGAATATTATCATTCATTTATACATATCTGAGTTTACATAATGTCCAAATATATATGATATTTGGGTCATCTTTTTACACTGAGGACAAACAGACACGTTCATGCATACAAAGGTTGGTCCTGGGTGGGAATTGAATCCACACTGATCTCATCACTCAATATTTCTGATATTTGGACATGTGATCAGATATATCTGATGTTAAATGCAATTGCAATGGAACTTTGATACCTATGTTGTTGTGTGGATGAAGGCTTTTAACGTAGTAAAAACTGATCAAGTGCGAGCTTAACGTGGTAAGGCTTCCATACCATTCCATTTTTCATAAGAACGTAAACTATGCATGGGTAAGTTTCCAATTTTATATATTTCCAATTTTGATCAGTACTTTCGGAGAATTGGGAAAGCTAGCTTTATAAAAAAATAGGTTGATAACTGTGATAAATAACTCTATATTACGTTTGCTTTTTACGTCCAATAGATGGGCAGACACCAAAGTGATCCTATAAGTGTTAATTATTATCAGATGTAGATTATTAACCTTAACCAGTCTGGCGTCGCTGTCCGTATTTGGCCCAACAATTTTGTTGGCATATGGCTTTTGTTTATAACAAGTAGTTTCCGTTACGCTTTTATTATTTTTAAATGTTATTTAAATTTGACAGGAAAATATAAGAATTATAATAATAACGTTTTTAAAGTCAATAAGGACAAGATTCGCCTGCAAAAGAGTTGCTTTTCACGACTTTCCTAGATTTTCATTTTATTTGATAGCGCCGGCAGACTGGTTAAATAGATAGGAAATAAACAACACGCACTTATATATATAGATTTCATATAAACCTCTAATTGTTATAACTTCGTAACGGTAATGCTAAGGAATATTGATAATTATGTAACAAACCAACCAAAAACACCCTATATTATGTTAAAAAAAAAATTAATCGTACGTACCACTAAAGTTTCCCCTTTTTGGTGTCCCCCTAGCTGTGGCGGCCCTAGCGCCCCCCGCCCCCGCCCCGGCTCGTCCCCTCGCGGCGTACGCTCCCCGCGCCGCTTTCTTTTTCCCGGCCGATGTAGCTCGCCTTTTGAATCTACGGTTACACCAGATATAAAGTAGCACGGTATTGGTTCGATCATCCGGGATCATACGCATTGTCCTTTGTAAAGATACAATAAATCGTTTGTGGCTATTTTAAAAGCAATAAATTATGCTGATGATGAATAGTTATTCTCATATTTCAGAAAACATTACGAGTACAAACAGTAAGAGCGATGCCACACGGGCGTTGAATATGTATATCAATTACTAGCTGTTCCGCGCGGTTTCACTCACGTTTCCGGAATAAAAAGTAGCCTATAACCTTCGGGAATAATGTACCTTCCTATTAGTGAAAGAATTTTTCAAATCGGTTCAGTAGTTTCGGAGCCTATTCAATGCAAACAAACAAACAATCAAATCTTTCCTCTTTATAATATTATATTATTAGTATATATATAAGTATAGATATAGACTATGGAACCAACACTGAGGATACGCTGAAGTATCCTAAGCAAACTATACATTTTGGTTAAAGAAAAGTTTTATAAAGTTTGAACCATCAAAATAAAATCAACTAACTTCTTCCTGACTCCGCCCCTGTAAGTGCCCCTTCCCCTGGTTGGGGTATCGGCGTTCCGCGCCAGGCTGCCCCAGTCCGTGTCTGAATCATTGCAGTCTTTTTGGAACTCCTTCTCTTTGGGCTCGCTCTGCTCTAACTCATCTTGATACTGCATTAGAACACCTGTCAGTAACATTACAAGTATGGATTACAACGACATCTATGTATTTGTAGGTGAACTTATGATATTTGCGTTTCTTGGTGTTGCCAGTAATAGATAAGTTCACGTTTATTTTATACTAGATTCCGCCTCGCGGTTTCACCCGCGTTCCCGAGGATCTCATGTTTTCCTGGGATAAAAAGTATCCTATGTGTTAATCCAGGTTATAAACTATCTGAATTCCAAATTTCATCCAAATCCGCAAAAACTACGTTCAGTAGTTATTGCGGATTTGAAAATTGGTGAAAGAGTAACAAACATGCATACTCACAAACTTTCGCATTTATAATATTAGTAGGATTCTTCTTTTTTTCTGAATGATTTGTTGAGTTTTTGTATACGAAGATCTAGCAAATGAATATTTACTAGCTGTTTCGCACGGTTTCATCCGCGTTCCTGGGATAAAAAGTAGCCCATATAGCACTCGGATAACTAAATAAGAATTATCCTTTAACTCCTAACCGTTAAGGAGTTGTGACCTTCCCTGGATAAAGTTACCGTTAGCGCAAGCAGCCTAAAACCGTTCGTAGTGGAAATTAACGGAAGAATGTCTACTGCTGAAGAGAGAGGTAGAGTATAGTGATTTTTCGCTTGAAGAGCAGCTCGACTGGGGAAGTACCTCCTCCTTACAAAATACCGTAGTAAAATAACCTGGTTGTGTTTCTGCGAGTGAGTAATGTCGCCAGAGCTCATCGGGGTGGGGGAAAGGGTCGGCTATGCGCGAGTGGTATAGTATGACACAACTTAGATGAAGCATCGGCAAAGTTCGTAGAATCGATCGTTCCCGAAAAGAGTGAAATGATCTTGTTGAAAGTTGAATGACGCGATAATTAATGATTTTTATTAGTTGTGTAAATTGGAAGTGAAGTGTACGAAAACGATTTGCCGATGCTACATCTAAGTTATCCTGTTCCCGGGCGCGGATTAGTATATGGTCTCCGTCCCGGGTGTCGCTAGCGTCCATAGGCGGGCCGTATCGTTGTTTGCCGACTTTGTAGCATAAAAAAAAAATAGGTATAGATAGGGTATAGTATAAGACGTAGTGTAACTCACCAAGTTTCTCAAGCGAGTATGCGGTAGTGATGTCGAGCAGCTTGACGCCGTACTTGTCGTAGTTGGCGGTGGTGATGTGCGGCAGCGCGAGCATGTCCTGCGCGCAGTCCGGCAGCCGCGCCGCCATCGCCTTCAGCGCCGCCATAGGCATCACCGCCCACACCGACGCGCCGCGGGCGCTGCCCATCTCTCTATACATACCATACCATACCGGTATACATACGTTACATACACAATAGGTACAACGAGGGTACAATCATAATAATAAATCTATACCAAAAATAAAACTGAACAGCTTGTTTGAACGCGCTAATTTCCGGAGTTACTGGTCCGATTCACTCGCGTTCCAGGTATAGAAAGTAGACAAACAAACAATCTCTTTAGCTTTATCTATATATATAAAAGAGTAGCGGTTTTTTGGGTAAACATCCCCCTGCCCACACCGCTGAACCGATTAATGTGAAATTTGGCATGTGCATAGATTTTGTAACGTAGACCCCATTTAAGAAGCGATTTTTCGAAATTCCTTTCCGCAGCGGTGGAAACGGGCCCTTTGTGCGATTTTAAGAATCTTAATATCTCTGGAACCTTAGGGTCTAGAAGTCTGAAATTTTTAATGTAGCTTTTTCAGTAATAGTAGTTTATGCATAATAGGGGTTATTAACTACGAGTGTGAGTTTAAGTACCGAGCCGTAGGCGAGGTTCTTAATAGTATCACACGAGTTTTTAATACCTAATTATGTGCAGTATCATACAGTACTTTATCTAAACTCATATAAATAATGTCATTTAAAAAAATTTAATTTCTACCAACTTTGCAAAAAAAAAAAAAAAAATTAAAAAAAAAAAAAATGCTATTTTTGTGACATTTTTGGTCAAAATGATTTGTGTAGGCAAAAACAATAAAATATAATCATATACTTAATCAAATCCGTGTTGCCAACTCCCAAAAATTCTTACCTCTAAAGTTCAAGTTACAAAATTTGTGACATTGTCATCGTCAAATTGAATTGATACTGATTGATTATACTATTGATAGGTCCAAAGTGTACTTTAATAGAAAAAAAGTTATTTTACAGCATTATCTTGGGAACAACAACTGTACTATAATGATCATTATACACGGGTGTGCCTAAAGTGGCTCATTAAAGTACTGATTTTGATTTCATAATAAGAACATTACGATATGAGAGTAGATAAAAAATATTAGATATGGGTGCGAGCGTTTTTCAAACTTATGTCTATGGGAGAAAAATTTAAAAAAATAAGGGATTTGCTTTGTTTCCGTTAAACCTTGATAACTTTGTGACTTTGAATGTTTCAAACTCAAAATTTATAGTGTAGGTAATTTAATAATACTGCTAAAATGTCTTTTAGCAGTATTATTTGCTAATGCATTTTTCAAGCTCTTATATCTCTGCAACGGCTGAAGATAGGCAAATGAAATTTTGTATACGCGTTATGCTAAACAAATACTACAAATTTCAACTTGGTGTTTGTCAAAGTTTTGCCCATAGACAAAGTAAAAATGTCGAAAATTTACTTTTAGCATCCTGTTTTTCTCAGTTAATATTCATAGCAGAAGCTTGATTTTTGGAATATAAGCTTTCTACAGTATTTGTTTCGAAATGTATTGTTAAGTTTCTCAAACTTTTCATGCGGCATAAAGTTATAAAGGGTGAAATATCCAATTTTTGCACTTTAATATTTTTGTAATGGCTAAAGCTAGGGATTTCAAATTTGGAATATTAACTAATCAATACAATTGGAATAATATTCAAACCAGTGTTTCTCAAATTTTTCATTATTGACAATTTTATGACACCTTAAATTATTTTCTATCAACCTGTATAACGGAAGTACTATACAACTGAGAAGCATGATTTTTTGGGAATAAGCTACTCTTAGCAAGCACTATAAGAATCCTAAAGCATTTTGCAATACTATTTAGCAATGAAATGTTATAGAGGGTGGAAAATTTTATTTTTGACTTTTAATATTTTTGCAATTACTTAAGCTAGGGTTCCAAAATTTTAAATGTAGACCATGTAACATAAGTGTAACAACATGCAAGTCAATAATTAAAAAAAAATGATCATAGACAATTTTATGACCTTTTTAATTTTTTTTTATCAACCTGTATAACGCAAGAACTATTTAACTAAGACGCATGATTTTTTGGAAATAAGCTACCCATAGCAAGCACTATAAGAATCCCAAAGCATTTTGCAATACTATTTAGCAATGAAATGATATAGAGGGCGGAAACTTGTATTTGGGCCCCTTAATATTTTTGCAATTACATGAGCTAGGGATCAAAAATGTTGGGTGTAGACCATGTAACATAATTGTAACAATATGCACATTAATAATTTTAAACTTTTTAATCATAGACAATTTTATGACCTTTTTAATTTTTTATCATCAACCTGTATAACGCTTTTCCTATTGATTTAAGAACCACGAATTTCTGGTTATAAGCTACCCATAGCGAGCACTATAAGAATCCTAAAGCATTTTGTAATACTATTTAGCAATACAGTGTTATAGAGGGTCAAATATTTCATTTTTCCCCTTTAATATTTTTGCAATTACTTGAGCAAAAGATCCAAAACTTTGAATATAGACTAATTAACACAAATGTAACAACATAGAAATCAAAATTATTCTAAATTTTAGTCCTAGATATTTATATGATTTTTAAAAAAAGTTCATCAGACTGTATAAGGCTACTCTATTCATATAAGTACCATATTTTATGAATTAATGCTATCCCATAGCAAGCATTGTTTATAGCAAACTAAGAACCCTATTCCACTCACAGTATTGTTCAACTTTAATGCCAAAATAAAGGAATAAAGCTTTTATTTTTCTTCAATATCTTAAACAAGTGATCTAAAATTATAATAGCATTTAGATTATATAAAATAACTAGCTGTTCCCCGCAGTTTCGTTCGCGGGTTTATAAGTAGCTTATAACCTTCGGGGATAATGTAGCTTTCCATTAGTGAAACAATTTTTCGAATCGGACCAATAACTCCGGAGATTAGCGCGTTCAAACAAACTCTTCAGCTTTATTATTACTACCTATAGATAGATTAAGTTTTCACCCAAGAAATAAAAAAAAAACAAATTTAGTAATAATAAACTCAAAACCAATTTTGAAATAATTAGGACCTTCTTAAGTAGTATTTGTTTCTATGAAATATATGTATATAATATCTACAACAATTCAACTTAAAAATATTCAACGTTAAAGCAATTATCATCAAACAAATTACGTATAGGACTTCATGTCGGTGAAGTCGTGCATAGTTCGGTTCTTTTCGGTATTGCTCGGGTTATATCGGGCGCCGCGTCGCATCGCCCGTGCTATACAAAAATAAATAAATATCCTGGGACATTCTTCACATATTTTTCTTCAGGTTTTCAATTGCAAAAAGATTTTTCCAAATCCGATTGGTAGATCCAGAGATTAGCGCGTTCATACAAACAAACAAAAACTCTTCAGTTTCATTATAGTTTAGATAGATAGATATATAGATTATTATTAGCATAGATAAATTATAGATAGTTTTATGTTGGCAATTCTTGACAATTTTGCATCAATCTGTATTGTATCATTGAGACAATAATTTAAGAAGCTGTCCTTAGTTTCTCTCAAGTCTTGGGATAAAAATACCTACCTTCTTATCTCACGGGTCTACCTTTCTGCCAATTTTCATTAAACACTGTTTGAACGTTTAGAAAGAAAGAAGAAAGAAAAACCTCTATCTCCTGCATTGCATGCCATCCGAAACTTATAAAAAAAATATCAAACATCAAAATTCAATATACCTACAAAAATAAAAAATAATAAGAAGGCTGTATGGCTCTGAACCTTTGACTGTTTTTTTTTAACGTAACAAAAACTTAGGTATTACTAATAATGGATTGTAATTTTTGACAAGTATATATTTATGTATTCAATCGTCACTGAACTATACATGTCCCTGGATATTAAATAGCCTAAAACCTTCATCTAGGAACCTGAACCTAAGAGGATACCTATCTTCGAAAAGCGCTTCATAATCTGTTCTGTGGTTCTCAAGGTATGAGAATACTAACGGACAAATTGACCTACATATTATTTGGTTGGTTAAATTGAGTACGGGGTGTTCATGAACTCTAATGCGGGTGAAACCGCTGGGCGAAAGCTAGTTATTTGTATAAAATAGGTAGATAACAATAAGTAAATAAATTAAAAAAAGTTAAACCTAGTTTACTAATTAATAGCAACCCCGAAGTGGATAAAATGTTGTTAGTATATAATCCCGCTAGCGGCCGCGAGGCAGTGTACATTCAAAACACTAATTTGATAGAAATTGTAACAAAAATGTTTCGCCAACTAATTTCATTTGATACATTCGATAACCTGCTGACCTGCAAGCTTCCACCAGATCGGCGTAGCACCTCTCCTCGATCCGTTTGAGTAGCGCGATGACCGGCGAGTCCTCACAGCTCGCGGAGTCCTTCACGGGGGCCACTAGACTCGCCTTCTTGTCCACTTTCATCGGGAACACTATACGGAGCTCGCCGGACATTAACCTGTACATATAAACTACGATAAAATGGCGCCCCCCCCTCCAAATTACTGTTTCAATGTGTGTAGTCATATTCTTACGAAAGAGTTTGTAGGTGTAAGTTTTCGTCCAGTAGCAGGCCGTCTTCAGTATTTCACTTATTACTTATTTGTTGGTCAACTAATAATTACTAGCTGATAGCGCAACACAGTCAGTACACGAGAAAAAAAACCATTCTTAAAAAGGGGCATAACACGATTTCTTCCTGACGTTACTAATAAAAAATTCAAATTAAAAAAAAATAGTCCTCGTCACATATTCTCTAGTTTAACATATATTTTTTACAAATCTCTTGCAACAAAAAATGCAGAGAAAAACTTAATCTAGAAACATAATTTCTCGGATATTGTCGCCTTAAGCAGTTGGTCAATATAGGTGGAGTCATAATAAACGGATTATATTGTACTAGCTGACCCGGCAGACGTTGTCCCGCCCTGAGAACAAATAAAAACTGGGACCTAACTACCTATACCTACCCACCCCTATCTACCCTACCTACCCCTACTTAACTACAACAACCTATTTACCTAACTATTTTCCACGTAACTTTTTTTTTCTGTACTAATTTTGCGGAGTCTCACACAAATTTCCATCCCCCATTTTAGGGAAGTGGGGGGTTAGAAAGAGACAAAAAGTAACCAATGTCACTCCCCATCCCTTCAACTATCTCTACTTAAAAAATCACGTCATTTCGTCGCTCTGTTTTGCCGTGAAAGAAGGACACACAGATACACAGACACACATGCTTACTTTCACATTAATAATATTAGTATGGATGCGTGTTGTGTATAACCTTTGCACGTTAGGTCCGAGTGTGACGTATGCGCTGGCGATGTCGTTATTGACGACGAGTCTCTCGGCCAGCAGCCCGCGCACCACCATCTGCCGCAGCAGCCGGGTCGGGTCGCCGCGGTGCCAGGATTTGCAACTACAATACAATACAATACAACACAAAACAATCAATCATTATGTGCAGCCTCACTTGTAGTACAGTCCAGAGTCAGAGAACACTTTTCTTGTCTTTTTTAACTCGAACATAAAAACAAAATATTAAGAATCAAACAAGTCACGCTGCTAGCAGTACAAGAGGTGAGGTGTGGAATGCAAAGCTCAGCTTATGCCTCGTGGGCTGTAAAAGCCGGAAAAGTGCGAATCTTTACTACCTGTTCACAAAAACAACTTTATCTAATTCATTTTCTGGAATTTGTACGAAATTTATTTCTCTAAGTAAATTTTGTACTACCATAGGACATTTCATTATTTGTCGTTATAGCCGTTAGAACACTCTCGATTAAGACACCTTTCAAACGAAAAAAGAGAATCAAATTCGTTTCATCCGTTCAGGAGCCATGATGCCACAGACAGACACACAGATAAATACTAGAAACTTATAACACCCATCTTTTTTGTCGGGTGTTAAAAATGTCCATCTACACTAATATTTTAAAGACTCTCTTTTCCAATTTTATTAATTTTGTTTGTAATGAATAAACTCAATAACTAATGGACCGATTTCAAAAAATCTTTCACCTGTAGAATAAATAGGTAATCACTGATTTTTGTTTTCAAATAAATGAGGTCGTCACAACTCCTCCTTGGGGTCAGACGACGGTCAACAGTAAGCCCATTTCCCATAAAAAAAAATTAGGGATCCTTACGAAAACTGCAATAATGTAATCCGAGGTGTAAAAAAAAGTGAGTGGTATATACCGTCCGTGTATATCGGTGTTATGCAGCGAAGCCAGCCGCTGCTGCATGGAGCCGCGGAGGGTGTCGGCCAGCTGCAGCAGCGTGTGCTTACCGCTAGTGTCGCGCACGCACCGCGCTATCAGCTTGCACTCTTCACTCACGTCTGCTGGCTACAAACATTCAAAAAAACATGCAAACTCCGACTTACACATATACTAAAGGTAAAATGAATACCACAGAGTCCACAGATGCTATAAAAATGTTGCCAGTGTTTTAATTAAATTATATACATACCTACATATATTATAATTTTGTTTTTTTTGAAACGACTAAAGTTGGTAGCCTCTGATGGCTGCAACAACCTTACCGGAGAAATCGGCGAGCGCAGAGGGCTCTCAGTCGGGTAATATTTAGGTAACAACGCCTGAGGGCACCCCCGAATGGGGTACGAACCTCGGCTCAGGGCGTTACCGGGGAAGGGGGAAGACTTAGTACGAGCTACGAC
Organism: Tethea ocularis; assembly: GCA_963555595.1. Lineage (NCBI taxonomy): Eukaryota > Metazoa > Arthropoda > Insecta > Lepidoptera > Drepanidae > Tethea > Tethea ocularis. The sequence goes on along the minus strand of OY741971.1, from coordinate 1,342,833 downwards.
TAATTGGGGGCGGTCGGATTACTAATGGCAGCTCGGGCCGCTTGAACGAGACGAGACTATATTTAAAGTGTGTTACCCAATTATTTCATGATATTGTTACGTGTATGTTAGTTTTACTGCCGTTATTGTATCGTGACGTCCGGACCGGCCCCGGCCCAAACAACCAGCATATGCTTAGTTGGGACCGCTATCATAGATCATGCCCTGGAATAACATATAGGCTACTTTTTATCCCGGGAACGCGGGTGAAACCGCGGGGGACAGCTAGTTTTTAATAATAGTAATGTAAATATTGTAGTACATGTGTGATTTTTAAACCGCGGCGGAATTATTTTGTTTTAGTTATTTAATAGTGTACCTTATAATCTTGTGCGTTGAGGCAATTATCGCAGGCCGTCTCCTTCTGTTTGACACATAGTTCTCTGTTAAACACAAAAACAAAGAAATTAGCATATTTATTCTAATTACAAAGACGAAATCTTGGGATAAAATAAGAGTCAATAAAATCGAAGAAGGGTCTTGTGTGAATTACTATCATCAATTTTAAGAGCTAAATCTTAAAATGTAGCTAGCATCACTTTGAGGGATTCTCTTCACTATGACCAACTTTCACTATTGAAACGACTGTCAAAGATGGTCATAGCACAGAGTATGTAAAGTTCACGATTTTTTTTATTTATTTCTATCTTGAGTTATTGATATAGATTTTACTAAGTGATGCTAACTACTTCAAAATCACCCTGTATAAGCGGAATACGGTCACCTGTTGAACCTCTCCCCCAGGTAAGAGAGCACCTGCGCGCGGCGACACTCCGTCCCGCTCTCGCACACCTCCACCATCCGCAGCAAGTTTTCTATGTGGACGCGCTTAGCTTCCGCCGTCGCGTTGCGTTCCACTAAGTAATAAAAAACAATATTACTATTTACTTATATTTAAACACTAGTTCCCGGGATAAAAAGTAGCCTATAATCTTCGTGGATAATGTAGCTTCCTAATGAAACAATTATTCGAATCGAACCAGTAACTCCGGGGATTAGGGGGTTCAAACAAACAAATAAACTGTTCAGCTTTATTATTAGTATAGATCTGCCTCCTGGTATATGTATATGTATAGTGTATACTGACAGTCAAAGAGCCTCCGGTACCGCACGACGTCGGTATAGGAGTAGTAGAGCAGGCAGACGGCGCGGTCCCCGTCGCGGCCGGCGCGCCCCGCCTCCTGGTAGTACCCCTCCACGGACTTGGGCATGCTGTGGTGGATCACGAACCGCACGTCCGCCTTGTCCACGCCCATGCCGAACGCTATCGTCGCACATATCTGCATTCACAAACTATTACTCTACCTAACTTGTCTTAGGCTGAAACTGCGTTAACCACGCACAGACACGCGAGCCGGCTCCGTGGGAACGCGCTGGGGATCGTCGCGGAGGCCGGATTACGCAGTGTCACTAGTTACATTTTAACAGCCCGTGCGGAGACCCGCGCGGTTCCCCGCGACGGAGCACTTTTGTATGGACCCGCGCGGGCGTCCGCGTAACGCAGCGCACGGCCTTACAATTACCCAAAATGGAATTATGTAGCAGAAACAGTTAAGGCTTCGCCAAACAGAACGTGTATTAGCGCGCAATTACTTAGCGACTAATTTTGACTAAGCTGTAGAGTTTGTGTAGTTAGGGCTCGTAGAATGAGGAATACCAACAAAAAAATCTAATTAGTCCGTCAGTTAGATTATCAAAAAATATTGGATACGTATTTTTTATTTTATCAAATCCATAAGAAATTACAAAGATAAGTCCCTTCAAAGTGCAGGATTGGGGCTTGTGACGTCATTGTACAACTACTTTTTAGTACACTTTTTGCAGACCGGAAAATTTTAACTCACTGTATCTTCGTTATTTTTTGTTTTCGGATCAAAATAAAAAATACGTATCCAATATTTTTTGATAATCTAACTGACGGACTAATTAGATTTTTTTGTTGGTATTCCTCATTGGGGTGTGAAGAGTCAGAAACTTGGCGCTACATGAGATCTGATAACATTCTGACAGTGCGAGCCATATGGTCTCGGCTTGACAACTTTGTATATGAAAATGTTTTTGGTAGGTAGCAACAGTAGTATTCCAACATGTATATGAAATGATAAAAAAATATTTCTTAAAACTCGTCGCATAAAATGGCCCACTCACTGCAGATCGAGGGCATACTGACCACTTTATACTTGTCAGCAACCCAGCCGGCTTGGACTTCTTCCCGCTTCTTATCGCTTAAACCGGCGTGGTACGCGCTCGCCTGGATGCCAACTTTGCGCAGGTCCACTGCCACACTCTCGCATTCCTTGCGAGACAGGCAGTATACTATGCCTGAAAGCCTATAAAAAACGATGTAAATGAAAAATGCTGCAGTCATTCTCCTAAAGAAAGTTAAACGACTAATTACTTAGAGCCTTTAACGACAACAGTTATTTTGAACGTTCGTGCTACGTATAAAATTACAAACACAAGAGTTCTCCTAAATAAAATCCGACCAAGTGCGAGTCTGACTATATTAGGGAATTTTGATGATTTTGAAAGAAAAACTGAGCTAGTTAAAAACATCTTTCTATTTGTCCTGTAATATTTTAAGATTTATTGCTCTGCGAAAGTTAGAAGTTTAAGATTACCAAACTAACTTAAATTTTTGTAATTTAAGTTAGTTTGGTAATCTTAGTTGCTATTTCAAAGAATGGGGGATAGAAAACCAAATTCCATTTGACTCACCTGAAAAATTTCTCCTTTATAATGGTAGCAATATCCTGGTTAACACTTTTAGGTTTCTTCTCCAGAATCCTATAGCACAAGTTGGGCCTATTGAAGCTGCACAAGAACCACTTGCAAGTGGGCACTTTGAGCTGGTGGAGTATATCCATGCGGACTCGCGGGGTGGCCGTGGCGGTGAGAGCCATAAGGGTGGTGCGAGGGAACCGCGACCGGAGCAGAGAGAGCCGCTTGTAATCTGGCCGGAAGTCGTGGCCCCACTGTGATACGCAGTGGGCTTCATCTATTACGAATCTAATGGACAGAGGGATCATTTTAAGTCATTATATATATATACTCAAACTTTAAACTCAAGTTTAGGCCCTGATAAGGCACTTATGAATGTCGATAGTTACAATTATTACAATAGACTCAAACAACGGTTTGGAATACATATAAACTGAGAAGACTCCGGCAAGTTCCATAGTAAAAGATCTCTTGTTAAAAATAAATAAATATCCTGAGACATTCTTCACACACGATTATCTGATACCAAACTAAACACATCAACTAATATTATAAATGCAAAATGCAAAAGTGTATATATGATTGCTACTCTTAAAAATCTGGGTTTAACAAGACTTGCTTTAAACCATCTCATGAAAGAAGTATGTTACCTTGATATCTTATCCCTGGAGTACAGCATGTCTAGCGTGGACTGTAGCTTGGGCGAGCTGACAATCTTCTCCGGGGTGACGTAGAGAAGCTTGAGAAGTGGTTCCCGGAGTGAGAGCTTGTGGTACACCTCGTCGCATGCGGACACTGAAACGTCGCCCGATAGATGCGCCGCTGGGATCTGAGGCCAGCGGGCAGACCATGACGTAAACACTTTAGAATTCGATAACGGAAAACGTCGACCAATCTTTTCCGGCCAAGCACCTATCGCGCGGTGGTAAGGTAACTCTTAAGGTAGTACCCGCCCAGCTACCATCCTCAAAATAAATTCCGTCGACAAACATTGATTAGTGTCAAACTCGAAACTCATTTATTTAGTTTAGGCCCTGATAAGGCAATTATGAACGTCAAAAGCTACAATTGACTACCACCGGTTAGGAATACTTAAACTGAGAAGACTCCGCAAGACAAGAAATTCAACAAGGCTTCTTTCTTTTGTGGATCTTTCAGTGTGTTCCGACTGCTGCATTCGAACACCATGCCTTCTAGGCTTTGAACAAGAAGACAACCCTCTGGAATTTATTGCGACGTAGCTACATACCATCATGGACTGGTTGCCTGCTTGACAGCCTTCTGATACAAAAGACCTACTGGTCTATTCTAGAAGCAGCATTTAAGAGTTCTTTTGTTTTGTACCTTCAGTCATATCATCACAACTACAGTGATATGATTCATCTCAGGATGTCCACTACTGGACATAAGACTTCCCCATTGATTTTCCCATGGAACGGTCTCTGGCCACTAACGTGAAGCTACAAAAAGACTTGACCAAATTAAATACAAAGTCACTCACATCCAGAGACAGCAGTTTGTTGACTTGATCCAAGATAAGGGATTTCAGTGGTGATACCACTATGGTCACTCCCGGTGTTAAAATCGCTGGCAATTGATAACATAATGATTTGCCTGCAAACAATTAATAAAATCTACAAAGTTATGTTTAATATAACAGAGAATTCCCTACACTTCTCATATTTGATAACAATTTAAGATGTGGATAATTTAAAACTTTTTTATAAAGGCTAAATACACAAATACTCAGTAAAAAAAAATATATAAACCAATTTGAGCCTTTAGCTACAATAATAGAGTAGCAAGTAACTTACCGCCTCCAGTAGGCATGAGCACAAAACAATCGTGTCCCAGAAGAGTGGCGTTGATAACTTGTAGCTGGTTTGGCCGGAAGGACTTGAGACCAAACTTCTCCTTAAACATCTCCATCATGAGAGATGAGTGAGGGTACTCGAACCCGTCGAATTCACCTGGAATATTTTAATCAATCTTATAGTTTACTAGCTTTTCCCGCGGTTTCACTCGCATTTTCGGGATAAAAAGTTGCCTGTAACCTTCGGGGATAATGTAGCTTACTATTCGTGAAAGAATTTTTCAAATCGGACCAGTAACTCCGGATGATCGTTTAAACTTCGTCAGCGCGATGTAGATTATTGTGGCGTCATCTATTAATCTGTGTGTGTTATGTGTGTCGCATCATAATTTCATGTACTCGTAACTCACAATACTCAATAGTGTGAACCCACGTTCCCGAGATAAAAAGTAGTCTATGTCCAAATTTCATCGTGATCGGTTCAATGGTTTAGGCGTGAAAAGGTAGATAAAACTTACCAGTGATTCCATCATTCTTAGTACCAGCTAAGAAATCACCCATCCCTTCATATTTCGCTCCACTCGCGTCGGTATCTTTTATCATAGTATGTTCCATCAAATTCACTACTTCTGGCTCTCCATTAGACAATACACTCATATCCTCCATGTTATCCTCAAAATCCTCTATCCTATATTCTGGCCACCCTTCCTCGTCCACCGGTATTTCTTTATTATTCACTATCTCCACATTACCTGTACTAGCTATAGAATCGCTTATACTAATAACGCTTTTAGATGAACACGGTATTATATCTGTGTCATCTTCCATATCTATTGGTACTTCGTAATCATCTGCTTCGTAAGAATCTTCGCGATAATCTTTGACAATAGGTGATACTGCAGTACATGGCTTACTAAAGTTCAGTAAGGAGCTTTTACTAAATTGAGGTGGTTGAAAATCAACTGAGCTATTAGCTAAAGGAGAACACTTTGGTGTCACTGCAGGCACAATGGGTTTCAGTCTCTCAGATGCATTTCTTAGTCTCTCCACTGTACTCGAAGGTATATCTCTAACTGGTGTTGATTTATCCTCCTCTAAAGTAAGTCGTGATGGTTTTTTGAAAATAAACTTCCCTTTGCTTCTATTATTTTCTGATGTATCTAAACCTGCGTCTGAATCAATACTTTTGTCTATATTTCTTGATGTATCATTAAGAGGTGAGAATGCATCAAAAGATAATGATTTCTTTGGCAACAAATCTGAATAGATGGTTTTACTTGGACCATTTTTATTGAAGCTAACTAAATCTGGTGTGGAAGTATCAGGTTCTATTCTGTGTATATCATTATTAAAAGGTTTTTTTGATACCACTTGACTAGATTCTAAATCAAAATCATCTAAATCATCGTCAACATTTCTTAATAGAGAAGGACTGTCAGGACCACTGGTATTCTTAGAACTTCTATCGATAGCAACAGGTTCTAAATCATTTGACGAATTTTGTGCCTTCTTGTGAATAGCTAATTTCAATTTTGCTTTCAAATATTTCATTTTAACATAAGTCTTACTATCAAATCCTGGGAATTTGCTTATTATACATTTTGGGATTTTATCAAAAGCATTGCTAATTTTTTCTAATATTTCTATGTACATTGTTTTACATTGCTCTATATCTTCATGTTCCAAGCTGCTTTTATCCTACAAATCAACAAGAAGGTATCAGTGAAAGCCACAAAATACAATAAAAAAAAAAAGTTTGATATACATTTACCTTATCAAACCTCTTCAAAGCAGGATGCCTAGATATAGTAGATAAAAAACCTGAAATTGAACTATCTAATTTTAATTCCTTCAAAGGATCATTATCCTTTACAGGACTTGATTTAACAGGAGTTCGTAATTTCTTCACTTCGGCACTATGATTTTTATTAACATTATATTTTGGAGGAGATGGTGTGGCACTTATTCTTATTGTTTCATTTGATTTTTCTGGAGTTGTTTTACATTTCTTTTCAAAAGCAGCGGGGAATTCATTCATATCATCCTGAAATAACATTATATATACTTACACATTGCTAGTTTTTCAATTTTATACCAAATACCTGAGTCTGGTATCAATGGTTGACAAATATTTGAAAGAACAACATAATTACACCTTAACTAAAATTCAAGATACCCCCTGCAAAACATCATAAAAAAAAGAGGTTATGGTTTAAACCAATAAGTGGATATTTTTTAAACAAGAACACTAAATTAAGATACCTTTCTAACAAAAAAAACAACTTCAATATTGGTTCACCTATTCAAGAGCTAGTTATAATGCCACAAACAGACACAAAGATACACACTACAAACTTATAACACCCCACTTTTTCATCAGGGGTTAAAAACATAACATACCACATCCATAGCTTCAAACATATCATTACTGTAGTTATTATCTATTTTGTCCATTTTATTTACATATTTCACAGGTTCAACTTTATTTATAACAGGTTTACTACATCTTGGTGAATCATTTGAATATCCTTGTACTTTGGGTGCCTGGAAAAATAAATAGTTAATCACCGATCATAGCTTGCAATAACTTTTATTTAATTGTAGGAATGTACAAACCGTCTGTGGCTTGTTTTGTGAGTTTTCCTTAAATGGCGGTGTCCCTGAAAAGAAGCCAAGCGTTTTCAGTCATTAACATTTGTAACTTTTTCTATCATTATATTTGTAAAATAAGTTTTTATTAAATCTAGGCCCATCCTGACAGCCTGTATACATGGAAAAAGAGACAAAGGGATGATTAATATATCAATAAGGAAATATGCAAAACCAGCCATACATAATGATTATGATCTGACTTTGATGCAAACTTACCTATAAACCATAAATACCGCACTAGCTATTTCCCGCGGCTTCACTCACGTTACCAGGATAGATAGAAACTAGCCTATAACTTTCAGAGCTTACTACTACTAGCTTACTATTAATGAAAAAAAAAATCGAATCAGACCAGTAACTTTTGAGATTAGCGCATTCAAATAAACAAACTCTTCAGCTTTATTATTAGTATATACCTATAGATTATCTAATTTCATGGGAGGTATCTATGGGTGGGTAACAGAAAGTCTTATTAATAATAAATTTAATACATACATGTTGTTGAACTCGATGATGACTTCGACTTGAACACAAACTTGGATTTCTTTTCAGAGACTGGCTCTTTAATTTCATCACTGTGGAAAATAATTATTATATATTTACTTCATGAACATCAAAGAATGATAAATAATAGATAAGTAAAAAGAACCTGTAAAATAACCTACCTGCAATTATTTTTTGTAGAATCTCGATTAGTTTTTTTAACGAAATTCATTAAAGAATATTGTTTATTATAAGTAGAGCTCTTGTTTGAAGACATTTCATTGAAAATTATTGTTTACAATTGTTTATATAATTTGATACAAGATGAATTAATTGAGCGGTAATTTATTTTCTATTTTTTGAACGATGTTATTTTTTTTTGTTGTGTTGCCCTTACCCTAAAACTTTGTGATTGTATTCTCTTTGGCCCACCCAGTCGGCTCACTACTTCGAAGTGACCGTTAGTCTCTCAACCTTGGACGGGGCCTTCTATTCTAACGTAGATAGGTATTCTAACATAAATCGTCTATTCCCAAACTTTGACATGTGACAATGACAGTTTATATAAATTAAAAAAAAAGTCATCTGGCATTTTCAGTTCATTTCATTTCTCGTTCGTTGTTGTGAATGTGATTTTTTGAATTAGAATAATGTCTATAAGAAAAATTCTTTTTCTGACAAGAGCAGTGTGCTGTAAAACCGCAAAGCTTCAGACTAAAAATTTGTTGAGACAGAATGTGTGGTTAATTGGCGCTAACTCCGCTAGGTTTTACTCGGACGAAAAGATAGGTTAGTTTTTCCTTAAAATTTCCTATTTTACTTTAGCTTTTTTTATGATACGCATTCTAATTACAAAAACTAATCTCTAGAAATATATATTTGTCAAATCGTTCAACTACCTGCACAATAATCTTAAAAGCTTTTATATACAATTGTACCAGGTTATACAACTATTGATTTTACTTTAATATACACTGTTTTGTCTGTTGGTGTATAAAAGTCTACTTAAGTATAGTAACTCTTAGCAAATTATAAATTGGTATGTTCCAGATAGGCAGCAGGTAAATTAGTGCTATATATAATTGCCAATGCTATCTATTGCTGACTAAAGGTTACTCAACTCATTTAGATTCCCACCACTTCACATTTTGCCCACATTCTATGACTACCCTGCCTATGTGGTATCCACCTGACTTATGTTTTATCTTTCTAAAGTAAAGATATAAAAAAAATATTGGATATATATTTACTTCTTTACTACACAGGTGATAATAAAAAAGATAGCAAAGCAGAGAAAGTAGACATTCTAGGGCGCTTCTTCCCACAAGCTCCACTGAACACTGAAGATGCACAGGAGATCAAGAAAGAACAAGAGCGATTCGAGAAGGAGAATAAAGAAAAAACTGAAGAAAACCAGAAAAGTTGGAAAAGGATGAAATTGGGGTAAGATGCATTCAGACAACAACAACTGGCAATGAAGGGAACTCAAATCAAGTGGGCTTAAGTGGAACTACCAGAACACACCAATTTGTGCTGGTGTTTGGCAATAGATTTTTAAGTTGAGAATCAAAATCAAAAACTCATTTATTCAATTTAGGCCCTGGTAAGGCACTTATGAACGTCAATAGTTACAAAAATTACAATAGACTCTACCACCGGTTCGGAATGGTAATCAACCAGGAGTGTATTACTAAGTATCCAGTCATCTAATCCAGGGGTTCCCAAACTGTGCGTCGCAACGCCCCAGGGTGTCAAGGGACTATCCCAGGGGCATCACGAACTGGTATACTTATGTCATGTTCTAAAGCTACATGTGGATATCTTCTTTGACAAGGGATCTAAGAAAAAAATTACAACATGTAAAGGGAGTTGCAGTACAAAAAAGATTTGGAACACCTGATCTAATCTATATACATAAAAGGAGAAACTGACTGACTGAGACATCAACCCTTGGCTCAAACCGGGTTTCCTATATAACATAGGCATCCTAAGTAAGGGTTTTTCAAAATTAAGTCCCTAAATCAGAGGGTGGAACTGCAGGCTAGAAAGCTAATCAATATAGAAAAAAAAAAGAAATAGATTACAACTTAAGCACACTTATTTTACAGATTTGCAGTATTTGGTGGTGCAATGACAGTGATGGGTGGTTGTTTGGTAGTCGAGATGGGAGCCCCTCGACGCAGCGACGACGGACAAATCATTGAGGATGAGTTCTCAAACATGCCAGTCGTTCTGCAGTACCTGAAGCGCACTTGGAAGGAACTGACATTCTATGAAAAGGTAACAGCTAATCATTTACGATATATTACCATTAAATAAATATCTAATAATTATGATAAATCTCATTTATTCAGTTAAAATAAATTTATTATACAGAACCATTATAGATATTATAGAACAATGCTGCAAACCAGTTTTTAGTTGATTCACAATATGTCTCTGGTTTCTGTATGACTTTTGGCAAAAGGCCTCCTCCATTAGTTGCCATTGGTATCTGTCCATTGCCACTCTTGTCCAGAGAGGACCCAAGGTTTGGCTAATTTCATCCTCCCATCTCTTTTGTTGGCGTCCTCTTTTTCAAAGGCCTGATTTGCAAAAGACTAAATTTTTATTGAAAATTTTACTGGTTTTGTGTTCCCTCTATACACAGCAAAAACAAATAAATAATGTTATGGATAGTATGATGTGGCCAAAAGCACACAAAGCCTACTAACTAATTCCCATATTCAAATGCTGGAACACATCTGCGGTTGCTTGATTTTAAACCTAACTTTGAATACTTATCACATTCTCAGATGATAAAAGAGCCATCCCGTGAGAAGTTTCTGCCGGACCCGCTACCAGCTCCATACCAGCCCACCTACACCCTTGTGCTTGAGTTCACCGACGTGTTAGTGCACCCTGACTGGTCATATCAAACTGGTTGGAGGTAAAGTCTATCTAAACTTCTATCCTAATATTATGAGGAGGTTTGTTTGTTTCCATGTAAGGAGGTAATCTTGAGTGCTATAGGCTACTTTTATCCCAGGAACATGGGTGGAACCATTGTGGATAACTAGTCATGGTACATACAAATGAATGAAATCCTTCAAAAATCACACCTACATTACATGACGCTCTTATTGCAACTGTTTTAAAAGTTTTATTACGTTATTTTAATGTACATACATAATACTTCTATATGTGTGTGTTATCTCTTAGATTTCGATGAAATTTTCTGTGCACATTTCAATGGATCCTAGATGGTTTGAAAACACAATTGGACCCGGTAGGTGGCGTTGCTGTTAGTATACATGAACGACGTTTGCCGGGTCTGCTAGTTTATTATGATTATGTATCCAATACTTATTTCTATATACAGGTTCAAGAAGCGTCCTGGTGTAGACCAATTCCTCCAAACGGTCGCCAACTCCAACTATGAAGTGGTAATCTTCACGAATGAAAACGCCTTCATGATCTGGCCAGTCATAGATAAGTTGGACCCAGAAAACAAGTTCATAAACTATAGACTGTTTAGAGACTCCACACATTTCGTTGATGGAGTACATGTTAAGAATCTGGATGGACTCAACCGGGATTTGTCAAAGGTATCAATAAATTGTTTTAAAATATGTATCAAACCTCTATATTTGTATTTATATGATAGAAAATTTTTACATTAATTGTCAATACGTAATTCAGAAAATGGTACTCTAATGTTACCACCATGCTATGATTTTCCTAAAGATTCTTTTAACAATGACTCAACCTCATTTTAGATTTAAAACAATAATTTCGTCACGTCATTCGATATCAATGAGCAAATAATGATCGCTATCTCTTTCTCACTGGTGGAATGACCTTAAATCTTTCTCGGCAATTCAATATTGATTGATTTATTACTTATATTGCAGGTAATAGTTATTGACTGGAATAAAATGGCGACAAAGTTCCACCCTCAGAACTCGCTGATACTGAAGAAATGGAAAGGAGCTGACGACGACACAGCACTACTGGATCTGGCTAATTTACTACAAAGTATGACCACACACTTATTACAACCTTAGGATTCTATTAGTATTTTTTCACGAAATTGGGTCCCATATATTGTTTAGCACAAGGGTTCCCAATCTTTTTTGTACTGCGACTCCCTTTACATGTTGTAATTTTTTTGCGGATCCCTTGTAAAAGATGATACCCGCGTGTAGCTTTAGAACGTGACGAAAGTATACCGGTTCTTGACGCCCCTGTGATAGCACCTTGACGCCCCGGGGCGTCGCGACGCACAGTTTGGGAACCCCTGGTTTAGTATAATAAATTCAACACAGATGTCGATGGCACCTCAATGTATCCTTGTTTTCCAGCGATAGCAATGTCAGAAGTGACTGACGTGCGTGAAGTGCTGACTTACTATAGTCAGTTCGACGATCCCATAGCGGCGTTCCGCGACAACCAGCGCAAACTGATGGAGCAGATGGAGGAGCGCGAGAGAGAGACCAAGGGGCCCGACCAGCCGCTCACCAAGAATTGGCTAAGGACATTCACACGACGTTAGCATTTGTGAGTCATTTATAGTTGATTGTCGTGGGTTTAGTATCGGAAAGATATTATGAGTTGGGAGAAATTAAACAGTTTCTAAATCTGCTTAGCTAAATTGTCGATTTTTTCGAAATTAAATTCGCCCCACGTTGGGTGCCACTACGAAAGTTCAGTACAATATGCAAATAGTTTGAAAGCCGTAACGAGTTCACGTATGTGGATGATATAATAATATTTTGTTAAACATTCTGTCAAAACAGCCGTCAATGGTACACACGCAGCGCACATTTTGAAAAATAATTGTTTACTTCAGATAAAATATGTCGACCGACACGTATTACCTAGTAGCCTTAAAAATGGTGTTGTTACTCACCTTTTTAAAGAAATTGTAGTTACAACTAAAAGCGCGTTTCCACTCAAGTGCTGGACCTGTCTTAATCGAAGGTACCTTCGACACCAAAGTAGGCCTTGGTATTGTTGTTTTAGATACAAAAAAAAAACCTTAACAATAAGAACCTTGATAAGAATTTTTTATCTTGTTAAGAAAAAAAAGCACACGAGAATATCTTAAGACTCTGTGATTGGTCTAATTTACTGACCAAGGAAAGGTTAAAGTTCCAAGTGGCACCTCTCGAAAATTACTTCCCTAACTGACACCATAATCTGTAATAGGAGCTATATTATAACCTTTAATACCACTATTGTTCTTACAGTTTTCACCTACCAGCCGAAGACTGAATAGTGATTATTGTCTTTACTTTTGCCACTTTACATCGTTCAAGACTATACATAGTTCACTATCTATAGACAATTTATAGAAAAGTCATGACTACTCATAAATGACTTGTAAAGTTGCTACACGGCCTCTTTGAACCCAAATTCATTTTGAATATCTGAAAAGCGTAGTGGGAATCTTATCACTGGTTAATTTATTTATATTCTGTAGCCAAATTCGACAACTAAGTGTTATCTAGTTTAGCATTATTCAAAATTGGTTGATAGTTCCCCACATCTTCTACTGTTGTGACTTAACTGTAGATGTAATTTTGGACTGTATTCTATTCTATTTAGTGCTGGTTTTTCAATAGCAATAAGAGTGGTATCAGGTTGTTAATTTGAAATTAGAACAGTTTTTGTATGGACTTAGGTTTATCTGGCTACTGAAAAATCAGACCTATAGAATAATTTTATTGTATGTTTGTAGTGTGTACTTACAACGGAAGCAGTTTAAAATTACTCACAATTAGCATTTGTTATGTTTAATGAGTTAATTATAATGTGTAAATGTTTTAATTTGATTGATAGTATGTTTGTTGGAATGATTGTGAAACTCAGTCATATTAGATAGGAAATATAGTTGTTTATAATTTAAATCTGTTTTATTTAATCATCCTCGAAAAACAAACTGAATTCAGATTCCATTTTTGTTTCATTCGTATCTTTCACCCATATGTCTAATAGGCCTGTATCTATCTCTTCATTTTCAAAATCGTCTGCAATATCTTGCTCATTAAATTTCATATCATCATCATTCTTCACCAGACCAAATACATATGTTTCAGGTACCTTTTTTAATTTACTCCAGATTGAAGCAATATTATCAATAGAAGTGACTTGGAAAATTTTATCATCCTTTTTAGGTTTGAAACATTTAGTCCATTCAGATAATCTCTCGACGCTATCATCTTCGACATACGCACTCATGTACTCAGGGTAAAGTGCATGAGATGATACATCGCCTAACGAGTTCTGCATTAATACAGTGTAATTTTCCCCTTGCTCCAACAATAACAGGCCAGTTACAGCCGTACACAACCTATAATCTATGGGATCATATATGTTACAGCACATCATCTTCTGTTGAGCTTCATTGAGAGTATTCAGTATACTCGGAGGCCTGTATGGTATTGATATTCCCCTAATTTCAGATTGTCTAGTCATCCTATTGGCGTAATTACTCAAAATGCACATATCTTCGCACCACTGACTGCTTAGACACAACAATTCTTTGTCATACTCAAAATTGCGTATCTGCATGTATGTGGGTGGGCACTGCATCCCATGGGTCCACCTTTGTACAACTCTCAATGCATTATTATTGCTTTTATTGCGTCGCATGTCCATTAAGAACAAATGGTGATCAGTACCGAAGTATAAAAATGGTGTACCTTCACACTGTTTTGCAATGGTGATGTAATTGCAAGATATGTCATCTGTTAAGTCTCTGAGACGTTTCCAGCGCTCTATAGGTCCATTTGTTCTCTTGTCATATAAAGTTATAGCTTTTCTTGATACGTAAGTGAAGTAACCACGTTCTGAGCCCATTACCGTGCCCCAGTTGTTGACTAAATGTGGTTTCCCTCTCAATTTCTTAGTTCTGCCAGTCATTCTATCAATATTCACTATTGTCAAAGTGGTATCTAATGTAGTAACATATAATATGTTCTTGTGATAGTCGTCAAAGGATATACCAGTGAATGGCATTATAGATTCCATTTCTTTAATTTTTTCTATTTGTATGGTGTCTGTTACTATTAATTTCAGTATAAATACTTTGTTTTTTGTGCGTAATGCCACAATATTTTGTGATGAACATATTGTTTCATATATATTTATGGAGTCCCCACAGTTAAAAACTACAGAATTATCCAAGTCCACTTTAGGATTCTCTTTACAAAATGGTAATATATCTGGAAATTAAAAGGATTAACTGTTAAAAGTAGAATAGAATACACTTTATTTTATTGCATTTGAATCTTTTTAAATATGGACAATTGAACAATGTCTGAAATAAATTATTTGAATTTATTTCTTACACCCCAAAAGTACTGTATATTTGTTGTACCAATTGGAATTAGGGTTGCCATCTCTAAAATCTGCTAACCAGAACAACAAGTGTGAAAACCCCGGATTTTGGAGCTTTATAGCCCAGACATGTCATTTATTTCTTAAAGTTACTCAGTAAAAAAAAATGTTATAAATCTATTTTTGTGACTGGTAAACTTTAATACCTGGACTATAAATGAAACCCCGCCCAGACGCCCTTTACACTAGGACAAATCCGGGGAAACCCAGACAGATGGCAACCTTAATTGGAATAAGCATCTATGTACTTACACATAAAACTAAATTCACTATGTAATAAATAATCTTCTCCATTTATAGAAATGAGTTGCATATTTCCGTTGCCTGCATAATACCAGTTAAAGTTGCTCTCGAAATTAGGGTCTGGATCAACCTCTAAGTGGGTGGCCATATCTACATAAACCTTAGGACAGTGTAGCACTTCATCATTGAGCCATCTATGTGTATGACCCTTGGATTGAGCTGTAATATAGAAACATAATTTGATACATTTTATTTATAATCAGAAAATATCTTACACTAAATAGAAGCTACATTACATCCCAAGTGGGACGTCAGTGCAGGCCTCATCGCCCCCATACAGAATAAGAAGCTGCATTATCCCAAGTACTACAAACCACAGGCTACTGATTATCGCAGGAACTCAAGTAAAGCAGCTAGTCTTAAATAAAATGTGGTGTACTTTATGGGTATAACATAATAATAATTCATATTTTTATTAAAAACTTGAAAAAAGAACCATCCATATTATATATGGATCATCCTTGAAGACCTGTTACTGGCTTCCTGATGAATATTTATATTATTAGTCTGTAAGTGAATCAGCTGTTGGTCTTCCATAAAATAAATAAAAATCAATAAAAAAAATGATTAAATTTAAATCACTTAGATTAGAAAATATGAATCTTACTTGTGTCACTGTTCACAACACTCTGTAAATGTTTATTAGCATTAAAAGTTTCTTACCTATCTTCCGCTTGAAATCTAACAATTGCTCTTGCCAGTCCATTTTTTCCTTCATTTGTGCCGCTAAAGGATCAATTTTTTCTGCATGTCGCAATTTTGTTAGCATTTTAGGGTTTAAGCTTTTATATGACAATGGTTCAAAGAAGCCAGAATTCAGTCCTCCATCCCACTCTTCACTAAACACAGTCAAGGCATGTCCAGGGACAACGAAATGAAGGTTTTTCAAATAATTACCATGTGTGGAGCGCCTCTGTCTTATAATTTGACAGTAATATTTAAAAACTTTGTTTTGATGTTTCTTAGTTCGTAAGAAGTCTACAATCTTTTTCACTGGCTCTAAGTTATTTAGGCCTTCAGCCACAAATTCCCGCTCTTTGTTTTTCTGAAATGTTTATAATAATTAAGTTGTATTATAAAGTAGTACAAAAATATAGTAATCAACATGAAATGTAATTATTTAATCCTGTCTGGGTAAAATAAGGCAGTTAATGAATGATTTGGCGGTATTAAATAATTTCAAAAATTAACAACAAATAATTACGAAATACATGAAAATATAGGTAATAATTTGCAGGCACAATTAGCCGATTAATACCCTAAGCATAAACTAGCTTTGTTAAATTGTAACTACTATTGTTTACATTATTGTTTATTTAAAAAAAATCTGCATTACTTACATTAACAGCAATCTTCTTTTCAGCCATTTGAAGTTGTTCTAACTTTGTTTGTTTTGAAAAGTACGAAACAACAACTTCATTAGGAAATTATGAGTAGGTAAGTAAATGGCACCACGCACGTGTGTTTATTTTACGTAAAACGGCCAATATTAGGCGGGGTATCAGATAAACTCGAGAAAAAGAAGAGGCAACCCGTATTTTCTTCTTCCAATAGGCGACAAACAATTCAATGCAATGCAATGTAATTCAATTTGTTGGAAAACTGTCAAGGAAGGAAAGAAATAAAACCACAATCAACTAGGGATGAAAACGATACATCGATGTTTTTCAAACATCGATATATCGTTCATAAACATCGATGTTTTAACATCGATATCGCAACCTAAAACATCGATGTAACATCGATCTCCATGAACGATGTAACGTAACATTTTCATGAAATAGTCGTATATGTCAGTATTATACCTTGGAGGAATATGTTGATGATTTTTTTTGTTATTAATCAGTAAATATACTACCATTCTTCTCGCAAATAACATGTTGATAACTTACGACCTATAACTGAGCTGCAATTAGCAAAAAACTTGATAAAATTTGAATTTCGCGCTGCAACCGAAGGTATACCCTTATAGCACTGTAAAAATAACTAACTGTCAGTCAGTCAGTCATCTACCAACAATACTAGGACTTTTTGGCGAGAACTTGCGAAGTCACTTTGCGTTTGAATTTTATTTTCTTAAAATAGTGTATTTTTTGAGTTTTATTGAATATTAATATTTTGTCCAATAAGGATCAATATAAGTGCACCAGTGAAGTGAAATTAAATGATTACGTGTATAGTGGCTTTTCAAGTTGTCTCAAGAAGTCCATGAAAAGTTTTAGTGGAACGCTACCATTGTACTAAAACCTAACTGAAGATTATCAAATAAGACAAGGCTGTATGGCTCTGTACCTTTGCCTTTAAAAAAAAAAAACAACGAACCATTCTATCTATCAATCAAAAAATCCATAAAATCACGCAGCGCAGACGTCATTTGTGTTATTTTCATTTCTTTTCATGTTTCATTGCTCGCTCGCTACTCACCTTTTAAACAATCCTTTAATCTATCATAATTAATTTAATTCGTTGCTGCGGACCAATATATACCTGTAAATACCTATAGTGTAAGATCTATGCTGCGGGCAGACAGAAAATCGTAATTATTTATTTGTTTTGAAGTGAAAATGGGCGATGGGTTTGCCAACGGTGTGATACGATTGGAAAATGAGCCAAGAGCAGTGTTTTACGCCGGTCAAGAGATTACGGGCAGCGTGTTGTTCGAACTCAATCAACCACTGAGTTTCTCTGGTAAGTTATTCAGTGAACCAACCAAACGTTTTCTTACGATTCGACCTACCTATGGAGGTTGAAACTGTTGAAAGTCAATGATTTAAATATGTATTTTAAGAAACAATATAATCAAGGACTCATGACCGGCGCTGACAGGTTTGGTATACAATATAATTTTATGCGATCACCAAAAAAATTTATAAGTACCCATGATTTATTTGTAAGCATGAGTAAGTCTGTTTGTTCTCTTTGGGTATACTTATCTAAATTTATTGTTTATTTAGTTAGATTAGAAACAATTAAATTAATAATATCAATGAAATGATTTCCTAAGCTAAACACTTTCTCTTAAAGTCTGTGAAATGTCTGAAATTAATTATTTAAACATTCCGCCCCTAAGGCTACTCTCTGATCCATAATCCTCCTACATTCCCAAGGTAAAATAGTAGTCTATTTCTCTCTATACCATAGTTTATGTGCATACCAAATAGAGGTTTAGTTAGAATAGGTCACTGGCAAGGACAGTTATTTTTGCTTATAATATTAGTGTGTATTTAGTTCAATTGTTTCTTAAATTTCATGTTTATCTATTAGAATTATAAAAATGTGCTTTGCAAAAAAAAACAATATAAATATTAATGTCATTATTTTTTTATCCAGTTTTTTAATTCCAATATTATTATTCTCAATGAACATAATATAAATTTTATATACCTCAACAATAACTAGCAATATTCTGAATATATTTCAATATGTACTTACAGACTTCTGTAAAGATAAAGATTTTTATTTGCAAGAATATGGTAACAATGATGTAATTTTTATAAAGGATCAACATATTCTGCCAGTTCTGGCATGCAAAGTTTATTTTTGCAGCTCGCAGGCATGCAAGTCAAGTGGATACTTGGTAAAACAAAATAAATATTTCAACTATGTCATTAATTAATTAAATATTAAAAAGTCTTTAACCAAATAGATTTTTTTTTCGCTTAGCCATAATTGAAGCCTGGATTTAAAGCATTTAATTGGTAATTTAGTAATGTCAGTAGGTAATTTATTATAAATTGTGATACACAATGACTGTATAATGAGTGTATAAACTGATACTGTATTATTACATGATGGTTTACAGCAAGTCTTGGCTTGTTCTGTTAAATGATGTAAAAAAGTGATAGATATAGGTTGGTTTTACTAGACTTGCTTTAAACATCTCACATGATACATATTAACATTTTGCTTCATCAACTGGCTAATTATATAGTCTGCTATCTATCCTATTGTTTTTAGTTAGAATGTTTTTTTTTTTACTATGTATAGGCCTGTGTTTGACCACTGATACTGACTGATGATAGTAAGCACACAAAGCCTAGAAAGGAATTGGCTCTCAAGTGCAGCTGTCGGAACACACCAAAAGGTGCTTGGCGACAGATTTTCAACTTAAGGGTGGTAGCCAACCAGGCGGGTACTACAAAGTACCCTACCACCGTGCTATGCTTCCTCACGATGTTTTCCTTCACCGATAACTCAAGGTAATTGTAAGATTCAAACCCGGGACCTTTGTCTTGGCATCTGATGTCACTACCACTGATCTATGAAATGTTTTCTTCTTTCAATCTATGTATCTGTCATCTTCTGTTTCAGTACTAACCCTCACATTTTTGGGTGAAGCAAATGTGCTATGGACTGAAGATGAGAAGGAGGAATACAATGGTGTTGCGAGGCACCGCCTTGTCAAGTACATTGGCTATGAGGAATATTTCAAGTACACAGAATTTCTTGCTGGGGGACAAGGTAAACAAAAAAAATATTTTTTTTTACCTGTGTTTGATCACAATCTGACTGTGGTCAGTGATGATGTGGCCGAAGGTGGTATGGTTTTCTCACAATGTTTTCCTACACCGAAAGCTCAAGCTCATTGTATGATTCGAACCCACGACCTTCGTCGTGGCATCTGAGTCACTACCACTGAGCTATCATCGCCTTAAAAATCTGCTTATTAGGTGGATACAACTATGCAAAATCTACCGTCTATCAAATCTAAGGAACCTTTTGACATACTTGTAGGAATTTCAAAGAAAAATAAACCTTATGTAATGTAATGTCTGTGCAAAAAATATACATAAACCTTATTAATAATAGACATAAAGCTTTATTTTTCTTGGACATTCCAAAACTTCAAAAGTTATTTCTTAGATTTGATAGACTTTTTAGGGTTTCCCTTGATAAACAATTGTATCTTACTTAAATATTAACTCAATTAGTAACTTCTACATTTCTGAGTATTTATGATTCATTCAGTGTTATCAGTGTATTCATGTATAATTAATTGTTTTCTCTGCAAATGTTATCTCAACAATATTTATACCTACTTACTTATAGTTTCCAGAAATGCAATAAAACAATATTAGGCAATAACTACTCGTCATGTCCTTGCAATTTTCCCAATCATTTGTGTTAGGCGCAATATGTACACTTCTTCCATGCGGCCCTTCTATCCTATATTCTAGTGTGATTCTAGCCTAAACCGTAAAACCGATTTTGATGTATGATATGTTGTTAGATTCGTTTTTTAAACGCGAGTGTCAATACAAAAATTTTAATTATCAAAAACAAAATGGCGGAATTTTGGAGCGAAATTTGAAAATTAATAGATTTCAACCAGATGCAGCTGGGGCAGGTTGCTAATGAAAAATAAGACCCGGTGCTTTATTATTGTACTTTCACACCAGGTATATCCAAGCTTCCAGCAGGATCCCGAGCCTTTCCATTCAAATACCGCATACCATTCTCGGCCCCGTCATCATTTACCGGTGAGAAAGGCTCCGTGAGGTACTCCATTACAGCCTGCCTAGTTAACTCAGACCCCATGAAGATGAACGAAGAGTTGGTGAAGGAGTTTGAGGTTATTGCACCAATGGATCTGAATGTTGGACCACCGGATGTAAAGGTAGGTGTTGCCTTGGACAGGTTTCTGTTTGACCACAATCTTACTGTAGTATGTGCTAATGTGGGCGCATGTGGTAAGCAAACATAGCCTAGAAGGGAACTGTCTCTCAAGAACAGCTGTCGGAACACACCAGTTTTCAACTTGAAGGTGCTAGCCAGCTAGATGTATAAAGTTCCCAACCACCATACTAATGACATCTATAAATACGAAATATAAAATTGATTAGTGTTTTTTTTGCATTTGCACTAAAGTGATGGTAAATCAGCAATATAGTCGCACGTGTTCCATAGTACTGCAGATATTTTCTGTAGACTAATTAGTAGGTAGGTAACTAATAGGGAATTTTTTTATCGCATTTCTTAACAAAATATGAAAATACCGTAAAAAAGATTTCAAAAAGTAAACTTAAAATCGGCCAAGAAACAAGGGAGATATAAGCATTTTAAATTACTAATTAGACAGTGATAAGATAGAGAGATCGGGCATAAGATGTGACGTCGTATTGCTATGACGGCCATATAAACTCCATGCTAAATTCTGTTTTGCTAGAAAGAGATAGGAATAGATCTTCGATTCGATACCTTGGTTATTTTTATCCGAAATATTTTATTTTCTTACTGCTTCTTAAATGTATGAACTATTACCATTCGCATTATTAAATTGTGCTTACTAATTTCAGCAACCTATAGAAATGGAGTTTGAGGAAGTATATGGGTGCGATTGCATATGCAGCCCACAGCCAATGACCATCAGAATACGTCTGCCCGTGACCGGGTACTGCCCCGGGCAGGTCATACCCGTCTCTGTGCACATAGAGAATGAAAGCTCTGCTGAGATAACCAAGATGGTCTTCCAGCTTCTCTCTGTAAGTTGGTTCTTGTTTGTTTAGATTAGAGGTTTTTAGGGTTCCGTACCTCAATTGGAAATAACGGAATCCTTATAGGATCACTCGTGTCTGTCGGTCTGTCCGTCACAGCTAATTTGCGCCGAAACTACTGGACCGATAGAGTTGGAATTTGGTATATGTATGTCGATGACTCAAACACGGACGTGAAACGTAAATAAATGAATTTTGTATATGGGTGTAAATTAGAAAATTATAAAAGTTTTTCAAAATGTATCGTATGACATATCAAATGAAAAGGCTCGTTGTGAGAATCTCAAATATATATATTTTTTTAATTTTAAGCTAAATTAATCCTAGTTTAGAAATTCCTCCCTTTATTTCCGAAACTACTGGCTTTAAAGTTTTGAAATAAAATACAGAAAATAGTTAATTATTCTAACATATCTATTAATTATTTTTTAACAGGAATGCCAAGCTACTTTTATTCTACGGTTAATAAAGTGTGGTCACTAGCTGGCGAGTTTTAAATGCAAAAAAAAACATTTAGAAGCAATATAAAATATAAGCAAATGTTTGTCCTGGGTGGCAATTGAACTCGTGACTTTAAAATTAGCGTCAAGGGCATCTGTGGTATATTTTTTTCCTGGTTTATTTATCATAAGGAAGTTACGTCTACTTCGGAACAATTCCTTGACTAATAAGTCGATATTAAACGTAAACATGCCCAAATTAAGGTGGAGGCGTCGGTTGGAGCGCGAAATTCAAATTTTATCACGTTTTTTTGCAAATTGCAGCTCAGTTATAGGTCGTAAGTTATCAACATGTTATTTGCGACAAGAATGGTAGTATATTTACTGATTTATAACAAAAGAAATCATCAACATATTCCTTCAAGGTATATTACTGACATATACGACTATTTTATGAAAATGTTACTAAGTTCGCGCTCCAGCCGAAGGTTAAAGGATAAACTCTAACGCAGAGGAAACTTTATTATTAGAATTAATAAAACCTGTACTCATTACGAAACATCTAATTTGCTATAATAACTAGCTGTTTCCCTAGGTTTCGCCCGCGTCCCTGGGATAACAAGTAGCCTATAACTCTACGAAAAATCAAGCTTGTAGGATTCAAACTCACGATATTCGCACCACTGAGCTGTAGTAGTGTTAAAATTAAATGAATCTTTCGACCATGTTGATGTTTTTTGTACAAAAAGTTTTGAAATCATATTTCGATTTCAGAGTTGGCCACATAGTATAAAGTTGTTAATATTGATAGTTCTTCTACCCCTCTAACCAGCAGTGCTTTTATCGCTGAGTCTGCAGAGTTTGAATATCCAGAGATTAATCTATACTAATAATAAAGCTGAAGAGATTGTTTGTTTGAACGCCCTAATCTTCGGTGTTACCGGTCCGATTTGAAAAATTCTTTCACTAATAGAAAGCTAGATTATCCCCAAAGGTTATAGGCTACTTTTTATCCCGGGAACGCGAGTGAAACCACGGGGAACAACTAGTTAAAAATAGCCATGTATGTTTCAGAAAGAGCGTTACCGCAGCAAGCAGCCAGTAGCAGAGTACATGCCTGCTGAGAAGGTCCTCACTACGTACAAGAGTGGCGCCATCATGGGCAAGAGCAAGAGGTACTTTACTTGTGACATGACTGTACCAGACATGATACCGCCCAACTTGGACAACTGCTCTATTATAGACATTGGGTATTTTTTCAGGGTAAGTCAGATATGGTTATAATTATGCTATAATCTTCTTAAAATCTAAATGAACTTGGAAGTTCCTGAGATTTGCATGTTTTTAAGTTTTATTTTATTTTTAACCCGCACCAGCTTAGCACGGCTTTTCTCGGCTTTTCTGTACTATAATATGCATGTATTATACATATAAACCTTCCTCATGAATCACTATCTATAGCTGAGAATCACTATCTATAATTTGGGTATATATTTCATTTACAGATAAGAATAAAATTGTCCGGCTGCAACGACGACCTGAAAGACGAATCTGATATCTATCTGGGACTGGTGCCTATACAAGAAACAATTGAAGGTGTATACGTTCATCCCATGGCACACAGTCTGCCGATAATTCCTTTACCAGATCTAAGTAAAGAGTATGAAAATGTGGCACCTGTTAATCCAGAATTTGTTGAACCGACCAACACGCCATACGGAGAGTATAATAATTATAACAAAAATGTGCCCTTCCCATCTCAAACTTCAGCTTATCCATCTGAAAATTCACCTTACCCATCAAAAATTTCACCTTACCCAACTCCAAAAGCACCTTATCCATCTGAAAATTCTCCTTACCCATCTCAAAATTCACCTTACCCACCCGAAAATACTCCTTACCAATCTAAAAGTCCACCTTACCCAACTCCAAAAGCACCAATACCATCTCAAAATTCACCTCACCCACACGAAAATACTTCTTACCAATCTAAAATTTCTCCTTATCCAACTCCAGAAGCTCCCTCTCAAAATTCACCTTATCCACCCGAAAATACTCCTTACCAATCTCAAAGTCCACCTTACCCAACTCCAAAAGCACCAGTACCATCTCAAAATTCACCTTACCCACCCGAAAATGCTCCTTACCAATCTAAAATTTCACCTTACCCAACTCCAAAAGCACCTTATCCATCTGAAAATTCACCTTACCCATCCGAAAATACTCCTTACCAATCTAAAATTTCACCTTACCCAACTCCAAAAGCTCCCGTACCATCTCAAAATTCACCTTACCCACCCGAAAATACTCCTTACCAATCTCAAAGTCCACCTTACCCGGTCGAAAACCAACCATACCAAAACAAAACTGCACCTTATCCCATCGAAACTAAAACTAATAATCCTACAACAGCAGCTAAGTCAAATCCGTTGGGTGATTACCAAATTGGATTCAAATCTCCAGAAAGCGTTCCTACACAACCGCGTCCTGACTCAGCGGTAAGTCCTCCTTACCCGTTGGTGAATAACATGCCCGGGGCTGGTCCACCTTACCCTACTAATAGTATTATGCCAGGACATCCATTTCCCACTGGTGAAAGAGACTTGAGAATATATTTGCCGCCAGTTTCTCCCCGCGTTGAGCCTTCAGCACCTCCACCTTCAAGCTAAAACTTTGGTTTAATTCGATGTACGACGTTATTGAAAAAGGAAGCTGATTATTTTAGGCTTGCGTGATCATTAATGGCATAAAGGAATATCGTCCTATAATTCGATAAAATAATACGAGGAGAACAACATTTAAAAGCATTTTAATATCGTTTTTATTTACGTATTTTTCTACTTAGTATAGGGTAGTTGACTGACATATCAAATCAGCTACTTTTTAATAAATGTCAAAACGATCGTTTTTATGGAATTTTGTATGAAATATTACACTATGACGTCATAGTTTCACAGCATCAAATCATCTACTCTTATTGGTTCTACTGGTATTTAAAAATCATAAAACGCATTAAATGTACAACATATTTGATGTTTCCACGTGTTTATAGATGTTTTATGCATTGGTTAGTGTTTGGTCATTTATTTTTGACACTGTCAACTACCCAATTTAATCGCTAACGAGTGGCCTCTACTTTTGATAAGTCTACATTTCTGTGCGGATATTCGTACATACATCGCGTAAAACAATTAAATATGAAAATGTAATATACTTAAACATTTATTGATTTACGTCGAAGTGTAAATGCACAAAAAAAACAAGGTGCGTCTATTTTTTTATGTACCAAATAAGTAATATATTTTCGAAGGTATTTTAAGACATGTAAGACTCAATTTAATTTCATAATATTCTGGTGCTTAATATTATAATAATGAAAATAATATAAATATAATAAACATATTGGAAACTTACGATTATAATAAAGTGCATTTGTAATAGTATGTAAAAAGCAAAGATTTTGCGATATGTGGGTATAATATAAAAATAAATAACAGTTTTTTTTAGAGATTGTAAACACTGTGTCATGCATAACAACTGAAAATTTATAATATAGCTGTAAATCAGTCGACTGATAAAAACTTTGTTAGGTATCTATTTACATATATTTTTGGAAGCCATTTTAGTTATGGATAAGATAAATATTTCTATTTCTATTATAATTGTAGTTTATGATACTGTTGCATAATAGGGGTTATTAAATACGAGTGTGAGTTTAAGTACCGAGCCGTAGGCGAGGTTCTTAATAGTATCACACGAGTTTTTAATACCTAATTATGTGCAGTATCATACAGTACTTTATCTAAACTCATAGGTATAAATAACGTAATAAAAAAAAAGTATTTTTCTACGAACATTTAAAAAAAAAAAATTTTTTTTGTGACATTTTTGATCAAAATGATATATGTAGGGTGAAAACAATAAAATAAACAGATACAATAATCATATACCTAATCAAATCCGTGTTGCCAACTTCCAAAAATTCTTACCTCTAAAGTTCAAGTCAAAAATTTGTCACATTTTCATCGTCAAATTGAATTGATACTGATTGATTATACTATTGATAGGTCCAAAGTGTACTTTAATAGAAAAAAAGTTATTTTATAGCATTATCTTGGGAACACAACTGTACTATAATGAATCATTATACACGGGTGTGCATAGAGTGGGTCATTAAAGTACTGGTTTTGATTTCATAATTAGGACATTACGATATGAGAGTAGATAAAATCTTAAAAATAACTATGATAATAGTAATAAGTATGCATGAAGAGCCAATCTAATTGTGCTTTGTGCCTTAATGTAAATTTGATATAATCGAATTATATTTTGTTATCTTGATTCTATAATTGTAAATGTAATTCATATTTTGGACTGTGAACTCTGTTACAATATGATTCATCTAGATCACAGATAGCGCTGTTATTTATCTTTATTAGGTATACAAATTCAATGTTTCCATAAATAGGTTACCTACAAAAAAATCTATGAAAGTATACAAGAAATGAAAACCTGTCAAATAAGAAAAGAAAGAAATAACATTTATTCTAGACAACACACAACATTACATTAAGATATACAGGTATAATAAAAAAACACAGAGGAACGTAACAATACAATAATGTAATGTTGTGTAATGCCTTGATTTCAAATGAGTCCTTGTTTTCAACGTGAATTTAGTCGCCATAACAATTTCTGACAACTGTCCCCAGAGATCAAATTCACACCTTTCAATGATGGTACCGATTCTGTTGTTTACGAACTAAACACATTTAATCTCACTATATCTCTTTCTAATAACAAATATAAGAAAGGGATGCAAGAAAATTTTGTCCTGTCAGATTAGTCAGACTTATTTCAACGTGAATTTATCGACTATTTACCCGTATATTACGACGGCATGAACTAAGCAGACAGCATTAAAAATGTACTATCTTTTTTCAATAAGGTTAACATGAACGAGAGGTGACTTGACTAATATTAGTTAAGATTGTAAACAACAGAATCGGCACCATTGTCGATCCTCGTCCAATAATGTTTGTGAGAAAGAGATAGTGATTAAATTATTTTGTAAACAACATCAATCAATCAGCACCTGTATACATCACAAAACGATTGAATTACTAGTCATTATGAATCAAGAGAGTTCATTATATATAACTATATAACAGACCAATATATAATGAAATTACGAACGGAGGCAATATCGTGCCCTCGCATTTTGCACATTAGCTCGATAGCGTGCGATGTGAGACAACATGATATCAGCAGTCGTTCGCGATTTAATTCATTATTGATCCATCTCATGCATAGTCTAGCTTTGAGTGTAATTTTAGTTCTATTTCTCTACTATTATTTTTTTAAAGATTTTTTTTGCATTTTTTAATATACGTACTGTTATGGATATGTTGTTTCATTGTATTTAAGGTTCTTTCCAGTGATATGTAGAAAAAACGCGGAATAATATAATCATAGCAATATTTATTCTGTATATCTATCTATACTATACTAATAATAAGGCTGAAGACTTTGTTTGAACGCGCTAATCTCCGGAGATACTGGTCCGATTTGAAAAATTCTCTCACAAATAGGAAGCTACATTATTCTACTTTTCATCCCGGAAACATCGAGTGAAACCGCGGAAAATAGCTAGTCATTAATATTGTGTCTGTTTGTAATGTCAAAATAAAAGCTTTTTACTAATGCATAATATGAAAGTACATACATACACGGTACGGATACAAAAAAAATACAATTTTCAAAATCTGTTCCGGCTAATCTCCGAAACGGTTGGGCCGATGTTGACTATTGTTGACTGGGCTTTCACAGATAGCGTATAAGGTAGAGGTGGGTCGTAAAGTCTTTTGAGCGTAATCGGTTATACGTAGTTTCGTGCATATGAGTAACTAGTTTCAAAACTGCTTATTTTTGTAACTAGTTACTTCTGTATACGGTCTTTTGGATATGTAGGTATTATAATAATATGATTACGAAAATGTTACAGGTTATAGGTATTATAATATTAGTTTTACTTTCGTGTTATGTTATCATTAGGAATATGTAACAGGTTTCTAGGTATTATAATACCTATGTAAGATATGCTTGTAATTTGTTTGAGTAAATAATTTTATCAATTGAACTTCCCTTCATACTTTTCCAGGCTTAAGACTGGCTGCATTTTATTTTAAAGTTACGTCTTTGAGTGAGTGTAAACTGGGTACGTAAAATAATCGTTACATTTTTGTCCACGAAACTACGTACACGATTATCAACCTCGTAAGCAGTTACTGAAACCGATTACGTTAAGGGTATACCTTCGGTTGGAGCGCGAAATTCAAATTTTATCAAGTTTTTTGCTAATTGCAGCTCAGTTATAGGTCGTATGTTATCAACATGTTATTTGCGAGAAGAATGGTAGTATATTTACTGATTAATAACAAAAGAAATCATCAACATATTCGTGCAAGGTATATTACTGACATATACGACTATTTCATGAAAAAGTTACTAATATACCTTGGAGGAATATATTGATGATTTGTTTTGTTATTAATCAGTAAATATACTACTATTCTTGTCGCAAATAACATGTTGATAACTTACGACCTATAACTGAGCTGCAATATGCAAAAAACGTGATAAAATTTGAATTTCGCGCTCCAACCGAACGTTCCCCCTTAAATAACGCTCATCTCTAGTATAAGGTATAACTTAGGCTACTTATTTAACGAAGTACGCATACTTCTTCGTTCATAAATTATTGGTCTCTGTCTAATTCTCGTAGAGGAACGTTTCCGATTAATATATTTTTCGTTTCTGCGTTGTCCATGTGGCAGCCTGACGATTTTACGGTTACCTGTAAAGGTTAGGTTAGGTTATTGCTGGGTTTGAATTATTTACCTTATGTGCCGGATACAAACCTGATACAAACCGGGTTAAAAGGCTCGTTTTTTTAAAATATATGTTTAGCAGCCAATTCCTTGAATAAGTTTACCAAGGCGGAGTTTTACATACGAAAAAAAGCAAGATGTAAGATTATACAGGGTGCTTTGTGTTGGCAGTAGGTACTCATCATTAATGTTATGTTTTAACTTTAAGTAACTTTGAAACGAATTAATTGTGCATTATTTTACGTTTTAAGTACGATTTTGTACTAGGTAGCGCACACGTGATGAGATAGTTTGAAAACTTCCTACTCCATTTAAAACGAATTTAATTTTGATTAAATATATAATAATATTTACAATCACAAAACTAGAATGAAACTCAAGTAGGTAGATGTTATTAAAATAGTGTAGGCGGGCAGCTCTAATCGCGTGTTTACGTACCGCGCGGCTGTAGGCAATTTTTTCAAGGACAGGGCCGAGTCACAATCACAATACTGATAGATAACATTACGTCCACACTAATTAAGAAAAAAAAATGTTGCCCGGCTGAGAGACGTTTGCGTTTGCGCTCGCCGATTTGTCCGGTAAGGAAACCGCTTCCAACCCATAAAACGCTGACAAAATAACAAATAATCCTGATTTCCGAATTCCTTTGGAGTCTCCTAGACACAAGCGAGATTTTAATTTTTTTTCAATTCAGCTTGAATCTTATTAGAATGGATTGAGAGTGAAGCAAGCTTCCGATTGGTGGACAAAATCATTCAATCTAAGTATTTTTTTTTTGCTGGTTTCTACTCACCTTAAATATATAGTCAATATTAATAACTTTGCATATGTTCAAGTTGTACAGATTCATTTGTGGGAGTGTCATGGTAAAAGTCCAGTTCTTTGATGACCGCGCCGGCACTGGTCCCCTGATAATTTCTTCAAGTTTCTTAGACTCCCGCTTGGTATCGTCAAGTGATGTCGCGATATATTCTGTATTCTGTAAACATTCTCGGTGTTTAAATGTATTGTAAAATAGGCGATGGTATGGTTTGTTAAGAGGTAAAGTCAGGCAAATCGATCAGTGAGTCGATTGTTTTCTCCCCGAATCATTCATTATATCGATAGATTATCGATTGTCCGGCAACACTAATACTAATATCACTAAATGCGAAAATAAGTCAGGCTCTTTTACCTTTTCACGACTAAACCGCTGAAACGATCGCGATGAAATTTGGCATGCAGATAGTCTATGATATGGAGAAGGACGTAAGCTACTTTTTTTTATACCGGGAACGTGGGTGAAATTGAACAGAAACAACTAGAGGGAACAGTTAGTGTCAAATAAATATAAACGTTATTGCATCTGTATTTTTCATGAAGCCATTTAAGATTTTTATAAGAAAAAAGTCAATCTCACTGTTTTAATAGTCAATATAATTCTTTTAATCTTGACAGAGCTGTTGTTAGCGCAGCTCAGCTCCACGGGGAAAGTTTCTCCAACGCAGAACCCTGTTGTGGGCACCTTCACCAGGATCTCCGAAGACCCAGAGCTAACGCACCAGCAACAGTAAATATCTTCAATTTGAAACTCAAGGGGCTCCTGAAAATCCACAAAGCATACTATACTCCCTTTATGAAAATGCTTTCGTATGTCCGGTTGTTCGACGGATGCCTGGCTGTTCTCTACAGGTCGCATTTCTCAACCTTATTTAGTGCCTTTGAAGGCGGTTCAATTTTGTAGCATAGCACATCTCTAGTGGAAAGGCTGCCTTAGGCTTTATTTATATAAAACTCAAAGTACCTGGATGATCTCAAAGTATTTTGAGCTTTGCTCGGTTTTTTTTTGTTAAATTGTGTTTTTGGAAACGAAACCTAACTAGTTCGATTTATCGCCCCCGAAACCCCCTAAACCAATACTAAAATGAATGATGAAAATCGTTAGAGCCGTTTCCGAGTAATATATATTATGTATATATACAAGAATTGCTCGTTTAAATGTATTAGATAGATAAGACTTACCCTTGCAAGCGGATTCATATTCAAATCAATATATGGTAAGACCGTAAAAGGGCACTCCAGTTCTTGGTTAAATTTGAGAGCGCGATCTACGACAACTTTGAGGCCGTATCTAACGTGACCGACTTTGCCTTCGAATGAGGACGGCAGGTTGTCCGGAAGCAAAAACTGGAAAGGGAATTCATAGTGGCCTGGGGCAAGTGTGATTTTTCCTGGAATAAAAAAAAACATGAAATTAAGGTTTTCTTATCAATGTCATAAGTTCGCGGGCGGATTGAGATAACAAAAAGAGTAAAACCAAAAAGAATTATTAAAATCCGGTTCATAAACAAAAAGTTATGTGTTAACAAACATAAAATAAACCGACAAATGCGAGTTTGGCGCGCACCGAGGGTTCCGTAATTTCCTGTTACTATAAATACCCAGACTCGCAGATAAGTTCTTATCTCCGAAACTATGGTAATTATTCGCCTATTTCCTTAAATAACTTCTATTTATCGTAGAAATATAAAAAAAATGAGGTCCTCACAACGAGCCCTTTCATTTGCTATGTCACACAATAGGTATAGTTTGCAAAAGTGAGCCCTATGTTTGAATTCATTTATTTACGTTACACGTCCGTGTTTGGGTCACCGGCTTACAATGTGTACCAAATTTCAACTCAATCCAGTCCAGTATTTTGAGACAGACAGACACACGAGTGATCCTATAAGGATTCCGTTTTTTTTTCTATTGACTTCCGGAACCCTAAAAATCATACAACCGAATTGAGAACCACCTGCTTCTTTTTAAGTCAGTTTAAAAATCTTAGTAGGTAAATACAAACGCGATAGTAGTCTGCTAACTTCAATTCTTTACACCAGGAACTTAGGTTCTAATATAGCGACAATACCAACAATACTGTTAATTTGGCGTTGATAAATAAAATGAAGTAAAACTTACCACCTTCACCCCCAATAAAGTACATTTTCAAGTGTATGTACTCTTCGTAAGACTCGTAAACGTCGCTGCGTCCACGCCCCTGGTATTCCGACCAGTATACATTGCAGAAGCCTTTTATAACGACGTATATTCCTGTAAATAAAACACATCATTATTATTTGCGGATTTATACTGCGACTTTACCCGCCTTTACGAGCCTCGTATGGTTTTTCGTTTCATTTTTTAGGGTTTCGTAAATCGAGAGGAAAAAACGAAATTCATGTAGGATCACTCGTGTCTGTCTGTCAGTCAATTTTTCTCCGGAACTGCTGGATTGATTGAGTTGAAATTTAACTTAAATGAATTTTAAACATGGTATCCACTTTTTGGGGGTAAAAATAGAAAATTAAAAATGTTTTCCAAACTATATCGATATAAAATGTTTTTTAGTATGTGTTGTTATAGCGGCAACAGAAATTCATCATCTGTGAAAGTTTCAACCGTGTAACTATCACGGTTCATGAGATACAGCCTGGTGACAGACGGACAGACAGCGGAGTCTAATTAATAGAGTCCCGATTTACCTTTGGGTACGGAACCCTAATAATAAACACTTTTAGTTTCAAAGAAGTAACAGGTAATCATTTCAAGTGCGTACTTACCCCGAATTGTTTTAACTTTTCTTTCATCAAATATCAGTTTACCTATTATAGTTTGACCTGGGTAAAAATTACCGTTTTTTTGGATTAACTCTATTCTACCGTCTGTAAACCCCATATTTACTTCACTTGATGTAAAAAATACTTGTTTCTAAATTATAATCACTTTTTTGGCAAGCGAAGAAACTTGGAGTGCAAACAGTTTCGTGTCTCTCAGTGCTGCGGGTGATTGGTCAATGATAGAATCCAATCATAGACGCCATAGCAAACTCTTATCGGCGTATATTTACCTACAAATTATGGTACTATATAATATGTATAGGCATGTTTTTTAATTTACCAAATTAGATTTTAACTCGTGTATTTTCCTTGTTCCAGAGGGTTACCTACTCATGGTTCTCTTGAAATTTTGATAATTTTTAATGTAATAGGTATACTTGTTTGTTGATTACGAATACTTAGGTACATTTTGTGGTTCATTCAAACATTTAATATAAAACAAATAAACAATAAACAAAAATAACTTATCATTAAATTTGTGGTTCCTTTTACTCTTTTTACTATTTAAATTTGATGTACATAATTAGCAATATGCATATAAATATAATCTTTCTTTCATTCAAAATGTGTGAAAAGTTTTTTGAAATTTCAAATTTGGTCCCTCTCTACTACATATCCAGTCAGGCGGCGCTGACAAATAAAAAAAAAAGGAACAACAATTTTGTTGGCATATGGCTTTTGTTTATAACAAGTAGTTTCCGTTACGCTTTTATTATTTTTAAATGTTATTTAAATTTCAACCTTGACAGGAAAATATAAGAATTATAATAATAACGTTTTTAAAGTCAATAAGGACAAGATTCGCCTGCAAAAGAGTTGCTTTTCAGGACTTTCCTAGATTTTCATTTTATTTGACAGCGCCGGCAGACTGGTTAATTTAAAAATGCCTCTTTAAATTTTATATTAAATGACGTGTCCACCAAATAAACTCAGTTTCATAATGTCATGTGCCTAAAGTTACATTTTCGCACTATTTCTGTCGTTATCATCCTCGTCGGCATATATTAAATACCTACCTTGTACATACGGAGGATATGTCGGTATACAACTTACTTAAACGTTTTATATTTGCGTGTGATTCAACAAACATGAATTTATGTTAAAATATTCACTCAATAGGCATAATATAGCATAAATAAAACAAATTATTAAATCTCTTTCTAAGTCATTGTATTACAAAATAAGTAAAATATAAGCTCACTAAAAATACAATTCATTGCAAAAAGGCAAAAATATTGTTTTAAAAATAACTACATAATATTTTTGCCTTTTTGCAATGAATTGTATTTTTAGTGAGCTTATATTTTACTTATTTTGTAATACAATGACTTAGAAAGAGATTTAATAATTTGTTTTATTTATGCTATATTATGCCTATTGAGTGAATATTTTAACATAAATTCATGTTTGTTGAATCACACGCAAATATAAAACGTTTAAGTAAGTTGTATACCGACATATCCTCCGTATGTACAAGGTAGGTATTTAATATATGCCGACGAGGATGATAACGACAGAAATAGTGCGAAAATGTAACTTTAGGCACATGACATTATGAAACTGAGTTTATTTGGTGGACACGTCATTTAATATAAAATTTAAAGAGGCATTTTTAAATTAACCAGTCTGCCGGCGCTGTCAAATAAAATGAAAATCTAGGAAAGTCCTGAAAAGCAACTCTTTTGCAGGCGAATCTTGTCCTTATTGACTTTAAAAACGTTATTATTATAATTCTTATATTTTCCTGTCAAGGTTGAAATTTAAATAACATTTAAAAATAATAAAAGCGTAACGGAAACTACTTGTTATAAACAAAAGCCATATGCCAACAAAATTGTTGTTCCTTTTTTTTTTATTTGTCAGCGCCGCCTGACTGGATATGTAGTAGAGAGGGACCAAATTTGAAATTTCAAAAAACTTTTCACACATTTTGAATGAAAGAAAGATTATATTTATATGCATATTGCTAATTATGTACATCAAATTTAAATAGTAAAAAGAGTAAAAGGAACCACAAATTTAATGATAAGTTATTTTTGTTTATTGTTTATTTGTTTTATATTAAATGTTTGAATGAACCACAAAATGTACCTAAGTATTCGTAATCAACAAACAAGTATACCTATTACATTAAAAATTATCAAAATTTCAAGAGAACCATGAGTAGGTAACCCTCTGGAACAAGGAAAATACACGAGTTAAAATCTAATTTGGTAAATTAAAAAACATGCCTATACATATTATATAGTACCATAATTTGTAGGTAAATATACGCCGATAAGAGTTTGCTATGGCGTCTATGATTGGATTCTATCATTGACCAATCACCCGCAGCACTGAGAGACACGAAACTGTTTGCACTCCAAGTTTCTTCGCTTGCCAAAAAAGTGATTATAATTTAGAAACAAGTATTTTTTACATCAAGTGAAGTAAATATGGGGTTTACAGACGGTAGAATAGAGTTAATCCAAAAAAACGGTAATTTTTACCCAGGTCAAACTATAATAGGTAAACTGATATTTGATGAAAGAAAAGTTAAAACAATTCGGGGTAAGTACGCACTTGAAATGATTACCTGTTACTTCTTTGAAACTAAAAGTGTTTATTATTAGGGTTCCGTACCCAAAGGTAAATCGGGACTCTATTAATTAGACTCCGCTGTCTGTCCGTCTGTCACCAGGCTGTATCTCATGAACCGTGATAGTTACACGGTTGAAACTTTCACAGATGATGAATTTCTGTTGCCGCTATAACAACACATACTAAAAAACATTTTATATCGATATAGTTTGGAAAACATTTTTAATTTTCTATTTTTACCCCCAAAAAGTGGATACCATGTTTAAAATTCATTTAAGTTAAATTTCAACTCAATCAATCCAGCAGTTCCGGAGAAAAATTGACTGACAGACAGACACGAGTGATCCTACATGAATTTCGTTTTTTCCTCTCGATTTACGAAACCCTAAAAAATGAAACGAAAAACCATACGAGGCTCGTAAAGGCGGGTAAAGTCGCAGTATAAATCCGCAAATAATAATGATGTGTTTTATTTACAGGAATATACGTCGTTATAAAAGGCTTCTGCAATGTATACTGGTCGGAATACCAGGGGCGTGGACGCAGCGACGTTTACGAGTCTTACGAAGAGTACATACACTTGAAAATGTACTTTATTGGGGGTGAAGGTGGTAAGTTTTACTTCATTTTATTTATCAACGCCAAATTAACAGTATTGTTGGTATTGTCGCTATATTAGAACCTAAGTTCCTGGTGTAAAGAATTGAAGTTAGCAGACTACTATCGCGTTTGTATTTACCTACTAAGATTTTTAAACTGACTTAAAAAGAAGCAGGTGGTTCTCAATTCGGTTGTATGATTTTTAGGGTTCCGGAAGTCAATAGAAAAAAAAACGGAATCCTTATAGGATCACTCGTGTGTCTGTCTGTCTCAAAATACTGGACTGGATTGAGTTGAAATTTGGTACACATTGTAAGCCGGTGACCCAAACACGGACGTGTAACGTAAATAAATGAATTCAAACATAGGGCTCACTTTTGCAAACTATACCTATTGTGTGACATAGCAAATGAAAGGGCTCGTTGTGAGGACCTCATTTTTTTTATATTTCTACGATAAATAGAAGTTATTTAAGGAAATAGGCGAATAATTACCATAGTTTCGGAGATAAGAACTTATCTGCGAGTCTGGGTATTTATAGTAACAGGAAATTACGGAACCCTCGGTGCGCGCCAAACTCGCATTTGTCGGTTTATTTTATGTTTGTTAACACATAACTTTTTGTTTATGAACCGGATTTTAATAATTCTTTTTGGTTTTACTCTTTTTGTTATCTCAATCCGCCCGCGAACTTATGACATTGATAAGAAAACCTTAATTTCATGTTTTTTTTTATTCCAGGAAAAATCACACTTGCCCCAGGCCACTATGAATTCCCTTTCCAGTTTTTGCTTCCGGACAACCTGCCGTCCTCATTCGAAGGCAAAGTCGGTCACGTTAGATACGGCCTCAAAGTTGTCGTAGATCGCGCTCTCAAATTTAACCAAGAACTGGAGTGCCCTTTTACGGTCTTACCATATATTGATTTGAATATGAATCCGCTTGCAAGGGTAAGTCTTATCTATCTAATACATTTAAACGAGCAATTCTTGTATATATACATAATATATATTACTCGGAAACGGCTCTAACGATTTTCATCATTCATTTTAGTATTGGTTTAGGGGGTTTCGGGGGCGATAAATCGAACTAGTTAGGTTTCGTTTCCAAAAACACAATTTAACAAAAAAAAACCGAGCAAAGCTCAAAATACTTTGAGATCATCCAGGTACTTTGAGTTTTATATAAATAAAGCCTAAGGCAGCCTTTCCACTAGAGATGAGAACAACAATTTTGTTGGCATATGGCTTTTGTTTATAACAAGTAGTTTCCGTTACGCTTTTATTATTTTTAAATGTTATTTAAATTTCAACCTTGACAGGAAAATATAAGAATTATAATAATAACGTTTTTAAAGTCAATAAGGACAAGATTCGCCTGCAAAAGAGTTGCTTTTCAGGACTTTCCTAGATTTTCATTTTATTTGACAGCGCCGGCAGACTGGTTAATTTAAAAATGCCTCTTTAAATTTTATATTAAATGACGTGTCCACCAAATAAACTCAGTTTCATAATGTCATGTGCCTAAAGTTACATTTTCGCACTATTTCTGTCGTTATCATCCTCGTCGGCATATATTAAATACCTACCTTGTACATACGGAGGATATGTCGGTATACAACTTACTTAAACGTTTTATATTTGCGTGTGATTCAACAAACATGAATTTATGTTAAAATATTCACTCAATAGGCATAATATAGCATAAATAAAACAAATTATTAAATCTCTTTCTAAGTCATTGTATTACAAAATAAGTAAAATATAAGCTCACTAAAAATACAATTCATTGCAAAAAGGCAAAAATATTGTTTTAAAAATAACTACATAATATTTATCTTATTATAATATTTTGTCTTTAGAGTAAACGCAATATCTATTTAATAGAACTGTTTCATATACACTTAGAATTATTACAACATTTTCTTACAAAAAGATCATTTTAAGATAACTAGCAAAAACAAACCTCCTATTTAATTTCTTCGTTTTTATCTTATACCTTTGGACAGATATATTAAGGTCTATTTTGACTAGTCATAGAATCAATATTTCCAAGTACACTCTGTATTTTAATTGCAATAAGTATAAAATGCCTATAACTATTTTTTTTTTGTTCGATTAACACTGGCTATGGCAAAAGGAATGGTTAAAAGGCACTGGATACGTCTTAGGATGTAAATGATTATCAAAGTCTATAGGGAATATGCATAATTTCCAAAAATATATTTTTTGTATTTATTGAAATAAAAGAAAAGATAGTGTCGAAGCAACCATACACTTTGAAAGTACTGACTCGAGTGCACCGATTTGTTATTTGTGGCCGAATTTTACTAGTATGCCGGCGGTATCTAGTTGAAGCTTAGCGGATACCAATCATTAATCTTAGGAACACATGTTAGCCCGTAATTTTTAGAAGACACCCCGTCTTCTTGTCAAAATGAACCAAAGACCCAACATAGGAATCATTTGCTGTCATAATGGGCATACATTGTGACGACTTTAGTATACCTACACCAAAATATAAAAGAAAACATGCATACTTCCTATTGCCAGTCAAATATATTTACGTAAGAGTATATAAATATTATAGAAAAATAATCGAAGCACCATTTTTTAACGCAATAATATAACATTACTTATCATAATTAGGTACATAATAATGTTTAATACAAGTACTTACTTAATCCTAATTAAGATTTAAAAATAGTACAATATTATTTTCCAGTCAAAATCTAGAGTTCACTGAGACAATAAAATTGTTTTTTAAAATGGAGGCACCATCGGTCATTTGTAAATAATCTTAAAGTGATAAAATGCATAATATTGATATCAAAAAATAAAGTTCAGTTTCCTTTAATGTAATATATTTGTACTTAATTTTTAGGGTTCTGTACCCATTTCTTTCCTGTCATATCTTCACTTCAATATCCCAGTTATATTCTGAAATAATAGTAAATACTCATAAGTGCCTAATCAAGGCTAAAGGAAGACGACTAATTTTTTTTTTTAAAAAACGACGTCTGTCGTCTGAAAAAGTGAATTATAATAAGTTCATTATTGGATTATGGAAGCCATTGAAAGACGATATTTCGATTTTTAAATAAAAGAGTAAAACCACTTTCAAAGACAATAAAATTGAAACCTTGAGACTTTGGAGTTATAGTGAACGAAACGCAAAGAGAATGATTAAAATCGGTTCATAAACAAAAAAGTTATACAACCGAATTGATAACCTCCTTTTTAAATCGGTGTGCACACAGTCGAGGCAAGAGCCGGGAATACAGTAAACTATAGGTATATATTATTTCACTAATAGAAAACTACATTATTCATAAGTGTACTGTA
Organism: Tethea ocularis; assembly: GCA_963555595.1. Taxonomy (NCBI): domain Eukaryota; kingdom Metazoa; phylum Arthropoda; class Insecta; order Lepidoptera; family Drepanidae; genus Tethea; species Tethea ocularis. Next base: position 1,303,450 of record OY741971.1, on the reverse strand, counting down.
TGGATGTACATTTCTACCTACACTATGAAAACATAATATTTTTATCGGGCAGTCGTGTAAAAACAGTCAGTCTACGAACCAATCATGTCTTTTGTTAGATTATTTTTTCAAGTTCTTAATTTTCATAAGTAAGTATTTTTAATTAAGTAAATTCTATAACAAAGAACAACTAATAACAAAAACAAAAATAATTCATTTGTGTCTGCCCTGCAACTTAATTGGCCACCATCCTTTGCTGACGGGATCTTGAGATATTCAACTGAATCAATGTAACTACAACAGAACTATGTAGTTAGTGGTATTATATGACGTTAAGCAAACTTACTTATTCATTTCAATAACGGGGGTAGGTGGTTCCGGCGCGCTCGCCGATGAAAATGGATTCGGCCGACTGCTGTGAAATTAAACATACTCTGTGAGAGTGACATCGTAAACACACTTCCACTCTTAAATTTATCAATTACTAGCTTCCGCCCCGCAGTTTCAGCCGCGTTCTTAAGGGATCTTATGTTTTCCCGGGATAAAAAATATCCTATGTGTTAATCCAGGTTATAAACTATCTATATTCCAAATTTCGTCCAAATCCGTTCAGTAGTTTTTGCTTGAAAGAGTAACAAACATTCATCCATACTCACAAACTTTCGCATTTATAATATTACTAGCTGTTCCCCGCGGCTTCACTCGCGTTCCCGGGATAAAAAGTAGCCTATAATCCTCGGGGATAATGTAATCGGGGGTAATGTAAGAGCATCCTATAAGTAAAAGATTTTTTGGAATCGGACCAATAACTACGGAGATTAGCGCGTTCAAACAAACAAACTCTTCAGCTTTATTATTAGTGTAGATAGTAGGATGTAATTACTTACATGAGAATACCAGCCCCAGGAGGTAGCAAGGGCATAGGAACAGCGGGAGTAGACGCGACTGCCGTGGGGTTTGGGCCCGAGTACGGCGGGCTACTACCCGGGTACGGCGGGTTACTACCCGGGTACGGTGGGTTACTACCAGGGTACGGTGCGTTAGTACCCGGGTACGCTGGGCTACTACCCGGGTACGGTGGGTTACTACCCGGGTACGGGGGGTTACTACCCGGGTACGGTGCGTTAGTACCCGGGTACGGTGGCGGGTATACCCCAGTGTTAGGCGGATTACCGCCCGGGTATGATGTATTTGACGGGTACTGGTTAGGATATGGTGAAACGTTAGGCAGTGGTTGATTGCCATTGGATGGGTAGTTGATAACTCCCGGATAGGGCATGGGTTGGTTGGTAACTGCTGTGGGGAAGGGGGAGGTTACATCCGGAATATTCTGTACGTTATTAATGGGGTTTATGAAGCCCGCGTCGTCGTCCAGTTTGGTCCCTTGTAGGGGAACGTTGCCGAAGTATATTATGCGCGTTTCGTCAGAGTCTTCGTGACATCCCGACGTTTCTATGGCTACCTGTAAGCAAAAAAAAAATGTTAGACTCACAAAAATAACAATATCTATCTATCTATCTATAATACCTTTAAACGAGCAATTATTGTAATCTGAATTTGTTGAATCTCGGAAACGGCTCGAACGGTTTACAATGCATTTTCAAAATTTTTACTAGGTACTTTGTTCGCAATTTTTATCTAACAAATATAAATTAAAATCCGGACAAATGCGAGTGTGACTCGCGTACTGACTTTTCATACATTTTGACCGAGTTCGGTTCGGAGTATGTTTTGTATGAAAGAATACATTCTTTTTCGTGATTTCACAGTTGTTTCTATAGTAAATGTTGTTCATATTGATGTGTATTTCCCATCCTTCCCTTAAACCGACTTAAAAATATCTCTGTATAACTAAAGCTCACCTTAAAGTAATGGTCAATATCTATAAACCGGCACGAGTTGAGGTTGTATACGGTCATCTCTGGCACCTCCATCTCGAGCGTCCAGTTCCTGGTGGTATTGGGTGGTACAGGCCCCTTGGCGAGCTCCGCCAGCTTGTCGTGTTCCTTCTTCGTGTCCGGCTCAGATATCGCATGGAATATTGTGTCCTGTGGATTACATCACTCAACGCACTCCAGGAGGCCAATCCGGACTGTGATTTGTGTGCAGATGGATGGCCGGATATATTTGCGTTTTTGTGACAAGGATATAATGACTGTGTTTATAACTTACTTATAGTTAGTTATTTTTAATATTAAGTAATTGGTGGCCTACTTTAGTTAAAGTAAATAAATCAAAAAGTTGCAATCAGTTATTTGAAACCTCTAAATAAGAGGTTCTCAAACTTATAGTACATTTATTAAATTTCCCAGAAGACTAGTCTCTTTTGTAACAGCAAACGGTTTTTTTTAATGATGTCAAGTATGGGCAATGTCGGCCAGTTCAGATCAGCTACCATTATCTTGCCCCATACCCCATAGAACTGGCATACCCAACTTTGGGAAATGCTGCTCTAAATAGAATATTACAATGTCGAAAATTGTTTCATTTACAATCAAACAGTGCTTTGCTCACCTTTGAAATAGTCATTCTAATCCTGTCAATTTCTACAGAGCTGTTGTTCGCGCAGCTGATCTCCACCGGTATGGTTTGTCCGACGCAGAATCCTGTCATGGGTACCTTCACTAGGACCTCCGAAGACCCAGAGCTAACACACCAGCAACAGTATGTGTGCTCCATTTCAAACTCCATACGATTCTGAAAATACATCATATTTTGTTATATTTTTTAGGATATCAACAGTTACATAATCATATTCTGTCCTTGTTCGGGCTCTTTCTTCTTTTGATACTGTAGCTTGGTGCGGGTGACATTAACCAGAGACATATGGCTCATTTAAGCCTCTTATGTCTTTGCAATATGATTAATTTTCATATCTCTCTGGCTACTATTAACCGCGCCAAGCTACAACATAGGTAAATAATGTAGTTTTTAGAAAATTAAAAATAGCAAAAATAAGCTGGTAGGTATCTGGTGTGTCGCGGAGTAGACCAGGCCCTGACTCAGCATAAAGCAGCAGTGTTTTGGTTAGCTTGCTTCCACTGGTATTCTGTCGGAGTCACGACTTTTGATCTGTTCAGTTATTTTTGTTGCCGACTGTACCACTTTCAATAAATGTTGGTGAGATGAAATAAGCAAAACATCTCACCTTGGCATTAGCAATAGTATTCAAGTCAATAGGCGATAGGATCCTCAGTGTAAAGAACAACTCTTGGTCAAACTTGAATGCGCGGTCCACAACAGCTTTCACTCTGTATCTAATATGGCCGACGGAGCCTTCGTATGAGGACGGTAGATTGCCCGGCAAGGCACATTCAAATGGGAATTCATAGTGACCTGGAACGAGGCTCGTTTCTCCTGGAAAATAATAATAACTTTATTGTTAATTTTTTTAGAGCAATGAGATATTGACAATGAAAAAAACACCTATTACCGAACTAAGGCCTGACCAAGAATCAAAAACCTAGTATCTAACCTTCATACCAACCAGCTTGCCCAAAAATTTTGCCTATTCTCTAAAGCACGTGCATAGTCCTACTATACTTACAATTCTAATATTATACCTATATATGCGAATTTTTTTGAGAAAGTATGTTTGTTACTTCTTCACGCTCAAACGGCTGGGCCAATTTTGGTGAAATTGGGTATGGAGGGTAGCTGACACCCTGAATTAAAACATAGTCTCCCCAGAAGGGCGGAAGCTAGTAAACCATAAAATCTTATAGGCATAGAAATCAGTTTTCGTACTGTGCAAATTCACCCATGTTGTGTACGTCATCGATTTATTGAACCTCGTCAATTTTGTATCATTGCAAATGGACAGCATAACCTTCAACTACAGGTTCAAGTTTCGAAAGCAAACATCATAATGTAAGGGCTATATTTAGCATCCAAGGCACGTGAGGCTCGCGGTCAATGTGGGGTAATTTATCTTTTTGACCGCTATTCACATACATTCAATAAAATCACTCGGTTAATAAAATAAGCTTATTATTTTCCGACATAAAAAAAAAGAGGAGTTTCTCTATTTAATGCTGGCTGACCATGGAATTTGGAAAGAGAGAGACACAATCGCGACTGACAAATTTCTTTTAATTTTTTTTTTAAGCCTAGCACATGTATATCGATGTTTGAAGCCAACGAAAAAAGTATAGTAGGTACTATAGTTTAGGTAGGTAGTATTATTTGTGTTACATTGCTGATTATGGCACATGATATTCATTTAATCGTTACGGTAATTAAATACACCAACATATTGTTTGTCCAAAAAGAGGCAAATTAAAAATTATTTCAAATTACTTCTATCGTTACGGTGATAAAGTTGAAAATTATTTAAATGATTATTATTGTATGACGATAATGATAATAATTCTGATTCATAGAATTCTATAGAATAAGGAGGTAAATGGAGCATCTCACCCAGGAAATACCTCGGGACCATAGGGCAAAATTTATATAATACCTAATATTTTCTACATACCACTTTTCCCCCCAACAAGGTATATTTTTTTTTCAAAGTACTCTTCATAGGACTCGTGCACTTTTGTGTAAGACTCATCACGATCGTTCACACGTCGCGTGTGGGTTGTCGTCCAGTGAACTTTGCAGAAACCTTTGATGACCACATATATTCCTGTAAATGAAAAAAACATTATGGATCATATAAGATTCTTTGTTTATATTTAAAAATTAATACAAAATCTTTTTGTACATGTTTATACCTAGTAATATGTCAGGTCTATTCGCGCATAGAATATTATCAAAATATAATTTTGACGAACCTCGACATTTTGATACAGTTACATTGATCGCGGATCTTGATTGGCGAGAGTTGTAGAACTATCCGCAATAGGTCTTTTCAAATATAACTGTCCCGATCATGGCACACCGTACTAATTGTATCAACAATCAACAAGAAATAGACCGGATATATTACTATTTGCGATTAATTGTATTTGCGAGAGTTTAAAAACTTTTTGTACACTAAAAGGCTAACGTATGTGGCAAGAGTTAAATAATTTACACTAACATACAATTTAATTTGAATGACTTTGCTTTGTCAACATCCATACCATGTTGAAAACACTGGTTCTCGTCCGAAAATAGAGTTAAGCAATGTTGGGCGTGGTCTGACTATAAAATAGTCATATTAGAGTTCCTACATAGTATTTTATGCTTTTTAGTGCCTTTGGAGTCGGTTCTATTTTATGTTGAAAGTTTTTTTATATTCTGTTTGCAGTTCTTTGTATCATGAATAATTTATTATTATCATATGAATAAATTTAGGCAGGATTTAGGTAATACAAAGTTTGTCATCATTACATATTATAAAAAACTGCTGTGGCAGCTCAAACATGGGGGCCATTCCCCCTCCCCTTATCTCTTAAACGACTACGCCCAAATAAAAAAAAAAATATACAGAAAATAGGTCTTTACTTATCCAACAGGGCATTGACAAGCATGTCAACGCATTATTAGATTTCCCTTTATAGTGGACAGCATTTTAACGCTTTTGTTTCTACGAACATATTTTGAAAATTTCATGTGGAAAAACAAAGTTAGCTAGCTAGCTATCAGTGGCCTCCGCTGTCAGATGGCCAACGCCCATAGGGTTATGAATTACAGGAAAACCTATAAAAAGTCAGTGGTATTTAGAGTAACATAGGAAAGCACTAATAGGAAGCCACATTACCCCTAAAGAGTAAAGGAAACTTTTTAGGAATGCGAGTGAAACGAAAATACTTTTTAGTGTTCTCTTGTCCATCTGTCTGTCCATGTGTCACCACCAATTTTGTCTGGAACAGGTGGACCTAGCAATTTGAAATTTATACCACATACTGAGATCTATAGTCCCTATTAGATGTATAAAAATCAAGGTCCTGAGTCAACACGATAAAAAGATATGGGCAAATTTAGATTTTCGCTAGCTTCGCTTTGCTTTTAACCGAAATTGACAAACCTATAATATTATCAAATATCGGCCATCGTGGAGATCCTTGGGGGAGGCCTTTGTCCAGCAGTGGACGTCTTTCGGCTGACAATCATGTCATCATCATCAGATGATGATTAAATAATTTGCCGGTTACTTGATTTTTTGAGTACCTACTTACCACGAAATGTTTTAACTTTTCCTTGATCAAATATAACTTTTCCGAAAACAGATTGACCCGGGTAATAAACCCCGTTTTCATGGTCCACGGCTATTCTACCTTCCGTAAAACCCATGTTTCTTTGTTCCAGACACAACTGGACACAACTTTTGCACAAATAATTACAAAAGTTTCAAGTTTTTAACCACTTTACCACACTTTACAACCTAGATTAAATATTAAGTTCCTTGTTTTCAACTCAGTCAAAAGCAAGGGATTTATTAAAATGTGACATAAATATATACTCTATACTCTGGTTTTTAATTTAAGACCAAAAAGGTAAACAAACAAATGGCATTGTCAATGTCAATGTGTCAAATCATGCTGAAAAGTAAAACATTAATTAAAAAACGGATATTCTTAGGTTTTTTATTAAGTTACATTTATTTTTTAAGTCGGGGGTTTTGAAGTTATTTTATCCTTTTTCAATTACTTTCTAACCATCGTGGGTTTTTTCAAAATTTTTAATTTTGCTTTTTATTTTAAACTTTTTAGAGAGCATGTTCGGCCGAATGACCCTTTGAAAGATACGCCTCTGCTGCAGTAGTATGTAAATTAGATAAATATTTGCCGGGGCTTTCTTGTAACTCAACTCGATATCATTACGTAGAATGAAAATAAGAATTAAATTAATTTTCAATTTCTATATCTTATCACAATATAATATATTAATGCAGCGCCCCCTAGTGAGCTACTATCTTAACACCTATTTAAGAAGCCTCACTAATCACCTACAAACCCATTACTGAAAACCGCATTAAAATCGGACTAGTAGTTTTGGTTTAGCACAAACAAATGTTTACTGCAGCACCCCCTGGTAAGTTGACACCGTAACACCTATCTAAGAACATGCACCAATCAAACCCAAACCCATAACTGAAAAATGCATCAAAATCGGACTAGTAGTTTTGGAGACAAATGGAAACTTTTATTTGCACAAAAAATGTTTGCTGCAGCGACCCCTGGTGAGTTGTGACCGTAACACCTATCTAAGAACATGCGCCAATCAAACCCAAACCCATAAACGTAACACCTATATAAGAACATGCCCTAATCAAACCCAAACCCATAACTGAAAACTGCATCAAAATTGGACTAGTAGTATTGAAGAAAAATGGCAACATTGATTTGCACATACAAACATACAAACTCTCACCCCAAACGCATATACCGTCTCCGTTCAGTCGTGGGTAAAAAAAAAAAACTTCACACACGGATCTATAATACTAGTACTCGCTCGCGGTTTCGCTTGTGCTGGTACTGGATCAGGTATTCTTTATGGTAATTAATCAAAATATCTATCATACCTTATCATTATCATGCCGCCACATGGCGAGAGGAGGAACACCCAGAGTTTTAGTCAGTAAGAGACTGACATAACCCGGCCACTCCCCCCGGAGCAGCGAACTGCGTTTCACAATTTTCAAAATGTTTTGCCCTTCTGTAATGTCATGATTTGACACATTGACAGACATTTGATTGTGTACCTTTTGTGACTCGAATAAAAAATCAGAGTATAGCTGAAAAGTCAACCACATACCACAGAGAATCATCACTCTCAGCCACACTCTGACTACACCACATCATACGTAGCACAGACCACTATGGGCAAAGAGTAATTTAGACCTATTCAAAGTATTCAACAGAACTATGCCTTTGACCCTTCACTTCAGTTCTTGATTTAAAAAAATGGCATCAGATGGTTTTTAACACAGATCCTTGATTCCAGATACTCAATCGATTATCTTCAGTCGATACATCGTTACATTGTTTGTGAAATCGTTTACATAAACTTGTTGTCTTTGTCTTGCTGGCTGGCTGGTAGTCTAGTTTGGCAGTGGCATGGCAACTTTTCATAAAAATAATATTAGTTGTCAAATCGTTTTCGAAGAGGATGTATGTGTGACTATTTTAGCGCGATTATCCCGCGTGGCTTTAGATCAATTTAACATGTTTGAAAGATTATTGACATAAACCTATTTAATTTTGGTAATATTTCAATTGTATCATGTTTTCTAGATATATGTAACAATTTTTCGATAGCATTTATATTGTGTATTCCATAGAATCGAGTAAAGAAAACATGTGCTAGAAAATAAATTATCTATTTAATTCGATTAATAGTGCTAAACAAGTTATATAAAATGGGTTCGCCGCAAAAAGACATTGAGTTGAGTCCAGTGAAGCCCGAGGCGAATACAAGTGCTGCTCTCGAGAAATTGGTGGTACCGGTAAACGACGATGAAGATGTAATTATTGGTAGATTTAGAAAAATAAGTTCTGCAAAGTCTATGGCGGCGACAAATGGGAATATACAGTATCCTTCTGAAGTTTCCGTGAGGCACGAAGACATAGAGTCTGGTCTTCAGTTTAGGACAAAGGAGCCGCATGAAGCAGACCAGTTGCTCTCGGAGGTTGTTAATGGGGCAGTACAGAAGTCGCAACTCACGAAGAGCAGTTTCCGAGATGTTGAGAAACCTTCGAGGTTTAAAGATCAGCCATCTGCTACCAGGTTCCAAGTGAGTACCTACTAATATATTTATTATTAACATTAACACCTGTTCTTAAGGACTATTAAATGATTTTTTTTTGCTTTCAAAAAGTTTAAGCTCTAATTCGCTTGGAATGGGACGTAAAGAAATGTCTCAGTATTGTGTCTATAAAGTATTTTATTGTTTGATGTCTATTTGTGCTCAACTACATAATATTACTTGGTAAGCACATAGGGTAAATTAATATTATAAATTCTATAATAATTATATCTTAATAAATAAATTAAACTTAATCAGTTGATTATCAGTTTTTGTAACTTGGGGATTACAGGATAAAAAAATGAAACAGCCCATTTAAAAACCTATCCTCAATAATCCAACCAAACTTTTACTAATAAAATTGCAGGAAAACTAACAAGACTTGAAATTTTTGTAATCCTATTGTTTAATGCTTCAAAACCATGATCATGTAATTATCATGTCATTTTTAGAGTCCTCTGACAGTTAATATAACTTAAAAATAAAAAATGGTAAAATAATTACAGTATTTTTTTGTTATCTCGGACCACATAAATAATTGATTCTATTTCATGATGTGGTTTTGGGCGTTATTTCATTATCACCTATTTAGTTTACTTTTAGGGCTCCAGAACTCAAAAGAAAAAAAATGGAACCCTTATATATGAAAGGGCTTGTTGTTTTTTTATAATTTAAGATGCATAGTTTTGAAGTTATTTCAGAAAATAGACGAAAATTGACCATTCCCTCCCCTTATCTCCGAACGTACTCAACCAAAAATTTTGATAAAAATACAGAAATTAGTTCTTTACCTGTAGATTTCAGGAAAACTTACAAGAAGGCTATGGTATTTAGAGTAACATAAAAAAATATGGAACCCTCGATGTGCGAGTCCCGTCTCGCAATTGGCCGCTTTTTAAATTTATGCCCTCACCAGCAGATAAGCAATAAACAATATGAAACAGAGTGTAGGTATATGGTTTACTTAACCATCAGATAAAAAAGATACACTAACAAAGGGGTCACTATTTATCATGGAACAATGGTTGAATGGTAAATAAATGCCAAAGGAAGTGTGCTTTGTTAACACAGCTTTATCATGTTTATACAATGTTGATTAAATGATACTGGATTTCAATTCAAATTCAAAACTGGCTTTATTGTATGAATTCATTGCAAGTATTTTTAGGGTTCCGTACCTCGAAAGGTAAAAAAAGGAATCCTTATAAGATCATCTCTTGTCCGTCTGTCCGTGTGTCACCACCAATTTTCTCAATGGAAAAATATCAATACCAATTTTTTAATAACTGTCCTAAAATAGTTTAGACCCGCAGCTTCGTTGTCGTGCCTATCACTCTACGGTCTTTACTATAAACTACCTATATCTATGCAAGAAAGCACATTGCCGCCGCCGCGGCCGTCGATATCAACAAACTTGCGTGCCACAAGAAGGGCAAAACGATCAACACACTTTCTCATTTAATTTGTGAATAAGTATTTTGACATCGTCGGCAAGCGCTTTGCCGACGATATCGTCCTGCTCGAAGAAGATCCAAAGAAACTAGAAAGTATGATCAATGATCTAGCCGCGAAGAGCAAGGAAATAGGACTGGAAATGAACGAAAGCAAAACTCGGGTGATGACTAACTCTAAACAGGTGGACATAGAAATCAATGGAAACCTTTTCATTTATTCAACAGAATATGTTTACTTAGGACAAATAATATCCCCCAGCGACCAGATGACAAAGGAAATTAATAAAAGGATAGCCTATGGGTGGAAAAAATACTGGTCTCTGAAGGAAATCATGAAAAGCAGAGAGTTAGGCATGAACATCAAAAAGAAAACCTTCGACACATGTATCTTACCATGTCTGACTTATGGATGCGAGACGTGGTCCCTCACAAAGCACCTTAGGGAGAAACTAGCTAGGTGCCAGCGCGCAATGGAGCGAAGTATGCTTGGAACAAAGCTGAAAGACAAAATTTGTAACGAGGACATAAGATTCAAAACCAAAGTAATCGATATACTCACACGGATCGACCAATTAAAATGGAGATGGACAGGACACCTACTGAGGTGTAACCTTGAAAAATGGAGCAAACGGGTGACGCATTGGTACCCCAGAGACGGCAAACGAAAAAGAGGACGCCAACAAAGAAGATGGGAGGATGAAATTAGCCAAACCTTGGGTCCTCTCTGGACAAGAGTAGCAATGGACAGAGTTCAATGGCGTCAGTTGGAGGAGGCCTTTGCCAAAAGGCACACAGAAACCAGAGACATATTATAATTCAACAAAAAAAAAAAAAAAAAAAAAAAAAACTAACCTGAAGAATTATTCTCTATTAAGCAATGGTTCTGTATAATAAAAGGCTATTTTATTTTATTTATTTTGACATGGCTTTTTACGAAAACTATGTTCTCTTTCTTTTTCTCATGATGAAGAAATGAACTCTAAATCTCTCAAAATATAATGGGGATTCATGAGAATTTTTCATTTGCTGTATAGAAATTCTGGTCAAATATTCTCTCTGTTTTTCTTACCCATTCGTTTGGATGCGGTCTTTCAGAATCTCAGATCGCTTCAACCTATAGACGAAATACCTACCTAGTATATGTACCACTGTGATAATATGATTTCCATATGGGTTTTAGGTATCTATCCTACTAATATCATAAATGCGAAAGTTTGTGAGTATGTATGTATGTTTGTTGCTCTTTCACGTAAAAACTACTGAACGGATTTGGATGAAACTTGACATTTAGATATATGATACCCTAGAATAACATATAGGCTATTTTCTATCCCGAAAAAACATGAGATACCTCGGGAACGCGGGTGAAACCGCGGGGCGGAAGCTAGTATTGTTATAAAATTGTCAAAAAAACTTCCCCATGAAGAGTTATAGGTTTTATATCAATATGTATTGAATGAAGAAATGACGGTGCTAAGATATTGGAAGAAAGAGTATTACTGGGAAACCTTCAGGGCTTCACCTATGTGTTCTTAAGACTATTTGTAATTCATTCCTGTATGCAGTGTACCCATGGCATAAATCAATAGCAAACCAGTTTCGGCCGGTAGGGCTTATTATGGCTAGGTCTCTCATGATAGCGGATGATATAAGCTAGTACCTACCTACAAGTTGGTCGCTGTTTGCCATTGCATGGGATAAGGATTTTCTTAAGACGTCTTTATATTATTGTTTTACAAGTACAAATGCTATAAAATATTATATTTATATATCTATTCAAATAATAAAGCTATCGCTTCCCTCATTCGGGGGTGCCCTCAGGCACCTAAATATTACCCGGCTGAGAGCCCTCTGCGCTCGCCGATTTGTCCGGTAAGGTTGTTGCAGCCAGTCCTTTAAAAAAAAAAAAGCCATGAGTTTGTTTGTTTGAACGCGCTAATCTCCGGAGTTGGAGACTGGCCGATTTGAAAAATTCTTTCACTAATAGGAAGCTACATTATCCCCGAAGGTTATAGGCTACTTTTTATCTCGGGAACGCGAGTGAAGCCGCGGAGAACAGACGTAGTCTACGTTATACATACAATTCGAACTTTATTGGTTTAGTTGTGAAAAGGTATGAAAGAGAAAAGAGTATTTTTCGTAAATACATATAATATGATTATGGTTAGTTAAATATCTCTTTACCGCTGTTATTTCATCCGCCATCAAAAAGACGGCAGCTTACGGCTTCTAATCGAGCGGTCTAGGTCAGAGGCGCCTACTTGGACGTTACCAATAAATCATAATAGCGGCAAATTGGATAAGTGCACCGTCGGCTGTATGCTTCCTATAGCCTCGCTCGTGAATCTTAGGGTCCCCTTGAGGCATCGGGTGCCCATTGGTCTAGTAATAAGTACTTAATCGTGTAGCTAATGAACTTGTTAGAAGCGCGGAAATGCGGAACTTCTGTCTATCAATCAATTGTCTTCCGAAAGATGTTTTTTGACAGAATTAATTGAGCTCCCATGGCCATGTGCTCTTTTGGTTTAACTTTTATGCCAATAAGTTTCGTTTGACTCTTATCGATTATTAGCTTCCGCCTGGTTTCATCCGCGTTCCCAAGGGATCTTAAGTTTTGATGGAATAAAAAGTATTATTTAGTTAAGATAGGTATTATTTATAACCGATTTAAAAAAGGAGGAGGTTAACAATTCGACGGTATTTTATTTTATTTACGGGATTACTCGAAGCCGCTAATATGCTTATACTAGGTCAGTGATAAAACAAGAATCCAAATATTGAAAAATATTTTTTTTTTACCTAAAAATAGAACCACCTTCAAAGGCGCTAAAGCATAGTTTTGAAGTCGGCGAAAAAAAAAATGCGGGACCATGATATTTTCCATGAAACATGAACTAGGTACACTTTCGATGACTTCTAAACAGTCAGATTAGAGAAGGCAGGTATAGTGTCTAGTCTTTAACCAAGATTGTTTATGTGTAGTTGCCGAAAACAAGTCCAAATATAATTTCAACGGTTTGTTTTGACGTTCCCAATCGTAAATCATAAGTTTCGTTCGACGTTGTACATTTAACACACCGCATCGCAACAGTTAATGTTTTTAGGGTTCCAAACCCCAAAAGGGAAAAACGGAACCCTTATAGTTCTCTCTGTCCGTCTGCCACAGCCAATTTGCTCTGAAAATTTGGCACACATATGTATAAAAGGTTTTTAGATATGTAGGCCACTTATAAAAATTAGAAAATTAAAAAGTATTTTCAAACTATAAGTGCTCATTGTGAAGATATTAAATATATATTTTTCATAATTTTAAAATAAATAGTTTCGGTGTTATTTAAGAAAATAGGCGAAAATTGACCATCTCCGAAAATAATGGGCCAACTAATAAAAAAGTAGAAATTAGTTCTTAACCTATAGGTAACCTACAGGATTTTTTTTAAGAGGTCTATGGTATTTAAAGTAACATAGGAAATTACGGAACCCTCGCTGCACGAGTCAGACTCGCACTTGTGCGGTTTTTTTAAACATTCATCACCATGGTGAGCCAGAGATCAGTTAATGGTGAATCACTTCATATAAGACACATCCTCATGAAGCAAATGTAAAAATAACTCCGAAGAGATTCACTTTATGCATATTGTCGGAGGCGTATACTGCTATTTTTAGACTCGAAACAGTTTATCAAACGATATTGTACTTTATAAGTTTGTTTTAAAGGTTGAGTTTATTGCTAGCGTAACCATAAGATTTGCGAAATTGGCCTAGAGGACGTTCATCCGCTTTGATATCAGCATTTGACGTAATACGGGAGCTAGGCTCAATAAAAATTTATGAAAGCAGTACTTATGCAGTATCTATTTCCTGACACTAGTACGAGTAGAAGTTTCCCTTCTAAACTCAGGTAGCATGCGGCTTTTTACTATGGAATACATGTCGAAATAAATTGGCATCTGTTCAAATGCTTACGGAATTACGGATCATAATATTTCCATCGATTTTGACGGGCAGTCTATGTATTCCAGAGATTACATTTTCAGTGGAATTGCTTAAAATATCTCGATGGGTTGTGTCGAGACAAAGGGGATGGAACTTTGTTATGTGGTCTCTACTATGAAACTGCGCAGCCACGTGGTAGCGTAGTAAAAAAGAAAGAATGAAAAAACGTTTAGTCTGCAGATTTTCTAGAAAATTACAACGTCTGTAATAATCATAGCACTCCAAAAATGCAACATTTTTGGAGTGCTATGATGCTATGAATCTGTTGATTTTCTATCGTCATCATCGTTAAAATATCGGCCGATTGAAAAGCAATAAGGTTTAATATTGTTTGTACAACAATTTGAATCCGTAGGCTGATACCACAGTTGATACTGTTTTAAAAGTTGTTGTATTTAATCCCGTTACCCATGAATGAAAGGCCATCATACCATCGCTTTTGAATAACTCATTTTAAGTACCTACTCGTATAGTCAATGGTACACATACTAGCATTATTAATGATTCATTGTGTGTGCTTAAATGTATTGTAAAGGCATGCGTCCACCGATTAGAGACGCACAGAACGCACGTATCGGAACAAATTGCCTACATCGGCATTATTAGAATCCGTTTCACTGCATTCTGAGCATTCATCATAGAACGTAAGACGGTTTAATGTATGTATTGTCAAATTCAGGTTGTAAAGCTAGTAAAATACCAGTGTTCGGTACTATAATAATTAAATTAATTTTAATTACAATTATCTACGATCAATAATATCATGTTGATCGAAGATAATTTTAAGGAGCTAGGATGGCTTGGGTAATGCTGGCAGGGGGGAATGCACAATACACCCCAAGCGGGACGTCAGTGCAGGCCGCATCGCCCCCATACAGAATAAGAATAAGAATCATGTTGATTGAAGACAACTATAGATCGTTTCACACAGGTGTTATATTGTGTATGATCTACAAAAACGGTTTGTTTTTTTGATTGTTTATTTCTAATCCACCAAGACCACCAAGAACCTAAATGTCCTTGGGTAGGTGATGAAATAAGTGATATATAAGGGCAGAAATCAACACAGTCAAAGAGCATTTGAAGTTTCAATGTCAACTGCATTAAATTCTATATTGCGTACCTACTCTGTCCATAGTGACGTATAGTCTGTGGAAGTCTGCCTTTATGAAGGCTACGTACGTGACTTAAAATTAATGGTCTATCTCTCGTAAGATTATAGGTACATGCCACGGTTTTATGACTGTTTTGTAATTATAAACATGCAAATTATGACATTTTTTCGTTTATACATTTTTGCAGATCTCTCGCAAATTACTTATTTTTGACATGTGTTAAATTATAACTTAGTCGTATGAAACTTCAGGATGAGAAGGAAAATCCATGTTTTTAACCGATATATAAAAAGGAGGTGGTTCTGAATATGTCGGAATCTTTTTGGATTTGGTTCCGTGCTGGGTAGACAGCTGCAATTTTGTATATTTGCTGCAAGTGTATTTCTGTTGGCGTTATAACAATAAATAATGAAAATAAAATTATTTTTATGCCGATGAGACGGAACCGTTCGTGTGCGAGTCCGTCTATTATCACAGTGGTACATATACAGTTTCGGCCGGTAGGGCTTATTATGGCTAGGTCTCTCATGATAGCGGATGATATAAGCTAGTACCTACCTACAAGTTGGTCGCTGTTTGCCATTGCATGGGATAAGGATTTTCTTAAGACGTCTTTATATTATTGTTTTACAAGTACAAATGCTATAAAATATTATATTTATATATCTATTCAAATAATAAAGCTATCGCTTCCCTCATTCGGGGGTGCCCTCAGGCACCTAAATATTACCCGGCTGAGAGCCCTCTGCGCTCGCCGATTTGTCCGGTAAGGTTGTTGCAGCCAGTCCTTTAAAAAAAAAAAAGCCATGAGTTTGTTTGTTTGAACGCGCTAATCTCCGGAGTTGGAGACTGGCCGATTTGAAAAATTCTTTCACTAATAGGAAGCTACATTATCCCCGAAGGTTATAGGCTACTTTTTATCTCGGGAACGCGAGTGAAGCCGCGGAGAACAGACGTAGTCTACGTTATACATACAATTCGAACTTTATTGGTTTAGTTGTGAAAAGGTATGAAAGAGAAAAGAGTATTTTTCGTAAATACATATAATATGATTATGGTTAGTTAAATATCTCTTTACCGCTGTTATTTCATCCGCCATCAAAAAGACGGCAGCTTACGGCTTCTAATCGAGCGGTCTAGGTCAGAGGCGCCTACTTGGACGTTACCAATAAATCATAATAGCGGCAAATTGGATAAGTGCACCGTCGGCTGTATGCTTCCTATAGCCTCGCTCGTGAATCTTAGGGTCCCCTTGAGGCATCGGGTGCCCATTGGTCTAGTAATAAGTACTTAATCGTGTAGCTAATGAACTTGTTAGAAGCGCGGAAATGCGGAACTTCTGTCTATCAATCAATTGTCTTCCGAAAGATGTTTTTTGACAGAATTAATTGAGCTCCCATGGCCATGTGCTCTTTTGGTTTAACTTTTATGCCAATAAGTTTCGTTTGACTCTTATCGATTATTAGCTTCCGCCTGGTTTCATCCGCGTTCCCAAGGGATCTTAAGTTTTGATGGAATAAAAAGTATTATTTAGTTAAGATAGGTATTATTTATAACCGATTTAAAAAAGGAGGAGGTTAACAATTCGACGGTATTTTATTTTATTTACGGGATTACTCGAAGCCGCTAATATGCTTATACTAGGTCAGTGATAAAACAAGAATCCAAATATTGAAAAATATTTTTTTTTTACCTAAAAATAGAACCACCTTCAAAGGCGCTAAAGCATAGTTTTGAAGTCGGCGAAAAAAAAAATGCGGGACCATGATATTTTCCATGAAACATGAACTAGGTACACTTTCGATGACTTCTAAACAGTCAGATTAGAGAAGGCAGGTATAGTGTCTAGTCTTTAACCAAGATTGTTTATGTGTAGTTGCCGAAAACAAGTCCAAATATAATTTCAACGGTTTGTTTTGACGTTCCCAATCGTAAATCATAAGTTTCGTTCGACGTTGTACATTTAACACACCGCATCGCAACAGTTAATGTTTTTAGGGTTCCAAACCCCAAAAGGGAAAAACGGAACCCTTATAGTTCTCTCTGTCCGTCTGCCACAGCCAATTTGCTCTGAAAATTTGGCACACATATGTATAAAAGGTTTTTAGATATGTAGGCCACTTATAAAAATTAGAAAATTAAAAAGTATTTTCAAACTATAAGTGCTCATTGTGAAGATATTAAATATATATTTTTCATAATTTTAAAATAAATAGTTTCGGTGTTATTTAAGAAAATAGGCGAAAATTGACCATCTCCGAAAATAATGGGCCAACTAATAAAAAAGTAGAAATTAGTTCTTAACCTATAGGTAACCTACAGGATTTTTTTTAAGAGGTCTATGGTATTTAAAGTAACATAGGAAATTACGGAACCCTCGCTGCACGAGTCAGACTCGCACTTGTGCGGTTTTTTTAAACATTCATCACCATGGTGAGCCAGAGATCAGTTAATGGTGAATCACTTCATATAAGACACATCCTCATGAAGCAAATGTAAAAATAACTCCGAAGAGATTCACTTTATGCATATTGTCGGAGGCGTATACTGCTATTTTTAGACTCGAAACAGTTTATCAAACGATATTGTACTTTATAAGTTTGTTTTAAAGGTTGAGTTTATTGCTAGCGTAACCATAAGATTTGCGAAATTGGCCTAGAGGACGTTCATCCGCTTTGATATCAGCATTTGACGTAATACGGGAGCTAGGCTCAATAAAAATTTATGAAAGCAGTACTTATGCAGTATCTATTTCCTGACACTAGTACGAGTAGAAGTTTCCCTTCTAAACTCAGGTAGCATGCGGCTTTTTACTATGGAATACATGTCGAAATAAATTGGCATCTGTTCAAATGCTTACGGAATTACGGATCATAATATTTCCATCGATTTTGACGGGCAGTCTATGTATTCCAGAGATTACATTTTCAGTGGAATTGCTTAAAATATCTCGATGGGTTGTGTCGAGACAAAGGGGATGGAACTTTGTTATGTGGTCTCTACTATGAAACTGCGCAGCCACGTGGTAGCGTAGTAAAAAAGAAAGAATGAAAAAACGTTTAGTCTGCAGATTTTCTAGAAAATTACAACGTCTGTAATAATCATAGCACTCCAAAAATGCAACATTTTTAATTTAAATCTGTTGATTTTCTATCGTCATCATCGTTAAAATATCGGCCGATTGAAAAGCAATAAGGTTTAATATTGTTTGTACAACAATTTGAATCCGTAGGCTGATACCACAGTTGATACTGTTTTAAAAGTTGTTGTATTTAATCCCGTTACCCATGAATGAAAGGCCATCATACCATCGCTTTTGAATAACTCATTTTAAGTACCTACTCGTATAGTCAATGGTACACATACTAGCATTATTAATGATTCATTGTGTGTGCTTAAATGTATTGTAAAGGCATGCGTCCACCGATTAGAGACGCACAGAACGCACGTATCGGAACAAATTGCCTACATCGGCATTATTAGAATCCGTTTCACTGCATTCTGAGCATTCATCATAGAACGTAAGACGGTTTAATGTATGTATTGTCAAATTCAGGTTGTAAAGCTAGTAAAATACCAGTGTTCGGTACTATAATAATTAAATTAATTTTAATTACAATTATCTACGATCAATAATATCATGTTGATCGAAGATAATTTTAAGGAGCTAGGATGGCTTGGGTAATGCTGGCAGGGGGGAATGCACAATACACCCCAAGCGGGACGTCAGTGCAGGCCGCATCGCCCCCATACAGAATAAGAATAAGAATCATGTTGATTGAAGACAACTATAGATCGTTTCACACAGGTGTTATATTGTGTATGATCTACAAAAACGGTTTGTTTTTTTGATTGTTTATTTCTAATCCACCAAGACCACCAAGAACCTAAATGTCCTTGGGTAGGTGATGAAATAAGTGATATATAAGGGCAGAAATCAACACAGTCAAAGAGCATTTGAAGTTTCAATGTCAACTGCATTAAATTCTATATTGCGTACCTACTCTGTCCATAGTGACGTATAGTCTGTGGAAGTCTGCCTTTATGAAGGCTACGTACGTGACTTAAAATTAATGGTCTATCTCTCGTAAGATTATAGGTACATGCCACGGTTTTATGACTGTTTTGTAATTATAAACATGCAAATTATGACATTTTTTCGTTTATACATTTTTGCAGATCTCTCGCAAATTACTTATTTTTGACATGTGTTAAATTATAACTTAGTCGTATGAAACTTCAGGATGAGAAGGAAAATCCATGTTTTTAACCGATATATAAAAAGGAGGTGGTTCTGAATATGTCGGAATCTTTTTGGATTTGGTTCCGTGCTGGGTAGACAGCTGCAATTTTGTATATTTGCTGCAAGTGTATTTCTGTTGGCGTTATAACAATAAATAATGAAAATAAAATTATTTTTATGCCGATGAGACGGAACCGTTCGTGTGCGAGTCCGTCTCGCACTTGTCCAGTTTTTTTAATTTTCACATTCAAGATTACTAACTATAGATATTAACTAGTACAATAACTATAATTATTTTTTGACCCAGCCCTATCTAACTGTTGGTATAACTATTCCCTAATCTGCACCCAAGGCTCTGTCGTAATTTCCTCATGAATTTCGTGACACTAAAACAAATTAATAAACAATTTAGTCGTGAGTTTTTATTTAGCAGTCTAGGTATAGCATTGAAAAGTCGTTAAATATACGATAAAGGTGTTATTTGTCCTTCAATATTAATAAAATTATAACTGGTTATTGTAATAGGGCATGTACTTACATGTGTGGTATTTAAGGCGACGATATCCGAGAAATTATGTTTCTAGATTAAGTTTTTCTCAGCATTCTTTGTGGCAAGAGATTTGTAAAAAATATATGTTAATCTAGAGAATATGTGAAGAGCAATAGTTATTTTTTAAATTGGAATTTTTCATTAGGATTTTGCTTTGTAGTGTCGATCATCGACCAGTTAAAGAGATCCCTCTATCGGTCTTTGATTGTTTACACTTTTCTCGGTCTAGCACAAGCACCTCAGCTGGCACACGATTAATTCAATAACATGCCATAAAGAATCCGTTCTAAAAAACATTTACAGTGAAAGACAGACAAATGACTATAGAAGGGTTTTTTGAAACAACCCATGAGGGGATGATAGGGGATCGCAGATGAAAGTATGGAGAGGAAACCTAGTTTCAAATAAAGACTCATCATTCTCGAGTTAACAGAAAAATAAGTAACAACTAGAAGCCCAATAGTAACCAAATAAACCTTTTCATAAACATTGAAAACAGTTACGTAATTATGACAAAGCGCCATTATTGTAACACGTGTTGGCCCTGAAACGTTCCGATATTGAAAATGGATCAACAAATATAATACGCCAAATAATATCGTGGAATGTTTGTTTGATTTAAGGCGGGTTTTCAGCTGTACCTCAATTTCAAGCATCTATTGAAATACTGAAACGCCACTCACATTTAATTCGTGCTTATGTCGTCATTTGACAGTTCGATTGCATGAGTTAGCACATGGATTCTAAAGTATTTATGTAAGACGCTCCTTAATTTTATGTGACGTTTCAGCATTAGGTCCTGTCAGTAATTTTGTAATTAGCGAATGAGGTATGGCTATTTTATCTAAATATTAATTTAAAACATTTTAGAACTGTATGTACATTGGTATCTGCCGCTTTTATTGATAAGGAACTAACATAATAAGGATTCAAATAGTTTTATTAGTATAACTAATTCATACATACACAATGTATAGTAATTCATAATCCATTAGACATACCTGCGTCACTAATCACAAAATTCCTTCCAAAGGCCGCACAATTTATGTTATAAATTAAAACGCAAAAAATATCAAAAATCATCCACCTGAAGTGATAAAAACGTGCAAATATGTAAGAAGAGTTATTGAAGGTAAATCTGAGTGGAAGTAAATCAAGTCACAATATATTGATTGTAAATTCACTGTAGAAAGCACTTAACCCGATTTGTATGCCAACCGGTTCCAACAATTTTAGTACTGGACACTAGTAGCGGAAAACTTTCCACTATTCTCTATGGTTATTGGATATAGTTGGTGGTATCTATTACTTTGCTCGACCTTCGAGACGATTAAATGTATTGAACCAACAAACCCTACAATAACATTTGGAATGTAATAACTTGCGAATATAATACCTATTTTATTAACCCCCGACGAAAAATAAGGTTGTTAGAAGTTTGTAATATGTATCTGTGTGTTTGCCTGTCTGCATCTGAACGGATGTTTTTTTTTTACGAAAGGTGTCTTAATCGAGAGCTATGTTTCAAGAAAATCCGCTCAGCCGTTTGAAAATTATGACCATTGATTTTAGTTATTTTTATTTTAACGACAAGGTTTCATGGAGTCAAGTAATTCAATAATGAAACCTAATGAATGCTTTCAGATGGAAGATGATAAAGGAGAGGACGAAGGGACAGAGGATTCGGACGCTTCTGGAATGGAAAGCGACGATCCACTCACCGCTACTGACACTAAATATGGCAAGAGTTTTAGGTTAGTTTGTTTATAATATTAAATAACAGATTTAGATCAAAAATTTTCGCGTTACAAGATACAAACCTAAGTCCAAAAGCCCCCGTTAGCATCGCAAGAGTAGACTAGAGAATACTCGAGCCTTCGACCATTAATAATCGCAGATCAATTTCATCACGTCATATTTATGTGATTTAATTGGCCGAAAATTCGAGTCTTCTCTAGTTAGTCTACGCTTGTCATGCTTGCGGGGGCAGGAAGACAAAAGTTAACTAGATAAATATGAAGTGTAGTAATGCATACTAAGAGTTCAATTGTGACGGTCCTTCAGCATAACTCCTATGCTGATGAAACAAATATATTTTTCACTATTTGAAATTCATTGTAATGCTACTGCTGTGAAATATTGGCGCCCAACGTGGGGCTTCAAATACACGACAATTTTATTCCTTCTTACCCTAGACATTTCACAAGAAAAGGAGTTCAATTGTGATAGTCCTTCAACATAACTCCTATGCTGATGAAACAAATATATTTTACACTATATGAAATTCATTGTAATGCTACTGCTGTGGAATATTGGCGCCCAACGAGGGGCTTCAAATGTCAATTTTATGAAATGGTTAAATAAATTCTTCCTTCTTACCCTAGACATTTCACAAGAGAAGCATTACCAAGATTGGACAACTACAGGAATGTCTTGTCACTCCATGCTGCGCCTCGACCAACCTTAGATGAACTTCACAATGCTTCCCTATCGAGGAAGGTAAGTGTCTACAATATTTATATGTATTTTAGAACTGTCATTTTTTTAATTAGTTGAACTGAAGGTAATGGATAAAGATTGCAACGAGCTAATGGATAAAGTCATAAAGTTTTGGTATTGTTTATTTCAACTTTGAGGGGAATATTTCCCTAATCTAGTTTATTTAAGGTTGTAGCACACATATGAACTCGAAAATGGATCGCCACCGTATCAATTCGAGCCGTTTAGTATTCTTTGTATGAAACTCCCTACTGTAACGCTCACTAATTGCCTCGCCTCTCGAACGGTTTCGCCGAGCTTATTTCTAGGCGGTCGGCAAGCCTTAAGCGCGGCGTCGCCCAGCTTCGCATAGTTGATACGCTTTTGTTACGTGCTTACGTTAGTTTCACGCCTGGTTGACAGCGTGGCGAAAAGCGATACGGTGACGATCCCTTTCCGAGTTGATAAGTGTGCCGACTCTTTTAGATGTAAATGAATAGGTTTATGCAAAGAGGCTGTGGTTACATCTGTCGAAACACATTATCGTATAATAAACGTCATATGTTCGCGGTTTATGCGTAATTTGATATTTATAACGTGACTACTGTTGTCTGGTTATGTAGATGACGGCCCGATAAGATATCATTAAATAATTATCATTTGTTTATTATTTATCTATACTAGGTACTTCCTAATAATAAAGCTGAAGAGTTTTTTGTTTGAACGATCTTATCTCCGCAGTTACTGATCCGATTCGAAAAAATCTTTCACTAATAAAAAGCTACATTATCCCCGAAGGTTATAGGGCTACTTTTTATCCCGGGATCGTGGGTGAAACCGTGAGGAACAGCTAGTTTATTGTAAAGGTAATCTTTTCTTGTCCCATCTTTACGAGATTGTCAGACCGGGGCTGATAACGAAGCTGAAGCGCGTCAGTAAGAGTCAGAAGATAAGGTCGAGTTTGTTTTTGACCCATCAAACAGCCTAAATAATAACAAAGATGATGCTGTATTTATAACATTTACTACTTAGTTAGAATTTTAAGTGCCCTACGCACTATATTGTAATGTTTTTAATTCATTAAAGACCACTGGTACCTATATATATGCAGATTGATTATGGTCTGTCAGTATTTATTAATATAGCAAACATCAATACAGTAGTTAATTATTGGCTCAATGAATGATGCACTTAACGATTTGTTTACTTATAAACAATGCGAATCAAATGATTTATTATAAGTTGTAGAGCGAGCGAAGATAAATAGGTACCATTACATTTCTTATACATTTTTTTATTACGTGATAAATACATTGAATAAAATAAGCAATGTTTTATTGCAATGTTGTTATGTATTGAAATAGCTACAATTCTATGGAAAATTATATAATTGTGGTGTATCTTATATATTACATTTCTTACGATGTTTTTGATTCACTGATTTTCTTTCCATGTCAGTCAACGTCACCATAATGTTAAGGCGGATAGCCCAGTGGTAGTAACTTTGAATTTGAATCCTACAATGAGCTTGAACTTTCCGCGAAAGTAAACATCGTGAGGAAACCATAGCACGGTGGTAGGATACTGAATGTCTGCCTAGCTGACCACCCTTCACTACCAGTATTCCGTCCAACACATAGAAAAGCCAGATCCCTTCTAGGCCACATCATCACTGATCAAATAGTCCTATAGAAAAACTATTAAAATCGCCTCATTGCGTGTCACCAGAGATATTTTTTGTGGCGAGGATCTGGGCGACCTTGGTTTTTACAACGCCCTATACCTGCCCTTACGTGGGCTATAGGTCTAGCCCACAACATGATAATTGCTCTAATTGCTCTCTCATTAATTAATTGGACCATTTAACGCTGTCACGTAAGATGTCCGTACCTACGGCGCGGGACCAGTAAACATCATCATATACTATCATAAAGTATACATAATTAATCTCACTTAAGGGGGACGCAGCAATTAATGTAATGAAATTTGAATTTCGCGGCTAACGCGAAGCATTCGCTCCGAAATTTTTTGGACAATGTGACTTGCTTTTCTTCCCGCAAATTTACTGCCTCATCTAACTCAACCTGAATTATTATGAAAGACCAAAAATGTATTTTATGCCAAGTTCTAACGTTTGTTACCTATAGACAGTACTAATATCAGTTGGAGTTGCAAATGTGTTACTGATCTTTACAGACCTAGAAAGCAACAGAGGGCTTACTCCGAAAAACGATACACGATAGTTCGATCATCTTTATCAAATTCTTAACCAATAGAATTTCACAAAATGTACGTCTCGTCAGTTTGCTGCAATTCTATTGGTTAATAATATGACAAAGATGATCGAACTATCGTGTATCGTTTTTCGGAGTAGACCCTCTGGCTCTCAAGAGCATCTGTTGGATTAGTCCTCAGCTTGCAAAAAGTATTTCCGAGAAAGACTCTGTACTCGCCTGAAAGGTTACTTTCTAAAATGTATGTCGGTAGTATTCTCGATCGACTCATCAAGAAGCAGACGACCTTGCGTAATAGTACACGTAGTTAACCCAAGTTCAAGGGATTGCGACCTGAGCTGATTGTCTAGTACGCTGGTTAGGTGTCGTACCACGTCGTCCTTCATTAGTTAAGGAACTAAGCGGCAAATTGCATTACGATCTATTGACCTTTCTAATTAATGTAATTAGCGTGATTCTCAGCACGTGCTGTCTAATTCCTATTCTTTAGTTTTGTCTTTTGTATTTCGCCGACTTCAAAACAGTGTCAGATTAGAGATTTTACACTTTTTGATGATTCCTACATAGATATTTTACACTTTTTAGTGGTTTTAAGGCAGTTCTCTTTTTGGTAAAAAAGTTGTTTTTAGTTTTTTTTAACCCTGACTTGTTGACAATGCAATGGGACCACCTCAGGAGTAACTATTTCCAATGAAAAATAATTTTGAAAATCGGTCAACAATTGGCAGAGATATCGGTGAACATACATAAAACATACAATCAAAAATAGAACCTCCTCCTTTTTTGAAGTCGGTAAAAAGAGATGGATGCATTGTGTAAATGTGTGATATGAGTAAAAAAGGATTGAATGCCGATGACGGATAGAAAAGTCGATTTTATTTTTTTAAAGAAAACAGAGTACATGTTGCGACGACAATGCAAAGGATTATGCCATTTGGAAGTAAAAAATAACGATTGCCTCACTTTTAAACAATGATGATTATTTCTTCCAGCCAGGCCAGACCCTCGAGAAAGACATGACGACAACCATCCTACCTTCTCCGAACATAAAGTTCGGCTGGATAAAGGGGGTGCTCATGAGATGTCTACTTAACATATGGGGTGTTATGCTCTTTCTGCGGCTGTCGTGGGTTGTCGGACAGGCGGGAGTGGGTTAGTATACCTAAAGACCAAAGTAATTGAACTTAAAATGAGTTTGAGCTTTCGGTGAAAGAAAACATCGTGAGGAAACCATAGCACGGTGGGTACTTTTTAGTACCTGACTAGTTGGCTACGGCCCTCAAGTTGAAAATCTGTCACCAAGATGAGTTTTAGTAAAGGTCCATTTAGTAGGACCGGTTTTGTTAGACTCAGTGGCAAATACGTCAAATGCCATGACGAAGGTCGCGAGTTCGGATCGAAAAATGAGCTTGAGCTTTCGGTGAAGGAAAACATCGTGAGGAAACCAACGCACAGTAGTAAGTACTTTTTTGTACCCACCCTCAAGTTGAAAAAATGTCGTCAAGCATTCCTTGTGTGTTCAGATAGTTGCTCTTGACAGCCAGTTTCCTCCTAGGCTTGATGTGTTTACCACCTTCGCCCAAATCATCACACCAACATGGTTAGGTTATTTTATATAAATGTAAATGGACATTATAATAACATTAATCCTAAGTATTTTAATGAATTCTAATATTTTATTTTATTTTTTGTTATTCTTTTTATTTTTATTCTTTGCTGTGCCCTAACAGGGTTTCATGTTCTGTTCTATATATTGTATTATTTGTCATCCTTTTACACATGAAAGCAATAAAGTTTGAAGTTATGGTCAAAATATACAGGCCTGCAGGACAGGACTGCTTCGGTTCGAAAACCGTATCAAATGTTACGTGGTTTAGAATTAAGCGGAGAAACGGACAGAGGCAGATTGCGACATTGTTTTATACTATTTACACATAAGATTAAGTAAGTAAAATGTATAATTTTTCGGCAGCGCAGTCAATCCTCCTGATCATGACGACGTGTGTGGTGACAACCATCACGGCACTCTCCATGTCCGCCATCAGCACCAATGGAGTTATTAAAGGAGGTAAGTACCATGAACTGAGATTTTTTAGGAACTCCAACCAATGTTGCAGTATCGTTTGTCATCATTATCATATCAGCCGACGTTCACTGCTGGACAGGACAAAGGCCTCTCCCAAGGATCTCCACGATGGCCGGTCTTGCGCTACCCGCATCCAGCGGTTTCCTGCGACCCTTACATGATCGTCGGTCCACTTTGTGGTGGGCCTGCCCACGCTGCGTCTTCCGGTTCGTGATTGCCACTCGAGAACCTATATATTGTATCGTTTATATCCCAATCAAATAGGACGCCTGTTGCATTTTCTGTTATATTTAAAAGAATCGTGTCATCATAAAAGAAGTCATGACTTTTATGATAAAAAAAAATTGCGATAAAAAGATTGGGCGATCAAATACGAGTTATTCTTAAACATTGTTATGTTGAAGATCTCACTGGTAGAGTCGTGGGTGATAATTCTACAATGAGTTTTAGTTTTTGGTGAACAAAACCATAACACAGTGATGGAGACTTTGAAGCAGCCATCACCAAATTGATGATCAGTTGCCAAGAACCTGCCGGTATTTTCCGCTAGCACATAATAACCAATTTCTTCTAGACTTAACACCTGAGACCCAATTAAGACCTTATTACTCAATAATTTGCCAAAGTAAAAGAAACCTCACGACCTACACTACAGGACACTAAATATTATAATTCTAGGAGGCACATATTACATGATATCCCGGTCCCTCGGCCCCGAGTTCGGTGGTTCAATAGGGCTGATATTCTCTATGGCCAACGCGGTCGCGTGCGCTATGTACGTGGTCGGTTTTGGGGAGTCTCTCATCACCCTGATACCCGAGTCCGCATACATGGTCAGCAAGAGCTGGGTGCGTACATTTTTTAATCATCATTATTTATGGTCAAAAATATATAACATGCTATTGATATAGGCTTGATAAAGAATGGTAATGTAGATGCGTCAGACACGCACGACGGTATTTATTATTCACCTCTCGCTCGGACAGCTATCGCCTGTCTATACTCACACGCGGTTGTTGTAGACCGACGAACAGCAGTATTTAATTCCATTCTTAATCTGCATGAATCTACAAATAAATAAGGCTTTCTTTAGTTCATATTATTTGCATGTTATGAAAAATACATAAACAATTTCGTTTTAATTGTACGGGGTTTGTACTAGCTGTCTCCCGGCATAAAAGTAACCTATACAGGTGAATTTTTTAAGTGGGCGTGGTAGACCAAATCCTAAAGTACAAAACATTACTTCGCAGAAATTGATCATTATAAGCGACACTATGAGATGGAGCAATAATACAGGCTGTGTTTTTTTTTCAAAATCATTGAGTTCGATTCCCGGCAAGATAATTTTTTTTTTTTCAAAATCCAAGTATACTATTTTAGTTTTTATCAAAATCGGCCCCGAGACTCCTTTCAGCATTTTTCGCTATTCCCTATACTTTAGGATTTGGCCTACCACGCCCACTTAAAAAATTCATCCTGTATATTATTCCTTGCCACAGAGATACATAGACCATATCTATGTATCTATGTGACAAGCTTCATTAAAATCCTTCCAGTAGTTTTCGTGTAAGAGTGTAACAAACTCACATTCACATGTATAATAGTAAGATAAGATGAAGCTAAAGATATCCGTCTGATTGTTAGTCTGGGCTAATCATGGAAACGGCCGAACAGATTTCGACGTGACTTTTATAATGGAGTTTTCAGATAGTAATCTAGGCTACATTTCATTTTGGGAACGCAAGTGAAACCGCGGAGGACAGTTGAACAGAGAACGAGAGAGATATAAAACCATATATGTATTTCAGGATCAAGCAATCTACGGATGTATAACAATAGTTCTTCTCACCGGAATAGTAATGGTGGGGATGGAATGGGAGGCGAAGGCGCAAATAGTGCTCCTAATTATACTCCTAGCCGCTATTGCAGACTTCCTCATAGGCTCGTTCATTGGACCTAAGAGCGAGCTTGAAGTGGTACAGGGCTTCGTGGGGTACAATAGTAAGTGAATATTTCAATGTATCTATCTATGTATATATATATACTAATAATAAAGCTAAAGAGTTTGTTTAAACGCGCTAATCTCTTGAGTTACTCGTTCAATTCGAAAAAAAATTAACTCAACTCAAACTCAAAACTCATTTATTCAGTTTAGGTCCAACTAAGGCACTTATGAATGTCGATAGTTACAATTATTACAATATACTCAAACAACGGTTCCACATACACTTAAACTGAGAAGACTCCGGCAAGAAACTCAGCAAGGCTTCTTTCTTACGTGGATCTTTATTTGAATTTATGAAATTTCAATTGTTGTTTCACACGCGCGCCTGGTATTAAAAGAAGCTTATAGCACTTGGGAATAATCTAGCTTCCCATTAGTGAAATAATTTTCAGAATTCCCTCAAAAATGCTACTTTGTTATTGTGTACTTATGAAACTTTAACTGATAGGATTAATTTTGTTTGTTTTGTTACAGTGTCGGTACTCATGGACAACATGGGCCCCGACTACAGGTTGTTTGAAGACGTGGAGCATAACTTCTTCTCGGTGTTCTCAATTTTCTTCCCCGCGGCCACCGGCATACTGGCCGGCGCTAACATCTCTGGTGATCTCAAGGTATATATCTTGATGAATTGGACTTGAAGTTAAAGTAGAAAAGGTCAATGTGCCGCTTCTACTACAAGTTTGGATGCTCAACACACCTGCTTAAAGTTTGTGATAGAGATTATGTGTGTGAGAGGTAATTATTAGCCATATAAAAATCTAGTTATACTATACAGTTGGATCGTTATATTCCAGGACCCACAGAAGTCGATACCGAAGGGCACCCTGCTAGCGATCCTGTTGACTACTCTATCGTACATAATGATAGCGGTGGTGGCCGGCTGGACGGTCATACGAGACGCGCCGCCTGGATGTATGGGGGAAACATGTGTCTACGGCCTGCAAAACAGCAATGACGTCAGTATACCGTGCGATATTTTAACTATTTTATGTCAGAAGATAGACAAGCAGGTAGGCGGTCCACCTGCCTGATGGTAAGTAGTTACCAAGGGCTTAGCGAGGTATGGGCAGCTGCCCCCTCCCCCAGAAGATGAAGGAATGCTCAGAAACCGAATCTGAGGTGTTAAAACGATTTTGTGAAGAACCTAAAATAAATTACTGATGGATATTTTATTTTTAATTTTTAACGTAACCTGTCCCATTGCTCATGCAGCATTTTCCTTAGGTATATTATTGATGTACACCTTAACAAAATGCTAGCTACGCCCTTGGTGGTTACCGTCGCCTATCGCCATTTGCAATGCCATTGAGTAGCCGATCTGTTACAATGATAAGAAGAAGACTGGCTTTCTAGTGAAATTGCCGGAACTCACCGGTAGGTGCTTTGCGACAGATTTTCTACTTGAGGATGGTAGCCAGCCAGATGGGTACTACAAAGTACCCTACCACCGTGCTATGATTTCCTCATGATGTTTTTCTTCATCGAAAGCTCAAGACCTTCGTCACGGCATTCGACGTCATTACCACTGAGCTATAGGCGATGCTTAAGAAATGACGTACTTAGGCTGAGATCTATAAAGCGTACTTTGACTTTGCTCAGACTTAGGCTGAGATCTATAAAGCGTGCTTAGACTTTGCTCAGACTTTACTTAGGGTACTACGTAATAAAGTAAATATTTGTGTGTTTTAATTTGTAGCTAAGTTTTTGGTAAGTCGTCGATTAGGTGCACTTAGATTCAAAGATTGCATTATTACCAAAAACTTTGCTACAAATTAAAACACACAAATATTTACTTTATTACGTAGGTTTATACCCTAAGTAAAGTCTGAGCAAAGTCTAAGCACGCTCTATAGATCTCAGCCTTAGTGCTTCAGAAAAAAGGCTTTAATGTAGAAGTACTTAAAAGTGATGCTTATATTTCAGGTGATAAGATTGGTTTCTGGTTTTGGTCCGCTTATATACGGTGGATGTTTTGCTGCGACCTTGTCATCGGCACTTGCTTCTTTGGTATCCGCTCCTAAAGTGTTTCAGGTAAATACGTCATCAATTATCTATTACGGTTCATTAGATACAATACAACCCGCTGAGAGACGGGTGAGGCTCAGGCTTCGGGTTCCGTTGGCACCCTTTGGGTACGGAACCCAAAAAAGAAACGGACAAATATACTTGTTTTAATCTTGAAAGCATTACACTTTTTTCTGAGTAGTTGTGTAATACGGACGGCATCTTTCTAGGAGCGATTTCGATCGTCAATAATTTATTTAACAAATTACAATGACCGAAATACATGTGGCAGTGGGCTCCAAACAAGGCTACGCCTGTATCTTGGTAGCCCAGAACAGACAACAATTGGTTTTGACACAGGTTTTTTTGTTAGTTCTATTTATATTACGATCTAGCCTTTCTAGGCTAATGAGTAATTTCAATTTATCCTAATCTTCTATAAAATATTAAATTGTCTAAGAATATGACCAATTGGTTTTGACACAGGTGACAATAATAGCTTTACTTATTGTAATCTTAATGGGTACAGAATGCCTAAATGAATCCTTACTGAGTTTCTTGCCAGAGTCTTCGCAGTTTAAGTGTATTACGAACTGGTGGTAGAGTCATTTGTAACTTTCGACGTTCACAAGTGCCTTATCAGGGCCTAAACTGAATAAATGATTTTTGTATTTGAGCTATTATATTTTTGCAGGCTTTATGCCAAGACAAGTTGTACCCGTACTTGGAGTTCTTCGCAAAGGGATACGGACAGAACAACGAGCCGGTGCGCGGGTACGTGCTCACCTTCGTCATCGCCACTGCCTTCATACTTATGGGTGAGTATTTTGAACCTTACTTACATAGGAATAAAATGCATATGACTAAAATAGTCATGAATATGACAGTTGATGGATATGCGGGAAGGGGAAGACCGAAAAAGAGATAGATGGATTGTGCGAAAGTCGATATAAGTAAGAAAAGAGTGAATGCCCATATTACTCTTGCCCATATTACCCGGACTAGCTGTTCCCTGCGGTTTCACCCGCGTTCCCGAGGGATGTTTTCCCGGGATAAAAAGTAGCCTATATGTTATTTCAGGGTATGATCTATCTATGTGCCAAGTTTCATCCAAAACCGTTAAGTAGTTTTTACGTGAAAGAGCAACAAAGACACATACATACACACAATTTTTTCCATTTATAATATTAGTAGGATACAAGGGCTGAATGGAAGAGGAGTACCTACATATTGCGCCGACCCAAAATTATTGCGAACAGGGCAGGGACATACATAATGATGAAACAGATTTGATGGACTATAGGTGAGAACAAAATCGGCCGATACAAAGTCTACAGGGTTTTTTTTATTTTTTTTGTGAAAGGACAAAAGTTGGTAGCCTCTGGTGGCTTTATCAACCTTACCGGATACTTTAAAGCTCTTCATATTTCAATGCAACCTTCACTGGAAGGTGCTTAGCGACAGACGGATACTACAAATTATTCTACCACAGTGTAATACATACGTGAGTACTTTTTATAGGAATGTGTACCTTCCATCTTGAATGATACACCTTAGCTAATCTGTGACAATTTACAGGTGGTTTGAATCAGATAGCTCCGTTGATCTCCAACTTCTTCCTGGCTGCGTATGCGTTGATCAACTTCTCAACGTTCCACGCGAGCCTCGCCAAGCCTGTAGGATGGAGGCCTACGTTCAGGGTGAGTTAGTGGAAACTTCACTCATCAAAAGATAGTAAACATGATTTTGTAGACAATATTTTGGGGGCCCGGAAGTGCCCCCGCCAAGGCTCGGCCATCCTTTTCTTGAAGTCATTTGGGCCATTTTCGACTCCCTGTAACTTCGTTGTGGAAAAAATTAGAAGCCTAAATTTCCAGTGACCAAGAGGCCATTACATAGCTACATATATTTGCAAAACATTTTTTTAATCTTTCTAATTTACCCCCCAAAAGTGGCTATGAGGACAAAAAAAAGTTTGTTTGATTTTACATATGTGTACTAAATCTCAACTCAATCCAGTCCAGTATTATGAGACAGACAGAGGTGCGGAACCTTAAAAAAGCTCATCCTTATTTTTTTTTCATTTAATTGTATAATTGCAGTTCTACAACATGTGGCTGTCCCTGGTGGGGTCTGTGCTGTGCGTGGCGATCATGTTCGTCATCTCGTGGGTGACCGCGCTCGTTACCTTCGGCTTCCTGCTGGCCTTATATCTCCTCGTCTCGTACAGGAAACCAGGTCTGTACCACCACTACAAATTTATAGTATACCCTCAATCATCGTCATCATGTCTGCCGAAAGACGTCCACTCCTGGACAAAGGCCTCCCCCAAGGATCTCTAAGATGGACGGTCTTGCGCTACCCGCATCCAGCGGTTTCCCGCGACCCTCACAAGACCCTTAATGTATAGTGTTATTTGTATCTTTTGTAACCTCCGACGAAAAAGAGTATATTACTAAGGTTCGGTTGCAAAAAGGTTATAGTTAGGTTACGGTTATAGTTAACGAAAGAAAGCAAACTGGGGGCCAAATCCACTAATAAATTTTGATGAGATTACAATTGGATCGCAGCTGAATGAAGACTTTTGCACGCTTTCGTATTCCACTAATAAATCTGCCAACGATGAACGAACGATGTTTCGGTTACCAAGGGCAACAACGATTACAATCTAATCATAATAATCCAATCGTGGTTCGGTTTCGTTTATTTAGTGTATTACCGTTTTTAGTAAAATTAGAATTGGATTGGAAACGAACTTTAACTGAATCGAAATTGGATTTCAACCGTTGTAATTTAGTAGAATTGGCCCCCTGGGTTGCTCGTGTCACTTTAACTAAAATTTTAACCGTAATCATAACCGACCGAGGGAGATTGGTCATCGTCAGAGTTACGGTCAAATATCTTAGCTATGTTTCAAGAAAATACGCTGAGCCGTTTGAAGATCATCACCTCTTTTCTAGTGTGCAGGGGGTTTCTTTAAATTTTAATTTATTATTATGCAGATGTCAATTGGGGTTCAACGACGCAAGCGCAGACTTATAAAGCTGCACTCTCCGGTGTTCATCAACTGAACAGGGTTACGGAACACGTGAAGAATTACAGGTGATTATTGTCATACTTATTGTCTGTTTTTTTGTAAAACAGTCTGCATTCAAACATATGGCCCTGGTGGCAAGCGGTTGCCATAGCGATATCATCTTATTTCTTTTCTACCAAAGTGTAAATTGAATTAACATGCCAAAAAAACAAAAGCGTTGGCTTGCCGGCTGCCGGTATTTTGACAGCCGACTTTCGCTACAAACTTTTATGATTGTCCGAATCCCGGTCGCTCGACGGTCAACTGGTCACTTGATTTTAGCATAGTTAACTTGTAACTGTCATAAGTTCGTAATGGTAGTGCTTAAGCTCGTGATATTTTTGTAGCATTATTAATGCTGATGTATACTATCCATAGCATTCCGTCTAATATAACCAAAATGATTATGTATCCAGTCTGGCGCCGGCAGACTGGATACATAATCATTTTGGTCATTTTGTCAAATAAAATGAAAATCTAGGAAAGTCGTGAAAAGCAACTCTTTTGCAGGCGAATCTTGTCCTTATTGACTTTAAAAACGTTATTATTATAATTCTTATATTTTCCTGTCAAGGTTGAAATTTATATAACATATAAAAATAATAAAAGCGTAACGGAAACTACTTGTTATAAACAAAAGCCATATGCCAACAAAATTGTTGGGCCAAATACGGACAGCGACGCCAGACTGGGTATTTAAAATCTGTGTTCAGGCTGCTTGTATCAGTCATCACTGTGACTATGTCTTCGGGTTATAATCGCCGGATGCAACATTTCCAGGCCTCAAATATTGGTGCTGACCGGGTTCCCCGGGGAGAGGCCCTTGCTCACCGACTTCACGTACCTCCTCACCAAGGGGTTGTCGCTTATGCTGTGTGGACATATTGTTCAGGTTTGCTTTTTTTACAAGCTTTTATCTATCTATCTCGTGGCACATATGTGCCTGGAAAGGCAGAATTTGGAATGCTCGATAATTTAATTTTTACACCTTTGTAACCCAAATTCATGCAAATAAATTTATTATTATTATTATTCACTTATTAAAATAAATAAATAATAAATTAAAAAAATATATATAATCAGGGGCAGGTAAACCACCGCGGCAGGGAAGCATTGACAGACAGAGCGTACCAGTGGTTCAGCAAGCGCAAGATGAAGGCATTCTACTCTATAGTCGATGACGTCGGCTTCAAAGATGGCGCCAGTGCTCTTGTACAGGTACGTAGAAAACTCTCTAGGTCTTTTAATGTACAAGTGTGTTTCAAAAAGATCGATAACATTTTTAAAAAGTGGCAAAACTGTGTTACAAAACTAACATATGTACTATTTACGTTTAGCCTGGTCCGGGTGACAGTAGCCATAGAGATATGAAAATGAACCATATGTCATTGCGATAAGGTTCATCTGAATCTAAATAAGTGTATTGCCACTGTTACCTGCAGAAAACTATAACGAAAATATTATAGTGTAATATACATTATATTATATTATAGTGTCGATTAATAAAGAAGTGAAGTGAAAGATTGTAACAATATTACTGGATGTGATTCATTTTGATTTGTTTCCAGGCGAGCGGGTTAGGTAAACTGAAGCCCAATATTCTAATGATGGGCTTCAAAGAGGATTGGCTGACGTGCAACAGGAACGACATTGTAGACTACGTTGAGATTATGCAGTGAGTTGAGGCCTTTTTTTACTTTACTACAGACAATTGTTTGAAAAACAATAGTTTTTGGCCTTTTGGGTATATTCGTGGATGACTTATTTATTTTTACAAGCTTTTATAGTATGTTTAGTTCGAATCTTCTATGTCTTTGTGTTCGTTTGATCTGAAATTTGTACACATATAAGTCCTAGTATATTTATATAGAATTGGTATATATTTATATATTTGCTATTTAGTATAAGTATTATGTTAGTTTGTTGTATATAAGGATATATCTAAGTTTTTAATTTTTGGAATTGCACACCCCCGTCTTATTTAGTTAATTATATTACTCTCCATCCAAAGGTTGCCTGGTAGAGATCACTTTTAGTGATAAGGCCGCCCATTGTAACACTTTTGTTTTTCTTTTGGTTAAGTTATTTTTTATATATATATATTTTTTAATTTTCTGTGGTGTGACAATAAAGCATTATCTATCTATCTGTCCGATGACAAACCTACTAATATAATAAATGCGAAAGTTTGAGAGGGTGTATGGAGCGTTACTCTTTCATGTAAAAACTACTGAACGTATATGAATGACACTTACATAGATAGATCTTATCCTTTAATGACATATTGGCTACTTTTTATCCCGGGAAAACAGAAGATCCTTGGCAATGCCTGTGAAACCGCGCGGTGGAAGCTAATACATTGATATGATATTATTGAGCTGGTCAGATGATGGAGCTGATTAAAAAGAGCTTGTCTTTAATATTTTTTTACTTTTAATTATTATATGTTTTTTTGTCCTGAGTCTACATGTAATTATCTATAATAAGTATGTATTTACAAAAAAAAGTAGTATATGTAGTATATCAGTTGTCTGGTTTCCATAGTACAAGCTCTGCTTAGTTTGGAATCAGATAACCGTGTGTGAAGAATGTCCCAGGATATTTATTTATATTTTAGTAAGATAGAAGTTAAAAGTAAGGTATTTTTATTTTTCAGTAAAGCCTTAGACGTCCACATGGCCTTGGCCTTACTGCGAGTAGAAGGCGGCCAGTACACCACGGAAGCGTTAGACGACGACCTGCAGGCGTACCTCAGAGATATGAACGCTAAAGACCTCTCAGCATTCACACGTGAGTTTGTGCAATATACCTCTATGTATGTACCATTGACAAACTTGAAGCTTGATCAGTTTTGAAAACTTTTTGCTAGCAGCCAGTTTTTATATATAATAAAAGTATCTCTTGTAAAATATTTTGTCATTACTACTTTTATGACAAACGTACACACGGCCACAGATCAAGCTACACATTTTTGTTGCAAAATAGCGCCTATTACAACCGCATAAGGTGCCACAGTGTGAAGCTTGATCTGTGGCCGTGTGTACCTAGGTAATTTAATGATTTCGGGTGTTATGGGTATTTCAATGCCTTTTCAGTCTACTTTTACCCTAAAGTCACTAATATTGTCTAATGGTCATTGTACAATGTAGTCGTCGTCAAATCCCAGTTTTTAAGGCTCTTTCTATCAAATAACGTAAGAAAATTACGGATATATTTAGAAACGCTAAGAATATATAATACTTGCTTATGTGTATAGGTATGATACTTATTTTAAGGCAGATTTAGTTTTAAAAAAACTTCGGTGTACGTGTTATTTGTCTAACTAAGCGACACATCAGCTTTAGATTTAATAAGGTGTGGTTTATAATTCGATATTAAAAACACTAGATACCTTTTCGTAATCTTCAAGCGCAACTTGTCAAACGATTTGTGACCATCCATGGCTTAGCATAGAATTCTACCATATGAGCCATGGCTCAATACCAACATATAGCATCATAGCTTGCGTTTTGATATCTGTAAATAATAGCCTTAATCTCAGAAACGGCTTTTCTGATTTTGATAAAAAGGAGCAGAATTTTCTTAGTCATAGTGTAATTAAAGTTTTATCACAAAGTGACAAGCCCATTTGCGGGGTGAACCAAGTCTAAATTTTAACACTTATGGTATCTAGTTTTTTTTTAATCGATGGGTTACTGTGTTAATCACTAAAACGCTTCATGACATGTACGCAACCATACATCACAAAGCTTGCCTCCAGGTTCCATGGGCGATAACTACAAGGAGTCAAAGTCCACTGAGAGCCTCAATACGCACTCCATAGGTGAGTGTCATCTGTAATTAACAACATTTTTGTTTATGGAAGTTATTAAGTCATCACAGTCTAAAAGCTCCGTTTTGACAAGAGGGTGTCTGATTAAACAGAAGACAAATATTTAGTTACTAATTCTGCTGGGTCTTCTTCTATTTGTCTTCTGTTTAATCTTATAATAGATTTCCGCAAGGTCACGCCTGAGTCTATTAGTTATCTAAGAGGGTGTCTCTTTTTGGCACGTGAATGTATATGAGACAACTAAATTAAATTGTGACAACTTATGACGACCTATATGTGTGTTTTTTTTTTGGAAAGGATGAAAGTTAGTAGCCTCTGATGGCCTTCATCAACCTTACCGGACAAATCGGCGAGCGCAGAAGGCTCTCAACTGGCCAAAAGGCATTTAGTTGCTGTCTTGTTTTGTAAGGAGTAAACATTCCAAAATAAAAATCTAAAATAGTTTGTAAATTGTAGCAATGTTTTTTTTTATTATCGCGACTGAAAGGCGTTCATACTATCCCGAGCTTGGATGCTTTAATCGGCTAATTTAGATTTCATGTAGGCCTTTACATACAGATCATATCCAATATTATAAAGAGGAAGGAGTTATTGGTCCGATTCTAAAAATTCTTAACTAATAGGAAGCTATATGACTACGTGGGTGAAACCATAGGAAACAGCTCGTTCAATCAAATTACGAGTGACAGGCGCTTACCGTTGCCTATCGCCATTTGCAATACCAGAGGTATTGTCAATGTGTTGTCGACCTGTTACAATGCCACGAAGGCAACTGGCTCTCAAGTGCAATTGCCGGAACACACGGGTAGGTGCTTGGCGACAGATTTTCAACATGAGGGTGGTAGTCAGCCAGGCGGGTACTACAAAGTACCCTACCACCGTGCTATGGTTTCCTCACGATGTTTTCCTTCACCAAAAGCTCTCATTGTAGGATTGAAACCCACGACTTTCGTCGCGGCATCCGACGTCACTACCACTGAGCTATCATCGCCTTGAATAGTTTTGAATTATTTTAAGACGTTACCAATTAATCCCAGGTAGCAGCATGTCAGATATATCAATGGGGTCGCCTCAGCTGAGGAGAGCCGTGTCCGCTAACCCAGGAGCTGTCGCTAACAAAAACAATACTACACAGAAACCAGTCGAGAAGGAAAGGTAGGTGTTCTGTATTTATCAGAAGGTATAACATGGGTCAATCTACACTAATAATAAAGCTGAATAGTTTGTTTGAACGTGTTAATCTCTGGAACTACCAGTCGGATTCGAAAAATTCTTTCAGTCATTGAAAGCTACATTATCCCCGAGTGCTATAGGCTCAATTTTATCCCCGAACGTGGGTGAAACCGCGGGAAACCGAGGGGAATAGTTTGTCATGGCCAATTTTGATTACTAAATGCACATTAAATAAATAAATAAATATCCTGGGACATTCTTCACACACGGTTATCTGATCCCAAACTAAGCAGAGCTTGTACTATGGAAACCAGACAACTGATATACTACATACATATAGGTACTTCTTTTTTTTGTAAATACATACTTAAATAGATAATTACACCCAGACAGACAGGACAAACAGACATGTTCATGCACACAAATGTTTGTCCTGGATGGGAATCGAACCCATGACCAGCGGCGTGATAGGTGGTGTCTTAACCAATGCGCCAACTGGCTTGTCAATGAAACACAATTCGACTTATTTGGTCTAAACTTATAACTAAGATGTCTTATAATAGATTCAAAGAGTATGTTAAACATAAGTTGATTGACAAGGCCTACTATAAGGTGGCTCATTACATAGAAGACAAGAATATATGGTTGTAGTAGCTTCCCTCTGCACTTGCAGCCCCCTGGCCAAGTGATAATTGTATGAAGTTAATGTATATTTAAGACAAAAACTGTAATTACCTACATAAATTAAAAAAAAAAAAAGATCCACCAAAAAAAAAACGCCTTGCTGAGTTTCTTGCCGGAGTCTTCTCAGTTCAAGTGTATTCCGAACCGGTAGTAGAGTCTATTGTAAAACTGTAACTGTTGACGTTCATAAGTGCCTTATCAGGGCCTAAACTGAATAAATGAGTTTTTGATTTTGATTTTGATTTGATTTTAAAAAATACTTCTATCCTTTTCTTATGCTTATTGTTAGACATAAATTAAGATTGAATTAGTTTTGATTGGTGTTATTTTGTCAGCATTAAAAGCATAGGTAACGTAGTTCGACGAGCCCTAGGAGGTGGGGCTGCAGCTCGTCGCACGTCGTCGTTCACGTCTGTCGAGCAGTTCACGCGCAGGCACGCCGGCACCGTCGACGTGTGGTGGCTATATGACGACGGCGGTGAGTCACTTCTTACGCTCTCATGTTATCCTGGTACTCCTGGTAACTGTTTAATCTATTATACGAATAATAAAGCTGAAGAGTTTGTTTGTTTGTTGGAACGAGCTAATCTCTGGATGTATCGATTTTTTGTTTTTAGAAATGTATAAGTTTGTATTTGACCACAATCTCACCGTGGTCAGTGATGATGTGGCCGATCGGATTCGAAAAATAGGGTAGTTGACTGACACATCGAATCAGCTACTTTTTAATAAATGTCAAAACGATAGTTTATTAGGAATTTTGTATGAAATATTACATTATGACGTCATAGTGTCACAGCATCAAATCATCTACTCTTAGTGGTTCCACTGGTAATTAAAAATCATAAAATTCATTAAATGTACAACATATTTGATATTTCCACGTGTTTTTAGATGTTTTATGCATTGGTTAGTGTTTGGTCATTTATTTTTGACAGTGTCAACTACCCTATTGTTGATACTTTATTTTGTTTACATTTGACTATGTCACCACAGTATGATAAATTAATTTCCTAACAAAATGTATGGGAATAGTTTTTTTCGATTTCATTTCTGATACCCTAACCTAACTTGGCCCCATATAGCCATTTGATCCTTGTCGGAGACAGGATTGATTAAGCTAATAAAAAATATTTTGAAAAATCGCCGATTTCTCGATGACCGTAAATTATTTTCAAAATCTGTAAAATGCCAATAGCAATAACTCGAAAAATAAGGGATAGTCTCCTAAAACCATATTCGCATGGCTCTCAAGGCAGCTGCCCTTACTGACCCATTTCAAATTTCCACCCTGATAGCATAGCATATACTAAGTTTTGTTATAATATCATCTCATCTGGTTATATTCTCATTCAGGTTTAACTCTACTGCTACCCTACATTCTGTCGACTCGGCGAGCGTGGTCATCATGTCCGCTCAGGGTGTTCACTCTCGCCAACAAGAACACTGAATTGGAACTTGAGGAGAGGAAGTAAGCAATCACAACATTTTCTATAAGTTTTTTGGGGGTGTTACACGTCTGTGTTTGGGTCACCAACTTACATTATGTGTACCAAATTTCAACTCGATCCAGTCCAGTATTTTCGGACAGACAGATAGACCCACGAGTGATCCTATAAGGGTTCAGTTTTTTTCCGTAACTCTAAAAAATACTTTCAGTCCATGTTCCCATGCGGTACTTTAACCACTGCACAATTTCATAAAAATGAAAACGCGAATGGAATATCGAGTTTTAAAACTCTTGTACGTGTTAACGCTCCATTTGGATTCCATTTACAACCAACAAAAGCCTGACAGCGGTAGCGGGTATATGGGAGCAACTTCAATCTTCTTTATCTCCTCTCAGCATGGCGTCTCTCCTATCCAAGTTCCGGATAGACTACTCAGCATTAAAGATGGTGGCTGACATCACGAAGCGACCCAAAGACTCGACGATAGCCTACTTCGACAAACTGATCGCGCCATTCAAAACATCCGACGAAAGCAATGATCCTAGTAAGTGCATGTTTTATTCCTACATATGTACTTTAAGGTTCTCTTCTAGAATAGTATGAAACTGTTGTATGAAACTGTTGTATGAAAGGGGTGTTTATTACACAATGAGTTGTTTTATATCCGGCTCGAAGGACCAGGGGAGGTAGACCCTACATTTGAATATGATATTGGTTCAGGGGATGGTG
The DNA here is from genome assembly GCA_963555595.1 of Tethea ocularis. Taxonomy (NCBI): domain Eukaryota; kingdom Metazoa; phylum Arthropoda; class Insecta; order Lepidoptera; family Drepanidae; genus Tethea; species Tethea ocularis. The sequence continues at coordinate 1,261,675 of OY741971.1, read as the reverse complement.
GCCTCTCTGATGGTGATGATGCTACATGATAATGATGGGAGGAGGCTCTCGGGAGTGATGAGTAAAGCCATCTCGTGCGAGTGCTGTAGCAACACTGAGTTGTTATTGTTCAAACAGGCTTGCAGAAATGGATAAACTAATATGTTAATAAATAAAAACCTACACATGTGCGGTTACAGCAACGGCAGCGGCAGCTCTTCTCAACAAATGCAACCTTGCAACTATGCACTGCTTATCCTATTAATATTAGAAACGTGAATGTGTGTATGTATGTATGTTTGGTGCTCTTTCACGTAAAAACTACTGTATGGATTTGGATGAAACTTGGCACATAGATGGAATAACATATAGGCTACTTTTTATCCCGGGAACGCGGGTGAAACCGCGGGGGACAGCTAGTCTGAAATAATTTTGATTTTATACTCATGGTTTTACTCCACCCTCCAGCCGGTATAACGGAAGCCGACCTGGTAGCGGCGCGCGATCGCACGTACCGCCACTTGCGGCTGAGGGAGCTGATAATGTCGCACTCTCGAGAGGCGCGGCTGGTGTGCGTGACGCTGCCGATGCCGCGGCGGCGCGGGGTGGTGCCGGCGCCGCTCTACGTCGCGTGGCTGCACGCCATCGCCGCCGCCGCCGACAACACGCTGCTGGTGCGCGGGAACCACGCCGCCGTGCTCACCTTCTACTCGTAGCGAGACTACGCTACACTATACGGCTGACATCTATACACAGTGCTTACGTAAAACATGCCTCATTTACGAGTTGTACCTAATAAAGTATATTTTTGTTTGACCATTAATAGGATAGTTGACAATGTCAAAAATAAAGGACCAAACACTAACCAATGCATAAAACATCTAAAAACACTTGGAAACATCAAATATGTTGTACATTTAATGCTTTTATGATTTTTAAATACCAGTAGAACTACTAAGAGTAGATCATTTGATACTGTGAAACTATGACGTCATAGTGTAATATTTCATACAAAATTCCATATAGGAAACTATCGTTTTGACATGTATTATAAGAGTAGCTGATTTGATATGTCAGTCAACTACCCTATTGTAGCAAAGATTTTGGTATGTCGTCGATTTGGTGCACATAGGCTTTGCTTAGAATACACTCTGAAGGATTAAACTTTGTCTTAACTCGAAGTAAAGTCTGAGCAAAGTCTAAATACGCTCTATAGATCTCAGCCTACACCTCTCACTCAAATGTGGAGATTAGTTACCACCTATCATGCTGCAGGTTGTCCATCCAAGACACGTGGATGTAAGTCAAACGTTCCAATATATTTATTTATTTACTGGGTTTTACTTGAATAACTCACGTAATTCTTAAAGTCTTGCATGACATACAGGATGGAGGGTACTTTGAGACATGGACGTACAGTATGACACAACTTAGATGTAACATCAGCAAATCATAATATCAACACTTCACTTCCGATTTACACAACTAATAAAAATCATTCATTATCGCGCCATTCAACGTTCAACAAGTTAATTTTCGCCTAAAGTACTAATAAATATGGGTAATGTTGTAGGCGCACTCTTTTCGGGAATTATCAATTTTACGAATTTTGCCGATGCTTCATCTAAATTGGGTCATACTGTAACCAGGTTTTGAACATTGTCTATTTAGATTAGGTTAGGAGTGCCGGCTACCCACCCTCCTAGACGCCGATGCTGTGTGGAATCTTCAACTTTCGATTGTGTTCTTCTAGTGTTTGTAGTATTCATGGAAATGAAGAATCTCTCTTTTTTAATAAATGTATATTACTCATTTTATTTTATGTTGTATTTCAACGGAGTTAGAGTTACAGTTTGCGCTAACATAGACTTAAAGTTACCAATATACGTATGTAATGATTATTTATTTATTAGTTTAAAAAAAGTGTTAAAATTTGCCATTTTAATGACCTTTTTATATTTATTACATGTGTAGTATTTATTTTCCAATGTATAATTATGATACTAGTATTGATGAAAAACTTATCTGTACGCGAAGTTCTGTCATAATTATACGAAGACTTCGTCCGAAGAGCATACAAATTGTTACCCGAACTTCAAGTAATAATTATACGGTAAACTCGAGACCGAAGCTGTAGTATAATATTATTTTTATTGTGTAATAGGTATTTTATATTTATAGTAAACCAACGCAAATACCAAATCATTCCACCAAAGCTGTATTCCAGAAACCTTTAAACAATAATACCATGACAACAAACCAGTTAAAATATTGATATGTTGAATGCGACCTGAAAGTACAAATTATTTATATTAATCTATTGTTTTGTTTATTAAATTATTTATGATAGCTGCTTGAGACCAATTGAAACAATTAAGTAGTCTGCCGAATCGATAATACTAGCTGTTTCCAACGGTTTTACCCGCGTCCCTGTGATGAAAAGTTGTCTAAATTACTCGGGGATAACGTAGCTACTTGTTAGGGACAGAATTTTCCGAAACGGATCAATATCTCCGTTTTTTTGTACAGTCACGTCCATAAATATATTGTATGTATTTGTCTATTATGGACAGCTTGGTAATAATGTCATGTATGATTCATTCATTATTTTCTTTTGGCTGTACATTTCAATGCAGTCGCCATGCATTAAAATAAATTTGGAAATAGGTAAGTAACCATAATTACAATCGATTAATACCGACCCTATGAGTACCTTACCTGCATGTATTTCAATTGTATTTATTAACGTGTGTGGATGCGTGTGTGTGATTGTGTGTTTTAACCGACTTAAAAAAAGGTCCTGATTTTGACTTGTATGATAATGTTTATGGCCTTATGAACAATCTCAGTGCCTATTCATTTTTAATGGTTAGTGGTAATAAATTAAAGAAAATACGAAAGTGCTTTTCTTCTATCAAGTATTTGGCACCTGAGCCGTTTAATTACTTGGTAAAAATGATGGAGTATTTTGATATGAATGTTAAGAATTACTTTTTACCACATCAATGTATTTTTATACAAATTGTACAATGTTTTTATAACATCGAAATATTGACACTAGATACAGGAAATCCAGTTTGGCACTACTTCCTAATTAATATGATAGATATTTTTATATACATATATTTAGTCCCAGTTTAATAAAAGTTTTTTTAGGTCATAATAAACCCTGCAACTGTAATCTTAATGAGTGTTTTTGAATGTTTTGGAATAACTTTTCTACAACTACTTTTCTAAAGACGAATCTTGTATTTAATATATAGTTGTTTTAGAACAATTCAATTTTTAGATTAACTGTAGAAAATTGTTTCAATAACAGTACAAAATCTCCAAAGATATTTTAAAAGGAATTCGAATTTAGTGTTGTATTTTTTTTAAAATATTTTTGTAACCGGTCTATATACGAAAGTAATCAATTATCTCTCGGAAGCGATTGTTTTATGATAGTAGGTATTAATGATATTTATGATCCAGTCAAAATCATAAACATCGCTATAATATGATCCAGACTGGATCATAGTAGTATTTATGATCCTGACTGTATTTTATGTTGTTTTTAATTTTCACCAGTTTAACTTATTATATGACTAATTTAACTACATATTTATTGTACAATTAATTTATTAACATTTAGATATTAGTTCTGACACCACCATCTAATTTATTATAGTTGTATGTAGTAAGTACTATTGTACGAAAAATGTAAACAAAATGGATTGTGATTAAATGAATTGATAGAATAGCTATCTGATTTTTATTGCTAATAGCTTTTTTATGTTAAAGGAAGATATAGATACGTGTACGTAAATCAAGTGTGAATTACTGTAAAATTACGCATTCTAGCGTTAGTCAAACGTACACGTGACTAAAAAAGGATTGTTAGGGTTCTGAAAAAAAAAAAAAAAAACGGAACCCTTATAGGATCACTCGTGCGTCTGTCTGTCCAAAAATATTGGACTGGATTGAGTTGAAACTTGGTACACATATGTAAGTCAGTGACCCAAACATGGACGTGTTACGTAAATAAATGAATTTCAAACATGGGGGCTACTTTTGGGGGGTAATTAGAAAATTTAAAAAAAGTTTGAAACTAAGTACGATTTCTTTCCACTGGTAAGTGGAAAAAATTGGTAATTTCTGTATGATTTATTTCCACTGGTAAGTGGATACAATGTATCTAAAGTTTACAATCTCGCGAGATGAATTGTAAACTAGCGGTGTTCGCAATCATACAGTGACAGATACAAAGTATGTAAAATCAGGAGTGTGAGAAAGTATACCACGATAGCTGGCGATAGTATCGTTATCGTATATCGCCATCGTTTATCGTGACTTATCGGATCTGATAGCACTAATAGGATTAAAGAGTGTTTAGTAACTGAAGATTTTGGATGCAGGACTTTTTTACTTTTAAAACAATTTGTTCTAGTAGATAAATCTCAATAAAGTAGTATGTAGGTATTTACCTGTAGACCAATTATTTACTTACCGGCCTATTCTTGAAATGTATTTTGTTCGCTCAACTCTTTGTTACACGTAGTACCTTACTACGTAGTTCTCCTTGTTTTTGTATAATAAAAGGTAAAAGATTTTCCCGCTCAGTTATTATAAACCTTAATGCTATATTCTTCCAATGGAAATCTAATCTATAAAACCCATATTATTGGATTTGTTTTTATAAAATGTAGTCTTTTTACAAGCTTATAATTAGTTTCACCTGTCCCGATGTTTGTCATGGAATCTTGCAAGTTTAATTTGACCCACTTACCGGTTTCCGATTGAGCTGAAATTTTGCATGCACATGTATATCGCGTGACAATGCAATATTATGATGACATGGAGCTGATTTGATGCTGGAGCTGGAAGTCCATAGGAACTCCGCAATAAAAGGACATAACCCCGTCGTGTTGGAACTCATTGGAACTGTCTTAGCGAGTAGTTGAAGACTGTGCAAAAAAAGTACAGTCTGCAATAAAAGCTTGTACCAAAAATGATTATTTTGACAGAAACTTGTTTTTAGATAACGTCACAAATTTATTCCGTTCGTTACTTGAAACAGTGCTTGCTTGTTCAATTACCTCCTCGCCAGGGTTGGTGCGACTTTCGTTGCAAATTAATCAAGCGCATACAACGAGACTGTCAATTTATTAGCAAATACACAGTATCTGCGCGATTTATTCGTTTTCTAATACCGATAGCCGAGTGCAATGATTATCTCGGTGCGTCTCGTTTTGTTGGCGGTCGGTGGTCAAGCCAGTCGGACCGCGCGCGCCATCTCTGCCGCACGCGTTTTCCCGCCATTACGAACTGTCAAACAACTCGAGGACTCGAAATATTTCGCGTAATTTACGCCCAGTTTACAAAAAAAGTGATACAACAACTTTTATCTGTGCCGGTAACTTATGTGTTTGTGTGTCGTGTTGTTTTATTTTTTTTAAATAGTGGTGGCACAAGCCGGATCTAAGGGACAGCCAGCCGAGGTAAACACGTGATAATGTTTTTAATTTATTTTTTTAAGCACGTTCACCTCTCAATTGTTTATGGGCTTTTTTATTTTTCGCTTGTCGTGTGGATTGATTATGAATTATTATTGAGACAGATTGTTCATGGCTAGCAACCTGAATTAAACATTGTAATGGTGTTGTTCGCTGAAACCAGTAATTTATAGCAATTATCTTTAATACAATTCGTTGAGTTGAAACAACTATAAACCTAGAATTTTTACAGTAAAGTTTATCTGTAATAGAACCTGTGTAATTAAATAATGTAGGTAGGTACTTAAATCATTTACGTGCTATAATTGAGCAAAACATTTGTTGAATTAAAATTAAATTCAAGTTGAACCATTGTTTGGGATGTTCTTGATTTAAATGCATTTTGAATCTTTAGATCACAATCCGAAAAGCGACGGCATTATTTGTCTTGATGGCCTTGCAATGCTGCGAGTTCTAGAAACTCAACAATTAAAAGTTTTTTTATAGGTGACTGAAGGAATAAATTATTAAATTAAATAAGTATTATCCTTTTTTTAACAATAATTATGGCAAAGGTTGTGTACAGAAGTAGCTCGGAATGCCGTTACGCTGGTATTTGTCGCTGGTCCAATTAATCAATGTGGGATTTGGGTTGACTTGTAACCACAATTGGGTAAATGTATTTTTGAATACTTTTGGTTCGACAGACTAATGACCCCAAGATATTCGTAAAATTTGAGCTTTCGACACTTTGAGTTAGTGACTTAAAAAGATCTTTAAATATCACATTGGTGATTCTGTTGTTAACTAAACATCTGATGCCCGTTTTCACCAACATCCCCTATACTAACACCTACGTATGGGACCCTTAGCTTAAAAGCTCCCCTAAACTAGCCCCTAAATAAAATTTCGTTTCACCATCACTTTTAACATCTAACTAGGGGATACATAACTATGTGACGTTTTGTTTTCGATAATAGTTGACCCCTAACTGTTGGTGAAACAGAAACCATCTCCTAACAGTCCCCTAACCATACTTAGGGGATCCCTTAAACTTAGGGGATGTTGGTGAAAACGGGCATGAGTCTTACAAAAGTTTATCTATGCCATTGTCGTTTACGGGGAAATCAGCGACATAATTTAGGTACGTTGTAACGGGTAATCAACCTAATTTGGCAGAATTTAAGTTATGTTTTTTTGTTAGATACCTATTTGTGGTGAGTCAATCAATAGACAATCACCCTTTTAGTATTATCATAATGCAAGCAAGTATGATACTATTGATAATGCGACGCATCCTTGTTCGCTAATATCAATGGCAACATTTCGCTCGCAACATTTTCTCGACAATACAAACAACTGTACTAGAACTGTGGTTCTGAATCCAATAGTTCATGGTCCGTAAACAGTGTTCCGGGGTTCGGTTCCGCACACCGTTACGTCCAATTAAATGCACGCGTTTAAATACATCTTACCATAATGAGGTGGTGCATCCTGTTGGGAAACTGCATTTTGGATGTCAAAATTAATATAAGAATTTCTCTTTCAATTAATCCTTTGGAAGTAGAAATGAAACCTGATGCTGTGTATAATAATTATCTCGTAGGTACTCTTTAAAAAAAAACATTATTTTTAGGCGTTTAATATTGTTTGTTTCTTTATTTTGCTTTTCGATTATATTGGCCTTTAGATGGTTGGAAGAAAGAAGCAGGCCAAAACAGGACATTTGCGGGATATCTGTGTAAACTTTGAACAGTATCATTATTCCTGATAAATACATCATCATCATCATGTTGCACTGCTGGAGAAAAGCCTCCCAAGGATCTCCACGATGGCCGGTCTTGGGCTACCTGCATCCAGCAGTCTCCCGCGATCCTCACAAGATCGTCGGTCCAACTTGTAGGGGGCCTGCCCACGCTGCATCTTCCGGTTCATGGTCGCCATTCGAGAACCTTTCTGCCCCAGCGAGCGGCCGTTGGATAAATAGATTTTTATTAATAAGTGGTCAATCTCGGAATGCAGCGAAAATTGATCCATAACAACAAGTTAACTCCTTTGACCTGTGTGTTGGCATTCCATTAGACTCATAACTGGGATATGATCTCATCTGATTTCTTGACCACTCCACCTGATTGTAATATCTTTACCACCCATTTATAACATTCCATTAGATATACCAAGGTTATTAAAGCCAAGTCTGGGTATGAAATTAGCTTTCCGTCCCGCGGGTGATTCCGCGATCTCTCTTATCTTCAAGAGTGTTATTTCTGGAACTCCTGTCTAAAATTCCATATTTTTAGGCACACCCATTTAGAATGTTCGTTGTCTATCAGTATTAGAGTGCCTAGCTTTCCACTTCGTAGTTTCACGATCCTCTATTTAACCCATAGGCCTTGTATTCTGAAATATATCTCCGTTATGTGAAATATTTACTCCAAATTTTAAATCTGTATGTTTACCGGGTGAGGTTGTGCGATGTTCAGTCGGTGTTAGAGTTTTATTGAATGAAACCCCAAACACCTTAAAACTTTCGATCAAACGCTTTAAAATCTAGATCCTTGGATTTGAACCTTTGAAACAGGAGATTTAAGCACATTTTACTTAATATTTGTTTCTTTTCCTTATTTACATATTAAGTTCATTCACGTTTCATGTTTGTATCTTGAGGCTATAGCGCTTAAGGTTATTTATAAGGAAGTTGAACAACTTATAAAACATCGTCTTGACAGATAAGGTCAAGGGTTACAAAATGGTTCAGCCGAGCGCTCATTTCAATACCTTCAATACATAGTGATTCAGATTCTAATTAATTTTCACAACATTGAAATGTCTTATGAAATGAACTTAATTACTAGATTTAGATTCTTTCAATGATGTTGCAAAATCTTTTCCGATTTTGTTTGGAAACAGTTTCGAAATTTAGGTAATTCATTAGTGCCTGTAAATCTATATTTTTTGGTTAAAGTAGTATTTCGTCGCTTGAAATTTTAGTTCGTTAATGCCGTGGCGAAGGTCGTGGGTGAGCACACCTGGGTGGCTATCATCATAAAGTGTTGTCAAGCTTCTGATAACTGTTCTGACAGTTGCACTTGAGAGATATAGGTACTAGGTAGGTATATACCTATCATTAGTTAATTGCTCGTTTTTATTTGGTCATATTTTAAGCGTTCTTTCAAAAAGTCAAATATAAAAACGTAGTAAGGATTTTGTTACATAACTAGCGACCCGCTCCGGCTCCGCCCGGATTTTCTCAGCTTTTCTCTACTATATTATGCATGTATTATACATATAAACCTTCCTCATGAATCACTCTATCTATTTAAAAAAACCGCATCAAAATCCGTTGCGTAGTTTTAAAGATTTAAGCATACATAGGGACAGATAGACGGGAAGCGACTTTGTTTTATACTATGTAGTGATTTTACTTGCACATATGCGCAAATAGCTTGTTATTGCCGTACGAGATTTACCTGACGTTTTTTTTTGTTTTACAGGCCGATTGGAAAAGCCCACTCGACATATAGGTACCTACTTAGTGCCTGCGAAAGCTTCAAGTGGTAAATAATTACCGTCGTCTATGGACGCTTGCACTATAAAAGGCATAATGAAATAAAAAAGAAACTTTTGTATGTTCGGATGTTGAAGGAAATCATCGGAGTTACTTCGGTCCGAATCAAAAAAATCTTTCACTAATCTACAGGCTAGGTTTTATTCCAAAAATGCGAGTGAAACCGTGAGAAAATGCTATTTGAATGATATAATTGAAATAAATATAATTATTTGAAATAGATAAAACACATTTAGGTAGGTAAACGTGACCAAATTACGCAATAAAACGTAATATTTCCCATCGAATGAAGTTGTAGGATCTAATTTCAAGTTGAATATCAAATCAGCAAACAAAACCTGACCTGCTGCGCCGGCGCAGAAAAGGGTAAAAAAGGTATAGCGCGCCACAGCAGTGAAGCAATGTACGACAAATAGGCACGACGATGTAAGCGTTGCACGTGTGATGTTACGGCCTTTTCCAGGGGTATTGTATTTATGGGATTATTTTTGAAATTAATAAAGAAACAATTTATAAATGGAAATAAATCGATTTATTTTCATAGTTGGTTGCATAATTTTCTATTTTCTTATTTAACTATTTTAATTACTTAGCGGTTCCCCGACGCATTTAAGTAATAATTATTCAACAATAATTTTAAACTATTATTTTTTACATTGCCCTCCTGGGGGCCAATTCCGCTAAATTACAACGGTTGACATCCAATAATTTAGATTCAGTTAAAGTTCGTTTCCAATCCAATTCTAATTTTACTTTCTTTCTGTTCCTCGCGCGTTATCGACCCTACAAAAATCTCATTGAGTAGTTACGCTTCTGGAAACACACCGTGGGAGCTCATCCTACAACCAGTAAGTCGCTTCTAAATAATACAACAATTTAGATGAACAGTTTGAATAGCCGCGTTTAAATTAAGAATAGTGGCATTATGTAAAGCAATCGTTCTGGCAAATATTACGCAAAAAGCAAAACAAGTTTTTAATCTTCCACACAATATGCAATGTAAATGGAAAACGCTGGCCGACTGTTGGCAACACCTGACCGCGGGGTCCATTGTGAATGATTTGAATTACAATTGGTATTCTATTATGATAGCTTGTGTTGCTGCAATTTAGTGATAGGTTACATGTCCGTAGCCGTCGCTGTAGGTATCATCGCCTTCTTTGGGTCACTCGTAATACCCTGGGGTCAGAAATCATACCATACAAGGGAATAATTGCATTAAAAAATATATTTATATACCTATACTTTTATAACAATGTTATATCTAAGTATAATATTACTTAAGAGTTTGTTTGTTTGAACGCGCTAATCTCCGGAGTTACTGGTCCGATTCGAAAAATTCTTTCACTAATGGGAAGCTACATTATTCCCGAAGGTTGTAGGCTACTTTTTTTTCCCGGGAACGCGAGAAATCGCGGGGAACAGCTAGTCCTGAATAGGAATATACCAAACTAGCTTTTATACCATAGTTTGTAAACTTAACTTAACATCAAAACAAATACGTTTATATAACCAATATATATAAGTAACACAAAAACACATAGATGGTATGTACCTACACAAAAAACACGTGCGATTAGCAATGTTGACACCGGTAAGTAGGTACACACCGTCTGTGACGCAATATCCTAACAATTATAATACGCAGTGTCTATCGATCGGTTAGTATGTTTATAACTCGAAAACCTGTTGGTACCGATTTTGATCTATTTGGCCATCGTATGAAAACACAACGTATCTCACAAGTAGGGTTGCCATCTCTAAAATCCGCTAACCAGGACAACAAGTGTGAAAACCCCGGATTTTGCAGCTTTACACCCGGACATGTCATTTATTTGTTAATGTTATTCAATATAATAAATTCTACTTCAGTATTTATTTTTGCGACCTGTAAACTTTGAAACCCGGGCTACAAATGAATCCCCGCCCGGACGCTCCCCGGACGCCCGTTAAACTAGGACAAATCCGGGGAAACCGGGACCCTACTCACAAGTAATACATATTATATTAAATTAGATTGTTTAGTGCGATTTCCAAATCAATCTATTTATTAAAAACATTAAAAGATTTTTAATATTGATATGATCACTGTTACCTAGCTAAGGGGAGCATTGGGCTTGAGGAAGCATACATTCAAAATTATATACAATGTGATGATCACAGTGGAACACATATGTTGACAAGCCAGTTGGCGCAGTTGGTTAAGACACCACCTATCACGCCCCTGGTCATGGGTTCGATTCCCATCTAGGACAAACATTTGTGTGCATGAACATATAAGTATGTATTTACAAAAAAAAAGTAGTATATGTAGTATATCAGTTATCTGGTTTCCATAGTACAAGCTCTGCTTAGTTTGGGATCAGATAACCGTGTGTGAACAATGTCCCAGGATATTTATTTATATTTATTTACATATGAATGCACTTTTAAAACGCAGTAATAGTTAGTATTCTTTGCCAATGCCAATCTTACTAATACGTTAGTGCGCCAATCTCAGAAAATACTTCAGTATTTCTGAGGAGTGAGTTTTTTCTGAAGCTTCTAAGTTTGGGCAGGGCCAAGCTGCTTTTCGATTATCATCCATTGTTAACTCCCGACGCGATTACGTTGGACTTTTTGGCGGGAACTTGCGAAGTGACGTTGCGTTTTCGTTCTATTTTCATAACATAGTGTATTTTGAGTTTTATTGAATATTATCGGTGGTATTTTGTCCAATAAAGATCAATACAAGTGCACCATTGAAGTGAAATGAAATGATTACGTGTATAGTGGCTTTTCAAGTTGTCTCAAGAAGTCCATGAAAAGTTTTAGTAGACCGGCTACCATTGTACTAAAACCTAACTAAACTGACTGACTATGACTCGACGAAGATTTAACATGACTTGAACTTTGAAACTTGACGATTGACGAGAATTTAATACATGAAGAATACAAAAATACTTACATTGCTCAACTTGACACTGGCAAAATACACGAAGTGTGATGCAAAAATAAAAAATAAAAATAAAAAAAACTCCCGCCGCAAAAACGACGTTATAAGTTTGACTTGTCTGTCTCCCTGTCTGTCTATGGCATTGTAGCTCCTAAACGGATGGACGGTTTTCAATTTAGTTTTCTTTTTGTTTGAAAGGTGTCACCAATTTTCTGGTAAGTTTCGGGGGTTTCTTGAAATTTTTAGTTTTATTTACCTATCTCTAAAATAAATATACGTTATGTAACTAACCACAGACAAACGTATTTTATTATTAATTGAAATCATCACACATTAGTCGAACACGTACCTACCTAGTACACCTTATGTGGACTCAAACAATGCGTAGTACTCTAATCACAATTCATGGCTCGTGGAATCGATTACACAATAATGTATTATTATAATTAAACGTTGACAATGGTTACAACACTACATATAAAAAGTTTAATTGATATGCAATTTAATTACTGTCGTTTTAAAGACACGGACAGTTAGTTATGTAATATATGAGGGGAAAAGGGATAAAGATAATATTGAAACCTGATTTCCGTCCCATGATTTCACCCGTCATATTTTACATTCGAAGGTTTTTTTTCAAAATGATGTGCAAAATTTCAAGTGTATGATGGACCGATGTAATTTTTATGACATATCTATCTCTGTCTAATTGCCAGATTGGTGAGGAGGTTAAAACAAACATTTGTGTGCTTGAACATGTTTGTTCTGATGTTCTGAGTCTGGTTGTAACAATATCTTACCTATTTACAATTAGTTATCAGTTATCAATAGGGTTAATTTTGTCACATTTGCAGCTTCATAATAATATGTTTCGGATGGCATTTCATCGACCTGTCTTTTGTTTTATCTAATTTGATAGACTTGTACGGAGTTTCGTAATATAGTCCAATTTTTGGCGAAACAGATACATACATACATACGACAAAATTAACCCTACCGGTTTCGGTAGCGGGATGATGGCCGTGTGATTTTGCCCCGTGATAATTATTATTTCATCATCATCATCAAGTCAGCCGAAAGACGTCCACTGCTTGACAATGACCTTGCCGAAGAATCTCTTTATTTATAGAAAATATTTTTTTTTTGCTGCCAAAACAGATAACCGCATGTTCTGTAAAATGTATATCCAAACATTATTTGCGTGCTCCGAACACGGAATTACGTGCGATCGCAATCTTCAGACCACGATGCAGTATCTCGGTCGGATCGAATCAATTAGATATCGATATTAACTTGCGCAACACTAGTTACTCAATAAATGATGTACAATTCGGAATAAACACGTTTCACTGTTTTGGTATTTTTCTTTTGTTTAATGAATAAAATGCAATGCCATCAATTAGCTCGGAAATATCAAAAGTAGTTCTACAATTCAGAAAATGTCGAAATTAACACTGAACGTCTAAGGGCGCGTTCTCATTAGGCGCACAGTTTGCGGCAGACTATCCGCTGACTGACTGAGCGGCGCGCGGCATATCAGTCGCTGACTCAATGCATCGCGCTGTGAATCAGCCGCTCACCGAGTGAGTCGAAACGCCGCAAACTGCGTACACCACGCGCGGTATGGACACTCAAGCAATTAATGTAATTAATAGGATCTAGGGGTGATTCTGATAAAGTACAAAACATAAACTTGTCGATGAATTCAGCCTGTCGGAGACAGAGCATATTATTATACTATCTGGAATATCTGGAAGTGATTGCTTCTAGCGATAAGACCGCCCGTTGTACAAATATTAGTATTAAGCTTTTATTTTTTATATGTTGTTAATTTATAATGGTGTACACATGGCCACAGATCAAGCTACACACTGCGGCACCTTATGCGGTTGTAATAGGCGCTATTTTGCAAAAAAATGTGTAGCTTGATCGTGGCCGTGTGTACAATAAAGTGTTATCTATCTATCTGTATAACCAGTGCCGGTTTTAGCTCTACCAGCACCCTGGGCGAGATGTGATAACCCCCCCCCCCCCTTCTTCCGCCAACAAAAGGAATTTTAAGCCATTATAGCCATTTTATCTTTAGACTTGAGAATTTATTTATTTATTTAGACTCAGATAGCAGGACTCGCTCATGACCGACCGGAAATAAAGGTGGGCCTGGCGCCCTTTTTCATCTGGCGCCCTGGGCGATCGCCCTACCGCGCCCTACCCTAACGCCGGTACTGTGTATAACGTTAATATTAATCAATAACATAAGTATGTCCATGGCAAGCTTGTAGATGGTTGCTTCCGCTGCCTGTTCGCTTAGATCTTTTAAACTACTCAACGGATTTTAATGCTATAATATAGTTTTCAGCAATAAATAGAGTGATTCAAGAGGAAGGTTTATATGTATAATACATGCATATTATAGTACCCGTGTAAAGCTGGGGCGGGTCGCTAGTGCAATATAAAGCAATATTTCACTTGGTCTTTTTAGACCACAAGTCAAAGGATTTCCTCACCATCATCCATTGTTACACACAATCAAATCTCCGAAGGCAGTGACTGACGACTACAAAACAATATAGAACGCATGCATTTAGACAATGAATTTTAAAACCGCTACAATTTTACCGGTATTTTTTCATTATTTTCAAGGATTTATGATAAATATTGGTTGTGTTTTTGTCTGAAAGTCAACTTGATTGGCTCTAATTGTATAAAAACTAATTAATTTGCATGAAAAAAAAAGACCGCCGTTTCAAGACCGCAAGATATTTTACCCCTTACACTATTTATAAGTAAGTTACAGAAACTATTCAACAATTTGTATAAGGGTTTAGACTGTGTTGATCTCTGATTCAGTCAGGATTCAAAACTGGTTCTTTTATGTATTAAGTCATGTAGTTACTAGAGGCACTAATATGTTGCAATAAAACCAGACAAAGCTCATGCAGTCCGCTGGGAAATCCATTGTGTCGTACAAACGTACGAAAGGATGCTTATGCTTATTACTTTTATTTTTAGCATCACTAATTGCTGTAATCGAGTTTTACTCTTTGGACCATTCTTTGACTTATACTTTTCACGTTTTCATAATAATATTTAGAAGAAAGGCAAATCAGAAAACTTATTAATAAAAAATGTTCCATCGATGGCCGATGACTTTGCCAATGTCATGGTTAGAAAAGGAAAGATTTATTTAAACCAATTTTACTTGCATTTTGGTTTAAATAAATCTTTGACTTGTTATTGCCGATAGCTGTCAGATTTGGGTGTTATTGCGTGTTTTGTGTTTTGTTATTTTAAATTATTATTTTAATTATGTTTTCTTTGTTTATGTAATTTTTATATTAGAGCGCTTCTCGGTGTCACTGTATGTTCGTGATGTCATAGATATAGGGCCTGACTGAAAACCAGCGCGAGGGTTGATATTTAGTTATCGATCTGAGCATTATGCTGAGTCAGGACCTATTCTTGACATCGCGCAACATTACATTATTGTTAGTATTTTTTATTTATTTTTTTTTACTCTTTTTATTTTATTTTTTATTTTTCAATTTTGTAATGTTGTGTGTTGTCATGAATAAATGTTTTTTCTTTCTTTCTTTCTTTCAATTGTTTTTCAAAATATTAGATTTGGTACGTACAGTTGTTCAGCATAACATATTTCAAAAAGATGCCATGGCAAATTATAAAGCTGAAGAGTTTGTTTGTTTGTATGAACGCTCTAATCTCCGGAGCTACTGGTCCGATTTGAAAAAAAAAAACACTAATAGGAAGCTACATTATCCCCGAAGGTTATAGACTACTTTTTATCCCGGGAACGCAGATAGTTAAATCTGTAAGTATCGAGCCTGCAACCAGACGTGGATTAGCAGTCTTGGCCCTCCTAGGCCGCGTAGGACAATAATACCAGCCGCCCCTTTCTCAACTCATCGTTTTATGAGACGCATAATAATATTTTTTGTCACCGATTAGCCGCCCCTAATATCTAGCCGTCAATCTGCCATTGCCTGCAACACTGACCTCAGTTAATATTGTAAAATGAATTACCTATCGTATCAAAAACAGATGTTAGCCACGCATGCGCGGTACCGCTCTGTACCATGTGTTCCAATGTAGCTTATTATGATAAATAACATCTGTTATTTTAACATGTACTTATCACTCTGATGGCTAAGCCGAGGTGACATTTTGTGTTTTTGTAAATCGAGGTAAGGTGGATGGAGAAACATCAACGTTAACGCTTCAGGCGCAAGTTACAAAACCTTATGGACCTTAAATTACATATCATAATTATCAATACTGCATAATATCAGACCAGCCATCGTGGAAATCCTTGAGGGAGGCCTTTGTCCAGCAATGGACTTCTTTCTTCTGGCATGATGATGATCATGATGATAGGTATGCAGCCCAGCATGCTGGCAGCGTTTCCTCTTTGGATGGCCAAGCTAATGCGTTGGCGGAAAAAAACAACTATTTAATTATGTAGTACCACGTAGTACTAAAATATGTCTCGATTGTCTCGTATATTTTATGCGACTTATTGGATACTAGCTGTTCCGCGCGGTTTCACTCGCGTTCCCGGGTTAAAAAGTAGCCTATAACCTTCAGGATTAATGTAGCTTCCTATTAGTGAAAGAATTTTTCAAATCGGTTCAGTAGTTTCGGAGCCTATTCAATTCAAACAAACAAACATACAAACAAACAATCAAATCTTTCCTCTTTATAATATTAGTATAGATTATTATTATTATTATTGGATACATATGGCACCTCTCATATTCCTAAATACGGACCTCCTAGGGGTCACGACGACACGTACAGTTTAAGAAATAATGCTCTATAGTGTGGACATATTTGTAGAATCTTGACGGCGACATAACTCGATTATACAATACAACTAAATACTTGACGCGAGCAAAATTGATATTATCAAGTGCGTCGCATCGCATCGGTATAAACCAACGTACCTCCTCACATAAAATGTGTGTCAAGCAAGCGTGCGTAATTCAATGAAAATATATACTTAAGTGGATCTATGACAAGGTCCAGCACGTAATATGGTAATTGTTGGACTGTAACTAGTGTCTTTCATTTTAAAAACATGATAATGTATCTATTCCTTCATCACGAGGCTTGGACTCGTTTGATAATATCTCCGTCCCTTACTAAACTGCCGGAGACAAGCGAGACAGGAGATCCGCAATTTTAGTAAACAATTTTATGTTATTTAAAAAAAAACTAAGCCTGATGAAATTAAAAAAAAATCATCTATAAGACAATGATTTACAGAGTTTTCTTCTATTGAGTAATTAGAAATTAAATATGAATAACTTTATTGCATTTTATTGTTACATTAAAATATCATGACTCATTTAAATTATAACTGATTGAATATACATTATTTGTCATGATGATTACACGTCATGATGATACTGGCAAACTAATTTAAAGTATTTACTAATACATAGAAGCGACTAAAAACCAGACAATGCAAATTTAATGTAAATTTATTTGTACTGAATTTGCGTGTATGAAAACATGTCACATAAATGCAATGGTTGTATATTTTAATTAATAATGTCAGTAAATAATACAGTTTCACGAAATAAAACAGTAAATACGAGAAAAATCATTAAATCATCTCGATGACGTGAAAGAATTATTTATTAAAAAACTCATCTCACTTGCAATGCCGCGAGATCGCTCACGTGGATCGAAGTAAAAAAAATTATTACAAGATAGGTGATGAAAAAAGGGTATTTTTTCTGTGTTCAAGTGATGATCAGCAGACCGTTGACTCCTTGTACGAAATCAGCGATGGGCAATCATCAAAACACTGGGTAATCATTTGCCGTGAAGGTAATGTTAAATTGAGGTGCCTAAATTTTTTTCCAACGTTCTGTTCGTAGTTTGCAGTTATTGTATTTGGTAAATTGATTTTTTTGTGTTTATATTTATGTTAGAAGCATTAAGAAATTGTGACAAAGGTCTCGGAAATATTTGCGCTAATTTGTAGCTTATAATTATAGTTTCACCCGCGTTCCCGAGATAAAAAGTAGCCTATAGGTATGTTATTCCATGGTATGATCTATCTATGTGCCAATTTTCATCCAAATCCGTTCAGTAATTTTTGCGTGAAAGAGCAACAAACATACATTATAAACTTTCACGTTTATACTTTCACGAAAAAATATATATATATTACCTAGTAGGATTATCAAATTCAATAAACTTTTAATATAGTCTAGTATAATTAAAATTTCGATTTTAGTTACAGACAGGTCATAGACAATCCGACAATAAACACGGTGATATAGAGAGGTACTTATCTTGAAAACCTGATCCATGAATGAATTGATATTACGTTCTATAACTATTTTCTTTTTAAATTCAAGAAAATTTAGCGACGAGGAATTGTTTGTCTACCAAAAATAGTTAAAACCATAAATAGCTACACCTTTTTTTATCAGCATTACCATGAATGACAAATTACAATGTCATTATTCTGACTCAGTTTACCATAACAGTAATGAGTTTTTGTACCATCCTTGTTCGTGAATCAGAGGTACGGGTTCAGTAGGTCAGTCGAGCCGGGGAATCGAACCGGTTGTGCGACGTTAGTCGCCCACATGATCTCTTATGTGAATAAGCTTCGCATGTCATTCAATCATATAATGTCCACTGAATTTTTAAATTACTTACATCAAAATTTCACTTTCGTGACCAATATTTCTTACTAGCTTCCGCCCCGCTGTTTCACCCGCGTTCCCGGCATAACAAGTAGCCTATAACCTTCGGGGATAATGTAGCTTCCTATTAGTGAGAGAATTTTTCAAATCGGACCAGTAACTCCGGAGATTAGCGCGTTCAAACAAACTCTTCAGCTTTATTACGAGTATCAGTATGTAGGAAGAATAAACAGTGGCTACCGCTGCTTATGGAAATTAGCATTACCGGGAATTTCAGTGAATTGCCGACCTTTGATGCCTAGAAGATAATTAATATTGAGTTAACAAAAACGCATCCTAAATCTATTGCTATAAAGTTACCTTGATCTTGAGAATACTATGGTGTTCTTTCTTGCACATAATTGGTATACTGCCTTGATACAGTTTACACAATACAATTTAGAGAGACGTTTTTGCCCCTTGATTTTTTTACCCACCATTTACTAATGCCTCAAGTCCCAGCCGTTTCGCATGAATACTGAGCTTTATCATTTCATAAGTAAAGAGTAAATTAGTTTAAAGGATAGGAGAATTTATGTCATTTGTAAAATTAATATTGTGTGTTAGTCATAAATTGTCTTAGCAATTACACGTCGTATTTATTAGTAACTTACAATGAGACGTTACATTATCTAGTTTTTACGCTTTAGAAGTTTTAAAACTATGCAATTCAAGATGATTAAATACCCCATTATTATCGGCTTTTATATTATTGAAGATATTATCGGAACCCCAAATGCATTATCTACATAATTGTTCTATAATATTTGATGTTAATTGTTTTTACGATTCCCACGACTCTCAAAGTAACTCTGCTATCTCATGTCATCAGTAATGAATAGATACTGAAAATGTGATGTTTTTTTTTCTGAAAAATAGTCTGTTGGTTGATTTGTATTCTGTTGGGCGTCTGTCATCTGACAGCGGAGGTCACTGATAGCTGGCTAGCTAGCAAGTTAATTTTGTTTTTCCACATGAAATTTTCAAAATTAGTTCCCAGAAACAAAAGCGGATAAATGCCGTCACACGGTGGTCCAGTATAAAGTGGACTATCTAATTAACCTATCACACGACACACGGATAGCGACGCCCAACAGGAAATTATTATCGGGTGGATGGATAGATATTTATAAGCCCCACCCGTTAGGGTAGAGCATCAAAAAATTTTAAAGACTCATTTGAGTGTTCCCCTCCACGGAAATCTTTAGTAAAAGGCGAAAGATTTATTCGTGTTGAAGGGAAACCAGAGTTACTTCGACATTGTTACTATGAGACTATATCCATATGGTGAGAACGTAACCATAGCTCGTTTAATTTCGGCACAGTGCCATCTAGTGGTGTATAAAAGAAACTAACGTTTCGCTTGGACACTGTTTTTATCAGACTCGACCAAATAAATATTAGTATATTGATTCGATATTTAATTTAAGGTTAGATCTTGAATGTATAGAAACAGCATGTTTCCTTCATTAAGCATATCTAGATCTACGAGAGAAAGGAAAACATAGTGCATTGACAAATTTACCTTATCTTGCAATAGACTCTTGGATAACACATAAACGTCTCTCACAACAAGCAATACGGTTGGAAATTGTCTGGTTATCAGCACAATATGAGACATGACCATTTGCCCGTCCGTCAATGGTCTATAAATAAAGTATTGTGCGCACGGACGGCCGGTTACCGTTTAATACCGTTTGACCTTTTATGTCAAATACATTTAATATTATTGTAATTCGACAAGTTCTGTTTGGATGATTGTCTTTTATTGTAAAGGTTTCGTTAGCCTCATGAAATGGTGCAATGTTTGTACACAATACAATACTTTTATCGTCTAACCTTAATTGAATCATCACCTCATTTTATCACTGTCCACCATCAAAACAGATCTCAACATATAATTTCACCATTTTCTTCGTAATTTCCGTCTCTCGTCCAATTTGCCTCATCGATCTATGCTTCAATAGTCGTGGGGCACTGTGTAATCAAAGCGCTTTTTGTAATAGTTATCGTACAGCCAACTGATTTTGCTCTGAGCCATACTTATGTAATAAGGATGCTTTGTCTAGTTGCGTTATTACTAAGAGTGTTTGCTATAACTTTTAATCAATACTCTACTTTTACTCTTACATATTTATTAATAACAGACTAAACAATATTTACAATTATTTACAACAAATATACGAACAACATATAAAAAAAGGCGAGGCTGCTGCTGCCGATCAACGGCAAGGTTCCCAGAAGGCTGGCAGTGTTCCCTCTTTGGGTGGCCAAGCTAATGCGTTGGCGGAAAAGTTAGCGCTCTATTTTTTGTATTACTAAGGTAACAAACATACGCCTATTAGACGAGATGCTTGTAAAATCAGGGCTTGCCGCCTCTACAAAAATGTAAGAACCCCACGCTGTATCAAATATTTAAAATTGAACAATTCAAAAGTTTGCACCATGAACAGGTGCTTTTTTAAAACTAATGACATGGGATCACCCTAAAAGTCCAGAGCTATTGTTGGCTTCATATAGGTAAAGGAGTATCTCTGAGTTGTTCATAAGTCTCATTTGCAAACTTTTTCAACAAAAGAAAATTAAACAAAGAACTTAAAAGCACCTATTCAAAATTTTCTATTACGTATCTGAAGTGAAATCCAAATGCAAGTAAACGTAGAGGCAGTAATGTGATGGTGTTTTCTCTATACCATGTGATGTGATGTCGTGTATCACCGATGGCCGTTCAGTGGGAAAGCTCATTATTTGAATTGAGGCAATCACTGTCACTTATAGCTTTCCAACGTCCTGTTATATGCATTTATCATAATATCTTGTCACTTTCAGTAATGTTAAATGCAGTTTTTTCTTATCTTGCTCTTACCTAATCTCTAAATAGTATAAACAGTCGCTCTGCCTCTGTCTTTAGGTACTTCTTCTAAAACAATGAATTTTGATGCGGTTTTCTATATTAGAAAGATAAACGAGGAAGGTTTTTCTATATTATTTGCACCCGGGACACGGACAATTCTTGATTTTTTTGGGTACTTAGTTAAAGAACAACATTCCAATCCAATCAATGTTCGAGTAGTCTTGTGTACTATTTGCATCTTCCACCAAATTGCCCAGTTCGATCAATGACCTAACGAAACTAGTTATACGGTCTTAATTCGAGTCTTCGGCGTTATTGCGTCATTAAAGCTAATAGAATGAAAATGTCAACAATTTTTTTGCTTTAGTTTAGACAAGTAATTTTTCTTCTCTTTTATTTATACAAGGTAATACAGATTTTTGTTCACTTTTATAGCTGTTCCCCGCGTTCCTGCGATGAAGAGTAAGCTATAGCAATGTAGATAGCAAGCTAAATTATCCTCCAGTGCTATAGGTTCTAAAAATTCTGTCACTCTGAAATTGAAGTGAAGTTATTTTTTGAAATCAGACCTGTAACTCCTAAGAACCTCTTACATTCGAACATACAAACTTGCTAATTTTACGAAGCCTTTATTATAATTTTCAGCTCGTATCTAATATACCGCTGGCTGAGAATAAGGCACCTTTGGTCCAAATTACAAATACAAGTTGGATCTTTCTAAATATACATTTGTCGGTACATTTGAAACATATTGGCATTGACATTTGACTTTTGTCTCGCGTCCATGTGGTGATCTTGATTCGGAGAATGAGATGAGAACCTTAATGCAAAGCGTTTATAATCTATTTACCGACAATCATTCTCAAGAAAGGAAGGAATTACAAATATTCTTCAGACAGCACTTATCCTTAAGAGATAATTAAGGCTGTGTGTGTGACAGATTTTTTTTGGATAAACGCTACGCGAC
The DNA here is from genome assembly GCA_963555595.1 of Tethea ocularis. Lineage (NCBI taxonomy): Eukaryota > Metazoa > Arthropoda > Insecta > Lepidoptera > Drepanidae > Tethea > Tethea ocularis. The sequence goes on along the minus strand of OY741971.1, from coordinate 1,239,176 downwards.
GTTGATATAATGGAGCTTTTCATATTGTTCTAATTGTAACTTATTCGATTAGGTACTTTAGCTGTTTATCCTAGGGTATGTTTTAACGTAAAATCCTAATCCACTTGATCGACCAAGGCTAATCCTTCATATTCGATTGCAATGTAATGAATAAAACAATCGTACATTCTCAACAAGTAAGTAAGCCAGGAATGTCAGCCACACCTCCGATACGGTTTCCATTTTAGACTATCACAATAGTTAAAGTACTCATGATTTACAGTTTAAAATATCATGCAACGGCGACCTTGCGCCTGCGCCGCTCTCCGCACTCAAACTGACCGTGAAATTAAACATTGCTAAAATTATGTTCTGTTTACTATTTGTGATCAGGGGACATTTTTTTCTCTTTTCCATCACGTTGATTGAATTTTTTCTTCTTTCACAACACTCAGAAAGTGATGTGAACAAGTGTTTTTTTGGCTTTACATCATTTCGAGACGCATGGAAATTGGCTCAATGTTTGGAAACTCAAGAATTTGGAGCAACTGAAAAAACATTGTCGTCTCGGTAGATTGGAAGTCAGATGCTGTGACAATTTTGATATAGATCACGGTAACTTGGGTATTTACATCATATTTTGAAACGCATTGACTTTGTTGTTACACCATTTGTGAATTGAAGACTGGTTTGGCTTATAATTGCTTCGTCTGTTTTAAAAATAAAATTCATTTTGTTCAATAAATTACTACCATAGAGTTTTTTCGACTGTGAAGTTAGAGACAAGATATCATTATAAAATACCATAAACAACCTTTAACTTTACTAGATGCATCCTAAAAGAAAAAAAACTCTTTGTTCTGCCAAACCCAGGAAACATAGACACAGGAAGTGAATTTATAACTAATTAATATTATGATTATTATCATTACCATAGAGCTAACTATTATTATCTACTAGTGGCTTCTTGCACGTGGAAGTAGCGTTAGTGTAAAACCTGTTGACCGCTTTTTATTAAACTTGTTTCGTATAAATCGTTTTTGCTCGGCTCCTCTCGGTAATGATCGAGGGTTTATGGATCTTGAATATCTTATGAACTTTTCCTATCTTATGACCAAACACGACTGATGTTTCTTTTTTCATGATTTCATAGTGAAAGTTGTTCATAATAAAATAATGAGTAACTAAAATATTCCCTGGAAATTACGCCACTTGTTAAATGGCTAAGTATCAGTAGCGAAGGGTCCACACAAGCCGATTCCCATCGGCTTACCTTTTAGAAATCCCAGTCCCACATTTTCATCATTTCAAAGCCACTTTTATTATGCTTAAAATATACTGTAATTATAAAATAATCGGTGTTTTTTGAACGGCTTACCCTCGCCACTGCTAAGTATAGGAAGATATTTTACTATATTCGGTATATAAATGATAATTTACGATTACAGTAAATAAATACTGATGACATTGAATTCACCTGGAATACAAGAGAGAGAAAGCTATAGATCTATAAATATGCATAACTGCGGTGATTTCTCTGGTAGCACGCTATATGCGCGCGCGCAGTTTTCTTCTACGAAAAGACACGCTGACCGAATGAGACATTGATTATACAATATTGTTACAATTACAAATTAGTGCATTTTAACTTTATCTAAGACTAGCTGTTCCCCGCGGTTTCACTTGCGTTCCCGGGATAATGTAGCTTCTTATTAGTGAAATAATTTTTCAAATCGCACCAGTAACTCCGGAGATTAGCGCGTTCAAACAAACAAACTCTTCAGCTTTATTATTAGTATAGATAATAATTGACTTATTTCTCCATTGCCGAATATGCCATTCTGAGGGCGTAACTCTTCTGGTCCTCCGTCTACCTCATCCATTTGCTACCTGCCCCTTTTTCTGTACTTAATCTAAATCTCGTATCTAGGAATAATAAAAAAAATCCAGACGATTATTGAGACACAATCAATTATGTTTTGCAAATTTTATGTAAATGCAAGATTCAGCTTGCACGGCAAACGCAAAATCATTGTATATATGCCAAACCAAATACACCTACGTCAATCCAAACTAAGTCAGAACAATATCGTTAACACATTTGTGTAAACTTTGTACATGGTATTGTGAATATCGCACGTATATTTTGGCACATGACTTTTGATAAACATAACTAAAGCACGTACTTATCAAATCTTAAAGAAGAATTAACCAAACACAACGCAGGGTAGGGTACATTTTACTTTGCAGGTTAGTTCTTCCATTGAGTAAAGTCAGCAAACCAGCGCACGGCCTGCTGGCGGTAAGCGCCGTAGCCTATGGACGCTTGCAACACTCAAATCATCTCAGAACAATAGCTAAAACTATTTTGATACGGCCTCTCCTCCTTCATCATCATCATCATCATATCAGCCGAAAGACGTCCACTGCTGGACAAAGGCCTCCCCCTAGGATTTCCCCTAATCAATTGACATACATCATACGCGCTAATCACAAAATTACTTACAATAGGCATTTAAAATTCATGTAATAAATTAAAACGCTAAAAATATCGGCCCACCTTAAGTTACGTCTGAGCTAGAAGGTAATTTGCTGTGTGGTGACGGCGACGAATATCACCGCCCCATTTCATCCGTAGGAGGCGTAGAAGTCTGAGGGAAGGCATACCAGAGAACGGGCAGCAGCGTATCTCTGAGAACTATAACACCATACTGCGATCGCTAACCCGCCTGCCAAGCATGGCGATTATGGCATATCCCCCCAATTTTGGGGGAGACCTTTGTCTAACAGTGGACGTCTTGCGGATGAGAAGGTAATTAGCTTTATCCAAGTTACCTGGACAGTCCTTCAATAGGTTGCATCTCACACGTCAAAAGTAAAACCTCAGTAGCTCAATAACAAATTAAAAGCAACAATAACAATGTTTCGAAATGAGTGGCCGCCAGTCGAGCGCGACCGTGCCACGCTCGATCGAGCGCATTGATGCTGTTCTCCTGCGGTTGCAGTATTTTTATAAATATACCCAAAATTAGCTGAAATAATAGACTGGTCATCAAATAGTTCATCTCAATGAAAAAACATAAAGTTGTGGATACTTACTAGGCGGTGCTAGGCGCAAGTCATTTCTCGAATTTATAGTTTAGGATTTCTGTTGATTTACTAATGATATGATAAACTTATTATATACTAGCTTCCGCTCCGCGGTTTCACACGCGTTCCCGAGGGATCTTATGTTTTCCCGAGCCTATATGAAATTCCAGGGTATGATCTATCTATGTGCCAAGTTTCATCCAAATCAACTTTCGCATTTATAAAATTAGTGATATTTAAGTATACCATAGGATAAATAATATACTACGTACAACTTATACTGATTATATAGGTGGTATTACCAAGCTTACAAACAACACATTCATTACATAATGGCACATCCATATACTTATGTATCACAACGACAGCAATAACTAATAAAACATACATAAAGTACTGTTGAAGTATCAGAAAATATTGGATATGTTAACGGAAAAGTATCTAGTCCGTCATTGTATACATTTCCTAGGAAATCCATACATTTCCTAAATATCTATCGGAGTACTACATTCGGTATATTTGTAAGGATAGCGGTATTTGGGGGGTTGTAAGTGAAAGGTACTTTTGTGCGAATACTTGCTATTCTATGCAAAATAAAAAAAATAACCCCAACCTATTTTTTTCAATAGTTTCTATATATTTCCAAGTATCATTATTGAATTATAATTTCCTAGGGGAAATACACAGGAATTGTATACAATTCCTATATTTCATACATTTCCGGTGACAGATACATCACATCTATTATAAGTGCACAAAGATGCAAACATAGACAATTCAGACGAGGTTACAAGAAACACGTTTGACGTCAATTCATTGCCTGACGTTTTTATAACTGTTTTATTAAATATAACCATTCTATACAATTATATTTCCATAATCAAAGCTCGTGATAATTCATAATATACGTTTCCGGCGGTTTCATCTCATTTCCCAGGATAAACTGTAGCACTCAGGAATAATGTAAAAGAATTTTACTTCCGGAGTTACTGGTCCGATTTGAAAAATTCTTTCACAACTAGGAAGCTACATTATCCCGGAAACGCGAGTGAAACCGCGGGGAACAGCTAGTCTGTAATAAAATTGCCAGTCAGGCAGGTACTACGAAGTACCCTACCACCGTGCTATAGTTTCCTTACGATGGTTTCTTTCACAGCAAGTTCACCTTCGCCCCGGCATTCGACGTCACTACCACTGAGCCATCATCGCTATAAACAGAAAGAGTTACAATAAAACATGATGAACTGTGATAAGTATTTCGTTACAATGAGACAAGTCTATTTGTCAAAACAACTTGTGACAAGGTATCTTTATTCAACCATGAAATAGTTTGCACAGAACTGCAAATAATTGAATTGAACTGCTAACTGTCTTTTTGGGTCTTTTCTATTCAGTTGAAAATAATAAGGTTAAAACAAAATCTTTTTGGTCCATTTCATTTTAAATTAATACTAAAAATTGTGATCTTGGCCGACTGATATTATGTGAATGTTAAGAAACAGCTGCCAAAACTGTTAGTCAATAATTATGCAGCTACCAAAGCAGCTACTAATAAATTGTCAGATAAGGATTGATGCAATTTTTGGATTGTATCATTTAATTTGCAATATTTTGTCCTAGTTTTCAGGTGAGCCATTAATTATCTTTATTCATATGATTCGAAGATACATAATAAAATATTACGTGGCCGCTCGTGCAGGCAGAGTGGTCAGGATTCAAGATTTAGGAATTATAATCGGGCGTTTACGATGCCATTTTCACACGAAAGTTCATGGTAAACACCCGATTATAATTTATCGAACTTTTTCTCATCAATAAACATCGACCTTCGGGTAGGAAAGATACCGTATTTTAAATAAACTATAAAACATGGACGAGTTCTTACATTTGATAATGACACGATTTGGCATTTAACATTTTTCAGCGTCCCAGCAGTGCGTTTAAATTTAAGTCGAAAACTACCTAAAGTAGGAGCATGATAAGTGAAATGAACCTACTTGGGCTTGCTGGGCACGACTAGGTATGACAATCTGTAAGACTATTATCATATTTAGTATAACCCAATGTAGGGCTGCAAAAGAAAGTCGGAACTAATCGTAAATCGGCTCGCAACGCTCCGAGTGACAATTGTTCCGAAACATCGAGACGGGGCCCAGACGTCCTATACAACGGTGACGGTCACGAGCTGACGCCTTCGGGTCATTTCTGAAGACTTACTGACCTTATTAGGTCTTGATAATGATGTCATAAAATCAATAATATACTTGACCATATGTATTTTTTTCATTTGAACGAGCGAGCGCGAATTTCAGGGCAAAATTGTGAAATTTTGTGAGCAGGTTCGATAATTATATAGATTTTCTTGTCGATTCAGTTATTGAAATTTTTTCAAAATGCCTGTGATGGGGGTTGTTATCGGAAAAAACCAAATAGCTGAACCATTTCGAAAAATGATCAAAAATGACACAAAACTTTTTTGTTACGCAACTTTTTCATCATATAAACTTCAAGGGGTCGGTGGTGTGAGGTCTAAAGCTCACAGAGCCACTTTTCAGTTATAGTAGGTATTAAATTGAATGCTAACTCAGCCATGTAAACGCGGTATTTCCCGAGTCGCGTCGGTCGTAGCGTAGTGTTATTGCAACATTTTAAATGGCGCCCGCGTGCAATCAACTCAAAATATCTGTACGTTCACTGTTTGATCTCGCCCTACCTTACCCGCGACTTACTCAATATATCCATTAACATAGGTAAATAGCATTTTTTATTAGTTAATAGAAGGCGATGATAGCTCAGTGGTAGTGACGTCGGATGCCGCGACGAAGGTGTCGTGGGTTCGAATCCTACAATGAGCTTTGAGCTTTCGGTGAAGGAAAACATCGTGAGGAAACCATAGCACTGTGGTAGGGTACTTTAGGTACCCGCCTGGCTGGCTACCACCCTCAAGTTGAAAATTTGTCGCCAAGCACCTACCGGTGTGTTTCGGTAATTGCACTTGAGAGCCAATTTGCCTTCTCGGGATTTGTAACAGGTCAGCAACACATTGGCAATATCTCTGGTATTGCCAATGGTGATAGGCAAAGGTAACCACTTACCATCAGGTGGGCCGTATGCTTGCTTGCTACCTTAGTAGTATAAAAAAAAGAAAAAGAAACAATATTTACGATATGCACACGACATTACTCATTGTCAGATAATTAAGTAGCTTAAAAAAAACACGCTTACTAAAGCGAATCAGAAGAATCACTGAAAGAGATCCACTATTGATCTCCTGGTTCCATCATCAGGCCCTTGACACCATGTGTCTCGAGAAGCTTACTAATAGACACTGAAGTGTTCCACTATACACCTCCTGACTCCATCATCAGATCAGCACCAACATACCAAATTATAGTATTGTCATCTAAACTACATAAATATACCAAGTTCCATTTCGATGCGACAATTATGGATATTATTATGATTGTAACGAAATATAGAAAATCCTAGAGCTGGCCGCTGCTGCCGATCAACGGCAAGGTTCCCAGAAGGCTGGCAGTGTTTCTTCTTTGGATGGCCAAGCTAACGCGTTCTAGATATTTCCTAGCACTCTGTTAATAATATTGTCCACTAAAAGTGTGGCTTATCTGTGTAATAATAGTTTCTCACACAATAGCGTTTTTGTATTGGACCTAGAGCAAAAAACGTTGCAAATTACTGAGGCTTTAAAGCAAGTAAGTATTATGTGAATAATTTTCGGCAAGCGCATAAATAAATTGATTTGATTAATTGATCGGCAACTTATGAGCAAGCGAGCTTTAAATATATCAATCACGCGTAACAGATGATTACAATATAGAAGGCGATTATATTAAATCTGATAATAATTTTGATGTACACAAATTAACCATTATGTTTCATTAATTTGCATTTTGCGCCGGGCCTGGGTAAATTTTATTTATATGGGCATGCATGGCTCTAGCTAGTAGCTCGTGCGCGTGACAGGTCCCTTGGCAATTGATGGGCATCGTTGAATTATGAATTATAAGCCCCACCCGTTAGGGTAGAGCATCAAAAAATTTTATAGACTCATTTGAGTGTTCCCCTCCACGGAAATCTTTAGTAAAAGGCGAAAGATTTATTCGTGTTGAAGGGAAACCAGAGTTACTTTGACATTGTTACTATGAGACTATATCCATATGGTGAGAACGTAACCATAGCTCGTTTAAATTTGACACAGCGCCATCTAGTGGTGACAAAAGGAAACACGAATAGTAAAAAAAAAACATCCAAACTGTAATCGAAAACAATTTTTATAAAGAACTTGACATTGTACAACACTTTTGTGAGAGCACTATTAGAATAGGGTAGTTGACACTGTCAAAAATAAATAACCAAACACTAACCAACGCATAAAACATTTAAAAACACGTGGATATATCAAATATGTTGTACATTTAATGCTTTTTATGATTTTTTATTACCAGTGGAACCACTAAGAGTAGATGATTTGATGCTGTGAAACTATGACGTCATAATGTAATATTTCATACAAAATTCCTTATAAACTATCGTTTTGACATTTTTTAAAAAGTAGCTGATTTGATGTGTCAGTCAACTACCCTATATTCTTTTCAAATATAGAACCCTTATTTTGAAAAGTAACTTTATTGAGTTAGGTAATCGAAAGAATATTGAGAAACGCTACAAAGATTCGTAGTCTCAGAAATCACTCACATGGTATTAGAGTAGTTTAGGATTAACCACATTAAATAATCTTAGGCAAAGACATGATTTATGTTCTCAAACTAAATAAGCACTCCATACTGAGAGCGCACTCACTGCGCCTAATCCTAAATACCACTTTACCAACGAGTAATGCGTGGAATAAACTACCGGAGACAAAGATTACTGGTCCATCAGTGAACAGTTTAGAAAATAGACTTGACGATTATCTTAGGATCCATTGGTTTAAAGCGCTGCTTGTGTATAAAAATAGTTAAATTTTTATTTAGTTAAATCAGTTTTTAATCAATCATTTGTGAGAGGTAGTTAAATCGACCCTTATCTCTAAACATATAACAGATTAGTTAGCAACTGAGCACAGTTCCTAATTACAGGCGGGTATTGCTCAACGAACACGTTTGGCGAGAGGCTTATGCAATACTTCGAGCAGTTCCTACCGTTTATGTCTCCCTGGTACTTCGATATGGGAAGTACCAGGTTTGGTTTGTTTATTTCTAGTATTTCACCCACGTTTCTGGGATAAAAAGAAGCCTATAGCACTCAGGGATAATAATGTAGGCATACTTAGTATAAGAATTTTCTAAATCAGGTTAGTAGTGCCGGGAATTACCTCCACAGGATTATAATTATAACCATTGTTTCCGAAAATAGTTTTACAATACTACATACTTTGGCGTAACTTTAAGTTCTTTTTTTTTTCTTATTTTGATTTATGCGTATCGCTATATTCCCTTTTCAAAATCTTTACTACATATGAATGTTACAACAAAGATTATCTATCAAAAACCTGTGCAGTCCAGTGCTAGACTTTTCCATAGTCCATTTTTTCTTCAAGTACAATTTTATCATTACTATAATCGACTTGACAATAGAATAAATAATGACTACCCCTACCTTTGACCCAAGTTTACTATAGTTCATTCACCTGCGATGGCCACTTTGTCTGTCAATTGCTCAATCGCCCACAACCAACATAAAAACATGCCTTATATTCTAGAGAATTGAATATAAATTTGCATGTATAGGAAATAATAACCGACTGATTTCATGAAACCCCTGAAAGTGGGTTGTTTATGGTAAATGAGGGGTCATTATTTACTGGTTATGGGTATATGTGCCGATTGTTGACATTTCGTTACTATCACGCGATGATCGAATGAGGTGAGCACCTATAATTTGATGCAATTAGGTGTGTTTGGTATTTTATATTTAGGTCTGATAAGCAAAAATGTTATTTATTAACCTGTCATTAGGTTTTTATGTCCCATATTCATGTAGTCATGTCTCCTGCTAGGTGGACCGACGACGTCCTAATGTGGGTAATTTTGTCACGTTCTCAAACTTAACCAATTTTATTAAGTTGAGAATTTGTGAAGATTCGCAAGAAACTCAGCGAGGCAATTTTTGTGAATATTTTACTCATTCGTCCAATTTGTCCGGAATCGGACGGACCAGCAATTCCTCTCTCGGAGTCAGTTGCTCGATGCATAGCAATAATGAAAGTAAATATGTTTGTAACTAATAGGGATGATGACTGGGTAAAAAATAATTAATTCTGTTCAGTCCGTCAGTTAGGTTTACAAAAAATATTGGATACGTATTTTTTATTTTATCAAATCAATAAAAAATTACAAATAATAAGTCGCATAAAAGTTCAGGAGTGGGAGCTTGTGTCTACATCTCTCTGTAAAAAAAAGTGTGCTAAGACGTGACGTTACGCGAAATTTTAAGGCACTGTATCTTTACTTTATCTTTTTGTTTTCGGAACTATGGAAAAAATATGTGTCTAAATTTTTTTGTTAATATAACTGACGGACTAATTAGATTTATTTAGTCATCACCCCTATTGTAGGTCATGCTAGATGATTCACACGAGCGAGACCGCGGGATACAGTTAGCTTATTTCGTTTGTGCTCATAGGTTGTTTTGTTTGTTACAGGTTTTGCAAGAGGGGTGATTCAGTAATAGAGGTAACTATAGGTACTTTATCGTAACAATATACTAGCTTTCGTCTCGTGGTTTTACGCCCTTTCCAGAGGGGTCTAATGCTTTCCCAGGATGATAAGTAGGTATATACCTACTATATTCCGGGGTATAATTTATGTATGAGACAAGTTTAATCTAAATTCGATCAGTCAAGCGAAGTGATTGGGAACAAACATTCAAACTTTAGTGTGCATCAAATAGTAAAAGCTGCAGCTGTAGCCTCATATACAGGGTGACTTTGCAAGGTGTTGCCAAATTTTTAGGAGCGACTCTGAATCAGTAACTTAATCGATTTACGTAAAGAACAAAAAAATTTTTTTTTCATTTTAATTATTCCTATCCGCTGTTTAAAAATAGCACGCGTGGATAATTTACTTCATTCATAGAAAAATACGCACGCACGTCACGATAGTTTCGCAAAAGTTAAACTGCAAGTGTAGTAGTGATTATGGTGCGCGAAAATAAGCCTTATGCTTAACAACATAAGGTTCGGGCGCCCGCGCAAGCGAGGGGTAGCGGGAAGCGTAGGCCGACAAAGGGAGGGGGAGAAGCGGCGCGAGCCGGGTGGCTCTTTTGGGAAACGTCCTTGCGAATCAGTCAGTAGTGACCGTGACCTCATTGCGTAAGCGCATGCCGCTGTTATCGTGCGCCGCTCCTGTTGTATCGCGTCTCGCGTGTGCAGTTGAGTGTTGTTGTGACTTGTGACACCAATCATGGCGCATAATTATTCACATGCCGAACGATATGAGATGGTGCGTTGCTACATACTTAGTGGAGAAAGTTTACGTGGTGCGCAAAGACTTTACCGTAGTGATAGTTTACCCCGTTTACAACGTCGAGGAATCACCTCGACTGTACCTTCCAGGGCCATAATTTTAGCTGCGAATCAAAATTTACTGGATTTCGGACAATTCATCACTTTTTTAATGCCTGTAAGTTGATTTCAATTTCTTATCTGATTACAGTTTGTTAGCTGATTTCAATTTTTTAAATACGCCTTAATTTTTTAATTAGGACGGTCCTAAGCCCGTTAAAGTATGAAGGGAAAATTGGAATCATACAAACAACTTGCCGTTTTGCTAATAAATAACAATCAGATCGTGTTGATGAAATTGCACCGTATGTGCACTGCATAAGAACTTGTTGGCGCGCTTGTCGTTATGTGGTCTGCATAAGGTCGTTTTTGGCTCTGGTCTCTGATGAATGACGGCGCACGCGGTGTCTCTTTGTTGAGTTAATTTTAGGAAATTTTCAATAATTTTTTTTTTGAAAAATACTACGGTTACAAATAGTTACTACAAAGACGTATTTTAGTATTGTTCTATAGAGCTTATTTAAAAAATTTGGCAACACCTTGCAAAGTCACCCTGTAGATACTCGAGGGTTTTCGGTCCACGCTTAGATTCAGTTGGACGTTCCTACTGCAGTCAATTAGGATGTGGAATGAACTGCTCATTAGGAGTTCCGTGTAGCGATTACGACATGGGGTTCATCAAAAACCCATCGCACCTTAAAGGGGCGTCGCGTCGCGCCTGGCTGGCTACCACCCTCAAGTTGAAATTCTGTCGCCAAGCACCTTTCGGTGTGTTCCGACAGCTGTACTTGAGAGCCAGTTCCCTTCTAGGCTTTGTGTGCTTACCATCATCGGCCACATCATCACTGACCACGGTGAGATTGTGGTCAAACACAGGCCTATACATAGTAAAAAAAAAAAAAAAAGGGACTGCTACATGGTTGTCAAACCAGGGTATTGAGTCGGTGACGATTATCAAGCAAATTGGTTGATAACTTAAATCTATACCGGTCGCCGTTTGGTAGCCAGTAGACAATCGTGTAGCTCCCTCTTAAGTAAGTACTAAGCAAAGAAACATATATTTAATTTTCTAAGCACGTGCAAGTTTCATGGCCCGTATAATCATATACAAGACGAGTGTGAGTCGATGTATATAAGGTACCTACATATGAACACAATGGCTTGTGTGGTGCATGTCGTGACGGTGCGGCGCGCGCGCATCCGAGAGAGGAATCATTCTGGACGGGAGAAAGCGTAAAGCTGTCCGCTGGACCGAGACCCACGCTCGAAGAGCATCGTTGCTTAGGGTTGCCACGTTGGAGGAACATTTAAATTACTATTGTGTAATAACACAAGATGGTACAGTATGACACAACTTAGATGTAGCATCGGCGAATCGTTTTCGTACACTTCACTTCCGATTTACACAACAAATAAAAATAATTCAGTATCGCGCCATTCAACGTTCAACAAGATCATTTTCGCCGATCATTTTTTAACACATGAGTAATGTTGTAGGCGCACTCTTTTCGAGGACGATCGATTTTACGAAGTTTGCCGATGCTTCATCTAAGTTGTGTCATACTATATTTGGGTATTGGGTGATACTTGGAAATAAAGTGATATATAGATTGATAGGATGAATCTACAGGTGTCAAAGTAAATTGGAAACCAGATAACTGATATACTACATAATACATATTTTGTAAAAACATAGGTACTTAAATTGATAAATACATCCAGACTCAAGGCAACCAGACATGATCATGCAAAGTAAGTTAAGTACTTTAATGCTAGAAGCTAGAATCATAATAAATTATATTCATGAAACTTGAATCGTTCTTGCCGAAAACTCGTCACAAATACTTGGACAGGGCAGGCAGCTTTAGGTAACGTATTGGAAGCAATACAAGTAACAAGAGGCAACCCTAAACTAAACATAAGAATTTTGACGTTTGCGACGAGGACAAATGGTAATTTGTCTCACTTTTACCCAAATCATTTCTCTAATTATCATTATAAACAGATTTTTAATACTAAGCACCAACAATAGTATATGCAATCGGGTAATCTTAGTTCCCAAATGTTGTAATAATAGCATTTGAAGCTAAATTCGCGTACAACTCTGCATTTTCGCTAGACGAATGAATGACGCATTGAGGACTTGTAATATTAAAAGATTAACATACCGTTATACGTAGGAATTGGTTTGAAACAATGTTTAATTTTAATATGACTGATAAGAAAAAAATATGGTTTAACAAAATTAACAAAATTAAAAATAAAAACAAAACTACCTATACTAACTATAAATTGAAAATTTGTGCCAAAAACAATGTTAACTATTTACGTCTGAATATTAACAACTAAAACTAACTTCGGACGCTGTCAGCAAATCCAAGGGTTCCCAATCTTTATTGTACTGCGACTACCTTTTTACATGTTGTAATTTTTTTGCGGATTCCTTGTTAAAAAAGATCTTGTTATCTTGGGTTTGCGACGCCCCGGGGCGTCACGACGCACAGTTTCGGAACCCCTGAGCTGATCCAAAATAAGAGTAGTCTTCGTTTTGTATGGTGCATCAGCGAACCATCGGTGATAATGGTTAATGATCTCGGAAGTCAATTGTAAATTCCGACGTTCATAAGTGCCTTATCAGGGCCTCAACTGAATAAATTATTTTTGAGTTTGAGTCGGAATTCAAAAGTTAGAGTGATCTCATCTCTCACTCTCTAAACATTATGATTATGTATGCATAATACCTGATTGCTTAATACCATAACTTTACTGCAGGCAGTCATTATACGAATCAGATCCGCGAAACAACGGTACCTTGCAGAAGCGACCCACTTACGTCTTCATAATGATCTATGAGATACAGAGAACATAGAATAATCCTCACCAATTATAAAATAGTGCTATTTCTAGCCTGGTTCTGAACAATTCATATGTTTAGGTAGTGTATACGCAGGTACTTAGCAAAATGCTAAGTTTTTATGACTAGACTAGATTATACTTGTCTTGGTAGGTGGATATTTCACATCGCTCGTAGAACCGACGGCCGCTGCGGCAGAAGGATTCTCAAGTGGTGACCACGAACCGGAAGACGCAGCGTGGACAGGACCCCCACAAGGTGGACCGATGATCTTGTGAGGGTCGCGGGAAACCGCTGGATGCGGGTAGCGCAAGACTGGCTATCGTGGAAATCCTTGGGGGAGGCTTTTGACCAGCAGTGGACGCCTTTCGGTTGACATGATGAAGTCGATATTTTGCTATGCTGGTTTGGTCTTGCTGAACTATTTTAAAATGTAAGAAAAAAATGCACCGGTAGGTGCTAGGCGACAGATTTTCAACTTGAAGGTGGTAGGCAACCAGACAGGTACAACAAAGTACCGTGCTATGGTTTCCTCACGATGTTTTCCTTCACCGAAAGCTCAAGCTCATTGTAGGATTCGAACCCACGACCTACGTCATCCGACGTCACTACCACAGAGCTATCATCGCAATAAAGATCTGCAACCCTACAGAGAAACTTATCTCTTTAAATAGGATAGGTTAAGTACGGATTATGATTATGATCTTATATGCATTATGGATCTTAAGTCCTCGAGTAAATAAGTCTATTCCTTTCACCAAGTCTAGCCATAGTCATCTAGCCACTTATCATTGTCACTAATCTTTTTCTAACTAGTTTGACTGAGGTGACGTCATGTACTGTCTACGATTTTGTATTGTACCTATAGTAAAGAGAGCATGATGTTGACAGAAATCTTGTTCTGTCTGGTTGTTTGTTCTGCTCTATTATGACGGTCGGATTGTGAATGCGCTATAGTGCCGCCGCTGTGCGTTTGACACCTTTTAGTAAACTATGTTCTGTGGCTAATCCTATATCAAATATGCATCAGAAAACACAATCAACAAAGTTAAAGCGGATACAAGAGACATAATAAGCGGACATAAATAGAGTCTAACTCAACAAATAATTTTGCAAGAGACGGTTATTAAAGTAAACAAAGGACAGAGCGAACTATTGATAACCGGCTGCAAGCGAAAAGGTTTCAAAAATGTTCATGCTTCAACTTTGTTGATGGTACCTACTATGAAATTAAAGATCAAAAGAAATGCCGGAGATAATACCTTAATAAAGTTATGCAATTGTAATTTGAGTAATTTAAAACTGTATCAAATGCTATTGGAAGGGTCAACACAATCAAACGGTGGGCCGAAGCCGTTGTTCCGGTTTGTTGGAACCAATAAACCAATTTATTATTACGTCAATACCTAAATAAATAAATTATCTAAATACTTAGATATTAAATAGCCGAGAAAGCTATTAGGCGCACCTTAGAAGCGACATTTTATTCAGTTTAGGTCCTAATATAGTAAAAAAATATCAACAAATTACCTAATTTAGCATTAAAATACGCTAAAATGTACGTTTAACTGAGCACTATTGGATGATCGTGTAACTACTAAATCGCTATATCACCCCAACACTACGTTTCAGAGTGCGAGTAAAGGCTTTTACCCGAGATTTATGCTAACTAAAAATTGTTTTAACTTCGTAATGCTCAGGCTCCTGAAATTTTGTACGATTATTCAAACTCCAACTCAGTTTAGACCCTGTTAAAGCACTTACGAACGACTCTATTTTAGTTTGATAATAGGGATGATGACTGGGTAAAAAATAATTAATTCTTTTTAGTCCGTCAGTTAGGTTATCAAAAAATATTGGATAAATCAATAAAAAAATACAAAGATAAGTCGCATCAAAGGTCAGGAGTGGGTGTGTGTGACGTCATCTCTCTGTAAAATTTGTACTAAGTCATCATCCCTATTGTATATCCTCTGTATTATAGCCAGCTAAAATCAGCCTGTATATACAGGGTTACAGGTTAAGTCGACCTAGATCCGTTAAGGGCGTGTAGTACCCATCTTTTCTGACATATTTCACTATAGCACACCCTACCCCAAACCTAAACGTTTTCAAGAAAATCGACATTTAATTTTTTTAATAAAAATTGCCGATTTTTTGCCATTAATTACGTATTTAGTTAACCTACGTAGGAATTTGGTTATTAAATTCATAGAGCATCTTAATCCGCATGTAAAAAATCAATAATAATAATAATAAGATGCACTAACTTCAAAATATCGTAATTAATGGCAAAAAATCGGCAATTTTTATTTAAAATATTCAATGTCTATCTTCTTGAAAACGTTTAGGTTTATGGTAGGGTGTTCTATAGTGAAATATGTCAGAAAAGATGGGTACTACACGCCCTTAACGGATCTAGGTCGACTTAACCTGTAACCCTGTATAGATATTGTAAAAAAAACATTAGCCTGCCTTTTAATTCAGAAATGACTCATAACATGCGCTGCGTTTAACTAACAAACATAAAATAAAACAACCTTAATTTTATAACTAAACCAGTTCAAAGGGAAAGTACAGCGAGCGCAATCCAAGGAATACTACCTAACCTACTCACTCACTCACTCACTCACGAAACTAATAAGGAAACGACGGTTTAAGCGTTGCATTACACAATCAACAAACAGACAACTCTATTTTGTGACTATATTGGTGTCAATACATGTTGAATTAGAAAATTATAATTTTAAAACATATGATATCTCGGGAGATGTCTTATGTTTTCCCGGGATAAAAAGTAGCCTATGTGTTATTGCAAATTTTGCATTAGTCGTTATGTCCTGCTGTGTATAAACAACTTTTTCTGTTTAGAGGTTTTTTGTTTCGGAGGTTTTTTTTATATGTAGGTCATTGGGCATTTCTCATCTTTTCAAAAATAGAATCGTTTAATGGTACCTATTACGTAGAAAGGACGGTGATTAACACCGGCCAAGTGTGAGTCGGACGCGCGCACGAAGAGTTCCATACCATCTATAAAAATCACGTTTTTTGTATGGGAGCCCCTTCAATATTTTTTTTAATCTGTTTTTTAGTATTTATTGTTAAAGCGGCAACAGAAATACATCATCTGTGAAAATTTCAACTGTCTAACTATCACAGATCATGAGATACATGGTGACAGACGGAGAGACAGACATACAGACAGCGGAGTCTTAGTAATACATAGCAAGTAATAATATACTACGTACTAGTAATAGGGTCCGGAACCCTTTACTTTGGGTATGGAACCCTAAAAAGTCACCCGGAATAGATGTTTGTTTGACCATTTGTCATCGACATCATTGATCACGTATAGTGATGTGATGCTATCAGCACCATGCAGACGATGTAACCGGACCGCGGTCCGCCCACTAATTACTCACGAGTGCTCGCATCTATCGATGTTTCATATCGGTATTTTCACTATATTACATTTTCAGTATTTGTATAAGGAATTTACGTAAAAGCAGTATATATAAAAAATTATTAGCGATCAGTGAAATTTCATGTTTATAGTTAGGGACGTTTCACTCGGTTTCACTCGCGATCTTGAGATGATAATGTATATTGACGCCTAATAAGACACTCAGGGGTCATGTAGCTTCCAATCAGTGAATGCATTTTGAAAATAGGGTATATGCATGCATTTTTTAACAAAATATAAATACCGTATAAAACATGTTAATTAAAAATCGGTCAAGAAATAAGACAAAAAAAATCGGACATCTTATGTCCGATCTCTCTGTCTAAGGCTGAGATCTATAGAGCGTACTTAGACTTTGCCGTACAAAGTCGGCATTTAAAGTGCAATCTTCGAATCTATCTGAGTGTAACTGCACCTAATCAACAACTTACCAAACCTTTATTACGTAGGTTTATACCCTAAGTAAAGTCTGAGCAAAGTCTAAGCACGCTGTATAGATCTCAGCCTAAGTATTAGTTTAAAGTGCTTACATCTTCCGTGTTTCTTGGCCGAATTTAATTTTAATTTCACTTATTGACATCTTTTTTACGGTATTTTGTTAAGAAATGCGATAAAAAAAACATGCATATTCCCTATTGGCAGACTCATGGCACGTCAGCGGTCAAATTATACCTACTATAAACAATAAAGCAAACCTTACATTATAGACCATTAAAATTATGAATTGCATATATGTATTACTTTCGTTATTTAATTTATGGGTGTAAGGAAAGTGAAAATAATATCGTAATGTGCAGTTAACAGGCCATGACGTAGTAGATATTTGGGCAGTAATTAGCGGGTATACAACGTTGAGATCAAATAAAACTACAATCCCATGATATTTAGCTGATTTTATGGTATTACGTAATCAAACAGGTTGACTTGAAGCTATGATAGCTTTTGGTGTGACATCGAAAACCGTGATTAAGGTAAGGTTGCCTTTAAGCTTTGTAAAGGTCGCCAAATCATATTGGCAATGTTTGTAATATTGCTAATATCCATATGTCCTATAAGTCAGAGTGAAAGTAGAAATAAATCAAAATTTTGAATATATTTTTAACCCTGTCAAAAAAGCTCTTCAAGATCGGCAACACATCGGCAAACCCACTGGAGGCCAATTCTCGCGCGGGTAGAGATCATCTCTAATTCGAGATATGTTGAAACAAAATGGCGAATCTCTGATAAAATCAATTTTTCGTATTCTCGGGATGTCACGCTAGAGAAATGTCGAATCCCTTTCGTTCGAGATGCAACGAATGGTCCGGAGCAGTAGAGTTTTCGATGTCGAATGATGACATTTTGGTGAGATTTTTCATAGACATTCATCTCTACCCGCGCGAAAATTGGGCTGCTGGTATTGCAAATGTCCATAGACGGCGGTGACTACTTACCATCAGGTGGACCGTGAGCCTGCTTGTCAACCTGTTGACGTGAAAAAAAAACTTCTGACGAAACAGTGGGGTGTTGTAAGTGTGTATGTCTGTGGCATCATAGCTCCTGAACGTATGAACCGATTTTGATTAAGTTTTTTTTAAAGGTGTCTTAATCGAGAGTGTTCTTAGTTATGATTAAAAAATAAGTGCTCAGCCATCACGTCTGTTCTATTGTGTTTTGGGTGTTTCTTAATTTTAGCTATTTATCCGGTGGTAGATTCAATTGTAACTTTCGACCTTCGTAAGTGTCTTAACAGGGCTGACATTCAATAAGTGACGTTTGAGTTTAACCAATAAAGTTTATTTTTATTGGATTCTTTTTTTTAATAAATCAACCTTCATCAATACTACGAAAATTAAATGCACAGCTTCGAGTTTTGGTATAGTTTGGTCACGTCCGACATAACCTTCTTTCGGCTAACATCTGAAATAATAATGAACGCAGTTAATTTATTTTGAAATGATGCAATTTTACCATGAAATATAGCAACACTGAAATTATATAGGTATAGTTTTTGTCTAGTTAGATTTTCTATGATTTAGTAATATTCGGATTTGATTCGTATGGTAATTATAATGCAACAAAATGTAAAAAAAATGTGCTAAAAGATAATTATTGTCTCTGGTGTTTTGTCATCCGTAGAAACTGATTTTATGTTGCGATACTCCTAAACGCAACGTTAGGTGCGTCTAGCTTTCGCCCCAACGTTTCACCCGCGTTTTCCCGGGTACTTCTTAAGTAGCCTATATCTTTACATTGTAGGTAATGATAGTAGGTAGCTCTATGATGTCAAATGCTGAGACCATGGTTGCGGGATCGAATTCTACAACGAACTTGAGCTTTCGGTGAAGGAAAACATCGCGAGGAAACCATAACACGGTGATTGGGTGGTTTGTATTGACTGACTGGCTACCACCCTCAAGTTAAAAATCTGTCGCCTTCTGGTGTGTTTCGACAACTGCACTTGAGAGCCTGTTTCTTTCCCTTGTGTGTTTACCACCACCGGCCACATCATCACTGACCACGGAGAGATTGTGGTACAGGCCTTTACATAGCAAAAAAAACCCAAATAGCTAAATTAATTTCTGGCATAAATAAATAGCCATTGCACTGAAAAGATTTAATTTGTGGAAATGTTCGTAGCCCTCGTAGCACATAATATGCGTTTAACTCTTTTCTAAGGACAAATCTCCCCATCTCTTCACATAGATAGATCATACCCTAAAACAAAAAACTATGTAGGACCTCAAAACTCTCAGATTAGAGTACAGTATGACACAACTTAGATGTAGCATCGGCAAATCCTTTTCGTGCACTTCACTTCATATTTACACAACTAATAAAAATCATTCATTATCGCGCCATTCAACGTTCAACAAGATCATTTTCGCCGATCATTTTTTAACACATGAGTAATGTTGTAGGCGCACTCTTTTCGGGAACGATCGATTTTACGAAGTTTGCCGTAGCTTCATCTAAGTTGTGTCATACTATACCTACATAGTTTTTATTTTTAACATTTCCATCAACAGATCCTAGGACTTGGTGACAATGGGACCACCTCAGGAGTATACTCACTCGAATAATTTGTTTTTTTAAGATCTGTTCACATATTGCTGAGTAAACAAACATTAAAAAAAACAATCGAATTGAGAATCTCCTACTTTTTTGAAGTCATTTAAAAAAGCTTTTCCTTCAAAAATACTTAAAATTTTAACGTATTTATACAATTATGTTATGTCTCCTTTACCCATAGAGTATAGTAATTATACCAAAAGGCCATTACCATCTGCCATGAGTATTAAACTGTGGCGCAATGCTACTACGGCTGTGTTCCGTGGTAGGTATTATGGACAATTAAGTGTATTACACAGTTATATGTATTACGTGTGCGTGACTGTTGATTGTAGTGATATATGGTTCTGCGCAGGAGTTTACTTTGGTTTATTTAGTTTAAAGGTAAACCTACCTCATAGGTTTTGTTTTCCAGGAGACTTGTGCTTCTTTAAAATAACATCTATCAGAGAAGAGCACAAAAATCTCGGCAAAATTAAAACAAATATTGACAGTAATAAAAAATATATACGCAACTTTCTGTCGTTTAATTAAGTAACTTCATAATTGCGTGTACACACGGCCACAGATCAAGCTACACACTGCGGCACCTTATGCGGTTGTAATAGGCGCTATTTTAGAGTGTACATAAACTATTAATAAAAAAGTTTGTTTGTTTAAATATACATAAAAGAAAATTAATTAAACTCAGCCTCCGTAGTAAGGCTGTGTAAAGATTGGACCATTATTTGAGATGATTTCTAAAACCTTGAACGTCTGTGGTCCGCACCGCACAGCTTGCATCAGACCTAACTACTTATTCTTTGTAGTGGACTATCATCACGCACCAACCGTGCGTACATTAAATAATGCCTATGTACTTTTACGAAGAAAAGTGATACAAAGTTTTTGTTTTGGAAAAGGATTTTTTTATGATGGAGTGTTTAACCACGATCTTACCGAACTTATTATCTACCGATCTTATTCGACCGAAGGTGGTAAGTATTCAAGCACCTTCCGGTGTGTTTCCACAGCTGCACTTGAGCGCCAGTTCCCTTCTAGGCTTTGTGTGCTTACCACCATCGGCCACATTATCAGTGACCACTTTGAGATTGTGGTCAAACACAGGCCTATAGATAGTAAAAAAAAAGTAGAAGTACAGAGTTAGGTGCTTGCCAGCTAGCCGGGCACTAAAATATACATTTCTATGCTATGGTTTCCGCACAGTATTTTAGCGTACTTTAAAAGATCTAAGCGTACAGTGGGAGCGAGTTTATTTTGTACTAATAATAAATGAATAAATATTCTGGCGCATTTCTCACACACGGTGATAAAGATAAAGATTTTAAATCAGATTTCAAATCTATACTAATTCATGTCACTTTTCATTATTAAGTTTTTATTACAATCATATACCGAGAAATTAAAAAATAAATACAGACTTTTCTTCTCAACAGTACAGTACAGAGAACATCAGTAAGCCACTAGTTGGGATTCGAGTCGCGCACAACCAACACGCTCGCTCTATGCCGACGTAATTTCATTCACTATAGTGATGTAACTTTAGCGACACCCGTAAAGTATCGATGTTGGATGTTGACCTCATTTGTTTTTGTGTGCATAAAAATAGCCTTTTGTTTTTTCAAATTGAATCTTATAATTGAATGACTAGCAGTGTTTATCTAGTGCAATTACTATAAAATTATGTGTATAAAAATATGTTGAAGTGAGTTTATTTTTTGTTACCTCTTGACGGCTCAGCAGCGGTACAAAAGCCATGCGTGTACCTTTATGGCATGGAAAGATACCAGGCTACACAGGCAAAAACCAATTATCATAGACTACTTGTTTCCCACGGTTTCACCCGCATTCCTGGAATAAAAGTAGCCTTGGGGATAATGTAGCTTCCTATTATTGAATGAATATTTAGAATCGGACCAGTAACTCCGGAGATTACCTCCAGATCCAAACATACAAACTTTGCCTCTTTATAATATTAGTCCAAGTCTAGATTAAAAAAATACATTGTGTAGAATATGTCTTGTGAAAGGTCCATCGACGTATTATTATTATCAATAAGCCATTTTCATAATTAATCAATTCCTTACCGGAGTCGGAAATGCATCGGCTGCCGTACGTACCTACTCATGTTTTTAAGGGATTTTTACCTAAATATTAGTCTCCCCTAAGCCTTAATGCATAAATGATGTACGTATTTGACAAAATACAATCACTAATCTAAAAATGTGCATGACTTCGTTTCTTATCATAATACGTTTTGTTTTCACATTCTTGCAATATTTTAAATATCGATAAGTCGGTTTCTCAACACTATTTAATCATCAATCGGAGCGCAAGCGCATTCTATCACGATCTACTCGCAACTCTACCATTTTAGAACTCTATTATACAGTGTTGGAAGGTTGGGTATTCATTACTCTTTTCTTCGTAGTTATTATGAGAATGTAAATCAGTAAGTAGGTACCTACCTAATCTAAAGTTTTGTATCAAGAATTTTCTTTTTAAGATAAGTTTGTGTTTGGATAGGTTTTAGACGTTTAGGAAGGTTTCTGTGTAATCAAATTATATTTTCATTTAATTAATAAGTTTTTATTACTTTTTTATGTCAGAAGGTTGACAAACAGACAGGCGGTCCACATGATGGTAAGTGGTTACCGTCGCCTACCGCCATTTGCAATACTAGAGGTATTGCCAATGTGCCGACCTGTTCCAATGCCAAGAAGGCTACTGGCTCTCAAGTGCAATTGCTGGAACACACCGGAAGGTGCTTGGCGATAGATTTTCAATTTGAGGGTGGTAGCCAGCCAGACATGAAAATGGAACATTTGTTTAATTATTTAATTAAAACAAAAATTCTAAAGCCTATCGAACCATAGTTCAAAAAACATGAAGGTATTTTTTTAATAAATTTTAAGTATATTATTTGGTCAAGAGCAATAAAATGTACAGACAGCAACATAAATAGGTAAATAGCAGTGAAAAGTAGTAAAGTAGTAAAATGTTTGTTTGTGTAAGTATAGATGCGGGTGAAGCCGCGGGAGTTAGCTAAGCATCTTGCGTATAAAAGGCTACAATGTAATGACCAATGATCGTGTTGGTAAGTCTATCCCTCACAGACTTAGCTTAATACGAAAATAATCACAAATTCTCGCCCAAATTTCCCTGTGACCCACTTATACAATGAGCTAGTGTTTGCCCGACTTCGCTCGACTTCACAGATAATTACTGTTATGGTTATGATAATTACGAATGTGGGTCGTTCATACTTCGTGTGGCCTCAAACGGGTTCACGAGGTCTTGTGGTCATTCTTTGAGAATTACAGGATTCGTTTTAATTTAGATTTAATGAAATTTCGTAATAGATTTAATAATACTTTTAATTCTAACAAAACTTTATTACCCTTTCTGAACGGAATCGCTTTAAAATCCGAGATAACAGTGCATCAGGAATAGCTAGAGTTATTTGTATACAGGATGATATTTTAATCACCGTCCTAATTTTCAGGGATTATTCTACTCTGAATAAATTATGACTTTTACTACCACCCTGATTTTTTTTGCGCGGTGATTAAAATACAGGCCAAATGCGAGTCGGACTCATGAGAGACAGCCTGGTGACAGATGGACAGACATTGGAGTCTTAGTTATAGGGTCCCGTTTTACCCTTTGGGCACGAAGAAAATAACTCTAGCTATTCCTTGCGGCTCCACCCGCGTGTGGTTTTGATAAACCAGGGGGGCTAAAACGGCCACTTGAGCAATATTGCTATGCAATTCATATATCGAATTTACAGCAGAGCAAAATGTTTCTATAGTATTTTTTGGTGAAAATGTAAATCATTTTAGTCAATTAATTTCCAATTTAGATAAATTACATTATAAACTGCTGTAAATTCCAGAAACGATTTGCATTAGCAATATTGCTCGAGTGGTCGTTTTAGCCCCCCTGATATTATGATCGGTCATTCTGTATGAAACCAATCCACTTACGTCGACCTAATGCAAATATTTTATAGGAAAACAATGTCACGTTCGGTGTCATCCATCCATACCAATATTTTAAATGCAAAAGTAATGTTACCTTTTCACCTCTAAACCGCTGGACCGATCGCGGTGAAAATCGGCACGCAGATAGCGTATGATAGGACATAGGTAGTTTTTATCCCGGAAACGCGGGTGAATCCATGGGGATTTATGCTGCCTGTCAACAAAAGCGGACTGATGCGAAATTTTGAAAATAAATAATGAAATTAAATTAATATTTAAGGGGGTCTCCTAGAGCAGATCTTACGAGTTCGATTCTTAAATATTCCATGGAACCATATGTTGCATCCATAAGTATTATATCTAATTAATGAGTAATAACGTATGCTCGTCGCGTATAGGAACGCAATTAAATTATTATGAATCTGATAGTGAAATAATAGTGTGCATGGGAACCATCTTATGTAAGTTATGCATTGTTACTTGGGTACATAATGATTATCTGTAGCGTACATCATGCTTATTGTTATCGATTTTAGAGGAAAAAAATGGTATCCATCTTAAATAAATCGGACAAATGCTAGTTAAACTCGCGTGGAGAGGGTTCTGTAAATGTTTAAGTTCCATAAATATTTTTAAATCTGACCCAATGTTGACAAACCCATTTGTTGATGGTAACTATAAAAGTTTTTTTTTTTTTTGGATATCGTGTTTTCTTATAATGAAACCTAGCTACATCGATTTACCGCCACCGAAACCCCTGTATACCAAATTTCATGAAAATCGTTGGAGCCGTTTCCGAAATTTAGATTTTATATATATACCTATATATATGCATGAATTGCAGGTTTAATGGTATTAGATAGACTTCTTGTAGGTTTTCCTGTAATCTTTAGGTAAAGAACTATTATCTGATTTTTTTTCAAAATGTTTGGCCCAGTATTTTCGGAAATATGGAGGGGGGGGGGGGAATGGTCAATTTTCGCCAATTTTCTTAAATAACTTCAAAACTAATTTATATTAAAATTCTAAAAAAAATATATTTGAGGTCCTAATAACAAGCCCTTTTTTTTTAATTTTCTAATTTATCCCCCAAAGTTAGCCCCCATGTTTGAAATTCATTTATTTACGTAACACATCCATGTTTGGGTCACCGACTTACATATGTGTACCAAGTTTCAACTCAATCCAGTCCAATATTTTCGGACAGACAGACAGACAGACGCACGAGTGATCCTATAAGGGTTCCCTTTTTTTTTTCGGAACCCTAAAAATTAGAAAAATACAGCTTTTAGAAACTCAATTGCTTTTTTCCCGACTACGGCAAAGCATAAAGGAATCGTGTCATTGAAGTGTCATTCGATCGGGAATGCGCCGATATACCTATATATGGCGACAGATTTTCAACTTGTGGGTCAAAGACAGTCAGGCAAGGACCACAAAGTATCCTACCACCCCGTGCTATGAGCCTATGGATTATCAGAATCGGACCAGTAGTTCTGGAGATTACCTAGTACTACATCAAAACAAACAAATAAGCAAAGTTTACTTCTTTATCATATTAGTAAACATAATCTACCTAACTATACATATATATTTGTATTTTCATGAAAATGTGAATATATTTCTTTCAGTTAGTTTCTTTCAGACCAAACAATAAAAAAAACTTTTGTTTCAGAAACGAACCATGACTGAATCGAGATGAAAAATAGTTGAAAATATTATTCCCATCGACACAATGAAATGAAAATGGAGTCACCAGTGAGAATATGTTTAGGTATGTACCTACGAGTATACTGAAGAACTAGTTTATTATATAGAAATTGATAATTCTAAAATAAGGAAATAATTCACTAAAACAAAATAATATTTATTAACAATGCTTCGGTTATGTACATTTGAATAGTTATTCAGAAAATAGGATTAATATAATGTAACTTTAACAGAATAATTAATATTGGAGGTTAATTTCAAAAAGTACATTTGAATAAACATCATCATTATCTCCCTGCCATGTTCCCAATCGTTTGGTGTTGGCGCATTATGTACTCGTCTTCCATTCAGCCTTTCTATCCATCATATCGGCATTCAATCCTTTCGTACTCATATCATCTTTCACACAATCCATAAAAGTAAATAAATTGCTAAATCATTCACATGTATTTGTTTGTTAATTTCAGGTGCAGCATTAGTAGTAAACCTACTACTGTTAAGCAGCACAACAGTAAACGGAAACGCTTTACCACTCGAAACCACGTCGACGACAGTTAATGATGACAGATCACCAAAATATAATAAAGTAAACGGATCATGGATCCCTAAAAATAAACAAAAGTCCCCAGATGTATCCTTAAATGAATTAAATCCTAAAGAATCGACATCAGAAGAACACACAGAGAAAAATGCCAAATATAAGGATAGAGGAAGGGTCAGATTCCATTCCGAAAAGACCAGTACAGATAGACCGCGAAGAGTGAGAGGGTCCACAGAAGCATCAAAGTTGGTCATAGTAACACCAACGCCAGAAGTTAAAAAACCAGCAGAGATTATTGATAGTATGAAAACATATATGAAAACTAAAATGCCTGTAGTATACAGTTCCAGTACCACACCAGTGGCTGTAAAAAAGGAGGCTCACAGTGCTGAAGAAGAATATGAGGATGAAGAAGAAGACGAAGACAAGGAATCTTTTGAAAAATATACGTCTTCAAAATTTCATGACACAAACTTTTTTACCATACCTAGTTTTAACGATGACGAATTTAGTCAGGAATCTACAAACGAAAGTTCCGATAACAAAGTTAAAAAAGACTACAGTAGTCCAACCTTTAGTAGTTTCTCTAGTTTCTTTCCTAAAGAAACCTCCTACGGCTACAATGATGATCACGATTCATTTAAATCTGAAAGCTTTTTTAATTTCGATACTGAACTAACGACACCTAAGAATGATTTCTTTGATAAAAAATTCCGAAAGATATCAACAAGCATAATTAAAAAACTAGATTCAATAAAAGTTACATCACCTCCACTGAACACGACCAATGTGCAGATTGTCAAAGAAAACGGTCTTGAAAGATTGAGTAACCTTACACCGACCAACACGTCAACAGTGTTTATTAAAAATACCAAAGAAATACGTTTATCTGACAATGAAGGAGCCAGTAGCGCCAATAAAGAGCTATCTGATGTGAAGGGTACAAGTATTTACTACGAAATGTCAGTTTTATCTACTGAAAATTATATTATAAACCACTCTGATGATGATTGTGATAATGATACGTTATCCTTCGACCCTACTGTTAGCTCTTCATCTGAAGAAGAGTTAGCATCTCTGAAAGCGACGCAACCTACTCTACTTCCATCTTCTACAAAACCAACCCCGCCTGAAACTCACCCTGAACCTGTATCGACAGCCTCATCTGAAGTTGTACCTATATCTAGTGTTCTTCCTATCTTCAATTCAGAAAACTCAGTACCCGTCTCAACACAAAATAGCATATCGACAACAGATAGAGTTACTAGAGTTTATTCAAGCAGCTTCAGTAGAAATCGTAGTTATTCTAAACGGCTCAATCTAACTGGAAATAAAGATTCTCTAAACAATATAACTCCGAAAAATGAAGTGACAGCAAATCCTAGTATAAGACCTTTGACACGTAAGTTCCATCATACCACACCTAGAACACGACCAGTCTGGATGGCACCAAAACGAAATATAACTCGAACAACTTACGCACGCCCGAGCCCTTCGACAATTTACTCAGAGCACTTTAATATAAAAGATAAGTTTACGACATCAAAACCTAAACAACCAATAAGAACAATCTTGACTACAGTTTCATCAGAAATAGATCCAGTTTTACAAAGTGATGTGAGTGGAACAAAGAAAGTTGTTCATTCTCAATCTATAGCTGATAATAGTATACCGTCTGTATGGAAACGCGGGTCAACAAAGTATGCTACTTCTACAGCTGTTTCTGCAGAAGAGTCTGAAGTTAGTGAGTTGGAGATACCACCTACATCGACTGCTTGGGCTTTGGCTAGTTTAATTAGTCCTCCAGTACTGCCGAGCTCTATAGTGAACGCAACGGGATCAACACAGAAGACCGTCGATGAAAATGAGTTGCAGAAAGTCGGGGAAGTTGTTGGTAAGATAACAATGATTAACTTTTATTTAATATAAAAAAAAATATCAATTAATTTACGAACGATTTATGTATATGCGCGTCATAAAAGTATCAATTTCAAATCTCTACTAAAATGGCCCAGGGGCAAAAGCTGGGCCCTTGACACAATAATGATCTTATAAGGTCTCTATTTATTAATTTATGGTACAAATCCCTAAAAAATAATAGGTTTGATACTCCCCATCTTTAATATCACATAATCTAACTTTTTATTATGATTTCAGACAAAAAAGAAACGACAACAAGTTCGACAACTACAACAACAGTAAGCCCGATCAGCAACGATATAATCACCAAGAAAGTAACTGAAGTGAACCAGAACAAGCTTCCTTGGCAGCCAATATTTACACCAACATCCCCAGCTTCTGAGATCATCAGTGAAGTAGCCGCATCTGAAACAAAATCAGAAAAACAACCAGCTGAAAGTAATATTTCATTTAGTACTGATCCTGTGAAGGTACCAATCAAATCTACTGAAAGAATAGAAACTACCAAATCATCACTTGCTGTAAATCTAAAAGAAATCAGGCCATTATGGGTTCCAGCCAGTGGGAATTCAGTTAAAACGACGACTGAAAAAGTACCAGAAACATATAAAGAAACTATTCAACCAGTTGACGCAACAAGGTCAACTGGTTTTGAATCGATAACGAAATTACCATCCGACGTTACTACACCGTCAGATGAAACTGTTGCTAGTTCTGAACTTAATCACACTGTGACTGATGAGAAACCTAAGCCTACTGCAGATTATGAAATAACAACGATAAGATTTTCTTACGTACCTACTGAAGCGGTTACTGAAACTATTATACAGCAAGAAGATACGACTAAAAGCATATGGCATCCAGTATACCCAACTAGAACTAAAACTACAGTGAAAGAATTACCTGTTACCACATATAGACCTAAATATATGACAACAACCGATATGCCTGAGGTGTACACTACAACGATTCCAGAGACTACTCCTACCTTAGAAATATCGTCGCAAGTTGTTGAAAATGTAACAGAGCCTCTGCCTGAAACTACGGAAATGTTTGAACAGACGACAACAGAAATACCGACTACTACTAGAATGACAACTACCACTACGACTACACCTTCAACAACAACTCAGCCGACTACAACAATAACTACGACCACAACAGAAAAAATAACAACAACACCCAGCATGACAACAACAACCACTGTTCCTACTACAACAGAGATAGAAACGACAACAATAATAGTGGAGATTGTAACAGAAATAAACTCAGAAAGGACTAGACCCACAGCACCATCTACAGCTGAAACAATCACTGAAACAGACTTTGATTGTGTTTCAGAAGAGAACAGTGATAGCAACGAAGTAATAACACAAAATGTTGTCAAAACAACTACTTCTACTACAACAACGCCTTTGCCAACAACAGTAGAGATAACAACAGAAGAAACTACCATGCAAGTAGTAACTAAACAAAACGCTAAAATATTTGAAAGTACAACAGTTACGGAAGAAGCAGAATCTACGACATATTTGGGAAGTAAAACAAATGACGATTCGGAAAACCTGACTAGCTATAGTGAAGATGTTACTACAGAAGCATCAACAATAGTCATGTCTCGGGAGTCAGAATCAGGGGCAGCTGTCGCGATAGCGGTCAGCACGATCGGTGTTATTGCACTTATCCTGCTGATTGGTTTATTGGTAAGTGATTTTTGTTTATCTATTATTGAAAACTAGCGACACGGCTTGGCACGGTGTGGAAGTGTGTGTGTAGACAGCTCGCCGAGTTTTATCCGCGCGGCATGATTTTTTCCAACATTTTGAACAATAATCGTCATATTTCACCCAATTTATACAAAACCTTATTGAATACACCTAAACCTTCCTCATGAATCACTCTGTCTATGAAAATCCGTTCAGTAGTTTTTGAGATTATAGCGAACAGACAGACAGAGACAGAGAGACGCGGCGGGGGACTTGTAAAATCGGACAAACATACTGAACATACCCTTAAAATATTACACTTTATTTTGAGGTAGATAATCTTGTAAAATTAAGTTATAATACATAATTTTAAAAATAAGTAAAGTATTCGTAAAAATATTCACAGCGAGCAACACTAAACTTATTCCTTGCGTTGTTTAACTTCTTGGACTTGTGGTGGCAGTAAGATCTTCACTGATGACTGTTCATACAACATATCCAAAGTAATGGGCATAATATCTATAGATTTAACTCACGATAAATTACGTTCACTACTTTGGAGGACGTTGCTGAAATCTATGTCTTCATGGCGCCGACCCCATCTGAAATGTCAGTATTTTAAAATTATCATCAAGATCGTCAATATTTTAAAATTATTAGAATGCTCGCAGTTTTATTAGGGAGCTGTCTATACACCTTATTGACACTACAGGTGACCAAAGAGCTGGCACTTACCTCGGGCACGTATTAGCCTCGCAATTCAACGAGGTAACGTTACCAGCTTTTTGGGAACCCTGCCTGCAGACGGCGATTTAAACACGGTTTTTTATTTATAGTGAGTGACAAAGTGTGTATATTTTAGTTTAATTTTAATTTAATTATGAGTTGTAGGACAACTAAAAAATAGGTAAATAGAACAGATTCATCAAGAATTTTCACCAAAACTGTTTTATTTTAATACGTAGGTGGCTGAACAATCAGAGTCACAGATACACAATATCAGAGTTTTCTAATACGTTATCGACATTTACAATGTCTGGGAAGTAACTGGCTCTCAAGTGGAACAGATGGTAGATGCTTAGCGATAGATTTTTGACTTGAGGGTGGTGGCCAACCTTGCGAGCACTATTGCTTCCTATGTATTTCTTCACCAAAAGCTCAAGCTCATGGTAGGATTGGAATCTACTCGGCATTCGATATTCGGCTTCAAAACATGGTTTATCTTAAAGTAGCCAGTCCAAAAAAAACAACTTCTAATTAAAGGCGGATAAGATAGGAAGAAAAGTAGAAGGATTGCTAATATCATAGTCATCATTATATTTAAACTAGCTGTATCCCACGGTTCCACCCGCGTTCCCTGAATGAAAAATAGCCTGTAGCACTCGGGGATCAGCTACCTATAGTGAAAGAATTTTCAGAACCGGATCAGTAGTGCCTAGGAAAACAAACAAGCAAACAAACTACCAGTTTATGATATGAGTATTGATAAATATAACTTACATTTTGATATTTGATGGTGAAGACTGTTTCGGTAGCCTTTTCTGAAAAAACAAAAAAAAGTTTTCAATCATTTGCATAATATGAAGTTTTGGCGAAAGTTTCGATCATTCCTTCAGATGTGTTGCTATCTTCAATTAATGTGATATACATAGAAATGTAGCTTCCTATTAGTGAAAGAATTTTTGGAATCGGATCAGTAACTCCGGAGATTAGCGCGTTTAAACAAACAAACTCTACAGCTTTATTATTAGTCTAGACATAGATTACTATTATTATATATAAGATTATTAATTTAGATATAGACTGATTGGGTATTTATATATGTTACCGGAAATGTATGAAATATAGGAATTGTATACAATTCCTGTGTATTTCCCCTAGGAAATTATAACAATAATGATACTTGGAAATATATAGAAACTATTGAAAAAAATAGGGTGGGGGTTATTTTTTTTATTTTGCATAGAATAGCAAGTATTCGCACAAAAGTACCTTTCACTTACAACCCCCCAAATACCGCTATCCTTACAAATATACCGAATGTAATACTCCGATAGATATTTAGGAAATGTATGGATTTCCTAGGAAATGTATACAATGACGGATTATATACTTTTCCGTTAACATAAACTTATGTTTATAAACTTTCTTAGAGACTTGTACTTATGGAATCATCGTATTTAAGAAAATCCTCCATAAACATAACCTTTTAAACTGTTTAAAATTTATAAACAAATACGTACCTAAACTCGTTGTACTTAGTTCTCCATCAGTAAGACGGTTGCATGGTCGCACATCTGACGATAAAAATTCCTCCAGTTGCAATCCGACGCGACTGATGCGTCATCGGACACTCTGATACGGTTATCGTTCCTCTGTAACGAGAAATAGCATACTTGGGAGGCCGTTAATTTCATGTGACCCAGTCGGTCATCAGTTTAGGGGACTTTTCGGAAGTGAGATATGTGAGAAATTACCTATTCTTAGATTGATATGTGAATTACGTTTAGTTAGTTATTAGGGATGACGTCAATGGTAACATTAATTACTAGGTGTTTCACGCGGATTCATCCGCATTTCTGGGATACAAAATAATCTATAGCAACCGGGGTTATTAGAAACTGCATGGCAAAGAACTAGTGTATATCTACTAATCTTATCTATCTATCTATCTATATATATCTAATAAAAAAGTATAAAGCTAAAGAGTTTGTTTGTTTGAATGCGCTAATCTCCGGAATTACTAGTCCGATTTGAAAATTTCTGTTACTAAAAGGAAGCTACATTATTTCCGAAGATTATAGGCAACTAGGCTTTTTATCGCAGAAACGCGAATGAAACCGCGTCGAACAGCTTGTCATAATAATACAAACAAAAACAATTCATGTATAATTGGTGGCCAAGATTCACATGACCATAACGCTTTCGCTGTAAAAAAGTTTTCAGATCTCAGGAAAAGCCAAGCGCCTAAGCCCTGACTTAATTAACCTTACACCTTGGTTTAAAGAGTACGGTTTGGCGGTTAAATATACTTTTATCCCCTAATTTAAGGGTTTGAGGGATGATTTTTTTCAGCAGAAATCTATGTTAAGTTCTCATATAATAAATTTAATTAAACTGAACTATAGTAACTGGAATAAAATACAAAGAGTTTTTCTATTCATTAAAGTTTAGGGGATGCAACGTGTAGTGATGAGCGAAAGTCATTGTTTCGAATTCCAAAATGACTAAGTATCTACTTTTGTTACTGATGTCGTAGTGAAATCATGGTTATAGGGTAGTATTAACCAGTATATGAGGGTCGAAGAGTAGCCCCGTATACATCTGCCATATACCAGTTCGTTTCGTTATACTCTTGAGATCAAGTTCCTTGAAGCCTTATGTAGCCACATTCGGTAACATCTTTACATTAGTATGTGCTCACCTTTTAGAAACCAAAATAGCGTTTGTCTGTGATAGGGAAAATATCTAAAATAGCAAAGCAAACATCTTATACTAAAGATCAGCCTTTCTTGAACAAAGAATGACAAAGCTAAATTCAGCAAAATATGCCAATATCGATTAATTGATCGATTGAATCGACTGGCTCTCAAATGCGGCCGTCGAATCACACCGGCAGGTGCTTGGCAACAATTTTTAAATGAGGATAATTAAAATCAAAAACTCATTTATTCCAGTTTAGGCCCTGATAAGGCACTTATGAACGTCGATAGTTACAATCATTACAATAGTCTCTACCATCTAATAGCATCCAGGCGAATTCTACAAAGTTGTTTTCCTTCACCGAAAGCTCAATGTTGGATACGAACCCGCGATCTTCGTCACAGCATTCGACGTCATTACCACTGAGCTGTCATGATAAAAGCTCAATATAAAACGTGAAATGATTTGTTCATTATCATAGAATGTGGTTCTTCAGCAAAAGATTCAGTCTAGACTGAATCTGTTTCCTGGCAGAACCCAGGAAACCTCCAGGTCCTCGTCCATATCCCGTGCAGGAGAATACTCATAATTATTATTTTTTTAAATGGCGATGGCTAACTATATTTAAAATTGAAAGTATTGTGAGAGAACCTTTAATTTTTTTTTATCTAGAAAAAGAAACTTTCGATTTCACATATAGGAATTCATTGGATTAATTTCACATATAGGTCTGCGAGGTGGCTTTAAACCCTTCGATGGTAGAGGTTTCTTGATGAGGATGATCACCTTCGACCCCGCAAACAACAATATTGAATTAACTCAAATTATTTAAGTTTTTTTTTTTTAATTTTCATGTTTGTATCCTATGAATCCATACTTAATATTATAAATGAGAATGTAACTCTGTCTGTCTGTTACCTTTTCGCCTAGGCCCTGAACCGATCACGATGAAATTTGGCAAGCAGATAGCCTTGTATGATTATAAAAAAGGACATAAGCTACATTTTATTTTATGAAACAGCAGCATACATAAAAAAAGCAATAAATAAAATGCTCACCGATTATGTCTGGTTCTATCATCATCTTCAATTTTAAAATCACTTCAACTTTCGAACTGAACTTGATCTTAGCCAAAAAATAATTAAAAACAAATATAGGTGTAGTAAATAAAAAATAATAATTCAAAATTCGAATGCAGTTTACAAAAGGAAAACTAAGTTCAAGTTCAGTTCATTGCGCTCGCGGCGCGCACTACCGCCACGTCGTACGTCACAATAACGTATGCGTATGAGTCGAATGGTGGGCCCAGTAGGGTCGGGAAATGTTCAGCGGACACGTGCATGGGTGGTCGATAGTCCTGGTTAGGGGGTGTCCTTGAAAAATGCAGCGTGGCATATCCGTGTGTTTGTCACTCTGTGTATAACTCAAAAACTTCTGATCTTTGATCTTTATGATAGTAGTTTACAATAATCCAATATGATTTTATTTACGAGATGCTTAGAAAGTATAAATGCCGACATAATTTTGTAAATGGAAGAAAAAATGGTTCGGTTAGGTCTTTTGTAGTTCAAAACCATAAAATCTAGAGCAAAAATAAAGAAGCAGGGTTGTAATATAATAATTTTCAAAAATAATAAGCCTTTATTTTCAATTATACAAAATACAATCTACAAATAAAATAACCCCTCGAGGCGGCTGCTGTTTGCTAAATACTCCCAATTATTTTTCCAATTTTATTCAGGATTTTTTTTTAACTCTAATACCTATGTAGTAACTACCTACAACATACTTATGCCTTAAATACATTAACATATACGGCTGGATAATTTCTCGGTGCCGTGCTACGGGTCACCTATGTTCCTAGGAGTCGCCATATCGCGCGCTTGAGGATGTTTTTACATAGCAAATTATAAACAAAGCTCTGCTCATGACGAACCTTTGGCGCGCGTTTCCATTGCACTTATCGGTTAATATTGTCATTTTTATTATGTCAATACTGCAATAAAAAAATATAAGTAAAACCCCCAATTAGTCGTAACTCGTACTAAGTCCTCCCCCTCCCCCCGCTAACGCCCTGAGCCGAGGTTCGTACCCCATTCGGGGGTGCCCACAGGCGTGGTACCTAAATGTTAACCGGCTGAGAGCCCTCTGCGCTCGCCGATTTGTCCGGTTGCTGCAGCCATCAGAGGCTACCAACTTTAGTACTTTAAAAAAAAAGTCACTAAAAGTTATACGTAGTTTAGTATATTATTTACTCTATGCTAAAAGCAAGTGCCTCAACTATTAGGTACACTCTGTCGAAAAAACTGCTTTCACATGTATATACCTACCTGTTATCTATGGCCTAATATCCTAGTAGATTTTAGGCCATGAGGTTAATATTCTATGTTTTTAGCTTTAGAAGCAAACGGACGGTTTTGGAATGATCTTATAAGGGTTCCGTTTTACCTTTTATGGTACGTAACTCTAAATGAAAAAAAACTTAGGCAGTCATTGCAGGGTGTGAATTTTGGCCTATTTTCTTTGATATTAAATGGCATGACCATCCTCAAGCGACCTCATTTTTTATCGCAGTTAAATAAATAACAAAATTTATTGTGAATATTTTTATATTCTGCTTGTACTATTTTCGTATCAATATAAAATTATTTTAAATTAAAACTTTAAAGATAATTATTATCTTAATGTTTTAACGTCATGGTAGGTACATTACTTATCTGCATTGATAAAATATTTCTATAACGGTTAAAACATTGTGTTCCTACTTACGCTTTAAACTTTTAAAATATTAATATAAAATATGTATTATTATGTCAAAACTAGTTATAAATAGCCATTGAAAATCTGTTATCAGAGAGTCTACGAAAAACAATACACGATACTTCGATCATCGTTGTCAAATTATTAACCAATAGAATTCCACAAAATTGACGTCTCGTCAGTTTGCTGCAATTCGATTGGTTAATAAAATTTACAACGACATAACATACACTTGAAGGCAATTTCCCTTCAAGGTCTTAGGTATATGCTAATCACCTTTGGCCATATCATCAATCATGGTGAGATTGTGGTCATAGGCCAATATATTATAGTAAAACAAGTCGTAATTAAATGAAAAAAAAATAACGCTACCTTAAAAGCAGGCAGCCAATAAACTCATACTTTTGTAAACAAAAATTAAACAATTGGACAAGGACTAAAAACCTTAAAAAGTGAACTATGAAGTGCGAAATTACTTTCAACACTGATCAGATACCAAGCTGCTCGTTTAAAAATAAAATAAATAAATAAAACTAATAATAGCTCATTTCACTCGGCATTTCAGGATGATGTAAGGATACTATATCTACATCCAAATCTGTTGAGAAATTTAAATGTTATGGTGGAATAAAGAAACTCACATAAACCAACCCTGAAAACATTACACTCCTCCATTTGGGTACTCGTAAAAATAAACACGACACGGCACGATAAGAGTCGACAACGTGAATCAATGGACATGCGCAGAGAATAGGGCACCTCATAAATTAAGGCTTCAAGTGGACTGCGGCTGGGCCCCGGTAATAATCGCCACTTTTTCACACGTCTCACGCGGTCTTTAGGTTTTCAAGTGGCGGTATTAGTATCGTTTCTAAGTATTTCGTGGCGTGGAAACGTTCAAATTAGTTAAGTATTTTTTTTTATGCGTGAACTAAGTATTTTTAAATATTAAGAACTATGAAACTCACTTTTTTTGTAATGAGTAAACAAATTCATAGGTGTAAAATTGCAGTAAAACTAATAGTAACTGAGATTTTGAAATGTAAGGAGTTAAAATTCTAAGTATTTTTTTAGGACAAGCGTTTTTATACTATATTGTATTGTCATCGGATTTACATAGTGTAAATTTTAGATCAACTGAACACCGAGAAGTGGGTTAAAATTGATTTGCAAGTTTCGACCTAAGTATACTAAGGCAAGTTAAATAAAAGCTAAAAAATAATTCGGTAGGTACCTAGGTATCAATTACACTACTCTCCTCATCAATCTAGGGCATTGATCAGACAAAAAGACGTAGATAGCATCCATACATCCTCCCAAAATTTCGCATTTATAATATTACTACGATAATTAAACCGAGAAACCGCTGGATGCGGGTAGCGCAAGACCGGCCATCGTGGAGATCCTTGGCAGAGGCCTTTGTCCAGCAGTGGACGTCTTTCGGTTGACATGGTGATGCTGATTACTACGATGAGACCGGTCGACTGTTAATAGAAATTTCACGCGTAGATCTTGTGGAAAGACAGCCTAACCGTAAAAAAGCTCCATCCACTTCGTAAACAAGATGTTTATTACATTAGCAGTATATAAATAGCTGACAGTACGTCTAAATAAGTTTATGTATAAGTCGATTCACTATTGTGAATGAACAGAGCTTTGTCTGGGCCCAAATATGATGACAGCACATTAAGATTGCTGAGTGACGTCCTGTCGATAACCGGCTTGTTTATACTAGCTCCATTCTTTAGGTATTTAGGTAGGTATTGTAAATTGCTACTTCCGTCCGTCTCCCTTGGTCACAAATCTAGTGAAAAATATAAAAGTACTTAGCTAAAATTTTTTTCTTCTTTTGATAGTTATTATTTATTGTTTTCAATGTTGTTCGTGACGTCACCTATGGCAGCAACTGAAAATCAGTACTGTGAGCCCAGTACAAACTGCGCTCACAGTTTACAACTGAGTTGCTGTCCATTTTTGATGTCACACACCACAATTTATAGTATATTCATATTGTTATTTTAATTTATTGTCTTGTGTACCTTGTGTAATTGTGCTGTGTGTATCAAAATAAATGGTTTTCTTTCTTTCTTTAAATTAAACAATTTAAAACCCCCGATACACTAGAATGGAGGAAATGATCTTGAAACGGCTGAGCGGATTTTCATTGCTAAGAACTTGTGATGCTAGAGATAGATACATACTATAAACATAGAATACCCCACTTTATGTAGGGGTAGACACATGTTTTCAAAAATATAACAGCATAAATTTCTCCTTAAAATATAAACTATCTGCTAGTGAAAGTTCCGTCAAAATCGGTCCAACCGGAGATTAGCCGAATCAAACAGACAGACACAGACAAAAATTTCATAAATGTTTTTTTGTTACATTTTACTGAATATATTTTCTTATACATTTAGTAAAAAACATGGTATTTTGGTGTGTGTGTTTTAATTTTAGTTATATACCTAACTATCCGTGCCCCGTGGTTTCATCCACGTTCCCAGGATTAAAAGTAGCCTATAGCCTCCGGGAATAATGTAACTTCCTATTAGTGAAAGAATTTTTCGAATCGGACCAGTAACTCCGGAGATTAGCGCGTTCAAACAAACAAACTCTTCCGCTTTATTATTAGTATAGATATGTAGAGATTTTTAATTCAACGTGTCCTTGTTCCACAGCTGGTGGTGCGGCGGCGAGGGCGCAGAGGGATCTACGCCCAGCGCTGCACTCCTGTGTCTCTAGACGCGTACAGCCTGGACAGCGTCAGTGTTGGACATCGAAAGGGCAACCATCGACTGCGAGCCAGCAAGAGGAGCTATGGAAACCCAGCGTATGATGACGAGGTATGCAATTATTGTCCGATTGTAAAAGGGTAACTCCCTATACATACATACATTCCGTACCTACCTCAAAAATGAATTGCTCGTTTCACAAGATATTTTATTATTATTATTATTTATTTATTTTATTCTCTATAAGCCTGTGTTTGACCACAATCTCACCGTGGTCAGTGATGATATGGCCGATGATGGTAAGCACACAAAGCTCACAAGGGAACTGGATCTCAAGTGCAGCTGTCAGAACACACCGGAAGACGCTTGGCATATATAGATAGATTTCAACTTGAGGGTGGTAGCCAGTCTGACGGGTGCTAGTACCGTACCACCGTACTATGGTTTCCTCACGATGTTTTCCTTTACCGAAAGCTCAAGCTCATTGTAGGTAGGATTCGAACCCGCGACCTTCGTCTCGGCATACGACGTCACTACCACTGAGCTATTATCGCCTTAAAATATTATTCTATTATTATTATACATATTTTGGCCATTAATTATATGACTTAATTTAATAAAAACACTTTCGAATTTGAATTTTGCACTCAGTGAGCTTTTCGTTAAGTAGGTGATAAAAAGGTACATAAATAAATCTTTTCACATTGAAATACTTGTTGCATTACAACGTCACTCTTAGGTGTGGCACACCACTTAGGAAAATAATTTGCTTGAGTACCTGCCTATTTATCAGACATTAAAGCCAGTCCCACGGTATCACCAGAGTTAAAATGTTTTATAGCTTAAAACTTAAAAAAAAATATGTAAATCAGCGTTCGATCGGCCGCGGTCAAACGTACAAAATCTACAGCTTCATAGTATCGCTAAACAACGTAACCCTATCTAATAATTACATATCTCATACATCAGGTGACATCACATCCGATGCAGTACCCAGCGCTGGCCAACTTCGCTCTAGACATAGAGTCTATGACAGCGGAGTTTTCCGAGATCCCCTCAGTGACTGTCAGACCGGATGAAGTACCCCCAGGGTGCGAAGACAAGAATCGGTACTCGAACGTGCTCCCTCTCCCGGAGACCAGGGTACCGCTGAAGAGGATCGGAAATGACCCTACTACGGAGTATATTAATGCTAATTTTATTACGGTAAGTAGGTATGGTGCCGATTCTGTTGTTTACGAACTTAACTAATATTAGACAAGTCACCTCTCTTTCATTTTAACCTTATTGAAAAAAGATAGAACATTTTTAATGCTGTCAGTTTAATCCATACCTTCGTAATGTACGGGCAAATAGTCGTGACCAATAAAGATCGCGCTTAAATTCACGTTGAAATGTGTGATCGGATTAAACTGAGGCTAAAAAATATGTTTTTATTCTCAGGGTCCAGGGAACATACGTAACTACTACATAGCATGCCAGGCGCCCCTCTCCAACACTGTGGTGGACTTTTGGCGAATGATTTGGGAGCAGAACTCCCGCCTCGTCGTCATGCTCACTGAGTACATGGAGAACGGAGTGGTGAGTTTGGAACTTTGTTTCAGCGCCATCTAGCGTTGTAGTGTGGAATTAGGATGATGTTGCCTAATAGAGGGTTTGGTTTGAGTATTGATTTTAAAATTGTTTGGTGTTTGTTTTCACCTCAATAGACTTAGGAGCGAATTTTGTGCGCGATTTCACCTACAATGCCGCTTTGATTAACCGTGAAAGTGATCAAATTGTTAACGATTAAGCAATACCTACATCTGAACCGTGCCTAAAACATTTTCAAATTCCTCTCTATAAAGCTAAAAGCCTAAACTTATTCAACAAATCCATATTTCCAGGAGAAATGTTTCGAATATCTCCCACCATCTGAAATATCAGACAACAAGCGCATATTCGGTGACTTCAAGATAATCCTGAAGAAACGTGAGCAACGAGACAAGTACGCCGTATCCAGCGTCCAGTTGATCAACTTGACCACCAGAACGTGGCGAGAGATCACACACATGTGGTACTTCTGGCCGGCTAAGGGTGTTCCTGAAGATTACGATTCCATCATTGACTTCTTATGTGAGATGAGGAGTTACATGAAGATCTCGCAGACTGCCAAAGAGTATGATGAAGAAGGTAGTATGTTTTTCTTACTTACTACTTGAGTATCAAACTAGCATGCCTATGTCCGACTCATGGTAAATAGCCCCTAGCTAGATGTTTGCAACACAAGAGTTGTTGACCCTGGAAAGATCAGTTCAAACCCTTTTTGATGAAAACCAATTTTCCTTGAGTATGGGAACACCACGGCATGGAACTCATTCCTCAGCCTGAATCCGCGGTAGTAAGCTCCTTTGAAACACAGTGCGAGACCATTTTGGTTCCATTGTGAGAGGATAGGTCTCCCATGGGCATTTTCATCTAGACAGCCAAGTAGGTTGGTACCAGCTATAGTTTCCTCATGATGTTTTTTTTTATCAAAAGTCGTAGTAAGGCATAAAGCTATCTCGCTGTTTCTCATGTAAATTTTCATTTTTAGGAGTAGAAGTAATATATGGAGACCAGAACCGTTCTTCATTCAGCAACCTAACCAAGCTCCGTGAAGAGAACGGATCTGGCAATGGCCTGAACGTGTACTCTCCAGCCAAGGCTGAGGAGCAGTTGAGGAGAGCCAACGCTAACAACGGCACGCTGGGCAGGATGAAGGCAGCCTCAGAGATAGAAGGTAATCCTTTAATTACGGGAAGAAGATTCTTCATGATAATCAGCGTTTTTGTCATGTAAGATTATATGTTCTAATTTAAAAATCCAGTGGTCTAATAGTTGTGTTTTGTAATATGGAAAGGTGTTCGTCCGTGCGTGGTGACGTGCGCGTCGGGCGCGGGGCGCGCGGCGGCGCTGGTGGCGCTGGACGTGTGCGCGCGCGCGCTGGCGGCGGGGGCGGCGGGCGCCGGCGCAGACGTGCCGCGCGTCGTGCGGGAGCTGCGCGCCCAGAGACCGCATTCGCTCTCTAATAAACATCACTACATTTTCTTGTATAAGGTTCGTTTTATATCTCACTAGCTGTTTTCCATGGTTTCTCTTACCTTCCTGGGATGACAAATATATATCTATAGCAATTGGTTATAATATAGATTCCTATTAGTAAAAGAACTATCAGAATCGGATCAGTCGTTCCGAAGATTATCTCCTTTATAATAATAGTATAGACTGCTGTATATAAGCTGCTTTATAGAAATCTAGTACCTAGTAACAATAATGCCTCAAGAAAATGTACAGTCTGTCTTGGATACTTTATCTTAAGATTACCATTAGAAATCCGGCTCGAAGGACCGTATTGGTCCTTCGACTTATATGAAGTACACCTCTAGCGCTGCCAGTACCCTAACTTACATATTTTTTCAGGTGCTAAGTGAATATGGCAACAAAATGATGGGAGGCGGCGGCGTCGACACAATCTGAGGCGAGAATCTTCGTAATTAACTATTCATGACTTGTACCTTGCTCTTATGACCATGACAACGATTAACGAATGCGCCTTATTTGAAAATACAATAGATAAGTACTCAATTTATCTGGTTAATCGAATTTGAGAAAAATAAATTATATATTTTAATTTTTTGGTCACAAGTGGGTCTAAGAAAAAAGTACATGCGTTTCGATTACCAGATAGAATTAGATCTGAATGAAAATTTATACCTAGGTTTTAGTTTCCTATGAAATGATTAACGGTAGCGTTAAAAAGAGCGTTGTCAGCCTTTAGATAATTAAAAATAACTATTTGGAATATTGTACCAAAGTATAATTTACGTGATCTCCGATTTGATCGCTCAAAAATAAAAAAAAACTTGTTTTTTATTTTTTATCCGATTTATTTTTGTTTGCATAATATTTTAGTTTTATATTTTATGTTTGTGTCGTATTATGTTCACACTACTGGCATAATGTTATTTTTAATAGATATAGTAAAAAATATCCTTGTAAATAAGATAGTTTTAGGTAAATATTATCGAACAATTTTATTTTTATTTATTTTTAGGGAATCATTCCACTAGTCTATTATTTCGTGTTAACGATTTATTAAAAAATAAACCTTATTTTTACAATAAAAATGTAGCATAATTTCCTTTCACAATAATTCTGTGAGTATTGTATTAATGGGATCTGCTGTGATTTCTACTAACCCTTAGTCTTAATTAACAACCTTAGAATATCAATAATTAGGTATTATAATTAGGAAACTGGACGAAACGGAATGATTTGTATATCTCAGTTATTCTATTTTTTTGTCGTTCCGTTTCTCTCAGTGTTGCCCAACTTTTTATTAATTTTAAATTGAAT
Source organism: Tethea ocularis (assembly GCA_963555595.1). Lineage (NCBI taxonomy): Eukaryota > Metazoa > Arthropoda > Insecta > Lepidoptera > Drepanidae > Tethea > Tethea ocularis. Next base: position 1,196,056 of record OY741971.1, on the reverse strand, counting down.
ACTCTGTGCAACTTTAATGTTTCTTGATAATAGCATAAAATCGTTAATGTTGTTTATTTCATATGTTTAAGTATGTTATATTCATAAAATGTTGAATTCATTTTTTAAAGAAATTTAAATAGAAGCATTTAAATGATTTAGATTATATTTAGCACTGTTTTATCCCACACGTATATACATTAAGATTTAGCTATATTTAGGTTATATGTTACGTAAAAAAATATATTATTGACCAAAAAATAAACTATGTATATTATAATAAACTATATATACTATCGCGTCGTACGTTTTAACGTAATAAAAATTATTGTAATACATAAATTGTATTCATTTGGGGTTGATTCAGAGTAAATATGAAAAAATTAGTAGGAGCAATTATTGCTTGAACGTGAAAAAAATCTCGAGCAGTTTTCCATTTCACCTGACTCATTTCTTTATTCAATATTTTTTTCCTTTCAAATGTTAATCAGTAAGAACATTGTCTTCAGACTCGTTCTTATTTTGAAACTCCTCATTAATGAACTCATGAACTGATTCGTCGGAATCTATATCAGCTTCAGTGGCTTTATCCTCAATTTCATTGTTCATAACTTCGACACTTGCTTCTGATTTTATATATTCTTCATTTACTATTCTCTCTTCCTCAAATTCTGTTACTTTATGTAACTTCTCCACAGCACAACTTATTTCATGTTTCTTCTGATTATCTCCATCTTCTGACAAAGAACGATCTGGCTCGTGAACCGAGTAAGGTGTGTGTTTTGGTAAGTGAAGGTAGGATCCCGCAAGACAAATTGATGACACTGTTTTTATACCTGCAATTTTGAAGTATTTGACTGAAGAATTCAAGAGGATCTTAGAGAAAAAGTTAAAAAAGCGATATCTTTCAGCCAGTTGCAGATTTGCAGTTTTAGCCGCCCTAGGCTCGTGTAGCACCAGCCGCCTCTTTAACAAGGGCGTCCTCTGAAATCAGCCGCCCCTAGGCCTAGCAACGAATTTCATCGCTCGCTGTTGAAATTTACCCAGCACCCAAAATAAGGAAGGAAGAACTTACTGCATTGAAGATTTTCATTGCATGTTGAAGATAGTTCTGGTTCATCCAGCTGCGTTGAATTATGTACCTTACAAAGCGGTGGTAAGGTTATTTAAAGCCATCACACTCGATTCCATAATTATACAAACAACTTGCATAGTGAAATATTGAGCAAAGATATAGTACTTACTATAGTCGAGGGTTCGAATGTTATATTTTTCCGAATAGTTTCCGTAACTTTCGGTATTTGTGCCGGGCGTTTTCCACGATTTCTTCTTACGCCATATGCGCGATAAGCAGCCTTTAAAAGGGTATACATTATTAAATGATTAAAACGTGTTTTTATGTTGTAAACATTCATTCATATTGTGTAAATAATGCTGTGTAGGTGATTGACAATTTTATAGTGAGTTACTGACAGGATACAAGAAAAAATGCATTAAAGATCCTTCTAACTTTGTGTATACCTGAGAATTCTTATAACTTTTGAACCAAGGAGCGACAAACTGTGATACTTGGTGACAAAATTGGACAAATTAGGGATACATTCTAGAAGCAATCAGATCTTTGTTAGGTGCTCTAGTTCTTGAAATATGATAAACCCTTATAATTTTTGAATTCGGGCGCGACAATATCTGATATTCGAGGACTAAATAGTGACAGACTCTGAATTATCTACACTACCTAGTTTACACCAGAACCTACAGAAGAAAACAGGTGAGAGTTCAATTACATAAGAAAAAAATTGAATTCTAGGAACTGCTATGCAACATGCCTCTGATAGAACAATATGGCATCTGTCTATTAACAGATAGAATATAGAAGTGACCATAATCTGGGTGTATAAACCTGTATTTTAGCCGCCTTCTGGTTCAAGTCTTCATCGTTGGGGTTCGTTTTTCTGTACAGTTGTATAGTGTGACTTACTGCACGTTCCACTTCGTCTTTATCGCTGTCTGATGATGTCTGCAATGTGTCAAGAAGATTGTAGGAATCCTGAGGTTATATGCAGACTATCTACAGTTACAGTGCGCGATAAAGGAATTAAGAAACTAAGAGGGAGAAATCATTGAAATTAGTGCGCGCTTGGTGATCTTTATCATCAGGCACCTACTGGTTTAACTGTACTCGAAAGCTTATTTCTTTCTAGGCTTGTTCCTTCTAGACGTAAAGGTAGTGGACAATCACAAGCTTATCATAGTATTTTTTTTTTTTATTAAAAACATCTTTTGAGAATTGGGTACCTCATAAATAACAGTGTGATTGGCTTGGTGTTTCTGAAAGGCATGACGGACCGCTGCCTGTACTTGAGGCAACAGATTTATGTCCAAACTAGTTTTCTTCATCAGCTTCATGATGAGATTCCCTTCGTTTAATGTGCCTTCAAGATATATGACAATAATTATAATCAATAATATTTTCTGATCAGATGGATCTATATAAAAATACTAACTTGTTATCTGAACTTTATAGCAACTTTCATAAATTTGAAACCATTAACAACGTAATTTAAAGCTAAAGTTACTTACAAAAGCCAAAGCTTCTGAACTTACCACCGATTTCGAAATAGTCTTATTTGATAACATACCTTCATTATTATTAAAATATTCAACAATAATATCCTTAGCTGACGCTGCATCCTCTTCATCTAATCCTAGATATCTGAGCTCATCTTCCAACTCGGGCAGACAACATCCCGCGCAAGAGTCATCACATACTCGAGTTACAATTGACATATTCTCACGAGTAACAAGAAGAGCTGATAAGTAATCAGCGATAAAACTGTATAGGTCATTTGGTTGGGCTCTTAGCACCTTTAGAAAAATACGTTTATATTTCACAAAATCTATAAATGTCTGAGGTAATCGTAGATAAGGTATTAGATGATATCTCAATAGTATAATGGAGTCGACTACCCAGTACCGGTGTTAGGGTAGGGCGCGGCAGGGCGATCGCCCAGGGCGCCAGATGTAAAGGGGCGCCAGGCCCACCTTTATTTCCGGTCGCTCATGAGCGAGTCCTGCTATCTCGAGTCTAAATAAATAAATAAATTCTCAAGTCTAAATATAAAATGGCTATAATGGCTTAAAATCCCTTTTAGAGAAGGGGGGGGGGGTTATCACATCTCGCCCAGGGTGCTGGTAGAGCTAAAACCGGCACTGCGACTACCGTAGCGGATTTTGTGGGCATCCTTTTATGACTAAACATCGAGGAGATATAAAAGTTCCCACGCAGTCCATCCAAATCCATTTCTCTTCTAGGTTCCACATGGTTATCACCTTCGATCACAGTCAGTGACCATGGTCAAAGACTAGTTCCTGCATGATCTATCTTATGCATAATAAAAAGGTCAAAATACTAGCTCCTGCATGATTTAGCTTATGCATGATAAAAAGTTCAGTCTTGGAATAAGTTTTATGCTATAATAAAATATTTTTTCCCTCTAAATTTATGTATCCTTTACAAGCTAATAATTATTTTGCTGACAGTTACCAGCTTAGTTGTTTCATTATTGACATTTGATTTACTCATCATTATCATCGCAAACTATCTAAATATGGGTCTAAAAACATACTTCTCTTGATATATCACACATCAACTCTTGCAATCCATCAGGCAATGCTAAATTACAGCTCTCTTTTATTTGAGATTGCAATAAATCTTCCATCGTTAACGTTTCACTATTATTTATTAGATAAGTATTAGGTTTGACAATTCAAATAAAATTAAATCTAGTAGGCTTCGAAAACATTAAAACTGGTAATTTTAAAAAAGGTCAAAGAGATAAATAAAAAGTTGACAACAATAAATAAATCGAATATAAACTATACTCCATCTTCTACTTCGGTATCGACATCAGTAGTAAATTCTATATCCGTATCTGGTGCTGATGATGGAACTGAGGCCACGTGTATTTCATCTTGAGTGATGCCTTCTGAAATATAAAAAAAAATTGATGTGTCTTATGGACCGGACCCGGTTAGACGGAGTTCATATAAAACAACTACTTATAATAGGGTAGTTGACACTGTCAAAAATAAATGACCAAACACTAAACAATGCATAAAACATCTAAAAACACGTGGAAATATCAAATACGTTGTACATTTAATGCTTTTTATGATTTTTAATTACCAGTGGAACTACTAAGAGTAGATGATTTGATGCTATGAAACTATGAAGTCATAATGTAATATTTCATACAAAATTCCTTATAAACCATCGTTTTGACATTTATTAAAAAGTAGCTGATTTGATGTGTTAGTCAACTACCCTATTGACAAAGGCTAATTTTGCTTTGTAGCGTCGATCATGGAACAGTTAATGAGACCCCTCGATCGGTTTTATATTATTTTCATTTCTTTGGGTCTAACCTATCAGGGCCGTTGGGCTAGAGTTTGCGGGCGCAAACTATTATTTTAATAACGTGCCTAAAGAACTTCGATCTAAAAAGATATTATGCTATTGCATAATCACGACTCACTAAGCGATCATTTAGAGCGTTGATAACTCAGTAGGTAATAGGTAGTGACATCAAATGCTATAGTGAAGGAAGGTTTTAGAATCAGAGTAAAGTTTGATGCTTTCAGATAAAAAACCTTTTAAACAAAAAATAGAATCGCCTTCAAAGGCACTCAATAACTCACAAAAATAGCTATGTAGGAACTTTATTCTAACTGTTTTCGAAATTTCGAAAAAAAATCTGCGCATCCATGATCAATCATCAATACTATGATATACCTACTGGTATTTTAAGGTAACCATATCTTTTCCATGTTTTGGTATCTTTCGTCGCATTTCCCACGTTCTTATCAATGAGTGTTTACTTACCTATAATCTCTTCGGGTACTTCTGCTGTATCTTCATCTGTCCTTTCAGTATATTCTTGACCACGAAGGCCTGGCCCTTCTTGTTCTTCTTCAGTAATATGGATTACTTTCGGCACCTGTTTAGATATATTTAAATATTTACATTGTCTTTATTCAGGTACATTTTTTTTTAAAACAGAGTTCAGGCAATCATAATTTTCTAATCCTAATTTCGTCTTCGGAACAGTAGGTAAGCTTTTATGGGGACTGCAGTTTACGCAATAAATATCAATGAATGTCATGTAGTACATGGTTGAAATTTATTCAATAATAATAATAAGTAATATATTTTAATTTTTAACCGACGAAAAACGCATAACATTTTACAGTGTAGTTCGATTTTGATAATTCTTTTTTTGTTTATAAAACGTTACCATGAGCTTCATTGAAGCACCAATTGGAGTACCTAATAAAGTAGTAGGGTACTTACGAGCACCGTAGGTATGACTTTCTCGCATGTTTTCCTTCACAAAAAGCTCAAACTCTTTGCAAGATTCGAAACAACAAACTTCATCCCGGGCTTTGTATTATTGTTAAAATTGATTGACAAGTTCTAAGACTAACATTAGAAAAATTAATCTTGTTCATCGACGTATTTTCCGTGGCTTGACTTGATATGCGACTATGGTGCATATAATTAGATTCTGAAAAGCTCTTGCTTCCTTGGTCTGTAAAGTAGTATGGATATGTTAAATTGGAAAGACAATACGTCATATCAATAAAATAAGGCTCGAGTAAGATCAGATGGAAAAATAAATGCGCACCCAACTAATAAAAATGCTGGAGCTCTTTTCCTTAAACAAGAAATAATTGCATTATAAGTATTGTTTTAACATCAAAAAGAGGTTAAGTGGCTGTCACGTCTCTGAAGAGCTTATACCACTGCAACTAGACTATTTTGATCGCCAAATACATTAAATTTCACTACAAGATCTGCAGCTATAATAAGCAGCACTATATTCTTGACAGGAATGGATGGACCAGACTTAAGACTTAGGTACACTAGCCATAAACAAATCTAAAACTAAGAAGACTATTATAATAAATAGTTGTGTACCTCGAAAGTTAATTCCAGATTGACTGTCCGTTTCAAAAGTAACGCTTTCATTACGACCCTTCGCGTTTTTTAGTGACTTGTTTCGTCCGAGAGTGTTCTTGCTGCCAATGGATTCTGTTTGCTCCCCGACAGTCTTATCTTCAACATGTGTAATGGTTTTCATGGTGTCATAACGCAGTCCTAATTTCTCATTAGCATCTTCTTCAAACATAACTCCAACGTCGTCTTCACGAACTTTTATTTCCTAATTAGAAATTTATTGAGTACTAGCCCCGTAGTTTCACCCGCGTTCCCGAGGGATTTTATATTTCCTGAGATAAAAAGTAGCCTATTCCAGGGTATGATCTATCTATATGTAAAGTTCATCCAAGTGACAAAAATCCACAAGAATATAGGTATATACCTTCTTGAAATTAAGTATAGAACGATGTGTCAACCATAAAAAGGCCAAAATATTAGGCCATAAATAGTTTTGTAAAAAAAAACTTAGATACACGTTATCGGCAGATTTGTAGTGTTGTTTTTTTGTAAAACGAGCTTTTTCTTTGCGCTTCCCGTTTATATTGGAATAAAATTTAAAAAGAAAGATAATTCTACCTGGAATACATCAGATCCCTTGGAAACGGATAAAACTGCGGGTCAGAGAGTATGTACGTACATACTATTTACGTTGCATTTGTTTTAGCAATTTACTATTTAATCTTATAATACTAACAATCTTGGGCCCTAGGTCTATTTCCCTTGATGATGCGATATCCACCGGTGGACCAGGCAAGTCAACTTTTGGCGCAGGTTTCTTCACCTTTGGTTTTTTTAGGTGTCGCAGGAGATTTTTTCTTACGTAGAATCCTCTGTATGCAGCCTAGAACATGAATCATCAGCATTGTTAACTTATTCCTATCTTTCTTTTTAATTAAACAAAGACGGCAAACAAGCATACGGCCCGTCTGATGGTAAGCGGTTACCGTAGCCTGTGTATGCCGTAACGTGCGCGTTTGCGACACTTTCCCCCTCTCCGATGAGCTCTGGTAACCTTACTCACGCGCAAGCAATATCATAATTAGTAGTCAGTAAGTCAGGTATCACCATTACAAGAGTCCCCTTAATATTCACGAATTTTCACGATGTTTTCCTTCAAAAGCCAGTGATAGAACTGCAATGTTCTAATAGCACTCTTGAGTTTGAGAAAATGAGTATGTTGATTAACTATAGCTTCCGCTAAGAAAGGATTTTTGAAATTCAATCCCTAAGGGGGCGGATAGCTAGCTTACTTGTATTTTTATGGTCGCCATTGACAATTCACTGAACGACGGTTTGGTCCTTTTGTAAATTTCTAAAGTGTGTTCAGCAGCCAACTCCCATGTTTCGTGTGGTTCCGTACATAAACTCTGAAATCGATTAAATTCTGAAATCGAATAGATGACATATTTATGAATGTGCACTTGTGCAATCCACACTAGATCAAGCAAGATGTTATTATTATTATACATAGGTATATCTTATTCAATACTTATTATGTGTGTGGAAAATCTAGAGAATAAAATGTTACATAGGCTTAATTTATAACCTCGGATGTTTTTTAAATATTATTTAAACAAAGACCGCCAAGACCGGCCATCATGGAGATCCTTGGGGAGGCTTTTGTCCAGCAGTGGACGTCTTTCGGCTGACATGATAATGATGATTCAAATTAACTAGAAAAGAGGTGATGATCTTCAAATGGCTGAGCGGAATTAAACATAGCTATAACACTAGAATCAAAATTACAAACTTATAACACCCCTCTTTTTGTGGTTAAACATAGATAAAGTAGAACATTCTTTATATAATATTTTTCTTTCTTTCTTATTGTGAGGACAGCAGTTAATACCTGTTCCATCAACTTCTTCCTGTACCAGTAGTCCCGGTACGAGTTCCTCACTATTTGGCAGACTTTCCCCGTCATCACTTCATCTAGTAAATTCAACGACAGCAATTTCTTCATAATCTGGACCTCTCGTAATTTCTCTAAAGATATTCACAAAAGTCACTTTAATTTATCAGAGTACGTAATCAATTTTTACCTACATCATATTATACTTCATACCTATGTATTATAAAATCGAAAGTTTGCACTTAGCTCCATAATGTACGATACATGGTAAATAGATATACGCCATTTTACGAACCAGCAAACTGAAGCACCATAGTAAGCCGGCCGTCTTGTACATACAATGCGACACGCACACACTCTCACCATAGTAAGCCAGTCGGCCGCCATTACGTCGCGAGCAACTCTGGGACTCACACATGGATGCGTCGCCGCCATTGCTATGCTTCACTTTATGTTTAGGCCATACTCTGTCCGTCTTTTTTTATACGTCCATGAGATATACCTACTTTTTATCCCGGGAACCCGGACAAGACACAAGACTTCTGCCGGACTATCGCATATTCTTTAGTGGTGAAATGACGCGGCACGACAAAGACCATTTTGTGGGCGTAGTGAGCCCTCATTGAATGATTGACAATAATGGTGTTTGTTACGATTATCACCAAAGATACGCAGTAGAGCCCCTGATCTCAAGGTAAGAGAAAGACCACCTCAGAGCAGGGGGCCATGGCCCCTCCCACAGGCTGGCTACCTTTGCGGTTTAAGATTGAATTTTGAGTCTATGTGATGAGCTCGTGCGATCTAGAGCACGCCAAGTTATAATAATTGTTCACAAGACCCCCCCCCAAACCTTGGACCACCTTACCCTTTCCCTCCGTCGGTTCAAACCCCTCGATCTCCTGCTTGATGATCTGGGATAGCATTGTAGCTTGGCTGTTACTGATGCCGATGTGACGCAGGTGTTCCTCCACTGAGGGCCTGCAGTCACACAGGTCCTCCAGGATCTTCACCGCCAGGACGCCGTGCTCACGGGTGATGAGCAGCACCGAGAGATAGTTCGCGATGTAGTCGAAGATTTTATGCGGTTGATCGCGTAGGACCTGGTGAAGGCAGATTTGTTACAGACTAGTTGTTAGTCCCACGGTCACTCGGAATGTTGTTTTTGCGCGGAATCCTAATTCTTTTTCTAAAGTAAAAGTAGCGGAAGTTACTCCTCAGGTTTATCGTAAGTTAATGTTTTTTTTTTCAGACCAGTGTCTCTACCGTGTAACTTTGGTGGTAATCATAATGAACATCATTATTGAAAATCATCTTATGAGGGTTCGACCACGCCCACAATAATGTAGCTTCCTATTAGGGAAAGAATTTTTCGAATCGAACCAGTAACTCCGGAGATTAGCGCGTTCAAACAAACAAATTCTTCAGCTTAGTTTTAAGAATAGCATCAGAACATACCAAAGTATATTATTGTCTGTATGCTTTTCTGAAACACACACCAAACACAACATTTATGCAAAACAAGTAATAACCCATACTAAATATAATTGCGAGGCAATCTGGAATCTAATTAAATCTTTTTATGTGATTTTTATGACTCTTCATTTTCAACCTCCAAAACCGGTAGTGAAGACAACAGCTATAGTTAAAACTATATAAATAAACACATAAGTTTAACATTAATTGTCCGAATGGATGTCATAATTTTCGTGCAAACTTTCACTTTTGCATCTTTGCAAAGGAATAAAGCAGATATTGCAAAATCGACGTTGTAAAGTTCATGGTTCGGCTAGCCGTTTTTGTACAATGGATTGTACGGACACACCTATGTGAGAAGGCCTGATTTACTGTCTCTTTCTTACACGATAAAGGTTTGTTTGTAAATAGGTTACCTATGTTGACCTTCAAAAAACTTACTTTTCCTTGTAGATGAAGTATTTATGATGATAATTCAGTGTCGAGACGAAGGTTACGAGTTCGAATCCTACTATAAGCTTGAGGTTTCGGTGAAGGAAAACATCGTGACGAAACCATAGCAATGTTTAACTTTAAAATAATAAAAAAGCATCACATAATGAAATGAATATAGTATAAGAATTCTATGAATAAATGAAACTAGAAACTGTGGTTTCACATCCCCCAAGTTTGAAGTCTAACAAGCTATGTGCTTGCCAGTAGGTACATTCAATAGCATATTCCAATTGCATACCAGTTCTCTTCTAAGCTTTGTTTGCTTACCATAAAACCAATGAACATGCCAATTCAAACTAAAACTCAAAACTCATTTATTCAGTTTAGGCCCTGATTTGGCACTTATGAATGTCGATAGTTACAATCCTACCAAAAACATTTCATGTAAAATTGGCGGCCAAATACGCTTTCGCTGTAAAATAGTTACCAGATCCCAGGAAAAGCCAAGCCCCTAAGCCCTGACTTTACTAACCCTACACCTTGGTTTAAATAATAATAAATTGATTTATTTTGACAACTAAGGCCCTTTTGTTAGTATTACAGGATTTTTCTTAAGGACTATGTTAGTAATGACAAAAAAATATATAACAAAAACCGCACCAATACATCTACGAAGTGCTTTAACATGGGCCAGGCCAGTTGGCGCAGTTGGTTAAGACGCCACCTATCGCGCCGCTGGTCGTGGGTTCGATTCCCATCAAGGACAAACATTTGTGTGCATGAACATGTCTGTTTGTCATGAGTCTGGGTGTAATATCTATATAAGTAGTATTTACAAAAAAAAAGTAGTATATGTAGTATATCAGTTATCTGGTTTCCGTAGTACAAGCTCTGCTTAGTTTGGGATCAGATAACCGTGTGAAGGATGTCCCAAGATATTTATTTATTTATGGGTGCATCGAGTTTACCGTAAATGTCTTCAGGATACTATTGGGACTAGACCGCATCCTCTTAAGTATGGAAGCGCTCTTTTTACGAATGATCGCATAAAAGTCCTCAGTTCTAGCCTGTGTGAACATCGTCGAGGCACTACAATATCTTGGTAGTCCCAACAGAATCCTGAAGCCATGGTTATTTTGAACTCTCGGGGCACTGAGCGCCTTCTGCGTATAGTTGGCTCACAGGCCAAAAAAGGCTTTAAAGAGTACGGCTTGGCGGTTTCATAGATGTCTTTGTCTTGGCATGTCATTACATTGAAGACTAGTGACTCTACCACCGTTTCGGAATACACTTTAAATGAGAAGACTGATGGTGACTAAATGGTGAAATTGTGGTCAAAAATGCTTATCACCATTCTATCACAGTAAAATTAAGGCATCAAATGATTTCTAAAATTAAAATTACTTCTCTTGTGATATCAGACATAAGTTCCTTAAGCCCCTCGGGTACGGTGAACACATTGGAGCACCCATGTTGCTGCAGTAACTCATTCATTTTACGACTCTAAATATTACTGGGTGACATTTCGGATAATGTCAAAATCATTATTGTTTTATTCTCCTTGATTGTTTTATTCTTGGTCGTTGGTAGTACGATCCTCGGTTTGTTCTTTTTTTTAATACTGCTTGAAGGAGGTCAATAGACGTATAAATAAGAACTTTTTGGTCCATTTTATTATACTATATGATTATCTACCAGTTTTGTGCACGATCGTGAAACTTAATTTAGCGGCACGCTATGCTATGATGGTTGTTTGTTTGTATGATTGTTGTTTTGTATGGCCGGCTCAGACCGGCGGACGGGATGGCAGAGCATTTAAAATTTATCAATTTAATTTAATAGTTATTCAATCGAAATCTATACTTCCATACTAATATTAGAAATGCGAAAGTAATTCTGTTTGTTTGTTACATTTTCACGCCTAAATCACTGAAGCGATGGCAATAAAATTTGGCACGAAGATAGTCTATGGTATGGAGAAGGAGATAGGCTATATTCTTTATTTATAAATGTTCAGAATTATAGGCACTATTACAAGAATCAAACTTATCATGAAAAGGCGACAAGCAGACAGAAAAAAATAATCAAAGGACTGGAAAAGGTTGTTTTCGCCACAAGACGGGTGTATATTTTCAATTGAATTTTTCGTATTAGTTTAAAGAACCTTAAAAATCAATAGTACATAAAAATATATGATTTTCCTGTTAATTAATGTTATAAAGTCTAGTGTGCATCGCAGCGGAGATGATGATGACCTTATTTTGCAATTAAATATGTAGGTACTATTGTTATTAAAATTTATTCTCCGAGATTTACCAACTTTTTTGTTCTACAGATAAATATAGGTTTTGGTATTGCATCGGTGTAATTAGAAGGTATAATATGACACAACTTAGATGAAGCATCGGTAAAATTCGTAAAATAGATCGTTCCCGAAAAGAGTGCGCCTACAACAATACTCATGAGTTAAAAAATGATCGGCGAAAATGATCTTGTTGAACGTTGAATGGCGCGATAATGAATGATTTTTTATAGTTGTGTAAATCGGAAGTGAAGTTTACGAAAACGATTGGCCGATGCTCCATCTAAGTTGTGTCATACTGTATCTAGCTTGAATGTGACGTGCTTCTTTTGTACATATATCAAATACTAGCTCCCGCCCCGCGGTTTTACCAGTGTTCCCGAAGTATTTTATGTTTTCCCGGGATACAAAGTAGCATATAGTTATTTCAGGGTATGATCTATCTATGTGCCAAGTTTCATTTAAATCCGTTCATTAGTTTTTATATGAAAGAGTAATAAACATTCATCCATACGCAAGACCGGCCATCGTGGAGATCTTTGCAGCAGTGGACCTCTTTTGGCTGACATGATGATCCATACATTCATGCATCCATACTCTCAAACTTTCGCATGTATAATATTTATATGAAATATCTATTGATCTTAAGTGAGAAACTGACATATCATTCAATGCATAGCTCAAACCACAGGGTCTAAAAAGTTTGCACTCAACAGATTCCTGGCTGTAGGAACCTGTGGTCGAGTGGAAAGTAGCAAACCTATATTGATTTACTAGCTGTATCGACTGGTTAGTCCAGAGATTAGCGCGTTCAAACAACCAAACAAACTCTTCAGCTTTATCATTAGTATAGATTGGTATAGATTATGGTACGCAGTTTGCGGAATAATATCTATTAATTTTAATCGATTACGACAATTGTTTCAAGATCCTATGTTAGCGACTCAGGCTTATGACTGATTTATCTTTGCATTCAAAATATTATAGAACTGTACATTGGTTCCTTTCTGTTATTTATTGATAAGGAACCAATGCACGTATTACCAACCTTGAAGATTACATTCATAACTTAATATCCTTCTAATATTAAAATTGTGAAAGTTTATGTTTGTTCCTCAATGTCGTAATGGTAGATAAACCTTGACATATAGATAGATCATATCCTGGAACAAAACAAAAGAATATTTAATTACAATAAAACGTAGGATGGATCTTAGTTTAACTAGATAGATTATGTGGTAGAAAGTGATGAGAAGACTTCAGACAAAAGTAGTTTAAAGCATGTCTTAGCCCCGCATCTTCCTGTCAAAGTGACATATATAAATCTCACTTTGACAGGACTTGCTGTAAACCTTCTCAAGTATTAAGGCGGAAAATGTTTTGGGTTCTTTGTAACTTACCCTCTCCCTGCACTGTTCCAAATAATATGGGGTCCGCTTCTCCCATTCACCCCATCTATCTGTCCGTATATTACGCGTGTTTCTACACCAAACGTCAAAAAAATGCATCTATTGCCTATGCATATTTGCGACGCTTCAGACGTTCTTGGGCGGCAGCAGCACCGGCCATGACTGAAGTGTCTTAAAGGTGACACGGATTTAACGTCCCAAACCAATGGTTGTCCCAACTTCCAGGGCACCAAAGTCATTCCGTCCGGTGTCTTGCCATCGTCGCGCACCAAGTCACTTGGTTCTAAAACTGCTGGCACGCCAGCGGTGACAAGAGATCGGCGGATTAGGTCATTAATGGCCGCATGCCATGACATCCTACACGAGAAGCCATGATGACCAAGATGCCCACATTGTCTCCACAAAGGCAGCGATGTGGCACAATACATTTTGCAAATAAATAAAGAATAATTAAGTAAAACTGCACAGCGTAATAATATAAATCATAATGATCTAAAAGACATGATGTGAACTACAGACGGATAATTATCAAACAACATTTTAATTGAACTAGTTATTCAGATCCGCGTGTTTTTCTTTGTTAATAACCATAACCAACATAAATAAGACCCTTCACTCAAAACCTAGTTTCTCCTTCTTTGATAGCAATTACATAATACGCGCGGGGTAAAGCAGGTCCTATTAAATTGGTCACTTATTAACAAAACAAAATGTATTTGCGTATGTCAAACCAATTGGTGGTTGAATTTAAACTTTAGTTCGTAGGGAATAAGGTTAAAGGTTTATTTTTGTAAATAGAATGTGATTTTGTATCGTTGCATAAAGTTTATAGCAATTCATTGTAGTCGAAGTCATAGTCGCGAGCGCATGTGTCATACATAGATATCTCGAAATATAGTATGTTATGATACAGATAAGTCATATGTAAATATCATAGATAAACTAACCGATTTTTGTGGCGTAGACGTACATGTCTCAATATTTGGGTTGGAGAAATGAACCCAATTGAGGATGATTTTTTAAAAAGGTGTATTGAAATGAGTCAATTTTGATATATCTAGCTATTAATTTAGATAGCTCATAGTGGTTTGTGATTGTGTGAACAACGCGGATATAAGAAAGTGTAAGTAATTTTTTTTTAATTGCTCTTATTATTTTAAAATGTCACTGTCGTTATCTTCTGCTGTATAAATAATTGTTTATTTATGAACAGTCGTCGTAAAGTAGAAACGTTAAGTATTATTATTAGTTAGTTTTATGAAAATTATTGATTATTTTACATAATTTTTGTCAATCTTTCTGGCTGCCGACAATTTATGTTAGCTTTTAAAGAAATATAAATTATTACGCAGCACCATAATCAAGCCATAGCGATGTCTGGGCTAGCTGCGTTATTCCCTATGGCTTCAGCCCATCGGTGCATCAGGTAAACATGAAGATCATCAGCTGAATGACCATAACTGGCCGTGCTGGCGGTTGCTTATTAATTGATGGTCCCTGAGGAGCCAAGTGGTGATGGCTATATAAGCTTGTAATTGAACCTTAATTAGCAGTCTTCCACGAAGAAGAAAAGCGTCCGGCGTTTTATGCCCTTATTAACAACTTTATTATCAACTTTAAGCGATTAACTTTTGACAGATCATGGCCTCATTTGTTTCAGATAATTAATAACGACACTTGAAATATATTTAGATTTGACGACTTCGCATTGCATGAAGATATAACTACCCTCATTTAAACACAGAAAATGTATCACTGACTGAAAACAAAAACAAGTGAAACAAAAGAACAATAACATTTCAAAAATGGAAGTCTCAACAGCCAAGGCTATTTCCATGCTGGCTCTAGGCATAGGAAGTTTCGTCACAGGAATTTTACCATCGTTTATATCTGACAGTGCAAGACAGAGACACCCTCTTATGATTTCATGTTTACTATGCTTCGGAGGTGGGGTGCTCCTCGCCACGTCACTTGTCCACATCCTCCCAGAATCAAGGGAGAAGCTACCAGAGTACTCAGAACTTATGCTGTGCCTTGGATTCTTCGTAGTATATTTAGTAGATGAACTAGTTCATTTATTTTACAATGGGGCCAGTAATGTAACCCATCCAAGGAGTTACGGGAGTGGTGAAGGCACAAGTCTGTTAAGGGAGACTGATGGGGAATTCAAAGAGAGATCTTGTGGGGATATGGAGAATCCAAGGATGTGTCATGTCGGTCACACGGAACCATGTAACAAAAGCTCTTCAGGAATCGTCGGGTTGCTGTGCGCTTTGCTAGTGCATAGCATTTTGGAGGGACTGGCTATTGGATTGCAGGAAACTTCGTCGCAGGTGAGCGTCTTTTGTTTTTATACTGGTCGAATAAAAAGAGTGATTGTTTTGGATAGGTCAGTTGGTGCAGTTGGGCCGCAGGTCGTGGGTTTGAGTCCCATTCAGGCCAAACATTTATGTGCTTGAACATGTCTGTTTGTCCTGAGTCCTGAGTGTGTATGTATTTACAAAAAAAAGTAGTTTATGTAGTATATCAGTTTTCTGGTTTTCATAGTAAATTGGGACCAGATAACCGTGTGTGAAGAATGTCCTAGGTTATTTATTTACTTCTGATTCTTTATTCCGAGTCTAGAACCGGCTTTTCACCGCGAGAGGAGAGGACCCATTACGGACTCCGTTTGTATTTTCACCAACAAATAGTCGAGCGGAAAGAACTGACAGAGTGAGAGAGCAGAAAGAGTTGAAATTAACTCGCTCAGCTCTTACTCTGTCCCCCGCGGTTTCACTCGCGTTCCCGGGATTTAATTTTAAATCATATCCAGTGAGAAAGTAGATTATTTAAAATTCACACAAAAAAAACCGTGAACAAACAAACTGACCTATATGTGAAGTAATTATAATCGTTAAACACTTTAGATAACACTTGTAGATACTCGCAGTGATAATGATAACATTGTTAACGAAATGCAACGACCGTAATATTTGTATCATTGCGCCGTTACATTGTATCTTTAGATTGAAGCTATTGAACGCAATGGAATCTTTGATTCATAAACAACGTTATGGAAAATTTGAAAAGAAAAGGTTATTACTACTTGATACTACGTTTGATTACTTGAATGCAATATGGAGTGTACTGCTAAATTAAAATTATAACTTTATTACTGGCTTCCGCCTCGCGGTTTCAACCGCGATTCTGAGGGAACTTTTTCTGAAATAAAAATATCCTGTATGTTATTCCATGGTAAAAGCTCTGCTTAGATAATGTATCTAATAATCTATCTATATATGCTAAGTTTCATCCCAACCCGTTCAGTTCGGTTTTGGTCGCCAGCTCCTCATTTATAATTAGGCGTAAGAAGTAAGGTAAAATGATAATTAATACTTCTGACAAATATACATTTATAGATAGATACTTACTTTTTAGGGTTCCGAAAAAAAAAAAAAAACCGGAACCCTTATAGGATCACTCGTGCGTCTGTCTGTCTGTCCGAAAATATTGGACTGGATAGAGTTGAAAGTTGGTACACATATGTAAGTCGATGACCCAAACATGGACGTGTTACGTAAATAAATGAATTTCAAACATGGGGGCTAATTTTGGGCGGTAAATTAGAAAATTAAAAAAAAAAGTTTTGCAGACGATATTGTGTAACATATCAAATGAAAGGGCTTTTTATCAGGATGTCAAATATATTTTTTTTAGAATTTTAATATTTGAAGTTATTTTAGAAAATTGGCGAAAATTTACCATTCCCCCCCCTTATTTCAGAAACTACTGGGCCAAACATTTTGAAAAAAAATCAGATAATAGTTCTTTACCTAAAGATTACTGGAAAACTTATGAGAAGTCTATCTAATACTTTTAAACCTGCAATTCATGGTTATATATATATATATATATATAATCTGAATCTCGGAAACGACTTCAACGATTTTCATGAAATTTGGTATGCAGGGGGTTTTGAGGGCGATAAATCGATGTAGCTAGGTTTCATTTTTAGAAAAGACGATTTCCAAAAAAAATAATTTTTTTATAGTTACCATCAACAAATTTGGGTCAGGTTTAAAAATATTTATGGAACTTAGTTAAACATGTACGGAACCCTCTCCACGCGAGTTTAACTCGCATTTGTCCGATTTATTGATCATAGTAACCTTTCGAACCACGTGTTACAGTCTGACAATAAAATTCTTAAGTGTCTGTGAAGGCCTAATTTGTATGAATAAATATTTCAGTCAATAATCTTACCGTGGTTAGACATGATATGGCTATTAACCAGTCAGGCGTCGGCGTCCCCAGAAACAAAAGCGTTTAAATGCCGTCACACGGTTGTCCACTATAAAGGGAAATCTATTAAGCTGTATTAAATGGTGGCGACGCCTGACTGGTAATGTAAAAGATAGCCGACTGATTTGCAAATCCTACTAAAAGTTTGTGAGTATGGATGGAAGGATGGATGGATGTTTGTTACTCTTTCACGAAAAAACTATTTAACGGATTTGGATGACATTTGGAACACAGATAGTTTATAACCTAGATTAACACATAGGATGCTTTTTATCCCGAGAAAACATAAGATCCATCGGGAACGCGGGTGAAACCGCGGGGCTTAAGCTAGTACATCAATACAAAGATCCAAACACACATATTATATTTAAAAAGAACATCTGTAACCTTCAATATAATTTTACATAGTAGCTATTACCTACAATAAATTCAAATATTGTATTTTTATCAAAATCCTCGAAAGATTAAGGTATTTGCAAACGCAAGGGTTTGGTTAACTCAAGGTTACCAACGGGATATGTCGTTTATCAGATAAGCGAATGCAATTTTGTTGTTGACATTTAATTTAACAAAAACTGAAGTTCTCTTTTGATCGTCTGCTTTGCTGCTGAGCTTCGAATGTGATCTTAGTAGACGATCTTCTGATGAATTGTAAATATACCTACCATTATGTGTGGATATCACATATTGAATTCTATCCTATGTTGTCTTCGGCTTCTTTTTAACCCCCGACTCAAAAACGACAGGGTGTTATAAGTTTTTTATCTTCCACTTAAAAGATAACTAAAATTAAAAATTTACAGAAACTCACTAGAAAATTGGTAATAACTTCCAAACGGCTGAGCGGATTTTCCTGAAAAATAGATAAGAAAACTCCCACTTCAGCATTAAAACACCTTTCAAACAAAAAAAAATCGAAATCTGTCCATCCATTCAGGAGCTATGAGGCCACAGACAAACACACACAGAGACAGACACGTCAAACTAATAACACCAGCTATAATACGTAGGCTAAGAAAGGAATTTAAAAAACCCGCTAAGAAAGGATTTTTTTAAACTCTATACTCCTAAGAGTGTAAAATAAAGGATCGCGAGTAAAACTGCGGTGCGGAAAGCTAGTATTAGGTAAATAACATAATAACATTATAATTTTCAGGTGTTCCTCCTCCTTGGAGCCGTAGCGTGCCACAAGTTCGTGGTCGGCTTCTGTCTGGGCGCGGAACTGTGCGCAAGCTTCCCTGGTCGAGTGTGCACTCAGGTGGTTAGTGTGGCACTCTTCAGTGGTGGCTCCGTGATAGGCATCATTCTCGGAGCTGGTCTGGAGACTGTAAGCGCACTCAAGGATTCCGCTACTGTGCCTATTATGCAGGTAGGTCGTATGGGTAGGTCTTTCATTGTTTTAAGTCCTTGAAAATATTTTACTAGTAGCACTGTCTGCAGTGATCAAAGATGGGATATTTAAAAAAGATTTTCGGGGTCGGCAATAGGTACCTGACAATTCCTTTGATATTGCAAGTGTTTATTGAGTAGGTGTGTACTCACCAAGTAGACCGTTGACCACAAACCGTCTGTTTGAAATTGAATTAATTAACTAGCCTACCATTAGTCATTAACAGCTCTCCCAGATACTAGTATCTGCGTTAACAATCGAGGGATTAAAGTCAAATAGCACGAGCCCAGGGCTGACTGGTAGACTCAGGCCTTTGAACTCTGGCCTGAGCTATGTGTATAGAAGTGATACTAGAGTACTTCACAATATAAAACCTTGTCCACTACCGCCATCTAGTTACCAGATATGTAAACAACATTTATTGTTTTAGGCTCTGGCCGCGGGTACCCTGCTATACGTGACAGTCAGTGAAGTACTCCCCCGCGAGAGGGCGCGCTGGCACGAACGCAAGCGCAGCGCTGGAGTCGCTCAATTCATGTCTGTGGCAATTGGTTTTACGGTCATGTATTTATCCACGAGATATCTTGGTAAGTGTATCTTTGTTAGTAAATATCCCATAATAGATTCAAACATGTGATTAAAAGGTGTGTAACGTTTGACAGAAAGCATGTTTCTTTCTTTCCTAATTATTTCTATTGAGTGATCTATAACACTCAAAGTTGTTTTGTCGACTTCATGTAAACAATTAGAGTGTTTGGATTATTTAGTTACAAGGAGGGTACTAGGCAGGTACTTTCCCATTATTTCAGCTATTTTGGTTGAAAACCACAGACTATAATATTGTGTCATTTGTGTTACTACCCATGTATAATCTTGCTGTATGTATTTAATAACGTTTAGTTAGGTAAAATTTACCTAAGGTGAGGCGTCAGGTTTCAATTCTGATTTTTTAATTTCAGATCACGACTGAAATCACTGCAATGAATTTTCGTATGTCAAGTTATGATTATTAAGTATTTTTTGACTGAACTAATAACTAGGTACCTTTTGAGTAAGGATGATTTTGATAATACTGCCTACTTATGTAAGCTTAGTGATTAAGGTGCTGACAATAAAATATGTTTTTGCTATTTCTGTTTTTTTTATTAAAGTTTTTGATGTCAACAATTAAAAGTACATTTGTGATGGTTCTTGAGTACATAATTATTATTGTGTCATTTGTGTTACAAAATTATTAGATAACAGGTAATTAATTTCGGTATAATTAACATTCGTGTAATTAATATTTCATCAGGGTGTCGTAAGCATCATAGATGTTACGGTAAGCGAAATCTTCTATATTTTTAAATTCCTAACAGTTTATTTAGTTCGTTTTTGACACGAAAAATGTTTTGTTGTAATATTTTGTTGTGATATTTCGTCATTACCAATTTTTTACCATTATTACCTACTAGTTTTTTTAAAACTATATTTTTAAAGTATTTAATTATACCAATACTAATTACCTAAAAATCAGGATATTTCTTTTATATAAAGTTATTTTTTGTATGAAATTCATAAACTTTATATTGTAAGTAGGTAAATTGTAAATATTATCAACGGGTATATAACTATTTTCATTTAATCATGCATAATAACAAATAATTTCTTAAATTGATAAAGATGACCAACAAAATTGATTTCATTGGTTTCACATTTATAATGGCACGGTATGGTGTGATGATATACAAAGAAAATAGCGACATCTATATCTGTTTATTTGCATTACTCATTAAGAGATGGCGTTGTAAACATATAATGCTACTAGTTTTTCTACTCGACGTTAGATGGCGCTGTTACTCTATGTTATAAAAATATTTTCTTTTTTGTTATTTATTACACATCTAAATGCATAAAATAATCTCAGTCCACAATACTATTGCGTTATTTATATACATCGATATAACTTTTTATTTTATTTACGGAAGCGATTTCTAAATTAAGAACTATACATTCATACTGAATATCGGAATACCTCGTATTAAACAGTATAAATAAAATGAAATGAATCCTTATAAAATATAACTACATTTTCTTTAAATACAATAAAAGTATTACAAAATAGAAAATAATACAGATCTTTGACTCGACGCACTTATTGTCTAAGAAGTAAGTACTGTTACAAAATAATAACAAAAAAAAATACTTATAAAATGTTAACTTTGAATAAATATACTTAATTTTATAAGGGAAAGAGAGCATTATAATCAGTGGAACGACTTTAGTTGGCAACACCAATTATTATAAAAAGTCTGTGAATCGGTAAAAAAAATCTTCTTAATTTTACCACACTATGCATGCCTTGAAAAATAATATGTTATGTTTTTCTGAATCCTCCAATCTCATCTTTTTTAAATTCTATTTTAAATTCTAGCTATCAGCAAGCCATATTAAAGTAATGCAAAATAATAATCCGCCCAATAAAGCCTGACATTTTTTTTTTTAATGAAAATCAACTAACAATAGGTAAATCGATTCTTCATAATAATCAATGTCACCACGGGACCTCACTACGTTGTGTTTAATGGTTTATGTAATGACGTATCAGAAATCACAGACTGAACCTAGCTTACAATAAATAGAAGGGTATGTAAGACGTAGTGAAGTCATTATATACATTATATGCTATGCACCCCGATCGCGTTCGGTAACTATTACAATATCAATGTAGGTAGGTTTATGACGGTACAACAACATCCATACAAGAAACAGTGAAGAAAACAGTCCAATCACTATCATGTATACTGTAAAAGTAGATTTCCCATCTGACTTTGAGTGGACTGAAAAATACATTACACATAAGTAGGGGAGACCGAGGGGAGTTGAAATAATTTTCACATTTTGTTTCATACACCAAATACTATAGACAGAAATCATATGATATTAGTACCAATCGATAGGTCATTCTTTGAACTTGCGAATGCCTAACACAAAGCAATTGTACGTGTTAAGTATTGTGGTGAAAAAGCGACTTAATCGTAACAAGTCAACTTGTTTCAACTCCCCTCATACCGAGGTAAGATGAAACAGGGTCGTATAAACCTATCCTTCTCAGATATATCAATTGGTTTCCAACTAACCATAGTTTCATGTCAGATGCCAAAAATATAGAAGAACAAAATAACTGAAAGATAAATTTAACAATGAATCCAGAAATAAGTAGAAAACATTATTTATTGAACCATACGTTACTATTTGTTTAAATGGATGTTGTTGTTTAACATTCGTTTCACATAATACTTAATTACATATACGTATCGGAATCAAACTATTGTAGGTTAAACTGTTAATAACTAAAGGCACTTAGAAAGGCAATGTTTCATTTAAGACCGAGACTATCTACACGACTAAAACAAGAAGCGTAATTAATTAGACATAATAATTTCCAAAATAAATACATTGACGTACATCGCACCGATATCGCATCCGAACAACTCACATCGGTAACATAAACTGACAACCCTGCAGCAAATAGTGACGCTGGACTATCTACCTTAATAACGAATCGGTAAAGTTAAGCCAAGGTTATCACTCGTACGAATTTGTTCAATGTTCCACTGGTATTTCACTAGCACATAGTTTACACTCAGGTCCTGGTATCATCCACATCCACTATCCTCCTATTACGTTTCTTCTGCTTGTGTCTCCGACGACTCTTAACCCCGGGTAAGGATAAACCCGCAGGTTTAATTTGGCACTCACAACCAGACCGCACTAATACATAGTCCAACGACCAACCTCCCGAGCCTGGTACAGAAATGTGGCCATCGCGTTTCTGCTGTGGTTTTTCTGTTGCCGCCGAATGGAGGTAGCGTACTAGGGCGTAAGAATAAGAGTACTTTTGTATGCACCTCGAGTTGTTGTAAAGGCGTGGGTCGACGAACCGACAGGGTTTGTCGACGACATTGTCTGCACACGACACCTCGTATAGCTTCTGCTTGTCTTGGGGGCCCTCGAAGAGCTCTACATACAAGCCTTGAGACGTCCGGCCTCCTGTCTTGCGGACCATCTCGACCACGGTCGGGCAGCACTCCACGCCATCCATGTGCTCCGGTTTAGAGCCTTCATCGTGGATTATGTTCTGCATCTTGCGCCAGTGCGACCTCCTCCACGCCGCTGTCATGTCCTCTTCATCCGTTCTGGAATATAACGACAATTTCAGAATTACTTTAAATTATTTTTTATCAACTCCAGTGCCTTTATTATTTAGGTAAGTAACTACCTAAGTATTTTTAGTAGGTACCTACAGTTATTAATGCTTTCAAACTCAAACCTCATATTCAGGTTCGTAATAACGCTTTAAATAATCCTTTTCAAATACTATATGATTAAATAATGTTTGTATATGTAA
Organism: Tethea ocularis; assembly: GCA_963555595.1. Classification (NCBI taxonomy): domain Eukaryota; kingdom Metazoa; phylum Arthropoda; class Insecta; order Lepidoptera; family Drepanidae; genus Tethea; species Tethea ocularis. The sequence continues at coordinate 1,172,541 of OY741971.1, read as the reverse complement.
AGTCTCAGACAAGTAGACATAAAGTAGGCACACATCCAATGTAGGACTACATACAAAGATAAATCTCTCTTTAATCTACTTTGATGTATGTTAATCCTAACGTGTATCCGTTTTCAGGGTATATAATGAAGTAATTAAGGCCCTGTCATGTAGTACTTAACCCAAATAGGTTTTGAGTTCTATCAAAAAAAGCTGCAAAAAGATCTTGAGAATGTCAAACATATATTTTTTCATTGAAAATGAGTATTTATGTATAGGGTTGCCATCCGTCCGGGTTTTCCCGGATTAGTCCTAGTTTAGAGGGCGTCCGGGGAACGTCCGGGGGTTTCATTTGTAGTCTGGGTTTTAAAGTTTACCGGTCGCAAAAATAAATATACATAAGTTGATTTATAACAATTAAATCATTTTCTTATTTTAATGATTAACTTTACCAAATAAATGAAATGTTTGGGTATAAGGCTCCAAAATCCGGGGTTTTCACACTTGTTATCCTAGTTAGCGGATTTAGAGATGGCAACCCTATGTATGTAGGAGATATTATGATGGTTTGAAAAACCCCTTTTTAATAGAGTTGGTGAGGTGACAGGCCACCATATAGGCGTGTGTACACTTACAGCACGTGATGCGAGGAGCGAGGTTGCGGCGCGCGACGCACGCGACTCACGTTGCCAATCACGTCGCCTGCGCTCGCCACTGCACCACATAGCACCTGTCCAACAATAAACTATCATTACACATCGCGTCATAGTAGTTTATGATACTGTTGCATAATAGGGGTTATTAACTACGAGTGTGAGTTTAAGTACCGAGCCGTAGGCGAGGTTCTTAATAGTATCACACGAGTTTTTAATACCTAATTATGTGCAGTATCATACAGTACTTTATCTAAACTCATATAAATAATGTCATTTAAAAAAATTGAATTTCTACCAACTTTGCAAAAAAAAAATAAAAAACTATTTTTGTGACATTTTTGGTCAAAATGATATGTGTAGGCAAAAACAATAAAATATAATCATATACTTAATCAAATCCGTGTTGCCAACTCCCAAAAATTCTTACCTCTAAAGTTCAAGTTACAAAATTTGTGACATTGTCATCGTCAAATTGAATTGATACTGATTGATTATACTATTGATAGGTCCAAAGTGTACTTTAATAGAAAAAATGTTATTTTATAGCATTATCTTGGGAACAACAACTGTACTATAATGAATCATTATACACGGGTGTGCCTAAAGTGGCTCATTAAAGTACTGATTTTGATTTCATAATAAGAACATTACGATATGAGAGTAGATAAAATCAATTTATTTGTCAAACCAATATTTAGGTACATTAAGATATTAAAATAAGTTGGATAATCTCATTTACATAATAATTTTAATTGATTCTGTTCAGATATTACAGATAAAAAATATAAAATCTAATTATAAATATGAATCTATTCAAAATCAAAACTCATTTATTCAGTTTATAATGTATGTTATTATGTTATTAAATAAAAAATTATAAACATGAGGAAATGCTGCCATCCTTCTGGGAACCTTGCCGTTGATCGGCAGCAGCGGCCGCCTCGAGGATTTAAAAAAATATATAGTTCGTGTATTTGTTGTAAATATTGTTAATAGTATTCTATGAATTAAAAAAAAACAGACACTTTAAAATAGTAGCTTTTTCACGATATTGAAATAACTAACACCAGTCTAGTAGTATTTATTGATACACGCAAAAAGAGTGCATGTTTCACTTATGATATTTATTAATTTCAACTAAATTGGAAATTTTAAGAGAAAGTAGACGACACGTGTGACAATAACATTATTCTATTCACAAGTTTTCACTTGTAATTTTTTTCAATATAAAATCATTCTCTCCTAATTTTATCTTTAAGAATGTTAATTAAATTAATATGACGGGCGGGGAGCTTTTTCCGCCAACGCGTTAGCTTGGCCATACAAAGAGGGAACGCTGCCAGCCTTCTGGGAACCTTGCCGTTGATTGGCAGCAGCGGCCGCCTCGAGGATTTTTTTAATATATAGTTTGTATATTTCTTGTAAATAATTGTAAATATTGTATATCATAGAATAAGTATATATGATAGTTAACTACAAAAATAACTTTTTATCTTATTTATTAATATATATTTATACGTAATGATATTATATTATCTTAATAAGTACGAGTACACCTACATCAAGTACTACTATGAAAACACTAACAATCACAAATCTTATCAGATAAATTCACATATTTTCGCTATCAAGTGATTCAACAAAACAAATTAAATTAAGTGTTATTAAGATTATCTAGCATATAATAAACTAGCTGTTCCCCGCGGTTACACTCGCGTTTCCGGTATAAAAAGTAGCTTATAACCTTCGGGGATAATGTAGGTTCCAATTATTTAAAGATTTTTTTCAAATTGGATCCTTAACTCCGGAGATTAGCGCGTTCAAACAAACAAACAGACTCTTCAGCTCTATTATTAGTAAAGATACAGATAGCTATAGATAACATTCCTTTTCGAGGAATTCTCTTGTTGCCAGGGTTTATTGGCAATTCATTAAAGTTTGGGTATTTTATTGTAATCTTTGATGATCATCATCGTGAGGAAACCATAGCACGGTGGTAGGGTACTTTGTAGTACCCGCCTGGCTGGCTACCACCCTCAAGTTGAAAATCTGTCGCCAAGCACCTTTCGATGTGTTCCGACAGCTGCACTTGAGAGCCAGTTCCTTTCTAGGCTTTGTGTGCTTACCATCATCGGCCACATCATCACTGACTACGGTGAGATTGTGGCCGAACACAGGCCTATACATAGTAAAAAAAAAAAAAAATTGAATTATTATTTATTTCAGTAGCGACAACGTTACACGCTTTTATTGAACTTGCCGTGTTAGTAGGTAAGTAGAGGAAGGGGGGTACTGATGCTCAAAAATACCCTGGAACATATAGGCTAATTTTTAACTCCCGACGCATAAAGAGAGGGGTGTTTTAAGTAACGTGTCTGTCCGTGGTATCGTAGCTCCCAAACGGATGAACCGATTTTAGTTTTATTTTTTTGTGTCATAGATAATTTTATCCCGAGTGTTTTTAGCCATGTTTCATGAAAATCTGTTCAGCCGTTTGGAAATTATCACCAATTTACTAGTCAATGTCGGGGGTTTCTATAATTTTTTCATTTTAGTTATTATCTTGAGAAAACATCCTCGGGAACGCGGGTGAAACCGCGGGGCGGAAGCTAGTAGGTCTTTACCTTTCGCTTAGCAACGTAAACAAAAAAATAAAACGCAGACCTAAGAATATCGAGTTTCAAAATATTTATCCGATTTTCAGTTCACTGTATCATTGTTATGAAATACCTACGCCATTTCCTCGGTTTGCCATTCAACAATAGTACTAATGCAGCTAGAACTACGAGGTTAATCCAGATTCCGACTTGTTACTAAGGTTTTAAGGTTTATAATTAGTTGAAAGTGAATTTACAATCGGCAAATATATAGTGGTACGGTTAACACAGACAAAACAAACAATTTGAGTTCGCGTCAAAACTATTAGCCGCCTACTATTTGAACTCGATTGCAAGTTGTTTTTTTTACGTAAGTAAAGTAAGATACGTAAAGATTTTTTCTATTTTCCGTCACCACATACAAAAAGTTACTGCGTGTCCTAAAAACATACCTAACTATAAATTACTAGTTTCCGCCTTGCGGTTTCTCCCACGTTTCCAAGGGCTCTTATATTTTTCCGGGATAAAAAGTAGTTATTCCAGAGTATCTATACATATAATACCTAATGTATGTACCTAAGGTCTAATTTAATAAATCCGTAGAGTGGGCCCTGGTGACCCGTAATACAGGTTTTTATAAACCTATATCAGGCACCAGCTCTCGCAAAGCAAGTTTGTGATTTTAGTACTTAAGTATCCTTCAATTGTTTATATTTATAATCTTGTGAGAGAAATAAATAAATATTATTATTATTATTATTATAATATGAGCCATATTCAGCCTTATCCGTTCAGTAGCTTTTGCGTGAAAAAGTAACAAACATTTTCACATCGTCACTCTTACATATAAATATCTACATCATATTAAGCAATATTTTTAAATCTATCTATACTAATAATAAAGCTGAAGAGTTTGTTTATTTGAACGTGCTAATCTTTGGAACTACCAGTCGGATTCAAAAAATTGTTTCACTAATAGGAAGCAATCAAGTACTTAACTTATTATCCCCGATTGCTACTTTTTATCCAGCGAACGCGGGTGAAACAGCTATTTATATAATTTACGTTTTCTTTCCCGCATGTAGGTATAACACAAGTGAATTTTATTTAAATTCGAGATTTTACACAAATGGTAGGGGCAACAGAGCAACACACGCCATGGCTCCGATCGGTGCAGGCATGTCAACTGTTCACAGCCGTATCGACCCATATACATCAATCCGACGACTTATTACACTGAATTCTAAATGTGGAACATATAATACGAACATTTGGCTGAAAAATAGTCGAGATTACGTCTGGTAATATTCATTATCATTAGTTTAAGATTTGTTCGCTTTTAAGAATGTTATAAGAGTGGCGGTTTCCCGTTTTTATGAATCTGGGATGAACGTTGTGGAAAGTATCTAGGGTCATCAATAATGGAGTTTAAAGAAATCACTTGGGTTCCAAAGATTTGATAAAAAATATATACTGTAATGACAAGCCGGTCGGCGCAGTTAAGACACCACCTATCACACCGCTGGTCAAGGGTTCGATTCCCATCCAGGACAAACATTTGTGTGCATGAACATGTCTGTTTGTCCTGTGTCTGGGTGTAATTATCTATATAAGTAGTTACAAAAAAAAAGTAGTATATGTAGTTTATCAGTTATCACAAGCTTTGCTTAGTTTGGGATCAGATAACCGTGTAAAAAAATACCACAGCGCAAATAAATTTCAACAAACTATGACCACTTCCATTTTTGTCCGTCCAAATGACTCAATTTTGCAGGAATTTCGTATCGTCGAGCTTAAAAATATAACGATAAACACATCAGTATTTATCGTATATGGAAAATAATGATAGATAAGTCAGGACTATAACAGTTCTGGCTTCAGTTTTTACGATTCCATCGTCTAGAACATCCATATGTAACGATGCCGAGAGATCGTAATGATTGGATTAACGCGAATACTGGGTCGAATGATCAGAATATTATTTTAAGCTCCCAACTTGGGTATATACACTGCAAGTATACTATGCATTCCAGATCTATGCTATTTATAGAATCTTTCGAAATTTGCGAAGTACCAGATTATATGGAGTACCTAAAGGTAATATTACGTTAATAAAATATCTACAGATAATTTAATATATTTTTTACTATGTATGTGTTTGACCACAATCTCACCGTGGTCAGTGATGATGTGGCCGATGATGGTAAGCACACAAAGCCTAGAAAGGAACTGGCTCTCAAGTGCAGCTGTCGGAACACACCGAAAGGTGCTTGGCGACATATTTTCAACTTGAGGGTGGTAGCCAGCCAGGCGGGTACTACAAAGTACCCTACCACCGTGCTATGGTTTCCTCACGATGTTTTCCTTCACCGAAAGCTCAAGCTCATTGTAGGATTCGAACCCAGGACCTTCGTCTCGGCATCCGACGTCACTAACACTGAGCTATCATCGCCTTTAAATTAGTGTAAACTATCGTTTTGGCGTTTGAAAAAAAGTCGTATTTGATATGTCATCAAACATTCTAGCCAGAAGTAGCCAGAACGTAAGAGACCGGTTGCAAGTTTCCATTCATTCAGATCATTCACTCATAGTTATCACGCCACAGATTTCTAGTAATACGCCATTCGTATGCAGACACCGGTCTTTCTACAATTTTAATGACACAGACGGAATTCTACTCATTAGGTATATTTCATCGTAAATTAACTAAAATTCCGCTTTCTGCTAATTACTATAACATTATACGCATGTTTTTAATCATTGTAGATGATTTGAGTTAATCGATTTTGTCGAAAATCGATTATTGAAAGGTACGCAAGTTGATGTAATTAATTTGAAAATTATGAAATCGTCAATTAGTTGGTAATGACATTTCATTATTAAGTTATAATGTCAATAATATTCATTATTTAATAATAAGCAATTGATATACCTAATGATTTCGGTGCTAAGTTAAGGTGTAAGCTAGCCCTAAAGATTAAACTAATAATGGTTTCCAAAAATTAGCACTAATTATTTTATTGATGTTAACAAGGGCGTAAGTACCCAGCTTTTAGGCCAAGGAGGGGCACATACCCAGTTTTTGGCTTAGGGGGAAGGCATTTCAGGTTTTTTCAAAAGTGAATGTATACCTACCTAATAATATTGTAAAAAATATATCCATTTATTGTGAGTTGGCGATTCCAAGGGAGAGTAGCTACCCCCCCCCCTGCCCCCCCCCCTCAGTACGCCCATGAATGTTAATTATAATACTTATAACGTTACATAATTACCTATGCATATTTTTAACAAAATCGTTAAACTCGCTTTATTGTCTATGGCTCGTTAACAAATTCATTGTTTGATATAACTTTTATAACCATAAACTTTTATATTTTCTTTAGATTAATAGTATGGTCAATTAAATTTCGCGCTCCAATATTTTTATATAATATTTATTTTTACCACAAGCCGTTTGTTAAAGTTAAAGTGTGGGATATTTTTTTTCTCTTTTTGATGAATTATGTAAATTTACTAAGGAACCGTTAGATATGGAAGTCCCTTAGAAGGGCTTAGTCATGTTAGTCGTGGGTGTGAGGTTAGATTTATGCATTAGTTTAGCACCCAAAACCTTTTCACTAGAGGTACCTACTAATCCTGTATAATGGCTTTATGGATATATATCGGCTGTATTGCAATTTGAAAGATATACTATAAACCATTATTAACCCCAGACTGTGTATCTGTGTGTCTGTCTATGGCCTCATAGCTCCTGAATGGAAGGTTGTGTTTTGTTTAAAAGTTTTTTTTAATCTAGAATGTTCTTATGTTTCAAGAAAATCCGCTCAGCTGTTTGGAAATTATCATAGCTTCCTATTAGTGAAACAATTTTCGAATCGGACCAGTAACTCCTGTGATTAGCACGTTCAAACAAACAAACTTTTCAGCTTTATTTATTAGTATAGATATTTGTTCTACGACAATCATTTGAGTTGATACCACTCATATGTAGCTCCAACAAAACGTATTATCCGGGTCTAGGTTAATAGTCAATAAACACGCCATTAAAATCAAATTATCAGTAATCTAACCTAACCTCTTATCACCATGGAAATAAGGTTGAGAACAGTATAAAAAATAAGCAAATTATTTTGGTAGGTCGTAAGTTCTTGACTCGAGTAAATGAATTAGCTTGCATTAAAATAAAACAATATATATAAATAATGGAATAACTTGAATTGGACATAAAAAAATAATAATTTAAACAGCAAGCGAGTTCCCAGATACTTTTGAATAATTTCATTAATCATTTTTAATGTTTTATTAGGTTTGCTATTATCACAAACAATATTGCTCCTTGTATATTTGGGGGGCCTAGAGATCTGGGGGCTTACTCCCGAAATTGATTCGAATTTGATTTTGTTTTTGATTCGAACTCGTTTCTGATTTGAATTCGATCCAGTTTTGTAGTACCTACCAGCTAGTTCAGACTCCAGACTCTCACAAAGATTTTGTTACCTTCTATATTGGACCTAATATTCTTTGTGAAGAGTAAATAAATGAATTATTATGATGAATGATTTTAAACCAAAACCAGATGATAGTTCAGTTTAAGTGCACTTAATGAAATTCAATATTGCTAACTTGTTAGAGCTACAGTTTAGTTGAGTATGTTGTCGAATGCCGTGGGTTCGAATCCTACAATAAGTGAGCTTTCGCTGAAGGAAAAACATCGTGAGGATACCTGTGTTTGACCACAATCTCACGGTCAGTGATGATGCGGCCGAAGGTGGTGAGTGTTTAGCGACAGATTTCCAACCTAGCCATGAGTGCACTATAAAGTACCCTACCACCACCCAAGGTAATTTTCTCAAAGCTAGACTACTTACGTTGTAGCTTAGTGCGGGTGACAGTAGGTCAGTAGCCAAAGAGATTTGAAAATGAGCCTCATATCATTCAGTATATATATATATGATTCAGTATATGCAGTGCGACAAGGATGATTTTTAGCGTGGCCAAAATCGGAACTAACGCCGCTATCTTGTGAAGAGTCACTTTTTGAGAGTTCTCTCTATCATTGTTATATTGTTTTGCTTGTATATAACCCTATCTCTCTGACCACACTTGTTATTACTTTCGGCATATTATTAGATTAAAAGTTAAAGATCTTGCCGATGCCATTCAACGGCCAAAACATCCTTAGGGTCTACTCCGAAAAACGATACACGACAGTTCGATCATCGTTGTCAAATCTTATTCAATAGAATTGCATAAAATTTACGTCTCGTCAGTTTGCTGCAATTCTATTGGTTAATAATTTGACAACGATGATCGGACTATCGTTCCTCTTGTCACACTGTAGATTCAGATGAACCTTATTGCAATGTCATAAGTATAGTTCAAAATCTCTGTGGCTACTGTCACCCGCATCAAGCTAAACGTAAAGTTGTGTAGCAGCAAACTATTCCAGACCTAACCATAAATTAGATTGAAACAAACAGCAAAGATAAATCATGCGACATCATTCGATCTTACAATACGATCGTAAATCAAGTAAAACAATCGATTGTCACGGATCTCGTCAATCGCGTTATCGATTAAACGTACAATCGATTTAAACTATCCGCCCTCGAAGTGGCAAATTAGATATTTAATCCTGAATTTATGTCCCGTATGACCCACCAAATTTAGCTTACATTTTATCAAATGATTTTGAACTTTGTGCACTTGAAAATAGTGTTACTGAAATGGGTTTTAAATTTATGTTTGTAAGCTATAATTTACTGTGTAAATTGTGATTGGTATGACGTCGATTGTTGTCAGATGCATTAATTATGATATTGTTTGATGCATGACAATCAGCTCGTTATATTTGATTGAATATTATGGGAATCACGTTTTCATTATGCAGATGAATAATAATGTGTATGCGTTTGATTTGCCGCAGTATAATTAAAATCTAATCTAAAGCTGAAGAGTTTGTTTGAACGCGCTAATCTCCGCAGTTGGTCCGATTTGAAGAATAATTTACTAATAGGAAGCGACATTATCCCGATGGTATAGGCTATTCTCTATCCCTGGAACGCAAGTGAAACTGCGGGGAACAGCTAATTCTATAAATAGCTTTCCGCCCCGGGATCTTATGTTCACGAGGGATAAAAGTAGCCTGTGTTAATCCAGGGTGTCAGAGTCCAGGGAGGGGGTAGAGAATCATGTACTGATTCCATGATATCAGTTTTGTTACGGGGTCAAATACACCCAGTAGCACCCCTACTGGGTGTATTTGACACCTTCATTAGAGCTCTGAGCTAGTTTATCTAGGAAGTGTGGATATAGACTATTAATAGACGTGTGGAATGTTAGATGCATTCCAAGAATCATAAATAGTTAAACAAGTACCTACCTAACTCTCCTAATGCAAATCTAAAGATCGATGGCTCAGATAAATACTGTTTTAAATGTGTTAGCTACAGAAAATGCGGTTCTGACACCCAATTAGTAAATGGTCATAATATTTGTTATTAATATTTTTACTATATTTATAAGTTCCCAGCGGTTTCACTCGCATTCCCGGGATAGAAAGTAGTCTATAACCTTCAGAGATAATGTAGCTTCCTGTTTGTGAATTAATTTTTCGAATCGGACCAGTAACTCCGGATTAGCGCGTTCAAAAACCTAACTCTTGAGCTTTATTATCAGTATAGAAAGATGAAATATCTGTAGCGTTAATTTTGACAGATTTGCAGCTTCATAATATGTTTCGGATGACATTTCGTCAACCTGTCAATTATTATGTTTCATCTAATTTGACAGATTTGTATGAAGTTTCGTAATATAGCCCAATTTTAAGCGAAACAGATATGTTGATGAAATGCTATCCGAAACATATTATGACGCTGCAAATGTGATAAAATAAACCATGCTGTAGGTATTACAAAACATACTCTTCTTAAAACAATGAAACACAGGTATTTTCACATAGAGTAGAAAACATAGAGAAACGTGGTACGGCATATAAAAATATTTTGACATTGTAAGAATAATTTAAAGATTCAATACTACCTTATCTCATATACTTGGCCGTCGTAGCTTTTAACGTATCTTAAGTGGCCGACACATCTAAGAACGCATGCGCTTCGCACTCCATTAAAATTAAAGATTTCGATTCGGAAATAATCCTTTTCAGATGTGAGAGTTGTACTTAAAATGCCTGAGATGAAGGGAACGTGTTGTTACTTTCTATCGATATTTTTCGATAACTTCCAAGCTAAAATGTTTACTAATAACAAAGCTGAAGAGTTTGTTTGAATGCGCTAATCTCCGGAGTTACTGGTCCGATTCGAAATTGTTTCACTAATAGGAAGCTACATTATCCCCGAAGATTATAGGCTACTTTTTATCCCGGAAACGCGAGCCGCGGGAAACAGCTAGTTTTTGTAATAAAATAGATAACAGCTTTCCGACCCGTGGTTTCATGATCCCCTATTTTACTACCTTAGAGATTGTATTATCAAAAATCCTTTCATAGCAAATACCTACGCTATAATAGCTATCTGTGTGCCAAATATGTATAGAGTTTGTTTGTATGTAGGTGAGGTAATTTTCGGAACTGAGTGGATTTTGAAAATTCTTTCACTAATAAGAATATACATTAAGGGTAAACGTTCGGTTGGAGCGCGAAATTCAAATTTTATCACGTTTTTTGCAAATTACAGCTCAGTTATAGGTCGTATGTTATCAAGATGTTATTTGCGAGAAGAATGGAAGTATATTTACTGATTAATAACAAAAGAAATCATCAACATATTCCTCCAAGGTATATGACTGACATATACGACTATTTCATGAAAATGTTACTAATATACCTTGGAAGAATATATTGATGATTTCTTTTGTTATTAATCAGTAAATATACTTCCATTCTTGTCGCAAATAACATCTTGATAACATACGACCTATAACTGAGCTGTAATTTGCAAAAAACGTGATAAAATTTGAATTTCGCGCTCCAACCGACGCCTCCACCTTAACTCTGTTAAACTAGGTATGTTATTTTTTATCCCGTTAACGCGAAATGCCGCAGGGGACAGTAGTAATAAATCAATTGGCTATTAAATGAACAAAATGTTTTCATAAAAAAGTAATAATTCTATCAAGTCTAGGTTGCGTGTTCTCGATCTTATAAATCAGATTTTATCGATTTTATATTCAATCGATTAACTTTCGATTGTAAGACAACGGTCTGCATCCATGAATATCGGTATATTATAGAAGTCGAGTGTTTTTCCGACAAACTTAATTGGACAGACTATTCCAAAATGCAAACATTAACATAAAACATAATGAAAATAAATACAATAAATTACATTTCAATCGTATAAGTTTCGGTGATCCCACGCATATGTTCCGGTACGTCTATATCGATATCGGATCGATTGTATTCGAATGAGCAATTATTCGGTTGATTTGTGTGATTGGTGGTGAGAGTGGGAGTCGGTGAGTCGATAACGAGTTTAATCGCTAATCAGGCATCACTATTTAACGGAAGTGAAATATTTGTATGTAGATAAAATGGTCTAATTTTGATGCTGTATTTTGTAATACACCCACGGGGACTTATCGCTTAAGGCGTCTTCGGATTTTCTGGAATTGACTTGATAAGTTCGGATTAGTCTAGTATGTCATAAATTGTTCAACCATTGTGAAATGTACGTCTGAGTTTTACCTCTAGCTACGGAAATAAATTAAGTAGACAGGTTATTTTCTCATAATATCAAGAATTAAAGTTTTTTGTTTATAGCAGGTAATCTTTGGAGCTAATTTATTTATTATTTATTCGGAAAACCAACAGCTGATGACATAGGAATATATACATTATAGGTACATGATGTGTGAGCCATTTAAAGGTCTTCACCAATAGAAATGGAAAACAATAAAAAAAAAACAAGAATCAATGTTGTAAGCCTATTCGAGAGTTACAAGAGTAGATATAGGTTCGTCATAAAACGTTAGCTAAACCAATATGAAAAGAAATGCTCACTAAACCGCTGCCTCAGCGCTGGTGTGCTGGTAATAATAGACTAATTTTCGTCCCAACGATGACGCGGATGAAACCGCAAAAAGCTTGTAACTAGATATAACAATCTAAGTCTAAAACCGGTTTGTGAATATCGTGGTTTTTCAAACTTTAATTTCAATAAATATGACATTAATAAGTGCCCTTCTGGGTTTCAATGTGAAAAAAAATCTTAATAAGTTACCACGACCAAGATAATTATTAGAGCTATGCGTGTCTAAACGTCGGCGTCATATACAGTATGCAAAAAAGCAAAATTAAAAAATTTGAAAAAACCCACGACGGTTAAAAAGTAACTGAAAAATAAAATAACCTAAAAACCCCCGACATAAAAAATAAATGTAACTTGATAAAAAAACCTAAGAATATCCGTCCGTTTTCACTGTAACACCTATCTAAGAACATGCACCAATCAAACCCGAACCCATAACTGAAAACTGCATCAAAATCGGACTAGTAGTTTTGGAGAAAAATGGCAACATTGATTTGCACAAACAACCTCTCACCCCAAATGCATATACCGTCTCCGTTCCGTCGTGGGTAAAAAGAGGGCCCAAGGTGGAGCCTTGAGAATCCCAATATAATTTTATGCTAATCGGTCATCATAAATCCAGTGTCAAATAAGAAGTAATCAAAATGTCAAAGCATAATATTTAAAAAGTATTAAAACCATCGTCCTTTATTTACAAATCCTTATTTGTCAATTTCACGCAGTCACTATGAAAAATCACTTTAAACCACCACTCATTATACAGCGGATCAAATCCTTTGCGAAGTTATTAACCTGATGCAATAAGAGGCTCAGAAGCTCAGAGGCTCAGCTTTAAGTCCAGGCGTGGAGAATCATACGTCAAACATCCAGTCAGGTCAGAACTAAGCGGATGGACCGAGGGATATAGGGTCCACGATGACGCTAAGCTTTTTTGATTGTATTTCATGGCACAATATACGTTTATGTATTTATTTGTTCATATTAAAACTAGGTGTCCAGGAATGCGGGGGCAAACGTGTTACGTTACAACGTGAAAAGGCTTTTTCACTCGCGTTCCTGGATAAAAATCTGCTTTAAAAGTCTTCTACGTACAAATGAAATGTCCCGTCAAGATAAGTTAAGCCAAACAAACAGACAGACAAAATTGCATGGAAATACAATTATGTTTTATTTTGAAATTCAATTTTATTTATTTTGTATTTTGTACGTAGGTATTTAGGATCACAGTATGAGTTAACTACAGTAATAAAGTGTACAAATAATCTCAGATTAGAATTAATAACAAGAGTTCTGAGTTATGTAAATTGTAAACAGAATAAAACAGTAAACATAAATCAATCGCTCATTTCGTTAACAGTTGATTGAAAGATCTATCAGTGGGTTTGGATCTTTGCTTCAATTGCTTGCCTACAAATTATATGCAAATAACTAGGGCGATAGTATTGTCCATGTTAAAGCTGTAGTACACGCTGGAAATCAATAGATTATTATGTAATTTATGCCTGAAGTTGTATTAGGTAATTTGCATTAGTGTTGCTCGGGTTTTATTAATTAGAGCTAATCTGCGTCAAAGGACGTCTAATATTTTTTTGCTAAAAAATAAAGTAAACAAGACTCACTATTTTTAACCCCCGACGGAAAAACCACGGGATGTGTGTGTGTGTCTGTCTGTAGCCTCATAGCTCCTGAACGGATGGATCGCTTTTGATTTAGTTTTTTTTGTTTCAAAAGTGACTTAATCGAGAGTATTCTTTGCTATGTTTTAAGAAAATTTACTCAGCCGTTTGAAAATTATCACCAATTTTCTAGTGAGATTCGGGGGTTTCTTAATTTTTTAATTTTAGTTATTTACTCTTAAGTGTAGGATGTTTTAAATTGGTATTATAGGTTGTACCATAAAGGTCATAATGCAACATATGACAATAAAAGCACTAGGGCTAACGGACAGTTGCACATAATCCCTACAAAGCCAGCCGCGTTAATCCAACTAGATTGTAAAGTCACATAAATCAATTTCAATATAGCTGGATTGTCAACCACATAAATTAGCACGTCTCGCTTTGAGCCTAGTGGTAAAATGACGTGGCGAAGTTGCTTTATATCCTCGTAAAGAATGCTTGACTTGACTTGCTTCATTAATTGACGTCAAGTAAAAACATGAGAGGTTTAGAAGATATTTTTCAAAACTAAGTTGGATTCTACATGCAAAATGTTTTTTGCAAATACTTTATTTTTAAATTTGTATATATGATTAGCTGTTCCCCGCGGTTCCACCCATGTCCCCAGGATAAAAAGTGGCCTATAACCTTCGGGGATAATGTAGCTTCCCTTTAGTGAAAGAATTTTTCGAATCGGACCAATAACTCTGGAGATTAGCGCGTTCAAACAAACTACCAAACTCTTCAGCTTTATTATTAGTATAGATTTAGTTGATATAATAAATGCGAAAGTTTGTGAGTTCTGTTATGAAGTTAATAAAGATCATAAAGAGATTAGTTAAACTAACTATGAAATATACATTTTTGATGAAAAGAGAATATTTTTGACGAGGGATAAAAACGTTATTAAGTGTCTAACATGAAGTAAACATTTTACAAAGTAATCTTGTCTGCAAGTGGACTTAAATATAAATCAGAATTCAATAGAAAATAACTTACAAGAAATCAGTCAATCGCAAACCGGAGGCGACGCATCGTGACTTAAATAATATTCTTGAATAATAGACGCATTGTCGCAACAAAATGTCGACTTAACACAATTTATTACTGCACACAGTATCGTTATTTATAATCCTGAGTGAAACTTAACGCGTATGTTTCATAATAAACGTGTGAAATATCTGAATTGGTCTAAAACTGCATTCAATATTTTAAGGATCTGCTGACTAAACCAAGGCAGAGGTCGTTATGTTGGCCTGTTTTTCACCCCCGACACAAAAACGACAGGGTGTTATAACTTAGACGTGTCTGTCTGACCGGGTGTGTGTGTCTTTTCAGGGCATCGTAGCTCCCGAACGCATGAACCGATTTTGAATTTGTTTTTTTTGTTCGAAATGTGAATTAGTCAGGAGTGTACTTAGTATGTTTTAAGAAAATCCACTCATCCGTTTGGAAATTATCACCAATTTTCTTGTGAGTTTCGGGGGTTTCTTTAAATTTTTAATTTTAGTTATAGGTATAACCTTAATATATCTCGTAACTAAAGGTTCGTCGGTTCCATACTGTCTAACGAATTTACTATGTAGCTACAATTTAAATTTGAAATACGTGACTGCGAAGAGACTAATAATAAATCAAGTAGTGTACGAAGAGCTTTATTTTAGTTTGCTTTGCACAATTTAATGCTACAGTTTAGTTCACTCTTATTATGTAATAAATAAGAGTTGTATTTCAACTATTTGTAGATAGAAAGCAACTGGTATAAGCTTTTGATTGTATGAGATACTCGTGACAACTCAATGTGCAATCAGGTGCATTCACGTATTTGCCAAAATTAAATTCCCATTTATCGCAAATAAATCTTTCAATCAAACAAAGTAAGGTAGATTTTAGGTTTTCAGAAAGGTATTATTTAGTTCAGTAATGTCTCGGATAACACGTGGTTATTTTTGACATGTGTACATTTGCTTAATTACATTTATTAATCACAATTTTACAATTGTATAAAGTGTCTGGGTTGTTGTATTATCACTCGTTTTAATGCACATATTTTAAGCTTAGAATTATATGTCACAGTAAAGTGTAGCTACTGACATTGATTTGAAATGCACTACGATTAAAAAAAAATTTTTTCTTAAGGTGGTCCTCCATTCAACATTTAACCCGTCAATGAACTGTTTGAACTATCGCGTGAAGAGACAGGTCTCGAATCAAAGGGACCCGAGACGACCCAATATTTGATCAAAAGTTTGTACAAACATCAAATGGTTTATGTAATACATAGTTTCGGACGCCTCAACGCCCAAGTATTGAAGATCCATTTCCTGTTTGACCACGATAAGGGCATTAACAAATATTGTTTCGGTATGTTGGACACTTGGGTTCGGTGCATACTGCATACCGTTTGACGTTTGGGTATTTTGGACCGATATGATATCGGATGGGATTGAGTATTTCAACAAAGGGTTAAGTTAAAATAATACTTACTGTCGTAAATGAAATTGCTATTTTAATGTGTTTTTCTTTCGTCTTAATCGAGAGTGTTTTTAACTATATTTTAAGAAAATCCGCTCAGCTGTTTGAAGATCATCACCTCTTTTCTAGTGTATGGGGTTTCGAGGGTTTCTTTAAATTTGATTTTGATTCGAAGGTCTATTTGATTAAAATAATTTTGATTTCATTTCATTAATTATAGAACCTGTACCGTTATAGGTATTATAAGCCTATCTATCTATACTATAATAATAATATTATAAAGAGGAAAGATTTGTTTGTTTGTTTGTAATGAATAGGCTCCG
Organism: Tethea ocularis; assembly: GCA_963555595.1. Lineage (NCBI taxonomy): Eukaryota > Metazoa > Arthropoda > Insecta > Lepidoptera > Drepanidae > Tethea > Tethea ocularis. The sequence continues at coordinate 1,155,806 of OY741971.1, read as the reverse complement.
AAACTAGTGGACCGATTTCAAAAATTCTTTCACTTTTGGAAAGCTACATTATCTCCGAGTAACATAGGCTATATTATATTAAAAAAAAAAATAGGGATCCTTACTAAAACTCCAATAATGTAACATAAGGTGTAAAAAAATTACCTGAAAAATTCCTTACGTCGCGTGCGCTGCGAAAACTATTGATGATAGAACAAAATCATTTACTACGACTTTGCAGAACTCATCATTATCTACAAAAAGTGTCGCGACAGCATATGTCTAAATATTATAGTTATGTCACAGTAAGCAGTTTTTTATTCTAAAATATTAATTTATATATGCCGCCTCTTGAAAAGGCTCTTCATTTGTACCTTGGTATTAATCCTCATCAAAATAAATTACTTTATATTCAAGACTGCTTTAATACCTTTTTATAACTTTTTGAATTATTCAATTCGGACATTTCATTCGGAAGATATCACGAGTTTAAAAATGCATGCAAATGGTTGTCGCTCACCGCGCTCAGCTAGCCAGCATGCGATGTAGGCTCCATGTAAGCGTCCCTGGGGTACGGGGGGGGGAGTCAATGTATGTTTCAATAAAATCCGCTCAGCCGTTTTAAAATTAACACCAAATTGTGAGTTTTTGGGGTTTCTTTAAATTTATAATCCCTACTAATATTATAAATGCGAAAGAACTTTGTCTGTCTGTTACGCTTTCCCGCTTAAACCTCGCAACCGATCGCGATGAAATTTGGCACGCAGATAGTATATGTTATGGAGAAGAACATAGGCTACTTTTTATCCCGGGAAATCATGAACCTCGGGAACGCGGGTGAAACCGCGGGGGACAGCTAGTCTAATAATAAAGCTGAAGAGTTTGTTTGATTGTTTGAACCCGCTAATCTAAAGTCCCTGGTCCGATTTGAAAAATTATTTCACTTAATAGGAAGCTACATTATCCCCGAAGATTATATGCGAGTGAAACCGCGGGGAACAGCTAGTATAAAATAATCAGTAAGATGTTTTCCCTCAGTTTATGGTAAACTAAAACAATTAAATCATTAATGATTGATTACCGGTGTTACATTGTATTACAATTCCGTATTTTTACGATATGTGACTTTTATGAATTGGGAATTTCCTAATTGTTATGGATTTCTGCAAATAAATACTTATGTTTTAATATCTTTATTGTTATATTTGTAGGTAGTTACTCCCAGTCTTTGATGTCTGATCAATATTATCTGATTAAAAGTACATACCTGCCACTGTCTATGACGTAGGTATGAAATGAAAGGGATGACGTTATTGGACTTCAGATCAGAGAGAATTTACTTCATCATAGTGATGGTGATGAAATTCTCTAATTTTATTTAGTTTAGGTGTTGATAATACTTATGAATGTAATTTCGCTCTACTACCAGTTAAGCTCAGAAGACTCAAGCAGTGGACTTTTCTTTTGAATTTATATAAGTAACAATCCAAATAAAATTGATACCTATTTCTCCCTACGTATTTAACTTCCTGAACTTACTTACAAAGGTCAATGTCCTTCCTACGTTACAGAAAAGTACAGTACAAACGATAAGAGTAATCGTTGAAGTCATTAAAATCGATTATTAATCGGCATAGTAGCTACTCGCATAATTTAAAAGCAAATAGCATATAGCTTTTAACGAATTTTTAGTAAAAGCTATGTGTGCTTACCACTTTCAACCACATCTAATTGGACTTAAGGGCTATCCACACATGTCCGGGTACCCTGCCGTGTTCCGTCAGGGACGGGGAAAAAATCGGTAACATACATCTATTACGAGCTTGTTCACACAGCTCCGTGTCAGGGGCGTCCGGGTACATCATAGTAGGTATAACGAACAATACGGAACACGGATAGCCCTGACCCGGCCGGGTACCCGGACATGTGTGGATAACGCTTTACACATGTAATTATACCATTACTTGTATAATAATTCTATTGATGTATTATCTTTAAATTTGATGAACTAAATATTTCTACACCAAATGTATGGTAGAATACGTCGACCATATATTAATTTAAGAACATAATGTACCGTATTCTAATATATAAAGATATTCTATTCTATTCTACGAAATCATTTTATCTATATTTATCATTTTTGTATCATCGAATTAACTATCAATGTAATTGCCTTCTCGGCATTGTAACAGGTCGGCAACACATTGGCAATACCTCTGGTATTGCAAATGGCGATAGGCAACGGTAACCACTTACCATCAGGTGGACCGCCTGCTTGCTTGTCAACTTTCTGACATAAAAAAAAAATCGAGGAAATTTCCCTATAAATAATTTTATACCAACTGATATCCATACTATAACCATACAATATCAATAAATACTAAAAATTTTGGGTGTTTCTAAAATCGCTGATAAGTATTGATTGACTGCTATTTCGATAACGAAAAAAAATATTATTCATTCATAATTTTGTTGTTCTATCTGCTGTGTTGTCTAGTCCAAATGATTAGTGCAACCACAATATTACCACCACAAATAAAATTTTACCACAAATAATTTTAATTCTATACAATATATTATTATGTAGATATTTCGCGTTTAATAACGATGGAAAATATTTTGTATCTATATAGCAAAGTGTTTATTTAGTACCTAATCCTTAGACATTATAACCTCTACATTGCTATCACGCAGCCGGGTAAAAAAATACATAATACTTAGGTACTAGATTTATTTTTATTTCTTTAAAGGTTAGGCACCTTGACAAACTATTTGTAGCACCTAGTACCTAACTGATATTCAAGTATAGTCGACATTGACTTTGACTTTAGTAGGAAATTGGATTGAATTCGCTCCTCAATTTATGCAGTTTGTACCAGATTTTGCCAGTGCTGCAGTGTCCTATCTTTAATAACACGGTTGAAATGATCTGTCTCTATGTGATATTCAATTTAGGAATATCAAGAGCTTTTTCTATTGGTCAAAACTGTTATAATTATCATTATAAAATTTTCAGGTCCCCAACTGTTAAAAAGGCTGTATGGTTATGGACCTTTACCTTTTATATTTATGAAAAAAATACTGCTTCTACAACGTCTATGGGTCTACGACAAAAGGTTTTGGCAGATGATCTGCAACCAGCGGCGCTACCGCCTAACAAAATGGTAATGAACTTCATCTAAAAATTTCTTTAATAAAGAATATTGCATATTCTATTCTATTCTAACTGGGCTTTCAATAACTGGAGTTAAAATTAAGTCGCAATGTTTCTACAATCTGTAAGTTTTCGTCCTCAAAGAATTTATCATAAATAATTCAACATATATTTTAATAAAGTAAAATATTGTCCATTATTTCACTATTGTATTTTTTTTAATTATTCAGGATTTAATTAGAATCCTGCGTAAGTACAGGAAAGTAGGAAACTGTTTAATGTTCGCATTGAACTTTTCGTATGCGCTTTATGACCGATTGAAACGTTAACACATAAAACATTTATAGCTTTTCTAAGTTTCCTTTTAATACTCGCAAGTGTAAGCTCTTATTCGGTGGCGTTAGAAATTAAATGCATAACTTTTTTTATTTGAGTACCTATTTTTAGTTCTGATACTGCAACTTCAGATCAATGTTTGGTATAAATTTCTAGGATAAGTTAATTAAACGTATGAATTTTGATATCTATCTATATCTGTACTAATAATGAAGCTGAAGAGTTTGTTTGTTTGAACGCGTTAATCTCCGGAGTTGGTCCGATTGGAAAAATTATTTCACTAATAAAAAGGTACATTATCCCCAAAGGCTATAGGCTTTTTTTTATCCCGGAAACGCGAGTAAAACCGCGGGGTATTTAGGTATTTACGACCTAGGTCATAATTGACGACATTTTTAAGTTAGTCTTGCGATGCGACATTTAAGTTTGAAGCGTCGTCTCTAAGCTACCGTCGTTTGTCCTACACGCTACTTAGCCTTATTAATTTGCGACATATAATCAATTTATGTGAAACACAAATTAATCCACTCACCATTTTAATTGCCACGAGCAAAAATAAATTTATCCAAGGACTTGAATAAATCATACATAAATTTTGAGGTCAACACTGCGTTCATTTGAAAACGTTATGTCTATCACTTTTACTTAATTTAATAAATAACACTTAATTATAAATAAATAGCACTTAACTTTAATAATAATAATAATATTACTACAGCACTATTCTTATAAGAATTCCATTTTCAATATTTCAAATTGTAGTTCGCGCGCGCTGTCAACCAATGACATAGAGAACATGTAAGTAGTTTATTTTTTAAAGACGACTAGAGTTGGCCACGGCCAGTGCTATACTGCCGCAGAGAGCACGCTTCGTTCGCATATTGAAGCGTAGAGATTAGACTGAACCGCTTTATTGGAATGCCATCGAGTTTTTGCTCATCGCTGCCACGCGATAATACTAATTTTATTTCCGTGAAATATGTAACATTCGATTGTAAGAGAGAGCAAAAAATTATTCAAAGATCTCGAAAGAAGTCTACTTAATGTGAAAATTTTGTCATGTGTTATATTTCACCTACCTACGGCTATTTCATGAAAACGAAAAAGGTAAATAGTTTTATGTCTCCCTCAAATATATCTTCGAGGATCCCTCTTAATAATCTAGTAAGCAACCTATTGACTCATCTTGTGTCGTCTAAATGTCAAACTCCAGATAATGCAATGGGAGCCAAATTTAATGAAGTTCATTACCATTTTGTTACGCAGTAGCACTGCCGATTCTCGAAATTCTTTCACTGATAGGAACCCACATTATTCCCGAGTGCTATAGACTCTGTCGTCACAAGAAGGCGGGAAACAGCTAGATGGAATAGCATAGAGAACTTACCACGAGGAGAGTGGAGAGGGCGCTTGCCATGCGCATAGTAGCAACGTGGCTGTGGCGCGGGCGGCGCTAAGTGACGGAGGCGGCGGGCGGACGGGCTCGCGAGGGCCGCATCCGGCCGCCCTCCGGAACTCTACCACCGTCGTGACGGCATTGCACACCTGCAACAAAATATTATATCTTAACATTCCCAAGAACGACTCTATTAATAAGTCTCTCGCCATCGTAAGGTTCTAACACGTTTAGATTTGATCTTAGCCCCGCTGGTCTCGCACTATGCGGTTTTAAAGGAAATTCTTAAGATCAGAATGTGTTATGAGCTCTCCGCCAAGGGAGTACTCTATAGGGTTGTTCGAGAAGGGAGATGTTTGAAGGGTTGGCAACCCAAGGAGTTATACCCTGGTGTTTTAAAGCTTAAGGCCATAGGTATGCGGTTTTACCTACCTTAGTATTATAATAAGTTTAAAATAAATAAATGAAAAATAAGGACAATTTATTTTTATTCAGCCCCATCATCAGACCAGCTTCAATGACGCCATATTATTGTATTGCTATCAAACTTAGGTACATATCTTGTACCAAATTTCAGATCAATTGAACACCGAGAAGAAACAAAAGAAAATTAACGCATGAAATTACAATATTTCACTCTTCTATCCGTTCGTAGCGACGTAGCGAGCTCTAAAAAATAAAGGAAGGTCCAAACACACCAATCGAATTAAAGTGGGGAGAGTGACAATTGAATAAACAAGATGGCGTCTTAAATTCCAACGGCGCATGTGCAAATTTAACAAATGACACTCAAGCCCCACCCCCGACTTTCTCCAGGCAGGTGTCAACCAATCACATTGGCTTAATTCGGGTGAATGATATAAGAAAGTCTAATTTATATTGCCATGGCTTTGTTGAATCTTCGCCAGATTTACGTGAGATGGTTTAAAGCTATCTTGAAAAACCTCATGGTTTAAGGTAGCCTCGCCACTTTCTGATAAATGACGGAGGGACATATTTTAAAGCCTGGGTTTTACTAGATTTGTTTTTAAGCGTCTCACGTGTTAATGGATTCTATTTCGTTGCAGGTTTTTCATCTATGGTAGAACTGGGGTTTAATTCTGGATAAAAGGATGACATATTTTCATAACTCATGTTGGGTGTAGAATAACATAAGCAAAATTTAATTAAATGTTCAACATACTATTAAAAATATGAATGTTTGTTTGGATGTGAGGATGTTTGCTATATACGCTTAATACTACTGAACGGATTTTGATGAAATTTGCTACATTGATAGATCATACCTGCCCTGAAATAACATTTAAGCTACTTTTCATCCCGGGAACGCGGGTGAAACCAGTACATCATAAATAGACTTGTTCTGACTGACTAATCACAGCCTTTCCATCAACTGATGATATATTTGGATGTTACTTTTTTAAAGGTTTAGACAACTTCTTTAACTTTTTCTTTTAATCTAAAATTACTAGTCTTTATGCAAAGTCACGAAATAATTGCACGGATTTGTGTTATCACATACATTAATTTTTCCTTGTTTTAACTAATCTTTGTTTCAATAGAAATGTTGTCATTCACATATTTCTTTAATGACGTGACAATCAAAGTCCACACTTATCGACTAATTGCTTAGAATGTACAATGTCCATCAACAAACTTCAAGCAAGCATGAGTACTATAAGGCTACATTTTGTGTACACGAGCAGAAAATGCGCCTATTATAAAATTAGTCCAACCAAATGATTTTGGTTCTCAATAATGGTCTTGGGCAGCTTCAATTAATCTTATAAAACTGTCCATGTTAAAGTTGCAGAGCCATTATTTTATTTGGTCCGGTAATAATTGAGTCACAACTTTCAGGCATTTTTTTTTAAAACAAGACAACATTTAAATTACATAGATATTAATTTATTTGATTCTTTAATAAACGATAAAAGCTAGAGTAAAACTGAATTACACAAGAAGAGATAATTAAGCATAACATTTTTCACCAGATCGTCGGTCCACCTTGTGGGGGCCTTCCCACGCGAGGTGAGGGTAGCGGGAAACCGATGAAGCGCAAGACCGGTCATCGTGGAGATCCTTAGGGCTCCCTCCTTTGTCCAGCAGTAGGTACTAATAGGTCCAAATGAGTATTTATCTCCTATGTTTAAGTGTTTTCCAAATGTAACGTTCTTAAAGAGGCATATCAGGCCTAAACTTCCTCGAGAAGCACCCGAGATTATCTATTATACTTAAAGGTGGTGGTAGTCAGCCAGGCGCATCCAAAACTAAAAAATACAAAGTTTCTACATAGTATCCTCATTATCATTATTTTTTTTTTCATGTGACATCACTTAGTTCCGGCACACACCTCCATTCTAATTTATGACATCATTGCGAAACTTTAATGTAACTCCTTAATCCTTATCTTCATGATAAACTTGGCGCCGGTTTAACGATTATACGAAAATATTTATTCTATGATTCATTCTAATATTAATAAGTCATTTGTTATATCATAAACCTGACATTGTTTATTTAACTTGAATTATGGTAAGGCAACACTTCAGATTCAAACGTGCGTATTACACATTTCAATATTTATTAATCATTTCATTTTGAAGTTGTATAAATTTAATTAAATTTCCCTTTAACGTAAAAAGCATCGTATATTTTATTCACTTAAAAAAAAACAGTTAATTTCTTCCACAAAACACAAAATAAAAACAGCAACAAGAAGTGGCTTTTATCATCATATTTGTGAACAGTCTTGTACTATTAAGTATTCTGTGGAACAGCATCAAACTGCAGGCTGTTCACATTCCTAGTCAATTCAGACAATAAAATGTTTAAAACGAATCATAAGCCTTATTTACCTTATTATATCGGTATTCTTTCATGAAATGTCAGTATCGTAGTTACCTATCAGCGTATCCATCTAACCAATATCTGTAGTCTACCTTAATAGCCACACCTAATTTAAAAGGTAATCCATACTAAGGTTTGTATACCGCAGTAATTGTATCAAACATCTTAGGCCTGACTTATCAATGAACTGTAAAAATCAGTGACCCTAATTTTTTTCATTCTCTCTTCAAGGCAATGATTTTATGTAAGTAATGACCAGGATATGGTAACAATGAGCCGTTTTAAGATATACTTTTGACAATGTCAGATTGATTTCACATACAATTTCCTTTCATTGGAAAACCTAGTTCATATATATATACTGAAAACAGAAATGGACATAAAATTGAACCTTGAGGGACGCCGAAATTTAATGAGTTCTTTGAGCTTTATGGTGGTTTACTGTAATAGTGAATCTCGTTTCCCGTGGCAATTTTATGAAGCTATACAAAGATTAGCTTAATTAAATTGTTTCAAGTTCGTAACTTGAGATTATCTTTATCTTTTCACTTCTTCAGTTTCCAGAAAATAAATGGTGCAATACATCATGACGTCATCAAGGTTACATCATTGCCGTCAACGTTCACAAGGTGAGTAAATCGTCAATAGAATTCACAAAAGTAATAAAATTCAATCAATTAGTGGTTAGTTTGTATTACAATTATTACAAAGTAACGACGAAGCGTTGAATGTAATAAATTAGAAGCTAATTACTGATGAATGATGTAATTCTATTATTCATGGATTTTTGTCATCTGTTTGTTTAAACGCAAGAGTTGGCGATATCAATTCTATAAAAATGTATGTAGAATGACGTGATGAAGACGGCTGGCTGTGTGTTCTGACAGCCGCACTTGAAAGCCAGTTCCCTTCTAGATTCTGTGTAATTATCACCTTAGACCACATAATCACTGAGCATGGTGAGATTGTGGTCAAACATAAGCCTAGATAAAGAAGGAATATCAAAAAGGTCCTTATGATGAAATTATTGTTATAGGTCTTGCTATAGGAGAGATTTCCTTAGTTGCGATAAAAAAAATTGTAAACAACTATGTATTTAGTAGGTACGTTCATGCCCTGGATTTTTTCTGGATCCTAGCTACTCAAATGTTCCTGAATAGGGCTGCTATCTTCTTTAAAAATCCCTTTTTTACAATCATAATCTACAATATTTATATCTATACTAATAATAAAGCTGAAGAGTTTGTTTGTTTGAACGCGCTAAACTCCGGAGTTACTGGTCCAATTTGAAAAATTATTTCACTAATAGGAAGCTAAATTATTCCCGGAGGTTATAGGCTACTTTTTATCCCGAGAACGCGAGTGAAACCACGGGGAACAGCTAATCAGTGAATATAAAACCCAGCGGCAATCTGCAGGTTCAAAGATTAAACACGATCGGCAGGGAAATCTATTGATAAATCGATTTATGACATAATTCGCGGAAAATCAATTTACATAACATAAATATTTGAATGCAATCCTGACCTAATTGTTTTTGACGTTTCATTAATTATTTTGGAGAAACCATTAACTTCACGTCACAGTTTATAAATTGGTAAACTTGTACCGAATTCCGTTTACACAAAATTAATAAATCGTTATCATTAATCAATCGAATTGGGAATCGATTCCTTATTAATTACCCGAGTAAATAACATAGATTCAGTTTTTATATCGTAGTCTATTGACATAGTCTATGCGTTATTTTATGACGCAAAACAAAATTTATTGAGAGTCAATCAATTGCCAATACAGTTAACAAGTTTTTTTTTATTTATTTTTGATTACGCACAAACTTACTTGGCACTTATGAAATAATACACTTTGGCCTTGTCTGATTCTTGTTAACACCTTAAAAATCATTGGGCTGGAGCTCAAACCTCCCCCAACAACGAGACGAAAGCAAATAGTTACCATGCGGCCCTAGGATCTAAATGCCCAGTGAAGGCTATTTATAATGGCTTAGGGTCCGGTAAGGTTGGTGCTACCAACTTTAGTCCTTTAAAAAAAATGGTGTTAATCTATAGGTACTAATAATAAAGCTGAATAGTTTGTTTGAACGCGCTAATCTCCGGAGTTACTGATCCGATTCGAAAAATTATTTCTCTAATAGGAAGCTACATTATACCCAAAGGTTATCGGCTACTTTTTATCACGGGAACGCGAGTGAAGCCGCGGGGAATAGCTAGTTATAAATAAGTTTCACTGGGCATTTAGAGCTTTCTTACATAATGATATTTTTTTTAATTGTGTTCTATTATTTTTTACCTGATTAATAGACCTAAAGTGTTTTACTTTTTTTTATTAATACACTCTCCTATCTCCTACCATGTTCCCTACTGTCTTCTAAAATAGTTAGCTTATCGACTTCTATTTTTTTCTAAATCTAACAGTTTCCTTCTAACTTTGTAGATGTCGGTAATACGTTATCGATTTCTAATACTAGGTACATAGGTAGGTAATTTGAAAAAAAAAAGCGAATCTAGTATTGAGACTAAAATACCCAGGTACCTATTCGAAATACAAAATCTATTCACTCTTAGACTTGAGAGCAATTAATCGTTCTTCACTTGGATAACCTTTATTTATACCCACGCTATAATCTTGATTATACTCAAGCACATCGATTGGCATTATGGTAACACGACCTACGTCATCTGCAACGCTATTGGTTGACGCAATAGAAGACACGTCACGAATTTCCATTCTTGATTTATGATTGGCTGACGCACTAATGAATTATTTAATGGATCTCATAAAATTTGTGTCGCGGATTTAATGTATCTCCATAGAAAAAGCTTGGGTATTTATTTAAATGTATGTTTTAATTATCTTATCATTTTATAACATAAGTGTTTGATAAGTTAATAGAGAAAGTTAAATAAAGTAATTTATATAAATGAGCTCTTCAATCAAATTAAAAAAATAATAGTATCTTTTCTTAGTGTACTTTACTAAGTAGTCTAAAAGAATCGAGTAATAGATATACCTATAGCAAAATCTGTCCTTTTTTCTAGGAAAGGTGTATGTTTTTTGAACTATTGAGATATCATCGCCTTGACAATGCAACATAAAATGTGCATCAAATGGTCTCAAAAAGTCTAGAAAAAGTTTTTAAACTGACCCGACTTTAACTAATTATTACTAGTTATTATTATTATAATAAAATAGTTATTATTATTATTTTAAATCAGTTAAGATGCTGTATGGCTTTGAACCTTTGCCTGCTTTTGGCGAACTAAATAAATTTAATAGGGTTATGTCTAATGAAATTGCAGAAGGTGGTAAGCAACCACACAAAGCCTAGAAGGCTCTGAATTCCTAAAGTGCAGCTGTCAAAACAACGGTAAACGTCAGTTTATCAACTTGATTAATACATAAAACCTTTTTAACATGTTACAACATACCTTAATGACCCCTGATTAGATTTCTTTAATTGGTTATTACCTAATTTAGGCCACGGCAGGTTTATAATTATGTTTGACATCTGTTTATGAGATATTGAAGATTTATGAATCATAAAAAAAGTGTGTCGATCAGAAATCTGAACACACTGTTACTAAGTACCTATTTAAATTTGTGCTCAATCAAAGGTGCGGTTTCACATGCGATCTACTTTTATCCCCTTAGGGGTTGAATTTTATTATTAAACTAGGAAACAAAGAAAGAAGAATTTTCAAAATCGGATCATCACCTCAAAGATTACCTCCTACATACAAACAAATGTTATCTCTTTATAATATTAGTGACTAATTCCCGTAAAGCCTCTCAGTGGTTGTAGCCTGGCCAATTAGCAACTATGTACTCAGTTACAGATAATCTGCCTGAGTGAGATCTGTCTAGCCAAGCAGCTTATCTCGTCTCATTGGCGCCTGACAAATCCTAAATGCCTGATGTATCTACAAATATTTTAATTAAAAGATTTAATTCAAGACTTAAGTTTGTTAAGGTGGAATAAATGTCTATTTTATTTCCTATCGAGTTTTCTCGATTTGTTATATTGCTTGTTTGCCCGACATTGGTGCCGATTCTGTTGTTTACGAACTAAATAAATTTAATCTCACTATATCTCTTTCTAATAGTAAATATAAGAAAGGGATGCAAGATATTTTAGTCCTGTCAATTCAGTCCGATCACATATTTCAGCGCGATCTTTATTGGTCACGACTATTTACCCGTACATTACGACGGCATGGATTAATTTAATTAAATGGCATTAAAAATGTTCTATCTTTTTTCAATAAGGTTAATATGAAAGAGAGGTGACTTGCCTAATATTAGTTAAGTTCGTGAACAACAGAATCGGCACCATTGTATAATAATAAGTTCTTTAAAAAGAGTTCCACTATCCATCTCCTGGCTCTATCATCAAAATCGAAACCAAGTGCAATGTATGGAACTCATCAAAACGTATCATATGACCCCGATTCTCGAGGGGTTTACTAGTAGCCACTGAAGAGTTCTTCTATACATCTCCTGGCTCCATCATCAGATCAGCTCCAAGATGCAGGTGTTTCGGGGGCGATAAATCGATCTAGCTAGGTTTCATTTCCAAAAAACACGATTTACAAAAAATTATACTTAGCAACGCTCGGTCATGCAGGTACTATAATCTTGTGCGAACCAAGAGAGATTTGTTTATTGAAGAATCCCAATTTTTTGCATGTACTATCAACAAAGTTGAAGCATGATCACTTTAAAGGTGTATTTTGCGCGCAGTGACCAGCCGCTACCTGTGTCTCACCCAATATAACCAGACAACGCGCTTGTCATAAAATAGTAGATTGTCATTGTCAGTAAATAGTCTAAACAAAAGATTTTACTAGAGACCGTTTTATTGTCAACAATGGATAGGGCAAACTATGATAACTGGCTGCAAGCGAAAAGGTCTCAAAACTGATCATGCTTCAACTTTGTTGATGGTACCTACCTATTTGACAATACCACCAGTAACAATTATCATTTGTTATTATTTCATAGTAGGTACCATCGATCGACCTACTTTCCTTAAGAAACAACTTCGCCCGACACATACAGCCCAGCGAAGGCAACTAAATTCCCAAATGTACACAGTTCTCGGCCCAAGACACCGGACAGATATATGAGGGCGGAACATCGATCGACAAGATAAAGGAGTGGTCTATGTTTCTGATCACCTCGAATGTACGACGCACGTATACGCACTGGGTTGATTACATGCTGCGATTCTTCGAGATAAATGTACTTACGTAATTTTTTATACGTACCATAACACTTAGATGTATTTCGAAAGTGTATATAAACAGGTCAGTCTGATTTGCATTGCAGGCTTTTATCGTAAACAAGCCATGAAAAGCAAGCTTTTTAAGAGTTGTAAGAAAAAATAAAATGTTAGGTAGGAAGGTTACGTAATGTAATTAATAAATATCCTCGCTAGGATATTCTTTCTAAACGGTCATCTGATGGAATAATGGAAATCAGTTAACTGATAAACTATTATTACCCTCAGACTTAGAACAAATGTTTATCCTAGATGGCGTGCAATCAAGATACTTAGGTTTCTGATACTTCTTCAGAATTAGAATGTCACTAAAACGTAACCTGATAAAAAACATCAATTGGACGGATTACTTGATGCTTAATATTATAAAGGCGAAAGTAGCTCTGTTTGTTTGTTACCTTTTCACGCCTAAACCACTGAACCGAACGCGATGAAATTCGGCAAGCTGATAGTCTATAATATGGAAAACATAGGCTACTTTTTATCTCGGGAACGCGGCCCTACTAATATTATAAATGCGAATAATATTGTGAGTATGGATGAATGGATGGATGGATGTTTGTTACTCTTTCACGCAAAAACTACTAAACGGATTTGGATGAAATTTGGAAAACAGATAGTTTATAACCTAGATTAACACATAGGATACTTTTTATCCCGGGAAAATATAAGATCCCTCGGGAAAGCGGGTGAAATCGCGGGCGGAATCTAGTAGATAATAAATCTACGCGAGCAAACGCGTCGTCTCTCCACCCCAGTGCGTGAATAACGTAACATATTTGGTTAGCGAATATCTTATTGGTATACCATAAACCATCAAGTTCGTTACGATCATGTACTCAGTTATTTTATTATCACCACAGTCTATATATATTGATGTACAGTTATAAATGTCTATATTTACACTGGGTCGCTTTTACTAGACATACGATTCTAACGGGATGAAGTAGAGTTGTGGGCTTAGCCGGAATGAGTACGGCATAGCCTGACTGATACCAATCAAATCAATAAAATACACTGGAAGTCCAGAATCATGTATTGAATCCATGGTATAATTTTTCGTTCCGAAGTCACAGACACTCAGTTTAAAGGAACTCACATGCAAATTCACACTACTGAATTCACCGGTTTAGGCAAGTCAGAAAGCAAATAGATTGTATTAGAATAACTTGACTGGTCCACTTGCCTAATCCCTACATCCTGAGGCATTCCACGATAGTGGTGCAGACAGTAGCATTACATTTGAATAGCGATCAGACGACCTTGTTTTATTCCCACGAATTATCTTAACATGACGTTATCTGGTATTTATTAGCATTTTGTTAAACACGAACGAATTGAAGGCGATACGATGCGAGTATAGAGCGTTGAAAGGATTTTTCATCTAATGTCAGTCAGTCAGGTATAGAAGGTAACATGTAAAGTGCATGATGGCCCAGCCTGGGGGAAACTCATCCCTTTTCAACCTTGCTCCTTCATATATCTATGACTCATTTACAGAATTCCCTTAAATTATGTAAAATAAGATAGTTGGTACCTACTTAAATCGGTCCGTCTTCCTTTCCTATATCTACTACATAATGTATAATATTTATTGACCGAGCCAAAAATTCATTCGTATGTCGTCTGTCCGGCGGTTTGCTGGCGGATTCCTGGTTGTTCTTGTACAGCCAAGTAAATATTCAGCCATTTCGGAAAAAAAACTAAAATTTACACTAAACTTTTTTGTTACCCTTATATTAAGACGCAACGTTTTCATCCGATTAATTTCAAGGGGTCCGGGGAGGGGTGGAAAATAATGAAAAACTCACGAGGTCTATTTTACAGCTCATCGAGCCACTAGTATTATAGTCATGTACTAGTGTATATACTGCACTATATTTACTTCTGTACAGACTGCAATAAAGAATTGAATATCTCTCGCTCGCGCTAAGTAGGTATATAGCCAGCACAGGACCACAGGCACAAATGCACGTGGCGCCACTTATCCTCAGTTGCATTGATTAATGAATCATTATTTCGTTAGTACGGCTAATGATTTTATTAATTACCTCCCGCATAATGAGTTCAAATATTTTTGTAAAGTCATAGAATACATAATAAGAAGAAAGAAAGAAAGAAAGAAATTTTATTTGTCCGCCAACAGAAGTAGAAACAATAACAAAAATAAATAATAAACAATATATCCTATTTAAAACTATATAACTAACTATTACTAAGATACTGCACCACTAAATTGTGCCGCAGCGCTGGTCTTCTGCTGAGGCCAGTAGTGATGTTACGGACATCTTGGCCAAAGTGACAAAAAATTAAAACAAAGCAATAAATTAATTAACAACTCATACAAAAATTACCATAAAATAATAGTGTAAAGTGAACATTCTTGTACTAATTACCGTATTAGTAATCGAGCATACTGGTACTGTTCTATAAGTGGCTTGGTTCTGAAGGAAATGGGTCGGAGAAAGCATAATATTACTTATAAAGCTTCCGCCCCACGGTTTCACCCGCGTTCCCGAGGTATCTTATGATTTCCCGGGATAAAAACGTTCCTATGTGTTAATCCAGGTTATAAACTATCTCTGTTCCAAATTTCATTCAAATCCGTTCAGTAGTCTCAACTTGAGGGTAGTAGCCAGCCAGGCAGGTACTTCAAAGTACCACCGTGCTATAGTTTCCTCGCGGTTTTTTCCTGCACTAAAAGTTAGTTTGGCATTTTTTCGGGCTATGTCGGTTACTTTGGTTCCCTAGCAGCTCTCATCATTTCTGATTTGATCTCGCAGGGAAACTCCGAGCATAGCCTTCTCCATTACTTAGCATTATACAAACGTATAAATGTTAAGATAAGAATCTTTACACTTTATTCTACATTAATATTTATTCTACTACAGCTACTGCTTTTCCATACCAATGTTACGGAAGAGGTAAATAAATCGATTAGTATGCCCTAACATGTAATCGATTATAATTGTAGAATAATTACAATCCAATTATGCGCAGGATTTATTTGTTTCATGTGTAAGGTATTACGCATGTGTCATAAAAGATGGATTATTAATATTCGATGCTGTTAAGACAATGACGCGCGGTATTGTAGCAAAGATACGCTTACGTTCATCACATGTGAAAATTATATTTTTAATCTACCGAATGCATAATTAGAACGTTAAATTTGCAGGCAATTACCACTTAATTGATGACGCAAGAATCTTCAAACTTCGTTACAAAATTTATATTAAAAGAAAGACCAAAACCTTCAAATATATTGTTATGTATTATATTTTTGGTCTTTTGACATTAAAAATAACTCAGATCAGTTGATTCAACCCGAGTACATAGTATGCATATTTTAATAATTTTTGTAATCGTGCGATGCGATACCGCTTTCCAAATCACGCTGCAATGTGTGTTAAATTGCGCTGTTCCCCGCGGCTTTACTCGCGTTCCCGGAATAAAAAGTAGCCATCTTCAGTTATAATGTAGCTTCCTTTTAGTGAAAGATTTTTTCGAATCGGAACAGTAACTCCAGAGAGCGCGTTCAAACAAACTCTCCAGCTTAATTATTGGTATATGCAGATATATATTAATTAAATTAAGCAGTCAATAGTGTAAGGGTAACAAAGTATATTATTATAATAATATTAATCTATTATTAAACGTTACGATTAAACCTGTAATAGGCAGTAAATGAACTCATATAACTGCAATCTAAATTTTATGACTGGTTATACTTTATAGTGCGCTCTAAGCGTTGCGAGTTTGTTAGTAAATATTAATGTCCATAGCACGGGCAAATAGGGTCAAATATCGAATATTATGGACAACATTCGTGTGGTTTTCCGGTCCTCAAGACACTTGTCCCAGTGCCGGCGGGGAAGACAGACATGCAACCTACAAACAGCGCGATAGCAGATCAGTATTGCAGGACCATTTTTAGAAACCGCAGAGACCTATTAAAGACTGTATTTTTAAAAAGCTTATGACAGGACAGAAATCAAAGGAGGACATACCTACATGAAACGTTTTTTTTTCTGCTGCAATGTTATTGGATGTAAAATGTAGTGACAAAACAGTATTAAGAGAATATTAATACTCCAGCCTCTTCTTTTTGGTTTGGCTCCTATTACCTGGATTTCTTTAATATTTAGCCTGTCAATGTGTTAATTCTAACAGGAGGTATTAAACCATATGGGATAAAAAATAGCACTATAAGGCTAAATAAAGTATTTTGATTTCAATGGATTAAGTTAGATTAATTGGCAACTCTTTATAAAACGAAAAATCTGTGTGTCTGTCTACTTAATTGTCCGGGCTATACTGGACCTTGATCAGCATAATATAAGACTTTTCAGAAAGCAACCTAGGATATGTTTTACCCAGGGAGAGTCGGAAAAACCATCGTCGAAATAAAATTGGACGATAAAGTCGATTGACCTTCCCATTCGATAAAATAGTAATTAATATCGCAAGTAATTTATCTTATAAAATGCAAATTAATCGATTATTCATGAATAGAATGCGTACACAGTGATCGAATGATACGAGACATCGATCGATTTATATTTAAGTATAATCGATATAGTATATGCGCGGGCGCCGCGCGAAGTGTTCTTGTGACGCTGGCGCCTAATTGGCGACCTGCTAAACTGCGGTTATCGCTATGACTGAGGACTGAGGACTTTTGAGTAAATTGTAGTCAGGATATTATTATGTTTTGTTAACTGCTAGCTGTCCCCTGCGGCTTCACTCGCGTTCCCGGGATAAAAATATAGATAGTAGCCTATAACCTTTGGGGATAATGTAGCTTCATATCAGTGAAAGATTTTTTCGAATCTGAATGGTGGTTCCAGAGATTAGCGCATTTTAACAAACTCTTCAGCTTTATTATTAGTATAGATTAATTAACTCTCCGCAGTTTAAGTTTTTTTTGCACCTTCAATATGCCTTAATAGAGGCTTAACAGAATATTAGGTTAATAAATGATATGAGGTGTTTTCTATTAACTAAAAAGTTTATACGCATTAAATCCGTAATTAAACTGATGTAGCCGAAGTTCGAAGTTGTGGCGGTTTTAATTAACTGCTTGAACATGATTAAATGCCTTCATGATAAGTTTATAAACTTAATCATACCCAAATAGATGTTATTACACCCAAATTGGTAATTATATTGCACACCTTAGGAAAACTTTAATGAGTAGGTACGAAGTAATCACAACCTATAAAAGGAAACAACTTTTAAATTAGTTTTGCAAATTTTCATTTTTAACTAGCTTCCGCCCCACGGTTTCACCCGCGTTCCCGGAGTATCTTATGTTTTTCCGGGATAAAAAGCAGTCTATATGTTATTCCAGGGTATGATCTATATATGTGTCAAGTTTCATCCAAATCCGTTTAGTAGTTTTTCCGTGAAAGAGTAACAAACATCCATACTCACAAACTTTCGCCTTTAATATTAGCAGGATACAATAAAATCCTCATAAAATCTAATCTATCTAATACCTTTAAATGAGCAATTCTTGTATATATGTTACCGGAAATGTATGAAATATAGGAATTGTATACAATTCCTGTGTATTTCCCCTAGGAAATTATAACAATAATGATACTTGGAAATATATAGAAACTATTGAAAAAAATAGGTTGGGGTTATTTTTTTTATTTTGCATAGAATAGCAAGTATTCGCACAAAAGTACCTTTCACTTACAACCCCCCAAATACCGCTATCCTTACAAATATACCGAATGTAGTACTCCGATAGATATTTAGGAAATGTATGGATTTCCTAGGAAATGTATACAATGACGGATTAGATACTTTTCCGTTAGCATATATACAATCTGAATCTCGGAAACGGCACCAACGATTTTCATGAAATTTAGTATGCAGGGGGTTTCGGGGGCGGTAAATCGATGTAGCTAGGTTTCATTTCCAAAATACACGATTTACCAAAAAATAATACCGACGGACTGACAGCGGAGTCTTAGTAATAGAGTCCCGTTTTACCCTATGGGTACGGAACCCTAAAAACGATGTTTTGGTTTATTAAAAGCTTAAGCTTATCGTAGAATTGTGACAAGAATATTATATGGATATAGTGGTAATCCATTCATATTCAATCAGTGCTAATGAAAATCATTAATTATCATAGAGACACGTGTAATAACACTGTATATCTGTTTAATTGTGAATAATTTATGATACATTTGAGTTTATTGTATCATAGATTGCGAGATATACACCTATTTTGTAATTTATGTTATGATAATGTATTTATTAATGAAAAATGATGATAGCTCAGTGGTAATGACGTCGGATGCCTAGACGAAGGTCCCGGGTTCGAATCCTACATTGAGCTTGAGCTTTCGGTGAAGGAAAACATCGCGAGGAAACCATAGCACGGTGGTAGGGTACTTTGTAGTACCCGCCTGGCTGGCTACCACCCTCAAGTTGAAAATCTGTCGCCAAGCACCTTTCGGTGTGTTCCGACAGCTGCACTTGAGAGCCAGTTCCTTTCTAGGCTTTGTGTGCCTACCATCATCGGCCACATCATCACTGACCACGGTGAGATTGTGGTCAAACACAGGCTTATACATAGTAAAAAAATAAAATAAAGATGTACTAGGTTAAGTACACGCGGCCACAGATCAAGCGACTCACTGCGGCACCTTATGCGGTTGTAATAGGCGGTATTTTGCAACAAAAATGTTTAGCTTCTCTAAAAAAATCTGTGGCCGTGTGTACATGTCCTGAAAATATTACTTGTAAAAGAATGGATTTATCCAAGACCGCTGAAATAGTAAACACGGACGTGTAACATAAATAAATGAATTTCAAACATGGGGGCTACTTTTGGGGGGTAAATTAGAAAATATAGATGACAGGAAAACCTATAAGAAGTCTATGGTGTTTAAAGTACCATAGGAAATTCCGGAACCTTCGGTGCGCGAGTCATAAGGTACCTACTCGCCCTTGTCGGTTTTTTTTTCTTTCTGACACCGTTGCGTGACGCGCAAAAAATTAAAACTTTCTTTATTTCTTTCTAATGTAATATTTTACCTTAAACCTAACTTTAAAACGGAACACATATTAAATGAATAATTTAATTTGCAAGCGGTTATAAGTGGTAATAAATCAACACCAAAAATAATTCAGTCGAAAATAATCAACGGAAATTTCTATAACAACTAGCGACAACCTAATTAAATACAATCTGTTGTGTATCAAATCCACAACGTAACAGACACCTAGCCAAAACCAATTGATCAAACCCAATCGTACACATGGTAAACAATTTTAGTCTAGAGATACCATTAGCATTCTGGTTTCTATTAATCAAGAGTAACAGAACTAGATAGTGTTTGTGAACGACCTTCTAAGGCTGAATCGTGACGTTTATTTTGCAAGTACACGCATACCTGAATTGCTAAGTGCGCTGAACGGAGTTTTGACCGAATAAAGTCAATATAAATCGCCAAGTGGTAAATTAAACATAACAATGCATATTCTGAAGACTAATTAAATGCATAATTTGCTCTTGATTTAGAGAACGTAGAAATATAATCATAACTTGTAGACTATGAGATAAAAGAAGAAACTTCATAATGTAGCTGCTAAACTCTACTTAATTTGCAGAAATAATAACTAAAATTAAAAATTTTAAGAAACCCCCGACACTGACTAGTAAATTAGTGATAATTTCCAAACTGTTATGCGGATTTTCTTGAAACAGAGCTAAGAACACTCTCAATTAAGACACCTTTCAAACAAAATACTAAATCAAAATCGGTCCATCCGTTCAGGAGCTATGAGTCCACAGACACACACACACAGACAGACCGACACGTCAAACTTACAACACCCCGTCGGGTTTGCGTCAGGAGTTAATAAGGAGTAGCCCTTCCTGCCCGTGGTCGACAGAATGCCAACAGGCAGTATTACTCAGCGTCTTTCTAATCTGAAGGATTTCTCAATAACAATTAGAGCTGACCAATTAAAAGTATAGTATGACACAACTTAGATGAAGCATCGGCAAAATTCGTAAAATCGATCGATCCCGAAATGAGTGCGCCTACAACATTACTCATGTGTTAAAAAATGATCGGCGAAAATGATCTTGTTGAGTGCGATAATGAATGATTTTTATTAGTTGTGTAAATCGGAAGCGAAGTGTACGAAAACGATTTGCCGATGCTACATCTAAGTTGTGTCATACTGTACCTACTTACAAATAAAAAAATTACTAGAGACTCTAGATTGTCAAGTCCTAGTTTTATCAAACAATCTAAACCGCAACTAGAACACGCAAGTAAAGGTATTCATAACCTGAAATGATCTGTTAGGGACCAGATGTGGTAGGAAGGTCAATGACGATTAGCTTATAGATAACTCGATAGATCCAGAGTTTGCCGGTGATATCGACCTGTATCATGATGGATCGAATTCATAGAGCTAGAAAAAGTTAGACAGCGATGCCTATGGTTAGAATTTATGTCAAAATTATGACTGTTTTTGGGAGTCATCTTCATAATAAACAAACTGGACAAGTGCGAGTCTGACTCGTGCAACGAGGTTTCCGTAATTTCCTAAGTAACTTTAAATACCATAGACTTTTTATAGGTTATCCTGTAATCTATAGGTAATGAACTAATTTGTGTATTTTATTTCGAATTTTTGGCTCAGTAGTTTCTGAAATAAGAGGGAGAATGGTAAATATTCGCCTATTTGCTTAAAAAACTTCAAAATTATTTATTTTATTAGGGTTCCGAACCTCAAAAGGGAAAAGCGGAAGCCTTATAGGATCACTCGTGCGTCTCTCTGTCTGTGTGTCTGTCCATCCGTCTGGCACAGCCAGTTTGCTCTGAAACTACACTTGTCCGGTTTTTTATTGCATACTTCTCATCGTTCATATTGTATACGTCTATGTATAGCAGAAATGCTATTTTAAAAATAAAATACAATGCACGTTAGGAATATATTTGAAGAAAAATAAGCAATTTTTTTTATATTAAAAATTTCTACCATGCCACACACAATTTTTATTAGATTATAGCATAAATACACTTATGGCTTACTTCCTATTATTTCAATAAAAAAAAACATTTATATTTGGTCTAGTCTACAATTTCCTAGGTCTGCAAACCTACCTTACACAACACGGAAACGTCCATTTTACAACGTGTGACCAAGTGGTAATGCTTATGCTCGTGACCCGGTCACATTATCCCGATACAGCCGGTGGATTGGACACCCTGACCTTGAACAGATCACCTGATAAGTCCGTTGACCCCGCCAATGTTAGACAGGGTACGACAGTATGGTTGGGATAAAGTTCCCTAAGCGATTGGATAATGTTATAGTTTAATGTTCCGGATTTTGTTGTATACCACCTAAACTAGTTTTTTAACCAAAAAAAGAGGAGGTTTTATGCTCGACTGTATTTTTTTATGTTCACCGATATCTCAGCCAATCGTCGACCGATTTTCAAAATTATTTTTTCATTCAAAATCCCAAAAAATCTAAATAATACAAAATAAATTACTTTATACAAAAAAAGAGAACCGCCTTCGAAACCACTAAAAAGTATAAAATAACTATGTAGGAACTCTAATCTGACTCTTTTTGAAACTTTGAAACAGTACATTTAAAAAAAATATTAAGTATAAGGCCTAATACAAAAATTTGGACCTAATTTGTGAAGTACCTACTTACATCCGAGCATCTGTCCTTGAAGACATTCTAAATCCTTTCCCGACTACCTTTGCTTAGATTTCAAATCTAATTTAGTTTGTACAAGTCTTGCTAGTGTTGTCTGTCAGTCGATATCCTGTTGATAAACAAACTCATAGTATTGACAACTTGACAAGCTAATACCCACAATAGCAACGTGTCTATCGACAGCATTTTAGTTATTGTTTTGGCAATTATTGGCAATAGTTCTACGAAAGGTCTATCTAGTCAGTTTCAGATCAGAGTTAGTTAAATAACCTGTTTTAAGAATGAGGAATACCAACAAAAAAATCGGATCAAAATAAAAATACGTATCCAATATTTTTTGATAATCTAACTGACGGACTAATTCGATTTTTTTGTTGGTATTCCTCATTCTAATCATATACAATTTTATGAATTTTAAGAATTCCAATCATAACATTAACATTAACACATAACATGTTTTTTGATAGTTTAACCCTGCTGCAATGAAATATAAATTGCCGGTCTATAGCTATATCCTTAGACGATTTATTTTCATAAAGGTCATAGTAGTTAAATATTCACTTTCATCATCATCATCATATCAGCCGAAAGACGTCCACTGCTGGACCAAGGCCTCCCCCAAGGATCTCCACGATGGCCGGTCTTGCGCTAGCCGCATCCAGCGGTTTCCCGCGACCCTAACAAGATCGTCAGTCTACCTTGTGGGGGGCCTGCCCACGCTACGTCTTCCGGTTCGTGGTCGCCACTCGAGAACCTTTCTTCCCCTAATATTCACATTAATTATTAGGTATTTCAAAATAAATTTACATCATCATCAGTGTTTTTTATTTTATAGAACTACAAAAATATAAAACTATAGCGTATATATACCGCGTATTTCTAATTCGTTTCTGTTACATGCACTTTAATATATTCTTAAATTACAACATATGTTTTTTTTAATGGACTAATTTTGGTAGCCTCTGTTGGCTGCAACAACCATACCGGACAAAAATCAATTGAACTTTGACTTTATTTTCGTATATATGAAATTGAATTAATTCGGCTAAGTAAATCTTTTAACTATAACAAAATACTTGGTATGTACCTATATCACATCATATCATAGGTACCTTATTGTGTTTTAAAATATCGATGTATGCTATCGAATATTATAAACCCTAAACCTTTACACAAGATCTACGTGGTCTTTTCTTAACGTATACTCAATGCAAAACTAATAATAACAGTAGTAGTAACTTGAAGTTTTCAATTTTCAATCCTATTTCAAATACAGTTAAGGTTAAAAATAGAAATAGAAAATAAACAAGCGTTTATTAAATCTGACAATCAATTGAGAAGCCAAACTGAATAATTACTATGAACATTTATTAATTAATTTATTGGATATGAATTTAATTAATATCTATCTTTAGAAATTGATATAAGGTTTTGTTTTGATTAGATACAACATTAATCTTGTTACAAATAAATGATACGTTTCTTATTTTTAATAGAGCAAAAAAACATCGATAGAAAAGCATAGAAGGCACTGAACATCCCTACAGAAACGTGTTTTCACTCCGAATATATTTTTGATTTTCTTCTTGATAATATTCTGTACTTCGTATGCAAAAAAAATTGATTATTATTTAGTATTAAAGTCCATACAGGCGGTTAATCATCTTTGATGTATGACACGATTGTTAAATCGGCGCGCGCGCACGCGTGAAAGCGCCGTTTTATGTGTACTGCCATATTTGGCCAATGGTTTTCGGGTAATCGTGCACGAAAGAACAATGATTTGTTTTTTTTTTTTGGTACAAGCTTTTATGCATATTATAAGTATTTTGCTTTTTAGTAACGCAGTTAGTAAAAGCATTCTTCGAATAGCAAAGTAAATTCAAAACAGTAGGTATGTAGGTATATTTAGAGAAGTTCCTTACCACCTTCGGCAACATCGTCACTGACCACCGTGAGATTGTGGTCAAATACAGGCTTATACATTGTAAATAAAAAGTAATAGGTAATAAAAGGCATAATTTCACCAATGTCGTATAGCACTAACCCAGGGGGTAAATATTATGTTAATTTAACTAAAATTAAAAATTTAAAGAAACCCCCGAGACTCACTAGAAAATTGGTCATAACTTCCAAACGGCTGAGCGGATTTTCTTGATACATACCTAAGAACACTCTCGATTAAGACACCATTCAAACAAAAAAAAGGAAATCAAAATCGGTCCATCCATTCAGGAGCTAGGAGGCCACAGACAGACACGTCAAACTTATAACACCCCGTCGTTTTTGCGTCGGAGGTTAAAAATTACCAAAGAAGTTGGATTGGAAACGAACTATTTTATTATTTGTCAATTTTGTTCTCGCCTCTACTCTTCTGAATTTTGTAATTTTACAAAATATCATAAAAATGCTCGTCGTCTGTAACGATACGTCGTAAATTATTATTTTTTATACAAAAGTAATCATACACCTGCGAACCGTTACGAACTTTATAAGGTGTTAAAATAAAAGCGGTGAGGTGTGAACTTGATAAGTTATCGCCGGTATTTTATTAGGCTGGCAATTTCACCAGCATTCCAAAGGGTAACACTTTAAAACGCCTAATTAATATACAGAATGGAACAACTTTTTTTTTGTATAGTGGAAACTTAGCCTATTTTTTATTCTTTCAAAGAGCGTAAAAAATCTTGTTCTCGAAATTTTTATGTCTGGGCGCACAGTGGCGGAACGCAGAGGATTAAAAAATTATCAATTGAATTTAAAAGCTGTCCTATCAAAATAAGGTATATATCACAATGCTCGGTGATCGGCCTTAGAGCACCGCTGAGGAGTTTTCTCTAGAGCATCGCTGGTTAAAATATATACCTTATTTTGTTTGGATAACTATTAAATGCAATTGATAAATTTTAAATCCTCTGTCATCCCGTCCGCCACTTGCGGCGGCCCTAAATGTTACCCTGAAAGTGAAAGTAAAAAAATAAAAAATAATAATAAGCCGCGGTCTCTCTTTCTTTAGTCTAGTAAATCTCTGTCTGTGTTTATAAATAATTTGACCACCACAAGAATATTTGCCAACAGCTCCCATGGCCAGACGTGGCCAGACTGATGACAAATGTGTTTGGCAGTCTTAATGAGACAATGTGTAAAGCCATCGATTAAGCTTACAGTTGGCAACTTCACGGCTATTTAGTACTGTCATTAAACTGTCATAATTGACATTAAGAGAAAGATCATTCATTTCGTAGTAGATAATATGTACCTTTGGTTTTGCAAGCTATCCAAGATAATTATACTACACTACTACAAGTTGACTATTAGCTGACTTTGACTGTATTTCAATTTGAAGAAATACCTAAATATTATTGGTCTCTAGTCTTCGGTTTTAAAAGAAGACGGTCGAAAATAAAATAAAAGGCTGGACGCATGGATTTAGAAATTGACTGGATCGAGTCGCCCCTTGTCAAAAATGACGCACAGTATTTTGTGTGTATGTCTCCTGAGTGCGACCATATCAAACAAAATACTACACGAATGTCAAAAATCGGCAACGGTAGAAATGAGGATCACGGGTGAAACAATCGGGCGGAAACCAATTAGTTGGAATGTGTTTTGTGGGTGTAGATGACACGGACCAATAACTTCATTATAAGATCTTATTCGAATTAAACAGTATACAAATTAATAGAGGCGCTATTTTTTCAAAAAACAATGTTTTCAATTCATCGGAATCTTTTACTTTTTACAAATAATAGTCGATACAAATTTATCAATAAGTCTTTATGCCAAGAATGTCATGCCAAAAGCAGCATTATAATAATGATAAATGCGTATACCCCATTGTGTCGTTCAGGCCAGCCGAGAACCTATTTCATAAATCGGTAAAGTTATAGTTAAACTTCTCATGGGCCCATAAAAGGGGCACATTAAGGAATCTTTTAATATTTTAAAAGTATTGTAATAAACCACAGAGGTGCTAGTGGTAGCAATTACTAGTTTTACTGGGCCATTCTTCCATTAGTAATAAATGGATTGAGCTGGTTTTGCACTGTCTTCGAGGACAATTCTGCTTTTGCAACTTGCGATAATGCGCTTTTAAGTGAATTTCTTTTCACTTTTAACTTTACTACAGGCATTAAACATGAACTAAATAGAGGAGTTCAAGTTATTGCATATTTTCTAGAAATGATTTCACTTTTGAATTGAAATCTTGAACATTGTAAGAGATTTTGATGAGAGAAGATATTTCATCCTTTATCGTATGTCCTAACTTTGATAAACATAACTACTTAATTGCTACTGTACATTCTACTCTATCGTTCGAACCTAGTCCAAAAAGAACTTCATAAAAAGCAAAATCAACATCCTAGTTACAAGAAGGCTTAAAAACAACCTCGGCTTAACCAGATTTGAAGTTAATTACATAATTAGCAATAAATACCTCACCTACCGCAGGCCGGCTGAAACAAAAAGTAGAAAGACGCTAATAATACATGTTTGGTGGCAACGTCTTTGCTAACACCGTATCATTACGGAAATTGCTGGTGTTTTGTCAGTTCAGACCATGTTCAGACATAGAACGCTTATGTCAGACCGCGTCTATGACAACTCGAAAGATTATAGTGAGGTAAAAATAAGTATGAATTCACACAAGTACTTAATGAAGAGTGCCCCAGTATATTATGACAAGAAATTTATTGGGGATCATAATTAACGAGTATATAAAACAAAAGTTCTGAATCATCAAAGCCTAGAAATTTTCCACAGACCTTCTGTTTACCTGATTGTTTAAACTTTAATCAGTAATGAAGTTTTTAAATAGAGGATCGCAGGTATAATCACGACGTATAAAACTAGTCAAATAACTCTTTATCATTAAAACTAAATTAGCTAAACAAACTATCCCAATTTGAAATTCCTAAGACAATGGAAAGATAAATACAAAATTCTATACAAAGCAGTTTTCAAGAATCAATCAATCGCCGATTGTTCTGATGATAAATTGAACAGAATATAATTTTCCAACTTGTTCTCTAGGCCCTTTCAGGAAGTAAGCAGTCCATCCATAATCACCATTCTAAACAGTAATTGCTAACTTAAACTGATATGGCTTCTGCTTATTAAATTTAAATACAAATCTTTCTCGAGGATCTCTAATGCCTGTACCATTGGCGCCATAAGACCATGGTGTTATGAATACAAAACATGGTATACTTTAGAACGGGATTATTTGCGAGAGTGACAATGTAAACAAATCAACATCGACTGAGCTATGGAGGTCGGCAAACGGTTTTCTTCACTTATTATTCCAAATTCCAAGTTAAGTACATAGTGTGATGATAGACACCTTGTTCGAAGAGTCGATAAGCAATGAGATCTTGAAGAAAAATTCTCTAATGATAACCATGAACCAGAAAACACTGAACGGGACGACCTTCCGCTAGTTGGTACAATAGTATCACTAGGTATCTCTCAAAAATATAAACAAAGACGTACAAGGATGTGCACTTAATTTAGGCTGATTTTGATATTGATGATGATAGAAAGACAGCGTAATATAAAGAATTTAGATCAAACCAAGATCATACAAAAGAAGGTTATTCTGAGTAAAAGGAAGAAGGTAGAAGGAAATCAAACAATAAAAACACGAAAATTGTGAATATGCATAAAAAGCATACAATATTGAGATATCAAGTGATAAAAAACAAATAAAAGTCCAACACAGAGCAGAGGCGGAGTGAGCTCAAAAAACCTCGTTACATCAATTCAAATCGTATTAAATAGCTGTAAAACGGTGTTCGATAAAAAACCTATAATAAATGTATTTCTTTTTGTTTCATTTCCACCGCTGAATAAAGCAAATTGCCCAATAAAAGACTTAATTGAGACCTTACGTCGGCTGAGTTAAGATTCTGATCTTTGTTTCGATTGTTGTACACTCACATACATAATTGTATAACATGAGCTTAAAAATATTTTTATCTGTACCCATTTGTAACTATGCGTTAGTAGGAATCGAAAGGTAGCTAAACTTACTAAGCTATTCCTCTGATAAATCTATAAAAAAACAGCTTTTGAAAAATCTGCCCTTAATATTATAATATTTGAAAAAATTAAATTATAAAAGCGAAAGCTCTGCCGGTCTATTAATTTGTCCAGCCTAATCATGAACTAATTCCGATTAAAGTCTCGCTATGTTACGGAGTCCTTTCCATGATATGGAATAATATAGCCTACGTAAGCTAAATTGTATCCCCATAATGCAGGGCAGCAAGTATGTACAATCTAGGATTTTTCTGATCTTGATATACTATGTATGTACCTAATAATTTTCAACATTTGAAAAATTTAATACATTATAATCTAAACACTTTTCTATCCGCCAGTACCAACTTATCAGGAATGAACAGAGTCGGGCCACACCCCGATGTATATCTGGCGGATTACGAGTGAACACAGGTGAGCCGGCTAGTTTTAACGTCCCTCATGATTTACGTGCTTGCCTGTATTTAGCTCTTAAGTCGTTTCCATCTGCTGGTTTATTGTCTAGCAATAATTTCGTATTAATGTAGGTTCCAGTTCCTCAAGGGGTTTATGGCGAAGTTAACGGTATAAAGTGTCCTGTCCTAGCTGTTAAAGGTTTGATGGTCACCAGACTAGAATATTGACTGGGAAAACTGTAAACATTGATGTCCGAGGACAATTTTACAACGTAGCGAAGTATATTTTTGTGATGGGGAAGTCTGTGTAAGATTTTAGGAAAACGCCCTGGTATGTGATAATAAAGCCTATAATAGTTCATTAAGTATGACGTTTATATATAACTAATATACATTTTATTTATTTTTGCCTTTTGCGGTCGAGCCCATGGGTCCTTGGGGGTCCAAGCCTCGCCGATTTTCTTGAACTATATCTTCAAAATTAATTGAGGTCACAGGGGACTGGCGAGCGCGGAGCTTTTTCCGCCACATGGCCATCCAAAATGGGAACGCTACCAGCCTTCTGGGAACCTTGCCGTTGATCGGCAGCAGCGGCCGCCTCGAGGATTTTTTTTTATTTACTTTGTATATTTGTTGTAAATATTGTATAGGTTGTGTACATTTTATATAGATATCTCCGGCTGAATACGTCTTGATATATGTTACGTGACATGACATCTTCCTTTAATTTAAATGTTTTGTCTTCAATTTAATATGCCTACGTATGGTCTTACTTATACAAATTGACGATTTGATACAGCAACGAAATGGTTCAACGTAACAATTTTAAAAGCATCCCAGTTGAAATTATAAAAAGTTAAAAACTTTTCTGAAACCATTGCGCCTGAAACCATAATAATAATTTTCAACAATTTGGAAGAAATCTGAACAGAAAACGATGATAAAACCATCAAAGTCACCGTAGAAGCGAAACCGCGCAAACACAATCGTTCACAAATAAAAGTGAACACTTGCAAGAATAAAAATGTGGGTGCAAACATGACAATATATTACGATTTATCGACAATTCGACACTGAAGCACTCAGGCGCCGACCACCGGCCGAGATATCTACCTACCACGAAAATATGCGCGTGCACACGAGACAAGGAAATAATTATATTCTGAGATTTGGAATGATACAGCATATGATACTTGGAGCAAATACTTATAAAATTGATCGTGTCAACATTTAAAATAGAGTAATCTTAAGCAGTAAACCTGTTAGAGAAAATTATTAGCAACTTCTCGTAACATCATACTTACTAATATTACCTGGACTATAAACCTGAAATATTTAGTCTACAAATCTATCAATGCAGAAGTTTAGTTTGCTTAAGTCAAATTGCATAAACTTATGTTATCAATACAGCTTATATTGGCGCCGGTTGGTGCTATTCTTAGATTGTTCTTGAAAACTTTTATAAATGTATTCAAGTAATTTAAAGCACGTACGTATGATACCACCTCAATATAACACACAATTCACTTAACAGACTACCGCAGCCAAACGATTTCTTTCATCGGCTCCCCCGGTGTTCCGATGCGCAAAACTCGATTTATTGACAGTAAAATCAATCGCCAAGAGATCGTAAACGAAAATAAAAAAGTCAAACTTGATTGAATAATAATAAAACTGTTAACGCCAGGAAGCTTCTAGTAATATATAATGTGAGTGTAAAATCTGCTTTTATATAAATGTAGGTTACGG
Source organism: Tethea ocularis (assembly GCA_963555595.1). Taxonomy (NCBI): domain Eukaryota; kingdom Metazoa; phylum Arthropoda; class Insecta; order Lepidoptera; family Drepanidae; genus Tethea; species Tethea ocularis. The sequence continues at coordinate 1,124,883 of OY741971.1, read as the reverse complement.
GTAAGCGAGACTCGTTAAATTAAGGCAATAAGAGACGTATGAAAATAAAGTGGGCCGAAAATAGAGCCTTGTGGAACCCATGGATTATTTGATATAGCTATTTAGCTGATATAGCTATTTTTAATAAGTGATATATACTACTACTGATTTGCAGGGTTGTAGAATCGAATAAAGATGCGGAGAAAAACTTATATCTAGCTGTTTGACTTTAGTAGTGCTAAATATGCAAACAGATGCTTGTGCAAATTATGATTATAAATCACTTGACATCATTCAGTGTAACCAACAACAGTAGTTTAATTGCTATCATAGATCGTTCAGGCAACCAATCACGACTAATTACTCTCGCTGGAGTTTGTTATCTAATTAGTATCATGCTTAATCGTTTATTTTATTATATTTCATTAGTTTGCGGTTTTTGAACGCCATTAGTCAGTAAGCTTAAATTCGATACCACGTCTTTGAAGAAAAGTACTCAAATGGAGACCAAACTTTTAAGCGCAGAATATGACCACCCACTAAGTGGAGCGACTACGTAGGCCTTCAGCCTCCCTGGGAGGCACTGGATCCAAAATCTATGTAAAAACCCTATCAACAGATACTGAAGTCTATGTAATAAGCCTATTATCAGTACCTAGAAGGAAATTTCCAAGCTATATATACGGAATCTAGAGATATTTTCAGCATCAGTAACATTAGCAAAAAGCAAAACTCGGCTGCTTTTTCACCAATTAATTATAAGTACGAAATACTTGTCTTGTAATAAATAAAATAATTAATAGATTGATTCAACATAAACAACAGATAAGAGGCGTGATTGCCAATATAGTTCCATTAGTTGAAGCCTTGTTAATGATAGATCTGTGAATATTGAATATAATATATGTAAATACAAAACATACATTACAAACGACGATTGTACAAATGATTCTACAATTCACAACGTTTCACCTTGAGTTAAAGATGAAAATCAATTGGAAGTGCAATTCCTCGACAGCATAGATAAATTTGTTTTATTGGAAGGAACTGTGGAGCGATCGAAAAGCATTGCCATCAATTTGCACCAATCAAAAACGTTGTACAAACTTGACCTTAACAGTGACAGAGAAATGTTGCACTTGATCATAGTCACTTTGCATAGCACACGCTTGACGTAATAAACGGGCTGATAATAGATGTTCTTAATTAAGCTTGTGAAGTAAAACTAAAAAATAATTGAAGCTTTGATGATCGAGGCAGAATCATGATAGATGGTTTTAGTTACAAATTGTATTTAACAAGCGATACTATTAATTCTATGTCATTGCATAGAATCTCTTTTTAACCCCCGGCGCAAAAACGACGGGTGTTATAAGTTTGACGTGTCTGTCTGTTTGTGTGTGTGTCTGTCTGTGGCAATTTTCTGGTGAGTTTTGGGGGTGTCTTTAAAGAGTTAAAGCAAATTAAACAGTTATACCCAAATTCAAAGAAACCAACATAAACAATATTGTAATTTGGAAAAGACATTGAATATGATTTGATTATATAAAACCGTAATTAATATAAGATTTATAAGTGAACAATAAAATAATAATATAATCGTATCTAACAAGCAATAATAAATCCTTAAATATACTTTAATATTAGTTTATGATACTGTTGCATAATAGGGGTTATTCAAATACGAGTGTGAGTTTAAGTACCGAGCCGTAGGCGAGGTTCTTAATAGTATCACACGAGTTTTTAATACCTAATTATGCGCAGTATCATACAGTACTTTATCTAAACTCATCTAATAATGTAATTTAAAGGTAAAAAATCGATAATATTTTGTTATTGGTTTTCATGACTTACGGGTATCGATTATTCGTCATTTCCAATGCCGCCTCCACAATTTCAGATCCAAGTTTATTTCACCAAAATATGTATGCAAAAAAAACAATAAAATAAACAAACATTAATCATCATGGCGCCCAAATCCGTGTGGGGAAAAACTCCCAAGTTGAGATCTCTACCGCATACGCGACACAAAGTAAATTTGCATCTAAAATTATAATTGTTTAGTCCTGATGTCTGGCCACTTATAATGTTTTTTTCTTTATTATTTAGTTTGACAAGTTGACTGACAGTAATTGAAGTATTCAAACCCAAAAAACATTTTATGTGGCCAGACATGTCCAAATACTTGTACTATAATGAAAAAAAAAATATTTTATAGCATTATCTTGGGAAGAAAACTGTACTATATGTATACTAACTGTGATATATTTTTTAATTTCATTATAGACGAGTGTGCATAAAGTGGGTCATTAAAGTACTGTTTTTGATTTCATAATTAGAACTTTACGATATGAGAGTAGATAAAATAATTAACAATCCTTTAAGTATTCATCATCATTAGTTATGTTTACATCATGTTAGGCCGTATCCGTGTTTCTGCTGCTGTTTTAGTACCTTATAAAGTTGTTTTTAACATGTATATCTCCTTTGTATCAGAATTCGAAGCTAAGCTCAAGCTCATGCTTCATCAAAATAAAGATTTAGCTAAATTTGAAGTAGGGTAAACGTAAATCAGTTCTTTGACCTATAAGTATGAAAAGAAAACAAATAATTTAAATGTAACAATCATGTACCAAAACATATCAAAAATAATGAGCCCAATAAAAGTATAATAAATCTCTTCTATTAAACGCCGAGACAGTCTAGACATAAAATTGAGAACACAGAAATAGGTCAAGCAACAACAATGATGCAAATATGTAATTAGGGATGAGACGATGGTTTATTACCCAAATTAGCTCTAATTGTGTTGATTATTGCTTTATCTTTATTGATAGTCTGTAAAAGTAACAGGTTAGTAATAAGAACATCATTAAAGATCTTGTTAAAATGACGTGCAGGATGTTTGAAAATAATCTAAGGTGCCATAAAATAAAGCTCTGAACGATTGAAATCGATTTTCTAGTGATGTAATACAAAGACTTTATCAGTATTTGTGAACTTCACATGCCTTTTGGTTTGGTTAATCTGCCACTAGCGACCCGCCCCAGATTCGCATGGGTGTACAAATCTTTGAATTTCTCGGCTTTTCTGTGCTTTAATATGCATGTATTATACATATAAACCTTCCTCTTAAATCACTCTATGTATTGCTGAAAACTGCAATAAAATCCGTTGAGTAGTTTAAAAGATCTAAGCGAACAGACAGCGAAAGCGACTTCTTTTTATACTATGTAAAGAAGATGCATTTAGGAAATGTCTTCGTTGGCAACAATACTATTAATATCTCGACGAAAAGTGCAATAAAGTAGTATCCCTTTGCCTTCACCACACTTTGTTGTTGAAGTCTTAACCAGAAATATAGAGCAGAATTTTGCCAAAACTTCGCTCAGTTTAGTTGTCAGGTGTCAATTTCTAATTTTGCTTGATACTTATACTGATATTATAGCTACATCAATTCTTTTAATTTTTCTACAAATTAATTACGTTTTAAAACATATCTATCTATCTATCATTTTAACTCCGGTCAATGCATCATCACTAAAGTAGATGTCCACCGGCCACTTACTATGACAAATGAATTGAAACGCCGCGCGCATGTTAATTTGTCACTCTTTTGTTTTGGTCACGCTCCACAACGCTTTCATTATGAGAGACAGCCGCTTTCTTCGTTACATCTCGATTTAGATTCTTAAACGTCTCTTTACGACTTATTGTTTTGTCTAATGCAATATTCTTTAATGTAATGAGCATTTAATCATCATTAACTTGTATTGTTTCGAATCCTTATTGGTATTTTATTCTGCTGATGTTGCATTTGAAATTAAATTCAATTATTTCCCAGGATTGCTGTCCCAGGATCGTTGAATTAAAGGAAGTGATTTAGAGAATAGAATTGATTTGAATTTTAAACTTGTAAATTCAAATCAATTTTGTTAGATTTTATTAAAATTATGACATAGATGGGACAAAGTGAGAGCTCAAAATCTGCAAGCTGTAATGTGTATTACAATTATGAAATAATACTTCCAGAGACATGAGTTTTCTTGTTTGAATTGAATTTGTTTCTCAACAGTGAGTTCGTAATAATGTTCTTGAGTAGTAATTTACACACATATCAATATCAACGAATCTATAAAAACTGGACTTTGTCATAGCTTGATAGCAATGATTTTTATTACTTTTTTATTGAAAACAAACACAGATTTATGTTCATTAATGTGACATTTGCAATTTTTAATATTCTGCACTCTCCAATGACAGCACAATGAAAATTATTAATGTTAATGATATGGAATGGGTACCTTGTTAACTTTGGACTCCTTAAAGCTTCAAGAGGCGTTTGTGAGGTATCTGAAAAAGATATAAAGCATTCATTAGAAATTAAACTCGAAAATAATTTCAACAGTAAGGAGTAGATAATATATGCAGAGAATGGATGTCCAGAAATTATGGCATCTTAAATTTTACCACACAGACATTAGAAATAGACGTGATGGAAATTTCAATTACTCACGCAAAACTCGAGGATAATTACGTACAAAATCATTTCTTGTATTAAAAAAAACAGTTATACAGTAAATATTAATAATAAAGATTAATTGTCAAATGCCTGCCATAAATCCTTTTGTAAAGATGATTTACTACATAACGTACTAGAGACACTTTAGATCGTGACTAAAGATCAAGATATCGTTAATTAATGAATTACAATTTACGATATAGATGGTAGCAATTTGGCAAGTAAAGAAGAATATTTATCAAATTCTATAGAACATAGTTTGTGAGATGCAAGTTAGATATTGAAAAATAAATATCCTAGGAAGGTGACAAATGTTGAAAATTTAAGATTAAACACACGATGTTGGTCGCAAAAATTAGGTGGTAACATGTCAGCGAATACCATAAACCTTACCACCATGGAGTGGTTTCCTCACGATCCTCCTTCGTCGAATGTTCTAAAATAAAATAGCAGTGAATGCTAATAAATTAAAAAAAATTACAAGGGAAGTTTAAGTATGGGATTATTCATAGATAATACCAATGTAAATACTGGTAGTTGATAGAACCTCATTATAAAATTCCGGAAGTAACGACACAGCACCTGAATCCCACGATTTCATACCTATAAAGGTACATTCGAGCTTTGACGTTAGTTCCTTGACCATAAGTAGTACCTACCCATATAAGTAAATTTTGTGTTTATTATAAACCAAAACGTGCGCATGAGTATCGATACAATCGAATCACGTGAATGTCGTGATGTTTCCAAACGATTAATATCGTTGGTTACTATTGGCTAAAAAGCTAAATTTTGTAATACTTGAGATTCCTTTGAATAAACGACATTTGATAAACCTACAAATACAATTGGCACATTCTTCATTATTAAATTAAAACAAAGATATTTTTTGGGTTTATGATCGGTGTAATATATAATATAAGGTATAATAATATCTTTTAATTTTTTTTCATAATAATATCTCAAATAAGGGAGAGTGGATTTAAAAGCACACTAGCGTCAAAACAAAGAGATCGGCGGATGGGTAGCTTTTTCCACCGCATTAGATTAGCCATCCAAAGAGGAAACGCTGCCAGCCTGCTTAGAATCTTCTCGATACTTGATAGCAAACTATCTAGATGATCGTATTATGTATACCTATTACTTGTTTCTATTATTTATAAATGTAAATTTTAATTATACAATAAAGCAATATAAACAATAGTTTTCTTCTTGGCTTTAAAAATATGCGAAAATAGAATAACACAGCTTGTGAGTTCAAATTCAAATAATCATACGATTAAGAACTCAATGAACACTTTCTTGTTGGGTTGAGGCTTCAAAACCGAACCGAAACATTTTCACAATCACGTACCCATGTACTCAAGACAATAAACAACATATTGGAATTACTGCACTGACAAATGTAACAAACAACCCAGCGGGAGTACTCACAACCATCGCCTCATTATCGACAAAATCAACTTTAACATTATGAACATAAGATTATAAACTCACTCGAAAATAAATAGCACGTGATTCGCAATTTACTCTCAATGAAATTTCAAACGTAACATGTGTCAATTAGATTTGAAATTATGTGTAGCTATGCACGTTACAACACCGCTATTGAAGTCCATTGTACAAAATATCACTTCTCCAGACGAGCAAACGTGATCCGTAAATGTAATTCAAACATTATGATTTGTGATAATTACACTTAAATGCAAACTTGGGGGTAAAGCATTCATAAATCTAATGTAACTATGAATGATGGATACAATATTAGACAAATATAACATTACGTAGGTGCTCGATTCGCCACTCGAACGGTTTGTTTTGACACTATGTAGACGCATGTAGTTTCTAAATGTACTTTTAGTAATGCCATAATAATATTATCATAATGTATTACGCTAATGGCCGATGCTTATATGTACTGAAACTGTTTTTGGTACACCATTTCATGCTGAGGATTTAGATCTCATTTCCTATAACGCTTTTGAATAAAGCTATTGAATCTTCAAAGGTATAGTTTACATTACTTTCATATGCATCTTTATTAGAAACTTTCACTGCACCACACGAACCCCCATCACCGCAGAGATGTTAAACAAGGATCAAAAGTGGGCAGAGATTACACAAAAATCCAATTCAATTACCACATCTTTTGTGATCTAAAAGCCGCCTTTGTGCGAGCATCGGCGACTGCACGAATAATCAGTCTCAATATTTGAGCTCCAATTTGTTTACCCAACACATTGAAGTGCAGGCGCCCTGTAGTGTTACATTCAACAATTTCGAGGTTTTTATTTCCCTTGTACATGAGAAAAATCCGTCAGGACCCCGTGGGAACGCCGGGCTCCCTCAAGGGTCAATATTGGTCCACAATATTACATTGTTGTTGGCTAACTTAGGAGCTCGTTTTTCGGAGGCTTTATCAAACAATTGTACGACGCCCTCCGCTTTTACACCTACGATAGATGCATGTTTATGTTTGTAATTAGTTTCGTCTGTCGCGTTGCCGATATATAATGGTAAATAATGCATTGTTGTGGGTCACTTTTATGACTGGGAGCCTGGAATTCGTCATGGGTGGCTTATGGCTTCAATGTTTTATTCTTTTTTCTTTCATTGACCGCGCTATGACTTTTTACAATATCGGTTAAATGCCTCCGTGTAGTTTTATTAGGTTTAATGCTTTATTTCCCACGATTCGGTGGCACGAAATTAGTGAAGAAATTTTCATTTACAATTTCATGGCTACAATTTATTGTATATTACCTTATTGACCAGCAAATTATGTAAAAAAAGTAGGTTAAAGTAGTTCTTCATTAAAATTTACAAGCGCCAATGAAAATCATAGTAAAATAATGAGCTATACTAAAATACCTTTACAAAATTAATGATCATCAGATACATATCGATATAATCTTACGAAGACACATTCCTATACTTTATGTTGATTAAAATTAATTTACTGCGCATCAGATATTTCCAGAATCTCCCATTAAGCAACTAATCAGCTAGTTAATTAGGATAATGAGTCAAATACGTGAAATATTGGATGAGAATGCGAAGGTTAGAAGTAAAGGGCTGATAACGAATCGGCAGTTTGAACGTCACGTATTACGCTTGTCGCTTAAAGTCGCGTGGTAAAGTCATCAAAACCGCTGTATACATTTAAGGTATTAGGGGCATTATTAGTTAGATAGGGGTGTTATTAGTTTGACGTGTCTATCCGTGGCCGCATATACTCATTGATGGATGGACCGATTTAATTTTTTTTTGTTTGAAAGGTGACATAATCGAGAGAGTTCTTATCTATATTTCAAAAATCTGCTCAGCCGTTAGAAAGTTATCACCAATTTTCTAGTGAGTTTCGGGGGTTTCTTTAAATTTTAATAATAAACGAATATTCCTGCGTTTTAATTTATAACGTCAAGCGCCTATTAGTCGTAATTTTGTGATTATCGAATGAGATGTATGATAGGCTATTTAAATTTCTGGCTATTCTAAATTTATGTCTGACTTTAATGAAGTTTCTATACGTTCCTGCATTGCGACTTTGCGAGTATATTCCTTGAGGCTATGACATTAATTATGCTCTAAATTACAAATACTTGATTAGTTAATTGATTAGGGTTTGTCAGCGCGTGCAACATAATTCAAAGTATAAATTCATAATTGCCAAATGTCATGCATTTCTGCATACAAATATATCAAATCCGCTGAAGGCTTAAGGCGTGAATATGTTAGTATAATGTACAAGGCAAATCATGCAAAGACCTTTACTTCCCAATTAGGTACCTACTTATCTTTACATAAATGAAACGTCATTCTGTGTAGTACTTGAGCTTAGCATGCTAATATGTCAAGATATTCTGGCTCAATAGTAAAAAGATATATATGTTGGAATGGCATATTTTGGTTTCGATTAGAAAATGTTCTTTAATAAAATACTGACAAGTCAGTTGGCGCAATTGGTTAAGACACCACTTATCACGTCGCTGGTCATGGGTTCGATTCCCATCCAGAACAAACATTTGTGTGCATGAACATGTCTGTTTGTCCTGTGTCTGGGTGTAATTATCTATATAAGTATGTATTTACAAAAAAAAGTAGTTCCATAGTACAAGCTCTGCTTAATTTGGGATCAGATAACCGTGTGTAAATATGTTTTTTTTTTTTTGTAAAAATGACAAAATCCTAAAGATCGATTTAATGATCAAAAAGCTTTTATTGTTACTCAAATGATTTTCCAACAGGCGCAGGAAGTATAAATTTAATATACAAGTTTATATTGAGTGGATATAATGAATAATTATTAATCGAACCTGGCCAATTATGGGTACAAGTTTTAATTCAAATTTAAGTTATGTATCTAAATATAAATGCAAGTATAATAATTAAATGAATTCTTCTGTAGCCCTCTAAGATCTTTGAATTAATTCCTTTAAATAAATGTCTTAGGATATGTCATCGCAAGAAATCGATAAATTTTATGGATCGGTTTTGAAATAATACACACTGCTCTCTCACAATCTCCTTCCGTCGTGTAAAAATATGAATCTTCGTACTATTTCCGATTTTACTTACTACATTTTTCGATCTAAATTATTAAAATTTACTACGTACTAATATTATACCTATACAAAAACAATAACAGTGTTACCGCTATCACAACACTGCTACTCCGGTGTGTAACATGCATTAATTTACTTGTCAGATATCAAATGCAGTATATCTAGTGATATAAAATAAATTTATGATTAGTCGCCAAACATGGTAATAATGTGTTTATAAGTTTCAATTTTTCAAGTTCCCGTCGGTATTTTTTTTGTAAAAAGGTTTTTTTATTTAATAACAAAGTTGGCAAAAAGCAGACGGAGTACCTGGTGGTGACCGGTTAAGCTAAGACACTAGAACACCCGGGGTACTTATCACTTGAGCGCTACCCTTCCCCCTCAACCCCGAGTAACCCGCAACGTATAGAATAGCAGTACTCTTAATATTGCCACAAATATTGACAAGCCAGTCGGCGCAGTTGGTTAAGACACCACCTATCACGCCGCTGGTCATGGGTTCGATTCCCATTCAGGACAAACATTTGTGTGCATGAACATGTCTGGGTGTAATTATCTATATAAGTATGTTATTACAAAAAAAAAAGTAGTATATGTAGTATATCAGTTATCTGGTTTCCATAGTACAAGCTCTGCTTAGTTTGGGATCAGATAACCGTGTGTGAACAATGTCCCAGGATATTTATTTTTATTTTATTTTATTTTAATATCGACCAATGGTCTCATGTAACGAGAGATCAGTCCGTGCTGCTCACGCGCAGAAATACAACATGAAGTTATTTGGCTGCTGTATTTCATAGTCGGGTTGCGCAATAACCGACTAAACAAAATGCTCTCCCTCTTAAATAACCAACTAGCTGTTCCCCGCGGAACCCGGGCTTTCAATTGCAAAAAGATTTTTCCAAATCCGAATGGTAGATCCAGAGATTAGCGAGTTCAAACAAACAAACTCTTGAGCTTTATTATTAGTATAGATAGATTAAACTACATTTAAAACAATCACACGCGCCTGTGATCGTTAAAGCGCTTCATTACCGCTTTATTACAACTTTAAGGGTAATAATAAAGCAATTATGACGCCCTACGGGAAGTTCCAGAGGATATAAGCTGGAAGGTGACGAGAGAAAGATTTAGAGAGGATGTATCTATCTTTATGTTTGAAGTCTGTTTAATTAGTTTAGCGCTTCGGTCGAGCGGTTATCCAGGAGAGCAATAAGCTATTGATTTTTCATTGTAGGTATGTATAATGGGCTTCATAATGGGTGTAAGTGAGTAACATCGTAAAACTAAAACAGTGGATTTACTATGCCGTTTTGAACCCCTCAATCGTGTACCATTTTTTTTCGCTAACTTAAAACTGTCAGATCAGAGTTTCTACATAGCTATTTTGGGGCTTTAGTCATTTAGACCCACATCGAATGATCGGGTCTAAAAGTATAATTCTTTTAATTTTTAGTGCCTTTGAAGGTTCTATCTTTTGTTTTTATTTTTCAATTTTTAGTTTCTTATGTCTTCTCTTTCTTATGTTTTATCACTGACATACTATGAGCTGATGACTACCAGATCTGAATAGCTTTAGAAAGTATATGAAAAACATTGTTTCGACTACCTATATATTTGTTTCAAGATTCCGACGAATTGTTAACGTCCTTCTTCTTGAGGTCAGTTAAAAAATTACACACTCACAAACTCTCTCGCAACTCGCATTTATAATATTGTAGGAAGTTGGATATTATCTTCCGAATCGCATTTCCGCAATAAAAAAAAATCATTATGCCACTCTCCATAACATATCTCCATAAATCCGTTAATTAGATAGTCAATGAAAAGACAAACCAACACACTTTCACATTTATAATATTAGTAAGGATTCAAATAAAAATCTACGACATGAAAACGTCATGTCATGATATTAATGAACATAATATAAGGTCTATATTCCTACATCACCCACAGAACAACTTCTTTAGATGTATTACCCCTACTAAAATAACAGGCGCCGCCATATTTATAATGATCGGTGATAAAATGGTAATGACCAACACGTTTGATCACCACACATTATCCGGAGTGATTAGTGATCGTAAACCGATATTAAAATACGTTTTGGATTTATTGGTAAAGGAGCCGCTTCTCTAACTCAAGGGTAATCAATTTATCAAAAAAATATTCTTATTCTTAGGGTCGGTTGCTCATACATATAGTTGAAGTTATAGTCAACGTTAATTTTAACCTTACTATATTAATTACCATGCTGCTTTGACCGTAGGGTTAACTTTGACGATGACCGATCTTCCTTGGTCGATTATGGTTACGGTAAAAATTTTTGTTAAAGTTACACGAGCAACCCAGTTTTTAATGTTAAGGTGAATCCAATTTTTAATGGTAAATTTTTTCAAATTACTGCTCAGAAATAGGTTGTATATTTGTAAAAAATTGATTTGCGCCTCATTAATATGCCCATTGATTACTGTATGTATACTGTTCCTTTTCGCGCAGGAACCAATGAACAGTTTTATAATATTTTGAATGCAAAATGAATACATAGATAGATCTATAATCATATCTTAGTGTCGCGAATCACATTTTGACAAATAAATGACCTGTTACTGAGCTGCAATTTGAAAAAAACCTAAAAAAAATGAAAATTTCGCGGGTTTTTTGGCACATCCCCCTTAACTAAATATAACCGTAACTTAACTATAACCTTACTATGACCGCGTTTTATGCAACCGGCCCTTATATGGTTTTTTTTTTACAGAGTAGCCGTAGCCATCATAGCGTCGCGAAATCTATTTACTAATTTTGTTTGACTGAATAGATTTTGCCATAAAAAAAACAATTTTTAAAATCAGTTCACATTATAGAGGAGCATTCGCCTAACATACAAAAAAAATCTAAAGTCGAATTGGGAACCTCCTTTTTTGAAGTCGGTTAATAACCGTGAACCATGTACTTTAGTACCTTTTTGATATTAATTTTAGCTTGATACCTCCGCGTTCCGGACAAAAATTATCTTGACACGCAGACACCGATTCTCTAAGAATTTTCCCTTTTGAGGTACGGAATCCTGAAATTATTGACTAAACTGTTAAACTGTACGTGATACGAAAAAAGATAAATCCTAAACCGTATCAATTTACGGACATGGTCATAATCAAATCAAGCATTGTGTTGGTTCAATAAAACGCGTCACCCGCCGCTCATTATCACGTTTCACACTTGACCGTTCGGTTTATAATTACACGAGTTCTCATACCGGTTGGAGCGAGTGTTAAATAGCTTATACGTGTGTGAAAGTGACTTTAATTATGAGGAAAAAAGTGTTTTTCAATGTCCACGTAAATTGTACGTGTCGGTATTAATTGAATAAGTAGAGTAAGTCATTCCTGAATTTGATATTCAAACTAGCTGCCTGTTAGGGTTGAAATTTTCACAGAAGATGTATTTCTGTTGCCTCTATAACAACAAATACTAAAAAACAGAATAAAATAAATTTTCAAAATTAATTGAGGTCACAGGGGACCGGCGGGCGGGGAGCTTTTTCCGCCAACGCGTTAGCTTGGCCATACAAAGAGGGAACGCTGCCAGCCTTCTGGGAACCTTGCCGTTGATTGGCAGCAGCGGCCGCCTCGAGGAAATTTGTTATATATAGTTTGTATATTTCTTGTAAATAATTGTAAACATTAAAAAAAAATATTAAAGGGGGCTCCCATACAACAAACATGAATTTTTGCCATTTTTATAGATAATGGTACGGAACCCTTCGTGCGCGAGTCCTACTCAAACTTGACTAGTTTTATTATTATTTGTTGTTATAGCGACTGTCTACCTATTACGGTTCATGAGATACCTACAGCCCAATGATAGACAGACAGAGGCTTAGTAATAGGGTTTTTTTTTGTAATTTTACTAGAAATTATCAATATTATTACATTATTGACTCACTCAAAAAGATCCACTTTTTTTTTTATTTTTTTTTTTATTTTGGCATCACACTTCGTATATTTTGCCAGTGTTAAGTTGAGCAATGTAGGTATTTTTATATTCTTCATGTATTAAATTCTCGTTAATCGTCAAGTTTCAAAGTTAAAAGTCATGTTAAATCTTCTTCGAGTCATAGTCAGTCAGTTTAGTTAGGTTTTAGTACGATGGTAGCCGTTCTACTAAAACTGTTCATGGACTTCTTGAGACAACTTGAAAAGCCACTATAAACGTAACCATTTCATTTCACTTCACTGGTGCACTTGTATTGATCTTTATTGGACAAAATACCATCGATAATATTCAATAAAACTCAAAATACACGATTTTATGAAAATAAAACGAAAACGCAACGTCACTTCGCAAGTTCCCGCCAAAAAGTCCAAAGATCCACTTATACTTAACTAATCGTATAATACCTGCATTAGAATTCTCAAAACACACTGTTCTCTGCTAAAGTGGCTCTTGAGAGTTAGCAGCGTCGACTGCATCTATGTTTTTGTTTCCCACGGCTATTTTGAAATTTCATGGTAAACACGAGCTGCTGAGTGTCGAGTCCTTATGATATGCCATGGTGCAGGGGCTCCCAAAGTGTGCGTCGCAGCGCCCTGGTGTGCCGTAAAAAGTAAAGAGGGGCGCCGTGAGTCGATCCTCTACCATTATCCAAAAAGTATCTCTTATTGTTTTCGGTTTCAATTCTTTTATAATAACAAAACTTAATTTCATTTTTTTATTTTTTTTTATGTCAGAAAGTTGACAAGCACGCAGGCGGTCCACCTGATGGTAAGTGGTTACCGTCGCTTATCGCCATTTGCAATACCAGAGGTATTGCCAATGTGTTGCCGACCTGTTACAATGCCGAGAAGGCAATTACTGGCTCTCAAGTGCAATTGCCGGAACACACCGGTAGGTGCTTGGCGACAGATTTTCAACTTGAGGGTGGTAGCCAGCCAGACGGGTACTACAAAGTACCCTACCATCGTGCTATGGTTTCCTCACGATGTTTTCCTTCACCGAAAGCTCAAGCGACCTTCGTCGCGACATCCGACGTCACTACCACTGAGCTATCATCGCCTCATATTGTAGATGTTTTAATTTTTGTTCCTATCTACCTAACCTAACTACTATTATTGTAGGTACCTATTTATTTCGACTGTATCTTTTCCAACTAGCTAGGGTAGGGCGCTGGGACGAAATTTGTAACTGCGCCTCGGGCTTAAAAAGATTGGGAACCCCTGACATGGAGAGTTATCTTGCAGTTAGTGTTGGCACAATATTCGCACCTTTGGTAACGTATAGGTATAATAATCTATTCTTAACTACACAAGAAGGCATATTTGAATAATAGTTTTGAATTTTAATAAGCTGTGATGAATCTTCTGTTCAAAATATGCGAGACCTCTATTCAAAATACGATATTTAGACGGCACATTGACATAGATAAGGTCTTTTTAGAGAGTAATTCTAGGCTATTTTTATCCTGAAATCGCAGGTGAATCGCGGGGAACTGCTAGTGTAACAATATATCTATTTTAAGCCTTTGTAGACGAAATATAGAGTTTGTGAGAACTCGGTTTCAAGGATTACGCAATCATGAGTAACTTATGAAGTTGTTAACATAACATTAAAGTCCTGCATACTTTAACACTCAACACCTTAAATTGGCTCTCAAGCGCTCGGTTAAGAGGGCGTTAGCAAAAGGGGATTTAATAATCACAAACTTATTTACTTTGTACCTTGGTTGGGTGCATATCTCTCTGTCTACTGTCACCCGCACCACATATACCAACATAATAGTCCTGCACCAAGGTGCTTTTGTTGTCCAAAAAGTTGTTCGCACAAAAAAGTATAGTGACATTTTTAAAATATTTTCAACCGATTTCAGCCATTTCGCAATAAAACTTTAAATTAAATCAACGAAAAAATCCATAGAACCTGCTCACAAATCGGTTGAGAAATGCGATTTGTAGAGGAGAACAGCCGGACATGAGAAAGCATTTTTGGCCAAACTAAACCGGTTTTATTTTACGAAAAATTGAAATTTTTTGAGCCCTTCTAATTTTGACACTTTTTTGCTTGGCGAGAATCTTTCTAGATATTAAGTATTATTTGTTATTAAATGATGTTTACAAAATTTTATTGAATTTTATCATAGTTATAAAATAAGTGCATACTTCGTTTTGTACAGAGCTGGTTTGCGGTAAAGTCCTTTTAAATCTAAAAGTAAATTGTTTATTACTTAACTTTAACGTTTAAATTAACCGAAACGTGAAACGTTTGGATTTAACAAGCTATCTTGTCTGTCTGTCTTGATAGTTAACTAGATTGTTACTCTAACTGCCAGTTAGGTTAGATACGAATTTAGTTTCGTACAGTTGGAGAAAAAATCTCATTACCTACTGTCAACAAAAAATTAAGTATTAAAGTGTTGTACCTACTATTTAACGGAAAAAAAGATAAAGGAGGACGCTCAGTTACTGATGAATATATTTTATTTATTTTTTGCTTTCCGGTATATTTAGTCGGTAATTTATTTTTGTTAAAACTTTTTTTTAATAAAAATTATTAATGTGAATGTATACATACTACTATGCTATATTATAGAATCTAATCATTAAGTTAGACTTCACGTATGCAATTCCTTAATTAAAATAATCTAAAGTTTAATCAATGCGGTATCGCTTACCTACCCGTTTACCTTTGGCAAGATAAATGGTGGGGTATCATCACTAACAACTTTATGTATATCTGTAGTTAAGTATTAGTAATCTGATAATTTTTATCTAGGTTTTGTAATGGCAGAAATAATGATTTCATTCACGAAACTTTGGAAGTTTATTAAAATTAATTTGCAAAATTTTAAAGTAAGAAATTTTGACCAAAATAAATTTAATGTTTTGTATACATACTACTATGGACCCAATCTTTGGATACATATTTTTTTACATTTTTCAGATCATTTATTTTAGTATCGTCTTTAATAAAATAAAAATGTTTCATATCACATGGTAAAATAACTAAATAGATCTTAGTAAACTATACAAAAAAAATCATGACATCGTCCTTGTGACCTTATAAGTGAATAACTAGTGAGTTAACTAGTTCTCCCCTCATAATGAAATCTGGATAGATTACGATTTTTCAAGAATTGCAACGTGATACATACAATTTCTTTGACCTTACCAAAGGTTATAGGCCACCATCTAGCAGCACAGATTAGGTAATCTTCTCTGCTAGATTACCTAATCTGTGCTGCTAGATGGTACAACTTATTTGATTCACATGTTTTTTTTTAAATGACTAGCTTTCTGATTGGGGGGCAGAAAGGGGGCTGGTTCAACACCACTTATAATGGCAATAAGTTAAATCAATTGAAACTTATATAATCACTAGTTCCCGCTCGGGTTTCACCCGGATTCCCGAGGGACCTTACTTTGTTTCGAAATTGTGTGATTAGGTTACAAACATCCAAACATGACACGCAAATGAAAAAAAATACTTTAAAAATTAAATCATATTCAGGCAAACCAAATCCCCTCTCTAGATACCCATCTAGAGAGGGGATTTGGTTTGTTTTGGGGGTTTCTAGCTATAGTCACCCGACTATAGCTAGAAGTCCAGTTCCTACCAGCTGCAAGCCACTTTCCGTAGTAACATCACACCGATGTCACATGCATAGCGCGTGT
This sequence comes from Tethea ocularis, assembly GCA_963555595.1. Lineage (NCBI taxonomy): Eukaryota > Metazoa > Arthropoda > Insecta > Lepidoptera > Drepanidae > Tethea > Tethea ocularis. Next base: position 1,108,147 of record OY741971.1, on the reverse strand, counting down.
CGTGTGTAACTAGGCTTACCACGTGTATCGAGCATTATGGCACAGAGTAAAATTATGGCACAGTATCTATGCTTCGAATGTACAGTCGCTGTTAAAATATCACTATAGGCTGCATTCTGAAATAAGCCACAGACTCACATCAATATATTTTTTTTAAACTGGCGAGATGGTATTATAATAAATAAATAAAATCCTTCTTAATTTGTCTGTCTAACTAAACAATCCGGGCTTCAAGAGGACTGAACCGATTTTGAGGAGGCTTTCATTATAAGGTAAATAACTTTTTTGAGAGTAATCTAGTCTACATTTTATCTCGAGAATGCTTGTGAAATCGCATGGAAAACTAATTGATAAATCTATCTATCTAAATACTAATAATAAAGCTGAAGAGTTTGTTTGTTTGAACGCGCTAATCTCCGGAGTTACTGGTCCGATTTGAAAAATTCTTTCACTAATAGGAAGTTACGTTATCCCAGAAGGTTATAGGCTACTTTTATCCCGAGAACTCGAGTGAAGCCGCGGTGATCAGCTAGTAAATAATAAAATACGATGGCTTATCATTTCCTCTCCTTGGTGAGACTTGTTTCACTAACCACGGGTTCTTTAACCCTTAAAACAATACAATACAGCAATATTATGTAATGAGTATTCGCATTTAACGCAGAACATCTGTCAGTCCGTATGTCACTTTGTTCACATCTCGGATTTACATATAAATAGCATCGCTTGCACGTGGGCGTTCAATGTAGCCATGTTTAAACAAATAGTCCTGGATAATTGTTTTATTTTGTTACCTTGGAGTATTTATTGTGGAGGTGTTATTTTGATTGATGTTATATTTATTCAGATCTTTTGTGTATTTTAATTGTGTTTCATTTTCTACATTCAATTACTTTTTATCTAAATAAGTACCTATACATACCCCACTAATGAAATTACATATTTTAGGTAAATTGTAGCTAGTCGCCAAGAAGTCGAGGTCAATACAAATTTGACCATTGTCCTTTGATTGTTAAATAAATAATCTGCGGTACTCTGCAGCGACTAAATAATATTTTTTAATATAAAAAAATGTTTAATTATGTGAGACTCTCACGTAATATATACTAAGAAACATATCCGAGGGTATACATGTTTGGTCTATAATTTAACGTGTCAAATAGTAGTTTATGATACTGTTGCATAATAGGGGTTATTAACTACGAGTGTGAGTTTAAGTACCGAGCCGTAGGCGAGGTTTGATAAAGTATATGATTATATTTTATTGTTTTTGCCTACACATATCATTTTGACCAAAAATGTCACAAAAATAGGATTTTTTTTTTTTTTTTTTTTTTTTTTTTTTTTTTTTTTTTTTTTTTTTTTTTTTTTTTTTTTTTTTTTTTTTTTTTTTTTTTTTTTTTTTTTTTTGCAAAGATGGTAATTTTTTTAAATGACATTATATAAAATATTGTATGATACTGCACATAAACTCACACTCGTAGTTAATAACCCCTATTATGCAACAGTATCATAAACTACTATAAAAATAGCAATATAACTAAAATTATAAAGAAACCCACGAGACTCACTAGAAAATTGGTGATAATTTTCAAACGGCTGAGTGGATTTTCTTGAAAGATAGCTAAAAACACTCAATTAAATCACCTTTCAAACAAAACAAACTAAATCAAAATCGGTCCATACGTTCAGGAGCTATGAGGCCATAGACAGACAGACACGTCAAAATTATAATACCCCGTCGTTTTTTGCGTCGGGTGTTAAAAATAAGTTTAGTCCTAAACGTTTATCGACATCAAGGAGAACAATCACACGTCTAAAAGCGAAGTATTATGTTCCCACGACAATAACAATACAATGTGACAATATTGACACGTGAAGTTAGCAACACGCGGGTGTCACGTCACGACGCCACCGTTGTCACGTCGCTCACTATTTGTCACAACAACACTGCTTGATCTTGCAATAATGACGTACGGTATTTTACAAATTACCTATGTTCATTTTTTTTTGTTTAATTTATAGGAGAAATATATCTCACTAGGTATCTGCCCCTCCATGTTTTTTGTTTGACCTTAACAATTGCTATATATCATTAACTGTTAAATAATTAAAATAAAATAATTTACGATGGTACGGAACTCTTCATGCGCGATTCAGACTCGCAGTTTTTTGTAATATCAGTAATAAAATAAATAAAAATAAAATAAAAAAGCCTTATATTTCTTACTAAAAATAACAAAATATACACATATTTATAAATTGCTGATTACTAAGATGCTTACAAATGCTATGAAATATAAATTGGAATTTTCTACTGTAGTAAGAACCCCTCGTTCTCGAAGGTGAAGGCCTCCTCTAGAGATTTCCAAAGCTCCCTATTCTTTGCTGTCATTAACCATTGTTCTCCAGCCACTTGGATGATGTCATCTGCCCACCGGGCAGCTGGTCTACCTCTCTTCCTAGTGTCCAAGCTGTTATTCTGTGTGTCCATCGGTTGTCTGTTAATCTGGCTATGTGACCAGCCCATCGCCATTTAAGTTTTTTACAGTGGCACAGAGCATCAGTAACTTTTGTCTTTTTTCTAATAACTTTATTTGATACTAGCTGTTCCCCGCGGTTTCACCCGCGTTCCCGGGATAAAAAGTAGCCTATGTCCTTCTCCATATCATAGACAGACAGACAGAGTTACTTTCGCATTTATAATAATAGTAGGGATTTTCTGAATTCTTTTAATTTTTAATAAGCTTCTCTCCAGTATAGTAATATCAATATAGATTATTATTTATTTTTACAAGCTTTAAATAATAACTTGCAACGTTCTTTCATATATATATATATATAAGTTGTCCGTTTCAAAATTTGTTTTTAATATACTTATTTTCGTAAAGTCGGTGCCAATACAATATAATAGTATTATCTGATCTGATGATGGAGCCGGAATCTAGGGACTGGCAATACCCCAAATATTTTGAACGTTATAAAAAACGTTAAAGGAACATTTTCACTCGTGTTCAACACGACCTTATCCGGTTTTATTTTAATATAACAATAACAATATGGCTACACGGCTACTTATCACGTATCCGCTAATAAGCCGGCAAACCAGGACCGCCCCGGAAGTTTCGTGGAATCACCGCCTTTTTATAATGTCAGTTATGTTGATACAGATACGTGAAGCGTCTTTATGATGGGAATGAAATGATGATGGTAGGAATGGAACTTCAGTGAAAATACATTGACAAATCAAGGTCAAGATTTTTGCAATTTAGTGATTTGCTTGATTATTGACATTGGGCCAATTATAAAAGATTTAATTTTTGCATTCTTAAAAGGTAGGTAACACGTTATACAGACATTACGTCACTGGTGGTCCATACACTTTAGGGCAAGCCTGTCTCGTGGGAGCCACAGAACCAAGAAATAAAAGATTTATCAACAAACATGAGCAGTTCATGCAATAAATTATCGTAAAAACTATGAAAAAAATAAAAAAGTATAAAATAACAAAATATGTTGTAAAATTAGTTCATAATAATTAAATAATGTAAATAGAGATGCTAATACTTAGAGCAAATCAATATCTACAAAGTTAGAAATTATATGACTCAAATATTTGGCGAATAGAGCAATAGCCACTATTAAGGCGATGCTATACGTGAAATGATAATTCTAAAATGCTTATTTCTCTGTATTCTTTGATCCAAGAGATTTGGAAATAATATATATATGTTAAACTAGAGAATATGTGACGGGGAACTTTTGTTTTAAATTAGAATTTTCATTAGTAAGGTCAGAAAAAAATCGTAAATATGCCCCTTTTTAAAACTTAGAATGCATTCTTCTCTTATTTGGGCCATCCAAATAACTTGAAAAATATTGACATACGTTAGAAATCCATTAGAAAAGGAATAGTTTTCTTACTTATTAAAAAAAAGGCTTAGTTTCTTTTTAAATATTATAAAACCATCTTTTTTACTAAAATGCCGTCTCTTCAGTCTCGTTTGTCCCTGTCAGTTTAGTAAGGGACGGAGACATGCGCAGATAGCCTCGTCTTAAGGGTAAGACGAAAATGCTCAATAATTGTGACAACATTAGTCAAAATATGTGACAGTTTTAGGTAAAAATCTACCAGCTGACACGTGTTAGTGTTACTAATAATTACAATGGTAAGACGCTTGTCCAACTATATCATAGAAACAATACGCCATTAAAGTCAACTGGCAACATTTGTCAAACTAAAACAGATGTTGGGGTTGCCATTAATCATTTCGACACGAAACGAGGTAGGTAGGTTAGTAAGTACGCCGAATTGACATTTTCCTTATTTGGGTAAGGGTTTGATTTTTAGCAATTTAAATACAAATCCTCAATATTGAAAATTATCTTATATTCCTTCGCAATATTGATACGCTAGATTCCGCCCCGCGGTTTCACCCGCGTTCCCGAGGGATGTTATGTTTTCCCGGGATAAAAAGTATCCTATGTGTTAATCTAGGTTATATACTATCTGTGTTCCAAATTTCATCCAAATCCGTTCAGTAGTTTTTGCGTGAAAGAGTAACAAACATTCATCCATCCATCCATACTCACAAACTGTCGTATTTATAATATAGGTATTAGTAGGATGATACCCACTTATCTATCTACATCACATCATTACATCTCGACATCATTATTGTATTTTACTACATTAGAACTTCGGGTTTCGGTTCAACGATAAATTTAAATTATCTGAACTACCGGTAACTTACCTGTATTTGAGTATACAGGGTGTTAAGTGTTAACATTATCAATCATTGTGTTGTACACGGGTCGTTGGTTGCGATACCATCGTAATGTCATGCTGTTTTTGAACACGGCTGGCGTGTGTCTATTTTATTGTGGAAAGTATTATGCTGATAGTATTAATACCTCAATGCCTTTTAAAAAAACCGAACAAGTGCGAGTCTGACTCGCGCACCGAGGGTTCCGTACAAACTTAACTTTGTAATTGAGTGTGTAATAATTTATGCTTTTCGTACCAAATTTCAAGATTCTGAGTTCACGAGACGTGACCCTGTAGGTTTTGATTTTCTTGCGAGAGTCGAAAATTTGCAGGATAAACGGCTGTATCTTTTGATTGCGTTGGCTTAGAAGTTTTAATTTTTCACAGCTCTAAGGGACAGTAGACCTGAGTATTTGATATGAATATCAGCAAAAATTCTATCGCTACCTACTACAGCAGCTTGGCATTACGATCAAACTATCTACCACATGCTACCAGAAGCATGGACAGAGTCTCTATTGCGCGAGTGTCATTAGTTATAACAATTATCAAAAATAAAAATGCCAAATGCCCAAACCAATCGAGTCGAGTAGGTTATCAAAATGATGTAAAATTTTTGTACCGCAGTCGGGTTTTTAGTTTTTTTTATTACACGACTTATTCAATTTTAATGTCATGTTATTTAAATATCATCCTGTATATATGATTCCACAATAACACAAGTAACTTTCCCCGAGCCTTGTAGTTCTGTCACCGCGGAAGGCTAAACAGAGGTTATCGATTCCCGATAACGGTTACGTACATTTAATGTAATGAAATATCGATATCGATACTATAATCTCGATACAATGCATGGCGAAATGTCCCCGCACTATTCGTGGAGGAAATCAAACTCGTTTATGATTTCAAATTAGTTAAAACTTGCTTTTACTATAGATATCTACCTGAATTATTTAAAGGTTTGATAAATTGTGTTTAACTAAATAATATTTTACTTGGTAGGATGTATTAGTTACTGGTGTTTTCAATACTTGACTCATTTGCAACTTTATTTGAAATTTATACTAGTTAGGTGGAGCTGTGTTGGTCGTAAGATTTTAAATTACAAACAAAATATTATTTTAACCAGTATAGTTTCAAAAGACAAAAATGACTCATCTTGTTTTGCTAATATGCCATAGTTGCTATTTGCCAATATAGAACACACATTTTAATTCAAAAAATTAAATTATATTATATACAAATTCATGCTTTAGTCTTTTTTAATATTTACAACAAATATACAAACTATATATAAAAAAAATCCTCGAGGCGGCCGCTGCTGCCAATCAACGGCAAGGTTCCCAGAAGGCTGGCAGCGTTCCCTCTTTGTGTGGTCAAGCTAACGCCAAATTTATTAATTTAATAATTGACTAGGCCTTTATATGTCGTAAAATGTAAATATTATCGAAAAACTTATATAAAAAAAAGCCTGACAAAGAATGGACGGACATGACGAAACTATTAGGATTTCTTGTTTGATCACTGAACCCTAAAAAGTCTATGTTGAATACAAATCAGGATTTTCAAAGCTTTCAACTTGCTAGAAAGCGAAGGTAAATAACCATATCCCATAAGCTCCCAACCACTCCCAACATACTAAGATTTATATTGGGCAAGCATTTATCATACACACGACAACGTATCCAATGCTGGTATACAAACACTTAATGAGGCGAAAACTCAAAGAAAACAAGCTATGGACACCCACGCAAATTCCAATAGTAATCCATGAATCACCAACGAAAGCTGACCTACCGCAGTGGCGATTGATGTTCTAATAAAAGATAGTAAAGTAGACTTAGAGGGTCTCAATAAAGTGGTCTCGAAAGAACTGTCTACGGATATTGATTCGATCGAAGAACTTGATATAATTCACAGGATTGTTATAGCAGTGTTAATGTCGGTATAGAATGTAATGCTAGCCGATGAAGAGTTTGTAATGGACACTAAAAAAGATTTGGATATATATGGACTGGTTTGGATATCTCAGAATTTAGGTCAAGGATTAAAGAGTCAGTGATCTCAGACATTTCACTATCGAGGAAGTAAGAATTTTATGTAATAAAATTGAATAAAATACGAACCTATCTTGAAGAACAAGAGTATTTTGGAAAAGATGATTTTAGAAACGTAGAATGTCATGGCAAAATTGTACAATGTGCTCAAACTCAGGGACTAGAGAACATGGCGAGGAAACATTTAAGAAATTGATTGTAGCGTTCTTTCGCTCAAAAAACAGCTTGACTGGAGAAGTAACTGACAGTTAGAATACCGCTGCCAGATAACTTAGTGTTGTATGCCAGAGCTCATCGGGGAGTAAGGAAAGGTCACATGAATTAACCGGGGCGTAGGCTTATAACTACGTGGACTCCAGGTAATAAGTAATGAATGCTCAGGATGTTGCAAGTGTCAATAGGATACGATAACCGGATACTAGGCGGGTTGACTTGGTTGTAAAAGTAATCTTTCGCTAAGCACTTACTGTGCATTTCAGATTCACTCAAGAACCCTTCTAGATTTTGTGTGTTTTTCACCTTCGGCTATCATATTAATAAGAAAGTGCCTTTGAATAGCTAAGACACTTTTAAGACAATTTTTTGAAAATATTAATCATGATTGGCCTTTTAAATTTAAGTTACTCCTGGCTTAACAAGACGCGTTTGTAATATAGGAATAGTTCTAAGTTTAAGTAGCAGATAAATAATATAAAATAAATAGAAAAAGAAATTAAGCAGATTCAAAGAATCCCCACTTATAATATTGCTAGCGAGTCCCTTAGCTGCACATTTCACACTATGCTTCAAGTATACTCGAGTATTGCCGTCTCAAGGACTCTCAGAGGCGCCAGTCCATAGACCTTGAGAATCTTCACAAATATTACTTTTGCTATCATCTAAAACTACTTAAACTTTAATTTCTTCTAACTTAAGACTATAATTCAATGTTTTTCAACTGTATTTTATATATTTTTAAAGATAATAATGCATTACTTTTCGCTTCAGTTTTAGTAGAGATAAGACTTTAAGACCATGTTTGTTCAATTTCTTGGGATTGATGAGACACGAATTACGAATTGTTTGTTTTCGATTGCAAATTGCTTGAACTTAACTTTGTTCAATCGATTATCTCTTGAAGTGTGTTTTTGTTTACTGGATTATAATATTTCAAGTTTTACATAGAGTGTAAATTTCTGAGTAAAAGATTATTTGTTTTGAAATTAGTTGCCTTTATACTTATGCGTTTGGAGTTTATTGTGACTTCAAATTATGATGCAGTTTTAACTAACAATCTATCACTCTCCAGATGAAGCAATCTAATAAAAGGAGTTTCGAAATGTCCAAGTGCTGACTTAAAATAATTACATTTAGAACGTAACCATTTAAGTGCCGCAATGAGCGGTATTCTTTAGATCCTCACTTCAAAGCAATACGTCTTCTTACACAAAGTGATCACTCAATTTATGTCAACTGACCAGATAAGGCACTATTTAATTTTTACACATGAAACAATGCCAAAGAATAATGAACTTTAAGCCTTTGATGTTAAAAGCGTCAACGTTGGTGGCACTGGGTTTAATAAAGAAGTAAATGTAATTGTGACAGATCGAGGGCGCAAAGCCTGAGTTTCAAGTGGTAAATATTGTGATTCTTTGTATGAATCAAACGAGAAAAACACTTAACACGTCGCGTAACACTTAAAACAGTTGACAATGTGAGTGGCAGCTTTATTTGAAAAGATATATGAATTCAATGCGATGAAAAAACATCTGAACAATTTTAATTGGTAATTTATTGATAAACAACTTAGCTATGTTTAAAATCAACTTACAATAAGAGTTAAGAATTCTATAAATAGCATTTATGATTTCAAATGTGTTTGAAATAAACGAGAGATTTCAAATTATTTAATTTGTGAGTAACATTAAACATTATATGAAACCCTCTACCGTTCCATAACCTCGTTTCCGCGGAGTCCAATACTTGCCAGAACAAACATTCTTTATCCTTATTGCATGTTCCATTCCAAATTTTATCACATCAGTTATTTTTCAAATACCGTGTTTTATGTCGCGTATTAGTAGTTAATTGCGTCTTTATCTAAACATCAAGATTGCTCTATTTTAAATCCTTTCATTGCATTATCAAAGTAATCAATAGATTGTTCAGTTGATATAATAGTCTCTTAATGGTGCCTACTTGTTTATTTTGACTATGTAATTCTATACTATTAAAAGTTTTATTGTGTATATTTCCACAGTTTGTCAGCAGTTCTGTAGACCACGCTTAATCGCTCTCTATTCAACTTATGATTTGTATCTCAACTTATCAACATCTATCCGACCGCTACTTGATTGAGTTACAAATCTGAACACTCTTTTAGTAATATCGGTTGAGTTTGACTTGAAAATATAATTAATACCGTAATTATAGAAGCTGTAATACAGATCTTATCAAGTGCGAAGGAATTTTAAGGTTCAGTAACAGCCACTCCATTAACAAGGTATATTTATTAACATTGTCATTATTTTCAAAGATTTATGGGTTTATAGCGTACTAGTGTGTTCGTACTGAATATTTCTGATTGCATAAAATTTGTGCTCAATTACAGTAATTTTAGTAAATTATTAATATGATCTAGAATGTCTTGACGTTGCACAAAAAATAATAAATATTAAGACCGTACTGAGCAAGTTTGCAAGTTCTCACTTGGACTGGTTAATAAATAAACATAATAATATAATCTAGATTATTAGTTCTTCTGAGAAAAGATTTGAGTCCCGTCTAATCCCAATGGAACAGCTATCATCTGTCTATTGATATACATCTAATGAACAGCTTAATTATATTTTTTTAATTTATACAACTCAGCCAACCATTTCTTCACCAACCTTTTGTAAGATCTTTATAAAAATCGTGTCATATTATACTCCGCAGTATTGCCCTAAAAGGTTCAACTAATTTGCTGGATTTGATTTGATCATTCTTCACATTTGGATACAATAGGTTTGTATACCACGCGAAATGTTTATCTGAATATGTGAGTGTGTGTACTTCTGGGCCAAGTGGAAGGCAAGAGATCACGCGGCCGATCACCAACCCGCTGGACTGACCTGATAACCAAAACGACTTAGTCCACCATAGTCCAATGTACGAGGAATGCTTCGAATCGCCAGGATTGGAAGCGCATCCAAGAAGCTAAGAAGGCAATACTCGAGAAAATGAACCACGACCGCTCTGACAAGAGGGTCCGACTCAGAAGAAGACGATAATTCATTACAATCAATATTAACTTTTGTACCCTCATATTTGATGCTTTTAGATTTTACTTCAGATGTTACGTATTTTATTCACTAACCATTATAACTTATCTATTGTAAACGATGGCGCCACAGATAGTATACAACCTAACAGATAACATCTATTATTGTTTACTTAAATAAAAGGGCAACAAAACCTGACGACTGATTCACTCACTTGACCGTTACTAATTGTATCTTGTCTCTGGGACATAAATATCTTCTCTTTCACGCCTTTTACTCTGTTTTCTTGGCTGTGGATGTTTCAATACTCGGAATAGTGTTGTTAGTCACGACTTTTTATCTAAAACCTTGAGTTCAAAAAAATTTGAAAAGTGTCGCACGGAATTTTACTAAAATTTCGAATTTCAGTCTACTACATTTCAGTGAAAAAAAAACCTGCATGTTTGATAATCGAAATTATATACCATGTCACCTGAAGATCGTAGAGGGAATTCGAGGTATTGAATAAGCAACAGGTACAAATCTTTGAATCAGTGAAGTCCCTCCAAAAGACGTGTAGACGGAGCAGGGCTACTGATGTAATTCTTCTCACAAAAAAGTCTCAAGCAAACTACTTGCAGAAATGAAGAGCCAGAAAAAGAAGCATATCTTTATGCAAATGCATATCAATAGCACTGAATAGAGAAATAAATTATTTTTTCCAGAATAGCTACACTTGCTCGATGATCAGACACAGAAAGGGAACGTAGTGCGTAAGTAGGTTATTGATATAAGCTAAGAAATTCTTCACATCAAGAATATTTTTGATATAAATACAGAACTTTTTAAAAACGACAATGGAATAGCATCTTTATCTCTAGTGTAACCATTGTAATTTGTAAAACAAGAAATATTTAAACGAACAAAGTATTTTGATAAAATCTACTTATTTTGTAGAATAATAACGGGACTTAAGGTATTAAGGACAATATTCATATAGATAATACTAATTGTTGTACTTTGGATTCGAGACCTTTGGACAAATTAGGTAACGAACATGTATTAAAGAGAAATGAGGTTGCCAACAGGGTTGTCACAGAACAAAAAGATTATGTGAATATACAACGCTATTTTTTTTTATACTACTAAGGCAGCAAGCAAGTATACGGCCCACCTGATGGTACCGTTGCCTAACGCCATTGGCAATACGAGAGGTATTGCCAATGTGTTGCCGACCTGTTACAATGCCGAGAAGGGAACTGGCTCTCAAGTGCAATTGCCGGAACACACCGGCAGGTGCTTGGCGACAAATTTTCTACTTGAGGGTAGCCAGCCACACGAAGAGAGAAAAAAATATTTAAAATAATATTGCGCAAGTTATGACATGATCTACATAATTCATCTCTAATAGGTGGTCTTTTAGATTTAAACAACTACATTTGGAGATATGTAGAGCTAGTTCTTTCAAATTAGATCAAGATTAATATGACTGGCCTTTTTCCTCCTTTATTTTCTGAATGTCAAGTAATGGTCAAGTATTTTACATCTTAAAAATGCCAAATTATTATCCTACTATAATATTATAAAAGCGAAAGGATGTAGGGATGGATGGATGGATGTTTGTTACTCTTTCACGAAAAACTACGGAACGGATTTGGATGAAATTTGGAACACAGATAGTTTATAACCTGGATTAACACATATGATACTTTTTATCCCGGAAAAATATAAGATCCCTCGGGAACGCGGGTGAAACCGCGGGGCGGAATCTAGTTTTAAATAAGTTTATGTTACAAAAGCTTCCTTTAAAATCATTAAACATTGATTCTATGCAATTTAATTTGGAAATGTAATATTTATACTCGTAATTATTTGCGAAGCCTGAGCTTAACTAAGTGCTGATTTTAATATTATACCCACGAACAAACCAAATCTATGGCTCTTAAATTGACCATCCACATTACCTACTAAAAGTTGGCGTAAGACCCCAGACGTTGGCGCCAAATAACTTACGCTAATATACTGCACAGTGGACTAAGAACCGTATACAATCTGTACAGGTTTTATTCCTATCTAGAATTGATAAAATATAGATAAATCTTTATTAATATGAAATGAATCAATTGCAACAGAATATTTTTACGCTTCAAATTTATTGATATAATAACATCGTAACATTTTCCTAAATCAAATTGACAGCCCTAAGTTAGATGTCGGTTCCTTTTAAGTAATGTAGTGTATGGCAGAGATATTGTTTGTTATTAGACTTTCTACTTGTCACGTTAAGAATAATGATTTTGGAGTGCATTCGGTGAATAAGAGCTAAATACGAGTAAATTACAATTTCCTATTTCGATTTTGTTTCCAGTTCGTAGAAACCTACGATAATGTCGGGGAAAATATGTATAGAGTTACAAATATAATGACCAAAGTACATTGCTCCTTCTACATTACTCCTACATATATTTGGGAAATCATCTATAACGGCTTTTTCGCATTTATTTGCTAGGTGCCCCATTATGGGCTCCGTTTTTTCCTTTTTAGGTGGAGCCATTTGTTAATGGGAAAGACCAAACTACAGTATGCTATGACCTAGAACCTAAAAGTATTTTGTTGAAACCTTTATTATAATAATTGCAATGTAGAAATGAATAACCTACAACAAAATATAAGCACTATTGTTAAACAAATTCTATTACCCTATAATGTAAGCACACAATTCAGTAAATGCAGGATAAGTAGCACATTGACTTATGATTTCATTCTATTAAATATTTACGACAACCGATACAATTTGCAAACCGATTACTATTATTAATAATAGAATTATCTGAATTTATTATTTGATCTGCATTATCAGTCGCTAAAAGAACATAAATAAACCACTTTGTATCTATTTTAAAATTTACAGGGCGAGAAACGGAGGCTTAGGTTTCAATACAAATTTCATTTATAGATTGTAAGCAAGAATGTTGTTTCCTTTTGAACTCAGTCATGATAACACTAATTTAAGGTTGATATTTGAATCATAATTTTGGAATTCTGGTGTACTTAGATTACAAAATTACTAAGGTAAAGGCAGTAGTCATGTAAATTATTTTGCAAAATAACTAGCTTGGAGAACAACAAAACCTGCAATTGGACAAACTGATAACAATAAAGATTACACAAACACGTTTACATAAAACTTTATGAGTCCAAATAATAGCACTAGAATATTAAAAAAATCTCCATTCTCACTTGTAATAAAGTCAACCAAAAATAATCTAGAATTTTAAACGAGACATGAAATGATTTACAAAGTGAACATAAAGTAATGAATATTAATACAATAATGGAGTTTCTAAACGCATCTGTTTGGATAGAAGAAGACACGTTCTAAATGAACACAAAACGTAATATTTGTAACTCGACTCTAGCAGCGCTGGGCGGGCGTGGTTTTATAAATCAAATAAATTTTCAATTAGTTTGCCGCCGGCAACACCGGCCTGTGGTAATGGATTGCCGTTTATATGGATTTAATCTAGTTACTCGCGATGAGTTTCTAAATTAGTCTTGGTTTTCTACACAGTTTCTATACTTGAGCGATGGTGTCTTAGCAGCTTCACCGCATTACAATGTGTTTAAAATAGTCCAGTCCGCTTTGGAATTTGATGTAACCGAAATCGAAACATGAACATTGACGGTTATTCATAAAGGTTTGAAAAACATTTTATGTCCTTTAGCGTCTAATCCAAAACAAGTCTTATGAATAAACCAAATGAAAATTTATGATTTTTCTAAAATAGCAATAGTTTATTCCGACTCAACACTTGGCTTCTGAATTAATTTCATCCCTTACTCTCGGTAAAGCACTACAACGCAAAGAATCTGTAATACGTTCCCCTATTTGTGGTTACCGGTCACCATTTAAATCTTTACGTTCCTATTGTTGGTCCCATTCTTTCATTTCTAAGAAAACAATAAGTAAACGCCGATACACCGGTGTTTTCTAAGAAAAGATCGATGTTTTTAAGTATGCATTTCATTGTTGCGGACGTAGATATTGAAGTGAGGTAATATTAGATTTTTTTAAATATAGAACTGGGGTTTTAAAATGAGATTAACGTTAACAATGGCGATAGTGCAGACACAAATATAAAACCATCAAAATGATTTTATGCAATGGTAAATGTTGTTTAATAGTATGTATTTGTAAATGATACACTTTATAAGAAAAACTTAAATTTCAAAAGGAATAAATATGAGACATGAGTATTATTCCTTAATATCAATGCAAATGTTTGTGAGGATGTATGGATGTTTGTTAATGTTTCGAAACTTGGCACATAGACAGATCATAGCCTGGCTACTGTTTATCCCGGGAAAACATTAAATCCCTCGGGTACGTGGGTGAGACCGCGGGGCGGAAAGTATACGTGTAGTAAGTATATTCTGCTAAAACGCTGCATATTTTAATTTATTTTGAAGTCTCCGAAGGAATGAAGTATGCTACAGGTAAGAACAAAGCAGTACCCAAACAGACCCGCAAGCAAAAAGTTCCCAAAAATAAAAGAAATACACTCTTGACATGGATTCCATTAAGCTTGTTGGGCATAAACAAATATCACAATAAATATTTCCAAGCCATGACATCATACCACGTGCAGCTCATTACATTAGATTCAAGTGCTCAACTTGATAGAGACCAAGCTCGTTGAGATAAAAATACAGTAAAATACTGTCATAGTCACTGTTTTTCGTAATAATCATAGTGATTTTTAAATTGTTTCTGATAAAAATGTAGCTGCTAGATATATTAATGAAAATAAAGTGGTAATTAATTAAGTAACCAATATCGATTGAGATAAAGCTTCATAATATTCACGAGCAGATATTGAAAAGGCATAGACTGTTAATTATTTTAATGCGAAAATTTTAAAAAGGCATACACTATTAATTATTTTAATGTCATTTAATTATTGGTTGAATACTTATCGATTTTAAATCCGGAATAATTTAATAGGTATCAGATTTCATAAAATTTGTCAAGAAGGTTCTTTATCTAGACGACGTTTATGTGCTTACCGCCTTCAGCCACTTCATTTACCATGGTTGTGTTACATGATTGTGTTCAATTGTGCTAATCTCCGGAGTTACTGGTCCGATTTGAAAAATTCCATCACTAATACGAAGCTACATTATGACTCTTTTTCCCGGGAATGCAAATGAAGCGGCGGGGAACAGCTAGTTAATTATAAAAAAGTTATAATGGAAAAGCCATAATATGTCAGGGTATTCCTACTTAAATTTATAACGATATTCAAAAGCCAAAATCTTTCCAACTTGTTCCAAAAAATCTCATGCCATGTTTCAGAAAAAAGGAACAAGTTTGACTTGTCGATACTATCTGTTCAAAAACGTCAAAAAACCATGCAAATAATAAGTGAGACCCCACACGGGAACCTTGCGGCACGCCCGCTCTGTCACTAAGTAAACAATACGTGGAATGGAGAGAAAACAAAAAAAATAAGTTATTTATTGTTCCGGCCAGAGGTTGAAGGTAAAGTCCCTTTTTTAAGCAACAGTCTGAGTGTGTGTCAAAAGATTTGTAGTCTGTATTTGCAGTAGCAGACGCATATGTAAATTCCACAATAGCATTCAATATTTGGAACTTAATGTAAGTATTATGAATATTTTTACCATAAATAAGCTGACCATAATCTTTCGCACATCACCAATGGTCACATTATCACTTTATGAAAGTAATACTAAGACAGATTTTTAACCTGAAGGTAGCCAGCCATTTTTTTTTTGTTATTTTTTTTTTTTTTTTCGACACAGGGAAATCCTCATGGATACCCGGCCACTCCGGGGGTAGTGGCCGGATTATGTCAGACTCTTACTGACTAAAACCCTGGGGTGTTCCTTCTCTCGCCTTGTTACGGCGGGGCTGCGGGACATTCCTCGAAGGTCTTTCGACCGCCTGGAAGGTAGCCAGCCATGTGGCAACTATAAAGTACCCTACCACTATGGTTTCCTTCGCTAAAAGCTCAAGCTGTCGTGTCGTGTCTTGCCAGCTAATAAATTAGAAATTAAATAAAGGAATAAATCTTAATAAATTCATTTCTAATCCAATTCAGCATCCAAATCAAGAATTTGATGAAATTGGTATTCAACGTCACTGCTAATTAGTATCATGATTAAGTATATGTAGAAAAATGTTATGCCGAATCGTCTGGAATAATGTCCTATAACGCGCCAACGTCCAACTTTATAATAGAAATATTAAAACCTTTAATTTATATGTCTAAAGCGGAAAGGAAATTGAAACATAATAAATTAATTCTTTTGGTCAAATATCAAGTTTTGTACAAACTTGTTAGGTAATTATTCGATCAATGTTTATAAAACTTAATCGCTTAAAAGTAACTCTGAACAAGATCGTAAATATAGTTCCAAGGTAGAATTGTGCAATAAACGAAATGAAGTGTAACAGCGCTAATATTACAGCGAGTACCAATAACACTCGTAATTAGTACTAGACTATTGTTTGCGGCAATTTTATGTATTATTATAACAAAAATAATGAAATATTTAACTGAAATAAATATGTGCACGTGATGTAAATGTCCACGAACCGGAAGACGCAGCGTGAGCAGCCCTCCCACAAGGTGGACCTTGTGAGGGTATCGGGAAACCGCTGGATGCGGGTAGCGCAAGACCGGCCATCGTGGAGATCTTTGGGGAGGCTTTATCCAGCAGTGGACGTCTTTTAGCTAACTTAATGATGATGATGTAAATGTCTGTACCCAATCATTTGGAGTCGGTGCAATATGTACTCTTCGTCCATTCACCCCTTCTATCCGTCATATCAGCATTCACTCCTTTCCTACTCATACCATGTTTTACATAATCCATCCATCTCTTTTAAACCCCCGACGAAAAATGAGGTGTTATAAGTCTGTAGTGTGTATCTGTGTG
The DNA here is from genome assembly GCA_963555595.1 of Tethea ocularis. Taxonomy (NCBI): domain Eukaryota; kingdom Metazoa; phylum Arthropoda; class Insecta; order Lepidoptera; family Drepanidae; genus Tethea; species Tethea ocularis. The sequence continues at coordinate 1,091,135 of OY741971.1, read as the reverse complement.
TGTCTATCTGTGGTCTCTTAGCTCCCGAGCGGAACGACCGATTTCAATTTGTTTTTTTTTAAAGGTGTCTTAAATTAAGAGTATCTTTAGCTATGTTTCAAGAAAATCCGCTCAGCCGCTTGGAAATTATTACCAATTTCCTAGTGAGTTTCGAGGGTGTCTTGATTTTTTTAATTTTAGTTATTCTATTACTGAACTATCATTGCCAAATGGGGTCAAAGTAAATGTATTTGCTGTAGAAAACGTTACAGGCATAAAATAACAAATTGGCTTTCGGTGAAAAAAAAACGTGACGAAACTATAATTATGATCCACAATGGAAAGATACTTTAAAGTATACTTCTGGCTACCACTTTGTTCAAAATCTATCGCTAAGCACCTACAGGAGTGTTCCGGCTGCAGTTCCCTCAGTTTTGTTTATTTACCATCTTCACGTACTGTAGTCATATACAAGTTATCCATCAGTAAAAAGAAATCTACATCAACATTCTAAATTACATGCAAACCTGTATCCACCCAAAGTTCCTCTTAATCAATAATAAAAATTAAAGTTGTGACATCGTCAGTTTAACCGTAAAATTAATCGATAGGTTCTTCCGTTATTATACGAATTATCATATCAAGAACTGTTGCTGTGGCGTGAAGTTTCGTTGCGTTAATTAAATATCGTAGTTTTGGTGTCGGTTCGGCCCCCATACCGTGAATTTCACAAGAGATTAGATTATTTAATTTTATTTTCAAGTTTTATTTTATGGCGTCAGATTCAGTTTTAGTGAGTGCATTATCTGTACCGGTTATTGTATCTTTTAAAGTGTTTGCGTATTAAATTTTGTCGTTCACAGCTTACACTCTCAGTAGAGTTATGGGTTTCTCTAATTTTGCCGCCTTCAGTTCTCACGGTGTTATTAGTTCTAATTTATATGTTCTGTGCGATATGTTTACTTTATCTGTATTTTTTATTGCTTTAATTTTATTTGATTATGCTAACGCAAATACTTCACTATATTGTAACAGTTTTATGTACGTATTTTAATATTGTGTTATTTATTTTTAAAAGATATACTGCTGTCTTTACTTCAGGTATGTTAGAAGGCTAACAGGCAGATGATCTAGCTATGGTACCTAGGTAATGAAATAATTCTAAAATATTAATGTAGAAAATAAAATTGTAACTATTTAGTACATACAACATAATAATGAAGTTACTAGCGTCATTTATGTGGTTTATAAGATTTTTGAAAAAATTGGCAAAATGTAAATAGAAGATATTATTATAATGAAAATTTATTTCAATTTACAACGAAAGGACATAAACAACTAAATGGTACCTAATACAATTTAGAAATCCGAAAATAATGATACCTGCATAATAAATAATCCAATGGCCACAGAAGTTCTGGCCGACGAAGCACCTATTAGTATCAAACAAGTAATTGCTTGCGATTTGTCAAAGCACACATAACTTTGTCGTTACGGACAAGCTAACAATTTACTTTTTGATATGATGAAAGTTAAAAGCGAACGGAGTTTGATTTAGACTTTCTCTTTCATTAGTTAAGTTTTGTATCAAACTTATTTTTACAAATGCTTATTATTTTACATAAACTTATTTCTTGCCGGAGTCTTCTCAGTTCAAGTGTATTCCGAACCGGTAGTAGAGTCTATTGTAAAACTGTAACTGTTGACGTTCATAAGTGCCTAAACTGAATAAATGAGTTTTTGATTTTGATTTTGACAACGTTTTAGTACATAAAACTATTTTCCAGGTATCCACCGCAGTATTGTACTAAAAACACACAATATTGCAGATATCGATTATATGTATTTATTTTCATTCAATTGTTATCTACTTAATCTAAAAAATCTCAAACAACCTACAAGAGAAGAAAAAAGTAAGAATTTTTTTTTGTGTTTATACCATGCTAAGAATTAGTATCAAAAATAAAAAAAATATTTTTCAGAAAGTCACTCTGTTTTAAAAGTGAATGTGGATAAGCACAGCGTAGAACTTATCACTTAAACCGGCGCCCAAGTGCCCCCAGTACAAACTCATCAACATTTCAGCATAGGGCGGCTGCTCCTGCGCACACAACTTGATTTATAGTTATTTTGCTCTTGAAATTGTCTAGCCGCGGCTTAATATATATTTGAGGGTAGACAAACTCAAAATAACACTACATAAATTACCAAACACGTAAATATTTCAGTTCAATTTATGCTTGCATAAAATTTGATTGAGTTTCAATTATTTTGAGATTTAATTACGAAGTAAATGTCATTAGTTTCTGTACGTTTGTATATTCGATGCTTTGACTATATTTCTTAGATTTTATTTGCCTCCATAACGATATGTATGTGGCATCCTTTACCAATAAATTGTATGGTAATGCACGTTGTATGTTTCATCAATAGATAAATCGTATTATTATGTAGGTTATGTAGTTTTTAATCATGTCATATTCTAATAGTGAATTTAGAAGTTTAAGTTAAAAATAAATTATTTATTAGCCTATTATTAAGGCTAGATTGTAATAACAATAGGGAACACCACCTAATGTGTACCCTGGGGTAAGGAAAAAAAAAAAATTCTACTAATATTATAAATGCGACAGTTTGTGTCGATCGACGTATGGATGAACTTCAAAATTATATTTTTTTGGCCAATTATTTTGCCATTTGAAATTTATTTAAAAAATACTCGACTAAACTTTATTTATTTATTTTGATTGGGACATATTTTATGAATTTTGAGTTGATACTCGGTCAAATAATTTCCACACCACGTGGTATAAAAATAACGATCTATTAGAAACAATTGGCATTCCAATAGGTACACGTGCGGGTATAGATAGAGTTTTACATTTATTCTGATATCAAATTTTATCAACGTAAAAAAAATACTCACCTGCCAGTTTCACAAAAGTCCACAAAATGCAAAACATATAAATCCACACACAATTTTCACAAGCACAAATCCTTCTATTTTCAAATAAAAAAAATCTAAATCCACTTCTCACAGACCACTCAATTCTAATTTCAAAATATTATTTGACCACTAGTTCGATACACGATTAATAATTTGTCATTTGAATTCGAAATCGATATTAGATTCGATTGTATCGATGCCGGACGTCGGTTGCGCGCTTGCGCGTGTTTGCGGGTTGCGTGTGCGACGGCCACTGGCGTGCCGGTGCGCCCGCCGTACATTTGCTATTGAACTTGGCAAAGCTCGCTGAAAACGATTTTGCATTTGACTGAGGCTGTATTATTGTTAAATCGTTAAGTAGTGGTGTGTTAGATGAAATTTAAACAAGCGGTGGTGATGTAACTTCTAATTGTGATTTGGGACCTAGGTTTCAGTTATTTCTGAGTTCTGTCTCCATGTGTCTGAAAGCTAACTTATTAATTTTTATGACAAGCGCATTGTCTAGCTGCTGTCACTGCACACAAAATAGATCCTTAAGGTGATCATACTGCAACTTTGTTGATAGTACCTACATGAAATATAAACGAGATTAAATTTTACGAAGCGAAAATTAAATTGATTATGAAGTAAATTCAAGTATTCCTAACAATTTACGTATCAAAGAATATTACAAACTTTAGAAGCGACATACCTACCCACGTTAAGGGTATACCTTCGGTTGAAGCGTTAAATTCAAATTTTATCACGTTTTTTGCTAATTGCAGCTCACACAGAATCACAAGAATGGTAGTATATTTACTGATTAATAACAAAATTAATCATCATTATATTCCTCCAAGGTATATTACTGACATATACGACTATTTCATGAAAATGTTACTAATATAGCTTGGAGGAATGTATTGATGATTTCTTTTGTTATTCATCAGTAAATATAATACCATTCTTGTCGCAAATAACATGTTGATAACTTACGACCTATAACTGAGCTGCAATTAGGAATAACGTGATAAAATTTGAATTTAACGCCCCAACCGAAGCCTCCACCTTAACCAGCAAAATATTCATACTCGAGTCTCCCGATTCAAAACTGAGCATTAAAACCGTACTGTCTGCTTGAAGTCAAATAAGTTTGTAAATGAAATGCAAAACCTTCCAGATCCATTGTTTAATAATACGCTCTGAAATGAGTACCTGCTTCGAAGTGAGGTAATTGGTCTTATTGTTGTATTTAAATAGGTACTTCATTTACCACTTAGAAATTCAACGTGTTTCCAATTGTATCGCAGCGGAGTAAGGTTGCTAATTCATTATCATGTTTAAGACAATTGGACCGTTGGTTGGAATCCTTTAAAAGTGTTTACTGGTAAGAATTATTTGTGAAGTTATTGTTATTAGTCATAATTTGCAGTCATTTATTTATCTATACTACATGTCCATTTGCAAGAAATGTGTTATACAAACTTTTTATTTTTCTAGATAAATCTTGTCTACTCGTTTCTATACTACATACTTTAGATTATCATGATTAAAATTTCATATGTAATTATCCACTATACCGTCTTTATTTAAACACTAACCTGCACTCTCACATCTTTCTCGCTTAGCGGTCTTTTTTTTTACTCGTCTTCTAAGGTAATCATAGCGTCAACTTAAGTAGCCTTAAATAACCTTCTTTAATAATTGGGCTGTCAATTGCAAAAATATTTTTTCAAATCCGATTCCGGTTCATGAGATTAGCTCAGTATAGATAACTATAATAGAATAGATTTTTTTCTGAGACATTACATCTCATTAATGTAGGTAGAAGGAAGGTTGTTCATAGTCGTAAACACTTGGAATATTGTCCTGTATTGTAACCCACATTCCTGCATATAAAAACTTATAAACATAACCATTTCCACGTCCATTGATAATAAAGTTTCATCTTTACGAAAATGAAAAACATCCTTTACCACTCTTACTCGGCAGAACAATCAAACACATTTGTACAAAAGCTCTTCCTTCATTAGCAAACCTAGAACACCTGTTAAGTACAGCCAAAGATGGCCGCAAATTGAAAACATTACTTACACGGTTAATTAGTCATGGTTGAGAATTACATAATCAACGGCCCGGTGTTCCCACGTGCTAATGAGTCTACGAAATGGCCATTAGTCAGAATAGTCAGCCAACCGCAGTGCAGGCAAAGATGAAGCTATGGAGAATTCCCTAGCGGGTATCAGGAAAGTTGGAGACCCAGTTCAATCTGACTTAGTAACGGTAATTGTTGATGGTGTAATTTGTGAGAGATAAGATAAAATTATATGCGACGCTTTATCACCTTGTAGAGGAATAAAAAAAGCGATAAGCGAGTAGCAGCAATAGTATTCAACATCATTAAAAAATCTCTTTAAATATTCATTAAGTTTACCTACGTGTGAAATAGTAATAGCAAAATAAGATGCACGAAGATAAGTGAGAGTAAAGTGAAAATAAAAATAATTGTTTGTTCTATAGAAATCCAGACGAGAATTTTCGAGATAACAAGTTAAAAAAACAAAATCTAAATTGTGAATTTGTAAACCTTTGGAAAAGACCAAATCTTTTGCAAACAAAAGATCAGCACCGGCTCTTTCTCCAATAAAATATTTCAGCAGCTCTGTCGCTTTCAGCCCATAACCTGGACCCAGTACAAGCAGAGCGCTTCAGTTTTGATATCTCCCCGATGAATTTGTCACTATAGTTTATGACAGTTGGAACGTATAGCGTATGTCTGTATATGAATTATTTATCACCGCCTAGTCACTGCGTGTGAGACTTGTCGGAGATTTATGGCTTATTAACAGTGGTATTATTTCGCTTTATGTTGATAACATTCCAAATGTCTCATGCTGAAATATGTCTAATCGATTATGTATGTCGATTAATTGATTATGATAAGTTCTTGTTGATTGTTCTTACTCTCCACTTATTTAGTACTCGATTATCTTTCCAATCGGTAGGAACGTTTTTATAAAATGTATGCTGGTTCTGAGTTATACAGCTTCATTTACCGCAATGGTGTTCCGATTGATTGTCTCGTTCCAAAAGGTTTCGAATTAAAAAAAAAAGAGCCATTCAAATTATAAAATTAACCAATCGGTTCAGAGAGCCTACTCCAAAAAATGATACACAATAGATCGATCTTCGTTGTCAAATTATTATCCTTGCAGACTTATTAATATCCTTATTAGACTTGCAGACGACCGTAAAATAATAAACAAACCGACGAGACGTAAATTTTGTGTAAGATAAGGGCACATTGTATGTTCAATACCTATGTCCATAATCTGACCATGGTCAGTAATGATGTGGCCGATAGTGGCAAGTTCAAAAAGCCTAGAAGGATTTTAGTTTTCAAATACAGCTGTTGGAAAATACACATTGGTTGGTTGGTGACAGATTTTCAACTTGAGAATGGTAATCAGCTAACTGTTTATTTTAAAGTGCCCTAAGATCCAGTTGAATCAAACCATTAGTAATAGTAAAACCACTAGTTTCATTTTGACGATCGTTATTAAAAAATTTCCAAAGCAACCCACCTGACAAAAAACTGTTAGCAATAGTTATATTATCATTTATAATTATTACACGTATGTCAATATCAGTCGATACAACTGGACCTACGTCTTTTTAACCAAATGCCTCCTTTAGTATTTTATCTACTCTCATATCGTAAAGTTCTAATTATGAAATCAAAAACAGTACTTTAATGACCCATTTTATGCACATCCATATATAATGAAATTAAAAAATTATATTATAGTACAGTTTTCTTCCCAAGATAATGCTATAATAGTACTGTTTGATACTGCACATAATTAGGTATTAAAAACTCGTGTGATACTATTAAGAACCTCGCCTACGGCTCGGTACTTAAACTCACACTCGTATTTAATAACCCCTATTATGCAACAGTATCATAAACTACTATTATTGCTGCTCTTTCATGACATGACACGTGTAACATGACATTCTTTTGTTTCATCAAAAATAACTTTAAAACCAGATCCGGTCCACTGATCCTTGCTCACAATTTTTTTTATAACCCTGTCATTGTTATTCTGACGCCTGATTGACGTACACAAAAGAAATCCCATGTTTGCGAGAAGAGACAATTGTTTTCACAAATGGTAGAAATGCATTGGAAATGACGTGTGACGCCAACCGTCTGTCTACATGTCACAAGTTCACATATTTACCTATACTGTCAACGATGTGCTAATAATAATTCACTTACGATGAGCTGTTTTAAAATACTTTTTATTTTGCATGTGCTATATTATTTAGATTGTTCTAGAGAGTGTTCTCAGAATAATAATCCTGGGATATTCCTCATACTCATCTATCTGATCCCAAAATGTGCAAACCTTATTAGGTATATTATTATGGAAAATAGGTGACTGACAAACAATATAATTGTCCATACATTTTTTTCATTTTGTTTAATTAGCTTCTAAGTAGGTACTGATGATGTACAATTGGAAGAGTATTAGATCTTTGAATTACTAGCAGCACCTTCCGTTATAACGAGGGTGATAGTGGGTAGGTTCATTAACCTCATTCCATATACAATAAAGGCTCTACTTAATTTTCAAACCTTATCAGTACTTACCATTTATAGTCTTCTAACATGCACTACACTCCATTAGAATTGTAAATGTTGTGAAATGGAATGAATGATCTTTATTCAAATAGACCTTCACAGGCACTTATAAATTGTCAGACTCTAATCCATGGTTCGGAAGGTTGTTTTTGCTGAGAAGAGCCGGCAATAATCTCAGCAATAACTATTGATACAATTACTTCGTGTGATGATAGTCCAATGACAATATTGGGCAAATTGTTTATCTATTGGGGAATTTGGGACAATTCACAGCTGTTTGATTGTGCTCTCGATTCAAATATCAATTTTGTACTGGATGTCAGCAACTAATCATCAAAATCGTTTAGTAACTATAGAGTTAATTATGTATCCTTAAAAATGGCACGTAGAGCCTTGTTATGAACTTGCCTACTAACGATTATCTTTTGTGCGTGGTTCTTCAAAATTATCTACCATCTAAGCATTTTCACGATAGTAAGCATAATCACTATCATCATTATCATCACTATCACTACATAGTATAAAACAAAGTCGCTTCCCGTCTATCTGTCCCTATGTATGCTTAGATCTTTAAAACTACGCAACGGATTTTGATGCGGTTTTTTTTATAGATAGAGTGATTCAAGAGGAAGGTTTATATTAATGATACATGCATAATATTGTAGAGAAAAACCGGGCGAAGCCAGGGTGGGTCGCTAGTAATAGATATTCTAGGTAGCTACCTAAATAGTTTAGGTACAGCAATCAAATTAAAAAAATGTAGATACTTTTGTGTAGAGTATACATTGTACAAATATTATTGCTGTGAGGATATGCAAAACAAACAATAGTTTGTGTATTTATTTCTGTTGTTGCGATTTCTGAATCCGCAATAAGCTCGGCGCCACCGGCGCGCGCGCACGCTCCAGGGGCACTCAACAATTGCCACTTGTAATAATTTTATGATTATTTTTATTGCTACGCGAGCTTCGTTTGGTAGTTGTTTGACCACGCACGTTCATTTTGTATTGATGATCATTTCCGGTAACGCTTAAGGTTCTTGTGTTGTGTTGACGACAAATTAGGAATTGACTTTTTTTTTAACATGACAGAAATAGTTTTTATGTGGATTGAAACTATATATTTTATTTAATCTTTAACTATATTACAGGAGAAATGAACTGACTGAAAGATTTACGCACAGCACTTTAGTACTATTTAATAATCTGTGGCACAGCTAAAACCACTGAGTCTGGAGATCTAGAAGCTTGTAATTTTGAACATAGATCTAACACCCACTAACGAAGGGTTTTTAAAAAATCATCCCTTTAGTGAAATCGGGGCGAAAAGGCTTTTCAATATTGATTTTTAACCGACTTCAAAAAGAAGGTAGTTAAAAATTTGTCGGAATCTTTTTTTTTATGTATGTTCCCCGATTACTCAAACACGCCTGGACCGATTCGGATTTTTTTTTGTGTTATGCTTTTTAGTTCCTTTGATGGCAGTTCTATTTTTGGTGAAAGTTTTTTATTTCAATTAAATATTGATAAATGATAAAAATGTTTGGAACCACTGAAAAAAGTTATTTTATTTAATAATAGGCGGCGACGAAGTCATTGACCTTCGATTTTCAGTGTTCAAAGTTATGAAAACATGTTAATTGTTTAAAATTATTTAAACTGAAATGTAAACTTAACGTAAATATTAAATAATAACTATGTATATTATTATTTTAAATTATTTACAAACATGTAGTTTGCTTTCAGTTTACTTACAAACTATAGGTAACCTTTTCCAAAAGGCATATAGAAATATTAGACATACCTACTATGGACCTACGTAATATTCAAAAACAGAAGAAAAATAAGAATAATAAGTTAAAATTTTAAGTAATACCTAAGCTTTTTTTTCAGACCAGCTCATTGACACCATATTATAATCATCGGACTTACATGTACCTATACCAAATTCCAGATCAATTGAACTCCGGGAAGTCAAAATTTACTTTCAAGTTTCAATCTAAACATACCTCCTAACAAGATAAATAAAAGCTAATAAAAAGGCATTACTAAATTTAACATCAAATAAACTTAAACATATTCGAAATTATTACAACGAAAGCTACCGCACTGTCGCAGGCGCTAAGTTACGCAATATAAGTAATTCTTGATATACGATACCATTCGATTAATTAATTTGGTATTTCATTATAACTACAAAGGAATTATAAGTTAAGCAAACAGCGGCAACATTTATAGTTAACAAAAAATTCAAATTGGATTTAAAATCTCAGGAAACATTCCTCGTGTATCGATCACGGAATCATTCGGTGATTTGTCACTGAATAACGATTTATTAGTGGCCACCGAGCGAGATCAAACGCACCGCCGTTACAACCTCTGAGCGATATCAGTTTTGAATTAGGGCTGACTTTAATTTAATTAAGAATAGGTATTTTTTAATATGTCTTTATTGGTATAGATGAGAATATCGGATTGGTAAATTTCCACTGAACTGACTCAAGACAATAATACTGACAGACTCTTGGACAAAAAATAACCGGCCTAGTGAGTGCGAAACGGCTGGACCAATTTTGATGAAATTTGGTATGGAGGTAGCTGACACCCTGGATTAACTAATAGGCTACTCTTTATCCCTCGGGAACATAAAAAGCTGGCTCCGAAAATCTGAAAAATATCATGATGGTATCCGTGTGATGAACTTTAAAGGAAAACTATAACGGCTTAAATAACTTTGTTAGTTCAGGAGTTATAGATGTCTAACTAGAGGAAAACTTCCTACAATAATAACGAAATAATAAGTAAACATTAAAAATAAAATTATAACAAAATTATCTATAGGACCCGCTCTCCTAAGTCCACGTGCCATTATGGGTGACTACGGGTACCCTATTCTATGCGTGGCCTAACACGCACGTGGCCGGTTTTTTCAATATTTTCATAGTTATTCTGCTATTCACCGATTAGACAAATCTAACAAAACAGAGATCATCAAAATCGGTTCAGCCATTCTAGACTTATAAATGGTGTAGGTAGGTAAATAACCCGACTCTTTTATTAAGATTATTTGACCACAGTAAATGATGATCTGTGATAAGTCTAAACGTGAATTGCCTTTCAAAAGTAGCTACAAAACATCAAGGTGTTTCTAAACATTTTCAACTTGAGGGTGGTAGATTGCCAGATGGTATTACGAAGTACGGTACAGCACAGCTACGGTAAATTGTCTGTTCCATCACCGAAAACTGATGTGTTTACCTATTATTATTATCAAACCAAATCAAATAAATTTATTTCAAATTTTTACATTACCAACGGTCCCCGCTCTAGGCATGCCTGTATCTTATACCTAGTACTAGCTTCCGCCCCGAGGTTTCATCCGCGTTCCCAAGGATCTTAATTTTTACCGGGATCAAAAGTAGCTTATATGTTATTCTAGGATATGATCTATGTATGTGCCAAGTTTCATCCAAATCCGTTTAGTAGGTTTTGCGTGAAAGAGTAACAAACATCTTCACATCCTCACATCTTCACACCCATGCATATTTTAACACTAGCTGCCGCCCCGCGGTTTCACCCGCGTTCCCGAGGTACCTTATGTTTTCCCGGGATAAAAAGTAGCCTATATGTTGTATCAGGGTATGATCTATATATGTGCCAAGTTTCACCCAAATCCGTTCAGTAGGTACGTGGGTACGGGTAAGTAGGGTAGATAGAGGTTGATACGGGTAGGTAGAGGTAAGTAGGTAGGGGCAGGTAGAGGTAGGTAGAGGCAGGTAGATGTAGGTAGGTATAGGTAGTTAGGTCCCAGTTGTTCTCGGTGCAGGACAACGTCTGCCGGATCAGCTAGTTTATATTAGTAGGATTGAACCCCACACCTTCGATATCTAATCGCCTAAAGCAAATGAGATTATCCGTCTCTAACTTTAATTTTAATTATTTTACAATGTTACTGTTTCCGAGTAATTTTGAGCTAATTTACGACAGCATTAAAGCAGACGCTTCAAAATAAATAATCAGGCATCAAATCCTTATTTATTCATCATCATCACATTCTAAACTACCACCAGAGTGTTACTTAAAACTGTTTCAAATAACATAAAACAAACACTTTATTGAAAGGGTGGTAGCCCTGCTTTCGCTTACGTTTTCGGTTCTAAATATACGTAAAAATAGATTACGTACGTGCCTACGGTGGAATTGTATGGTTAGTGAGTGTTACCGCATTTTATTTATGCTTCAGTTTATTTGTACACGTTTTGAGAGTGATTTAGTACTCGCGCGAGTTTGTAATAATTGTCCCTACAGAGGTTTAAGGTAAGTTTAGTTATGAAATAGCCGTACAGTATGCAGTTTGTAACCTTGACAAGAAGACGTGAAAAAAAGTATTTTATCAGTTGTCTGGTTTCCATAGTACACGCTCTACTTATAGTTTTGGAACAGATAACCGTATGTGATGAATGTCCCAGGATAATTATTTATATATAGGTAAATAGATACCTTTAAATTGAGCTTTATCCGCGTAACAGTATCACGTGGCAGTTGCAGCGGTCGCGTTAAGCTGGAAAATATCGTATAGGTACAGTAAGTGTCAATCATAATTTTTTGGTCAACGTTGACAGGCAGGTGGCCCACCTAATGGTCCCACGCACCTATGAATATTTGCAATACTAGAGGTTGCTGACTTCGAAGACATTACCTAATTTATTATAGAGTACTTTTACAGAGACTTGTCTACCTCTAAGATGCTAAAAGCGAAGGTGATGCGAAATATACCGTTGCTAACACCAAATCATGGCCAGACATCAGCCAAAACTTGCAAAATACCCAGTTAACTTCAAAACAGGCCATTAACCTCGCCCTAAATAAAATCCACGAAAGATTGGCATGCATTGACAGTCAAAAAAAGTGAAATTTCTCGTAATGGCCATAATTTGGATCATTAGTAGTCGGACGTCGCAAATTATAACATGTTGAGTCGCTAGCACGCGATCCGCCGGCTGTGATCATACCACTTCTTGCGTCAAGTAACGTGGGGTCGCAGTGGTGGCGACAGCTTAGGAGTTTGCTAATTAATCAGCAAATACCTGGATGACCGAGCTTTGGTCGTTATTTTTTTTGGTAAATCGTGTTTTCTAAGAATGAAACCTAGCTAGATCGATTTATCTCCCCCGAAACCCTCTGCATACTAAATTTCATGACAATCGTTGGAGCCGTTTCCGAGATCCAGATTATATCTATATATACAAAAGAAAGTAACACGTTAGTTACACAATTTATAACTCAAGAACGGCTAAACTGATTTGGCTGAAAATTGGTGGGGAGGTAGCTTAGAACCAGGAGAAGAACATAGGATAGGAAAGGGTAGGTAGGGTCAGGTAGGGGCAGGTAGGGGTAGGTAGATAGGTAGGGGTAGGTAGGGTAGGTAGGTAAGGTAGGTAGGGGTAGGTAGGGGCTGGTAGAGGTAGGTAGGAATAGGTAGGGGTAGTTAGGGGGAGGTAGACGTAGGTAGGAGTAGGTAGGGATAGGTAGGTAGGTCCCAGTTTTATTTTTGTTCTCAGGGCAGGACAACGTCTTCCGGGTCAGCTAGTATTATATATATTCTTGTATATACAAGAATTGCTCGTTTAAAGGTATTAGATAGATAGATATGCAGTTGCAACTCAATTTGCTGCGATTGAAATTTAATGTTGTGCTATAACAGTAGTATAACATTTATAAAACGCACCTCACGCAGATTTTTCAATACCGCCGTTAATCACCGCAACCCTCTTATAGTGAAAGCCGCAACGTACACGCCCTCCCGTATACTCCGTATCCATAGACCAAGGCAAGCCCTCAGCGAGCCGGATGACCCTATTACATTAGCTCAGATCGAAGCTGACGAAGCTCGTAAAAGTACACAACACACTACACACAACCGATCACGCTACCGTCCTCGACGGCGAGGACCGCCGCGACGTCCCACTCAGTCTCGTCCCGTTCAAGCGGCCCGAGCTGCCTACAGTAATCCGACCGCCCCCAATTAGTCGTAACTCGTACAAAGTCCTCCCCCTCCCCTGGTAACGCCCTGAGCCGAGGTTCGTACCCCATTCGGGGGTGCCCTCAGGCGTTGTTACCTAAATATTACCCGGCTGAGAGCCCTCTGCGCTCGCCGATTTGTCCGGTAAGGTTGTTGCAGCCATGTGAGGCTACCAACTTAGTCCTTTCAAAAAAAAAAAAAAAGTAGTATAACAGCTCAATGACACCATAATATTGTATTATTGTATGCGTCGCTAAGGGTTCGACTGAAAATCAGTTCTGAAGTACCTATATTCTACCTCAGAGTAAAGCTGAGTCGTTACCCTTTTCGACATCGCACATTATTGCAGATTGTTTTTTAGTTCATTGTATTGAATGTATTTTTTGCTCTTTGTTTGTAATCTCTGTAATTTTGTGTGTATGTTGAAATAAATGTTTTCTTTCTTTCTTTTATTGTCATCGGACTTACATGATTGCAAATTACAGATCAATTGAACATCACGATGTGGCTTAAAATGGACATGCTTAGTTTTGAGCTAAACATACTAACAGGTGAAGATAAATAAAAGCTTGTTACCTACTTCCAGCAGCATCATCAGATCAGTTCAATGACACCATGTCATTTTATTGTCATCGTATATACATGCCTATATATTTATTACTCTATTTATTAGTTTATTTCACATAATTTATTTATAAAATTCATAGGTAGAATGCTACACCTGCTTCTACTATTGATAATATTTTCCTGTCACCCAAAGGTTGCCTGGAAGAGATCGCTTAAGCGATAAGGCCGCCTGTATTGTACTCTTATTATATGTACCCATATTACATAGCGTCATCTGTTGTTTAAGGTGTACAATAAAGAATATTCTATTCTATACCTATGTGTATTTTCAGATCAATTGAACACCGATGTGTGATAGTCTACATTTGATGTTAAAGTTAACAATGCTTGCCCGCTTACCTTTTTTTTTTATTTTTATTTTTTTTTCGTGGGGAAATCCTCATAAAGTTTAACCAGATAATCACTTACAGCGATTAGGTTGTTCGATAATGTAAACAAGGGTATCTATAAAATGTATCTATAAAAACGGCAAAATAATCATATCTGTTGTATGGGAGCCCCCTTAAATATTTACTTAATTCTGTTTTTTAGTATTTGTTGTAATAGCGCAACAAAAATACATCATCTGTGAACATTTCAACTGTCTAACAGATACAGCCAGGTGACAGACGGACCGCCAGACAGACAGCGGAGTCTTAGTAATAGGGTCCCGTTTTACCCTTTTGGTACGAAACCCTAAAAACTAAAAACAGTCGAGTAAAAATGTCGCACTCCCGCTACAAGTCGGCCTCCGCCCACAAATCGCACCACTCGCCGCATGATTGACATAATAGACGCTCCGAGCTCATAATGTTTTGTCTCCGTCTAAACGGTGATTTCATAGTTTACGAGCCACATTGTTATACGCTATTCTGATACTCACGTCTGGGTACAGATTTGGCAGAACAATTTATAAATGAACTACGTATAGAGTGATTTTACTTGGGAATTTTAGGCCGAACAGTGATTTCAATCACTGTTCGGCCTAAAATTCCCAACTTTAGCATACTTTATATAACACTAGCTGTTCCCCGCGGCTTCACTCCCGTTCCCGGGATAGAAAGTAGCCTATAACCTTCAGGGATAATATAGCTTCCTATTAGTGAAAGAATCTTTTGAATCGGCCCAGTAACACCAGAGATTAGGGCGTCGCAAACAAACAAACTCTTCAGCTTTATTATTAGTACAGATATAGATAACCAGAATAGGTTAGGAAAATCCCAAATCAAGAGAACTAAATCGACGATTACTTACGTAGTTACAGACAGGTATTCGAAGTATTCGAACCCAAAACCTATCGAGGCGCCTACATTATCATTATTACAACTAAAGTCTAGTTGGAACATATCCAGATACAACCAAATCCCCTGTAAAGGTCAGTCTAGATTCTAGAATACGAAATTATCGCCAAATTGTACTAAACATCGTAAATACAGCTTATCTGCAACAATAACTTCACGGTACGTGATGATTTTTGAATTTATTGTTAATAAATAATATCTGGTAATCCATTCTGGACTGAAACAAACTTGGCCTGAATCCACGTAAACTTCTGTTGGAATGGATAGGTCTTTGTAGCTGTTGGTGGTCCATAGAATACCTATCAACTCCACTGAGATATATTACTAAGTATAGAGAAGACACCACATGTAAGCACCATGTTCCGTTCAAGTGCAGCCGTTCGGTCGCACATCACTTAAAATTAGGAAAAGAACATGAACAATGCCTATTTGAGTGTCAGATAGGAAATTGTAGATACTTACCTACTCAATTGTCAGTTCATACTATAATAATGTGGTCCAAATTGTCGGCCAGTTTGGACACCCGAGCGGGTAATTGCTAAATATCCCAAGGACAGCAGAACGCGTGTTAGGCATTCCGATAATTTTGAATCTTTGATACCACCTTAGAGAATAAATCTATAACAATATCGTCTAATTAAAGTTTCTTATGTTTGTGGTATTCAGTTGCCACATGGCCAAAAAATATTTATACTAATATTATAAATGTGAAAACTACTCCGTCTGTCTATCTGTTACCTTTTCACGCCTAAAACGATGAATCAATTGGAATGAAATTTGGTACAATGATAAATCAATTTGAACACAAAGATAAAATATATGGCTTCTTTATAATCCCGGAAAAAGAGTGAAACCTCGAAGGACTAGTTTACTTTAAATAAAATCATTGCATAATTACTCCCCTACTACACTACCATAAACTTGAGAGCCTTTGCATTATTAAAAGCAAATAACAAACAACTGAAATAAATAATAGTTATCTATTAAACCATTATTAAACCAATCATAACCTTTCTCGATTACAAATCTATATCTTATAAATTCCAATAGGTACTGATAGAGATGTTTATTCTACAGAAGGAAGTCGATTGCCACTCAATCCAAGCAAGGCTATCGATTCCGATAACAATAGCCCGCAAGAAATGGGTGAGGTGATATTAATTCAATTAATTAGATTGTATTATCAAGATCTCAAGTCATAATTCAAGCGGCAATTGTAACTGTTTTGTCCGCAGTTTACTGTCAGGGTAAATAATGTACAAGATCTGGGTAATATATAGTTTAGTTTGACCATGACATGGCTATGAAATGATGACCTTATTTTAAGTAAAGTAATTACTTACCTATATATAATATTTACAACTACAATTATTTGCAACAAATATACAAACTATATATAAAAAAAGCCTTCGAGGCGTGTGCTGCTGCCAATCAACGGCAAGTTTCCTAGAAGGCGGGCAGCGTTCCCTCTTTGGATGGCCAAGCTAACGCGTTGGCGGAAAAAGCTCCCGGCCCGCTGGTCCCCTGTTACCTCAATTAGTTTTGAAGATAATGTTCGAGAAAATCATGGTGGTTCCTTTTTACCCTTTGGGTACGGAACCCTAAAAAGTCGAGTACATTATAACATCCATTATGTTTTCTCACTTGAGTTTTGCATCTCATGAAGCAATACCACGCAGATTTATAATATTAAGAACACCCTATCTATTTGATAAGTAGCTTACTGGTTGGGCAAAGTTAAGTGTGAAAACGGCTGGCCTTAAATTAACTAAGTGGCCTTATCGGATTTACTCGACAAATAGTGGTATATTATGATCAAGGAGCCAACGTACCAACAGTTATAGTAATCAGTAAGCTTATGAGTTCACGTAACCTTCAAACATGTTGTCATTGGTCAAGAGATCGTAGTCAAAAACAAACCTATCACAGCAAGCACATAGACATCCAATAAGGAAGAGTTAATGAGAAGTATTAAAAATTCTGCTAATGACACAATTCGGGGGCTACTGAGTCACTGAGTGGTATAACTAGCCAAATAAGTAGCTGTGAAAGAAAATCCGTTTTGCAAAAACAAAACTTATTTATTGTTACGAAAATTTTGGCTATTTTCGAGTCCCAAAATTAATTCAGCTGTTTATTGTTTTGAGTGTAAAAAACACTATTCAGATTTTTATTTATTTAACACGATTGAGATGATGAGTTACACATGCAGCTACCTACTTGTAATTTAATTTTCAAAATAATTCTTATTATTTTGACATCATAACATAATGTAACAATCTTTCATCGAGTCCACGATATTTCAGCCAAGTCGTTCTGCGAATAGCTTATAATCGAGATAAATAGTATCGATTAGTACGTGTCATTGGGATCGATTTGCTCGTTGCTACTTTGGTTATTGGGTAGATATTATAAAGAAGTTTAAACTGAGTATTATGCTTCAAACGTAATCTAGTATCTGAATAAGTATAAGATATTTATAATATATTTCCTATGCCCAATAAAAATAGTATTCAAATAAGTTAAAAATTCAAATAAAAAAAAATGAGGACAAACTTTTTTTTATTGTAGGTATTCTCATTAGATTTACATTATGTGAACCAAATTTCAAAGCAAGTTTTGAGCTAAACAAACATACATACAACACGGTCAATTAAATACAAACTATATGTAGAAAAAGTTCTGCTTTATGTAGCACATAAAATAATAAGTATAGACATTAATCATAATAAAAACCAAAGAAAATAGAAATAAAAAGTACAAATACACATTAATCATTCTGTTCCCAAGAAAAATCTAAACATATATTGTTTTGAAATAAAACCTAAAAAATAACTTTACATCAAAATACCAAATTTAATAACGAGACATTTATTTTAATTCACACGATTAACATGAAAGATAGAGCAACATGTTTGTCATAGTCAAAAAATACAAGCTAACAACATAGTTAAAATCCCGATAGTTCCAAAGAACAAGAAACAAACATATATTATGCCGTCAACAAAACATCAAAGAACTTATAAACGTAGGCAATCAATTCAAGTATCTGGGTAACAGTTTAAAACTGAGCGTAGAACATTGAAACTGAATGCAAGCAAAACTGTCCATTGTTTTAGAGAAGGAGACTGTACAAAAGGTACTAAATCCAATGACAAAATAAATGTAGATAATTACACAACGTTACATAAGAAGACAAAACAAGAAATCGCAGGAACAAAAGGTGTAAGTGAATGTATCAAAGAGGATAAGGAAGGTTATTAAAGAACAACGATACGAGTGCGATACGATATGGTTTCTATAGCACACTTGCTCTACAAATTATTTCTTCCTTCTACAATAAAGAAGGAAACAAGAAAACCATAGCATACGTACTTTGGTCCAAACTATTTCCTTAATAATTCTACTACGTGCTATTATGCTTTGACAACTTGTGTATTATGATTTTAGAACAGAGATCGTAATAGAAAGGTAGATAGACGTTTCAAAAGGAGCTTTAGAAGATTGTACCTTTCATAGTGTTTTCGTATTTTCAATATGTTTTATTTCTAAGAAGCCATCGGTTCAGATCACTATGAATTTATGAAGTTTTACATCAGGGTTGACCCATCGCCTCTAGACCCATTTAAAGGTAGGTACCTAATCCTTGGTCAGTCAGCAAGAAATAAATTAAGTGACTTGGAAGGCGAGAAAAAATTTTGCTTTTCATCTAATAAAAGATAATGATGTAAATTTAAATCTAAAACTAGCAAATATTGATCATATCTCCAAATCGTACATTGTAATTGATCACACAGTAACAAATTGCTTAAATCAGGCGTAGACAAACACGGCTGGTTGCGATCCGTACAGAAATAAACTAGACACAAAACGATGCAGTCAACAAACCGCTGTCCTACAGACTGTCGAACACCCGGCTGTGACTACTCGACAATATATTAACTGTTAATAGGTGTGAAATGTCTCGTTCTCCATAGCTTTTGAGTTTCAGAAAGCTTCCAGGAAACAAGCTTGATATCTTTATTGCAACATTTCTTATGTGAGCTTTACTAGTAATTTTCATATCAATCGACGGTTCATTTGTGATAATATCTTCAAATACTCATCTGTAAGATAAATTTGGTATATAATAATATTTATAATCGGTGTAGGTATGATTTAGTTAAACATCTACCATCATCTTAGGACTACTAACATCAATCTCTTTATAAAAAACCATATTATTTTTTAATTGTACATCAATTTAACCTACACTGCACATAAATTTTATCGCAATTTACACTTTACACTTCTAAAACTAGTTATAATGATTTTAGCTACCAAGTAGTCTATATTTATCACAGAATTCATAGCTAATTTGACCATTATTCAAAACTAAGCTATTATCATATTTGAAATTAATCACTGAAACAACTAGTTCAGAGATAACCCAGCACAAATACCTACTCGTAAGTAATATCCACATTGCATATTAATTAATGAGCTATGTTTGTTACATCAACAGTTTATTCATGTCTCAAAACACGATACCACCGCATGTGAACCACGTTATAATTATCACACCTTCAGTGCTAATCTTTTCGTGTCCTAATTTATATCATGAACCTATTAAAATACTAAATGTTGCCATTAATACTTTGTATATTGGAAGCTTTTATAACAACAGTGAATATAATGCTGATAATTTTAAATTTTCTTCGACACGTTGCAAAATCCATTGTTAATTCCGGTGATATATTTCAAAATGAAGTGATTAAAATATATGGCACATAAATTAAATGTAAAACAAATTACTACTTAGAACTATAAAAAAGCAAATACAGACAGAGACATAAAGAAAGATCACAATTAAACTTATCATCCCAAAGCTTCAATCAAAGAAACCGATCAAAAAATAGAACCTAACGAGACGTGGGTGTGGGAGTTAACAAAGATATTTCGGATCTAATAAAAGACGCGGAACAAATAACTAATGAGGCGGAAAGCTATGTAATTAAGCTAATTAATCACGGTTTAATGTATATTCCAGCTAGATGAAGATACGAGAATAAAACAATATCAACTGAACCTTGTGGAGCTCAGAATGGCGTTGGCGGAATATTATAAGTAAATTTGACATTGGCATTAAAATTACTATTTATAAGCATTCCTTGCAACAAAGCGTATAAAGCCTAACACAAACTCGACCGTACTGTATATTTTTTTAATTTCAAGTATACACTTTTCTCAAGATGTTTTCGTGTAAAGCATAGTAACTACGACATTTTTTTTAAAGTCAGATCAGAGGGCTTACTAGCAAGCGTTCGACCTATGGAACAGAACTACCAATCATGCTCATAATATGTACCCAGAAACTCTAAACTGCTTATTGAATTCTGTTAAAGTCTTTAGAAAAAAAATTCAGGTATAATGAAATGGTGGGCATTTTTAAAATTACTTTGCTGTCTGTCCTGTCTATTGTCATGAACCATTGCTAAGATATCTCTTGATTTACGATTCCTGCAAATTAAACTGCTCTTCCAACGCCTCAGTAACTATGCTGTAAAAACTTTGAGATTATTTCAAAGATACTTAGTTAAAATATTTCATTTTAATAGCTAAGCCCAAGGGTTCTTTTTCACCCAGCGGCGCAGTTACAAATTTAGTATTTCGTCACGGCGCCCTACCCTAGCTATTTGAAAAAGATACAGTCGAAAGAAATAGGTACGTACAATAATAGTAGTTAAGTTAGGTAGATAGGAACAAAAATTTAAACATCTACAATATGAAATTGAGTTTTGTTATTATAAAAGAATTGAAACAGAAAACAACAAGAAAGACTTTTCGGATTATGGCGATCGACTCACGGCGCCCCTCTTTACTATCTACGGCGCACACTTTGGGAACTCCTGGCTTAGCCTGTGAGGTCGTGAGTATGATCCTCGCTCGCGTAGCAAATTACCTGATTTATGGATGGCTAGATTGTAATTAAACATTATAATAACAATCATTAGCAAACTATTACGTTTATTTTTAACCTGACGAAAAAGAGGGATGTTATAAGTTTGTAGTGTGTATCTGTGCGTTTGTCTGTGGCATCATAGCTCCTGAACAGATGAACCGATTTTGAAAGGTGTCGTTAATCGAGAGTGTTCTTAGCTTTGTTTCAAGAAAATTCGCTCAGCCGTTTGAAGATAGTCACCTCTTTTCAAGTGGTTTCTTGAAATTTTTAATTTCAGTTATATTCTACTTAACATTATTAAAAAATAATTTAAATTGTTTTCAATTTTGTCCGGTAAGGTTGATGAAGCCACCAGAGGGTAACTTTTGTCTTTTCACAAAAATAATAAAAAAAAACATTAACAGTTAATTATAAATTTTTAGTCTGAATTCAACATCTCCCTGCCCTGATCCCAATCATTTGGGGTCGGCGCAAATTATGTAATCTTCTTCCATTTAGCCCTTCTATCTGTCATATCGTGGCATTCACTCTTTCATACTCATATCATCCTTATTATTTATGAATCTTTAGTCTGAATTGTAGTAACCAACATTTGTAGATCTGTAGGGACCAACATATTACAGGACACAGATTTATCTATCTGCCACCAATAGAAAGTAAACAATGACCAATACCTTACGTGTAGATTACAAAAATCATTACCACATTTTACAATGCGAATTTCTAAGGCACCGCGATAATAACGATCATAAATCAAAAGGCAACTTATTCAAAACTATTGACAGTGTAAATCATGTTGGCATCACTACAATGATTATAAACACGACCCACGCCTCTGGTCCTGTCCATTAAACATTAAATGCTTGTCTCTGGTCATAAAATACTTAATGGTCACTTGTTTACTTGCATTCAAGCAGCTTCCAGCCCGTAGTCTATGCTCACTGATATAATATTTACGATTTTGCGAATATTAGTTTTGTAATAGAAATTTCTGTGAAGGGTTACTCTTTATTGAAAATCGATTACGTTTAGATACTTACTAGATAGTAATTATATGTAGTAATATCGATGAAAACATTATAAATTAAGTATTGGTTCTAACTGTTACAGACGTGAAATTAATTAGGACACATATAGTAACATAGGAGACGTAGATAAAGTATATTGATTTTATAAATTGTAATGCCATTTCATACGTAAAGTAATTAAAAGAAAATAAAACACTGTGCCATTAGCAATCGGCATAAGAATACCATAATTATATTGCTTAAACTATATGGAACTGTACTTTCGTTAATTAAAAGCAATAATTACAGAATTTTTAATTATTGGCTATATTAATATTACTGTATATAAATACATGAATTTATAATATTTATCGGTTGTAAAGGAGCACCGCTACCGGACAGGAGTGCCTCAAGGCGCTACATGCGCCCACGCACCTTCCTTGTATACAGTGTGATTTACTTATTCCAAATGGGCGAGTTAATACATCATGGTGCGAGGGAGGACATCTGTTAGACTCTGTGTGTGGTCTATAACCTCACCCAGATAATTATTAAGTTGTTAAGCTATCACGGATTTTAGTACGCAGTAAATCCGATAAGCTGGAGATAATAGTTTTAGCAGGCTTCGCGTTTCAGTTATGCATATTTGTTTAAATAGTCAGTTTTAATTTAAGATGGTATTAAATACTTAATTGATGGTAAGTCTCATATTGCGTTATTTTAATGATTTTGCATATATGGGTGGTTAGTATTTATTGTTTTAAATAAACGTAATTTAAACTTGAGTTTTATAAGCTTCCAACGCGAATTCCATGATTGCTCATTACGAATTTTCCATTAAAGGCAAATGTTCTATTTTATTTGCTCCTATATTAATCCCAGTTTTTTTTTTTTGATAAAGCATGGCGTTGCTTCTGGATATCAAATTATTTAACAATTTATGATTACTGGCCAGTTATAAAATATCTGGTTACACTTATAAATAAAATTTTAAGACTTTCGATGCCATAAGTAAATGAATATCCTGGGATATAATACTGAATTATGAAGAGAAACCTGTTCAAAAAATAAAAGCTTATGTATAAAGTTAAATTATAATTTAGAACGTACATTCCATAGAAATTATCTGGTACAAATGGTAATAACAAATATAATAATTTTAAACAATTGAATTGCGTTTTTCTCTTCTCTATAGATCATAGTATCTTTAATTTCATAATAAAATTATTAAAAAATATTAAGATTGTTTTTACTGTTACACCAAGCTTACTTGTGGTCATGCAGTCTGGCAAGACTTATGTCTCTCTGAACCCAGGTGACATTCCAGAAAGTGCTTCCCATAACTTTTACGGTCCTGTCATAAGGAACAAGAGTCGGTTTATCTCCTTGCAAGCATTGAGTCACTTGGAGTTGTTCACTCGTAAATATGATATGCAATTTTCCTTTCAGCCTTATCCGTAATGGTGTACCTTTGCCGACGTCGGTGACGCTAACTACGTCCCTATTTACGATATCATTGGCACTTAATGTTTTTTACTTCAAAATAGATTTCAATTTTAAACTAGATTGCTTGTATAGTTTTGTAACATTATTAAAATACAACGCGTCCATTTGCAGTAATTAATATTTTAATTTATCTCCCAATGAACTCTATCCTATAAAACTCTTCATTGTAGTTCTTTGAATTTGATACTCCATAAATTCAAAGTACCCACCAAATTATTATCATTTAGACTGCTAACCCAATTTCACATTAGATTTCACAGAATCTGTCCGGACGTTTCAAAATGAGTTACAGCCATTCAAACAAACTTTCTCATACTATTCCATAACAATCTCTGGATGGACATGTAGTTCGTAGCCCGGTGACCTACTTACACTCTGAAATACATCGGTAAGTAAATCAAAATTATGCATGTTGTCTAGAGTCTAGCTAGACCGAACAATGGAACTCTCTAGAGGTAACCACGTGTCAAGTTAGACATTAAGTACCACAATGCCTAGGTCATTGGCTGCTTACAAGCGTCGGCGTATGACGTTATGTGATAGTGCCTTACCGTATAAAATAAACCGGTGTGGTCGACTAGCTGCTAAGAGCCTAAGGATTCCGTGTACTTCTGACTGTGATTTGATGTTTCTATTAACTCTAGAGGCTTCTATTTGGACTTTAATCCTAAAACTACAAATTTGATTTTCAACATGAAATTAGTTTGATAAGATAATCTTTATTATCAACAACTTTTAGGTTTGACAAATATAAGCTGCATAAGCTTTCTTCTTCTTCAGATACTGCTTTCTATTATAAACCATTTGCATCAGGTTTTTTGTATGATCCTCTTGATCGTCTTAGATCTGTGTTGATCTTGGTGACTCCATCATTCATTTATTGAAAAAATTTTGAATTTCTCGGCTTTTCTGTACAATATGCATTTATTATACATATAAACTTTCCTCTTGAATCACCCTATCTATTGCTGAAAACTACTTTAATAATCCGTCGAGTTTAAAAGATCTAAGCGAAGAGACAGCGGAAGTGAGTTCATTATATTCCATGTAAAGAAAAGCATGAGATAACAGATATAATTTTAAACAAATAAATTTAATGAAAGTAACTGAAGTAATAGATGTGAGTTGTAAGCACTAAAGTAGTGTCAAGTATTATGATTAATAGAAAAGCAGTCCTAGAAAGTAACTGGCAGCTTATTCAATAGTAGACAGTAAGTTTGCTTTTATGCAACGACTTGATTGAAATAGAAATTATTATTTCACTTCTTCATGTTGTAATTGCAGTAACATTATATTAATTTTAAATAACAAACCAAGAAGAAAAGGAAAGTAATGTAACGTAAGATTCGTTTCTGGAAACCATGAAATGAGATTGAAGGTTTGATTTGATGGAGATTCGTAACAATAGCTAAGTCAACAAGTCGTTAAAAAGCCAAAAATATTTACTGTCATGTTCTGAACATCATGTCCTTCGTGATAATATAAGGACTATCAATAAATACTACAGGCTTCTAGATCCGTTCACGTATTCAGCTATTATGGTGGAATAAAGAAACGCACGAACATAAACTCTTAGATTTAAATATTGTTATTTCCAGGCTGATAAAGCAGTTACCTACAGCCTGTTCGCTATTAAATTTACTAATGAGAGGCCAGATTCAAATTGCTTTTTTAATATTCTTAAAATTCTTTCAATGATATTAAAAACATTCAAATAATTTTCACCTAATACAGGTAAACATAATACTAGATAGAAAAGATCCCTAATATTCAAATCTTTATCAAACCGGTTGGAAATGTGATTCCAAAGTTTATGTACAATTTCAGCATTACTGTTCCGTATAGCATTTTATATTTACTCACTCATGAATGACAAGTAAGTGTCCACTTACTTCTTACCAGTGAAATGCGGTAACATGCATGTTGGATAAGATTCATAAATATCTTACTTGAACCATTTTCAGTACACACCGTCATCTGATCCTAAAATAAGCAGAACTTGTACGTACTATGGAATTCGACTCGTTAACTGACTATAAACTTATAGTCAAAGTATCTCTAGCCTTCCACACTAACCAGTTCATAAATATTTTTAGTATTTCTATCAAGACCCAAAGAGTCGTCTTCAATATTTATAGGGTTTATATAAGTAACAAATTTAGTGTACAAGCACTTGTTACTATTACTATAAAGTAGAATTTACTTTTATATTTGTGCGCGAAGAATTTTATCATCTTCGGTTTCAATAATGAAATCGTCAATATAAAACGTATTTTTCTGGATCATCATATTAAATTCCAAGGGTAAGTGTACACAAAATTCTTTCACTATATAGTTTCTCTATAATTGCTAAAGATATTCCTCAACGTAGACTGGAAGACGGTGTTCTAAGTTTCATAGTTAGTCTATCTTTCGTCACTATGCTAATTTAATTGGAGATGTTTATGAATGCAGAAGGACGTTATTAGAATAAGCGGAAATTGAATATGTTGTCACAGTTATGTAAAACGTGCGTGTACCAACTTACGATTCAATTCCATTTTACTATCTTATTTAGTGATGTAGAATAACTATTAACTTCTGCATAATGTGCTTACTCAATTATAATCTCACTGCAGGTTTACATTTTGTCAAATATTTTTGTTGCATTATTTTCATCTCTATGACCAACGCTTTAGTCTAACTCTTTTTATTTCTACATTGTTTTAGACTTATTGATTTATCAATATTAATTAAAGGTATATCGATTGATTTTTGTATAATATACCTTTATTCTGTGAGGCTAACATTTGGCGACTCACATCAGACGTGTTCTATGTTCAGAGAGATCTTATCAAATGTCAGTTTACTATAATTTAGTATTAAATTGACAAAGTCTATCGGTGAATCTTAAAAACATAGTAGAAAATAATAAAGCTCTTAAATTTTCTTTTAACTCAATCAAATCGCTACATCAAACTGTAATTGAATGAATATCTCAACGAATTAGCATTTATATAATTCATTATGGATACATAAATCAATTTTATACCGACAATCCTTAAGCGAAAAGTTCGATTTCCTTTTATGAATTTTAATTATTGACTGAGCTTATCGGTAATGTTGCAATAACACTAATTCTGTAAAATCCATAATGTCATCAGAATCATTAAAATCATAAAAACATTATTAACGACACCTAGACCAATAAACATGGAGCTACTATCCCAATCTTTACGCTGATTGGGTGACTTGAAATGCTTTTAACTTATTTGAGATTTAGATAATAAATATTTATTGATTATGTCTCTATTAGTCAATCTTTATGAATTGGCTATTTTTGATATTAAATATTACCAATATTAAAATAACTTTCTAACGATAAGTACTGCTAGAGTATTCAAATCAGCATTCCAAATGATGATAGATGATAATATATTCTATATAAATGCTTGAAATAGTTCTTCATGAGAGACCAAGACAGAGGAAGCTGTAAGAATGCGGAAGTTCCCGAAGAAAAAGTGCAGGATGCTGAGACAACAATTAATAAAGTACCCAGTTGAATATAACACTAATTGACATAATTTGTAACGTCTCGAAAATGGACTACCAAAACTACTACTTACTAAACACAGTAGTACTATTAATACTGGAACATAAATTTTAACCATAATAAATGTCTACGGCGAACTACGCTACAATAAAAGTCAAAGGTAAATGATTAAAACGTCATCTTCCACGAATAATTACTTCACATAGGTGTGTATCCAAGTGCCAAGATTGTATTTAATCTCTGTAAGCATGTGTGTGTCGCTTGTATTCCTGCCATAAGTCTGCCAGATCTGCTACCTTTAAATTTGTTTGTAACTTATCATTTCTTTAGACTCTCCATCCATTTGGATTTTGTCCTATAGTACTCACCACAATGGCTCTATTTGCAAAATAAATTACACATAAAAGTATAAATTTAATAAAAGGAGCACTAGGAATACAATTAAATAAATATCCTGGGACATTCTTCACACACGGTTATCTGATACCAAACTAAGCAGAGCTTGTACTATGGAAACCAGATAACTGATATACTACATATACTATTTTTTTTTGTAAATACATACTTATATAGATAATTACACCCAGACACAGGACAAACAGACATGTTCATGCACACAAATGTTTGTCCTGGATGGGAATCGAACCCATGACCAGCGGCGTGATAGGTGGTGTCGTAACCAACTGCGCCAACTGGCTTGTCAATTAACTTTGATTTAGGAAATAAAACTCATGCCTAATCAGGCAACCTTTAATAATAAATGTTATTTTGACGATATACCTAGTAATATACAAAAAGGAAGAGAGATATTTCAGTTAAATGATATTAAAGTAATGATATAGTTTCAGTTATTTCAGTTTTAAATGTTGCATTTTCTTTCCTGCTATATTTACATCTTGATTTAAAAGGTTTGTCAATATTTGAAAGAGTCAAGAGGACAAACAACAGCACAATCTATCACAATTTGAAAGCGTGTACACAAGAATTGATTGATGAAACTGTAAAAATTGTGATTGATGACCACACACTCTTCATTGATAATTTTGTAACAAACCGGGTGTTTGTCGGTCCATAAGTCAATCTTGAGCATTTAGATTAAAATCTTGTATAACACTTTCGCTTTTACTTAATTAATTTTATTATGTTCTCAGGTTTCTTTTTGATGTTAGAAGTCATTAAATTTTCTTCCTTATTGATTTTATTATGTTGTCAGTAAACTGATACGCTTTAAATATAACGACTAGATCTTTGTCTCTACCAAAAATATAAGGGACGTTTATTGATGTCATATTTATAACGTGTATACTATCAGTGTTAATATAACCAATAAACTAAAATTCAATAGTTATAACATGTAGATTCGTGATTGCACATATGTGCCGACTGCTTACATAAGTAGCACACATTCTTACTTCAAATAGTTCACTTATTGGTAAAGGATTGAACTTATGAGTCCATAGAAACTGGTTTAGTTAATCCAATACGTGGGAAGAAAGTATCTATCTGACTTCATTTGCTAAAATTATGTTATCAAGCAGCAGCTTAGGTGGTTTCAGATAGGATTATACTAATAAATAATGTCTAGTGAATGAATATGAACATTCGATTGCTAAGTTGTTTATAAAACCCTTATATTACTAAAACTTTTTATTATGACATAATTTTTGACCAATAGTTAAAATGCTTGCTTAACTACTTGACAGCACACAAAAATTGATAGTAAATTTTAATGTCGAGAAAGTCAAGTTCGATTAAAAAACTCACTCTAAGCTTATTGATTTATTGATCAAGATCTTTACGAGTATTAAAACTATTATCAAACAATAATGCTTATGATTTAAGTATAACAAAGCTTATTGTAAGTAATTTTTCACTGATGACAATGGTGCTATCATAGCTATAACAAGACGTAACTATGGATGACGTAAGATATACACGTCATATATATAGGAAATGCTACAAATTGATACGATACTCAAATGTACACGTAAAACGGTGGCTTCAACAAGTCATTACTAAAGTACAGGCTTTGCTTAGTTTGGTATCAGATAAAGTCGTGTGAAGAATATCCCAGAAAATAATAAATGTGATTCTATTAATGTCAGTCTTTCATAAAATTTAGGGACAGTTCACAATTTAAAAAGCAATGAGATAAACATCTATTAATAATCACTAATTAAAATTCACTAAAGTAAAGAAGGGAAATAAAAATAAGATCGTTAACGTCTGTATTTAAATAACCTTAAAGAGCCAATTTCTTTGATGCGATCTTTGGATAATAAGATAAAAAAATAAACACTTCAATAAAGATTCAATATTGACTTGCTGGCTATTTATAAATGTAGAGCACTGATTCAATGATTAGCCACACTGATAAACGAGCCTGCAAAGCTAGATTTCTTCAGTATACTAAATTATCAACAAACAGCTTATTTAAAAGCTTAGAGCATGATTTGAAACATAATTTGTAGAAGTATGAAGAATTTTGAAGCCTATTCTTTGTAATTTGAACTTAGAATTCAAATAATCTTCTCGACTAATAGATGTCCGATTAATTGCCGAAGTATATGGGATAATTACTCATTTGACAGTTTAAATAAATTGTTTTCGTGATTTGCAGAAGGAGCTTTTTTCATGACTTAAGACAAAACTATCAGAAGACATCAAAATACAATAATTCACTTGAATCCTTTCGGCATCATAGACACAAAGCATACAACATTTACACTAGGAGAAACAACGAAATCTGGAATTGCTTAGTAGGTGAGCCTGTAGCCTTATAAACGTCGATATATGCTGGCCACAAAATCGCATAGCTGTAGCATAAAACGCTGGCCTGGAGTTATGTTGCACCAGACGTAATATTTACAGACGCTACGGTACTTTTATTAGGACACCATACCCGTCAAATGTACGTCATAAATACATGGGTTTATATCTTCATTTATGTCTTTATGTATATTTATTAACATGCTTTTCCCGCTACGTTGGGTTTCTCTTGTAGTACAATAGACCTTGCTGTCTTTAGTTATGCATTGCGATTGTTAGGGTGATTTATCTCCCTTTCTTAAATCATAGTTACGCCTCTGATTCTTTTAAGCCCCTTGCTTAAAAGAATCAGAGAATTATGAGTTGGTATCGATCCCATTATTTAAAAACTAAACTATTTTAGGTCTCGCGGTCTTACCAAAATTTTGTTCCTCGTGACGGATAAGGGGCCTAACATCTTTCCTCTCGAATTTTCTATCGTCTCTAAAAAGCTTCTGTTGTCTTTGACTCCTCAAGAGCTGCAAATATTGCGAAACTAACCACCCTGCTTTTAATGGTCGCATCGGTCACGAATATTTCCTCGTCAATGTGACAGCTTTAAACATTTTCTATTTTTTTTTCAATAATATCTTTATAAACGTTCTTACGAAGAGATCTGACGTCATAAAAACCAGATAAAATTTCAAGCTCATTTTATTCCATTTAGAACATTACAAATTGACTCAAACGGTAATAATTTTATAGTACGTATGCTCTTCAATCAAATTATGTACTAAAACAGATGTCAGAACATTTTATTTTAGTCTCGTGTGCGAAACACGAACATTTTTACGATGGTAGACGGGTGATTTATGTTTGACACGACTTCCCTAGGAAATTGACCGTCTTTTAGGAATCCGCAGATCTAATACTGAAAGCTTAAATAAGGCTCAATATTCATGCACAATTCTAAGTAGGTAATAATTAACATTAGTTAATTATTTTTTGGTAGTAGAAATGGCATAGTGCTTACGTTCTGCATTCAACGTCATTATTGTTCTTCAGGGTGAATTATTAATTTTATTACCTACTATTTTTAGGGTTCCGTACCTCAAAAGGAAAAACGGAACCCTTAAAGGATCACTTTGTGGTCCATCTGTCTGTCTGTCAAGACCCATTTTCTCAGGAACGCGTGGAGGGATCAAGCTGAAATTCATATCAAATACTCGACTGAGTATTTGATATGAATTGTGACTAGGAGCTGTGAAAAAATCAAACTTCTAAGCCAACGTAATTAAAAGATACAGCCGTTTATGCAGTAAATTTTTGACACTAGCAAGGAAATCAAAATCTACAGGGTACTTTCTGTGAACTCAGAATCTTGAAATTTTGTACGAAGCAACGTCTTATAGCACAGATAAAGGGGAAATTGATGTTCATAAATTTGTTGCTGTTGTACACACGGCCACAGATCAAGCTACACACTGCGGCACCTTATGCGGTTGTAATGTGTAGCTTGATCTGTGGCCGTGTGTACCCATAATGCTAAATTTGAATGACATATGCCTTCAAATAAAATGGCTGTGACAAACAAACGCACGGAAACTAGGTATAATACAAAACTACGGAACCGAAAAAACGCAGCTCACACTCAACTAGATTTTTTGATAGATTGAACACTATAAAAGGGGAAGTTAGTGCAAGTTTATGACGCTTTAGTGACGGGTTGAGAGTTAACTGTGGTAGAATGAACTGGACACTTGACTGTATATATCCTACTATTATCATAAATGCGAAAGTATGTGAGTATGGATGAATGTTTGTTGCTCTTACACGTAAAAACTACTGAACGGATTTGGATGAAACTTGGCAAATAGATAGATCATAAACTGGAATAACATATAAGTTAATTTTTATCCCGGGAAAACATAAGATACCTCGGAAAATTGCACAAAAATACTAATATAATTTTTAAATCTAAATTACACCCATGCGAAGTCGGGCGGGTCGCTAGTTCTTTAATAAAAACATAATTAAAAATAAATGTCATGATTCAGAATACGCATCGTATTTTAATTTTAGAAAAAAACATGTCAAGTGCAATATATTCAAATGTTACAGGGATTCCGTAGCTTGTTATAACACAATTAGCACAAAAGTTTTTTTAATTTATTGGACACTAAATTGAGTGGAATCAATATCAAATTATTTCTAGTAGTAGGTAGGTACATACCAGTTGGGTCCATAATCAATATCAACTATTTAAGATTTGCAACGTTTAAGATTATGTATGCTAATCGTTTACGGTGACACCTAAAGGTTCGCGCACAATATGTCGGACCGCAGCGGGCCGCATATTCCGCCGCATATTCCGCCGCGGATTTTGGTGCGCGATGCGTTTTTTTTTCGAGATTTCAGTAGTTTGAATTGTTGAAAGTTATTCATTATTGATATTTAAGTACTTCCATTCCTTAAAACCCTATAAAAATAGGCAGTTTCGTGACAAAAAAGTACAACGTCCAAAATTAATATTTCAAAAACTAAAATTTTCTTTCATGATGTGTTATCTTATAAAATTCGTCACAGATCACTAAAACATGTAAGTACATTATCGAACCCCATAGCGGTTCGGTGCGTGTCTCCGCCAGTGTCGAGTTTTACGACAATTTTATGATCGCGATAAACCACGCTGCCCATTCTGTTTGTACAAATTAGAACTGTGATATTGAATGTCAATGAACCAGAGGTTCGGCTAATTGATTAACTATATTTTTTTAATTGCGTGTTGGTTTCGTAATAAACTTAATGAGGTCATTTGATTAGCATATTACGTGATGGATGATTTAAAAAAAAAATATCTGCTACTATTTTTATGATATTACTATCTGGGTTCACCTGCGTTCCTGGGTTACTCATTTATTTTTTGCGCGGTACTCTAATTAATAATATGCTAAAATAGTCCTTTAGCCTAAATACTCCTTATAGCATTGTACGAGTATAGTTGGTTGAAACGAGATCGTTGGGTGAAAATATTTTTTTAAATAGATTCCAGAGCATGACTGCAATCAATACCTATGAAGAAGATGCAAGATAGTATTGGAGAGAGAAAGAGGATCTTATCACACTCATGGCACGATGCTGGACAGCGAACGGCTGAAGTGATGATGATATTATCCATCGACTCCAAGTACTTAAGTTCTGCAAAATTATAAAACCAACTAAAAATCTTATCATCATGGTGGTGAAATCACAAATTTCAGATTTTTCTCATAATAACCTAATTCAAATCAACATATTGACCTAAAAACTTGAACATACATGTTTAGATATTAATCTATAACATGACATGAGTAATTAAAAACGGTTTATAAACTCTAAAATACTATTAGTAAGAATTAGAATTATGTAGCATAACGTAAAATAGATACCAGGATTACAAATATTTCAAGTGACTTAATTCTGTCTTAGCCGTAAGCGAGGCATAAATTACATAAGAACAGTAACAATAAACATTATGTAAATTGTTGAGATTATGAAATTCCTGGCATAAATAATTTCAAGATCAAAAGGATACAAAAAAGGCATTAAAAAATTTAAAAAGAAAGTGAAAAGAGAGCAAAATTTGGATGTATGCAAAGTTCATTCACATACGCCTTTAGGCTATGTGCAAACTAACTATTACGTTCCTTCAATTTATGTTTGCTGAAATCCTTTGAGATCGCGACGTGTGAGACCGCCTCGTGGATTCAACATTACTAAATTGGTACAGTTGCAAACAACAAAAAGAAAACCTACAACAATGCAGCAAGGTATCATTTTCATCAACCTGATACTGAAATGAAAGCTCCAGAAAATGATAAAGGATTCAAACATGGAACATTTGCATATTCAAATGTAGGCGATAATAATGCTAATAATTTTAAACTTAAAGATGAAAGTCGTTTGAATATAGAAAGAAAAGGAAGAATGCCCGAAAACTGATATCTCAATCGCTGTCGATTTATTTTTGTGAATTTATGAGTATGTAATAACCAAGATGGATATTTGCTAAGAGTTTAACTGCGCTCTTGTACTACCTTTTGTACGTTTTTGTAATAAACATTTAAATATGAGCCTCGATATTGCCATCGATCAAAGTTGGCGTAGTATTGCTTTCGGGTATATTATTTTTGAGGTAGGTACTTTGATTTGTTTCACAGAAATTGTTGTATTCAGAGCTTTACAAGATTTTTGATGAAGCGACCACATGGATTGATCGACGGACGTTGATAAATAATTTATAAGTAAATTTACTTTGTCAGAGAAACGTTAAAATTATATGATCATTGTTCATCAACATTTTTTCCATAAAAAACGCTCATTTGATTTCCGTCTGATTAGGATATTAATTTAAAAAGTTTTAAATATTTATAAGTTTTACATTAAATTGAATGCATGGATATCATTATGAATGCTACAATATGGAAACAAGTTCATTAATTATGCCACGTACCTTACGTTGAATAACGCCGCGCCTCAGAAGGTGTACAGAGATTTATAATATTGCTACAGTGTTTTGTTTAACTGATTGTTTACGTAGAAACTTGAACAATTATAGCTTGTTGAGCTAAATTCCTGAAGTTATGAAAGTTGTAATCAAAAAGGACCTCTAAAAAGAATATGAGAGGAAACCTCCGAAAAGGAAGAATCAACAATTAGGAAAAATAATATTTTCATCAACTAGAAAAGAGGTGACGATCTTCAAACGGCTGGGCAAATTTTAATCGGTTTATCCGTTCAGGAGCTATGATTCCACAGATAGACATACGAGTATATACACACTACAAACTTCTAACACCCTCTTTTTCGACGGGGGTAAAATAGAATAACTCAGGAATATGTTTGTTGAGTTTTGAAGACGCGCGTGGTTGGAAATGAATGCAATTATTTTTAGACTGACTTACAAAAATACTAGAAACCAACAGTAAGGCTGATGATAATAGAATTTGCTACAAATTGTAAAGCAATCCAATCTCGACATAACGACTATGATTAAAAATCCCTTTAAAGTATCAAAACCATATCTATATATATAAAAGAAAGTCGTGTTAGTTACTCCACTTATAACTCAAGAATGGCTGAACCGATTTAGCTGAAAATTGGCAGGGAGGTAGTTTAGAGCCAGGAGAAGGACATAGGATAAGTAGGTAGGGGTAGGTAGGGTAGGTAGGGTAGGTAGGGTAGGTAGGGTAGGTAGGGTAGGTAGGGTAGGTAGGGTAGGTAGGGTAGGTAGGGTAGGTAGGGTAGGTAGGGTAGGTAGGGTAGGTAGGGTAGGTAGGGTAGGTAGGGTAGGTAGGGTAGGTAGGGTAGGTAGGGTAGGTAGGGTAGGTAGGGTAGGTAGGGTAGGTAGGGTAGGTAGGGTAGGTAGGGTAGGTAGGGTAGGTAGGGTAGGTAGGGTAGGTAGGGTAGGTAGGGTAGGTAGGGTAGGTAGGGTAGGTAGGGTAGGTAGGGTAGGTAGGGTAGGTAGGGTAGGTAGGGTAGGTAGGGTAGGTAGGGTAGGTAGGGTAGGTAGGGTAGGTAGGGTAGGTAGGGTAGGTAGGGTAGGTAGGGTAGGTAGGGTAGGTAGGGTAGGTAGGGTAGGTAGGGTAGGTAGGGTAGGTAGGGTAGGTAGGGTAGGTAGGGTAGGTAGGGTAGGTAGGGTAGGTAGGGTAGGTAGGGTAGGTAGGGTAGGTAGGGTAGGTAGGGTAGGTAGGGTAGGTAGGGTAGGTAGGGTAGGTAGGGTAGGTAGGGTAGGTAGGGTAGGTAGGGTAGGTAGGGTAGGTAGGGTAGGTAGGGTAGGTAGGGTAGGTAGGGTAGGTAGGGTAGGTAGGGTAGGTAGGGTAGGTAGGGTAGGTAGGGTAGGTAGGGTAGGTAGGGTAGGTAGGGTAGGTAGGGTAGGTAGGGTAGGTAGGGTAGGTAGGGTAGGTAGGGTAGGTAGGGTAGGTAGGGTAGGTAGGGTAGGTAGGGTAGGTAGGGTAGGTAGGGTAGGTAGGGTAGGTAGGGTAGGTAGGGTAGGTAGGGTAGGTAGGGTAGGTAGGGTAGGTAGGGTAGGTAGGGTAGGTAGGGTAGGTAGGGTAGGTAGGGTAGGTAGGGTAGGTAGGGTAGGTAGGGTAGGTAGGGTAGGTAGGGTAGGTAGGGTAGGTAGGGTAGGTAGGGTAGGTAGGGTAGGTAGGGTAGGTAGGGTAGGTAGGGTAGGTAGGGTAGGTAGGGTAGGTAGGGTAGGTAGGGTAGGTAGGGTAGGTAGGGTAGGTAGGGTAGGTAGGGTAGGTAGGGTAGGTAGGGTAGGTAGGGTAGGTAGGGTAGGTAGGGTAGGTAGGGTAGGTAGGGTAGGTAGGGTAGGTAGGGTAGGTAGGGTAGGTAGGGTAGGTAGGGTAGGTAGGGTAGGTAGGGTAGGTAGGGTAGGTAGGGTAGGTAGGGTAGGTAGGGTAGGTAGGGTAGGTAGGGTAGGTAGGGTAGGTAGGGTAGGTAGGGTAGGTAGGGTAGGTAGGGTAGGTAGGGTAGGTAGGGTAGGTAGGGTAGGTAGGGTAGGTAGGGTAGGTAGGGTAGGTAGGGTAGGTAGGGTAGGTAGGGTAGGTAGGGTAGGTAGGGTAGGTAGGGTAGGTAGGGTAGGTAGGGTAGGTAGGGTAGGTAGGGTAGGTAGGGTAGGTAGGGTAGGTAGGGTAGGTAGGGTAGGTAGGGTAGGTAGGGTAGGTAGGGTAGGTAGGGTAGGTAGGGTAGGTAGGGTAGGTAGGGTAGGTAGGGTAGGTAGGGTAGGTAGGGTAGGTAGGGTAGGTAGGGTAGGTAGGGTAGGTAGGGTAGGTAGGGTAGGTAGGGTAGGTAGGGTAGGTAGGGTAGGTAGGGTAGGTAGGGTAGGTAGGGTAGGTAGGGTAGGTAGGGTAGGTAGGGTAGGTAGGGTAGGTAGGGTAGGTAGGGTAGGTAGGGTAGGTAGGGTAGGTAGGGTAGGTAGGGTAGGTAGGGTAGGTAGGGTAGGTAGGGTAGGTAGGGTAGGTAGGGTAGGTAGGGTAGGTAGGGTAGGTAGGGTAGGTAGGGTAGGTAGGGTAGGTAGGGTAGGTAGGGTAGGTAGGGTAGGTAGGGTAGGTAGGGTAGGTAGGGTAGGTAGGGTAGGTAGGGTAGGTAGGGTAGGTAGGGTAGGTAGGGTAGGTAGGGTAGGTAGGGTAGGTAGGGTAGGTAGGGTAGGTAGGGTAGGTAGGGTAGGTAGGGTAGGTAGGGTAGGTAGGGTAGGTAGGGTAGGTAGGGTAGGTAGGGTAGGTAGGGTAGGTAGGGTAGGTAGGGTAGGTAGGGTAGGTAGGGTAGGTAGGGTAGGTAGGGTAGGTAGGGTAGGTAGGGTAGGTAGGGTAGGTAGGGTAGGTAGGGTAGGTAGGGTAGGTAGGGTAGGTAGGGTAGGTAGGGTAGGTAGGGTAGGTAGGGTAGGTAGGGTAGGTAGGGTAGGTAGGGTAGGTAGGGTAGGTAGGGTAGGTAGGGTAGGTAGGGTAGGTAGGGTAGGTAGGGTAGGTAGGGTAGGTAGGGTAGGTAGGGTAGGTAGGGTAGGTAGGGTAGGTAGGGTAGGTAGGGTAGGTAGGGTAGGTAGGGTAGGTAGGGTAGGTAGGGTAGGTAGGGTAGGTAGGGTAGGTAGGGTAGGTAGGGTAGGTAGGGTAGGTAGGGTAGGTAGGGTAGGTAGGGTAGGTAGGGTAGGTAGGGTAGGTAGGGTAGGTAGGGTAGGTAGGTAAGGTAGGTAGGGGTAGGTAGTTAGGTAGGGGTAGGTAGATAGGTAGGGGTAGGTAGAGGTAGGTAGGGGTAGGTAGGTAGGTCCCAGTTTTATTTTTGTTCTCAGGGCAGGGCAACGTCTGCCGGGTCAGCTTGTATTTTATAAATACTGTAAAGGAAAGCACTTCTAACTGTCAATGCGACTGACGCTATTAACATTTCGGAAGTCTTCCTAAAACCAAGAAGAACTTCAACAAAAAAAAACGCAATTTAAACTGTTTAATGATATGTAAAGGTGAAATTAAATTCTCATGCAATAAACGGCATAATAAATATGGAGTTAAAAATAAAAATTCCAAAGCTACAGAAGCAAAATTAAATTTTCTTCTATTAATACATTTGATTGAAAAGAGTATTTTAAAATCGACCGTTACTGCCTTCAAAATGAATTTAAACTAATGAGCCTGCGGGGGTCTGACACTGAATACATGTATTTCAAACTAGCCGTCCCCCGTGGTTTCATCCGCATTCACGGGATACATAATTTTTGTGCGGAACCCTAACTCTTTTTCCTACTAATATTATAAACGTGAAAGTTTGTATGTATGTATGTTTGTTGCTCTTTCATGAAAAAAGCTACTGAACGGATTTGGATGAAACTTGGCACATAGATAGATCATACCCTGGAATAACATATAGGCTGCTTTTTATCCCGGGAACGCGGGTGAAACTGCGGGGGACAGCTAGTTTTAAATAAAAGTAGCCTATATTATAACATAAGCTATCTGCTATTGAAAAAATCGTCCCGTCAAAATCGGTCCAGCCGTTTCGGAATTAGTTGAAAGAAACAGACAGACGGACAGATAGGAAATAAATAAAATTATAATACTTTTTTGGTTTATGTATCATAATATACTTTCATATGCATTTAGTAAAAAACTATTATTTTGTCATGACAAACAGACACTACAATTTCATGAATTTGTATAGATTAAGTCTAGCGATGGTGCATGTTTCTAGCTCGTGACGAAGAACCGGTCCTCCTCGTATTCTTTATGTGTTTAATTTAGATAATTTCACAATTTTCCTAGTATTTATAAAGATAGAAGTTTGAATATTTAATGTATATTTTTTACATTCGGAACAAATCTGCAAGGAACGGTTTTAAATTCAAAATAAATAGAGCAAGCATATATTTATCAATATATTTCCTTTCTTTTACTTCCTTTCAGTATAATATTTGATATCGAAATGTAGATTACTAAATAACAAAAATGTTTAGATATTTTATTCTATTCTATTAAAGTTCTAACAAGAGAAACAAATTACCTTAAATAGGCTCTACAACATTTTCAATGCATGGTTTGACATAAGTCTCAAATAGTAGAGCCAACATTTTACCTTGCAGTAATTAGTTTATATTACACGACCAATAAAAAAATGTCGTTTGATTCCCTAATGTTCTCCATTACGTTTATTTTTATATTAACTTGTCCCTATTGCAACATTGATTTATCCAAATTTCTAAAATGTATTTCGAGCAAAATTGTAGAAGCAAATCAATAAGTCTCATAATGTCATATCATTATGCGAATACATTTCGATCAATAAAATAAATATAAATTTTAAATCAGATCATAATTTGTGACTTTTAAAGCTTCCACCAAATTATATATCGTTTCAAATGGTGGTAAATTGGAATCGACTTGTAGAACTGCCCATTGTGGCCTATTCACCTAACAAACGACTTTAATTTGAATATTATTATGTTGTTACGTAAAAATACATCTAATAAATAGTGACGGCATAATGGAAACGCGTAATGTTATAAAAATTTACGACGTAACAATGCTAAATAACACCATATACTTGAAGAAAAAAAACGAGGAACACCTAATAAAACACCATGTATAGTAGATAAGGCCGAGTGTCTCTTGTTCGGCTCTCTTTAAGTGCTGTTCATATTATTTAATTTGATATTACGTAATATTTATGTATTTCTTTATCGACTTGAATATGTAAATAGTAATTTGAACTTATTTAATAGGTATACCATGTAGGTATATTTATTACATTTTGTTACAAGAATGTCACTATTTTGGGGGATCAAGGGGCTATTACTGAAAAAAGTTCAAAGAAGGAGAAATCAACAATAATTCAGTAACATATATTATCGAGGGGTGGAAACGCCCCCGCCAAGTCGAGCAAAAAAATGGCACGGCCTTACAATCCTTTTTTTGAAGCCATTCGGGCCATTTAAGACCCCTTGAAACTTCGTTGTGGAAAAAAACTAGGAGCCTAAATTTTCAGTGACCAAGAGGAAATTAGCTAGATATATTTCCAAATTACATTAAATTTGAACCAGCAGTTTAAGAATGATTGCAAGTCAAAGTTCCTTAATTTTGTCACTGCTCTGACTCACCCATCATCAAAATTCTACTCTACTTCCTAAAGTCCCAGAAAGCTGAAAATTGGTATGTAAGCCAGTATTACAACAAAAAAACTCCAAAACATGGAATTTTTACCCCCCAACCCCTAAAACTAGGTTATCAAATTTTGTATGAGACTTCCGTAAATTTCGATTTTTTTTGTCTTAATATTGATATAGGAACTGCTTAATATTTCAGAATTTTTAGGAAATCACCCCCACTTTAAAATAGCGGATGTAAGTTTGCATGGGTTTTCCCAACTACAAAAAGCGTAGAAAAAAGGCTTTCGATAGGTTTCAGAATATTACTACATTGTTATCCTTAAATTGAAAAGTTAGGGCTGTTATACAGTTCTTGTAGTAAGGAAACGGCCAAGATATATTTTGACGAAGGTGTAGAGTTTGTAAAGTTAGGGCTCGTAGAGTTAGGGCGTGTAGAGTCAGAAGCTTGGCTCTACATGACATCTGATAACCTTTTTGACAGTGTGAGCCATATGGTCTCGGCTTGACAACATTTTATATGAAAATGTTTTTGGTGGGAATCAAAATTTTCTAGATCAAATTACTTACATATAATTACTAGACTATTAAATTTGATACAAACAATAAGAAAAAATATATTAGGTAGGTAGATAATACAAGTGTCTCGTATAGAGATATATTCCCATTTCTAAAGCCCACGCTCATTTTTTTATTCCAATCATAAAAATGATCTTGAATTTATTATAAAAGAATGCAGACAAAAACTAATTTAATTAAAATGTATGAGATATTAATTTAAAAAATAATAAAATGAAATAATTTATATGCACAAAATTGAGTGACAATGTCTCGGTTAAAGGCCATATATTTATCTTAATTATTTAAAATGTTATGGAAAAATGTAGCGCTACATTTTTAAGGGTAGCTACACATTCGGTTAGGTCCGTTATGAAGCTGCAAATAAAAATAAATCGAGGTAATTACATATTTCATGTAGTTAGCTCGTGCTGGGCAGCAATAATGCGCGTCATTTTAAACAAATCGGATATTAGCTCCCACGTACGTAAGTTACTTATTTATATAATAATTTATGACTGCTTAGTTTCCATACATAAGTAAAGCCATAACCATAATTTTACGTAAAGTATTAATATATAAAGCCGGTATATCATTCAATAAGGACATACGTGCCTACTTACCTACATAATTATTATTGTGCATTTATATTGGCCTCGAAATAGTAATAAATAAGCCTCAACAGATTAACGGGGACTGACTAAAACAGGGATTTATTATACATCTTAGGTCTGTTAAAGACACTGTTTAAAGTTATTAAATAATTTTATAAGAGGCGGTTGAAATAAAAAAGTAAAACAG
This sequence comes from Tethea ocularis, assembly GCA_963555595.1. Lineage (NCBI taxonomy): Eukaryota > Metazoa > Arthropoda > Insecta > Lepidoptera > Drepanidae > Tethea > Tethea ocularis. The sequence goes on along the minus strand of OY741971.1, from coordinate 1,049,432 downwards.
TTTTTTTTACATATCTAATATTCTTCTTAGTATTGAAAACATTTCACAAAACTAGCTTTTCAGTGTATGAATGAAATCTTCATGATTATTTTTTTAAATTACATCAGGCTTTGGGTTCATGGCTACGTTTCTTTAAGAAAATATCAAAACTGAACCCAATCGAATGTGTAGCTACCCTTAAATGATCAAGATTCGATATTATTTTATATCATTGAGATGACCCGATACTATCTTATGTCAAACGATACAACCGGTCCCAATCGATGCCCACACAATATCGATTAATTATGTTTTTAATTATTTCGCTATCGTTGTTATGGGGTAGCAGTGTTAGCGACAATTTAGGAATAGTTCAAAACTAATACAAAAAATCGAACAGCGCACACTACAATTTAGTATGGATAGAACCGCCCTCAAAAACACTAAAAAGTACTAATAAATTAACTATGTGACAGATTAGTCGTCATCTTATGTTGCTATGCTGATGATAGACGGTATAACTCCTTAACGGTAAGGAGTTAGGGGATAATTCTTTAAATATTATAGGAACGATGATAGAAGATATAACGTTAATATGATTATCCTAGGTCAGTGACACATTTTGAGAGTCATTGATTACACTTAAGAAACTGAAAATTGTAGTCATTCAAAGTCCGCTAGCAGCTTACAGTGGGGCCCCAATCAATCGTCCTACTGTGGCGTCAAGCATTGCCAACTTGAATGAGCAGGCAAAACAGGTAATCAGACGATATGTAAATATTATTATAATCTTATCAAACAGGATCGAAATCCGATGTCACCATTAATATTATTAACTTATTTATTGACAGCTACGTGTATTATTTAAAATCACATTTATTTTAACTGGACAAGTTTTTATTATTCTCTACACCAGAGGTTCCCAAAAAGTGCGCCGCAGCGGCCTGGTGCGCCGTAGAAAGTAATGAGAGGCGCCGTGAGTCGATCCTCTATAATTAACCGAAAAGTTTCTTGTTATTTTCTGTTTTTTTTTATATATAAAAAAAACTCAATATCATATTTTTATTTTTTTTTCCTATCTACCTAACCTAACTACTATTATTGTAGGTACCTATTTCTTTCGACTGTATCTTTTTCAAATAGCTAGGGACAAAATTCTAAATTTGTAAATGCGCCGCGGGCTGAAAAAGATTGGGATCCTTTGCTCTACACTATTTACGCTGCAGCTTGGCTCGTTCGTCGAGTCCGTGACAGCGGGTCTACTAAGTCCTGATGATGCTTCGTAGAGAAGCTAAACCGTGTCGATATCCTATTGAGTCTCTTTGTACGGAACACGATAGAGAAGGAGATCCAGCGCAAGTGGTTACTAAATATTTGTCTTTGTCTAATTTTGTAATGGATGGCCGCAACCTCACGCCTGAGTGAGTCTCCCCCGGTTAGTGGTAGCTCGTATTAAGTATTCTCCCCCGGTAACGCACTGAGCCCAGGTTAGTATCCCATTCGGGGGTGCCCTCAGGCGTGGTTACCTCTCAGGCGGGCAACATTTCGAGGAGCCGTTTCGGAGGAGTTTGTTGATAAACACTGTGACAAAAGAATTTTATTATTAGATTAAGGAAGGATCACTTACTAATACCAATTAAACTTACATTTCAAAAGTATTTTTTAAATAAACTTTTTTATTTAAAACGTTGGAATCCAAATGTTTCCTATCAATAAGTGCAACAAACACTTTCCAACTAAAAATAAAGTCATTTAAAAGTCGTCAATGTCCATCAACGACCGTCAAAAGACAAAATTAGACAAAGACAAACACATAGTAGATCCTTTGACACAATTCTTTTCATTTTTACCAAGATACACCAACTGTAAATTTAGGGGACTTTCAACTATATTCTTTTTGGGATAAAATGGTATTAAGTCGATAAAAGTAAAGTTGTTTTTCAGGCAGAGGCAGTTATAAAATTTGAGAAATGTAAGTTTCAGACAGGCGACCGAAACGCGGTTAACTTTGGTATGCAAGAAAGAATGCTTTTTGAATGGCAGGTAGGATGACAATATAACTTTGGGAATGTTGGACATATATTTTTTTTATATTTTTCAATCTATTTTTAGTTTAGGCAGGTAGGTATTTAAATTAGGATACGCGGAAAAATAAAAACCATTTTTGTTCAAGTTATATAGGTAAATAGAAGAACTATAATATATCTATTCATGGTTACTGCTGTTACTGCTGTACATAATGTACCGTATTCTAAGAAATAAAGATATTCTATTCTATTAAAATTTTCTTGACGGGAAATATTACTCTTTAGGCCGTCACATGGTCACATTAAGGTTTTACAGATCCACGAAATAACTGATATTTTTTTAAAACCGTGCGGTTTCTTTCTCTCTTATATTGGTTATTTGCCGGAATAAAAAGTTGCCTATATGTCATTCCAGACTTTGATCTACCTGCGTTTAATTTCATAATTTTGTGGGCTTAAAACCTCATCCAAAATAATTATGTTATCATATGAATAACTAGTTTTTCCCCGCGGCTTCACTCGCGTTCCCGGGATAAAAAGGGACCTTAACTTTCGGGCATAACGTACCTTCCTATGAGTAAAATATTTTTTCGAATCGTATCAGTAACTCCGGAGATTAGCGCGTTCAAACAAACAAACTCGTCAGCTTTACTATTAGTATACATATAGATATAAATATGCAGCTATAAGCAAATCTTTTAGCATGATAATTTCGACATTGTTTTGTACATCATGGTGTTTGCCAATTCAACCATGGAAAATTGTGTATGGTGAATCATTTATATTGCATCAAACATGCATCTCCACGCCTTATGAGTCAGCTTTTTGGTTAAATTAATTTGAATCTCGAAGTAAATTCTCATAGTTCAAAGGGCTTGTGAATACATTTTGTTAGTCAAAACATAAGTTTTGTTACTCAAACAAGACTATTTGTTAACATGTTTTTTTTATTTTATGTTTATAGGCCTATACAGAATTTAATTTTATCAACTTTACTAGTTAAATTATTCCTCGTGGGTTTGAACCCGTGTGAACCAGTTGAACTAAAATTGGACAGAATTAATAATAATGTGAAAAAAGTTTTTCAAATTATTATTTTTTTACATCTTTACTAATAAACATGTTTACTATATAATAGGTAGAGGCAGGAGAAAGGATCGACATTCATTTATATAGCAGTCTCTGCCTGCAGGCAGACTGACACATAGCTAGGAGTAAGTTCCGACTGATGGTCGCCGACATCCGACACGTGGAGAACAAGAACTAATATTATAAAGGATGTAGGAGGTAATCTCCTCAGTTGCTTGTCCGATGCTAAAAAGTCTTGAATAAAAATAACTTTAATAGGGTAGTTGACACTGTCAAAAATAAATGACCAAACACTAACCAATGCATAAAACATCTAAAAACACGTGGAAATATCAAATACTTTGTACATTTAATGATTTTTAATAATCAGTGGAACCACTAAGAGTATAGATGATTTGATGCTGTGAAACTATGACGTCATAGTGTAATATTTCATACAAAATTCCTTATAAACGATCGTTTTGACATTTATTAAAAAGTTGCTGATTTGATATGTCAGTCAACTACCCTATTAGGGAAATATATTACTCATATACGACGTAAATATATGTTTGCTCATGATACCATTTTCTACAAACAAAAGTGGATGCAAAATTAATCTACGCGGTAATTTTTATAAACCTGCTTAATTTAAAAAAAATATATACCTACCATGTAATTTTTTAGAGGTAAAGATAAAGTCGAAATAGGACTTTGTCTTTGAGTAATTCGGTTTGACATGGTCGCCCTACTTTTCAGCCCAACTAATAGTCGTAAATCAGCTGAGCCAGTAACAGAATCAACTCATCTTGGAAACTGGCCTTCTTAGCGAGGATTAGTGGTGTGAAAGTGAACCGGGATTATCACGTCCCCGGACGAAAGGATTGTAACCGGTTTATTTTATAGGCTGTTTTAGAACACTTTTATTAACTTTCTGAATTTAATGCTCTTGAAATCAAATAGAAACTTGTTATTAGGTACTGAAACTTTATTACCGCGGATTACTTACTTTAAAGATAGTTAATTCAATCTGAGATTAATGCAACTTAAATTAAAAGTAACTCTCCTTTAACAGACCAATTGGCGTGATTTAGGTACAATTATTGTACAGCTCCAAAGAAGCCTTGCTGAGTTTCTTGCCGGAGTCTTCTCAGTTCAAGTGTATTCCGAACCGGTAGTAGAGTCTAAAAATTGTAACTGTTGACATTCATAAGTGCCTTATTAGGGCCTAAACTGAATAAATGAGTTTTTGATTTTGATTTTGATTTTGCTCTGTTTATTTGTTGCCACTGCACATCGCTCGCAGTCGCAAAAAACTCAATATCCAAAAAAACATAACAATTCATTACTTTACCGGTATTTTAAATCACAATAAACAAGTTGATATAATGCCCAGTTCCTACATCCGCCATTAATTTAGGTATTAAAGGCTCATAAATCACCGCCAGCGCGATGCTGCGCGTGCGATCAAAGCCGACGGTTTCTCATTGTGCGTTAAAACAAACAGGTGCGTTATTACGTGTTTAAAAATAGTTATATAGTAATTTTATTGATATCGAGATTTTGAAATTAATAGAAAAGGTTTTTTTTAATTTTGGTTAAAATAATCAATAGTAATAAATACTCACATACCTAATATCCTGTCCTTCATTTCAACTTACACGTGTTCTGAAAAAAGAAAACAAATAATTAGTTAAATTCGTTTAGAAAGGTTCTTACGAATAAAATTATCTTGCTGTCCTTAAAGACGAGAATGGTAGTATATTTACTGATTAATAACAAAATAAATCATCAACATATTCCTCCAAGGTATATTAGTGACATAATACGACTATTTCATGAAAACGTTACTTTTTACAACAAATTTAGTTCCGTGACATATTTTGATGATTTTTTTAATTTACCAACCAATTTAATTAACCAATAATTTAGTCCACTCGTGACCACGATCAATGCAACTTAGTCGAAACGTCGAGGTTAGTCCAAATTATATTTTGATAATATTCTTTGCGCGAACAGACCCGATATATTACTTATAAACATGCATATACTACCATTCTTATCGCAAATAACATGTTGAAAACTTACGACCTATACCAAACTGAGCTGCAATTAGCAAAAAACGTAAAAAAAATTGAATTTCGCGCTCCAACCGAAGGTATCACCTTAACACCTTTGGCTACATCGACTGTGGTTACACCCTAAATTAAATTTTCAAGTTGCAACGAAGTAAGAGTCGAGAAATTAGTACATTTATCAAAGAAATAGTTACCCGATAAGCAATAAACTAATAAAATTTATTGTCCAGCACGAACCTGACTGCCTATAAAATAGATGGAGTCGTAATACTTTAATTACTTCTTTAGCTGACTGATTAAAATGTTTAACAGTATAAAAACTTGTCTTTGGTAGCGGCTCTACACGCGTGGATGCGTCAGTTTTTAAACGCTGACTTGTCTGCCTGTCTGTCTGTGTGTGTCTGTCTGTGGCCTCATAGTTCCTGAATGGATGGACTGATTTCGATTTAGTTCTTTTTGTTTAAACGGTGACTTAATCGAGAATTCTTAGCTATGTTTCAAGAAAATCCGCTCAGCCGTTTAGAAGTTACGACCAATTTTCTAGTGAGTTTTGGGGGTTTTTAATTTTAGTTTATAACTTCACATGTTAGTAGTTTTTTAGGAGGTAATGTTCGGAGCTAGGTACTAACTGATCCGATTATGTTTGTTTTTAATAGGAAGCTAAATTATCCCCAAGTGATACCTATAGGCTACTTTTCATGCCAGAAACCCGGGTGAAACCACGGGCAACAGCTTGTATGGCATATTATTCCACAGATACCTACAGGGTGTGTAGTCAAACATGAATAAATTATTAACATTATAAGGAATTCGACACACGTGCGGACAACAGCGAATAAAGTGTCGCGGGCCCGTCTAGACCGGCCTGTTGTCGCAATATGTATGCTATTACCGCTTCGATGGTCCTGCAAATATTAGACCACCAGGCGAGTGCTCTCCGAGGTATGTAGTGCAGTTTGCACAGCACCTAAACAGTCTAGCTGTTTAGGAAGTTTGCGGAAAGACAATTCATGACAGCAAATAGGTACTTAGTTGTTTCGTAGATTGAACGACCTATTCGTTCAGTTGTTTATTTAGAAAGAAAGAAATGAAAGAAAAACAGTTTATTCAGGACTACACACAACATTACATTAATTAAGATATTAGGTAGGTACGAACTATAAAAGGTATACAACAAAACAATAATGTAATGTTGCGTGATGCCTGGAATAGGTCCCGACTCAGCATTGTGCTAAGATTAATTTTGGTTAATTAATCCTCGCGCTGATTTTCAGTAGGGGCCTAATATTCATTTGTCTGAAATTCATTGTATTAATTTCGACGTTAGATAAAACGTTCGCTGACAGTTCTTTATACAGTGTGTATGGTAATGATCTATCGATGTTTTAGGTACATAGGTATATATTTCAACACTTTTTATACAATACACGACACACTCAGATGCAATCTGCCCCTCTAAGTAAGTAGTAAGTCTAGAATACAAACTGCTTCCTCTATAATCAGCTGAGCAGACACCCCGCCATTCTACCGTCCAATAAACTATAATAAATATCCTTATTTTATTGGATGGAATCTTCGCCATAACAAATGCTATCACACCTCTATCACCTTAGAGTCTCTCACGAAGACCATTTCAGTGTGTTATGACCATTTAAGTATACGCATGCATCACAAGCAAAGACCGTGGCGCCACCTCTGTCCATTCACAAACATAATCTTTACTATCGCATTCAATCGATTGAACGTATTCCAATAGCCATAAGACTCACAGTCAATTGATATGATACGCTATAAAGTATCAAGTTAACTAAGTTATGGTACTTCGATGCGTTGTCAGCGCAAAGTATTGGCTCGTTTCAAAGCAAGACTGGTCATACGAATCGTACATAAACGAAGATATAAACCTTGCCTTTCCTTTTTACATTTGTCATTCCGTCTCGTGTGTTTTACAACGGGATGGGACGAATTAAGTGCGCTTTGCAAATTGTTTGCGGACGTGTGTCGAGTAGTCGATTGTTGTCCGATTGAATCGATTATGTATTGTTTGGTGGGATATCGGTTTTCGATGCAAATGCATGTTTGGAAAATACGGGCGCTGATTTAAACCGGAATTCTTTCTGAAGTTGATTGTCGGCAGTTTTGGTTTTCCTTGACATGGTATTTAAATGTAGGTATGAGGTGGCCATCGGTACCTATTATAAAAAAAGCCTCCCCCGCCGCCGCATCTTTACATATCATACTAAAATTAAAAATTCGCTAGAAATTTGCAAAGAATTTAAAACAAATTAAGTCACCCAAAAAAAAATCAAAATCGGTCAATCCGTTCAGGAGCTATGAGGCTACAGACTGGCACACAAACATATAGACAGACACGTCAAACTTATGACACCCTGTCGTTTTGGCGTCGGGGGTTAAAAACTGGTGGAGAATTATATATCAAAATAATAACCATTCACATAATAACAAATTCATAAAACAAGGCAATTCTATCTTAATACTTTCAAGTTACAGTTGTAGTTATTTAATCAACTTATACAGTGGTAAAGATGGTGCACATTTCTGTATAATAAATGTTGAATAACGCAGTGAACGCCTTAAATAACCATACAAGAGACCAAGTTAATTGTAAGATAAATTCACTATAGTTGCACTCAAAATGAAAATAGTCTGCCTAATTTTATTCAAATCAGGAAATGTAGGAGGAACATCCGGAAAAGATTTACGGAAATGCTGCAATAACAGAACTGTTATTCATATTTTTTACGATAAAAGTAGCTGAATACAAAACGATAACTTCCATTAATATATACCGTTACAGATCAGTGAACTCCCGCCCTTATGTCACCAAACGAAAACAATTCCAGCGACAAAATAGTAGATAACTGTGCCAAGTAAAGCTTAGTTCAGTTAAGCACACTTTACTATCAATATATCGAGAGATTATTCTGCTCGATAAATTTAATGTTGCCACCGTAAAATAACTGTCTGAAAGCAGCTGTCTGGCAACACCTTTATTATGTATCGTAACAGTATAAGACCCAAAATTGATCGTCAAAATATTATGACGTTTGTAATATTATGTTTGTAATTTTGACAGAATGTCAACGGGCTGTCAAATAAACATAATATTTTATGGGTTACCCGGTGGTAGATCGGCTTACAGTGAAGATTAGTAAAATCGTTATTTATTGATGAAAACATAGGTTATTTATGAGTTTACCCATTCAAAGTGACCTGCCCTGTGGTATGCTAAAAATCTATCGTTTTAGTTAATCTTTACTGACTTGCAATAAGATCTATAACTGTTGGCAATCTGAACGGATTACTAGAACATTATTAGCTTATGTATATTTGCTAACAAAACTGCTTTAGATTAGATATAGAAATACCTGCATAGTACCTCTTATGATTTTGACAATTAGTTTGGCGTAAGACGTAGATAATAGCGATCGCTATTACACGTAAAGGCTGTAAGCGTTAGCTATACTTTAAGGCTATGATAGCTTAGTGGTAGTGACGTCGGATGGTCGTGGGTTCGAATCCTACAATGAGCTTGAGCTTTCGGTCAAGGAAAACATCGTGAGATAACCATAGCTCGGTGTTAGGGTACTTTGTTGTAGGTACCCTGCCAACGTGCTGTGGTCTGGCTACCACCCTCAAGTTGAAAATGTCTGTAATCGGGATAGGCAAAAAAATCGGATTTCCACTCACTACGGATCAGACACGCCTACAGTTTTCTTGATCACTAGCTGTTTCACGCAGTTTCACCTGCGTTTCTTAGATGAAACGCAGTCTATAGCATTTAGAGATAATATAGCTTCAAATTAGTGAAATAAGACCAGCTCAATGACACATATTACTGACATCGGACTTACTTACGTGTACCAAATTACAGATCAGTTAAACACTGGGAAGTAATTCAAAACTAACTTCCGTCTTACATGTTACAAGATTCAACCTACACGTACGAGTACCTAAAAAATAATAATCAGATCTTTATTTTCTTTAAATAAGAACCAAAGCCTATAAATACATTGAAACATAACATCCATAAGTCGATCACGGTCAACGGTGTACGCTCAGGTTAATGGGTCATAATTCGCGGTACGCGCTTGTTATGTCTAGACGACAGTGAAGTCGACACCTAACGTTATCGCGAAAAGATTAACAGCTTTTTTTATTACATAGTAACACCAGCGTTACCACTTTATAATTTGGGATTGTTTATTTTAATTTTAATGGTAAGTTCTCTTTAGTTTTGACTCTAAAGACATTTAAATATTGTCGCAATATTTCTCTAAACTTTAGAGCAACGAACGGAAATATTGCTGGCGAGGCAGAATAGGGTTTATGGAGAAATTAGACTAGAAAGAGCTAAGATAAGGTAGATATCGTGCAGCAGGACGAAGGCCTCTAGACAGGTAGATATTGGCCAACAATGATTTCATCATATCAGCCGAAAGACGTCCACTACTGGACAAAGGCCTCCCCCAAGGATCTCCCCGATGGCCGGTCATGCGCTAACCGCATCCAACGGTTTCCCGCGACCCCAACAAGATCGTCGGTACACCTTGCGGGGGGCCTGCCCACGCTGCGTCTTCCGGTTCGTGTTCACCACTCGAGAACCTTTCTGCCCCAGCAGCCGTCGGTTCTACGAGCGATGTGCCCCGCCCACTGCCACTTAAGTTTGGCAAATCTTACAATGACTTGCTTCTCCTTATTCTGGTCTACTCAACATTTCCAAGGTGTAGATACAATTCAAAGAGGAATTGTTTTGTCGCGATATAAAGTATCCTGCCTATGTATATTTTCCACCTGGTTCCATTACTTTTATTCTCAAAATGTAGCATTGCTGCATTCCTACTTCAGCTTTGATATTTTGCAGTCTCAGATTACGTCCTAGATATTAAATTTCAACAACACACTGCAGGATGTTAATCACGCAACAATGACATGACACAAAATCCAAACATGAAATTTGTATCTAATTAATTTGTTACACAATCAATAATTCAACTACTGTAGCTGACAGTGGCTGCGCAAAACATAGACAAAGTGGGACTTTATCTATGTTTAACTTTATCATAGACTTCGATCATATGTCTACTGCAACCATATTTGTAGTTATTCCAATCAATGGTTTCAATAAAAATAAAATCATTTTGACAATATGTAAGGACGTAGATGAGGATGAGGATTACTGACACAGTCCTCATAAATCTGTAAAGATAATTGTGACGATACTGAAGTTATATCATGAAACATAAAGCTGTCTAGATGCAATTATATTTACTATGACCATGACAAGACAGTGGTGGTATCGTCGAATACTGATTGTAAAAAGGGTAAAGACCAAAATGATAAATCATAGCATGGTGTTTAGTTGAAAATCTGTTGCCAAGCTGAAGTCTGTTGAAAATCAATGTGTTTTCCTGCAGCAACTCGTAACAGTATTTTTTAGCTTACCTCGATTGGCCACATTATTATTATTATTGTGGTCAAATACAAAACTTTAACTGAACTTCAAAGTAACGGGTAAGCCCAACAAATTAGTTAAAACAAATAAGTTAGTTTTCCCAAGTTATTAACATTCTGTAGATGCAAGAGATAACTTTGGACCAAGAATTCGGAAGCAACTACAAACTTTTATTGAAGTGAAAGATTAAAATTTGACTTTAAAAGTAGTATGGAGCGGATGACATTTGACCCAAATTCTACACCATGAGAAGGTTACTTCAATGCAAATGATGTGTTATGGGATTCATATTCTAGAATGTAGTAGAATAACGTGTTTGGAACATTACGAGTATATCTAATATCTTTAACGGGATATTTTAACAAATATTAAATATTTTGATAGAAAATATTAACTGTTGCTGTCGTTGATCGTATTTAGGAATGATGTACGATGTTTAAATTTATTTATTGTATATATAATAATAGAATAAAGAATTGGGCTTTGCTTGGGTAATTTATTATTATTAAGCATTCGCTAATACCTTTCGGAAAAAATATCGAATGATAGTCGCATATAAAATCGTACTACTGCTACGCTTACAATAATTAAGCATACAAATGGACAGAAATAAACAGTGACTTTTTATACTATACAATGAAGATGTTAGAGAAGAAGAGATAGATAAAATATAACTCCATTCTAAAATAAGCGTGTTCATTTATGGCCTCATCATTTCCTGCCACTATGATACTGTCGAACCTAGGTCTATATCCAAATAGTTATAAATCCAAATCGAAACATCCTTAATTGCAAAAGATTTTCATGTAAACAACAAAGCTTTGTCGCCTATCTTTAAACGACGCTATGTCCTTTAACTTCATAAATCTGCTGCAGCATTAGTAACTTAAGAACTACCTTAACAAGGTTCAATACAGCTTTTAGCTTCACTATCAAAGGATATTCCAAACAGTTAAGAGATTACAGTATCTATAAATCTATGACAGCTATTCTAACCTTAATACCGGATATGTTCTTAATATCAACTGGAATATACTGTGTAAATAAATGTAGGATATTAGTGCACTGAACGTATTTAGGAGCATTGAAACAACAATGTTGAGCCTGTAATATTATGTGCTCAATATAGACTTTGCTTATAGGTTTACTTGTCTTTGGTAACATGGCTTACACAAATTTACTATTATAAGGCTTCATGAATGGGTTTAATTGAAGATGAGACTATTATGTTGTGGGTGGATGTTTTATTAAAGGGAAAATATACCTTATTGATTTGTTATACTGTTTTAAAGTTTTTTCTGTTATTATTATTTCATTTCGTGTCTGTTTTTAGATGTTCTAGACACATACTTAACCGTCAAATCATCGCCGGAAATAACGTCTATATATTCTCCATTCGTTCATTTCCTTGTTGTTTTCTTGTACCTATATTTCTGTGGTCGTCAAATATTTTTTTTTCTTTCTTTCCATTTCACACAAGGTGATCAAATTTGAAACTAAGCAGGCGTTTATGCGGCTGATATACCACTGGTTAATATATTCGTGTTACCTATATCCAATGATTTGATTATTTTTCATGCGATTTAAGAAGTCAAACATAATCATTTATAATCTTTATAAAAATCATTCTCATTTATGTTGTTGTAGTATGTAACATTAGAATCTGTACTGACCATTCAAAATCAAATGAAGATAATAAACAAAATAGAACGGTAAGGGTGTCAATAACACTACCGAAACATTTCCCATCTTTTCTTAGTTGCCTTTCCCTTTCCAATACCATATGGTTGCCTAATACCAGCTTTTAATTACTACTTGTTAAACTCACTAACTAATTGGTCCTCACTCACCGCCCCTTCTCCTCTTACCCCACTGCAAACATTATGAAACTTTCTTATTGACACCTCAGCATTTACATCTTCATCAAAAATCTTTATTTCTGCGATATAAAGTTCACAATCCGCTGCATCAACTATGAAGTCTGTATTATGAAATTTATTACTTAATATTGACTCTGTTAAGACTCTTAATCAATACGAACTCGCTACAGTCATGTCTGGCTGTATTACTGTTTGTATTTTTGATGAGTGTGTGTTTACAATGTTTATGTTCGACCGTGTGTGGTTTTACGTAAGTTTGAAATGCTATCGTATAAAAATTAGCACGTACGAATGATGTTATGGCGTGAAATTCGGTCTATAAAAGTGATAAGAAGAAGATAACGAAATTTTCACATTGATTTTACTTGTTTACATATAAAAAGTCATGAAAATATATTGCAGTGATGGTTCTGTTAATATCATTGTTACTAGATATACTGGTCTGATTTGAAAAAATCTTTCACTAATAGGAAGCTACATTATCCCCGAATGTTATAGGATACTTTTTATCCCAGGAACGCGAGTGAAACCGTGGGAACAGCTAGTATTTCATATCAATTACACTAACATTTATCAACCAGATGCAAATGTTAAACAAAATAAATTATATTTTTCTCATTAACTTTTTTTCATATCGTTCTGTGAATGAAGCTGGTGATGTTATTGTGAAACCATAACTCAGACCAGGAAGTGCATGTTACATGTAAATAAACAGAATATTATATGAGCAGAAAAAGCAGGTTGTTTACATACAAATACTGCTATTGAAATATGCAACTTGCAGTGTTAATATGTTTAGGTCGAATCTTGTTAGTCAAATTTGCTCCCGGTGTTCAATTGATCTGAAATTTGGAACACTTTAGTAAATCCGATGACCATATAATAAGGTGTCTGGTAGCTGTTCTGGTGATGAAGCTGAATAAAAATAGCTTGTGTTAAATTTTTCAACTTTAATTTTATCCATTTTCATGGATAGATGAAAGGAGTGTGCTCCGATAAAAGAGTGTTTCCGATTCGAAAAATTTATTCACTAATAGGAAGCTACATTATCCCCGAAGGTATAGGCTACTTTCTATTCTAGAAACGCTAGTGAAGCTGCGGGGAACAGCTAGTTTGTCTATAAAACGTAATACCCTAGAAGCTCATATATATATTTTTTATAATATGTGCTTGCGTTTGACCACAGATTCGTCCATTTAGTGCCTTAGACAATGACGAAGCCTATGATGAAGCACGCTTGCCCTGAAGAAACTTATTCACCCTGGCCTTGAAAATCCCGAGATTATAGGAAATACAGACGCCGGAAGGAAATTCCACCATCTTCGATATATCAACAACGTATGGGTGAAATTATCTTCATTGTCAGAAACATAATCATCAACAAAAGATTCCAAAATTGCATATGCTATGTCCGAAGTATGACCAGATCTTCCATCTTCCGCATTAACAAATCGTACATCTTCTTTCAAGAGCTCATTAAACCTGGCAAAATTAGTTCACTTCAAACTATCATGAATGAAATCCCCTTTGATCCAACCTATTTCAGACATGACGCAAATATACAGATAATAAAGTGGTAAGCTTAGATGGGAGATATTATAAATATCGTAAAAAAATGTGTGTCGGGTTTTGAGAGTGTACCTATAGACATCGCGGTTTTTAGGAACGAAAAGTGTTAAACTAACAACTGTTAGCAACTGTTTTTATGGTAATCAGTGCAGATTTTAGCTCTACCAGCACCCTGGGCGAGATGTGATACCCCCCCCCCCCCTCCTTCTCCCGCTAACAAAAGGGATTTTAAGCCATTATAGCCATTTTATCTTTAGACTTGAGAATTTATTTAGGTGGGCCTGGCGCCCTGGGCGATCGCCCTACCGCGCCCTACCCTAACGCCGGTACTGATGGTAATGTTTAGTACTCAGTAGTATCTACCTACGATTGTTATTTAATTAATTAATAAAGAAACGTACTTACATGTAGGTAGTCTATCAGAAAAACCCTTCAAAGAACACAAACATTTTCTTGATAGATAGTCTTTAATAAACTCGAAAGTTATTTTTAACCCTCGACTCAAAAACGACGGGGTGTTATAAGTTTGACGTGTCTGTCTGTCTGTCTGCGCGTGTGTGTGTGTCTGTCTGAAGCTTCATAACCTGAACGGATGAACCGATTTCGATTGTTTTTTTTCATTTGAAATGTGTCTTAGATAATCAAGAGTGATCTTAGCTATGTCTAAAAAAACTGCTGATTCGCTTTTCTAACACATATGTCGGGGGTGTCTTTTTAATTTTAGTTATTGCAATTAGGGCCAAGTGTGTGGCCAAAATTGATGTAGGTACGTGCGTATAAATACGTAAATGAATCATATTTCATAACTCACTTGAAATTGGAATGCAAAGTCATGAAATCAAAAATACAAATAGAATTCTCGGATGTCCGTCCATCACACATAGCGTAGCATAATAAGATGTTATAAAGTCGCGAATAGCTGAGAATACAACCAATAAGCATTCACTCAAGCATTCTATTTCCTTTTACAAATAGTGGATTTAGCTTTAGTAGCTGTGATGCGGGTGGTCACGATTGCCAGGAAATATACAATAGGTTCCTAGAGCCAGTTTCCTTCTTGTCATTGTGTGCTTATCACCTATAACCGCCGCATTTATCTAGTGAGATTTTCATCCAAATGTCAATCCAAGTGAAACGGCAATAATTAAAAACTCAAAAAACCAAATACGTGTTTTTTTTTAAAGGACTGAAGTTGGTAGCCTCTGATGGCTGCAGCAACCTTACCGGACAAATCGGCGAGCGCAGAGGGCTCTCAGCCGGACAACAACATTTAGGTAACCACACCTGAGGGTACCCCCGAATGGGATACGAACCTCGGCTCAGGGCGTTACCGGGAGAGGGGTAGGGTTTAGTATGAGTTACGATTAATTGAGGGCGGTCGGATTACTAATGGCAGCTTGGGCCGCTTGAACGGGACGAGACTGAGCGAGACATCGCGGCGATCCTCGCCTCCGAGGAAGGTAGATATTATTGAAATCACCTTTTAATATCCTTAATTTTAAAGTCATATTAATCGATACCAACAAAGATCCGCGCAGAACTCATGTTAAAACAATCAATCGAACTAATCTGATAGGTCTAAAATTCATATACCTTTCTTATGATTTTATCTTTAGAAAGAAGTGAGATAGACTTTAATTATGTTTATAAACATCAGAATCCGCTCCAATATCAATTAATTACTAATTTTAGGATTAAAAAGAAAGTACCCTTACAAATATTCTGTGAAATTCTGCCTTCAAAATCGTTTTAGAATCTACAATCACTATAACGAATCATAAAGTCAGTTTACAGTTACCGCTGTGACTTAATAGCTATCCTTAAATTTACGGCTCTAAATAAGATCGTAAATGCATTTAAATACTCATTACGAACTGGGTTTCACACTTGAGAATTACTCTAAAGTTTGAGTTTCTTTATAACGATTTCTCGTAACTGTTAGTATTCGTTTCTCCTTTAAATCCTTCATACTGTATTTTGTACGCATTTGATAGATAATATTTTACTACCAGACTATGCTATGGACTTATTTACAGGAGGAAATTACGTCATAGGTCTTCAAAGTTATGACATGCTGTGCAATACATTTATGAAAACGCCAAGCCGTATTCTTTAAACCAAGGTTAGTAAAGTCAGGGCTTAGGGGCTTGGCTTTTTCTGGGAGCTGATAACTTTTTTACAGCGAAAGTGTTATGAGCATGCTAGTTCTGGCCGCCAATTTTACATGAAATGTTATTGGTAGGATAATATTTTAATATTTATGTCACCGTATGATTGTGAACGCCGTTGTTTTGTGATCTATCTCGTGAGTTTGTAGACTGTCTATGGATTCTAGTTCATGGTCTATCCATATCAAACCGTTAAATTATGAACTGGCATCATCGAGGGAACACACCTTGCTCACTGATTGGTCGAACATGACGTGCCCGCGCTTTGGCTGTCACCAAAGATGGCGGATGGTAAACAGCTGTTACTGGACCGATTCGAAAAATTATTTCACTAATAGAAAGCTACATTATCCCCGAAGGTTAAAAGCTACTTTTTATTTTATAAAATTCACTTACAAGGTTCGACCTAAACAAACTAACACGACAAGTTAAATAAAAGCTTGTAAAAGCAGCTTTAGTATGCACCATAAAGTTTTTCGCCATGGTTTCCGTGAAAAGCCAATGGTGACAATCACAACAGTTCAACAAGCTTCATAACAGTTGTTTATTGTCCTTACTTCTAAACTGTGGTCTACTGTTTATATTATTTACAGCTGTGAAAAACCACATAACGTGTACAGAAAAGCACATTACAGTATGACAATGACAAACATTATATGACAATGTAGTCAGCTACCAACCAACGGCAATTAAAGGACATTGTTAATATATCTCTAATTTTACTAATTTTATGAAGACAGTTTGCGAATTTTGTGAATTTATGTGTATTTTTGTAGGTATCACTGATGACTGACTTGGGAACCACTGATCTGATACAAACATTTTTTTCAATTATGGTTATTGGAAGCTAAATTATTCCATAGTACTATAGACTACTTTTTATCCCAGAAACGCGAGTGAAACTGCGGGAAACCAATAGTACCTAATATATAGTCAGCTACTTTTAACATCATGAGGAAAACCCTCAAGATATGAGAGTGGTCCCTCAAGTCGAAAATCTGACGTCCCACCTCAGACAACACCATCGGTGTTTTCCGCCCGTATTTGAGAGACAAGTTACCTTCTAGGGTTTGTGTATATACCACCTTCAGCCACATCACTTAGTAAGATTGTGGTCAAACACAAAAATCTTCAATATCAAATATACACTCATTCATTGTATAGAAACGTAGAAGAGATATCATTAACAAAAAACCGAAAAAATAAAGCATGTAGGTACCAAAGATCAATGCTGTCTGTACACAGTAGGTACACAACGATCAACCGTTTCCCAATATCAACAAAAACAGCCTAAATAGGCACACGATTTACTATAACTAAAATAGACATGAGTTTAAAATACAACATCTTGTAAATACATGTCCGTTGCACGCTGTGATTGAAATATGGATGGATCCGGCAAGTCTGTTTGGTATTTTATCATAGAATAGTTTTGTGTAGACGCGACATTGTTCTGGAAACTGATGCAGGTTTTGTAGTTATACCTATTATGAGAAAGTTTGTGTGTTAGGGTGCGTGTACGTATTACCACTCAGCTCTGCAACAACTGGGGGCCAATTCCACTAATAAATTTTGATGAGATTACAATTGGATCGCAGCTGAATGACCACTTTTGTACGTTTTCGTATTCCAACAATAATCTGACAACGATGAACGAATGATGTTTCGGTTACCAAGGGCAACAACGATTACAATATAATCATAATAATCCAATCGTGGTTCGGTTTCGTTTATTTAGTGGAATTATGTTTTTAGTAAAATTAGAATTGGATTGGATCTTGAAACTTGGAACATACAACTTGGCCAATTCTGCTAAATTACAATGGTTGACATCCAATTTCAATTCAGTTAAAGTTCGTTTCCAATCCAATTCTAATTTTACTAAAATCATAATTCCACTAAATAAACGAAACCGAACCACGATTGGATTATTATGATTATATTGTACATAAATATATCATATTCAGGAATAACATAATTATAGGCTATCTATCTCAGAAACGCGCGTTAAACCCCATGGTTAACCATGGCAGCTAGTAATTTTATTTATTTATTAAATAAAATGTTGTATCCATACTAATATCATAAAAGTGAAAGTAAGCATGTGTGTCAGTGTAGCTGTGTGTCTGTTTGTCCTTCTTTCACGGCAAAACGGAGCGACGAATTGACGTGATTTTTTAATTAGAGATAGTTGAAGGGATGATGGGGAGTGACATAGGCTACATTTGTCTCTTTCTAACCCCCCACTTCCCTAAAATGGGCGGTGGAAGTTTGTATGGATCATTCCGCAGTTTTCAAGGTAGAAAGCTAAAAATTGGTATGCGGACTATTTGGGACTAATAAAAAAATTGTGAATCATTTTTTTTTTTGGAAATCATCCCCCAGCCCCTAAAATAGGGGATGGAAATTTGAGTTAGACTCTCCGCAAAATTAGTACAGAAAAAAAAAGTTACGTGGAAACTAGTTAGGTAAATAGGTTATTGTAGGTAGGTAGGGGTAACTAGGGGTAGGTAGGTATAGGTAGTTAGATCCCAGTTTTTTATTTTTTCTCAGGGTGGGACAACGTCTGCCGGGTCAGCTAGTTCTATTAATAATATCTTGGAAATTTCACGAGTAAATATTTTGCATTAAGACCCAATTCAGCTAGGTCGACTAGTCAGCAAAACATTGGCTCGAATCAAGTGACTTTTCTATCTTTATACTTATTCTCTGAGAAAAGAGATATTGACTCCGATTGAGCTGAGAAGCTTATGTTTACACGACTACCGGGTTTTTACCGAATTCGGGCAATAGACGGTTTGAACTAACCAGGCACAATTACCATGCCTAATTATGTCCGCGTGTTTACCTTCAGAGACAATGCGTCTTGTAAACGGATTATTGAACTGTAAATATTATGGCTTATTTCCAAAAATATCGGCTTTTGTTTTAACCACCTCAGTCAGAAGGTAGAAAGCCTAGCAGGTAATTAGCTAATGAAAGAAAGATAACTATTTATTTTATTTGTTAGACAATTTGAAAATTATGAAAAAACAGCCAGTGCATGGCCACGCGCAGAGTAGGGATCCGTAGTGGCTATATGCCGAGTTGAAGTTTTTTCTAATTTTCGTATTATCTATATACTAATAATGATGATCTTGTGAGGGTCGCGGGAAACCGCTGGAGCGCAAGACCGGCCAACGTGGAGATCCTTGGGGGAGGTTTTTGTCCAGCAGTGGACGTCTTTGGGCTGATATGATGATGATATATTAATAATAAAGCTGAAGAGTTTGTTTGTTTGAACGCGCTAATCTCCGGAGTTACTGGTCCGATTCGAAAAATTCACTAATAGGAAGCTACATTGTCCGAAGTATTGATTGGCTACTTTTTATCCAGGGAACGCGAGCCGCGGGAAACAGCTAGTGTTAAATACATGCGAGTGTAACAGAATAGACAGTTATTTCTTCTTTATTTCGTACTAGCTGCCCCCGCGATTTCAACCGCGTTCCCGAGGTACCTACCTTATGTTTTCCCGGGATAAAGCCTATATGTTATTCTAGGGTATAATCTAGCTATGTGCCAAGTTTCATCCAAATCCGTAGTATTTACGTGAAAGAGCAACAAACATACATACATACTCACAAACTTTCGCATTTATGACATTAGTAGGATAGGATAAAAATGACCTTATAAACATTAGGTAGGCAACCCTACTTTCACACAGCGCCAGTTTTATAGCGTCGCCCATTGCCGTTATCAAATAAGATACGTCACGCGTGACACCAACTTAACGTTCAGTGAAAGTGAATTGATACGTTTCCTCATGCCTAATGGCTTCCTTACTATCATTGTGATGTTATAGATGAACAAATTATTAAACTAGCGACAAGCCCTGGCTTCACACAGGTGTATTTGACTATAGTGACGACATAATACCTACGATTAAAATTCGACAGAGTGCAAGTCGGACTCGCATACGAAGAGTTCCGTACTATCACACACAATTTTATTAGCATTATTTGTTTTTATAGCTGTAAAAAGTTCAGTAGATACAGCCTTTTGACAGATGGACTTTGACAGGGGAGGCTTAGGAAGATCCGTTGGCATCCGCTTAATTTTGTCACATCTCATTTTGAGTGTTTTATCAGTTACTCTACCGCGTATCATTGGTTGTTGTAGTGTTTGTGATAATGAACATCATTATTGAAATCATCAAATCAGAGCTCATCACGCCCACAAAATGGTCTTCGTAAAGAAGATGCATTCGCGAAATATCGTCGCCCGTATAATAGCAGCCAATTAATCTGACACAGAGACATTATCCCATCCCTCAAAGATCAACAATCATTAAACAAGCCAATATGGGAAGTTGAAATGACATTATTATATTATACCTTAGACTATTATACTAGTTTCCACATCCGTCCATTTCCTGAACGATAAAACTGTCTCAAGAGTAAAGTTTTGATAACTAGGGGTGTGAAACGCTGTAATTTTCGTCATGTTACTCATTACCATGTTACGGAATACCATGATATCGTATAATGCAAATAAATTAAACACATGACCTGGATATTATTAATTTGAAATATATTAATAGCTGCAGAGAGACCAAAATCCACTGCAATCGCTCGCGAGTGTTAATCACTTTCTCAATTCGATTTTCGGTTTTCAGTCTTATAAAAATATCTACCGGTTAAGATAGCAGACTCTTAGCTTGATAAATACATAGGATACTTTTGCTCAAAATCAATGTTGAGGCTTTTATTATCTCTACCTTAAATTGGGAGTACCAAAACATACTTTAATTAAACGTAGGTACAAGAATGTAATTAGTTTATGTTAATCTCCAACAATCAAATAATAACATTGAAACAACTACTATAATCGATACCAACAATCGATTGTGGTTATAACTATCGACATTCATAATAATCAAGTATCGATTCGCCCGTCACTCGGACACGCCGTATTTGGTTGAAAGTCACATTTCGATATAAATCGGTAGGCGCAAACACGGCCAATTAAAGTCAATATTGACATCAACATCATAGTGAAGTGACATAGCATCTATTTCCATTCCAATATTTCTTGTAGCCCTACAGTACTACTATTTTAGCTCTGAGACTTGCCACTATTATTTCCATTTGATTAGCATCACCTGTCTTTAATTACTTTAGTCGAGTCTTGAAGAGTCAAATTTTTAAGGTTTCATAGGCAACAAAGAACCCTAGTTTCGCCATAAAGCCTCTTTTTTAAATCCGCATACTGTGATTAAAAGCAAAGATTGCAACAAACAAACTAACAAAAAATCAAATTAAACAAATAACTGCAT
Organism: Tethea ocularis; assembly: GCA_963555595.1. Taxonomy (NCBI): domain Eukaryota; kingdom Metazoa; phylum Arthropoda; class Insecta; order Lepidoptera; family Drepanidae; genus Tethea; species Tethea ocularis. Next base: position 1,027,873 of record OY741971.1, on the reverse strand, counting down.
GCCATATTAATTTACGCTTTGTACGAACGATAATAAAGGAATAAGCAATTAAAAGTGATGCTTGATTAAGGTGATATTTTTTTTACTATAGGCCTGTGTTTGACCACAATCTCGCCGTGGTCAGTGATGATGTGGCCGATGGTGGTAAGCCACACAAAGCCTAGAAGAGTTTTTGTCTTTTAAAGGACCACCGTAGCCTCTGATGGCTACATCAACCTTACCGGACATATCCACGAGCGCAGCTCTCTCGGCCGGGTTACAACATTTAGGTAAACTCGGCTGAGGGCACCCCCGAATGAGGTTCGAACCTCGGCTCAGGGCGTTACCGGGGGAGGGGGAGGGCTTAGTACGAGTTATAACTAATTGGGGGCGATCGGATTACTAATGGCAGTTCGGGCCGCTTGAACGGGACCTGAGTGAGACGTCGCAGCGGTCCTTGACAACGGTTAATGACAAACATACTGAAATCATAAATTACATGTTACACGTAAAACAAATCCCACACTAAGAAATTCCAATTAACACCTAACAAAAGCTAAACTCGATATCTTACATCGAATAAAACGAGATCCCACTGCAAGAATTCAAATATCGAATTAATATCGATAACTAATAATCAAAGTGGCACTAATAATCACTCGAATGGCTGTACTTAGCTTAGTAATTGCTTGATATTTGTGCCCTCGACTATTGTGGGTTCTAGGACCACGTGGTGCAGTTGTACCCGTGTGTTAAGATTATTTAGATTCTAAACGTGATAAACTTTACTCGCTTGTGCTGACCTGATTAAAACAAACGTGGTCATTGACACGTTTATGTACTTGTACAAATCAATAAAGTAGTATCTAACAAACTTTAATAAGAGCCGTATATTTAATAAGAACGGTTCTGTTGCGCAGGTGCATTTACGAGAAATTAGCAGCGGTAGTAATAAGCTTTGATGAGGCATGCATTGGACAGATGAAACTTAGATAAATAAAACAATAAAAGATGACTTAAGTGGTGAACTTTGAGGGAGGTATTATTATTGGAGGACTAACAAAAGGTAAAATAATATCATAAAGATGCTAAATCTAGTAAGGAATTATTCTGTAGGTGACAAATCTGGTGCTAAGAGAAAACGATATGTATATGAATTACGCGACGAAAAACGACTACAAAATTATCTTGATCATTAAAATATGCCTTAAAACACACAAATCAAGCTTGTCAAATTATCAAAATTACTACATACATAAAAAAAAACTCGAGACATAAAATAAAAACACTATTAAAATAATAATTACTTCCTCACAGATTCATTATAACGGACACTTAAAAAACCATAACATCTAATTACGATGGCAATGATTCAAAATGACATTAAAGCTCTTTTTTAAAACATATTTCATTTCAGAGTGTAACATCTGAATTGTTCTAAATTATTTTCCCAGCCGCGTTGAACATTTCCCGCGTGCAGTTTATTTCAATTAGGCGACAAACAGCTCTTACAATGCGCGGGCGCAAGATTTATGTATGTTATTACTTTACGAAGCGCCGGGCGTATGCTACCAAAATATACTTTTATTCGGAAAATTTAGCCTTCTTTGATATGCAACGACATGTTTTGTCTGGTATTAAATACTTTAAAGTATCCGCAATAATAACAAGGGATGCATATTTTACCTGTCGCTTGGCCTAGAAACTGTGCTAGAACTGAAGGAAAACATTTATGGAAAGGGAAGGCTCTCCTTAAAAGATCCGGAGAGTTTTACCTCATGGAACCATGGAAGCTATCATTCCAATAAATTTCTTCCTTGGTTAGGGGACATTTTCAATCTCAGAGAACTTCATTGTAGACAAAATGACTAAAGGTGTAACGTTGTTTTTAATTCATAGATTAAATTCATCCTACGAAATAATGGGTGTTTAATCAATAATCTATGTATCGAAAAACGTTTATACAAATATTATTGCAACATTTGCAACGTTTATGTCGATTGTGTCATTTATTACTTGTTTGGAATACTAATTTTGTATTACTTACTTGAATATGAAATAAGTTTACATTTTAGTACCAAGACCATGTTGGCAAAATAAATTATGGACATGAATGTAATTTGATTATAAATCTCGTTTTAATCTTTATAATTACATAAAATAGTTGTATTTATACTGTCGCAGTGTAGTCGAAGAGGCAACTGTCATATGTAAAAAAAAATGACCAAAACTGTACAGCGACTGTACCCAGGTTATTAGTTCTATCTGCTTGGTGCTTTTCAGTACGTTAGTCAAAATCTTACACCTCATTCAGTTCTTGGTTCTTCAAGATCTTGAGATTCAAGTTATATCCATTACTGTTATTTCATGAAATATAATACCTCTTTTTCTTGTAAAGACACTTAGACACATAAGAACATTTTATAGTTAAATAAAATCATTATCAACACAATAATGTTGTCAACTACAGAATTGCACCAACCCAGACAAAGGTCAAGAGAAACGTAACATATTCTTAATTATGTGTCTGCTAAATCGAATCGTACGATACGCGAAAAATAAGCCCGGCGCCGCTGACGACGGGATATTTCTGGATTACGAGTTTTCACTCGTTTGACATCGCCGATCAAAGCATTAAGTCTCTACCTTGTAGTATATTACCTATAAAATGTTTGTAACAGACTATTAGCGTCGTAATACAGAACATGGACTCCATTTGTTCTGAGCTTCAGTCTATAGCAGAATCAAAATGAAGAACTGGTGCTTAATATTCTGTTAATCATACCTGTTAAAAAAAATCGCATGTGATAAATTCCAATCATAGTAAAAGAATGAGTGTCTGGTTGTAGCTTCTAGTCCATTTGGCTCAACCATACTGACTCTTTGTGAAAACTAATATGCAAGGATTGATAATATTGTCAATAAAATCTAATTCTCTTCTGATGTGTGAAACAAAATTTATAATAGCATGGCCAACAAATTTTAAATGCCTCTCATAAGTAGTCTGCAAGTGTCACGAGAATGAGTCGTGCTAACCTGAAAAACTAATACAAAAAAAATACTCGAAAACAAAACAAAATTACTAACATAAAAACACATGGAATTAAATCACATATTCAATTTATTAGTCTGTAAAATTATATAAATAACAATAATAACAATATTTTTCGCACAAAATATCTGTATCTTCCCAGAAATCTTGCTATATATTTTCTCTCAGTCACCAATATAATTGATGAGCCCAATAAAGACTGTGAAACAACCAGTGTATCATTCCAAAGTCCTCCAGACGCGAGACACAAAAAAGTGTAGACAGCAGAGGTGATGAAATTCAAAAATTTTGATTTTAATTTATTTCTCGACGACAATTCTATGGCTTACTTTGATTCAACGTACGTCAATTTTGTTTTTAATTTATTATCATTCAAAGTAGATTTACCTGTATCAATTTTAACAATTATTTTACAATGTTTGTATGTTCAGAACCAACAGAAGAAGCAAAATCAACATTTGTAACATTATTTGCAAAGACAAATGACTTAATCCCTTAATAATTAACAAGAACGATCTCCGAAAGGATTTGTACTAAAGGTAAAGGCTGCACAAGATAACACTGATATACTGCTGCTACAGATATAATTACATCGAATGAAGACGACATCCAGACTTGTGACACAGACACGATAATGAGATCGTAAACTGTCGCGATACTAGCGGAGACCACCACGGAACTGTGCCAATTTGAGTCTTCATACATTACTATATTATTGTATGTGTATGTTGCTATCCAGTTGTATTTTGACGATTTCATGTCTTCTATCCAATATTGTAAATACGAAATTTTGACAATAATACGTGGCAAGTGACATTAATCTACAGTGAGTTTGAGATTTTTGAAGTGAAAACTTCTTCAGCGGCGTTGTGCATTTTTTGGGATGGGTAAAAAATATTAAACTCGCGTCAGGATACGTGACCTGATCGAAAATTCGTAAGACGGAGGAAGAATAGACCGCCGGCGCGGCGTAGGAGAGGAAGTAATATCCCCCTCTCTTTCTACTGCGCGGCGAAAACGTATGCCTGCTCCTGCTGTTTTTTACTTCTGCCGGCACTCCCGTTATTAATTAGATACAGTAAAATTAACGTCTGATTCTGTATTGGTAGATAAAAATAACTCCGCTATTTAAATAGACAAGAGCACTAGATAAAAACAACTTATCAAAAAATATTACACTTGTATTGGTACCTAGTATTTAAAATAGTTTCTTCTCTTTTGAACGCTATAAATCGTAAAAGAATTAATCTAGTAGTACGAAATTAAACGAAATGTATAAACTACATCGTGCACTATCAAAATTGAATCTGTCAAATAATTCGTTTAACCTTTTCTAAATTAAATGTTTCTTTACCATTAAATATGAGCATAATTAGAGTTATTTTAAGCTAATCAATCATTGAAGATCACGATGCATCTTGGCTTGGTATTTTCCATTCGTGCCAAATTAAGATTTTAACCAAATTCCATTGAAACAAATATTTAGGGTAAACCGTGAGATTAGTGTTAAATGATAACAAATTGCATACATTATCATTCGAAATTGATGAACCATTAGCTAATGATAGTATACCTTAATTAATCAGTTAAGTGTCCTATAAATTATTATATTTAAAAGCCCAAGGTGTATGTACAAGTTTTATGGGAAACCTTTGATTTGTGGTGAAGTAACACGCTATCATTTATCTTCGCTTAATTTATTATGTGTGTTTATTTCTTCCATTCATGCTGCTTCCTGTCCTACAAGATAATTTATTTTTATTACTATATAATTTTCACGCTTTATCTGTAAATCATTAGGACTTTGTTGTACAGAATCAAGCATTTTAGATATTTGTAATTAGTAGTCTGCTTAATCATATATGATTTAGTCGTTCCTTTAAGGCTTTATAGATTTCTGTTTGCTATAAGATTGCATTGTATCATATTCATGCAATTTATTGAAACAATGACTATTTAAAAAAATACTTCGCATTGAAATAATAATCCTTTGGAAAATTTATAACACACCTGAGCAAAATCTCGATTTACAATGGCTTAACCAATTTGCAAACATTGTTTTGCACTTTTAATTTTAACAAGTCAAGCGACTAAGCCTGGAGTTGTGCTGTCTCTTTTTAACTATACTTAAAAGAGCGAGATAGAAGTTGTTATTCGTGAATGAACGGTCTAATGAGAAATGTAAAGGTAAAAACACTGGCTCAAGTTACTTAACGGGTAAGGAAATAATACTAAAGTTGCACCTTAAGGTACACAAATTCTTGACCAAGTATTTTTTGAATCTGTATTACCAACAGTGATATATCATCACTATAAAATAAATAACTAAATAAAAAGCCTTTTATTATCCCTTAAAACATAATGAAATACATACTAATTCATGGGCATTCTTATTGCAATAAATTTAAAAACTAACAATTTCGATGTCCGTTCATTCGTTTCTATATCATCACTACATATTATAAATCAAAGTACCACCGCCGTGTCACACTGAACAGATTTTCATAAAGTTTTCATCATTGGATGAAGTGATCCCTAAAAAAGGTTTAGGCGTAAACCGCCAAGCTGTACTCTTTAAACCAAGGTGTAGATAGGGTTAGTAAAGTCAGGGCTTAGAGGCTTGGCTTTTCCTGGGATCCGGTAACATTTCTACAGCGAAAGATTTAAAAGCTTGTGAGTTTTGGAAGCCAATTTTACATGAAATGTTTTTGATAGGCTTATATATTCATAAAAGTGTTGTCTAAATTGGCCGAAACAATAAAATATTACATCACCGTTTTCCCAAAGCTTGTCTTTCACTTCATACCAGATACCTAATAACCACAAGCAATTAAGGACTAAATAAGTCCTTTAATATCAAAATCAAAACTCATTTATTCAGTTTAGGCCCTAATAAGGCACGAATGTAAAAAGTTACAGTTTTACAAAGACTCTACTACCGGTTCGGAATACACTTGAACTGAGAAGACTCCGGCAAGAAACTCAGCAAGGCTTCTTTTTTGGTGGATCTTTTTTTTTTTTATTTATGTAATTACAGTTTTAAATATACATAAACTTTATACTTTGGCCAGGGAGCTGCAATATAAATATGAAGTAAGTAACAAATAATGCGCAGTGTTACTAAATTCAAGTGAAGGAAACTGCGCATCTAGCTCACATTGCCGGCTCATTAGCTTCAACAGCACCTTGACAAGTCAGTTAGCTGAAATTATTGTTGTTTTAGAAAGCACATACCATGCAGTTTATATCTATTTCTGAAATTCTGAACAGATCTCTCATAAAATACTTAATTTATTTGCGTGCTTTCTATGAGAACTTGTTTACCAAATCGAAGCGTGGCCAACGCGCATTATTAATTTAATTCCTATAAATAAGAATCCTATGTTTCAAATATAATGTTGCTTTCAATGAGTGTTAGAGCTAGCTTTTAAGACGTTTTTTAGAAATCAGCTGCATATTTAAATTGAATCAAGATTAGATGTTATGGCCAGCAATCTTAAACTTACATAAGAGGTCCATAATTTTTAAATATTTCTTCTTCTTTTCTAATGCTGTTATTCCCATGATTTTTTTAAGGTAAATAATAAAAGCTTAGTATTTATTTATTTATCAAAATTCTTATACTCTACAGTACCTGTGACAGTACGAATTATGTCACATAAAGGTAGGCTAGAAGCAAAGAGTAAATTATACTACGTACCTACAAGATAATCTAAGAAATATGTTCTTGTATTCTTCTTGTTCGTTCTATATATGTCCATATCAGTGGCGAGGGGTGAAATTATGGCGAAGGTAAGCCGTAGAAAAAACACCGATAATTTGAATTACAGTGTAATTCTTTGCGCGCAAGCGTGTTTTTTTTTCGTTATATTTAAAAACACATTGAATTTAGTGTACCTATACTTTGAAATAATGACTCTGTGGGAATGGGATTTCTAAAATGTAAGCCGATGGGAATCGGCTTGTATGGTCCATATACATTCTAGTCTATTATTGTGTTCTACAAAACCAATATTTTAGCAAAACAGTAAATTAATATTCAATGATAAATGATAACACACCCAATGACCAATTAGGTAGAAGGCGCATTATTCACAACGAATATGGCTTTAAGCCAGACGCCATTGTTAATCTATTACATCAATTTATACAGATTAAAGATTAGTCAATAATAAATACTATTGCAATACACGGACAGCTACCGTCGCCACATAAATATCAAGTGGCAATAAAATCGTAATCTGGCTTAATGAGAATTGAACTTGATCAACGGGTTGAGGGACGTACCGCTTGTTAACTTAAACCAATCAGATATTAACACATGAGACAATGTTAAAACTGATTAATGATTGGACAAGAGAAGCCATCGATTGGTATTTTATATTGGTTAGAACGTCGAATCAAATTTATTGCTGCACGATTTAAGGTGATTTTAAAATTTGCATGTTTGAGGAGGTTCTAATAGATTTTCTTTGTTTATGTACTGTATGTCCAACATAAGTAGTAGATAATTAAAACTTACGGAAGCTTCGGGGGACCGGCGGGCTGCCAGCCTTCTGGGAACCTTGTTTATATGCATTATTGTATTTTTGTATTGTATAGCACAATAATAAAATATAACAATCTTCAGTAAGTAGGTGATCATGTTATAATATTTTGATTTCTGTACATTTTACTCCTGAGTTATAAAAGATATGGGAGTTTTTTTTCGTCCAGGACCTAGTAATTTGTGTCAACCGTGTCTCAACTACGTATTAATTTTTTACTGTACTTTATAATATTTTGTTTAATCCATAAAAAAAAACAATTATATCGACATGCATAACAATAGTGGTGTTACTAAAGAAACATAAAAGGAAACATGAACCAGAAACAGTTTCAAAGATTATGTGGTTGCATTCCTGAATTCAACGAATGTGTTTCAAATGAAGCGTAGAGAAATATTAACAATCAATTTATCAAAGATTTAAATTCTTTTTACAAGTCGAAAAATTCAATTGCTTTGTGATGCTTATTTCAAACTTTAAGCTTTATGTGTCGCAAGCTTTGATCTTTAACTTTCTATATAACTCTCTTGTGAGTCCAAATGGTAAGCTCACATGTGTTTGGGCTCATTGGAACCGTCTTAACGAGTATTTGAAGACTGTGCAAAAAAAAGTACAGTCGGCAATAAAAGCTTGTACCAAACATGATATTTTTGGCAATTCCAGAGATATTGCCAATGTGTTGCTGACCAAATGCCGAGAAGGCAAATTGGCTCTCAAGTGCAATTGCCGGAACACACCGGTAGGTGCATGGCCACAAATTTTCAACTTGAGGGTGGTAGCCAGCCAGGCGGGTACTACAAAGTACCCTACCACCGTGCTATGGTTTCCTCACGATGTTTTCCTTCACCGAAAGCTCAAGCTCATTGTAGGATTCGAACCCACGACCTTCGTCGCGGCATCCGACGTCACTACCACTGAGCTATCATCGCCTTTAAAATGAACACAAATATCAAATGAATGATACAAACTAAACTCACTACCTATTAAACACTAATTAACTAGATTTACGTATGTTAGGTGCTTACATACCATCCTGACCTAACCATATGTTAATTAAATCAATTCCAGTTTAGGTCAAGCTTGGGTTTACACCTTTTAACGTCTTCACTTTATATACTTTAATAACGTTAAGGTTTTATTAGAAATGCATGGTAATTTTATGGTCATATTGTAATTAATAAAAGTTATGTAATACTCGTAGTTTCTTATAAATAAATTTTATTATATTCATTAGATGTCACTAAACAAGCGTACTAACATTGGTTTATGTCTTTCTATCAAATGACGAGTTTAAAAACAATTTATAAAGTGACTTTAACATTTTTCTCAATCTTACTAATATTATAAACGTGAAAGTTTGTATGTATGTTTGTTGCTCTTTCACGTAAAATCTAATGAACGGATTTGGATGAAACTTGGCACATCGATAGATCATGCCTTGGAATAACATATAGGCTACTTTTTATCCCGGGAAAATATAAGATACCTCGAGAACGCTAGTGAAACCGCGGGGAACAGCTAGTATTTTATGAACATTATTCAAATCGAATCCGAAAACTGATTTAACCAAAAACCAATTTGAAAAGCTACAAAATTTACGACAAACATCTCTCAATATCAGAGTACGCAACAAAAACCTTGTTGCTATTAAAAATACACGTTGATAGAATCGAAACAATCGATTCCGAGCAACGCAGTCGCGGAAACGGTCGCGATTACAAAACAATTGACTGCTGCTTGCATATCGCCCACAATCGTGTTTCATAATGTTGCTGATACGCCATTTTATTCCGAATATAAGTCATAGCGTACATTTATGCTCAAGTTTACACTCCAAGACCATATTGTACAAGTTTATACAAAATCCAGATCACAAGTAGGTGCAAAGGCATTTTAATGTTTAACCTTTTGAGTCAAAATATTTAAAGCCTCTTATTTACATTAAATTCAAATAAGATCCATAAAATTAGATGCTTGCACAGATTGTCGCAATTTTTTGTTAAATTATGTCGAGAAAATCCAAATTTATAACTTAATCGCCAATAAATCAATTGAAAATAAGTTATTAAAATCGGATTATTGTGTGTGGATTAGCTCCATCTTGACTATTTAACCGTTCGATCCGTAAATGGAATATCTTCATATTGAATGTGTTTTCTAACATAGTTTAATCATTATTTATTGCGTTAAATTATTTTAAATGGCTTTAGCATTTTTATCCGCAATTTTAAATTTATTATGCAAAACCAAATGCCTTCTTAATTATGTAATACAATTCTGTCTCTATTAACTACTTACATACTGTTGTTTCGGGCAGATAAATAGTAATTTTTTCCATAACCGTACGTACGTTTTTTACGTAACCACGATGTATTCCATCAATGCGAGCTTATCTGTTAGGATTCAAACTCACAACTTTCGACATCATCACTTCAAAATACTGAAAAGCTGAATGTTATATGAATAAATTTATTTTATATAGCTGTTCCTTGGGGCTTTACTCGCGTTCTCGGGAAAAAAAGTGAAAAACTTGGTAATACCAAGGTCTAAACTGAATAAATGACTTTTGAGTGTTTGACGAGGCCTGAGTATCCCACGATTAGTTAAGTACCAACATATATAAACACTCTTCAAACAAATCACTCCAAAGAGTCTATGATTCACGAAGGTATTTAATACCATCACAAGTAGCATATAAACGTACATCAGCATCCAAATTGCCCATTTTCCCATGGATTAAGACATAAGATAGCCAAAGCTGTGATGTCTGACCCACAGAGGGCATATTTGAAAATAACCCATGTTATTTCAAAGTCAAAATATCTAGTTCGAAGCGGTATAAAGCGGCGAAATATGTATATTTTATGCAAGCTTTTTTTTATGTCGGCTTATCATAATTTTTGTTCGGTTTTTTTTTAACAGTTAAAGATCTTCTGTTACTAAGCTCAGATTCTTCACACAAATCTAATTCCAAATCAAGCAGATTTTGTAGGTACCTATGGAAACCTGATTTGTATTAGATTTATATGTTGTGATTTTCATTCAATCAAGTAAATCAAATCGCTAGGTGCTATTTAAAAAAAAAACTATATAGCTTAAATATCAATCTTTACATAGTATAAAATGAAGTCGCTTCCGCTATCTGTTCGCTTAGATCTTTTAAACTAATCAACGGATTTAAATGCAGTTTTCAGCAATAGATAGCGTGGTAATACAAGAAGAAGGTTTATTTGTATAATACATGCATATTATAGTACAGAAAAGCCGTGCGAAGCCGGGGGGGGTCGCTAGTTTGATATAAAGTACTCCACTCGCCCAATTATAGCAAATAATATAATCAAAGGCGCCAACCATTACTTCAAATACTTATCACAGTAGCTTGAACAATCTATTATAAACAGTTGTGACAGAATCTTTTATCTATCATCAGATCAGATACTAAGTTTTGAAGGTCATACCGCAAATCGCCACAATATTATTCTAATTTCCTTTATCCATAGCGCGTATCGCATTGTTGCGTATCAAAATAGCACAGCTGATAATTATAATAGATCAGAGGTTTAATTTTGGACGTATCAAAGCGGCGGGAATTCTCAAGATGCGGAAGATAGCACTAACGTTAGGTAATTAGTGGCCAATGTTAAAGCCAGTGATGTCACTACTATAATGATTACCAAAGCTGAATTCTTAATGATTGATCTCCTTAACAGGAAACTTAATTAGCTTATTTAATGATCCGAAATCGATATTCCGAATTCCATTTAAACGTAATCAACGATCTAAATTACTATGATTCTTCGAAATATTTGCTAAATTATTTCTATTGTCTTTATTAAATACGAATAATTTTGTTATCTAGATGGAATTTATGAATAAATTTGCAACGTTGTGAAACATTTTTGAAACAATATTTAGGCCGACAGGAATTAGTCTGTGGGTGGCCATAACGCGGATCTGCAAGTTTTGTTTTGGCTAACTCTTTACCATATTTGATACCCTTGTAACAAATATAAACACCGTCGGTCTCATGATTTCACGTGTGTTCCACATCATTTCTTCTGAATTCAATTCTGTAGTTAAAGTTTTTCCTTTGGGTAACATCATCAAAATCGATAGTGCTGCTATCGTTAGCATTTTATCATATAAATGTAACGTTTCCTATTTTAGCTGTCTTACCATCTTCAATAGCATCACATTCATCTACATGAGGTTTCTCTCTCACTTCTGAATCTGACGTATTTTTCTACCTACTTCCACCTTTACAAGTGATTATTGAAATAGATCGGTATTCAGTAGAGCTGATGTCACTTTATTTATATTTACAACACTTAGTACGAGTATTTCCCAGAATTTAATAGACAAGAGACGTTTTATATCGGAGATGTGATACAGATTAAATTGTTCGATATTTTTTGTAGTGTTGCGGTTTCTTGCTCATTTGGAGAATTGCCAGACTCTTTATTGCTTGAAAATTTAACCAATTTAACAAGACCTTCCGCAACTCCTTTATTATTTACATGTGTGGATAAATTAGGGATACCTAAAGACAATTTTACAGGTCTAGTTAAATCGGTAAGTTTACAAGTTTTGACATTTCCTATATTTTTTGTGGTGTCTTTATGTTTTGATGTTGCGTTTATGTGTCTATGAAATGTTTTTGTTAATTGATTCGTATTGTATTTGAAGATATTCTGTTGCTGAATACGAGATATAAAATAGTATGTCTGCTCCAAAATAGCCTTAAAGCTCTCCTATACAGATTAATCTGCATTCTAAGATACGATAATGTTGGTCATTGTATTCCCATCTTTTTTCTTGTAAAGAACTTGTATTATCTATCACAATCACACTAGCACATAGCATGGCGCTTTGAAAATGGGAAGGTCAGATATAGTAACCGTTACGCTAGGTCAGGTTTGATTCCCGCTCAGGACAAACATTTATGCGCATTTTTTATAGTATGAACAAGCTCTGCTTGGTTTGAGATCAGGTGGCCGCCAAATAACGTTAAAATAATATTATTTTAAAAACTTGTTTTCTGATCTTAGCACATTTTCAAAACCTACATATCATTTCTTAAACGCGTCATCTCCAGCGATCGATTTTAAATCATTACCCCAAGTATAAAATCATCGTGCTTAAAATTAATTCGCACTTGACCGGTTTGAGGCTTTAACCACATAGGTATCAGCACGTATCGGTAAACTAGGGGGAAAACAAACTGTCGGGCGTATACCCTCCAATTCGGCGCAGGCGTTATGCTGTGAGCAGCCCGCAATTATAGCATTGGTAAAGCTTGGTGTAGAATACAAGCGGGGAGTTAGACCAGACTTTAGCGGCGTTGTGCACTTTCTGGGATGGGTAAAAAAAATTAACTCGTGTCAGGACACGTGATCTGATCGAAAATTCGTAAGACGGAGGGAGAGTAGACCGCCGGCGCGGTGTAGGAGAGGAAGTAATATCCCCCTCTCTTTCTATCGCGCGGCAATAATATATCCTGCTCCTGCTGTTTCGTTTAAGCGGCGCTTGCGCAGTTGTGTGTGTGCGTTTGTACTACAGCCTGCTACGCGCATCACTCATCATGTCAGCCGAAAGACGTCCACTGCTGGACAAATGCCTCCCCAAGGATCTCGCGCATCACTGATACCACATAAATGATAGTAGGGTAGGGTGGTGTAAGATCGCGCTCTTAGTGGTTTAGAGGCTATAAAATAAAAACGGATAATTAAATAGAAATCAACTTTAATTTTTCTTTTAGCTTAATCAATATTCAACAAAAACATAAAGGTTCATTACTGTAATTATAGTACTTATTGAGCTATTAAAGCTAAATCACAAAATGAGAATTGCGCATTTTTATACAACCAGGCGTGTAAAATTGCGCAATGAGATCGATAAGATTGCGCGGGTGTTGATAAGGTTGCGCATTAATTAAATAACGTCAGTCTTAGCACAAATCACACAAAAAATTTCCAGCTCCTGTGTGACTAGTGCATTTCTCATGCCACCACTCATCACAACCTTCACATTTGATCCAATCCTCTGTAATGGGCTCTTCATAAATTTCCCCACAGCCAGGACAGTTCCAAATTTTCTTAGTGTTTTGATTTGTTTTGGTTTTGATAGTCTTTTGCTTTGGTTTTATCCTTTCAGTCTTCTTGCTACAAGTGCTAGTACTTGCTGTTAAATCAAGTTTGATTTTCTTAGGAATTGACTTTCTTTTTTCTTGGATTTGCATGTCAAGTTCAGCTTTATAAGGTGAGCTGCTAATTATTTCAGATTTTTTATGTTTTCTTGTAAAAGAACGTTTTATTTTAGATTTTGGTAAAGGAGAAATGTCACAAACTTTAAAGCCTAGTGTACTAAGAGAGCTTGTAGAGCATGTAGGAACAGATATATTATCTCGTGGATTTTTTTCCGTATCAAACACAGGTAAATACTGACTTTGTTTATCTTTTCTCGTCGTGTCAGGATTTGTATTTTTGGGGGAGACGTCTAAATTGTGTAGAAAAGGTTCTCGTTGGAATATTTTTCCAGAAGTGTTTTCAGATACTTGAGAATTCCGATCCTGCGCCATTTCATGGACAGTTTCAATATTAGTATTGGCTGTTGAATTCCCTCTATCTAGCAGCAAAGCTTGATCATTAGATACACTGTTCCGTTCCATTGTTGTTTCGGATTCTTTATCTGTAGCTTCATTTTCCCTCTCAGTCACGGTACTAGCTAAAAAATCAGCCTCACTAAAGACATCTGGATTGTATGGAGATATCCCCGTGGTCTTAAAGCTTTCAGCTGCACATGCAGGAGTAGCTGCTTTGAAGAATGCTGGAGTGAAGATTCTAGCCATCTGGTAAACGGTAATTGCTCGTCCAGGGTTATTTCGAAGCCACTTTTCACACTCATTAGAGTAGTATTTCTTCAATGCACCATGGAAACCTCTGTCTAATGGTTGCAGTTTGTGACTGCTATGGGGTGGCAACGTCAAAGCTATAATATTATTATTGCGGTAAAAATCCACAGCACCAATAGTTGTATGTGATAAGTGATTGTCTAGAATTAGTAATATGGGTTTCTCTTTTGTAGGTTTGGTTTGGTCCTTGAAATGTGATAGCCATTGTAGAAATAATTCCGCGTTAATAAAGCTTGAATCTGATACCATGGCTATAGAACCTGGAGATGCACCATCAAGTAATTCAGCTTTCATCCGCTTTCGTCCAAATATGAATGTAGGTGGGACAAAATGGCCAGAAGCACTCATAGCACTCACTATAGTGACATTAGTGCCTCTTTCACCGCTCGATATTTTATTAACTGCACGTTTGCCTTTGGTTGAAATAACTTTAGGCGGCTGGTTCGGCACAGAAGAGATGCCTGTTTCATCCATATTATAAATGTTATTTGGAGGGAAATTGTACCTGTCCATTAAAGCTGAAAGATTTACAAAAAACCTTTCACACTGTGGCATATTGAAGCCCATAGCACGAGCAATGCTTGTAGAAGTAGGTCGTCTCAATGATATTTCAGGATTACGTTTCATGAAACCACGTAGCCATTCCTTGCCTGCTATCTTTGTCTCGGGGTTAAATCGATGGGATATATTATTTTTTTCTGCAAATTCATAGGCTAATACTCTCAGATCTTTTGCAGTCATACCAAAAAACATTGCATCTAGTTTTTTTAAATAGTCACAAAATTCAGCCTCTACTTCTTTTGAGAATGTAACGTCGTATCTTCCTAAGTTTGTTACAGAATGGGACCTATTCAACCGAGTTCGTAGTGTAGATTCAGCCATACCAAGTGATTTAGCAACAGATCTCTTACTTTCGCCATTTGTGATGCGTTTACGTGCTGCTTCTAATATATCTGGAGGACAAATCGATCGATCTGTTGTTCTTTTTCTTCGCGAAGTCATTCTGCAAAATAACCAAATTAATGATTCTATTATATATCCCCTGAAAATACAATTTTAAAGATAAAACAAAAAAACTGGAGTGTAAGATTGCGCGCGCAATCGTACACAGTCTCCTACTGCGCAAACTTATACGATTCCTTATTTCTACTATGTCCATCAAGGCAATGCCATCTATCGAGAATTACCTGTATTAAATGGCTAAAAACTGTCAGTCGACCGTTTCAACTCGCTGTATTAAAAATGTTAACTTTTGATATAATTAAAGATATAATGTAATAATACAATCAAATTGAAGAAAAATAAAATAAAACAGTGTACAAAAGTTCAAACTTACCTAGGATTTAGTATTTTTCCACTATTCGAATAATTTTTGGGGAGCAACAACAGGTATTGTGACACATTAAAATACGACTGAAGTTAGCTCCGAACTTCATTCACATTTTGAGAGAGCAGGGATTCGCAATCTTACCGACCGCGCTATCTTACACCACCCTACCCTACTTTTATACTGATAATTAAAGCAATTCATGCGAAATTATTCTCTAACCATTCCAAAATGCACAACGTTAATGTTCAAATTTTCATTAGTATTACTTTTATAATATTATATGAAAGTCCTAATAATTGTGTGATCGTTAATCGCCATTACTCTGAACGTAACCTCATACAAGCCGCTCGCAATTATGCCGCGATAATAGCCTACGACGCGTTTAATATTTCACTCAGGGTTGTCAAAACAAAGTAACAATTTAACTTTTTTATCTGAAATACGTGTAGATTGCTTCCTAACAGAAATATTGAAATGTATTGCTTAAAAAATAATCATAATCACAATACCAATATGACATACTATATGTACAAATACACTCACTAAGTAGCAGACAAAAGCTATTAAAATGATACCTAAATCTTATTGATTTATACGCTCAGTTGCTATGATTGTATTTTGCCCATAACTCCTGCTTAACTCATCATTGATTATTATTATAATGCTTCTTTATAGATTTTAATATAATCGTAATATATATATTTTTTTTTTTTTTTTTGAAAGGACTAAAATATATATATATTTTTTTAGTCCGCATGACGTATATATATATATATATTTAGTACGTAAAGTTTACTGTTAGAATAACAATAAATTATTCTGCACATGCCATAAATACATTTATACAAGAACGAAAATCGCTTCCAATTAAATTTCACTACATGAAAATGACATTGCAAAACTACACGTGCGATTGATTATGCGACATTGCATCGTTATTTCTATAGATTAAAGTAGAGATTAGCATGGATTCGAATTTATAGATTGATGGGGTAATATTGCTGAGATATGCGTAAAGGATTCTGGAAGTTGGCGACAGTAAGCCGTTTATATGTTGGAGTAAGCCAACTACAATGACAGTTGAAGTTGCGAAAATCTGCCTTACTCGGGTATATTTTGCAATAGTTGATAATTTAGATGACTCGTGTTCTACGTAAGGGAATGATAAAATAATATGCCAATTAGTTTTACATAAATTTGTATAAATAAAGTGAAAGTTCTTATTAACTGCCTCGTAAGTAAACAGTCACTGGGACAGTCGCTGATTGCAGCAGTTTAGGCCCGAGTGGAAATGGTGATAATATACCCTAAATCGATAATGATGATGTTGGTAAAGAAAATATAGCAAAAGAAACTAGATGAGCGAATATTACTTAAAATTTTGTCAATAAACATAATATTTTGAACGGTAGTAATAGAAGTCTTGCTGATTGACTGTCTATGTCCACTAACTCCCTAAATGTTACCCGGCTGAGAGCCCTCTGCGCTAGCCGATTTGTCCGTTAAGGTTGCTGCAGTCATCAGAGGCTTTAGTCCTTTAAAAAAAATCCACTAACATGCTCATTCCTTTGAAACTTTTCATACAACAATTTCCAGTCAAAATATATGAAAAGTTTCAGTGTTTTTTAAATTTCGGAATAAGTCTCATAATAAAAGTTGTTCATAATGATGATTAGGTACATAGGTGAATTATAAATACCCCTGTACCTATATGTAATTCTATTAAAAACCATATCACCCAACAAAATATCTACATTTATTTTAGAATCACTTCTAACTACAATGATTAAATCAAATTATAAAATGACACTGGTAAATATAAATCTTCTTGATTTAGTTAAATACACTGAATTTGCACTTCTGTAAAGACCTTGCATTCATTTTATAATTAGGTTAATTTCATACTGTTATAGTTTAATGCCGTAATAAACAAATACCGTCGTGTTAGTCATAAATCGATACATATTTTCATATAAACCACTTTATAGGTCTAAAATCATTTGAAGATTAATAATTGAGATGTGATCATGAGCATAGTGTAATAATAACGATAAGGAAGGGTAAAAGACCAACAGAAGAATGGTCATATTTGATAAAAGAAAACAGTAAAAAAAAAAAGGGAATACTTGAATAACTGCTGTTATAGAGAAATGGTAAAAGGACAATATTTAGTTGTTTTTTAGGGTTCCGAAAAAAAAAAACGGAACCCTTATCACTCGTGCGTCTGTCCGTCTGTCTGTCTGTCCGAAAATATTGGACTGGATTGAGTTGAAAGTTGGTACACATATGTAAGTCGGTAACCCAAACATAGACGTGTTACGTAAATAAATGAATTTCAAACATGGGGGTTAATTTTGGGGGGTAAATTAAAAAATTTAAAAAAAAGTTTTGCAGACAATATTGTGTAACATGTCAAATGAAAGGGCTTCTTGTGAGGATCTCAAATATATTTTTATTTGAATTTTAATATAAATAATTTTGAAGTTATTTAAGAAGTCTATCTAATACCTTTAAACCTGCAATTTATGGATATATATATATAATCTGAATCTCGGAAATGGCTCCAACGATTTTCATGAAATTTGGTATGCAGGGGGTTTCCGGGGCGATAAATCGATGTAGCTAGGTTTCATATTTAGAAAATACGATTTCCAATAAAAAATTTTTTTTATAGTTACCATCAACAAATTTGGGTCAGATTTAATAATATTTATGGAACTTAGTTAAACATGTACGGAACCCTCTCCACGTGAGTTTAACTCGCATTTGTCCGATTTATTTTTTAAATCCATTCAACACTTAACCTTTTGAATTTATAATATTTATAATATTGGTAAAATTCTAGAATATTATTTATATTTAATGACAAACACTGTCAAAAAACAGCTAAAAAGATACAAGCATTAGTAACAAGCACCATCTCTTCATTAATCAAATTAATTACTCATAGAGCCTACACAGACGACATCTGTCGGGCGATTAGCATCAGCTGTCTAATTAGGTGTTATATTGTGAACGTAATAGCAACCGGCTTCTTTATGATGTTTCTTAGCCACTGACAAAGATCTTAGATTTTATAATGACACTATAAACATTGAAATTTAAGTATTGCATGTCCAAAAAGATGACAAGGGGCAAAATCGTGATATCCTAACTAATATTATTAATGTGAGTTTACTTGTTATCTCTCGACGCATCAACGACATAACCTAATAAAATAAATTGAAATAAAATTTGGCTCGCAAATAGATCATAATCTAAAATCACACACGTTTTCCCGGGAAAGCATAAAATCTTTTGGGAGTGCGGGAAAAACAACATCATTTATTCGGGAAAGTGGGAACTGGAAAAGGAATTTTAAATGTCAAATGAAGGCAACTAACGCAGTTACATAACAAACAGCCTCAGAGAAATCGATTTACCATGATCATTAAAATTAAAAGTATAAAATGCTAGGAACTAGTTATATCTTCCGATGATCACGACTCTAATACATAAATGTCAAATACCTCCATCGAATGATCAAAAATTTAAATTTTCCATCAGATAACATTAAATTTAATCAAGTCAATTGAATGAGCAGTAAAACCTTATCGGTCAAAAGCATCGGTTCTCAACTTAAAGCAGTAACCTTTGGCTCAATGAAAAATTTGAACACGGTGACTGAATCGTATAACGTAAAACGTGTTCTATAAAAAAATTGATTGACTTTTCATGATTTAATCACGTCGTGCCAATGCGGAAACGTGGAAGTCTATAAAAGTAAACCCATCACCAAAACCAATAAGAAAATAATAAAACCACAGCATAAATTGGACCTGTTTAGCCGACCCTTGGAGGAAACTGTCAATTCAGACGATCGTAAAAGTTACCTATCAAAACAACTCGGAGATATCACTCGAATCATAAAACTATAGTGCAACGCACGTGCAAGAGACAGTGCACGTGCAAGACGCGTATATTTTTTTATAACTTTGGATTGATTTTTGGCAATAAAAAGCAGAATTTTGGGTAAGGTAAAATATAACAAATATTCAATGCATGCAGGAATGCTTTACAAATCCATTAAAATATAATGATACTGCATGAGAATTTGCAGAATCCGCTACTGACTTTTGAATTTGCCATACAAACAATTACCAATCTGATAAAATAGGTACGTGAACATAAGCTAATATTGACCTTAGACCTGAACCTATAACCTTACTAGGGGCATAAACATTTAAAACAGCTAGTTTTGTTGTGATAACAGATATTTAGTTAATAATATGAAAACTTGAAGAAGGAGTATCAACCCTCATGTGCCGCGACTACGCTACAGGCCGCTAGCTTCTTTGATAATTAAATTTGAAATCTCTTTTAATATCTGTAAGTAATTAAATTCAAAATCAAATGGATGCTTAGAATTTCAGAGGGTAGACTGTTTGTTAAAAGCTGTCACCTAAAACAGAAAAGTACAACCAAAATGTATTAATATATTAATTGGTTGAAGTGGCAGCCCTAACAAAATTATGCCGGTTATGCTGAAGGCTCGTGATTACGTACATCCTTCCAGAGTCACCCAATGAATATTACATGAACCCTTGTCTTGTTAAAAACGCGTCAATCTCCTTTCGATATTGTTGGTTTTATTCAAGCAAATGATAGTGTCGATGGATTTAATCTATTGATAACTGACGTGTTAACTTGTCTCCTTACCTTTTATAATAGAGCAGAAAATAAACAAATGAGGACTGGTCCACACATACAATGTTGAGAATGTTGTGTGTACAGGTAAATAAAACCTTGAACAGTTTAATTCCCATATTTCTAGATCTATGGACCGATCAGGTTGTCTGAAGACCTGAGAAAGACAGTAAGTGAGAAGGGACATATTAGAAAATACCGAATAATCAAAAATAGATAAGTATAGGTACATATGATCTTTTTTTTAAAATTATGAAAGAACTTATTAGTGTATTTGGTGGTATTAGCTTTATAAATATGCTGAACTGAAATTGCTAGTTGGACGATTACCTGATTGTAGATTATTATTTGTACCCGTTAAAATAAAAAAAACCTGCCACTAAGCTGAGTTGAGTTTTAATCTATCAGATACATAATTATGAAGACTTTTCTCCGTTTGACGGTTTATCACCTTGCATTCACATCGTCAACATAGGTTTGCATATCAAAAATATTCCAGTTTCAACCTAAGCTTTGCATGCAAGTTTGTGCTAACTTTGTTAGAAGTAATTTACGCACAGCACCATATTTGATGCGGAAGATGTTGTAAACAAAAGTCCATATCCCATTACGGCTAAGCTTATTCAGAAGCAAGTCGACTAGCCGTTTTATGTGGTACCATTGATAGAAAGCGGTTACCCGCTGCGTGAATAGGTTAACGTTTGATACATTAACAGGGAGTTTACAGGGCTTATTTATAGGACGTGTTATGGAATTTTCATTTTTAAATTAAAACGTTTGTAAATTTGGACCACCTGGTCTTTATAATCATAATTAATTTTAAGTTGTGAATGTCACAGTCATGTGTGATGGATTTTTTCCTGTTTCCACTAATATGGATTGTAACTTATGATAGTAATATTAAATTTCTTAACTGTATGGCAGTAAATTTAATAGAAATTAGCTTTATTGATATTTAATGATGTAACCTAATACTTTTAATTAGTGATAAGAGTAATATATTTAGATATTTTTACTGACGCGTCACATTTAGAACTATCTATATCAGTATATCTCCTCATAATAAAGATGAAAAGTTTTTTTGTTTGAACGCGCTAATCTCTGGAGTTACCGGCCCAATTCGAATTTTTTTTTACTAATAAGAAGCTACTTTTTATCCCGAGAACGCGAGTTACACCTTATCAATAAGGATATTTTATTGAAATTACTAAATGAGCTTCTTTTTTCAAAAACATGTTTCGTTTAAATATGGCTTGTTACAGAACATCGAGCTATATAACGCGAGGCGACGGGAAGCTCAATGTCGTCACTGAGCGTGCTACATAATAAAATATCATTATACTTATGTAAATAAGTGACAGTGATGTATTACGACGCATCCAGACACGATGTTTTGCAAGAAATGTTGACATTATGCATAAGATGTCCATTTTTCATAATTTCGTTTCCCGTCTGGCTTTAAATCCAGGGAAGGATGATACGGTAGTAAGGTCTAAGCTGAGGTTGAATTGTTATTCAAATTACTTCAATTGTTTTCGCGTTATGGAATACAAATGAATGAATAAATAATTGCAAGCATTAAAGGGCCGATCAAGAATCGCACTTTGAAATCGTGTTTGGTGAGTATATGACAAGGTTATTTTCAATCATTAAAGATGTCTTTTTGTCCTTTGCACGATGTTACGGTGCTTTGTAGTTCCTACAGCTAAGTATCACCCTCAAGTTGTCCATTAGTAGCCGGTGTGTTCCGGCAATTGCACTTGAGAGCCAATTTGCCTTCTCGGCATCGTAACAGGTCAGCAACACATTGGCAATATCTCTGGTATTGACAATGGCGATAGGCAACGGTAAGCACTTACCATCAGGTGGGCCGTATGATTGCTTGCTTTTTTTTTATATTACTAAGGTATAGTAATATAAAAAAAAAAAGTTGAATTGTATACCTACCTACAATACATCAGGTAAAGACATGTCCAAATGTCCAGTCATCTGCAAATAAATAAATAGTCGAAAAGTATTAGCACAGAGCTTTTACGTACGTAACTTGCTTATAATGGGTACACAGCCGAATTCGAAAAAAATATAATTCAATAATATATCGCAAGTTATGCAGCAAAATGTAAAACTGAGTTATTGAGTCCGCCCCATCATTTGAAAGTCCATTCCACCGTGTATGAAAAAGCTTCAGTGCTTAATGCAGTTAGCATTCACTGGTGCCGATTCTGTTGTTTACTAACATAACTAATATTAGACAAGTCACCTCTCTTTCATTTTAACCTTATTGAAAAAAGATGGAACATTTTTAATCCTGTCAGTTTAATCCATACCGTGGTAATGTACGGGTAAATAGTCGTGACCAATAAAGATCGCGCTTAAATTCACGTTGAAATGTGTGATCGGATTAAATTGACAGGACTAAAATATCTTGCATCCCTTTCTTATATTTACTATTAGAAAGAGATATAGTGAGATTAAATTTATTTAGTTCGTGAACAACAGAATCGACACCAATTGTCTGACTGGAATCCAACTTAAAACGTTTTTGAAATTAGCCTTTCAAGCAGAGAGGAAGTCAAATATCACTGCGGCGTATCGGGTTGACAATTTTGATATCTACTCTGAACTTAGTTCGTGACTTAATCAAGCTCGTGACTAAGCAGATTAGCTCGCAACTTGCGAAATTCGCATTCGATTAGTAATTGCTCTATTTTTTTCTTTTGAGACATTACCCAATCGAGATGTTAATTTCACGCTTGTCTTTAGCAATACGAAATTGTCTGTGTTTAATTTAAATGTGAATGAATCATTTATTCCAAAGTTATCTGCGACTATAAATATGAAATCTTACTCAGTAATGTTACTAGTTTTTGGAAATCTAGAACACAACCTAATAATCTATAATTTATATGAGTGTGTTTGTTTGAACGCGCTAATCTCCAGAGTTACTGATCCGATTCTAAAAATTCTTTCACTAATAGGAAGTTACATTATCGCTGAAGGTTATAGGCTACTTTTTATCCCGGGTACGCGAGTGAAGCCGCGGGGAACAGCTAGTTAGTTAATTTTAGATGAGCTTCCTTAAAGTTTATCTGATATGCTTAATTAAAGCTCATCCAACTCTTAACCAAACTTCTGATTTTGACTATTTTAACTAGCTTTGCGTTTCCTGTCGGTATTGTAAGTACTGAGGTGAAAGTTACTGGCACTAAACATAGGGTTATAGGGTACATAATGTTCTTTTCGGTATATGAATCACTTTGCCAAACAAATCTGGCACGCACCGTTGCAACAGAAGCGAAAGACATCAATAAAACTTGGAGTAAAGAAGTACACGCTCAAAATTTTACATAATTGCGCATCGTAACTGATACTTTATACATAATCCAGATGACCTAAAAACCCTATCGAGCCGTGTGTTAAGAATGTCTCAAAATATTTGAGAGATATACGAGACATAACTGTTAGGACAGCTATCAGATTAAATTATTTAGAATGCTCTTTAAGTAAACTCTACTGCTCAAACTCAAAACTCATGTATTCTGTTTAGGCCCTGTTATGGCATATGTTAAGCATATCAAATAATCTAAAGGTTTTCTTTCTTCTTTTTTCTTCATTATTTGGGGTCGGGTCTCCTCACTTTTTTGCGCCAAGTTAGTCTGTCTTGTGTTGTCGGCTCTGGGAATTGGACTAGTTTGAGGTCTCTTTTAATATTTGACTACCAGGTCGATGGCGGGCGACCTCTGCCTCGCTTTACTTCCGGCAGATTGAGAGCAATTTGTACCACATGGTCTTTGTTGCGTCTTTTAACATGTCCATACTATGTGAGGCGGTTTTCAAAAGTGAATAAAAGCCGTAGATAGCTTTTCATCCTTACCCGGACAAGTACCTGAAGAGTATTAATAAGGAAAATTTGCTGACGATTAGCATATTAGCTTGCTAAAATTATCGCTAGCCAATATATAAATGCTTGTCTGTCTTGTCCTTGTGATTCCCTCCCGCCATTGTCGTCGCCAGATCGAAATAGAAATGAATCGGTTACTTTCTACGCAGTCAACAATAGTCTGTTTTTATTTTAATTAAATATAGTTACGAGGTGTTTCAATTGTTCTCTTCTGTAGTGAGATGTGTACGAGAAATTCTACAAATCGTAGTAAATTAAAGTAAAACTTACCTATATATTTTTACTAGCTAATAGCTTAATAGTAGTCGTAGTAGTGTTATTGAATTCCGTGACAAAGGCCAAGCATTTGAACCTTTGAGTTTTCGGTGAAGAAAAAAAAAACTAAGGTGGGACCCAAGCACACCGTACCGTAGCCACATGCTTGCAACACCAAACCTTAAATAAATAACACACTCTTCTTGGGGTAGTTCCCCATGATGTTCGCTCTAGGGAAAACATTTGCGGTGATCTTATGACACTCCACAACCTGAACGTCCGCTGAAGGCAGTTTCTTTGAAACCCCATTCATTGTACGACACAATTTTGGTTCTAATGTGATGGAAGACTTTACGTCGATGGCGAGAGGTACGTCAGTAGAGTACTTATGATAAGTTTTGTCCCAGAAACAGTACTTTGTATTTAGTACTCGCATGGCAAAATTCTACTCTCAACTTATTTCGCCTTGAGACCCGATTCCTTAGGCATTTGACATTTGCCTTCGTCAAAATTAAAAAATATGAAAGATTATGGCTCTTCTTTATGAAACACTAGCGACCCGCCCCGGCTTCGTCAGACTTTTCTCAGCTTGCATACATATAAACCTTCCTCTTGAATGACTCTATCTACTGCTGAAAACTGAACGGGAACAGACAGCGGGAGCGACTGTTTTATACTATGTAAAGAAGACAAGTATTTGAAACGCCGAGAAAAATCTTGCTTGACTAGAAGCTTAATATCAAATTCGAAACCAAATTTTTCAGTTAAGACCCTGATAAGGCATTTATAAACATACCTAACAATACTGTTGACTCTAATACAGGTTGGAAATACACTTAAAAAAATGACAAGACTCCAGCAAACACTTGAATATCATTAAACTAATAATTGATTGCAATGTCTTCAATAATAGTAAAAATTCCCATCAAATGATGTCAATGCCCTTCTGGGACTACAATAAAATTATTTTTATACAGACAAATTCCAACTTTATCGCCTAGATCATAAAGGTGGTAAAGATGGTTTATTACAACTGGTAGACTGTAAGACCCCCACATCATAATCCCTGAGGATTAAATATGGTTTTTTAGCATTATTTGAACAGCTTCCGTCTGTGTCTAACTTCACAAATAGCTTGAACGTGCACTAGATAATGTACAGGTTGATGTTTTAAATTGCCTGTGGTGGTATAAATTAAGTAAATAAATTTAAAAATGTCGTAATTATTTATCCGTTTAAAGTGATGAATTTTATTTTAAATACAAAATATAAAACTGCTTGCTGTAATCTATAGATTGACCTACTTGCAGAAAAAATACAACTTTTTTTTAACTACGGATTTAGCCTAGCGATATACCAGGCAGTAAGTGGTTAACGTACTTAGTCTATAGACGCTTGCTACACCTAGGATACAGATCACCTACTACTACTAGGGCATATTATTGATATATGTATGTTAATTTATGTAAGTAATGATAAATAAATAAAAGTTTGTGTGCAAACTATATTTTTACATAGTTGAGTTTTAATAATTCAGAACACCATGTAGATATTATGGACACGTATTGTGTCCCAGATTCCCGTAGAGCTAATTCGTATACCTAACTAACTCTTTGCAAAACTTAAAATAATATTTATTTATTAATTTTAATAAATTTGGATCCATTTACATTTTACGCAATGCTTACCTACCGTATTAATTACTAACGGTCACCCAAAAAAAGTGATCAAAATTCGACCATAAGTAAAAATATTTGCTTCTCGTAGGTATTAATACCTATATATAGATACTCGTTCTATATACAATATTATTTGAATTAATCCTGGCTGTTTTTTGGATATTTGTATACTGTATACTCTCCTCTAAGTCCTCTTCAACTTCTTTCAACTTAATTATACACGAAATAGGTATATACTCGTAAGACCAGAATCATCTAAGCCAATCAAATCCTATCATAAAAAGAGATTCCAAAACCTAACATGAAGGGAAGAAAAAGAGGCATTACGTAGTTATATTCTTTCAAACCTACATAGATTATATTGCTTGCTATAGTAGCGATTACTCCCTAAAAACCTACTAATAAATTCACTACTTTATGTTACCGCTCAGAAATTCCAATAGCCCATAAACAAACTAGAACCATCGAACAGGAAATAATATCCATAAATTTAATTCAACTAGCATACTTCAATTCTACAATTTGTATTACGTGATAACTTAATACTATTATTGAATTACTTATTAACGGTAAGAGTACATTAAGTAAATACCTGTGCACTCCTGTATAATATATTAACCAATCACAATGCGTAGCGTGCTCTATATCATAGCGGTGAGATCAAAAGTTGCGCCCGCGCCGATCAAAGAATACTAAGCGATACAGATTCTGAATGAACAGTCCTCGGGTTTCCTGTTGTTGTACGTTTTTACAAAATCAATTGAGTAGTCGGAATTCTACCTTAAAATGACTACGAATAACAAACACGACGGGTACGCAATTGATTTACATGTGTTGGTGTGAATGTTTGAAAGTATGCCAGTTCAATGCTCGACCTGAGGTTGTGATCAGCTCAGGAAGATTTATAGCTTTTGTCAAAAAAGGAGTTACTAGTACTTACTAAAGTAATGGAAAATGCAGAGGAGAGAGAAAAGACGAAAAGGAAAGCAAGAAAGAACAGAAGAATACTAATTTAAAAAAAAATACAATTTAATCCTTGAGAGGGCAATTACGAACGTCTAAGCTTCTGAAGTTATTACCAGTGTGCAAGTCAACTGGGAAGAACTGGCAAGAAACACTTTTAGGATCCTTTTTTAGATAGTAAACATCAAATCAAAATCAAAAACTCATTTATTAAGTTTAGGCCCTGATAGGATACTTATGAACGTCGATAGTTACAATCATTAGAATAGACTCGGAACCACATCTGTACCAATCCAACAATAAAATATTTTTAAGCCTCAAAGCAGTATACAGGGCTCAATACAATAGAAAACCCAGCTTAATGTGAGAAGATAAACATCCCAAAAAATATTATCGTACAGATAACAGGAATAACACATTTTATACCGTTAATACAGTCATATAGAGTCGTCATGTTATCGTAAATGCGTACAGTATTAATATAGATTTCAACTTGACTTTATTCGCGCAAACCTGTTCAAAATGGCGGCCAGGATCGTGTTTACGGCCTAATTATTATTTAAATATCTCTATAGAACTGTGTGGTGACGTACATACAAGAACGTTATATGTGCATAGCTTTTATGGACTACAGCTGCGCAAGTTGTTCAAGTCAAGAGTCAAGACAGTTCTTTATAGAAATGTTTGGTGTCGTAGTAGTTGGCAGATGCAACAACATTTTTTTATACGAGAATGAAACCATCGTGTTCAATTATCACAAAATCAATAAAATTAATATGAGAAGATCATTTTGAAAAATTATGTTCGTAATTTTCCTACTTAATAAAATTGCTAGTGAGGTACCTACCTAATTTAAGTTTAATACATAGTTGAACCTAATTTTAGGTATAATCAAGGACTGCGAAAATTATGCATAAAACAAACCATAAATAAGTATTAATAACTTTATAATAAATGTAGGTGAAGCCACTAAAGAAGTTAAAGTAAATAATAAATTATCATTTGTAGTACAAAAGCTGTTTGCAGAATTGTTTGCGAATTTCACTGTCATAAATATTTGTTTTGTATTTACAATGTTAATAAACCGACCTTCAGTACTTACACTTGCTTACACAAACAGAACAACGGATTTTCTAAATATCTCTCACTCGAAAAATAGCTCTGTGTATCTTCACATTATATTTAAACCATGGTCTATATATATTTCATAGATTTTGATACGACATTTGAAATTGAGACTTGTTTAATCCCAAAAAGGTAGGATAGAACTAAACTGAACATTAAAAATCTACATTTTGGGATAGCTAATAGAATCCATGAGCTACCATTGCTCTAATTATACTATCTTTTTTTTACTATGTACTATAGGCCTGTGTTTGACCACAATCTCATCGTGGTCAGTGATGATGTGGCCGATGGTGGTAAGCACACAACGCCTAGAAGGGAACTGGCTCTCAAGTGAATTGCAGATATGGGCTTGGAAACTTTGAGATGGGACTCATGATAGAATTCCTACCTTAAGTCTATTGGCGAAAACAAAATATCCAAACTTAAGGAATAATTTATAAGGAGTACTAGCTTCCACCGTGCGGTTTCATCCACGTTTCTTAGGGATCTTATGTTTTTCAGAGATAAAAAGTAGCCTATATGTTATTCCAGGGTATGATCTATCTCGGAGGAGAGGCCTCAACAGGCCGGGTGCCGACTGGGTTGTGGAAGAATGTAAGTCCGCTCCTATGACCCAGGTACAGGCGACGAGAGGAACATCGTGGGGAAGTGATGTTTAGTCGGTAGGAGTCCTAGTAGAGTAGAGACATAACCTTTCTGTTGCCCCCGCAATGGGAATCCAAGAGGATTTCTCCACAAAAAAAATCTATGTGCCATGTTTCATTTAAATACCATCAGTAGTGTTGACGTGAAAGAGTAACAAAAAACTAATAGCAACAGATCCAGAAAATTATGATAACGAGGATGATGAAGTATATAAAGATCATAACACTGATGTCACAGTAGAAACTAAAATCAATGACTAAGCTATTGCGCCAGTTACAAACCGAGAGTTCCTCAAGGTTCCGGGTTGCATTTGTGCGCACTCAAACAATTGTAATGTTTATTCGAGATAATTATTTGTAAGCAGTTCACAACTTTACACTGTTTGCTGGATGTTATCTCTAAAGTTACTACGAGATATTCTAGTTTACGGTCATTGGATCTGCATGTTTTAAAAGATGTACTATCAAGAAAGTTAAAGTATGATTACCTTAAGGGTGTATTTTGAGTGCAGTGACCAGCGGCTACCTGTGCCTCATCGAATATAACCAAACAATGCGCTTGTCATAAAAATTGTCTAAACAATTAAAGATTTTTTAAGAAACTGTTTTTATTATCAACAATAGACCGGGCGAACAATGTTTTTTTTTTACTATGTATAGGACTGTGTTTGACCACAATCTCACCGTGGCCAGAGATGATGTTGCCGATGGTGGTAAGCACACAAAGCCTAGAAGGGAACTGGCTCTCAAGTGCAGCTGTTAGCTGTTAACTGGGTGCAAGCGAAAAGGTTTCAAACCTGATTTAGCATCCACTATGTCTTATCGATTGGTACCTACTTGAAGCAAAATGACATATCTAATATGGGTCTAAAACAAAATTTTATGAATGATGACTTATAAATGTAATGGAAATACTGAACTAAATTGTACCTTAGAGCTAATTTTCTATTTCCATGCAGATAATAATAATATTGACTGTCCACTTTCTCGTAAACATTTACTTTTGCAAGTTTAACCTTATCTGTGTACTGCACCATGTTGTTTACCTGCTATTTATTCTAGAGATAAAGCATTTTCAAATTTTCTTGCATTAATCCAAATCATTTGTAGTATTCATTGGAATAACATAATGTAATATAGTGTATCTTTCTCTTACCTGTGTCATTTTCAGCGATGATTTTGTAAATAATAACAGTTATTTATACGACACCATCAATACCTAAACTATATGAAAGAACTGCAATTTGCAAAACTGTTCCGATGCCATAAAGTCCATTTTATTGCGAAGTCGACACGATAATCTGACCGGTTGGTCTAATTAGTGACCCTGCTGCTTAGATTCTCTTGGAAACATAAATTTGATCGCTTCGACGATAACACGCCTAAACTGCGCTGCGATTTATGTACTCAACGCAGCTTAAAATATTCTTCGTAGTGTTTTAGTAACTGATATTTGGTGATAATCTCTGCTCTAAATCTACAGGATTATTTACATGATGATCATTGAGTTATATAAGTTTCTAGATTAAATTAATTGGGTGCATTAAATATTACATAAATAAAAACCATAAATAAAATAAGGGTCCAAAAACCATAACATTGATTGTGTAAAAAATGCAACTAAATTATGAAATGATTTAGTTGCATTTTTTACACAATCTGCAACTCTCCTCTCTATTCTGTCACTTTGACTTTGTCTCCTGCCGACATTGTTCTAAGGAACTGACCTGATACCCACCGCTACCTTTTACCATCGCACCTCTCGCCATCGGCTTGGAGTCCATCCCCACAGACTGAAACCTAAATGGTCTTACACTGTGCGGTACTAAAGGAGCTTCCTACCTCGGATGCTCAAGTTGTGGAATGAGCTCTATGCGTGTTTTTCCCAAGAGACTACAGCGAGGGATCCGTAATTTTCTGTTATTTTAAATACCATAGGTTTGTCTGTAAGTATTTTATTTACTGTATTTTTTGTAGTTCCAATAGTTTCGGAGATAAGGGGGGGGGGGGGGAATGGTAATCGCCTATTTTCTAAAATTACTTCAAAACCTCTTATCCTAAAATTAAAAAACGGAGGTTCTCATAACAAATTATCACCAATTTTCTAGTGAGTTTCGGAGGTTTCTTAAAATTTTAGCTATCTCTAACCACAAATCATACCAGGATCCGAACTCAGTTAGGGCTTTGATTAAGTAGGAGTGGAAAGCCTTGTGATGAGACTATAAGCTTAACATAATAGTACTTTGAGGTATCCCAGATACTACCGCTACCGGAGCATGAGGGTAGCTAAAAATTTATCACTAAAAACCTACTGTTGCGTACCGCTATAATTGAGCTACTTGTCTATTTATTCCTTTCGGCCAAATCACGTGGAAGTGTGATAAAAAATCACAAGCGTATTCGTCACAGACATAATATCAACGTAATTACTTGCAATTATTGGCATTGATTTACAATCGACACCTGAAATTTTCAGACGACATAATTATCTGGGCTTGACACTTCAAATTAATTGCTTTCTTCACGCCACAGTGTTAGTATTAATAAAATTAATGGTATTACAAATAGATACAAAATGACTTACCATAAGAAGCCCGCATGCTTGTCTTAACAAATGTCAGCTATAAACCATTTAGCAACTAACATGAAAAAATCTAAAGCAGTCACTATATATGAAAATCAAACACAACACTACACTGAGGTCACTGGCACTCACTATAAATCGAATATTAAAAAAATTAACTGTCAAATAATGATTTTTTGAAAATGGAACGAGTGTCACTAAACGGTGGTGGTTTGTGGGAAATGGCGCGGTACTACGGGAGCGCGCGCGCACGGTGCGTTCAAATCTCGAACTGAGCTACCACAGACACGAGACAGTAATACCTACCTCGTTTTTTTTTTTTTATTATTTTCTTTTTAAACTGAAAATCTGCGAGATTGACGCCTCGCTCTGCGGTTTTCTTTGAGTTTTTTTCTGACCACCGCGCGCACTTGCGGCACTTAATTTCGGATGCCCGCATGTCATTTTTGACGGGATAATCCGTTCGCATTTTTATTTCGCAAATTTCTTTTTAGTAAGAAACGGCTTTTTAAAAAGTAAAAAGAGCATTGCCAGTGTTATGTTTATTATGCATGTTTAATTAATTTATCTCTCAGAGAAAACGGAAATCGTGTACAAATGACATGACACGAAATAAAAAAAGAAATTCAAGTACCTAAGTATGTACCTACCGTAATATAATACCTATTATCCTCAAAGAATCAAAAACCTGTCGGTTCTTCTAGCCAGATATTTAACGACTTACCAAGTTTTTTTTTTCTACTACTAAGGCAGCAAACAAGCATACGGCCCACCTGATGGTAAGTGGTTACCGTAGCCTATGAACGCTTGCAACACCAGGGGTAACAATCGCGCGATGCCGACCCTGCAAAAATCTCTAAAAATAATCTCTCTAAATCTCAGATTCTGCGAATGGTTCCAAAAAATATAAAATGGACCGACTGATCTATTTTACGACAGATATAATATATATAATATTTAATGTTATGTAACAGTTCTGTTGTACGATCAGATTAGCTACATTCTGTTTTAATAAAATGGCGGTGATTCGAAGAATGCTGTATCGTGGACTAATTTACTGACATTCTTTGCATACGTTACCGATTTTCCCATAACTATGAAACTCATAATTTTTATACACTAAAAGATTGTACCGATAATAAGGTACGTATGCAATATGTATTGTAAAGTTACGTAAATGCATGAGCATGATGTTTCCTTAATTAAAGATTTTATGTGGCCCATGATAGCGTCCCTACCCGCTTATAAATTTCATCCCGAGTGGTTCAAAGGTTTAGTCGTTAAAAAGCAATATACAAAAATACAGTACTAAATTAAATAAAATTGATTGCTAACGAAAAAGCAGGTGGGATGCATTATTATTAACAAAGTACTTTTCCCAAAATTTGCAATCACCTTTTATTTACATAGTATAAAATGAAGTCGCCTCCACTGTCCGTTCAATTAGATCTTTTAAACTACTCAACGGATTTTAATGCATTTTTCAGCATTAGATAGAGTTTTATTTATTTTTACATGCACAGAAAAACCGAGAAAAGCCGTGCGAAGCCGGGCGGGTCGCTAGTTCAATTGTAATTGATTCCAGACACTAACAACTGGGTTATCTATCCAAGCCGCAACTTTTCTGCATTTCCACGTAGGTACCAAGATATTTAACGTTAGGTACAGTACCTATAGTAAATAAACGCGTTTATCGTGATTTATGTAATAATACCTACAACTGTTTAATATGCAAGAAACTGGATGACATTAGGAAAGCCGAAGGGACTCGGTTGCGCGACGGTAAGTTATAGCGACAGAATTAATTTGCAAAACGACAAGAGTCTCTTTCAGCTTTGTAAAACTGCATCAATAAATTTTAAAATAGGCTTTTGTTTGACCTTAATTTGACTTTGGTGAAAGTAAAACTTAGGTAATGTTAGTAGGGTCTGTAAGGGTCGGGTAATGTTAATAACCTGCTTTTTTAAGGTATTCAGTGTTACTTGGTAGCCACCAGTAGTTGACGTCTGTACATTACCTGAATACGCCTCAACGACTTGTCGGATATCGAATAGGATCGTTTATCAACCGTGCGATTAACATCACCAGAATACGAAATCATTGATAACACTACGGTATCATTGAAGATTTGTAACGTGAATTGCGCTGTTAAAAAACCAAGAAAGCAAATAAGGAGGCTACAAAAGAGGGCGGAAGCTAATGGCACCCAGCTTTGAAATACGTGACTGAAATCCATAGCTGATAACTTAACAGATTATACACAAAACAAGAATAATATTTCTAGATTCATAACAAAATCATCCACACTGACTTCTAATAAGGCACACACTATGTACGCATACGAGTTTGCATCGATACACTATGGTACAGCGGCTACAATTTAGCTGGTCCGTCTCTAATCTATGACCATAAAAACAAGGAGGTTTTAAAATAAATGGGTTCTCACCAGGAGGTCTTTGTGCGAATGCTTGCAAGTCGGGAACGAGGCACAAAATATAATATTTAAACTTTGTATGAGACAAAATGCATTGGCTATTATATTTCCGTAATAAACTGAAAGATTTAGGACGTGAGGACCCTCAAGGAAGACAGTAGGGTTGTCAAGTTTACGTTACTTTTATAAAACAAAGTCGTCAAAAAGCATACGATCTGTCTGATAGAAAGCGGTTAGCGTAGTATATCGACCCCTGGGGTATAGACTACCTATCTGGAGTCAGCTTAAAGAGCGTATCACTCGTATATTATTTTTATTTTTCAACATTTTTTATAGGTACATTATATCGAGAACTTAAGCTTATTTCGGATAAAATTTAGAGAAATTTAGAATCAGTTAGATACTACTTCAGAAAAATCCCGGGTTGATATTTTTTCCGCCAATAATATTAATTCCACCAGCTAACTACCACAGCGCAACCGCGGCCGGTCGCACACGCATCCAAACAACTGCATTCTTCGATGAAATGAAACTTCTCGAGCTCAGTGGATCTTCCACCATTTTATATTCTTGTTTATAATAATTACTATGCTGATACGATGCCTACAGAGCGGTTAAATTGTAGTTTATGCATCTAAAAGGCATACCAATTAATTACTCTATGGATTTGTACATATTTCCTAGATTACCTACATCTACTATCGATACATACGACCAATAACCGATTCATAAAATAAATCATAAAAGGAAAACGTCACTGACTGACTGGCAGATCTATCAACGCATAGCCCAAACTACTGGACGGATCGATGCTGAAATTTGGGATACAGATATTTATTACGAGACGCAGGCATCCGCTAAGAAAGGATTTTCAAAATTCTACCCTCAAGGGGGTGAAATTGGTGATCGTGGGTTAAACCGGAAGACTAGTTGAAAATAAAGACAGCAAAAGTAAAAGGGATAAGTTAAATCCGATCCTAATCAGTCAATAGCCTACGGACGCTAGTGACACGCGGGGCGCAGACCATTTACTAATCTGCGCCCTGGGTACCACTCGCGCGATACCCTCCCCGATGATCTCTGGCAACCTAATTCACGCGTAGGAACAGTTATTTGTCTGCGTTATTCTGCAAGGAGGTGCTTCTCCAGTCGAGCTGCCCTTGGAGCGAAAAATCTCTATGCTCTACTCTCTCAAAACTCCATGATTCATATAAAGCTTTCGACGCCATTACTAAAATGTTTACGTTACAATACTATATGTCAAAATATGTGTATGAAATAGCGGTCCTTTCGTTCGTCACCTCCATTTCGGATTAAATCTTGAGACAAAAGAAGTCAAAAGTCGCACTTCACCCCGAGGCGTAAGCGCACGACTGACATGCGATTATAAATCGCAAACGTATCTCTGCACTGCGAAAACGTAAAAATGATCTTTGATGCTTCACAATAAGAATTATGCAAGATGAATAAGTAAATTTGAACTCAAAATGCCGACAAAAGATTTATTTGCAAAAATTACCTCAAATCTATATAGCTTTTGGCGTATTGTGAAACCGTATTATTTAATTTTTAGGCAGGTATTGCTCGCCGAAAACAATCATCCTCTGCTATCGTTGAAAAAAAAGTTGAATTTCATTAGCAGGCTTACAAATAACAAGATGTGTGGAAAAATGAACGAGCTCCGAAGTTTTTTTTTTTTTATTTCTTTTTAATAATAGAATGTAAAGAAATAACACCAAAATTACCGTGTGAAAAATTACCGATCCGCATTTGACCATTCGATTCAATTCGACACACGCACGACCCATTCAAATTCTAAACATTCCATATTCGAATCGATTGTAATTCGATACCAAGAAAACGGGACAATAAAACCTATTTTCCGAATTTACGGTAAGCGGTAAAGCTTTAAAGACGTAATTCGAATCTTAAATTTCACTCCTGGTGTCGATGCATTAGGATAAACTGCTCTCTTATCCTTTTATATCTCTTAATCGATGCAAATGCGCGTTAGATCGAAACATTACCCTAATCATTCGATCGCAAATTAAATTTTATTGTACCTCATTGACGCTTTATATTGTTTTTAAAACTAAATTAGTATTTAATGGTGATAGTCCTTCCAAATACAAAATATTTCGAAAGTAGTACAAACTGTAGTATCATTTTGTCTACATACAAGGATATCCTGGGTCATCTCTACTTCTACTCTCTAGTACTCATTTATAAGGAAGTCGCCTTCCACGTCTGTTTGTCAGTTTATCCGTTAGCTTCTAAACCATGCAAAGGATTTTGAAACGGTTTTCACAATTATGTATATTTTTTTCCGGAAGGTTTATTATGTTCATACATAACCCTTAAAGGATCACTCGTGTGTCTGTCTGTCACAGTCAATTTGCTCCAAAACTACTGGACCGATTGAGTTATTTGCCATTTTTATTTGAACGATTATTTTCTACTTTTTACTCTTGTGTGGAATAGACAAACTAGTTTCTACCTTTGTTTAATATTGATTGAAAATTTGTAACCAAAATAAAAAAAAAAACAAGAAATCCAGTTAATAAAAAAACGTTCAGTGACCAATTACTACAGTTTAACGCACTTTATGTGTCAATAAATAAAGGCTGTGTCGGTGTCCACAAGGCTAAACAGATCCGAGCCAGCTTAGGTATCAATTACCCAGTATTGAAATGAGACAGCGGGACCGCCGGTGAAAGTTTGTTTTATATCATTCACCAGAGTTATCTCATAAATTTAACTTCACTTGACCTACTAAAGTTACAAAAGACTGTGATCTGTGGCTTTCGTCTATGATTCTATGTGTAAAGACTTAAGTAATTCAAATTTGGAATCGAAATAAAAAAAGTCGTGAGTGGAAACAAAATGGTAATGAACTTCATTTGAATTTGTCATCTATCGTTATATTTAAATTATCAGGGTTTTTGTTATCGAATGCCTTGACGAAGATTCGAATCCAAAGATGAACTTTATGTATTTACAAGCACACGTACAAACACACAAGTAAAATAAAATTTATAAATGACTAGCTGTTTCACTCGCATTCCGGTATAAAAAGTAGCCTGTAACCTTCATGGATAATGTAGCCTCCTATTAGTGAAATAATTTTTCAAATCGGACCAGTAAGGGAGATCAGCACGTTCAAATAAACTTCAGCTTTATTATTAGGAAATAAAGATACAAAAGTACAAAAGGACTACTTAATTCAAATAGAAATTTCTTCCAGCAACCCTGCGACTGGAAAAAATTAAAAAGAAATTAATTTAAAATACAAATTCTGCGTCATCTTAATCAAAACATTACAGCTTATAATAACCGCTAGGACTTCGTCAACATAATTCTAAAAATAATCTTTCAGTTAAATATAAATTGAAGAACTTAATTATCTCGGCGCCAAAGCTCGTGTAGTTCTTACTGGCCTAATAATGTTGTAGTCCTCCTTTACAATATTAGCTTTCTAACCTGTTTCATGTTTCTAGAAAATAATCGCAGGATCTAACGCCTGCAATATTACTATGATTATGAAATCATTAGCCATCTCAGCAAAAGCTACCTTCCGAACCGTGCATTAGAGTCTGACTATTCATAAGTGCCTGTGAAGGTCTATTTGAATAAATAATATTTCATTTCATTTCATTTCATTTTATTTCATTTCATTTCATTTCATTATCTAATTCCTGATTTCAATATGGTTTGGTTCTTGAGTTCTTTAGACACACAAATTTTGTTTGCATTGCAATATGTGTCTTGTAGCGATTGTGTCTACCACCGTACTATAGTTAGGTATCTAAGGATGATATTATTCATTTATAGTTATTTTTTTTCTACTGTATTTATGCTTAGGTACATACATGAATATTTTATTTTATTTTTATTGTTTTGTTTTATTGTTAATAATTTTTTTTTAAATGTTATATAAAAATGTAGCTTTGCTGAGTTTTTTACCGACTCTTTTCAGTTAAAGGCCGTGTTCCGAACTGGTGGACGTTCGTAAATTTGACCTTCATGAGTGCCCTTCTGGGGCCTAAATTTAATTAATGGCTTTGACTTTGTATTTCATGTTTTCCTCCATCAGAAACTCCCGCTACAGTCGAACGGATCCTAACTTGATCTCACTACGTACCGATCTATCATCAAAGTCATGATATACCAAGAGTAACACAAACTGGTACTTCCAAAACACTGATTTCTTACGCCTATGAAGTTACTAGCGCCCTAAGTTAAGTAGCCTCAATGTACTTAATGGAGCATAAACAATCATAAATTATGCATAGCCAAGTGCACAACGGCGCGTGTTGTTTATGCGTGCTCGAAATGAGGCCTTAGAGAGACGAATGTGAAAGCCTACCGTAGCGGTTAACTACTGATTAATATTGAGATCTTCGTGGTTAGAATTCTGTAATCAACTAGCTTCCTTACTATGGTTTTATTCAGACTTTTCTATTAATAACTTCACCACTAGTTTTGGATTTTTTTTTGTAAATTATGAAAGGCACCTGGCACGTTCTTTAAAAGGAAATAATGCCAAAATGTATGGACTATAAAGTCTTTAAGAACTGACTTGAGTAGCACTTAGACAAAAAAATTTTCAATGCAATACATAAAAATACAAGTAGAAATAGCTAATGATAGATAAAAGTTAGCAAATTATTTATAACTCTTATAATAAGGTTGTAAAATCGCATTTACGTAATTTGATAAAACCTGGATTGATTCAGATTAAATCATTAGAATTAATCTACTTCAAGAATATATATCTTGCTATTTAAAATTATGTAATTTGAAACTAATTCGGGCATTTTCCGTTACAAACGTTTCTTGTAAACATAGTGTATCTCCGGAAATTTCTTATTAGACACATAGGCATTACTCAAAGCGCTCCTAAAGTAGGAGAACAGTATAGCGAGGAAAGTCGGCGGGTGGGTACCTAATTGGTGGCCACATCGGTCACAGTTGAATCTCTAAACGCATAGTGGCGCTTCCTGGCAGTTTATGATAGCCTTGTAATTGGAGTAATAAGATCACTATTTATAAGTACTGTTGTCAGTTTATAACTAGGCTCTTTTGCATCTTTCTTCCTTGTTGGGGAATACTTTGAGAATTTACTATAATTGGTACATTTTTAGGGTACCATACACAAACCGTTCATTTCAGCGGGCTGTATCTCATAAGCCGTAATAGGTATACAGTTGAAATTTTCACAGAATGTGTATTTATGGTGTCGCTATATCAATAAAAGTACCCAGTTGACCGTTTTTTTTAAAATTACGTATTCTAAAAATGAAACCTAGCTAGATTGAATTATCTCCCCCGAAACCCTCTGCACACAAAATTTCATGAAAATCGTTGGAGCCGTTTCAGAGATTCAGATTATATATATACAAGAATTGCTCGTTTCAAGGTACTAGATAATGTACGAAGATCCGAAACCCTTCATGGATGGATACGTAAAAGAGATAGATGGATTGTGTGAAAAATTATATTTGTAAGAAAGAAGAGTGAATGCTGATAAGACGGATAGAAGGGCTGAACGGAAGAAGAGTTACCTACCTATTGCGCCGACCCCAAATGATTCGGAACAGGGCAGGGAGATGATGATACGGAACCCTTCATGTGCAAATACAACTCGCACTTAACAATTTTTTTTATTATATTTTGAGAGACATTATAATACAATATTTTCCTTTTTGTCGCATTCAGCGAATGTAGAGAGTTATAGAATTTATATTTTATACTTGTATTTTTTTTTTTCTTTTTTATGCCCCACGGAAAGGTATTAATTTTTTCATTAAGTTAACTGTAACTGTGGAAGTTGTCGGCTAGGGCTGTGAAAACAGCATAAATTTAATAGTATCGATAACATTCGACATCCTACATCTTTCAAATGTTATCTTTATAAATTAAATCCTACGTTTGGTCACAAAAATGTGTGATACTAGGACATCATGACACACGTGAAGAGTCACTGACCACACACAACACGCAGTAATGCAATGGCTATCACGTACGACGCGTCTAGACGCTGTACCTCAGCGTGGCGATTGTAAAACTGTCCTCAGTTCACGGATAAAAAATATACGTTGGACATGGAATCGATTTTTTACAACACAAATAGACACATAAACACCCACAAATTTACAAGACGTTTAATTTGTATACGATTTGTGTTGCATGACAAGTAGTGGTTTGTGTGGGGTATTTTTTTATAGGATTTTAAATTGTTGTTAATGAGGATCCCCCCTTCAATGTAGCCAGCGAAATTCAAATTTTATCACGTTTTTTAGGGTTCAAAAAACGGAACCCTTATAGGATCACTTTGTTGTCCGTATGTCTGTCTGTCAATACCCTTTTTCTCAGGAACGCGTGGAGGTATCAAGCTGAAATTCATATTAAATACTGAAGTCTACTGTCTCTTAGAGCTGTAAAAAAATAAAACTTCTAAGCCAACGCAATCGAAAGATACAGCCGTTTATGCTGCAAATTTTCGACACTTGCAAGGGAATCAAAAATTACAGGGTACCTACTTCGCGTGAACTCAGAATCTTGAAATTTGGTACGAAGCAACGTCTTATAGCACAGATAAAGGAAAAATTGCGAAAAGCATAAATTTTTAGTTACACTCAATTTCAGTTTGTACGGAACCCTCGGTGCGCTAGGCAAACTCGGACTTGTCGGTTTTTGCAGCTGAGATAAAGGTCGTAGGTAAGTTTGTCAACATGTGTTTTGCGACAAGAATGTTAAGTATATTTACTGATTAATAACAAAAGAAATCATCTAAATAAATATAATTTTGTACATATCGAATAATATACAATCATGAACCATCTCTAGCAATAAATAATGTCGACTAATCGATGCAATTTAATCACTACAATTCGAATAAAAAGAAAATTGTTGAGTGGCTATAACAATTTGAAGGCTAGCTATTATGTTACAATGTTACTATAATAATGTTATTAGCTCGTGCATTAGCGGCGTGTCGACGGATAATCGGTATCGATATCAATGATAAAGCTGAATGGCGCGCAACGATGCGTGCGCGCAGGGTAAATGTCAAGTGTCAACGCTTGTTCATGTGAAATTGAGTCTTTATAATTTAGTACCTAAACCAGGCCGTAATTTTTTTAAGCTATTGCATAGCTTCTATCGCGGGCCTTGAGCGTGGAGACCGAATCCAGAAATTCCGTAACGAAAATAACCTAACACCCCCCACTCCGAACGGCACAGCGGTGATACTTTTTAGTTTTGCCGTCTATCGATGAATAGCAGAACTTTTAATGACTTTTTGAAATATCACGCTTGTCTCTTTAGTTCAGCAACTCGTATCTAGGTGGCATTGGTTGTATCGGCGTTACTGCGCATGCGTAATCCCCCTCTTCGCCCCGCAATCTGGTGACTCATGCCTGCTTACAGTTTCGGCGTTAGGGCACCTCCTCTTTGTAAAAATATTTTGAACAATATTAACTTTTCATTTATTTAATAAAAGAAAAAAAAATGTTTTCTTATTGGTCACCACGCTTAAAAAGTGTAACTTGAATTAATATCAAAGAAAAAAAAACAAAGGAAAAAATATACTGCATAAATAAAATAAATAAGTAATTATAATTGCATAAGTTGATAAAAACAGCTATGCAATAGCTTTACCGCGGCAGTCTCCGAGTGCCACACGTCTTTTTTTATTAAGGAAATTGAATTTTGTGTAAAAGAAAAAAACAATTTGAGCAAGAAAATTAAAGCCACTACCTAGTTTATTTAAAACTATTCCATTTATGGGCCAGAATAAGCGCTATCAGACTGAGCAATAGCTTATCCAAGATTTATCTAGCTATTAAAAAACTAGACCTAGGTAGTAGAACTAGGTAGTAGAGTCTAAAAATTTTTACTGTTGACATTCATAAGTGCCTTATAGTTTTGATTTTGAGACCTATAAAATCAATGTTAATCCTACCTAATTTAAAGTTTAATTATAAAGTTAATATCATTATCATTGAGTCTAAAAGAAGTCGAAGAGGCAGCCGAAGAGGTTATTACCTACGTTAAAGAAAATCATTTGATTTGAACACACATCTTAGTACAACTCGTTTGTTATTTGTATGAACATTCGGTCGGTCAGGCTGCGCCCGCGCCCTGCCTACGTACATCAAAGGAGACTCCACCTCCAAATTATTGACATAATATTTCATTGTAAGTATAAACTTATCGAGATTATTGTTTGACTGCTCCTCAGATTTAGGTATACGAGTTATTGCGGAAGTGTCATAAATATGGGATTACATCCATAAATAAAACTTGATACTTTCTTTCATCTTAGCTCCTCTTCAAGCCACAATGATTCGGTCTCATTTGGATTTAGCTTCGGATTGATTTATAATTTATATTTTTGTTTTAATACTTTTTTATTTATTAATAAACAAAGAGGAAATTAATTAGGTTTATTTGTCTGGACGTAACATAAAATTTTATTCCCAGCTTTATTAGGTACTAGCTGTTCCGCGCAGTTTCACTTGCGTTCCCGGGATGTAAAGTAGCCTATAACCTTCGCGGATAATGTAGGCTTCCTATTAGTGCAAGAATTTTTTAAATTGGTTCAGTAGTTTCGGAGCCTATTCAATGCAAACAAACAATCAAATCTTTCGTCTTTATAATATTAGTATAGAAGTACCTATAGATGTAGGTATTCAGCTACTTGAGATTTACGAAGTTGGACAATGGATAGGTACTCACAAATCCTACGTTCCAACTACAAAGTATAATTTGAATTGAACGCTTCACTCGTGTTCCCGGTATAAATAGGCAAATTTAATCGCGATCGGTTCAGTTCTTTAGTCAAGAAAAGATAACAAACAGGCAGACAGAGCTACTTCGGTTTTATAATATTAAGTATTCTCTCGGC
The DNA here is from genome assembly GCA_963555595.1 of Tethea ocularis. Taxonomy (NCBI): domain Eukaryota; kingdom Metazoa; phylum Arthropoda; class Insecta; order Lepidoptera; family Drepanidae; genus Tethea; species Tethea ocularis. The sequence goes on along the minus strand of OY741971.1, from coordinate 984,870 downwards.
AAAGTTATCTCTCTTTCCTCTTCTATGGATTAAAAATCTATTACATAAAAGACTCAGGCTTATTGTATTACTACTAAATAATAATTCACTCAATAAACGACTCCAATACTCGCCTCCCTCAAACATTCAAAACAAAAAATTATAATGCAGCTCGTGACCGCAACACCATGTCACCTCGTTCATCAACGCTGACAGTTGGACGTGATTTTTTTACATGCGCCCGCGCATCCACGACCTGAGCGAAAAAAATCGCACGTTTCACGCGACATTTACATAATGTCGCACCTGGAATCGCAAATGAAGCGTCCCTTAACTGCATTTGTCAGAAATGCAAAAAAGTGCATTCTTTTAGGTCTTATTTTTTTTGCTTCGAGTCCGTTGCGTTTTGACTTTTCTGTTTTATCTTTTGAACTGGAAATAATGACGTGAAGATTTTGATGTCACGACATTAATTATTGTCGGCACGTTAATTACGCTTGAGCTCTATGGCGACAACTCTGTCGTGTCGCTGACAATTACTTAACAATTTTAGACACAGAACATGCAAAAATATATGAGCAAAATTTATTTCTCTTAAAAATCAATGAAGCTATTATTTCATGCCACTAAAAATACCAATATTATATTTTTTGCTTGAAAGAATTTGGGTTACAAAACTGTAAAGCAGTGAGTTACAATCTCAAATCGGAATCTTTTAATGAAGCGCCTAAATGATAAACACGCAACGAAGACTTTTCTCAGTGATTACAAAAAGAATCGACATTTCGTTAAAGGGATTCGTTTCTTACTGGAAAAGAAATGTTCGCGAATTGCGATTAACTTATCAGCATATCTCTCCCCTGCTGAAGTAAAGCCTCTCCCAAGACGCACCACTCCTTTCGGTCCTCCGTCTTCATCATCCATTCACTCTCTGCTATCTTCCTCAGATTATCTGTCGAGTGAGCCGGACGGAGGACGGAGGGCACCAGCACTTTCCTCTAGGAATCGCTGTACCGAGTTGTATCATCAGTATGTGACACCATGCATTTTATCATAAACCAAAGAGTATTATAATCAGTAAGTTCAAATGTGTGATTTTTATACAATGCTCCTGCGCACTAGTATACAAGGCAGTGTCAAAGAATCCCCAGAGTTGCTGTTACTACAAACATTTTTGTAGAAATGTACGGTAAGTATATATATAGTAACATTTTATAGGTACTTATATAAATTATATTTTATATAAGTACCTATAATATGTTACTATTTTATTTGTTCAGCTTCTTACGTTGACCGTACCTCAATAGAAAGGACTTCAAGTCACGCTACTAAATTAAAATGTCTTCATTGAAACAATGTGTAAACGTCATCTCAGCATAATTTATGCGTAATGGTTTTCCTTTTAACCCTGTCAATATTAATGAAAGCTATGATGTAACAGAAGTTTATGATATTAAAATAGTTGAAAACTGCGGTTCCTATTCATATTTATTTTGTATAATCTATATACTTAGCTAGCCGAGTTATTTTTGGAGAAGTGTCCACTTTTCATGTTATGGCAGGCAGGACACGGTAGTGAAGGTCACTTAAATAATATAAATTCGAAACTTTAAATGAATTGAATTATTTATATGAAATGAGTGAAAAAATACTACAGATTAGAACCTAATGTAAATTCAGAAAATAAAATTACATTGGTAAGAAAAATATTGCTCGACTAACCTCCTCCAATCCTGTTTAGTTGCGTTTTTGATCGGAGATTTACATTCAAACATCTAGGTAGGTCCGTCCCGGTTCTGCAAATAAAATAATATCTAAGTATTTGGTATCTATGCAATACTTATTAGATACTTAATAATCGATTGTTCAATTCGTTGAATATTCGTGAATCGTTCTAGCAATAAACTGATTAAATAATTCGACATCACTGTTTAGCTGTACCTATTAGATAATCATAAGACTTTGAACCATAAGACGCCGGCGCCCGGAACTATTTCCAACCTTGAGTTGTTGTTCCTAAATGTAATTTATTTTGAGTTGAATGTAAAAATAATAATTATGTAATAAAAATAAAATTATTGTATATAGTCAAAAATGTTAAAATGTTAAAATTACCTAGCGACACCTAGTGTTGAGTAGAAATAATAAGTTATTAAACCTTAACGGTAGATGGCACTAACTATTTTGTTTTGGCTGCTATATTATATGTAGGTAAATAAATTTAATTATTTTACTCATTGTTGCATATTAAGTTAATTATAAATAAAACAATCGATAAAAAAAAACTAAATAATTATTTTGTTGATTAAAAAACCTCAATCAGTGGCAATGGCAATACCAAGCTGACGTCCGTCAGTTGACATGTAATATTTTTCTTTTCTGTTTGACGTGCTGTCAAACAACATAAACAGCACGTGTAAAAATGCGTATTGAAACGTGTTATTTCTGCTCCTCCAGGATATATCCTGGCCATGGCATTCAATTTGTAAGGAACGATTGCAAGGTAACGAAAATTTTAACACCTAGAACCCACAAACAAAAAAAAAAGTACCTATTGTGAAACTAACCAAACAAAACGGATAGATTTTCAGATTCTGCCGTTCAAAATGCCATGCTGCGTTCAAAAAGAAGAAGAATCCACGTAAAACCAAATGGACCAAAGCGTACCGTAAGACTGCTGGCAAGGAATTGGCAATTGACCCGTCATTTGAGTTTGAGAAACGTCGCAATGCCCCTGTTAAATACAGCCGCGAACTATGGACAAAGACCATAGAGGCCATGAAAAAGGTCGAGGAGATTAGACAGAGGAGGTCCAATAACTATATTATGCAGCGATTGAGGAAAGGGCGGGAAGTGGAATGGCAAAGAGATGTCAGGGAAGTACAGAGGGATATTTCACTCATCAAGTAAGTTTATTTTACTTTGTATCAATAATCAACCTACTTACGCTCTGTAAATAATTAAGTTGATTTTTTATTGGCTTTCGCTTACTAGTTTTACTCTGTTCCCTTGATAAAAAGTAGTCTGTTCCTCTGACTTATAACCTATTTCTATGCAAATTATAGTAAGTACCTGGACAGTAAGACATGTAATCTATGCTCTGGGTGTTGCATACATCCATAGGCTATGTAACTGCTTACCATGAGGCCTATATGCCGAATTGTTGTATAAAAGACAGTTTTTAATACCTAACAAAAATAAGGGTGTTCTAAGTTTGTAGTGTGTATGTGTTTGTCCGCCTGTGGCATGATAGCTCCTGAATGAATGAACTGGTTTAAATTAGTTTATTCTTATTCGGAAGGTGTCTTAATTGAGTGTTCTTAAGTTTAAAAAAAATTCACCTCTTTTCTAGTGTGTTTTGGGGGTTTCATAAATTTTAGTTATTTTTTCAACACATTAGTTGTTTGTTGTTTCACTCAACTTTTGTCATATATTTGAACAAGCCCTGACATAAGTGCTAAATCTACCTTAGCTACCTATTTTCCCACCATTTGTCTCTCATTCATTAAATCTACTTTTCCAGATCACCAGCAGCCGGTCTTAAGCAACGTCAAGCTGAAGAGGAGACAGAGATGGATATTGAACCTGAAACCATTGAGGTTGTTGATGCTAAAGGCCGTAAGCAAGTCATCGAAGCTCCTGTCATGGTACCTGCTACAGGAGAAATGATTGAGGATGGTGGTGACATTGTATTATAAATTAATCATAATTTTAAAAAGTGTGAAGATGACGATACAATATGAAAGGTTCTCTGATGATGAGAAATATGTTGGTTACGCTACTTAACACAATGCTGAAATAAAATGTTATATTTAAGTAATGTAATAATTGTTTTCTTTAGAATTCTGTAAAAATTGTTTGATGAAATCTTACAATGAGCTTTGACTACCAGACGGAAATACATATCTGAATAGCTTTAGAAAGTATATGAAAAACATTGTAAGTGCCTATAAAATTTTAAGAGTTCCCTCAATTTCTCCAGGATCCCATTATCATATCCTAACCTGACGACTATTGGGCCACCTGTGAAGTAGACTCCTCCTTTTGAAGTTGATTAATAACTTAATATACTAAACTAAATATTTTCTATGGAACATGAACTATACTTTTACTGACTTCATTACAGTAAGATTAAGAGTTCCTACATAGTTATGCTTTTAAATGCCTTTAAAGGTGGTCCTATTTTTTGTTAAAAGTTATTTATCATAATTTATTTCATGTTGTTGACGACATAATATAAAGAAAGTATTGATTTTACCAGCTATAGGCGACAATTTAATCCTCTTATGCCTGCCTGGGGTTTTGAACATTTATGTAATTCTTTCAAATTAGTTTCAGTATGATTCTCAAGAACTCTGAACTCAGAAAATGCTTCTTTTATATTCTCTGACTAGCCTTGCCCCGCGGCTTCTCTTGTATTCCCGGGATAAAAAGTAGCCTATAACCTTCGGGAATAATGTAGCTTCCTATTAGTGAAAGATTTTTTTCTGATCGGACCAGTAATTTCCAGATTAGCGCGTTCAAACAAACTCTTCAGCTTTATTTTTAGTATTTACTAGCTGTTCCGCGCGGTTTCACTCGCGTTTCCGGGATAAAAAGTAGCCTATAACCTTGAGGAATAATGTAGCTTCATATTACGTAGTATATTATTTATTCTTTGCTATTAGTGAAAGAATTTTTCAAATCGGTTCAGTAGTTTCGGAGCCTATTCAATGCAAACAATCAAATCTTTCCTCTTTATAATATTAGTATAGATATATTTGTGGTAGACTGAAGGGCTACGGAATGCTAATCAATATTGAACCAATCGTTTCCAACCCCTACCTAATTCAATTAGTAGGAATCGAATTAAATAACTTAATAGGAACATAGGTTTGCTGTCAGTCTTTGTAACAGAAAATCTATAAGGAACATTTATTTTTATTAAAAATCGAATTATGGCGATATATTCATACATTCTTGGTATTATAATCGCTTGCTTGTCTTATGTAGTGTATCAAAAGTATGTCAATGTGTACACTAGTTTTGTAATCAAACCGGAAAAAAGATATGACTATATCATTGGTAAGTACAGATAAATGCATGTGCCTGATTAATTTTAATAGCAATGGTTGTGTTGAGTGTAATCGTATATTGTTTGAAGCAATCATTGACAGGAGATTTATATGGTAAGCCATCAAAATAATAAGCATAATAGTTTGAAAATAGATTTGCTATCCCCTTGGTATTGGAGTCCACAGGTCGCGATTCTCACTCACCGCCAAGTGAATCATCTGCTATTTGTGAGACTGAAGTGATCACGTTAAAGCCTCATTTCAGTGGGCGCAGGCACAGCAGGCTGCGTCCTAGCCTCCCGCCTCTCAGAGGATCCTACTACGAAGGTCTTGCTCATCGAGGCAGGTGATCACATGGGGTACTTCACCAAGGTACCGCTGACGCCTACCGCAGCGCAGCTGGGTCCATATGACTGGTCTGTGAGGAGCGAAGCGCAGAAATTCTCGTCTTTTGGTCTTTGGGGACAGGTGAGTAAGCGATTTCGTACATATAGCGTCATAGTCCAAGAGTCAGACACGCATTATTGTCGACCGTGCGTTTACGTGGTTAGTAACATTCCATATCTATTTTCAAGTCGCAAATAATACCTCGGGGCAAAGGTCTCGGCGGGTCCGGCCAGATCAACTTTCTTCTACACGGCTTCGGACTTCCTGAAGACTACAAGAGGTGGACAGATCGAGGATTCAGAGGCTGGACTCAAGAAGACCTGAAACCTTATTACATAAAGGCATTCGGAACTGTAAGAAGCGAATTCGATTCAGGACATTGTTCTATTGATGGTGAATGCCCTGGGTCCAAGGTAAGCTACTTTTGTTTTATTCTTTGGACATATTAAGCCGTCAAAATCAGAGTCATGTCAAGGCCATTTATTCAACTTGATATAGGTACAACTCCTGATGTATATACTGATGTAGGTTCCGTAAAGATTTCCTGTTACTTTAAATACCATAGACTTCTTCCCTACAGGTTTTCCTGTAACCTGTTATGAACTTATTTTCTGTATTTTTCTCAAAATGTTAGGCCCAGTTGTTTTGGAAAAGAGGGGGAATAGTTTCTTATATTAATATGGTAAGAAAACTATTTATCTTAAAATGATAAAAAAATATACTTGAGATTCTTAAACGAGCCCTTTAATTTGATATATTACACAATATAGTTTCTAAAATGTTCTATTGCGTGATTCTCCTTTATTCTTCTCTACATTCTTCTGACTCTTAACATTATTTAATCTTCAGTCGCAAATGAAGCTAAAACTCATAGACGATGGCAACGAACTGATGAACACGTTCAAACAAGCATCCAGTGACCTGAGAAACAAACACACAATCTTTAGGAAAGCAACAGCTACTGTACTGGATGGTATCAGGCACTCTACTCTGGACGCTTATTTGAAGCCAGCATTGACAAGGAAAAACCTTCACGTTCTGCTTAGAACAAAAGCTGTTTCTGTAAGTTGTCCCTACAAAGTTGAATTAGTATTGATTTCACAAACTAAAACTAACAGAATATTTTGGATGGTCTCCTATAAAAGAGTATAGGATAAGAACAGAAGTCTAGTTTCATAGAAATTCCATAAAAAATCTTAGATAATAAATTTATTAATAGGTTATGTGTTCTCATTATTATAATTTATGGGGTTACAGATTCGATTTGAAAACAATACAGCATCATCCCTGTACATCCTACAAAGTCATTGGGAACTGAACAACATATTTGTGAACAAAGAGGTCATAGTCTCAGCTGGTGCTATTAAATCTCCGCAACTCCTCATGCTATCAGGAATTGGCCCAAAGGCATTGTTGCAAAGGTCACGAATATTTCATTTTCTCACCATCTTCATAGCATATGCTATAGCTTATTAAGCTCAGCTTCATCATCATATCAGCCGAAAGACGTCCAATGCTGGACAAAGGCCGCCCCCAAAGATCTCCACGATGGCCGGTCTTGCGCTACCCGCATCCAGCGGTTTCCCGCGACCCTAACAAGATCGTCGGTCCACCTTGTGGGGGGCATGCCCACGCTGCGTCTTCCGGTTCAAGCACAGCTTCAAAAGCTTTAATTCGATTCTCAGTTAGTCGCTGAATAATATTGTATTAACTAATTAAAATTATTATTATTCCAGATTAAAAATACGGATAGTCGCTGAAAACGATCATGTTGGCAACAATCTTCACGATCACTTGAACTTGCCACTTTATGTCAGCATCAAGAAGCCTTTAAGTGTAACTTTAGCAAAGGTGTTCAGTTTCAGTACAGCATGGGATTACTTTTGGAAAAACGGTGGTTAGTTCATCTTAAGTTTTGAGGTTTACAACCATGATCACTGCCACATTTGGTGAATTCAATGTGTTGCTGATCTTGAAGAGCTCTTTTAAATGCCTTTTTGAAGAGCCTCCTAGCTCTGAAAAACGAAATGGAATGCTTATTCTAATTCATATGATCTACAATGGGAACGTCCGTCTGAATCGGTAACGTCTACTCACTCACTCCCGAGGGCAGTTCGAGGAAATAGGGATATAATCAATATAGACATTTCAAACTAAATAGTTTCAAACTTAATAATAATAAATCACCCTAACCATCAATAACCACAAAACCATCAATTTTGTTCGAACACTGATCAAAATTTATGAAAACTTTGGACACTTCCTACAGAGTAAAAGTTGTTCATTTCGACGAGCCCTGCCACTCCTTAAAGTACCTACTGCAGGTTGATTACAAATAACCATATTGTATAGTATAGTCCTACATGTTACATGGTGCTACTACACTAACACTAACCATGATAATATTTTAAATACTAGAAGACTTTTTGAACAGGAAATCTACAAAATCTTTTATTGTCACCAGGTCTTCTGTCATTTCCTCCAGTGGCTGGAGTGGAGTATCAGAACTCATCAGCCGTAATCCTATTCTCAATGGGTAGTGCCAGTGAGAGGCTGCTTAGAGATCTGTCTAATTATAAACCTAAGGAAAGTAATATTCTTAAAAAAACACGCTAATATTAATCCTTCTTCTTTTTCATTGTCATCAAATTCTCTTTGGCGGAGGCTATGCGATTCGATACGCCCTCTCTTTTCTCTGTCTCTTGGCCAATAATAATGGTCTCTTTTTGGGCAGTCGTAAGTGACGTGTAATTCAAATTACTTAATTTAAAAGGTATTTTAATAAAATTACCTATATTGCTCAAGACAGAGAAACGTTCCGCTTCGGCTAGAACTTTTGGTTGGACACTAGTAATTGTTTCAGCGTTCATGTATGTATGGTTGCCCGTTTCTCTATTCCACCATAATTTATGAATACTTGATTTGATTTAGAACTGTAATAATTTTTAGAATTCTTATGTCCCGGGTAAAATAAGAACTAAATTGACAAGATGTGATTAAAAACGGTCACAATGTCATTTTGTGATGACAATAAATAGGTATTTCAAAATATTACTACCTACCTAATGTAACTTTTTATTTCCTTCACTTATTTTAACGGAATTTTTATTTGCGATCCCATGGTATTTAATGCTTTAGGTATATCGCGAAACCTTCCCATTCCACAACGACACAAAGAAGGAAGGTTTCATGTTCCTAGCGACCTGCGTACAACCCAAGAGCAGAGGAACTGTGACCCTGAAGGACACCAGCTCTTATGTGCCGCCTGTCGTTGATGTCAATTACTTGGAGCAGCACTGGGACATCAGGTGCATGACTAGAGGTATAATGCATTTGAAAAATCATTTTAATTGTAAGTAAAGTTAAAATCCGAAAATTTAGTTAGGTAAATGGAAAAATAATGTCAAATTTTAATGGCAATACTTTTTTAACAATTATTTTTAACTAAAAACAAATATATAATTTTTTCTCTAAGTAGCCACTGCTGCTGATCATCGGGAAGGTCCCTAGCTAGCAGTCCCTGGCAGCGTTTCCTTTTTAGATTGCCAAGCTTTTGGATGCGTTGGCGGAAAAAGCTCGTCGCCCTTCAGTCTTCTGAAGCCTCGCCTATTTTAGATGAGCAAGCAAATCACCGAGCTCTGAAACTCCATGGTCCCAAAATCTCTGCAAAAGGCAAACTAAGATTGTTTGGTCTAATGGAAGCGTATTTTTTGAATTTTGATTTTTTTGCACCGTCTGCAGATACACCAGGAACTTATTTTGTTTGCTTTTGAAACCAGCCCCCTTGTCTGCACATGATCGTTATGTTATAGCGTTATATAAAGTACTCTAAAGCTAGATTAAAGAATGATAATTATGATAATATATGCAGCCACCGTAGCCCGCATTTTTTGGGAGAAGCTTTAGGCGGTTCAGTCAACAAATTGTTCTATGAGACGCAGCATTGACAAAAAAGATGCGAAGAAGCGTTTTGTTGTGAAGCATCATGACTACAACAACAAGTGAAACGCTCAATTAGAACAAGATTAATGCTATTAACCCCCAATTTAATTTAGATCTTTGAAATGTATTTTTACAGCGGTGAGAAGAATAGAACAGTTAATATCATCGAAACCGTTCCAAGAAATTGGAGCTAAGATCCACTGGCCACGGCCAGAGAGGTGTTTGACTTTTTGGATATATCCCAGAGAAGAACAGATTGGATTAGTAAAACAAAGAAGGTTGTATGATTTTTCTTTAATTTATCGATAACTCCTTAGGTATATGAAAACAAAATAAGCGTTGACCAGGGCTGAGCCGCTGACCATGTTAGTCTATGTTTTGCTAAGTGGTAAACGATAAAAATATTGTCACATCGCTCATGGCAAGCGCAATTCGCGATCGAGTCACTGGGCTCGACTTCCACTAAGGATTATGACAGAAAAGACTACGAGATGTATGTAGGTACAGGAAAGATCTAAGGGTTATAAATTTCCACTACATGGAGTAAAAATAATGTATCTATCAACAGATTCAAAGACCAGCCAATACCCAAACAAACGAAGACATCTAAACGCAAAGCTGTTATGAGCCCTCCAGATGAATACATAGAGTGTATATTAAGAGAAGTAGCTGTTACTGGCCATCATGTTGGTGGTACTTGCGCTGGCGGGAAAGTGGTTGATGATAATTTAAGGTTAGAAGCATACTTGAGAATTGTCTCAATTAAGTTTCCTCGCCAAATTTTCTTCCAATGAAAATAACTTTGAAATTTGATACTGCTTCCTCGTGATTATTAGTTGGATATTCTAATCTTCATGGTAATCAACGACACTACCACTGAGCTATCGTCGCCTTAGAAAACTGACTTTATAGGGTTCCGAAATACAAAAGAAAAAAAATTGAACCCTTATAGGATCACTCGTGCGTCTGTCCGTCTGTCTGTCAGTCTGTCCGAAAATACTGGACTGGATTGAGTTGAAACTTGGTACACATATGTAAGTAGGTGACCCAAACATGGACGTGTTATGTAAATAAATGAATTTCAAACAACATTTTGGAGGTTAAATTAGAAAATAAAAAAAAAAAGTTTTTCAAACTATATTGTGTGTCATATCAAATGAAAGGGCTCGTTGTGAGAATCTCAAACTAAAATCCATTCTGAAATATGTGACGTAAAAATTGTATTCAATTTAATTTTATCTTTTCTTCGTTCCAGAGTAAAATCAGTGAAAGGAATACGAATAATGGACGCAAGTGTATTACCAACACCCATATCATTGTTTCCTAATTCAGTGTTAGTTGCAATGGCGGAAAGAACTATGGATCTTATTCAAAATGATACCCGATGACTTGTTTATTAAATTTTTATTTTATTTGTTTTTAATTTCAATTACTATCAACCTAAATAATTTTCTTTAATTAAACTCCTAAGGTTGAAAAGTAGGTCATAGGTGGTTCTATAATTTCTAAAACACATGAAAATAAGAACAGCGGGTTTCCCTCCCACGTCTACTACAATAGTATAAATATGCGTGCTCACATTATCAGTCATGCTAATGTCACGTGTATGATAGTCACCAGGAACGCCCAACATTATCTTTAGAAGTACATAATTTGACGTGAAGGTATCGGCATCGCTACTATGGAAAAGCTTTGGTTTGCTCATAATTTTACCACCTTAAGTTATTACCTTAAGTTAAGTTATTATAGGCAAGAAAGAAAAGTTTGTGTAGTGAAGACAGGCTACAAATGAGTTAATATTTCGAAAATGAAGGTTTAAACTACATTGATATGGTAACAATAGAGAACATGATTAAGAGCTTTTTAGGAGTGAATGGGGTAACTAACGTAACTTCGAGAGAGGTTCTAAATTTGTTTAGGACAGATGAAAGTGAATGAGGGGTGGACCACAATGTAGTTATTAGTCGAGATCGGTGGTTCTAATTATGATGACAAATAGGAGGTTAAGATGACTACTAGCATATTGTTAAGAAGTTGGTACAGTAGTAAGATATACTATAAAACGTAGGTATTAACGAATAAAAGGAGTTTTTAAAATTCTTTGTGTAATTGGTAAAATATGGTCATCGTGGGATAAAAGTTTTTTGTATTAAAATTCGGCCAGTTAACTAACTTGCAACAGCTCGTGTATTCAATTATTACACTCATAACGGCAAACAGTTCGTGTATTCAATTAGCAAAACCACAGCCAAGGGAACGGGCTTGGGAGAATCAGCGGGGAAAGAAGACCCTGTTGAGCTTGACTCTAGTCTGGCATTGTAAGGAGACATGAGAGGTGTAGCATAAGTGGGAGATGTTTCGGCATCGACGCTGAAAAACCACTACTTTCATTGTTTCATTACTTACTCGGTTGGGCGGAAGCGGTGCGCGGTCGGCTATGTCGGCGTGCGTACGGTGTTTCGTTCCAAGCGTGCAGAGTGGCGACGTGGCGGCAACGCTCGTCGCCGTACAACTCCCGCGTGATCCGGTTCGAGGACACTGCCAGGCGGGGAGTTTGACTGGGGCGGTACATCTGTCAAAGAATAACGCAGGTGTCCTAAGGCCAGCTCAGCGAGGACAGAAACCTCGCGTGGAGCAAAAGGGCAAAAGCTGGCTTGATCCAGATGTTCAGTACGCATAGGGACTGCGAAAGCACGGCCTATCGATCCTTTAGTATAAAGAGTTTTTAGCAAGAGGTGCCAGAAAAGTTACCACAGGGATAACTGGCTTGTGGCAGCCAAGCGTTCATAGCGACGTTGCTTTTTGATCCTTCGATGTCGGCTCTTCCTATCATTGCGAAGCAAAATTCGCCAAGCGTTGGATTGTTCACCCATCAAAAGGGAACGTGAGCTGGGTTTAGACCGTCGTGAGACAGGTTAGTTTTACCCTACTGATGGCTTGTCGTTGCGATAGTAATACTGCTCAGTACGAGAGGAACCGCAGTTTCGGACATTTGGTTCATGCACTCGGCCGAGCGGCCGGTGGTGCGAAGCTACCATCCGCGGGATTATGCCTGAACGCCTCTAAGGCCGAAGCCAGCCTAGCCGAATCCGGCAAGGATATGCTCACTGTGGAGCCCCGAGAGTCGGGAGGCTCTAAACAATGTGACTTTACTAGTCGCGCTTCACATTGCGTGAGGTGTGACGTCGAAGCCCATTTGGACCACGGAGATCGGTGCTAACGGTTTAACACGTGCATCACGGCTCCGAAGGTTCGAATTTACCTCAGTTCGATGTCGGGGCTCGGAATAGTCTGTAGACGACTTCCGTTCCTGGCGGGGTGTTGTGCTCGGTAGAGCAGCGTCGTGCTGCGATCTGTTGAGACTCAGCCCTACGCCAGGTGATTCGTCCGAGGACGATGACACTACACACTCTATTTTACTTACCTGCACAATTTACATACACACTACACATTTTGTGTTTGTGTCTGTACTTTGTGTAGGTATTTTTTTGCACTTTATTCAATACGTGAACACACAAATATCCACTGCTACCTAGCTATATTTATTGATCGAATGTTTAAAGAGCCAAAAACTTTTCATAACGTAGTCAATACGCGAACGGAACGCATACCCTAGTATACACCGCCGCCAGTAAAACTAAAATCAATCAATACGTGAACCGTCCCAATGTACGTGAACATTGTTTGTCAATACACGACCCGTCTATATTTAGTTGAATTGGCGATTATTAACTTTAAAATTTTCCCCCCAATTTGGCGGTCTATAAAAAAAATATCCTGAGGGGGAACAACCGTGGGGTGAGTGGGGGTGGGTGTAGTGTGTACATGAGATAAATTAAATTCAAAGTCAAATTATTTCTAAATATGTACCTACTCACTCTAAGCTAATAAGCAAGCAACTCGATAATGTTGCTGTCATTAATGTTAAACTGTCACTGTCACTTTTGGCTACAGGGTGGAGATGGTGAATATTAATATAATTAAAATAAATATAGGTGACTATATTGTCAACTTTTGATATACATATATTACATACATAATTAATTTTTATTTTTTTTTAATACACGAGCCGTCCATATTTAGTTGAAATCGCGAATTTAAATTTAAAAATTTTTACCCACGGTTAAGACCACCCACAAATGGAAAATTAACACTTTAACCATACCACTTTATAACCTAGGAATACGTCATAATAATAACATAGGTATGAATGATACGAACCAGCGTGCACAAAGTGGACCGATCATCTTCATCACCGAGGGTCGCGGGAACGGGAACGGGAAACCGCTGGTTCAGGGTATCGTGGAGATCCTTCCATCGGGGAGCGAGGCTTGTTGTCCAGCAGTGGACGTCTTTCGGCTGACATAATGAAATACATAATATAAATTAATAAATCCAAAGGTACACCTACCTCTACTTACATTGTTTTTTTTTTTAGTTGGATGGATGGATGGATGGATGGATGGATGGTTGGATGGACGGTTGGTTGGACTGTTGGTTGGACAGTTGGTTAGACCGCTGGTTGGTTGTGGATGGATGGATGGATGGATGGATGGATGGATGGATGGATGGATGGATGGATGGATGGATGGATGGATGGTCGCTTGATTGGAAGGTCGGTTGTACGAGGTAAGCTACAGAAAGAACTACATATCAGATGTTCATAATTCATCATGTATATAAACTAAATGTACATATTGTTCATTTGATTAATTGGTTGAATTGATGGTCGGTTGGTTGGACTGACGGTCGGTTTGCTGGTTGGATGGTTGATTGTTTGTTTTATATTCTTACACTAATATGAAGCTACATTATCATACGAGTCAGTGCAAGTGTTGGTTGGTTGGTTGGTTGGTTGGTTGGTTGGTTGGTTGGTTGGTTGGTGGTTGGATGGTCGATTGGTTGGATGGATGGTTTTGGTTTTTGTGATATATATTAAAGTTAATTAATTAATTACGTTTTTTTTTTCATTGAAATGCAATTCAAATGATAATAATGCAATTTAAATGGATGATAATGCAATTTAAATGGATGATAATGCAATTAAGAATGTTGATAATGAAATTTAAATTGTTGATAATGCAATTTAAAATGATGATAATGCAATTTAAAATGTTGATAATGAAATTTAAAAGGATTATAATGCAATTTAAAATGTTGATAATGAAATTTAAATTGTTGATAATGCAATTTAAAATGATGATAATGCAATTTAAAATGATGATAATGCAATTTAAAATGTTGATAATGACATTTAAAATTATGATAATGCAATTTAAAAGGATTATAATGCAATTTAAAATGTTGATAATGAAATTTAAATTGTTGATAATGCAATTTAAAATGATGATAATGCAATTTAAAAGGATTATAATGCAATTTAAAATGTTGATAGTGAAATTTAAAGGATGATAATGCAATTTAAAGAATGATAAAGCAATTTAAAAGCATGATAATGCAATTATAAAGCATGATAATGACATTTAAAACAATAATAATGAAATTAAAAATGTTAATAATTAAAATTGAAAAATAAAAAAATTATTGAAACGCTTAACAATGAAATTATAAACACTTAACAATGAAATTATAAACACTTAATAATGAATTTTAAAATGATAATTATGAAAAAAAAAATACTTACCTAATGAATTAACAAAAATTGAGGAATTTAAAAGGATAATAATGAATAAAAAGAAAAAAAAAATAAATGATGAGGAAAATTCATAAAATATTTGTCGACAAAAAAGCTTAAAACAAAATAGTAACAATAGGGTTACAGTTAGACTGATTTATCAAATCAGCTACTTTTGAATAAATGTCAAAACGATAGTTTATATTTGGTTTATATGGAATTTTGTATGAAATTTTGATGTTTCCACGTGTTTTTAGATAGATGGTTTATGCATTGGTTAGTGTCAAGTAGCCTATAGTGTAGTGTAGTCTCCTATAGTGCAGTGTGAGTATAAACTGTGTAATGTACAAGCTTGCCTGCCTGCCTGCCTGCCGCTGCTTGCTGACCCACGCACGCCACACGCACGCACGTCACGTGCGCCCTTGTCTCCACCACCTCCACCTCCACCTCCACCTCCCTAGGCTACAACCAACCGACCGACCGACCGAGCGAGCGAGCGAGCAACCGAGCAAGCAAGCAAGCAAGCAAGCAAGCACGCGCACGCAACGGTGCGAGCTACGCGCCGCCGCCGCACGCGCCGCGCGACGCCGTACCGTACCCTACCGTACAGCACAGTACAGTACAGTACAGTACAGTACCGCGCACCGCACCGCCCCGCCCCGCCCCGCCGCGCCACGCCACGAGCACCGTCCCCAATCACTAGCTTTCTTCTTTATGTCAACGTACAACGTATGCAAAATAGTTTCAGTTTATCTCTTTCCACTCACTATCAGTTATTTATTGGCTTGGCCACATCATCAGGGTTGGAATGAGAGGAAACTTTAAGGTCATTAATTACTTGTTAATTGTATAATAATAGGTAAATAGTAAGTCAAGTCATATCACGTATGGTGTACACTGTACTAATAAAATTTGTTTTTTTTATTTATTATTATTATTATTTTGTTGCGCCTACTAGAAATTTTAAAGCAAGCAAAACAACCGTGTGGTTTACATATAAAAATAGAATGAATGGTCTACACATTATTTTTTTATACATTTTATACACAGTAGGTGGTACTACCTACGTAGGTATGTTTGCAGAGCAAAAAAAGCAGCTGTAAAGTTACAAAAACAAATATAAGAAGCACCTAATATTATTATTATTACCTCTAACCTACCTGGTGTACGTATTAAAGTCTCATTACTTAACAGTTTTTTGCACGGCTACCTAGACTACCATTTTTATCTTCTTTGTTGGCACATTATGTTATTGTGTTTACACTGTTTAAAGAGTTTGGTATATTATGTCATTTATTTTTATATGAATACAATAATAATTCATATTATTATTTATGATAGTATTATAATATTATATAATTATACCTTATTATATTATAATAAAATTATATTTGCTATTTCAACAATTTGGTTGGGCACAGAGTTACAATTAATGTTACAGTTTATGTTACATATGTTATATATATTTAAATAAATTTATATTACATGTTTAATAGTTATATATTATAAAAATAAATATATAATATATAATGAATGTGTATATATATATATTTTGTTACTTTTTAAGGGTTCTCAAAATTTGCCCGCCACAAAATCTGACATATTTTATAATAATATTGGATGTTTTTTTTTTTTTTTTTTTTTTTTCTCTTTTTCTCTTTTTTTTTTCTCTATCCGCACGCACCATACAAAATATAACGGGGCGCCGCTATAGTAAGCATCGAGCGCGGCATATTCCTCTCACAAAATTCTAAAGTCGATGTGAGGGGCGACGTTTGGAGTTATAGAGATATCACTATTGTGCGGTGTGCTCGTGTAAGCGTGGCTTTATATAATAAAAAAATACATTTATCATATTTGTACAAAATGTACAAATATAATAAATGTAAATATTATATAAAAAAACGCGTTACGCACTTGCACTGCGACACAAAATATTAGGTATCTTTATAGCATTCCAAACGTCGCGTTTGAATTTAATTTGGTTCTGTAAGCGTAGTGTTAAAGTAGTGTTAGTAGTAGAGTAATGCAGTAGTGTTACGTTTACAGAATCAAGAAAAAATTCACATGTGCAACCTTGCACACCTTACTTGTTGTTGTATACTTCTCAACGCTTATTGTATGTAGTTATTGTAGTTTTTATTCAGTAGTATATTATATGTGTATATGTATGTATAATAATGTGTATCGACTACGAACCCACACACCACCACCACCACCACCACCCAGGCAGCAGTGACACAATAGTGTGTAGTGTGTTGTTGTTGGAGCGGCGGGGGTGGGGGGTGCGTTCAAAGTTGTATACGCTTAGAGTACAAAAAACACCTGTGATATATATATAAAAGAAATAAAAGTTACGATGGCGTTGCTGCAAAAGCGTTCTGAAGAAGAAGAAGAAGAAGAAGAACAAGTGGTGTGCTCGAGTGTGTGCTTGTGTTTTTATTTCATTCAATTGAATATACACGAACACACCACTGTGCCGATCAACGGAGTTAGCCTGCGCTTCATTCGCGTCCATCGGTATAGATCGAGTTTAGGTATCTACAACAAACGGCGAGGGGGATTATTATGAGCCCCCTCGTTGAGTGAATGTGGTACCGCTGATGCGGCTCTCTGCCTATGCGCAAGAGTCTCGCTCTTTTTTAAATAGTTGGGGACCCTCTACGATCCGGGCTCTAGAACGATCCAGTACTACTACGACCGTGTAAACGACAATACAATAATATGGTGAAAAATATACCAGTCTCGGTACACGAAGAACGTTCGACATGTGCGATACGTCAGTTTCGCTACATATTTATTGTGTGTGTGTGTGTGTGCGTCGTGTTTGTCATTAACACGACCACCATATCACATAATAATAATAATACATATCCACGACACGACCCCGTGTCCGCGTTTACAATCGCGTGACGCGCGGGAACGTATGTCGCGTCTCTCTCGCCTGCAGAGTGCTGCTGCAGTGCAGTAGTGTGGATTAGCTCGTAATTAAGGGTGAAACGCACACACACGCGCTCCGGGCGAGGGGGAGGAGTCACTCTGGTGTGAATATGATAATTGTATAAAATTATATTTACCACTACGATAGCTCCCTGGTTGATCCTGCCAGTAGTTATATGCTTGTCTCAAAGATTAAGCCATGCATGTCTCAGTGCAAGCCGTATTAAGGCGATACCGCGAATGGCTCAATATATCAGTTTTGGTTCCTTAGATCTTACTCAGTTACTTGGATAACTGTGGTAATTCTAGAGCTAATACATGCAATCAGAACTCTGACCAGTGATGGGATGAGTGCTTTTATTAGATCAAAACCAATCGACGGAGGGCCTCGCGTTCAAAGTCGTTAATTTTGATGAATCTGGATAACTTTTGCCGATCGCACGGTCCAGTACCGGCGACGCATCTTTCAAATGTCTGCCTTATCAACTTTCGATGGTAGTTTCTGCGACTACCATGGTTGTCACGGGTAACGGGGAATCAGGGTTCGATTCCGGAGAGGGAGCCTGAGAAACGGCTACCACATCCAAGGAAGGCAGCAGGCGCGCAAATTACCCACTCCCGGCACGGGGAGGTAGTGACGAAAAATAACGATACGGGACTCTTACGAGGCCTCGTAATCGGAATGAGTACACTTTAAATATTTTAACGAGGAACAATTGGAGGGCAAGTCTGGTGCCAGCAGCCGCGGTAACTCCAGCTCCAATAGCGTATACTAAAATTGTTGCGGTTAAAAAGCTCGTAGTTGCATTTGTGCGCCGCGCTGTCGGTGCACCGCATCCGCGGTGATACTGACACGTCTGCGGAGCATATCGTCGGTGAGCCGGCGGTAACACGCCGGTTCAATATCAAAATCCTATCGCGGTGCTCTTCGGTGAGTGTCGAGGTGGGCCGACAATTTTACTTTGAACAAATTAGAGTGCTCAAAGCGGGCTCAAAATGCTGCTTGAATATTTCGTGCATGGAATAATAGAATATGATCTCGGTTCTATTTTGTTGGTTTTCAGAACTCCGAGGTAATGATTAATAGGGATAACTGGGGGCATTCGTATTGCGACGTTAGAGGTGAAATTCTTGGATCGTCGCAAGACGAACATCAGCGAAAGCATTTGCCAAAGGTGTTTTCATCAATCAAGAACGAAAGTTAGAGGTTCGAAGGCGATTAGATACCGCCCTAGTTCTAACCGTAAATATGTCATCTAGCGATCCGCCGACGTTACTACAATGGCTCGGCGGGCAGCTTCCGGGAAACCAAAGATTTTGGACTCCGGGGGGAGTATGGTTGCAAAGCTGAAACTTAAAGGAATTGACGGAAGGGCACCACCAGGAGT
This sequence comes from Tethea ocularis, assembly GCA_963555595.1. Classification (NCBI taxonomy): domain Eukaryota; kingdom Metazoa; phylum Arthropoda; class Insecta; order Lepidoptera; family Drepanidae; genus Tethea; species Tethea ocularis. Next base: position 965,545 of record OY741971.1, on the reverse strand, counting down.
GGAGCCTGCGGCTTAATTTGACTCAACACGGGAAATCTCACCAGGCCCGGACACCGGAAGGATTGACAGATTAACAGCTCTTTCTTGATTCGGTGGGTGGTGGTGCATGGCCGTTCTTAGTTGGTGGAGCGATTTGTCTGGTTAATTCCGGTAACGAACGAGACTCTAGCCTGCTAAATAGGCGTCGTCATTTAGGTGTGCGTGGCTCTGTCACGCAACTCACTGGCGACGTATTAAAATTCTTCTTAGAGGGACCGGCGGTTTCGAGCCGCACGAGATTGAGCAATAACAGGTCTGTGATGCCCTTAGATGTCCTGGGCCGCACGCGCGCTACACTGAAGGAATCAGCATGTTCTCCCTGGCCTAAAGGCCCGGGCAACCCGCTGAAACTCCTTCGTGCTGGGGATTGGGGTTTGCAATTATCCCCCATAAACGAGGAATTCCTAGTAAGCGCGAGTCATAAGCTCGCGTTGATTACGTCCCTGCCCTTTGTACACACCGCCCGTCGCTACTACCGATTGAATGATTTAGTGAGGTCTTCGGAC